>OY728133.1:1407006845-1412006845 GCA_963277665.1 Viscum album | reverse complement strand
GTGGTTGATTGATGAATATAATATTTTCAAATATTTTATACTGTAATTTAATTTTTATAAACCCACAATAGTGTTATTTAATGGGAAATTGTTACATATTTAGGTTTTGGTGTTATTTTCAGCTTAAATGCAAAAATGGCCTAATTCTGCAATTTTAACAGATTTTTATCACAGGGGATGAATCGATATTCTAGAGGATGTAAAAAATCAATCAGTTGATGTGAGTCTTTGTCGTGAAAACCTCAATCAAAATTTTCCCTTTTAATGTAGCACAGTGGTGACCACAGGGTTGTCTCTCGAGGAGGTTGCAGTTCGAGTTGTAAACCTGTCACTTTTGTTATTTTTTTGTTTTTGAAGAAATGAAAATGGGGATTTGATTAACAATTTGAAAATAAAATTTTAATTAAATACTAAACTGAAAAAATTTTAAAGGAAAGATAATGTGGGTTTTAAATCAAGAATAAAAACAGCAGTCGTAGACAAGCTTCACCCTCTCGGACACTCCCCTCTTCCTTGTATATAAAAAATATCTCTTATTTTAAATTCCTAAATGTACCACCAAGGACCCCCAGGTTTAAACTCAAATTTTAAAAGAAATCATATTTATGACTTCAATATGATTTTGGTCCCTCCTATATAAGTGATTCAATTACTTAAATACCTCTAAGTAATTGAATCTAATTGAATTCGCTTGCTCAATGGAAAAACCTCAGCAAAGAATTTTAAATAGAAAAGTCAATTTTTCTACTTTATAGATGGAACAACGATCAAAAAAAATGTGTTGAAAATATATTTAATAAAGAAAACAACCATATTCATTCAAAAATATAGGTTCAAGAGAAATTCAAAAGGAGATTACAGATTAAAATCAAAACTCGGAAGAGAGTGTTTGTCGGGTGTCGCCGTCCACAACCACTTGCCACGTAGCCTTCCATCACTTGAGAAGATCTCATCTTATCTATTGAATATTCAAAGGATTTCATATTATTAAGGATAAAAATATCCACCTTCCCCTTATCTCTCTCAATCCAACTCCCTTTGTGACAGATGGTGTGGTGAAGAATGGAATGTGATTTAGAGGTAGGAGCTCCTCTCCTTTTATAGGCAGATTTCATCATCAAAACGTTGTCGTGTTCTCGACCCATTAATTGTCCGATTCACACGGGGAAATATTCATAAATATTGTGAATAAATGTGATGTCCATCCACCCTCCAAATTTCAGATAAATTGGACGTGTATTGAAGGATTTATGATTTTTTCCTGGAAGCTTCCTTCAAAACTCTATCAGTAAACGGTCATCATAAAGGATTACAAACGGATTTAAATTCATTGTGGAGATGATTTTGATAGTAATATTTCATATACAGGTGTAATCTCATAATTTTAAGGTGTTTACACCGAACTTTGCTTCCATTACTATGGTGGAGTCCATGCAGTCCGCCCGGAAAATTTGTCAACTTCATTGAATTTTTTGGGCGTTAAGATGCATGAATAATTTCTTGGTTCTGAAGACAAAGATGATTAAAATAAAATAATTATTCCAAAAAAATTCTAATCACAAAATTTGGAAATGTATTTTATGATAAATGACTAAAATACCCCTGTGATAAAAATCTGTTAAAAATCCAGAATTATGCAATTTAAACTTTTTATCTCAAAACACACTCTAAATACAAAATTGTTACAAATAAGGTCAAATTGTTAAATTTTTTAGGTTTAAATCATTTAAATAGATATTAAAAATATTGGAAATATTAGCTCTATCAATTCCCCAACACTTGGCTCTTGGACTCCTGGACAGGTGAGCATGGTATCAAGAAAAAATAAAACACATACCAATGGAGTTTACCAATTTACCACAATGAATTAAAAAGATATCATGCCTCATTAAAGAAAAATATTTAAAATTCTAAATTCAAATCATTCAATCCATTTCCACTTATTTTGTCTTCTCATGGACACAACACACTTACCTCACATTCATTTTCTCTCAGCACACAATATAGATTTTCAACAAGGATTTTCTCATACAACTCAAGCAAGAATTACTATAGGCTTGATAAATTTCTACATCTCCACCCGATTTGAACCAAGAACATGTGATTATCATGAGGACTTTATAGGGTTTTTTTGTGGCTTGGGGTTGGTAGGTTTCAAATGCGAAAAATTATGTGGCTGAATAAGGAGGGTTTGGCTCTTTTTGAAGCAGAAATGCATGATTATA
The DNA here is from genome assembly GCA_963277665.1 of Viscum album. Taxonomy (NCBI): domain Eukaryota; kingdom Viridiplantae; phylum Streptophyta; class Magnoliopsida; order Santalales; family Viscaceae; genus Viscum; species Viscum album. The sequence continues at coordinate 1,412,004,620 of OY728133.1, read as the reverse complement.
ATTTTTACTCAAGTATGGTCTCCTCCATATTCTCCTAAAATAATCAGCTCTAATCTTCTGTTTTCCATCCCATTACATCAATATTTCAGAAGAAAATATAAATTTTTTTTGAAAGCTCCAGATTGGGCACAGCTTATTTCCATTGAGAGCTCCAGATAGGCACAACTCCATTTAATTTGAGAGCTCCAGATAGGCACAGCTCCATTTCATTTTAGAGCTTCAGATAGGCACAACTCTCAGAAAAATATATTCTAGCATCACAAATACGCCTTCAATATTTAAATTTTCTCCCAAAGCAACACCAAATGAGGTATCTTATCATGAGTCATCTTCCCCCCCACACTTAAGTTCAACTAGATCATGCATTTATACTTCCAGAGCAGGTTGGAAAGGGAAATTTTTCTTGTAATGTGGCTAACCTAACAGGCTATACATGGCTACTAAGGGATCAAGAAGGATAAAATGTTCAAGGAAGGCCAAAATAAAAAGGATAATCATGAAAAGGAGGCTCCAATATTCAAACAAATGCCTCAATCATTTTAATGACAAGTATCTCAACCCTCAAGTTTTGAAAGAAATAAATCAAGTTCTAGTTTAAACAAACATGAATTGGTTCTCTCAAGAAAGAGGTAAATGTGAAGAAGATGTAAAAATGGGTCCAGAGGCCTCAAAGGAATGAGAATTTCAATCACAATGTCAGTGATATCTGCTATGAGATTTAAAAATCAGTGGTCATTTCAAGAATTTTCCCAATTTTTGAACTTGAAACAATGTCATTTTCATCATTCATTTATGTTTAGTTTCAAAGGATCAGTTAGTTCACTCCTTGGAATGAGTTTCAAATGAAATTCAAGAAATTCCAAAACCCTTTTTTTTTGAAAAAGAAACACGAAAAAAGAAAAAGAAAACAATGGAAAGAAATGGTGGGCCAATATAATCCAGAATCAAGAACTTTTCTTGCTATTCTCTGTGGTCCAAAGTGTCCTTCACAGTTTAATGTGTGGAAAAAATGTAGGATGGATTGAAATTCAGAGTTCGGAATGCATCTTTGTATCATTTGATCACTAACAAGGTGCCATAAATAAAGATCATCCCAAATTTATTTCTTTTAATCGCTCCGAAGTTTATCAATTTGATTTTTGGAAAACCAATGGGGGTGTTCATCAGAATCCAAATAGATTACAAGATTAGAAAACCATGGTATTTCACTTTGAGCAGCAAATAAATCCTTATCTGGAAAGGTTTCCTTAATTGGGGAACACAACTGATATTTTCTATTCCCAATAGATGGTATCCTGCTCAAATGATCAGCAAAAAGGTTCTCACATCCTTTCTTATCTTTTATTTCAACATCAAACTCCTGTAAAAGCAGAATCCATCTCAGAAGTCTTGGTTTTGCATCATGTTTCTTCATCAAGAATCTGATTGTAGAATGATCAGTAAAAACAATCACCTTGGAGCCCAGCAGATAACTTCTAAATTTGTCTAGAGAAAAGACAAAAGCCAGCAGTTCTTTATCATTTTTTGTGTAGTTTGATTGGGCTTGATCAAGAGTTCAAGAGATATAGGCAATCACATGATATTTCTTTTCTGTCCTTTGAATCAATACTACCCCAAGAGAAAAGTCAGATGAATATGTCATTATTTCAAAGGGAATGTCCCATTTAGGAGGTTGAACAATGGGAGGGGTTATCAATCTTTGTTTCAGCTCATGAAACGAATTTATAAAATTATCATCAAAGACAAATGGAACATCTTTTTGGGGTAATCTGGACAATGGAAGAGCAATCGTACTGAAATATTTAATGAATATCCTATAAAATTCAGCATGCCCAAGGAAGGATCTCACATCTCTCACAGTTTTTGGGTATGGTAATAAAGAAATGACCTCAACTTTGGATTTATCAAGTTGAATTCCATCACGGGACACAACATGTACAATAACGATCCCTTTAGCAACCATAAAATGACATTTTTCATAATTTAGAACAAGGTTCTTTTTAATGCATGTTTTCAGGACACATTCCAAGCTTTTAAAACATATTTCAAAAGATGATCCATACACAGTGACGTCATACATAAAAACTTCCATGCAATTTTCCAAAAATTCAGAGAATATGCTTATCATACACCTTTGAAAAGTTCACGGGGCATTACATAAACTGAAGGGCATCCTTCTGTATGAAAAAGTTCTAAATCGGAATGTGAAGGTGGTTTTCTCTTGATCCTCAGGTAAAATGTGAATCTGAAAATATCCAGAGAATCCATCAAGAAAACAGTAGTGGTTTTTCCCAGCTAGTCTTTCAAGGACTTGATCAAGGAATGGTAATGGGAAGTGGTCTTTCCTTGTAACCAAATTGAGTTTCCTGTAATCAATGCACATTATCTATTTATTTGGAATCCTTATGGGGACAAGATCACCAAATTGATTCCTTGAGATTGTAAATCCACTTTTTTTAGGAACAACATGGACTGGACTTACCCATTGACTATCAGATATGGGAAAAATAATTCTAGCATCCAACAAGGTGGTGACTTCTTTCTTCACAACCTCTAAAAGTGTTGGGTTCAGTATTCTTTGAAATTGTCTTACCAGTCTAGAATTCTCCTCCAGTAAAATTTTATGCATGCAAACCGAGGGGATGATTCCTGTTAGATCAGAGAGATTCCATCCTATGGCTTCCTTGTGGGACTTGAGAACTTCCAACAATTGGTTTTCCTGGACTTCTGACAAATCTTTTGAGATAATTACAAGTAATTGTTCATTATGACCTAAGAATGAATACTTGAGGTTATCTGGAATGGGTTTCAATTCTATAACATGTGGGTTGGTTTCATTGATAACAGGGAACTCTTCAGAAGTTAGATTGTTTAGTGAAGCTCCATGTTCATCATGGTGATCTCTTTCTATGATCTCAAGACTTGTTTCATGTGAAAAATTGAAAACCTCTCCAGGAATACCACTAACAGATTCAGTGGTTTCTAGAAATTCATCTTCATCATTGCTCAGATATCCAGTCTCAATATCCCAAGACTCTTCACAGTCTCCAATTTCATCTTCATTTTGATCTGATTTAGTATTATACAAATTTCCATCTTTTTCCACATCATTTGTTATTTCATCGCAAAAAAAAATCAGGTAACATGCCAGATGAAAACCATTCAATCATGTTTACATGGGTAGTTGAATGATCCTCAACTGGGTGTTTCATTGAATGAAAAATGTTGAAATGAACAACATCTCCTCCAAATTATAGTGAAAGTGTTCCCTTGTGAACATTGATGATTGTTTTTTCCATTTTTTGAAATGGCCTCCCTAGGATGAGGGGAGCATGTGTGTTGAACCGATCATCTTCCATATCCAAAACATAGAATTCAACAGGAAAAAACATGTCTCTCACTTGAACGAGAACATCCTATATAACTCCAGCAGGTTTGGTGGTACTTTGGTTTGTGAGTTGAATGATAATTCCAGAGGGTTTCAAGTCTCCAACCTGAAGAGATGAGTAGACATAATGTGGCATGACATTGATGGAGGCCCCTAGATCAAGCATCACATCTTTGAATTCACATTTCCCAATGGTACAGGGAATGGTAAATGTCCCAGGGTCTTTAAACTTGATAGGAAGTGCATGTTGAATCATCGATGAAACATTCCTTCCTAAGTTTACTTTTTCACCCCCTTTGAACTTTCTCTTGTTGGTACACATGTATTTCAAAAACTTATCATACCTAGGAATTTGTTTCACAGCATCGAGCAATGGAATATTGACTTGGACTTTCTTGAATGTTTCCAAAACATCCTAATCCAGTTCTTTTTCAGCACTTGACTTTGGTGGTGGTTCACACCTTGGATAAGGCAGTGGAAGTTTGAATGTTTCTAGGGTATTCTGAGTATTTTTTGGAGGAACATAAGGACCAGACATCCTCTTCCAATCATTCTTTGTTCTTTCAAATAAGATTTCCTCTCTTGACTTTGAGTTTCTATCAACTTCAGATTTTTGAACATTTTTATCAAGGGTAGGATTTTCATCAAGAGTATCAGCAGAAGGTTTGATGTTCTCAATCTGAGGGTTGTTCAATTTTGTTCCACTCCTAAGTTCAATTGCACTCACATTTTCCTTCCCATTATTCCTCAGATTTACTTGTGGTTGTGAGGGTAAACCACCATTCATTTGATTTGTTATGAAATTAATACCAGAGGCAAGTTGACCCATTTGATTCATCAAGGTATTCATTTTGTTATCTTGTTGTTTTGTGTATTCTTTTAGTTCCCTCATTTCTTATTGTTTTTTCCTCATTGCTTCTTCAAGGTTCCAATCAGAGTTTTGAGTGGGAGGGGTAGGGTGAAAATTGCTTCCAGAATGAGCATTGGCTTGCTCATTGAAATATTTTGGTTGAGAATTACTTGATTGCCCTTGGAATTATCCTCTCGGTTGTTCAGGTTGACGAAATCTTTCATTTGAGTTTTTGTTCCATCCTTGATTGAAATTTTGGTTGTTTTGAAATGGTCTTTGTTGGTTTGGTTGAAATGGTCTTCCAAGAAAAACTGCATTGCAGTTCTCAGGAGGCTCTTGCATTTGCTGGAATTGGTCACTAAAATGTTCATTCGAAGAACAAATCCCACAGTAGACATGTAGTTGGAAAGCTGCTTCAGGTTTTGGTTGGGTTGGTGGGGTGTTAGACAACATTATTGACCTTACCATGGTGGTAAGACCAGATATTTGACTTGCAATTGTGTTGTTTTCGGGACTAGTAGTAGGGAATTCTTGTGCAGCTTTGACAATAAGAAGGCCTCTGGTTCCAAATTGTTGGGCATTTTGGGCCATGTTTGCAATTAAAATCCTAGCAGCAGCTGGTGTCTTATCAACTAAAGCTCCTCCTGCAGTAGAATCGATCATACTTCTATTAGTGAGACACAATCCTTCATAAAAGTATTGAATGAGAAGTTGGTCACTGATTTGATGATGGGGGCAACTAAAACAAAGACATTTGAACCTTTCCCAGTATTCATGAAGTGTTTCTCCTTGTGTCTGCCTAATTCCACAAATCTTGTTTCGAATGGAGGCAGTTCTAGACGCAAGGAAAATTTTTTCAAGGAAAATCTTTTTTAATTCATTCCAATTTCTAATCAAGGTTGAGTGAGAATAGAAAAACCATTCCTTAGCAAGTCCATCTAGAGAAAAAGGAAACGACCTTAGCTTCATTTGATCTGCATCGACTCCCTGAGGTTTCATGTTGACACACAAGTAGATGAATTCTTGAAGGTGTTTCTATGGGTCTTCACCAGGAAACCCATTGAATTTGGGAAGATGGTGGATGAAATCGGACTTGATTTCAAATCTAGCAGGGGAATCAGGGTACTCTACAGGATTCTTGTGATTTTCGTCATAGGACAAAGCCAGTTCTTTCAAAGTTCTATTTTCAGCCATTTGGATTTCAGTTTCAACTATGTCCCTCCTAGGTGTATTGGTGGAAGATTCACAACTTGCAACTTGTGGATTATTACCTCTAACCCTAGTGTGAAAAGTTCTATCAATTTCAGAATCTAAATGTAACAAGTTCGGTTCAGAAGTTTGGTTCATGCAAGAAAAAATAATTAAAATAAAATCAACTCTAGAAACCTCCCTGGCAACATTGCCAGTTTATGTGAGCATTTTTTGTGAAAACCTCAATCAATATTTTCACTTTTAATTTAGCACAGTGGTGACCACAGGGTTGTCTCTCGAGGAGGTTGCATTTTGAGTAGTAAAACTGTCACTTTTGTTATTTTTTTGTTTTTGAAGAAATGAAAATGGGGATTTGATTAAAAATTTGAAAATAAAATTTTAATTAAATACTAAACTGAAATAATTTTAAAGGAAAGATAATGTGGGTTTGAAATCAAGAATAAAAACATCAGTCACAGACAAGTTTTACCCTCTCGGACACTCCCCTCTTCCTTTTATATAAAAAATATCTCTTATTTTAAATTCCTAAATGTACCCCCAAGGACCCCCAGGTTTACACTCAAATTTGAAAAGACATCATATTTAGGACTTCAATATGATTTTGGTTCTTCCTATAGAAGTGATTCAATTACTTAAATACCTCTAAGTAATTGAATCTAATTGAATTCGCTATGCTCAATGGCAAAACCTCACCAAAGAATTTTAAATAGTGAAGTCAATTGTTCTACTTTATAGATGGAAAAACGATCAAAAAAAATGTGTTGAAAATATATTTAAGAAAGAAAACGACCAGATTCATTCAAAAATATAGGTTCAAGAGAAATTCAAAAATATATTACACATTAAAATCAAAACTTGGAAGAGAGTGTCTGTCGGGTGTCGCCATCCGCAACCACTTGCCACTTAGCCTTCCATCACTTGAGAAGCCCTATTCTTATCTATTGAATCTTAAAAGGATTAAATCTTCTTAAGGATCAAAATCTCCACCTTCCCCTTCGCTCTCTCAAGCCAACTCCCTTTGTGACGGATGGTGTGGTGAATAATGGAATGTGATTTAGAGGTAGTGGCTCCTCTCCTTTTATAGGCAGATTTCATCATCAAAACATTGTCACATTTTCAACACACTAATTGGCTGATTAACGTGTGGACCTCTTCATAAATATTGTGCGTAAATGTGTTTTCCATCCACCCTCCAAATTTCAGATTAATTGGACGCGTATTGAAGGCGTTATGATTTTTCTATTAAAAATCGCTTTCTCTGGATGAAGCTTCCTGGAAGCTTCCTTCAAAACTCTATCACTAAACTACCATCATAAAGGATTCCAAACGGCTTGAAATTTATTTTGTAGACGCGTTTGAGAGTCCTCTTTCATATCCAGGTGGAATCGCATCTTTTTAGGTGTTTAGGCCTAAATTTTCTTCCATTACTATGGTGGAGTCCATGCAGTCTGCCTGGAAAATTTGTCAACTTCATTGATTTTTTTGGGCATCAAGATGCATGAATCATTTAATGGGCCTGAAGACAAAGATGATGAAAATAAAATAATTATTCCAACAAAATTCTAATCAAAAAATTTGGAAATTTATTTTATGATAAATGACCAAAATACCCCTGTGATAAAAATCTGTTAAAAATCCAGAATTATGCAATTTAAACTTTTTATCTCAAAACAAACTCTAAATCCAAAATTGTTACAAATAAGGTAAAAATTCTAAATTTTTTAGGTTTAAATCATTTAAATAGACATTAAAAATATTGTAAATATTATCTCTATCAATTCCCCCACACTTGGCTCTTGGACTCCTAGACAGGTGAACACGGTATCAAGAAAAAATAAAACACATACCAATGGAGTTTACCAATTTACCACAATGAATTAAAAAGATATCATGCCTCATTAAAGAAAAATATTTAAAATTATAAATTCAAATCATTCAATCCATTTACACTTATTTTCTCTTCTCATGGACACAACACACTTACCTCACATTCATTTTCTCTCATCGCACAATATAGATTTGCAACAAGTCTTTTCTCATCCAACTCATGCAAGAATTACCATAGGCTTGATAAATTTCTACATCTCCACCTGATGTGAACCAAGAACATGTGATTATCATGAGGACTTTACAGGGTTTTTCTGTGGCCTGGGATTGGTAGGTTTCAAATGTGAAAAATTCTATGGCTGAATAAGGAGGGTTTGGCTCTTTTTGAAGCAGAAATGCATGATTCTAATTTTTACTCAAGTATGGTCTCCTCCATATTCTCCTAAAATAATCAGCTCTGATCTTCTGTTTTCCACACCATTCCATCAATATTTCAGTAGCAAATATGAATTTTTTTTTTGAAATCTCCAGATTGGGCACATCTTATTTCCATTGCAATCTCCAGATAGGCACAACTCCATTTAATTTGAGAGCTCCAGATAGGAACAACTCCATTTCATTTGAGAGCTCCAGATAGGCACAGCTCTCAAAAAAATATATTCCATCATCACAAATACGCCTTCAATGTTTAAATGTTCTCCCAAAGCAACACCAAATGAGGTATCACATCATGATTCATCTCTCCCCCCCCCCCACATATTTAATTTCAACTAGATCATGCATTTATACTTCCATATCAGGTTGGAAAGGGAAATTTGGTTTGTAATGTGGCTAACCTAACAGGATATACATGGCTACTAAGGGCTCAAGAAGGATAAAATGTTCAAGGAATGCTGAAATAAAAAGAATAATCATGAAAAGGAGGCTCCAATATTCAAAAAAATGCCTCAATCATTTTAATCACAAGTATCTCAACCCTCAAGTTTTGATAGAAATAAATCAATTTCTAGTTTAAAAAAACACAAATTGGTTCTCTCAAGAAAGAGGTAAATGTGAAGAAGATGTAAAAATGGGTCCAGAGTCCTCACAGGAATGAGAATTTCAATCACAATGTCAGTGATATCTGCTATGAGATTTAAAAATCAGTGGTCATTTCAAGAATTTTCCCAATTTTTGAACTTGAAACAATGTCATTTTCAGCATTCATTTATGTTTAGTTTCAAAGGATCAGTTAGTTCACTCCTTGGCATGAGTTTCAAATGAAATTCAAGAAATTCCAAAACCCTTTTTTTTTGAAAAAGAAACACGAAAAAAGAAAAAGAAAAAAAATGGAAAGAAATTTTGAAAAAAAAAATTCAAAAAAAAAGTTTGTAAAAATCTACTCTACCCAGCATTGTGTCCCCCCACACTTATTCTATGCAATTTCCTCATTGTGTAGTTTTTTTTAGCATGAAATTCAGGAAATTAAAGACAAAGAAAAAATAAATGATAAGGAAAGACACAACCTGGCATCAATTATATTCTGCATCATGAAGTTGAATCTCCTCCCCTGGAGGATCTTGAAAATTTTCCCAAAATAGCTTCATCCTATGACCATTGACAGTGAATGATGTCCCATTTTCTGGATCTTTAATATGTATTGCACCAAAAGGAAAAACATGAGTAACAATGAATGGGCCAGACCATTTGGAATGAAATTTACCTGGGAAGAGTTTCAATCTGGCATCGAACAGCAGAACTTTGTCTCCCTCCTTGAAGTTTTTGTTGAGAATCCTCCCATCATGAAAGGCTTTGCTTCTCTCTTTGTATAACCTAGAGCTTTCGTATGAATTATTTCTGATCTCCTCCAACTCCAGAAAACAATATTTTCTTTCTTTCCCAACAGAATATAGGTTCATGTTACATGTTTTTACATCCCAAAAGGATTTGTGTTATAACTCAACTGGTAGATGACAATATTTTCCATAGACCAATCTAAATGGTGACATTCCAATTGGAGTTTTTGAAAGCAATTCTGTGGGACCAAAGAGCATCATCAAGTCTCAAACTCTAATCCTTTCTATTTGGGTTCACTGTTTTTTCTAGGATTTGTTTGATCTCCCTATTAGACAACTCAACCATTCCATTTGTTTGAGGATGATAGGGCATAGAGACCCTATGATTAAAAGAGTATTTCTTAAAAAGTGATTCCAAAGTGCTATTACAAAAATGGGTACCTTTATCTGTAATTAGAAACTTTGGAAATCCAAACCTTGAAAACAAATTTCCTTTCAAAAATTTAGACACAATCTTAGCATCATCAGTTCGGGTGGGGATAGCCTCTACCCACTTGGACACATAATCAACAGTCAACAAGATGTAGAGATATCCAAATGAATTAGGAAAAGTCCCCATGAAATCCATTCCCCATACATAAAAAACATCACAAAACAAAAGTGGGTTTTGAGGCATCTCATTCCGCTTGGAAATGTTTCCTTGGAATTGAAAATTTTTACAGGTTCTGCAGAATTCGAAAGCATCTCTAAAAATGGTGGGCCAATACAATCCAGAATCAAGAACTTTTCTTGCTGTTCTCTGTGGTCCAAAGTGTCTTTCATAGTTTAATGTGTGGAAGAAATTTAGGATGGATTGAAATTCAGAGTTCGGAATGCATCTTCGTATCATTTGATCACTACCAAGGTGCAATAAATAAGGATCATCCCAAATGTATTTATTTGAATCACTCCGAAGTTTATCAATTTGATTTTTGGAAAACCAATGGGGGTGTTCATCAGAAGCCAAATAGTTTACAAGATTAGAAAACCATGGTATTTCACTTTGAGTAGCAAATAAATCCTCATCTGGAGAGGTTTCCATAATTGGGGAACACAACTGAAATTTTCTATTCCCAATAGATGGTATCCTGCTCAAATGATCAGAAACAAGGTTCTCACATCCTTTATTATCTTTTATTTCAACATCAAACTCCTGTAAAAGCAAAATCCATCTCAGAAGTCTTGGTTTTGCATCATGTTTCTTCATCAAGAATCTGATTGCAGAATGATCAGTAAAAACAATCACCTTGGAGCCCAGCAGATAACTTCTAAATTTGTCTAGAGCAAAGACAACATCCAGTAGTTCTTTCTTAGTTGTTGTGTAGTTTGATTGGGCTTGATCAAGAGTTCGGGAGGCATAGGCAATCACATGAGATTTCTTTTCTGTCCTTTGACTCAATACTACCCCAAGAGAAAAGTCAGATGCATATGTCATTATTTCAAAGGGAATGTCCCATTTAGGATGTTGAACAATGGGAGGGATATCAATCTTTGTTTCAGCTCATGAAACAAATTTATGCAATTCTCATCAAAGACAAATGGAACATCTTTTTGGAGTAATATGGACAATGGAAGAGAAATCGTACTGAAATCTTTAATGAATCTCCTATAAAATCCAGCATGCCCAAGGAAGGATCTCACATCTCTCATAGTTTTTGGGTATGGTAATGAAGAAATGACCTCAACTTTGGATTTATCAACTTGAATTCCATCACGGGACACAACATGTCCAAGAATGATCCCTTTAGCAACCATAAAATGACATTTTTCATAATTTAGAACAAGGTTCTTTTCAATGCATGTTTTCAGGACACGTTTCAAGATTTTCAAACATCTTTCAAAAGATGATCCATACACAGTGAAGTCATCCATAAAAACTTCCATGCAAGTGTCCAAAAATTTAGAGAAGATTCTTATCATACACCTTTGAAAAGTTCTCGGGGCATTACATAAACCGAAGGGCATCCTTCTATATGAAAAAGTTCCAAATGGGGATGTGAAAGTGGTTTTCTCTTGATCCTCAAGTAAAATGTGAATCTGAAAATATCCAGAGAATCCATCAAGAAAACAGTAGTGGGTTTTCCCAGCTAGTATTTCAAGGACTTGATCAAGGAATGGTAATGGGAAGTGGTCTTTCCTTATAACCAAATTGAGTTTCCTGTAATCAATGCACATTATCCATTTATTTGGAAGTCGTATGGGGACAAGATCACCAAATTCATTCCTTGAGATTGTAAATCCACTTTTTTTAGGAACAACATGGACTGGACTTACCCATTGACTATCAGATATGGTAAAAATAATTCCAGCAGCCAACAAGGTGGTAACTTCTTTCTTCACAACCTCCAAAAGTGTTGGGTTCAGTCTTCTTTGAAATTGTCTTATCGGTCTAGCGTTCTCCTCCAGTAAAATTTTGTGCATGCAAACTGAGGGGATGATTCCTATTAGATCAGAGAGATTCCATCCTATGGTTTCCTTGTGGGACTTGAGAACTTCCAACAATTGGTTTTCCTGGACTTCTGAAAAATATTTTGAGATAATTATGGGGAATTGTTCATTATGACCTAAGAAGGAATACTTGAGGTTATCTGGAAGGGGTTTCAATTCTACAACAGGTGGGTTGGTTTCATTGATAACAGGGAACTCTTAAGAAGTTAGATTGTTTAGTGAAGCTCCATGTTCATCATGGTGATCTCTTTCTATGATCTCAAGACTTGTTTTATGTGAAAAATTGAAAACCTCTCCGGGAATACCACTAACAGTTTCAGTGGTTTCTAGAAATTAATATTCATCATTGCTCAGATATACAGTATCAATATCCCAAGACTCTTCACAGTCTCCAATTTCATCTTCATTTTGATCTGATTCAGTATCATACAAATTTCCATATTTTTCCACATCAGTTGTTATTTCATCGCAAAAAAAATCAGGTAACATGCCAGATGAAAACCAATCAATCATGTTTACATGGGGAGTTGAATGATCCTCAACTGGGTGTTTCATTGAATGAAAAATGTTGAAATGAACAACATCTCCTCCAAATTCTAGTGAAAGTGTTCCCTTGTGAACATTGATGATTGATTTTTCCATTTTTAGAAATGGCCTCCCTAGGATGAGGGGAGCATGTGTGCTGAACCGATCATCTTCCATATCCAAAACATAGAAGTCAACAGGAAAAAACATGTCTCTCACTTGAACGAGAACATCCTATATAACTCCAGCAGGTTTGGTGGTACTTCGGTTTGCGGTTTTAATGATAATTCCAGAGGGTTTCAAGTCTCCAACCTGAAAAGATGAGTAGACAGAATGTGGCATGACATTGATAGAGGCCCCTAGATCAAGCATCACATCTTTGAATTCACATTTCCCAATGGTACAGGGAATGGTAAATGTCCCAGGGTCTTTACACTTGACAGGAAGTTCATGTTGAATCATCGATGAAACATTCCTTCCTAAGTTTACTTTTTCACCCCCTTTGACCTTTCTCTTGTTGGTACACATGTCTTTCAGAAACTTAGCATACCTCGGAATTTGTTTCACAGCATCGAGCAATGGAATATTGACTTGGACTTTCTTGAATGTTTCCAAAACCTCCTTATCCAATTCTTTTTCAGCACTTGACTTTGGTGGTGGTTCACACCTTGGATAAGGAAGTGGAGGTTTGAATGTTTCTGGGGTATTCTGAGTATTTTTTGGAGGAACATAAGGACCAGACATCCTCTTCCAATCATTCTTTGTTCTTTCAAACAAGATTTCCTCTCTTGACTTTGAGTTTCTATCAACTTCAGATTTTTCAACATTTTTATCAAGGGTAGGATTTTCATCAAGAGTATCAGCAGAAGGCTTGATGTTCTCAATCTGAGGGTTGTTCAATTTTGTTCCACTCCTAAGTTCAATTGCACTCACATTTTCCTTCCCATTATTCCTCATATTTACTTGTAGTTGTGAGGGTAAACCACCACTCATTTGATTTTTTATGCAATTAATACCAGAGGCAAGTTGACCCATTTGAGTCATCAAGGTATTAATTTTGTTATCTTGTTGTTTTGTATATTCTTTTAGATCCCTCATTTCCTCTTGTTGTTTCCTCATTGCTTCTTTAAGGTTCCTATCAGAGTTTTGAGTGGGAAGGGTAGGGTGAAAATTGCTTCCAGAATGAGCATTGGCTTGCTCATTGAAATATCTTGGTTGAGAATTACTTGATTGTCCTTGGAAGAATCCTCTTGATTGTTCAGGTTGACGAAATATTTCATTTGAGTTGTTGTTCCATCCTTGATTGAAATTTTGGTTGTTTTGAAATGGTCTTTGCTGGTTTGGTTGAAATGGTCTTCCAGGAAAAACTGCATTGCAGTTCTCAGGAGGCTCTTTCATTTGCGGGCATTGGTCACTAAAATGTTCATTCGAAGAAAAAAACCCACAGTGGACATGTAGTTGGAAAGCCGCTTTAGGTTTGGGTTGGGTTGGTGGGGTGTTAGACAGCATTATTGACCTTACCATGGTGGTAAGATCAGATAGTTGACTTGCAATTGTGTTGTTTTCAGGACTAGTAGTAGGGAATTCTTGTGCAGCTTTGACATGAAGAAGGCCTCTGGTTCCAAATTGTTGGGCATTCTGGGCCATGTTTTCAATTAAAATCCTAGCAGCAGCTGGTGTCTTATCAACTAAAGCTCCTCCTGCAGCAGCATCGATCATACTTCTATCAGTGAGACACAATCCTTCATAAAATTATTGAATGAGAAGCTGGTCACTGATTTGATGATGGGGGCAACTAAAACAAAGACGTTTGAACCTTTCCTAGTATTCATGAAGTGTTTCTCCTTGTGTCTGCCTAATTCCACAAATATCCTTTCGAATGGAGGCAGTTCTAGACGCAGGGAAAAAAATTTCAAGGAAAATATTTTTTAATTCATTCCAATTTCTAATCAAGGTTGAGTGAGAATAGAAAAACCATTCCTTAGCAACTCCATCTAGAGAAAAAGGAAACGACCTCAGCTTCATTTGATCTGCATCGACTCCATGAGGTTTCATGTTGACACACAAGTAGCTGAATTCTTGAAGGTGTTTGTGTGGATCTTCACCAGGCAACCCATTGAATTTGGGAAGCTGGTGGATGAAACCGGAATTGATTTCAAATCCAGCAGGGGCATCAGGGTACTCTACAGGATTCTCGTGATTTTCGTCATAGGACGAAGCCAGTTCTTTCAAATTTCTATTTTCAGCCATTTGGATTTTAGTTTCAACTAAGTCCCTCTTAGGTTTATTGGTGGAAGATTCACAAGTTGTAACTTGTGGATTAGTACCTCTAACCCTAGTGTGAAAAGTTCTATCAATTTCAGAATCTAAAGGTAACAAGTTTGGTTCAGATGTTCGGGTCATGCAAGAAAAAATAATTAAAATAAAATCAACTCTAGAAACCTCCCTGGAAATGGCGCTAGTTGATGTGATCATTTTTCGTGAAAACCTCAATCAAAATTTTCCGTTTTAATGTAGCACAGTGGTGACCACAGGGTTGTCTCTCGAGGAGGTTGTAGTTCGAGTTGTAAAACTGTCACTTTTGTTATTTTTTTGTTTTTGAAGAAATGAAAATGGGGATTTGATTAACAATTTGAAAATAAAATTTTAATTAAATACTAAACTAAAATAATTTTAAAGGAAAGATAATGTGGGTTTTAAATCAAGAATAAAAACAGCAGTCGCAGACAAGCTTCACCCTCTCGGACACTCCCCTCTTCCTTGTATATAAAAAATATCTCTTATTTTAAATTCCTAAATATACCCCCAAGGACCCCCAGGTTTACACTCAAATTTGAAAAGACATCATATTTAGGAATTCAATATGATTTTGGTCCCGCCTATAGAAGTGATTCAATTACTTAAATACCTCTAAGAAATTGAATCTAATTGAATTCTCTATGCTCAATGGAAAAACCTCACCAAAGAATTTTAAATAGCGAAGTCAATTGTTCTACTTTATAGATGGAAAAATGATCAAAACAAAGGTGTTGAAAATATATTTAAGAAATAAAACAACCAGATTCATTCAAAAATATAGGTTCAAGAGAAATTCAAATTACACATTAAAATCAAAACTTGGAAGAGAGTGTTCGTCAGGTGTCGTCGTCCGCAACCACTTGCCGCTTTGCCTTCCATCACTTGAGAAGCCCTAATCTTATCTATTGAATCATAAAAGGATTTCATATTCTTAAGGATCAAAATATCCACCTTCCCCTTCACTCTCTCAAGCCAACTCCCTTTGTGACGGATGGTGTGGTGAATAATGGAATGTGATTTAGAGGTAGAAGCTTCTCTCCTTTTATAGGCAGATTTCATCATCAAAACGTTGTTGTGTTTTTGACCCATTAATTGGCCGATTAATGCGTGGACCTCTTCATTAAGATTGTGCATAAATGTGTCTTCCATCCACCCTCCAAAGTTTAGATTAATTGGACACATATTGAAGGAGTTATGATTTTTCTATTAAAAATCGCTTTCTCTGGATGAAGCTTCCTGGAAGCTTCCTTCAAAAATCGATCACTAAACGGCCATCATAAAGAATTCCAAACGGCTTGAAATTAATTTTGGAGACGCGTTTGGGAGTATTATTTCATATCCAGGTTTAATCGCATCATTTGGAGGTGTTTATTCCAAAATTTTCTTCCATAACTATGGTGGAGTCCATGTAGTCCGCCCAGAAAATATGTCAAATTCGTTGATTTTTTTAAGCATCAATATGCATGAATAATTTCTTGGACCTAAATACAAATATGATGAAAATAAAATAAGGATTAAAAAAATTGAATCAAAAAATTTGGAAATTTATTTTATGATAAATTTCCAAAATACCCCAGTGATAAAAATCTGTTAAAAATCCAGAATTATGCAATTTAAACTTTTTATCTCAAAACACACTCTAAATCCAAAATTGTTACAAATAAGGTCAAATTGTTAAATTTGTGAGGTTTAAATCATTTAAATAGAAATTAAAAATATTGGAAATATTAGCTATATCAAGCGCTATCTGGGCACACCCATCTAAGCTTATTCATGTAATTGCTTGCCACATAAAGAGCCTCAATCATGCATAAACATAAGAGTACCCAAGGAAAGAAATGGGCACACAATCACGTTATGAAGCATAATAAAAAGGGGAGAAACATACAAGCGTCCCTGAAAGAAAGGAATTAAATCATAAATAGACATTAATAATGTATAAAGGAATAAATCATGACAAGAGATAACAAACTGAAGTGATAACATGTAAAAATAGTTTTTAGGAATCTTTGAGTCAAAACATTTTAGTGCGGTTTAAGAAAACATCGAATATCTCTTAAAACGAAAAGTGGCATAATATTTTTTATAAAACCAGAAGTAAACCAGGAGGGTTTTAATAATAAAAAGACTGATTTTATAAGTCCAAATGTGACTTAAAATAGAGGATAGATTACAGTTGATAATAGGAAAGAATTCGGGAAGTTCCCTTAAAACGGGTTCACTTATCGGGAAGTAATGAGGAGAGAATCACTTAAAATCATGCATATCCCCAAAATAAAGTGATGAAAGATTCTTGATAAATAGACTTGGAACATGTACACAATATTTTGAGTATGCACAAGAAAAGATAAGATAACATCATTTTGGTAGAAATGTAGATAAGACAACCCGAAGGAATAAAAGAGGTTCGGGTAGAATTCTTTACGGATTATCGGCATGGTATCGGGAGTACTTGAGGGGGCTTAGTGAGAGAGTAAAGGGAATTATAATCACTTATACATAAATAGGGCAGTATGGGGTAGGTGAGAAATCATACCCCATAATTAATAATTACACACAACATGTCTTAACATAGTGAAAAATCTTGAATAAGAGTGAAATTGAGAGGATCCCTTACCTTAGGTCCGTTGGTGTTCTCCGCTTGATATTAATGACCTGAATAGTCAAATTAGGTTTATTAATCAATAGTTACAGAACCTTATATAGAATTAAAATATTCATTATACCCTTTTTAAGTTCATTTATACCCATTTTGATTGATTACAAGGTTCAATTTCATTGTTCAGGACCGTTTGTTTCATTTGTTTTAATGGTCGGTTCAATTGTATTTAGGTTCAAATAATTTGTAAGATGAAAGTGGTTGTATAGAATTTAAGTTATATAACATTAGTGTAAATCCATTAGGTTACATGGTTACAAAATTTATTTGGTTAATTAGAGTGAAAAAGAACCTTTACATTAAACATTAATGATAAACACTCAAAATAATTTTAACGATTGTGCCCATAAATGACTTGTTTTGTATTATTGTTTTATATCATGAGTGTATGAGGATTACAGAACCTTAAATAGGACATATAACATATATAATAATCTGGTTCAACCATAACATAAATGGTTTCATGACCAGAATCAAAATGATAAAATAATTTGAAAACACAATATCCATGATGTCAGTAATTTGACCCATTACGGATGATGTTTAATTCTAGAACATGAGGGAGAGGAGGAGAAATATGATGCTTGAAATTTTCCATAAACATGGTTAGAATTCAGAATATATTAAATTCTGGAGCTTTAATGCCTTTTGGATAAGGGAAGGGGAAGAGGGTGTAAGGAAAGAAGGAAAATGAAAACAAAACACTTGAAAACAAAAGAGGGTTCTTACCCTTTGATCTCCTCTCTTTGAGACTCCTCTTAGGGGCTTTGGTTTTGGTCTTTTGGAATGACCAGAAAGCCTTGGACGTGGGGAATGATCTTGGGAGGGTATTTGGACAGAAATTTGGCTAGGCACAAGGCTTGAGAGGTGTGAGGGAAAGAGGTAAGGAGAGAGGGTATTTATAGTGGAGGAGAGAGGGGTTTCCTTAAGATAAAATTCATTAGATTATTAATTCTCCACAAGACAAGGAATAGTGAGTCTTGAATGACCAATTATATTAATTTTATAATGTAATCCCGAAATAAGTGGGATTACATCAGCATAACATCACCCATGACTCTATAATTAGCTTATTTAGCTTATTTTTTGTAAATTACGGTATTTCACTATTCATCAAAAATTCAAGTATTTCAGAAAAATCCCAAAAATTTACCCCAAACATTTTTCGATGTGTAGAATACAAAAATGAAGTCAATTTTTCAAAAATAATTTTCTAAATATGATTATTTTAATATTTAAATAAAATAATAATTTATTATCAAAACCAGTTTTAAAGCATTCATTAACTCATTCTAAACTATAGGTATATCAAACTTCCAACATGAATATTATTTTTATACCACCATAGGTAAGGTTACTATTCATTAGGGTATATCACTATTCATAATGGTGTGTTACTATTCATTAGGGTAGGTTACTATTCACCAAAATTTTTTTTTTTATTAGACTCCAAAAAAACATCTTGAACACAACCGTGTATGCCGGATTTTCGAAATTCCAAACACAGTAGTGACAAACTTAAGTTTAAAGGTAACTTATCACTTAGTAGTTTATTATTATGTGATTTTATGGAATATTTATAAGAAGGGAATTTCAATTAAAAACATTGGGTCATTACATTCTTCCCCCTTAAGAAATTTCGCCCTCGAAATTTCATTTTAAATTCTAGGCCAAAAACAGGTGTGGGTATTTTTCCTTCATTGTTTCCTCCAACTCCCATGTTGCTTCCTCAAACTTATGGTTCCTCCACAACACTTTGACAAGATGGGTTGTCTTGTTGCGTAGAACATTATCTCTCTGATCCAAAATCTTTACTGGCTGCTCCTCATAGGAGAGATCATCTTCCAGCTACACCACCTCTGAGCTTAGTACATGTGAGGGATCAGGTATGTACTTCCTCAAGAGTGATACATGAAAAACATCATGAACTTGAGCCATATTCGGTGGAAGTGAAAGCCGATAGGCCACAGCTCCTATGCGGTCAAGGATCTCAAAGGGGCCAATATACCTTGGGCTTAGCTTCCCTTTCTTCCTGAATCGCATGACTCTATTCCATGGAGATATTTGAAGGAAGACTTTATCTCCAACGTCGAACTCCAAATCCCTTCGATGGTTGTCAGCATAGCTCTTTTTTCGACTTTGATCAGGTTTTATGTGTTTCTGAATGACTTGAACCTTCTCTATCATCTCTTGAACAAGATCGGGTCCAAGTAGCTTTCTTTCGCCAACTTTATCCCAATAGGTTGGAGTTCTACATCGCTTTCCATACAGAGCTTCATATAGATCCATCTGAATAATCTAGTTGAATTTATTATTGTATGAGAACTCAACCAATGGTATATGCTGATCCCATCCACCTTTGAATTCTAGAGAGCAGGCTCTAAGCATATCTTCAATCTTCTGAATAGTTATTTCAGACTGGCCATCAGTTTGGGGGTGATAGGCCGTGCTGAAATTTAATTCAGTACCCAAAGCATGTTGAAGACTCTTCCAGAATTTAGATGTGAACCTTGGATCGCGGTCAGAGACCATTGAGAGTGGAACACCATGCAGTCTCACCACTTCCTTCACATATATCTTTGAAAGTTGTTCAAGTGAGAGATCTTCCCGAATAGTGATAAAATGGGATATCTTGGTGAGTCGGTCAACCACAACCCATATCACATTATTTCCCTTCGATGTCTTTGAGAGACCCATGACAAAGTCCATAGTAACATTTTCCCATTCCCACATGGGTATAGGCAAAGGCTGTATCATAACTTTGGACTTTTTTCACTCAGCTTTAACTTGCTGACATACCAAGCACCTTGCTATATATTCTACAATCTCCCTCTTCATGTTATCCCACCAGAAGTGTTCTCGGAGATCACGGTACATTTTGGTACTCCCATGATGGATAGAGAAGGTCGAGCTATGTGCATAATTCAATAGATCCTTATTTATCTCTAGATCAGATGGTACACATAATCGTGTCCCAAATCTTACAACTCCTTCCTCATCAATTTTGAAATCAGAGGATTTCCCATTTTTAACAGCTTATACCCTTTTTGAATTTCCACATCCTTTCTTTGAGCATCCTTTATTTTCTCCAAGAGGGATGGTTGAGAAATCATTTGAGAAATGATTGATGATGTTCCTCCCTTAATGATTCCCATTTCCATCCTTTTCAAATCTAAGAAGATCAGATCCTTTTCAATTCTCATCATTGATAAATATGTTGGATCCTTTCTACTTAGAGCATCTGCCACCTTGTTTGTCTTACCGGGATGGTAGTGGATTGAGTAGTCGTAATCCTTGATGAGATCTATCCATCTTCGCTGGCTCATAGTAAGCTCTTTCTGTGTGAATATATACTTGAGACTCTTGTGGTCGGTATATATCTCACATTTCTCCCCATAGAGATAATGCCGCCAGATTTTCAAGGAAAAGATCACAGCCGCTAACTCCAGATCATGCGTTGGATAGTTTTGCTCATGGATTTTCAGCTGCCTTGAGGCATAAGCTATCACTTTATCATTTTGCATCAGCACACATCCTAATACATTCTTAGAAGCATCACTATACACCACAAAGAGTTCCCCAATGGTAGGGAGTGTGAGTACTGGTGCAGTGATAAGCCTCTTTTTCAACTCCTTGAAACAGTCTTCACATTCCTATGTCCAGACAAACTTTACTCCCTTCTATTTTCAGCATGGTCATTGGTTTTGAAAATCATGAAAAGTTCTTCAAGAATCATCGATAATACCCAGCTAGACCCAAAAATCTACGGATCTCCGGTACAGAAGTTAGCATGGGCCACTCTTCAATTGCCTTTGTCTTGGAAGGGTCCACAGATATCCCTTTTCTAGTGATAACATTCCCCAAGAATGATACTTTCTCCATCCAGAACTCACATTTACTGTACTTTGCATACAAATTCTCCCTTCACAAAGTATTTAACATATTTTCCAAATACTCCTCATGTTCCTCCTTGCTCTTGGAGTATATCAGAATATCATCAATAAAGACTACCACAAATTTGTCGAGGTAATCTCTAAAGACTATATTCATTAAATCCATGAAAATTGTTGGAGCATTAGTGAGTCTGAAGGGCATCACTATGAACTCGTAGTGTCCATACCTTGTTCGAAAGGCAGTCTTGGGAATATCTTCCTTCCTCACCTTTAGTTGGTGATATCCCGACCGAAGGTCCACCTTAGAAAAATAACTGGCCCCACATAGCTGATCGAACAAGTCATCTATCTGTGGAAGGGGATACTTGTTCTTTATCGTGATTTTATTGAGCTCATGATAATCAATGAAGAGGCACATTTATTCATCCTTCTTATTGACGAAGAGGACTGAAGCACCCCACGGTGAAGCACTCGGGCGTATAAAACCCTTCTTCATATTCTCTTGTAACTGCTTCTTCAGCTCTTCTAGCTCTATGGTGGCCATTCTGTAAGGTGTCTTTGATATTGGAAGAGATCCAAGGATAAGTTCAATTGAGAACTCAACCTCTTGGTCAGGAGGAATACCAGGAAACTCTTTGGGGAATACATCAGTGTAATCCCTCACGATGGGAATGTCTTCAAGCATGATTCTCTCCTTTGTCTCAATCATTTGAGCTAGATATGCTTTCTCACAAGGAATCAATATCCAAACTTGATATGAAGATTCTAAAGGAGACTCATCTTCCTCCTTGCACTTGTAAAGAATCAGAGGATGATTCGGGATGTGAAGAGTAATCTCCCTTTCTCGGTAGTTGATGTTGGCCTTATACAAAGATAGCCAATCCATGCCCAAGATAGCGTCAAATTCCACTAAAGGAAGTATGCCAAGATTTTCTGGGAGGTTCAGTCCACAAACATTAACCAGGGAGGAGTTATAAATCAGAGATGCAATAATTACCCCATTCGTTGTTCTCACAGATAACTTTTCCTCCAAATTTTGAGGTGGTGTTTGAATATTTCTACTAAACTTGCAAGATATGAAAGAATGCGTAGAACCAGAATCAAATAGTGCATTCTCTATTCTTGAATTAATAACAAGCGTACCTATCACCACATCGTTTTATGGATCCACGTCAGCAGTAGTGATAGCATAAGCCTTTCTTTTTTCCTTGGAGGTTGTTGCTGATTGCCTCCAAAAACCCTCGGCTTAGGGAAATTGTTCGCATAATGCTCAAGCTCCTTACAGTTATAACACTACACTGTAGGCTGAGTGTTGATCTGAACCTTCCTTTCTTCTTCAACATTAGCGGGATTTTTCATACCCCTTCAGCAGTTCTTGGCCAGATGACCAAACTTTCCACATTTGAAAGAGTTCTTGGTTCCCTTCAGACAGTTACCAGGATGCTTCTTCCCACAATTTTTGCAAAGTGGAAAGTTGGGATTCTTTCCATCATGGTATTTTTTTTATGGAACACCCATGTTGTTTTCCATATTCCGCTTCTTGTCATTGGGCCCATGATACCACTGAGAGTCTCCAATCTCCATTTCCACCTTGAGGGCACAACGGAAAATGTCCTCATAACTATCGAAGCCTCGAATCGCCAACGCTTTTCATAGACTCGGCTTTAGTCTGCTAAAGAAGTGATCCACCTTGCTTTCGGTTTTCATGACAAATCCCAAGTTGTACCTTTGAATCTTTGTAAAGTTTGCTTCATATGCCCCAATGGACTCATCTTCCTTCTACTTGAGTCCGAGGAACTCTCTTTCCATCTTGAGATGGAGGGTTTGAGGAAAATATTTGTTTAAAAACATCCTCTTGAATTCCTCCCAATCTATGGAATCGATTTCCTCTTGGGACTTTGTATTCTTGATCAGTTTCCACCACTGATCAGCTTCCCCATTAAAATGATAGACCGCCAGTACCACCTTCTCTTCTTTCGAGCACTGGAGGACAGTGAATATCTTTTCAATGGAGTTAATCCATTGTTCCATGAGGAGGGGATCAGAAGATCCGCTAAACATGGGAGGACTTTTCCGTATGAAGGATTCCACAGTAACTTGCTCTTTCCTTGGTGGAGGAGGACGTTCCACCTGATTCAAGTTTTTATTCATAACTTGAGCCAGCTGAGCAAGTACTACCATGAAGTTTTTAGCACCCTCTTCCATCACATTAGGCATATCATTAGGGAAATCATCACATTTCCTATCACATTGGTTTTTGGAACGTGTTCTTCTATTTCCCACCATTAACTAAGAAAAATAATGTATAATTAGAGGTCATGAATACTTAGCTATTGAGCATAAAAAGGAAACTTTGAACATCAAAGGATAAACTTATAAATAATAAGTACATCCTGACTTGTGATTCCTTAGGTTTATATCTATGTTATCCTCAATCTATTTCTTAACTTATATTCTTATGGTATTTTTTCCCTAATAATGGTTTGTACTAAGCTCGTGAATCTACCAAAGCATAACCCCTGGGAGTGTCGTAACCAAGAGTACAGCAATGCCCGTTGTCATGCACCAGTTCTCGTTCGAGTCCAACTCAAAGCGGTGTTTTTGGATTTTAACCCTAGGATACATCTGTGCCAGAGCCGCCTCTACCTGCTCGTATCTAGACAGGGATGTATTTTCTTGATAAACCACTTACTCAATACTCACCAAAATTTGGGAATGTTTTCTAATACTTAGTCTCATCCTTAAGGTTCTCACTAAGGTTCTCTATTCCTAATCTCCAAAAATAACTAGACCATCCTCTGATACCAACTATAGAAACCCTATCCTTTTTCACATAACAATTCATGATTTTAAACATAATTCATCATCAGAGTACAAGCCAAGGATCGTTAAGTCTAGTGTCTTGGAAGACTAGGTACATATAACATAAAACATGGGCTAAAAAACGCTTCTTTATTTAATCTTGATAATGAGATCCTAACTTCCTTTGATCCCTTACATCTGGATAGGGTACCCTGGGGAATACATGAACAAAGGGATGAGCTAAAAATCCCAGTAAGGGAAATAACATAAGAATAAACCTTAAGCACTCAAGTTAGGAGGCTTGACATAATGATATTGGAAGCATGGAACATATGAAATCATAACATATAAACATGGGATCATAAAAACATGGAATAAAATAATCATGGGATCATATAAGCATGAGATTATATAATCATAGTTTCATAAAGATGTGGAAACAACTTTAAACATGTCTTTAGTATGATTCAAGGCTAACCGCCAATCTCGTTTCCCATAGTAGCACAAGCCAAGGCTAATTGCTCGGACCGTTTTCCCATAATCTTCTCATGATAAATTAACTTTACCCAATGAATTGGAGCGCTATCTGGGCGCACCCATCTAAGATTATTCATGTATATGCTTTCTACATAAATAACCTCAATCATACATAAACATAAGAGTACCCAAGGAAAGAAATGGGCACACAATCACGTTATGAAGCATAATAAAAAGGAGCGTAACATACAAGTGTCCATGAAAGAAAGGAATTAAATCATAAATAGACATTAATAGTGTATAAAGGCATAAATCATGACAAGAGATAACAAACTGAAGTGATAACATGTAAAAATAGTTTTTAGGAATCTTTGAGTCAAAACATTTTAGTGTGATTTAAGAAAACATCGAATATATCTTAAAACGAAAAGCGGCATAATATTTTTTATAAAACCAGAAGTAAACCAAGAGGTTTTTTATAATAAAAATACTGATTTTATAAGGACAAAGGTTACTTAAAACATAGGATATAGTACACTTTATAATAGGAAAGAATTCGGGAAGTTCCCTTAAAACGGGTTCACTTATCGGGAAGTAATGAGGAGAGAATCACTTAAAATCATGCATATCCCTGAAAGAAAGTGATGAAAGAGTCTTGATAAATAGACTTTTAGCATGTAAAAAACATTTAGAGTATTCACAAGAAAAGATAATATAACATCATTTTGGTAGAAATGTAGATAAGACAACCCGAAGGAATAAAATAGGTTCGGGTAGAATTCTTTACGGATTATCGGCATGGTATCGGGAGTACTTGAGGGGGTTTAGTGAGAGAGGAAAGGTAATTATCATCACTTATACATGAATAGGGTAGTATGGTGGAGGTTCAAAATCATACCCCATAATTAATAATTACACACAACATGTCTTAACATAGTGAACAATCTTGAATAAGAGTGAAATTGAGAGGATCCCTTACCATAGGTCCGTTGGTGTTCTCTGCTTGATATTAATGACCTGAATAGTCAAATTAGGTTTATTAATAAATATTTCCAGAACCTTATATAAAATTAAAAGATTAATTATACCCTTTTTAAGTTCATTTATACCCATTTTGATTGATTACAAGGTTCAATTTCATTGTTCGGGACCATTTGTTTCATTTGTTTTAATGATCGGTTCAATTGTATTTAGGTTCAAATAAATTGTAAGATGAAACTGGTTGTCCAGAATTGAATTTATATAAAATTAGTGGACATCCATTAGGTTACATGGTTAAAAAATACATTTGGTTAATTATATTGAAAGAGAACCTTTACATTAAACATTAATGATAAACACTCGAAATAATTTTAACGATTTTGCCCATAAATGACTTGTTTTGTATTATTGTTTTATATCATGATTGTATGAGGTTTACAGAACCTTAAATAGGAAATATAACATATATAATAATCTGGTTCAACCATAACATAAATGGTTTCATGACCATAATCAAAATGATAAAAGAATTTGAAAACACAATATCCATGATGTCAGTAATTTGACCCATTACGGACGATGTTTAATTCTAGAACATGAGGGAGAGGAGGAGAAATATGAAGCTTGAAATTTTCCATAAACATGGTTAGAATCCAGAATATATTATATTATAGATCTTTCATGCCTTTTTGATAAGGGAAGGGGAAGATAGTATAAGGAAATAAAGAAAATGAAAGCAAAACACTTGAAAACAAAAGAGGGTTCTTACCCTTTGATCTCCTCTCTTTGAGACTCCTCTTAGGGGCTTTGGTTTTGGTCTTTTGGAAAGACCAGAAAGCCTTGAACGTGGGGAAGGATCTTGAGAGGGTATTTGGGTAGAAATTTGGCTAGGCACAAGGCTTGAGAGGTGTGATGGAAAGAGGTAAGGAGAGAGGGTATTTATAGTGGAGGAGAGAGGGGTTTTCTTAATATAAAATTCATTAGTTTATTAATTCTCCACAAGACAAGGAATAGTGAGTCGTGCATGACCAATTATATTAATTTTATAATGTAATCCCGAACCAAGTGGGCTTACATCAGTAGAACATCACCCATGATTCTATAATTAGCTTATTTAGCTTATTTTTTGTAAATTACGGTATTTCACTATTCATAAAAAATTCAAGTATTTCAGAAAAATCCCAAAAATTTACCCCAAACATTTTTCGACGTGTAGAATCCAAAAATGAAGTCCATTTCTCAAAAAAAATCTAAATATGATTATTTTAATATTTAAATAAAATAATAATTTATTATCAAAACCAGTTTTAAAGCATTCATTAACTCATTCTAAACTATAGGTATATCAAACTTCCAACATGAATATTATTTTTATACCACCATAGGTAAGATTACTATTCATTAGGGTATATCACTATTCATAAGGGTGTGTTACTATTCATTAGGGTAGGTTTCTATTCACCAAAAATTATTTTTTTTATTAGACTCCAAAAAACATCTTGAACACAACCATGTATGCCGGATTTTTGAAATTCCAAACACAGCAGTGAAAAAATTAAGTTTAAAGGTAACTTATCACTTAGTAGTATATTATTATGTGATTTTACTGAATATTTATAATAAGGGAATTTCTATTAAAAACATTGGGTCGTTACAGCTTCTCCATCACCATTCATGAAGGATACCTATATCATGACTAACTTCTCTGACACATCACTCAGAAACTGAAAAACAGGTCTCCTGCTAAGCACATCTGCCACCACGTTCCAATTCCTAGGAGTACAGACAATTTTGAAGTCATAATCTAGGAGGAACTCTATCCACTACCTCTGCCTCAAGTTTAGGTCTTTTTGGGAGAAGATATACCTAATAATTTTGTGGTCATAGTAGATGGTAAAACGCTCACCCATTAAGTGGTGTCGCCACATCTTCAAAGAAAAGGCCACAGATTCTAGCTTAAGATCATGGGTTGTGTAGTGTTTCTCATGATTTCTTAACTATCACGAATCGTAGGCAATCACCCTTGTCCCTTTATCAGGACACAACCCAGTTTGGTTCTTGATGCATCGCAAAACTCTACATACCCAACACCCTCCTCTTGAAGTCTCAATATGGGGGCGCTCGTCAACCTCTACCTCAGCTCTTGGAAACTCTTCTGGAACTTCTTCGTCCACACGAAGGGATGTCCCTTCCATGTAAAATCCGATAAGGATACCACTACCTTGGAAAATTCAGGCATGAACCTCCTGTAGTATGCATCCAAACCCAAGAAACTATGAACCTCAGTCACACTCCTAGGTCCCAAGCAAGCACCACTTCTATATTCACCAAATCTACTGCAGCTTCATCCTCAGAAATTACGTGTCCTAGAAAGTGGACCTCCTAAATATAGAACTGAAACTTTCAGGGTTTCCCATAAAGCTGGTGCTCTTGGAGTGTATTCAGGACCATCCTTAGGTGTGTCGCGTGCTCCCCCTCAGACGCCGAGTACACCAGGATGTCATTAATGAAGACCACGATGAACCAATAAAGGAAAGTATGGAAGATCCTATTCATGAGTCTCATAAACATTGTTGAGGAATATTTCATGCCGAACAACATATCCAATAACTCATAGTGGTCATACCAACATTTTAATTTTGTCTTTAGTACATCCTCATCCTTTACATGAAGCTGATGATAGCCACACCTAAGTTCTATCTTCGAGAACCACCTCACTCCCTTTAGTTGATCGAAGAGTTAATCAATTATTGGTAGTGAATATTTGTTCTTCATGTTCACTTAGTTCAGGTGCCGATAGTCTACACACAATATCAAGCTCTTATCTTCCTTCTTGGTAAAAAAAAACTGGGGCCACCTAAGGTGAAACAATGGGCCTCATAAATCTTTTCCTCTGCATGTCCTCTAGTTGTATCCTTAACTCAAGAAGATCTATGGGAGCCATCCTATATGCAGGTGAGAATATCAGTGTCATACCAAGGTACATATCAATGCATAAGTCAAACTCTCTATGATGAGTTAATCCCAGAACATCATCAGGGAAGATGACCTCATACTCATCCACCATTGTAGGAAATTGAGGACTCCTCTCATCCACCGCATAGGATAGCCAACTGGTGAGTGATCGTCTACACCCTCCTCTAAGAAAGTCTATCCTACACTGCAAGCATTCCCTTTTCACCGGTAAAGGTAAACTTGGTCTCATATCTATAGACACATCGTACTCTATTCCTAAAATAGACAATCTGGTCATGGACTATGAATAACTATTCCAGACCCAAAATGACCTCATAAGGCCTCTACGCCACTAATAGGAGATCCCAACTGAATCTCTCACCTCTAAGAGTAAGCTAACACTACCGACATCAGTTCATGATTGTCGAATCCCCTCTTGTAGGAATCTCTAAGCGTAAGGATCAAGCCAATGGCTCCACTGGAATCTCTGAGCTCCGAATAAGGTCTGTGGCAAGGAAAGAGTGACTAGAACTTGTGTCTATAAGAATTTAAGAAATGGTGGAGAATACATAGATCGTACCTCTAATAATCTCTGGAGCATCGGGATCATAAGCCTCTATCACCTGAAGCTGGGCCGATCCCTATCCACCAGCTTTTGGAGCACGTGGTGGACCACTTGGGGGTGGTGGTAGTAGTACCTCGAACCTCCACCCACTGCCTGCTACTATTCTTGCTCCCTTTCCACGTTTTCCACCCTATGGACCACCTCGCTTGACTCACTGACTCTACCTCGGTGGTCCATTGACAATCTGTTGGTCATCTGTATGGCAAGTTAGGCAATCATGAGACATTTTCCCTCGATCACTTCATGAGTAGCACAACCTTTTCTTCTATTGACTCCCTCTATCCTGGAAGCCTCATACCACCGACTCTGTGTCCTAGGGTCATCCCTTAGAAGGATTGACCTTCTCGGGTCCCTATATCTATTGTTTGTTACCCACTACTGAAGACTTTGCTACCTGGTGTCTACTGGTAGCTCCTATTGCTGGTTCCTGCTCCGCCAGGAAGCTCTCCATGAGTAGAGATCGCTCTGGCACCCCATCCTGAGTAGGTATACTAAGATACACCATATACGTACTAATCTCCCAACACAGTATTTGCTAAAAATCCCGATCCCATAAGAATAGGTCTCACACCATGTTTATGGAATAATGAGAAATCTCGGTAAACCTCGTTGAGTGCTCTGCTACTGTCTGGTTGCCCTGCTAAAAAGATGCTCAAAGTCATTCCAAGATAGGGTCATCTCATCATGAATTTGGATCACTAAGCTCCACCATTGTCCTGTTAATCCCTAAATAAGGATCACAACTAGGACTTCCAACTGGTCGGGCAGTGTCCTCATAAGGTGGAAGACGTGTGTGACCACCTCAAGCCAATCCTCAGTTATTTGGGGGTCAGTCTCACTTCTGAACCTGATAGGTATCTACCTATGGAACTCATGTAATGCATTGATCCTATTTTCATCCTCTACCAGTAGTGTTGGTAGAAACTGTTGATCAATGGGTGGTGGTATCACTAGTGCACCACCCGATGGGGCTATCTTTGGTACTGGTCCATGTACCGATGCCTCATCACTAGGCGTTCCATCCTTGTGGTCACGTAGTAGGATCCTGGATAGTTGTCTATGCAGAGGCATCCTGAAACAGATCAAGATGAACCAAGATCAATAGAATATACCTGGTGAACTGAATCAAGAAGGACATGAGGGAAAACTAAAAAATCCTATATTTTTCAGGTACCATTTATTTCCCTGGAACTAGTGTTTTCATGTACTAAGTTAGAAAGCAGGTTCCCATAGTCTTGTTGTATGGATACGTTGGTCACCGCATCAATACTAGATTCCATGGCCTGAAATCCGAACTCAAAACATTTAACATTATTTCCCCAAACCAACCTCACAGACTCTCGATCCCAAAGTGGAACCAAACACCTTTAATACCACTATGTCATGGCCTTTCCCAGAGGTGTTTGTGTTGTGAATTACCAAGCCCACCTCTAATAGGCCAGGGGTTAGTGAATAACACCGAGTAGGAATATCACTAACATGGGAGGCATTTCCTATGTAAATGTATGCATGTACACAATGTTGAAAGGTAAAACACTAAGTAAACCTTTCATGAAAACTACTAAGGATAACACAACCAGAGTGCAATGGAAAAGTAAAATACAATCGGGTGACTCGGGCCAGAATACAAGCCCACAAAAAAAGAAGAGTCTGTAACACCACTACTGAATCTCATTTGTAGAAAACTCTACCTGAAGGGTGGGTTAAGGGTAGCTTCCTGGATCCATATAAGCACACCACGTCTATCTGAATTCAATAGGCACCACCCATTCCTGGACCACCTAAGTCTCTGTAAAAATATTGGTCATCTGCAGAAGACACGACACGTGCAGACAAAACTCGTGTAGGGGTGAGTAAAACATTACTCAGTAGGATGCCTGAAAACCACAAAGGAAATACCAAAAATAAAAACACACAGGAATTATTGTCAGCTCACACAAGTATAAGTCTCAAGAATGAAAAGAAAGATTACCAAACATAATCACATAACATTCAATATCGATGAGAAACATAGACCCTAAGAGACACTCAACCCCGATGAGTCACTTAGACCCTATGATTCACTTAGACCTGATGAGTCACTTATACCCTATGAGTCACTTAGACCTGATGAGTCACTTAGACTCTAAGTCACCCAAACCCCAAGTCATATAGTCTCCACATCACAGCCATCCACAGGATTCCACTCATAGCACGCTTATTTTGGGAGAACTTACTTCTCAAGCCAAAGGTAATATGTCAACTTCCAAGAAAACCCACTTATATTATATCAAAAGTATCTCCTCACCACAATGGTCCCAATGCCGCAAACACCTTGTCAAACAGATACATGGTTTGAAATTTATGGGCAATTTAGTAGAAAGGGGATGGTTGGGTCTGGGTCCGGTCTAACCCGAACCGCCAGATCGACCCATCCTGTTGGGCCCGGTTCTCTCCACTCGAGACGCGGTAAGAACTAAATCCCTATTCAGTCAACACAGGGTGGCCACCATGTTTGACGTGGTGGTCTAGCGCATGACCACCCCGTTGCCGCGGTCCAGCTGGACCACGACCACTGCCATTTTTACTGAGGCCTGCCACTGACCTCCTTTCAGCGGCCCATGTCTACCACCCCCACGGTGATTTCCATGAGGATATCCACCTCCGACCATCAATCTAGTGTCCTTTTCTATCATGTGTTCGCGCCACCGTGTGCCACTGCTGTCGTCCATCCTTCTGCGGGTTGCCACCATCACCGTGGTGGCCCATTTTTTGAACTGCGAGCATCCTTGTGATCCTTGGGTTTCCATATCCCCTATCATGGGCTTCAAATAATCTCTCTATCAATATGGGGGTCCGAATATGTTTCAAACCTCCCGAAAAGAATCTGACACAACCATGTGGGTTCGTCGGCGAAGAACGCAAGATCAGGGATGAAGGAAAGTCACCAAGAACACCTGAGGGATGGACGTTGGCCTTGTTCATTCAGCCTTAGTAATTCCCATTAGAAACAAAATGGGAAAGGAATAACATTATAAACACTAAGTTTTTAACCCTTCAAACCCTATAGTAGACAACCCATTTCACATGAATGAACGACCCACAAATCAACCTATTCATGGGTTGATTCGTGTTCATAATTTAGAAAGAAATAATGGGGAATGATAATTCACATATAAAAAAATAAACCCCTACTTAGGATTGGATCATTTTATATCATTGATTCGTTGTCATTGACAATCCTCTGTAGAACGATCTCGATCTACGTCTTCGTCGTCATTGCAAATTCATCATTCATCGTTTCTCATCATCCACTAACATTATTTCTCCATAGGATGCAGGTAATTCTCTATGATCAATGTAACGCCCCGACCCCAGTTACCCAGAGTCGATGCATTATTACGTAACATTGGAATGATCACAAAAGATCAAGTCTTGAAAGACCGATTATTTTAGTAGCCTTGGAAACACTAGATACATTCATAAAAGTTACATTACATCATAAAGTGTAAAACTAAAATAACATAGTCTTCATAGTCCACACTCATATACCCTTCTGACTATCCCTGCAGGTCATTCATAAAATACTTCTTCACATCCAGGAAAATATTAAAACATTGAAAGGGGTGATCTCAGATGCTTAGTAAGGATAACAATATTGTGGAAGCTTTCATAAATAAACACAAACATTTAAGGAAATGTATAACTAAAACAAAATCCTTTTAAACTTGAACTTCAGCATAATATGGAAAAAGTAAAATGAAATAATGTCATTTAATTATTCACATGGATATTCTACTAGTCGAATAATCACATGCAATATCAATAACCACTTTCATAATGATGGAATGCATAATGTCAGACTATCATAACCATGTAGCCAAGGCCTCGTGCCAAGACTACAAATAATATTTTGTCAAGGCCTCATGACAAGACACTAGTTTGTCTCATGAGACCTACCGATGCATCGAGGAGCTATAGCGGGCTCCACCCATCACTTATTAAGTCCAATGCATTCCTCATATGAATAGGTTTAAACATATCATAAACCATGAAATAATCGTATCACATAAAACATGCATAACATTTCCACATTTCAATCACAAGATATCAATACAACACATTGATATAATAAAAACATTATCAAAACCATTTTAAATACCAAAATAAAAGAAAATTAAAACTTGGTATTTATTTTTCATTTAAAAATGTTATGGCTTGTAGAGGAAGCCGAAACTCAAATAATGGTCACGGCGGCGGAGAAGTCTTTGTCGCCGCATACATATGACAAGAAAGACATTACTTTTTGTCGTTTAGTAAAACGCATCGTATAAAAATATTACTTTTGAATAAACATAAAATTCAAATGGGTTTATACATCATATATAAGAAATTTTTGTATAAAACAAAATATGCCTCAATGAATAGAGATTGGGACGAAGATCCTTAAAAAGTTCATTTTTTTAAAATAAAAATAAATATATTATGTTTATTCACTATAATTACACATAAATAAAGTACAAATACAAGATAGGACATAATAATATCATGACATAATTTGAAAGTAGGAGATTGACCCAAAGAATAGAAATTGGGTTAAGAAGTTCCCTTACCTTGTGTCCGACTTGACTCGACCATTCTTTAACCTCCTGAATAATAAACTAGAGTTAATTTCAACTTGCTTAAGAACCTTTTTCAAGTTAATTATTCCTTTTATATCACTTATTACCATGTTATTAACATTATGTAATTATTTAAGTTAATAACGTTCGTTTTGTCGATCTTTGGTACTTGAGTCAAAAATAAACTTCTTATAATTACAAGTTGTTCATGTGGTAAAATATCCATTATATCCAGAATTATATTCATTATGTATATATCATATATATAATACATATCCAGTATATACATTCATTTATAATATTACATAACATTTAGAGGTAAGAAATGAAATGCACCGTTCATGGAGAAGGTAAGTCGTACGTATGCATGAACGCTACTTTCATTTCTATTTCATATTTAATGGAATTATATCACAATGATATAAAGGTATATTATAATTACTGTATAATATCGTATATAATATCATTTACTCCATCCTTTACACATCCCACATATGGCATTAACGATTCAAATCACTTTGAGGGGGCGGTAGTCCGCACTTCCTAAAATGAAATTATCGCATTTACCCATAATGGAAATCATAAAGATGTGCCATAAATGAAAAATACAGAGGAATAAGGAAAAAAAACATAATATATATCATATATAAAAAATAGTGTCATCATAATGGCCACCATGATAGGTGTCAAAAGAATATTGAACAATCATCGTTTCGTGAGGCAGTAATTCGTCACCCACAGAAACAGTATGTTCTTTAACCATTGGAAGAAGGTGTGTGTAAGTGTAAATAAAATCCTTATCATAACAACATCATAGTATATTGAAGATACTGGTGTTGCTACAAAAGAAAAGAATAAAAAGAGTTCAGGGGGTTGGAGAAGAAAAATAAAACAAAACAACATTAGAGAAGACATTACCTTTAAATCGGGTAACTCCCCTCGGTTTGAACCAAAATGGTTTCTTGAAGAGCTTTATTCCTAAGTTAAGGCTTCTAGGATGAAGGTAGGAATGTTGAGAGAGTATTTGGGCAGAGTTTGGCCGATCAAAAAGGCTTTGAAGGTGTTAATAAGGTGGTAGAGGTGGAGGCCTTTTATAAGAGGAGAGGAGGGGCACTCTTGGAAACTCATGAAATGTTACATTATTATGAAATGATTTTTGGATTTTAAAGGTCCCACAATGATATATTTCGAGTATAAGGTGATAAGGGTTCTAAATATACTCATCCAATAGGTTTTTGACAAGTGTAAGTATTGTATTTTACATTATCCTTCCATTTTATTAAAATCGTTAATTAATGAGGTAATCGCTTCATCATCATGGTGTCATAAGATTTTTAATTTATTTAATGTCTAAAAATTATAAAAAAATTACCATAGTGTAGGAAATATTTTTAGATTTCCAATTAATATTTATAGTCAAAATTTTAACTTATATAACCCCATGTAATAATTCTTTTAGTAAAACAACACATGTTTGTGACAATTTTATTTTTACTTTAAATAAAAAGTTCTTAATGTCATTTTCTTACCCAAGTGGCTCCATGGGGTCCCCAAGTTGACTCATGGATTGTCTTGGTCGGTCATGACTCATAAAATAATGGTAGTACAAGTGTAAGGGTATTTTCATATTTTTATAATATCATTTTTACCTTAAATTTCACTAATTAACTTTAATCGCGATTAATTAAACTTAAAAGTTACTATTCACCAAAAAATTATTTTAATCTCATTGAATCACATTTTACTTCCTAATAAAAACCATGTATGTCGGATTTTTGAAAATTAAATCACAGAAGTGGTAATGTTTCATTTAAACGAAAAATCAGTTTTTTAACTACCATTCAGTGGTTTCACTATTCATCAAAAAATGAAGTTTTTCAGAACAATGCCAAAATTTCACCCTAAGCTATAATTGATATTCCGAATTAAAAAATGATGTCTATTTTAAAAAATTCAAAACATATAAGTTTAATTAATTAATTTTATAATTAATTCCCGTTGTCACAACAAATAGCGTGTTTTAAAGAAACAATATATATCAAAAGATTGACAATTGTTTATGTCCAATTTCAAAGTGAAATTAATTATAATAACCACCATTGGATAAAATGGTAAAAATATATTCTAATTATACTTTAAAACCACTCAATAGTATAATTTATCACTATAAATTATTTTGATTAAAAAAGTTATTTTTAAGTATTTTTCACTATTCATAAAAAATTGGAAGTTCTCCGAAAAATACCAAAAATTCAACATAGGCTAATTTCGATATTCCGAATCCAAAAATGAAGTCCATTTTGAAATATAAAATATATATAATTTCAAAAGTTGGGTATTACTATTCATAATGGCTATTTTGATTGGTCGCGGTGTGTTAGAATCTCGAACTTGCGTACAATGCAAGCTATTACATTATTGAAAGAGAAGTGTATTGTGGAAACTCGGGGTGTTACATTCTCCCCTCCTTCAATAAATTGTGTCCTCACAATTTGAATTTTTTCTTTGAAAATAAAAGGTTGAAAATAGAAAATACCTTTGTAGAAAATCCACATTGGAAATAGGGTTAATAAAAATATAACTTTAAAAGAAAGAAAGAGAAGTACAAAGGTCACCTGAGATAGCCCATACTAGGATTCTATGAAAATATGGATATAGAGGAAAAACAAACCATCACGGTCTGATGGAGAGTTGTATAAAACAGGATTAGGAGAAAGTTAACTACAAGAAAATCACAAACTTGTGATTGGTTAAATGGTCATTGATTCCCCAATTGGAAAAGTTAACCGACAACATTTTTGTTTTAAGTTACCTTTCATAAAGCTGAGGAATTTATTTAGGAGATTTACTAAGAACTTAAGGAAACATACTTACTTGTCAGGTAGACTTTCATTCTTTAATAAATTTTTACCACAAACCCATATTTCACTCCAAAAGGTAATAGAATTCAAAAATATTCTATTTATCATAATTGTATAAGGTTCTAAATATTAACACGTACCATTTAGATTAGGAAAAAAATTGTAATAACCAGGGACTTACTGTAGGCTAGTGGGTGGTAATAAAGGCCTGTCACACTATGGTTGTGGGTTCGATTCCTGCAGCTTTGTCCGACGCGACGGGTTATCCCCTGACCTGCAGGTTGTTCTTTTCCTAAAACTATAGTATTATAATATTCCAAAAATAATCTTCAGAAATTTTTTAACCTTAAACAATACTATCCAAAGTTCATCTTAATCCATTCCAACCTTTATAGTTATCCAAAATACCTTTTTCCAGACTTTCTCTAAAAGGTCTCTAAATTCCAAAATCAATTGTAACATCAGATTCCCCAAACAAAGTAAAGTTTCTCTTATTGCCACATACTAAAAATATGATTACCTTCATCATATTAAAACCTTAATGAAAACAACAAGTACTACAGTACAATCCTTATATATATCACATTATTCTTATAACCATAATATAGTTCTTGAGTCCAAAAACACAAATACAATAATTATTCAACTTCATCTGTAGTAACAGCATAAGCTTGGCCTTGCTCCCTTGGCCTTTTCTGAGGTAAGTTGCCTTGGCTCTTAGGTAATTCATTTGCATAATGCCCCATTTCTATACAATTGTAGCATTCAACATTGACAGCCTCTTTCTTTCCCTTGCAATCACGAGCCTGGTGACCTTTTCTCCACATTTATAACAAACTCCCATTCCTTTCAGGAAAGTACCAGGATTATTCTTCCCACAATCATCACATAATGGTAAATCTTTCTTTACTTTTTTCCCTTTATCTGTCTCTTGTTCCACCGTTCTCTTCTTCTCTTACTTTACTTTATTTTCATAAGATTTAGAGAATTACTTTTCTGTCTTGATAGAACACGAGACAATATCTTCATACGTTGAGAAAGATTGTGATACTAAATCTCGACGGAGAAATGGTTTTAACCCATCAAAGAAACTATCAATATTACTTCTTGGGTTACGTATATAATCTACAGCATGCCTCGCTAACCTTGTAAATTTAGCCTCATACTTTGCGACATTCTCATCCTCCTTCTGCCTTAGACTCAGACATTGCCTTTCCATATCTGCTTGATGGTCATGTGGAAAGTATTTTTACAAAAAAATTTCCTTAAACTCACTCCATTCCATACTTGATACTTCTTCATCTTCCTTTGTGTTTTGAATCAGCGACCACCATTGATCGACATCTCTAATGAGGTGGTAAAATACCATGACAACCTTCTCCCTTTCGCTACTCCCCAAGGCGTGGAATATTTTCTCTAAGGAGTTTATCCATTTCTCAACTACTAATGGATTTGTACCCCCATTAAATGTTGGTGGTTTTTTTCTCATGAAGTGGCCTAACATTGATCCTCCATGTTGCGGATCAGGGTGCTCCATACGAGTAAGGTTATTATTCATAACCTGGGTGAGTTGCCCCAGTATGGTGATAAGCTGATCATCACCAGTTGTATCACCAACTCCATTATAATTATCTTAAGCCAGAGGTAAATCCCTACATGGAGTGCGTGCACTGATATGGTTTCCATTCCTCCCACTAGGCGCCATTTCTAAACAATGGCATAAACTAGTTTAGTTTATGAATCAAAATACATAATTCTATACTTATAAAACACTTAACATAAATTGAACTATAATCATAAAAATGTTTTCTTTGAGGAAGTATATACTCATAAACACTTCATAATGGTTTGTAAAGAAAATGATAATTATCCTAAGCATATCCCTCAAAAGTGTCGTAACCAAGAGTGCTGTAAGGCCCATTTTTGTTCACCAGTTCCCATTCGATACTAGATCAAAGCGGTGTTTTCGGGTTTTACTCCTAGGTACATCTGTGCCAGAGCCGCCTTTACCTGCTTGTATCCAAACAGGGATGTATTGCTCGAAAAACTCACAAATCACTATAATACTAAACTTCTAGGAAGTTCTTCTATACTAATCCTCAAAGTCTATCTTAGGGCTATGTACTCTAATCAGAGTTTATCTAAATCTACCTTCCAAGGTTAGTATTAAACTACCTCTGATAACAACTGTAACGCCCCGATCCCAGTTACCCAGATTCGGTGCATTATTACATAACATTGGAATGATCACAAAAGATCAAGTCTCGAAAAACCGATTAGTTTAGTAGTCTTGGAAACACTAGATACATTCATAAAAGTTACATTACATAATAAAGTGTAAAACTAAAATAACATGGTCTCCATAGTACACACTCATATCCCCTTCTGACTATCCCTGTAGGTCATTCATAAAATACTTCTTCACATCTAGGAAAATATTAAAACATTGAAAGTGGTGAGCTCAGATGCTCAGTAAGGATAACAATATTGCGGAATCTTTCATAAATAAACACAAACATTTAAGGAAATGTATAACTAAAACAAAATCCTTTTAAACTTGAACATCAGCATAATATGGAAAAAGTAAAATGAAATAATGTCATTTACTTATTCACATAGATATTCTACTAGTCGAATAATCACATGCAATATCAATAACCACTTTCATAATGATGGAATGCATAATGTCAGACTATCATAACCACATAGCCAAGGCCTCGTGCCAAGACTACAAATAATATTTTTTCAAGGCCTCATGCCAAGACACTAGTTTGTCTCATGAGACCTACCAATGCATCGAGGAGCTATATTGGGCTCCACCTGTCACTTATTAAGTCCAATTCATTCCTCATATGAATAGCTTTAAACATATCATAAACCATAACATAATCGTATCACATAAAACATGCATAACATTTCCACATTTCAATCACAAGATATCAATACAACACATTTATATAATAAAACCATTTTCAATACCATTTTTAATACCAAAATGAAAGAAACTTAAAACTTGGTATTTATTTTTCATTTAAAAAAAGTTATGGCTTGTAGAGGAAGCCGAAACTCAAATAATGGTCACGGTGGCGGAGAAGTCGTTGTCGCCGCATACGTATGACAAGAAAAACATTCCTTTTTTTCGTTTAGTAAAACTAATCGTATAAAAATATTCCTTTTTAATAAACATAAAAGTCAAAGGGGTTTATACATCGTATATAAGAAATTTGTGTATAAAACAAAATATGCCTCAATGAATGGAGATTGAGACGAAGTCCCTTACAAAGATCATTTTTTAAAAATAAAATAAATCTATTATGTGTATTCACTTTAAGTACACATAAAGAAAGTAAAAATACAAGATAGTACATAATAATATCATGACATAATTTGAAATTAGGAGATTAACCCAAAGAATAGAAATTGGGTTAAGAAGTTCCCTTACATTGTGTCCGACTTGACTCGACTGTTCTTTAACCTCCTGAATAATAAACTAGATTTAATTTCAACTTGCTTAAGAACCTTTTTCAAGTTCATTATTCCTTTTATATCACTTATTACCATGTTATGAACATTATGTAATTATTTAAGTTAATAACGGTCGTTTTGTCGATCTTTGGTACTTGAGTCAAAAATAAACTTCTTATAATTACAAGTTGTTCATGTGGTAAAATATCCATTATATCCAGAATTATATTCATTATGTAGATATCATATATATCATACATATCCAGTATATACATTCATTTATAATATTACATAACATTTAGAGGTAAGAAATGAAATGCACCGTTCATGGAGACGGTAAGCCGTACGCACGCATGAACGCTACTTTCATTTCTATTTCATATTTAATGGAATGAAATCACAATGATATAAAGGTATATTATAATTAATATATAATATCATATATAATATCATTTACTCCATCATTTACATGTCCCACATATGACATTAACGATTCAAATCACTTTGAGGGGGCGGTAGTCCGCACTTCCTAAAATGAAATTATCGCGTTTACCCATAATGGAAATCATAAAGGTGTGCCATAAATGAAAAATATAGAGAAATAAAGAAAAAAAACATAATATATATCATATATAAAAAATATTGTCATCATAATGGCCACCATGAGAGGTGTTAAAAGAAGATTGAACAATCATCGTTTCGTGAGGCAGTAATTCGCCACCCACAGAAACAGTATGTTTTTTAACCATTAGACGAAGGTGTGTGTAATTTTAAATAAAATCCTTATCATAAAAACATCCTATTATGTTGAAGATACTGTTTTTGTTACAAAATAAAAGATTAAAAAGAGTTTAGGGGGTTGGAGAAGCAAAATAAAACAAAACAACATTAGAGAAGACATTACCTTTAAATCGGGTAACTCCCCTCGATTTGAACCAAAATGGTTTCTTGAAGAGCTTTATGCCTAAGGTAAGGCTTCTAGGATGAAGGGAGGAATTTTGAGAGAGTATTTGGGAAGAGGTTGGATGAGTCAAAAGGCTTTGAAGGTGTGAATAAGGTGGTATAGGTGGGGGCCTTTTATAAGAGGAGAGGAGGGGTACTCTTGGAAACTCATGAAATGTTACATTATTATGAAATGATTTTCGGATTTTAAAGGTCCCAAAATGATATATTTAGAGGATAAGGTGATAAGGGTTCAAAATATACTCATCCAATAGGTTTTTGACAAGTGTAAGTATTTTATTTTACATTATCCTTCCATTTTATTAAAATCGTTAATTAATGAGGTAATCGTTGTATCATCATGGTGTCATAAAAAAATTTATTTATTTAATGTTTAAAAATTATAAAAAAATTACTATGATGTATTAAATCTTTTTATATTTCCAATTAATATTTATAGTCAAAAATTTAACTTATATAACCCCATGTAATAATTGTTTTAGTAAAACAACACATGTTTGTGACAATTTTATTTTTACTTTAAATAAAAAGTTCTTAATGTCATTTTCTTACCCAAGTGGCTCCATGGGGTTCCCAAGTTGACCCATGGATTTTCTTGGTTGTCCATGACTCATAAAAT
The DNA here is from genome assembly GCA_963277665.1 of Viscum album. NCBI lineage: Eukaryota > Viridiplantae > Streptophyta > Magnoliopsida > Santalales > Viscaceae > Viscum > Viscum album. The sequence continues at coordinate 1,411,963,357 of OY728133.1, read as the reverse complement.
AAGGGTAGGATAAGTGTAAGGGTATTTTCATATTTTTATAATATCATTTTTACCTTAAATTTCACTAATTACCTTTAATCGCGATTAATTAAACTTAAAAGTTACTATTCACCAAAAAAATTATTTTAATCCCATTGAACCACATTTTAATTCCTAATGAAAAACATTTATGTCGGATTTTTGAAAATCAAATCACAGAAGTTGTAATGTTTCATTAAAACGAAAAATCAGTTTTTTAACTACCACTTCGTGGTTTCACTATTCATCAAAAATTGAAGTTTTTCAAAAAAATGCCAAAATTTCACCCTAAGATATAATTGATATTCCGAATTCAAAAATGATTTCTATTTTAAAAAATTCCAAACATATAAGTTGCATTAATTAGTTTTATAATTAATTCCCGCTGTCACAACAAATAGCGTGTTTTTAAGAAACAATATATATCAAAAGATTGACAATTGTTTATGTCCAATTTCAAAGTGAAATTAATTCTAATGACCACCATTGGATAAAATGGTAAAAATATATTCTAATTATAATTTAAAACCACTCAATAGTATAATTTGTCACTATAAATTATTTTGATTAAAAAAGTTGTTTTTAAGTATTTTTCACTATTCATAAAAAATTGGAAGTTCTCAGAAAAATACCAAAAATTCAACATAGGCTAATTTCGATATTACGAATCCAAAAATAAAGTCCATTTTGAAATATAAAATATATATAATTTCAAAAAGTGGTTATTACTATTCATAATGGCTATTTTGATTGGTCGCGGTGTGTTAGAATCTCGAACTTGCGTACAATGCAAGCTATTGCATTATTGAAAGAGAAGTGTATCGTGGAAGCTCAGGGTGTTACAATCAACATCTGGTTCAGCATCCCCTTCAAACTATTAATTAAAGAAATGTGTTTCAGCATTGATATTTCCTTGAGTTGCAGTGTCTCCATGCTACTTCATTTATGAAGGGCAATGACTTCTTGGTCTTTATGTCGTCGTGCCACTGCAACATGTTTAAAAAGAAATAAAATAAACTTATTTAAGTTTATTTTATTTTTCTTTAAAACATCCAAAATTTAACTTTTACCCTCGACCTATGTCGGTCAAGGTTAGGCCTCGCCTAAGGTAAAATCGTCATTTCGGACACAACGGTGCCCAAGGATTTTTTTATCTGGGCACCAGTTCAGAAGTTACTAAAACCATGAACATGTGCTTAAAAAAAGTTTAAACATTTATTTCAGGCACCTCAGGCCTCGAAATCATATTCCATCTTAATTCCTGGTTTCAAATTAATCTATATTTTTTAAAAAATTACATGGAAATTATGGGACATTACATAGGCACTCTTTAATGGATGTTTTTTGTCTTTATTATCATTTAATGGTTAATATTAATGGTTGTACCCTCTTTGATTTTCCATTATTTTATTTCTTGATATGATTTTCATTTCCCGTTATATTTTTTGTTTTGGTTATTCATGAGTAATAATACAACTGATGTGTGAGGTAGTACTTTGATGAGAGATTTTTCTTGGATATAGGTGTGACCTCTTTAGGATTATGTCTAAAGTGATGATAGTGGTTGTGTAATATACACCACTGAGTCTCAAGGGTATACATGTATTTGATTATAAGAATGTGAGGACTTTCATGAGTTCTGTAGATATAATATGTTTCTTTGGGGTGTGTGTGTCTTCTGTTCATGATGGCATATAGGTATGTATTTATTTTCCATGTGTTGGTTATGTTTTTCAGTGGGTTGATTTGTACTTACTATTGAGCATGTGTTGATTCAACAATTTCTCTAATTTATTTTTGGTTTTGATGCTCACAAACACCCACACTTGTTTTAATAATAAGTTTATTTTTAAGTTAATTTTGATAATTTATTATTTGTGAAAATATTTATTCTGGACTTATAATCAAGACATTGATCCAAAAGGAATATTCATTGAAGCATTTAGAACATGTTTTTATATATTTTGGAAACAATGTTCATACCCTACATTGGTAAGAATAGCATAAGGAATGAACCTTATATTGGTAAGTGTAGCATAAGGAATGAACCCTATGCTTAGAATAACAAATAAGGAATGAACCCTATGTTTGGAAGGAATCTTACGTTTGTAAAAAGCGAAAGTATGGTTAAGGAACCCTATGTATGTAATGAACCCTACATTTGAGGAAAAAATGCATGGTATATCAACCATACTTTTATGATCAACCCTACATTTTCAAACCTACGTTTGATTTTTTTTCATTACTTGAAGAAACCCTATGTTTGACTATTCAGCCTTGGAGAATTTAAGTTTATGATATTATATGTGATTTATGAAACAGTCTTGAAGGTATTTAAATCTTGTTTACAACTAATTCAAAGGATCATTTTTATCGATTTAAAGACTCTTATTCAATGGATTAAAGCATTACTATTCTTATGGGATGTTATGACTCTCTTGAATATATTTTGAATTAAAATATTCATGATTAAATTCTGTGACAAAACTGGAGATATTTTCAACCTGAAGCTTCTCAAACAATAGTATAAATATTGAGTCACTCTTCATATATGTGTGTGTGTGTGTGTGAAAATTTTATAGAGAAGTGGTGATTATATAGAAAAAGTGATTTACATACATAATCATGTGTCATTTCTTTTAGGGCTGCACTTTGGAGATATACATGTTTTGATATATCATCTCTTTGTTATTATTATTGCTGTTATTATTTCTATCACTATTACTACACCTCATCATTATATATTCATTTTCAAGAACGTCAAAGAATATGTAAGAGATACACTTTAGTGATGAATATTTTTAAACATTTGTTTGGTTTTTTATTGATCACTATTTAAAAAAATCCTATGTGTAGTTGAAGATCTCTTTTCTACTATTCTATATTAAAGATATGAATACATCTATCAATTTTTACTACAACTATGAAGTGCATACAATTTTTTCAATAAAATCAATCTCTATTGATTTGGTGGAGTTTTAACTGCTTAGACTCAGTAGTGATAGAGTGCCATCTTCTTGGACTAATTTGTGGATAATCGGTTTTTGTAAAAACAAGAAGGCTTTTTTAAGCTTTATTATAAAGTATTAGTCATAGAGGATACTCAAGAGGGGGTGAATTGAGTTCCAAATAAAATTTCTGTTAAAAAGTATTTCTAAAAAGATTTTTCCCAAATATTAAATATAGCCCAGTTAATCAAGGTTATACTATTATAAGAGTTTGACTGTTTAAATAACTTCTTAGAAGATTGATTAATTCTCAGTAATCTTAATTTGTGTTATTAATATTACTTTTAAAGTTATTCTACTAAGGCAGCCTAGTTATAACTTCTTTCCAAGATTAACTATCAAAGTGAAATTAGTGATTTCTGGATTATACAGTAAAGTAATAAAACAGAGATAACTAAATTAAGCAGAACATCAGATATGAAACAAGTGATTCAGTCTCAAGCCGAGACCTAATCCACTCCACTTGGTGATCACCTACCACCAAGAAGTTTATATAAATAAACTTTGATCCACACCCTGGATCGGGGCTTATAACAGTACTCAGACTGTCCAAGTCCTCAGACCTCTACCACAGTTCTACGTGGGAAAGCAACAACAACAGTACACAGGCTCTCCGGGTCCTCAGACCACTACCATAGTTCTACGTAGGATACACAAAGGTATAATGAGTTTGCTGTGAGGATTTCAGTATCCTCTAGTTCATCTTAGGAGTCAGTGTGTGTCCAAATAGACATAATCACACATGGATCGTAACGTAAAGAAAAGGATGATCATAGCAGAGAAAGAATATAGATATGATTTTATAATGCTCTTGTGTGATGTCAATGGAGCTCTGGAATCCTTTGGATTGAATCAGATTAAGCTTTGAGTCCTTCTTTGGAATTTGTGTAGAAAATAGAGTGTCGCAATTCAGCTTGTGTTCTTTGTGAGGTTCAATCGAGCAAAGATGTTCTTTAAGCTTCAAATATGCTTCGCGTGTTCAGAAGTGTCAAGTAGCATGCAGTGTGCATTTATTTCAAAACTTCCTCCAAGTATATTATTCATATTTTTTCTCATGGCCTTTCTTTTCATTTTTGCATCACGCCATTGATTCTTGGTCACACTTTTCTTTTAACTTGGAATGCACGTGTTGGAGCCGACAGGTTGCATGTGTTTTGCACCTCGTACCTCGTACTGTCTGATGATATGTCTACAAGGAAACATTAATTATGTCAGTGCATTAAAGTCATCAAATATGACCATTAGAACTTAAATTGAAATATGAAAGAAAATAGTTTAAGAAACGGTGTCACAGTAAGTCATGGAAACGGTGTCTCCTTCACACAGTGTCTAGGTTGATCACGGTGTCTGAGTGTCACGGTGTCTCATGGTCACGGTGTCTTGTTCACGGTGTCTTGCTTTACGGTGTCTGCTTCAGGGTGTATGACTTCATGATGTCTGCTTCACGGTGTCTAGCTTCACGTTGTCTGGCTTCATGGTGTCTGGCTTCATGGTGTCTGGCTTCACGGTGTCTGGCTTTACGGTGTCTGGCTTCATGGTGTCTGCTTCATAGTGCTAGAAATACATAGCCAATGACAGACTCATGGTGTCTTAGACTTTTCAAAGTAACTGTGTTCAGACTTAAATAATGATGATAATAGAAAGAATTAGACTTAATAATTTTTCAAATAAGGTATATTGAGAGTAGATCAAAGATAGTATAATGTAAGTAAACTGAAAATAGAGCAATTAAGATCTTGTATGGATCTTCTTAAAGCATAAGAAAACTTTAAACATAAATACACATGATTGGATATAATTTATGGGAGTTAACTAGGTTGAATAATATTTTTTATCATTAAAACATGATTAATACATGAGGATTCCAACAATCTCCCCCTTTTTGATGATCACAAATCATATATAGTTAAAGTGTATATTGGATTCAACTATAGAGATAAAAGGAGATAAAAGGCTAGCATATTGAAAATTTTCCCCCTTTTGGGATTATAAAAAAGATGAAATAAGAGAGGTAAAAAATTGAACATTCCATTAAGAGTAAACAAGGTTTAGTACAAAACAAAAGATTAATACAAAATCAATAGCATCACTATCAAAAAAGAGTAATCATTGTTCTTATTCATGGGTTGGCCTTCTCTTTGCCTTTAACAGCAGCAGAAGAGGAAGCCATAGGGGCATAGGTTGAGGTAGAAAAAGGTAGAGAGGTGGTTGATAAAGAGGGTAAAGGAAGACCTTCAAAGGCTGAGGGAGCTAAGGTAGGAGTAGTAGAAGATCTAGGTAGTTGATGATCAAGAATCACAGGCCTGATCTGACTGAGTTCTTGTCCGACAGACATGGTGGTTAAGGCAGGGCAGAGGAGAAGGTAGGTAGCCTAGGTCTGAGAGGTGCAGCTGCTAGAGCAATAATGGTTGTACTCTGGACATGAATATAGGGCCTCAGGAGTTTGATGAAATATTTAATGATATCTCCACCATACTGCATGGATTTCTCAAAATCGTCCTTGTTCTCCATAAACTTGTCCAATAATCGAGTAAACTCTATGAGCTTCTGGACTTGGTTCTTGAAATCTTGAGTCACAGGAGGAATCTGCAGATTTTCTACAAGGTACTTGAAATGGTTTTTCATATCGGTCTTAGAGAAGATTATATTGAAGTAGAAATACACTTTCTTGGAAATATCTTTCTGAGCATTATTAGAAATTTTGGAGTGGATTTTTACTACGTCAAGAACTCTATCATTGTTCTTGACCACTTCAGATAAAGAAGCCATATTGAAGCCACTGAGTATATGCTGAAGCTCTTCTTTAACTGTAGTTCTGAGTAGATCACTATCCAAGGAGGGTTTAGAGGATTGAATAGATGCTTTGACGGTTGTGGTCAGAGATTTTAGTTGATTCAGCACCTTTTGAAGACATCATATATACTCATCAGTGAGTTTATTAATATTTGCAACAAGCTCTTTCATTTCCTTCAAAAATTGTTTGTTCCTTTTAGAGATGTTTTCATCTAAGAATGCTGGATAAGGTTGAATCTGAGATACACCAACTTGTGTGATTTGAGGAGCAACAGGTTCTACAGGAGGAGAAACAGATTTAGATCTTGAATGCAACTCTCTCTGTATGTCTTAAACCATACTTCTTAGGGTCTTTACTTCATTACTGAGCAGCTTATTTTCAACTATTACTTCTTGAATATCATAGAGCATCTTGGGTTTTATTTTACAAATAATTTTCTCCAATAATAGTGAGGAATCTCTCTCACTTAAATTTTTCACAAGACGAGGTTGGGTATTCATGAGTTTCTCAACTCCAGATAAGAGAGTAGCACCAAATTCCTTTAGATCATCCTTACTCACGAGGGATGGCTGTTCAGATAAGGGTTCAGGAGTAGGGACTAGTAAAGGATCAGGTTCCTTCTCAAGTGCAAAATTTGAGACTAATTTCAACTAAAATAGGAATAAAATAACAAGTCTGATTGTTGTAACCTACTGAGAATCATTTACATCATATAAACTATGGAATTTTATATTGAGTGTCTACAGGACTTGACTCAGTTGGATGTGAGGCTTCAATATACTCAAGATTTGGGGTTTGCTCCCCCTCAACTGATGCCTCCTTCTCAGGACTGAGAGGCTTAGTATCTTGGTCTAAGTCCACAAACTCAACTCTAAGTTCCTCACTCATCTTCTGTCTAGCCAGCTGAAAATCTAGCTCCATTCATTCTTCCTCTTTAGAGATGATTTCAGGAACAGATTGTTCCACAGGGAGTTACTCAAGATTGACCTCTTGAAAAAGAGGTATCTCTTTCACTATAGGATCTTCTATTGTAGGCTCTTCCATGGAATTCTTTTCAGATTATTTGGCAACTGATTCTATTTCAGCTTCGGGTTGAGTTTCCAAATTAGAAGCTTCTTTAGGAGCAGGGACTTCTTCTTTAAGAACTTTTGGAGGAGCAGTTGTCCTATCTTACTCAACAGTAACAGCTTCCCTAGGTGGCACTACGGCCTCTTCTTCCTCTTCTTCAGGATACTCAACAATCTCATCTGGTTCCAAGCTAGGATCAGAAATTTCTTTTAGTCTTGATGGATAATCCATAGGATTGAATTTCTTATAAAATCTATCACTATCTTCCACCCATTCCTTTTTCCAAGGATTCTAGTTTATCTTCATTATTTTGATAGTGGATTTTGAGAGACAGTACTCACAGTCCTTAATTACTTCCTCATTAGGTCCAACCATACCTTTGGCAACAAGCATGGTTGAGATTAGCTGAGAGTAGAACAGAGAAGTTGACTTAGATGTGACTTTGATCAAATAACACATATGGTGTATGATATACTTGCATAGATTGATCTTATTCCCATTTTTCATAAGGTGAATCAAAAAAACATCATGATATTTTAAAATAGAAAAGTCACCTTTTTTGGACTAACCAAATTCTGTATAAACTTTAACAGAAGCCTTGATTATCCATCTAATTCAGTAGCAATGGCCCTCTTATGGGTTCCATTTCCAGTTAAGGTTTTCAGGGCATCTTCTAAATCAAATAAATCGGTTGAAGTTGGAGGTCCTCTCTGATAATCCTCACAGATGCCGTCATGAGGTATCCTAAGGCATGCAACCCATAACCTCAAAGAGAATGAGCATATTTGGCCATTGACCCAGCTTCTCACAACATAACTCTCACTAGAATCAAATGAGAATTGTACGTACTTGTAAAACTTAGCCACTAACCTAGGATAGATGGGTCTATCCTCCTTTGAGAATCATTCTAACCATCCTTGTTGTTCTAACACTTTAAATACCGGCGACTTACTAGGCAGAAGCCATTTGGGGCAAATCTTTTTCTCAGGTACAACAACGTGGTTTACTAGATTCAGATTTAAAGGTCCTTCAAGTGTCAGCTTAGGTGCAATCTTCTTCTTCTTCGAGCTGCACTTCTCAGGTGTCGATGATTATGGATGTTTCATTCTTGGCATTCACTAAAGGCTTGAGTGAGAGAAGGGTTACAGGGATGAAGAAGGGTTCGAAAAGAGTAGGTAGTAGAAACCTCGAGTGAAGAATCGAGTGATACTTACTTTGTTTTATCATTTAGGAATACCAAATGTCGCAAAAATAAAAACGTGGGAAAACAAAAAAAAGGTGAAAAGGATAATTACCATGATACAGGTTTAAAGAAAGAAAAGAAAAACATAAATAATTTTTATGGTGAGACCATGTTTGGTCATTACGATGAGACAGTAAACGAGTTTCACGGTGAGACCGTGAACGAAATTTTCAGTGTGTGTTATGGTGATACAGTAAACATCAGAAATTAAGTACAAAATACTAATTGTGAGACCGTAAACATAAAACTTTACGGTGATATAGTAAACATGAGAGATAGTAACTGAGAAACCGTAATCATGAAACATTAAAGTATAACACAGTAAGATATCAAAAAGTAAGACCTAAAACAGTAACAAGTAAGGTATCTATTTGAGATTTATCATGCCTAGTTCATGTATGATGTAGTATATTCTCTCAGAATTTAATGGTTTAGTGAATATATCAGCAAGTTGATATTCATTACCAATGAATTCCCAAATGATATCACCTTTTTGATAATGATCTCTCAAAAAGTGATGTCTTACATCAATATGCTTTGTCCTAGAATGTGAAATAGGATTATTTGAGATGATAATAGCACTTGTGTTGTCACGATTTATAGGTATATGTCTGAATTGATATCCATAATCTAGTAATGTTTGTTTCATCCACAAAATTTGTGCACAAAAACTTTCAGCAGCAATGTATTCGGCTTCTGCAGTAGATAATGCAACAGAATTTTGTTTCTTATTGCACCATGATACTAGTGAATTGCCTAAAAGTTGACATGTTTCAGAGGTGCTTTTTCTATCTAACTTATAGTCACCGAAGTCAGCATCAGAATAACTCGCTAATTCAAATGATTTTCCTTTAGGATAAAACAGTCCTAGATTGGGTGTATGCTTGAGGTATTTGAAAATTCTCTTTACAACATTTAAATGAGATTCCTTAGAGTTTGCTTGAAAACAATCACACATACCTAGCCAGAAATTTTAGTTTCATTTACATGTTTGGGTTCTATAGAAATAGGTTCTGGAAAATTTCCAGAACTAGTTGTCTTAACGACAGGTTCACTATTTTTTTCATTAAGTTTTAGAATGGACATATCTTCTTAAATATTTTCAAAAGGGGTCTTAGGTTCATGTGGAACAGTTTCATCAAATTTTATGTGTATAGATTCTTCCACACATTTGGTTCTCTTATTGAATACTCTATAGGCTTTACTCGAGATTGAGTAACCTAGGAAAATTCCTTCATCAATTTTGGAAGCAAATTTTTCAAGATTATCTTTAGTATTAAGGATAAAAACTTTGCAACCAAAAACTCTAAAGTAATTAACCTTAGGCTTCCTATTGTTCCAAATCTCATAATGGGTCTTTTTAATAATTGGTCTAATCAAGAATCTATTGATAATGTAACAAGTTGTATTAACTGCTTCAGCCCAAAAGTAAATTGGCAAACCATATTCATTGAGCATTGTCCTAGTAATCTCTTGAAGAGTCATATTTCTTCTTTCTACTACACCATTCTGTTGAGGTATTCTAGGAGCAGAGATGTTATGACTATAGACATTGTGTGAGTAATAAGATTCGAACTCTTGATTTTCAAACTCACGACCATGATCACTTCTCAAGGTCTTGATACTAAGTCCACTAAGGTTTTCTACAGACTTGGAATATTTGATAAAATAAGATCAGTATTCACTTTTTTGAGCAAGAAAGTATACCCAAGTGTACCTAGAAAAATCATCTACAAGAACATAAACATAGTTCTTCCCATTTAGACTTGACTCTTTATGGTCCAAACAAATCCATGTGAACCAACTCGAGAGGTTGAGAAGTAGAAACTTCTTTCTTTTATTTGAAATAAACTTTGTGTTGTTTTCCCTTTTGACAAGGATTACACACTTTGTTAAGTGGGAATTCCAGTTTAGGTAAGTCTCTAACTAAACCTTTCCTAGTCAGTTTTCTAAGTGAGTGCACATTATAGTGTCCTAGTCTTCTGTTCCATATCTAAGATTCTTTATGAAAATCATTTAAACAAGTAACATTTTGTTTAGATAAAGAATTCAAATCTACAGCATAAACATTTTCATTTCTTAATGCAGTAAATACCAAAACATTTTTAGAATTAATAACATTACATGAATCATTTTCAAATTTTACATTGAAACCATCATCACACAACTGAGAAATACTTAGCAGGTTGTATTTTAATGCATCAACAAATAGTACTTTAGAAATTAAAATTGAATCTGTGTTACCAATCTATCCTAAGACAATGATTTTTCCATTTTAGTTATCCCCAAAAGTGGCATGTCCTCCATCAAATTTGATTAAGCTCTTAAAGCATGAGTAGTCTCCTTTCATATGCCTTGAATATCCACTGTCCAAGTACTATATCTTCCTACAGGAACTTTTCAAGCAAGCTTCCAACAAAATAGATTCAGACAGAAGATAATTTTGGTACCCAAATTTTCTTGGGTCCAAAAAGATTAGAAAGTAAAACTTTAAGCACCCATATTTGTCTAACGGGTTTCCTATAATTAACAGATTCAAATGATTTTGATAAGTAAACTATGTTTGGTCTGTAAGAATTTGAATATCTAGATAAATCATAAGAGTTTCCAGAACTTGAACTAGCAGCATATTGTCCAGATTTTGGAATAAATTTATTCTTAACAATCTGTCTCTGTCTAGGTTGGTATCCTAAACTAGTAGTATAATTTGGCATAACTTTTTTTCCAAGCATTTGAGTTAGATTATTCTTTCCATTTTTTAACTTCTATAAGTCTTTTCTAAGTTTCTCATTAGACAATTTGAGTTCGGTATTATCCTTTAACAGTTGAGCATTCTTTTCCTTCTCTATACTAAGATCAGGTTTAACAGTACTAGTCAAGGTATATTGTTTCTTTAATGATTTGTACTTATCTTTTAGATCATTACAAGTATCTTCTAACATATTATAGTATTCAAATAATTCATCTTTAGACATATTATCATTATTATTTGAATCACTTTCATTCCTAGAATAGTAATCATTCATCATAGGGGAAAGAAGTACCTCAAATGTTTTAGTCATGAAACACATGTTAGCATGATTATTTTCTTCAGAATCAGAAGCTTCAGATCCACTTGAGTTGTCTTCCGAAGCACTCCATGTTTCCTTCATAGCTTTCTTATATTTTTTGTCCTTATAATCATATTTCTTCTTAAACTTGAATTTTGGACAGTCAGCCTTAACATGTCCTTTACTTTTATATTCATAACAGACTATCTCATCATTTTTTTCAGATTTCTTCCAATCTCTCTTCCAATTACCTTGTTGGTCATACTTACCTTTATAATTTGATTTTATGAAAAATTTCTTCTTTCTATAGAATTTCTTGAATCTCATAGCTATATGAGACATCTCTTCATCACTGTCTGGGTTAGAATTTTCACTAGTTGAGCTTTCTACAGTTATGTGAACTTTCTCTTTGTCCTTGATTTTTGAAGCAGTAGAATTAAATGCCACTGACTTATTCTTAGGTTCATCATCTTCCTATTTTCTTACCTCCATTTCTTCTTCATACATCATCAATTTTTCAATCATCTCCTTGATAGGTAGCTTTCCAATATCACATGATTCTCATATAGAGACAGAGGTTTCTCTCTATCTGTCTGGTAGGCATATAAGTATCCTCATGATTTTTCTCTTTTGCTAGAACAACATTTCCCAGTGAGATCATTGTATTAATTATCTCATTAAACCTAAGATATATATCAGAAATAGATTCATCAGATTTCATTTTAAAATTATCATACTTAATAGTGTATGTATTTAGTCTCATTTCCTTAACATTGGTTGTTCCCTCATGGGAAACAGCTAGAGTATCCCATATTTCATAAGCAGTCTTACAAGTAGATATTCGATTAATTCTTCATCTCCTAAAGCACAATATAGGGAATTCATTTCTTTAAAATTATTATTGTAATAATCTTTTGTAGGTACATCCCAAGTAGTTCTAACAGTTTCTGGAATCTTATATTGATTCTCTATAGCAGTCCAAATGTCAAATACCATACTTTCTAAATGGATTTTCATTTTTATTTTCCATTGGGAATAATTGAAAACATTAAATAAGGGTGGATTGTTGGTAGCTACACCTTCTAATCTATTATCCATAATTAGATTTTATTAAATGTATTTAAAGATATAATTTTTTTGAAATAACATAAATTTAAGATCTTTAAGACTCAACTAAAATCATAGTTGAATAAGATTACACAGAGTCCTGATAAACAGCCTTTGATACCAAATGTTGGTTAGAGTGTATACTCAATAGGGGTGGGGGTTAATTGAGTTCCAATTAAAATTTCTGTTAAAAAGTGTTTCTAAAAAGATTTTCCCCAAAGATTAAATACAGCCCAGTTATTCAAGGTTATATTGTTATAAGAGTTTTACTATTTAAATAACTTCTTAGAAGATTGATTAATTCTTAGAAATCTTAATTTGTGTTATTAATATTATTTTAAAATTTATTCTACTAAGGTATTCCAGTTATAACTTCTTTCCAAGATTAACTATCAAAGTGAAATTAGTGATTTTTGGATTATACAGTAAAGCAAAAAAACAGAGATAACTAAATTAAGCAGCACATGGGATATGAAACAAGTGGTTTAGTCTCAAGCCGAGACCTAATCCACTCTACTTGGTGATCACCTTCCACCAAGCAGTTTATATAAATAAACTTTGATCCACACCCTAGATCAGAGTTTACAATAGTACTCAGACTGTCCAAGTCCTCAGACCTCTACCACAGTTCTACATGGGAAAGCAACAACAACAGCACATAGGTTGTCCAGGTCCTCATACCTCTACCATAGTTCTACATGGGATACACAAAGGTTTAGGAGTTTGGTGTGAGGATTTCAGTATCCTCCAGTTCAGCTTAGAAGTCAGTGTGTGTCCAAATAGACATAAGCACACACTGCTCGTAACGTAAAGAAAAGGATGATCACAGCAGAGCAAGAATATAGAGATGAGTTTAGAATGCTCTTGTGTGATGTCAATATAGCTCTGGACTCCTTGATATTGAAGCAGATAAAGCTTTGAGTCCTTCTCTGGAAGTTTTGTGGAAAACAGAGTGTTGTGATTCAGCTTGTGTTCTTCGTGAGGTTAAATCGATCGAAGATGTTCTTTAAGCTTCAAATATGCTTTGTGTGTTCAGCAGTGTTGAGTTGCATGCAGCGTGCCTTTATTTCGAATATTCCTCCAAGTATCTTCTTCGTATTTGTGCTCACGACCTTTCTTTTCATTTTTGTATCACGTCGTTGATTCTTGGTCACACTTTGCTTTTAACTTGGAATACACGTGTTGGATATGATAGGTTACATGTGTTCTACACCTCATACCTCGTAATGTCTGATGATATGTCTACAAAGAAACATTAATTATGTCAGTGCATTAAAGTCATCAAATATGACCGTTAGAACTTAAATTGAAAGACGAGAAAATAGTTTAAGAAATAGTGCCACAGTAAGTCATGGAAATGGTGTCTCTTTCACACGGTGTCTAGGTTGATCACGATGTCTAAGTTTCATGGTGTCTCATGGTCACGGTGTCTTGTTCAAGGTGTCATGATTTACAGTGTCTACTTCACAGTTTCTGGATTCACTGTGTCTGCTTCACGGTGTATGGCTTCATGGTGTCTGACTTCACGGTGTCTGCTTTACGGTGCCAGAAATACATAGCCAGTGATAGACTCACAGTGTCTTAGACTTTTCAAAGTAACTATGTTCAGACTTAAATAATGATGATAATATAAAGGATTAGATATAAGAATTTTTCAAAGAAGGTATATTGAGATTAGATCAAAGATAGTATAAAGTAAGTAAACTGAAAATAGAGCAATTAAGATATTTCATGGATCTTCTTAAAGCATGATAAAACTTTAAACATAAATACACATGATTGGATATAATTTATAGTAGTTAACTAGGTTGAATAATATTTTTGATCATTAAAACATGATTAATACATGAGGAGTCCAACCTAAAGGTTTCAACTGCCCACACTCAGTTGTGGATTTAAAGGTATTAGTATATGAGGAACTAGTTAAAATAAACAAACTCGTGGAGTTTAGTGTTGGTGTAGTGGACTAGTGGATCTTTGTGCCTTGAACCACTATACATCACTATGTTCATTTTATTCAATTATTTTCGTTACTCGCTCATTTTTGAGATAAAAGGAAACGTTCAATGCTAAACAAGAGATGAATCCTGAATTGTTTAAAAATATTGAAGTGCACAATTTACCCCACCCCACCCCACCCCCCCCCCCCCGGGTCTATATCTTCATCATCACCATCATGTCCCAACAATTGGTATTAGAGGAATGTCTCTACTGGTATGTTTTCTTCTTGAAAATTTTTATTAACTATTGACATTGACAGAAGTGATATTTTTTCTATTATTCTATTTGATTCATTAAAAAAAGTGGTAGTTGAATATTATTCTATATTATATCTCTCACAAACTTGAGTTAAATATTCAGATGAATAAATCTAGAAATGATTGATTCAATAGAGGGTATGTCTATGATATGTTCTCTATATTTTAATTGTGATAATTTTGGATGCTGGAAAAGGCGTATGATTATATACTTGAAAAATATTGGAATAAGGGTTTATTTTATGGTAGTTGAACATTATTAAATCCCTAATAAAGATTTGTAAAATTTTAGTAATGATCAAGAAAGGTAATATGATCTGAATTCAAAATCTATGAATGATATTGTGTTTGCTTTAGGAACTGGTGAATTCAATCAAGTATCTAAATGTCCTAATGAATATGAGACGTGGTATACTATTTCTATTACCTATAAAGGAACTGAAAAAATAATACAGTTAAGGTACACTACTGTGAAATTAAATTTTGATACTTTCAGAATACGCAAGGATGAAACCATCACCCAAATGAATGGATGATTGAAAGAAATAGTCAATGATATTTATACTTTGGGAAATCCTATTTCACAATCAGAACATGCATTAAAAGTACTCATAGTACCACCCTCAAAATGTAATAGAATATCCACAACTATATATTAATCTACACTTTTAAAAAAATAGCTATGAAGGATTTGATTGGAACTTTAATGATGTATGAATCTGAGATGTAGGTCGAAGCTAAAAATCTTTTGAAACATGAAGAAACTGATTTCAAAATGACTATGAATGAATCATATGATTCAAATCATCCATACTTGGATAAATATCTATTATATATTGCTAATAAGTTTGAAAAACTATACATAAAGAAAAATAAGGGGACCAATGATAATAGATGTTGTGAATTCAAGGAAAAAGTTCATTCAAAGGAATAATGTCCTTTACTAAAATCACAAAGGAAATATAACTAAAAAATAAAAGGTAAGAAAAATATAATGTCTACCTAGAGTAATAATTTTTGATTACATGCTCAATATTCTATATATTCTAATTCTATGTATAAAAATAAAATGTTATGTCTAATGGAACATATAGATCATGAGGTACAATCTTTTTACTCTCAAAACTCTAGTTGTGAAAAAACTATCTTATGATGAATTGAATAAATATTGTTTTATGTTACAAGAAAAATATAAATCATTAAAGGAAGATCATAGATAAATTAAGACGTCTTATGATTTTTTTCTTTTAGATAAAGAAGATTTTTCAAAACAAATTTTAGATTTAAAGTCTAATTCTTATAAATTAGGTGATCTACATGATATTAAAATTAAAGAACTATTGTCTAAGATTGATGATATAAAAAAAGTCTCTAGTATGATGATAAAAGGATAAAAATACTTAAATTAAATCCTTGGTAAAAATAAAATACCAAAAAAATGGAATATGAAGTAATGGTGAAAGACCATAAATATATAAAAATTACTTTGTTCCTGGCTTAACTAGAAAAACATGTCTACTATTAAATGTTTTTATTGTGGTATTAATAGTAATTACACAAATTTTTTTTTTAAAAGACTCAAATTTCTAGTATTAAAAATTTATATTGTTCAGAAGAACTATTAGATTTAAATAGTAAAATTACTGCTAAAAATAAACAAGTTTGGTTACCTTAAAATTTAATTACTAACACTGTTGGACCCAAAAGTATATGGGTACCAAAAATCATTTGTATTTGATGTTATATAGGATTTAAAAACAAATATACATTGTTAAATATTTAAGTGGTTTATCAATGGATATATGTTAATGTATCTACAAAAGGAATGCACAAGTATGAAGTAGTTCATTATCAAAAAATCCTCAATACTAAAGAAACCTACTCAGGAAGTATTTGTTTTTAAATATTCATATACCTGGGGTACATTAAATACTTTATAAAAATATATTTTCAAATATAATTCTATCTAAAAAGTTTTTTTAAACTATAGTATTTATTTTAAAATAATTTTTTTCATTTTTGAAATCAGTATATTTTGTGTTATTAAAATTATTTATGAAAACTAGAATACTCTTCTTACATAATATTTAATGATTATTATGTATTTTTATACTAAATAAAATGAAGTTTTTTCTACAATATCATAACCTAACATTTAATATTCTTCTTAAAAAAATAAAATAATGAAATCATATTCTTCAAAATATCTTTTTCAAACATTTTTGAAAAATTAAACACAACAAGATGAAGCATTCAAACTCTTCAAGTTTAGAATAAAATCGTTCTTACTAAAGGATGAAAGGTAATCCTTTTAGTTTATCTATTTTTTTGAATATTATCTTGAAAATTATTCTGAAAAAAATAAATAAGTTAAAATTCATGAAGAAAAATAAGTTTCCTCTTCTCAATTATCTTATGAAAATCATCTGATCAAATTCGACACTCTGAATGACAAAAAGTCAAAGCTACAAGATGATCTGGAATCTTTTAAAAGGTCATATGATGACCTGCATAAATATTCTATATCAAAATTCTATTTTA
The DNA here is from genome assembly GCA_963277665.1 of Viscum album. Lineage (NCBI taxonomy): Eukaryota > Viridiplantae > Streptophyta > Magnoliopsida > Santalales > Viscaceae > Viscum > Viscum album. The sequence goes on along the minus strand of OY728133.1, from coordinate 1,411,946,270 downwards.
ATTCATTATAAAATGAGTATCAGAATATGAGAAATAGTTCAATCTTGAAAACATATTTTGAAACTTTCAATGGATAAATTCAAATCAAAATGGAATTGTTCATAAAAGAAGCTGCTACAAAGCTAGATCTTGATAAGTTGAATTTGTTTTTGGTTGAATAGTGTTCATCTTTTTTATATCAAATAATATCATATATTAAAAGTAGAATAGAAGGACTATAAAGAGTCATAAATTCTCTAAGTGATAAAGTTCAAAGTTTAGAAAGATTAGATGAACCATCAATTTCTATCTAACTCTTCTTATTTTATATTTATTTAAAATTATTGTACTCTTTTAAAATATATATTGTTTCTCAAACTTATATGCTAATAGGTAGTTCGTAATTTATTTTTTTAATCATCTTACTTGTATTTATATATTTTATTATTCTCATAAAAATTAATATTTTTATTTTATGAAATAAGTAGTCAAAATTTTGAATAACCTTAATGATAAGATTTAGGGGGAGTTTATAAAAAATAATAAATATATTATGCTCCTTTATTTCTTATCTATAGAATGTTTTTAGGGGGAGTTTATTTTAAAATACTCTTTTATTTTTAATGTCTCAAAAAGGGGGAGAGTTTGTAAAAGGAGAGTTTAAGAATTTGAAAAATGGGGAGATTTTTAAATTTCATTTTTATAAGGGATTTTTTTCATAAATAAAGTTATTAATAATGTTTTATAGAAAAAAAAATTTATAAATAATAAAGGTTAATTGGGGAGGTTGTAAGAAAAAAATTCTTAATAAATTTTTATTTATTTCATCTTAGATTTTAGCATGGATTTTTTTACCATAAAAAAGGGGGATATTATTGAGCATGTGTTGATTCAAAAATTTATCTAATTTTTTTTGGTTTTGATGATCACAAACACCCACACTTGTTTTAATAATGAGTTAATTTTTAAGTTAATTTCAAGAATTTATTATTTGTAGAAATATTTATTATGGACTTATAGTCAAGACATTGATATATGGTAAATATTCATTAAATCATTCAAAACATGTTTTTATATATTCTAGAAACATTATTCGTACCCTATATTGGTAAACATAGTGTAAGGAATGAACCCTACATTGGTAAGCGTAGCGTAAGGAATGAACCTTACATTCAGATCAGTGTGTAAGGAATGAACCTTACATTTGGAAGGAACCTTACGTTTTTAAAAAGTAAAATTATGGTTAATTAACCCTACATTTGAGGAAATAAAAATTTGTTATATCAATCCTACTTTTATGATCAACCCTAAATTGTTAGCCCTACATTGTCAACCCTACATTTTAATTTTTTATCATTACTTGAAGGAACCCTACATTTAACTATTCAACATCAGAGAATTTAAGTCCATGATATTTATGAATGATTCAAAGTATTGTTTTTATTGATTTAAAGACTAATATCAATGAAGTAAATTGTTGCTATTATTATGGGAATTTATGACTTTCTTGAATATATTTTGAATTCCAATATTCATGATTCAAGTCTGTGGTATTACTAGAGATATTTTTGACTTGAATCTACTTGACCAATAGTATAAATATCAAGATACTCTTAATATATATGTGTGTGTGTATGAAACTTTTATAGAGAAGTAGTGATTATACAGAAGAAGTGATTTACATACATAACCATGTGCCGTTGCTTTCAAAGATACACTTTAGAGATATACATGTTTTGATCTATCGTCTCTTTGTTGTTACTATTTTTGTTGTTATTTCTATAATTTCTACTACACATCATTGTTATATCTTCATTTTCAAGAATGTAAAATCATCTTTCATAGATACACTTTGGTGAAAAATATGTTTAAACATCTATCTAGTGTTTTCTCAATCATTGTTTAAAGAAATACCATGTGAAGTTGAAGATCTTATCATTATTTTGATATATTGATGATATAAATACATCTATCAGTTGTTACTACAAATATGAAGTGAAACCTATTTTTTCAATAAAATCAATCTCTATTGATATGGTGGAGTTTCAACTGCTTGGACTCATTTATTCTAGAGTGTCAGATTCTCTGGCTAAGCTTTGGATAATCGGTTTTGTAAAAACTAGAAGGCTCTATCAAGGCTTGTTATAAAGGTGTCAATTACCTACATTTAGTTGAGGATTTAAAGGTATTAGGATAAGAGGACCTAGTGAAAATCACCAAGATCGTGTATTTGAGTGTTGGTGGAGTGGACTGGGGGATCTTTGTGATGAGAACCACTATACATTTTTGTGTTCATTTTCTTTATTTATTTTCACTAATCGATCATCTTTGAGAGAAAAGTAAAGGTTTACTACTTAAAAAGTGAGGCATTATGAATTGTTTAAAATTTTTAAAGTACACAATCCACACCCCCCCCCCCACCTCGTGTTTCTATATCTTCTTCATCACCATCTTGACCCAACACTTACAACAAAATTTTACACACCATAGAATTGCACATATATCCACTTGATCATTATCACTCAGTGTGTCAAGGAGGGTGGGGGAATCCTACTAGGTTATTGGACTCATGCCTACCTACATACATGAAATAGGTTTCAATGTGCTTGTGTAAACCTTCATAATCTATTTTAGGCATGAGTATTCATTTTTGAGCATGACTGGTAGCTTGAAATGAGAAATGATATAAAGGTTGGGGATTTCGTAGGAGATGGTCTAATGATTGAGGATAGAGACCATTACATTTACTCTTCAATTATACCACATATGTATCATCTAAGGGGTAAATTTTTTTATTTTGATAATGATTATTATGTATATTTCTGATGATTATTCTATGTTATGGATGTGTGTTGTGGAAATTTTGAGAGTAAAAAATGAAGAACAATTTTAAAAATAAGAGTGAAAGAGAGAAAAAACAAAAGAAAAGGAATAAGATCATAAGACATTGTGATTCATATGGTTCATGAATAATCCCTACATCAACGAAGAGGTAGAATGATTTCACTAATTCAGGAGAAAAATTATATATCAATTTCTAGAGTACATATAAACCCTAGAATGAATTATCTCTTAAAGTAATATTGTGAATAGTAACTAGTATTACTAAAATTATTCATAGTAATTCAACTGTGCTATAATGTATTATGGTAGGAATTTCATGGTTCTACAGTGATATGATCACCCATGTCTAAGATGAAATGGTAAATGGTGCCAAAAAAGTCCATAGATCTAAAATATCACTATCACATACTGCTACTATAAGTTCAAAATGTTATAGTTTCTTTTTTGTGTTACTGGTTAGCTCTGCTATAGTGGTCAGCATTGCTACTGTCCCACCAAAATTTGGATTGGTGGTCTTCAGCACCAGGATCCATGAGTAGGGGCATGATTCCCTCTACAACCCATACTTACCTCACCATATAGGTAGAACCAAAAGATTTGTGGGCCTAGTGTATCATATATTTCACTAGTAATTTTTCCCAACTTCATATGATAGGATCAGGCACCACCAATCCAATAATCTTCTACTTGGAACCTGATCCATCAAAATATCCTACCTTGGTAATACTGACTTATATAGCTTAATTAATCTAAGATCCTCCTCTTCTTCACTCACCAATGGGTTATTTCTCATAAAAGATTCAATTTCAAGTTCATGATTCTTGAAATAACTATTATTTTACCTTCCATAATCCCACTGTATTCTTCCATATTATTCCTCTCACTTTCTATTCATCAATGAATACCAATAGAGGAACAAAAATGTCTCAAATTCTCAATCACCATCATCATTTCTTCCAGTTTTCTAGTTCCATAAATCTTCTACAGTTAAAAAAACATCATGTATTAAGCCTTTGATGAAATGTAACTTCAACTGAACATACGTCGTTTGGGAATGAAACACTTCATTATTCATAATATATAAAGTACTTTGAATATTATATTGCAATACATTTTCCTCTCAATTTTTACCCAGATATTATAAGAAGTTCTTCAACCAGACTATTTTCTTCCCAGTTTTTATTATAACAATGTATTCTTCCTCTGTGGTTGATAGTGTCACAACCTTCTATAGTTGAGATACCCAAATTAATGTAGTTCCTCCACAAGTAAAAACATTCTTCGTGGTAATCCTCCTGGTTTTCACATCACCTCCAAAGTCAACATCCACATACCCATGTAATGAATTTATTTTCCCAAATCATAGAGATACTTCCTTATTTCCCTTTAGATACCCCAGTATCCACTTTATAGCTTCTTGATGTTGATTTCAAGGGTTTTCCATGTACCTTCTAAAAACTCCCACTACATAAGTAATATCAGGTTGAGTATAGACCATGTAATTCATCAATATTGTAACAATGAGAGCATATAGAACCTTTTCTATGTACTAAACCTCTTATGTTATCTTTGGTTTTTACTCCTTTGAAAATTTAAAATTATTTTTTAGGGGAATAGAAACTAGATTTTCTTATAGTATAATAAATCTTCTCAAAAAAAAATTAATGTAGTTAGCCTATGATAACATCAAGGTTCCAACTACATGGTCTCTCTTAATCTTCATCCCTAAAATCTTGTCATTTTCTCTAAGATCTTTCATCTCAAACTCCTCAACCATCTACCCTTTCGTCTCAACAATCCTCTACATACATGATCCTATAATGATCATGTCATCCATGAAAAAAATTAATATAATGAATCCATCACCAAAATAATTAAAACAGAATAATTGATCCATGAAACACTATTTTTATGTTTTTTTCTCATGAATTCATCAAACTTCTTATTCCACTTCCTAGGTTCCTACTTTAACCCATATTAGATATTTTTGAGTTTTCACTCCTGGTTTTCCTTTCCTAACTCAACATATCCTTCTAGATGTTTCATATATATGTCCTCCTCAAGATCTCTATGAAGGAAGATAGTATTTTCATTAATATTATCAAGATGAAAATTATATGATTCAATATATTTAGAATAACCCAAATGGTGGTATGCTTCACTACAGGTGAGAATATTTCATTAAAATCCACACTTTCCTTATATTGAAATCATTTCACCACTATTCTTTCCTTATATCTTATCTTACCATCATGTTCTTCCTTGACCCAGTATACCTATTTGTTTTACAATACATTTTTTCCTTATAGTAAAATTGTAATCTCCCAAGTATTATTATCATTCAATGAGGAAATATCCTTCTTCATAGTCAATTCCCACTTATTCGACTCCTTTAACTGTATTTCCTCTACAAAAAAAAATTTATGCACCATCATTCAATAGAAAATAATTTAAGGATGATGAATACCTCTAATCAAGACTTATCACCCTTTTTGATCTCCTCAACTCCACTTAAGGAGTAGGCTCCACTGGTTTCAGTGTCACATGTTCAGGTACACCTTTAAGCTCCACTTTATCTTAAAATTCTCATTATTTATTCCCACTTTTAGTTTCAACAGCATGATAGTTCTTGTATACAACACCTTTATTAAATATCAAATTATGGATTCTAATGATCATATTATTCTTATCATACCAGAACTTATGATGAAACTCCTTAGCACCATAACCAGTAAAGAAACATGATTTGGACTTAACATTAAGATTGTCCCTTGCATCAACATCTATATGTACATATTTCAACCAAATAAATACTCATTAATGATATTTTACCTCCTTTACTAAATAGTGATCCTTAGGTAGATATTATCTCATTGGTACATTTAGACTTCTATTGATGAGATACACTTCTATGTTCACTACATCTATAAAGAAATATTAGGTAACCCTGAGTACAACCCCATACTCATGTAATGTTTATTTAGTTTCATATTCATCCTTTCAACTACACCATTATATTTTTTTATTCCTGGAAGAGTATTCACCTGCCAAATTCTATTATTATCATAAAATTATCTAAACTCTTTATGCCATACTCTCCACCATTTTTAGACCTCAATAATTTTAGCATTGATCCTAACTCATTCTCTACCATGGTCTTCCACTTTTGAAACATGTTAAAACATCAGATTTTATTTTTATAAAATAAAATCACACCATCCTTATTGATTCATCGATAAATGTCACATAATATTATGACCCTCCAAGGGAATGTATTAATGAAGTCCCCCAGATGCCAACAAACACTAAGTATAGTTTTCCATCCTTCATTATTCTACCACCTTTTATAAATGATACCTTATTCTTATTTTTAAATATATAATCTTTACACAAGATAAATTCTACCAACTTTATATTTGGTATAATTCATTTAGTTTTCAGTACCTTTATCCCTTTATCACTCATGTGGGCTAACCTATAGTTCCATGGTTTTGAATCCTCGATAGAATTTATTATTTTAAACATGTCCATGAATGCTTTTGTCATATTGTACATGGTTTCATTATTTAAACCAAGAGATATAACCATAGCTTCCTTGGTGATATTCCATGCACCAAAAATTAATATAATACTAAATTTAACATCAATAATTTATCCCAAAGAAATAATATTACTCATCAATCATGGAATATACCTCACATTCTCTAGAACGATTAAACTCCCACTATCGGTTTTAATATGTGCATCTCCCTTTCCCACAACCTTCAAGGTTTCATCATTAGTAAGATTTACCTTGACAAAAACTTTATAAACATAATTGTTTAGGAAACCATTCACTAAAGTGGAATGGAAAGATACCTCCAAGTTTAAAATCCAATATTATATAGGGTTATCCATGCTCTATAGTAGCACATCAGCAGTTCAGTCGATTGTTATGTTTTTTGTTTTGGTTTTAGGTTCCTTTTATTTTTATCTTTAGTCCTTATTGACTTTTTATTTATTCCCAAAAATTCAGCAGTTAAGGATAGACCCCTTTTCCTTGTCTCAACTCTTTCCACTTGATTTTTACCATCCTTTGCGATTATCTTGCTGCATGTATCCGGCTCTTCCTTCCACATTAAGAGAAGAACCATAGAATCTACCTGATTCTCTTATCTGAATATCCTCAGTGAAGATCATGTCTCACATATCATTTAGCTTTAATTTTTTTCTTCCCAAATAACTACTCACAGCTGTTACAGTAGCTTCCCAACTATCGGTTAATGAAGACAGTAAAACTAGTGCACAAAACTCGTTGTCAAGTGTAATTACCATTGATGAAAACTAATTTTGTGAAGGTTTTGAATTTCTTGACTTTATAAATAACAATATTACCTTCAATCGTCTTTAGATTTAATAGTTTTCACATAATGTACACTTTTCTCAACGTAGAAGGCTTCTCGTAGATATTTATAAGTGCTTTTAACAACCCGATCATCATCTTCTTTTCTATGATGTTTAATGCCATGTTTCCTACCAATGTAAGGTGCATAACTCCCAAAACCTATCGATCCAGTAGCTCTCACTTCATTTTCTCCATCTTTATTAGTTTTTCACCCAAAAGTGACAAGTGAATAATTTCCTAATAAATAAATTTTTCGATATGTATCCTCCAGTAACTAATGTCATTTCCATAAAAATGATCAATCCATAATTTTGAATTTTGTATATCTATTATTAAATTTGAGACAAAACAAAATCAATATTCTAAACTCAGCCTTTGATACCAGTTGTTGAAGAAACTCCAGGAGTAATCAATGACAAAAGATTCCAAAAATAAGAGTAATAAGGAGAAAAAATAAAATAAGAATAATAATAATATCATAGGATATAGTGATTTATGTGGTTCTTGGATAATTCCTATGTCTATAGAGAGGTATAGTGATTTCACTAATTTGGGAGCATAATTATAGGATGACTTTTAGAGTGCACATAATCCCTAGCTTGAAGAACAACACTGTGAATAGTAACCCACATTTCTACAGTTCCTTTATAGTAAGTCCATAGTGCTACAGTATCCGATGATAGGAAGTCCACGGTGATACAGTGATATGATCACCCAAGTCCATCCTATAACAGTAATTAGTGCCAAAAGTCTATGGAGAAATAGTATCCCTATCACATACTACTACAGTAAGTCTACACTACTATAGTCCCTTTTCTACATCATTGTTCAACTCTGCTATAGTGAATTCTTCCCCCTACAACCCTCATCAACCTCACCATGAAAGTTTAACCAAGAGAGTTGTGGGCATGGTGTGAAATGTCAGCCACCAGTAATTTGGCCCAACTTCATCCAAGAGGAATGGATCCCCTAATCTAACAATGTTCATATCATGTTGACTATTTAATTTTATATTATTTACTATGGGATACCCTATTTTATCCCTATATTTATTCCTACAGGTTCTAGGTTTGTCAATTATATGAACGAGTCATGTTAAATTTTGATATATTTCAACATGAACTACATGCTTTATATTTGAGGGTATACTCTCCTCGTGCCTTTTTCAGGCCCTCTCTAATAGTCAACGACCTCTAGTGTGTGAGGAGGTGCACTTAATATTAGATAATGAACAATTTAGTTACTATTTGGGTAGACTAGATCATGGAATTATAATAAAAATTCTTGAAAAATAATAATAGTGGGTATAATTGATAACCTCAATATAGAGGCACATGTTCTATAATAAACATGAAATTTAATTGTTCCCAAAGAAACACGTGTTGAGGTTTATAAAGTGAATTCAAATGATTTGGAAATTTTTAAAGGTTTCAAAAATATTTAAATCAATTTTAATTTTTCTATTATAGGGGAATTGTGGAATAAAAATGAAATTAAATATATTTTCATTTACAGTGGACTCAGGTGCCTCGATAATGATTGAGTATGCAACATAGACACTCCTCTATTTCCCCCTATGAAGGTAGAGGGATGCTCCTAGGATCCTCTGATATCTCTAATGTGGAAGTTCATAACCATCACCAACTCAAATATTCTCCATTCCTTACTCAAAATTTAATTATGTCCTAATGTTCCCTTAAGGAATTATGATTTCTTAAGCTTTCGATCTCCTCCTTGGAGTTCATAGAATCCACTAATCTATTGAATATTTCTCTGGTGGCATGATTCAACAAGTGACACCCCTCAGTCGATATCTTTGATAGGTATGTTTCTTATTCCTAGGGTTTGTAAGAACAAGTGTTTGTAGGGCTCTTGAATTTATATTATTTTATAATTTGATTATCTGCCGAGGACGGAATAATATTATATTGGTCTAATCACATGTATTTCTTCAATGGATTTTGTTTCTCAATGTTTTTATGGTCCTTTTATTTTCACTTGAAATAGGTCCATCCTACAATGCATGCTTGGGTTAACATCCTCATATTACCTATACCCTTATGAAACCTAGAGATCCTTAGGATGCTTAGCAATTTGGTGGGATGATTTATTTGTGCTAATAGTAGGAATATCTCTATTAGTCATCCCATTTATCCTTGTATTTTTGTTGAAGTTGAAATTTCAAACATTTTGATGGAAGGTATTTGTGTTGATATTAAAGGGGAGCATCAATGAAAGCAATAGGTGTGCTATGAATCCTGGGTAGACTTTTGTTCTTCATTTAATCAATTTGGTCATGGCCAAAATTCATGCTGACAAGCTCCTGGTAAATTTAATTCCCATGAGGTTTTCTTTGTAGGAAAGACAGATAAGAAAGTTCATGATAAATTTTATTTTCATCTCAATCCCTCTGGTGATGTTATGGTCACACTACTACAAATATGTCCTTTAATGGTGCTAAAATTGGCCATTTTCAGTGAAAAAAATGTGATGATTATCAGAGTGTGATTAAAATACCTAGTCTTTTATCAGTGATAGAAAAGAACTAATAAATAAATGCTTTATCATCACTAAAAAAGATCTAATAAAATATTCTTTTATCATTACTTCTTTAAGTATTTATAAAGGAATAATGATAAAGGACGCCCTTTATTAGTGTGATTAGAAGTACTGATAAAGGGTCCCTTTATCAGTGCTAGAAAAATTGTTGATAAAGGGTCCCTTTATCAATACTCTCAATCGATATTATAAATGGTGTCTTTTTTCAGTGCTTTTAATAGCACTGATAAAGGGGAATAATACTACAGTGTTCTATTAAAATTATAGCACACTATAGTAGAAAAACAGTAGTAAAAAATAGCAAATACAAGTTGAAAATAAAAGTTTTAAATGCAAAATTTAAATGAAATAAAATTTAAAACAAAAATAAAATAAAAATACTATATTATATACATTTAAAACATTGGTTTGTACAATTACATGTATAAGTACAAATTATCACAAAACATTCAAATGCACCAATGCTCTTTTTTCCTTTAGCCCCCGACCCCTAGTCATGATATTGACAAACAAACCACCCCAGCTCAAGTGAAATAATTCACATGTATAAGAAAAAAACTCATGTTAGTAATACTATAAAGAAATAAATTAAACAAAATATGTCAATTTTAAACTAAAAAAATATACTTTGGGTTATACTTAGAACACCATGTATCGGATTGAGTTGTGGATGATTCTTGCACATCACACCATTTGTTGTTTATCATCAAGAATTATCTATGTAAAAATTAACTAAATAAGTATAAGATAAAAATGGTAAGGAAATAAATTAATTAATATTAGATAAAATTATGAGAAAAAAATATGATATTGTTTGCTTAATTTTGGCGATGTGATGTGCATTTTAAACTAAAATGACACTTATATATTGAAAATGTGCCCTTCAAGTCATACAGATCACATATTGTGTCGAATTGATGTGTGGTCAATTTATATATGTCATAAATGACTTATGTATTTTTTATAAATTATTAAAACTATCCAAATGTATTTTATTAGTTTTTAATATATCACTTTTTTTTTACTAAAATGTCATTTAAAATTAGAAACACATACTTTGATCATACCGATCACATTGTGTATCAGTTTGACATGAGATTGATTCTTAAACATCAAAAATGAATTATCAATATTTTTTATAAATTATCAAGACAATCTGAGCATGTTTTCTTGATGTTTAGTGAGTGACACTTTTTGAAATAAAATGTCAATTTTAAACTGATAACTGACACTCTATGTCATACCAAGAAAAATATGTATCATATTGAGGTGTGGTTGATTATTATACATAAAAAATGACTTATGTATCATTTTCCTAAATTATAATAGTAATATGAATTTGTTTTCTTTGTTTTGATCATGTCACTTATATTTTTTTACTAAAATTAATGTCAATTTTAAATAAAAAGACACACTTGGAATCATACCGGTAATACCATGCATCAGAATGAGTTGAATATGATTCTTACATGTCAAATATGACTTATGTATCATTTTTTTAAAGTATCAAAACAATATGAATGTTTTTTCTCAGTTTTGATTATGTCACATGTTTTTTTTACTAAAATGTCATTTTAAACTAGAAACACACACTAATTGTAAATTTTAAACTCATAACAGACAATTTGAGTTATAATAGGAACACCGTGTATTGGATTGAGGTCTGGATGATTCCTACATACCAAAAATGATTTATGTATTGTTTTCCTAAAGTATCAAAACAATTTGAATGCATTTGATCGATTTTTAGTATGTTAATTTTCTTTTTTACTAAAATTAATGTCAATTATAAATAAAAAGACACAATTAGAGTCATATCAGTCACAACATGCATCGGATTGAGGTGAGGATAATTCCGACAAATCAAAAATTTCTTATGGTCCATTTTACTAAAGTATAAAAATAATACAAACATGTTTTCTCAATTTTGAGTATGTCACTTTTCTTTTCACTAAAATGTCATTTAAACTAAAAACACACACTTCAATTCATACTGGTCACATAATGTGTTGGTTTGATGTGATAATAATTCCTATATATAAAAAATGAATTATGAATCATTTTACTAAATTACTAAGATAATCCGAGTGATTTTTTTTGGTTTTCAATGAGTGACACACTTTTTGAACTAAAATGTCAATTTTAAACTAATAACAGACACTTTGAGTTATACTAGGTACACCGTGTATCATATTGAGGTGAGTATGATTCCTACATGTCAAAAATCACATATGGATTGTTTTCCTAAAGTATTAAAAAAATAAAAATTCATGTTCCCAATTTTGATCATGTCACTTTTTTTTACTAAAATTAATGTCAATTTTAAATAAAAGGACATGGATGGAGTCATACTAGGCACACAATGTATTGAATTGAGGTGAGGATAATTCCTACACATAAAAAATGACTTATGGATAATTTTAATAAAGTATCAAAACAATATGAATTCATTTTATTGGTTTTGAGTATGTCACTTTTCTTTTTTACTAAAATTAATGTTAATTTTAAATAAAAACACACTTGGAGTCATACCGATAACATTGTGCATCGGATTGATGTGTAGATAATTCATACATATTAAAAATAAATTATGGATCATTTTAATAAAGTATAAAAACAATAAAAATGTGTTTTCTTGGTTTTGAGTGTGTCACTTGTGTGTTTACTAAAATTTCATTTTAAACTGGAAACATACACTTTGAGTCATATCGATCACATCATATGTCATTTTGACATGAGACTAATTCCTACATGTAAAAAATGACTTATGAATCATTTTACTAAATTATAAAGACAATATGAGGGAATTTTCTCTTTTTTTAGTGAGTGATATACTTTTTGAACTAAAATGTCAATTTTAAATTGATGACAGACACTTTGAGTTATATCGGGCACACCATGTATTGGATTGACATGTAGATGATTAATAGACATAAAAAATTAATTATGGGTCATTTTAATAAAGTATAAAAACAATTTTAATGTCTTTTATTGGTTTTTAGTATGTCAATTGTCTTTTTTACTAAAATTAATATCAATTTTAAATAAAAATACACACTTGGAGTCATACTGGGCACACTGTGTATCAAATTGAGGTGAGGTTGATCTATACACATAAAAATGACTTATTGATCACTTTTAAGTATCAAAACAATATGAATTCATTTTCTTAGTTTTGACTACATCACTTTCCTTTTTTACTAAAATTAATGTCAATTTTAAATAAAAAGACACACTTTGAGTCATACTGGTCACACTATGCATCAAATTGAGGTGTGGATGATTCCTACACATCAAAAATGACTTATGGATCTTTTTTATAAAGTAACAAAAAAATATGAATGTTTTTTATTAGTTTTGAGTATGTAACTTGTATTTTTTTCTAAAATTAATGTCAATTTTAAATAAAAATACACACCTGGTGTCATAACGATTACACCGTGTGTCAGATTAAGGTGTGGCTAATTCCTGCATGTCAAAAATGACTTATGGATCATTTCTCTAAAGTTTAAAAACAATATGAATGTGTTTTATTAGTTTTGAGTATGTGATGTGTGTTTTGAACTAAAATATAAATTATAAACTAAAAACATATAGTTCGAGTCATACCGATAACATTGTGTATCGGATTGAGGTGAGGTTGATTGAGTATGTGATGTGTGTTTTTTATTTAAGATATCTGTAATAAGAGAGAAAATAGATAACATGTTCCATTTTGATAGAATAGGAAATACCATGCTTCCTAAAACTCCCCATATAAAAGCAACATGTTCTCTCTTTTCTGGCTTGTTGCAGATAGTTGAAATAAAAATACGAATTCCCAAAATATATATGAAAAAATTAAATAATTATTAGATAAAAAAGATAAGGAAATTAACTTAAAAAATAGTAGATAAAATGGTGAAAAAAATAACTAAATAATTAGCATTATTTCACCTTTTCATGATGATTGTATACATTATTGAACCATTTCCATGTTTCCATTATCTCAGTTTTATCCTTGAAGTTCAATATCTCACAAGCACGAGCATCTTCGAACAAACCACCCTAACTCTAGAAAAATAATCCATCTATAAAAGAAAATAATTTTTATGTTAGTAATAATATAAAGAAATAAATTAATCATAAATATGAAATAATACATTAATAAAATGTCGATTTAAAACTTAAAACACAAAATTTGAGTCATACTAGGTACACTGTGTATCGGATTGAGGTATGGTTGATTCCTATATGTCAAAAATAATTGAGATATCATTTTCTTAAAGTATCAAAATAATCTAAATGTATTTTATTAGTTTTTAGTATGTCACTTGTCCTTTTTACTAAAATTTCAAGTTTAAACTCAAACCACACAATTTGAGTAATATCGGTCACACCATGTGATGTACGACCAATTCTTACAAGTGGAAAACAAATTATGGGTCTTTTTATTAAAATTTTAAAATAATCAAAGCTCATTTGATCAATTTTGGATACCTTAACATGCATTTTAAACTAAAATGGAGAATTTATGTTGAAAACACATATTTGGGGTCATATCGAGCACATCGTGTCTTAGATTTATGTTCAGTTAATTCCTATACATGAAAAATTAATTATGGATCATTTTCTTAAATTTTGAATATAATCTGAGGTCATTTTCTCTATTTTGAAAATTTGATGTATGTTTTAAATTAAAATGGAACTTTTGTATTGAAAATGCATATTTAAATTCATATAGACCACATTGAGTGTCAAATTTATATTCGATCAATTCCTATACATGAAAAATGAATTATGGATAGTTTTACTAAATTTTGAAAACAATCTGAACTCGTTTTATCATTTTTGACTATTTTAAGTATGTTTTAAACATAAATGATACTTTTGTATTGAAAACACATACTTTGAGTCATACCAACCACATCAAGTTTCATATTTAAATGTATTTAATTCCTACATGTCACAAATGAATTATGGATAATTTACCTAAATTTTGAAAATAATCTGAGCTCGTTTTCTTATCTTTGAGCACATGACATGTGTTTTGAACTAATGTGTAAATTTAATAAAATAAGTACCATATAAAAATGATAAGGAAATTAACTAAAAAAATTATATGAATTAATGATAAAATTAACTAAATAAGTAGTATGAATTTAATTCTTCATGATGTCTGTATACATTCTAACACTATGTATTTTTCCCATTAATTTCTAAACAAATTTATTTCCTCCATCATACTTCTCCATGA
Source organism: Viscum album (assembly GCA_963277665.1). Lineage (NCBI taxonomy): Eukaryota > Viridiplantae > Streptophyta > Magnoliopsida > Santalales > Viscaceae > Viscum > Viscum album. The sequence goes on along the minus strand of OY728133.1, from coordinate 1,411,931,268 downwards.
GAAACGGATAAAAAATAATATATAAGAATTATGATACTAATGCTTCACACCCCAAATATATTTCTAAGTTCATATCACATAATAGATCAAAAAAATACTAGGTAATAACCTAAATTTTATTTAAAAAAACATTCTGACACCATGCATGTTGCCCACTCATCTCTAAAAAAATTACTTCTTCTTTTGAGTATGAATTTTTTCGGCAATCTTGGTAGTACTGAGAAAATATATACAAACAAATGATTAACAAATATTTTTAATAAAATTTTAATTACCTTTAAGAATTACTTTTTCAAGGATATTAGTCCTTCCATGTTTTATGATACCTCTCATAAATTTTTAAACATAATATCCACAATTTTTGTTGTTATCTTGCTTTAGATACTGCAGAAACATTGACCAAAATAAGTAAATTGTTTTGAAATATGTTTTGATAGTTAAATATTTATATATATACCTTAATATATCTCTATTTGAAGCAATCCATAGGCTTTTTATATCCATTCATCGACTTAATATCACGATTTAGCCTACATTTAGATATCGCTATATCATAACAAAATTCCAGTTAAAACACAGACTAAAGTATATAATTAAAAGTTTATATATAAAATGTTGATTGTTGTACATTAAAAAATCATAATACACATCATGTGTGGTATGTTTGAGGGATATTCATTAATTGTATCAAAATATAAATAAATATTTTGGGAATCTATATTGATTGTGATCAGCATCCAATGCTTCCTAAAAAAATTAAAATAAACAAGTAATAAAAAAATAAAAATATATTTTATATGATTAGATTGCAGAGTTTTACCCCTACATTGTAGACATCAAAAGGAGTCTATCGTCTATTATTTTCTTCTCAAATCCCTAATTTAGCTCATCTTTTTTCATATCAATTTCTTTCAACGCCAACTTAGTTTCTTACCTATAAATGATACATGGATTAATGAATCCAAATCATGATTTGAATGGTTTTACCTTTATGTAGTATTAATATAAATGCCTATAGAAATTATGAATAGTTATTAACTTTAATGAAAATATTAGATCATTTTTAGATAGTCGTAATATGAAAATGTACCTTATGTATGTATTCACAACTAAGACTATCAGCCATTCAAACTTGATAATCTCATTTATACTCTTGAGACCAAATGTGTCTGTAATGAAAGTTCCAAATATCTATTCTTTATATAGAATATAAGACATATTTACATCTTTAAATATGTTCTTTGTATGAAGTTGTAATGATAATAAATGTTATAGTGGAAATAGTGGGGAGAAGTTACTCTCATAAGATCCTTTTGATTTCTTGCTCGATTCACTAGATTTTCTTGAACCAACATTTCATTTCCCCATAGATTTATCCATATTTAATCCCATACCTCACTTCAAACATTTTTTCATCAACTATTACTGGTTTTTCATTTGAAAATTTTTGTTAAATACATAACTCATGTATCTTTGTAATATTAGGTGGTCATGCTATGAAAGTTTAAATAGCATCATTAACTATTGTAAAATCTAGATCATCAAGTAGAACAGGAAACTTAGTAGTCGGTTGTTGAGATACCTCAATCCCCACTCTCATGTGATCTTTTGGAAGTTCCTTATTGTGTATCTTTTCTCTCAATATATTATAAACTATACCCATCACAACATGGTAATGCATGGGTTTTGATAGATATAAATAACATACAGCTTTACCCTACATAAGTTTAGTAATATAAAGTTATTGTAAGTTGTTTAATTCACATATAGGACAAAGAGTAATGAAAAAATTGATTACCTTGGATAAGGTATGAGATTTAGGGGAATGTATAACCTTAAAGCTAGTGGGGTCATTTGGTTGTTCATGTGAAGATCTTTGTTCCACCATCAGTTTGCTTTGATGCTTTCTCATATATTGGTCTACCAAACCAGACCGAACAATAAAATCTTGCAAAGAATATATTTGTTCCTTAAATCATTTCATCATCTTATATGTATATTCTTGTGGTTTTTTCTTCTCAAAATATTTTCGAGGAGACACTCCAAAACCTACTCCTCTAACGTGACCATATTGTTTTGACCGCTTCAAAGCTACTGAAAGTAGTTTTTCTTCTGATATGGTCAATACTAATTCTTATGTTTAAACCATATAAAAATCATATGAACATAAATATATATTTTTATGTAATTCTATTATAAATCATAATGAATTAATATTAAGTTAAACTTACACATGCTTACCATACTGATTTTTTGATTTCATCAAATAGTTTACCCTTCTTATTTATGCAAGCCTCTTTCCATAAAACATGGCATAGGATGGATGTGGATTTGGATTTTTATTCATCAATTTTCATATAAAAAAGGAACATATATTGTTTTATATCACATAAAACTTATATTTTTTATTTAAAATATATACCAATTTCTTCTCTAGTGAAGCATACCCCATCCTTGCTTTGTAATAGCGGTATATTGGTTTTGATGCACATTCTTTATTTTCATAAATCCTTTTCAATTTCATAAATTAATTTTTTTAATAAAATTAGATAAAATAAATAATTTCAAATAATATATTATCGACTAAAATTCACCAAAAATGATTTCTCGTCATGAATACTGATGAAAGCATACCATGTTTCTTATTTTATAATGTGTTCATAAGTAATTGGTGGGTGGGGATTTACATTACCCTTAGAATACCTTAAATGAAATTTGGTAAGAGTATAGAAGCCTCTATGAGATTTTCTAGTGGACATTAAGACATATTTCTTACAAAATCATTTAAAATAAATGAACTCTGTAAGGAATAGTGAAAATTAAATCAATATTTCATTATATAATTTTTTGGTAAAATAAATAAAGGTAATCATAAAATTATTTTTATATCTTCCTAAAGGGTTTCTTTCATTATAGGTTAGATATGATTCCATGACTCTATATCAATCGACACATTAATCCTTATTGTGACCCCAACATAACTAATGAACATTGACTTATTGTGGTCAACAGGGTGGTCGTGTAGATTATACCCAACCTCAAATTGTATACCCTTTATTTTTTCCTTGATAATTTTAGTCAACACTATAATGTTGCGTTGTTATTTTTTTTCATCAACATTTTGTTGATTCCCTAATAATTCTATAGTTTTAGCAACAACTGTATGCTATTCCCCAAGATTGGTAACATTGTCATGTGAAAAAGACATTGTCTTCATGAGTAGTCAAAATTTTAATTTAAATTATGTTAATAAAGTTTATAACATATAATATTATAAGGTAAATCATAGTATATTAAAAACACTTTAACCTTCTCATTGAAATCTCTTTTTTTTAAATATTGAAGGTATTTGGATCCTCTATTGAGAATTCAAATCCCCTCTTTTTGGTCCCCTCTAACATACAAGAAATTATCTACATTGGAACTATTATGAACTGATTGTTATATCCCAATGAAAGGGTCATCCTTGATTGAATTTTCATTGAACCCTATAGTTGTATTAATCACCAGTATGATAATCAATCAATTCTTATTTTTTGGATCTAATACATAAATTACTTTCACTGCTTTTATTTCCATTATGAACGACTCTTTTCATCTTCCACACTAAAATTCACATTCATGAATCCCATTTCATCAACTTTCATTGTAATCTTGTTGTCAAACCATTTTCAATAGAAAATCATCAATTTAAATGTTGTATAATCCAACCCATATATCTATTTAATAGTGAATAAATATGATATATTTTCATAAATTGGATTTCTATCCTTAGAACCAGATATGTGCATCACTTCTATCATAAGTGTAAATCTTCTATTTTTCATCATATTGTAGATATCATATTCTTTTGTATATAATGTATAACCGTTGATTAAAAAATTAGTGTAAGATATAAAATTTTTATTTGGTCTCCTAGCTATCCATCAAAGTCATTCGACAATTGAATTTAGATTTTCAAATAAATCCGTATACATATGATCTCATAACCATCCTATAAACTATTGATTATGTATATTTTATATCCATCTATCTTCCCTTGAAGGATTCAAATATTTAATAATTTATTTTTGGGATTCAACATATGGATTAACTTCTTCACTATTATATAAAATGTAATGGTGTGTTTTCTCCCACTCTATGATGGCAATTGTAACAACATCTCTTAAAAAATCCCTTCACACATAATGAATCTTATATGAAGAGACTTTGGAGACCAATTATATTAACATATGATAGGTAATTGGTTCATAATTCAATAGATTCTTCAAAAATATATCATTCTGCAATACAACCTTTTGGATAACTTTGATTCTTGACACACCCTTTCAAAATCTTCATATACCGTTCAATGGGGTATATCCATCTGTAATTCACATGACCACATAGTTGAACCTCTCCAACCACTTGAACCATCTGGTGAACCATTATATCAAATAATTATAGTGGTAATAACAAATCTAATTCATATAATATGATTGAAACCTTCTTATTCATGATTATAAACTTTGTCGGTTCTATAACTTTACAGCATATAGCTTTGAAAAAGAATCAGATTTTGGTTAATGTATATCATACATTTTTAGATAGAATGAAACATAAAGCGGTGGGCATTAAATCTTGCATTGAAACATAACAATCATGTGATTTTAGTACCTATAAATTCAAATTAGTTATTGACACTAAATTATTGATATTTTATGAATAATCCTATAGAACTTTTACACTATTAAGAAAAATAAAAAATCAAATTTTTACTGTCTGGATAGAGTGTGAGACGCTAGAGGAAGAAAATTCCACCCTTTACCCTTCACTAGTGCCAACCCTTCCCTTATCCCCATGTCAATCATGTCCAACATAGCCTTTATGCCATCATTTTTTCTAGGAACATTTAGTTATTTTCTAATAACACTATCAAATACATTTTTTCTACATGCATGACATCAATAAAATGTATGATGTACAAATAATTATAATAAGGTAATTCAAATAAAATTGATCTCTTTTTCCAATCATATTTCTTAGGGTTTTTAAAAAATGGTTTAGTGAAAACAGTGTTAATATCTTTTACTTTATTGAACTATTGATCACCCATTAGTAGCGATGGTGTTGTGCCTTGTTTGGTATTCCCATATAATTTTTTTATCTATGATTTATATTTATTTCATCGAGGTAAAAAATCTTGATGTCCTAAAAATACAGTCTTTGAGGAATGTTCCAACTAAATTGAGTTTGTGCATTCTTCAAAAATGAGACACCCCAACATTCCTTTAATGTTATATCCTAAAACATTTTCATAAGTAGGAATGTCATTTGTCATGCCATACAACATGGAACTCAATGTGAATTCTTAACTTTTATGAGCATCATACATTGTAACACCTATATCCCACATCAATTTCAGATCTTGATCAATGGAGCCAAATAGACATCAATATCTTCATTGGGTATTTTTGGTCCAGATATAAGTAGAGACAACATAATGTATTTTTGATTCATGAATAACCATGGTGGTAAGTTATAATTTACCAACATGATTGGCCATGTATTTTCCGTGCTACTATGTACACCAAAATGATTTATTCAATCTATAAATAGTGTAAGATATAAGCTTCTCAACTCATTTCCAAATTTAGGATACTCATAATCAATTTTATTCCACTGAGGAGAGTCTGTTGGATGACATGGTTTCTCATCTTTAATTCATGTATCTTCATTCCATGTAAATTATTTTGTTGTTTTATAACATCCATATAGTCTTATAAACTATAAAATGATAGGGAAGTACTATACATCTTTCAAATAACTTGATTAATATTTATTGTATCGATCCGCACCACACTTAGGGAATTTTATGAGTGATTCATAGTCCTTACGAAACAATATGAAATCATTTTAGACAAGAATTTATTTTTTTAGAGATCATTCCCATTGAACATAGCATTTGTTTAAAGTCATATGTTCGACATGGAAGTTTATTTTCTTCTAGTAGTATAACATTCAGGAGACTAAGTAGTTCTATAAATCTGGTGTCACTCTATCTGTTTCCACCTTTCAAATTATATAACTTCAATGCATATGAAAATGTTTTGTATTTAGTACAAATGGTATACAATGGTCACTTAGCACAACTACTTAACTTTTCAAAAAAAATTGGACAATCATGAAGGTCATATTAAATTGCCATTTTAATTTCTTTCATATGATATCCATCACCATTTACACTGGTATTCATATCAAATGATCCATAAATCGTAGTATCATCTTAATCGGTGTGCACGTTTAGTTTTTTCCCTTTTTTAATCCAATATTTAGAGCTCTGATCTATTCCATGATAAATCAAATGTTCTTCAAACTCTTCCGGACTAATTTTTCTTGAATAAAAATAATGTAAACTTGAAAAAATGATTTGAGAAGGGTTGTATGCATGCTCTATTTCAAACCTGGTGAACTATTTAACTCTATCTTCATACTCTCTTTTCATAAAATTAGCATGCATCCATTTTTTTATTAATATCCATCCTATTAGGTTTAAAAAATATTCATTTTTTATAATAAATAAATAAATACACATAGGATATTCATAATAAAAAGTAAAAATTATAGATAATTCTAATAAGGGGAACCTAACATTTGACAATTTCAAATAATTTCAGTATGCTTTGAAGTAAATGGGTAATTAAATTTAAGAAAATAATTACTCCACTAGTGGTAGGTGTTATCCTCTAAATTCATCCAAAATGATCATCAGTTCTTCATATGGGTTGACTACTAATCCGAGTAGTTCAAGAAACATAGGTGCATTTCCAAAAGATACGAGGGATGAGTATCAAGAAAAAAATGTAATAATAACCATTTAGGAGATTAATTTGATGGGGAATAAAGTTGTCTCCTTAAATATAAATGTTATTGGGTTGGGTATTGGTGAAGCACCATACAACATTTCTTAGTTTATTTCCTAAAACTGAAAAATTAATAGCAATAGTCTGATCCCTACAAGGGGCTCCTTGATCGGTGCGACTATGAAAAGTGTCATTTGGATGATCTTATAGACACTCATACTGAGAAAAATTTTGTAGTTTCAACATTCAAAGTAATCCTTCAAATCATTATTTCATGAATAATTATCAAATATCTTATTAATAGTGTTAATAAAATTGATTTATTACTCAACTAAGTCACTTATAGACATATATTAATCTAATCATCACTAATAAATATATTGAAAAAAAAATATTAATTGGTTTAAAGATGAATAATTAAATTTTATAGGAGGTTGTTAAAATTATTTAATATTAAAAATATGTTATTTTTCTAAATAACCATTTTTCTTAAGTATTGGGAATTTTAAACCTAATAAATTAATTTGATCAGTGAAGTGGCTATGGGTTAAAGTTATATTTTTTATTAATTCGATGTAAATATAAATTAAATTCAATGTCATTTAAAGAATAATGAAGTTGAAGTTGGAAATCATTGGAAATGAAAGGGAGTATTATCATATTTTGGAAAAGGAATGTTGAAGAGTTGGTTTCTTGGTGAGTATACCTTCATATCAGATGACTGATGAGATAGTTTTCATGATAAAGAAAAGTGTTAAAGTTTGGATAGTGATCTATAATTATAAAAATAAGTTTGAAGATGATATGGTTGTTGAAATATTCTAGATAGATTGTATATGTTGTATTTGAAAAGGTTTAAAAAGGTTTAATGATTGGGAGAAGCTAGATCAATTTTTAAGGAAACATTTCTTGAGTTACTTAGCATATTATATACTAAAATCAAAGATCAACATCTCATAGATGAAGTTTAATTAAGGATAAAATGAGTGAATATGGTTAAGGATATTAAAATACTCTATCTTGAGTATTTTATATACTGCAAAGGGCATTGAAATGAGCTAAAATGGGTTTGGAATTATTTTGATAATTCCCAAAATTATTGGAAAATAATTTAATGTGAATTAAAAATCTTGAGATGGGATAGTAATGATTTGATGTGTGTCTGAATTAATCTAATGAATTAAAGAATTTCTGAGCTACAAGTATGAAAAATGGAAAAGTCATGAGCTGTGTAAAAATTTATCTAGAGTGATGTCAGCATAAACTATGATATGTGTAAGGGTGATTAATCTATATAAGCATAGATTAGATCTATATAAACATCATTCCTTCTATGTGTAAACATGAATTGGAGTCGTGTAAGGATGATTTTTGTTCTACATAAGGATTATTATGGTCGTGTAAGCATCATCTGTGTACACATAAACTTGTGTAAGGATCATCCCTCATTTGTTTAAGCATCAATTCCTAAGTAAGTATGAATTATTTACTACATAATCATGAATCATCAGTTCATAAGTATCATTCCTTGTGAGATTTAATCATCAGAACATATCAAAAATAGGATAATTCTACCAAATAAAAAGAGAGTCTAAAGTTTTAAAAACTAGTGAAGGGAATTAATTATGATGATTCTAAATCCATTATTTTATGTTCAAGACAACATGAATCTTTTGTAATCCTTGCTACAAGAATGATTGTATTAATATGAAATGATATGGAAGATGAGAAGATCAATATTCTTTATATTTTGAATTTCAAATGAGGATATTTGAAATTCAATATTAGTAATCAAAATAAATAGTAAATGTAGATGATTAACAAGAAAATATTCATTGTTTTAAATATCACAAAATCTTTGTTTTTATACCTAAATGAAAATAAAAAGTGGATTGATTTGTTGTTGTTATGTACTGATTCAAGTTGAATCTATGCAAGTTTCATGGGAAGCTCTCATGCCACAATTAAGAATCCCCATGTTGCATGATATCAAAGATGTAAATTTTATATAGCTATAAAGAGTGAATTATTTGTGAAAATTAGGGGAATATTTTGAAGAATAAATAAATTTGAGCCTGTTATATAAAATTTGGAAGAACCATTTATATGAGACAAGAAGAAAGGAAAAGAATGGAGATCGTGGGGATAGTCCCATGTGATTCAGCTGACTTGTAAGATCTCGTGAATTTGGAGATCATGAAGAGATTACATGTTAACATATGATTGTCTTATTTGACATGCACATTATCTCCTAAAATATTCCATTTATAAAAATTTGATATTACTCCATAAAAATAAAAAGTAGCCACCAATGCTAAAATGTCAAGAGTTTCTCGAGACAAAAGATAAAGAAGTTGTATGCGTATGTGTGTGTTATAGATGTGTGAGTGTTAAAAGAAATAAATAAATCTTGATAAAGAATAAGAAGGATCTATTGTTGAGTATTATAGATAAGAATAACTAATAATTATAAAAAATTAGAAGAATAACATAATAAATAATCACTATTAAATCATGCTTTGAATACAATTCATTCTGGGTCATCATAAACACCCTTTCCACAATCAAAATTTTTATAGTCATTTCACTACTATCATTAAATATTTAACCTTTTATAGAAGGTAATCTTAAAAATTAATCAAAGTAGAAAAATAATATTTCATAACGGTAAGTAAATTCTCAGCAGCATAACAACAACAACAACCATTTATTACATAAATTTAAATTAAAAACATATATAAATTCATAATATATACTTCTCATTTTTAATTTGATCATCCCAGTTATTTATTTCTTAGGTTAATTCATACCATTTACCCAATGAAATAAGTATCATGATAATACCACAATTTACAAAAATAAAAAGAGTATTCTTGAATCACCTAACTTGATGTGAATATTCAACAACTCACTGTACAAGGACTGAAAAAGAAGAGGAATATATGATTTCAGGCTTAAAATTTCTAAGGAACCCAAACCAATTGTAGGGGGCTCATTGAACTCGAAGGGTGAGGTTTTGATCATCCATGTATGTGAAATTAGTAAGACTCTAACAAGGAGTAGATAAATTAAACCAGGAACCCATGAGAGCACCAAGCCAAGAAAATTCTGCACAAACACACACTGCGAAACCCGAACAAGCAAGCAATGAGAGAGAAGGGGGGGAATAACATACCTTAGATTCGAGGGGGAGCAACAGCAGTAGTGGACTTTCATGAAAGTTTCAGAGGTGTGACTAAAATCAGTTCAATTAGGGTTCTTATAAAAAGGTTAGGGAGGGTTTTATCAGTACTTCCAAAAAAGTGATGATAAAGGATTTATAATTATAATTATAAATAAATATATTTTTAAATACATTTATAAATATTTTTACATGATTATAAATGTATTTATATCATTATATATATTAATATAATTATATATATTTAATAAATCTATTAACTATATTAATTATTTAAATATATTTATAATAATTTTATAATTGTTTAAATATATAATTATTTATTTATAATTATATAAATACTTTTTTTAAAATTATGTTTACTTATTTATAATGATAAATATATAATCTTATAAATATAGTAAATATACATTTATAAATATATTTATAAATAAATATATTTATAATTACAGATATATTTATATCATCATATATATTTATATAATTATATATATATATAATATATTTATATATAATAAATATATTCATTATTTAAATATTTTTATTATTATTTTATAATTATAAATATAATTATATCATTATATATATTTATATAATTATATATATTTATTTAATAAATATATATAAATATAAATATATTAAATATATTCATTATTTAAATATATTTATTATAATTTTATAATTATTTAAAAATATAAAAAATTATTTATAATTATATAAATACTTTTAAAAAATAATTTTTATATATTTATATCATTATATATATTTATATAACTGAGAAAGGTCTAGCCAAAAGGAAAGCTCGTGGCCTTTTATTAAAAGATAAAAGAAAAATATCACAAGAGAACATATGGGGTCAAACAAAAGAGATGTTCCCTCATATGAAAAACCAATTTAAGAGTCAAAAAAAGGGTCATCTTGAAATCCATAGTCAGAATCATCAGTAGTTTCCCACTCTGACTATGAATTTGCTTGATTGAGAATCCTAAGCATCGCTACCTTAGACCTTTCCTACTTCGGGGTGGGATTCACCTTTAAATATTTGGAGAATCGGGTAGAAAAATTCCTTGGTATAAAGGAATAATCCTTATGTGGCCATCATTTTGGAGGATCCATATTTTGCCTTCATTACTATTTGTCTTTTCCTTGCCATTTATGACAACATCCTTAAAGGAAACAACACCACCATTGCCTAAAGGACGAGTGGTGTCTAATAAAATCATATGATGCTCTTTATGACTTCCATCATCTGAAATATTTCCCCATTTATCAATTTTTTGAAGAACTGGAATTTTTCTAGGTATCCTAGATAGCTTTGTTGTAGTCCAAAACCTTAAACTCTTACTGAAACTCCTCACCTTACCTAGCATGATGAGAATTCAAGGCATCACTAAAGTCCACATCAACAAGATAAGCAGAAGAAGAAATGCCCTACTCCTGATTGATTTCAACCCCCACCTGTGCACTCTCACCAGAAGAGGCGACCACGTCCAAAACAGTGATCCCACCATGTTCTAAAATTGCCCTATGATCAAAATTATTGGAAAAGACAATAAAATTACCATCCTTTACCACTTTGTATCCCACAGTATTAAACTAAATCTCAACTCCAACTTCAGAAAAACCTAAATAATAACTAGCATGATCATTCTTTGATGTTACCTCCTTTGAAAGATCTACCTGAACATTAGAGGGTCCACTATTGACTCTGGTCAAAGACTTCTCATTCAACAGTGACCCCTTTCCCTTCAAAATAAACATCTAAGAATTAAATTTCTTAGAGGTCTACACACCAACCTTATTGGACAAGGGACTTCCAGGAACATTTTCACCATGATCAAGAGACTTTGGCATCATGTTTTACTTCCTTCGACAATGAGTGGTCGGATGTCCCTTCAGCTCACACCTCTCACAGGAGACCTTCCTCCAACATAACTTCAATGAGTTACCAACAACCATAAAAGCATTACAAAATAGAGGCTTTCTATCATACTCAACATCAATTTGAATATCATCTGTGGGAGTGGATAGAGTTACTTTATCCATAATCATGAAGTTGATATCAATCTCCACTAATATCCTAAAAAAATTCCCAAACTGCACATTCTCAATTTCCTTATCAAGATGAATGGGAGTCCCAATTATTGTTCCAATATCATGAATAATCATCATATGCAAAAGGACCCAATTAAGTCCATGAAGATGAACCCATACTAGAGAGAAGACATTTCTTGCTTATAATACATTGAGATCCAAAGACCATTCATGTAGATGAAGCTAACTGGGCTTCAATAACATAAATCCAATGCTCTGTGCCTGAAGATTTGAGTCCTCTGAAGATAAAAAGGTAGTAAAAAGAACCGCTCCCAAGGGAGACACACCTCCAGTCAGAAAATCCCCAAAAAATTGAAATACGATGAACTAAATCATCTATATTCCAAGGATTCTCACCCCTAGATGAAACTAGTTTTTCAATGAGGGAGTGTTTCCCAACTAAAAGTCTCTCAATAAACTTTTCATAATTCACTTCAACATGAGCTGCATATCCCTTATGAAGGATTCTACCAGTGCAAGAATCCCTAAAAGAAGCCAAAGTTGAATGGAAACCATCCAGTTTCAGATTCAAAGTCACATCGGCTTTTCATTCAGAATCACTAAAGCATACAAAAGATCTGGTTACACACCTCATCTTCATCATTCAACATTACAGCATCAGTTACTGCCCTAGATTGATGCACATCACCCGCTGTCGGCATCACACCATCCCTCTGAACACCCAGTAGATCCGAACTACTCATATCACCTCCTCGATTCACCATCACGTCCTCTAATCGATGTGTTCCACCCACTCTCGGAAACACAACATTTCTCTGAGTAGCATCTCTCCAAGCATCATCTACACTACCAACCAATAGCATAGATCAAACGTAATAAGGGATCAGTATGGCCGGAAACCCTGGATCCAAGCATCAAATGAGCCATAGGAGCAGTACTCCCAAACTCGTGGCTCCACCATCACATATATATTTATAAAATTATATATATATTTAATAAATATATATAAATATAGATATAATATAAATATAAATATAATATAAATATAAATATAAATATAGTAAATATATTCATAATTTCAATATATTTATTATAATTTTATAATTATTTAAATATATAATTATTTATTTATAATTATATAAATACTTTTAAAAAATAATATTTATTTATTTATAATTATAAATATATAATTTTATAAATATAGTAAATATAAATTTATAAATATATTTATTTATAAATATGTATTTATAAATATATTTTTAAATTATTAATGTAAATATAATTTTAAATACATGCATGTTAAAAATGAGTGAAATTGAATAAATAAAAATGAGTAAACTTTAAAAATATTAAAAATGGATAAGTTTTATTAATTAAATATAAATTATTAAAAAAATATGGATATATATTGAAATGAATATGAATTCATATTGAAATTATTAAAACATAGTAAATAAATACATATAAATAAATATTAGAAAATGATTAAATTCTAAAAAAATAAAAAAAATATAAAATATAAAAAATGAATAAATAATACCTAACTATAATAATATTAAAAATAATTAAATAAAATTTACTAATTAAAAACATAATATATTAAATGTATCATGTTACTAAATAAAATTCTAAAATGAATATTAAAATTTGAATAAATTATATAAACATTAAGTATATGTGTTTCAGTATAAAATTTCATTAATTATGTAAATATTTATGTGTGTGTGTTGTATATAAAAATGAATTAATTAAATATATGTATGTGTGAAATAAATATAACACATGTTTGATATATGTTAAATTGAAAAATCAAACGACATTCAATTAATGTCCATTACAGGATACAATTAGTCAATATAATTAACTTTACTTTTTAATTATAAACTATTCTTCACTAAATATATGATTTATTTAATGTAAGCATAAATTTTTGTATTATATAAATCATATTTTAGGAAATATTATATATATTTATGTATATGTATAGAAATATATGTGAATATATTTATGTATTAAATATATTAATGAATAATTTTGTATAAAAACTTTTAGCTTCAATGATTACCTTGCAATGGTGAATATTTTATCTGATAATATGGAGGAGATTCTTCAAAGAAATCAGGAATTGAATGTGCATGATATTTTGTTGAAATATACGAAATGCATCGCTTTAGAAAATGTTTCTGATTCACTCTCTGGTGATGACTACAATACTTGACAGGTTCCCAAATCGCGGAGGCGTGGGAGATATCCTCAGAGGAGAGGTAGGTACCCTAGGAACATGGGTTCCAGAATGACCCATTAATTATGTACCCACCCATTTTCTTGTAACTATTTTTACTTTTTTCTTAATAAATTTCGAGGTCATGGCTCATCTTTATAAAAAAAATTATGTATAAAAAAATTAAAAGGAATAAGAAATTAATATGTTTTTAATTATTACATTTTATTCATTTTTCATAAAAATATTTTATATATATTATTTGGTACTATTTATAATTAATGTGTGTGTGTGTGTGTGTGTATTAAATTTATTAATTTTTATTAATAATTATTTCATTAATAAATTTTTTAATAATTTTTTAATTTATTCATTATTAATTTTTTTGTTTAATTATTACAATTTATTCATTATAAATATATATATTTAAATATAATATTTATTAATATTTATAATTTATATATTTTTATATAAAATTTATTCATTTTTATTAATAGTTTTTTAATTAATATTTTTTTTTGATTTTTTTTAATTTACTCATTTTTATTTTTTATTTTTTAATTATTTCATTTTATTAATTTTATATATCTATATTTAATATATACTATTTATTAATATTTATAATTTTTATCTATATATTAAATTTATTAATAATTAATTAATTAAAAATAATATTTTTTTAAATTTATTCAGTTTTAATTTATATTTGTTTGATTATTTCAATTTTTTATTATTTTTAATGCTTGTATATTTTTTTATTGGTTTGTATAAAAAAATTAGGTATGGACCGGGTAGAGCCGAGACTTATAGGACCTGAATGGGTGTATAAAGGAGGGTAAGGCATGTGGGAAGCAGAAGGTGGGACAAGGCCCGCGTGGGTCGGTCACTACTATAGATAGGCCCTTTAATAATGTGCAAAAAATACTTCAACAACACTAAAAAGTTTTTGTTATCCTCAGTGTCATTAAAGGGGGTTCCCCTTTATCATTGATTTCATTTGCACTGATAAAGGCCACCCTCTATCAGTGCAAGAAATAGCGCTGATAAAAGCTCAACCTGCTATAGTGTGTTGTTTGAATAACAACACACTGCAACAAAAACCTATAACCTGTATGGAAATATATAATTTAATTGAAATAAATTTTACATCGTGAATACAAAAAAGCACAACTATATACATTTCAAACAATGTTTTGTATAATTACATTTACAATTACTATCTACAAACATTTAAAAACATTAATGTTTCATTGTCTTTGGCACGGTAATCCCCTCTCAAAAAAGTTCGACCATGGTATCAGTTGCTGAAAAAATCACCCCAACCTAAAAAAAAGAATCCACCTATATAATAAAACAAATCTTATGTTAGTAATTATATAAAGAAATAAATTTAACATTAATATGAAAGAATACATTAATAAAATGTCAATTTTAAATAAAAAAGACACACTTTGAGTTATACCAGCCACATGGTGCATCATGTTGAGGTGTGATTGATTCCTACACATCAAAAATGATTTATGTATCATTTTCCTAAAGTATCAAAACAATCCAAATTGGTTTTCTTGGTTTTTAGTATATTTCTTTTTCTTTTCACTGAAATTAATATCAATTTTAAATAAAAAGACACACTTTGAGTTATACCGGTCACACCATGTGTCGGATTAAGGTTCGGATGATTCTTGCACATCACAAATTACTTATGTATCATTTTCCTAAAGTATCAAAACAATATGAATGCATTTTCTCAGTTTTGAGTATGTCACTTGTGTTTTTTTCTAAAATGTCATTTCAAATTGGAAACACGCACTTTGAGTCATATAGGTCCCATCGTATGTCAGTTTGATGTGGTAATACTTCATACATGTCACAAATGACTTATGAATAATTTTACTAAATTATCAAGACAATAGAAGCGTGTTTTCTTGGTTTTCAATGTGTGACACGTGTTTTGAACTAAAATGTCAATTTTAAACTAATAACAGACACTTTGAGTCATACCGGTCACACTATGCATCGGATTGAGGTGCATTTTATTCGTACACATAAAAAAATACTTATGAATCATTTTCCTAATGTATGAAAACAATCTGAATGTGTTTCTCAGTTTTTAGTATGTCACTTTTTCTTTTTACAGAAATTAATGCCAAATTTAAATAAAAAGACACACTTGGAGTCATATAATCACATCATGCGTCAGATTGGGGTGAGTTTGATTCCTACATGTCACAAATTATTTATGAATAATTTTTTAATGTATCAAAACAATATGAATATGTTTTATTTTTTTAGTATATCACTTGTCCTTTTTACTTAAATTAATGTCAATTTAAAAAAAGATACACTTGGAGTTATATCGGTCACACTGTAAGTCGTATTGAGGTTCAGTTGATTTCTAAACATAAAAAATGACTTAAGGATCATTTCACTAAAGTATCAAAACAATATGAATGAATTTTATTGGTTTTTAGTATCTCACTGGTTCTTTTTACTAAAATTAATGTCAATTTTTAAAAAAAAATAGACACACTTGGAATCATATTGGTCACATTATGCATTGGATTGAAGTGTGGTTGATTCATACATGTCACAAATAACTAATTGACCATTTTTCTAAAGTATCGAAACAATATGAATTAATTTTATCAGTTTTTAGTTCATTAATTTTCTTTTTTAATAAAATTGCATTTTAAACTAGAAACATGCACTTTGAGTCATACCGGTCACATCGTGTGTCTTTTTGATTTGAAACTGATTCCTAAACATCAAAAATGACTTATGAATCATTTTCATAAATTATTAATACAATATAACTTTGTTTCCTTGGTTTTCAAAAAGTAACACTTTTTGAATTAAAATGTCAATTTTAAAATGATAACGGACACTTTGAGTCATATCGGCCATATCATGTATCATATTGAGGTGCAGCAAATTCCTACAAATCACAAATGACATATGGATCATTTTAATAAATTATAAAAATAATAAAAATGATTTTTCTTGGTTTTGTGTGTTTCAATTGTATTTTTTACTAAAATTAATGTCAACTTTAAATAAAAAGATGTACTTGGAGTCATACCCATCATACCATGTACCGGATTAAGGTGTGACTAGTTCCTACACATCCCAAATGACTTATGGATCATTTTCCTAAACTATAAAAACAATAAGAACTTACAATATTATAATTATATCCACTGCCTTTATTTTTGGTGATGTCTCATGATATAACGGGCACAGGAGCTTCCTCTACTCTTATGGTTTTCAACAATGAGAAAGGTTTTTCAGCTAAGAACATCAACTCAATATGTAGTGTTGGAAGTTCTTCAAATAAAGGCAATGTAAATCATGGTAAAATTGGTAGAAAATAATATGTTATCTATTTTATGGCTTGTTTCATATAGTTGAAAGAAAAATATGACTTCCCAAAAGATCTATGAAAAAACTAAATAAGTATTAGATAAAAATAATAAATAAATTAACTTAAAAAAATTAAATAAAATGATGAGAAAATTAATTAAATAAATTGTATGGATTCAAATTTTCATGAAGTTTTTATACATTCTCCACCCATTTCTTTATTATCATTATCTCAATTGCAGCCTCAAAGACCAATCTCTCATGATCATGAGCAACTTTGAACAAACCCCCCCAACTTGGACAAAAGAATCCAACTGTATAAGAAAAAAAATCTTATGTGAGTAATACTAAAAAGAAATAGATTAAACATAAATATGAAATAATATATTACTTCTATGGAAAATTATTTCACTATGAAAACATCAAGATTACCTCTGTGATTGAGTAAAGGCATCACTTTTTCTCTTCTTCCAAAGATAGTAGAGGGAACTTGAAGGAAAGTAATAAATTACAACACTATAGGGGTGAAAAGGTTTTGAGGGAGAAGAAGTTTGTGGAAGTTTTGGTGAATAAAGGTATGAAATATGGATAGAAATATATTAAAATAAATGAACTCTATAGGGCATAATGAAAATTAAATCAATGTTTCATTTTATAATTTTTCAATAAAATAGAGAAAGTATATCATAAAATTACCTTTACATATTCTTAAAAGTTTTCCTTTGTTATAGTCTGTTCTTCCATGGGATTAGTAACATCATCATGTGTATAAGGCATTGTCTTCATGAGTAGTTAAACATTTCATTGATATTATATTAATCCAATAAAGAACCAATAATATTATGAGGAAAAATAGTATATTAAAAACACTTTAACATTCTCATTGAACACTCTTTCTTTTTTTAAATTATTAGGAATTCACCTTTTCATAATGGTTGTATACATTCTTGACCAATTTCTTTATTGTCATTATTTCAGTTGTAACCTAAAATTACAATCTATCATGAGGTAATTTCTTTATGATCTCTATAAAAATTAAAAAAATAATTATCAGATATAAATACTAAGAAAATTAACTAAAAAATTAGATAAAATTATGAGAAAATAAACTAAATAAAAATTAAGAAGTTACATATTCATGATATATGTGTACATTCTACCATCATGTTTATTACACATTCATTTCTAAACAAATCTATTTAATCTTGGGAATATGATTATTTTTTAAATTCATGGTAGTAATCAAAAAATATAAATACACAAAAGATTAATAAATATTTTAAATGAAATAGTGATTATCTTTGAAAATAAATCTCCAGGGATGCTAGCTTGTTGATGTTATATTATCTCTCTCATAAATTTAAAAACACAATAACCATAATATTTTCCATTTTTTTGTTTTAGATACTGTAGAAACATTGATAAAAATAAGTAATTTGTTTTGATATGTGTTTTGATAGTGAAATCTTATTAAATATACCCTAATACTTATCCACTTGTAGAAGTTGGAGGGCTCCTTGTGTGCACGAACTATCCTCATTCCATTATTTTAAAAATATTTAAACACCACCCTATCATAATAGAATTCTCATTAAAACATAATATAAAATATATAACTTGAGATTTAGTTCTAAAACATTGCATTTAGCGAATTACAAATTGAAAAACATCATCATGTGTGGTCAGTTTGTTGGGAGTCCATGCAGTGAATCCAGGAAATAAATTTTTGGAGTATCCAAATTAACCACAATGAGTACCTAATATTGCCTAAAATAAAAATAAGGAATAATTAATTAAAGTAATGAAAATATATTTTATATGATTAAATTATATAGTTTTACCTATTCATTGTTGGTATTAAGAAGATTCTGTCATCCGTATTTTTTCTTTCAAATGATTTGGCTAGTTTTGAAACTATTTCATCCATTTCTTTTTATTTTTTTTTCTCTTTAGAATGTAGAAGTGTTGTGGGGACTAATGAGTCAATATTTATGTTCATGGGGTAATCCCTTCAATTGGTATTGATATATATGCCTGTAAAAAATATGAAATGTATTTAGTCATAATTAATATAGTATATCAGCTATTAGAAAAAAATCATGAAAACACACCTCATGTATAAATTTACAACTAAGAATCTTATTCATTCATACTTGAGGATTTCATTTACATTATCAAAAGCAATATAGTGTATAATGGCCTCTCCATACATTTTTTCTTCAAAATCAACTATGTGAGTACTACCACTTTGTAACTTCAAATCTTGATGAACCTTCAATGTTAGTAAATGTGAATATTGAAAAGGTGAGGTAAAGGTGATTTATAAAAATCTTTTTTATTTGTTGATTAATCCTTTAGATAGTTTTGGTTTGACCTTTTGTTTCACCCCTTCCCTTTTTCTGTCTATAATAACATTCATTGGTTCAGACCCTTTCATTAATTTTTAAAGGTTTAGCATGAAAAATAATTTAGAAATTAATACCACCTTGTCGACATGTTTTTAAAAATATATTATGGTCATGCTACAAATGGTTCAATAGTTTTCCCGACCATATGAATATCTACATCATTAAGTGTAATAGGTTTTTCATCACCTGACACATGATCTATGATAATCCCCACTCTCACATGACATGTTGGAAGTTGTTTTTTGTGTAGAGTTTCTTCTTTTATATTGAACATGTTATCCCTCACAATAAGATGATGGGTGGGTGTTGATAGATATAAATTAGTCATTTTCACCCTGTGGAATATTAGTATATGAAATGTATAATTATTTTCCTGATTCACATTTCATAGAAACAATTATGAGAATATTTATTACCTCATATATGATGGCTCTTTGAGGAGAATGGATCACCTAAAAATTGGTGTGGGTGGGGTGGGATCTCCATTCAAGGTTTATTCTTAATTTGTTTCTTCTCTTTACGTCCCCCCATAACATTTTATAGAAACTCCATCTATTAATGAAATTTTTCTTCAAGGGAAACTAATCTTGATTAATCTTTTCCATTTATTTATCTTTAACCACCTATTTTTTTCTAAAAATATGTTTGGGGTGTCACCCCCAAACCCACACCTCTAATGTGGCCATACTATTCAAGCTACTTTAAGGCCATTGATAGTAGGTGTTCATCTAGTATAGTTTTTGATGATTCATGTGTCTAAGTTGGTTATAAAATATAGGAAAATAACTAATATTTGTTATGTAATAACAATTTAAAGTAAAGAATATTTTTATTATTTCATACTTACATGTTCTTCCCACACTTTTTGTGTGTTTTAATCTATTAGTATCCCATTTTTATTTACACATGATTCCTTCCATAGAATATAATGTTTGATGGAAGTGGCTTTGGATTTGGAATCATCAATCTGCATATAAAAAGAGGAACATAATTATGTTGTTGTTCCATGTCATATAAAAGTATTATGGTATATTTAAAATATGTACCAATTTTTTTCAAGTGAAGCATACTCCATCCTTTCTTTATGGTGGGGTACATTGGTTTTTCTTCCCATTCCTTATTTTCAGTACTCAGTTTCTATTTCATAAATAAAAATTCAAAATTAAAGTGATTAATACATGTATTGCCAAAAAATGTATTACCATCCATAATTTACCTAAAAATATATCTCTCCATGATGTCCAATAAATTCAATCCACACTACTTGGCTTATTAGGTATCCATACATACGCAGTGGGTGTGTGTTTATTTTCCCTTCAGCATATTTAAGATGAAATTTCATTATAATTTTTTGAAAGCCTATGTGAGTCTTTATAGTAATCATTAATAAAAATTTCTTATGGTATTCATCTACTATAAATTCACTCTATAAGGGATGGTGAATAGTAATTCAATGTTTCATTATTTTATTTTTTAGAAAAATATATAAAGGATATCATAATTTTATCGTAATCTCTTCCCAAATTAGTGTCTTAAGAATGGTCATAATATCGTGCCACGAATCTACATCAATCAGAATGTGTTGTTGAGTGATGAGCCTAATGTAACTATTGAACATGGACTTGTTGGGGTTAATAGGATGTCTGTACACATTCCATTTAACCTCAAATTTGATGTCTTTTATTTTCACCTTAATATTTTTTTCTAACATTGTCATGTTATGGAGCTCTTATTTTTTCTACAATATCAGTTCTTAATTATATACCATTTTCTCAAGTTCAATATCATTAATATGTTTTTCTTTTGGATTGGTAGAATTTACGTGTTCATAAGGTCATTGTTCCTCTACACTGGGAGCAATAGTAGGTTGAGAAACCTATTGTTTATCTGGATTAGTGGCATCAGTATGTGCAGAAGGTCACAGGGAGTATCAACAGGTTGAGAAACCTATTATTCCTCAGGATTGGGAGTATCATCACGTGTAAAAGTCATTATCTTCAGAAGTGGTTTAACATTTAATTTAGATTATGTAAATACAACAGTGAACAAATAATAACACAAGGTAATGTAATTTATATTACAAAAAAATTATAACTTGATTGTTGAACTCTCTTTTTTAGAAAGGGTTAAAGGGATTTTACCCCTCTATCAAGTATAAAAATCCCTTTATTGTGGTATCCTATGAAATACAAAACCCCATATACATTGCGATGAAAATGAAATGATTGTGATGTCCCAATAAAAGTTTTATCCTCAGTTGAATTTTTATCTAACCCTTTAGTGGTTTTGGTTGATAATAAAACAATTGAAATCTTTCATTTTTAGAGATCTAGAACATAAAATACTTGTACTACCTATGATTCCATTATAAATGGTTCATCTTTTTACCATTCCTTACTTAAATACACTTTCACAAATCCCAATTAATTTATTTTAAAATCACTCCTGTTATCAACCCACTTTCATTGAAAAATCAGCACTTGGATTTTTTTATAATCTAACTCCCATATTTGTTTGATGATGTCATAGGATGAAATATTCACATAAATTTTATTTCTATACTTAGTACCATAAATATTAATCGCTTCATCCAAAAGTTTGAAACCGCTATTTTTCATGGTACTGCTTTTATCATGTTCATTTGTATATAACTTATAACCATTAATTACTTAACCATTATAAGATAATACATACACACTTATTCCTATGGATAGTCATTGAAGTTGTTCTGAAATTGAATTAATATTTTCATCAGACTCCTTAAAAATATGGTCTTGAAATTATCCTATAAACTATTGATTATGTGTATTAGATATCTAGATTTCAACCCTTAACGAATTTAAATTCCTAAGAATTCCTTTTCAGGTTTCAACATATGGGGAAACCTATAAAATGTTATGAAAAATTTAAAGGTGGGAATGCTCCAAATCTATATGTATTATGAAAACATATATTCCACAAATTCATTTACTCATAAGCCACCCAGTGTGAAGAGATTTTGGTGGACTATTGCTTTCCACACTGTAGAGGTAGTCGGTATAGAATTCAATGGGTTCCTCAACAATATATTTCTCTGTAATACAACCCTCTAGAAAAATTTGATTTTTGACATACCCTTTCAAAATATTCATATAACATTTAATGGGTTACATCCAAATATAATGTATAGGACCATATAGTTGAATCTCTATCACCAAGTGAACCATCAAGTGAACCATCATTCAAAGAATGATGGTGAGAAGAACATTCCTAATTCACATAATATGGCATCAATTTCCTTTTCCGTAGTTAGTAATTTCATGGGTTTATAAGTTTTCATCATATATATTTGAAAAAAATAGAGCTTGGTTAATGTATAATAGACATTCTTGGGGAAATGTAATGTAAAGCTATAGGAATTAGATCTTGCATCAAAAGTCATTTGATTTCATATGCTTTAACTTTAAATCAGTCATTGAAATGATATTATTGGTATTCAATGAATACACATTTATAACCTTTATATCATTAAAAAGGTTTAAAAATTGATATCTCTCCTACTTGGAAAGAGTGTAAGCAGTTGGAGGAAGAAAAGTATGTGTTCACCCGTTACTGGCGCCAACTCCTCCCATATTCCCATATAAATCATGTCCAACCAAACCTTAATTATATCATTTGTTTTACTAGGTGTGTTTATTAACATGTCAATGAAACCATCACATAAATTTTATTCAACATGTATAACATCAAGAAAATTTCTGACGTACAAACAATTTTAGTATGGTAATTCAAAAAAACAATCACTTTTTTCAACCGGTTTTTGTATGTTTTTTTGAAAAAGGTTTACCAAAAGAAATGTCTGAATCATTTAATTTCTAAAACATTTTATCACCTATTAGTGGAGACAGTGCTATACGTTCTTCTAAAATCCCATCAAATGATGTTATCCAAGATCGGTACTTATGTCATTGGGGTAGAAATATGTGGTTTCCTTGAAACATAGTCTTCAATGAATGTTTCAACCCAATTGACTATGTACCTTGTTCCAAAATGGGACACCCTTGAGTTACTTTAATTATATATCTTGAAAAATTTTCATAATCATGAAATTCATTTATTTTCCTATACAACAGGGATCTTAATGTGAAAGCTTCATTTCTGTAAGAATCATACAACATAACACCTAAATCCCAAAATAATTTTAAATCTACGATCAATGGATCCAAATAAACATCAATGTCATTACCCAATTTTTTGGTCCTAATATAATCATAGATAACATAATTTATTTTATTTTCATGTATAAACATGGTGCAAAGTTATAATTTACCAACATAACTAGCCATATATTGTGAGTGTTTCTTTAAAAACCAAAAGGATTCACTTAATATGTAGATAACTCAAGATGAAGTTTTATCAGCTTGTTTTCAAATTCAAGATACTCAAGATCAATTCTCTTCCACTAAAGAGAGTCTATTGGGTGATGAATTTTCCTATCTTTATTTCGTTTATATTTCTACCACGTCATTTTCCTTACAGTATCCTTACTTCCATATAAGTTCCTAAACCTTGGAATGATTTGAAAGTACCATAAAAATTTTGTAGGACCTAATTCATATTTCTTATATTGAGAAGAACCATACTTTGTTCATTCTTTAAGTGATTTTTGGTCCATCTGAAATAGTATACAGTCATTTGGATAAGCATGTATTCTTTCAGATATCATACTCATAGAACATATCATTCGTTTAGCATCATATGTTCATCTAGGGAGATCATTATCTTATATGATAATATCATTAAAGAGATCAAGTAATTTAGTAAAACCAATATTACTTCATATGTTTCCATCTTTTAAATTATATGTATGTAGTATCACTGACAATGCGGTATATTCAGTGTAACCAGAATATAATGGCATCTTTACACAACTCTTTAACTTCTCAAACAATTTTGGAAAATCACGAATTTTATATTCAACTACCATTGTCATTTCCTCAATATGATCGTCATCATCATTCACACATTTAATCACATCCTCGATACCGTCTTCTTTATTGTTCACACTTGTAATCATATCAGATGATCCATTAAACGTAGTAATATCCTAGACACTAGCCACATTCACTTTTCCCCATGTTTATTCCAACATTTATAACTTCAATCTATTTTGTGATAGATTAATTGTTCTTCCATCTCTTCTATACTATTTATTCTTGAATAATAATATCATAAACAAAGGCAAAGGTTTAAGAAGGGGCATCTGCATGATATTTTACAAACTTGATGAACTCTTTCATCCAATATTCAAACTCTTTTGTTATATGATTGGAATCCATCCATTTTATATTCATATACTTTATATTTTATTCAGTAATATTAATATTTAACAAAATAAATAAATACACAAAAAGGGGCCTTTCAAACAAGGAGGGAACAACATTTGAATGTTTTAAATAATTTAATCATACTTTGAATAAAATGGGTAATATAATTTAATAAAAGAATTACTCCATTGGTATGGGATGACTAATGCTTAGAGTAGTTCAAGAAACATAGATTCATATACATAAGATATGGGGGGATGAGTCTAAGACAAAAAAATCAATAAAAATTGTTCAGGAGATGATGTTGATGAGGATGATAGTTATTATTTCATTTTGTTTCCTAAGACACATCCCCTTAGAAGATAACAACAAATCAGATATAATTAATTAATAAATAGGGTTGTGAAAAATAAAGTCCAATAGATGTTCAATTGAAGATGTAGCTCATGAATTGTTTGAAATAAAATAGAAATATTTAATGGAGGAAATATTATTTGAAAAAGGAGAATGAATCTTTAAAGAAATCTCTTTATAAATTAAAATTCAAAGATATTATAGAGATAGAACTGAATTTCAAAAGGTAGATGGATGATCACAATTAAATCCTTAAATAAATAAGGAAGATGCTTGATATTACTATAGAAAACTTGTTTTTCATGAATTAGGAGTCTAAATTCATTGTGGAAAAAATTATTGAAGCTAGAAATTCCTTGAATAAATTTTAGTTTGAGATTATAAATTCACTCAAGGATATTGGATAACATTCTAAATCTATGGAAAATGATGGTGTTTACCCAAAAAAACATGACTATTATTAAAATTAGTAGTGGAAACTTTTCATGGATACTCAAGAAGGAAAAACAGTTAGTGAAATAAATGAAAATAATGGGAAGAAAGTAATAAAATAACTAAATAAACGTGATATTCCCATTTTTACATCACGTAATTGTTTTAAAAATCCCAAATTTAATGATATGCTCAAAAATAAAGAATTTGAGGCTAATGCTGAGAGAAAATCAAGGTTAAATAGTGAACTTATAAGAATGGGGAAATTAAAGAAAATATGTAGTGTTTAAATCTAAATAAAATACAATGAGAAAATTTTGAGAATCGAAAATCCCAAATGATACAGAGATTTTTGTTTAAAGAAAAATGTTGGTACTGAGGAGTATGAAAAAAAATATACATGTTTGTAAAATATGTATTTTCCCCAGTCAAAGAGAGGCTATGATTTTAAGGGGGATACAATTTGAATTTCTAAGAAGCTAACCATGATATCATCTAAGAAGAAAGGTGTTATTGAAAATGTATTTTGATTCACTTGAGAAAACTTATGGAAGGTGTGATCAACTCAAATATACCTATAATAATAATTTCACATTACTACTAGAGAAACTAAAAAAATGGAATCTCCAAATCGATCAAGACAAGGTGTAATAAAGAGTAAGCAATGCTGGTTAAGGAGGAATACAAAAACAAAAAGGAAAAAATACTTAGATATTAAAAATGGTTTATTATCCCATGCGATCAAAACCAAAACTTATTGAAGGAAATTAATAAATGTAATGAAGGATATTTCACTTTTAAAAACTATTTTTCACTTAAATTGAATGGTGTAGGAAGCACTAAAATTAAAGTAAAGAATTTTGTATCAAATGAAATTCTCTTTATAGATGGATTGAGGCACAATCCCTTGAGAATTTCTCAACTTTTTTACAATGGGAATGGAAATATTCTAATGTATAATAAATGAGTCATTAGAATATTAAATGATAGAATAATCATCATGAAGTATTGGTGATCAATCGATAATTTATTATATATTTTTAATGATCAAAACACTTTTTGTATGAGTATAAATGAAGTATAAAATCACATTTACATTATAAATAACCAATGAAAATATGGATATTGAATGTAATAATGGAAATATATAAAAATAAATAAAATATACACTATTTGAAAACCATTTTCATAATAGAAAATGTGTCTATTGAATATAAAAACAGTTTAACAAATAAAAAAAGAAATTATTATATTTTTAAAAATATTTTTAACACTGATAGTGAATTTATGAAATTATAAAAGTAATAAACTATTGATAAATTGAAAAAATTATATAGGTATAAAAGTATAAATTAAAAATTTATATATATTTATTAATGAATATAAATTTATAAAATTATATAAAAGTATATATATTTTATAAAAGTATACTTAATTTACAGAGGTATATAGTTTTAAAATTTTATAAAATTATAAAATTATAATATATAGATGTAAAATTTATGAAAGTATAAAAGTATAATAATTTATAATGAATAAAACTATATATAATTCTATATTAATTTATAAATCTAGAAATCTATAAAATTATAAAAAATTATATCTAGAATTATAAATATAACAAATTATACTTATAAAAAATAATAATGTTCTATTTATTATTATTTATAAATTTATAAAAGTATTTATTGATGTTAATAAAAATTAAAAATTCTATTGGTTTTAGGTTATTAGTTGTGTGTGGGTGAGTGTTAGGTTGTTGCGAAGGGGATGAAAAATGAATTCGTGTGGGACTGAAATTCACAAAAAATGAAAATCTCGACAAATACATATCTCACTACATTGAAAGTGTATCAGATAATGATAAAGGAGGGGATCAATTCTGGTTAGTAGGTTATGCCTGCAGGTGAAACCTAGTGTGTAACAGATTGGAAATGAGGTGGCATCAAACTCCTATGATATAGAGAAAACAAAGAGTGGGGTGATGGATTGATCCATTGTAGGGTGGAGGGAGGGTGGTCGATCCATAGGGGAGATCGATGCAGGGAGTGTGCTTCATAGGGAGAGGATTAATGTGTAGGGGTGGTGCATCATAATGATGATGCCTAATTGTTTCACTACTCTGGAGGGGTGGATCGGTGTTGGGGATATTTGTTCGGTTTGTTGAGAAGTGAAGATGCATGCGGTAGGGTTCAATGAGGTGTGACTGAAAAAATAGAGGCGCTAACAAGACAAATTGTGGAACATACCTTAGATTTGGGGAGATAAATTCATAAATAATATGACTAGAAACAATAGTAGGGTTTGGAGACAATAGCAATAGTGGCGAAAACACTATGGTTCCATGAAAGCTTGAAGGAGCAAGCGGTGACAGCCCTCTGTTAGGGTTCTTTTTATAAAAATCCTTAATACTTTTATCAGCATTTTCCAAAAAACACTGATAAATAGTAGTTTTATCATTGCTAAAATAGAAAGTGCTGATAAAGATACTAATTTATCAGTGCTAAAAAATCGTTGATAAAATGTGTGTTTATCAACGCTAAAATTTTAGTGCAACTAAAGACACATTTTATCAGTGCTCTTTTAGAGCTAATAAAGGGCTATCTTTATCAGTGCTAAAAAGTTCTAATAAATGTCTAATCATAATAATTTATTTATATTATTATATATATTTATAAAATTATATATATAATGAATATATATTTATTTATTTATAATTATAACTATAAATATATAAATATATTTATTTTTTTATAATTATATATATAATAAATATATTTATAAATATTTGTATATATTTATAAATATATTTATATAATTATATATATTTATAAAATTAAAAATATAATAAATAAAATTATTATTATTTTATAATTATTTAAATATATATTTATTTATTTATAATTATATAATTATAATAAATATATTTATTATATTTGTATATATTTATAAATATTTGTATATATTTATAAATATGTTTTTATATTTTTATATGTTTATAAAATTATAAATATAATAAATATATTTATTATAATTTTTTAATTTTTTAAATATATATATTTATTTATTTATTTATAATTATAATTATAAATAAATATTTTTATAAATATTTTTATATAATTATAAATTTATTTATATATTTATTTATTAATATATAGATATATATATATTATTTTATTTCATAGGTGAAGATGGATGAAGACGAAAAGATCTGCTGCTCCTGATGGCGATGGCGATTTGCTGGTGGAAATTGCGTGATGCTTGGCCAAGATGAATCAAAGGCCCTCGACAGAAATTATTGGGATTCTCAACTACTAGATCTGGAGGGAGGAAGGCATGCACTTGCATCGTTCAGGGATACAACCACTGTGCCAATCGTCAAGAAAGGGTCACTTGCCCTTACTGAAGCAAATGTCGATGTAATATCAGAATGGATTACAATGGTTGAGAACTCAATCGTAGCAAGGATCGTTCTCTGGAAAGGTGGAAACCCATGGAAATTGGCTGACATAATTTCAAGGGTTTCTAAAATTTGGAATTTCTCTAACTAGCAATGTGTTTCGATCAGGCGTGGCTTCTTCCGCTGTCTCTTCCCCTCAAGTGATCTCAAGCAACTGGACTAGAGCTTCGGATCTCTGTTTCTAAAGCCTAGAACCCTA
Source organism: Viscum album (assembly GCA_963277665.1). NCBI lineage: Eukaryota > Viridiplantae > Streptophyta > Magnoliopsida > Santalales > Viscaceae > Viscum > Viscum album. The sequence goes on along the minus strand of OY728133.1, from coordinate 1,411,901,450 downwards.
TGATTTCATGAATGGAATATTGAATTTAATCTTTCCAGTTCTCATAATGTGTTTTCATAGGTTTGGGTGAGGATTTATGGGCTCAATTGGATCTTATGGCACCCGAAGATACTACATGGTATCACCACTACTCTTGGTGTGCCAATTTGACTAGACCGGAAGATGTGATAGGTGAGGTTTGGAAATTTTTCTCACATTTTAGTAGAAGTTGATCTAAGTGCTATGATAATTGAAAAGGTATCATTGTATATACTTAATAAAGATCTCCATATGAAAATTGAGTATGAAAATCTCCCTTTATATTGTATGTCTTGCAATGTTGTTGGACACTCTTTGGAGTTGTACCATCAAAACAATGTATGCTCCAATTTCAATGCAAGAGGACATGCAATAAAGGATTGTGGTCTGTCTAGGATTTCTTTGCATAGAGATGCGATATAACGTGTGGCGAACTCTATTTCCCATGTTTTAGAGACTCCAAACCGAATGGTGGAATCTTCAGCACTTCGTGCTAAGTCGATATCCCCCCTAGCTTTGTAGTGAAGCAGAAGGAGGTCCAGGCATCTAGCCTCTATTTTAAAGAGGTTTTGTGCTTAAGGAATGAATTTGGTAAAAAAGGGAAAGAAAAGTTGAAGATGTTTGATGAGGAGGGCTTCCATTTTGTTGGCTCCAAGAAATCCAACACTCTGTCTCCTGTGTCCAAGCAGGATCTGATTGCAGTTGATGTAAATGAGCAAAAGGTCACCCCTATATAGGCACCACTGGATAAGGCTATTGCCTCTGATCCTCTGCAGGCTGATGTCCCAACAGCTGCTTTACCTTCTTTCATTGAGGGCACAATAGATATTGTGATTAGTGATACACCCCAAGAGGACTCTGAGTCCAATGGAAATAAACTCACCTTGCTTGACATCCTCAATAGATCACAAAGTAGGGATGTATTTCGTTTGGAACTTGGTGGCCCTTCTTTTGGAGAAAAAATTATGGATATTATCTCAGAAAGGAAAAATGACACTTCTGGTGACACTAAATCTCATCATGATGATGGCTCTTCGGATATGGAAGCTCAGGTCTCCTAGAGTGCGCTTAGGAAATGGAAAATAGGCAGGCATATGAGGGGTCGGGGTGACTCTCAAGCAAGAGGTGGTAGGCATAAAAAGTGATTTATGTTGATCCTTTGTTGGTGATGGTGCTTTATTTTTTCCTTATTACTTCATTTGTCCCTTCCTTGTACATTTATTTTTATAATAATTTTTTGAACCATGGATTTACATCCATGGTTCAAACTGTTTTTTTATAAATATATATATTTATAAAATTATATATATATATATATATATATATTAAGTGTTTGGGGGTACAATTACATTCAAACACACACACACAAGTCGGAGAGGTAGGCCATAGCCCCCCTCCCCCCAAGGGGATAGCCCACCCATCAAACCTTATTTATTTATTACATGGCCTGTAGGCCCAGTGGGTATGAATCCCATAACATGGCCTGAAAGCCTAGTAATGTCTGCATCATCCTGCCCGTGTCACCAAGCTTGTGTCATGCCTATGTCACCACCTACATAGTATTGTAATAGTACCTCTGCCCACCCGCATTTGAACCTGGGTCTGATGCAGAATTACAAGGCAACTTTACCACTCGGGTAAACCCCCAACTCCTTTTATAAAATTATAATAAATGTATTTATTGTAATTTTATAATTATGTAAATATAAATATTTATTTATTTATAATTATAATTATAAATAAATATTTTTATAAATATTTTTATATAATTATAAATATATATATTTATAAAATTATAATAAATGTATTTATTGTAATTTTATAATTATATATTTAATTATATTTATAAATATATATATATTTAAAAATGTTTCTATATAATTATAAATATATTTATATAATTATAAATAAATATATTTAAAAATATTTCTACATAATTATAAATATATTTATATAATTATACCTCATGGTCCGCAATGCTTTTGGAATATTTATATAATTATATATTTTTATGTCAATATATAAATATATATAATTATAAATATAATAACTATATTTATTATTTAAATATATTTATTGTAATTTTATAATTATTTAAATATATATATATATAGTTATAATTATAAATAAATATATTTAAAATGTATTTATATATAATTAAAAGGTTATAATTATAAATATAATAAATAAATATATATATATATATTAGGTGTTTGGGGGGAAATTACATTCAAACACACACACACCACACATACAGGCCGAAGAGGCAGGTCGTAGCCTCCCCCCCAAGGGATAGCTCACCCATCAAGACTTATTTATTTATTACATGACCCGTAGGCCCAGTGGGTATAAAGATAATTACATGTCCTGAAAGCTCAGTGTAGCGTCATGCCTGGATCATCCTACCTACATCACCAGGTCGGCATCATGCCTGCATCACCACCTGCATGCATCATCATTTGACATCACCACCTACATAGTACTATAATAGTACCTACACCCAATAGGGCATGATCTGAGGACCTCCTAGATGCCAAGAAGAAGCCTTTACCACTCAGGTATAGGTTTGTTGAAAAATATATTTATTGCAATTTTACAATTATTTGTGATAGCTTAATAAGTTCATGGGTATAACATGAATAAATCATACCTAATAAAGTATAGATCATAAAAAAAAATAGTTGTCACAAATATGGAAGCATGAATAATAAGGGTGTGTCAACATATAAATGAGCATTCATGATTCATGAATATATAACATATGCATGCATCATAATATAGGTAATCTTAACATTTGGAATATAGTAACCCACAATCGCACCCACAAATAAACTTATGATCATATAGTGTCAATTATACTCATTTATAAATATATGAACATAAATAATGACAATCATGTTCATGAATATCCTCATTATCTCATGATATATATATATACCCAATCCATTGGAGATATGTATTTATTTAAATAAATAAATATTTATTTATAATTATAATTATAATTAAATATATTTGAAAATTATTTATATATAATTATAAATATTTAATTATTAATATATAATTATAAATATAATAAATATATTTATTATTTAAAAAATATTATTATAATTTCATAATTATTTAAATATATTTATTTATTTATAATCTTATAAATACTTTTTTAAAACATTATATATATATATATATTTGGATTATTAAAAAATATATTTATATATCATATTTATATTAATTATAAAAATTATTTTTTTAATTAATGTATATAAATAAATATTATTTTTGAATATAAATATAATAATTTTATATATATTAATAATATTTTTTATTAAAAAATTACGAGAACTTTTATCTAGTGTTGATAAAGTTGATGCTTTTATCAACATTTTCTGTTTAGCATTAATAAAAGTAGGCACTAATTTTGTGTCGATCTACGGTAGTGGGTTTAGGGCTTGTATATGTGTGCGCAGTGGTTATGGGAGCCCACCCCCACAACAGGAGTCTGAGATCTGAATGTTACAGAATGATATATAAAGAAGTTGCATCCCATGTGCTGTTTCGATGTGGTACTTGTCATGTGATCAGGAACCTTTATCAACACTAAACAAGTGCTGATAAAGGGTACCCTTTATCGGCATAAAAAATAGTGTCGATAATGGGAACTTTTTATCAGCATAAAAAAGCACTTATAAAGGCTAGTGTTGAATATTGTGAATTTTATAGTAGTGACAGTGTCGGTTATCCCTCATGACCTTGAGAAAAACTTGTGTACATGACTTGACTTCCAATTAAACATTAGTTTCATAATCTTGAACAAGGTTAGCTTCCCTTTAGTAGATTTTATGGAGGTCTCGATTTTTATAACCAGCAACATCGAATAATATCTTTGACTTCATCCAAATGAAGACATTAAAGTCTTGTGGTGGGAATATTGGGTCAACTCTTTAGATCCTTAAGCTATTTTTTATTGTGTTATTTTGGCCTTGTTTGATTCTTAGTTTCTCGGTTTCTGGTGGTTGTGTTATAGGGGTTCCCACTAAACCTAGAAAGTGGATTTTCTTAAAATAAAAATATATGTTGATATAATGGTGTGTGATATGAGGAATGAAGATCCTAAAAAAAATTAGTTATGTAATGTAAAATATGATTGGGATAAATGGAAAGATACAATGAAAATTTTAATTAATACCACTTAATAAGTGAAACGTATTTGGGCCCATCATGATCACACTAGAAGTTTTGAATCCATTTTGATGTAAATGGGTCTTTTTGTGAAATAAAAATTAGAAAATGAGATTTTTACATATAAATATCATCTCATTACACAAGGTTTCCCCCAAAGAACTGGAATTGATTATGAGCGGCCATGTTCTCCTATTATTGATGTAATTACATTTTAGTATTTTATCGGTCTTGAAATTGTTGAAAAGGATAAAATGTGTTATATTAATATTGTTACATCTTGATTATATAGTCCCCTAATAATGGTATATATATGAAAATCTATGAAGGATTCAAAAAAATTTATAGAATTAAAATAAAATGATAAGGGTTTATATTCAATTAAATGGAAAAATACTTGTATGGATTAATGTAATATGGGTGTATATGGCATAATCCCTTATGAATATGTTTATTGGATAAACGATGTGTAAATTATATTTTATTTCCATGTGTTTTCAGGAAAAAAAACCCCATTTTGATATGAAATCATTATTTTGAATATTGAAAACCTAAATATCATTTAGGCTCATGAAGAGATTCATGAATTAATGAAATACATAAAATAATAATTTGAAATGAGGGAATTTTAAGAAATCAAATATTGTCTTGGTTTGATAATTAAGCACGTATCAAGTGATATATATTTTAATTATTTAATTCATGGTGGGAAGGCCCCAAAACACTTTAATATGGATAAAGTGAGCCATTTATGTATACCAATGGTAGTAAAAACACTGAATATAAAAAAGGATACATGTAGAGCTTGAAAATAAAATGAAGAGCTTGTTAGTCCAAAAGTATCATATCTCTATGTAATAAGAGTTTTCATGTGTCTTTCTAATTATACTTGAACAAATATAGAATTTTATATGAATTTATTGGAATTGTTTAATTTAACTCTCTGAGAAATACATTGGAAATAAATTAAACATGTTTTTTGTTATCTTCATGGGAATTTTCATTTGGGTTTTTCTACTCTAAAAAATCAAATAAAAAGTTGGTCGTTTTTGCAGGTACAAGTTATTTATGATATCCATATAAAGCATTATCAAATACTAGATATGTATCCATGGTCAAAAGTATTGAAATCTATTTGATATCTTTGAAGCATACATTTGTTTCATCATCCTCTAATCAAGCAAAGGTGGTGGAACTACAAGAGACATAAAAAATGTGTATGATTATGATATGTAAATTGACACATTCAGGTGATGAGGTGATTGTTTATAAACAAAAGTTTGATGATATTATTTGAAGATAACATTGCATGAATTGATCATATAAAGGATGGTTGCGTCAAAAGTGATCAAACAAAACACATCCCACAAAAGTTCTCCTTCACCAAAAATTTGATTAAAAATGGAGATATTTACATAAAAAATGTATGAATAAGTGATATCATAACAGATATGTTTACAAAGGTATTTTTAATTGTATTTTTATAAAAAAATTACATAATATTGTTATATATAGATTAAAAAAATTAATTTTTTCTTATAATATAATTTTTTGGGGGGATTTAATGTGGTTGTGTTTCTTTCCTTATTCCATTTTTATCCCACTAGGTTTTTATGGAAAATGTTTTTAATGGGGTAATATAAAAACATGCATGATTAAATATATCATAGTAAGTGGTGAACATAAAACTGATAAAGTTAAAGAGATTCAAGGTTGGTGGAATTTATTTCCACCATTTGTGATCATCCTCACCAATAAAATGCGAGACAATCCCCTCCCCCAAAAAAATTTAAAGATAAAAGATATATAATAAAGTTTAGAAGACTTTCTTTCTAACCCATTTCATTTTATGTAAATTATGTTTTATTTGATCTATTTGATATTTTATTATAAACTAAATCTTTCTCAATTTTGTAACTCCACATCAGATTTTATTTTTTCATTGTTGAAAACAAATTTTTATTTTTATCTTTTAAAATATAAATAATAATAAATAATTTTTAAATAATTTTTATTTATTTTTTATTTTTATAAATATAAAATTATTCTAGAAATTTATTTTTAAATATATTTTCATAAAATTTTCATTATATTAGTTTAAAATTATAAATTTGATTCATTTATATGAGTTTTAAAATATAGATTTGACATGGAAAAATTTGTGGCAATTTAGTGGGGGTGCTTAATGAGTTAGACCAAGGAAAATCAGTCCAAGTCCGCATAAACCAAGTTTAAAAATGATTGATCCATTTAGACCCACATATAAAGAAATATTAGAAAATTGAGTCTGGTACGATCCACATTATAAGTGGATTAGTCCATGGGTTGACCCACATTTGTAATCAATATTAAAATATTAAAAATAAAAGAAAATTTATTATTAAGGAATATTAAATATGTTCATGCCCTCCAGGATAAACACATATTCACTTCTGGGGTTCCATCTGAAAACCAATTGGTGATAGAAGGAGTATCTCATTTAAGCTTATAGGTCAAACACTACTCTATATAAACCGATGTGTGAAGCATGTGGTGGTGGGTGATAGATTAAAATTTCTTTTAATATTGATTTTCTCGAAACCTTGAGTGAGGATATTGTATATCAAATTTTTAATTAATTTATTTAATATCAGGAAAAAAATACATGATTTGAGAATTCTTTCTTCGATGTGTATTTTTATCATATAAAAAGACCATTTCGGATTACCTTTATTATGTTGTGAGGATCAAAGGATAGAATCCTTATAATGATGATCCACATGTTCTCCTTTGATCTCCAAGCAACACCAATCATTATTCAGGTGCTTGCGCAGTGAATCAATTGTCTTGTGTTGTTTGTGTTAATCGCTCGTACTCCGATCTTGAAGGAATATCTCTTATGTTTCTCATTCTTGAGAGAGAGAGAGAGAAGCAGGAGTCAATATATAATTCCCTATGGAAAAATATTCTCTTATAATCTTTAGTAAACCCCTTATCTCATAATAATAATACTAATATTATTATTATTTAGTGGTGTGTATCAACTTTTAAAATAAAAAATATTATTTAACGGGCTTGTTAGTTAATATTTTTCATCGGACGTGGTCTTGGTCCGTTCAAACTCCTCTAGAAATTATTGAATACCTAAATAAATATTAAATATTTTATTCATCAATAAATATTTGTGATTCATAAAACGTGAAGAAAATTATTCCTTGTTCTTGAGAATAATATTTATTCTATTAATTAATTCACTTATAATTTAATCAAGATCATCGGCAACACTTAGTGTGATACCCTCTAGGATTCTTTCTCATTGGAATTAGGAAGATTTTCCTAAAGTCCAAGATTTCTATCTAGAAATAGGTCAAGACACCCAAGATAAAGAACTTAATGTCATAATGAATACAACCACATACAAACACTCACTGTGTAATATAATCCCTTTATCACAATATCACGTCAAACAAGTTGCACATCTATGTCACCAACCTATATGATCAATACGTATTTGTTTGACTATCTGAAATAAACACGTCACTACCCCATGACCATGAAATTTATAGTGAGGGTTATATTTATTTCAAAGGTCCAAGATATCAGCTACCATAAATATGGAAGGGACAAATCCTTCCTCGACTTATCCATTAATGACATGTCAATTATAATACACCTAGCGTACCCTACCACACTACGAACAAATGACATCATGGATTTCATCATAAAATATAAGTTTTTGATTCATGAAATGAATTAATGATAATCATAAAGTCTAAGGACTATTACACATGATCACAAATAAGAATATATGATGACACAAAAACACATAGAATTCTAATTAGCAGGTCTATTCTTAAAATATCTCATCTTGGAGATTACCAAGTGTGAACTTCATGGGAATAAGTCTCACCCACTTATGCATACTCTCAACTGATAGTCAATCTACTAGGTTTCCTATCAATTTAAATTTATCCAACCATAGAACATTATTTAAGAGTATATTCATATCACTTCAAGGTTCTAATCATAGCGGGGAACTATAATGACCTTATCAATGTAAAATATACTCTAGGAAATTATTACATCAGATTCATACAAAATAATGAAAAATATGTAATAAGATGTTTTATTAAAATTAAATACATAAAATATACATATAATCAAAGTACAAACAGTTTTCCCTATGACACCAACTCCAACATCCTTCGGCCTTCACCATCCAAGCCTAACACATATTCCATTTTGGGGTTCCATATGAAAACCAATTGGTGATAAGAGTACCTTATTTAATCTTATATTTCAATCACCAATATATAGAAACCAAGGTGGGATTGAGTTTTCACACCCAATAATCCTCCTCTCAAACCAAATATCACACAACTTGGGTTCCCCTTCAATGATAATCCACTAGATCCAAACATCTTTCAACACCATTTTTTCTCATCATCAGGACACATCACCTAAAAATACTATTAGGAAAACTTTTTACATAAGGAACTATGGATACACATGTTTCAATTGATCCACTTTTATCACTTTCATGATGTTTTGGGGCCACCCACATCATAATTGGGCTACACTATGGCTTTGATACCACCTGTTTAAACCCTTCCTTAAAATCAGATCTTTTAATCCCAAAACATAATCCATTCTAGGGTTTCATCATAAAACTAATCAGTCATCATAGGAGTAGCTCATTCAGGATTATATTCCATCCACCACTCCTCGCAAAAATCAATGTGAGATTTGGGTTTCAACCCAACAAAATATTAATTGAGGAAGCCTAATGGTAGGTTTTCCACCAACCTTCTTCAATATTGGGGGTTCAATTATCATCAGTTATATTTGGATCATAATTCCAAGTCAGGACTTAAGACCATGAGATAAATCAGATCAGATAGTTTTACCTATTTCAATCATATTACCAAAGGCAGGACTGGGGAATTATTATGAAAGTGGTGTGTGGGGGGGGGGTCTACTCAATTGGAAACCAAGACATGTTATGATAGGGTTGAAGTTTTTTTACTATGCATACATACATACATATAGACATATATATATTAAAAATATAATAGTAATATCATAAATGTTAATTTATATATGTATTCATCATATACTCAAATATATATGAGCGTGTGTGTGTGTAGTTGCGTGTGTGTGTTTATCCTAAAATTTGTTACATTAAATTGATATAACATTAAAGTTAAAAATAAAAAATTTCCCTGACTTATAGACCGGTTTTCATATGTTGAGATTCATCTTCTTAAGCTCTAAAACTTTTTCCCTCAATCTATTTAAGTACGTTTAAAATGTGAATCATTTTTTCTTCAAATATAGTTTTTCCCCTAAATATGGGTTGAAAAACCTATACCACAGACTTGAGATCCATTAAAAACACCTATAATTTTGGTTTCATGGGTTGGATTTGTGTTGGGGTGGCCATCCTGTGAATTCATTCATGCTACCTCTCTTCAAACTATTTTATTTAACGAGTTGATCAGATCCAACTCATTTATGAAGGAGTTACCTCTAACTTACCTGCCATGCCATTTAATTTTAAATATAGAACATATATTACATCATGAGATGTTCAAATGGTTAAAATAATATTAACTCAATGATTTAACCAAATTAAATTATCCCATTTAGACTTAAAAATAATCAATTAATATGAAACACATGTTATTCATGTTGCAACTTAACCCTCTTGTAATGTTTAAAATAATTAATGTTTTATAAAAATGTTGACACCACTACAAATTTTACTATATTCAGGGTTATCCATTATCAGTGCTAAAATAACTCTGATAAAGGGAGATTATTTATCAATTATAGAAAAAAATGATGATAAAAGCACCCATTTGTGAGCATTTTTTAGCACTAGTAAAGGTTACTATAATTCTTTCTTTTCTTAGCGATGATAAAGGGTGGTTTTTTATCACTGATAAAAGATATATTTCCTAAAGAAAATTATATATCATTAAAAATCATATATTTATTTCTAAATATATTTATATTGATATAAATATAATATATTTCATTAAATATGATTTATATAATACTAAATATGTATTTACACTTAATAGTTCTCAAGAACCAACTGAGTGGTATTCGACTGGGTAGTACATCAGGGTAGTTAGGGTTCAAACCCTAACACCTTTATTTTTTTCCCTGATTTATTCAGGGGGCTTTGTTGTGTGGCTGGAATCATCTGATGCCAGCATTTTCAGTGGGTGGTTTCTTCCGCAGGTGGTGTGGTAGCCCCGTATGGAGGGTGTTTTTCGGTGGTCGAAGACATAAGGAATCACGGTGGATTCTAGCAGAGCAGTAGGGGTGCCTGCATATAGATGGGGTTTTCTGGTGGGTGTTGCAGATTTCTTCTATGGGGAGATGGCATATGGAGACACATTGGCTTATGGAAGAGCAGTAGGGATGGAAGTGTACAGTTCCTCCGATGATGTTGCTTCCTTGGGGGTGTCAGGCTATGCGATCGTTCACCATTGGTGGGTTGGTAGGTGGCCCTCCTCCGATAATGATGGCTGGGATGCAGGTTGGTACAGGAATATCATGGGTGCACAGGTAGAGGTGAAGGGCTGCATAGGCGTTGTGTTAGGCATTTGGGATTGATATATATGGAGTCTAAGGGCCTATATAGATAATAATTAGGGTTTTAAGGGTGTATTATACCCTTGGGGGGCTATGGTCTGTCTTCCAAGCCTGTGTGTGGGGTGTGAGTGTGTGTGTTTGATGTCATTGTACCCCCAAATCATCTACTATATAATATAAGATATTCAGTGAAAAATGATTTATAAAATAATTATAAATTAATATTAATTAATAATTTTTATAATTATTATTGAGTAATATTCATTTAATAATAATTTAATGATAGAAAAATTCAATAAATTAATTAATGATCTAAAATAATTTGAAAATTCAACTTGAAATTCAAACGACCATAACTTTTGATCTGTGTGTCTGTTTAGACTCTACGACATAAAAAACCGAAATTTTTGAAAAAATATACAATGTAGTAACATGGGGAAGCCTTGATTCGTGTTTTTTTGTGGTTAAAAAAATATCTGTAAGGCCTCTAAAACTGGGATTTTTGTTGGGGTATCATAATATTTTAACATTCAGTAGAATTTCAATATCATTTAAGGGCACTACCACAGATTGTGCGATATTTGATACTAATATTTATTAGTTAAAAACAAAAAATGTTGATAAAGGGGTGAATTTTATCAGTTCTAGATAAAAATGCTAATAAAGGTTACTTTTACCAGCACTAAAAAAATCAGTGATAAAAGTTCACCATTTATCCGTTCTTTTTTAGCACTGATAAAGGTCTATCTTTATCAGTACTTTTATTAGCTCTGATAATAACTTTTAATAAAAAATGTTATTAATATATATAAAATTATCATATTTATATTCAAAAATTAATGTTTATTTATATAAAATAATTAAAAAATGCATGTATATAATTAATATAAATATGATATATTGATATATATTTATATATATATATATATTAATAATTCAAACAATTATATAAATATAAATGATTTATTGTTATTATGTGATATTTAAACTTATATATTTATATCAATGTCTCTATGCATATATATGTGTGAATTATGTTGTGTGTGGTGTGTGTGTTTTTTATATGTGTGAATATAGATATTTTATGTGTATAGATGTATGTATGTTTATGTATATATATACACATGTGTGTGGGATGTAGGTTTATCCCATTAGGGTGTGGGTTTTACCATTTTATATTTCCAAATGCAGAACTCAAATAAAGTGCATGGGGCTTTGGATCAATTTCATTGAAACCAGGCATCCTGTAACTACAAGAATGGTCTTTTGGCCTCAATCCATTCAAAATTCAGAAGAAATTTGTTTAGGTATTGGAAACATTTGTAGGCTTGTGTTGGATCCTTTTTCATCCTTAGATCCTTCATGATATTGCATCAGTGATCAGGGCACCAATCAAGATGAATAAATAGACTAAATAATCCATATTCATCCATTTTATGAGAGTTCTCATTGAAGTTGATTTGAGAATTTTTTTGGTTAATCAAGTAACTCTATCAACTAATAATTAGGATCTAAATTTGAAAATAATTTATGAGAAGATTCCCCCTTTCTGTCCCGAGTGCAGACTTGTGGGGCACTCCAATAATGATTATAGAAAACATTTTCAATGTTATATTTTCCTTTTAAAGGGTCATATTATTGCATAATATTGAAAATAAAATGGTAAGGGGAATCTAACCATTATCAAAAAAGAGTTTGGAAGGTCTGAGGACAAAGAGTGGGAACTGTTGATAAGAAAAATGATCATACCTTGGATGTGTTTGCTTCTAGGTTGGCTGAGACTGTGGACAAAGAGGGAGCCGTTCATGGCCACTCTTTGGTCCAGAAAAAATTATGGGATTACTCTAAACCTAAATAGGGGGAGGAAAGGTAGGTTATTCATATTGAATTTTTATTTAAATATTATCTTTACAAGATCATTGTAGCTATTTCAAAAAATTAGGTCTCTGCTGATGATCAATCTGAATGTGAGGCTGCTACCTAAGAGGGTGTTGATATTTAACTATGGCAGGAGTCACATAAAAATGGGAAAGGAAAAGACAATATAGTGGTGTGTTCCTCCAAAAAATTAAATAATCCCAATTCTAAACTTGGTCAGTCAAAGACAGTGAGTATAATTTCAAATATGTTATATAAGTTGTCACTTTATAAGAGTAAAAATATCTCAGGGGATGAAAAGGGATTTCAAGTGGTCACTCAAAAATCCAACTCTTTTATTCCTCCCACTAATTTTGGGTAGGCCTCACCTATGCTCATTCAAGAACTGATTTAGCATAATAAAGAATCCAAAACTAAATATGCAGTGGTAGATCTAGTTACTAGTGGTACACTGTAAGGGGAGGCGACGAATGAGGAGGGTGTCATTTCCCTATCGGACTCTAGTCCCAACTCAAATAAATTCACTTTGCTTGAAATTTTTAATAGGACTCATAGCAGAGAGGTTTTTCATGAGGAATTTGAAAACCTTCAAGTTTAAGAATAATCTTTAGACATTGGAAAATTTGATCTGAATATACCCGATAAGGATGACTCTGTCTTGAAGAATGATTTTACTAGAGGAATTAAACCACATGATAAGGAATATTAATCATCGATTATGGATGATTAGGATGTCACTTGGTAGGATTCTAACTAGTGGAAGAAAGGCGGAAACCTGAGAGGTTGGGGTGGCTCCCAAGCAAGAGGTGACAGACACAAATGAATGTGATTATTGTATGATCCTTTGTGTTTGGTGGTGTTGTTGGTGCCACTTTGTTAACATTGAAACCCCATGCTTTCTATGCTTTGTACTTTCTTTTCAATAATAAATTTTCCAAGACCATGGATTTTAATACATGGTTCACACCATTCTAGTTATATAATTATCTAAATATATTTATAATTATATATAAATAATTTTTCAATATATTTATATATAATTATAATTATAAATAATTAAATATATATTTAAATAATTATAAAATTATAATAAATATATTTAAATAATACATATATTTATTATATGTATAATTATATATATAACTTCGAAATCCCAAAGGCCTTATTTTTTTATTATTATTTTTGGATAATCCATTTTTTTAAGGGTTTAGGGGGAACCCTTACATGGCCTGTAGGCCCAGAGGCACAAGGCCCATACATGACCCGAAGGCCTGGAGGCACAAGACCTAATACAAGACCTTGAAAGACCAAGACCCAACTACACTTGGAACTGCCCCTCCCCAACGTCTACATCATTGAAGGATCCAAGCTCCCCACCTCACATGAATGATCGTCTAGCATTGCCTCATGCAGAGCTGCATGGTGTCTTGTACTGATGACAATTATCATACCCTCTCATTCTTTCAATCCAGTTTTCTTTACTCTGGTGGATTCCACTTACTCTGAATTATAATAAATAAATATACATATTTAAATAATTATAAAATTATAATAAATATATTTATTATACTTATAATTATATATATTTATATATTAATAAATATATATTTAATTATATAAATATATGAATATATTTATAATTATATAAAAAAAATTAAATATATTTGTTTATAATTATAATTATAAATATATATATATATAATTATATAAATATATATGATTATATAAATACAAATAATTATATAAATATATTTTTAATTATATACAATTTTTTCAAAATATATTTATTTGTAATTATAATTACAAATATTTATTTATTTATTTAAATAATTATAAAATTATAATAAATATATTTAAATAATAAATATATTTATTTATAATTATATTTATAAATACATATTTTTAATTATTTAAATATTTATTTATAATTATATAAATTTAAATTTTTTAATTAAATTTATTATATTATTAAAATTCAGTCTTTATCAGCTTTTTTTAGCACTGATAAAGGTTGAGTTTTATCTATGTTTTTTCAAAAGAGATGATTTAAATTTACCCTATCTTTTAAATAGAACCCTAATAGAGTCCTCGCTCATGCGCCTTCAATCTTTCATAGAACCGAATCCTCATCATCGCTCTTCATTAAGCTTCTCAATGAATTTATCATCTCAAGAACTAAGGTATGTGATTATTTATTTTTCTCTTTAATCACAATCTTCTTCCATCTAGGTCTTTACCCATCACTCATATTCCTTATTTTAGATCTTTACTGGGAATGATGCGAGACAACCTTATTTTAGATCTTTAGTTTCATTATGTTGGGGCATTATTCATTATTCTTTGTTTCCCTTACTATTTGACCCACCATGTTTAACTCTATTTTTGGCCCTTCTCAACTGAGTTCACTATAGTTTGAGGTATACTAGATGTGGAATTCAATTCTCCTTAAGTTTTTTATATGGATATGGCTCCCTATTGAACCCATCATTTATTTCTCTGATCATTCATTCTAGATCCCATTTTGGTCTAGTGTTTTATACACCAACGGTTGAGGTTCTCATAAAGATAGTGTTTGGTCTATTCTTTTGTGTTTCTATTCGATGTCTGAAAAATATTTCTTGAGTTCAAACATTTGTTAGAGAAGGATAGGTCATGATTGAATTTGTTTGGTGGAGTTAAAACTTTATGAGAATTATTTTATTTTTATTTTGGGGAGATTTGGATGTTCTTTCTATGGATTATGTGTATGTGAATAATTATAAATAATTTAAAAATAATTTTATCAAGAGTGTGCAGACCATGAGTTGAATCCCATGGTCCCAAAATTTATTGAAAATAAAAAATAAAATTATAATGGGAAACAACAAGTTGAATCTAGGACAAACCAAAAATCCAAATATGAAAGCAGACCATAGCCTAGAAAACAGGAAACCTCGTCTTTGGAAGCGGCCACCACCTCTGCCTCATGGATGATGGCCCCTCCTCTAGGTTTTAGGCTGCTTACATGACTAATCATCCACTTGTGGACCAGTATTACCATATAATGGGATGGGATCCTCATTTGGTAGAGGAATTTGATCTCCAACCATGTATGTCTTTGCCTTAGTAGCCTCAGTACCTGAGGATTAACCTTCAACTTGAATGGTCCCATTAGAATTTCCAAATTCTTCACTGAAGTCTTACCTACTGTTGGACCTGTTTAAAATATCAATCAAGATAAGTTTACCAGAATCTAATTCAACCTTTTTTATACAAGTAACCCCTTGATTAGGTGTGGAAACCTCCTTAAGGGGAGTTGCAGCATCACTTTAAGTCTGAACCAGAGCTTAGCATGCCCCTGCTTGAGCCTTGGGAGTTCCCATCACCCCCTCTACCTGCCTGCACACATCCTGTATAGGTGAGAACAAATCTAATTCATCCAATTAGACAGTCTTAAATGGGAATATCCCCTCAAATCTATCCCAAGTGGGACTTTCACCTCATTACAACCAACCGGTCCAGCCTTCAATGGGAGGGGATAATCAATTTTTGATTTCCT
Organism: Viscum album; assembly: GCA_963277665.1. Classification (NCBI taxonomy): domain Eukaryota; kingdom Viridiplantae; phylum Streptophyta; class Magnoliopsida; order Santalales; family Viscaceae; genus Viscum; species Viscum album. The sequence continues at coordinate 1,411,885,255 of OY728133.1, read as the reverse complement.
ACTCCTGTTTCTCGAAGAATGTTGTTCTTCCTATAGTTTATAATTAGAATGCAATTGGGCATAAAGCTCTAAGTAAAAGTCACCAATCTTCTCCTCAATAGGATTTTCAAACCCCGCAACAAGTTTGTCACGAAATGAAATAATAGCCTTAACAATTTTCTTACCTTTTGGAGGATCTGGTTTGTGGACAACCTTATGTGCAGTAAAAATAATTTTTATTATAGATAATTTTGATTATACATAATTCTGATTATCTTAAATTAATAATTTGTATAAATAATTTATAAATAATTTTGAATTAATAATTATTTTGAATTAATATTTTTTTAATTAATATTTATTTTAAATTAATAATAATTTTGAATTAATCATTTTTTTGAATTAATAATTTTGAATTAATAATTTTAATTATCTTGAATTAATAATTTTGAATTAATAAATTATTTAAATAATTTATAAATAATTTTTATTACCTTGAATTTATAATTTTGATAATGTGTATATAAATAATTTTGATCATGTGTATACAAATATTCTATTCAGTGTAATTTATGAATAATAATAATATACAATTATAAATATATTTTTAAATATATATTTAATATATTAAGGATATATATATATATTTAAATAATTATAAATTTATTTTTTAAATATATATATTTATGAATCCTTGTTAATATAATTATATAAAAATAAATATATTTATAAATATATTTTTATATATATATATATAATTTTATAAAGATATTTATAATTATATATATTTATAATTATATAAATATTTTTTTAATATATATATAATAAATATATTTATTTATTTCAAAATTAAAGATAAAATTTAAAATTATAATATTTTTTTGTTTGGAATGATTGAGTATTAAAAACGGTATTTTTAATAAGGGTTGTTTTTTTTATATTTTCAAAACATTTATTTTTTTTTCTTTTAAAAAATTTCACCAAACAATGTGGTAATAAATTTCAATCATTTCTTTTCTTTTAATAAGTTTTACATCAAAATAAAATGAAGAGAAATTAAAATTACAATCATTTCTTTGTTTAAGCATATTTTTTATTTTAAAATTTGTATTAATATATTTGTCTTAGTTTAAATTTTATCTAATTTTTTTCTTGAAATTATAATTATATATTAAAATAAAGGTATGTGATCACTTCTGATCTTTTTCTCCCCTCAAACATCTTTGTTTGCTTTTAATTTTCCCAAATGGTTTGAACAGTGTGCATGTAAGTGATCTTATTTGTCATCGATCTACCTCGTTGATTCTTCACCTAATCTCTCTTGCCTTAAGCCATTATTGGTTCACCCTCTCCCTCTCTTTCACATTCATTTTCACTCATTCATCATTACTTATCACTCTAATTGCATGGAGTACCTAGCTATGTACTGCAAAATCCCTGCCCACTTATTATGTAAGATGGTGACTGCAAATGATAAATAAGCAGAGATTTTGCAATGCATAGATGGTAATCATTCCCAATTTTCAAGTATCCATCTTGCACCCATGGATTAAAATCAAATAATTCTTCCCATTTTCTTCCAAGTATCCCTCTTACACCCATGTACTAAAACAATAATGTCTTTTAAAACATGTCATTACCTTGTGGATTTTATTTTTAGTGACCATTAGAGTATCATCTTTCAAAATTGTTTTCTTTTCAGGAAACCAAAATATGAAAAGTATATTATTCCAAACATTGGGAGGAAAATTTTAAAATCTAATAAATTTTAATTTCTATATATAAATAGTTTTCAAGCATTAATATAGATATCTAGTTTTTAAGATTTGTATTAAAGGCCACATATAGATCACCTTTATGTTGGGTTATGATAGGGGAGAAGTCACTCTTGGGACCCAAATTAGTACAAGAGATGATATATTAGGTTTATATAATATAGAAAATATTAATTATAACCCACATTAGTAAAGTCATAACCACTAATAAACCAATTTATGTCTTTAAAATCATATCCATTAATAATATTACCTTATAGTAATATTTTAATCTTAAGATGGACTTTTTATATGAAATATTTTTTAAGATTTATTTATTTTGTTAAATGTTAATATTATCAAATCAAATTGGATGGATATGAATTGAAACTGGATGGATGTTAATTGTATGATAAAAGAGTATGAGGATAGGGTGAAATAGTTCATAACGTTTGCAAAAGATCAAGTATATGACCCTTCTCAAATCATTTTTCCATGTTTCCAATGTTGTTATTCAAGACTCATTAGTCTAGAGGAGTTGTAGGAACACTTGATCTATCATGGAATCGATCGAAGTTATAAATATTGGACTAAACATGAGGAAAAACTAAATGTATCTAGTGAAGGGATAAGACTTCATTTTTTGGATCGTCTGATATGATTACAAGTGTGGAAAATGATGATGATCATATTGAGGATATGATTATAGGTGTGAACAATGATGAAGATCATGTTGAGGAAATGAAAATGATAGTTGAAGATGAACTTTATGATTGTCCAAAATTGTTTGAGAAGTTAAAGAGTTGTGAAAATATGTCATTATATGCTGGTTATACTAAATATACAACATTTTCATTCATACTGAAGTTATATAATTTGAAAGTTGGAAATTGATGGAGTGATTTCAGTTTTATTGAACTACTTACTCTCTTGAATGATATTCTCTTAGAATATAATGAGATTCCTTGTCGAAAATATGATGCTAAATTAATGTTATATTCAATGGGTATGATATTTAAAATAATAAATGCCTATCCATATTATTTTATACTATTTCTTAAGGACCACAAGTCACTTAAAAATGCCCAAAGTGTGGTGATTCTCAAAACAAGAAAGATGAATCAGGCCCTACAAAAATTTTATGGTAATTTCCAATCATTAAAAGGTTTAGGTACCTATATAGAAGTGAGGAGACTAAAAAACAATTGATATGGAATACATATATAATAAATAAATATGGGAAACTTCATCACTCAACGTACTCTCCTCAGTGGAAGAGAATTGATCATGAGTATCCTAGATTTGGAAATGAGCCGAGAAACCTTCGTCTTGTGCTATCTATAGATGGAGTGAATCCTTTTGGTTTTTAAAGAAACACTCACAGTACATGGACATTTATGTTGGTAAATTATAACTTTCCAGCATGGTTATGCATAAAATGAAAATAAATTATTTTATCTATGCTTATATCATGACCAAAACAACCGGATAATGATATTGATGTTTATTTGGCTCCATTGATCAAAGATTTTAAATTATTATGGGATTTAGGTGTTATGTGTTGTAAACTCGGGTTCCCTAGACCCATCATTATCAGTACTTTTGATTACCATATCATGGATACAGTGAGTTACACATGATGTTTACTTACCATTTTATTGTAGACATTTCTACATCTGCTATTAAATGGTAATGTCCATTGATTAATTGTCGTATCAAAAGGTTATAGCATATTGAAGGCTATAATGAGAACCTCAATATACTATGAAATTAATATTAAATATATTTCTACTAGTCGAGATACATATTACTGACTATACATAGTCGATGTTTGAATATCAAGTGCTAGTGGATCATAAGCATTGAGACTTCTTATTATGAATTTCACACTTTGTGATCTCTAGTAGTTGAGATCATGAGGAAAGACCTGCCAATAAGAATAACACATGTTTTGGGTGTCATTGGATGTTCTTATCTACAAACATGTGTATTGGTATCTTAACTTGAGATCATTATCAATGTGTTCCTTTTGATCATGTACTTTGATGCAAGAAAAAAACCATGATAATGAAATTTTGGTGAGGTAGCTTGCATTGGGTGCATCATTGGTGGTATGGAATTGGTTGAATGGTTAAGATAGAATGTGTCATTTCTGAGTTGAGAAAGTAATATATCTTGGTCTAGGTCGATCAGGGTGGTAGTATCTTTATAAATCCATGGTCACGGTAATCGAAGGTAAATCTATCCAATTAGATCAAAAAATAATAAAGCAAGAAAGGATGCTGACATGGGTGTGCATCTTGCTTTATGAGATCTCAAAAGATAAAGAGATTATATTATATAGTGTGTGTTCATAGGTTGGTTATCATTTCTATGACTACTCCTTATATGTTTAAAGGGTATGATGGGTTGTTAAATTCCACTCTTGGTATGTGAAGAGTATTCACATCTATTGAGATACGAACTTAGAGGGTCACACACAATATTGTATTCAACAATCTTCTCTATTTAGGTGAATGGGTATATAAGAGATGGTGGGCCCCACCACTGGGGTCCAAGATTTGTCCAAGGATGTACAATCACCAAAGGAATAAATAAATTCATATTATTCAAGTTAATAATAATTGGCATTTAATTTATTTATTAAATTTATTTAAAATTATTAAAGTAAATACATGGAAATTATTATATGAACAATTATTAGTTTTAAATATTCAAGGTTCATTTAATATTTGCGGGAATGATGAGTCGATTTAATATCTCAAATTTTATCATGTAATATATTTATTATATTACAAGAAAGTGATGAAAATATAAATGATATTTATGAATCGGTACAATAGTCAAAATATATTGTTTATATAGTGTGTAAAAGTATTTAGGTGTCGGGGAGCCTTTTTTAGGTAATTTCATAACACACTATAAATAAGTGGAGAGAGGATCTCGCTTGTGGACTATTCACTATGAGCTCTTGAGAGATTCTTCTCCTCACCTAGTTTTTAGAGAGAGAAGATATCGATATAGGTGATCGGATCGAGCTCTCTCTCTTGTGCATCAAAGGTACTTCGATGTGGTGATCGTTGGAACATTAAAGTCATCATTAGATCTCTGTGCTTGCACCCATAATTTTATGATCAATGCTCCCACAGATTTTTGAAGTGGGTGTGGATTATCTATAGGAATTTGACTTCGGATTCTTAGAACAGTGATCGCCAATGATGAGAAGATGATAAACACACAACTTCAAATCAAACCAATTATTTATGGTTTATTTTTGTGCTTAAAATTCTTCACGTGAGATCCTCAGGCCTTAACTGAGGCAGTGCTTTTCCGACAATGATTTTTTACGTCAATCCCTAGAGAAAAAGTTTTAAATCCCTCACCCAAAAACTTTTTTTGTCCACCCCGGTACCTTCAATTGGTATCAGAGCGATGTGTGAAGTTTTTTAAGCCAAAAAAATTTTAATTTTCATTAATTTTTAAAGAGGGGGTCATTCTGGTCCCAACATCATAGACGGTGTTTTGATCCAATGTCAGATATCCAATCTGCGGCCATTAAAAATTATTAATATGGATTGAAATATTTTTTATGGGTTTAATTTGATAAATATATATATATAAATATATTTCTTTTACCCCAAAATAGTGACCGATGATGGATTCTGATGGATCTGAGTATTCTAGCCCGGTTCCGATGGCCAAAATATAGTTCTCCAATAGGGTTCAATTTCCACTAGAAAAAATAAAAAAATTATATTTTTTTAAAAGAATAATTACTTAGCCTTTGTGAATTTGAATAAAATAAATTTTTGGGTTGAATTTTTGTCAAACATGGGTGGTGGGTATTTTAAAAAAAAGGCACCAATCAAAAATTTATAATAATATTATAATATTTAAAAAATGATTGGTGGGGCGGCTTCTATAGGATTCCCCTATAACCCCACCACCCTTTATGTAGGCTTTCCTCCAGTCAACCCCACCTTATGAAATCCATTGCCCACGTGCCTCCCTGTCCAGATGAGCTTGGCTGTCGGCTCCTCTATGCAAGCCACCCCTACCACGGATCTAGCCGACCGCCCACAGGTTACCTTCTATAGTAAGTTGTGCTATCATGGGCCCTTTATTCTTTAATGGTCCAAGCCTCCAGTCACCCCACGGTGTTGTCATTGTCATGTCATGGCCAGGAAAATTCCTGGCTCCTCCCCTCTGTCACCCACACCAGGCGTCGTCCCCATATTCTCAAGCCGCTGAGCTTGGCCCTCCATTGGTGAAGCACTCCCCTCTGTTGTCCACTGTTGAGGATGAACCAGATCCAGTGAGATCTAGACATCTCCCATATCAGCGCACCCTTCACAACCGACCCTGAGTCTACGCTTCCCTTCCAATCCCGGCTGACCACCTTGGATCGACCCTAGGGAGACGCCTTCACCATCCCAAAGCCCGCATTGTCGCATGCTCTCAGCTAATCGTGACCGATCCCGAACCCCCATCCACCATTGTGTGGTTCTACCCCAACATTGTGGGTTGTTCATCCCAACATCTTCTACCTTCCATGACCCACCGCAAGAACCGACTGTTTCCACCTTTGATGTACAACCCCGGTCGGTGCCTCCTCGAGTGACTACCACCCTCATTGGACTCCCATAGTTGTACTGATGCCACCCATGCATGTCGCAACAAAATTGCAACCCTACCACACCTAGATAACACCTACAGGTATTTTTTCAATCTGATCTACCTCGAAATAGGTCGGGGTGAATCTTTCTGACCCGAAATGAGTCTGGGTGGACCTGTCTCGCCCAGAACATGCCACACGGGGTCTGCACGGCCTGGTATGGTCCTGTGCAGGGTCTTCCCGACCCAAAATGTGTTTGGGTGGGGTTTTAGAGCCTGGGTATATATCTATTTAAATAATCAAAAATTAATTGAATTAATTAATTTAATTTCAGAATTAAATTAAATTAATTAAATGTTAATTTTGTGTTAAAATTGTATTTAATACCAAGGTTAAAATTAATTTAATTTAATTTTGGCATTAAAATTAAATTAATTTCCAGACCGAATGATGTAAATATTGAATTAAAAATAATAATGAATTTTTAATTCAATTAAATCTCCCTTTAAAATAATTTACTAAAAGTTTAATTTTATTTATGCATCTAATTTTAATATGCAGGTTAAATGTGTATCGACTGGTCATGAACCATAGACCGATCAATGCATATCTTGTGTATGTTTATTTTTTTTATTTAATTATTTCAATGGATGATTTGTAATAATTAGTTTAATATATGATGATCTTCATGTCATATGTGTCATTATATGTATAAGGGTCTGTGTGCCTAGATAAAAGTTTTTATCTGTATTCCATGCTCCCTAGAATCCCTCTCCTACGTTGTAAGATCCTGACCTTTTATGGAGATGCCTTAGACTTAGTTGCAAGTACTATTTTTCCTTGTGTTGAGTAATTTTTATTTGGGTTTTACTTTGGGGTGAGTTTAAGTGAAAATTTGAGAAAAAATGAATGAAAAAGGGTTGTGCATGGTTGGCGCATGGTTAGGGAAAACCGTGTGCCCCAGCCCAGCAAACCGTGAAACCCTGGACATAGGGGAATTCCATGGTTGGCACATAATTTGTCAAATTATGCTCCCTGTTAGGAGTAACCCTGCACCCCTAAATTAATAGGTTCATGGTTAGTGAAAACTGTGTTCCCCTACCCAGCAAATTGTACTCGTCTTTTAAAGTCACCTGAAAATTAGTTTTTTAATGCCTCGAACCCCCAAAACTCACCCTATTCAACCCAAACTCAGACCAACTCGTTTTATATTAATTTAAGAACCTCCAAAACATATTCCAAGCCTTTCCAACCTCTGTTCTTCATGATTTGAATCCTGGGTCAAAGATCTGAACCCCTCATGATAAGAGAATCCTATCCTGCTTGGTTTCACATTCTTCATTCCTTCCCTCTCCTTTCTTTCAGTAATTATTATTCTTTTTTTAGGTTATATATAGATCTAATATTGTAGATATAGATCTAGGATTGTAGATATAGATATAGATTTAAGATATCTTGATTTTTTAATCTTTATTTAGGGTTTTAGATCTGGATCTCATTCTACGTCATTGTGTTGCTCAAATTTTTGTGATTTCTATTAGGTGATCGCTCATCAACAAATCGAGGTAGGTGGTATAATATTCAAATCCCATAGTCATGATATTGATTATGTATATGAAAACTTTATAATTTATAGAGTTTTTTAGCAATTGGAATTCCTAAATTTGATTAATTAATGTGGTCAATTAATTGATTAAGATAATTATAAAATAGTGAGATTTAGGGATTTTTGAATTAGATAATTAATTGTGGAATTAATTATGAGATATGGGGATTATGAATTAGATAATTAATTGGGGAATTAATTATGATATATTTAATTGTTTACTATGATTAATTAATTGTGGAATTAATTAGGGATATTGAGATTGTGATTTGAATAATTAATTATTTGAATTAATTATAGGATAATGATATTGATCATGATTTGGATAATTAATTGTTGGAATTAATTATAGGATAATGAGATTGTGAATTGAATAATTAATTGATAAATTAATTATAGGTTTAATGGGATGGGGATTTTGATTAATTAATTTGGAAATTAATTAAGGTAATTGATGTGATAAACTAATTGTTGAATTATTAATAAATTGAAATGATTAAATAATTGTTGAGTTAATTAATAGAGTTGAGATGGTTAATTAATTATTGATTTAATTAATAATATTGAGAATATTAATTAATTTTTGAGTTAATTAATAGGATCGAGATGATTAATTGACTGTTGAGTTAATTAATAAGATAGGAATATTAATTAATTGTTGATTTAATTAATAGGATTAAGATGATTAATTAATTATTGAGTTAATTAATAATATGGGAATATTAATTAATTATTGAGTTAATTAATTAGATGATAAGATTAATTAATTTTTGAGTTAATTGATGAGAATGAGATGATTAATTAATTATTGAGTTAATTAATGAAATAATGAATGGTAATAATGGAATTCATATGATAATTGAGATCAATAATGGTAACAATGATGTTATGAGATCCAGATGAGATAGAATGATAATAGTGGAATTATAGAACATGACATCCCTTGGGGATAGTCTAGGCTCTGGCATGGGCTGAATTGGGTATTGAGGTTCGGGTGTCCTTGGAAATCCAAGGAGATATGTCGTTAAATAAAGAATAAATTGATAGTGTGATAACTATTTATTTATGCATTATGATTATTTTTTTATACAACTGCATACATTGTTATTGACTGGATATTATTTTAGACACTATTGGTGGTGTTCTACTAAGTTTTACTCACACCCTACTAAGTCTCCTTGATCGGTACCCAAATATATTTCATTGTTACGGGACAGGTTAAGGGAAAAGGCCCTGTGTTAGATGTCTGATTTGGGGATGAATCATGGATGAGGGAACTATATGGGGTTTGGGACCCACTAGGGAGTAGTCAGTGTCTTTATTTTTGAGTTTTCATTTGACATTGGAAACGTACTTTAGCATGGTATGTTTACTGCTTTAGTGTTGATATTGTATTTCTAGCTTTGATTGTCATGAGATATTAGTTTTTTTAAGTGATATGTTATTCCACTATTGTTTATCTATTTCCACTGGTATGTTACTCTAATAAAATAGGGTATAGTCTCCCCATGATTGATTAATCAGGCCCTCACTACTAGTTGGAAACCTCTAGCGTACGGGGGGTGCACTTAACGGCATGTGGTGGTCCGTCTTAGGGCACCGTTGCATGGAACCCGAGTTGGGATGTTACAAAGTGGTATCAAAGCAGTTTTCTTTTCTTTTCTTTTATCTTACTATTTGGGAAAGGTAGACATGATAATAAGAAGATTCAGGCTTGTTCATAAGCTCATACATGGGAGTTTCAAATCCATGTATGGGGAGAAACTCAAGTAACCAGGGTGGAATTATTGTTATTGTAGCTTGTTGTTATAGTTGAATATTATTTCACCTTGGGTGATGCACTTGTTGTGTAATGTGAAAATTGTTTTCGAGATTTTATGAGAATTTAATCATGTCCCGGTATGGAATGAGATTTGAGTATGCATGAATCATTCTAGTAACTCATAATTATTTTTGTTACATGCATCATTTTAGGCACATACTAGAAAACAGGTTTTGGGTAAGTTATTGAACTTGAACTATTTTTCATTTGTTTTGAAATTGAACTGAAAAATGGTGTCTAACATGAAATTGAGAAAGATTGAAAAATGATGCCAGATGAGAATAAATGAGTGTCTAATGAAAAATATAAATAATGAAAAAGCGAGTTATCCTTTGTTAACATTGACCAAGGTGTAAGATGGTTAAGGCTGGTGTTAGTGCCTTGGTTATGACCATTCGGTGGGGTTTGGGGAAAATACTAGTTGTGGCTTATTATATTTTTCCTATAAATTTGTTAATGTTGAGAAAAGTATTCTAAGGCACGTGTTTGGATTGTAGAGTTATGCCTTCATGGTGACTATTGAGAGGACAATACGAGGATATGGATAGATATGTTCCTCTAGTAGTGGAATGTGAGGCACTAATATTGTCGAGTGAGGAAGTTTAAGAGTATTTCTAGGAGAAATTTGCTCGGTTCATACAATTCATTGAAAGAGACCTAGGGAAGATTGAGAAGAGAATGTCTGACTTGATAAGGGAGTTTCAGTTGCAGCATCCTCCAACTTTTGCTAAAGAGGGTGGACCTGAGGGAGCTGAGTTCTAGATTAAGTCTATCCATACTATACTTGACCACTTGGAGACTCTTATTGAGAAGAGGGTCAAGCTCACTACTTACATGTTGTGGAGATCAGTGAAGCGCTGGTGTAATATTCAATATCTTACTGGATAGACTGATGGTATGTTATGGAATGACTTATTGGAGAGGTTCTTAGAGCACTTCTATCCAAATACACTAAGGAATGAGAGAGAAGATGAGTTCATGAGGTTGAATCAGGGGAATATGATTATGATGGACTATGATGGATGATTTATAGATTTGTATTGTTTTTCTCTAGCATTGGAAGAATATGAGGATACCTTAGAAAAATTATTTTAGGAAGGACTTAAGTACTAAATTAAGTCCTAGGTGAACATCTTCAGGCTGAAGAAGTTTTTAGAAGTAGTGAATCAGGCTATCATAGCTGAGGTGAACCTGAAGGAGTATTCCAGTGAAGGATAGGTGGTTGTATAGGATGATTAGGAGGTATGTCTTCAAATAGAAGAAAGCACCATTATGTGAACTTTATCCAGAGCAGTGGAAAACACAGTGGCCAGAGGGGAATGTCAGTTGCACAATAACTTTCTCTATTGATTTTCTATCAGTGTGTTAGGCCAAGACACTATCACAAACACTATCCTCGACTACCAATGGAGTATTTATCATTTAAAAAGATAGGAAATCTATAGAAGTTCTACAGGAACCCATGATAGTTGGGTAATAATGGGGGAAATAAACAGAATTAGAGTGTAGGAAGGGGATATTTTATACCTTATCAGGCTAGCAGTTGGAGTTCTACTGGACATGGTGGTAGAGATAGTTGATGAGGTACTTCTGGGCAAGAGATCCTATATCATCAAATTGGTGCATCTCTGGGGAGTTGGACGACATTATAGGGAATAGGGGTAGGATAGTTTCTTGTGGTGAAACCCACACTTGTGGACAGTGAGGATGGACCATCAATAGTGAGAGTTATTATTCTTATAGATTTTACATTAGAAAGTTCCTTATTTGATACTGGTGACTCTAATTACTTTATTTCTACACAACTTGTAAATAGTTTGAGCCTAGTGGTGGAGTTCGTGAATGGGGTTATGATAATAAACACATTGTTGGGGGTACATTATAGAGATATCTGTTTGTGCAAGGGGTGTTCTCTCATGGTTGGATAGTATCATATTCTATGGGATCTCTATGTTCTAGATATGTCAAGATTCAACCTAATTATGGGTATTGAATAGTTAGTATCATACTGATCCCATATAGATTGTTACTGAAGGATAGTGACATTTAATTCTCCTAAGGGTGATAACTATATTCACTGTGTAAGGTGAGATATCTTGGTAGGTCGAGTAGGGCCAATCACTCAGCAATTGGGAGAGCTCATAGCCCAATTTTCTAGTCTTTCACTGAATGAAAAAGATATAAAACATGATGTCTTTCCACCAGTAGTGGAATGGTTTCAGGACATGTTTCTTGAATACTTATCAAGGATTCCACCTAAGAGAGACATGGAGTTTACTATTGAGATCATTCCAGGAGCTAAACCAGTTTATATTCCACTATACAGAATGGCACCAAAAGATCTTCAAGACCTCAAGACACAACTAGAGGAGTTAATGGATAAGGGGTTTATCCATCTGAGTACATCTCCTTGGGGATCACCTATGTTGTTTGCAAATCAGTATTATAAGAGTTTGTGTTTGTGAGTTGATTACAGAAAGTTAAACCAGATGAATATAAAGAACCAATATCCTCTTCCATGTATTGATGATATTTTTGAACAATTGAGAGGAGAATGTGTATTTTCCAAGATTTAATTGAGATGAGGGTATCATCAGCTATGATTTCAGAATTGTGATATACTGAGGACTACTTTTAGAAGTTGGTATGGCCTATATGAGTTTGTTGTAATGTTTTTTGGGTTCACAAATGCACCATTAGTGTTTATGTCCTTGATGAACATAATTTCCCATCCGTACCTGGATCATTTTGTGGCAGTGTTTATGGATGACATCTTGGTGTACTCCAAGACTCATGACGATCATGCCCAACATCTTGACATCATCTTGATTACACTAAGAGATCATCATCTATAAGCCAATCTATTTAAGTTTCAGTTTTGGATTGATCAAGTATAATTCTTGGGTCATATCATCTCATAGGAATGTGTGTCTGTGGATCCATATAAGGTTCGGGTAGTGGTTTCTTAGGAGCATCCCAATAATTGTTTTGATATCTGTAGATTTCTAGGGTTATATAAATATTACCATAGGTTTATTCAAGAATTTTCCCAATTATAATCACCACTTTTTAGGCTTGACTAATAAGGGGATAATGATTGAATGGTCGGAAGCATGCAATAATTCCTTCCAGGAGTTTAGGAAGTGCTTTTCATTGACACCAATCTTGATCCTACCTGAGCCAGGTGAGGAGTATATGGTGTTTTGTGATGCTTTTAGGGTAAGTCTTAGAGAATTGTTGATAAATAGAGATCGAGTTTTGGCATATGGGTCTCAGTAGTTGAGGACACATGAATGAAATCAACCTATGCATGAACTCAAGTTGGATATAGTGGTTTATGATTTGAAGTGTTGGCAGCTTTATCTATTGGGTGAGAAGTTTACTATGTTTATTGATCACAGGAGCTTAAGTTATATATTCTCATAGTGATATTTGAATATTTGGTAGTGAAGATGGGTTGAGTATATGTAGTCTTTTGATTTTGAACTAGCATATATAGTCGGGAAAGGAAATAGTTTTTTTAATTCATTAAGAACAAAACTTAGTCTCGTGCAGTTCAAGAGTCTAGTAATGAATGGAAGATGATGACTCTATAAGCTGAAATGCATGTGGTGGTTCAGGACAATCAGGAGCAGATGAATCTAGTGTCAGTTACAGTGGAGTCTACCCTTTTAAGATAGATCAGGGATAGGTAGTATGAGGATCCTAAAAGTTTATCTTTGAGGTAAATCCTTGAAGGTGGGGAGAGAACTTTATACTGGTTGATAGATGAGGATGAGGTCATCTACATCAAGAATCATGTTGTTGTGCCTTCAAGCATGTGGGGGGAGTTGATACGGGAATTTCATGCCTCAAAGTGGGAGGTAAATCCAGTTGTGACCAAAATTTACCATGAAATAGGATGATAGTTTTGTTGTCTGATAATGAAAAGGGAGATAGCAGGGTTAGTGATGCAATGCTACACTTTTCAAAAGGTGAAGGCTGAGCATCAATGACCAGGTGGTTTTCTATAGTCATTTCCCAATTCAGAATGGAAGTGGGATGAAGTTACCATGTACTCTGTGATGGCTATCCCGAGTATGCCTTGGAAGAATGACTCAATTTGGGTTGTTGTGGATATACTGATGAAGGAAACTCATTTCTTACCTATACAGGAGACTTTCTTAGTGGAGCAGTTGGGAGGTTTGTATGTTCAAGAGATAGTACATCTTCATGGGGTTCCAAAAACTACAGTTTCAGACTATAAATCATGTTTTATTTTCACTTTTGGAAGGGTTTACATAAGGTTCTTGGTATGTAAGATTTATTGAGTATGAATTTCCACCCACATACATATGGGAAATCAGATCATACTATATAGGTGCTTGAGGATATGTTGTGGGTGTGTGTTCTTGACTTTAGTGGGTCCTGGGAGAAGCACTTAGATTTATATTATTTTTTCTTTAATAAAAGTTTTTAGGATACGATACAGATGTTTCCATATGAGGATATTTATATTAGACCATGTAGATCACCTCTATACTGGATAGAGGTAGTTGAGTCAAAGTTATTGGGATCGAGTCTCATGTAGGAGACGTCGAAGCAGGTGCAGCTAATTCAAAAACATATGGATATGGGTTAGAGTAGACAGAAGTTGTATGCTGATAAACTTTGGTGACCCCTCGAGTTTATCGAGGGTGATCGTGTATTCCTTTAGGTTTATCCTAGGTTGGGTCACTGTAGGATACAGAAGTAGGGAAAGATAGTTCCCAAGTTCATTGGAACTTTTGAAGTTGTGGAAAGAATCGGGTTAGTGGCATATTGATTGGATCTTCCACAAAAATACAATGTTATTCATGATCGTTTATATGTATCAAAACTATGAAAATATCACCCTAGCCATTCTCATGTGATTGATGTGGATAATTTTGTTCTTGAGATAGATGTATCCTTTGAGGAGCATCCGATAAGTGCATTGGATCATAGTGAGAATGTGTTACAGGGAAAGATTGTGCCAATAGTTCATGTATTGTGGTAACATGGGTGTGTGTAGGAAGAAACATGGGAAAGGGAAGAATATATTCCTACTCAATGTCCCAATATTTTTGACTTGGAATCTTAGATATTCTTGGGAGTGCATCTTGAGGATGAGCTGTTATAAGTTGGGGAGATTGTAAGATCTCGACCATTTATGGAGATGTCTCGGGCTTGGTTACAAGTAATCTTTTGTCTTATGTTGAGTAATTTTCATTTGGATTTTAATTTAGGGTGTGTTTGGGTGAAAATTTTAGAAAAAGTAATAAAAGATTATTTTTCATTGTTGGTGCACGGTTAAGGAAAATAATGCGCCCCAGCCCAGCAAACTGTGCAACCCTAGACAGAGTGGAATTGCATGGTTGGCACATAGTTTTTCAAAACATGAACCCTATTAGGATTAACTATGCTCCCCTAAAATAATAGGGGCATATTTTAGGTTCATGGTTAGGAAAAACCATGCACCCCTACCCAGAAAACTATGTTCAACTTTTAAAGTCAGCTGAAAATTAGTTTTTTAATCCCCTAAACCCCCGAAACTCACCCTATTCAACCTAAACTCAGAACAACTCATTTTATCTCAATTTTAGAGACTCCCAGTTGGATTCTAAGAATTAACAACCTTCTTTCTTCACAATTTTAATCTTGGATCAAAGATCTTCACCCCTCGCAGTAAGATAATCTTATCCCTATTGGTTTCCCTTTCTTCATTACTTCTTTCTCCTTTCGTTTGGTGGTTGTTCTTCCTTTTCTAGATTAGATCTAGATATAATATTGTGTATATAGATCTAGGATTTTATATCTATATCTAGATTTATGATATCTTGAATTTTTAATCTTTATTTAGGGTTTTAGATCTGGATCTTATTCTACATCGTTGTGCTGCTCAAATTTTGGGGATTTCTGTTAGGTGATCGCTCATCAAAGAATTGAGGTAGGTGGTCTAATATTCAAATCTCATAGTCTTTATATTGATTAAATATATGAAAATTTTAGAATTTATAGAGTTGTTTAGAAATTGGAATTCCTAAATTTGATTAATTAATGTGGTCAATTAATTAATTAAGGTAATTATGAAATAGTGAGATTTAGGGATTTTCAAATTAGATAATTAATTGGGAAATTAATTATGAGATACTAGGATTATAAATTAGATAGTTAATTGGGGAATTAATTATGATATATTTAATTGTATAATATGAGTAATTAATTTTGGAATTAATTAGGGATATTGATATTGAGATTTGAATAATTAATTATTAGAATTAATTATAGGATAAAGAGATTGATCATGATTTGAATAATTAATTGTTGAAATTAATTATAGGATAATGGAATTGCGATTTAAATAATTAATTTATGAATTAATTATGGGTTTAACAGGATGGTTATTTTGATTAATTAATTGGGAAATTAATTAGGGTAATTGATGTGATAAACTAATTGTTGAATTAGTAATGAATTGAAATTATTAACTAATTATTTAGTTAATTAATAGAGTTGAGATGATTAATTAATTTTTTATTTAATTAATAATATTGAGAATATTAATTGATTTTTGAGTTAATTAATAGTATTGATATGATTAATTAATTGTTGGGTTAATTAATAAGATGAGAATATTAATTAATTTTTGAGTTAATAAATAGGATTGAGATTATTAATTAATTTTAGAGTTAATTAATAAGATGAGGAGATTAATTAATTTTTGGGTTAATTGATAATATGATAGGATTAATTAATTGTTGATTTAATTAATGACAATGAGATGATCAATTAATTGTTGAATTAATTAATGAAATGATGAATGGTAATAATGGAATTCATGTGAGAATTGAGATCTAGAATGCTAACAATGACATTATTAGATTGAGATGAGATAGAATGGTAACAATTCTATTCTAGAACATGAAATCCCTTGGGGATAGTCTAGACTCCAGCACGGGCTGAAGTAGGTATTGAGTTTTGGGTGTCCTTGGAAGCCCAAGGAATTATGTGGTTAAATAAATAATGAATTGATAATATGATAATTTTTTGTTTACATAATGTGATTATTTCTTTATAAAACTGCATACATTGTTATTGATTAGATATTTTTTTAGACATCGTTAGTGGTGTTCTATTTATTTTTACTCACATCCTGCTTAGGATGCCTGATTGGCACCTAAATAGATTTTATTATTGCAGGACGGGTTGAGAGAAAAGGTCCTCTATTAGATTTCTGATTTGGGGATGGAGCATGGATGAGGGAACCGGATGGGTTCATGACCTAATTAGGAGTATTTAGTGCCTTTATTTTTTGAGTTTTCATTTAACATTGGACATGTACTTTAGCATGGAATGTTTACTGCTTTAGTATTGATATTGTATTTCTCTCTTTTTGGTTATCATGAGATATTGGTTTTGTTTACAGTGATATGTTATTTCTTTATTGTTTATTTATTTTTGGTATTGTGTTACTATAATAAAAGATGGTATATTATCCCCCATAATTTATTTATCTGACCCTTACTTATAGTCGACAACCTCTAGTGTACGGGGAGGTGCGCTTAAGTTCATGTTGTGGTCCATCTCGGGGCACTGGTGCGTGGCACCTAGGTCAGGATGTTACATGCGTGCAAGTATTGTTATATAATGATGAATATGAGTAGTGAAGTACTTCACACTGAGTTATGGTGATGCACCAGACTGGAGTTTGATGCATTGTATAGGTAATTACTGCAACTCGACTTGCAGTTGATGTGACTTAAGGAGTTACCCCTAGGTTCTAGGTTGATCCATTATTCACTCAATGGATCAACCATTAGTATCAACTCATGATCACGTTGTAATTTTATTTATACATGGTTTATTGTTTTATGTATGTTTAATACTACAAGTGATCACATGGAATAATAAACAAGCATGCACCAATAAAATGAACATGCGATGCGAGGGATATTTTCTATTTATTGCATAATTAGTTGTGAGTGCGACCACATAGTACGTTCTTATGAGATAGAAAATTATTTCATTTAATCATATAATAATAATAAAACTCTCAAAGAAATATTAAGTCCCAAACACCTTTAATCATTTGAATTTTAACACAACTAGGTTTTTAGGGTGCTCGTTCAGCCATAGTTGAGGGTGTCTCCTACTACTGGGGGATTCTTATGAGAAAAATGGGTTGACTTAACCAAAGTTGGTAGTTAAGGATTATCTATATATAACTTTCTATCAATTTAGTGGTAAGTGTTGAGGTAATAAATGTTATGATTCCAATAAATTGAGACTTTACTCAACAGATCAAGGAACCATGAGTTAATAGAGTTGGCCAGTCAAACACCTACCTTGAACTTTACGAGTAGTGGTGTATCCATATCTTATAGACTGTGAGGGAAAGTTCAAGGATCCATACCACTAGAATACTCAACCGTTAGAGTATTTTTATTATAGTAAATAGGGTTCCTAGAATTCAATAAAATAGTGGGAGATATTTAATGATTTAATTAATCAATATCTAAATCTTTAATCAAGATAAAATATTATTAATCTTCTAGATTTATTTTTGTAGAAAATGGAAAGTAATACCATAATGAATATTGTGATATTTATTGGAAAAATTTAATGTTTTATCTAGTACGGGTTTCTAAAGAGTAGTATAGATGCTTGAACACAATACTATGATATATGAAATTCAAGGTGTTGGTTTCCCCAACACCTGTTAAGACACCTTAGGAAGAGAGGGTGTTAAAAATGCTTACAAGAGACTCGGGTATTATGCATATGATAGTTTTTTCATAATTCTATCATCAATGTATGATGTGAGTTGTGGATACAACATTGGGACATGGATGATATAACATGTAGTCTCATCTCTAATAATCTTATGAGGATAAAGAGAATAGAGATATGAATAGGTGATAATTACACTGGATATGTGTAAATTGAAATATGGATCATGATATTTCAATGGATCCCTTTTTTATATCATTTTCACCCATTTACTCTAGTTTCTTTTAATATTAAAAAACTAACACTATGGATAAAATGCTTTGTTACCTTCTAGGTAAGGTTTTCTAAGCAATAAGAATATTACAAAAATATTGGTCTTTAGTTCTTAAGGAAAAAAAATTTAAAGACAAGGTGAAAAAAAGTCCAATGGAAAGTGTCATGCCAAAGGAACTTTAGCAACATCCTTCAAATAAAGAGGTATTAGTAAGAGGTTATTTTCTTCACATATCATGAAATAAATATATGGAAGATAAATTCAATGAATAGAATTGAATAATAAAGTACTCACTTCTTATTTAATAAATATTCATCAATTTAAATTAATGTTTTGGTCATACATCTTGGGTATTAAATACAATATTCTTTTCACGTATTTTATTTGAATAAAATAACTAATTAAGTATAGAAAATTTACGATAAATAACTTGTATTCACTAAGTGGATAAAAAAGGATGGTTCCTAAGTTAGTAGTGTGAAGTACACAACTTCTAATTTCTAAGTTTAATGATTCTAGATAAAATTTTATTGAGTATTACCAAAAAATTATCTCATATGTCCCTTATAAACAAGGTGACGTTATTCTAAGCAAAATAATGAATTTGTCTTGTGGTATATCATACTCAACCAATAGTTTAGTGATTCTTGAATCATATGAAATACCTTATGAATATAAAATGTAAGACTTATTTACCCAGTTGTGGAAAGATAATTCTTTGTTAAGTAAAAATAAAAGCAGACGTCAATGATATACCCAATATGGTATTTATACTCAGTAGATATAAACACCTTAGGTATCATCAATGTATATATTTATTTATTTTGGATAGATAAACCTTTAAATATAAAGGTACGCCATAAAGATTTTGGAATTAGTTCAACCAGAGAGCGTGAACTATTCCAAGGGTAAGCTAGAGGTATATTACTATGTTTCATAAGATTAATTTAAGTGATTATTAAGGAATATGAAAGTGAATAATGGTATATTCATGGTCATAATATATAATATTCTTCAGGCTGGTCTGCTGAAGAATATCTTGAACAAGCATTCATTGATCGATATAATGTAGTGTGGAGTAATTCCTAAATATATATTACCTTATCCACATCTAGGTTGTGATGCTCATAAGGAGGATCAATAATGAGTTTTACATGTTAAAATTGATCAAAAAATGTAGTTCTAGATAATTACTAAATGCATATTTCTGTATACACAATAGAGTTACAATGTTAGAAAAGGATCATCAATGTTAAAACTCATGCATTGCAGATACTTCCATTTTTTGAGACATGATTAGAAAATGATGGTGTTATCCCATAACCATATGCCAACTATCATGAAAATGGATATCATATGAGTTATAGTATGATGGAAATAAATTATTTCATAATACATGTTTTTAGATAAAAATATTTTGTTAGGATATAAACAAACTTGCATCAAGAAAAACACAAAGTGCATATAAAGTAATTATCCTAAAAGTTTCTTAGAATATTACAAAAGTCCCTATGACAGAAAGGTTAAAGTTATAGTTATAGTGATAGACTATAATACTATAAACGGGTGCACATTTATACTTGAGATAGTGGGGGTAATACTGAATTAGGTTTATTCAATTCCAGAGATGCACATATGGTTGGCATTGGAACAAGTTCCACAAGTGATGTGGAAGAGGAATGTTCAGAGACACATACTGTGTAGGAAGGTTAAAACCATAATGATTGTTTTATATTCACTATGGTCAGTGATAAATCATTCATTGAGAATAATAAATCCTATAAGTAATCATTATATGGAAATTATCTAAAATTGACAAGATCAATTAAAATTCAATAATGGATTCCATGGATTAAAGGACAGGGTGCTTATTATTCTGAATACTTTAGTGGGTATTCAAATGAGACTATACATGGATGGTACAAGAATAATAACAATAAATATTTACTGGTAATACCAAGTCATTATTCCTAAATCCATTATAATTTTATGTATCATAGCAAATTTCTATGATCATATTTTTGAGAATTAGAAGCCAATACCACCAATTGTGGAAGGTCTATATATGACGCAATGAGAAAGGGATGGTGACATTAGATAAAGACAATAAGGAGTGAAATTTATTGTAATCTAGTTTAGTATTGAAGTAAACAAAAAAATAATTGAATATTCATTTATAATGAATCTTTTCCATGTTTCTACCAGATTTTAGTGGGAGTTACATTGTTTTCCATGTGAAATATGTTTGATAACATATGGAAAACAACTATTGGTCTTGTAGCTAGTTAATACCAGGATGAATGTAATTCTATGGTGATTAACTTAAAGTAACAACCTAAGTTATAGGGAATAGGATCTACTGAGTTAGATCTAATGGTTTCTTATACCTAATAAATTGTACATATACTGATAAGGTATTGATAAATACAAGTTGGAACAATTTGAGTTAGAATTTTTTCTAGTGTCACATGGAATAAATCTCTCTAAGAAGACATGCATGTGAATAGGAGGAGATTAAAGTGGTGAGTTTAATTCTATGTTCTTATATGATGGATCATTAACATGTTCCATGATATGTATAAGATATGATATTTCCAACATATACTTAATGATTGGAAAATTTTAGTTATATCTAGGGGAACTTCAGGGGAAGCAGTCTGAATTATCCAATTAAACTTGAGGAAGTACAAGGGATATGTACCTAGTAAGTGAAGAGGAAAAGATACTAGTTTTTTGGGGACTAAAACTAATATTACATAGATAAATATGATCTAATATCACAGTTAGGTTAAGGTAATGATCAAGATAAGCTCATTCAATCCATTGGTGTCCATGTCTACAAATACCGAGTACGTTGCAGCTTCTGGGGTAGCTAAGAAGCAGTATAAAATATGAAACATTTTTTTCTAGTTCTTGTAATCACACCTAGTAAGTAAAGTATTATAATAATGTAAATTATGATACTATTACTAACCAAGATGTTAAGTTTTGAAATTGGAAAAAATAGCATACACTCAGGTTTTACATCTCTTGAGGAGTTTTACTCAAGGAGGTGAGGTCACACATAGAAGACTAGCCGCATAGTGGAGACATGGAAGACCCAGCAATTAAAGTCATGACTTAGTAGAAATATGATCTTAATCATGTGGAAGAGAACAAGCATAGTTGTCAAGTAGGATCTAGTGAAAGTAGGTGTTTTATAAAATTGGGTGCCCTATACCCAATTTTATAAATACTTTTGATTACCATATCATGAATATAGTGAGTTATTCCTAACTTTTACTTAATATTTTAGTGTAAACATTTTTGAATCCACTATTAAATGGTAATGTCCATAGATTAATTGACGTATCAAAAGGTTATAGAAGATCCCAAGTTATAATGAGAACCTTGAGATATTATGACATTAATCTTAAATATATGTCCTATGGTCTAGATATATCATACTGACTGGACACAATCAATGTTTAGCTATCAGGTGTTGTGGGCTCATAAGCATTGAGACTTCTTCCCATTAAGTTCTCACTTGGTTATATTTAGTAGTTGAGATCATGAGGATAGACCCGCCAATAGGAACACCACATGTTTTGGATGTCATTGGAAGTTTTTATCTATGGACATATGTATTGATCACCTAAATTGAGATCATTATAAATTTGTTCCATTTGATTGCATACTTTGATGCAAGGCAAAACCCATGATAATGAAATCATGGTGAGCTATCTTATGTTGGGTGCATCATTGGTGGTACGGCATTGGTTGAATGATCAAGATAGAATTTTTTTCTTTTGAGTTGAGGAAGTAATATATATCAGGACAGATTGATTAGGATGGTACTATCTTAATAAATCCATGTTCATGGTAGTAAAAGGTAAATCCATCCAGTTAAATCAATAAATAATAAAGTAAGAAATGATGATGACATGGGTGTGTATCTTTCTTTATGAGATATCTAAATACAAAGAGATTGTATTATATAGTGTGTGTTTGTAGGTTGGTTCTCATTGTTATGACTACTCCTTATCTCTTTAGGGGTCATGATGGGTTGCTAGATTTTGCTCCTTGTTTATGAATAATATTCACTACTATAAAGATAAGGGCCTAGAGGGTCACACATAATAGCATATTCAAGAATATGACTTATTCAGGTGAATAGGAATATAAGACATGGCGGGTCCCGCCACTAGGGTCTAAGATTTGTCCAAGGTTGTATGATCACCAAAGAAATAAATAAATTCAAATTATTCAAGTTAAGAATAATTGGAATTGAATTTATTTATTAAATATATTTACAAGTATTAAAGTAAATACATGGAAAATATTATATAAATGAATATCAGTTTAAATATTCAAGGTTCATTTAATATTTTCAAAAACAATGAGCCAGGTTAATGGATCAGGTTTTATCATGTAATATATCTATTATATTATAAGAAATTGATAAAAATATAAATGATATTTATGACTCGTTACAGTTTGTTATAATATACTATTTATATAGTTTGTAAAAATGTTCAGGGTTCGGGGAGCCTTTTTCGGCTAATTTCATAACACACTATAAATAGGAAGAGAGAAGCTCTCACATATGGACTATTCACTATGAGCTCTTGAGAGATTCTATATCCTCTTCCACTTACTAAAGAGAGAATCACTTGATCTAGGTGATCATATCAAGCTCTCTCTCATGTATCGAAAGGTATGTCGATGCGGTGATCATTAAAACATTGAAGATGTCGTCAGATCTCCATGATAACACCCAGAATTTGAGAATCAATGATCCTGCATATTTTTTAAGTGCATGTGGACAATCTATAGGAATTCGACTTTGGATTCTTTGAGAAGTGATCACCAGTGGTGATCATATGATGTATTCATGGCTTTAGATCAAACCAGACATTTATGGTTTATTATTGTGCTTAAAATTCTTCACATGATATCCTCGAGCTTTAACTGAATAAGCAATTTTCAAGTTATGATGTTGTTATTTCAATCACTGATGAAAAAATTAATTAATTCTTGGACCAACAAATTCTGTTACGTGCCCCGGTACCTTCATTATGTTGTATGATTCTTATATAAATGAAGATTTCACATTAATATCTATGTTGTATAGGATGACAAATGAATTTTCTGCTTATGGAAATTTTTCAGGATATAACATTAAGGGAACTGAAGGGTGTCCCATTTTTTAACAAGGTACACATTCAATTAGGTTGAAACATTCATCAAAGACTGTGTTTCTATGACATAACATATTTCTACCCTAACGACATAAGTATTGATCTTGGATGACATCATTCAATGGGAGTTCATAAGAACATAAAACATCATCTCCACTAACAGATGATCAAATTTTTGAGAAATTAAAAGATATGGACATTGATTTTGGTAAATATTTTTTGAAAAATTTTATGAAAACTAATTGGAAAAGGTGATCACTTTTTTTGAATTACCATACTAGAATTATTTGTACGTCAGACTTTTTCTTGATGTCATTCATGTTGAAAAAAATGTATGTGATAGTGTCATTGGAACATTACTAAATGTACCCCAAAAAAATAAAGGATAAAATTAAGTCTAGGTTGTACATGGTTAAAATGGTAATACATGAATATTTGGTGCTAGTGAAGGGTTAAAAATGGACTTTTCTTCCTCCAGATGTTTACACCCTTTATGGGTAGTAGAGATATCAATTTTACAACTTCTTGAATGATGTAAAGGTTCCAAAGGGGTATTTTTTGAATATCAAGAATATTGTGTCAATGACTAATTTAAATTTAAAGGGTCTAAAATCACATAAATATCATATTTTGATGCAATATCTAATTCCTATAGATTTATATTGAATTTTTCTAAAGATTTTTTGGAATACATTAACTAACCTCTATTTCTTTTTCAAAACTATATGCAGAAAAGTTATAGACTTGGTGAAATTTCCAACTATGGAAAAGAAAATTTTTATCATATTATGTGAATTAGAGATTATCTTACTGTTGAAATTATTTAATATGATAGTTCAATTGATGTTCCACTTGGTAAGATAGATTCAACTATGTGTTCCTATACATTATATATGGATGTACCTCATTGAACATTATATGAATATTTTGAAAGGGTGTTTCAAAAATAGAAGTCGTCCATAAGGTTGTACTATAGAGAGATATATTGTTGAGGAAGCCATTTAATTCAATACTGAATACATGTCTGGTGTGTAAATCATTGGTCTACCAAAATCTCGTCACACTGGATGGCTTGTGGATAAAGTAATTTTCAAAATAGATATTTTCACAATCATTATTACAAATCACGATCAAGCCCACCTTTATGTTTTGCATAATATTTTAGTGGTTTACCCATATGTTGAAACCCATAAATAAATTCTTGAGCATTTTAATCCATCAAGGGGTGAATGTTGGATATCAAATACACATAATCAATAGTTTATAGGATGTTTTTTAGACCATATTTTTAAAGATTCATCTAAAAATCTAGATTCAATTTTAGAACAACTATGATGGATAACCAGAGAAACAAGTGTGCATGTATTATCTTATAATTATTATATAATTAATGGTTATGTGTTCTATACAAATGAACATGATGAATAAGCACCATGAAAAATAGTGGAGTTACACTTGTGGATGAAGTGAAGCATGTATCCAGTACCAAGGAAAAAAATTAAATTTATGTGAATATGTCATACTTTGGAATCATAAAACAAATATGGTATTTGGATTATACAACATTACAATTGCTTATTTTTCAATTCAATTGGGTTGATAATAGGAGTGTTGTTAAAATTGATGAATTGGGATTCATGAAAGTAGATTTCAGTAAGGAAGGGTATAATGACAAACCATTTATAATAGAATCATAGTCAGTACAAGTATTTTATATTCCAGATCCCATAAACCAAACATGATCAATTTTTATATTATTGACCAAAACTACTGAAGGGTCGTGTGTCAATTCAACTAAGGATAACCCTTTTATTAAGACTTTATAATCATTCCTCAGTGTTCCCAATGTAGATGGGGTATTTTATATCATAGGAGTTCACAATGAAGGTATTTGGATACTCAATAGAGGGGTTAAATCCCTTCAACCTTAAAAAATAGTTCAATAGTTAGGTTATATTTTTTTAATATATATTATGTTACCTTATATTATTATTTGTTCACTACAAAATTTATGTAATCTAAATTAAATTTTCAACTACTTCTATAGATAATGACTTCTTCACAAGTCGATGTTCCCAATCCCGAGGAATAATAGGTTTCTCAACATGTTGGTGCTCCAAATGAAGAGGAACAACAACCTTATGCACATGATGATTCTACCAATCTATAGGAACAACATATTTATTATTTTGAAGTTGATGACATGGTAGATGGTGAAAAATTGATGTCCCAAAAAAATAGGAGTGTCGTAGTGTGATGGTGTTAGAAAAAATTATTAAGGTGAGAAACAAAGGCATCAAATTCCCAGTTGGATGGAATGCATGCGGTGATCCTATTAACCCCAAAAAGGTAATCTTAATTAGTAACATTGGGATCACCACTTTCATACACATGTCAGTTTATATATATTCATGGTATAATGTTGTGTCACACTTAAGACACTAATTTTTGAAGATATTAAGGAAAAATTATGATATAATTTCTTTATTTTACTAAAAAAATAATGAAACACTGACTTACTCTTCATTATCCCTTGAAGTTAGAATTTATATTAGATGAATCCTGAATGATATTTATATTAATTCTCACTATAAAGGCTCATAGAGGCTTTAATACAATTCTTATGAAGTTTCATATCAAATATGTTGAAGGGAACATAAATCTATACCCACTATAGTTGTATGCACACCTGATAAACCAACAAGTATGGGATGCGTTTATTGGTCATTGTGAGGAGACATCTTTTCAGGTACATTGTGAATGGTAATACATTGATTGAAAATAAATGTATTAATCACTTTGATTAAGAAATGTTAATTTATGAAATAGAAAATGAGTGCTAACAATAATAAACTGGAAACAAAACCAACATACCCCTACTGTAACGCAAGGACGAGGTATGCTTCACTTGAAAAAAAATGGTAATTATTTTAAATCTACCATAATAATTTTACGTGACATGAAACAAAAACATAATTATGTCTCTCTATTTATATTCACATTGATGAATCCAAATCCAAATATACTTTCATCCCACATCATGTGTTATGGAAGGAGGCACATGTAAATAAATAAGGGATACTAATAAATGAAAACACACAAAAAGTGTGGGAATCATGTGTAGGTATGAAATAATAAAAAAAATGATTTAAATTAGAATTACATAACAATTATTACTTATTTTATTATATTTTTATCTAACTTAGACACAAGAATCATCATCATATGTATCAGATGAAAAACTACTATCAATGGCCTTGAAGTGTCCATAATAGTATGTTTACATCAGAGGTGTGGGTTTTAGGGTGTCACCCCAAACATATTTTGAGAAAAGAAACAAAAATGGGGGTAAAGATAAGAAAATGGAAGAGTTTTAAGAATTATTATCTTCTCTTGAGAAAAAAAAATAATTAGTAGTAAAAGTTTTTAAAAAGTGTTATTGGAAGGAATCAAAGAAAATAAAGAAAATAAGAATAACCATTGTGTGAAGATCCATCCCCTCCCCCCCAGCCCACCCCCAATAGCTTTGAGGTGATCAATTCCCATTAAAGAGATGTCTTAACATAGTTAATAAATATTTTCATAATTATTTATGTGAAATTTGAATTTGGAAGACACTGATACCTTTCATGTACTGATATTCTACAGAGTGGAAATGATTGTGATTTATATCTATAAACACCCACCCATCACCTTATCATGATGGGTACCATGTATAATATCCAAGTAGATACTCTCCACAACATATAAGTTTCAATAGGTTATGTGATATTGGTGATTAACATCTCTCAAGAGCCAAGCACTGAGTTACCTGTTCCACTTGATAATGCATATATTCTTATGGTGCAGTAAGATATTAGAACATTTGTATCATTGTCATTAGATCTTGTAAAAAACACTTTGATAAGGAGGTATTAATTTCCAAAATAATTAATGAAAAAAGGACTGAAATAAGGAATTTTATTACAGACAGAAAAAGGGAAGGGTTGAAATGGAAGGTCTAATCAAAATGATTTAAAGGATAAACTAACCAATCGAAAAGATATTCACAAAGTACCTTTACCCCACATTCTCAACTTCCACATTTACTAAAATTAAAGTTTAATATAGATACAATGTTAAAAAATGGTGATAAGACTGCAGTTGATTGTAAAGAATAGATATAAGGAGAGGATATTATAGACTATATTGGTCTTGATAATGTAAATGAAATCCTCATGGATGAATGGATAGGAGTATCAATTATAAATGTATACATGAGGTGTGTTTTCGTAATTTCTATTTCCAACAGTTGATCTACTGTGTTAATTGTGACTGAATTATATTCATATTTTTTGTAGAAATATATGTGAATAATATTTGAACGGAAAGCCCAGTGAATAGAAATTTGGACTCATTAGTCCTTACATAACTTCTACATAAGAATTAAAATTGGAACTAAACCAAATTGAAGTAATATATGACAAACTGGACAAAATGTTTAAAAAAACTAACAGAAGATAGATAATTCTTAATACCCATGATTTATGGGTAAAACTCTACAATTTAATCATTTAAAATATATTTTCATTAATTTCATTAATTATTCCTTTTTTTAGGTTTCATTGGTTACTCATTTTAGTTAATTTGGATACTACAAAGATATATTTTCTAGATTCAATGAATGGATACCTAAAAGTCGAGCACACATGATGAACTTTATCAAATTTTAATACACTTCATGCAATGTTTTATGAATATAACTTCAAGTTATACATTTTATATTATTTTTTAATGATTGTTCCATTATGATAGGATGGTGTTTAAATATCATAAAAATCATGGCATAAGGATAGTCCATGAATGAAAGGAGCCTATTGACTTCTACAAGTGGATAATCATTAGAGTATATATAATAATATTTCACTATGAAAACAATATCAAAACAAATTACTTGTTTTTATCAATGTTTTTGTATTGTCTGAAACAAAATAATGGAAAATATTGTGGTTATTATATTTTTAAATTTATGAAATATATCATATGTCATCAACAAACTAGCATCCCTGAAGAGGTATATTTTAAGATAATTACAATTTCATTTAAAATATCTATTAATAATTTATTTATTTATATTTTTCTAGTATTACCAGAACTTTCGATGGAACAAATATTTACAAGAGGAAATAGATTCGTTTATAAATGAATGGGAAAAAAATCTGGTGTCATAATGTATACAAACATCATGGAAAGGTGATTGTTTACTACTTATTTAGTTGATTTCCTCATCATTTTTTTCCCAGTATGACTTGAAGTTAAGGTTTTTAGTTTAAAATTCACATTTTAGTTCCAAACACACGTCACATATTCAAAACCGAGTAAACAAATTCAGATTTTTTTGATACTTTATAAAAAAATCCCAAAGTCATTTTTGATGTGTAAGAATCATATACACCTCAATCTAATACACATTATTCTTGGTATGACTCAAAGTGTCCATTATCAGTTTAAAATTAATAATATAGTTTAAAATTTATATCAATTGCTAAAAACTAATAAAAATAACATGTATTATCTTGATAATTTGGGATAATGATTCATAGGTCATTTGTGACATGTAAGAATCAATACCATGTCAAACCGACACATGATGTAACCGGTATGACTCAAAGTTAAAGTTTTCAGTTTAAAATAACATTTTAGTAAAAAATATAAGCGACATACTCAAAACCAAGAAAACACATTCATATTGTTTTGATAATTTAATAAAACAATACATAATCCATTTTCGATGTGTATGAGGAATCAGGCATACCTCAATATGATGCACGGTGTGACTGGTATGACTCTAAGTGTCTCTTTTTATTTAAAATTGACATTTTAGTAAAAAAGACAATTTATATACTCAAAAATGATAAAAAAAAATATTGTTTTTATACTTTAGGACAACTATCCATAAGTTATTTTTAACATGTAGGAATCAACCACACCGCAATTTGATACACAGTGTACCCGATATGACTGAAATTATGTGGTTTCAGTTTAAAATTGAAATTTTATTAATGTATTATTTCATATTTATGTTTAATATATTTATTTATAGTATTACTAACATAATAATTTTCTTCTTATATAGGTGGATTCTTTTTCTTGAGTTGGGGTGGTTTTTTCAAAGCTACTCATTCTCATGAAATCTTGGACTTGGAGGCTGCAGCTATGATAATGGAAATAGGGAAATGGGTTGAGAATGTATACATACATCATGAAAAGGTAAATTACCTCTACTTATTTAGTTAATTTTATCATTATTTTATCTACTATTTTTAAGTTAATTTCTTTATAATTTTTATCTAATACCAATTTAGTTTTTTTCACATAACTTTTTTAAAGTCATATTTTGGTTTCAACTATCTAAAATAAAACAAAAAAGAGAGAACATGTTCCTTTTAGATGGAAGAGGAAACCCCATGATGTCTAAAACATGAAGTGAATCATAAGGATTCATATACCAAGTGATTTTTTAATAGTTGAATGCAAATGTGAATTCCTGATAATTATTTAGTTAATTTTTTCATCATTTTATCTATTATTTTAAGTTAATTTCCTTATCATTTTTATCTAATACTTATTTAGTTTTTTCACAGGTCTTTTGGGAAGTCATATTTTACATTAAAATATATGAAACAAGCTATAAAATATAGAATGTGTTCCTTTTGTATGAAATAGAAAACCCTATACTACCTAAAATGTGAAGTGAATCGTAAGGATGCATCTACCAAGGGATTTTTCAACTGTTGAATGCAAAGGTGAATTCCTACTAATTTAGTTAATTATGTCATAATTTTATCTACTATTTTTAAGTTCATTTCCTTGTCATTTTTATCTAATAATTCTTTAGTTTTTTTTCATGTATATTTTGGGAATTTATATTTTGCTTTCAAATATCTATAATAAGCCAGAAAAGATAGAACATGTTCCTTTTGGATGGAAGAGGAAACCCCATTCTTCCTGAAATGTGAATTGAATCATATGGATGAATTTACCAAGGGTTTTTCAATAGTTAGATTAAAATTATGAATTACCAAAAGATATTTCATGAAAATTTTCTTGAACAGTGTTGGAATTAGCCATAGCTCAATCACTTGCACCTTAATCCGATACACGGTGTGGTCGGTATGAATCGAACTATATTTTTTAGTTTATAATTTAAATTTTTGTTCAAAATACACATAACATACTCAAAACTCATAAAACACATTCATATTATTTTTATACTTATAAAATATTCCATAAGTCATTTTTGATGCGTAGGAATCAGTTTCACCTCAATCTAACACATTATGTGACCAGTATAACTCCAAGTGTATCTTTTTATTTAAAATTAAAATTTTAGTAAATAAGATAAGTGAGATACTCAAAATAGATCAAACACATTTATAATATTTGTATTCTTTATGAAAACAATCTATAATTTATTTTTATCGTGTAGTAATTAGTTGCACCTCAATCTGATACACGGTATGCCTGATATCACTCAAAGTGGATATTATCCATCTAAAATTGACTTTTTTTAACATTTTTCACTCACTGAAAAATGATAAAACACACTATAATTGTCTTGATAATTTATTAAAATGATTCATAAGTCATTTTTTACATATAGGAATCAGTATCATGTCAAACTGACACATGATGTGACCGATATGACTCAAAGAGCATGTTTATAGTGTAAAATGACATTTTAGTAAAAAAGACAAGTGACATACTCAAAATCAAGAAAACGCATTCAGATTGTTTTGATACTTTTGGAAAATAATAATTAAGTCATTTTTTATGTATAGAAATCATCATCACCTCAATTCTACACATGGTGTGACCGGTATGACTCCAAGTGTGTCTTTTTATTTAAAATTTACATTTTAGTAAAAAAGACAAGTGACATACTCAAAAAGAAGAAAATTAATTCATATTGTTTTGATACTTTAATACAATGATCCATAAGTTATTTTTGATTTTTAGGAATTAGTTGTACCTCAATCTGATACACGGTTTTCCTGACATGACTCAAATTGTTTGTTATCAGTCTAAAATTGAAATTTTAGTTCAAAATGTGTGTTAGTCACTAAAAAGAAAGAAAATGTACTCTAATTTTCTTTATAATTTAGTACAATGATTCATAAGTTCTTTTTGAAATGTAGTAATTAGTATATCATCAAATTTACACACTATGTGAATGACATGACTCAAAGTGCATGTTTTTAGTTTAAAATGGAATTTTAGTAAAAAAATAAAAGTGACATACTCAAAACCAATAAAACACATTCATATTATTTTGATACTTTAGAAAAATAATCCATAAGTTATTTTTGATGTTTAGAAATTAGCTATACCTCAATCTGACACATCGTATGACCAATTTGACTCCAAGTGTGTCTTTTTATTTAAAATTGACATTTTAGTAAAAATGAAAAGTAACATACTTAAAATGAATAAAAATTGTTAATATTGTTTTGATACTTTATTAAAATGATCCATAAGTCATTTGTGACATGAAGTAATTTTCCTCACATCAATCTGATACAAGTTGTTCCTAGTATGACTCAAAATGTCTATTGTCAGTTTAAAATTGATATTTTAGTTCAAAACTTGTGTCCCTCACTAAAAATCAAGAAAATGATCTTTTATTGCATTTATAATTCAGGAAAACAATTCATAAGTCATTTATTATGTGTAGAAATTTGACTCACATCAAACCGACATGTGATGTGATCAGTATGACTCAAAGTGTGTGTTTTGAGTTTAAAATGACATTTTAGTAAAAAATACAAGTGACATATTCAAAACCAAGAAAATTCATTTTTATTGTTTCTATACTTTAGAAAAATGATCCATAATCCATTTGTGATGTGTATAAATTATCCTCACCTCAATCTGACACACTGTGTGATTGATATGACTCCAATTTTTTCTTTTATTTAAAATTGACAATTTAATAATAAAGAAAATTTGCATAATCAAAAAAGAATCAAATTCATTTAGATCATTTTAATAATTTAGGAAAATGATCCATAAGTCATTTTTGATGTGTAGTAATCAACCAAACCTCAATCTAATATACAGTGTTCCCAATAGGACTCAAAGTGTTCGTTACTAGTTTAATATTTACATTTTAGTTCAAAACATGTTCACTCATTGAAAACCAAGAAAAAGCACTCGAATTATCTTGATAATTTATAAAAATGATTCATAAGTCATTGTTAACATATAGTAATTAGTATCATGTCAAAATGACACATGATATGTGAAGGTTCCAGGCACAGCGGAAGCATGGTTGGGGCAGGACCCAACTTTGATTTTTACCATGATCAATGATTATTCCAGGATCAATACAATGATGAACACCAGTCTCCACGGAATATAATCAAAGATTTAGATAAAGAAGAAAGAGTCCCAAAACCTTATAGAAGATCTTGCACATCATGTTTATAATTAATTTAATTAATTTCATAAAGAAAAATAATACTTTTATCTTTGGTATTTTTCTCCATTGATGATGTTGATCATCTGGATTGACCCTTCTGAATTATCTCATTGCGGTTCTAAGGATCCAAACTAGAATCTATTTAACGGTGATCTACACGTGCTCTGATGGCCTCTGATCGACATCGCTCGTTGGGTGCTAGCGCAGCGAAGCAAGTGTCTTGTGTCCGTCGTTCTTGATCGCTAATTCTTTAGCCTTGAAGAACGTCTCTCATTCTTGAGAGTGGAGAGAAGAGGATTCGATAGAGAAATTGTTTGGGTCAACAATTCTCAACTCACCAGGTGTGTGGTGTGGTGTATGGCACAATAGGGTTACTTGCCTATTTATATACATGGAATTTTAGTTACAATATTTAATTGCATAGCAACAATTAAATACATTCATGAACTTAGATAAAACCCATGCATTTAATAATAATACCGCGTCATTATTTATAGTGAACCAACTTGTGCAAAACGGAATTATAAATAAAATTCTACGTCACAAAATAATATCATCGTTATTTTAACTTGTTCTAACTAGTTAAATAATTATTTACCATCTTACAAATAATTATTTTACTACCGGACCGACCTTGGTCCGCTCGAACTCCACCCCCATTTATTGAACACCTGAATAAATAAATAAATAATTTATTCTCTTAAATAAATATTTTATTTACAAACTAGTAAATAAATATTTATTAAATGTTCAATAAAATGAATAAATATATTTTATTTTATTTATGTGATCATATTAACTTGAATAAAATTATTCCATGATCTTGAGAATAATATTTATTTCATTAATTAAATTCAAATAGAATTTAACTGAGACCACCAAAAACACTTAGTGTGTGACCCTCTAGGATTCTCTCATTGGCATTAGGCGGGCTTACCTAAAGTCCAAGAGTACTGTCTAGCAACGAGTCAAGGCACCCAAGATAAAGAACATAAAGTCGCAACAATGACATCCACATATGAACACTCATTGTGTAATATAATCTCTTTATCACAATATCTCATCAAGCAGGTTTCATGATTGTGTCATCAACTTTTATGCTTGATACGTCGTTCTTTAACTACCTGAAATAAACTTGTCATTACACCATGGCCATGGAATTTCACGTGATGGTTCTATTTTAATCAAAGGGTCAAGATATAAACTTCCATAAATGGAAGGGACAAATCCTTTCTCGACTTATCCATTAATAACATGCCACTCGTTATGCACCCAACGTACCCTACTTCCCACCAACTGTCTGTATGACGATTTTCATCAGTAAATAAAAGTGTGTAAGTCGTGACACGTATAAATGATAATATTAAAGTCTAAGGATCATTACACATTCTCGTAGATAGAAATATCTAATGACACCAAAATATGAGGAATTCCTACTAGCGGGTCTGTTCTCATAATCTCTTATCTTGAAGATTACCAAGTGAGAGCTTCATGAGAGGAAGTCTCATTTACTTACGAGTACTCTCACCTAACGGTATGCATGCTATGTGTCCCATCATAGCATATCATCTAACCGCAGAACTATATTTAAGAATATTGTTATAGCATTTCAAGTTTCTCATTATAGCGGGGAATAACCATGACCTTATCAATGCAACAAATACTCTAGGATATTATTACATTATAGTCATACAGAATAATGAAAAATATGTAATAATATATTATATATTCATTTAATCAAAGTAAAACCACTTGGTTCTAGGACACCAACTCTTACAAACTCTCACTTGTACTAGAGCCAACTGCATATGACTTTCAGTCTGCTAGACCTCACATGATGATCATGTTTCTACTGAGTCAAGGCTTTAGTCAAGGGGTCCACCATGTTGTCTTCCATGGAAATACTACTCACTGAAACTTCACCTCTCTGAGAAAAATCCCCCAATAGATGATACTTACGAAGTATGTGCTTCATCCGCTGATGTGACCTTGGCTCTTTTGCGAGAGCCACCGTTGTAGTATTATCACAGTACAGTGTGATGGGATCTTTACTACTAGGTATCACATCTAGCTCCTAGATGAAGCTTCACATCCAAACTGCTTCTTTAGCTACCTCAAAAGTTGCGATATACTCGGACTCTGCTATAGAATCTGCGACCACAATCTGGTTTGAGCTCTTCCAGCTCACTGCACCTCCATTCAAAGTGAAGATGTATCCCATTTGCGACTTAATGTAATCTTGATCAGTCTGGAAACTAGCATCTGCATATCCTCTGATGACTAGTTCCTCATCTCCTCCATAAACCAGGAACATATCATTAGTATGCCTTAGATACTTTCGGATAGTCTTGATTGTCATCCAATGACGGTCACCTAGGTCATCTTGATATATGTCTACTGCACTCAATGCGTAGGTGACATCCAACCTAGTACATAGCATGGCATAAATGACTGACCCAATAGCTGATGCATATGGAGTCTGTGCCATTATCTTTCTTTCCTAATGTGTCTGAGGACACATTTTCTTGGAAATATGAATGCCATGTGACGTTGGCAACAATCCCCTCTTGGATAGTTCCATACTAAATCTCTTCAGTATCTTATCAATGTATGTACTTTGAATTAAGCCCGGTAATCTCTTGGATCTATCATGATGTATCTTGATACCAAGAATATATGCTACCTCTCCCAAGTCTTTCATGGAGAAGCATTGATTCAACCATGCCTTAACAGACTGCAAGACTGGTATCTCATTTCCAATGGGTAATATGTCATCAAAATATACTATTAGGAAAATGATTGCACTCCCACTAAACCATTGTAGACAAAAGGATCACATTCATTTTTGATAAAACAAAATTCCTTTATGGCTTCATCAAAATGAATGTTCCATGACCTGGATTCTTTCTTTAATCCATAAATGGATTTCTGCAACTTGCATACCTTATTGTCATCCTTTGGAATCACAAACCCTTCAGGTTGTGTCATGTAGATATCTTCCTAAAGTTTCCCATTAAGGAATGTTATTTTGACATCCATTTTCCAAATATCATAGTTATGGTAAGCCGCAATAGCAAGTAGAATTCTGATGTATTTCAGCATTGCAACTGGTGAGAAGTTTTCATCGTAGTCAATTCCTTGATGCTGTTTAAAACCTTTTTCAACCAGTCGTGCCTTATAAGTACTTACTTGTCCTACCATGCCCATTTTATTCTTGAATACTCATTTTCAACTAATAGGCTTTACATAAACTGGAGGATCTACCAAAATCCAAACTTAGTTTTGGTACATGGAATCCATTTCAGAATTCATGGCTTCTTGCCACTTGGAAATGTCTATGCCACTAATTGCTTCCTTGTAGGTTAGAGGATCATTATTATCAACTAATAAGGAGTCACCATCCTTAGTAACTAGAAAACCATACTATTATGGTTCTCTAACCTCTATTGTACTCCTACACAGTACTTGTATCTCTAGAACAGATTCTTCTTCCATGGGGCTTTGTGGAATCTTTTCCTGTAATAAATCTTGTGCACCTTGAGCCTCGACTTCATCAAAGTCTATCTCACTCCCACTATCTCTTTTGGATATTTTATCCCTCTCAAGGAATATGGCATGTCTTTCCACTATAACCTTTTTTTCTAAGGGGTTGTATAGGTAATATCCCCTTTTTTACTTGGAGTATCCTATAAAGGTACACTTTGTGCCTCGAGGTGTGAGTTTATTACCTGAAGAGGCTTTAACAAACGCTTCACTACCCCACACATGTAAATTCAATAACATGACTTTTCTTCCACTCCAAAACTCATATAGAATTCCATTTATCAATTTAGTTGGTACTTGGTTTAGTATGTTTTTCGCTGTTTGTAACGCATATCCCCAAAAATATAATGGAAGAATTGAATGACTCGTCATTGATCTCACCATGTGTAATAAGGTTTGGCTCCTCCTTTAACTTACACCATTCCATTGAGGTTTGTAAGGAGGAGTGATTTGGGATAGGATCCCAAACTCTCGTAAGTAATCAATGAAGTCCTGATTAAGATATTCCCCACCTCGATCTGAGCGGAGTTTCTTAATATTCTTACCAAGCTAGTTTTCAACTTCATTTTTGTATTTCTTAAACTTATCAAAGGAATTTGACTTATACATCATTAAGTAGATATATCCATATCTACTAAAATCATCAGTAAAAGTTATGAAGTATGAGAACCCACCCCTTGCTTCAACTGGAAATGGTCCACACACATCAGTATGAACCAATTCAAGAATCTCTTTAGCCCTTTCACCTTTCCCACCAAATGGGGCTTTGGTCATTTTGCCTTGTAAACATGCATGACATGCGCCAAGTGGTTTTAGTTCAAAAGAATCTAAATATCCATCTTGATGTAACTTTGTCAAGCGTTTCTCATTTATATGACCTAGCCAATGATGCCAAAGTTAGGTGTGGTATGAGTCATGTGAAGTATCTTTGTCATCGATTTCCATTACTTGGTTTGTGTAATCCAACACCTAAAGACCATTGTATAAATGTTCCCTACCAAAACAAATGCTATCTTTATAAAATAAGCAACATTCATTTCCAAAATTGAAAACAAATCCATCTATATCTAGTCTAGATACAGAAATTATATTTTTGGTTACATAAGGCACAAAAAAACAACCCTTTAAAACCAAGATCATCCCAGTTAGCAACATGAGGTGGTAGTCCCTAATAGCTACAGTAGAAATTCTGGCTCCGTTGGCTGCTCATAGATCTACCTCCCCTCGATTAATCTTCCTAAATCTACTTGGTTCATGTATTTGGATACATATTGAGCACCACAAGCTGTATCTAACACCCAATTTATAGAAATAGATAGATTTCATTCGATAAAAAATGCACCCGAAGCTTCCCCTTTCTTCTTAGGATGTGTGCAGTTCTTCTTCCAATGGCCCTTCTTACCACATGCGAAACAAATAGCCTCTTGTTCCCTTGACTCCCCTTTTATCTTCATTTTCTTGGAAGTCCGTGAAGAAGCTTTAGGCTTAAATCTCTTCACCTTCCCTTTCCTCTTATTCACCATAAGAATAGAAGGCTTTTCGTGCTTCATATCTTTGTCCACTTGGTGAATGAGGATAATAAGATCAGATAGAGACTTCTCAATGTTGTTCATATTGAAATTGACAACTAAGTTAGAGAAGATATGAGAGAGTGATGCGAGAATGATATCGGTGCCCAATTCTTCGGGGATTTTAAACCCTAGAACCTCCTGGAGCTCAATGTAGCCAATGAGCTTGACTACATGAGGCCCAGCTGGGGAACCTTCTCCAAGCTTACTCTGAAAGAGTGCCTTAGAGATCTCAAACCTTTCCTGTATTTCTCTCTCTTGGTAAAGACCATGGAGGTGCTCGATCATGCTATAAGCATCCATGTTTTCATGAGACTTCATTAGCTCAATAGACATTGATGATAACATCAAAAATTGAACGTCAACCGTTTCATTTATATGTTTCTCATATACCAGGAAATCCTCATCACTCGCCTCCTTGGTAGGAGGATTAGGTAATGATGACTCCAGTATGTAAGACTTTCGTTCATGGCATAGGATAACCCTAAGGCGTATAAACCATTCTTGGAAGTTACTACCGGTGAGGATGTTGTATTTATCCAAAAATTGATCGCATGGATAGTGTGGTTGATGATCTTGTCATTTTTATTCTACAATTAAAAGATCAGATCATTAGTACTTTCTTGATTACATTTTATGAGAAATAATAAATTTTATTAAGTCTCCCACTATTTTATCAAGTCCCAATGGCCCTCACCATTGAACCCAGAATGTTCAGTTGACATGACATTCTAGTGGAAAGGATCCATATTCCCCTTCACATAACCCCAACAAGGGTTGTTCAAGATATTAGAAGGTATTTAGGTAGGAAGGTCGTTGCCAACTGTGGGCTTGCAGCTCCTTGATATGTTGAGTGGACTCCCCAATCTTGAAATCATGACTTTGGATTTCCTCAACTCTTGCCTCCAATATTACACCAAGTCTAGAAAGGGATACTCCTCTTGATGTAATATGGTTA
Source organism: Viscum album (assembly GCA_963277665.1). Taxonomy (NCBI): domain Eukaryota; kingdom Viridiplantae; phylum Streptophyta; class Magnoliopsida; order Santalales; family Viscaceae; genus Viscum; species Viscum album. The sequence continues at coordinate 1,411,845,766 of OY728133.1, read as the reverse complement.
AGTCAACCCGAAACCTTTCATAAGGTCTTCCTGTATAAAAGTAAGTGTCCCGACAAGGTTTGGTCAAACACATAGTTTTATTGAGTTTTCCCCTTTAATCAAGTAACGAGAGGCTTGTTCTGACTTAATATTTTATTTGAGGGATTTTTATCTCTTATGCGTGAATTTCTTATTATCATTATCACACGCTTTTTAATATTAAGTGGAACTTACTGAAGTGATTAACCATGTCTTGATAATATTTACGCATAAGTCTGGTTTATTTTAGTTTCATCTTGCATGCTTGTTTAATTTATTAATTATGTGATCGTGATAACACATCCATAATGATAAACCATGCAACTGAAAAAAAATAAAATAAAGTAAATGGCATGATCACGGTCTTTTCTAATGGTTATTTTATCTAGCGGTTGATAAACTAACCCTAATCTAGGGGAGAAACAACTTGAACCTTTTGGGTTCGTGTTTGTAGATTCCACCTATCCACCTCTGTATCTCCTGGGATTGGTTTCGTCTCAGCTCCAGCTTGAACTGACTCCACTAGCTTGGGAGTTCCATCCATTACATATGTTTTTTTTAACTCATGTATAGGTGATGGGTAAAAGGGGTTTTTACATAAAAGAAACTTTGGGCATGTAGGCCCTATATATTAATAAGGAGAAGGCTTGCAGGCCAACAAATTTAATTTAAATAAATAAATTAAAAGAAACCATCCACATACAAAGGTCTTGGTCTAACTCATGATTATCCATACATGCAACGATGTTTACGCATAAATAAAACTAGCATTCAATTCTTTAATTGTTCTCATTTAAGATAAATTGTGCTTGAATCAATTAATTATCATCTTTAATTAGTCAATATTTTTATCTTAAATCCTTTTTTTTAATTTCCTTGATATTATCATCCATAATAATTTTAAAAAAATAAATTAATTTAAAATTATCTTTGTATATAACTTGTATCTTGGAGACAACCCGGTGAATTCCTATTCATAACTACCCAATGAGTAGAAATGAACATTACGCAAATGTTAAATTAAACACATATATATAAAACACCTAGCACGTATTGTGCCTCAGCTTTATGCCTGCACGATGGTATACGTCTCAAGGGTTTGTATAATATAATAATAAATTTTAATAAATCTACGTAATTTGGATGAGTACACGATGTGTAGTTCTAACTACACGGTGTGTACTATTTTTCACCATCTATCCAAAGTACACACCTGAGGAAACGACGTGTGAGTGTACTTCAGAAATATTTGGAGTACATGGCATGTTCAGTGGGCCACACGTCGTATAGTTTCTCATTACATGGTCTCTAGCCGAGAAAGTTGTGTATGGGGTACACGAACCAACCCTAACCCGAAGGGACTACACACTGTGTCCATTGGGCCACACGGCGTGTAATCCAGAAACCATGTGCCACCTATTCCTAGTCAACACACAGAGTCATTTAAGACTTAGAAAGACTCTAACACATGGCTTGGTTTGGCGGACCGGTTCAATGCATTGAATTTTGACTACACGGTGTGTACTACCGAATACATGTCATGTGTTCTGGTGTTGTATGGCCAGGAAGATTTGGAACCTCAAGATGAGATCCTCTATTTTATTTTAATCAAAATTAAAAGAAAATATCATTTCTGTAAGGTGAGCGAGAAACGAAAGAGGAGGAATAGATCTTGAGATTCAAATTTGCATAATGATTAACTTGAATTGAAACAGCTAAATTGTTAAATGTGTAATTCATCAACAAAATATTTAAATAATTATAAACTATGATGTAACCCCTTTGATACCACTTGAAGGTTCCAGGCGCAGCGGAAGCGTGGTTGGGGCGGGACCCAACTTTGATTTTTACCATGATCAATGATTATTACGATATCAATACGATGATGAATGCCAGTCTCCATGAAATATAATCAAAGATTTAGATAAAGAATAAAAAGGCCTGAAACCTTAGAGAGGATCTTTCACATCATGTTTATAATTAATTTAATTAATTTCATAAAGAAAAATAATACCTGTATCTTTGGTATTTTTCTTCATTGATGATGTTGATCGTCCGGATTGACCCTTCCGGATAATCTCGTTGCGGTTGTAAGGATCCAAACTAGAATCCCTCTAGCAGTTATCCACACGTGCTCCAATGGCCTCCAATCGCCACCGCTCATTCTTCGGGTGCTAGCACGGTGAAGTGAGTGTCTTGTGTCGATCATTCTTGATCGCTTTTTCTTCTACCTTGAAGAACATCTCTCCTTCTTGAGAGGGGAGAGAATAGGATTCGAGAGAGAAATTGTTTGGCTCAACAAATCTCAATTCACCAGGCGTGTGGTGTGGTGTATGGAACAATAGGGGTACTTTCCTATTATATAAATGGAATTTTAGTTACAATATTTAATTGCATATAAATAATTAAATACATTCATGAACTTAGAGAAAACCCATGCATTTAATAATAATACCACATCATTATTTATAGTGCGCCAACTTGTGCAAAATTGAATTATAAATAAAATTATGCATCACAAAATAATAGCAGTGTTATTTTAACTTGTTCCAACTAGTTAAATAATTATTTGTTGTCTTGCAAATAATTATTTTACTACTGGACCAACCTTGGTCCGCTCGAACTCCACTTCCATTTATTGAACACCCAAATAAATAAATAAATAAATTATTCTCTTAAATAAATATATTATTTACAAACTAGTAAATAAATATTTATTAAATGTTCAATAAAATGAATAAATATATTTAATTTAATTTATGAGATCATCTTAACTTAAATAAAATTATTCCACGGTCTTGAGAATAATATTTATTTCATTAATTAAATTCAAATAGAATTTAACCGATACCACCAAAAACACTTAGTGTGTGACCCTCTAGGATTATTTCTCATTGGCATTAGGCGAGCTTACCTAAAGTCGAAGAGTACTGTCTAGCAACGGGTCAAGGCACCCAAGAGAAAGAACGTAAAGTCGCAATAATAACATCCACATATGAACACTCACTGGGTAATATAATACTTTTATCGCAATATCTCATCAAGCAGGTTTCATGATTGTGTCATCAACTTTTATGCTTGATGTGTCGTTCTTTAACTATCTGAAATAAAGTCGTCGTTACACCATGTCCATGGAATTTTTCACGACGGTTCTATTTCAATCAAAGGGCCGAGATATAAACTTCCATAAATGGAAGGGACAAATCCTTCCTCGACTTATCCATTAATAATATGCCACTCATGACGCACCCAACGTACCCTACTTCCCACCAACTGTCTACGTGATGGTTTTCATCAATAAATCAAAGTGCATAAGTCATGACATGTATTAATGATAATCTTAAAGTCTAAGGATCATTACACATGGTCGCAGATAGAAATATCCGATGACACCAAAATATGTGGAATTCCTACTAGCGGGTTTGTTCTCATAATCTTCTATCTTGGAGATTACCAAGTGCGAGCTTCATGAGAGGAAGTCTCATATTCTTATGAGTACTCACACCTAATGGTCGGCATTCTATGTGTCCCATAATAGCATGTCATCCAACTGCAGAACTATATTTAATAATATTGTTTTAGCATTTCAAGGTCCTCGTCATAGTGGGGAACTGTCATGACCTTATCAATGCAACAAATACTCTAGGACATTATTACATTATAGTCATGCAGAACAATGAACAATATGTAATAATACATTAAATATTCATGACTCAAAGTGGGTGTTTTTAGTTTAAAATGACATTTTAGCAATAAACCCAAGTGAAATACTCAAAACCAAGTAAAAATAATCAGATTGTTTTGATACTATAGAAAAATGATTCATAATTAATTTTTGACATATAGGAATCACCCTCACCTAAATATGATGCACGGTGTGGCTGATATGACTCTAAGTGTTTCCTTTTATTTAAAATTGACATTTTAGTAAAAAAGTAAAGTGACATACTCAAAATTAAGAAAACAAATTTGTATTTTTTTAATACGTTAGAAAAAAAATCCATAAGTTATTTGTGATGTGTAGGAATAATATGTTGGTCAATCTGATACAAGGTGTACCGGTATGACTCAAAGTATTCGTTATCAGATTAAAATTGACATTTTAGTTCAAAACATGTTCCACTCACTGAAAACTATAAAAACACTCTTGGATTGTATTAATAATTTAGTACAACAATTTATAAGTCATCTATGAAATGTAGGAATTAGTCTCATGGAAAACCGACACATGATGTGATAGGTATGACTCAAAGTGTGTGTTTTCTGTTTAAAATGACATTCTAATAAAAAAAGTGACGTACTCAAAACTAGGAAAATGCATTCGAATTTTATTGATACTTTTGGAAAATGATTCATAAGTCATTTTTGATGTGTAGAAATCATATGTACCTCAATATAACACATGGTGTGACCAGTATAACTCAAAATGTATCCTTTTATTTAAAATTGACATTTTATTAATGTATTATTTCATATTTATGTTTAATTTATTTCATTATAGTATTAGTAAAATAAGAACTATTTTTATATATAGGTGGATTATTTTTATCGGGTTGTGGTGGTTTGTTCAGCATCAGGATTTTTTGAGATGGGTCAGGGGTGCCAAAAACAATGAAACATTGATGTTTTTGAATGTTTGTGATAGTAATTGCTAATGTAATTGTACGAAATATTTTCTGAAATGTATATAATATAGTGTTTTTTTATTTTTATGTAACTTTTATTTAAATTAAATTGTGAATTTTCATATAGGTGTATTTACTATAGTGTGTTGTAATTTCAATAGTATACTGCAGTAGTAGGGCCTTTATCAATTCTAACAAAAGCATTGATAAACATTCACTTTTATCAGTGATTTTCTAGTGTTGATAAAGGGGTCCCCCTTTTAATTATTCTTAGGAAAACAATGCTTTTTTAGCACTATTAAATCCACTTTTGCGCATTGTTAATGGCTCGGTCTGCGGTAATGAGGGGTCTTCTTGTCTATTTTTGGTAAAGACTGAATTTATTACCAAAGCTTACTTTCATGTGGATATTATGGTGTTCAAATTATATCATTTTTTTATATTATAGTATTGTTATAATTAAATATATACATCTATACATATACATATTTATATATATTTATATATAAAAATTAAATTGTATAAATAAATATTTAAACATTTTTACACATAAAATATATTTTTCAATATATAAATCTTATTATCCATTTTATTTAAAACAAGATCTAACCATTTTTTACCTTATAAAAATGTATAAATATATATACATATACGAATGAATATATAATGTTTATATATACATATGTGTGTGTATTAATAAACAGAGATATTTTTATATTTATATTCTAATATATCTAAATGAATATTAATATATAATATATTTAAATAAATATAGGTGTGTATATATATATCATATACACACATACATATGTATAAATACACACACACAAACATATATTTTATAAATGTATTTGAAAATAATTATATAAAAATATATAAATATATGGATAAAAAGATGTATGTAAATATATATATATAAAAATAAATAGAAATATCATAAAATAAAGAAGAAACAAGATATTCTAGTGGTAAAGGGGTTCACTTTACACATTAAGATCCCAGTTATGAGTCCAGATGCATGCAGGTGAGTAGGTAGTGAGGCAGCGGCTAAGCGCTGACAAAGGGGGTCACGAGTGCTGAAAAAAGACACCACTATAGGCCGAGCTAAAGTCATCATTGAAAAAGGATTTTATCAGTGCTTAAAAAGTATTGTTGTCCTAAGCGCTATTAAAAGGTGACCACTTTTATCAGAGATAGAGAAGAACTAATAAAGGTCTTACTACTACAATGTGTTATTAAAATTACAACACACTGCAGTAGCAAATACAGGTATATAGAAAATTCATAATTTAATTGAAATAAAAATTACATCAAAAGTAAAAGAAAAAAACACTGCATTATAGACATTTCAAACATTATTTTGTACAATTACATTAGAAAATACAATTTAACACAAACATTCAAAAACGTCAATGGTTTCATTATCTTTGGAACACACCCCCTCTCAAAAAATCTTGATCATGGTAACAGTTGTTGAACAAACCAACCCAACTCGAGAAAAATAATACACCTATATAATAATAAAAAATGTTATGTTAATAATACTATAAAGAAATAAATTAAACATAAATATCAAATAATACATTAATAAAAAGTCATTTTTAAACTGAAATCGCGTAATTTAAGTCATACTGGTCACATCATGTATCAAATTAAGGTGCATATGATTTCTATATGTCACAAATGGCTTATGGATTATTTTCCTAAAGTATCAAAACAATTTGAATTTTTTTCTCATTTTTGAGCATGTCACGTGTGTTTTGAAATAAAATGTCATTTTTAAACTCAAAACACATAGTTTGAGTCATACTGGGGACACTGTGTATCAAATTTAGGTTTGGTTGATTTTTACATGTCACAAATGAATTATGGATCATTTTACTAAAGTATAAAAATAATTCAAATGTGTTTTCTTGGTTTTGAGTATGTGATGTGTGTTTTGAACTAAAAAGTCAATTTTAAATAAAAAGATACACTTTGAGTCTTACTAGTCACATGAATCATAATATTGATGTGTGGTTGATTCCTACACATCACAAATTACTTAAGTATAGTTCTCCTAAAGTATCAAAATAATATAAAAGTGTTCTCTCAGTTTTGAGAATGTCATGTTTCTTTTTTACTAAAATGTCATTTTAAACTAAAAATAAGCACTTTGAGTCACACTAGTTACATAGTGTATCATTATGACATGAGACTAATTCCACCATTTTACAAATTACTTAAAATTTTTTCCTAAAGTATAAATACAATCCAAACATTTTTTCCTAGTTTTCAGTGAGTGGCACAAGTTTTGAACTAAAATGTCAATTTTAAATTGATAAAAGACACTTTGATCTATACTGGGAACACCATGTATTATATTGAGTTGAATACAATTCCTAAATATAAAAAATGGATTATGAATAATTTTACTAAAGTATCAAAACAATTTGAATGTGTTTTCATGGTATTGAGTATGTGACATGTGGTTTGAACTAAAATGTCAATTTTAAATAAAAATACACACTTTGAGTCATACCAGTCACACCATGCATCAAATTGATGTGAAGTTAATTCCTAGATTTCAAAAATGACTTAATTATGTTTTTTATAAATTATAAAAACAATATGAATTTGTTTTATTAGTTTTGAGTATGTCACGTGTCTTTTTTACTAAAATGTCATTTTAAACTGAAAACACTCACTTTGAGTCATACTAGTCACATCGTGTGTTGGTTTGATGTGAGATTGATTCTTATACATAAAAAATTAATTGTGAATTGTTTTCCTAAACTATCAATACAATTTGAGTATGTTTTCTCATTTTTCAGTGAGTGATGCATGTTTTGAACTAAAATGTCAATTTTAAACTGATAATGGACACTTTGAGTCATACCGAGCACACTGTATATAAAATTGAGGTGTGGTTGATTCCTAAACATAAAAAATGAATTATGTATAATTTTCCTAAAGTATCAGAATAATCCAAATTTGTTTTCTTGTTTTTGAGTATGTGAGGTGTGTTTTGAACTAAAATGTCAATTTTAAATAAAAAGACACACTTGGAGTCATATCGGCCACATTGTGTATCAGATTGATATGTGGTTTACTTATACATGTCAAAAATGAATTAAAGATCATTTTTCTAAATTATAAAACTAATCAGAAAGAATTTTATCAGTTTTGAGTATGTCAGATGTCTTTTTTACTAAAATGTCAATTTAAACTGAAAACACATACTTTGGGTCATATCGGTCACATCATGAGTCAATTTAATGCGACACTGATTATTAAACATCAAAAATTACTTATGAATCATTTTTATAAATTATCAAGCCAATCTAAGAAATTTTTCTTGGTTTTTAGTGAGTGATACATGTTTTGAACTAAAATGTCAATTTTAAACTAATAACATACATTTTGAGTCATACCGAGAACACCATGTATCAAATTGAGGTTTAAATGATTCCTACATGTCAAAAATAATTTATGGATTATTTTTATAAAGTATCAAAACAATATAAATGTGTTTTCTCAATTTTGAGCTAAAATGAAAATTTTAAATAAGAACACACTTTGAGTCATACCGGTCACACTATGCATCATATTGACAAGCGATTTATTCTTAAAAGTCAAAAATGACTTAAGGGTCATTTTACTAAGTATCGAAACAATATGAATGTGTTTTCTCAGTTTTGAGTATATCACGTGCCTTTTATATTAAAATGTCAATTTAAATTGAAAACATGCAGTTTGAGTCATACTGATCGAATCGTGTGTTGGGTTGACATGAAACTAATTACTTCATGTCACAAATTAATTATGAATAATTTTCCTAAACTATCAAGACAATATGATCATTTTTTATTGGTTTTCAGTGAGTGACACACATTTTGAACAAAAATGTCAATTTTAAATTGATAACATACACTTTGAGTCATACCGGGCACATCATATATTGGATTGAGGTGTGGAAAATTCATACACATAAAAAATTATTTGTGGATATTTTTCATAAAGATTAAAAATAATATGAATGTGTTTACTCAGTTTTGAGTATGTGGATTATGTTTTGAACTAAAATGTCAATTTTAAATAAAAATACACTTTGAGTCATACCGGTCACACCATGCATCATATTGATGTTTGGTTGATTACTATATGTCAAAAATGACTTATGGATCATTTTATTAAAGTATAAAAATAATATGAATGAATTTTATAGATTTTTAGTACATGACTTTTTTATTAAAATGTCAATTTAAACTGAAAACATGCACTTTGAGTCATACCGGCCACATCATGTATCAATTTGACATGCAAATCACTCCTACACATCACAAATTACTTGTGAATAGTTTTACTAAATTATCAAGAAAAGTCGAGCATGTTTACTCAGTTTTTAGTGTGTGGCACACATTTTGAACTAAAATGTCAATTTTAAATGGATAGAATACACTTTGAGTCATATCAGAAAAATTGTGTATCAGATTGAGGTGTGGATGATTCTTACATGATAAAAATGATTTTTGGATTTTTTTTTACTAAAGTGTCAATATAATCTGAATGCATTTTATTGTTTTGGAGTATATGACGTGTTTTTTGAACTAAAATGTAAATTTTAAACTGAAAGAGTGCACTTGAATTCATACTGGACACACTGTGTATCATATTAAGGTGAAGTTGATTCCTACATGTCACAAATTACTTATGGATCATTGTCCTAAAGTATCAAAATAATATGAATGTTTTTTTCTTGGTTTTGAATATTTGATGTGTGTTTTCAACTAAAATGTAAATTTTAAACTAAAAAAATACATTTTGAGTCATACCAAGCACATTGTGTATCAGATTTAGGTGAGGATGATTGAGGTTTGGATGAATCCTACACCATTTATGATGACGTTCACAAAAGATATTTTAGAAATTCATAATTTTCCATTCAAATATTGAAAAATCCCTTGGTAGAAGCATCCTTGTGATTCACTTCATGTTTCAGGCAGTATGCAGTTTCCTCTTCTATATTAAAGGAATGTGTTATCTCTTTTATGGATTGTTGTAGATAATTAAAAGAAAAGTATGAATTCCCAAAAGTTCTGTGAAAAAACCTAAATAAGTATCAGATAAAAATGATAATGAAATTAACTTAAAAATAGTGGATAAAATGATGAAAAAAATTAACTAAATAATTAGTAGTAATTCACATGTTCATGATGTATTTATACATTCTTGACCCATTTCCCTATCTCCATTATCTCAATTGCATCCTCAAATTCTAATCTATCGTGATCACAAGCAGCTTTGAACATGTTACTATCTCTTCCATACTATGAACATCGTGTATTGGATTGAGGTGTAGCTAATTCATACACATCACATGTGAATTATCATTTTCCTAAAGTATCAAAATAATTTTAATGTTTTTTCAAAAAAATTTAGTATTTAATGTGTGTTTTTGAACTTAAATTTTGATTTTAAACTAAAAACACGAACTTCAAGTCATAGTGGGAATACCGTGTATTAGATTGATTTGTGGTTTATTCCTACACATCACACCATGTATTTTTATTATTAAATACATTTAACATTTGGGTTTATCTAAAAATATTATTTTTTGATAACCCATAATGTTAAATTCATTGTAGAATAAAAACAAAAGTGCATCATCATGAGTGAATTATCCTTTTTAATGAATTCATTTCTTAACTATCTCTATGAAAATTAAAAAAATAAGTATTATATAAAAATGATAAGAAAATTAACTAAAAAATAGATAAATTTATGAGAAGATAAATTAAATAGGTAGTTTTAAGTCACCTATTCATGATGTATATATACATTATGACACCATTTATTTTTTATATTCATTTCTAAAAAAATCAATTTCCTCTTGTGAAAACGAGGACTAATGAAAGTCCTGACAGTACTAGAAAAATATAATAAATAAAGGATTAATAAATTTTTTAAATAAAATTGTAATTATAATCAAAAATACCTCTTTGGGGATACTAGTTTGTTGATGGAATATGATATCTTTCATAAATTTTCAAATATAATAACCACAATATTTTCCTTTAGTTTGTTTTAGGCACTACAGAAATATTTAAAAAATAAGTAATTTGTTTTTCTATATGTTTTTATAGTGGGATTTTATTATATATACACTAATAATTATCCATTTCTGGAAGTCGATAGGATTTTTGTGCTCATGGATTGTCCTCATTCCATGATTTTGATGATATTTAAATATCACTATATCAAAACAGAATTTTCATTAAAGTATAATATAAAATATATAACTTGAATTTTATTTGTAAAAATTTTCATGTAGTGTATTACAAATTAATAAAATTCATCACGTATGGTCAGTTTGTTGGGTATTTATATATTGAATATGAAAAATAAATCTTTAGAGTATGAAAATTGATTACAATGAGTAACAAATGTTGCCTAAAAAATAAAAAGGAATAAGTAATGAAAGTAATGAAAATATATTTTATATGATTAAATTATATACTTTTACCCCTATATTGTGGGTATTAATAAGAGTCTATCATCTGTAATTTTTCTTTAAATAATTGTGGTCATTTTTTCCACTATTACTTTATATTTATTTAGTTTCAATGAGAATAGTTGTGTAGAAGTGGTGTGAGGACTAAGGAGTCCAAATTTATATTCATGGGTTTTTCTCTTCAAATAGTATTGATATATACTCCTCTAAAAATTATGAATATTATTTATTCATAATTAATATAGTAGATCAGCTATTGGAAAAACAAATCATAAAAATAGACCTCATGTATACATTTACAACTGAGACTCTTATCCATTCATGCTTGAGGATTTCATTTACATTCTCAAGACCAATATAGTCTGTAATGGACTCTTTGTACATCTATTCTTCAAAATCAATTATATTCATATCACTAATTTTTAGTATTGTATATGTATGAACCTTTAATTTTAATAAATGTGGAAGTTGAATGGGTGGGGTAAAGGTACTTTCTAAATATCTTTTTGATTGGATGGTTGATTCTTTAGATCATTTTTATTCAACCTTCCATTTCACCCCTCCCTTTGTGTATCTATAATAACATTCATTGGTCCAGTCCTTTTTTCATTAATTGTTAAATGATTTTCATAAAAACAATTAAAAAGAATACCTCCTTGTCAACATGTATTTTTAAAAGATCAAACAGTCATGATATGAAAGTTCCAATAGCAATCTTGACTGTATTAATATTTGCATCATCAAGTGGAACAAGTAACTCGTCACTAGGATCATTATCTATGTGAATCCACACTCTCACATGAAATATTGAAGTTGTTTTTTGTGTAGAATATCTCCTTGTATATTGTACATCATACCCCTCACAACAAGGTGATGGGTGGGTGTTGATAGATATAAATCACAATCATTTTCACCCTATAGAATATCAATACATGAAAGGTATCAGTGTCTTCATGATTTACATTTCACATAAAAAATTATTACAATATGTATTACCTCTTATAAGATATCCCTTTTAGGGTAATGTCTCACATCAATGTTGGTGGGGGTGGGGGATCTTCACATAGTGGTTGTTGTTGTATTGTTTGTTCTCTTTGATTCCTTCCCATAAAATTTTATAATAAATAAGACTACCAATTAAGTTTTTATTATAGAGTAACTAATCATGTCTATATATCTTCCATTTTCTTATCTTTATCCCTTTGTTCATTTATTTTCTCAAAATATGTTTGGGGTGACACCCCAAAACCCACACCTCTAACATGACCATACTGTTTTGTCTACTTTAAGTCCACTGATAGTAGTAATTCATTTTTTATAGCTAATGATGATTCTTGTGTCTAAGTCAGATAAAAAATATAAGAAAATAAGTAATCATTTTTATTTAATACTTATTTAAATAAAAAAATTATTATGTCATACTTACATATGATTCCCATACTTTTTGTGTGTTTTCATATATTAGTATTCCATCTTTATTTAAACATTGTTCCATGATTCTATATCAAATGAAACATGCATTTGAGGGGTGAGCCTAATGTAACTACTGAACATTATTTTTTTGGGATTAATAGGTTAGTTGTGTGCATTCCATCCAACCTTTAATTTGATGCCTTTGTTTTTATCCTTAATATTTTTTTCTAATAATGTCATGATTTAATGCTCCTTCTTTTTCTAGGACATATTTTTTTCACTGTTTACCATTTCCTTAGCTTTAACATATTCAATATATTATTCCTCTATATTAGTAGCATCGGAATGTGCATAAGCTTATTGTCCCTCTTCATTGGGAGCATCATAATATTGAAAAACCTTTTGTTCCTCAGTATTGGGATCATCGGCATATACAGAAGTCATTATATGTATAATTGGTTGAACATTTAATTTATATTACATAAATACACAATTTAATGTATAATAATATGAGATAAAATAATGAATATTACAAAAAATATATAACTTGATTATTGAACACTCTTTTTTAAGGTTGAAGGTATTTAACCCCTCTATCAAGTATCCAAATTCCCTCATTATGATCTTCTCTGAAATAAAATATCTTGTCTATATTGGTACCACTAAAAAATTATTGTGACATCCCAATGAAAGTTTCATCCTTGGTTGAACTGACATCTAACCCTTCAGTGGTTTTGGTCGATAATATAATAATTGAACACTTTTGGTTTGTAGAATCTGAAACATAAAATACTTTTTCTGTATGTGGTTCCATTATAAATGGTTATTATTTGTAACCTTCCTTACTAAAATCCACTTTCATGAATCTCAATTCACCTATTTTAAATACACTCTTATTATCAACCCACTTGCATTGAAAAACAGCACTTGGAATTTTGTATAATCCAAATCCCATATTTGTTTAATGATGTCAAAGTATGACATATTCACATAAATTGGATTTTTTTCCTTGGTACTAGATACATTCATCTCTTCATCCACAAGTGTAACTCAACTATTTTTCATGGTAATGTGTCATTATGTTCATTTTTATAGAATATATAACCATTAATTATATAACCATTATAATATGATACATGCACACTTGGTCCTCTGGCTAGCAGTCGAAGTTGTGCTGAAATTGAATCTAGATTTTCAGTTAACTCCTTAAAATTATTGTCTTTAAACCATCCTATAAACTGTTTAATATGTGTATTTTATATCCATATTTCATCCCTTGATGGATTAAAATTCCTAATAATTAATTTTTGGGTTTCAACATATGTCATAACCTCTAAACTATTATAAAAAATGTAAAGGTGAACCTACTCCCACTCTGTAATAGTAATTATGAAAATATCTATTTCATAAATTCCTTCACCCACAATCCACCTGATGTGATGAAATTTTGGTAGACCAATGCTTTCTACATCAAACAAGTAGCCGATATAGAATTAAATGGGTTCCTCAATAACATATTTCTCTGCAATACAACTTTATGTCCAACTTTGGTTTTTGATATACCCTCTCAAAATATTCATATATAGTTCAATGGGGTGCATTCATCTATAATTTACAATACCACATAGTCAAATATCTCTTATCAATTGAACCATTATATCAAAGAATTTTAGAGGTATGAACATCTCTGATTCACATAATATAACAATAATTTATTTTCCCATAGTTGGTAATTTCAATATGTCTACAACTTTACTATATATAACTTTGAAAAATAAATATATCTTGGTTAATGTATGACATATATTCTTGGAAAAAATGAAACATAAATCTACAAGCATTAAATCTTGTATCAAAACATGTAAGTCATGTAATTTTAGACCCTTTAACTTTAAATCATTCATTGACACAATATTATTGATATTTTATGAATAATACTATGGAACCTTTACATTATTCAAGAAGTTGAAAAATTGATATATCTCTTGCCTAGAAAAATTTTAAGTAGCTGAAGTAAGAAAAGTCTATTTTCACTCTTCACTGGCACCAACTCTTCCCATATCCCCATGTCAATCATGTCCAACCTAGCCTTAATTCCATACTTTATTTTTTTTGGTTCATTTAGTAACATTTCAATGACATTATCACATATATTTTTTCCACATGCATGACATCCAGAAAATGCATGATGTATAAAAAATTTCAGTATGGTAATTCAAAAAAATGATCACTTTTTTTCAACCGGTTTTTTATAAGGTTTTTCAAAAAAAAGGTTTACCAAAAGAAATGTACATATCTTTTACTTTCTCAAATATCCGATCACCTATTATTGTATGTGGTTTTGTACCTTATTCTGAATTCTCATCGAATGATGTTTCCCAAGATCATTATTTATGTCATCGGGGTAAAAATCTTTGACGTCTTAGAAACATAGTCTTTACTAATTGTTTTAACCTAATTTATTGTGTACCTTGTTCACAAATGGGACACCCTTGAGTTCCTTTAATGTTATATCTAGAAAAAATTCCATTAGTTGGAAATTCATTTATAATCCCATACAACATGGCTCTCAATGTGAAATCTTCATTTCTGTAAGCATCATAAAATACAATATATGAATCCCACAATAATTTCAAATATTCGATCAATGAAGTCAAATAAACATCAATATCATTACCAAGTTTTTTTGGTCATAATATAAGCATAGGTAACATAATGTATTTTTATTTCATACATAACCACATTGGCAGGTTATAATTTACCAACATAATCATTCATGTATTGTGAGTACTGCTTTGAAAACCAAAAAGATTCATCGCATCTATAGATAGTGAAAGATGAAGGTTTATTAGATCATTTCCAAATTCAGGATACTCTTGATCAATTTTAGTCCACTGAGGAGAGATTTTTAGGTGATGAAGTTTACAATCTTTAATTCTTGTATTTGTGGGCCACGTTAATTGCCTTATAGTCTCCTCACTTCTATATAGTCTCCTAAACCTTGGAATGATTGTAAAGTTCCATGCGACTTTCATAGGACCTAATTCATCTTTCTTATATCAAGATACACTACACTTTGGTCATTTTTTAAGTGATTCATAGTCCTTTTAAAATAATTTACAGTCATTTGGACAGGCATGTATTCTTTTAGAGATCATACCCATTAAACATAACATTCGTTTAGCATATTATGTTCGAAAAGGAGCCTCATTATCTTATAAGAGCATATTATTCAAGAGAATAAGTAGTTCAATAAAACTGATGTCACTCCATCCATTTCTAGATTTTATATTATATAGATTTAGTATGGTTGACAATGTTGTATATTTAGTACAACTAGCATACAATGGTGTCCTTGGAAAACTATTTA
This sequence comes from Viscum album, assembly GCA_963277665.1. NCBI lineage: Eukaryota > Viridiplantae > Streptophyta > Magnoliopsida > Santalales > Viscaceae > Viscum > Viscum album. The sequence goes on along the minus strand of OY728133.1, from coordinate 1,411,829,847 downwards.
ATTTCTCAAACAGTTTTAGACAACCAAAAAGTTTATCTTCAATTATCATTTTCATTTTCTCAATGTGAACTTCATCATCATTCACACATGTAATCATATCCTCGATACAATCTTCTTTATTGTCCATACTTGTAATCATATCAGATGATCCATAAAATGTAGAGTTATCCTTGTCACTATATGCATTCACTTTTTATCCATGTTTAGTCCAATATTTATAACTTTTATCTATTTCGTGACAGATCAAGTGTTCTTTCAAATCCTCTGGACTAATTAGTCTTAAATAACAACAATAAAAACATTGAAAATGGATTTGATAAGGGTCATATGCATTATATTTTGAAAACTTGATGAATTCTTTCACTGCATACTCATACTATTTTTTCATATGATTTCATCCATCCATTTTTTATTCATATCCATCCTATTTGATTCAGTAATATTAATATTTAATAAAATAAATAAATACACAAAAATTATGATTTTAAAACCCATAAAAGGTCATTATTAAATAATTATTTAATCTTTATGAAGCCATTTTTCTAATATAATAAGAACCAAATGATGTGTATTGAGATTTTTTTGTAGTGGTGTAAATCATTGAAGGAAATAAATGTGTGACATATATAAAGTTACAAAGAATCTAATTAAATTTTCATATATTTCAAAACACAAAGATCAAGTACATTTTTTGTAACTTTATTAGGTGGGATTACAACATGAAGGAGGAGTTTATTTTTATTCTTTTTTCACTCGGTATGTGGTGGTTCAAGTGTTTTTTTAATGATAGGATGCTTAGGAACTGAATTTTATCTTTTTTAGGTGATGAAAACAATAATAGGGATTAATCACGTGGTATTGAGAACCCAACATTTTTTTAAAAAAATATTGAATTTAAATCCAATGAACTGGAAGTCTTGGGATGGGGTTATCAAGCTACTAAAAAAACTGATGAATAGTGTAATTGGGGTTTCATTAATGTTTTAAATTTAAACATTTTCATGATTGGGATTAAGCCTCAAAGAACATAAATTAAAATTCTTATTGGGTCCAGAAGGAACAATTAAATTCAACACAAGTTGAAGAAGTTTCCTAATGAGATCATTAGAAAGCCTCATCTCAAACTAATGATTAGAGTATAAGTCCAACTATCTAGGATAACTTGAAAATAAAACTCAACCTTGGTGAAGAAAAAAAAGAGAATCGACTCTGGAAAAATGCTAGAGTGGAAACTGGGAGAAAATTTTAAATAAGATGAAAGTAGATATGGATGTTTTGAATGATAGACATTATTCCAATTTAAGGAGTGAAAGATAGTTTGAGTAGAGATTTAAAGAGAATTATGGGATTCCTCGCAACTATTATTGAGTATTAAACAAAATGGTGGGTCGGTCTCAATGGGATAAACCAATAAAGTCAACTGAAAAAAAAGATCAAGATATTGATGACTTAAATAAATCCAATGGTGTTGAGAATGAATGCAAGTGGGGAAAAGATCAATAACACACTGAAAAGAAAGACTCACTTTCTAATTGGAAATAAGGTTGAAATAAAAGTGGAAGGAATCCTCAATGAGGTCAGTAGGGGGAAGCAGCTACTATGAGTGAAAATTTATAGAATTGTGGCACTATAAATGAAAAAATTGGTGAATTAACCAACTTAAATAATATATTTTTATTACCTTTTTTATTAAAAAATAAAAAATTAATAATTTTGATTTTAATATATCATTATAATTTCAAGACAACAAAATTGGTAAACTTTAAACTTAGACAAATATATTAATACAAATTTTAAAATTTAAAAAAAATATGTTTAAACAAAATATAATTCATATATTCATTAAAATAATTTAAGTAATCCATATATTTATTTATTTTAAAATATATAGTTTAAATTTATAAATAATCATTAGTATAAATTAATTTTTAAACACTACTAAAAAATGAGATTTTAACAGTGCTAAAAATGATTTTTTTTATAGTGATTAAAATCACTGACAACCTAAGCGATATTAAAATCCCACAACCATTATTAGTGCTTAATAAAGCACTGATAAAAGGTCTCTTTATCAGTTCTAGATAAATAATTGACAAAGAAACCCTTTATTATCCCTAGATGAAGTGCTGATAAAGAGACACTTTATCAGTGTTATATGAAGCACTGATAATGGCACCCTTTATCAATGCTCCATCTAGTGCTGATAAAGGGCATTTCAACTAATACACAGCTACATCCCTACAACATCCATGCAATAGCCCTGTAAAATCTAATCAATCAGAATACATAAAAAAGGAATATAAATATACAGTAAACCAAATTTGAATACAAATCACACATTTCACTATCATTTAATTAAAAATTTACATACAAAATATTTATAATTATCCAAAAAAAATTACAACCCATATACAAAATCAAAACTAGAACTATTTTCAATGATAAATCTCTTTATAAAATTATTTACATATAATAAAACCAATGTTTATTTGAATAAAATTAAATAAAAAAATAAAAAAAAATTAATGTTATATAATCCACATATGATAAATTATATTGTTAATTATTGTATATATTAATGATATTATCAGTTAATCGTGTATCGAATTGTTGTGTGGTTGATTCCTACATGTCAAAAATATATTATGGATAATTTTAATAAATTTTAAAAACAATATGATCTTTTTTTTCTTGGCTTTGGTTATGTTATATGCATTTTAAACTAAAATGACACTTTTATATTGAAAACACATACTTCGAGTCATACCGACAATGTCATTTTTTGAAATAACATGCGGTTGATTCCTAAACATTATAAATATATTATGGATCATTTTCCTATAGTTTGAAAACAATTTGAGTTCATTTTCTTAGTTTTAGCTATGTGAGGTGCGCTTTAATCTAAAATGACACTTATATTGAAAACACGCACTTCAATTCATACCGAAAACAACATATATCAGATTGAAATGAAATAAATTCCTATATATTATAAATATATTATGAATAATTTCCTAAAATTTGAAAACAATTTGATCTCGTTTTTTTAGTTTTGGAAATGTGATATGCCTTTTAAACTAAAAGGATAATTTTTTATTGAAAACACACACTTCGGGTCATCCCAAACACATCATGTTTTGGATTGATGTTAAATAAATTCCTACATGTCAGAAATATATTATGGATTTTTGTACTAAAATTTGAAAATAATCATAGCTTGTTTTCTTGGTTTTGGCTATGTGATACACATTTTAAACTAAAATGGAACTTTTATATTGAAAACATGCACTTTGATTCATACAGACCACATCATGTGTTGGATTGATGTGCAGTTGATTCCCACACATCAAAAATATATTATAGATCATTGTACTAAATTTTGAAAACAATATGAGATCATTTTATTCGTTTTGGCTATGTGATGTGTGTTTTAAACTAAAATGACACTTATATATTGAAAACACACACTTCGAGTCATACCAGCCACATTATGTCTCATATTGATGTGAGTTAAATTCTTAAATGTGAAAAATGAATTATAGAACATTTTCATAAAGTTTGAAAATAATTTGATCTCATTTTCGACTATTTGATGTGTGTTTTAAACTAAAATGATACTTTTGTTTTGAAAGCACGCACTTCGGGTCATACCAACCACACCATGTATCATATTAATGTGTGGTCAATTCCTAAATATAAAAAATGAATTATGTATCATTTTCCTAAATTTTTAAAAACAACCAACGATTGTTTAATCAGTTTTGGATATTTTATATGTGTTTTAAACTAAAATGGCACTTTTGTATTGAAAATATGCACTTTAGGTCATATCAACTATATAGTGTGACAAATCGATGTGTGTACAGTTAATACACATGAAAAATTAAATGTAGGTCATTGAAATAAAGTTTAAAAATAATTTGAGCTCATTTTCTTGGTTTTGTCTATTTTACATGGTTTTTAAACTAAAATGGCACCTTTCTATTAAAAATTCACACTTCAGGTCATATCAACCACATCATGTCTCAGATTTATGTGTGGTTAGTTACTATACGTGAAAAATGGATTATGGATCATTTACCTAAAGTTTGAAAATAATACGATCTTGTTTTCTTGGTTTTGGCTATGTGATGCATGTTTTAAACTAAAATGACACTTTTATATTGAAAACATGAACTTCAGGTCATACTAACCACATCATGTGTCATATTGGCATGAAGTCAATTCCTAAATGTGAAAAATGAATTATGGATCATTTTCCTAAAGTTTAAAAACAATAAAAGCTTGTTTTCTCATTTTTGGATATGTGATGTGCGTTTTAGAATAAAATGGCACTTTTATATTGAAAATGCATACTTTGGGGCATACCAACCACATCGTTTGTTGGATTGGAATTTTTTCAATTCCTAAACATGAAAAATAAATTATGGATCATTTTCCTAAAGTTTTAAAACAATGTGATCTTTTTTTATCGACTTTGAGCATGTGACACACATTTTAAACTAAAATGACACTTTTATATTGAAAACACGTGTTTTGGGTTATACCGACCACATCATGTGTCAGATTGGCATGTGGTCAATTACTACATGTGAAAAAATAATTATGGATCATTTTTCTATAGTTTGAAAACAATTTGATCTCGTTTTCTCATTTTTTGCTATTTGATATGAATTTTAAACTAAAATGGAATCTTTTTATTGAAAACACGCACTTCAAGTCATATCGATCACATCATGTCTTGGATTAATGTTTGGTCAATTAACTACATGTGAAAAATGAATTATGGATTATTTTCCAAAAGTATGAAAACAATCCATGATCATTTTCTTGGTTTTGACTATTTGATGTGTGTTTTAAACTTAAATGACACTTTTTTATTGAAAAACATGCACTTCAAGTCATAATGACCACATCAATGTTCAGATTGAAATGTGGTCAATTCCTGTACATGAAAAATGAATTATGGATCATTTTCCTAAATCTTTAAAATAGTTTGAAATCATTTTCTTAGATTTTTTTCTATAAGATGTGTGTTTTAAAATAAAATGACACTTTTATATTAAAAACATGCACTTCAGGTTATACTGATCACATCGTGTGTCAAATTGGAATGAAGTCAATTACTACACATTAATAATGAATTATGGATCATTTTCCTAAAGTTTTAAAACAATCATAACTCTTTTTTGGTTTTGGATATATGATGTATGTTTTAAAATAAAATGACACTTTTATATTGAAAACATGTACTTCGCGTCATACAAACCACATCATGTGTTGGATCGGTGTAAATTAAATTCCTGCACATGAGAAATGAATTATAGAACATTTTCCTAAAGTTTGAAAATAATCCAAGATCGTTTTATTGGTTTTGAGCATGTGACATGTGTTTTAAACTAATATATAAATTTAAAAAAATAAGTATTAAGTAAAAATGATAAGGAAATTAAATAAAAAAGTAGATAAAATATTGATAAAAATAACTAAATAAGTATTAGGAAGTTACCTCTTCATGACGTTTGTATACATTCTGACATCATGTATTTTTCACGTTCATTTATAAACAAATTGATTTCCTCCGTTATACTTATCCTAGAGAAATAGATCAAAAATAATATATAAGAATTATGATACTAATTATTCACACCCCAAATATATTTCAATGTTCATATCCCATACTAGATCACAAACATAGTAGGTAATCACCTAAATTTGATGTCAACAAAAATTATGACACCATGTATGTTTCCCACTCATCTCTAAAAAAATTTAATTCTTCTTTTGAGTGCCTATATTATTGAAAATCTTGATGGTAATAATAAAATATAGATAAAAAATGATTAAGAAATATTTTTAATGAAATTGTAATTACCTTCAGGAATTACCTTTTCAAAAATTGTATCCTTTTGATGGTTTATGAACACTGCAAAAACAATGACCAAAAACAATGACCAAAATAAGTAAACTATTTTCAAATATGTTTCTATAGTTAAATATTTCTATATATACCTTAATTTGTTTCCATTTGAATTAATCCATGGGCTTCTAAAATTCAGTCACCGAATTCATACCATGATTTAGCCTATATTCAGCGATCGCCGTATCATAACAAAATTATTGTTAAAACATATATTAAAACATATAATTCTAATTTTATCTATAAAATATTGATTACAGTGCATTAAAAATTCATAATACATATCATGTGTGGTCAATTTGATGGATATCCATGAATTAAATCCAAAAAATAAATATTTGGGGTATCCATATAGATTATAATCAGCATACAGTGCCTCCTAAAAAACAAAAAATAAATAATTAATAAAAAAATAAAAAAATATTTTATATGATTATATTTCAGAGTTTTACTCCTATATTTTAGGCATCAAAAAGAGTATGTCGTCTACTATTTTCTTCTCAAATGCCTCATACAATGCATCTTTTTTCTTAACAATTTCTTTTAACACTAATTTAATTTCATCTATAGAAACTATATAGGGATTAATGAATCCAAACCATGCTTCGTAGGGTTTTACCTTTATATAGTATTAATATAAACACCTATAGAAAATATTAATAGTTATTAACTTTAATGAACATATTAGATCATTTTTTGGGAAAACGTATTATGAAAATTTACCATATACATGTATTCACAACTGAGACTCCCATCCATTCAAACTTGAGAATCTCATTTACATTCTCGAGATTAATTGCATCTATAATGATAGTTCCAAATATTTATTCTTCATATGGAATGTAGGAAACATATCCACCTTTGAATGTGGTTTCTACTTGAAGTTGAAATGATAATATATGTTGCAGTGGAACTGGTGGGATGAAGGTACTCTCAAAAGTTCATTTTGTTTAAGGACATACATCATGTATCTTTATAAGATTAGAAAGTAATGCTATGAAAGTTCTAATGGAATCATTGACCATTATAATATTTGGATCAACAAGTGGAACACGAAACTCAGTTCTTAGATCTTGAGCTACCTCAATCAACACTCTCATTTGATCTTTTGGGAGTTATTTGTTTTGTAGATTTTCTATCAGAATATTATACATTGTAACCCATGCAACAAGGCAGTGTGTGGGTGTTGATAAATATAAATCACATACAACTTTACCCTATAGAATTTTAGTCATATAAAGTTATCAAAAATTGTTTGATTCACATTTAAGAGAAAGAGTAATGAAAAAATTGATTACCTTGGGTAAGGTATGTGGTTAAATGGAATGACTAGCCTCAAATATAGTGGGGTCATTTGGTTGTTTATGTGATGATCTATGTTCCACTACTTCTTCGCTTTGATCTTTTTGCATATATTGATCTGCCAAACCAAATTAGATAATAATATCTTTCAAAGCATCTATTTTCACCTACAATCCTTTCATCATCTTATATGTATCTTCTTTTGGTAGTGTCTTATCGAAATATTTTTTAGGGGACACTCCAAAACCTACACCTCTAATGCGACCATATTGTTCTAGCCACAACAAAACTGCTGAAAGTGGTTATTCTTCTAGTATGGTCACTACCTATTCTTGTGTATAAACTATATAAAAACACATGAATATAAATAGATATTTTTATGTGATACTATTATAATGCATAATTAATTACTATTATGACATACTTATATATGTTTTTCATACTAATTTTGTGTTTTCATCAACTAATTTACCCTACCTATTTATATGGGCCTACTTCCATAGCACATGATGTGGGATGGAAGTGTATTCAAATTTGATTCATCAATATGCATATAAATAAAGGGACGTATTTTGTTTCATATCACATACAACTTTTATTGTTTATTTAAAATATATACCATTTTCTTCTCTAGTGAAGTGTTCCCCATCCTTACTTATCAATAGGGGTACATTGGTTTTGATGCACATTGTTTATTTTTAGAACTCCTTTATTATTTCATAAATTAATAATTTTTTAATCAAATTATATAAAATAAATAATGTAAAATAATATATTATTTAATAAAATTCACCTAAAATGATTTATCATTGTGATTACTGATGAAATCATTCCATTTTTCATACTTTATAATGTGTGCATAAGTAACTTGTGGGTGGGGATTTACTTTCCCCTCGGCATACTTAAATGAAACTTGGTAAGAAGAGTCTGGAAGCCTCTATGGGATTTTCCAGTGGCCATTAAGACATATTTCCTATGAATATCATTTAAAATAAATGAACTCTACAAGGAATTATGAAAATTAAATCAAAGTTTCATTATATAATTGTTCATTAAAATAGAGTAAGTGTATCATAACATTACATTTATATCTTTCCGAAGGGTTTCCTTTATTATAGGATGGATATGGTGTAACATACCAAGTAAGTAATGAATAATAGATATTTTTATCTATGTCTATTAATGAATTAGATAGTGTTTTAGAGGCTTAAAATGAAAATAAATCCAATCTTAAGCATGGAATACACTAATATTTTTTAAAAGATTGTTTTACTACCTTTTGATGGAAAACCATTTTTAAATCTATCTTTTGACAATTTTATAAGCTATTTTTTTCAAAATAAACTTATTATTTATGATTGGGACATCAAAATTTACTTTGTGTGAATTTTTGGTATTTTTCTGACAATGTTCATTTTTTCATGAATAGTGAAAAATACTGCATTTTACATCAAAATTGCTTTTTAATCTAATTTATTTATATGATTAGATTATCTTTTGAATTGGTTTTAAAGTTAAATTATAATATATTTTTACCATTTAATCCAATGGTGGTCATTATGATTAATTTCACTTTGGAATTGGGCATAAACTAATGCCAAACTTTTCATAGATATTGTTTCAAAAAAACCCGCTATTTGTTTTGACAACGGGAATTATTTTTAAATAAATTATTGAAATTTATGTGTTTTTAATTTGGTAAAATGGATTACATATTTGGAATCATAAGTTCCAAATTATTTAATCAAGACTCTTTTGTTTTTGGACATTATGAATAGTAACGACGGTAATTATCTTTAATTATCTTGATTAATGAGTAATCGGGTAGTTAAGGATAATAAAATAATATCATAATAATAAAAAAATGACACCAACATGTGTCCTAATTCTACTGGTTGTCTCATGGCCTACCATGGTATGTCTTGTGCCAAACTTGGGGACCCCATGGAATCACTTTTGTGGAAAGTGACTTGTTATCTTTTTATTTTTTTTAAAGAAAGTAAATATAACAAGAATGTATCACCAGATTAAAACATTTTTAATTTTGTCTAAATATATGATATTTTAGACTATAAATATTCATTGGAAAGATAAAAATATTTCCTAAATCATAGTATTTTTTTTCATAATTTTTAGACTTTAAATAAGTTAAATTATTTATGACATCATGATGATGCAGCGATTACCTCATTAATAAATGATTTAAATAAAATGAAATGATAATGTAAAATCTATGACCTACACATGTCAAAAACCTATTGGATGGGTTGATTTTGAACCCTTATCACCTTACCCTAGAATTATATCAATGTGAGACCTTTTGAATCCGAAAATCATTTTCAAATAAAGTAACATTTCTTTACTTTCCAAGAGTGCCCCTCCTCTCCTCTTATAAAAGGCCTACACCTCTACCTCCTTACCCACACTCCCAAAGCCTTTGGATCGGCAAAACCCTGCCTATTTTGTCTCTCCACATCCCTCTATTACTCCTTCAAGCCTCACTTTGGGCATAAGTCTTCCCAAGGAAGCCTTTGATCTCAAACGAAAGGGAGTTACCCGATTTTAAGGTAATGTCTTCACTTGAGTCCTTTTGTTTTATTTTGCTTCTCCAACCCCCTAAACTTTTTTTATTCATTTCTTTTGTAACAACTCCAGTATCTTAAATATACTAGGATGTTTTTATAAGAAGGATTATAGATACACTTACACACACCTACATCTAATGGTTAAAGGACATACTGTTTCCGTGGATGGTGAATTTATGCCTCTCGAAACGATGATTGTTCAACATTCTTTTAACACCTTCAAAGGTGGCCATTAAGATGTCACTATATTTATATATGATATATAATATGTTTATGTTTTCCTTAAGCTTCTGTATTTTTCATTTTGGGCATACCTTTATGGTTTCCATTATGGGTAAACGCGATATCTTCATTTAAGGAAGTGCGGACTACCGCCCCCTCAAAGTGATTTGATTCGTTAGATACCATATGTTGGATGTATAAAGGATGGAACTATGATATTATATATGATATTATACTAGAATTATAATATACCTTTATATCATTATGATTCCATTCTATAAAATATGAAATAGAAATGAAAGCAGCGTTCATGCGTACGTACGGCTTACCGTCTCCATGAACGGTTCATTTCATTTCTTACCTCTAAATGATTATGTAATATTATAAATGCATATATATACTGGATATATATGATATATATGATATATACATCATGATTATAACTCTGGATATAATGGATACATGAACAACTTGTAATTATAAAGAGCATATTTTGATTCAAGTACCAATGATCGTTAAAACGACCGTTATTAACTAAAATAATTACATAGTGTTCATGACATGGTAATAAGTGATATAAAAGGAATAATGAACTTGGAGAAGGTTCTTAAGAAAGTATAAATTAACTCAAGTTTATTATTCAGGACATTAAAGAACGATCGAGTCAAGTTGGACCCGAGGTATGGGACTTCGTCTCAATCTCCTTTCATTGAGGCATATTTTGTTTTATACAAAACCTTATTTTATATGGTGTATAAACCCCTTTGACTTTTACGTTTATCCAAAAGGAATCTTTTTTATACGAAGCGTTTACTAAATGAAAAAAGGGAATGTTTTTTTCGTACGTATGCGGCAACAACGACTTCTCCACCGCCGTGACCATTATTTGAGTTTCGGCTTCCTCTACAAGCCATACCTTTTTTTAAAAGAAAAATAAATACCATGTTTTACTTTTCTTTTATTTTGGTATTGAAAATGGTTTTCATAATGTTTTTATATCAATGTGTTGTATTGATATCTTGTGATTGAAAGGTGGAAATTTTATGTTTCCTTTATGCATGTTTTATGTGATATGATTATGTTGAGGTTCTTGGGCATTATTATGAAGACGGGTGGTTCCGTGATAAACTAAGGGCGGGTGAGCCCAATATAGCTCTCCAATGCATTGGGTAATGTGAAGGAGTGAAACGTTAAGGTTTATACGAATAGATTTAGGGAATATACTGTGATAGGTATTCCAATCGTAACCAAGAGGGTTACTCCCTACGTAAGAATGTTATGAATGCCTCAAGTTACCTTTATGTATTATGATTTCTATGATTTATTCATGATTTGATGAGGTATGTTAAAGTGCTTATGTTTTATGGGTAAAGTATGATTTCATTCTTATGTATATATGTACCCATTTTTCCTTTCCATATTTTTATATCCCTTACTGAGCTTTTTATGCTCATCCCAAGTTTTTTTGAAATGTTTTTCACAATTCAAGGGAAAGGTACATGATATGATGATAGTGTCAAGGAAGTGTCAAGAAAGAATCCATGTTTTATTTTAAATATGTTTCCATTGATGGGAAAGAAGAATACTATCTTTATGTAACCACTTTGTTTATATGTGGAATGTAATGCAAGTTTTATGATCTAATTCTTTAAAACTCTAAACCCGAAAAGATCCTCAATGTGTAATCTTGTAATAACTCAAGATTAAGTAAGGTTTAAGGCTGGGGCCTTATATATGGTGCCATAAATTTGTATCAATCGGCACATTCATCCTCATTGTGACCCCAACATAACTAATGAACATTGACTTTTTGGTGTCAATACATTGGCCATGTTGATTCAATCCAACCTCAAATTTTATACCCTTACTTAATGACTTGATAATTTTAGTTAACACTATGATGTTGTTTCATTCTTTCTTTTTTTCATCAATATATTGTTAATCCCCTAATAATTCTATAGTTTCGGCATCATCTGACTTTTATTCCCTGAGATTGGTAACATCATCACGTGGAGAATTCATTGTCTGCATGAGTAATCAAACAATTAATTTAGATTATTTAAATATAATAGAGAACACATAATATTATGAGGAAAATCATAGTATATTAAAAAAACATTTTAACTTTCTCATTGAACTCTCTTTCTTTTTTTTAAAGGTTGAAGGGATTTGGATCCTCTATCAAGAATCCAAATCCCATATTTATGGTCCCCTATAACATAAAAGACATTATCTATATTGGGAACACCATGAATGGATTGTGATCTCCTAATGAAAGGGTCATCCTTGATTGAATTTTTATCTGATCCTACAGTTTTTTTAGTCACCAGCTGGATAATCAACCAATTCTTGTTTGTTGTATCTAAGAAATAAAATACTTTCACTGCTTGTGATGCCATTATGAATGGCTCATCCTTTTCCCCTTTCACACGAAAATTTACCTTTATAAAGACCATTTCATCAGCTTTCACTACACTCCTATTTTCAACCCATTTGAAATGGAAAATTGGCACTTTAAATGTTGTATAATCCAACTTGTATATCTTTTTTATAATACCAAAATATTATATATTTGAATAAATTGGATTTATATCCTTATAACTAGATATGTAAATCACTTCTACCACAAGCATAACTCCACCATTTTTCATCATACTATAGTCATCATTTTATTTTGTATAAAACATATATCCATTGATTACAAAACCAATTTAAAATATAACATTTGTGTTTGGTCTCTTGGCTAGCCATCGAAATCATTCGGCAATTGAATTTGTATTTTTAGATAACTCATTATAAATATGATCCCATAACTATTCTTTAAACTGTTGATTATGTGTATTTGATATTTATCCTTCATCCCTTGATATATTTAAATATCTAATAATTTATTTGTGGGCTTCAATGTATGGATCAGCATATTTACTATTATGTAAAATGTAAATTTGCACTTTCTCTTGATCTATGATGGTAATTGTAACAACATATCTTTTAGAAATCCCTTTTCCCGTAAGGTTTTAACTATAATGAGACTTTAAGAGACCAATGCTATCAAAATTTAATAGGTGATCAGTATAGAATTCAATGGGGTATATCTATTTGTAATGGATAGGGATACATAGTTGAACCTATCTAACCAAGTGAACCATCAGGTGGACTATTATATCAATGAATGATAGTGGGAATAACATCTCTAATTTAGATAATATGACTAAAACGTCCTTATTAATTATTGGAAAGTTCATCGGGTCTACAACTTTACTGTATATGGATTTGAAAATGAAGCATAGTCTGGTTAATGTATGTTATACATTTTTAGGAAGAATGCAACATAAATCAATGGGCATCAAATCTTGCATAAAAACATGATATTCATGTGATTTTAGTCTTTGTAACTTTAAATTAGTCATTGACATGACATTCTTGATATTTTATGAATACGTCTCTAGAACTTTTACACCATTAAGGAAAATGAAAATTTTCAATTTTTCCTGTCTGGATAGAGTGTAAGATGCTGGAGGAAGAAAATTTTTCCCTTTACCCTTCACTAATGAAAACTATTCACTTATCCTCATTTCAATCATGCCCAACCTAGTCCTGATGCCATCCTTTTTTTCAGGAATATTTAGTAACATGTAAATAACACTATCAAATACATTTTTTTCTACATACATGACATCAAGAAAATTTCTGACGTACAAATAATTCCAATATGGTAAATCAAAAAAAATTGATCACTTTTTCCATCCTAATTTTGTAAGGTTTTTTAAAAATGGTTTACTAAAAATAGTGTCAATATCATTTACTTTATCGAATAGTTGATCACCCATTAGTGGAGATGTTTTTGTACCTTGTTTGGTATTCCCAATGAATGTTATCATCTAAGATCGGTATTTATATCATCAAGGTAAAAAAAATTGATGTTATAAAAACACATTCTTCTAGAAATGTTTCAACATAACCGTGCATGAGAATTATTCACAAATAGTACACCCCAGCATTCCTTTAATGTTATAGCCTGTCAAATTTCCATAAGTAGAAAATTCATTTATCATCCCGTACAGTATGGTCATAAATGTGAATTTTTCACTTCTATGATTATCATACATTGTAACACCTATATCCCACATCAATTTTAGATCTTTGATTAATGGATCCAAATAAACATCAATATCATTACTAGGTTGTGTTGGTCTAGATATAAACAGAGACAACATAATGTATTTATACTTCATGAATAACCATAGAGGTAAGTTATAATTTACCAACATGAATGGCCATGTACTGTGAGTACTACTCTATATAAAAATAAATAAATACATATAAGATATTCATAATCAAAGGATAAAATTATAAATAATTCTAGTAATGGGAACTAAACATCTGAATGTTATCAGTTGTGATTCCTGACAAGTTATCATTTTATATAAGGGTGATATGAAAATAAAAATCCTGGCATAAACATGTGGCTACTGGTACAGGTTCTTGATTTGATGTTGTGTGGGACAAAAAGGTGGTAATTCCAGGATAGTTTTTGCAACCTTTATAGGTGGGAGTCCAAAAAGTGATAGTAGTTGATGTTTATTCATTTCTTCACTTGGTATGTGGTGGGCTAGGTGGTGTTTACTTAATAGTTTGAGTGAAGCTTTAAAGGAGTAGGAATGTTCAGGTTACTATCACTTATTAGTGTAAAAATTTCACGTATGATTAATTTGAAGATCCATAAAAATCAGTGAGCAATTAAAATCATATGGTACATTTAACCACTGATAATTATTGATTAAACCTTGATCCTTATTTCCTTTAATTATGATATATTACCAATGATAGGTATCCACTTCAAGCATAAATGTTTCTTATCTTATTTATTACCATTTACCATGTTCTAATACACTTTACATCATAAATAAATGGATTTCAAATCATTATTTCATGTATAATTATAAATTATCTTATTAAAAATGTTAATAAAATGGATTTATTACTCAACTGAAACACTTATAGGCATATATTAATCTAATAATCACTAATAAATATGTTGGAAAACAAAATTTACTTATTATTGGATGGAATACTTCCCTTGTAAATTCTTGTATCTTGATTTCTATTTAATTACAACTTAGATTTCTAAATTTGTATAAAATTATCATTCCTTGGAACATAAAAGGTCATTTAATCACCAAATTTTGACACAAGTTCAAGGAGCTTGTAATTTCATGAAATGAATGGATGAAACCATTATTGAAGAAAAAAGTAAAGTTGGATTCCATATTACTCTCTTTTTATGTAGATTATTCTAGAGCATGTAATATGGGAATATCAATAAATATATTTGTAGCATAACCCACTGAAGAAACCTTATTTCAAAAATAGTATACTTACAAAGATTGAGTGTATTTTACATATCCTATAATATCCAAAACCTCTATTCAATTTCCTTAAAAACACCACAAATACTTTACATTAATAAACATTCCAAAAAAATCAGTTAGTATGGATTTCACATCATTAAGATCCAAAGCATTCTGATTCCACCTATAACAATTAAATAGATCACTAAAGTTATCTCCCACATCTAGTATTCAAAACCATTATAGGTATATACAAAGGAAACTGAACATGAAGGCGAGGGAGAGGGTGAATGAACAATGGCTAGAGGTGAATATTGGAGTATTATAGAGAACACCCATTATAGTCCTAGGTTAAATATTTAATTGATATATTTATGAGTTTATATTATATATTGAATACACATTTGTAACCCTCTTAAAAGAAGTTAGTGGGTTAAAAGAAGAGGATGTAGGCCTTAGATGAGAAGTGATCTTATCCTAAATCTTGTAGTCATGTCATATATGGTGAAGTAGTAGATAATTGTCATATGAATACATCATTGATATGTACTCCTTGGATATATCCTATTATAGGTGAACCATGTAAAATTTTCATTCCATTTTATATATACTATCTCAACATTTGGTTGAACCTAAATGATATATTAAAATTATCTTGTCTAACATGAATACAAGATCCAATTTTTTTTAAAGATAATGAGAATTTTTCAAGAAAACCTAATTCACCCCCTCCCCCTCTTAGGGTGTACAATAGAACTATAGTTTACAACATGATGTATCTGATCCATATTTTATTTCTCATAGAATCTATTAAATAAAATTTTCATAGAGAATATTTTGAATGCAGAGGGAGTGTTATTATTTAATGGGTGTAATTTTCATGTATGGATGAAGAGGGTGAGATGTCATTTAAGATCTCATGGGAAAGACTTTTACTCTGAAACAATACATTGGACACAAGAAAGTGATCCTTTTAGACAGTAAATGATGGAAGTAGGTAACAAGATGTGTAATAATGAAACTAAATATCATAATACTTTAAACAAATATATGTATAATCATATTTATATAAAGGTGATTGATGACACAACATCCAAAGAATCCTGGGACAATTTAGATAATATCTATGAAGGTGATAGAAAAGTGAGAAAAGAAAAGGTGAATGTTTTATAATAAAGATTTAATGAATTGAATATGAATTCAAATGAAAATTTAGATGAATTATTTAATAATATTAAAAAAATTATTAGAGATATTCGTGACCTTAGTCGTGTGTTCAATGATTAAAATATTATAAAGAATATCATAAGAATATTAACATCAACTAACAATATTAAGGTGTCATCACATGATGAAATGAATCTTTAAGAATTATCTCCAGATTATTTATATAGTAAACTAGTTGCATAAGAAATGTGAGTGAATCCATAAATATATTTATAACATTTATCTGATAAAATGTTATTCAGAGATATGGAAAACCAAGATGTTTAGGTGAGCAGAATTGAAGAAGTGGTAAGTTATGATTTCTTGTCACTTTTAAAAGGATGTTTAAAATATGTAAAGGTATATTTGAGGGTATGTTACTTTTTACTTACATTCATTGTGGAAATATTTGGCTCTTTGTTGTTAGATGTCCAAAGAAGTTTGATGGAGAGGATGATGAGTTTGAATTTTCACAAAAAAAAAAGTATAAATTTTACCCTATAAAGAATTTCAATTCTATAAATTCAAGTGGATATAAGTTTTAGAGAAAGGTGTTGGTGAGTGATAAGGTATAGGATTCCATATAAGATTTTTTAGAATGTATTGAAAAATATTTTATCTTAGAAGTGGAAGATGGTATGTTGGAATCGATAGAAAAATAAAAATCTATTATTGAGGATGATATTAAATGAGAAGGATTTATAGATCTTAAGTTGTAATTAGAAGGGTCTCTCATGGTGTTCGATTGAATAATAAATATGTATGGGTAAAAAAATTGGGGGGGTTGAAGGATTCTTCAGGTTATGTTGATGAACATGAAGCAGAAGTTGATCATCTAGAAAAATTAGTGGAATAATGTGAAAAAAAAAAAAATATTAAATCTAAAGTAGTTTTGAATTAATAATTGAATATTAATTAATAGATCAAGATCATTAATGATCATAGTATGTTTTTAAATGAATAGGAAAATAATATTGTGACACTAGAAGTAGAATTTGTTTCATTGAGAAGGAAAGTTGAGTCTGAATGTAAAATTGATGGCTCAAAGAAGAAGTTGAAATTAAGAAGGCTTTCACATGAAGTGTTAAAAGAAATAGTTAAACAAGGTGCAAGATTAATTTAAGAAGTGTTAAATTCTCAAAGACCAAATTTTATGGGTAAAACTATTCTTGGATATGAAACCCAAACATCAAAAACAAAGACATCCAATGTGAAAAGTAAATAGAAGAAGACGAAAGGATAAATCTATCAATAATTAAGGAGTTATACAATAGTTGAATATATATTGAGAGATGGAAGTAATAAAAGATCTCCACTTATTATGTTTTATTTATATAGCTATATTGGGTACATGATGTATTACTATGGTGAAGTAGAAATCTATTTGTGAGTTGAAGAGATTGGTCACCAACAGATTAGAAGAAAAAATGCATCCTTTATATAAAAATAGAAAATAATTTTATAGATATTTTTTTAATTGGTTAAATTTTTTATAAAGAATTAGATTGAAGGAAGAGAATAGGTAGCTATTTTTATGGAAGTCAAAGTTAAATGGATGAATGACGATCCTTTTTTAAAAAAAATTGGTTTTATCCGCTTGTAGAAAAAATATTCAGTCTAATTTCTTATGCTGTAGAAAATGCGTAGAGATTATCAAAAGTCACAACTCATTTGGGAATATATTGGAAGTAATAAAAGAAGATTAGGAAATAAAACTTTCTTGAAATTTCCTTGAGAGAATTAGTAAATATTATAACCTCCTCCAAATCAATTTTTTTCATTTTCAAAAAGACGCTTTAGGATTACCAGGAAACCTTACATTTCAAACAAAAGTTGCGCGAGAGTCCAAAAAATTCAATTTCAAATTGCAACTTTAAGAAAAAATCATCACCCATCTCGGTTTCCAAGAATCTCAAGTCACACGCCTGCCTCGAGTCGTACCCCTATCACGTCCAATGTCTCCTTTCGCCTCCCCACACCAGCGAGACCCACCGGAATCACCATCGCCGCAATCCACCATCGCCGTCTTCATAAGCCAGCATGATTAACCATAATGAACATTGAAAACATCATCACCGTAGGAACCACAATCCAGAGAGTCTTCATCGAAATGACTATGAACCAGCCCAGCAAAAGCAAAACCATTCCAAAAACAATCCGCAGCAAATCCATCCGAACAAAATCATTAAAATGAACAAACAACCAAAAGAAACCATCTTTGCCGTCGTGAAACACCATCAACATGGACCATCGAAACCAGAATATGAAGTCTTTCGCGGAGACGATTCTGACCAACACACCATGCACCATCACCATAAGAGCCATCAGAACTAGACATATCCACCACAGGTCATGCCGCCAGGAACCTCGTGTCGCTCCCCATACACGTCCCAAAACATCCATGGTAATCGTCGCACCCAACCGACCTAGGAGAGAGAAAATAACCAGGAAGCAAGATTAGTGAAGAACGACAATGAAGGGGCCAGAACAAACTGGTGGAAGAAAAACCAAGAGAAAATCCAAAAACACACCAAGCATGAACCACCATGGAGCGAGAAATGGGAGATCTGAGGATAAAACCCTAAGAAAACCACCGTGAAGCAAGAAAGATATAACTGGGGATGAAACCCTAAATACCGAACAACGTCCTTGAATGAAAACAGAGAAGACAGTGCTAAAACCCTAAGAGAAACATGAAGGGGAAGCTGGGATTGAAACCAAAATAAGTAACACTGAGCAGGGAGAAGCAATTAACAGGGGCAAGAGAATCCAAGGTAAGAAGCCATCAGATGGAAGAAAACCTGGAGCAGAAGGAGGAGGAAAGGCCCATCGACGATGGAGAGAACTCCAACCCGTAGAAGAAAGCATGATGCAGGATATCAGGAGCTGAGAAGAAAGGGGGCGAGGCTGAGAGCAGAGGGTGGGTTTCGGGCGACTAAGGCGACATGATTCCGAGCTGATATAAATAGTATAACCTGGATTCTAGATTTTGGGTGTTCATCTTATATGATAAGTAATATGAATTTATTGAAGAATGTAAAGGGAGATATTGATGGAACAATACATTTTGGAAATAAAGAACTTGTTCGTTTTAGGAGTTGTAGTTGAAATTAGTTAATTGAAGTAAGAATTAGAAAAGAAGGAACACATGTGATCCGTAGTAGGGTATAATCAAAATGTATAGACCCAGAAACAAGGAACCTTCAGAGGAGAGCGAATGATGGTGCAGACTTCATCGAGAGAGCTCCTAAGCATGGAACCATGAGACCACCGAGCCAAAAAAACACTGCACTAACACACACTGTGGAACCCGAACAAGTAAGCAATGAGAGAGGAGAAAAAATAACATACCATAGATTTGAGGCTTGATTCATCTGAGAGAAGGTTGAGAGGGAGTGACGGCAGCACTACACTTCTGTGAGAGTTTGAATGGCATGACGGAAAATGGTTCAGTTAGGGTTCTTTTAAAAAGATCGGGGAGGGTTTTATCAGTGCTTCCAAATAAGCACTAATAAAAGACCTATTTATCATAGCTAAAACATTAGCGCTAATAAATATTTATAATTATAATTATAAATAAATATATTTTTAAATATTTATATATAATTATAAATATATTTTAAAATATATTTTAAAATATTTGTATATAATTATAAATATATTTGTATCATTATATATTTCTATATAATTATATATATAGTTAATAAATATATATAAATATAAATAGATTAAATATATTCGTCATTTAAATTTATTTATTTTAATTTTATAATTATTTAAATACATAATTATTTATTTATCATTATAAATATATTTTTTAAAAAAATATTTTTTTTAATTATAGATATATAACTTTATAAATATATTTATATCATTATATATATTTAATAAATAAATATGAATATAAATATAATAAATATATTCATTATTTATTATAATTTTATAATTATAAATATATTTATATTATTCTATATATTTATAAAATTATATATATATTTAATAAATATATATAAATATAAAAAATATAGTAAATATACTCATCATTTAAATATATTTATTATAATTTTATAATTATTTAAATATCTAATTATTTATTTATAGTTATATAAATACTTTTAAAAAAAATTATATTTATTTATTTATAATTATACATATATAATTTTATAAATATAGAAAATATACACTTATAAAAATATTTATTTATAAAAAATTATTTACGAATATATTTTTAACATTAATAATTAATATATAATCTTAAATGCATGAATGTTAAAAATGAGTGAAATTGGATAATTAAAAATGAGTAGACTTTAAAAATATTGAAAAAAATGGATTGGTTTTATTAATTATACAAATTATTAAAAAATAAAATATAGATATATATTTAAATTGAGATGAATAAATATTAAAAATATTAAAACACAATAAATAAATATGCATAAATAAATATTAAAAAATGATTAAATTCCAAAAAAAGTTAAAAATTAAAAATATTAAAAATTAATAGATAATACTAACTGTAATTATATGAAAAATAAACAAATAAAATTTACCAATTAAAAACATAATATATTAAATATATTATGTTTCTAAATGAAATTCTAAAATAATATTAAAATTTGAATAAATTGTATGAATATTAAGTGTATGTGTTTCTATATAAGATTTCATTAATTGCGTAGATATTTGTGTGTGTGAAATTAATGTGTGTATGTGTGTGTAAGTTTGATATATGTTGAATAATGACATTACATAATATGTAGTGTCTATTAATTAAATAAATAATAATAAGAATGAATAAATTTTAAAAATGGAAAATTATTAGTAATTATATAGAAAATTTAAAAAAGGAAAAAAGAAAATTTATATATCTTAATGAATACGTATTAATTATATAAAATAAATCCATATTAAAAACATTAAATGTTAATGAATAAAAATGTATAAATAAATATTGAAAATAGATAAAATTAAAAACATATTTAAAAATGAAAATTTGAAAATGAATAAATTACAAAAATATTAAAAAATAATTGAGGTTATTAATGAATAAATAATATTAAAAATGAATAAATTCGAAAAAAAATATTAAAAAGTAATAAATAGTATATATTGGATAAAAATAGAAAAAATGATAAAATTTACCGATTAGAAACATAATATATATTAATATATTATGTTAATAAATATAATTCTAAAATGAATATTAAAAATTGAATAAATTACAAAAATATTATGTGTGTGTGCATTGTATATAAAAATGTATTAATTATATATATGTACATGTTAAATCAATGTAACACACATTTGATATATGTTAAATTGAAAAATAAAACAACATTCAATTAAATGTCCATTACTCGATATAATTAGTCAAAAATTTTAATTAATATTATTTTTTAATTATAAACCTTTCTCACTAAATATATGACTTATTTAATGTAAGCATAAATATTTTTTATTATATAAATCATATCATAGAAAATGTTATATATATTGATATATATATATATAGAAATATATATATAAATATATTTCTATATTAAAAATATTAATTATATTAATGAATAATTATGTATAAAAACTATTTAAAATGAATATGACATTAATATGTTTTTAATTATTAAATTTTGTTCATTTTATATATTTATAATTAATATAAATTATTTATTACTGTTTATAATTAATATATATATATATTAAATTTATTCATTTTTATAAATAATTGTTTCATTAATATTTTTTTTAATAATTTTATTATTTATTCATTATTTTTTTTAATTATTACAATTTATTCATTTTATATATCTATATTTAATATATACTATTTATTAATATTTATAATTTATATATATGTATATTAAATTTATTCATTCTTATTAATAACTATTTAATTAATAAAAATTTTAATATTTTTTTAATTTGCTCATTTTTAGTTTTTATGTAGTGCCCCCGGTTTCTGGTATGTAACCATTTCTTGATGCTTTTAATGGTTATAAAGTTAAGGGTGGCAAATGGAAGAGTCGGGAGAACTTGGAATGAAGTTTTGAGGCAAAAGGGGAAGTTGCACAGGCAGCGCACGGTTTGTCTAAACTGTGCGGCCAAACCGTGTGTTGTTGGTCTTGGAGGCAGTAGCTTCTGCACGGGCAATGCACGGTTTTTCTAACTATGCGTCCAAACCATTCGAGAAGGGTGTTCGAGGCAGTAGCTAATGCATGGTTAGCGCACGGTTTTTCAAACCGTGCGAACTAACCGTTCGGGCACTTAAATGAGATCCTTAAATTGTGGATCTCACTCATTTTTGCCTCTAAGTGCCTCGTTTTTCCTCCTAATAGGCCCTAACTCGGTATTTTGCTTCTCCTAAGGTCAAAGAGGGTTCTCCCATCGTTCCGAAGGTGATCTAAAGGCTTCTCTTGGCGAATCAAAGCCGGATTCTTGAGGTATGTGATCGTTCTTCATTGTTCTTGTTCGATTTCTTAGATCTACTTAGATCTACTTCTCCTCTTCTCGTGATTTCTTATATGTACGCCCGTTATGGGTATATATAAGTGTTTGGATGCCAAATATGATGAGTTTTGGTCTTGATCTTGCTAGGAGAAGAGATCTAAGGCGGGTTTTTGGAGAATCGACCCGGGTTCCTTGTGTGTTCTTCATTCGTTGTGGTTTTCGTCAAAACCCTAAAGGTAGGTGGATTCACTCTCGAATCCTCTTGCTAGAATTTATTGTCTTAGATTCAAATTGGTTTATTTGAATGGATTTGATTGTGAAAAGCATAGAATAAATCTTCTTTAGTGATGGTTTATGGTTTTGATGTAATTGTGAAATCTTGGTGAATTGTTGTGCAGAGTGATTTGGCTTCTTGAATTTAAAATGTTGATTTTAAATTAAGATTTCTGAAATTTTAAATGGTTTGATGAAAAATGGTTTTTCAATAAAAATGGAATTTTATTGAAATGGTTTGATATTGAAATGACTTTGATGGATTTGGTTTTCAATAAAAAGGGAGTTTTATTGAAATGGTTTGGAATTGAAATGTTTTGAGATTGAAATGACTTTGATGGATTTGGTTTTCAATAAAAAGGGAGTTTTATTGAAATGGTTTTGAATTGAAATGGTTTTTATGGAAATGGTTTTCAATAAAAATTTGTTTTTATTGAAAGTGTGTTTTGGCATGACCGTTGAGAATATGTGGTGTGTGTTCATATTGCATGTACGAGGCTTGGTTGAAATATGACCTTGTGCTCAGTGCCAAACGTTTAATGGAACAATGGTAACTATATTTACGAGACTTGGTTGAAATATGACCTTGTACTCGGTGTCGACGGTGTAATGGCACATGGGAAACAATTACCTTGTAATGACTTGGTAGATCGATGAGAGACCACTCGTGAGTATGGAACTGTCATAACGAAGCATGCATGGTTGGTAGCATGGGTTGGGAAATGGTTGGGTATGCCAAAAAGGAATGTTTGTGAAATGTTTCTTAAGCTTTTTTGGTTATTTTTCTAGAAAAATAAATTGCTGGAAAATTGGTTTCAATTTCTCTTAGAATGCCTTTGGTTATGAATGTTTTTGGAAACTTGTTTATATTTAGTTATAAACTGCTTTTGAGAAAATGTTTTATATAAACTATTTTTATATAAATGTGGATAACTCTTCTATCCGAGTGGCATGAGTAGGGAAGTCATTGGGGAAAACCTACTGAGTTTTATACTCACCCCTGCTTTGGCACGTTGGTGCTTTTGCAGATGTCGTACTCTGAGATACAGGTAAAGGTAAAGCATATTATTACTAGTGGCTTGTGGTGATGCTTGGGAGATGTTCTGGAGCTTGGAGCTTATGGATCATGGAGTTTTAGTGTCTTTTGAGAGTCTTGAATTGTTCATCTGTTGTGTACTTTGATGCTTAGTTTGGTCTTCTGTTGTTGTGTACCTTGATGTAGTTTGATATGAATGAAGTGTTTATTGGTCTTTTATTTGTTCATGCATCATATATTGAATGTTTGGTTATGGTTGGTTTATGGGTTTATTTCTTAATGGGTAAATCATCCCCCACTTGTACTTGAAACCCTTCGGCATTTATTTCCAGCCTTTGGCGCCTTGGGGATGTCGCTTAAGGCCTAGTAATGGATCGTAGTACTCTCAAGCCAATGAGAATTGGCGGGTCATTAAATTTTATTTGTTTAATTATTTCAATTTATTCATTTTATATATCTATATTTAATATATATTATTTGTTAATATTTATAATTTATATATATATATATATATTAATAATTATTAATAATTATTTAATTAATAAAAAATTTAATTTTTTTATTTATTCATTTTTAATTTCAATTTTTTTTAATTACGTCAATTTTTTAATATTTTTAATGGTTGTATTTTTTTGGTATATATAAAAAATATGAAAAATGGTCCACATGAACAGGTGAATTAGGTCGTGTAGGCCCTGGCCATGTTCTTGGGAGATAGGGTGGGCTAAGGGTGTGTACGGGTGGACTAAAGCTTGTAGGATACATAGGATGGGCCAAGGCTTGCACGGTCCCATGGGACCATATGAGTGTTTGAAGTGAATGTGGGAGCCCATCCCAATACACTAAAAATAGTAGTTATCAGTGGTTTATTAGTGGCAGTTCTAATATCTTCCATGAAATAAATCGTATTAAAAAAATTATAATATAGGGGTAGTTTTATTAAACCACCGCTATTTTTTATTATTTTAGCAATTAGCAGTAGTTTTATTTAAATTGTTACTGCATATTTTAGAAAACACTAAGTTTGTCCCCCTCCCTCCTTCACCCCGAGCCACCTTGACCCCTCCCCTATATGACCCTCGACCCCAACCTCTCCCTCCCCTCAGCTAACCCCCCCCCCACCCCACCTCTTGCTCCCCTCGGCAGCAGCGCCCAACCCTGACCCCCCAACCTCGTGCTCCCCTCGACGGCAACCCCTCCCTCCACCTCACGCTCCCCTAAGTAGTTACCCCCACCTCCCTCTCTCTTTGGAGGTGACCCCCAACCCCAAACCCCCCCCCCCCCACGTCTCAGGCCCCTCGACGACAACCCCTGACCCTAACCCCCCCCCCCACCTCCCACTCCCCTCGGCGACCATCATGACCCTGACCCCCCCCCCCTACCAGCAACAGCTCTATCCCTAACCCCCTTACTGAAATCCATCGTCACCTATACCCCCTATCACCTACTTTTGTGACCCCAACCCCCCTTTTCAGAAACCATCGTGACCATGACCCCCTTGTTGTCGACAACTGACGTGACCCCAACCTTGTTATCAGAAACCATAGTGACCCCGAAACCTCTTTCGGCTACTATCATGACCCTGATGCCCCCTACCAGTGACCACCATTATCCTAAACCCCCTACTAATGACTATCATGACCCCAACTTGCCCTTACTTCTCTATGAAGACCCCCAAAGGCTTATCTTCCCATTTTTCTAGTGACTGCAGCCCCCAACATCGTTGAAGGTATGATTGATTGAATTTATCTAAGATTTTTAATTAAATTATATAAAGTTCTTTGTAATTGAGTGTTCTTTATGTTTTTTATATTTTATTGAATCATTTTGATGTTGAATTTGTGTTATGTTGAATCAATACCCTACTCTGGTCAATGATGAAGTTGGGTGATGTTTAATTTTGATTGTACCTATTTGAGTAAAAAAAATTATCTTTATATTCAGATGTATAAGGAGAAGACAATCCAATACCTATGGATAAAAGTTGGATTAATTTACCTCAAAATGCTCCTTGGTATGCCAAGGTTTTG
The DNA here is from genome assembly GCA_963277665.1 of Viscum album. NCBI lineage: Eukaryota > Viridiplantae > Streptophyta > Magnoliopsida > Santalales > Viscaceae > Viscum > Viscum album. The sequence continues at coordinate 1,411,803,475 of OY728133.1, read as the reverse complement.
AAATAATATTTAGATTATGCAATTACAAATCGATCTGTGGATGGTGGAATAAAATTTTCTTATCCTGGCTGTAAATTTAAGAAATGGTTGAATAGAAATGAAGTATATTAGAATTTGATATTGAAATAGTTTCTTGATTGATATATATGTTATATTTTTCATGGTGAATTGAATGTTATGGAAAGTAAAAATAATGAAAATATTGTTAATGAAACACAAAGTGATCTGGCATAGGAGAATTCAGTTTGAAATTTGTTAAATAACACATTTAGTTTTGAAAAATATAATTTCCTAGATTTTAATAGATCAATATAACATTTAGTTGATCTTGAGTAGGTTAATCTTTCTCAGAACTCCAGTGACTATAAAATGAGTTTTATAAATTAGTTGAAGATGGACAATAAGAACTATATTAAGGGTATGATAAGTATTTGAAGTTGTCTTTTCTACTTAATTTGTATCATATCAAGTGTCTTTGAGGAATTACTAACAAATAAATATCCATGATTTAAGAGTTGATTCATGATTCTTTTAGTGAATCTAAGATCCCTGCATCATTCTATGATATGAAAAAAGTCATCAATAACCTTGGAATTGATTATACAAAGATACATGCATTCCCTAATAATTGTGTGCTTTACTAGGGAGAAGAGTCTGATAAAAATAATTAATAATATTCCATACAAGAAGATGAAATTCAATGAACAATAATGAGAGTATAAATAAATGAAACCCCAAAAAGAAATATAAGAAGAAAACTATTCTAAAGGTATTGTGTTAATTTCCTCTAAAACCATGATTGTAAAGATTATTCATGTCATCTAAATCTGCATATGACATGAAGTGGCATGCTCAAGATAGTAATGATGGCTTGATGAGACATCCAAAACATTCAAATTCATGGAATATGTTTAATTCATTATATCAAGATTTTTCTTTGGGTACTAGGAATATACATTTGGGATTGGTTTCTGATGGTTTTAACCCTTTTGGTACTTTAAGTACTAATTATAGCATTTTTTTAGTTGTTTTTATCCCCTATAATCTACCTCCAAGGATGTGTATGAAGAATAATTATTTAATTATTTTGATGATTATTCCTAGAAATAAAATTCTTGAAAATTAAATTGATGTATACCTTCAACCTCTAATCAAATAATTGCAAGAATTATAGGATAATGGTGTAAAAACATATGATGCTTCAATGATACAACTATTCAAAATGCATACTAATTTAATTTGGATAATTAGTAACTTTCATGTACTAGGAATTTTATCTATTTGGAACACTCATATTGGTTTGGCCTGCCCTGATTCTAATTTTGATTTTGAATATCAACAATTATCTCATAGTAGAAAATGATGTTTTATGTTTCATCATCGATTTCTTGATGGTTCTCGTAAATTCAGGTTTAATAAGACATGATTCAATGGAGATATTGAATTGAGAAAGCCTCTAAAGGTGTTATATGGTTTAGAAATCTTGGTAAAATTAATGAATGTCACTGAAGGATTTATAAAATGTCATCAGTTTAAAGAATGGGGGAAATGGTATGAGGTATAGTATCTGAAGTATCTAGAACACAAAAATGGAAGAAAAATAGTATATTTTTCAAACTTCCTTATTGGGAGTTTAAATTTATATGTCATAATCTTGATGCAATTCATATTGAGAATAACTTTTGTGACAATGAAATTTTTACATTTTTTAATGAGTAGGGTAAACTGAAGGATAACCTTAATGCTCATAAGGATTTAGAGTCAATGAATATAAATCATAGTTTTTGGGAAAGTGAGAATGGAAAGTATCCTTCTTCTATTTTTACAATGAAAAAATATGAGAAATATGTATTCCTTAAAACTTTAAAGAATGTAAAAGTTCCATATGGATATTCAAGTAAAATATCAAGGTGCATTGACTTAAAACATCGAAAGTTACATGGATTGAAAATCCATGACTCACATATTTTGATGGAGCGATTATTATTGTTGGAATTGTGTAATACGTTACCTAAAAAAGTAACTATGGTTCTATTTGAGTTTTTTACCTTTTTTAGAGAGCTTTGTGGAAAAACTCTAAATCCAACTAAGCTTGATAAACTTTAAGAAATAATTTTTTTGACACTTTTTCATTTGGAGATGTTATTTTCCCCTTCATTTTTCACAGTCATGGTTCATTTAACTGTTCATTTGGTTAAAGAAGCTAAAATTGGTGGATAGGTATACTATTTATGGATATATCCAATTGAGAGGTACATTGATATTATTTTTATTTTCATTGGTGAATTTGATTTTATCAAATCATTGCATAAAATTTTTTAATATGTTTCTTATTTTTTTTATCAGGTGCTTAGGTCATTTGAAATCATATGTGAGGAATAAATCTCAACCAGAAGCCTCTATTGCTTAAGGTTACATAGTCTAAGATTGATTGACCTTATGTTCTAGGTATTTATATGGGATTGAGACTAGATTCAATCATTCTATATGTGTTGGCGATATGTCAACTAATTCTCATTCTGAAAACCAGTCATCAGTATTTCCAACTATTAGATGACCAAATGGAAAAGGGTCGAATTTTACACTAACTGGATTGGAGTTTCTATATGCACATTGATATGTGCTACTCAATAGTGTTATTTCAGATCCATTTATTGAATAATTTTGATTTAAAATAAAGAGTAAACTAAGGGGTCAAGCTCTAAATGAGCTGGAATTAACAAAAATTGTTAATAAGGAGATTGTCGAATGGTTCGCCCATCGTGTAAGTATATACTCATATTTATATTATTTATGTGTAGTTATTTTTTCTATGTTAAAAGTAACACCTTATGTAATTTTTTATATATAATGAATATTGAGAATCGAGCTGAAATATCAAATGATTTGAAGTTTTTGGATTGAGGTCCTCTAAGGAAGGCTAAGAGATTTGATGCCTACAATATTGATGGCTTCAGGTTTCGTACAATTTATCATGAAGAAGACTTGAAAACACAAAATAGTGGTGTATTTACACTTGTAGAGGTGGGATACTATAGAAATCTTAATGATATAATTTAATTAAACTATCATGGTCAATTTTTAGTTGTCTTATTCAAATTCAAGTGGTCTACCATTGATAGGGGTATAATGAAAGATTCATTACATTTTACTTCTATCAACTTCTCTCTCTTGATTCATACCAGTAAGCATGCAGAGCATGGTCCATTTATCTTGTCTTCACAAGAAAATATGGTTTATTATGTGGATGATGAAATACATGAAGGTTGGAGTGTTATTTTACACTTAAAGCAAAGAGACTTATATGATATTGATGATGAAGATCAATCAGTACTTTGTGATAGTGAACCTCACCAACCGTAAAATATTGAATAGTTTTTTCTGAAAATATAAAAATGATAAAACTTGTAAGGGAGGATAAAAATTAAGTACTCTTTACAATGGAGGTTGATAATAATTAATACTATGAAGATTAAGATAATTAAATGTATAAATTGGTAATGAAAATATATTACAATTTCTCATTAATAAGTGTTTCGTAAATATATACATTGTTCTAGTTTTTCTTTTTTCTTTTTTTAAATATATTAGTTTTAAATTTTTTATACATTTAATATACTTGTACCATTTGAATTGTAGGAATGTCAAGAACAAAAAATCAGGATCTTAGTTAACCAGCTTCTTAGATCATGCCATAACTACCATCAGCTTCTGTGGATCTGAATGATTCCATTATACCAAAGACTAGTAGTGAGTTAGTTATTTACCCAAATTTCATTGGTATCCCACTACCTGATTCACCTCTAGTTATGGAGCAGTTGGTCACCCCTCTATCTAGAGAATATTAGTGAGTTACCATTACTGGTATGTATGTCACTGTATAAAAAAAATATTTATTTTATTAATTTTTTAATTTATTTTTCAAATAGATAAATACATCCATAGAAGGGATACAAATATTAACACAGAAGATTTATGGGACCTGAAGGAATTCAAGATTATCATTCCATTTGATGAGTTTGGGTTGTCTATCGGTGATACTATTGGAATCTATCGGCATATTATTGGGTAGCTTGCTTGCAAGATGATGATCTTTCCCATTAATTATAAAGATTGGAGGCATGTTCCTACAGCTTGGAAAAAAGAGGTATTTGATAATCAAGTAAAGGTAATATTAATTTAATATTACTTGATAACTAATTTAAAAGACATGAGTAAAATTTGGTAATATACTTATAAAGTGTTATGTTTTTTATTTTTAGATGTTTTTTCATTTTAATGTCCCTGACTCCGTTTCATGCCCATGGACTTTGAAAAATTTGAGCAAGAAATGAAGATATTTTAAATGGAGATTATGGCATGAGTTTAATGACATATCTTTGAGCTCATAATATATGTATGAGAAAGTGTCTGAAGGAATTTCTCGTGAGAAATGGAATCTCTTTGATGATATTAACAGAGATAAATCTCATGAGATAATTGATTATTTTACAGTATCTTAATAACATAAACACAATAAAATTATTATTTTTATTAATATTTCTATTTTTTGTATGAATTATCTAAAAAAATACTGTGAATCGTGAGAAGAAAGTCATTCATCACATCTCCGGGTCTCATAGTTTGTTGAGAAAAAGAACAATTTTGGTTTGTATTTTATTCTTTATTATTTATATCATTTTATTATAATTCAAGGTTTTTTATAACTTGTGTATATTTTTTTATAAAGTCTAATTAATTAGATCACTATGTTGGATAAATATATATTTAGTTTAAAGTGCATAGAAAACTTGATAGCAGTTTTGTAAATGAACTTACCAAAGATGTTAGAGTAAGTAATTTTCATTACCATTTCATGTTATTTAATTCCTATAAAAACATAATAATTAAAAATATATTATAAAAACTAAATGCCTTAAACCTAATTAAATGGGGTAGACTATATGGATCAAACGATGCCAATTTGGTGTCGTTTTATATTTCTAGTTGGCCCCAATTAATTGGGTTTAAGACCTTTTTTAACAGAATGAGACATGAATTGGTCACCCAATTCATTCCCTTGAGAAATTTATTAAATAAAATCAAGGTTACAATAAAATCATGAGGTGTAATGATCTTACACCATAGGTATTCGAGGGAGGTAAAAAAAGTGACATAAAGGTAAAATAGTGAAACATACCTATCCAAAAAGTGTGGAAAAAAACTCATTAGTGTGAATCCACAAGCCATGAGAAACCAGATCAACAGAAATGAAAAGGATCATCAACCAACTTGAAAGAAAAATCCATGTAAAAGGTGTTGAGTCTTCACCCAGTCTCTAAAACAAATGTCCTAAGATTTATGTAACTCGTTAGCATTGGAAGTACCCCCATCAAGTAGTCTCGGACAATGGGTGATGAAGCACATCCAGTTTTATGCAAACCAAATCTAAAAAATAAGTGATAAGATTCTTATAGAATCTATATAAATTCCCACTTAAATTATCCCATCACTATGTTGAACTCCAAAGATCCCTCTGAACCATATAATAATTCAATGTAAAGACAAAATAAGCATGTAACACCCCGACCCCAGTTACCCAGATCGGTGCATTATTTTAATACATTGGCATGATTACAAGGAATCAAGTCCCGAATGACCGATCGGTTTAGCAGTCTTGGAAAATAGATTACATACATGAATGTTACATTACACTTTATAACATACAAAACAACATAAATAATCCCTTTATGAATGCCATTATTCCCTTGGATTAACCCTGCATATCAATCACAATACACTTCTTGGAATCCTGGGAAAAATAAAACATTGAAAGGGGTGAGCTCAGATGCTCAGTAAGGATAAAAATATAGTGGAAGCTTTCATAGATAAGAATAAACATTTAAGGCAATTTATAACTAAAACAAAAGCCTTTAAACTTGAACTTCAGCATAATATGGCAAAGATAAAATGAAATAATGTCATTTACTTATTCACATGGATATTCTACTAGTCGAATAATCACATGCAATATCAATAACCACTTTCATAATGATGGAATGCATAATTCTGAACTTTAATTTCTATGTCAAGGCCTCGTGCCAAGACCTAAGGGATAACTCTAACCATAACCCAACCCGGAGAGCCTCTGTAACCAAACTCCAACCTAGACTGCCTCTAATAACTAGACACCAACCCGGAGTGCCTCTAATAACCGAACACCAACCCGGAGTGCCTCTAATAACCGGACACCAACCTGGAGTGCCTCTAATAAACGGACACCAACCCGGAGGGTCTGTTGTAACTGGAACCCAACTCGGAGGGCTTACTTTTATCGATCCCCAACCTGGAACATACTAGTCCAACACATTCATCTTAAGAAGAGGATGAAATATAACATAAACATTCGTATTAAAACTAGCATACGAAATTCCAAAACATTAATCATAAACCATTAATGGCATAAAAATAACTCATCCATAGTCAAACATATCACAAAACCTTAAATACAATATGGAAGATTTGTATCATAATAAATCAACTGCAAATAAGTGTAAAATTTATCAAAGGATGTTGACACAGATGAAATCAAAACTATTTGAGAGAAATATCTCTTTTTTAGAAATCATTTAAAAGTCACATAATTATAAAAGAAAATATTTACTTTTAAAATATTCTTATAATCTTGTAAGGGAAGATTCAAAGATTTTATAATGGCGGAAAATAGTTACATCCACCGTATAAGTTAAAAAAAATACATTCTTACCTTAATTCTGTCGAAAAGGTTAAAAAGGACCTTGTTTGGAAAACGATGGAAAGATTCCTTTATAAACTTCTTATAAAAAGTCAAAAAAGGGTATAAATGAATTTAACCCATATTCTGTAAAATAGTAAGAATGTTTTGAAATACATTTTTAAGAAACATGGATACGGATGATAAAGAGGTCCCAGTAAATAATTACGTATAAACAACCTCGGATAATGAAGAGATTGTGAAATAAACCCTTACCAATTTGGTAACTTACGAAAAATACACCTCATAAAAGAGGTATCATACAATGAATATGTAAATACACATAACTTAAAGTGTATTAAACAAATAATACAATTATGGCAGTACATACACCACACAAAAGGTAATAGTGGCAATATGGCATGAATCTCACGGGAATAAGGAGTGAGATGAAAACCCCTTACCTTGCACTTTCCTTTAGTCGAGGGTACGTTTAGCCTCCTGTATGAAGACTATAGTATGTTATTAAATTATAACAGAAACATATTAATATTTATGATATCATAAGTTATTCATTTATGACTTTATACTACCCATTTAATAATAATTTCCATGTTATATTAATATTTCAGGTAATAATCGTTTTCTTTATCGTACGTGTTTTAACTTGTTACTCTTGATTGTATCACTTAGATCATGATTTAAATACTTCCAGAATATAAAACATGATTTATTTATCATATATATTAGAATATAAAATTTTATAATAGACGTATATATGAAATGGAAAACACAGTTTATGGAGACGGTAGTCCGTACGTACGCATAAACGTTGTTTCTGTTTTCATATAGTATTGAACGGAAGTAAGTGAATAAGATATATGTAAGTAAATAAATACTTATATATATAAATATATATATCTCCAGTAGAATTATTATGTCATATATTACATACTTATTAGTAATATATATTTTTATAATCGTTGATGAATGGTGAACTTGGAAATGAATCTCATCGCGTCGTGGAGACGGTAATCCGTACGTACGCACGAGCGAAAATATCATTCTTTTGATATTAATATAATATAAAATTGGATGGTATATAATATATACATAATCCTTATCATTTTATATTTATTATTTACATCAAATACACATCATTATTATACCCATCCAAATAATAATTTATTGAATAACAATTACACTACGACATGGAGACGGTAGGCCGTACGTATGCACGTATGGTGACATGTCATTCAAAGGGTGGATAGAATAATGAATTTTGTTGTACCATAATTATAATAACATCACATTATATAGAATATACTGGAGTTATTATTTTATAATGGAAACAACAAAGAAAAAGGAAGTGGAAGAAGAAAGGAACTTGAAAGAGGGTGGTGAAATCATTACCTCTTCTATGGGTTCTTCCTTTTGATTTGATCAAAAGGGATCCTTAGGTTGGATTTTTTATCAAAATAATGCCTCTAGGATGAAGGGAGGATATTTTATAGGGTATTTGGGCAGGGTTTTGCCAAGCCAAATGGCTTAGAAGGTGTGAATTAGAGAGAAGGGGGAGTGCCCTTTTATATGAGGGGTGAGGGGCACCTTAGGAAAAAACTTAAAATATTATTTTATAATAAATTCATATTTCGTTTCTAATGGCTCCAAAGTTGATTATTTAAAGTATAAGGTGAGTATAGTTCGAAAAAAACTCAACCAATAGGTTTTATACAAGTTTAGGTTACCATTTTAACCTTATCATTTAGATTTAAATCTAAGTTAAATAATTTAACTTTTACCGTGTCTTCTTGTATTCTTAAACTATATGGTAAATAAACTTACTATATACTGTCAATAGAACCCCAATTGGTTCATTAATGTCATATATATTATTATATAAGTATTTTGGCCAAACCTTATATTTTTAGGACCATTATATCAATTAATAATATAATATTTGTTTTAAAAACTATTTTATGTCAATTTTAACACTATTTGGTATTTGTTTTTTGTTAAAATAATAACAACATTATTACTTCAAAAAAATACATTTAATCAATCCTAACATGTCATATTCACCTATAAAATTCGTGGATGTCATAAAAACATTGAAATTTTATTTATTTTAATATTTATAATACCATTTATTTGATTCTTTCATGAATAAGGTAATTACTTCATCATCATTGTGTCATAAATAAATTTATTTACTTAATGTCTAAAAATTATAAATAAAATACCATGATGTAGGAAATATTTTTATCTTTATAATTAATATTTATAATCAAATTTATCTTATGTAAAACCCTATATTAAAAATGTTTTAGTTATTAAACTTTGATTTTAACTCTTTTAACTCTTCTTTGAATTAAATAATAATAAATGTCCTAATCTAATCCAAGTGGACCTAAATGATAATATTTTATTCCTAAGGTTTTTTTTTGTCAATATAAACTTGTCGAATAGAATTAGGACATGTGTGAGGGTAATATTAATATCATTTTTACCCTTAATTACCCTATTTACTTTTAACCGTGGTAAATAAAAGTAAAAAGTTACTATTTAGCAAAAATTATTTTCATCTCATTAAACCATATTTTAATCCTTGATATTAACCGTGTCTCTCAGATTTTCAAAATTCAGCTCACAGAAGCGGTAAAATTAAGTTTTATGTGAATTTGCAAAAGCTCCTAGGAGGTGGGTAAAAGACGGTGAAAAGTTCAATGAAATTTTTATATATCTAAAATTATAATAAACTGACTCCAATGAATTAAATTGAAATTATATAGGTATTATGTATCTATTTTGACATTAAATAATTTAAATAAAATAAATATTTATTTAAATAAAAATTCAGTTTTAAACTATAACTCACTGTTTTTCACTATTCATCAAAAATTAAAAGTTTTCAGAAAAATACCAAAAATTTACCGTAATCTAATTTTGATATTCTGAATTCAATAATGAAGTATATTTTACCAAATTAAAAACATAAAAGTTGCATTTATTAATTTAAAATTAATTCCCGCTGTCAAAACAAAAAGTGTGTTTTTAAGAAACAATAACTATCAAAAGATTGACACTTGTTTATGTCCGGTTTAAATGTGAAATTATGTTCAATGACCAACATTGGATTAAATTGTAAAAATATATTCTAAATATAATTTAAAACCACTCAAATTAATAATTTATCACTATTAATTATTTCGATTAAAAAAGTTTTTTTTAATTAAAATTTAGTAATTTTCACTATTCATCAAAATATGAAAGTTATCAGAAAAGTACCAAAAATTAACCCTAATCTAATTTCAATATTCCGAATCCAAAAATGAATTCCATAGTATAAATTTTCAGAAAGTGGGTATTACTATTCATAACGGCTAGTTTGATTGGTTGTGGTGTGTGTTAGAACTCGAAGTTGCATACAACACACGCTACTGTATTATTCAAAGAGAAGTGTACCGTGGAAGCTTGGGGTGTTACATTCTCCCCTCCTTCAATAAATTGCGTCCTCGCAATTTATTCTCTGTATTGGATACTTGGGGTTGACATTTCAAAATATCTTAGTTGAAATCCCACATCGAAAAATGGATTAATGAGTCCTCTATTTAAAATAAAGAGTGGTAAGTATGAAAGTTACCAAAAATAACACATACTAGGGTTCCATGTAGGAAAATATGGATATGGAAGAGAAATTTAACCATCAATGTCTGATGGAGAGTGGTAGAGAACATGGCTATGAAAAGGCCAACAATCACAAAGCCATAAATTTGTGATGATCTAAGGTACCATCTAGGACAACATTTTTGTTCTAAGTTTCTTTTATTAATGTTGAGGAATTTATTTATGAGATTGGATAAGATCATAAGGAGATATACTTACTTTATAATTAGAGTTTTATCCATTAATAAATTTCTACCACAAACTCATCTTTCACCCCAAAACATAATACAACTCAAAAATACTCTATTTATCCTAATCGTATAGGGTTCCAAATATAATGAATTTATAATTCACATATTAGACCCTTTAAAAAAGAAACTACATTATACCATCCAGGAACTTCACGTAGTCCAGTGGTAGGTGATAAATCCCAATCGCACTATAGTTGTGGGTTTGATTCTCACAGCTTTGTCCAACGCGACGGGTTGTCACATGGTTTGCATGTTGTCCTTTTATAAAAATCCAAAAATAACCTTTAAAACTTAATCCATTCCAACCTTTAGACTTATCCAAAACACTACTATCCAAACTCACAGTCCAAAATTTATAAGGAAGTTAAACACAATGAAGATCCTTTTTTTCATGTAATAACATGTGAACACCTTCACCGTGTATTATTTTAAAACATGGTAACATCCTGAATTACCATAAAACCTTATTGATTACATTCATGCTCCCTTATTCTTTATAGAATACTGGATATATTCCTTCTATACAAAAATGTTGTAAACTCTAACGATGAAAAATCATTAATCAGTTTCAAGGTAGTCAAGAATATCTAATATAATTTATCCAAATTAATCTTGTATTATTCCAAAATCACTACCTCGGTATTGAAACCATATTATGGTTTATCTTTCTCTCAGCCATATATTTTCCAAAAAATTAACCTGCTATTGAGTCACTTTTCTTGGTTCCACACAATCTCAAATCCTTAATAAAATAGTACTGCAGTACAATCCTTATATACTCAATAATTATTATAACCAGTACATTGTTGATATAACACTCAAATGAAATAATCCTATAATAACAACATAAGAACACTAGTCATTATTCTTCATCTGAGGTAGTATCATAACTTGATTATTATCCAATAGCATCATTTGGGGCATACTCTGATGATTTTGACATTGGTTCGCGTAGTGTCCCAACTCCTTGCAGATGAAGCATTGTACATTTAAAACCTTTTTCTTACACTTGCAGTCACGTACTTGGTGTCCTTTTTCTCCAAACTTATAACATACTCACATTCCTTTCAAGAATTTTCCATGGTGATTCTTTCCATAGTTGTCACATATGGTAAAATCCTTCTTTACCTTCTTCCCTTTATCTTTCCTTCTCTCTACCATCCTTTTCTTCTCTGGCTTCCCTTCAAATCCATAGGAATCCAAGAATTCTTTACTTATCTTATCAACACACGATACTATTTCTTTATATGATGATAATACGTAGGAGACTATTTCCCTTCTAAATTCTGGCTTAGGACCATGAAAGATATGATCCTTCTTACTCTTTGGATCATGTGTATTGTTGGAGTTCTCATTCCTTCTACTAGGCGCCATTTCTAAACAATGGCATACACTAGATTAGTTTATGAATAAAAATACATAATCCCGAACTTGTAAAACACTTAACATAAATTAAACAGTTTATGGATATAATCCATAATCATAAAAATGTTTTCTTTGAGTAAGTACATACTCATAAGCACTTAATAATGGTTTGTAAAGAAAATGATAATTATCCTAATCATATCCCTCGGGAGTGTCGTAACCAAGAGTGCAATAAGGCCCATTGTCATGCACCAGTTCTCGTTCGAGTCTAGCTCAAAGCGGTGTTTTCGGGTTTTACCCCTAGGTACATCTATGCCAGAGCCGCCTCTACCTGCTCATATCCATACAGGGATGTATTTTCTTGGAAAACTCACAAAATCACTACATTACCAAAATTATAGGAAGTTATTCTATGCTAATCCTCAAAGTCTATATTAGTGTAATGTTCTCTAATAAGAGTTTATCTAAATCTAGTTTCGAAGATTATTTCTAAACATCCTCTGATACCAACTGTAACACCCCGACCCCAGTTACCCAGAGTCGGTGCATTATTTTAATACATTGGCATGATTACAAGGAATCAAGTCCCGAAGGACCGATCGGTTTAGCAGTCTTGGAAAATATATTACATACATGAATGCTACATTACACTTTATAACTTACAAAACAACATAAATAATCCCTTTATGAACGCCATTATTCCATTGGCTTAACCCTGCATATCAATCACAATACACTTCTTGGAATCCTTGGAAAAATAAAACATTGAAAGGGGTGAGCTTAGATGCTTAGTAAGGATAACAATATAGTGGAAGCTTTCATAGATAAGCATAAACATTTAAGGTAATTTATAACTAAAACAAAATCCTTTTAAACTTGAACTTCGGCATAATATGGAAAAGATAAAATGAAATAATGTCATTTACTTATTCACATGGATATTCTACTGGTCGAATAATCACATGCAATATCAATAACCACTTTCATAATGATGGAATGCATAATGTCGAACTTTAATTTCAGTGTCAAGGCCTCGTGCCAAGACCTAAGGGATAACTGTAACCAGAACCCAACCCGGAGAGCCTCTGTAACCGGACTCCAACCCAGAGTGTCTCTAATAACCAGACACCAATCCGGAGTGCCTCTAATAACCAGACACCAACCCGAAGTGCCTCTAATAACCGAACACCAACCCGGAGTGCCTCTAATAACCAGACACCAATCCGAAGGGTCTGCTGTAACTGGACCCCAACCCAGAGGGCTTACTTTTACCGGTCCCCAACCCAGAACATACTAGTCCAACACATTCATCTTAAGAAGAGGATGAAATATAACATAAACATTCATATTAAAACTAGCATACGAAATGCCAAAACATTAATCATAAACCATTAATGGCATAAAAATAAATCATCCATAGTCAAACATATCACAAAACCTTAAATACAATATGGAAGATTTTTATCATAATAAATCAACTGCAAACAAGTGTAAAATTTATCAAAGTATGTTGACATAGATGAAATCAAAACTATTTGAGAGAAATATCTTTTTTTTTTAAATCATTTAAAAGTCACGTAATTATAAAAGAAAATATTTAGTTTGAAAATATTATTATAAGCTTGTAAGGGAAGCTTCAAAGATTTTATAACGGTGGAAAATAGCTACACCCACCGTATAAGTTAAAAAAAGACATTCTTACTTTAATTTTGTCGAAAAGGTTAAAAAGGACCTTGTTTGGAAAATGAAGGAAAGATTACTTTATAAAATTCTTATAAAAAGTAAAACAAGGGTATAAATGACATTAACCCATATTCTATAAAATAGTAAGAATGTTTTGAAATACATTTTTAAGAAACATGGATGTGGATGATAAAGAGGTCCCAGTAAATAATTACGTATAAACAACCTCGGATAATGAAGAGATTGTGAAATAAACCCTTACCAATTTGGTAACTTACGAAACATACACCCCATAAAATAGGTATCATACAATTAATATGTAAATACACATAACTTAAAGTGTATTACACAAATAATAAAATTATGGGCAGTACATACACCACACTAAAGGTAATAGTGGCAATATGGCATGAATCTCACGGGAATAAGGAGTGAGATGAAAACCCTTTACCTTGCACTTTCCTTTAGTCGAGGGTACGTTTAGCCTCCTGTATGAAGACTATAGTATGTTATTAAATTATAAAAGAACCATATTAATATTTATGATATCATACATTATTCATTTATGACTTTATACTACCCATTTAATAATAATTTCCATGTTATATTAATATTTCGGGTAATAATCGCTTTCTATATCGTACGTGTTTTAACTTGTTACTCTTGATTGTATCACTTAGATAATGATTTAAATACTTCCAGAATATAAAACATGATTTATTTATCATATATATTAGAATATAAAAATTTATAATAGACTTATATATGAAATGGAAAACATCGTTTATGGAGACGGTAGTCCGTACGTACGCATAAACGTTGTTTCCGTTTTCATATAGTATTGAACGGAAGTAAGTGAATAAGATATATGTAAGTACATAAATAATTATATATATAAATATATATATCTAGTAGAATTATTATGTCATATATTACATACTTATTAGTAATATATATATTTATAATCGTCGATGAATGGTGAACTTGGAAATGAATCTCATCGCGTCGTGGAGACGGTAATCCGTACGTACGCACGAGCGAAAATATCATTCTTTTGATATTGATATAATATATAATTGGATGGTATATAATATATACATAATCCTTATCATGTTATATTTATTATTTACATCAAATACACATCATTATTATACCCATCCAAATAATAATCTATTGAATAACAATTACACCACGACGTGCAGACGGTAGGTCGTACGTACGCACGTATGGTGACATGTCATTAAAAGGGTGGATAGAATAATGAATTTGGTTGTACCATAATTATAATAACATAAAATTATATATAATATACTAGATTTATTATTTTATAATGGAAACAACAAAGAAAAAGGAAGTGGAAGAAGAAAGGAACTTGAAAGAGGGTGGTGAAATCATTACCTCTTCTTCGGGTTCTTCATTTTGATTTGATCAAAAGGGATCCTTAGGTTGGCTTTATGATCAAAATAATTCCTCTAGGATGAAGGTAGGATATTTGAGAGGGTATTTGGGCAGGTTTTGGCCGAGCCAAATGGCTTAGAATGTGTGAATTAGAGAGAAGGGGGAGTTCCCTTTTATAAGAGGGGTAAGGGGAACCTTAGGAAAAACTTAAAATATTATTTTATAATAAATTCATATTTGGTTTATAATGGCTCAAAAGTGGATTATTTAAAGTATAAGGTGGGGATAGGTCGAAAAAAACTTAAACAATAAGTTTTAGACAAGTTTAGGTTACCATTTTAACCTTATCATTTAGATTTAAATCTAAGTTAAATAATTTAACTTTTACCGTGTCTTCTTGTATTCTTACACTATATGGTTAATAAACTTACTATATACTGCCAATCGAACCCCAATTGGTTAATTAATGTCATATATATTATTATATAAGTCTTTTGGTCGAACCTTAGATTTTTAGGACCATTATATCAATTAATAATATAATATTTGTTTTAAAAACTATTTTATGTCAATTTTAACACTATTTGGTATTTGTTTTTTGTTAAAATAATAACAACATTATTACTTAAAAAAAATACATTGAATCAATCCTAACATGTCATATTCACCTATAAAATTCGTGGATGTCATAAAAACTTTAAAATTATATTTATTTTAATATTTATAATACCATTTATTTGATTCTTTCATGAATAAGGTAATTACTGCATCATCATTGTGTTGTAAATAAATTTATTTATTTAATATCTAAAAATTATAAATAAAATACCATGATTTAGGAAATCTCTTTATCTTTATAATTAATATTTATAATCAAAATTATCTTATGTAAAAACCTATATTAAAAATGTTTTAGTTATTAAACTTTGATTTTAACTCTTTTAACTCTTCTTTGAATTAAATAATAATAAATGTTCTAATCTAATCCAAGTGGACCTAAATGATAATATTTTATTCATAAGGTTGTTTTTGGTCGAGATAAACTTGTCCAATAGAATTAGGACATGTGTGAGGGTAATATTAATATCATTTTTACCCTTAATTACCCTATTTACTTTTAACCGTGGTAAATAAAAGTAAAAAGTTATTATTCACCAAAAAATTATTTTTATCTCATTGAACCACATTTTACTCCTTGATATTAATCATATCTCTTAGATTTTTGAAATTTAGCTCACAGAAGCGGTAAAATTAAGTTTTATGTGAATTTGAAAAAGCTCCTAGGATGTGGGTAAAAGACGGTGAAAAGTTCAATGAAATTTTTATATATCTAAAATTATTATAAACCGACTCCAATGAATTACATTGAAATTATATAGGTATTATGTATCTATTTTTACATTAAATAATTTAAATAAAATAAATAATTATTTAAATAAAAATTCGGTTTTAAACTATAACTCAGTGTTTTTCACTATTCATCAAAAATTAAAAGTTTTCAGAAAAATACCAAAAATTTACCGTAAGCTAATTTTGATATTCTGAATTCAATAATGAAGTATATTTTACCAAATTCAAAACATAAAAGTTTCATTTATTATTTTAAAATTAATTCTCGCTGTCAAAACAAAAAGTGTGTTTTTAAGAAACAATAACTATCAAAAGATTGACACTTGTTTATGTCCGGTTTAAATGTGAAATTATGTCAAATGACCAACATTGGATTAAATTGTAAAAATATATTATAAATATAATTTAAAACCACTGAAATTCATAATTTATCACTATTAATTATTTCGATTAAAAAAGTTGTTTTTAATTAAAATTTAGTAATTTTCACTATTCATCAAAATATGAAAGTTATCAGAAAAGTACCAAAAATTAACCCTAAGATAATTTTGATATTCCGAATCCAAAAATGAAGTCCATTGTATAAAATTTCAGAAAGTGGGTATTACTATTTATAACGGCTAGTTTGATTGGTTGCGGTGTGTGTTAGAACTCGAAGTTGCGTACAACACACGCTACTGTATTATTCAAAGAGAAGCGTATCGTGGAAGCTTGGGGTGTTACAAAGTAGCTCTATAATGTGAAGGCTTCAAGTAGAAAGAGAAAGTAGAAATCTAAGAACCCAATGAAGAGCCAGTAAATTGGAGTCCCATCTAGAGAAAAACATCAGACAAGATAACACTAACTATACTATAATCATGTCAAATTTTATAAATTGATAGGTAGCTGGTATAGATCAACCAACACCTCAAGGAAATTCATCAAAGAACACGTGGATTAGCCCATCATACATGACATAAAAAATCATACAATCCACACATCGTAGCAAGTTCAAAAGAAGAATACACATCTAAATAGAATCATCAAAGCATGAGCTTGAGATGGGGAGACCATATCAAGAAAACATGCCTCCAGAAGGATATAGAAACTTTAAGGTAGTAAAATAGGATACTAATCAAAGTAAAAAAGAATAGAATAGGGCAAGGAAAGATCTAGAGTTGACTACCTCAAAAAATCCAAAAACACCAACCTGCCAATCATCTCCAAAATTTCACTGGTTCCAAATGTCCTTCGCATTTGGAGATTCATGAACAACTGGTCTAGATGAAGATAAAAAAATAGCAGATTCAACATGTCAAAACAGTTGATAAAAAACTAGTAAGCATAGGCACAAAAAGGATTCATTTCCATAGAGTGTCCTTGAAATCAAAATTAGGATTTTTTTTAAATTCATCCACCATCTTAATGAACATTTTATTTTTTATTTTAAGGTAGGTCTCCGTGGAAATTTTACCATTATTTTATATTGTAAAATTTAAGAATTGTAGGATGTAAACCCTTCACAGTCATCATCAGTTTCCCAGAATGATGCAGTTGAAATCATTTTAGGGAAAGAGCACCTCGGACATGTACAATGGATGGGTTATGGGCCTACTCTATGAGATGTCTTTGGTAGGTCATCATCATCTATTAATTCTACACTTGGTGGGGTTTTAAGTAGTGTCATTGATTAGGAATAATAAAGATAAATTTTAATATGTAAAGAAAATGTGCAAGAACAAGACTCTTATAGGCAAACACGGGATCAGTAGTGGTCAACAATGGAATATGCTTTAGTTTCTATATTTCATCGGATGACCAGCATGATCCCCAAGGAAATTTATATCCTTAAAGATTATCCCGTCAAGGTAAATTCTATATTCCATAGACCATTCGCATATTTTTAAAGAACACATACAACTTCCATAAATAAAATTAAATGACACGTTTATATAGAAAACATGCACTTAAATTCATACTGACTACATCTTGTTCCAGATTTATGTTTGGTTTATTCCTACACATCAAAAATGAATTATAGATCATTATAAATAATATTGAAAACAATATGAGCTTATTTTCTTGGTTTTAACTCAATAAATAATTTTTAAAGGTACTAAAGCCTTTAAAAACAAGTTTCATGGGGTCAAAACTAGAAAAAAATATTGGATTTCCCTAAAATCATAGTAAATCAACCATATATTGAATTTTCAAATGTAGGAATTGAAAACACATCATTCTGAGTTATGGTTTACCCAGGATGGTCATAAATGCGTTTTTAGTGTTTTAAAACACCAAAACGTGTGTGTAATGGTCAAAACCATAGAAAAAGACTATATATTAACTTAAATCATATTAAAACCACCATTGAGTTATTTTTTATGTGTACACATAGACTACACATCAATTCGATGTGCAGTGTGGTCGTAATGACCCAATAAACACTTTTTAAAGGTACCAAAGCCTTTAAAAATATGTGTCGGGGGGGCAAAAACCAAGAAAACGATGTCATATTACCCTAAAATTAGAGAAAAAAGACCATAGACTTATTTTTGAAATGTAGGAACCAACGACACATCATTCTGAGTTACAGTTTTCTCAGGATGGTTGTAAACACATTTTTAGTGTTTTAAAACACTAAAACATTCATTTAATAGTTAAAACCAAAGAAAATGATATCAAGTTGGTGTGAAATCATAGGAAAACCAATTTTGTATTATTTTTGACATTTAAATATATATTAAACATCAATCTGATATGCATTGTGGTTAGAATGACTCAGTAAACACTTTTTAAAGGTATAAAAGTCTTTAAAAACTTGTTTTAGGGGGTCAAAACTTAGAAAAAACATCATATTACCCTGAAATTATAGGAAAATTACCATAGATTTATTTTTGAAATATAGAAGCTTAAATCACATCATTATAAGTTATGGTTTACCCAAGATGGTCGTAAACATATTTTTAGTGTTATTAAATACTAAAACGTGCATGTGATGGTCAAAAAATAGAAAACAGCCTTAAATTGATGTTAAATCATGGTAAAACTGCTATTGTGTTATTTTTTACATGTATGTGTAGACTACATGTCAATATGACGTGTGGTGTGGTTAGAATGACTCATTAATCACTTTTTAAAGGTACCAAAGCCTTTAAAGACATGTGTCAGGGGTCAAAACTAGGAAAACAATGTCAGATTTCCATGACATCAAAGAAAAATGACCATATATTTATTTTTAAGTATAGGAACTTATGACACATCATTCCAAGTTAGGGTTAGCTTGGGATGGTTGTAAATGCATTTTTAGTGTTTTAAAACACTAAAATGTGCATGTAACTATAAAAACCATATAAAACGACCTCATATTGATGTGAAATCATATTTTTTATGTTTACACATAGAATACATATCAATCTGATGTGTGGTGTGATCATAATGGCTTGTTAAACACTTTTAAAGGTTCCAAAGACTTTAAAAACATGTGTCGGTGGGTCAAAACCAAGAAAACGACATCAGATTACCCTAAAATGAGAGGATAATGATTGTAGATAGATTTTTGAAATATAGGAACCAAAGGCACATAATTCTGAGTTATGGTTTTACAGGGATGGTTGTAAACATGTTTTTAGTGTTTTAAACACTAAAACATGCATGTAACAGTCAAAACCATATAAAAAAACCTCAGATTGATTTTTAAATCATGGGAAAACTATTTTTGAGTTATTTTTTATGTGCATGCATAGAAAACACGTCAATCTGACATGTTTTGTGGTCATAATGATTCGTTAAACACTTTTTAAAGGTACCAAATTCGTTAAAAACATGTATCGGGGGTCAAAACCTGAAGAAAAAAAAGACGTTGGATTACCCTAAAATCAGAGGAAAAATACCATAGATTGATTTTTGAAATTTAGGAACTGAAACCACATCATTCTGAGTTACGGTTTTTTCGGGATGGTTGTAAACGTGTTTTTAGTGTTTTAAAACACTAAAATGTTCATGTAACGGTCAAAACCATAAAAAACAACCTCAGATTGATATAAAATCATGGTACAACCACTATTTTCTTATTTTTGATGTGTACGCATAGACTACATGTCAATTCTAGATTCGGTGTGGTCATAATGACTTGGTAAACACTTTTTAAAGGTACCAAAGCCTTTAAAAATGTGATTTGGGGAGTCAAAATTAAGAAAACGATTTAATATTTCCCTAAAATTAGATTAAAATGATCATAGATTTATTTTTAAAATGTAGGAACTGGAAAAATTTCATTCTGAGATTCGGTTTTTCTAGGGTGGTCATAAATGTGTTTTTTTGTGTTTTAAAACACTAAAACATGCATATAACAGTCAAAACCATAGAAAACAACCTCATATTGAAGTAAAATTATGGTACAACCACCATTGTGTTATTTTTTACGTGTGCACACATAATACATGTCAATCTTACATGTGGTGTGGTCAGAATGAATCGTTAGATGCTTTTTAAAGGTACCAAAGCCTTTAAAAACATGTGTCGAGTGGTCAAAATCAGGAAAATGACATCATATTTCCTAGAAATCAGAAGAAAATGACTGTAGATTTATTTTTTAAATATAGGAACTGATATAACATTATTCTGAGTTATAATTTTCATGAGATGACTATAAATGCATTTTTAGTGTTTTAAAACACTAAAACGTGCGTTTAATGGTCAAAAACATAGAAAATGACCTCATATTGACATGAAATCATAGTACAATCATCATTGTGTTATTTTTTATGTGTATACATAGACAACACATCAATCCAATGTGCGGTGTGGTTGGAATGACTCGGTAAACACTTTCTAAACGTACCAAATCCTTTAAAAACATATATCAGGGGGTTATAACCATAAAAACAAGATCGGATTGCCCTAAAATTAGAGTAAAATGAATGTATGTTGATTTTTGAAATGTAGGAATCAATAAAGCATCATCCTGAGTTATGGTTTTCCCGAGATGGTTGTAAATGTGTTTTTAGTATTTTAAAACACTAAAACATTCATGTAATGGTCAAAACCATAGAAAACGGCCTCATATTGAAGTGAAATCATGGAAAATCACTTTTTGTTATTTTTTATGTGTAAATGTATACAACATGTCAATATGGTGTGTGGTGTGGTCGGAATGAATCGGTAAACATTTTTTAAAGGTACCAAAGCCTTTAAAAACATGTGTCGGGGGGTCAAAACCATGAAAATGACATCTGATTACCCTAAAATCATAGGAAAACAATTGTATATTGAATTCTGAAATGTAGGAACTTGAGACACATCATTTTGATTTATGGTTTTCTCAGGATGACCGTAAATGCATTTTTAGTATTTTAAAATACTAAAACATGTGTGTAATGCTCCAAACCATATAAAACAACCTATGATTGAGTTGAAATCATGGGAAAACCACCATTGAGTTATTTTTTATGTGTATGTGCATAAAACATGTCAATCTGATGTGTGGTGTGGTCAAAATGACTCGATAAACAATTTTTAAAGGTACCAAAGCCTTTAAAACATGTGTCGGGGGGTCAAAACTAGGAAAACAATGACATATTTCACTAAAATCATATAACAATGAGTGTAGATTGATTTTTGAAATGTAGGAACCAATGGAACATCATTCTGAGTTACGGTTTTCCCGAGATGGTCGTAAATGTGTTTTTAATTTTTTAAAACACTAAAACATTCGTGTAACGGTAAAACCATATAAAATGGCCTCATATTGATATTAAATCATGGTATAACCACCATTGTGTTATTTTTTGTGTGTACGTGAAGACCTCACATCAATCCAAAGTGTGATGTGGTCAGAATGACTCTATAAACACTTTTTAAAGGTACCAAAGCCTTTAAAAACATGTGTCGGGGGTCAAAATAGAAAAAAAATGTTGTATTTCCCTAGAATAATAGTAAAATGATTGTAGATTGATTTTTGAAATGTAATAATTTAGGAGATGACAATCTGAGTTACAGTTTTCTCGGGATGGTTGTAAACATGTTTTTGGTGCTTTAAAACACTAAAACATCAATGTAACCATAAAAACCATAGAAAATGACCTCATATTGATGTGAAATTGTGATACATGTGCCTTTGAGTTATTTTTGACATGTATGTGTAGACTACACATCAATTCAACTTGCGGTGTGCTCAGAATGACTTGGTAAACACTTTTTAAAGGTACTAAAGCCTTTAAAAACATGTTTAGGAGGGTCAAAATTGGTCAAACAACATTATATTACCTTGAAATAAAAGTATAAAAAATGTCAATTGATTTTTAAAATGGGAACTAATGGAACATCATTCCGAGTTATGGTATTTCTGGGATGACCGTAAATTCATTTTTAGTGTTTTAAAATACTAAAACTTGCATGTAATGATCAAAACCATAGAGAACAACCTCATATATTTGAGTTAAAACCATGGGACAACCACTATTGAGTTATTTTTGACATGTATGTATAGAAAACATGTCAATACTACATGTGGTGTGGTCGGAATGACCCGATAAACATTTTTTAAAGGTACCAAAGCCTTTAAAAACACATGTCGGGGGGTCAAAACCAAGAAAACGATGTCATATTTCCTTAAAATCAGAGAAAAATGACCGTAGACTTATTTCTGAAATGTAGGGACCAATGTCACATCATTCCGAGTTACATTTTTTTTGGATGGTCATAAACATGTTTTTAGTGTTTTAAAATAATAAAATGTTCGTGTAATGATCAAAACCATAAAAAACGACCTCATATTGACATGAAATCACGGGACAACCACCATTGTTATTTTTGGAATGTACATGTAGACCACACATCAATCTGACGTGTGGTGTGGTCATAATGACTCTATAAAAACTTGTTAAAGGTACCAAAGCCTTTAAAAACATGTGTTGGGGGTCAAAACCAAGAAAATGATGTTGTATTTCCCTAAAATTAGTGATAATGATCATATATTTATTTTTGAAATGTAGGATCTAATGGAACATCATTTTGAGTTGCAGTTTTCCTAATATGGTTGTAAATGTGTTTTTAGTGTTTTAAAACACTAAAATGTTCATGTAACGGTAAAACCCATAGAAAACAACCTCATATTGATGTAAAATCATGGGATAACCACTGTTGTGTTATTTTTGAAATATAGGACATGTTGTGATATTAAATTCTTTAAAATTTGTTTATTAAGTAAATTTCAAGCACATTTCACGTCAATTTAAAAATTAATTAGAATATTTACTTATCCCTTTTTAGTTTCAAGTGTTGAATCATATCTTAAATAAGTAAGTTTATGATTTCAAATTATTTTTCATGATATATTATTTGTTTTATGTTAAAATTTCTTTTGTTTGATTAACAAAATAATAAATTTTATGTGCAACATTCTGAATATATTTTGTTTCTTTTCTCTTTCGTATTTTTTTTCTTAAATGTTCTTGTTTTCATTGTAGGTGACAGATGTTAGTAGTAGTTAGGATGTTGACCATTCTGATCCACAAAATTATTTAGAAGTTATTCATGATGGTTCTTATTTTTCGTGGTATGTTTAAATTCTGTCAATTATTCTACTATAATTCTAATTTATTATGTTTAGTTTTAATTTCTATTTTCTTTTTTATTACAGTTGATGAGATGATGTGGTCGGTTTAAGTTAATGAGATGATGTGGAGGGTATTTTTTATGCATTTTTAAAATAAAAATAAAAAACATCTAGGTCAATTTTTAAAAAAAATATATCAGAAAGGCGGGAAGGTCCCTATCGCCTTTTGGTTAAGTCAAATGGCAGCAGAGACCCTACTTCCTTTCAGAAAAAATAAAAAAAGAATATTTTAATTATCCATTTTTTTATATTTATAAATATATAGGTTTTTATATTATGATATATATATATATTGTGTTTATTTTGTTTTATTTAGAATTATATCATTAATATTTGAAAGTGAAAATATTGTTTTTTAAGTAATAAATTTTGTGACATGTAAATTAGATTTTACTTATTATAATTTTATTATTCATTATAAATATATATATATATATATATTGTTTTTTTATATACTTACTGTATTGTTTTCTTCCAATCATTCAATTCATTTCTTTCAATGAAACTCATAAGAACGTGGGGCTATTTAAGAATAAAAAATCATTATTCATGATTCCCTAATTGAATCAATTTCATATCTCTTTATCATATTATCATATTATGTTATGGTAAAACTTCATTTGAAATGATTTGGTAGAAATCAACATGTGATTTGAATGAAGGATATGTGAATGGTGAATTTTTTATACATCCACCAAATCTATAAGACCAGAAGTGTTCTTAGTGTTACATCTTTTTTTATTATGTTTAAGACTATTATTATGTTATATTACTCCATTTTTGTATTTTGTAAGTCATTCTGTTCTATAAAATTATAATATACTAATAAATAGTGGAGTTCAAGTAGAAAGTATTCATTTTAGCGGGGTTCAATATCTAGGGTTAGATTGAATCTATAATGTTCCAACTTCATCAATATTTTATTGAAAATTAATTTTACTGGCACAATATATTGTTTTTTTAAACCACTATAATTTTATTTATAATCTTTTTTTATATTATTTTCATTTTCAATTATTTATTATATTTATGAAATTCTTTTTATTTTCAATAACTTTTTAGATGCTTCTGTTATGTTTTAAGTTTTATTTAGATTTTTTTATAGTTTATATTTTATAAGATTTTAAAGTTACCTACTTGAAATTTAATAAGTTTACCTATGTTTCAAGTAGTCAACTTTGAAAGTTTATAAAATAAAAACTATAACTAAAATATAAATGAAAAATTAAATAGTGGATAAACATGTAAAAATGGTTTATAGTAAAAATAATTTCTTCATTTTAATAGACAAATAAAAAATACATGAATGAGTATAGTCACTATCTATGGTGAGGTCTCATCCCACACGGTGGTATGCGAAGGGGATGCTCATATCGAGATCACCGACATCTATGTTGGGGTGGAGTATGATGACCTGGAGGGGGATGATTCTCAGGTGATGGAACCTCGAATGTCAAATGCTTTGTCTGTGTCTGAATGGGAGGAGTTTTCAATTGGATGTCTTCCTACACACCTGATACTTCTCCCACTATGGTAGTAGAAGGACTCACTGTCATCATAGGGGGAACCATATATCCTGTGAAGGATATGGCATGACAGTTGGAGGCATAAGAAATGGCCCTTGATAGAAGATAGGATAATATTCACCTGGAGAAAACTATGGATATCCTACCAATACATATGGATCTTATGCCTCCTGATGCACTCCCCCAATCGGTTGAGGCTGGACTACTAGAGGGGTGATCTCTGCATGTGGAACAGGTGAGGCCACACATGCAGCACGACGCAGTTTACGTTGTCGTCATTGTGGCTCCTCAGTATCAACAGTTGTTGGAGGAGGTTCCTAAGTAGGAACATCCACTCCCTAGGCAGGAACCTCCACTCCCTGAGGTGGAAGATCAAAGATGCTATCGTGAGCTGCATGATAAGCTACCATTAGCCCTTGCGCTCAACCATGGATCATTATCAGGCTAGCAACTTAATCCTCCTTTGGATCAGACATGCGGATAAGTTGTTGTGCTCCATTATTATGTAAATAGATTCAAAATGAATTAGGAAATAGTAAAATAAATATACTAATAGAAATTTATTGACTTAACATATTCCAAAACCTTCTCTCGTGTCGATTAATATATAGCATAGACTCCAGTCTATACCATGACTCATACTTGGCCTATTTTGATAGATGGAGTCACGTCATATGTATTCCCTTGATATGAAGCGATGTTCTTCTTCCCCATAGGTTGAGATATTGGGCATGTCTTCTGTGCCAGTCGACATCCTACCTCCCTATCAACTTCAAAGAATGAAGCTCTTGTAACTGTTTCAGTGGAAATGGAATGCACTGAACATAGACAAACTGATGCATGACTCTATCAGGGTGGTTCCACTCAATAATATGAAAGTGAATGAGTGGCACTAAATTTATAGCATCATGAAGTCTATTAGTGTAGTATGTAGGAAACCAGACTAATAAATCCCATTATGGAATCCATGAAATCTAAAATGGCATGTGAGATTTTTCAAAAAAATCCTTAATAAAAACCAAAAATGATGATATTATTAAATTTTTTAGTCAATTAAATATTTTATATACTTACCTCTTTGGGTTGGAGACTAACCAACCTGATATGGTATGCACCCAAATGGTGTGTTGAAGTGCTGATGAAGTTTTGTGCCTGACTCCACCTATAAAATACAACATCAAAAGTGATAAATAATAAGAAATTAAATTCAGTAAATCCTACTTGCATTAGAAATCAAAAGAGATGAGTGATCATACCAGTGTCCATGCGGAGCGTCATGAAGTACATCTATAGGGAATTACTGACCAGTCACATTAGGGGAGCGGAAGGGGATGTGCTCTCATAACCACATCTAAAGAAGAATGACACATCCACTGAGATCTATGTATTTTGTGTGTCATGTCATGCATAATGCTCAGTAAGTGTAAGCCAAGCACGTAGATCCCTAGATGTATGTCCTGACTTGATTAAAATATTCTAATATACCCAGATGCGTCATGTGCACATGCATACCTAAGTGATCAGTGCATAGTTTTCCTCTAATGATCTATAAGATATAAGTACGGGCATGACGCATGACAGTCTGCTCATCAGCGTCATCGGTTAAATGTGCAAAGTGCATCTCAAGACACCTCATCAATATCAACCTATCATTTGTAATAGCATCATTTTCCAAAATTTCAATGCTTAGCAATATCTATACAATATTAGGCAAGTCTGTATGAGTGGGTCCAATAACTACATCCCCCTAGATAGGAAGACCAAGTAGGACTGCCACATCCTCGAGGTTGATGGTCGTCTCTCCCTCAGGTGGGTGGAATGTGTGTGTCTCTATTCTCCACCTCTCTAGGAGGTCAACAAGCAGGTGATGATCAACAAATGTGAAATCGGATACTATAATGTCATAGAATCCAACATGATGTGGGTATGGTATAATAGTGGTTGAAGGCAGCATGTGATGATGATGGTGCACTCGACGCACCCTGATCCATTGAATTAGATGACCCTATATCATGGCATAGGAAACCTGTGTATCCTGCTCAGTGATTAGTATAGTATCATCCATCTGTATGTAAAAAAATGAAATAAGTTAGAAGTGTAAAATGTAAATTTAACATTATAGTCGGTATGATTTTATGACTGGTAGAATGTAAGACATGACATGTTTATTCTCATTTTTTTATAAAGTTTTTTCTACCAAAATAAAAGGGAATGACTTCATGTTTATCAAAGCATATTTCTAAAGTGCTTTTAGATATGTTTTTACCTATGGAAGGGTGTTTTGTAAGATATCGTTTTATATATTTATATATATAAACATTTTTTCTTTGTTATCTAAAAGTTTATTAGAAAATGGTGTACTTTGTAATTTATATATGATTTCTCACATGATGGTGGGTTTCATGATTATTTTCTTACATTCTTACTTTATGGTTTAGCCATGTACAATTTGATTATGCTTTCATGTCACCTCACATGTACTTTCCATATTTATTTTAATGTAAAATATGAAAGGCTTATTGTTATTTGATAGTAAAAGTATTCAGAAATATCAAACAATTCTACAAAATTAAGGATCTTATATTAACACAATATAATTAACAATTTGATAAGATCACATTGAAGATAATACATCATTATTCTTGAGATTGTGAACTTGATCTAGAAATGTTAGGGAATCATTTTTGGTTATGACCTTCTTGATGACATATGTTGTATCTCAAAATTTTACCTTGTTCTTGAGGCCAATCCATCTCATTCCACATCCTACTAGATTTCGGTATCCCTCATTGACACAACATTTTGATGTCAGATATCACTATCGATTGTTCTTTGGGCATTGGGAAAAATTGAAACTCCCCAACAGGCATCCATGGTGTAGCATAACAGTTTGCAATGGTGTCCATCTAGTACACTGGATCAACAAATGCTTCCCATGATATATTTACAGAGGCACATACTATGATGGTGTGTGTGCATGGAAACTGTAATTCCTAGAAGTTTCCACATTGACATTGCCTCGCTTCTAGTAATACCACCATTTTTTCACCATTGTGGATTGTGATGGGGTCTAAACACTCTTGAAATTCAAATTCAGAGTCTTCTCAGCGAAAAAGGAACACTCGATAACTATAATATTCTTTAATGTTTTTTTCAATCTCTCATTGAAAGTTTCTTTCGTGCCTTAGCCCCTATTGAATCTCGTCAGAGGCTATTTTTTTCTATCAACGAAGTACTTCACCCAATGATAAAATATCTCCTGAACTAGGGTAGTTATAGGTAATTTTTGAATCCCCTTGAATACACCATTGATGAACTCCACAATGTTTTTGGTCATGTATTCATACCTATTCCCCCCATCATATGTCAATGTCCATTTTTATTTTGGGATATGTATCATATAATCATACACTTCTTGATTAGCCTTTCACATTTCTTTGAAACATTTTTCAAACCTGTGTTTATCTGGCTCATATGATGCACATAAGTGATCATATTTCATATAAATTTATTTTATCTTTACATTGAAATAGTAAAAAATAACAAAGACATTGCATACCAATCCTCGTGATTTCCTTCTTTATAGGTTTGTTATGGAGTGTTTTTCACATGTTACTAGCAATGTGGCTGATGCAGTACTGATGATGTGTATTTGGGGGTCTCCATGTATTAGGATCCATATTTATTCCCTCATTTATTTCCTAATACTGATCGGATATCAAATAGACACCTTGAATATGAGTGAAATGGTTACTGATACATGCCCAAAACCAACTCCATGATTCGTAGTTTTCCTTCTTCACAATAGAAAATGTGTTGGATTTGGTGGCCTAGAACCAACTACTTTGTAATTTATGATAAACTTATATTCATGGGTTTGAATATTAATAAATACCTTATCACATATTAACTGTTCTTTTATGTGACAATGCATGTGATAATGTCCTAAGGATAGTTGTTGCACTAAAGGGTCATAGTGGATCCCTGCTATGATAAGAACCTAGAAGTTCCATAACACTATTCTTGAATATATGTTCTATGGCCAAATGATGTTATTTGAGGGACACAAATAATACATTCCATTATGGGTGAGGACTCATAAAACTTTGAGACACCTTCTCATGGTGTAAGCCCTTGGTAATATCAAGTAGGATATTATGAGAACGAGACCCATCAGTAAGAAATCCACATTTCATAGTGTCATTGGATGTTCCTATATGAGGACGTTTTTATTGGTCCTTAGACTTTAATATTATCATTAATGGGTGTTACAACTCGCGCACTTAGATGTATTGATGAAAAATGTGATGACACATTGTTTGCAGCAAGGTAGGATATGTTTGGTGCATCACAAGTAATACTGCATTAATAGATAATACGAGAAAGGATTTGTCCCTTATGTTTCATAATGGAAGTCAATATATTAGTCCCTTTGATGGAATTGATATAGCCTAAATAAATCCATGGCCATAGTGCGGAATAGAAAAGTTCAATTTCTGGAAGTCAAAGAAAGAATAATTGAGCACATGGGTTGATGGAACTAACATGCAACCTGCTTGATTCGATATATAAATACAAAGGGATTACATTACATGGTAATAATTCATAGGAGGTGACACATCATTGTGGCATTAACTTCTTTCTCTATGGGTGTCTTGGTGTGTTGTTAGATGCTAACCTTGGACTTTAGGCAGGCTCCGCCTAATGACACTGAGAAAGATGCCTAGAGGGTCACACACTAAGTGTGTCCAAGTATATCAGTTAAATATTAATTTAACAAGATGAATAAAGATTATTCCTAATTCTGGTTTAATAATTATTCAAGTATGCCTGATCACATTTATTTCAACACTAGTTATTCGAGAGAATATATTATAGGTGAAATAATATATTTATTAGTGAGTAATGCAGTGATATTTATTTAAGAAATAAAAAATCATTATTCAAGGTCTAATAAATGTGGTGGAGGAAATAAAGAAAAATTAAAAAACAAAAGTACACGTCCTTTATATTAATATACACGTCATGTAGTTTTTCTGGGGATTTGTGAGAAATAATATTATTTATTTAATTAAATAATATTAGGTGTAATTTTTTGGGTGCATGTCAAGTGATAATAATAATAGTCAAATATTATTATTAGATATGGGGTATTACTAAGAATTAAATGAAATGAATAAATTCCTTTGGGTAATTGATTCATTTTATTATTCTAAATAATATAAATACCAATTACATTATTCTCATTTGAGATCTAGCCATTATTTGTGGTTGTGCACAATGGATTTGGAGAAATCTCTCAAGCCAAGAGATAATTCATTTTCTCCAAGAACGCTCTCAAGTTACGAGAGAGATCCTCCTCCATTGGATTAAGTAGAACGCTTTGGAAGTGGCTCTCAAGGCGATCGAAGTCGGGCACCACAAGTGAAGGCTCTTTTGTGCTAGCACCCAGAGATTCCTTCGGTAATGTCCAAAGATACGTGGAGCACGTGTGGATCACCGCTAGAGGAAGTCTACACTTGGCTTCTATGACGCAACGACGGATCACATTGCATCATGACCAAAAAGATCAATGGAGAGAGAATTCTATCAAGGTGATTCTTGTCTTTTAATTAAATTAATTATAACCAACATATGATGATCCTCTCTATGGTTCTGGTACTCCCCTCTTTTCTTTCGTTCTTCATTCTATTCCAAAGATCCGGCATTTTATCATCATGATGGATCTCAGATTGATTGTTGTTAACGGAAAAATTAAATTTGGGTACACCCATCCACACGCTTCCGCTACACCCGGAACCAACAAAATAAAAGTGAAATAGGTGAATAGTTTCCATCTTGGGTTTCTGCAATCAACAATACACCATTGTATTTTCTATATAGAAATATTCCATCAATCTTTATAAACTTTTTGCTGAAACAAAATAAAAAAATATAGGGGTTGAATGCCCAAAAAAACCAATGAAATTGAACGTAAGATGGATCAGGTTAGTTATCTTGAGACACATTTTTGTTCTTATGAAGATGGAAGAAAAATTGGTCATTATGTCTCAGTATGGATAGAAATTGCGGTAACACCTGATACGAGTCATCCCAATCACCATAGACCTTCAAATTTTATTTATGTTTCATCATTCATTCCTTATTATAAGAAATCTTATAACTGAAATTTTGTTGTACAAGGGCTACAGGAACATCTTGGCAGGTCCTAATCATCTTAATGACAATAAATGACACAAATTCAGCATCCAATGAAGTATGATCTTATGTAAGAATGCAAGTATGAGATTTCTAAATCTTTTAAATTCTCTAACCTCCAAATGAAATGTCTGAAATCCCCCTTAAACAGAAGATACAATCATCCCCATATTTATCACATCATATGATGTATTTTGTAAAGCTTGATTCCTGAACTAAATATATATTTTGCCTCTCTATATGAAATCCTTTTACCGTGTTTTTCGATGCATCTTTACTTAGAAAATTCATTCCAACATATAATGTTTTTTTTAGATCACTAAACCTATCCACTAAAACTCCAGGAAATCAGTTACAGGTGTGAGAACATTGTAGTCAAACTCAAGCAAATGTTTCATTACTTCTGATCAAGATGTAAAGTGTAGTGGTGATTTATTATGGGTTGAGG
The DNA here is from genome assembly GCA_963277665.1 of Viscum album. Lineage (NCBI taxonomy): Eukaryota > Viridiplantae > Streptophyta > Magnoliopsida > Santalales > Viscaceae > Viscum > Viscum album. Next base: position 1,411,771,284 of record OY728133.1, on the reverse strand, counting down.
TTGTTTTATAGCTACTGCATTTCTAGAAACTTCCTCCCCAACTTCTACTGCTCCCTCCTCATCAGCACTATTGTCTCTGTCTATTCCATCATTAACAAAATTCTCATTAGAAGTCTGATTTACATGTATATCTGAGAGATAATCTAGGTTGTCCTCTTTTGCATCATAGGGAGGAGCCTCAATTTCTTAGGACACACCATATTCAACCACTCCTATAAGTCAACGTCTTCATACAATTGGATGTTGTTGTTGTATAGTAGAAACCTCAACATATAACTCCATCATGGCACCATCTGACTGCTGGGAAAATGAATTTATTTATTAGAACCACTACTCATGAATAACCAATGGACAATCTAGATGTCACAGTGTAGTAGAGAATTTAAAATGTCGATAACTAATAGACTTGATCTCTTGATCAGGTCCCAGACTTAAGCAACCATGAATTTTGTCTTGAAGTTCACTTAGGGTTACAAAATTAGATGTCCTAACCATTTTTGTTTGTTGTGTATTATAAGAAGCTCCTTGCTCAGTTTGAATAACCTCCTCATAGCAGTAGACATAAGAAAACGTGACTCTCTATGTTAAAAATGTTTTTTGATCGAGATTCTGATAGTGTAAATAATATTGACAATGAGGTTTGACCATACAATTCTCTATGATGTTGAAATTTTAGAACATATTTTTATATCCTAAAATATGATACCAATGTTTCATTATATAAAAGTTAATTAGAAAATAAGTCACAAAAAATTTTGGAAATCAAAGTAAAAAGATGAGAAAATACCAAATGAGTTTATTTATCCATGATAAAATGAAAATTATGATCATATAAAGTGAAATGGATAATAACAAACACATTATATAACACATGAATCCTTTAAAACATAAAAAATACCTTGGAATTTTTCAACAGAACAGAGTTTGGATGAGATAAGCATGACTTCAGAAGTGAAGTAAAATCCAGCTTATTTTATAGTAGTAGCTTAATAACATCTTCCAGAGAGATGTACTTAACTTTTGAATTTTCAAAAGCTTTCGTCCACCTAATAACATACCTTAGATGTTATTTTAGATGTCATTAAAAAGCTAAAAGCTTTTTATAATTCAAAAGTTAAGTACATCTCTTTGGAAGATGTTATTAAGATACCACTTGAAAGTAAGTTGGATTTTACTTCACTTCTAAAGTCAGACTCATCTCATCCAAACTCTATTCTATTGAAAAATGTCAAGGTATTTATTGTTTATTGTAAAGCATTCATGTGTTATTTAATGTGTTTGTTCTTGTCCATTTCACTTTATATGATAATAATTTTCATTTAATCATTTATAAATTAATTGATTTGGTATTTTCTCTTCTTTTTACCTCATTTTTCAAAATATTTTGTGAATATTATTGCCAATGAGGGTTGACTATATAATCTTTATGATACTAAAATTTTAGAACATCTTTTTATATCCTAAAATATGATAGTAATGTTTCGTAGTACAATTTTTAATCTTCCTAAAGGTATTTCAGTAGTTTATATAGAAAATATGAATCATCTAAAGAATATCCCTCAGGAGTGTCAAAACAGGTGTGCAGCAAGGCCCATTGTCGTGCCTCAATTCCCAATCAAGTATAGCTCAATGCAGTGTTTTCATGTTTTACCCCTAGGTACATCTGTGCTAGAGTCACATCCACTTATAGTATCTAGACAGAGATTTGATTGCTTAGATAACCACATAATCTTTATGCTACCAAAATTTTAGAACGTTTTCTTATATCCTAAAAGATGACACAAATGTTTTGTAGTACAATTTTTAACTTTCTTAAAGGTTTGTTCAATGGTTTATAAAGAGAATGGGATTCATCTAAAACATATCCATCGACATTAATCATTCCTTAATCATACCTTAATAATTCCTTAATCATTCCTTAATCATTAATTAATCATTACTTAATCACTCCTTAATCATTACTTAATCATTACTTAATCGCTACTTAATCATTACTTACTCATTACTTAATCATTACTTAATCATTCCTTAATAATTACTTGATCATTACTTAATCATTACTTAATCCTACCTTAATCATTCCTTAATCATTACTTAATCATTGGTTAATCACTCCTTAATCATTCCTTAATCATTAGTTAATCATTCCTTAATCATTCTTTAATCATACTTTAATTATACCTTAATCATTCCTTAATCATTACTTAATCATTCTTTAATCATTACTTAATCATTAATTAATCATTACTTAATCCTACCTTGATCATTCCTTAATCATTCTTTAATCATTAGTTAATCTTTAGTTAATCATTCCTTAATCATTCCTTAATCATATCTTAATCATTCCTTAATCATTCCTTAATCATTCCTTAATCATTACTTAATAATTACTTAATCATTCCTTAATTATTAATTATTAATTACTTAATAATTACTTAATCATTACTTAATCATTACTAAATTGTTGCTTAATCATTCCTTAATCATTAATTAATAATTACTTAATCATTACTTAATCATACCTTAATCATTCCTTAATCATTCTTTAATCATTAATCATTCCTTAATCATTTTTTAATCATTGCTTATATTAGTTGATCATTACTTAATCATTAGTTAATCATTACTAAATCATTACTTAATCATTAGTTAATCATTACTTAATCATTAGTTGAACATTATATAATTATTACTTAATCATTCTTTAATCATTAGTTAATCATTCGTTAATCATTCTTTATTCATTAGCTAATAATTAATTAAACATTACTTGATCTTTAATTAATTTTGTCTTAATAATTAGTAGAATCGTGTGATATTCATTAGTTAATTATTATTAGCTAATCATTATATTTAATCATTCTTTAATCATAAGTTATTTGTTAGTTAATCTATAATTAATCATTACTAATAATAACTATTATTTCTAAATTATATATAACTAACTAAACTACTAATTAAATAACGTTTTTGTAACTAACTAAAAACAAATCAATTAAATTAATAAATAACTTTAAATTAAATAAGAAAAATACCACCAAATGATGCTTTGCAAAAAATCGGGACTTATTTTAAGTCACCAGAACCACCACGCACAAAGAAGTCTTCTTTTAGAGAGAGAGGGTGTAGAATCTAGAGAGGTGAGGAAATTTTCAAGTGAGGAGGGGGTGAGTGCCCTTTTATATGGACTTGAGAGAAAGGCGACACAGGGGGTGTTGTCTTTCACCTTTACGTTAGGCAAAAGGTGGCACCCTCGTGTCTCCTTTCACTTTATTTTAGGCAAAAGGCGGCCGCCCTCCACCTATCTTTGCCATGTCATCGATCCAGGTCGATGGTAGGCAAAGGTGGAAGGGGGTGTGCCGCCTTTCAATAAATCGGAAAGACGGCAGGTCCTCTGCCGCCTTTTGGGTACATTTTTCAAAAAAAAATTAACCCACCCGTATTTAAAAAAAAATCAGAAAACATAGAAAAAAAACTTTGTGGAGGGAGACAGATGCAGTGGAGGTCGCGGCGTGGACGTATATCGGGCATGAGTTTTTGTTGGATGTTTTGTATATGTATATATTGATGATTGAGGTATGGGTTGACTGATGTATGGGTTGATTGAGGTATATGTTGACTGAAGTTATCCTGAGTGTGGATGTTTGTATGTATGATTGTGGATGTGTGACGTATGTATGAAGGGTTTATCATATATTTATGTTTTAGTTTATTGCATATCATTTTTTTATATTTACAGTTTTTTATAAAATATTCTACAAAAAAATAAATTATAATTGTAATATTTAGCGGCGGTTTTTAGTAACTGTCGCTAAGTAAATTAATTCAAATTCTGTTTAGCGGCAGTTAAGGGTAACCGCTGCGAAACATAACCGCCACTAATATATTTAGCAGCGGTTAGTTCCATGTAATCTATTTTTTTCAGATATTTTTTTTAAAAGAACCGCCACTAAATTCTCCAAAAATGACACATACCAAAACTACCACAAAATTAAAGGAACCACAGCTAAATGATTACCGCCTCTATTCCCTCTTTTTTTGTAGTGGCAACATGCTTCTAAGCTCAGCTTGGTGCAGAATCTTATATAAAAAAGCAGATGAACAGCCGTTATTTTGGTGTGGGACTCGCTCATGTGTTTGGGACCTTTATCACCACTAGAAAATGTGGTGATAAAGCTTTCCCTTTATCAACACTACAAATAAAGCGCCGATAAAGGTACCATTTATCATCATTTTTTGCTAACGTTGATAAAAGTCTAACGTTGTATATTGCACGCTTTGTAGTAATGAAAACTTTAAATTTCAACAACTATCAAAATTATTTACATGAATTTTTAAAAATATTTACACGTATTATTTGCATACATATGATTAAAATTATTTATAAATTACACTGAATTTAGAAAAATAATTATTTGTCGTAATTATTTACAATGGTTCAGAAAGAGGGATAAATATGATAAAAATCTTACCAACTGACAGGAAATAGTTCAGTAAAACTCGAACTCAGAACCTAATCAAGACCCCTATCACTGAATTGGGTGCAAGCTAAGGGTAGAGATTCGATAAAATAAAATATGGATAGGGGTAATATAGAAAATTTGAAAACAATACCATTGCTTCCAAATCACCCCGATTTTGGGGTGATTTGAAATCTTCAATCAGAGAGAAATCGATTTCTCCTTGTTTCTACCCGAAGGATTTCTCTATGTCCAACATAACCTCCCCAAATAGGGGATATGAGTTCGAATCGCTCTATTTCCTTTATATTCTTCCCAAACCGTCACTGCCAAACGAGCAAGCTAGTGATAACAAATTTATCGTGGGGTTTGGATCACACCATGATGTTCTCATTCGTGGTGCAACCCACCTAACAAAATAAATTCATTTCGAAGTTGAGAGAAAGTTCGAGGATCACGATTAAAGAGGAGCTTGAACGGCGCAAAGGAGATGAGCATGGAGATTGAGTGATGTGAGATCGATTAAAGAGAAGTATAAATTATCACATACCTTAACCTTTGAGAGGATCAATTTGTCTAAGAAGTTCGAGGAAGAGCAGTGACAGAGGTCGACTTCCATGGGAGTTTGAACTGCGTGAGGAATTGGGGTTGAAATTTATAAGATTAAGAGAGGTTTTATCAGCGCTTTCCAAAAAAACGTTGATAAAGACTAATTTTATCCTCGCTGAAAAATAAGCGTTGATGAACGAAGATATATTAAATATGAATAAATTATAAAAAAAAGTAAAAAACATTTAACTTTATTAATGAATATAGTCTTAAATGAATGTTAAAATTGAGTGAAATTGAATAATTAAAAATGAATATACTTCAAAAATATTAAAAAAATGGATAAGTTTTGTTAATTATATAAATTATTAAAAATAAAATAAAAATGAATATATTTTAAAATGATATATATTGAAAATATTAAAACATAGTAAACACGTACAAAAAAATGAATTCGTAAGATTAATTACATAAATTGTAAACGCGCACGTACAAAATATGAAAAAAAAAATATTAAATAATGCATTTAAATAAAACAATTATATAGATTTCAAACATTTTAAAAAATTAAAACTTAATAAATAAAATTGAATGAATATTGAACATATAAATTAAAAACATGTTAAAACTATTAAAACTCAGTAAATAATTATGTATGATTTGTAAGATTAATTACATTAATTAATTGCAAACACGTACAGAAATGAAGAGAATTTTAAAAAAATGCATTTAAATAAATTAATTATATAAATTTCAAACATTTTAAAAATATTACAACTTAATAAATGAAAGTGAATAAATATTAATCATATAAATTAAACACATATTAAGAACATTAAAACTTATTAATTAACTATGTATAAATAAATATTAAAAAATGAATAAATTTCAAAAAAAATATTGCAAATGAATAAATAATAATAAATGAAATAATATTAAAAATGAATAAGTAAAATTAAATAAATTCCAAAAAAAAAGTGATTTTGTGACATTTACGCGAATTACATACACATAAAAAATGAATAAAAATAAACAAATAGATAATATTAATTATACAAATAACAAAATTATTAAAAAAGAATTATACTGACTATGCAAAAATATTAATAATCAAATTGAAACGAATTAAATTAAATACACACATGTATTCATGATAAATAAATTAAAATGAATATATATTAAAAATGAAATAAATATTAAAAATGAATAATTACAAAAAATACTAAAAATTAAGAGAGATTAAAAAGAACAAATAATATTAAATTAATAATCTGACATACACACGCGCACACACACACATGACAGATATACATATGAACACACATGAGCACGCGCGCGCTCGCACACACACATACAGTTATACATGTGCGTATATTTTAAAGTATTTAATATCAATATAAATGTATATTTAAATAAATATATTCATTTATAAATTATACAATCGTTTAAATAAAATATTAATATATTATATTTATTTTAATTATATATGCATTTTGTAATTAATATATATAAATATACTATTAAACATTTTGACTAATATAAATTTGATAATTTTTTATATATAAAATTATGAAAATAAGATTCATTTTTTTATTAAAAGTTATATAAATCATTTTTATATATTATATTTATGTATACCAAAACAGTATGAATCATGAGTTATGACTTGTGGTCCTGAAAATTATTGAAAATAAAAACAAACAGTACGAAGGAGATAGATGTGGAAGAAAACAAGAACCACCGCCACAAAACAAAGTAGACACCTGCCCCATAAGCAAGAGAAGATAGTTCACCTTGTGAGAGACTGATAAAGATCAACGCTTGATATTGCACATTATGTGGTAGTGAGAGGGTGTTAGCCGACAGCGCGCGCGAGTGGCAGTAGGGGGCTTTTTGAGAGCGTTGGCACAAGGGAGGTCAAGCATTAACACGTGCGCGCGCGGGGGGGGGGGGCATTAGTGAAATATTTTTTTTTTGTAATTTTATCAACACTAAAAAAACGTCGATAAATATGGTCTTTATCAACATTTTTATCAACGTTGATAAATGCCGTGAGATTTTTAGGGCGCTTCGCCTGTCAGCATTTTTTTAGTGGTGACAAAACCCATTTTGAATGCTGACAAAAGGGGATCAATGTGAGTTACTTCAAATTAACTTGATTATAGAAACAAAATACATTTTAAAATTAATTATTATCATATTTATAATATTTTATATTATAATAATATTTTTAATCGGGTTGCACGGACTATAAGGGTCAAGAATGGTCAACCCGAACTTAATCTAAATAGTATTCGTGTTCTATTACCCAATCCGATTACTGTTACAGAAACACTGAGAGCTCCAATTATTTTAGAAACAAGTGTAAAGAGAGAGAGAAAAAGAATAAGAACACAAACACATAGATTTACGTGGTTCAAAAATATTCACTTTGTCTGAAGAGGGTCTAAACAAAATTCATTATATTTGAGAGCAAATTACAAGCACGCACACTGAGTACAAAAACCCTAGCTTGAAATGAGGTCATAAAATAACACAGTGCTGTAATAACCTGTGTTGCTACAATGTTAGATTTGCACAATTGGTCCACTGTGTTACAACAATGATGGTAGTCGAGTTTGCAGAGCTATGATATCCAAATCAGGAAATCCGGTATTGCCGTAACACCATGTAGAAGTTCACATTGTATGGTTTCTGCTATCAGTGTCCAAACATAATAAAATGTTACGTATGTTATATTATTACAACCCAAATCCGTTTACATGTGATCTAAATATATCAACCCATATCATATACCATGTGATTATAGTATATCTGGTTTAAAATGACCACCTACCCATCACCTTAAAAAACGAGCCCAATTAAGTTGTTTATTTAACTTTTTTATAGACGTGGCGTTTTTCAACTAAATAAGCCGACCATCCAAATCGGTCGTTTTCTGGCCATGGACGCGTGGCGTGGGGCGCCGCGCGTCTCCAAGGGGCACTGCTCGACACGATAAATGATCTTAGCAGAGGCAGGCCACTCGATCACAAGGCGTTTCCATGCGAGACACGTAAAGCTTCCCTTGAACCACACAAACGCTCTCTAAGGTAGGCCATCCTCGTATCTTCACCTCCACAAGTACCCTGCGCGCCCACTACACCTGAAACGCTCCACCTCGCTAATTGCTTCCAGTTCAATCGACTTTCAAGGTTGGTCATCTTCTCCGGGTTCACTCTTAGTTCGACTACTTTACCTTCATGATTATTGGATACGTGTTCTTCGGATGTATGAATTCGTTTCCGCAGGAATTGTATTTTAATCTTAGCGAGGGAGGGGAGTTTGTGTGGAAATGAATTCTGCTATATGATGGATTTTGCTTCGAATAACTTCAGAAACCCTAACGGGACAGTGTCGGAGTCTTACTTGATTCTATTTACTTCAGTTTGATCGCAAATCGTGTCTGGTTTGCGCAGTCTTTCTCTTCCTCAGATGCATGTTACCCCCCCCTTCCTTTGGTAACAAATTTAGTTAGATCGAACTGCTCTTGTTTACCTAGTAGAGCGTGTTTGCTTAAATTGTCTGGTTGAATTCTTCTAGGATGAATTCATTTTGTTTTTTGTGTGTAGTCCATTCCCGTGTACCCGCACTTCTTGAATTTACACTGTGTTTGGTGAGATTTTAGTAAAATAAAAGAAATGATTTGATAATTTATAAAAGAAAATAAATGAAATGAAATGATTGCGATTTCTCCCCTTGTGTTTGGATCAATAACTTAGTAAAAGAAAAGAAATGATTTGGATTTATCTCCATCTTGTTTGGTGAATCCTTTTAAAAGAAAAGAAAAGAAATTCTATTGTGATACATAGAAAATAGGGATAAAATTGGAATTTTAAAATATTAACAACCCTCCACCATCATTTCTCTCCAAATCATCCCAATTTTGAGGTGATTTAAAAACAATAGCTGGAGAGAAATCTATTTCTCTCCATTTCTACCCTTATCATTTCTCTCCCCTTAAAATTATCTCGCCAAACATAAGAAACCAATTTCTACTCTCAATATCATTTCTTTTCTATTTGTATCATCCCTTCCAAACTAGCCCTTAGTTTTTATAAGAAATTTTCCGCATCCTTATAGTTAAGCTCTAGGGGAGAAAGGCATTGGAATCGTTAAGGATACGCCTATATGCAGTCTCTTTTGCTGTTTTTTTTTATGCATGTCAGTATTATGCAGCCATCACAGATGTGGTTCCCCATTCACTAATTAGTTGTAGTGATTGCTGCGATTCTACTTTTCTCTATCACGTCTGTATAATCCACTGTTGGAATACTACGGTACCATTGCCAACGAGGATATCAATGCCTGGCGGAAGAAATTTAACCCGTTCTTATGATGAATCAGTCAAACCTTTTTTATAAATTGTACTCTTCTATTGTTTGAAAATATAACCCATTCACAAGTTCTGGCTTGGAATATTGGTTTATACCTAATAAACTGTACATAAAGAATATGTGAACCCCTAGGAATTTAACAGGGGATGGAAGGAAAAGTTTGGCTGTAGGATTGTTAAAGAAAAAAGTAGATGTGCCTGCAGAAAGATTTGGAATGTTTACTGTTTTCATGACCTCTTTTTTCCCTGGTTGGTAGGTTATTCTGCACGTAAAACAATGGCAACGTCATCAGGCTGCCTCGCTGGTAATGGGATATCAACTTGCAGGAATAAACCTTGTTTGGGCAAGGGTTTTTACAGTCACCGGTTTTCTCCATTGTCATGTCTTCATTTATATGGCAAGAATGCAAAGACAGTTCTTACAAAGGCATCTTTTGAGCAGAGACATCATGAAGGAAGAAGGGGCTTATTGAAGTTGTTAGTTGGAAATGTGGGATTGGGTCTTCCTGCTTTACTCGGTAGCAAGAAGGCTTACGCCGATGAGCAAGGGGTTTCTTCCTCAAGGATGTCTTATTCACGTTTTTTGGAGTATTTAGACAAGGGCCGGGTGAATAAGGTAGATTTGTTTGAAAACGGGACAATAGCTATTGTTGAGGCCGTTTCTCCTGAGTTGGGTAACCGAGTGCAGCGAGTTCGGGTGCAACTTCCTGGACTTAGTCAAGAGCTCCTTCAGAAGTTCAGGGAGAAGAACATCGACTTCGCTTCACACAATGCTCAAGAGGATTCGGGTTCTTTATTATTCAACCTGCTTGGAAATCTAGCGTTCCCATTAATACTCATCGGTGGCTTGTTTCTTCTGTCTCGCCGTTCATCGGGAGGCATGGGTGGTCCTGGTGGACCTGGGTTCCCCCTTTCTTTTGGCCAGTCCAAAGCCAAGTTCCAGATGGAACCCAACACCGGAGTGACATTTAATGATGTTGCTGGAGTGGATGAGGCAAAGCAGGATTTCATGGAGGTGGTGGAATTCTTGAAGAAGCCAGAGAGATTTACTGCAATCGGGGCCCGGATTCCCAAAGGGGTTCTTCTTGTTGGGCCTCCGGGAACGGGGAAGACTTTGTTGGCCAAAGCAATAGCTGGTGAAGCTGGCGTCCCGTTTTTCTCTATATCGGGTTCTGAGTTTGTGGAAATGTTTGTCGGTGTTGGTGCCTCTCGGGTCCGTGACCTTTTTAAGAAGGCGAAGGAGAATGCTCCTTGCATTGTGTTTGTTGATGAAATTGATGCTGTTGGCCGGCAACGGGGAACTGGAATTGGAGGTGGAAATGATGAGAGGGAGCAAACTCTTAACCAGCTGTTGACTGAAATGGACGGGTTTGAGGGAAACACCGGCGTCATTGTGGTTGCGGCAACGAACCGGGCTGATATTCTTGATTCTGCGTTGTTAAGGCCTGGCAGATTTGATAGGCAGGTAAATATCTACAAGTCTTTTTTAATGATTGTGTGTGTGAATTATGGTCCCGTATCACCGAGTCTAATCACGTTGAATTTAAAGTATGTATTCTAATTAAATGAAAAATAAAAATTAAGAATAATTTCTATGACGAAGGGCCTGTTTGACATCACTTATTGAAAACTGCTAATAGGACTGATCATTAATGATAAGTGGGGTTTGTTATGTTTTTGAAAAACAGAGAAGAAAATCACTTGAGTGGCATTAAAACACTCTTGCAATAAGCAATCTTTGAGTAAGCTGCCTGGAAACACTTGGGCTTCGTTTGATGACACTTACTGAAAAGTGCTTATAGCAGTTATCACTTATGATAAACAGTTTGAAGGCAACAAGTGGTCTTTGTTCTATTTTTTAAAAACTGCTTAAGCACTCAAGTGACGAAAATAAACTTTTTCAATAAACAATCTAGAAACACTTGTACATAAGTCCTTATCATTAGTTATAAGTGCTATAAGCAGTTTTCACTGTTTGACAGTACTTGAAAAAATAAATGGCGGCTGTTCTGTTTCTGAAAAAACAATTGCATTTAAATTTCTTAAGAAAACAAATTAATTATGTGAAAAAAACACCTTTTCAATAAATAATCTGAAAACTATATGCAGTTTTCAGCAAGTACTTATCTATAAACAGTTTTCAATAAGTGCTATCGAACGTAGCTTAAACAATGCTCATCTCTCTATGTTTTTCTTTTATTTTGTATCTGATAAATATCTGTATCAAATCATTATTTTAGGTAACTGTTGACGTACCAGATGTGGGGGGAAGGAGAGAGATTTTAAAGGTTCACGCCGGGAATAAGAAGTTCGACACCGATGTGTCGTTGGACGTGATAGCAATGCGAACTCCTGGTTTCAGTGGTGCCGATCTGGCCAATCTCTTAAATGAGGCGGCCATCTTGGCTGGCCGGCGTGGTAAAATGGCAATCTCATCCAAAGATATTGATGATTCCATTGATAGGATTGTGGCTGGAATGGAAGGAACAGTTATGACAGATGGGAAGAGCAAAAGTTTGGTTGCATATCATGAAGTTGGCCATGCCATTTGTGGGTAAGAAATAAAATTTCCAGTAGCGTTTGTTATCTAGAAGTTCTCTGTATATGAGTTTTTCTCAAGATAACCATTTCTGCAACTGTGGCTGCAAATCCCATGGCATGGTGCAACCTTTTTTCAAAACAAAGAACACTGTGACATGGGCAGGGTCAACCTGAACAGTGCTGCGGGAGAGGTCGGGCTGAGATTTTCAGGATGACCTGTCACAGCCCGGTTTTTTTCTAAAAAAAATATATTTTTTAGGATGAGATCCCATACCTCAATAAAAGGCGGGGCAGTTTATTTATAGGTCTGCAAGATCCATCATAGTAGAAATTCAATGTGGGACATACTTGACTCTGGGTCCAGACCCATCTTAATTGGGGTCCAACGCTCCCCCTCCTGCTTGGACATATCCAGCTTGGAGTACAAAAGTCCCATTGAAAAATAAAGAAAAACAAGACTGGGCAGACTCCTCCTCAAGCCGGATCATAGATGTTGTGTATCCCCAGCCCATAGAAAAACAGCGAAAAAAGACCCGATAGACTCCCCCTCAAGCCAGATGATAGATTTTGTGGATCCCTAAAGAAATTTCACTTGAGGTCCAGGAGCACCTGAAGTTGTCGATTTGCGGTAGGAATGTTGCCGAATGTGAGATGTTTTTGCTCGAAGCGAGATCGAATAAAGTGGCAGTTCATCTCAATGCGTTTGGTGTGTTCATGGAAGACCGGATTGATTATGATTTTCCTGAGGGCCTGATTATCACACTAGGGATGTGCAGGTTTTATTAGTGGAAAGCCAACTTCATAGAGGAGTTGTTGGATCCTGAGAATCTTGGCAGTGACAACACCCATGACATGATATTCGGACTTGACACTGAATCGGGAGACCACAGTGCCTAGTGAGAAGCTGGGCTGGTTTTTTCAGGGTGACCCGGCATGGCTAGGATTTTTATCAAAATAGTTTTTAAAAGTTAAAATATAGAAAAATAATAAAATTAATTAAAAAATCGGAGTTAGGCCCGTCCCGATTGGAATGCCTGGGCCTTACCTGGTCTGTTTTTGCATGGCCGTTTGCCTTTACTGGTAAACATCATCATGCCAGATGAATCATGCGGATCTGCTATGCTTGATGCAGGACATTGACTCCCGGACATGATGCTGTCCAAAAAGTGACTCTAATTCCTCGAGGCCAAGCACGGGGCCTGACATGGTTCATCCCCGCTGATGATCCATCCCTGATTTCCAGGCAGCAGCTGTTCGCAAGAATTGTGGGTGGGCTCGGTGGCAGAGCTGCTGAGGAAGTGATCTTTGGCCAACCCGAGGTGACGACTGGTGCGGCTGGTGATTTACAGCAGATCACTGGTTTGGCCAGACAGGTAAACCGTTGGGTTAAAATAGTCTTTTGGCCAATGGGAAAGAATGTGCTAACACACAGTTTGCCAATGTGCTTGGCGATTCATCGGTTTTCCTGCAGATGGTGATCACGTTCGGGATGTCTGAGATTGGGCCATGGTCCCTGATGGACGCATCCGCACAGAGTGCGGATATGATAATGAGGATGATGGCACGGAACTCCATGTCGGAGAGGCTTGCGGAAGACATCGATGTAGCTGTGAAGAGGCTGTCGGATAGTGCGTATGAGATTGCGCTGGCCCACATCAGGAACAACCGGGAAGCCCTCGACAAGATCGTGGAGGTGCTCCTCGAGAAGGAGACGATGACAGGGGATGAGTTCAGGTCCATTCTTGCGGAGTTTGTTGAAATTCCAGCTGAAAACCGGGTCGCCCCTTCTCCTGCACTGCAGGCTCCGGTTGCTGTGTGAGACTGGCTCTCCTTGTAATGTGTGTTAACGTGATGGTGTATACTTGTTGCTTAATATTGGAGACCCTGCATTCCATTGTCATTGTAAAAGTAATTTTGTGTAATTGTTTTCACAGATGATGTATTTTAAGTGTTTTTATGTTTTTAAGAGATACCCCCTTCATGACTCATCTTGCACTCCAATGCTTTTTTTTTTCCGCAAAGAAACAACATATTGTTTTTATAGATGATCCATATTTAGCGAAATATTTACCGATAGGTTTAATTGTGCGATATTATCCGGTGATTCAATTTTTTTATGGGTCAAAAGTATTGTACAGGGACCGAGCCTACTAGCTTCGTGCAAGAAAAAAACCCACCAATTTATTAATCTGGCTTGACCGAATCGACTTTAACCCAGTCCATTTATTAATCAGCCCTTGAAAATTTTTCTGATTAAAGACCCGTGTAATTTTTTTGATCCGGTTATTAATTAGGTCTTAAAATATTGTTAAATTAAATAAATTTTATATACAATAATAATTAATTTGAAGCATTAAATTGATAATATTATAGTTTTTTAAAAAATATCATTATTGATGTGTCCCCATGAATGAGTGCATCATTGGGGAAGAGAGGGTTGAATTAGCGGTGTTTGATCTTTACAATTTATCAAATTTGAAATCAACTTATGTTGGACAAAAATCTTCGAAGTCAACATTGAAATATTTTTGACCAGATTGTGTTTGTTGACAAAGCAAGCCTCGATATTTTGTTTGTTGACAAGGTGAGTTTATAAGTTTAGTTTGTTGACAAATGGGGCATTATGGTGATTTGTTGGGTTCAAGAGATATTGTTGACAATCCTTGATTGACAAAAGAATACCGACAAAGAAATAAATGATCTGGAAGCGGTACAAAAAGAGCAGATACAAGGTGCCAAAGACATTAGGTGCGCGAAATAGAGGAATGAAGTTTTTCGCGCAAGAGGTGTTTCGAGATCATAAGCTCGAAAATTGGCAAAGACACGAGGTGCGCAAAATATTGGTGCAGTGCGCGAAATACGGTGTTGCGTGGAAGATGTGTTTTTCACACTCAAAGAGGATTACACGCTCAAGGAGAGTTTTTTCGTGCAGGGGTTGAGTTTGCCTATAAATATGAGGTGACCTCCCTCATTCGTAGTAGCTCAAGACTTAGAGAAGACCCGAGCTTTGATGCGCGTAAAAAATACGCAAAGAGTGTTGCACGAAAAATTTGGCGTTGTACGTAAAAATTGACGTTGCACGTAAAAGTTAACATTGGCGTAAAATGAAGGTTGTGCGAAATTGTTGAGGTTGCGCGAAAAGTGGAGTTGAGATTGCGTGCAAAAAGAGATACTTTGCGTGCAAGGCAAGAGAATTACGCGCAAGACGCAGTAAGGGCTGCACGTAAAATTTGAGGTTGCCCAATTCAGTTCTGTGGTAAATCAGTATTCATATGTGGATGAAAGTAGAACTTCAATAGAGCATCTACATACAGTTGATGATGCATATATTCATTCAATTGAAGAGACCTACAAGTCTACAAACTGTGAGTGGATCTTCTAAAGAAGCAGTAAACATACTTTAGTTGAGAAAATAATGAGCTTTCATATTGTGATTAGCTGTAAACCAGAAGGGACAGTGAGTCTGCTTCGAACATTGTAAACAACAGTGTGCCTATAATGGATTTGGTATATCGGCACATCACCGGTGTATACTCCTTGGACGTAGCCCAGTGAGGATGAACCAAGTAAAAATTGTTGTGACTTGTACATGATTTAATTTCTGTTTATACTTTGATACGAGAAAGAGAGAAGAAAGTTTTACTTAACATTAAAATAAGATCCAAATGGGCAGAGGTTTAAATCTGTCATACCATGATTCACCCCCTCTCATGGTATTTGGCTTTATGGGACTAACAATTGGTATCAGAGGGAAAGATTGATATTAGTGTTTCTCTCTCAAATGGAGGTCACCAATCATAAAGGGATTTCAATCTTCGACGGGAACAATTTTCAGCTATGGAAGAATCAGATGCAACACTACTTTCGATCTTTGAGAATGAATGTGTTTACAACAACAATGCATGGTATGACTGCCGATATTAATAGTGGTGCATTATCGGATGCTGAACGAAGAGAATTGGATGGTGACGCCAAGAGAATCAATGCTTTAGGGGGAGTCCTATCCAATGCTATATATACGAAGGTGATGTCATGTAAAACATCACACGTTATGTGGGAAAAGTTATTGAACATATATGAAGGAAATTCAAAGGTCAGAGAGGCAAAACTTCAAGTGTTGTGGAACAAGTATGAAGATCTAAGAATGAACCCAAATGAGTATGTTGATGCATTCTTTGACAGGGTAAATGTTGTAGTGGAAGACATGCAAGGTCTTGACGAAGTCATTGAAGACATAAAGATTATGAAGCGCATCCTGAGGAAACCTACACCCCGCTTCAATCCAAAGGTTTTTGTATTGGAAGACAAGGATCTGAAAAAGCTGACACTAGATAACTTGCATAGTACCCTTGTTGCATATGAAATGCGGAATGATATAATGATGCTGTGGAAAAGGGGAAATCCAAAGAGGCGACATTCAAAGCTATGAAAAAGCTCACTATTGAAGATTTGTAGGAAGAAGAAGAGACAGATGAGGTGATGCAATTCTTTTCCTCAAATCTTCAAAGAGGAAAAAGAAATTTTAAAGGAAAACTTCCACTTGCCTTCTTTAGATGTGGAAAGGTTGGTCATCTTGTGACAAGGTGCCCCAAAAAGTTCCAAGAAGATAATGATGATGATGAAGTTGAAATTCCCAAGAGAAGACTTCAACCTATGTGAAAGGCAAGAAACAATTCAAGATTTTTTTTAAGAAGAAGAATCTCATTTCACTAGAATGCGACAGTTCATATGAGCCTGAGGTTGAGGAGGTTGAAGAGATAAAGAACTGCAAAAATCGTGGAGAAAATGCTATGGTGGCAGTTGTCAGTAGTTTTCAGAAAAAGGAATAAACTGACACTGATGAAGAAGAAGAAGAAATAGAAGGAAGAGTTGATATAGAAGCTGAATTAGAAGCAGTTCTTGAGGAAATAGATGTTTGGAGAGCAAAAACGAAGAAATCCAACAAAGTGGTACATGTTGCCAAACTCTATATGCAAGAACACGAAGAAGAGAAGTCTGAAATGGTAAAAGAAATTGAAAAACTTAAGTCCTCCAGGCCAGAGAGCTCAAAAAAGGTTGATGAACATAAACTCAAGGTTGAAGAATAGATTAGGGAGATTGATGACTTGAATAACATAATGAAAGATCAAATCAAGCGTATTGAAGAATTTGAAGAAGTTGTCGGTCTACAAAGAAAAGTAAAGGATCAAGAAAAACTCTTGACTCTTAATACAATACCAGCAAAGAAAATCCTTCAGAAGACTGAAAAGATGAAAGTGAAGCATAATAGCCAATTAGAAAAGAAGCATCAATTATGTTCAGATGTTAAGGCTGATGTGAGGCTTGAACGAAAATAGAAAACTGTGAAAGTTGAAGTTAGACAGCAAGCACCCGCTCCGAAATTGAAGATTGATTTGGGTACAAAGTAAAATCAGAAGATTCAGAGAAACCAAGGGGAAATTAGAAGTCCGTAAGTGACACACAGGAATGCACCTTTCATTAGGTTTTATTACTGTGGAAAGATGAGACACTCACAAAATGTGTGCTCTATAGCCAGAAGGCACCGAAGGGCACAAGAATAGAGGTGGCAGCCAAACAGAGATCGATTCTCTAGAACATATTTCGAAGGACACTATTTTTGGTGCGGAGGATTTGGGCACATGGCTAGATACTGTACATCGACCATACAAAGGAATGTGCCAAAGAATAATCAAAATGTTCGCAAGTAGCAGATCAATGAACCAACCAGTGAGTTGAAAATGAAAAATAGATTTGCAGCTTTGCAAGATGATGTCGGTCTATCATACTCTGAGAAATATCAGAAGTCTCAATCTATGCCGAGTGTGAAGACAAAAAATATGGACCAAGAAGAAGAGAGCAGAGAAGGCATTGGTTGCTGAAATTGTCCTTAAAGCATCAGACCGTTCTGGTGTATGGATCCTTGACAATGGTTTCACATCTCACATGATGGGTAATATGGATCTAGTTACATGCATAAAATATGACAAAGAAGGAGTTTTCAAGTTTGGAAATGATGAAATCCTGAAGATAATTGGATTAGGAAAGACCGGGTTTGGGGGAAAAGAAATAAGACGTGCTGATGTCTTGGTTGTAGAAGGTCTCAGTCACAATTTGCTCAGCATCATTCAACTGCATGACTTAGGGCATTCTATATAGTTTACCAATAAGACATGTGTCGTCAAGGGAAGATATGGTACAATTATCCTACAGGGAAAAAGGACAAAGTGGAATCTATACCTAGTAAGTGGAGAAGAAGATATGTGCTTTTTTATCTAGAGAGGAAGAAAACAAGTTGTGGCATAAATGACTTGGTCATCTATGCCAGCCATCCCTAGAAGATTTGGTAAAGTGTGATATAGCTAGAGACCTCCCTAAGCTATCATGGGATCGTTCTCACATGTGCGATGCATGGAAATAAGGTAAGCTCATCAGAAAGATGTATAAGGCAAAGGAAAAGAAGTTAACAAGAGTGCTCAAATTGGTGTATACTGATGTTTGTGGGCCCATCACACCAAGATCAATTGATAGAAAGAGGTACTACTTTATTTTCATTGATAACTATAGCATAATGACATGATTATTTGTTATTTCCCACAAGTCTTATGTGTTTAGCTGTTTAAAGTAGCACTGGAGGGAGTGTGAAAGGATGTTTGGACAAATTTTTTTGAAGTTTTGTACTAATAATGGTACGTAATTCACAAACAGTGAGGTGGAAGACTAGCTCGAGAAACACGAGATATGACATCAAATTTATTTAATGAGAACACCCCAACATAATGGAGTGGTTGAAAGGAGAAATTGGATCATCAACAACATGGCCATAACAATGCTCATTGAAAAGGACCTACCAGAGAAATTTTGGAAGGAAGCAGTTTTGACATCGATCTACATTTCTAACAGAGCTCTGTTGTGTTTGAAGGAAGTAAAGACTCCGTACGAGATGTGGTATGGAAAGAATCCAATAGTGAAATACTTTTGAATCTTTGGAAGTAAGTGCTTTATTCTCAACAAGGATAAACATAGGAAATTTGTGTCGCGTGGAGATGAGGGAATATTCTTTGGCTACTTAGGAAAAAGCAAAGCATACAAATTCTTTAACAAGAGGTTGATAAAGATAGTTGAGAGAAATGATGTCACTATAGTGGAAAATGAAGAGAATATTCAACAACGTAGTGAGCATTTTCTTGATTAAAGTGATGAGGAGGAAAGCAACATAGGGGGAGTAGAAGTGGCGGATGCTAATTCAGAAGAAGAATTGATTATTATTTAAAGAATCTTGGATTTCAGTATGGAGGAGTTGATTACAATTTATATTTCAATAATGATAGTAAGAAAAGGATAATGGTACTAGTATATGTCGATGACATAATCTTTGGTGGATCAAATGAAGCACAATGCAGACAATTGTCAAAATTCATGAAAAATAAGTTCGAAATGTCTATGATTGGTGAGATGACGTTTTTCCTTGGTTTACAGGTGACACAAGGTAGGAACAACACATTCATGTCTCAATCTAAATATGCCAAGGAAGTTCTAAAGAGTTTTTGAATAGAAAATTCCAAGGAGACGAAGACTCCAGTTGCTACCCAGATGAAACTGTCAAAGGATGATGAATACAAGGCGGTTAATATCACAGAGTACAGGAAAATAATTGAAAGTCTATTGTATCTAATAGTGACACAACCTGACATTGTATTCACCACATGCCAAGCATCGAGATATCAAAGTAATCCCAAGGAAATCCACCTGATCGCGGTGAAAATAATACTTCGGTATATCAAGGGCATAATGGATTTCGGCTTAGTGTATAATTAAAAAACTCAATTGCAGTTATTGGAATATAAAAATGAATATTGGGCTGGATCAGCAGATGATCGAAAATCAATGTTAGGAGGTGCATTCTATCTTGGTGGATTGTGTATTTCTTGGTTAAGCAAGAAATAAGATTTCATTTCATTGAGAACTGCAAAAGTTGAGTACATTGCAGCCACGCAAGCATGCACACAACTATTATGGATGAAGCATAAGCTTGAGGAAATGGGTGTGGCCGTGCGGTCTTTGATCAAAATTATGTGTGATAACTCAAGTGCTATAAATCTTAGCAAAAATCCCATCCATCATTCAAGGACCAAGCATATTGAGATCAAATATCATTTTATCAAGGAGAAAGTGGAGCAAGGTCTAGTGAAGTTAGAGTATGTGCCTGCAGAGCAACATGTTACTGATATTCTGACAAAAGCCTTACCCAAAGAAGTGTTTGAGAGGCATCAAATGGATCTGGGAGTCCAGTCGACTCCCCGCACTTGAAAAAGTGTGGATGTGGAAACCCCCCCTCCCCGAGGTATAATGTGTTTTTCCTTAATGTACTGATATGTGTTTTTATCCTGTTACAGACTGCAAAGGAATGACCTTTGGTTTCATTGAAAAAGGGGGAGAAAACAATGATTATTCAAGGGGGAGATAGAGTAGCTATTTGAGAAATCATGAAAGATAAGGGGAGAATCTGACAGGTGGAGTAGTGAGATAGGGGGAGTTAAAAGCTATAAGCAGACAATATGAGTTAAATCTGATGATGCTAGAAGTGATCAATCAAAGAATATATATCATGATAGTTGAGGATCATGATAAAAGAAGAAGAGTGGTGTTGGAATGGTGTCAAAAGGCTTCTAGCACTCAGTAGTTGGTATCAGTTTGGTATCAACAATTGATGTCAGAAATGAAGTGATTCATTGATGAACATTTCATTTTATCTTGTTTCTCATGCTGAACGTTACTCATGTGGTCTTAGAGTATGCGTTGAGTGAATCTTTGATCGCTATCAGAATCACAAGAGGCGAATGGTGGCTGAATTGTTAATGTGGTATCATTTTATGGAAGAGTTTTCAACAAACCCAAATGGGGAGATTGTTGGGCAAAAATCCCCCAAGGCAGCATTGAAGTATTTTTTAAGAGATTGTGTTTGTTGACAAAGCGAGCCTTGATGTTTTTTGTTGACAAGGTGGGTTTATAAGTTCAGTTTGTTGACAAAGGGGGCATCAATGGTGATTTTTCAGGTTCAAGAGATGTTGTTGACAATCCATGATTGACAGAAGAACCTCGACAAAGGAATAGATGATCTAAAGGCGGTACAAAAAGAGTAGATACAAGGTGGAAAAGGCATGAGGTGCACGAAATAGAGGAATGAAGTTTTTCATGAAAGAGGTGTTTCAAGATCAGAAGCTCAAAAATTGGCAAAGGCATGATGTGCACGAAATATTGGAGCAGTGTGTGAAATACGGTGTTGCGCAGAAGATGTGTTTTTCATGCTCAAAGAGGATTGCACACTCTAGGAGGGTTTTTCACGTAGGGGTCGAGTTTGCCTATAAATATGAGCCGAACCCCTCATATGTAGTAGCTCAAGACTTATAGAATATTCAAGCTTTGATTCCTGTAAAAAATGCGCAAAGGGTGTTGCGTGAAAAATTTGGTGTTGCACGTAAAAATTGATGTTGCACGTAAAAGTTAACATTGTGCATAAAATGAAGGTTGTGCGAAATTGTTGAGGTTGCACGAAAAGTGGAGTTGGGATTGCATGTAAAAAGAGATACTTTGCATGCAAGGCAAGGTAATTACATGCAAGGCGCAGTAAGGGCTGCACGTAAAATTTGAGGTTGCCCAGTTCAATTATGTGGTTAAGCAGTATTCATCTATGGATAAAAGTAGAACTTCAATAGAGAATCTGCATAAAGTTTAGGATGCAGGTATTCATTCAATTGAAGAGACCTACAGGTCTACAAACTATGAGTGAATCTTCTGAAGAAGTAGTGATCACACTTTAGTTGAGAGAGCAATGAGATTTCATATTGTGATTGGTTGTAAACCAGAAGGGACAATGAGTCTATTTCGAACATTGTAAACAATAACGTGCTTATAGTGGATTTGGTACATCAGCACATCGCCAGTTTATGCTCCTTAGACACAGCCCAGTGAGGGTGAACCATGTAAAAATTGTTGTTTTCTGTGCATGATTTAATTTCTGTTTATACTTTGATACACAAAAGAGAGAGAATAGAGTTTTTATTAACAACGAAACAAGATCCAAAGGGGTAGAGGTTTAAATCTTTCATACCATGATTCACCCCCCTCTCAGGGTATTTGGCCTTATGGGACTAACAACTTATATGGGTGATTACAACACCTTCTTCTCAAAATTTTAACTTAGGTTTACCCAAATGAAATGAAATAGAAATAAGGACAAGACAAAATTTTTTACAAGGTTCTACCTCAAGGTTTATGACTATGTATTTGGTGTGATCAGTATCATCTAAGTCACAAATTTTCCATTATAATATTTTGATAAAAAACAATGGAGTAGGCCAAGTTTTATCCTATAGCCCAGTGCTTCCTGTTGGATTGATAACGATGACAATAAAGACTAGAGGGGGTGAATAATAATTTAAATATTTTAAAGACAAATCAGTTAGAGTTTATAAAATAATGATTTGTAGTGAGTGTTTTGTTCTTGAAATAAAGTGGTGCGGAAATAAAATGAAAGAACACAAATATTTATAATGGTTTGGATCAAAAAGATCCTAGTACACTCCTCAACCTTCTATACTCCTCAAGAAGATTGATACCCATTAAGAACCTCACCTTTAAAAGTGTGAGAACCTATTATAGATGTAGCGTTCTGCCCCAGAAGCTGCTTAGCGGTGCCCTGAGATGGTGGGGCACAAGACCTCAAGCGCGCCTCCCTGTATGTCAGATACTACCGACTAGCAGTGAGGGCCTAGGGTGTGTCCTTGGGGAGACTATACTTTTATAGATTATAGTGGAGAAAAATAGTATATAAGAAATAGGAAACAACAGAATCCGACACTAATATGACCATACTAGTAACCCACTGTAGTGAAAGCAGTAATAAGAAACAACAACAACATCCTCCAAATTATCTTTTTTATTTTCAAACACTTTTAAGGGGGAAGTGAGAACCCTGCAGATAATAATAATAATACATGTGAGAGAAATAATCCACTGGAAAAAGCTAAAAAAATAATAGATAACAACAACAATGATGATCATGATGTGTCATGTATCTATACAAATTTTTTTCATGGGGATCAAAGGATAGAATAATATACCACATGCTAAAAAAAATACATAAAGGAAAAAATCAGTGTCTACTAGCATCACGAGCATAGGTTCAATCCCTTTCTCTCTATAACGGCTTGGATTTTATCAAATGTATATACTAATAAATTTTTATTTAAATTCCTTTAAATTACCTTTATAATGATTCCTAAATGGTTAAAGGAGGTCTCGGGTGTGTCCGAGGCTTGTTCGAAGTCCGACGCCCCAAAATGGGGAGAAGTAGACTAGGCTGCACGGTTTGAGTAAATCATGCATCCCAACCCACATGGTTTTCCTAAACTATGCGGTTGCAGACAATGGGGTGTAGAGGGCTGTATGACTTATCTGAAATGTGCACCCATCTATAGATTTTGGACAAAGAGGTTTCACATGGTTTGTGCACAGTTAGTCAAACCATGTGCCTAACCGTGTGATGTGCCCCTTAGTAGCAGTGAATAATGCATGGTTGGCGCATAGTTTGGAAACCGTGCGCAGTATGTTTTGGGTGAAATATCAAAAATACCCCTCATTAATGTTTTTAAACCCTCTTTTATTTCCTCCCTCATCCCAATGATATTTTCCTCTTCCCCTTGGTGTGTGGGCTCCCCTCCCCCCTCTTCATAGGGGTTGTGCTATCTCATTCCTCCAATGTCCAAATCCTTCGTTGTCAGGAGCATTGGATCCATCTCAGTAAGCTCTTCCTTCTACACACTTCTATTTATAGGTTCTTCATCTATCTGTTGCACTATTTTTGGTGTGAAAACTTTTACCCTATTTCCAGGGCGTTTGACAGATCCTTCGTTTTCTCCCATTCTAGGTCGAATCAAGGCTTGAAAACAGATGAGTGGAGTGCTAATACGTCGAGGTAGGTGGTCTAGGCTCATTCCCATCGTTTCTTTTCATTTTAATTAACACACTATTATGCCACTTGCCGAACCTTTCTGACAAGACTTTGAATTTGTTAAATAAATTAAATTAAAGGGTTTCTCATGTCCTATGTGACCCCTCCTTACAGAAAAACCCATCCTTGGGTCGTTCACTTGTTGTTGGACACCCCTTTGGGTGTGCCCTACTTTAATGTCCATTTGAACATGCCATAAATGGTTAATCCCTATGTGTGAGATGCAACTTTCACTAGTGCAGAAAACGTTTTTTACGTCAGTTATTTTTCATTTTTTACGTCGGTTTTTAGCTGATGTTAATACGGACGACGTTATAAATAACTTTTTTTTACGTCGGTTATTTAAAAACAGACATAAAAAACATAACATCACGATATTTATCACGTCGGTTAATTAATAACCGACGTGAAAAAACTGGGGGGGGGGGTTATCACGTCAGTTATATAATAACCGATGTTATAAACCCCTCCCCCCTGGTTTATCACGTTGGTTATTAATTAACCGACGTGATAAACTCCTAGGAGATGGTTTATCATGTCGGTTATTAATAACCGACGTTCTAAACCAGTCCGGGGGGGCTTTATCACGTCGGTTAATAAATAAATGATGTGATAAAAGGCCTGGGAAATGGTTTATCACATCAGTTATTTATTAACCGACGTGATAAACCATTCCACAGGTGTTTATCACGTCCGTTATTAAAAAAACCGACATGATAAACCCTTCCTGATTTCTTTATCACGTTGGTTATAAAATAACCGACGTGGAAGCCAATTTTTTTTTAAAAAAATTGAATGTAGCCCTTTTCTCTCCCCCAGAATCAACCAGAAACCAAATCAAGAAATCGTAACACAAAAACAGAAGGAGATCAAAACAAGAACTAAAAAAAATTTAAGCATTTACATTGATAACATATAAAACTTACCCCACTTGACATCCCCCACCCTCATGTATACCCCATGGACAGCCTTCCCCCACCCCATTAGAGCCCCCACCACACCCCTGGACTACCCCCCGACCCCCTGGACAGCCCCAAACACCCCTCGACAACCCCCACCCTCCTGAACAACACACCCTCACCCCACTTGACATCCCCCACCCCATTGGAGCCCCCACCACACCCCTGGACTGACCCCCGACCCCCTAGACAACCCCAAACACCCCTCAACAACCCCCCACCCTCTTGAACAACACCCCCTCACCCCCTCATCCCACTTGACAGCCCCCACCACATCCCTGGACTACCCCCGACCCCCTGGACAGCTCCAAACACCCCAAGACAACCCCCACCCTCATGTATACCCCCCACACCCTGTACAACCCTCCCCCACCCCATTGGAGCCCCCACCACACCCCTGGAGATCCCCAAACACCCCTGGACAACCCCCCACCCTCATTTATACCCCCCACACCCTGGACAACACTCCCACACCCCTGGACATCCCTCCCACACCCCTGGACACTGGACAACCCTCCCCCACACCCCTAGACAGCCCTCCCACCCCATTGGAGCCCCCACCACACCCCTGGACTGCCCCCCGACCCCTTGGACAGCCCCAAACACCCCTAGACAACCCCCACCCTCCTGAACAGCACCCCCTCACCCCACTTGACATCCCCCACCCCATTGGAGCCCTCACCACACCCCTGGATTGCCCCCCGACCCCCTAGACAGCCCCAAACACCCCTCGGCAATCCCCCACCCTCTTGAACAACACCCCCTCACCCCTTCACCCCACTTGACAGCCCCCACCACACCCCTGGACTGCCCCGACCCCTTGGACAACTCCAAACACCCCGAGACAACCCCCTCACCCTCATGTATACCCCCACACCCTGTACAACCATCTCCCACCACATTGGAGCCCCCACCACACCCCTGGACATCCCCAAACACCCCTGGACAACCCCCACCCTCATTTATACCCCCACCCCCTGGACATCACTCCCACACCCCTGGACAACCCTCCCACACCCCTGGACATTGAACAGCCCTCCCCCACACCCCTGGACAGCCCTCCCACCCCATTGGATCCCCCACCACACCCCTGGACTGCCCCCCGACCCCCCTAGACAGCCCCAAACACCCCTCGACAACCCCTCACCCTCCTGAACAGTACCCCTCACCCCAATTGATAGCCCCCACCCCATTGGAGCCCCCACCACACCCCTAGACTGCTCCCCGACCCCCTAAATAGCCCCAAACACCCCTCGACAACCCCCCCACCCTTTTGAACAGCACCCCTCACCCCCTCACCCCACTTGACAACCCCCACCACACCCCTAGACTGCCCCCTGACCCCCTGGACAGATCCAAACACCCCGGGACAACCCCCCACCCTCATGTATTTTTTCCCACACCCTGGATAGCCCTCCCCCACCCCATTGGAGCCCCCACCACACCCCTGGACAGCCCCAAACACCCCTGGACAACCCCCACCCTCATGTATACCCCCCACACCTGGAACAACCCTCCCCCACCCCATTGGAGCCCCCACCACACCCCTGGACATCCCCAAACACCCCTAGACAACCCCCCCAACCTCATGTATACCCCCTACCCCCTGGACAACACTCCCACACCCCTGGACAGCCCTCCCACACCCCTGGGCAGCCCTCCCACCCCCTGGACTGCCCCCCCACCCCACCGGATAGCACTCCCAGACCCCTGGACACCCCCAACCCCACTGAACACCCCCACACCCTTGGAACCCCTCCCCCCAGACCAGAATCCATACAAGAAAAACCATCATAAGTAGACCAAAACAAGAAGTAGAGAAAAATTAAACATTCACATATATAACATTCAAAACTTACACTGTCAACTTCAAAAAAAACTAAATGCAACCTAAACGACTACCAAATACACAATTACAATGACAATATTCAAAATTACATTTTACATTACAAACAACTAAAATTAAATCAAACTGGTAAAATAATTTGACCACTCCACTTGTAAGTGTTTTATGTCTTCAGCAGTATAGGGTTGAGGGTCATCAAAAATCTACAAATGAAAAGGATAGTAGTTAACGTGTATAATGAATAAATCAAATTGAAATATTATGTAAAATTTTAAGAGGAAATCTTACCAGGTCAAAATTCACAACTGTCCCAATTGTTATTATTTCATACATAAATCTTAACATATAATATCTGCATTCGATGACGCCTTGTTGTTCATGAAAATTCTGTTTGAATGAGTGTAAATTCAATATATTATTTTTATGTAATAAATCAAAAAGTACAAATTATAAATGGATATTTACCTTCACATTTACATATTTGATCTTTGCACTCCTTTTCTTTGTGTTTTTTCAAAATTAGGCCCATGCACTGTTAGAAAATAATACGAATGGGGTAAATTTAAAATTCATTATAATATATAAAACTATTGAGAAATTGAAACTTACTTTTCTAATATATTCTTAAAACTTTCCCTCACATCATCATGGATAGAGCATATCCAATAAAGTGCTTTCTCCATTGGGAAAAAAACCCCTAACATCCAATGATCACTGATAAAAGAAAATTTAATGTTAGTGGTTTTTTATGTTAAAAAAAAATTAACTCTTTGAGAGAGATGTGTTTCATACCTCTCACAAAAAGGCATCATCCAACATTGTGTGACTATATTCTTTTCAAGTATTTTAGCAATATAAACCATTCTTTGTTCCTCATTCAATGCACATGCTTCAGGGGAAATCAATTTTGGGTCCATGAATCCATATACATCTGTCAGCTCATTCCTCTCACAAATTTTATAAATATACCTAATAAAAAACATAAATAAGTATACATTTTTAATAAATATAACGTAGGGAAAAGGTGTTAAGACTTACATGGAAAAAAATTTCACCACGTTGATGCCCAACTTATCTTTAGTAACAAGCTCCATGATATCAGTTTTCATAATCCCCACACTTATTTCATGTCCACAAACATGATCTTCCATTGGAAACTCATAATGACCCACCAACAAATTTGAATATCTTGACAATCTGTAAAGACTACTAGAATTTGTATCTGATGTCATAGCCATTTGTCTTTGTTGTTGTCTATACAATATTTCTTTACCTTTGAAGTATTCCTGTAAAAATAAATTGAAAAATATATTAGTTTTCAAATGATAAATTAACTTTAATAAAAAAATAAAATAAAAGATATAACATTCATACCTCTATGGTAATGAGTCGAAGAAGTCTGGATGACCAAATTAAAAAATGGCCGATACTATGTCCAACTGTCGCCACCTCATCTGTAGGTAATGGTACTCGAGCTGATCTATCTATAATATCCTGTACAGTGACCCTTTGATTCTCTAACTCTAATTATTGATGATGAACTGTATCTCCTATACAATATACCAACCCATATGCTACTATATGATGTTTAGAATCATCAACATACAACTCGCAATAAGTAGGAAGCTGCGGCAGAGGAGTAGGATAAAAAATGGGGTCCGCAGGCTGAGGTGGGGGATTGGGAGCTACTGGAAGAGGTGTAGGATAAATAATGGGGTCTGCAGGGGGAGGTGGAGGAGTGGGAGCTGCAGTCTGAAATTGTCTTTGCATGTCTTCAAACATAGACTATACCGACGCTCTAATCTTTTCCTCCATCATCGCATTAATATTATGAACTTCAGCCTCCAAGGATTCTATTTTTTTATAAACCCCCTCAATGTTAGAATTTTAAGAACATGGCAACACTTTTCTTACCGATACACCTACTGGATATCCTCTTACACGACTAGGATGTTCGGGCCTTCCCAATGCTACAGATAAAATATCTTCCCTCCCAGTAGCTGTAAATGTCCCCTGTGAACTCTACTCCTCAAGAGAGTCCTGTATTAATTAATTGAACATTTCTGTAATGATTGAAATTATATGAAGAAAATAGTTAACTTAAATAAATAAAATAGATATCTTACAATCCTCTTAGTTACGATTCTTGATTCTTCAGAAAGATATTACCCTTTTTTTCCCTTCTGAGATCTCTTACATTTTTCATGTCTAGATGGAGGGGATGGAGGGGCCACCTCTCCAGAGCTTGAAGACTCAACTCTTAGTTGTTAAATTTTTTCCGCCATCATTTGTTCTTCCAAAAATTCATACCCTCCCCAAGATAAACTATGAGGGTATACATTTTTAGATTGGATCTCCTGATGAGCTTTCCTTGTTTGCTGTAAATTAAGAATAAGAAATAATTAACAAAACATTAATAAGATCATTTATATAAGAAAGCTTATAAAAGTTTACATCACCCTTACCAAAAATGACTCTTTTCTTCTACTTTCAAAAAATTTTCTCCATGTGTCTTCATCTATAAAAGGATATATACGACATGGATTTTCATGAATCCTATGACCATAAATGAAATCAGATGAGAGGGTTGATTTGAAATCCCTCCATCTCCTGGAAGCCAACGATAAACATTTCTTCCTGACTCCTCCAATGTTAGGAATATAAAATGTTATCTGATAAAGAAGAGTTTAAACATATTATATATACTAGAAACATTAAAAGAATAGTCAAAAAATAACAAAAGATCTTACCAAAATCGTCTCCCACAACTGAGAGATTATCGCTTTATCCACACTTCTCCAGTCATTATACAGAATGCTTACTTTTCTCTTAGCCCGAGTTGCTACAAAACTCTTAAAATCTTTTGTATTTAGACCTCTAGAAATATCATCATCATCAAACTCAACGACTATCATCTGATCCTGCGTACGGGAAAGTGATAATTTTGGTAAATTTGTGCACCCACGTTTACCAATCTTTGAACTCTTTGTCGTAATAGGAGCATGTGAATGTTCATCCCCAGAGGTATGAACAATATGATCATCTCCAGAATCATGTGGTTGATCAATTGAATGATTTTTCATTATCCTTCAAATCAAAAAAACAAACGTTAGTTCAAAAATATACAAATTCAAATATTTTAATACTACTATAATCAGAAAATAGAAAAGTGTACTAAGTTACGTAATAATAAACATTGGTAATATGGTAAGCGTGTTAAACAATGGTAAATATGGTAAATATGGTAAAGATGGTCAAGATAGTAAACATGGTAAACATGGTAAACCTGGTAAACATGGTAAAGTAATTGTCACTAAACAAAAATAATAGATATATAATTCACGTAATGGTTATAAACATGATAAAGTAAACTAAAAAAAACTTAAAATAAACAAAAACTTATACTTATTTTGTTTTAAAACATATTTTAATAAATAAAAAACTTACAATATCTAACATTTATGAAAAAAATAAATGTAAATAAGAAATAAACATATGTTACCTGTAATTTTAGGAATGTACAAATGGATTGTTTTCCCAAATTCCTTCATCGTGATCGTTCCTTATGGCACAAACCATATCTTCAACATGCTCATCATTATGTTCTGTTAATATTTCCATGGAAGTAGGGATATCACATAAATCAGCATCTTCATCAAGTTCATCCTCACCAACATATTGTTTTTCCCTTGTAAAACAACAGCCCACTGCATATCTGATTGATCTACTACATAGAAAATTTGTTTTGCATGTGTTTCCATTATAAAAGAATCAGCTGTGTCTTCCAATCTATTCAGATTAACAAGTGTCATTCCAAATTCATCGTGTCTGACACTGTTTCTACCGATAAACCATTTACAATTAAAAACAGGAACTTTAATTTTAAAGTATTAAACCTCCCATATATCTTCAATCACTCCATAATATGCACTGCAGAAATTGGATTTTTTCCTTAACACTAGAAAAATGAATTGCTTCTACAAACACCAATACACCACTATTTTGAACTGCACTTCTGTTGTCCTGAGCTTTTGTATGAAATGTATAGCCATTAATGTCATAACCGGACCATTTTATCACATTTAAACATGGACCACCCACTATCCATTTTAATGTCTCTGATACATCTAATCTACCAAGCAAAGTCTTTTTAATCCATGACAAAAAAGTTTTGTTGTGCTCATTCAAAATCCACATTTCTTTCTTCTTTGGATGACATTGTTTCAACTCATTAATATGCAATGTGATATACAGTTGAACATCAACTATGTTATTCAAGATGTATGATTCTAACTTCTTCATTTGTTCAGCTGACAATGATTTGACTTTCAAGCCACGAATCCCCTTTCCCTCATTATTAACTCATTCATGGCGAGATGGAGGCAAACCTATGTGTTGCGCCGCAGCCAAGTAGCTCGTACAAAACTCTGCTACCTCCTTAGAAATATACTTTTTAATAATGGAGGCTTCAGGTCAATATGGATTTTTAACATACCCCTTTAATATTTTCATATACCTTTCAAAAGGATACATCCAACGAAGATATACAGGTCCACAAAGCTTTATTTCTTGAACTAGATGAATCATTAAATGCACCATTATATCAAAAAAAGTTGGAGGAAAATACATTTCCAATTGAAAAAGTATAAAAATTGCATCCTTTTCCAAAATGTTCAAATCATTCACATCAATCGCCTTGTTAAAAATTGAATTGAAAAAATAACACAACTTTATTATAGTCTTTCTGACACGAATAGACAATATTCCATGCAATGCAACTGGTAGAATTTGTTGCATCATGACGTGAAAATCATGTGATTTCATACCTATCAACTTCAAGTCCTTCAATGAGACAAATTTTTTTACATTTGAAGAATAACCTTGAGGAACTTTGATATCATGAAGACACTGATAAAAGCTAATTTTCTCCCTCTTCGATAATGTATGAAAAGCCGGGGGAAGAAATGTTTGTCTTCCTTTAGGAGTTGGAGCTAACTCCAAACATATTCCCATTGATAGTAAGTCTAATCTTGCATTCAACCCATCTTTTGTCTTTCCTTTAATATCTAACAATGTTCCAATCAAACAATCATAGATATTCTTCTCCATGTGCATGACATCAATATTATGTTTAACTTCATGATACCTCCAATATGGTAGCTCAAAAAATATTGACCTTTTCTTCCAAATATGTCTATCATTACCAAATTTCTATGTCTTTCCCAATGTCACATCAAGGTTTTTCACCCTCTCAAAATACAGATCAGAGGATAAAGGTTTTGGAGAAGTATCAAATTCTTTTGAGCCATTGAATTCCTTTTTTAGTCTTCTATAAGGGTGATTCATAGTCAAAAACTTTCGATGACCCATGTACACTGTTTTCCTCCCATGATGCAATTGACAATATGACGTCTGTTGTTCGTAAATTGGACATGCTTTATGACCTTTAACACTATATCCAGACAAATTTCCATATGCTGGGAAGTCATTTATAGTGAACATAAGCACTGCATGCAGTTGAAAATATTCCATTTTATAAGAATCATACACCCTAATACCATCAGCCCATAACAGTTTCAAATCATCAATCAACGGTGACAAGTAAACATCAATATCATTTCCGGGTTTCTTTAGACCAGAGATCATTATACTCAACATGAAATATTTTCTCTTCATACAAAATTCAGGAGAGAGGTTTTAAATTACTAATAAAATAGGCCATGAACTATGTGTGCTACTGAGGGTTCGGTATGGATTCATTCCATCTGTGCACAAACCTAGTCTGAGATTTCTAATTTCACTTCTAAATGTAGAATATTGCGCATCAATTTTCTTCCATTATGGACAATCAGCTGGATGATGTATTTTTCCATCACATACCTGCTCATCAGCATTCCATGTTAACCTTTTTACATCATGTGAATTAGCAAATAAACATTTGAAACGATGAATTATAGGAAGATACCAAAATACCTTTAAAGGGAGCTTTGTAATCTCTACATCAGCCTGTGATTTTTCTTTCACCTTATACCGTGATGTCCCACATTTAGGAAACTCTGACAGAAATTCATATTCCTTCCTATATATAATGCAGTCATTCAGACAGGCATGTATTTTCTTGTATCCCAATCCCATCAGGCATAATATTTTCTTGGCCTTGTAATGTGAATCTGGAAGATCGTTATCTTTTGGAAGAATGTATTTCAGCAATTGTAGCAGCCCTGTAAAACTTCTGTCACTCCATCCATGTTTATCATTCAGGTTAATCAATCTTAACACCGCCAAAAAAACCGTAAAATCTATACAACCAGGATATAATGGTTTTTCAGCATCACCATATAGACGCACAACTGTCGGTTCTATATCAATTTGTTCTGCTACAATATCGCGAATCATTTCTTCAATTCCATCGGAGTTACCATCTTACGAATCATCATCATCAGTGACATTCTGTCCAGTTTCACCATGCCAAATCCAAGGTCTGTAACTCGGATTAAAACCATGACAAATCAGATGATCTTTTATCTCTCTACTTTTCAACTTCTTAATATTCAAACATTTCAGGCATGGACAGAAAAAAATGTCACTGCTTGGAACATTTTGTTTATCAAATTCCAAAAAGGAATCAACACCTTCCTCATATTCATTGCTCATTCGATGTGCCGTAATCTAACTTTGAATCATTATTACCTATAAAAAATATAAAAAATATATATATTTTTAAGATAAGGCAAATATATGTTTATATGAAAAAAATCATAATTTGAATGTAATTTTTTTTTGAAATATAAAACAAATCTATGGGTATTTAAAAAAATATTCTTGAATATATTTTTTTTAAAAAAATATAGTTAGATATAACAGTTTTAAATTCTATTGAATCAAAGAAAACCATGGCACCTAAGTGGTTGATAAAAAATTGGAGAAAATGGAGTAAACCTGAGAATAACCCCCACCCCCCAGACAACCCCCAAAACCCTATGGACAGGCCCCCACCCCCTTGGAAATCCCCCCACACCCACCCACCCCCTTGGACACCCCCCCGGACACCCCCCAACCCTCTGGACAGCCCCCACCCCCTGGACAGCCCCACCCCTCTAGAAAGCACCTCCCACCCCTCCTAGACACCACCCCCACCCCCCGGACAACCCCCAAAACCCTCTGGATAGGCCCCCACCCCCGTGGACAGCCACCCACACCCACCCACCCCCTTGGACACCCCCCCGGACACCCCCAACCCTTTAGACAGCCCCCACCCCCTGGACAACCCCCACTTCTCTAGAGAGAACCTCCCACCCCTCCTAGAAACCACCCCCACCCCCTACCCCCTTGGACACCCCCCTGGACACCCCCAACCCTTTGGACAACCCCCACCCCCCGGACAACCCCCAAAACCCTCTAGATATGCCTCCATACCCTTGGACAACCCCCACACCCACCCACCCCCTGGACACCCCCTGGACACCCCCAACCCTCTGGACAGCCCCCACCCCTCTAGACAGCACCTCCCACCCCTCCTGGACACCACCCCCACCCCGACCCCCTTGGACACCCCTCGGAAACCCCCTAAAACCCTCTGGACAGGCTCCACCCCCTTGGACAGCCCCCCACACCCACACCCACCCCCTTGGACACCCACCTGGACACCCCCAACCCTCTGGACATCCCCCACCCCCCGAACAACCCCCCAAACAATGTTTTACATATAAAAACTAGGCATAGTGAACAACTAAAAACACATGAATTTAATATATACTTCAGCATGAAAGAGATGGAATTAAATATTATTAAATATGGCTACTTAAATGATCGTATGATAATTAAAAATAACCAACGATATTCAACTAGTCAAATGATCACAAGTTTTCTCAATAACTAATATCATAATGAGGTAATGGATAATTCTATAAATCTTAAACATATTGTCAAGGCCTTGGCCAAGGTCTCAAAAAATACTAGGGTAATCCCTCAGCAGAACCCATTTTTATTTGGAATCATGAGACATAGCGATGCATCGAAGGGTCATAGAGGTCAACAACCATTACATTATATGTCTAATAGATTCTCATATAAAAGAGGATAAACATAAGCAACAACAACACATGAAATATCATTTCCAAATTCGTATATTTAATTAATAACCATTCTATGTAGTAATATAGGTGAATGGGATCATTAGTTGTCCATGACAACAAAAATTACCATCAATGTCAGGCATTCACGAAACAAAAAAAAACTAAATAGAAGTAGTTGAGGCTTATGTGAATATTGCGAGTTGATCTAATAGATCTAGGGATGATAAATAAGATAATGATGGAAAAAAGAGGTAAGAGGGTTCGAAATGGAAGAATCTTACCTAGTTTAAACACAAAAATTGCAAAACATAAATATAGACTATCCGAAAAAAAAAACGAATGAAATAAATTCGTGGAAGGCCTACTTGAGTGTTTAGAGTTGAGATGATAGATCCGAGGAGAGTAAAGATGATAAATGATGAAGGCAAAACGAGTTTACCGCAGCGAGATCGACGAGCCGATTAGGGTTTATCGTGTGAGCGAGACGAGCCATCGGACTGTCGATTGAAAAATCGTAAATGACAATCCACGGGGCTTGTTAATTTTTTAAATGTTTTATAACGTCGGTTATTTAATAACCGACATTATAAACTGTTTTTTTTACATTTATAACGTAGGTTATTATAATAACTGACATTATAAATGTATTAGATACGGCTTTTTTTATGTCGGTTATTTTATAAAAGACGTAAAAAAATCAACGTGTTGGTTTTTTATGTTAGTTATATAATAACCAACGTAAAAAATACATCAGAAATCACAGTTTTTTACATCGGTTATACAATAACCAATGTAAAAAACTTATGCGGGTTGTTTTGTTACGTTGGTTATAAAATAAACAACGTCAAAAAGGCCTCAAAAGCCACGTTTATTATGTCGGTTATAAAATAACCAACGTAAAAAACTTGTAGATATCTTGTTTATTACATCGGTTATCAAATAACTGATGTAAAAACCCCACGCTTTGGTTTTTTACGTCGGTTAATTTATAACCAACGTAAAAAACAAACGCGCGTGATTTGTAACGTCGGTTATTAAAATAACCGACATTAAAAATATACTCACCGCATTTTTTTATGTCGGTTATAAAATAACTGACATAAAAAACCAAGTTTCACAGATTATCACATCGGTTATATATAACTGACGTAAAAAATGGTGACGTAAAAAATGTTTTCTGCACTAGTGTTGATAGAATGCCTTAAGTTATAAATTGGAATTAAGATAAATGGATGACTATGAGATTGCCCCTTGAGCTTCATGACTCACACCCTATATTTAAATTCTAATGCTTGATGCTTCACATTTAATCTCACACACCCTCTATTTAATTTCTTATGCAAGTTGTTGAATTCCCATGATTTGTTTCATATTCCCTTTCTTATCCATATGCTATGCTTGGACAAGTTTATTAGCTTATGTTATTGAAATGTCATTGATGACATGTGATTACATAATTTACATGCCTTGTGCCTTTCCATTTAAATTGTTCCATGGTCATTTGGCCTCAATTGTATAGTTGGTTAGTTTGGAAATCACGTGATGGTTGAAATGTTTATTTTATGACATGTAATTATATAAATGTTATGGTGGGTGATTGCTGCTTGTCTCTTTGCATTTGGTTGGCGTGTTCTGTCTTACAGATTGTGTCGGGTGGGCGACCTCGATGGAGGGATGGGTGTCTTGACACCCATCATTCAGCCATCTGTTCTTTTAAAAAATTAATGGGTACCCTGATTGATTTTGCACGGTTTTCTCTGGAGGATGTTGCGGCGCATTAGGTTGATGGTGAAGTGAGTCTCTCATTTGAACTGCCAGGGGGGGGGGGTGGCTCAAAAGAGAGATAGGTGTGCTATAACTTATCATCCAGTCCTCCTCTCATTTTTCAGTGTAAGTTGGAGGAGTGCTCTGCTTTGGTTGTGTTTCCAACACGACACATTTCATTGCAGAGGGGGTGATGTAACATCTTGCCAGACTTTGCTGTTGCATTTTCGATTAGGGGGGTGATGAGACTTTTTGGCTTGATCCTGCTTTTATTTTTGTTTCCTTTTGACTTTTGGATCTCTGTTTGGCCATGTTCCATGTTTTTTTTGATGTTCTACATCTATCTCTATAATGGGTTCCTCCTTCTTCCCTTCAAAAGGAGTTTCTTTCTTTCAATAAACAGGGGATTGCCCCCTTTACCTTTAAAAAAAAATTTATGCCTTGTGGTGTGAGTTTGGTTACCATGGATCACTTGTTATGGGTCGGGAGAGAACATGGGTCCTGATTTAAGGATTCCATGGATGGAATCATCATGCTCAGTTGGATCTACTTGACATGCTGAGAGCGATACTTTTGATTTCTAGGTACGGGCTCTCTGGCTGGTTTTACTTATACTCATGAGTGACACCAGTTCCCTAGGGGATCAACTGAGGATGGACTCATGGGAAATATGGATACGCCATTCCCCAAGTGATGCCTGCTCCCCTATGTGAGATAATTATTACAAACTCATAGTCATCATACCTTGAGTGATACAAGGGACACCATATGGGTTTCCTTGGATGGACTCAGAGGTATCAGTTCTATCAGAGACACCCATAACGACCCTTGGTATTTTTCTTATATTTCCTTGGATAGGCTTGGGACTCCACCCATGGATTTGACAGTTTGATTGAGCGATTGCTTGTGATATATGTGTTTCTTCTTATTCATGTTGAGCAAGTATAAATGGTGAGATAAAAATGAGACCCCAAGACAAAGCATAAGCTTGGGGGTATTTCTTCTTTATTTTTTTTGTTTACAAATGCCATTGTGTACATTTATGACATACTCAGGTACCTTTATTAAAACATTTGTCTTATCCAAAGTAGGTGGTATTGATCGAGTTTCCTTTTAGGAACTTGGTCCGAGGTGTTTATTACTTAATTGTTTAATTCCCTGCATTTATTTTAATATGGAATATTTCTATTTATTATTGCGTGAAATGGATCGGCCTAGACACCATGGGTTCTAGCCTACTGAGATTGTATCTCACACCCTACTTGGCCTACCCTTGGCACCCAAGTAGATTTTATGTTCTCATGGATAGATAAAGGGAAGCATGCAGCTTCCAATGATTTATTGATTTTTAGCTTAGGATGGATCACGAGGCAGGGGGATGAGCCTATGCTCGAGATGCTTGTAGCAACATTTTTTTTTCTTTTTGTATGTTTTTTCCAGTATGTAGTATGCCTGAATGGCCCGAAGGCCTTCATTTTTATTGATTTTTGATAACCCCCCCTTTCAAGGGATGAGGGGGGACCCTTACAAGGCCCGTAGGCTTATATATTACATGGCCCGTAGGCTTAGGAGATTACATGACCCAAAGGTCTTAGGGAATTCAACTAGACTATCTACAAGGAACTGAACCTCCCCAGCATCTGCATCATGATAGTATCTCTCCACCTTCGCATGATCGTCTGACTAGGCTTCCCATGTAATCACAACATGTAGTATGTTCTTATATCCCAACTCCCCATACTCTTCTTTTTGTATAAAAATTTGACATTCCATCATCATCATGTGTATCTACTATTGTTGTTCAGTTTCCACCAGTTGTTTATTTCTCTTGCTTGGTTTCCATTATGGTTATACTATTATGATGTTTTTGATATATGGTTATACTATTTATTGCTATAATTTACCACTATGCATACTCTAATCTATGAGGACATAGTATCTCCACAGACACACCTAAGGCCCTTGCTACTAGTCAACAACCTTTGACATTTAGGGAGATGCGCTTGAGGCCTTGTGGCCACCTTCTCAGGGCATAGTTTAGTGGCACTCAGGGTGGGACACTACAAAGTGGTATAATACCCTATTTTCCATTTTTTCTTACTTTTTGGGTTTAGACAAGAGACTAGGACATTGGTATTTGGAATTTACCCTATGCTTGGATGTAGCTAACCCATGTACAGGGGAAACCCAAAATGTCTAGGATGGGAAATTACACTTATTTATTATGCCATTTATAATTTATACGACTTCACCATTGGGATACACACTTAATTTATGATGTTATCATATTGGTGTTATTGAAATGATTATTTCTTCTACTACAACCTGATGAAATGAGGGCATATGTAAATAATGCATCATACTATGCACCATAGGGTTGAATGTCATGTATTATGCCATGTCATGTCTACTTTCAATGTGCATTGTCTGTATTGCATATGATTTCTTGTTGTGCCTTACTTAATGTGACTTAAAGTGCCTGTTTTATTATAATTATGGAAGTTTTCCAATTCTCCTTGCAGGGATATGTTATGGTTTAGATTAAGTGGATGCTAATTTCAACTCATGAGGTGTATGGGCCCTTATGAATTAGAATGGCGATCCACCTAATTCAAGAAAATTGAAAGGGGATTAAATGTATAAAGGAACTAAAGTGAAAACCACCCTTTTTAAAATGAAATAGTCCTTAAACATGAGAATTTCAAGACCTTGACTTGACTCAACCATAGAAATGGAAAATAGACTATGCTTATCATGTTATTAATGATCTTTTTATGATTCCCTATCACTTAGAACTGAATCTAGGAGCATGATGTGAGTTCTGTCAAGTCTCAGGAAGGCCTTGTACCTGAATTTCTTTATCGTCTTATTTACCTAATTTTCCTATCTATTTAAAATCCCATCTAAGTCATGTGTTTAGAAATTGTAGAGCTATGCCACAATGATGAACTCATGTTGTATTCTAAGAGAGTGGTGATGTTCATACTTCAGATGTGGTGGGCTCTACGACACCCATCACACCTTCTATAGTGCCACATGAGGCACCTCCTGTTGACCTTCCACTAGGAGATGATGCTCAGTTCTGTGAGATCTTTCTCAGGTTTATGTAGTCTATTCAGGGTGCTCCCTGGTCTGCCCCTACTATGGAAGAGATAACACAAGACTTCCAACAAAACATCCTTCCACCTTCTTGGGTGACGACGTACCTCATGCTGCAAAATCATAGTTAGAGGCTATGGTTTATATCTTCGACCATCTTGAGATGCCTCTAGAGAGGAGGGTCAATATTGCTTCCAACATGTTGCGTGACTTTGCCAAACACTAGTGGGATTTCATATCTCAGCCTGAGCATCATTAGGGTTTGGTCTGGGAAGATTTCCATATGGCCTTCTATGATCACTTATTTCCATAGACTCTAAGAGTGAATCATGCTAGGGAGTTCATGAATCTCCAACAGGGATCTATGACAACACTTTAGTATTCTTCTCGCTTCACTGATCTTCATAGTTTTGCTCCATCTCTGACCGATGATGAGTTGACGACTGCAATTTGTTTTGAGGATAGGCTTGGGCATGCTGTTTGATCACAGGTAAACGTCTTCTATTTGAAGACCGTTACAGAGATAGTGAACCGGATTATGGAACATAATCTCATAGAAGTTGATAATGTGATATAGGTTAGTTTAGTTTCGAGGTAGGGTGATGTTTCTTATGGTAGTCGAAAGCACCATTTTGAGGGTGAACATGGGGTCGGTGCCAGCCAGGTGAAACACATTGACAACTCTATAGTATTTCACTAATATGGCTAGACAATCCATAAGAAGACCCAGTGCATGAGGAACCCAATTGAGTTCTGAGCTAACAGCAGGATGGGTCACCTTCAGCACTTCTATCATTCTTTTCCTCCAATATCCAGTGAGAGGGGATCCTACAAACACCTCTATTAGGTATGGGATCAGCGAATCCATGTTAGGCTAGGATTTATCCTTCTACTATCCAATGAAGCTGAGGAGTTAATGGTCATGACCGAGGCAATCAGGCCCCAGAGCTTTAGCATTAGCAGAGCAGATATGCTCAGGCTAGTCAGGAAGCATCTTAGGGCCACAATTTTGGCCATATTTATGTATTACAACTTGCACTCATGGAGCAGAGTCTAGATACATCTATGGTTAGAGTTACTATTATGGTTACCTCTACTTTAGTTTCTACCCTTTTCGATAAAGGCACATCATACTCTTTCATATCTGTTGTTGTTGTAGAAAGTATTGTCCATGAAATCAAGTACCTATGTGGCATCATGTCTCTCAACACACCATTAGGGATCAAAATAGAGGGTATACTTCAGTGTTAGGAGTGTCCCCTTGAGATAGGAAGGTTTCGTTTCTTCTGTAGTTTCTTCATCCTTGAGATGACCGACTTCAACATCATTCTCAGTATGGACTGGCTTGTGCCTTATCATGCCTAAGTGGATTTTTATCACTGTCAAATGTCTTTCACATCACTTAAGGGTAAAATGTATATACACAAGGGAGAATGGGATATCTATGTAGACCGAGCTGGAACCTAGAGAACTGGGCTTAGCAGAGTGACAACTCAGTTTCCAGTCTCTTTATGAGAAACCAGGGAATGTGGTTAGTGGAGTTCAATCCTATAGTGGATCGTTTCAGGGATGTCTTCCCTAAAAATTTCTCTAACTTACCTCTTGAGAGAGAGGTTGAGTTCACTATAGATCTAGTGCCAAATGTGACCCTGGTGTCCATTCCTCCATATAGGATGACACCGACAGAGCTCTAGGAACTTAAAAATTAGCTTGAGGATCTAGAGGTTAAGGGTTTTATTAGACCCAACACATCTCCATGGGGTTCATTAGTCTTTTTTTCCAAGAAGGAGGAT
The DNA here is from genome assembly GCA_963277665.1 of Viscum album. NCBI lineage: Eukaryota > Viridiplantae > Streptophyta > Magnoliopsida > Santalales > Viscaceae > Viscum > Viscum album. Next base: position 1,411,729,813 of record OY728133.1, on the reverse strand, counting down.
TTTACCCTCAGATTATTCATGGATTTCCACTGATTGAACCTACCTACGGTGAAGAATCAGTATCCACCACCTTGTATAGATGACCTCTTCAACCAAATCTGAGGAGAAACTATTTTCTCTAAGGTCGATTTGAGGTTGGGCTACCATCAGGTTCACATGAGGCCATTAGATACACCATGTATAATGGTATGAAGTAGGTATGACCTGTATGAGTATTTGGTTATGCCGTTTGGTCTAACGAACATGCTGATAGTATTTATGGCTATGATGAATCAAGTTTTTTTAACCCTATCTTGATTCATTCATGGTAGTCTTCATAGAAAATATCTTAATGTACTCACACACAATACACAACCATACTAATAATCGTGAGATCGTACTGAGTACACTAAGAGAGAACCATATATATGTAAAGCTCAGTAAATATCACTTTTGGATCAACAAGGTTCACTTCTTGGGTCATATCATATCTAATTTAGGCGTATCATTTGACCCAGAGAAGGTGAGTGCTGTGGTTTCCTAGAAATAGCCCAAGAATGTGTTTGAAATATGAAACGTCTTAAGGCCAGATGGCTATTATAGGTATTTCATTCAAGAATTATCCCGCTTAACAATGCCTCTTACAACCCTGACTAAGAAGGTTTCACAATTCATATGGTGAGAAGAATGTGAGATAGATTTTCAGGAGTTAAAGTGAAGACTCACCTCAACACCGATCTTTATTTTTCTAGACCCGATCATGAGTTATACGGTCTACAATGATGATTCAGGAATCGAGTTTGGTGCAGTTATGATGCAGGGTGACCGAGTCATGGAATATGGGTCTCACAGTTGAGGCCACATGAGTGAAAATACCCAATGAACAACCTAAAGCTAGAAGTAATGGTTCATGCTCTATGCTGTTGGAGACACTACCTTTTGGGTGAGTGATTCATTGTTTACAAGGATCATAAAAGTCTCAAATACATCTCCACATGGTGAAATTTGAATTTTAGGTAGTGTAGGTGGGTGTAATACTTGTATTATTTCAACTTTGAGCTTTCTTAGACACCTAGAAAGGGTAATGTCATGGATGGTGCCTTGAACTGGAAAACAAATGTGTAATCCATCAAGGTGGCCAGTGATGAGTGGCAGATGATGGCTATGTTTTTTGAGTTTCACCTAGAGGTTCAGGATCAACATGAGCAACCAGTCTTAAAATCTATAGCAGTGACCTATTTCTTTCTGTAATGGGTTCGGATGAGACAATTATCAGATTCCAAAGGCCTCATTTTGAGTGAGAGTGTCATATGAGAGAACCCGCCTCCTAGTTGGGTTTTTTATGGTAATGAGAATTTAATATTCTGTGGCCATGTATGGGTGCCTTATGATATACAGGAAGAGATGATAAGGGAATCACATGCCTCTGTATAGGTAGTTCATCTTAGGATTACCAAGATTTATCAGGATATACGTCGTTAGTACTGGTATCTAGGTATGGAGAGTTAAATAACATGTTTCATTACTCGGTGCTCCACTTGTTAGCAGGTTAAGGCTGAGCACCAATGACATGTAGGACTTATACAACCTATCTCCATTCCTGAGTGGAAATAAAATGACATCACCATGGATTTCATGACATGCTCTCTAAGATCTCCTTGAGGTAGCAACACAGTATGGGTGATCATCGACAGGATGACCAAGGCCATGCACTTCCAACCGATTCAGGAAAACTTCTCTGTTGATGAGCTAGGAAGGATTTATATTCATAATATTGTGCGACTTCACACCATTCTATCATTTTGGTCTGATATTCCTAGTTCACATCATAGTTCTATAAAGGGTTGAAAAAGGCATCGGGTTCACAGGTGCTCTTAAGTACTGCTTATCACCATCAGAATGAAAAGAAATCCAAGAGTACCATACAGGTGTTAGAGGATATTCTACAAGAATTTATCCTTGATTTTTTAGTCTCTTGGTAAAATTATATTCCTCTAGTTGATTTTTCTCACAACAACAACTTTAAGGAAACAATTTAGATGGCTCCGTATGAGGCCCTCTATGGTAGACTATGTCATTCAACTTTGTAATGCTTAGATGAAAGTGATACATCTCTACTAGGTCCTCATATCATTTATGAGACTTTATATAAAGTACAACTGATTTAGAAGTGTATGGATTCAACTCAGTCGAGGAAGAGGTCTTATAATGATCATCGCCGTAGACCTCTAAAGTCTGAGGTGGGACATCGGGTCTTTCTATGTGTTTTTCCTAGATTGGGTTATAGAAGAATTAGTATACAGGGAAAGTTATCACCTTGATATGTTGGTCCTTTTAAGATAGTGGAGAAGGTTGGGCCATTAGCCTATCAGTTGTTGTTATACCTCAAAGGTACCATTCCATGCATGACATATTTCACGTATCTTAGCTTCGATAATATCATTCAGAACCATCTCATTCATTTGACCATAAGGATATCAAGATCAAAGTAGATGAATCCTTTAAGGAGCATCCAATATGTATCATCAATCATATCATGAAGGTTCTTTGAGGTAGGTCAGTTCCTCTAGTCTGGGTGGTCTAGAAGAATAAAAATATATAGAACAATACATGGGAGTGAGAGGCCAATGTACGTGTGCAGTGGTTAGAACTCTTCTTAGAGGATGTCATAGCAACCTCGAAAGGGAAACTCAGGGAAAAGTTGTCTTAAAGAGGGGAGATTGTAACATCTTGAATTTTCTCAAAGGTAAGACCATTATTTTTTGGTTTAAATTATTTTAAAAAACCCTTATAATGATTCCTAGATGGTTAAAGGAGGTCTTGGGTGTGTCCAATACTCATTCGAATCCTGAAAACATGAAATGGGGATAAGAAAACTGGGCCGCACAGTTTGAGTAAACCGTTCTTCCCAACCCACATGGTTTCCCTAAACTATGCGGTTGCAGATAGTGGTGTTCAGAGGGCCACATAGTTTTTCTAAAACCATGACACCTAGGGTGCATAACTGTGTGACCATTAATAGGTTTTTGACATATAGTTTTTACATGGTTTTTCTATTGTTAGTCAAACCTTGAGGCTAACTGTATGATGCGCCCCTTAGTAGTAGTTAATGACGCACGGTTGGCACATGGTTAGGAAACCATGTGGCCAAACCGTGCATATTGTGTTTTGGGTGAAATATATAAAATACCCCTCTTTAATGATTTTAAACCTTCCTTATTTCTTTCCCCCCAATTCTAATGAGATTTTACTCTTCCCCTTGGTGTGTGGGCTCTCCTCCTCCCTCTTCATAGGGTTTGTGATATATCCTTCCTATGGTGTCCAAATCCTTCGTCGGAAGCGTTGGATCCATCTCGGTAATATCTTCCTTCTACACTATTCTATTTCTAGTTTCCTCCTCTATCCATTGTGCCATTTTTGGTGCGACATATTTTTCTCTATTTCTAGGGTGTTTGAAAAATACTTCATTTTCTTCCATTCTAGGTTGAATTAAGGCTCAACAATAGATGAGTGGAGTGCTACTACATTGAGGTAGGTGGTCTAGGATCTTTCCCACCATTTCACCACATTTTAATTTATGCACCATTGTGCCGCTCGCTTACCCTTTTCGGTGAGGCTTTGAATTTTTTAAATAAATTAAATTAAAGGGTTTCTCATGTCTTATGTGATCCCTCCTTACAACAAAACCCATCCGTGGGTCGTTTTCTTGTCGTTGGCCACCCCTTCTGGTTGTGCTCGTCTTTAATGGCTGTTCACCCATGCCATAAATGGTTAATCTTCATGTGTGAGATGAAACTTGATATAATGACTTAAGTTATAAATTGTAATTAAGATAAATGGTTGGCCATGATATTTTCCCTTGATATTCATGCCTCACACCCTATATTTAAATTCTAATGCTTGATGCTTCACATTGAATCTCACATTCTCTCTATTTAATTAATTATTCAATTTAATGAATACCTATTATTTATTTCATATGCCCTTACTTAACCATAAACTATACTCAGTCGATATTATTATCTTGTGTTATTGAAATTTCATTGATGACATGTGATTACATAATTTCTATGCATTGTGCCTTTCCATTTAAATTGTGCCATGGTCGTTTGGCCTCTATTGTATAGTTGGTTAGTTTTGTGAGTATGTTATGGTTGAAATGTTTATTTGATGGAATGTAATTATATAAATGTTACACCTTGTGGTATGATCTTGGTTACCATGAATCACTTGTTACGATCCAGGAGAGAATATGGGTCCCGATTTAAGGATGCCATGGATGGAATCTCCATGCATGGTTGGATCTACTTGATGTGATGAGAGCGATACTTTGGATTTCTAGGTGCGGTCTCTCCGAGTGGTTTTACTTATACTCTTGAGTGACACTGATTACATAGGGGAAAAACCGAGTATGGAATCATGGGTAATATGATAATTCCATGCCTTGAGTGATACATGGTCCCCTATGTGAGATACTTGGTACAAATAAGGACTCCACTCATGGATTTGATGGGTTGATCGAGTGATTGCTTGTGATATATGTGTTGCTTCTTATTAATGTTGAGAAAGTATAAATGATGATATGAAAATGAGACCCCAAGCCAAAGAACAATCTTGGGGGTATTTATTATTTAGTTACTTTGTTTACAAAGGCCCTTGTATACATTTATGACATGTTCAGGTACCTTTATTCATACATCCATCTTAGGATGAAGCAGGTGGTATTGGTCGGGTGTCCTTTTAGGAACCTAGAATGAGGTGTTTATTAATTAATTATTTAATTACCTACATTTATTGTAATATAGAACACTGTCATTTATTATTTCATGAAATGAATTTACCTAGACACTGTGGGTGCCGACCTACCAAGATTGTATCTTACACCTTTCTTGGGCCACCCTTGGCAGCCAAGAAGATTTTATATTCATAGCTATATAAAAGGGAAGTATGTGGCTTTTGATGCTTGATCGATTTTTAGCTTAGGATGGAACATGGGGCAGAGGACTAAGCCTATGCTCGAGATACTTGCATCAATAGTTTTTTTCTTTTTATATGTTTTTTCCAGCATGTAATATATGATTGTATCCCTACTCCCCATACTATCCTTTTTGTATAAACATATTAGATTCCATCATCATCATGTGTATCTACTATTTTTGTTTAGTTTCTACCAGTTGTTTATTTCTATTGCTTAGTTTCTATTATGGTTATACTATCACATTGTTTCTGATATATGCTTCTATTATTTATTGCTATCATTTAGCACTGTGCATACTCTGATCTATGAGGGCATAGTCTCCTCATAGACACACCCAAGTCCCTTGCTACTAGTCGATAGCCTCTAGAATTCAGGGAGATGTTCTTGAGGTCTTTTAGCCACCATCTCGAGGCATAAATTAGTGGTACTTGGGGGGGATGCTACACTCTCATACTCTATGCTAGGAAAACAATAAACATCGAAAGATGAACACTTCCCTTTGTATATACCTACAATCATGAAGTTTTCTTGGGTACTAAAGGTGTCCCAAACAGGGTGTGAGATACAATCCCAATAGGCCACCATCAATGGTGTCTAGATTAATCTAGTTCATGTAATATAAATGAGTATAATTTTATAAAAAATAGTAAATGAAAGAAATTAAATAAATAAATAAATAACACTTAGGACCGAGTTCCTAAATCTATACCTGACCAATTCTACCTTCTTCAACCTAAGCCAGGTGTCCGATCCAAGGAAACCTATACAAGTGATATGGTGAATACATAGGCTATCATAAGTTACATAACAAATGTGGTCCAACCTCAATATTTTTATTTAGATTGGTGATTACGCCCCTAGAATATCAATCAGTCATGCTTATCATTTAATAAGAAGTTACCATGCACAAGCCAAGAAAGCAATCCATCAAATCCAGCAATGGCATCCCAAGACCGTCTAAGGTAATCCCTAATGGAATCACAAGGGTCACTATGGGAGAATACGATATAACCAATATCACAGAGTCCATCCAAGGTGACCCATAAAGGAATAACTCATATCTCTCATGGCATGGTAACCTATGAGATCTTCCCAGGTATCTCACATAAGGGACTGAGTATCACCTGAGGCATTGCGAAACCATATTTCCAAAGAGACTGTCTATGGTTTCTCCCCTAGGGAACTAGTATCACTCAAAATTATAAGTAATATACCCAGAGACCCTATCCAAGGCAAGACAATGGTTTCTCTCAATGCGTCCAGTAGATCCAGATACAGAACACGATGATTCCTTCCACAACGTCGTTAAGTCAGGACCCACGTTCTCTCCCAATCCATAAGAAACTATGTAATGCAATTTACAATCATAATGCATCAACAAGTAATAACATATAAAACAAGATAATAAAGGTATCCAATTCACTTTAATCCAAGTTAAACAACTATGACATAAGATAATAAGAACATAACACTAAGTGATAAGTATATGGTAATGGAACATGGAATCTAACACAAGCAATAAGTGTGATCAATGAAGTATGATTCATAGGCACAAATCACATGGAATAATGAATAAGTAAATAAGAGTAAGAATAATAAAAGAAGTATGATCATAAGCTTCAAGCTAAGGGGTAAACTCATGGCCTAAAATTTATCACAATTCAATTTATAGACTTAAGGCATTTATAAAAGGTAATACACACACACACATGGTGGTTAACATACCAAGTAATGGGAAAATATACCGTTCAAGGTGGGAACACCCAAGGGGTGAATCCCAACAAGGTGAACACCCCAAATATGGGTTTCTCTGTAAGATAAGGTCATGAATGACATGATAAGACCTTTAGATTAATTTATTTAGCATCTTAGGGGTTCCACTAGAAGGGTTTGGTGAAAAACACAATGACACATCATATAGAAAGAAATGAAACCTATGTAAAAGAACTAGACCACCTAACTTGACATCTTAGAAGACCAATAATCCATTTTTAACCCTTGAATTGAGCTAAAACTAGAGTTATGGAAGAAATGGTCCAACATCCTGAAGATAGGGTAAAAGTGGTCACACCTAAATAGAAAAAAAGATGAGGATATAAACTTTAAATATAAGGGATATTATCATAGATGTTTCCCTCTGGAATTGGGGATGACCTCCTTGATTGAAGGTTCAAACATTCCAATCGGTTTCTAAAGGGTTTGTTCGTAGAATCAGAAACATCCAATGATTCCACATCCATTTGGACCTACTTTCCAAAGGTAGGTGCTCATTAGTTTGTGGACTGATGAGGCTTAGGAATTTGCATTAGTCGAGAGGATGGGAGGTCAGACTCATCACACCTTTTTGAGGGGAATTATTGTCTACTCCGGGACTCTCTTTATAGATTTAAGTTATGTTCGTGAATCCTTATTACATTACCAAGTATAAAATGAGATTTCCTTCAGATATGACAATCAATGATTAAATATGTAGGAAATTTAGAGAATATTTTATATGAATTCGAGGTTCTTCATCGATAGAGAATCATATGTATTTATTAGAGATTCTTGGTCAATGGCATCCTTCGACATATTTATATAGAAGTCTCTTGGTCATTATGATGACCATGCTGGTTTTAAAGCCACTCAGTGGGGCACTTGAAGCTTATTGTCATTCAGAAGGACACGGATTATTTCAGAGTTGGGATCGAACCTGCAGATGGGCTACCTACGTATCCTTTGTTTAGAAAAGGAATCAGAACCCACATAGTTCAAGTAAGGAAGTATTATGTTTATTATTTATGGCTCAAAGAAGGATGTCATAATTAATTTTACACTCTAAGCTCACATGAGTCATGCTCGGTGTGAGAAACAAGAGGTATTGGTAAAAATTAGACAATTGGGCCATGAAAGATGCAATCATAAGAAATAATGTGGGGCTTATGTATGTATGACTGCCCAGATAAATGAAGATTAAGATTTACTTCAGGGAAGAAATCCAGGAACAGGGTCCATAAAGGTATATGTGCTTCATGGAGATTTGAATACTCTAACTTGGGGCTTACTCCTAAAAATAAGTTCCAAATTAGGATAAGACTTATGATTGGGTTTTACTCTTGAGAAGGAATCCCTGATCAAAGGTAAATTAGGACTGGTTAAGAGAAATTAAGACTGGGGCTTACTCCTGAAAAGGATGCCCAAGTTAAGAGACTTGAAAAATTAAGGGACTTAGGGCTTACTCTTGAAGTGGATGCCCATATTTATGACTGGGGCTTACTCCTAAAAATGATTCCCAGATTAGGGGACTTGGGGATTACTCCTGAAAAGGATTCCCAAATTAATGAGGATTATGGATGGGGCTTACTCGTGAGGAGGATGCCCAAATTAGGGGACTGGGGATTATTCCTGAAAAGGAGGACCATATTTGAGACTGAGGCTTATTCCTGAAAAGGAGGCCCATGTTAAGAATTATGACTGGGGCTTATTCCTGAAAAGGAGGCCCAGTTTAATGAGTTCTCTCATTTTAAAGGATGAGGTTGAATGAATGAAATCTCAATCTTTAGTGACATAAAGATGTGTAAATCACTAGGTTTTGAGAGATATTCCACAGAATTCCTTTCAGATAAGGAATTCAAATCAATAAATCATGCTATAAATGGATTTAAAGAGTGTCTTGAAGACTAAATATTAAATAGGAGAGGTGAAATGGCTTAAGAGGGGTGAAATGGGCAAGAAGGGCACCCAAAAAGGCAGGGGCGCACAAGTCCTGGAAGGCGCTCAGGTACTGCATGGGCGCGCAAGTCCTGGTCGCGCAGGTATACCTGCGCGACACATGGGTACTTGCGTGACGGTTAATCAGAAGGGTAATACTTGAGCGACTCTTGATTAAAGCCTTTAGAATTATCTTGAGGTTCTTCCAGAAGAGTGGCGCGCAAGTTCTATTGAAGGAGTTAGGCGGCACACAAGTGTGGCCATTTCCCTTAAGGGATGGCCACTCAGGCATGCAAGTGTTGATGAGTTTCAACACTTAGTCCTTCCTTTCCCTCTTTAGATCTTTCATTCTAGGTAAGAAATTACCGTAGAAGTGTTTTAGAAGCTTTGAGAAGAGACTAGGGAGCTAGGAGCTCAAATCTGAATTCTGGAAAAAATTCCTTTTTCAATGGGGGGCCCACAGGGTCTATTTATAGGTTGGAGAAGACCCGAGCAGTTGTCACTTAGGTCGCGCAAGTCACTTGCGTGACCATTAGGCGGTGTGCAAGTATACTTGAGCGACCATGAGGGAACTTGCGTGACCTATGGTCAATGTTCTCTTTGTTCATCCCTTTGTCGATTTTTTGATGTTTCTTCAAAGGATGAATCAATTTGGACTAAGGTATTTCCCTTTTCTAATCTTTAGGCTCTGTGACGAAAAGGAGCGTCAACAAAATTCCCCCCTCAGAGTTGGATCCAAAAGAAATGAGGATTTGACTCTGAGGAAAAGAAGAAAACCAAAGGAAAGGCGGCGCGCAAGTATTTTAGTGTGCAACACTTGGCGCGCAGGGGTACGACCTTTAGTCATGCAGGGTATTGCGCGTAGGGCTCTGGCCGCGTCTATAAATAGAGGGCCTCACTTCCGTACAAAGCATATGAATTTGAAACTTTCGAGATCTCACCGCACAAGTTTCATTTGCCGCGCAAGTTTCTCTGTTTCCCGCTGTTTCCTTGATGTCACGCTGCTGTCAAGGTATTTGGACCTGTGCGGTGATACTTGCATGCCAAATACTTGCACCACACATCCATACTTGCATTCCAATTTTAGACTTGCGCGCCTTAATGCCTTAGCCATTTTTTCGAATTCTTTCACAAATTTTATGAAAAATAAACTTACCTAAGAGTTAATTTATTCAAATTTTGTGCAGATTCAATGGCTCCCAAGAGAATTGGAATGGCTGATGAAATTTTAAGTAAGCGGATTGATGACATGATGAACATTGTTGTCCATGTTTACTATGATATCTGCGACATCACTCTCCCAAATTTGGCTAAGTACTTGAAGAAATATCATCTTAATTTCCCACAGAGCATCTATCTTCCTTTGTGTGGTCATGGTCATCTGAAAAGATTCAATGTTCCAGATGCAAAGAACTATACACCTGAAATGTAGCTACACTGCTACTCCTCTATTTCGGTTATGATGTGCATTAAGAGAAACAACAATGGTGTGAACTTTCAAATTTTCCTTCCATGCCATTTCCTTGTAGATATGAAAATGAAAAACCCATGGACTGAAATGTTTTCCACTACCGATTGGTGGAGAGAAGAAAAACATGGAATTAGAGCAATATCTGAAAAGAGTACTCTATCCAAATGGATCTTTACTTCCAATGCTCCATTCTCAAATCCATGTATCCATCTTCCAAGTCTCTTGGACAAAAATAGAGTCACTGTTTGATCAGCAGAAAATTTTCTCAAACCGCACTCAAGAACATCCTTTTACAATTATTCCAAGAAGATCTGGTATCACTACATATCTTATTGTATCCAGTTGAATGAATGAATTCCAGGTGGTTGCTGATGAAGCTCGGGATGCCGTAAATCAAATGAAGAATTATGTTGAAAGCCTCTTGTAATTCTTGAAAAATATAAGAGACTCCAGTCTGTAGATGTACTTCTATCTCCTATGTATCAATGAAAAACACTTTCATCTTCAATCATTTGTGCACCTATTTTCCTGCTACCTTCTTTTAAATTTTACCTAAGCCAATGGGCCTAGTAAGCATAGTCTGATTTTTACCAGGATTAATGTAAATAACCCTAAAAACTTTGAACCTTTTAATTTCTCAATATTACCTAAATCATACAAAATGTATGTTTAGTGAGCTGGAACTTGACTTTTATTCAGAGTTCCTTTGTCTTTTATGGGCAGTTTAAAGTCATGCACATCGGACATAAGGAGGCTAATGTTTAAGGTCGAAATATCTTTGATCGAATGAATTAGAATTGACTCAATTCTTTGACAATTTATATGAAATCATATTACCATACTCAAGTATGAGGGAAAAAATGTAAACTATGGATTAAGAATATTTGAATATGAGGAATGATATGAAAAAGAGCTAAAAGTAATCATAAGAATTAGTTTCCAAGAATGAAGTTACTATTATTTAACAAACCCGTTAGGGGGTTGAATTATGCAGGGCCACCTAAGGGAATTGACTGCATAGTCAAATAAATAACATCTTTCGGCTGACAAGTCTGTTATGTGGACTATTTATGCAAGGCCACCTAAGGGCATGTGCTGCATAGTCAGACAAAAAAACTCTAAAAAATTTACCTTTATACTGCTAAAAGCTAGTGAAAGTTTATGGAGATTCAAATTTTCCAAAGTATAGAGTTTGTTGTATGGAAATAGGTACTTGAATATGGAGAAGATATTTCCAAACAAGATTATCGAATAACTGGATGGATATCACTCCTACAAAAGTCTAACTCAAACATAGGGAAAGAGAATATAAACTATAGACTTGAATACTTTCAGATCATGAAAAAGGATATGGGACAAATATGTTAAGGATGGCTATTTTTGCGGATCCCTACATACTTTCATTTAAGACCAATAAGGACAAAAGATGCTTTCTTCCCAATAATGAAGTTACCATTATTTAACAAACTCGTTAGGGGGGTGAATTATGCAAGGCCACCTAAGGGAATTGGCTGCATAGTCAAATAAATAGCATCTTTCAGCTGACAAGTCTGTTATGTAGACTGTTTATGCAAGGCCGCTTAAGGGCACGTGCTGCATAGTTAGGAAAAAGAACTCTCAGAAATTTGACATTTTTGTGACTAAAAGTCAAGAAAAGGGTTATGAAGATCTGAAAATATTTAAGTTTAGGATTATGACACATAAAGATGGGTATTGTCCAATGTATACAAAGATACACAAATCAATGCTAACTATAATCATGTTGTAGCTGGGTCTTGAATTAAAATGTTGGACTTCACTACGTATCCCATAAGGATGGAAATCAAGCCATACATAGTTCTTAAAATACAGTTTAACGTCATGTGGGACAAAAGGATTAGAGATCTTAGTTTAGGGTCATATAGCTTGGACCATTATAAGAAATACACAGTGTGTGTTTTTATGGGGACTTTTCAGCCAAGGGACTGAAAGTGGAATTTGGGGTTAGGCCCAAAAGACTTGGGTCTGGATTATAGGGACACTCAAATGTTCCTACGTATCCCATAAGGATGGGAATCAAGCCCACGTAGTTCTAGAAATACCCTCTGTACAAATTTGGTTCGTACATGTGAAGGGTGAAAGGGGACTTTAGTACAATGATGGTTTAACCCAAGATAAAAGGTTTAGGCATTTCCATGTATGCACGTAGTCTTTGAAATGAAACATGATTGAAAAATAAATGTAAATAATGGTTCCCTCTCAGGTGAGGGCATCAAATAATATTGTAGTTTATTGTCATACTGGACAAAAGTGTTGTATAGTTTAACGTCATATAACAAGGACGAAAGTGAACCAATGTAAAGATATTGATTTTAGGGAAGGTTTCATGAATCAACATTGTATGAGATGGAGGTGAACCGATGTGACGAGATTGATTTTGGGATTGAACCTTGGGAGGTTGCCTACGTACCCAGCCTGGAAGGCAAGGAACAAAGTCCACATAGTTTAATTAAAGAATGAATTAATGATCAAGTTGTTCTTGGGGACAACGACCTAAAAAATGATGTTGTTGGGACTTACACATGGTTAGTAGCCCAGAGAGAGTGTTATGGTTGAGGTTTTCTCTAAGCTCACGTGATTCATACTCGGTTTGAGAAACAAGAGGTAACAACAACCTTAACGATGCATAGTTTAATGTCATGTAGGACATATAAAGGGACTATGCAGTTTAAAGTCTTGCAGATAGGACTATTGGTGCTGCACAGTTTAGTGTCATGTAGTAGGGACAAAGTACAGTTTAATGTCATGTAGGACGTATCAAGGACTTTCTGTACAGTTTAGCGTCATGTAGTTAGGATGATGGGGAAAATATAGTTTAACTTCATGTTGGATGAAAGGGGGACTGTGCAGTTTAATGTCATGCAGTGAGGACAAAAGAGTACACCATTTAACATCATGTTGGATGTATTGGGGACTTTTTTCACAGTTTAACATCATGTTGAACGAAAAAGGGACTATACAGTTTAGCATCATGTTGGAAGAACGTGCGAATAGTTTAAAGTCATATGCATGGACTGTGGATGGTGCAGTTTAATGTCATGCTAGACATAAGGGAATTCTGTATAGTTTAGCGTCATGTAGTTAGGACGTCATAGTTTAACATCATGTGAGACAAAAGGAATACAAATAGTTTAATGTCATATTTATGGACCGTTGCTATATAATTTAACGTCATATAGCAAGGACAATGAAGGAGACATAGTTTAACGTCATGTTGAACGTATGTGAAAATAGTTTAGGGTCATATGAATGGACCGTTGATGATGCAATTTAACGTCTTGCTGGACGGTGGTGCAGTTTAAGGTCATACCGGACCACTTAGGGAACTTTTTCACAGTTTAACGTTGTGTGGGATGAAAGTACAAATAGTTTAAGGTCATATGTATGGACTGTTGATGATGAAGTTTAACATCTTGCTAAACGATGGTACAGTTTAAGGTCATACCAGACCATTTAGGGAACTTTTTCACAGTTTAACGTCATGTGGGACGAAAGTACAAATAGTTTTAGTTTATATGTATGGACCATTAATGATGCAATTTAACGTCTTTCTGGATGGTGGTGCAGTTTAAGGTCATACCGGACCATTTAGGGAATTTTTTCAAAGTTTAACGTCATGTGGGATGAAAGTAAAAATAGTTTAAGGTCATATGTATGGACCATTGATGATGCAATTTAACATCTTGCTGGACGGTGGTGCAGTTTAAGGTCATACCAGACCATTTAGGGAACTTTTTCACAGTTTAACGTCGTGTGGGATGAAAGTACAAATAGTTTAAGGTCATATGTATGGACCATTGATGATGCAAATTAACGTCTTGCTGGACGGTGGTGCAGTTTAAGGTCATACCAAACCATTTAGGGAACTTTTTCATAGTTTAACGTTGTGTGGGATGAAAGTACAAATAGTTTAAGGTCATATGTATGGACCATTGATGATGCAATTTAACGTCTTGCTGGACAGTGGTGCAGTTTAAGGTCATACCGGACCACTTAGGGAAATTTTTCATAGTTAAACGTCATGTGGGATGAAAGTAAAAATAGTTTAAGGTCATATGTATGGATCATTGATGATGAAATTTAACGTCTTGCTGGATGGTGGTGCAGTTTAAGGTCATACCGGACCACTTAGGGAATTTTTTCATAGTTTAACGTCGTGTGGGACGAAAGTACAAATAGTTTAAGGTCATATGTATGGACCATTTATGATGCGATTTAACGTCTTTCTAGACGGTGGTGCAGTTTAAGGTCATACCGGACCATTTAGGGAACTTTTTCACAGTTTAACATCATTTGGGACGAAAGTAAAAATAGTTTAAGGTCATATGTATGGACCATTGATGATGCAATTTAACGTCTTGCTGGATGGTGGTGTATTTTAAGGTTATACCGGACCATTTAGGGAATTTTTTCATAGTTTAATGTCATGTGGGATGAAAGTACAAATAATTTAAGGTCATATGTATGGACCATTTATGATGCAATTTAACATCTTGCTAGACGGTGGTGCAGTTTAAGGTCATATCAGACCATTTATGATATATTTTGTGTTTATAAAAAATACTTCTTCAAAAATCTGGCATTGGTTGGAGTAGTGATGAGTTCTCCATCCATCAAGATTAATGAATAAGCTCCATTGGAGTAAACCCTATGTATTGAGTAAGGTCCTTCCCATTTTGTATCAAAATTGGGAGGTTTCTTTCCTGGTATCATTGGAGTTCTGATAACTAATACCAATTCTCCCTGAGTGAATGAACGAAGACGAACTTTTTTGTTAAAAGCTCGTGCTATTCGATTCTGATAGACTTATAAGTGGTGCAAAGTGCACAATATTTTCTCATCTAACCATTCCAATTCATTCAATCACTTTTGAGATTGTTCATCTGTAGATGACTGATCACAAATGGCTACTCTGAGTGAAGGCAATTGAACTTCAATTGGCAAGACTGCTTCTGTTCCATATACCAGTGAATATGGAGTTGACCGAGTTGTAGTGCGGGTGGTAGTCCGATAAGCCCATAAAGCATGAAAGAGTTTATCAAGCCATGACTTATTATCTTTATCCACCATCTTTTGCAGTATATTTGATAGAGTCTTGTTGAAAGCTTCTATCTGGCCATTGGCCGCTGCATGATACCGAGATGAATGGTTGGATTTGATGTTGTATTCTTGATACAACTTCTTTACCTCGGACAAATAGAAGTTGGTTCCATTGTCCGTCAATATGGTATGAGGGACACCAAATCTAGTAATGATGTTAGACTTGATGAATCTAACAACGCATTTAGAACTGACTTCCTTGAGAGGTATTGCCTCTGCCCATTTGGAAAAGAAGTCAGTAGTAGTAAGAATGTACTTAAACTACTTGTCCATAGCCGAAGGGTAAGGTCCCACCACATCCATTCCCCATATGGAAAATGGCCATGAGTATTTAGCTATATGAAGCAACTCTGGAGGTTGATGAATGAAGTTGGCATGTACTTGGAATGAATGACACTTCTTTGTGAAATCAACACAATATTGTATCATTGAAGGCCAAAAGTATCCAAGCCTTCGAATTTGATCAGACAGTCTATGTCTAGACTGGTGGGCACCACAGACTCCTGCATGCACTTATTTCATGATAGACATTGTCTCTTCACCATCAATGCATCTGAAGAGAACTCCATCAAAACCACATTTGTAAAGAATTTTCTCTAGGTGATCTAAGCTATCATAAAGAGTAAAATTGACCACACATCACCGTATTTGTTATTTCTTGGATCTATCATGTGGAAGTGTTCCATTTTGAAGGTATTCCCTGATAGGTGACATACATCATGTAGTATGACCATATGGTTCAGGAATGGGACTAATTTCATTAATTTCCTCTGTTCTGATTTGAACATAAGGTGAAATTGCACGACGGTGGGCAATACTGATGGTTGTCTCGTCCCGATTTGGATCTTCCAGAGTTGTGGCTATATTAGCCAGTGCATCAGCTTGAGCATTTTGTGATATTGGGACATAAAAAAATGTTGGTTCTGAAGAGAATTCCGCCATTAACTCTCTAATGTAATCATACAAAGGGATTAATTCTTATTTTCTGATGGCATAATCCCCATTGACTTGTTTGATTACCAGGTCTGAATCACCTTTCACCTTTAAGTGATTCACTTGTGCTTGAAGCGCTAATTCCAAGCCTACGATGAGAGCTTGGTATTCTTCTTCATTATTGGTACCACCTTCCCACAATAAGAAGGAATAAGGTAACACTGCCTTTTCTAGATAAATGAGCACAATTACTAAGCCAAATTTGTTGAATTTAGGATTTTCCATTTCCCCCCCTGTTGGACTTCTGGAAGCACTATCAAAATACATTTCCCATGCTTGAGGACTTTCTTGAATAGAGAAGAATTCCTCATTAGGGAGTTCAATATCTGAAGATGTGTCTTCCACTGAAGGGTGTTCAGCCAGGAAATCAGCCAGAGCTTGGCCTTTTATCACCTTTTGAGACATATATTGAATGCCGAATTACTGCAAAATAACTTCCCACCTTGCCAAACGTCCTGTAAGAATTGGACGACTAAGGATGAATTTGAGCGGGTTATTGCGAGATACCAATTGGACCTCGTGATGTTGCAGGTAGTGTCTCAACTTCTGAACTGCAAAGATTAATGCCAGGAAGCACTTCTCAATACTTTAATACCAGGTTTCTGCTTCAAGCATAGTTTGACTGAGATAGTATAGGTTGTTTTCATTCCCGACATCATTCTTTTGAGAAAGAAAGGCACCCAATGATCACTCTAGAGCTGTCATGTAGAGGATAAGTGGTCTTCCTTCAATAGGTGGCATGAGTACTGATGGACTCAAGAGGTATTTCTTGAGAATATCAAATGCTTCTTGACATTCTTCAGTCCACTGGTAAGTGACTCCCTTCTTCATCAATTTGGTAAAGGGTAAACTTTTTCCTGCCAAATTGGCGATGAAACACCAAATATAGGATAAGTTTCCTTGAATTACTCTTAATTCTTTCAAATTTCAAGGAGGTGACATACCAAGGATTGACTTGGTCTTCTCAGGATCGACTTAAATACCATGATGGCGTACAAAAAAGTTGAGAAATTTTCCTGAGGTTACACCAAAAGCACATTTTAAGGGGTTCATCTTCAAATTATGTTGTTGAAGCTTGCGGAATATGACTTCCAAATCAGCCAAGTGATTAGAATGTTGTTTGGATTTAACCACCAAATCGTCTACATAGCATTCAACAAAATTCCCTAATAAGGGTTTGAAGATACGATGCATGGCACGCTGATATGTTGCACCTACATTATTTAAGCCAAAGGGAATTTCCTGGTAGCAAAACACACCCTGAGGGGCTCTGAAAGCTATGGATTCCTCATCTTTTGGGGCTATTCGGATCTGATTATATCTGGAATATCCATCCATGAAGGAAAGTGCTTCATAGCCAGCTGTTGCATCAATTAAAAGTTCTGTAATCAGAACTGGAAAATCATCCTTAGGACAATGCTGATTAAGATCTATGAAATCAATGCAAACTCTAATTTGTCTATTCTTCTTCTTTACAGGGAAAATATTAGCCAACTACTTGGGATATTGAACTTCTCTGATGAAGTTATCTTTGATTAGCTTATCCACTTCAGATTCAATTTTGGAAGCATAAGTTGGGTGTGTTCTTCTCGCGGCTTGCTTAAATCCTCGATGTTCTTCTGGTAATCCCAAATGATGAGTAGCAACATCAGGATCAAGCCCGGGCATTTTTGTATAGTTCCAAGAAAATATATCTCTATTTTTCTTTAGAAAAGAAATATACACATCTTGATCTTCAAGAGTCATGGCCGCACTGATTAAAGTGGGGCGTGGATCTTCTTTTGTACCTAGATTTATTTCTTTGAGTTCATCCACAATGGTAGAGATAACCTCTTCAAATGCTGAAGTAGCATCTCTGAGATCTTCCTCTTTTTCCTCATCATGTATTATTTCTTCCATTTCTACTTGCATAGTATATGATAAAGTAGAATTTTCATGATCAGAAGAGATTTCAAAATTTGTACATCTTGAAGAAGAAGCTTCCATTTCCGACTCGATTGATGATGAAGGGTCTTCTTTGGGTAATAAAGAGGAGATGATGAATTGAGAATCGACATCATTGTTCACCTCTGATGTTGCTATAACTTCTTCTGGCCTAATTGGTGAAGTATAAACTTGTTGGATTTTAGAAGATGAAATGAAGACGTCACCATTTGTGTTTTCATCACTGCTTGGTGGGTTACCAATTTCTCCCATGTTGTCTGGCTCGATTGCCATAATTGACATTATAGATCTTTCCATAAGATTATTTTGATTTGGGTCTCTCTTGTCAATTTGACTGATAGGAAACACATAATATGTAATCACATGTGTAAATGGATTTACTGGAATCTTCTCCAAACCATATGGAGCATTAACTTTGGTAATCTCCTTTGTTGTGGATTTCTCCCTTCCCTTCATGTGATAGAATTCCACCTCAATGTATTGAGACTCACATGTATTGAACGGGGACTTATCACCATACAATGTCCCAACTTGAACATCAAAACAATATTTGAGACATTGATGGTATGATGAAGGGATAGCCACATGCTGATGTAGCCAGGGTCTTCCAAGAAAGATGTTGAAAGCTGAGTCTTGATCAACAACCATGAAATCTGAATTGGATACAAGATCTCCAAACTGAGTTCTGAGTGTAACTTCGCCCAGTGGTTCTTGTTCATTTTTATCATATCCTTGTAACATCATGGTAGAAGGAGATAAATCAGATTCCATGAGGCCCAATCGACGAAGTGTACGAATGGGCATGAGGTTGACTCCTGAACCATTGTCAATGAAAGATCTTCAGACGTCTACACCACTGACCTTGCCAGATAAGTACAAAGGTCTAATATGCCCATGTACAACATCATCTTCATCTTCATCAGTAAAAGATATTATTGCATGGAATTCTGCAGGATTATTCTCTATGTGATAAACTTCAGCTGCAGAAATTTCAGTTTCAAACTCCTGAGGACTTGACAAAGCCTCGATGAGTGCTTCCCGAAGATCTTTTGAAAGATTCAAAGCATCCAGAATTGATAACTTGGATGGTACTTGGGCCAAGTGTTTCAATAAATCATACTTTTGATCCAGAGGTCTATGTTTCCTAATAAGAGTATGTGGTTTAGCAGGTGCCTTGGAAGCAGATTCTTTGGAAGTTGATGCATTTTGTATTGGGATAAGAGTTGGCAATATTCCTGGTTTTGGAAGATTAGACCGATTAGATCCATTTACTTTCTGAGAGGAAGAATATGGAACCTTTAAACGGTCTTCCAAAATAACTGTGACAGGTCTGAATTTTCTATTGTTAGAAGAACTTTCTTGTTCTTGCTGAGCTCACTGAAGGGATCTACCACAAGTTTCTGCTGCGTACACAGTTCTAGTAGGGGTAGAATTAGAGTAGTGGATTCTGAAAGATCCACGTCTTCCCCTGTATCCTGAGCCTCTGGAACTTCCTCTGATTCCCTTGTTTGATACAGGGAATTCTGGCTCATCGAAATCAAAAACCGTGACTGGCATATGGATCTGTTAATTGAATCATATTAACAGAACCGAAGATCAACTCTTCGTCTGATGAAGACTCTGCCTGATTATCCTGTTTAGGCTATGCCGTTTGGTGGGGTGGTGCCCGTTTCTTTGAAGTATATGGAATGAAGTCTTCCAGAGTCAAAGAAAACTTAGGCTTTGACACATACTCATCTTCTTCTGATTCTTTTTCTTTATTTAAATCATGCCATTTCTTTGAGGACTTTCCCTCTGATGAAGAGGGTTATACCACAACATTCATGGCAGAAGACACAATCGGTTTCTTTAATTGTGTTCGAAAAATAGCATGAGTTCGGTTGATTGTCTTTCTGACCATCCAATCATCATACTTCTATGCATTTTTGCTTTTGACTTCTTGCCATTCGCCTTCCTCCTCTGGAACTGTAGCAGTAACACATGCTACTTGAGCTGAAGAACCTTTCAGTTTGACTTGTCCTGAGTCGACCATCTTTTTCAGGAGGTCTTTGAAGACAAAACACTCCTGGATGGGATGCCCCAATATTTGATGAAAGGGGCAATAATTGGGACGGTCTTCATCTCCTTCCTTGTTTGGCCTTTTGAGCCTTGGCAATTGAACCAGATTATTTTCCAGAGCCGAAATGAAGTAACCAGGAACTTGTTCATTTCAAAAAGAGTATATTTTTCTCTTCAAATCCTCAAATTGTTTTCATCTTTGATCACTTTGATCATCTGGATGAAACGACCTTTGTTGTTGGCGCTCAGGAGGTGGAGCCCTTTGAGAAGATGAAGGTTTTGAAGTAGAAACAGGTACAGGTGCTTGTTTAAACATAACCGTAGCATTTTATACTTTACCCATTATCCTTCCTGGAGCTGATGGAATTACACAAGATTTAGCCTTAGCCTGTATAAGGGAATCTTCAATCTGCTGAGCGATTGAAGTAAGGTCTCGAAACCCTCCTGTGTATTTCACAGGGATCAACGGGGTGCGTAACTTGTCATGCAAATTTTCCACACAGATTGGCAACAATTCTTCTTGAGGGAGTGCTAATCTTAGGGAATATGTTAATCCCTTCTAGCGAGCAATGAAATATGAGACCCTTTCATTCTCCCTTTGCTTACAGTTTGTAAGATAAAAAACTGTTGTCTTTGGAAAAGTTGAGCTGAACTGAAGAAAGAATTGTTGACGGAGATCTTCCCATCCAGTAATTGACCGGGATTGCAAGCTTGTATACCAGACAAAGGCTGGTCTTTGTAAGGTCCGTAGGAAGCATCTGAGTTTTACTGCTTCTTACTACTCCAGAGTTCCCATCATAGGATCACAACAAGACACGTAATGTGTCAAATGTTGTTCAGGGTCACCTGATCCATTGAAAATAGGGAATACAGGGTTTCCAAAACTGGATGGAGGAGAGATTGAATCTACCCATTCAGGATAAAATTTCTTTTTTGGTTGAACCTGCACACGTTTACCTTCCATAGTTTCTAACTGAGATGTTAATGACTCAATAGTAGTTATTAAATTTTGAGAAACATCTGGTTGAACTTGGACTTGGGCAGGTGCAATGACTGGAGCTTGGACAAATTTGGTGGTTGGTGCTACAACTGATGGTAGCACTGCCAACTGTTGTTGCACTTGACCCATAGGATTAGACCTGTGAGGGTGTACTGATAGAGGAGGATATTCCTGATCCATCTTAGTAGCTGCAACAAATTCTTTTGGCTGACTAAATCCAGCACGCTTAAGAAGAAGACTACTCTGAAGTAGTTCTGCATTCAACCTCCTTAATTCCTTCATTTCTTCCTCTTGTTATGCAAACCTTTGCTCTAGTGAGAGCGATTGGCCTTCTCCAGAGGATGGATATGTAACCTGATTCTTTCCCCTCCCTTTGTTGGATCCTTTTTGGAGAGGGGGAAGTGGGTTACTTGAAGGATTACCTAGGTTCTGAGTAACCCATTGATTTTTTGTACGCACACCTTCTTCATTTGTGTCAGTGCGTAAATATTCTTGAGCAGGAAACTCTTCATATGAGCCCCCTAAGTGAGCCTCATCTGGTGGATCAGCAACAATGAAATTGATGACATTGATTGATGCATAACGCATCGCATCCCTTCTATCGGCATTTCTGTGATATTTTATTCTTCCATGTCTTTGATGAGACATTGCCTTTTGTTGATTTGATCCCTCAGGAACTTATTGATGAACTTTAATTTGGAGGGAATCTCCTGATAATTTGGATCTTCGTTCCTCTTGAAGCTTCTTCCCTAATCGACAAAAGACCGACTTTCTCTAAGGAGGGAATTGATGATTTGAAAAAGTCTCCAGTCCGGTGGACTAGGGCTGTTTCTGCTGTTCCCACTCAACTCCTCGAATCCTATTTGTTGATTCTGAGGGTTGGTTTAAAAGAGTTCCCAGTCTGGCAAGCTGGGATGGCTCTTGACATGCTATGTCTGAGACTTTCTTAAAAGCTCTCCTGATCTTGCGAACCTTAGTCCAGAAATTAGCTGGATGCATTAACCTGTATCCACTTTTATCACCTGGTTCAAAAGACCGTTGGATGATTTCCAACACTTCCATAACTTTATGATGTGCTTGCTCCATACATGAGGCTTGTTCAATATTATTTTTTTCTTGATACAGGAGTAATTCAACAACTTTTTCTCTGTATGATTGATTTTGAGAGGAACTAGTTGAAGCCTGTTCTTGGGAAATCTTTTGATTACAATCAAAGCCTATTGACTGTGGCCGTCCATGGGAAATAACATTGCATGAGACCATTTTCGGCGGGCTTTGCTGGATGGATAGCATCGTGAAATGTAGTGCTCCATGAAAACCCCATCCTTTGACATGAATACCAGATGGGGCATTGGAAATTAACTGACGAAATCTTCTTAGTGCACCAAGGCATAAACGTTGAAGGGATCTCTGCTGCTTTTCAGCCTTCGGATATCGAGAGACTAATAGAGATTCCAAATCAATCTGACGTTGTAACCCTTCTATTATCTTAAGATGATTTTCATATTCATCATAAGATAATACTTTCTTCTTCAAATGAAAAAGAGTTTTCCATATGTTGAGATGAATATATGAATTCCATCTTCCGTCAACATCTTTGGAATGTCATACTGAGAGTCATCCAGAGGCCAAAACATGACTGGTACTTCACCTTTTTACAGTTTTTTTCTCATGTTCAATATTTCCTCTTTATCATTAAATGAAGATTCTTCTACCTGATTTGACCAGAGTTGGTATTTCCTTGTTGCTTCATCGGATTCAACAAGATTGGTAGAGAAATCATTGATCAAACTAGAAGATGCATGACTTAGGGGTGGTTCAGAGAATGACCTACACCCTGGGATATCTTTTGATTGAGAAAGTATTTCACCTGCTAGAGATGAAGAATCAGACATGACTGGTTTCACATTTGTAAGTGCCTCAAGATAAGAGGGATTTCTCAGCACTACATCATCCACTGGAGAATTTTACGGGCAATGTGCATTACTACTGTGGAGAGGACTTTCACAGAGAAATTCATCATCATGGGGAGGACCACCGTGGTGGGTTATAGCAAAATATGAGATCTCTTAATCCTTGGTATTCTGACCACACAGAGGGTTCCTGTGGCTCTCATCTGAAGATGAAACTTCAAGATCGACCAAATTGTCATGAAGCAAGCCTTCATGAGGAAGTTTCTGTTGAAGACCTTCGAAATTAATGTTCCCACTATTGGGAAATGAGGGAGTATAATCTTGAATTCCAACAGATAACTATCCTAGGGCTTCAAGAACTCCAGCATCGAGCAAGGCCTTGTTACATATTGGCTCTTGATCCCCTGACTGTGCTAGGTGGGTCTTTTTCTTAGATGCCTTCTTACTCACTTTGGAAACCACTTGTTGACGAAAGTGGCTGCTCTGAGCAGGTGTATGTGCCTGATCAGGAAAGATGGTCAGGTTAGGCTGACGATATCCACTCAAATCAGGTGTATGTGCCTGACTTGGTTGTCCGTATGATATGGGGGAGTATGCCCCACAACCCTCTTGGACTGGAACAGATGTGTGTGTCTGTTCTAGAGTGAATTGTTGATGTGTCACTCCACTGGTAGGGATAGATTTATGTGTCTTTCCCTGAGATGCTACTGAAGCTATTATGATATCCTGGAAAGCATCCAGAATATGATCAGGGATTTGCTTCTGCACTTTCACCATTGATAGAATATGCTTGGTGACTTCAGTTTCCGGAACGGGGATATACATCCATTTTGTGCTTGGAGTAGGTGTATGTGCCTGCTCCTGTCCTCCTTTTCCTGTTAGTGAATCCTAACAATACTCAAGTGTGGGGGAAAAGAGTTGAGTCTACCTCTTGTTTATCGTTGGATCTTTCCGACTGAATTCTCCATGTGCTAACAAGCGAGACTGTTGGTAGGATTGATTAATACTAGAAGGTGTATGTGCCTGCTGATTGCACTTCGCTGAATGTGGTTGACGAGCTCCATCATATGTAGTCAGACGAGCTTGCTGACTAGCTGATGATGTATAAACAGGTGTATGTTCCTGCCTATAGTACTCCACTAGAATTTCCTGGCAGGATTGGCGTGATGCTGCCAGAAGAGTCTGCTGGACAACGGAATTAAAATGGGCAGGTGTCTGTGCCCGCTCGTTTCTTGCCACCAAGTTAGGTTGGTGGACTTCTCCGGAGATGGCAGAGATGAGAACCTGCTCACTGTTGACCGGATTCCACCTCTGGCGGTTCTTCTTGCCTGCTCGGGTTCGAGGAACCTGAGCCTAAAGCCTGGAGTCGGTACCCTCATCATGTTGAGGGTATACTTCCACACGAGTCTAGCGGTGATTGTTGATAGGATCCCTCAGGAAGGAATCTTGCTTCTTTGAATTAAGGACCTGAGGGACCTGCTCATTCACCTCCCCATAATATGGGAGTGAATGGTGATTGTATTCCGGGGATAAAGACCCGAAATGGTTGGAGACGATGGTTAGCACCGCCTGCTTCTTGATCACTGGTCATTGTTGTTCGGACAACTGGTGTGAGTTGTTCACTTAGAGGGCTTGTCGGGTAGCCTCTAGAGTTGGGATGGTACCATGTTGATGGTACTCCTTAACCAGTGCATTTGATACCCAGTGTTGAAGACGCTGAGTAGGTGATGTCATCCTCAGAGTAGACGACGATCTAGCAGAAGTAGCAATAGTGGCATTTGCAGCAGCAATATTCACAGGTGTGAACTTGAGAGTAGCCATTCTAGAAATGCAGAAGATCTTGGAAAAGAGTGCCTGTTTGATATAACAGACGTAATCAAGATAAATTCATCCACTACATCTTTTGGATGAGCACATATGTCAATGATTTTTTTTGTTGGCCTTCTCATTGAGTTTTAAATAGGGGCCTAACAAATAGGTAAAACATCATTTTAACTTGGTTAAGGATTCACGTCGGGTTCACCATTTTTTGTTTCCCTCTATAATCGAGGATGACATCCTTGATTGAAGGTTCAAACATTCCAATCCGTTTCTAATGGGTTTGTTCATAGAACTAGAAACATCCAATGATTCCACATCCATTTGGACCTACTTTCCAAAGGTAGGCGCTCATTAGTTTGTGGACTGATAAGGCTTAGGAATTTGCATTGGTCGAGAGGATGGGAGGTCGGACTCATCACACCTTTTTAAGGGGAATTATTGTCTACTCCAGGACTCTCTTTATAGATTTAAGTTTTGTTCGTGAATCCTTATTACATTACCAAGTATAAAATGAGATTTCCTTCAGATTTGACAATCAATGATTAAATATGTAGGAAATTTAGAGAATCTTTTATATGTATTCGAGGTTCTTCATCAATAGAGAATCATCTGTATTTATTAGAGATTCTTGGTCAATGGTATCCTTCGACATATTTATATAGAAGTCTCTTGGTTATTATGATGACCATGCTGGTTTTAAAGCCACTCAGTGGGGCACTTGAAGCTTATTGTCATTCAAAAGGATATGGATTATTTCAGAGTTGGGATCGAACCCCCAGATTGGCTACCTACGTATCCTTTGTTTAGAAAAGGAATTAGAACCCACATAGTTCAAGTAAGGAAGTATGATGTTTATGATTGATGGATCAAAGAAGGATTTCATAATTACTTTTACACTCTAAGCTCACGTGAGTCATGCTCGGTGTGAGAAACAAGAGGTATTGGTAAAAATTAGACAATTGGGCCATGGAAGATGCAATCATAAGAAATAATGTGGGGCTTATCTATGTATGACTGCCCAGATAAATGAAGATTAGGATTTACTTCAAGGAAGAAATCCAGGTACAGAGTCCATAAAGGTATATGTGCTTCATGGAGATTTGAATACTCTAACTTGGGGCTTACTCCTGAAAAGGAGATCCAAATTAGGATAGGACTTATGATTGGGTTTTACTCTTGAGAATGAATCCTAGATCAAAGGTAAATTTGGACTGGTTAATAGAAATTAAGACTGGGGCTTACTCCTGAAAAGGAGGCCCAAGTTAAGAGACTTGAAAAGTTAAGGGACTTGGGGCTTACTCCTGAAGAGGATGCCCATATTTATGACTGGGGATTACTCCTAAAAAGGATGCCCAGATTAGGGGACTTGGGACTTACTCCTGAAAAGGATTCCCAAATTAATGAGGATTATGGTTGGGGCTTACTCCTAAGGAGGATGCCCAAATTAGGGGACTGGGACTTATTCCTGAAAAGGAGGCCCATATTTGAGACTGAGGCTTATTCCTGAAAAGGAGGCCCAGGTTAAGAATTATGACTGGGGCTTATTCCTGAAAAGGAGGCCCAGTTTAATGAGTTCCCCCATTTTAAAGGATGAGGTTGAATGAATGAAATCTCAATCTTTAGTGACATAAATATGTGTAAATCACTAGGTTTTGAGAGATATTCCACAAAATTCCTTTCATATAAGGAAGTAAAATCAAGAAATCATGCCATAAATGGCTTTAAAGAGTTTCTTGAAGACTGAATATTGAACAGGAGAGGTGGAATGGCTTAATAGGGGTGAAATGGGAAAGAAGGGCACCCAAAAAGGTAGGGGCGCGCAAGTCCTGGTAGGCGCGCATGTACTGCATGGGCGCGCAAGTCCTGGTTGCGCAGGTATACCTAGACGACACATGGGTACTTTCGCGATGGTTAACCAGCAGGGTAATACTTGAGCGAATCTTGATTAAAGCCTTTAGAATTATCTTGAGGTTCTTCCAGAAGAGTGGCACGCAAGTTCAATTGAAGGAGTTAGGTGGTGCGCAAGTGCGGCCATTTCCCTTAAGGGATGGCCACTTAGGCGCGCAAGTGTTGATGAGTTTCAACACTTAGGCCTTCCTCCCCCTCTTTAGATCTTCCGTTCTAGGTAAGAAATTACCATAGAAGTGTTTCAGAAGCTTTGAGAAGAGACTAGGGCGTCGGGAGCTCAAATCTGAATTCTGGAAAAAATTCCTTTTTCAATGGGGGCCCACAGGGTCTATTTATAGGCTGGATAAGACCTGGGCGATTATCACTTAGGTCGCGCAAGTCACTTGCACGAACATTATGTGGCACGAAAGTATACTTGCGTGACCATGAGGGAACTTACGCGACCTATGGGCAATGTTCTTTTTGTTCACCCCTTTGTCTATTTTTTGATGTTTCATCAAAGGATGAATCAATTTGGAATATGGTATTTCCCTTTTCCAATCTTTAGGCTCTGTAACGAAAAGGAGTGTCAACAATAGAGCTTACCAAGATCTTTCCAATGGATCTGACAATGAGAGATTTGGTGAATTGATGAGGGAGATATCAAGAACCCTATGGAAGATGAATGGAGGAGCTCATACATAAGGGAGGAGGGGACACCCGCTGGAAAAGAGAGGGAGAAGATAGGGGTGATGAAAATATGTCATTAAGGTCAAAATAGGTATTTTACCCACATAGACAAGGGTGGACAATTTGGATACATGGTTGGCCAAACCGTGCGACCCAATCTGCCTATTCAAAATTTGGGGTTCCGGATCTGAATGAGCCCCAAACACCCCTGATACCTCCTTGACTCCCTTAGGAAAAATTATTAGGGCCGAACCAAATAATTTAAACAAAAAATAAATGGTTTATACCTTTTAGAAAATCTTGGATGTTACAAACTCTCCTTCTTAAGACAATTCATCCCATAGTCTCCCTTCTGAGGGTGGTAAGACATCTTCTAAGAAAATTTCCAGCCACTGAGCACTTACATCGGCTTCACACTCCTAGGTCTCATCCTGAATGAGTTTGTGCTTTAATAATACCCAAAATAATGGAACATACCTACCTCACAGATCCTTTGTTATTTGATCAACAATACGTATTAGATTCTCCTTGATGGATGCATCCACCTCCAAATTAATATCTCTGAGGTTAAATGAATGAGATGGGTCTTCATGACACCATTGAAGCTGTGATATGTGGAAGACATCATGCATGACATGATACTTATGAGGTAACAAAAACTGATAGGCTACTAACCTAAATCTCTCTACTATCTCAAAGGCCCGAAATAATAAGGAAATAACTTTACCTATCTATAAATTTATCTATGACCCAATCTAGGTGATACACACAAAAAGACCCAATGTCCCACCTCAAATTACAGAGATCTATGACAATGATCGATATAGGACTTATACCTGGACTGATTGTATCCATAAATTTCTGAATCTGCTGAAATTTCTCTGAAGTCTCCTAAATGAGATGAGGACCTAGTAGTGCTACCTCAAATTCCTCTAATTATTACATAGGTTAACAAAATGACCTACTATAAAGGGCCTCATATGGATCCATTTGAATCTTTTCTTAAAAGATATTTTTATAGGAAAACTTCACAAGGGGTATGTGATTTTCCCATGACCCTCTAAAATCAAGGATACATGACTAGAGTATATACTCTAATACTTTTATTATCCACCCAGAATTCAGTCAGTCTGAGGGTGATATGATGTAATCAAGAGCACCCATGAACCCAATGCCTTCTAAATAACTTTCTAGAACCATGAAGTAAACTGGGAATCTCAGTGAAAAATGATAGAATGGGAAACACCATGAAGTCACACTATCTCCCAGATATATAGCCTCATAATATCATTAATATAGAAGGTCTCTTGGATAGGTAATAAGTGTAAAAACTTAGTCAAACTGTCAATGATCACCCATACCATATCATTGACTTGAGGGGATCTCATATATCCCTTCATGAAATCCTTCGAAAAGTCATTCCATTTCCATTGAGGAATAGAGAGAGGCTATAAAAGTCCATCAGTCTACTATTAATCTACCTTCACCTACTAACAGGTGGCGTATCAAGTGATAAATCCTGAAATCTGCTTCTCCATACCTAGCCATCAATACTGATGACATATATCTCTGTACATGTTGGTAAGCCCAAGACGAACCACCTAAACAAAGGAATGATATTCCTTCATCAACTCTTCCTTTATATATAAAGGTACAAAAAAATTTCCACAGAAGAGTAGGGTATCACTCTCATCAATAACCCAACTAGGATATGGGTTCTCACTATAGAAACTTTCCCTTACGATTAGGCCTTTGGAATCTGATAGTTGTCTCATTCACACCCACTCTAAAAGAGAGGATGTCACTAGTAGATCTAATAAGACTTGACACCCATGATATTCCTAAACCTCCAGGAACATCTTATAAAATAGATCCATCAACCGCCACTCGTTGCTGGTCTCCTAGGAAACCTGTATCTGAGTCTTCTGGATCAAGGCGTTAGCCTTGACATTA
The DNA here is from genome assembly GCA_963277665.1 of Viscum album. Classification (NCBI taxonomy): domain Eukaryota; kingdom Viridiplantae; phylum Streptophyta; class Magnoliopsida; order Santalales; family Viscaceae; genus Viscum; species Viscum album. The sequence goes on along the minus strand of OY728133.1, from coordinate 1,411,700,297 downwards.
CCCTTACCAAGTGTATATGCAATTTCAAAGGCAAAGGACTGTAGGTACTCTACCCACTTTCATTTCCTTAGATTCAAATATCACTATGTGGAGATGTATTTGAGGCTTTTATGATATTTATAAATAAATAATATCTCACCAAACAAGTAGTGCCTCAAAAAGCGCAAGGTATGAACCAAGAATGCTAGATCAAGGTCGCATGTAGGGTTATTCTGCTCATGTGGTGTCAACTAGCAGGACCCATATGCTGCAACTCAATCACCTTGCATCATAACTACACCTAGATCAATTATTGAAGCGTCACAGTAAATAATATAGCCTCTGAATGGATCAAGAATAATTAGTATTGGAACTAAAGATAGTCTTCCCTTTAAATCCTAAAAAGCTATCTCACAAGCTTCACTCTAGTATAATTTATCACCCTTCTTAGTCAAGCCCATAAGTGTCACTGATAGGTGTGATAAATCCTAGATAAATCACCTATAATAGCCATATAGTCCATAGAAACTACATATTTCAAATACATTCTTGGGATGCTTCTAGGAAACCACGATGATCCCCTTCTCCAAGTCAACAGATACGACTACCTTAGATATGATATGACCTAATAAGTGAACCTTACTGATCCAAAATTGGAATTTTCTAAGATTTTCATATAGATGGTGCTCTCTTAGCGTATTCAGAATGATCTCAAGATGGTTTCCATGGTTATGTATTGTGCGTGAATACATTAATATTTTATCTAAAAAGACTACCAAAAAAGAATCAAGATATGGGTGAAAAAACCAATTAATTAGATCTATAAAGACATATGGTGTGTTTGTCAAATAGAATGACATGAATAGATACTCATACAAGTCGTACCTACTCCGAAACGCTGTATGTGGTATGTCTGTTGGTCTCACATGTACCTGATGATATCTCAACCTCAAATCAATCTTATAGAAAACCATTTCTCCTCAAATATAGTAAAATAGTTTGTATATACAAGGTATTGGATACTAGTTCTTCATCATAATCTATTTTAGTTGGTGGTAATCCATGCACAAATGAAGGGTACCATTCACCTTCTTGGTGAAAAGGATTGGTGATCTCCAAAGCGATGCACTGGATTGGATAAAACCCCTTTCCTCTAGATCTTCAAGCTTCTTCTTGATTTCTTGGAGCTCTTTAGGTTCCATCCTATAAGGAGGAATGGATATTGGTGCCACAACTAAAACTAGCTCGACAGTGAACTCAACCTCTCTCTCAGGAGGTAATCCAGAGAAATCTTCAGGGAAGATGTCTATAAAACAATCCACAATGGGAGGTAATTCCATGGGCTGCATTCCCATCTCACTCATAAAGATACTTTCCATTTGAGATGTCAATCCGCTTAGCCCATCTTGATTGGGTCCAGCTTGATTAGCTTGGATATCCCATTTGACCCTATGAACATAATCAATGCCATTAGGTGATGTAAAGGTTACCCGCCAGTGATAGCAATCCCCTAGGGATCGATAAGAAACAAACCAGTCCATACCAAGAATGATGTTGAAGTTGGTTATCTCGAGGATAAAGAAAATCCATAAGAAACGGTACCCACCTATCTCAAGGGGGAACTACTAACACTGGAGTATTCCCTCTGATCTTACCCCTAACAGTGTGTTAAGAGATATAACACCACATAAGTAATAAATTAAAATTCCCAAACTTTCCACAAAAGAGTGTGATTTAACTATATTGAAAAGGAATAAAATAAAGAAGAGTCTACCAAAATAGTACCTATAACCATAGATAGTCCTAGACTATTCTACCCATACAAAGGATGCACTGCATAAATTTATCTTAAACCACAACCCTGAGGTACTACTTGACTAGCCTAAGTAGGTCCACTCTGTTGAAATTGAACCTATGAAGACTGACTACCTCGAACATGACCAGTACCACCTTGGACTGATCATTTAGTAGAATAATAACACTTATCCTAACATGTATTCATTGATCCTGTACCTAAATAGGTGTTGGTACAGATCCCCGTTCATTAGAGGCTAGAGGAAAAGACTGAGAGAAACACTGAAGGTGACCCATCCTGCCACAAGCTCATCACTCGATCAAATTCCTCATGCACCGAGGCTTCTTATGGAATATCCTACCACACTGGTGACACACTACATGTATTTTAGTGCGTGTCACTTGGATAAAACCACCCCCATATGAAACTTTGAAATGGTGCTTTCTACTACCAGATGTACCATCACCCTACCTCAGAACTGAACCACCCTGGCCCACACTACCAGATTCTCTAAGGTTACATTCCTTGATAAGGGTATGGTTTAATGGTATTCAACCAGAATATGTTCACCTACTAGAATATGTCTATACAAGAACATCCTCAAAATGCCTCATAGTCATAAACTCACCACTGATCAAAGATGGAGTGAAATTCTGGAGATTGGTGAAGCGAGTATAATATTTTAGCATAGTCATAAAACCCTGATAAAGATGCATGAACTCTTTAGAAAAATCCTATCTTAGAGTCTTTGAAAATAAGTGACTGTAGAAGTCCATATAGAAGTCTTTCCAGACCATAACCCGATGATTCTTATCCAAAGATATGATGTCCCACCAGCGTTTGGTGGAATCACGTAACATGTAATTAGCGAGCTTGACCCTCCACTATGGAGGCATCTCAATATTGTCAAAGATCAACACCATGGATTATAACCATGATTCAGTAGCCTGAGGCCTACCATCCCTTGAGAAGGTGGGAGGATACTACTAGTGGAAATCATGGGTTAGCTCTTCCATAGTAGGGGAAGGCCGGGGAGCACCTTGAATAAACTACATAAACCTAAAAAATCTATTGCATAACTGAGCATCAACACCCATTGGAATATCTATAGGAGGCGCCTTAGGTGGAACTATAGGAGGTAATATGGGTGGATCAGGTCCCACCACTCATGGATCATGCTCATCACCACTCTCTTGGTGTATAATATAAGGAATTTTCACTCGAATAACTCTAAAATTGCTAATCACACTCCTTAGAAAGGATTTATAATAGATAGGGAAAGCAATAACAGGAAAGGATTATACACAAGGCCTACTTATAATCATTTCACAACCCTGAGCCTGCTTCTAGTTCTAGGTTTAGGTGATAATAAAATAAATTCACAAAAGAACACATGCGACACAACCTACTGTCCACTACCAAGGTCGGGTTAGGGTCAAGGTCTCGTATAACACATATAGAATGACCATTTCATTTTAAAATGTTATATTCATTTTAAATTTTCATTTATTTATGTATTTAAAACCCTTTAAATGGATGAATTAAGTGGATCTACCTTTCTAAATTATAAGGTACCATACACCTGATAAATTGAAATATGGAATCCATGTAATCCTAACCATAACATGTTCCATACCATGTGACCAATGGTCTATGGATCAATGTGACATAATTTACTACTTAAGGTGTCTGCTTTAACCTATTTAGGAAAATACTGTTAGATTAAGGTAGACACTTTAAGTGTCAATTATGTTTTCTCAGTCCTATAGGGAATTTCAGCACACTTCTTGATATAATAATCAAATCACTACAATAATCACATGCATCCAAATAAATGATCATAGAAAAGTAGATATGGCATGAAACAATGCATGAAAATTAAATCCTATGGTTCCTATTATGATTCATGCTTTGATACACCCTCATATCATCGGTCCAAGGATAAACAATCCTTTATATTAATAATTTTATCAATAACAATAACAACACAAAGAAAGTGCATCACCCAACAGTGAAATCAATGAAACCGTAACAACGTAAGCATTTAACCAACCTAAGAAATTAGGGTTTCCCCTATATGTGGGGTGGCTACTCCTAGGCATAGGATCATTACCAAATCCCAACATCCTATTCTGCTGTCTAATCCCAAACAGTAAGAAAAATGGAAAAGAGAAGCTCTAATACCACTTTGTAACGTCCTGCCCCAAAAGCCACTTAGTGGTGCCCCAATACGGTGGGACACAAGACCTCAAGCACACCTCCCCATATGCCAGAGGCTTCTGACTAGTAGTTAGGTCCGAGGGTGTATCCTTAGGGAGACTATTACCTCATAGATAGAGTGAAGCACAATGGTATATAATAAATAGGAAAAAACAGAAGCATACACTAATATGATCAAACTAGTAACTCATCATAACAGAAACAATAATAAGAAACAAGAGTAGAAAAATAGTAATAATAATAAACCATGAAAGATAAATAATCCACTGGAGGAAAATAAAATAATAATATATAACAATGATAATTATGATTACGATGTGACATGTATCTATACAAAAAAGTTTGCACAGGGATCAAGGGATACAACCATATACCACATGTTAAAAAAAATAAAAAAAGGCCAAAATCAGCTTATACTAGTATCACAAGCATAGGATCAGTCCATTTATCCTATAATCCATACTAGGAAAACAATAAATCATCAAAATATATCCAATTCCCTTTTTATATATCTACAATTATGAAGTCTTCTTGGGTACCAAAGGCATCCCAAGCGAGGTGTGAGATACAATCCCAGTAGGCCACCACCAATGGTGTCTAGATCAATCCAATTCGTGAAATATAAATGAGAAGTGTGCCATAAAAAATAGTAAATTAAAGTAATTAAATAAATAAATAAATAAATAAATAAATAAATAACACTTTGGATCGGGTTCCTAAATGGACACCTGACCTATTCTACCTGCTTTAGCTTAAGATGGATGTCTGATCCAAGGAAACCTGTACAAGTGATATGGTGAATACATAGACCATCATAAATTACATAACATGTGTGGAAAAACACCAAGATTATGATTTTTCTTGGTGGTTGTATCCATATAATATCAATCAAGCATGCTTATCATTTAATAAAAAGTCATCACACACAAGACAAACAAGCAATCCATCAAATAAAGTAGTGGCATCCTGAGCCCATCCAAGGCGATCCATAATGAAATCCCAAGGGTCATTACATGAGGATCCAATATAACCAATACTATAGAGTCTATCCAAGGTGACCTGTAATGGCATTCCTCGTATCAATCATAGCATGGTAACCTATGATCCCATATCAGGTATCTCACATAGGGGAACGAGTATCACCTGAGGCATAGCGTAACAATCTTTCCAATGATCTCATCCATGGTTTCTCCCCTAGGGAACCAATGTCACTTAAGATTATAAGTAATCTGCCTAGATATACCATCCAAGGAAATCTAAGGGTCACTCCCGGTGCATCCAGCAAATCCAGATACAGAGTATGATGAGTTTTTCCATGACATCCTTAAGTTGGGACCCTTATTCTATCCTGGCCTATAAGCAATTATCACTACCACAAAACTGGGTTTCTATAGCGCCACCCTTTAACAACGCTAAAAAAAGTTCTGATAAAGGGGGTGCCTTTATCAGCGCTAAAAAAGCGTTGATAAAGGGTACTTTTAACAGTGCTAAAAAAGCACTGTTAAAAGTTCCCTTTTATCAATACCTTTTTTAGCGCTGATAAAGACACCCCCTTTTCAGCACTTTTTTAGCACTATTAAAGGGTCCCTCTTTATCAGTGCTTTTTTAGTAGCGCTGATAAAGGGGAGACTTTATCAATGCTTTTTTCTCAAGTGCTGATAAAGTGTATATTTCAAAAAAAAAAAAATATATTTCATAAAAAATAATATATTGATATATAAATATATAAGTATATTTATATTGAGTAAATATAATATATATATTTTAAATATATTTTAGATAAGTATAAATAAACATTTTCACTTAATATATAAGATATGTTGTGAAAATTACTTATAAAATATCTTAAAAAAGTACTAATTAATAATTTTCTAATTATCATCGACTAATAATCATTTAATAACAATTTGAAGACACAAAAAATCAAAAAATAAATAAAATATCTAAAATAATGTGTATGTGTGTATATATATATTTGTGTGCGTCTGTATTGACAAACTGATATATATTATCTATATATTTTAAACATATGTATATATATATTAATATATAATATTTGTAAATATATATAAATATGTATAATTATACTTACAGATACACATATAATATATATATGTGTGTGTGTGTTGTATATATGTATTTATTTATTTATAAACACACACAAAAAATCATATTTTATAAATGTATTTAAAATTGATCTGATAAATATATATTAATATAAAAATAAATATATTAATATATAAATATAACTATATATATTAATATATGGATATATATATATATATTAATATAACTAAATATATATATATATTAATATAAATATATATTAATATACGAGTAAATATAACTATATATATATATAAATAAATAGATATATTATTAAATGGAGAGAAAAGAAATATGGTGGAGTGGTAAAGGTTTAGGTGCACATGCAAGAGTTTTCAGGTTCGAATATAGGGGGAGGCAGGGCGCACGTAGGTGGAAATGGGGTTAAGCGCTGTTAAAGGCTGGGGGGGGTGGCGGCTGCTGGGGCGTGCAGGCTGGGGTGGGGGGGGGGGGTTCTGTTGAAGGGGGCTTCAAGCACTGTTGAAGCTCCTCCATGAATTAAAAAAAATATTTTTTTAATGTTTTTTAACTTTTATCAATGCTTTTAAAAAAGTGCTAATAAAAGGGGTCTTTTATCAGTGCTAATAAAGGAACCATTTATCATCACTTTTTTTAGCACTGATAAAAGACCCCTTTTATTAGCACTTTTTTTAGCACTGATAAAAGGGGTCTTTATTATCACTTTTTTATAGCGCTGATAAAAGGGACCCCCTTTTATCAACACCTTGGTTAATAGTGTTTTTTTAGTGCTATAAATGAAATTTTCTAGTTCTAATAAAGGCCATATTTGTAGTAGTGTATGACATGACATTTATAATCACAATGAATAAAAAAGGAATAACATATATAATAATATATGAAAGCTATCCAATTAACTTTAATCCAATCTAAAAAAATATGAAATAATACAATAATCACATGGCACTAAGTGATAAGATTATGGTCTATGGAAATGGCATTGGGCACAAATAATAAGTGTGAGCAATGAAGCATAAGGCATAAGCAGCACATAGAATAATACATAAGTAAAGAAGAATAAGCATAATCGAATAAGTATGAGAATAATATTCAAGATAAGGGGAAAACTCATGGCCTATAATTTATCTAAATTCAATTTATAGATTTAAATAATTTATCAAAGGTTCTACACACACACATGGTGGTTAATATGTCAAGGCATGGTCAAATAGGCCGTTCAAGGTGGGAAAACCCAAGGGGAGACTCCTGAAAAGGTGAACACACCAAATATGGGGTTTTTCATAATATAATGCCACAAATGACATGATAAACCCTTTATATTAATTTATTTAGCATTTTAGGTGTGCCTTCATAAGGGTTTGGCACGCAGCACAATGATACATCGTATATAAAGCAATGAAACCTATGAGAAAGAACTAGACCACCTACATTGACCTCATAGAAGACCACTTATTAATTTTTGAACCTAGAATCAAACTATAATTATAGTTATGAAATAAATAGTCCAATAACCTAAAAATAATTAACAATAGGTTGCACCTAAATAGTACAATGGAGGAGGAGAGAAACTTAAAATAGTAGGGAGAGGATCATAGATCTTACCAAGAGATTTTCAATGGATCCAATTATGATTGATTTGGTGATCAGATGAGGGATATATCAAGAAGCCCATGGAGGAGTAAGGGAGAAGATCATGCATGAGGGAGGAGGGGATACCCACTAGAAAAGAGATGGAGAAGAGAGGGGTGAGGTAAATATGTCATTAAGAGAAAAATGGGGATTTACCCACAAAGCTAATGGAACACGTTTTGGCCTCATGGTTGTCTAAACCATGTGCCAAACCTATTAATTACCTCTATCCAAGATGCCTAAAACACCGCGTGGTCGTGCTCCTGAGGTCACACTATTGTAGACAAACTGTGCGCCCCTCAACACCCCACTATCTCTAGCTGCATGGTTTCTCCTAACTATGTGGCCTAGTCTTCCTATTCAAATTTCAAGGCTTCAAGCTCTGAATGAGCCCCATACACCCTCAATACCTCCTTTACTCCCTTATAAAACATTATTAGTTCCAAACCAAATAATTTAAACCCCAAAAAATGGTCTTTACCTTTGAGAAAATCCAAAATGTTACAACAGACTATTCCTTTTACAAATACCTAGAGGCACAACCCAGTCTTTTCATAAGAGACCAAACCTGGCTATGACTTGAATTTTTATTAGGAGTCATGACCCAAGATTTCGTTTTAGTGGTGGAATAACAATACAATGAAAAATGTTCTTTTTACTGAGAAAATCATAAATCATAATCAAAGAATTACAAAAATAAGAGATAAAAGTTAACACAAATAAAAAAATACAAAGAAACTAGTAGATGATCAAAGTATGTCAAAGATGATGAAGCTTGATGATTATTGACCATTTGAATGGAACAAAATAGAATATTGAAGTTAATTTGTGATAAAAACTAAGGAATAGAATTCACAATAGTTTCTTGATCAGATGAGAGTAGCAAGAATTATGTCACATAGTTGTATCCCAAGGAATCTGTCAAATGGTCTATACAAAAATTGTTTTTATGAATCAAATATGTCTCTAATGAATTAATCTCTCATCATTAAAAACAAAGATCTTATAATAGTGTCTTTAAAACCAATATATGCATGACACTTGTTATCACATAAAAATAAAATAATGTTATCAATTTCACTCTATTTATTCATGAAATGTAAATATAAAACATTTAAAAAGTTAATTTTAACAAATATATACAATTCATAATTATAAAACAGTTAAAATAATATAAAATACTTCTAGTTTATTAAGACATTGAAAAATTGTAAAACAAATAATCGTATGAATATATATACTTCATGTATATATGTACATAAAATATGATCATAATTATTTTTACATAACATATAATTATATTTTTAAAAAATATAATAAAATATTTATTTAAAAATTTGTTTTAATAACATCAATTAAATGATAAGAATATATATATTTTTAGAAAAAATTAGTTTGAACTAATGGTATATTTAAATACCTAATGGTAGATTGATAAACCATTTTTAGTGGTAGATTTATCTATTGGTGGTGTCAATAAGGGGATCTACCATTGCTTAAAGAAGATAAACCATTGATGTAATGAAAAAAGGATTTAATATTGAAGTCCAATTTTAGATAGATCTACTAGTGAAACATGTATCTACAACAATGAACAAGGAGCTGCTGTCTAGTGGGAGAGAATCTTCCATTGAAACTTGAAGCATTGGTGGTTTGAAGGAGAACTATCAGTAGATGTTCAATGGTAGATTGAACTACTATTGGCCAAGTTGATCTATCAGTGAAAGAGATGATGCTGTGATTGTGGTTCATTCCATGTAACTATGAAATCATCTTGCTACAGCCGTCGTGAAAGGATGAATAAAATATGAATCTTGAAGATACTATAACCAAAACACTGTTCAATCATTAAAGAGATATACTAGTGGAAGTTAATATACTAGTGAAGATAATTCAACCGGTGCATGGAGAGATCTACCGGTTCATAGAGATCTACCAATGAATTATTAAAGGACCCTTTCATAGAGGATGTGGAGATCTACGATGTCCAATAGTAAAATGTTGAAAGATATACTAGTGAGAAAGATCTACCAGTGTCAGTGATCCAATGGTGGTCAAACAGTCAACCACTAATATGATGTACTAGTGGATGAACAATAGATACTACCATTGAGATACACGCTGCTGCAACCACCGTACCAGGAAGAGTTCGATGACGTGAGATTGTTGAACTATTGACCAATGAAGAAAAATTGGGAAAAGGAAGACCCATGTCATGCTACATGGTAGTCACTTCAATGGAAAATACCGATTTATAAAGAAAACATCCAATGGATCAAGGAAGAAGATGAGCAAATTGAATAGGTGAAGTATGGGAAAATGATCGAGGCACGATCTTGATTAGATGGTTTCTAAAGGTCTAATTCAATGACACAAAATGTATCTACATAATTTAAATAGATGAACAATGAATAAAAATTGCATATCCCACATTAGATACATGGTTGGTTGAGCCTGTAGTATACCATACAATCTATTCCAACCTTCCATTTAGCTTTAAACAGGGTTCAACACCCGTACCCCATCACACACACACATGGGCCATGATCTAGTAGGTTTACCAGGCCCTATATATACACTCCTCTAGCGTGATCCAACATGCCTTATACAGAGGCCCGATAGCTCACATGGATGTATTAATTATTTACTTAAATCTAATACTTAAACAAAATTTATTAACAAACATTAAGTAAAAATAATATAACAATCATTAAACAATAAATAATGTTAAAACATTTTATTAGACACTAAACATTTCAAATATTATAATACATTTATTGTTAACAAAAAAAATAAATGTAAAAAATAAAATGATTATATGTTATAAGCAATTTGAATTGAATTAAATGTGATGAAGCTATAATTTATTGAAACAATGAATTTTTTAAAAGTATTAAAATCAATTTCAAATACTAACACTTCCCAATAAATACAAGCATCCCATTGATAATACTATCTCCCAAAAATTGAAAATAAGTTTAATTTTTTTTGAGAAAGATCAACAATAATTTATATAGATCTTTATCTTCGAATGTTAAATATGATCTGATTTAAGTATGCTCACCTATTTAAGAAATCAGATTTTAGGTAATAATGAAGAATGATCTAGTTGGTTATTTCTCCCTTAATAAAGAATATATTTGATGATTTTATTCTTCTCAAAATCACTAAATGCATGGTCTCATGAAGGTTTTATAGCTATCTCTTGATCTTCAGCTTTAGGATCTGTTTCTTTTTTTTTTTCAGTCTCATTTTATCTAAACTTGTTCTCACGAAACCCCCCTAATAATACTTTTAAAAAATTACTAAATTTATTTATTTCAGAGAATTAAACTCTATCTCATCTTCTAGAATATTCTTATAACCGAATGGTATAATGAGATCCTATGAATGTTTCCTCAATATGTTTTTTACATGATCATACTCTCATGATCACATAATATTCTCTTCTTCATTTAACCATTGTCCCCAGTGAAATTACAAAAATAAACCCTTCAATTTCTTATTATTTCATTTGAATAATTATTCTTAGGAAAAACTTAATCTTAGATCACCATTCAAAATACTTTACAAATATATGAATCTGAGAATTACATAAATACCTATAAATGATCTCCTCTTCATTCCATTGGATCAATGTAACATGTTCTATCTTCTCATTAGCTTGAGGAGTGATGGGTGTGTTACTAGGTCTTAGGTGACATCCTGAAGACACCAAAGGATGATAATAAATGACAAGGGCATCAAGAACATTCGTGAGATGATTTTACCTTTTTAAAGATAAAACATACAAACTATTTAAACAACAAAAACCTAAACCTCTATATGATGCATGAGTAAAAAAATAAAACTCAAACATAACCAAACCAATAAAACTTATCATAGTACAAGTGAAAACCAAAAGACACACCCAAAGAGGACTAAAATACCAAAAAATTCAAAACCCCAAAGTGACATCAACCAACAACACCCAACCGGATCTAAACTCCAACTCCACATCCATGCCCACAATATCAAGAATCATAACTAAATAAATGAGATACCTTGTCTTTATACATGTATTAATAGATTACATATACAAACACACAACAATTCTCAAAAAGGGGGTGAGTCTAAACTCAGTAGGATTTCCCCAATGACTTCCCAACTTATGACACTAGAATAAAACTTGTTATCATAATTTATATAAAACAATTTAAAATCAGTTTAAACATTTTACATCAAAACCATAAATACTTTACGATTTAAATTGATCAAACAAATCATTTAAACCATTTCTCAATTTAATTGGAATATTTTTTTCATGTCCACACACACAACTAGGCACACACACACACTCAATCAATCTTGGTGTTACCATTGACACTATAACTTAAAATCCATACTCATTCCTAATTTTATGGTGATATTTCACAACCATTATCCATCCCAATCAACACATTCCCAATCAATTATTCCAAAATCATGAGAATTCATTCCAATAAAAACATTTATTTCTTTAAATAATTTCAAAAAATACTTCACATGAATAAAAAAACCATAAATTTAAAATAAACACTTTAAAATTATAAACCAAAGGGGTTTTCCAAAAGCCAACTGATTTTCCCATAATTTTCCAAATCCAATAACAAATAGGATTTCCACTAAGAATCACAAAATTAATTCACCACAATTTCAAGAAAAATATTTAATTAAAACTAATCCTTCAATTTCTAAATCAAGTAGAGATAAGAGCGAAGACACCTCAACATTGGAAAAAACAAAGAATGAGACTATAAAACTTCAAGATCCAATCACAACCCACATTACCTTAACTAGATACAATAATATTTCATCATAAAACCATTTATAATATATAGATCTATCCATAACAGACTAGATCTATGGTTTTGAGAGAGAGAATAACCTTGAATCTAAGAAGAATGAGGAATAATAGGTACTTATTGAAGAATATGATCCAAAAATCCATTTTGATTCACCTAAGTATCACTAACAAATAAAAGAATATTGTATCTCATTATTTAAGAGAAAAATTAATTTGGGTTATGGAGGGATTAGGGAAAAAATTAGGGTTAAAGGCTTAATTCATATTAGATCCATAATTTAAGGAGGACCAAATATATGCCACATGGTTTGAAAAACTATTCATTAACCATGTGGTGATACTATCTTAAGCCAACCCCTCATATGGTTGAATTGAAAAATTAGACAATCTGTGTGCTAACTATGATTTACCCTTTGTTTCAAGAAGTACGATTTCCCCTAGGAACTCACATGGTTTGGCCAAACTATCCATCGATTTTATGCATGCCCAATGCCCACTATATTCCTTTTCACAATTTCCTAGAGATAGTGCATGGTTTCAACTGAATGAAAAAAAATCATGCACCTACATAAAAGACTATAAAACATGCTAAAACCCATCAAAACCTTCCAAAACTTAACTCTATAATTATATAGACTCAAAATACATGAATAAAGGGTCATGTACCTGAAAATGGTGGTGCTACATTCTCCCCACCATTAGTATTTCCATCCCTAGAAAGTAAAAAAACCTAAATATACAAGAAGAGTTTGGGACATTCCCTCAACATTTACTTCTCATTCTCCCACGTTTCTTACTAAATCTGACCATGTTTCCATAAAACTCACACTAGACCAATGGTTTTTCCATGAAAGATCTTCTCTTGATTATCCACAATCTATAATGACATATAAATCAATATATCATCCATCTCTTGGTTAATGTGATCCCATTTAATCACATGGTCCAGATCAGGTTGGTAATTCTTCAACTGAGATACATGAAACACATTTTGCAATGAACTGAACCTTGGTTGAAAAGATAACTAATATTCCACATTATTAACTCATTCAAGTATCTCAAAAGGGCATATATATCTAGGATATAACTTTCCCTGCTTATCAAAATGATGATGACTAAGACTTGGATAGATTCTCAAGAACATATGAACAGTCACCTCAAATGAAAAAGATCATTGATGATGAACTACATATGATTTCTAAAGACTTTGAGTCATATCCATTCTCTTTTTGATCAACTGAATATTCTTTGTTACCGATTTTATAAGGTTGAGTCTAACTAGTTAAGTACCACCTCTTTCCACCCAATAAATCAGAGAATGATAAGGATGCTTGTACAATTCTTCAAAAGGATCCATATTTATTAAGGCTCAGTAACTGTTATTATATGAGAACTCCACTAATGGTAAATGCTCTTCCCATAAGCCACCAAAATCCATCACACAATCCCTAAGAATAATTTCTATTGTCCATTCATATTATCCACCTATTTAAGGATGATAATCCTTATTCATAGTCAAATATGTTCCAAGGGATTGATACAAGGATTTAAAAAAACAAGACATAAATTTAGGGTCTTGATCAGATACAATCGATATTGGAACATCGTGTATCTTTACGATCTTCAAAATGTATATTTTTGAAAATTATTCCATTGTATTAGTTTCAATAATAGATATTAAATGAGTTTATTTTATGATATGATCTACTATCAACCATATTACATCATATTCCTAATCATCCTTGGTAGACCTATTACAAAATACATGGCTATCTTCTCCCATTTCCACCTAGAAATCGATAAAGATTACAACATACCCATTGGTCTTTGATGCTTTCCTTGACCTGTTAACAAGTGAGGCATCTCATGATGCACTATACTACAGTTATTTTCATACCAACCCAACAAAACTATGCTTTAAAATCTTTAAACATATTTTGAATCCTAAGGTGGAAAACCCATCTTGAATGGTGGTAGTAATTAAGAAGATGTTTCTGATTATCAAAAGGTATGATCATATGCTCTATAAACTACAAAACTGAATTCCTATCCAATTCCCATACCCTAGTGACCTACCCACCATTTATTTTTTACCTCAAAGTAACACATTTAGGATCTAATGTCTGAGACTTTCTAACTTTCTCAACTAAATCCAGAAAAAATGAAACTGGAAATAAAACAGTGACATCACCTCAGTTTGAACATTCTAGATGTATATCCACTATGACTAACATTAGTTTCCATTGGTCTGAATCCTCTTTATCCAATTGAGCATATGAATTACTTCTCAATGAATTCTCTATAGAGTTCCCTTTACCCTGTGTATATATAAAGTCAATGTCAAACATCTGTAGATACTCTATCCATCTTCACTACCTTAAATTCAAATATCTTTATGAGAAAATGTTTTTCAAACTCTTATGATCTGTAAACACTATGAATTTCTCAACAAATAGGTAATGAAGCCAAGTATTCAAATCATGGAGCAAAAAAAACAATTCTAAATATTGTGTTTGGTAGTTCTTCTCATGCAACCATAACTACTATGAACCATAAGAAACAACAAGATCTCTCTGAATGATAACACATACCAACACATATCCCGATGCATCGAAATAGATTACATAAATTCATCCAAACTTTGGAAATGTAAGGATAGGGGCTGATGTAATTCTAATATTAAGTTCTTGAAAGGATTTATATAATTCCCCATTCCATTATAAAGTAATGCCTTTCCTTTTAAAATCTATCATTGGTGATTACAAATGTGAAAAATCATGTATAAATCATCTGTAGTATCCTGCTAAGCTAAGGAAATTACATATCTAAAAGAAATTATTGGGTGGTTTTTAAGAGATAACAACTTCTATCATTTTAGAATCTACAGAAACACCTTTTTTAGAAATAACATGGATAAGGAAACATACCTCTTGTATAAAAAAATCACACTTTGATAACTTATCATACAAATGGTGTTCCCATAAGATACCCAACACTATATCCAAGTGATTCTCATGATACTCTTTTTTTCCTATAATAAAACAATATATCATAAAAAAACACCATAAAAAAGGAATCCATATACGTTTTAAATATTCGATTCATCTATTCTATAAAGATTGTTAGTGCATTTGTAAGACCAAAAGGCATAACCACATATTTGTATTGAGAATATCTTATTTTGAAATATATTTTTGGAATATCCTCCTTTTGAACTCTCAATTGGCTATACCTCAAAGATAAGTCAATTTTAGAGAACCATAAGGATCCCCTCAATTTATCAAATAGATAATCAATTCTTTGAATAGGATACCAATTCTTTATTATAAATTGGTTAATCTTATGAAATTATACACAAAATTTTAGAGTTCCATCCGCCTTCTTCACAAATAAAACCATTTTTCCCACAGAGATGTAATCGGTAAAATGAACCCTTTGTTTACAACTATTCCAATTGAAATTTAAATTACATTAATTTTGTTGGTTCTATCTTATAATACATAAGTATGATCAGTCTGGTCCTCAGTAAGAGATCAATCATAAAATACACTTCTCTTTTAAGTAGAAACCCTGATAAATTATCTATAAAAACATTAGTAAATTGATCAACAATAGTTGGAAAATATCTATTCTCAATCTCATCCACATATTCCAAGGTAATCACTACCAACCAATAAGAGATGGTTCTAAACACCAGTTCCAAAATTCCTTCTCTACTTGACTTTATATCCCAATATCCTATAAAGAGATGCTCAACACCATCTAGAGATGTGAAACTAAACTTTTGGGTATAATAGTCGATGTTGTTATTGAAGGATGTTGATGAATCCATACCCAAAATCAATTCATATACATCCATCTCAAGTATATAGAGATACCAAAGCAACTCAAACCCATAAATAGTTATAAAACAATCTTTAAACATAAAGGTTCAACACTCTCTTTGGATAAGAGAATTTTGCAGTTTCAAAACTGAAGGCATCATCTCAATAGCCAAACCCATATTATCAACAACATATGAAGAATAAATGAGTGGGAAACACCTGTATAAAAAAAGATCATATAAGGATAGAATTCAAATTAATTGTACCTCTCACCATAGAAGGTCCAAATTGATCATCCATGATCATTTTCTTAGCTCCATACAATTTCTTACTCATTATACTTTTCTCTTTGTTACCCTGTTGAGATTGTACTGGTTGAGGAGTCATGGTGTTCCAAGAATCACCTTGGATCACTCAACTCTGATGATGGGAATTATTCTTCTATAATCATCCCATTAAATCATAATATTCCTAAGAAATATGAGATGTATCTCTATAACCCAACCTTAAAGTATTGCAAACACAAAGATGTCCTATCTTCTTTCAATTATGACATGAATTAGGTGGTTCCGTACAATATTGCTTGATATAATCAAGTGAACCACACTAAAAACATCTCAGAATAATTTTGAATTGAGGAGGAATTTTTACTCATCCCATATTTTGATTATGAGGTGTACCACCACTCTGAAAGTAGGCGTACAACTTATTCTTGTTCATAATAATAGAGTTCCCACCTATTCTCCCTCTAACTGTATTTCATAATATATCTATTTATATAGACATATCTATATTGACCATTTCTATATAATTTGTTATAAAAATAATGAAAATATTTGAGAGAATATCTGGCCTCAACCCCAACTAAAAAATTCATGCCTTCAAGGATGCACTTGTAGAAACTTCTGAGTCAAAGCATACTAAATTCATAAATTTAACCACATACTATATCACTATGAGATTATCCTGCTTCAAACTAAAGAAGCCCATTATTCTAGAGATATGAAAGTTTTGAGGATATAATTTATTGTTAAAAGATTTCTCAAAATCATCCAATGTCACACCTTGGTCCAATTTAACCTGAATTTCTAATTCCCACCATTGGAATGAAAAATCCTCCAGAATATACATTGAAAAATTTACTTTTAGCCCTATTGGTGTCCTAATGAAATAAAATATTTGAGTCATCCTATTCAACCATACTTTTTCCTTTTTTGGCTCTGAATACCCCTAAAATATGGGTGGACTATTCTTTAGGAACTAAAATGAATGGTCTACTTAAAGTGGGTTATCATTACTATTACCACTATCCATGGCCTAAAAATCCTAAACAATGCTTCAGACCAACTATTGGTTAACCTGTGTATTAGGTGAAATCTCATTCTCAGTAACTTCTTCTAGTTTATTTCTAAAATGCCTACCTAGTTCCATTCACTATACTCATAAAAAACCCATTTAGTCTCACTCATTATAAACTAAAGGATTAATAATTTCAATATACCACATTAACATATATCATAGTGTAGTATCCTTGGTTTCTAGTATGTAACCCTTAATTTGAGTTTTTTGTGTTTACAAAGTTTAAGGGTTAAGTATGGGAGTGTTGAGTGAAATTTTGATAAGTTTTTGTGGAGAAAGGGTATACGCACGGGCTGCGCACTGTTTATATAAACCGTGCAAATATCCTAGGAGAAACCATGCACAGTAATAGTTTTGAGGCAGTAGCTTCGGTATGGTGGGTTCATGGTTATAGAGACTATGTGAGGAGTCCATGTGAGGGTTTCCATAAGGTATTAGCTAACATACAGTTAGCTCATAGTTTTTATAACCGTGTGAACTAACCATGCATAGAGTTAAAGTTAGATCCTAAAAATTAGGATCTCAATTTTTTTACCTATAACACCCTCGTTTTGCTCATTGGTGGCTCTAATTATGTATTATTCTCCATTGAATGCAGGAGAGCCTCTCCCAATTTATTTAGAACCAATCCTAATCCCTCCCTTTGTGTTTTCAAGCCCGATTCTTGTAGTAAGTATCACTCTTCACTGTTCTTATCACATTTTCTTAGATATACTTAGATCTTCTTCTCATATACTCTTGGTTTATTATATCTACACCCATTATGGGTAGATATAATATTTTTTATTCCAAATATGATTATATTTGGTCATTATCATGTTAGGAGAAGATATCTAAGGTGGTTTCGTGGAGAATCGACCAGTTTTCATGAGCGTTCTTCATCCATTTTCAGTTTTCAAAAAAACCTTCAAGGTAAGTGGATTCACTCTTGACTCCTATTAGTATAAATGAATGACATGGTTTCAAATTGATTAATTTTTGTGGAATTTATTGTGAATTGGTTGTTTTATGATTTCTAGAAACCCTATTTGGTGATGGGTGGGGAAAATCTTAAAAATTGGTGCTTTTGATTAAAGTGTTAGATTCTTGATTTTAAAATGGGATTTCTCTGGAATAATGGTGAATGGATTTGATAAAATGGTTTTAAATAAAAGTAATTAATTTATTGAAATGGAATGGGTGATTAGAATTTGGTTTGATTAAATGGGTTTCAATAAAAGAATGGTTTTATTGAAATGGTTTGAAATGGTTATGTGAAATGGTTTTGGCATAATAGTGGTGTATGTTTTTAAAAAATTTATGAGGATTTGTTGGAATATTACCTTGTTCTCAGTGAATTTTTTTTAATGGAACATGAGGTATAATTATCATGTGACGACATGGTAGATTGACGAGAGATCTCTCATGAGTATGGAACTATCATAATGAAGCACATAGTCGATTGTGTGAATAAGTGGAATGGAATGGTTATAAAAAAATGATAATTAGGAATGGTTTTAAACCCTTTTTTGTTGTTTTTTTGGATGTATGACTTGTTGGAAATTTTTTTAAATAGAGCCTGTGCACTTTTGGTTTTAAATGGTTTTGATGCTTGTTTATATTTAGTTATAAACTATTTTGGGAAATTGTTTTATATAAACTGTTTTATATAAATGTTTCTAACCTTTCTATCCTAGTGGAATGAGTAGGAAAGTCATTGGGGAAATCCTACCGAGTTTTATACTCACCCATTCTTTGGAACTTTGGTGCTTTTGCAGGTTCTATCTTCTGGGACATGGGAAAAGGTAAAGTATCACACATATTTAGCACCACCTCATGATACTTGGGCTGTTTGATGATGTTGGAGAATGGAGCTTGTGAAGCATGGAGTCTTGTTGTTTTTTATAATTTATTTTAGTTATCTTATACTGTTTACTTTGATAGTTTCTTTGTATTCCACTATAGTACACTTTGGTGTGGTTTCATTATAAATATGATGGTTGAGTTATCTTATTTTTATCATGTATCATATAATGGTTGTTTAGTTAGTGGTTTATTTCTTAAAGGGTAAATCATCCCCCAATTGAATTTAAAACCCCTATACATTTATTTATATCATTTGGAATCTTGGGGATGTCTCTTAAGGACCAGTAATTATTCATTGTATTCTCAAGCCAATGATAATAAGTGGTTCATTACAAATGGTATCATCTTGTTTGGTCCTTGTAGAACAAGTAATCATTGGTTTTCTTGGTATTAGAGTTGAAATTCATTCTTGTATATTTATTGGGTTGTGATCTTAGAAAGGAGTAGGATTTTTAGAACTTGAAATGTAGAGCATAAAAAGACATAGATAACCTTTTTATGCTTAAATTCAAGTTACCAAGGATTTGGGTACATAAGTGTTTTGGAGACACTTATAAGATCTTGGAATCTCATTGTCATGGGTTTAGCCAATGAGATGAGCATGACACACATTAGAGGAATGGATTCCCACTAGGATTACATATTTAATTTTGAGAAATGATATATGATTTGATGAATTGTGTTTATTTTTGAAAAATGAATAAATTTTTTTCAAATCAAAGATTCTAAAAAGGGAATGGTTGGTATATTTTGAAAATGGTTTGACTTTCAAAAGTAAGAGTGGAATTTCTCAAAAATGGTTGAATGGTAAAAGTTATTTTTTTGAAAGTAATGTTGTAATAGTTGATAGGATAGAATTTTAAATTCTAGGCCATCAGTTGCTAGAGAGTGAGATTTACTAAGTTTGTTGCTTTTTTAGAAAATGGCACCCAGTAGGCATAGTAGAAACCAACCGGAAGAAGATGTAGAAAACGTGGTTTCACTAGAGCCATAGATGAACCAAGAACTAGTTCAGAGTATCATCCAAGCATTTCAATATGTGGATATAGAGAATCTGAGGGATGATCCAAGGCATGTGGATCATTGTAACAACCCAAATTTTTGAATAATATTTTTTTCATAATTTTGTGTATTATTTTATTTTATACTAAACAAAGCTAGATCCTTTAATTAATGAAGTGTGTATAATTAAAATAATACCAGTGGGTTTTAACTATTATATGACCATTGATCAATATGGCCATTGGAAACTAAATTATTAACGTTATGATTATTGTTTATAAATAAAATTGATCATGGTTAATTAATACAGAAAGAAGAGTTGATGGCCACATCTAGTAGACTTGGGCCATACGAAGCCCATATGTCAGAGCTTGGGAAGGAGGTTGCATCTTTGGGATTTTCTCTGGACCAAGCCTAAGATGAACTCCAACATGTGAATCTTGAATGGAATCACCTACGGGAGAAGTTCAAGCTAAAAGAAATCACCACTCGGGCAATTTTGTTTGAGCCGCCCCAAGATTCTATCACCATAGCACATCTTACACTTAGGTCCTATGCAGGTGTTATAAGGGGCTATGTAATGAGACCTTAGTTATGTTTTGTAATCCTTTTGTATAAATAAAATTGTTATTTCTTATTATGTTAAATTTGTGAATTTTAAATGTCCAGATAAATGTAGGATGAAGTTCCATATTATTAATGAATTAAAAAAAAGGGTATTTTAAAATATTTTTTTATACTTTAAATAATTAATAATGTAAAATGATTTTCAAAAAAATGGTCTTCTACAGTTGTGAACAGCAAGGAATTTAGAGTCTAATAAGATCAACTTATTTTTTAGTGAATAGTAAAGTATGAATAGTAATATTACCCTTATGAATAGTAATGTGACCGATGGAATAATAACCTCATTTAAGAAAGTATAAATATAATTTAGGCATCTTGAATGGTGAAGTGATATAATAGCATAAGTAAATAACTATTTCAGAAATTATCAGTTAAGTATTAGTATTTTTTTCCAGGTAAATAGTGTTTTTACGTAAAAATTAAATATCTCATAATTAAAAAATTATTTTCATAAAATGGAGTTCATTTTCGAATTTAGAGCATTGATATTAGGTTAGGGTGAATTTATGATATTTTTTTATAAAATGTTTTGTTTTTCAGTGAATAGTAATTATACAGTTTTGAGTTTCAGTGTGATTAATAACATCATTAATGATGTAATAATTATGTAATAATTCTGGTCAACTTGTGTATATTAAGATATGTTATGAGGTGTCCCAAGTGGCCAATACCATGGTAAAATACAATGGTAAAGCCCATGGTTTTGCAAATAACACTGATGAGGTATCCCTTGGAAATTAATTAAATATTCCCTCACTTTTTCTATAAATACCAAGATATTACCTCATTACTTTCATTAAAAAATCCTCCTCAACTAAGATCTGGTATTTTTACCTCCCAAGGATTCCTCCCAAGGTTCCCTTGTAAGAACCCGAGTTTTTTAGAACGAGTCAAAATCCCAACACTGTTTGAATTTTTGACTTGTCCCTAAGAAAATAGGAGAAATTGGGAAGTTTCTAGAAATTTCCAGACTACACACTGTGTCCTTTTAAGTACACACCATGTATAGGTTAGGCGAGTGATGACCGTGTGATCGCCGAGTACATGCCGTGTGATGATCGTGTAGAAATTTCTTACTACACAACATATAGTTATAGATACGCCATGTACCCTTGACCATGTGGAGGCCATACATGGCGTGTTGGCCTGTTGCCCAGGTAGAA
Organism: Viscum album; assembly: GCA_963277665.1. Lineage (NCBI taxonomy): Eukaryota > Viridiplantae > Streptophyta > Magnoliopsida > Santalales > Viscaceae > Viscum > Viscum album. The sequence continues at coordinate 1,411,677,944 of OY728133.1, read as the reverse complement.
TTGTTTAAACCAAGTAAATGCTGTGTAGTCTAGCGGTGTATAAGGGATATACATGGCATGTGAGTAAGTCGGCAAGGAAGAGAATAAAAACTAAGCACACGCCGTGTACCCCTAGGTACACACCGTGTACTCATGTTGGTAGGTGCTAGAAAGTAAGTTGGCAGAATTTCAACTGTATTATGAATAGTAAAATGATACACAACGTGTATTCCTAAAGTACATGCCATGTAGTTTCTTTTTTTCTCTTGCTAAAATGGGCAGTAGCCTCATGTTGAGGTAGAGCCTCAAATATTTTGTCAGGTTGAGCGGGGAGAGCCATCTGGGATTTCAATCCCCTCCCATTCCTTCATCAGAGACCCAATTTTAACACTGCTTGATCCATTGGAACCCCCTTGGTAAGGCATTGATTCCTCTTGATCCTTTTTTCTTGATTTTTGTTCTAGAACGAGTTATTGGGGTTTGAGAGATTTTGATTCTTTTGTTGATCTACTGCGTTTTAGACCTAATTGGAGGCTGTTATCGGAGGAGTAACATTGTACGATTCTCAAGTAGGTAGTGTATACCTCTTTTTGTGTTTTCATAGTCATTTGGGCGGCGTGGCCTTCGGTGCATTTTTAGGTATTTTGAGCGGGACCCGGTTTTTAAATTGTTCATTTGACCCATGGGATGCCTTTGGGTACACCCTTTACCTATTTTGCTTGAGTGGGGTTAAGTGAGGGGTTGTTTCTCAATTTGGGCATTTTGGCTAGGGGAAATCCAAAATGGTTATGATTGAACTGTGATGTTTTATCTGATAAGTTTAGTTTATTAAGCCTAATATGAATTGTTGAGGATTTAAATACCTCAGTGCTGTTGTTAGATAACTGCTGGGTTAGTTCAATTCAACTGTTTAGATTGTTTTTCCTGTTATTGTGTTTTTTTTAAATGTGTATATATGTAATTTCTAAATTGCATATGATGGAACCTTTTTGGTTGTGTTGGGCATGGCCTGAATATTCTTGGGTGATGCTGATCAGGTTGGGCTTGACCCGGGTTATGTTGGGCGGTTCTGACCACGGGATTGGGTGTCATGTGCATCAGTTTGAGGCAGGATGACTGTTAGGTTGGCCATGAACCAGGTTACTAGGATGGAAAGGCCATCGTACTTGAGTGGCATGGTCGTAGGGACATGAGGTGTCAGAGGTGTTGTGTCTTGGGTACTATTTTGGTGATTACCGCTCACCCAGAAACTTTGAGTAGTGTGCACACAGAGAGACTCCGTGATGAGGTGGTTTTGACCACTCGTGTGGGTAGAGGCCCCCATTAGTTGTGGTTTAGGTACTATTGGTTTGGGGGTGCTTCCCATAGGAATCCATATAGAAGATGAGGAGCCTTCAGGGGATAACATTGAGGCTATCGGGTTGGGGGCAGAGCCTCGCCGTTATTTGAGGTCAGACATCGCTGTCCCTCCAGTTATGTTATTTGAGGGCACAAATCACTATCCCTCTGGTTACTTATTGAGGACAGGCATCACTGTTCCTTCATGTTTTTGTTTCTCTGGCATGACTTCAGGATGTCGGTATTTGAGACACGCGGTGTCAGGGGGCACATGTTGCCGGGTTACATGACAGAGATTCCGGCATTGCCCGAAGTAGGTGACACTCCATGGTGGATGCTGAACACCAGTGGAGTTAGTGTTTATTTGTGAATTGTACTGTTTACTACTTTCCTTACCAATGTATTCCTACTTAAACACTTATATTAGGTATGAACCATTGGGTGGTATCCTACTGAGATTCGTCTCACACCCTGCTCAGGCCCTTGGGGACGCGTGTAGAATTTATGGATTTACATGCAAGAAAGAGGCCAGCTTCAGGAGCTGGGATGTATTAGCTGTTTCATGGAGATGGTATGGACCTTGAGGTCTTTCCTAGTTGGTGTTTACTATGTTTTTTGTAGTTTCCTGTATCAGCATGCTTGTTTGTAGCTACAATGGGTTAGCCATTGGAACCCTTATTATTTAGACATGTATGACCTGCTTTGGATGTATGTTTTATTGTTTAGTATTAGTTACAAATGATCATCATGCTGTTGTGTTTACTTTCCACTGTTGTTGTTTAAATTTATTGCTTCCGCTATTTATTGATGTTGAATGTGCTCCCGCTCGGTGGGTTTGGTTCGAGTCTGCTGAGTCATTTATTCTTCTGCATCTTTATTGTTATACATGGACCAGTACCATTATTATTATCCTCCGAGAGGGTATAGCCTCCCCATTATACCTATAAGACACATGCTGCTAGTCAGAAGCCTTTGGCATTTGGGGAGGTGCGCCTAAGGTAGTAGCACCCGACCTGTTTAGCACTGTTCAGGTGGTTTTTCAGGTCTGGGTCTTTAGAAAGCGGTATCAGAGGAGTTCTTGATAGAGATTTAGTGGTAGTGTTTTACTGGCTACTAATGAGATTGAGACTTCTCTTTTATTTATTCCAGTTTTACTATTTGGGATATGGTATACTAGAGATAGGTTGTTACCAAAATTGGGTTTCTAGCTTGTGCTTGGGTGCCTGTAGCCCCAGGTATGAGGGATAGACCAAGTTGCCATGGGTGGGATTTGCTGTTTGCTTTTTTATCAGATTACAGTTGATAATATTTACACCTCGATGACTCACTTGGTGTGTGATGTTATTGATTGTGATATGTAACCCTTAACCCGGTGTGGTAAGGGAGAATTGGACCTTGGACCAGTATGGAAAGACTGGTTTTCTTGGCTTTTGATAGGCACATTGTAGGGTATTTCAATTTCATAACTGCACGTATGCTTTGTGAAGTGATAATGCCACGTGGATAATATCAATTGCCATGATTTGTATGCTTTGAAATATGAATATGTGAAATTACTGATAGAATTTCTTTTTTTTGTAATGTGTATACCATGCTTTATGCATTTGTAGAATTTTCACGTGACAGGGTATTTGAGTCTGGCTCTCATATGAGCAGGCAGGTACTATCGGTTGAGATGATTTTGATCACCAGATTGGGCGACTCAGTCATCAGTTTCAGGAAATGTGGGTTATCAGGACATGCATGGCCCCAGGTACTTTTAATACTTGTCTCTGTTGAGGGGCAGGTAAGAAGGCCATGAGGCTGGGATTCCGTGGGCATGGGTTGCGGTGGGGGAGAGTAAGAGTAGTAGTTGTGCACTACCTTTTACTGCTTTCTTTATCTTCATTGAATATATATTTATATATATATATGAGCTATCTGAATATTTATGGTATTCAGTGGGTTCCTCCTATACGTCTCGATGGAGCGTCATGAAAGTGAGGATATAGTGCCACAGGTGCAGGATCAGGTTCAGGATCTGGTGCAGGAAGAGCAGGAGCTGCAGGTAAAAGCTCAGGGATAGGATCAGGTCCAAGATTCAGTGCAGGAAGGATAGTAGTCGGGTTTGGTAGTGTTCAGACCGTGGCTCGACGAGAAGCTCCGAGCTATCCTAGTGCATGTCTTGCAAGGGATCGACAAAAGTGCGTGGGGTATAAAGCCATCTATGGAATATCTGATTAGGGAGTTCTAGTTGTAGCAACCGCCGCTTTTTCAGGGTGAGGGTGGTCCAAAGGCGGCTGAGAACTAGATAGAGAGCATGCATATAATCTCCGAACAGCTTGAGATGCCTCCAGGGGGGAGGGCCAAGCTGGTGACATATATGCTATGAGGACCGGCAAAGCGTTGGTGGGATGTGTAGGTTCAGGTTCGCAGGCACGAGGGACTGGCATAAAAGGAGAGGATTTTTGGGAAGTTCAGAAAATGAAAATTTTGGTTACAACAAATTGCTTTCTTGGGGCATATTATTACCAATGAAGGAATCACAATTGACCCTGAAAAGACAAAATTTGTAGAGGAGTGGCCTTAGCCTACAAAAATAACTGATACTCATAGTTTCCTTGGATTAGAAGGATATTATAAGAGGTTTGTGAAAAAATTTTCATGAATTTCTAATACATTAACCAAGTTAACTCAAAAATGGGTCAAGTTCATCTGGAAAAAGGAGTGCGAGGAAAGTTTCCAAGAGCTGAAGAAGATATTGGTTACTACACTCATGTTAACTCTGTCCTAAAGTGGAGAATGATTCGTTATTTTTAGCAATTCATATATAAAAGGTCTTGGGTGTATCCTCATGAAAAATGAAAAAGTCATTACTTATGAATCTCGAAAGTTGAAGACTCCTGAGCAGAACTATCCTACGCATGATCTAGAGATGGCTGCGGTCATTTTTTCTCTGAATATATGGAGGAACTATATTTATAGGGAGAAATGTTATATATACACATACCATCACATTTTGAATTATATTTTCATACAAAAGGAATTGAACATGAGACAAAGGATATGGTTGTAACTTCTTAAAGAATATTATTATTCAATTCATTATCATCCCAGAAGATCAAACAAAGTCACTGATGCATTAATAAGGAAATAACTAGTTGTTATTTCCATGATGAAAATTTAAATAGATCATTTGATCAATGACCTAGTAAATACAGACATGGAAATTATGAGGGAAGGGACATCATCAACCCCAACTCAAATTATTTCTCAACCATCATTACTAGAGAAGATCAAGAAATATCAGAAAGAAGATCCTTTGTTATAGAAGAAGTTTGAGGCTGTGAAGGATGAGAAGTTTCCTTAGTTAAATATTGATCAAGAAGGTGTACTAAAATTTTATACAAGACTATGTGTTCCATCTATTCCAGAAATAAAGAAGGAGATGATGGATGAAGCTCATAACTCTACTTTCTCTATACATCTAGAAATCAAGAAAATGTACAGAGACCTTCATGATAATTATTGGTGGGATAATATGAAAAGGGAGATTGCGAACTACACTTCAAGGTGCCTGGTATGTTAACAAGTGAAGGCAGAGTGACAACTTCTTAAAGGGGTATTGAAACCACTACCCATACCAGCATAGAAGTGGGAAAATATCACTATGGACTTTGTCATTGGTCTCTTGAGAAATTCTAAAGGAAACAATATGATATGGGTTATTGTGGACCGTCTCACCAAGACTTCCCATTTTATCTCCATTCAGTAAGATTTCTCTCTTGATAAACTTTCCTGGATTTATGTAAAGGAAGCGGTAAGGCTATATGGAGTTCCACTTTCTATCGTATCTGATTGTGATCCAAGGTTCACATAAAAATTCTGGAGAAGTCTTTAACATGCTCTAATCATTGAATTGAATTTCAGTATAGCCTATCACCCCCAAACTAATGGAAAACTTGAAAGGACTATTCAAACTCAAGGATATGATAATAACATGCTCAATGGAATTTAAAGGTGGATGGGATCAACATCTCTCTTTATTCAGGTTCTCTTACAAAAAAAGCTTCCACTCAAGCATTCAAAAGGAACCCTATGAAGATCTATATGGTAAGAGATGTAGAAATCCTACATGTTGGTATAAAGTTGGTGATAGAAATCTTCTTGGGCTTGATCTTGTGCAAGAGATGAGAAAAAAAGTCCATGCCATCCAACAACACATTAAGGCTACTCAGAGTCGACAAAAGAGCTATGCCGACAACCATCGAAGGGACTTGGAGTTTGATGTTGGTGAAAAAGTCTTTCTTTTAATTTCACCTTGGAAGAGAGTCATGAGGTTTGGGAAGAAATGGATACTCAAACCTAGGTACATTGGCCCCTATGAAATCCTTGATCGCGTAAGAACAGTGGCCTATCGGCTTTCACTTCCTCCAAATCTAGCACAAGTTCATGATGTCTTCCACATATCACTCTTGAGGAAGTGAATACCTAACCCTTTACATGTATTAAATCCAGAGGTGGTACAACTGGAACATGACCTCTCTTATAAGGAGAAACTAGAGGAGATCTTGGATCGTAGAGACAAGGTTCTATGCAACAATACTACCCACCTTGTTAAGGTGTTATGAATGAACCACAAATATGAAGAAGCCACGTGGGAACCAGAGGACTGTATGAGGTAGAAGTATCCACACATTTTCTCTTCTGATGGTATGAGTTAAAATTTTGGGGACAAAATTTCTTAAGGGGGAATAATGTAACGACCCAAACTTTTGAATAATATTTGTTTCATAATTTTGTGTATTATTTTATTTTATACTCAAAAAAACTACATCCTTCAATTAATGAAGTGAGTATAATTAAAATAATACCACTGGGTTTTAACTGTTATATGACTATTGGTCAATATGATCGTTGGTTAATATGACCATTGTCCAATATGACCGTTGGTCAATATGACCATTGGTCAATATGACAGTTGAAAACTAAATTCTTAATGTTATGATTATTGTTTATAAATACAAGTGATCATGGTTAATTAATACAGAAAGAATAGTTGATGGCCTCATCTAGTATACTCAGGCCATACAAAGCCCATTTGTCAGAGCTTGGAAAGGAGGTTGCATCTCTGGGCTTTGCTCTGAACCAAGCCCAAGCCGAACTCCAACATGTGAAGCTTGAACAGAATCACCTACGGGAGAAGTTCAAGCTGATAGAAATTACCACTCGAGAAATGTTGTCTGAGCTGCCCCAAGATTCAATCACCATAGCACATCTTAAACTTAGGTCCTATGCATGTGTTATAAGGGGATATATAATGAGACTTTAGTTATGCTTTGTAATCCTTTTGTATAAATAAATTTTTTATTTATTATTATGTTAAATTTGTGAATTTCAAAAGTCTTGATAAATATAGGATGAAGTTTTATATTATTGATGAATTTTTGAAAAAGGGTATTTTAAAATATTTTTTGTATACTTTAAATAATTAATAATGTAAAATGATTTTAAAAAAATGGTCTTCTACAGTTGTGACCAGTAAGGAATTTAGAGTCTAATAAGATCAACTTATTTTTTAGTGAATAATAAAGTATGAATAGTAATATTACCCTTATGAATAGTAATGTGACCAATGGAATAGTAACCTCACTTAATAAAGTATAAATATAATTTAGGCATCTTGAATGGTGAAGTGATACAATAGCATAAGTAAATAACTGTTTCAGAAATTATTAGTTAAGTATTAGTATTTTTTTCCAGGTAAATAGTGTTTTTACTTAAAAATTAAATATCTCATAATTAAAAAATTATTTTCATAAAATGGAGTTCATTTTTGAATTTAGAGTATTGATATTAGGTTATGTTGAATTTATGATATTTTTTATAAATTTTTTTGTTTTTCGGTGAATAGTAAAATTACAGTTTTAAGTTTCAGTGTGATTAATGACATCATTAATGATGTAATAATGATGTAACCATTTTGGTTGACTTTTGAATATTAAGATATGTTATGAGGTGTCCAAAGTGGCCAATACCATGGGCCAATACCATGTAAAAGACCATGGTTTTGCAAATACCACAGATGAGGTGTCCCTTGGAAATTAATTAAATATTCCCTCACTTTTTATATAAATACCAAGGAATTATCTCATTACTTTATCACTCCAAAATCCTCCTCAACAAATCTATGGTCTTTTTAACTCCCAAGAAGTCCTCTCAGGGTTCCCTCAATCCCCCAAGGTCCCATCCTTCAAGATTTCGAAGTCACTCTTCAAGGTAAGGGAACCTTTCACCCTCCTATTTTAAGTCATGACTTCCTTTATGTTATGTCTTATAGTTTCCATTTCATTATGTGGGGGTATGTTCTTATATATATATTTATTACTGTAAATTTCATGTCCAAATGATTAGATACCCTTTCCACTCTCATAAAGTGATTTTCTAAAATTTTAAGTGACGCCGTTAGGCTGCCGAATTTTCGAAAAATAAATAACATCTTCTATTTTCTTTCAAGTTTCCATTTAATATGGTATGTCATTAAAATATCAATACCATGAAATTATTTATATTCTATTACATAACTATACTATGTTATGAGTTATTTCTGAGTGGGTGACCCTTGTCCCCTCTCTTTTTAATGTTTTCTAAAACCATGTTACGTTGCCGTTATGCTGCAGAATTTTCGTCTCAAAATCTCTCTCTTTTTCTCAAAAAATTCTCTAGTATTATTTATGTGAATACCCAAATCTACTTTCATTACTAGGGGTATTAATCAATACATAAAATTGATCTATTTGATTCTATAATTGACATACATATAACCCTCACTCCCTTTCCATGGGTTATAAATGACACAACGATCAAGTTTTTAAGAACTTTTAAAACGTCGTGATTTTGAAATGAAACCCATTTATTTTATTCTATATGGGTTATTTATGAAATGTTTGATTATGATATATGTGTATCACATGAAAATAAATACATATTAAGGGTTCACCCTGATAGAACTCCAATTCATTGGGTAAATAATTTAATATCTATAGATGACTAGTTTCACGATACATTAGTGAATAACCTTGGTAATTTTTATAACACCTTGGGGATGAAACTTTCTGATATGTTAATGAATGTCTAAATTAAATTTTTTAGACACATATTCAAGTTATGGTTCAAGTTTTTTAATTATTATGTGCCTCTACTTTCATTTCTCATGTCTTTATGTTTTTCATCAAGTTCTTATTGATATCACAAGTAAACTGATTCCCTTGCTTTCCTTACTGGGCCTTCTGCTCACCCTTTCCTTTGATGCATGTCTTCAGGTTATGAGATGCAATAGTTGTAGATAGGATGAAATTTTCAAGAGGATTTTTCCATGGGGTTTAAAATAGTGTTTTAAGTTTTCATGTATTTTGTTTCTGATTTCCAAGACACTAGACATTAAAGATCCTTTATTTGTAAAATGTAATGAAAAGTTATGTAATAAAAAGGCGGGATGCTATAATCATTCCATCCAGTTCATGAAGAAAAATCCACCCATATTCTAGGGTGATTACAAACCCAAAAAGGAGGTGTGGCTGAATAGAATGAATCATATCTTTGATTTCATTGGCACACCATTGGAGTTGAAAGTCAAGCTGGTGACTTATATGATCCAGGATCTTGCACATCAGTGGTGGGATCTAGCAGTGAAAGATAAATTATATCAAGTCCTTACTTGGGAGGATTTTGAGGAGTTTTTTTTTTAAAAATTCTATCCCCACACATTCAGGATCCAGAGAACAATGAAATTATTAAGCCTAAATCAGGAAAATATATCTATAATATAATATGTGGCTAAATTCATGCATTTAGTGAACTTTACACCAGAAGTTGTGGTGAGTGTATCTTGAAGGAACATATATTTGAATTGAGTCCCAGATGGAAGATTCTCTTGAAAATTTTGGTACTCTGTATTACGGAATATATAAAGATGGTGAATAGAGAAAAAGTGGATAAACATGATATATTTGGAACTATTAGATGAGAAAGTATGATGATACCTACAGGAAATGGTGGGAACTCGAATGATAGGAGAAAGCAGAAGAGGGAAACCTACTTCCAAGGTGGGATCAAGACTTAGAATTAGACAGTTAGATCAATGAACCTTCCTCCATGACCAAAGAGACAAGTGGTATATTTTTAATGTGGTTCCTTAGACCACATCAAGTGACAATGTACAACACCACCTAGAGAATGCCATAATTGTAACAAGGTGAGACATCTTAAGTGATATTGTTACAGTGCTCCAAGGTATGGTGCTAAATACACTTCTCAGGTGTTTCAGGAATTGTATGCTTCAACTAGACAAGGACATAAAAATCAATCTTATCAATAGATTAGAGCTATCCATGGTGATTCTAGGAACACCATGACTCCTCAGCAAGGTCAATCTCAGCATGATAACAAAGAGAAGAGTGTAACAATGAATCAATTGTATGGAGATTAGAAGGTGACTATGGACGATTAATATGGACCATCTATGGTGATAGGTATGATTCTTTTAAATTATACCCTTATTCAAGTTTTGTTTGATTCTAGTACATCATGTTCCTTCATTGATTCTCATGATTTTGATTTGTTATGTTTAAAACTTGATATGATTTTCTATATGATAAAACTCCAAACTACTATTGAGAAAAGGGAATTTAGAGACTTATTATGTAGATAATGTTCTATAATGGTTGATGGAGTTGAGTAGAAGTGGGACTTCTCAGTGTTAGAGATGGATGTCTATGATTTAATTTTGTGTATAGATTGGTTGACAACGTTCAAGGATCACATCAACTTTTATAGCTGAATAGTTAGTTTCAAAAATGAGAATGGCATTGAGCATATCTTTAGAGGAGAGAGGGTCGTAAATAAAGGTGAAATGGGATTGTTGGCACCAGTGGTGGCAGTGATTTATTATCAGTTGGAAGCATTGACCTTAGCATCGATGGAAGAGATTGAGGATATCAGTTTTCCAGTAGTTGTGGATCAATTTCCAAATGTCTTTCCCAAGGAATTCTCAGGGATACCACCTATAAGGGAAGTGGAGTTTACAATTTATCTCCTTTTAGGGACCATTACTATTTCCCTTCCTTCTTATAGGATGGCACCAAAAAAATTAAGTGAATTTAAAGTGAAATTTAAGGAACTAGAAAGAAAAGGTTTCATTCAGCTGAGCACATCTCCGTGGGTAGCACTGGTCTTATTTGTGAAGAAAGTAGATGGAACTCTAAGACTATGTTTAGATTATCATAAACTTAACCAAGTTATGACCAAGAATTGGTATCTAGTTCCATGCATTTATGATCTATTTGATCAATTGAGGGGATCCCAGTGGTTCTCTAAAATTGGCTTGAGATCGGTTTATAACTAATTGTGAGTTTGAAAGGAAGATATTCTAAGGATATCTTTCAAAATCATATATAGACACTATAAATATGTATTCATGACTTTTTCTCTTATGAATGCACCAACAGTCTTTATGTCATTGATGAATCAGATATTTAAGATATATCTGGATTCTTTTATTGTGTTGTTTATGGATTACATATTAGTGTATTCAAGAACAAAGGATGGTCATGAGAAACACTTGGAAATAGTATTGGTAATGTTGAGAGATTATAGTCTGTATGTCAAATTATCAAAGTGTTATTTTTAGATACAATAGGTAAGTTTTCTCTACCATGTAATTTATAAAAAATGTTTTTCTATGGATCAAGAGAAGATAGAAGCTATTGTCTCTTGGAAACCCCCCAAAAAATTATTTGATATACAATGTTTTCTTGGTTCAGCTGGTTATTACTGATGATTTGTGCATGACTTATCATGACTAGATTCACCAATGATAGATTTTAAAAATAAAAAAGTTCCATTCTAATGGACTTAGGAATGCCAGAAGTCTTTTCAAGAGATGAAATTTCATCTTACATCTGCACCTATCTTGATTTTTCCAGAATTAAGATAGGGGTACATGGTGTACTGTGATGCTTTGGGATTTGGGTTGGGATGTGTTCTCATAAAAGGATACCATGTTGTTGCTTATGGTTGAAGGAAGTTGATATTTCATGAGAAGAATTAACCAACACACAATTTTGAGTTAGATGTAGTTGTCCATGCCTTGATTACTCAGTGTCATTATCTCTTTGGTGAGAAATTTACTATGCTTACAGATCATAAGATCTTGAAATATATTTTCCCACAATGGGATTTTAATATGACGAAAAGAATATGGATGGAGTATCTTTATATATTTGACTTTGACTTGATGTATACACTAAGAAAAGGTAATTCAGTGGCTGAAGCATTAAGCAGAAATTCATATGCTTAGTTGAAAAAAGAAGCTTCAGATGAATGGCAGTTGATGTCTGTCCTAGCCAACATGCATGTGGAATGTGAAAACCAAGGTACTGTTGCAGTTTTATTTTCATTCTCTTTGGTTCCTAATTTGGTAAAGATATTCAAATAATCAGAATCATCTGATGAAAAATTCTTGGTTATGAGTTCAAAACTCAATGGTGGGGAGACCACTGAGGACTAGAAACTTGATGAGAGTTTAGTTTTGTGGTTCATAGATTGGATGGTTGTACCTATGGATTTTTAGGATGAAATTATTCATGATTACCTCCATTACAGATGATCTATTCATTCAGGAATACAAAATATGTACATGGTGTTGAAAGCATAGTTTTTGTGGATTGGCATGAAAAGGAAAGTGGATGAGTTTGTCTCAAAGTGCTTCACTTGTCAGCAAGTTAAGGCAGAGCATCAATAACCAATAGGTATGTTACAATATTTACATATCCAAGTGTAGTAATGGGAGTATATAGTAATGGATTTTGTTAAAATTCTACCAATAATGGTTTGGAAACATGATTCCATATGGGTGATAGTGGATTGAATCACCAAGTTATCCCATTTCATCTCTATTCGTGAAACTCATATGGTAGAAGATCTATCCAAAATCTATATCCAATAAGTGGTAAAGAGACATGGCATAATAGTTTAGATAGTCTTAGATAGAGATCCAAGGTTCAAATCTCATTTTTGTAAATCCTTACAGAAATCCCTTGGGACTCAGTTGACTATGAGTACGATGTATCACCCTTTGACGGATGGCCAATCTGAAAGGATGATACAAATGTTTTAAGACATTCTACGAGCTTGTGTAATGGATTTTGGTGTCTCATGGGAGGATAATATACCCTTAGTATAATTATCACATAATGAAACTTATCAGGACTTGATACATATCACTCCTTTTGAATTATTATATGAGAGTCCTTGTTGTTATCCACTTTATTGAATGGAAATAGGTGAGACTTCACTAGTCGGGCCGATCCCTATCCAAGAAATGACGGATAAGATTTAGTTGATCATAAAAAGGATGGAGACAACTCAAAGTCATCAGAAATCATATGTAGATCATCGATGACGACTGTTGTCATTTGTAGTGAGTGATCATGTGTTCTTAAGGATCTCTAAAAGGCTTGGACATTGTCATTTTGGGAAGTAGGGAAAGTTATATCCTTAATATATTGGCCCTTTCAAAATACCGGAATGAGTTGGAGAGATAGAATATCGGTTGGTCTTGCCACCACAATTTAGTTTGGTGTATAATGTGTTCCACATATCTCATTTGAAAAAGTATCAGCCTAATCTTGACCATGTGATCAGATGGGATCATATTGACCTAGAACCAGATGCTTTGTTGGTACATATCCCAGTGAGGATTGTGGATAGTCAAGAGAAAGTCTTGCATGGAAAAAGAATTGGTCTAGTGAAGGTTTTATGGGAACATGGTCAGATTCAGGAAGAGATTTGAGAACACGAGAAGGAAATAAAAGAGTAATGGCCGAAACTCTTTCAAGGTAGTGAATATTTTCTACTTTCTAAGGACGGAAAGACCAATGGTGGGGAGAATGTTGTACCCCTGGTTTCTGGTATGTAACCCTTACTCTATGATTTTCATGTTTATAAAGTGTAAGGGTGAAGGATGGTATATTTGGGTAAACTTTTGTTAATTTTTTTTAGGACAAATGGGATGCACATAGGCTGCACATGGTTTGTATAAATCGTACAAATATCATAGGAGAAACCGTGCGTAGTAGTAGTTTTGAGGCAGTAGATTCGGCATGGTGGGTGCACGGTTAGGGAGACCGTATGAGGAGGCCATGCGGGGGTTTCTATAAGACAGTATCTAATGCATGGTTAGTTCATGGTTTGTATAACTGTGCGAACTAACCATACACAGAGTTAAAGTTAGATCCTAAAAAATAAGATCTCACTTGTTTTGCCTCTAACTCTCTCATTTTTGATCCTTAGTGTCCCAGAATTGGTATTATTCTCCATTGAAGGTAGTATAACCTCTCCCAAGTGATTTTAAACCAATATAAATCCCCCCTTGGAATTTTTACACTCGATTCTTGTGGCAAGTGTCGTTCTTAACCGTTCTTATCATGTTTTCTTATATTTACATAGATCTACTTATCCTATCCTCTTAGTTTCTTAGATATAAAATTGTTATGGGTAGATATAAGATTTTGGATTACAAATATGATGACATTTGGTCTTGATCATGTTAGTATAAGATATATAAGGCATTTTCCTAGATAATCAACATGGTTTCGTGAGCATTCTTTTTCCATTTTTGGTTTTCGTCAAAACCTTTAAGGTAGGTGGCTTCACTCTCAACTCCTCTTAGTATAAATGAATGGAATTGTTTAAAATTGATTTATTTTTTTGTATTTTATTATGAATTGGATTTTTTATGATTTATATAAACCCTCTTTGGTGATGGGTGTGTAAAATCTGGAAAATTGGTGCTTTTGATTAAAGTGTTAGATTCTTGATTTTAAAATGTGGATTTTAAAATCAGATTTATCTAGAATAATAGTGAATGGATTTGATAAAATGTTTTCAATAAAAGGAATGAATTTATTGAAATGGAATGTGTGATTGAAATTTGGTTTGTTTAAATGGGTTTCAATAAAAGAACGATTTTATTGAAATGGTTTGAAATGGTTATGTGAAATGATTTTGACATAATAATGGTGTCTGTTTATAAAGAATTTATGAGGCTTGGTAAGATTGTGCTCGGTGCCAAAGGTGTAATGGAAAATGGGGTATAATTATCATGTGACGACATGGTAGATCGACGAGAGACTTCTCATGAGTATGAAACTATTATAATGAAGCATGCATAGTTGGTTGTGTGAATAAGTGGAATGGAATGGTTATACCAAAATGATCATGAGGAATGGTTTTAAAGACTTGTTTGGTTGTTTTTCTAGATGTATGAATTGCTGGAAAATTGTTAAAATAACACTTGTGCACTTTTGGTTTTAAATGGTTTTGATTCTTGTTTATAATTAGTTATAAACTATTTTTAGAAATTGTTTTATATAAACTATTTTATATAAATGTTGCAAACCTTTATATCCTAGTGGCATGAATAGGGAAGTAATTTGGGGAAGCCTACTGAGTTTTATACTCACCCCTGATTTGGAACTTTGGTGCTTTTGTAGATGCTATCTTCTGGGACATGGTAAAAGGTAAAGTATCACACACATTTAGCACCACCTCATGATAATTGGGATGTTTGATGATGTTGGAGCATAGAGCTTATGAAGCATGGAGTCTTATGGTTGTATTGGAGTTTCTTGTAGTTATATTCCATTGTTTACTTTGATAGTTTCTTTGTCTTCTACTATAGTACATTTTGGTGTGGTTTCATTATAAAGATGATTGTTGAGTTGTCTTGTTTTTATCATGCATCATATAATGGTTGTTTTGTTAGTGGTTTATTTATTAAAGGGTAAATCATTACCCTCTTTCATTTGAAACCCTTTGGAATTTATTTCTAGCCTTTTTCATCTTGGGGATGTCACCTAAGTCCTAGTAATGATTCATTATATTCTCAATTCAATGAGAATAAGTAGGTTATTACACATATCATAGATTTCTACAATTCAAAGATTGTCAAAAAATTTACCATTTTTTGAAAATACTATAATCATGATTTTAAAAACAACCATTTTCATTATTTTCAAAAATCATAACTTTTTGTCCATTTTATAAACCATTAAAATAGAATGAACAATTCATTCCTACTGGGAAGTCTTACTAAAATTGCATGTCATGAAACTATCATTGGATAAACCCATGACAATGAGGTGTCAACTCACCTAGAAGTGTCGTAAAACACTCATGTACCTAAACAAACAGGTAACTTTAAGTTCACTATAAAGAGGTTAGATATTCATTTTTATGATCTACATTTCAAGTACTGACAATCATACTCCTTACTACCATCCCAATATAGTGGCTGATACTATTTCTAACTTTAGGACTAAACAAAACTAACACTATTTGTCCCAAAAAGATATTTGGACAGACTAATACCGATACCATTTCATATGTTAATGAATGAAAAATTTGATACCATTTATTCGAAAATGAAAGATGGACCGACCAAGACTGATACCATTTGTAACATCTCACCCCTTCTCATTGGCTTGATAAGTGACAAGTATGATATTAGGCCTTAGTTGACTGTAACACCCGAGACTTTTATGTTATATAAATCATCAAAGGAATCTTTTTCTACACACAACACTTGCTTGACTTTCTTTACACGAAATCGTGAGCTTCCTTGATAGCTTGCGTCGTACGTAATACCGAGTTTCACTAAACAATGATATACTATTAAAATATTATTAAAACTAGCCGTTATGAATAGTAATAACCAGTTTTTGAAATTTTATAAATTTTATTTTTCAAAATGGACTTCATTTTTGGATTCAGAATATCGAAATTAGCCTAGGGTGAAATTTTGGTATTTTTCTGAAAACTTTCAATTTTTGATGAATAGTGAAACCACTAAGTGGTAGTTAAAAAAAATTGAATTTTTCATAAAACTTAATTTTACCGCTTCTGTGAGTGGAATTTCGAAAATCTGAGAGACACGGTTAATATCAAGGACTAAAATGTGGTTCAATGAGATGAAAATAATTTTTGGTGAATAGTAACTTTTTACCTTTTTTTTACCACGGTTAAAAGTAAATAGGGTAATTAAGGGTAAAAATGATATTATTATTACCCTAACACATGTCCTAATTCTATTGGACAAGTGTAATTCGACCAAAAACAAACTTAGGAATAAAATATGACCATTTAGTCCCACTTGGATTAGATTAGGACATTTATTATTAATTTATTTAAAGAAGGGTTAAAATAGTTAAAATCAAAGTTTAATAACTAAATCATTTTTAATATGGGGTTATACAAAATATAAACTCGACTATAAATATTCATTAGAAAGATAAAAAGATTTCATACATAATGATATTTTATTTGTAATTTTTAGACTTTAAATAATTTAATTTATTTATGACACAACGATGATGCAGTAATTATCTTATTAATGAAATATTGACATAATTGATGTTATAAATACCCAAATAAATATAATTTGAGACTTTTTATGAATTATACTATTTTTCTAGGTTAATATGACATGTTATTATTGATTTAATTAACTTTGTTTGAACTTATAATTCTGTTATGATTTTCACAAAAATCAATTACTAAATAGTGTCAAAATTGACATAAAATAGTTTTTAAAACAAATATTATATTATTAATTGTTATTTTATTCCTAAAAATCTAAGGTTAGGCCAAATTACTTAGATAAAGTTATATATATTAATAATAAACAACTTGGGGTTCGTTTGGCTTGATATAGTAAGTTTATTAATCTTATAGTATAAGAACACAAGAAGACACGGTAAAAGTAAAATTATTTAACTTAATGTTAAATCTAAATGATAAGGTTAAAATAGGAACCTAAACTTGTCTAAATTCTATTGGATGAGAGGATTTCGACCCATCCCCACCTTAGCCTCTAAATAAATCAATTTTGAGCTATTTAAAAAGTAACTTGACTTTATAATAAAATAATATTTTTAGTTATTCCAAAGGTGCCCCTCTCCTCCCTTATAAAAGGGCACCTCCTCCCTCTCTTCCTCACACCACTTTGAGCCTTCAAGATCGGCCAACCCCTGACACTTTATCCTCTCCACTTCTCTAGAGACATCCTAGAGGTCCTGGTCTTCTTCAAAGACCAATTTTAGTGCCCGAAAAGAAGGTCTCAAAGAAGCACTTCAAAGAAGAGGTAATGTCCGTTACCGATTCTTTCATCTTTATTTCTTCTTACACTTCTTCTTCTTCTTTAGTTGTTTCATTATGAAGTAATAACGTCAGTATCACTCATATACTGATATGTTATTATAAGTATGAAACAACCCTATTTCACCATCTATCCATCCTACAGAAAAAGAAATCACCGCGCGTGCGTACATACGGAATACCGTCTCCATGCCGTGGTGTAATCTATTTTCCACCACCACCTCACTTGGATGGGTATAATGGTGTAAATAATGACTATATATTACTATTATAAAGTGATACTGATTCTGAAATAGTATACATACACTCCAATACAATTCCACGATCATAGGAACGATATCATCACTCGTGTGTACGTACAGAATACCGTCTCCACGATGTGATGCGACTCGTTCTACATGATCTTCATTTCACAATGATTATATAAATGAATTGAATGAATGAATATTATATATATTACACTAATACCATTCTGTAAATGAGGTATCTATAACCTAAAGAGAAGAATAAGAATTTATTCAACAAAACACGCATAAGAACAAAAAGTTATAAACACCCGAATAACAAGTAGCAATGAAATATTACTACTAAGAAGCTAAGAATATGACCATATATGATATCATAAAAATAAGTATGATTCTGGAATAAGTCAATAACATTATTTAAATCATTATACAGGAGGTTCGGACACTTACAAATCATATCGGAGCTAAGGTAAGGGAAAATATCACAATCTCATTTTTATCCGAGATTGTTTATACTTTGAAATTTACTGGGGTGTATTTTATCATCCACATCCATGTTTCCTAAATATGTAATATTTATATCCTTATACAATAGTTTATATCCAATTTTACCCTTTGGTGAGTTTTTAGTAAAAGATATGAAATGAATCTTTTGTCGTTTTTCGTACGAGGTACTTTTTGACTTTTCCGACAAAAGTACGAAGAATGTTTTTTTTAACTTATACGGCATGAATGGATTTTTAAAACATTATTTCCAAGAAGATTACTTTACAAGTTTTCAAGTTTATTTTTAATCAAATTCTTTTAGTTTATAATTGTACGACATGTTAAGAAAGGAAAAGTGTTTTTGAAGAAGAAAGTATATTTTCCTCAAGAATGGAGTTCAAGTGTTTTATCAAAATTATTTTCCATATAAGATAATAAAGGGTTCTATTTTTATCCCTATTATTACATGGATTTGATTATTTTGTGATGGAAATATTTTTATGAATTCCTTTATCTTATATGAATTGTTTTATGATGTCATGTTGTTTAAGAATCCCATTTTTTTACATGGGTTATGCTATGATGTATGGTTTATGATTTTGTGGCACACATAAGAATGGTATCATTATGAGATGGGTGGGACCTATATCTCCCTCCAATTCATTGGGTAAAGATTTTATATCTCATGATATAGACATGGCTGGAATGGTAGGTTATACCGGTTCAGTGAAACAGGACTGAAATGAGGGTGACTCGGTTCAGAAATGGACTTTGTCCACTAAGATAGTCTTGGCAATGAGTCTTGACTAACAAGAAATGATTCTATATGATTATGTGTGTATGCCACAAAGTTTCATGTTTTAAGTTATGATTATTGGGATTACATTTCACTTCTATGATTTATCCCATGTTATGATATTATGATCTCTTTTTTAGGTTAAGATTTCCAAAAGTTATGTTCTTATGTATATGATGTGATTGATATTTCTTTTATTTACCCTTACTGAGCATTTGAACTCACCCTTTTGTATGTTTTATTTCCCCAGTTCAGGAAGAAGGTTATTAATTAGGATATTCCAAAAAGGGACTCTAGATATGATGAAATAAATGGGAGGCAAAGTAGATGCTTTATGAACCAGTTGTTTATGTTTCCCAGTTTCTAAAGACTCTATACCTATACGGTCCTTTCTTGGTTTTGTTATATGTTGTAATAAGTGTGCTTCAATTCTTAAGTAATAAAAATGTATGTAAAGTATGAGTCGTTATAGTTGGTATCAGAGGAAAGGTATAGTCAACCTTTGGAAACTAGGATGCGAAAGCCTTAGTAAGAACCCTAAGGATAAGTCTAAGCATAGAACACAATCTTAGTGTTTTAGAAATGGCCATGAATAACCTAGGATAAGACCTTAAGTGTGAAATTTTATTCTTGATTATATGGTTTTCCTATTATAATTAGTGTTGCTCACACTATTCTTCTTGGTTTTAGTCAATGGATGGAACCCGAAGGAACCGTGTTAATGCAGAATGCGATGGGAAATGCAATGATTATCCCCCTGAGCAACCAAACGTTATGGGAGATGGAATGAAAAATCTTGTATCCATGCTCACACAACTTTCTCAAGCTATGAATCATGCAGGACTTCCAAACGAGCAAAGGAAGGAGCAACATTCTGTTGAATCCTTCATGAGACAGTGTCCACCTTCATTCAGCGGGTCTACTGATCCATTAGTTTCTGAACAATGGATTAGTACTACTGAAAAGATATTTTCAGTTCTTCAATGTTCTGTGTAACGCCCCGACCCCTGCTACCCAGAGTCGGTGCATTACTTCGTAACATTGGCATGATCACAAAAGATCAAGTCTCGAAAGACCGATTAGTTTAGTAGCCTTGGAAACACTATATATATCCATAAATGTTACATTACATCATAAGATGAAAAACTATAATAAAAAAGTCTCCATAGACCACACTCATATCCTCTTCTGACAATCCCTGCAGGTCATTCATAAAATACTTCTTCACATCCTGGAAAATATTAAAACATTGAAAGGGGTGAGCTCAGATGCTCAGTAAGGATAACAATATTGCAGAAGCTTTCATAAATAAACATAAAAATTTAAGGCAATGTATAACTAAAACAAAAGCCTTTTAAACCTGAACATCAACATAATATGGCAAAAGTAAAATGAGATAATTCCATTCACTTCTTCACATGGATATTCTACTGGTTGAATAATCACATGCAATATCAATAACCACTTTCATAATGAGGGAATGTATAATGCCAGACATTCTGAAACATTTTGTCAAGGCCTCGGCCAAGACGTCTAAAATGATTAAGGCCTCGGCCAAAACCATAAATCAAATTGGGAAAGGGCATCAGCCAATTCCACGTATAGTTGTCTCATGAGACCTACCGATGCATCGAGGAGCTATAGCGGACTCCACCCGTCACTTATTAAGTCCAATACATTCCTCATATGAATAGGTTTAAGCATATCATAAACCATAACATAATCGTATCACATAAAACATGCATAAAGGAAACATAACATTTCCACATTTCAATCACAAGATATCAATACAACACATTGATATAATAAAAACGCTTTCAAAACCATTTTCAATACCAAAATAAGAGAAAGATAAAACTTTGTATATATTTTTCATTAAAAAAATGATGGCTTGTAGAGGAAGTCGAAACTCAAATAATGGTCACGGCGGCGGAGAAGTCGTTGTCGCCGCATAAGTACGGAAAGAAAAACATCCCCTTTTTTCGTTTAGCAAAACGCTTCGTATAAAAAAGATTCCTTTTGAATAAACGTAAAAGTCAAAGGGGTTTATACACCGTATAAAAGAAAGTTGTGTATAAAACCAAATATGCCTCAATGAAAGGGGATTGAGACGAAGTCCTTAAAAAGATCATTTTTTTAAATAAATTACATCTATAATGTGTATTCACTATAAGTACACATAAATAATGTAAAAATACAAGATAGGACATAATAATATCATTACATAATTTGAAAGTAGGAGATTAACCCAAAGAATAGAAATTGGGTTAAGAAATTCCCTTACCTCGTGTCTGACTTGACTCAACCGTTATTTAACCTCCTGAATAATAAACTAGAGTTAATATATACCTTATTAAGAACCATTTTCAATTTCATTATCCTTTTTATATCACTTATTACAATGATATTAACATTATGTAATTATTTAAGTTAATAACGGTCGTTTTGTCGATCTTTGGTACTTGAGTCAAGAATAAACTTCTTATAATTACAAGTTGTTTACGTGGTAGAATATCCATTATCTCCAGAATTATATTCATGATTTAGATGTCATATATATCATATATATCCAGTATATACATTCATTTATAATATTACGTAACATTTAGAGGTAAGAAATGAAATGCACCGTTCATGGAGACGGTAAGCCGTACGTACGCATGAATGCTACTTTCATTTCTATTTCGTATTTAATGGAATGAAATAATAATGATATAAATGTATAATATAATTCCAGTATAATATAGTGTATAATACCATTTACTCCATCCTTTATACATCCCACATATGACATTAACGATTCAAATCACTTTGAGGGGGCGGTAGTCCGCACTTCCTAAAATGAAATTATCGTGTTTACCCATAATGGAAATCATAAAGTATGCCATAAATGAGAAATAAAGAAGCATAAGTAAAACATAAACATATTATATATCATATATAAATATAGTGACATCTTAATGGCCACCTTTTAAGGTGTTATATGAGTGTTGAACAATCATCGTTTCGTGAGGCAGAAATTCGCCATCCACAGAAACCGTATGTTCTTTAACCATTAGAAGTAGGTGTGTGTAAGTGTAGATCGAATCCTTCTTATAAAAACATCCTATTATATTGAGTATACTTGTGTTGTTACAAAAGAAATGAATAAAAAGAGTTTAGGGGGTTGGAGAAGAAAAATAAAACAAAACAACATTAGAGAAGACATTACCTTTAAATCGGGTAACTCTTTTGATTTGAGCCAAAGGCTTCCTTGGGAAGAGTTCTGCCCAAAGTGAGGCTTCTAGGAGTAATAGGGGAAAGTTGGGAGAGTATTTGGGCAGAGGTTGGCCGAGCCAAATGGATTGAAGGTGTGAATAAGGTGGGAGTGGTGGGGGCCTTTTATAAGTGGAGAGGAGGGGCACTTTTGGAAAGTAATGAAATGTTATTCTATTATACAATGCTTTTCGGATTCTAAAGGTCCCACACTTGTATAATTCAAGGATAAGGTGATAAGGGTTCGAAATATCCTCATCCAATAGTCTTTTTACAAGTGTAAGCCTTGGATTTTACATTATCTTCTCATTTTATTTAAATCGTTAAATAATGAGGTCATCGCTGCATCATAATGATGTCATAAATAATTTAATTTATTTAATGTCTAAAAATTATAAAAAAAATACTATGATGTAGGAAATCTTTTTATATTTCCAATGACTATTTATAGTCAAAAATATTACTTGTATAACCCCATGTAAAAATTATTTTAGTAAAAAATTTCATGTTTGTGTCATTTTTTTACTTTAACATTAAATAAAAGGTATTTATGTCATTTTCTAACTAAAGTGGCTCCATGGGGTCCCCAAGTTGACCCATGGATTGTCTTGGTCGGCCATGACACATCCAATGAGGTTAGGACATGTGTCAAGCTCATCTCATATTATTAAAACATTATTTTTACCTTAAACTACACTAATTACCTCTAATCGCGATTAAGAACTTAAAAGTTACTATTCACCAAAAATTATTTTAATCCCATTGAACCACATTTTACTTCTTAATGACAACCATGTATGTCGGATTTTTAAAATTCAAAACACAGAAGTGGTAAAATTTTATTTAAACGAAAAAATTAGTTTTTATAAGTACCACTTAGTGGTTTCACTATTCATCAAAAATTGAAGTTTTTCAGAACAATGCCAAAATTTCACCCTAAGCTATAATTGATATTCCGAATTCAAAAATGATGTCTATTTTACAAAATTCCAAACATATAAGTTGCATTAATTAATTTTATAATTAATTCCCGCTGTCACAACAAATAGTGTGTTTTTAAGAAACAATTTATATCAAAAGATTGGCAATTGTTTATGTCCAATTTCAATGTTAAATTAATTATAATGACCACCATTGTATAAAATGGTAAAAATATATTCTAATTATACCTTAAAACCACTAAATAGTATAATTTATCACTATAAATTATTTTTATTTAAAAAGTTGTTTTTAAGTATTTTTCACTATTCATAAAAAATTAGAAGTTCTCAGAAAATTACAAAAAATTCAACATAGGCTAATTTCAATATTAGGAATACAAAAATGAAGTCCATTTTGAAATATAAAATTTCTATAAATTTTAAAAGTGGTTATTACTATTCATAACGGCTACTTTGATTAGTTGCGGTGTGTTAGAACTCGAAGTTGCGTACAATGCAAGCTATTGCATTATTGAATGAGAAGCGTATCATGGAAGCTCGGGGTGTTACATTCTGAGCATGATAAAGTCATCTTAGTAGTTTATCGTTTGGAGGGTGATGCTGATCAATGGTGGAATCTTATTAAGAATACGAGGCAAAGGGATGAAATTGAGTCCATGGAATGGGACGAGTTCAAGAACTTATTTTTCAATAAGTACTTCCCTCGTATTCTCCAAACAAAGATGGAGAAAGAGTTTCTTGAACTGAAGCAAAAGGATGATGAATCTGTTGGTACCTATGAAGCAAATTTTACAAGACTTTCAAGGTACGCTTCTGGTATTATTATCCAACCTGAGAGTAAGATCGATCGATTATTTAGTGGCTTAAAACCAAGTCTTCTAAGGGACTTAGCCATAAGGGACTTCAATAGCTATGAGGAAATCGTTCGATGTGCTCTCAAAGTTGAGATGGAGATTGGAGTAACCCATCAGTCATATGGGTTTGATAAGAAGAGGAAAATGGAATTCAAAGGAAAATCTAAAGAGCACACTAAAAAGAAGATGAGCTTTCCCTTATGCTCAAAGTGTGGAAAGAAATATGGAGGGAGTTGTCTTAAAGGGACAAGTAAATGTTTCAAATGTGGAAAGGAAGGTCATCGGGCATTTGAATGTCGCGATGATGGGAAGAAGATGTCTAATGATGCAAACAAAGGAAGGGATACACAGAATGAACCTATTACACTTCAATGTTTCAAGTGCAAGGAGATGGGACATTATGCCAATAAATGCCCTAATCCAAGGGTTGATGATGATGGTCGACGTCAACAAACTCTTAAGGCTAAAGACAAAGGAAAGTCACATGCAATTTCTATCAGCGATGTGGAGTACGATAACGATGTGGTGAAAGGTACACTTACCATCCACTCTAAAGTAGCAAATGTTTTATTTGATTCTGGATACACCCACTCTTTTATTTCTGAAGAATTTTCTAAGGGTATCACCGTATTACCTCAACAATTAGATGTTGAGTTAGCTATGACAACACCTAATGGCACAACAGTCGCATCAAAAGTTTATAATTCTTCTCCGATTGAAGTTTGTGGGAAAGTGCTTCCTGCAAATCTTGTGATCCTTCCTATAGTGGAATTTGATGTGATTCTTGGCATGGATTGGCTTTCTCTACATGGAGCTCATATCAATTGCCAAAGAAGGGAAGTCACATTTCATATTCCAGATTAATATATGATCGTCTATCGATGCAAGGATGAACATAACCTTCCAGTGGAAATTTCTTCCATTTTATGGGTATTGATTCCACTAAATGAAGGTTATTTATCTCAAATGGTTGGTGAGAAACTCACGATTAAGAATATGCCCATTGTATGGGAGTTTGATGATGTCTTTCCGGAGGAATTACCGGGTCTTCCACCGAATCGTGAAGTTGAGTTTTCAATAGAACTCATACCGGGTGCTTTGCCTATTTCAAAGACACCTTATAGAATGACCCCAATTGAGTTGCAGGAATTGAAGAAGCAACTCCAAGAGAATCTTGATAAGGGGTTCATACGCCCTAGTGCGTCACCTTGGGGAGCACCTGTTCTGTTTGTTAAGAAGAAAGATGGATCAATGAGACTCTGCATTGATTATCGAGAACTTAACAAGATCACTATCAAGAACAAATATCCTCTCCCGCACATTGATGACCTATTTGACCAACTACGCGGAGCTCAATAATTTTCCAAAATTGATCTTCGTTCAGGGTATCATCAATTAAGGGTCAAAAGGGAGGATATACCAAAGATGGCTTTCCGTACAAGGTATGGACACTATGAATTTATAATGATGCCATTTGGTCTTACTAATGCCCCTGCTATCTTCATGGATCTAATTAATAGAGTCTTTAGAGACTATCTTGATCAGTTTGTGGTAGTCTTTATAGACGATATTCTTGTCTATTCAAAGAGCAAGGAAGAACATGAAGATCACTTGAGAATTATATTGAAGACCCTGATAAAGGAGAATCTTTATTCCAAATTTACCAAGTGTGAATTTTGGCTTCAAAAAAATTGCATTTTTGGGTCACATAATCTCAAAAGAGGGGATATCTGTGGATCCAGCAAAAACAGAGGTTATCGAAAGATGGTCGAGACCAACAACAGTAACCGAGATCCGAAATTTTCTTGGTTTGGATGGATATTATCGACGTTTTGTGAAAATTTTTTCACGATTATCTAATCCACTCACCAAGTTGACTCGGAAAGGAGTTAAGTTTGTTTGGACGGAGGAATGTGAAGAGAATTTCAAGGAGTTAAAAAGAAGGTTATCCAGTGCACCTGTGCTCACACTGCCTTGTAGTGGAGAAAGGTTTGTGATCTACATTGATGCATCCAAGAAGGGATTGGGGTGTGTTCTTATGAAAAATGATATGGTGATAGCTTATGCCTCACGACAGTTGAAAATACATGAGCAAAATTACCCAACTCATGATTTGGAGTTAGCTGCAGTAATCTTTGCATTAAAGATTTGGAGGCATTACCTTTATGGTGAAAGGTGTGATATTTATACTGATCATAAAAGTTTAAAGTATAGTTTCACACAAAAGGATCTGAATATCCGCCAAAGAAGATGGTTGGAGATGATTAAGGATTATGACTGCTCAATTCATTACCACCCTGGGAAAGCAAACAGGGTGGAAGATGCATTAAGTCGACAAGAACATGCTAGTTTATCCATGATGAGGATCACAAAAGATCCAATATTTATGGATTTACAAAGGATAGATCTTGGAATTATAATGAAAAGGAAAAAATCGTATCTTTCTCAAATGAATGTTCAACCATCTATACATGTGAAGATTAAAGAGGCACAGAAAGAATATGTCGAGTTACAAAAGAAGGTGAGAAATGTTCCTGAATTAAACCTTGATTGTGATGGGATAATAAAGTTCAGGAATCGGGTTTGTGTTCCTCCCATCCCTGAATTAAAGAATGAGCTGCTGGATGAGGCTCATAGTTGTTCATTCTCTATTCATCCTGGAAGCACGAAGATGTATAGGGACCTGAAAGAGTACTTCAGGTGGGATGGAATGAAAAGAGATGTTGCTGAATATGTCTCTCGATGCTTGGTTTTTCAGCAAGTTAAAGCTGAGATACAGAAGTCTAAGAGGATGTTACAACCATTACCCATACCCGAATGGAAATGGGAAAACATCACTATGGACTTTGTCACAGGACTTCCTAAAACATCCAAAGGAAATAATGCTATCTGGTTCATAGTTGATCGTCTTACAAAATCTGCACACTTCATTGCTATTAGAGAGGATTTCTCTCTGGATCATCTTGCTAGGATATATGTAAAGGAAGTGGTAAAATTGCATGGAGTACCACTTTCTATTATATCTGATCGGGATCCGAGGTTTACCTCAAAGTTCTGGCAAAGTCTTCAGCATACTCTGGATACAGAGTTGAGTTTCAGCACTGCTTATCATCCTCAGACAGATGGTCAGTCTGAGAGAACAATTCAAACTCTAGAAGATATGTTGAGAGCTTGCTCTATGGATTTAAAAGGTGGTTTGGATCAACACCTACCTTTGGTGGAATTTTCTTATAATAATATCTTTCACTCTAGTATTCAGATGGCTCCTTATGAAGCTCTCTATGGAAAGAAATGTAGGACTCCAACTTGATGGGATGAAGTTGGGGAAATAAAGCTATTAGGACCTAATCTCGTTGATGAAATGGCAGAAAAGGTCAGATCTATTCAACAACACATAAGAGCAGCTCAAGGTCGACAGAAAAGTTATGCCGACAACCGAAGAAAAGACCTAGAGTTTGAAGTGGGTGATAAAGTGTTCTTACGAATATCTCCCTGGAAGAGGGTTATGAGATTTGGAAAGAAGGGGAAGTTGAGCCCTAGATATATCGGTCCTTTCGAAATACTGGATCGTGTTGGGAAGGTAGCTTACTGATTGGCGCTTCCACCGAATCTCTCTCAAGTTCATGATGTGTTCCATGTATCTCTCCTGAGAAAGTACATACCTGATCCTTCACATGTACTCAGCTCAGAAGTTGTACCGCTGGAGCAAGATCTTTCTTATGAAGAACAACCGATAGAGATTCTGGATCGTAGCGAAAAAGTCCTATGAAGCAAGACCACTTGATTGGTGAAAGTTTTATGGAGGAACCACCAATTAGAAGAAGCTACATGGGAGCTTGAGGATATGATGAGGGAGATGTATCCTCATCTGTTTGATACAAAGTGAACGAATTTCGAGGGCGAAATTCATTTTAAGGGGGGTATAATGTAACACCCGAGACTTTTATGTTATATAAATCATCAAAGGAATAGTTTTCTACACACAACACTTGCTTGGCTTGCTTTACACGAAATCGCGAGCTTCCTTGATAGCTTGCGTTGTACGCAATACCGAGTTTCACTAAACAACGATATACTATTAAAATATTATTAAAACTAGCCGTTATGAATAGTAATAACCACTTTTTAAAATTTTATAAATTTTATTTTTCAAAATGGACTTCATTTTTGGATTCGGAATATCGAAATTAGCCTAGGGTGAAATTTTGGTATTTTTCTGAAAACTTTCAATTTTTGATGAATAGTAAAACCACTAAGTGGTAGTTAAAAAAACTGAATTTTTCATAAAACTTAATTTTACCACTTCTGTGAGTGGAATTTAGAAAATCCGAGAGACACGGTTAATATCAAGGACTAGAATGTGGTTCAATGAGATGAAAATTTTTTTTGGTGAATAGTAACTTTTTACCTTTTTTTTACCATGGTTAAAAGTAAATAGGGTAATTAAGGGTAAAAATGATATTATTATTACCCTAACACATGTAATAATTCTATTGGACAAGTGTAATTCGACCAAAAACAAACTTAGGAATAAAATATGACTATTTAGGCCCACTTGGATTAGATTAGGACATTTATTATTAATTTATTTAAAGAAGGGTTAAAATAGTTAAAATCAAAGTTTAATAACTAAATCATTTTTAATATGGGGTTATACAAAAGATAAATTCGACTATAAATATTCATTAGAAAGATAAAAAGATTTCCTACATAATGATATTTTATTTTTAATTTTTAGATTTTAAATAATTTAATTTATTTATGACACAACGATGATGCAATAATTATCTTATTAATGAAATATTGACATAATTGATGTTATAAATACCCAAATAAATATAATTTGAGACTTTTTATGAATTCCACTAATTTATAGGTTAATATGACATGTTAGTATTGATTTAATTAACTTTTTTCGAATTTATAATTCTGTTATGATTTTCACAAAAATCAATTACTAAATTGCGTCAAAATTGACATAAAATAGTTTTTAAAACAAATATTATATTATTAATTGTTATTTTATTCATAAAAATCTAAGGTTCGGAAAAATGACTTAGATAAGGTTATATATATTAATAATAAACAACTTGGGTTTCGTTTGGCTTGATATAGTAAGTTTATTAATCTTATAGTATAAGAACACAAGAAGACACGGTAAAAGTAAAATTATTTAACTTAATGTTAAATCTAAATGATAAGGTTAAAATAGGAACCTAAACTTGTCTAAATTCTATTGGATGAGAGGATTTAGACCCATCCCCACCTTAGCCTAGAAATAAATCAATTTGGAGCTATTTAAAACCGAACTTGACTTTATAATAAAATAATATTTTTAGTTATTCCAAAGGTGCCCCTCTCCTCCCTTATAAAAGGGAACCTCCTCCCTCTCTTCCTCACACCACTTTGAGCCTTAAATCTCGGCCAACCCCTACCACTTTCTCTTATCCACTTCCCTAGAGACATCCTAGAGGTCCTGGTCTTCTTCAAAGACCAATTTTAGTTCCCTAAAAGAAGGTCTCAAAGAAGCACTTCAAAGAAGAGGTAATGTCCGTTATCGATTCTTTCATCTTTATTTCTTCTTCCACTTATTCTTCTTTAGTTGTTTCATTATGAAGTAATAACATCAGTATCACTAATATACTGATATGTTATTATAAGTATGAAACAACCCTATTTCACCATCTATCCATCCTACGGAAAAAGAAATCACCGCGCGTGCGTACATACGGAATACCGTCTCCACGCCGTGGTGTAATCTATTTTCCACCACCACCTCACTTGGATGGGTATAATGGTGTAAATAATGACTATATATGACTATTATAAATTGATACTGATTCTGAAATAGTATACATACACTCCAATATAATTCCACGATCATAGGAACGATATCATCACTCGTGCATACGTACGGAATACCGTCTCCACGATGTGATGTGAATCGTTCTACATGATCTTCATTTAATAATGATTATATAAATGAATTGAATGAATTAATATGATATATATTACACTAATACCATTCTGGAAATGAGGTATCTATAACCTAAAGATAAGAATAAGAATTTATTCGACAAAACATGCATAAGAACAAAAAGTTATAAACACCCGAATAACAAGTAGCAATGAAATATTACTACTAAGAAGCTAAGAATATGACCATATATGATATCATAAAAATAAGTATGATTATGGAATAAGTAAATAACATTATTTCAATCATTATACAGAAGTTTCGGACATGTACAAAGCATATCAGACCTAAGGTAAGAGAAAATATCACAATCTCATTTTTATCTGAGATTGTTTATACTTTGAAATTTACTGGGGTGTATTTTATCATCCACATCCATGTTTCCTAAATATGTAATATTTATATCCTTATAAAATAGTTTATATCAAATTTTACCCTTTGGTGAGTTTTTAGTAAAAGATATGAAATGAATCTTTTGTCATTTTTCGTACGAGGTACTTTTTGACTTTTCCGACAAAAGTACGAAGAATGTTTTTTTAACTTATACGGCATGAATGGATTTTTAAAACATTATTTCCAAGAAGCTTCCTTTACAAGTTTTCAAGTTTCTTTTTAATCAAATTCTTTTAGTTTATAATTGTACGACATGTTAAGAAAGGAAAAGTGTTTTTGAAGCAGAAAGGATATTTTACTCAAGAATGGAGTTCAAGTGTTTTATCAAAATTATTTTCCATCTAAGATAATAAAGGGTTCTATTTTTATCCCTATTATTACATGGATTTTATTATGTTGTGATGGAAATATTTTTATGAATTCCTTTATCTTATATGAATTGTTTTATGATGTCATGTTTTTTAAGAATCCCATTTTTATTACATGGGTTATGCTATGATGTATCGTTTATGATTTTGTGGAACACATAAGAATGGTATCATTATGAGATGGGTGGGACCTATATCTCCCTCCAATGAATTGGGTAAAGATTTTATATCTCATGAGATAGACATGGATGGAATGGTAAGTTATACCGATTCAGTGAAACCGGACTGAAACGAGGGTGACTCGGTTCAGAAATGGACTTTGTCCACTAAGATAGTCTTGGAAATGAGTCTTGACTAACAAGAAATGATTCTCTATGATTATGTGTGTATTACACAAATTTTCATGTTTTAAGTTATGATTATTGGGATTACATTTCACTTCTATGATTTATCCCATGTTATGATATTATGATCTCTTTTACAGGTTAAGATTTCCAAAAGTTATGTTCTTATGTATATGATGTGATTGATATTTCTTTTGTTTACCCTTACTGAGCATTTGAGCTCACCATTTTGTATGTTTTATTTCCCCAGGCCAGGAAGAAGGTTATTAAGTAGGATATGCCAAAAAGGGACTCTAGATATGATGAAATAAATGAGAGGCAAAGTAGATTCTTTATGAACCAGTTGTTTATGTTTCCCAGTTTCTAAAGACTCTATACCTATACGGTCCTTTCTTGGTTTTGTTATATGTTGTAATAAGTGTGCTTAAATTCTGAAGTAATAACAATGTATGTAAAGTATGAGTCGTTATAGTGACACCCCCAAGACATCAAAGGCTGAAAATAAATGAAAAGGGGATCAAGAATATTTGGGGGATGATTTTACCCTTTTAAAGAAAAAACATCCAAAATATTTAAATAACAACCAACCAAACCTATATATGATGCATGAGTACAAAAATAAAACTAAAACATAACCAAACCAATAACCCATATCAGAGTACAAGAGGAAACCAAAAATACACACTCAAAGAGGGCTAAAATACCACATAACTCAAAACTCAAAAGTGACATAAACCAACAACACCCAACCTATTCTAAGATCCAACTTCACATATATTCCCATAGTATTAAGAAGCATCACTAAAGAATTAAGATATTTTTCCTTTACCTGTGTATCGATAGATAACATATGAAAATGCATAAAGGCACCCAAGAAGAGGGTGAGTCTAAGCTCATTAGGATTTTCCCAATGACTTCCCAACTCAATCAACTAGGAAAAACTTATTACCATAATTTATATAAAATAATTTTAAAGTAATTTAAATATTTTACATCAAAACCATAAATAATTTACCATGGAAAGTGATAAAACAAAGGCTTTAAAAAAATTTCTCAATTTAATTGGTATTTTATTTTCCATGTTCACACACACAACCATACACACAGACACACACACACACACACACACACTCAATATTGGTGTTACGATTGATGGTGGAAATTAATGTCCATACTTTGTACCGCTTTTATGGTGGTACTTCATGACTATTATCTACCTAATCAACACACGTCTAACCGATTATGCCAGAACAACACAAATTCATTCCAATAAAAACATTTATTTCTTTAAATTATTTCAAAAAATACTTTACATGCATCAAAATTATACCATAACTTTAAAATCAACATTTTAAAATTATAAACCAAAGGTCTTTTTCAAAATCCATCCAATTTTCCCACAATTTTCCAAATCCAATTATAATTGGGATTTCCATTGAGAATCACACAAGAATTTCACCACAATTTCAATAAAA
This sequence comes from Viscum album, assembly GCA_963277665.1. Lineage (NCBI taxonomy): Eukaryota > Viridiplantae > Streptophyta > Magnoliopsida > Santalales > Viscaceae > Viscum > Viscum album. Next base: position 1,411,645,299 of record OY728133.1, on the reverse strand, counting down.
ACATTTAATTAAATATAATACTTCAATTTCTAAATCAATTAGAGATAAGAGAAAATCCACCTACCTCTCAACATTGTAGAAAATGTTGAAATGGACTAAAAAACTTCAAGATCTGATCAAAACCCACATCAACTTCACTATATCCAATAATATTTCATCATAAAACTATTCATAACATATATATTTTTATATATATATAGGACTAGATATATGGTTTTGAGAGAGATAATAACCTTGGATCTAAGAATAATGAGGAATAATAGGTATTTACTAATGAATCTAGGCCTCAAATGCACTTTGATTCACCTAAGGATCACTCCTAGATTTAATGGGATCATCTCTCACAACTTGGGAGAAAAATGAATTCTAGTTATGGAGGGATTAGTGGAAAATTTGGTTCAAAAGGATTAATTTAGATTAGATCCACAATTTAAAGAGAGACAATTGTATGCTATACAGTTAACCCATATAGTTTGGAAAACCGTGTGCCAACCATGTGGTGCTACTATCTTAAGCCAACCCCTCTCATGGTTGGATCACACCGTTAGACAAAACATGCACCAACCACACTTTTACCTCTATTTCAAGAACCATGACATCCACTAGGCACTCACATGGTTTGACCAAACCGTGCACTAATTGTGTGCCTACCCAATGTCTACTATCTTCCTTTGCACATTTTCCTAGAGATGGTGCACAATTTCTACTAACTGTGTACAAATCGTGAACCTCTATAAAAGCCTAAAAAACATTACAAAACCTCTCAGAACCTCTAAAAACTTAATCTTATCATTATATATACTCAAAATACATGATTAAATTGTCATATACCTAAAAATAAGGGTGATACAATCAACTTAGGTTTCATATTCTTCAACCTTCTCAAGACATGAATTATCTCTTCACATCATAATAACACTTGATTAACTTTGATACATGAAAACTAATCTTAAATCACTACATGATAATTTTAATGTGATTTATGAAATACAAAATAAAACAATATAATCCCATTTGAAATTAAGAATTACCTTATGAAGTTTCTCGATTAATATAATTAGTTTTGGTTAATTCTTCCTCATTCAATTTTTATCTATGTGATCTTGTTCTTCATGAAATACAGATAAAAATATCTTTATATATCTTAAATCACAATTAATTTGTGATGTTTAAATCAAGGAAGATCAGTTTGGGAATCATTAAGTTTTAATTCCCTTAGAATATTTCATTCTGAAATTTCTCAAACATTACTAACTTCTCAAATCTATTTTTTACTAAGTTTTGATCCTTAAATAGTCCCATTATGAAGATTAATCCTTAAAAGTATCATACCTAATAAGTTATAAAATGAATCTTATGGAGTTATGAGTCTTTATGACTTTACTAAAATCCTCTACCAACTCTTATGGGAATTGAGAGTTCTATTGGATCTGTGTGAATATACATGAGGGGGTGTTGTCTCAGAGAATGGATAACTAAAAAATCAAGAGGGGGGGGGGGTAAATGAGTCCTTAAAAATTTTATTTTCAAAAAACTCCCTATTCAAGTATGATAGATAAAATATTTTTTTCTTAATATGAAATGATATCATAAATATAAAAACTTAAAGGAAAGAGATTTATCATAGGATATTTATAGTGGTTTAGAGAATAGAAATACCCTAGTCCACTCCACCAAAACTCTAATCTATGAGTTTTGTGATTTTCACTATAACATCCCTCTTACTAGGGGATCCCAGTTGAGTACAAGTAGCTATAACTTAATACAAAATCCCAAGATCTCTCAACCAGGATCTCTCTTTACAAGACCTATCCGTGGTCCCAACACATACTCTACAATGAGTGTATAAAAAATAAAATGAGTAAACTTTTTGAATAATTATTACAACACATAGTTGTAAGCAACAACTGATAGTAGTAGAGGATACATCTTAAGAAAATGATAGTCTTCAAGGTGTAGCTCAGAATGATCTTTAGTGAAACTAATAAACTTATAAGAACAACATGAGTGTTTCTATTTGATCTTTTATATGTATAGGCATTTAGAGTATTCATATTCATGTACGTTCATTCTATTCATTCTTCTTTCACATCTATTTTTCATGTAGTGGATAACTGTTCCTTTTATATATTATTTTTTAAATTAAGCAAGAGATAATAATAATGGTCAAGTTGATAATCCATTGAAAAGTTAATATGATAGGCTATTAATGGTGTAACGACTTGGAATTTTGAATAAATTTTGTTTCCTAACTTTGTGTGTTATTTTATTTTATACTCAACAAAACTATTTCATTTAATAAAATGAGTATAATTAAAATAAGACTGTTGGGTTTTGACTATTATATGACCATTGGTCAATATGACCGTTGGAAACTAAATGTTGAGATTATTGTCTATAAATACAAGTGATCTTGATTAATTAATATACAAAGAAGATTCGATGGCCCCATCCAATAGTCTCGATCCGATCAAAGCCCATCTGACATAACACAGGAAGGAGGTAGCACCTTTGGGCTTTACTCTAGACCAAAACCAAGTTGAAATTCATCATGTAAAGCTAGAACAGAATCACCTTTGCGAGAAGTTCAAGTTGATAGAAATCACTAATCGGGAAATGTTGTCCGATCCACCCCAAGATTATATCACGCTAACACACCTTACTCTTATGTCCTATGATGGTTTTATAAGGGGTTATGTAACTAGACCATAATTACCTTGTGTAATCCTTTTATTTAAATAAAAATTGTGATGTCTTATTATGGTGAAGTTTGTGAATTTTCAAATGTCCAGATAAATATAGTATGTATATTATTTATGAATTCTAGAAAAAGGATATGTTAAAATATTTATTTAAACCTTAAATAATTAATAATGTGTAATGATTTTTAAAAAATAGTCTTCTACAACTGTGTTCAGTATGAAATTTAGAGTCTAATAATATCAACTTAATTTTTGGTTAATAGAAATTATGAATAGTGATTTTATGCTTATGATTAGTAATGTGACCAAATGGATTAAGTAACGTCACTCAAGAAAGTATTAATATAATTTAGGCACCTTGATTAAGTAATGTGATTCAATAAAATAGGTAAATAACTATATCAGAAGTTATTGGTTAAGTATTAGTTTTTTCAGGTGAATAGTGTTTTTTATTTAAAAATTAAATTAAAAAATATTTAGAAAAATATTTTCATAAAATGGAGTTCATTTTTGAAATTAGAGCATTGATATTTGGTTAAGGTGAATTTTTGGGATTTTTTTGAAACAGTTGAATTTTCAGTGAATAGTGTTTTTATTTAAAAATTAAATTAAAAATATTTAGAAAATTATTTTCATAAAATAGATTTCATTTTTGAAATTAGATCATCGATATTTGGTTAAGGTGAAATTTTGGAATTTTTCTGAGAAAGTTGAATTTTCAGTGAATAGTGAAAATAAAGTTTTTGAGTTTCGGGTGTTTAATGACATCATTAAGGATGTAATAATTATGAAATAATTATGGTAGACTTATGAATAGTAAGATAATGTATTAGGTGTCCCAAGTGGCTAATACCATGGTAAAATACCTTGGGCAAGCCCATGGTTTTTCCAATACCACTGATGAGGTGTCCCTTGGCAATTAATGCTTTGTCCCCTCACTTCTCCTATAAATACCAAGATTTTCCCTCATTCATTTCATTTCCAAATCCTACCCAATGAAGTTCTGGTATCTTTACCTCACAAGAAGTCCTCCCAAGGTGCCCTCAATTCCCCCAAGGTCCCAACCTTCAAGCTTTCGAAGTTACTCTTCAAGGTAAGGGATCCTTTCACCCTCCTCTTTTAAGCAATGACTTCCTTTATATTGTGTCTTCTAGTTTCCATCTATTTTTGTTGAGGGTATGTTCTTATATGTTATCATTACTCTCCATTTCATGTCTAACTATTTAGAGACCCTTTCCTCTCTCATCAATTTGTTTTCTGAATTTTTACGTGACGCCGTCAGGCTGCCGAATTTTTTCGTAAAAGGAATCACATCTTCTCTTTTCTTCCATGTTTCCTTTTCATGTGGTATGTAATTAAAATTTCCATACAATGTTATTATCTAAATTTAATTATGTATTTATACTATATTATAAGTTATTTATGAGTGGTTTACTCTTGTACCCTCTCTTTTCAATGTTTTCAAAAACCTTGTTATATAGCCGTTATATTGCAGAAATTTTGCCTCAAAATTTCTATCTCTTTCTCTCCAGAAATTCTATGGTTTTACTTATGTGAATACCCATACCTATTTAATTTATTTTGGAGTTCGTAAATATATAAATATTATGTATTTTATTTTCTAACTGACATACATATAACCCTCACTCCCTTTCCATGGATTATAAATGACATATTGGTCTTTTTTTAAGAACTTTTAAAACGTCACGATCTTAAAATGAAACCCATTTATTTTATTCTCCATGGGTTATTTATGAAATGTTTGATTATGATCTATATAGATCACATGAAAGTAAATAAATATTAAGGGTGCGCCCTGATAGCGCTCTAATGCATTGGGTAAAGAATTAATCTCTAGAGATGACAAGTTTTACGATACCTTGGTGAATAACCTTGGTAATTTTCATGACACCTTGGAGATGGACCTTGGTCATATGTTCATGAATGTCTAAATGAAATGTTGTAGCCACATATTCAATTTATGTTCCAAGTTATTTTCTTTATGATATGCCTATTTCTCCATTACTCATGTCTTCATGTTTTTATTCAAGTTCTTATTGATATCACAAGTACATTGACTCCCTTGTTTACCCTTACTGGGCTTTCTGCTCACCATTTCCTTTGATGTCTATCTCTAGGATATGAGATGTAGTAAATGTAAATAGAATGAACCTATTATAAAGCCTTACAAGTGGTTTAGAAGGATGTTTTATGTTGTTCTCATGTTTTATGTTCCTGATTTCCAAGACACTAGACTTTAAAGATCCTCTCTTTGTAAAATTTAATGAAATGTTATGTAATTAAAAAGGCAGGATGTCATAGTTGGTATCAAAGGATAGTTTAGTTATTTATGGAAATTAGGATATGAAAACTTTAGGAAGAACCCTAAATATAGGAAATATTCCTGGTATTTTGGTGAGTATTGAATAAGTGGTTTATCAAGAAAATACATCACTATCTGGATACGAGCAGGTAGAGGTGGATCTGGCACAAATGTACATAGGGGTAAAACCCTAAAACACCTCTTTGAGCTAGACTTGAACGAGAAATGGTACGCGACAATGGAACTTGCTGCACTCTTGGTTACGACACTCCTAGGGGATATGTTTGGTTAATCGAAAGATTTTTATGAATCATTATGAAGGAATTATAGAAAAATGTATTTATATAAGCATGAAGTTTTAAGACATAAAATCATTTTTAGTTAAAAGATTCATAAATGAAATAATTTTCTAGAAAATGTCCCCATTGTCTAGGAATATGTTGAAATATTTCCTGAGGAGTTACTCAGACCTCCCCCAGAAAGAGAGGTAGAGTTCTCCATTGAACTCGTACCTGGATCTCATCCGATGTCAAAGACCCCCTATAGGATGTAAAATGCTGTTCTAGAGGAATTAAAGAAACAACTCCAAGATATTTTAGAGAATGGGTTTATCTGACCAAGTGTGTCTCCTTGGGGAGCACCAGTTCTCTTTGTGAAGAAGAAGGATGGATCGATGTAGATATGCATTGATTATAGAGAACTGAATGGGATCACAGTGAAGAACAAATAATCACTTCCAAGAATTGATGACTTATTTGATCAAATTCGTGGGGCTCAATTCTTCTCTAAGATTGATCTTCGTTCTGGTTATTATCAATTGAGGTCAAAGAATTATGATATTCCAAAAACTGCCTTCCAATCAAGATATGAGCATTATGAGTTTGTTTTTATGACCTTTGGACTGACTAATTCACCTAATATTTTATAGATTAAGAATTATTTAATTTTAGAAACTTATGTCTTATCAAATGGATATCTTTTGTATAGTAAAATGATTCAGTGATTAAATGATATTGGTTATTTTGGAAGATGTTTTATCTTTTGGAGTACTATATGCCTAAGGGAAATAAAATACTATAGGATTTAAATTGAGGAGGAATGGTTGAATTATTTTTTGTAAGAATTTATGTATTTATTGTGGACATATGGTGATTTGGGTTATTTCTGGAAAATGATGAACCTAGCATAGAGAATATGTGAATAGGTTAATTACACTTTAGTATGAGACTTTAATAGTAGTCGATGTTATTTAGACATAAATGTTAAGATTTATTAGGGAAGACTATGTGATTAAATCCTTATGAGTTTTGGGTTCCAATATTAGTTTGGATTATTCTGAATAATTTTAAGGATGATTGTATATTGAATGGTCTTTCTGGAACTTTGGGTACTTTTGTATAATTTTTGAGATTAATATTCATATTTCTTTTTATAAAGGATTATCCTTTTTTGGGATTATATGATATTGTACTAACCTTTTTAGTTTTAGTTGATAACTAAATACAAGGGAAAAATATAGTTATTCTTTTGTGGATTATGTGATTCTCTAGAAGATGATTCTTATGATATTGATGATACAAAGTCTTTTTGAATGCTTATTGTTTGGAAAAAAGATTAGTCTTGGTGGAAACTTATTAAGGGATGAAACTATACTTGAAGGTAAGTATGTTTCCTTATGTTTTTATTCTATGTAGTAAATGAATTCCTCAAAATTATGAAATGGAACGTAAAACAAAAACATTATTGGTTTATGTTTCCTATTGGGTAATCAAAGACTGTTTAACACATCATAAGTTTGTGATCTTCTTACGGTTAATTTTCTCCTAATCATGTTTTCTATCACTCTACATCAGAAATTGACCCTTTGTTTTATCTTATATATCCATGTTTTCCTACATGGAATCCTAGTATTGGTTAACTCAGGTGACCTTTGTAATTCATTTTCTTTCTTTTAAAGTAATAGTTTTACTGACTCTTTTTCCTATGTAGGAGTTTCAATGAAATTTCCAAGCCCAATTTTAAAATTGCAAGGATGTAATTTCTTAAGGGGGGAAGAATGTAACGACCCAAAATTTTGAATAAATTTTGTTTCATAACTTTTTGTGTTATTTTATTTTATACTCAACAAAACTATTTCATTTAATAAAATGAGCATAATTAAAATAAGACCGTTGGGTTTTGACTGTTATATGACCGTTGGTCAATATGACCATTGGAAACTAAATGTTGTGATTATTGTCTATAAATACAAGTGATCTTGATTAATTAATATAGAAAGAAGATTTGATGGCCCCATCCAGTAGTCTCAGTCTGATCGAAGCCCATCTGACAGAACTCGGGAAGGAGGTAACACCTTTGGGCTTTGCTCTGGACCAAACCCAAGCTGAACTTCATCATGTAAATATGGAATGGAATTTCCTTCATGAGAAGTTCAAGCTGATAGAAATCACTACTCGGGTAATGTTGTTCGAGCCCCCCCAAGATTCTATCACCCTAGAACACCTTACTCTATGCTAGTGTTATAAGGGGTTATGTAACGAGACTGTAACTGCCTTGTGTAATCCTTTGATTTAAATAAAAATTGTGATGTCTTCTTATGGTGAAGTTTGTGAATTCTAAAATGTTCGGATAAATATAGTATGCATATTATTGATGAATTCTAGAAAAAGGATATTTTAAAATATTTATGTAAACCTTAAATAATTAATAATGTATAATGATTTTCAAAAAATGGTCTTCTACAGGTGTGTTCAGTATGAAATTTAGAGCCTAATAAGATCAACTTAATTTTTGGTGAATAGTAAATTATTAATAGTGATTTTATGCTTATGATTAGTAATGTGACCAAATGGATTAAGTAACTTCACTTAATAAAGTATTAATATAATTTTGGCACCTTTATTAAGTAATGTGATTCAATAAAACAGGTAAATAACTGTTTCAGAAGTTATTGGTTAAATATTAGTTTTTTCAGGTGAATATTGTTTTTTATTTAAAAATTAAATTAAAATATTTGGAAAATTATTTTCATAAAATGTAGTTCATTTTTGAAATCAGAGCATCGATATTTGGTTAAGGTGAATTTTTGGGATTTTTTTGAAACAATTGAATTTTTAGTGAATAGTGTTTTTATTTAAAAATTAAATTAAAAATATTTAGAAAATTATTTTCATAAAATGGAGTTCATTTTTGAAATTAGATCAAATATATTTGGTTAAGGTGAAATTTTGGGATTTTTCTGAGAAAGTTGAATTTTCTGTGAATAGTGAAAATACAGTTTTTGAGTTTCAGGTGTTTAATGACATCATTAAGGATGTAATAATTATGCAATAATTCTGGTCAACTTATGAATAGTAAGATAAGGTATGAGGTGTCCCAAGTGGCTAATACCATGGGAAAATTCCATGGGAAAGCCCATGTTTTTTCCAATACCGTTGATGAGGTGTCCCTTGGCAATTAATGCTTTGTCCCCTCACTTCTCCTATAAATACCAAGCCTTTTTATCATTCATTTCATTTAAAAATACTCCCCAATGAAGTTATGGTCTCTTTACCTCCGACAGAGTTCTCCCAAGGTTCCCTAAATCCTCCCAAGGTCCCTACCTTCAAGCTTTTGAAGTTACTCTTCAAGGTAAGGGATCCTTTCACCCTCCTCTTTTAAGCCATGACTTCCTTTATGTTGTGTCTTCTGGTTTCCATCTATTTTTGTTGAGGGTATGTTCTTATATGTTCTCATTACTCTCCATTTCATGTATAATTGTTTAGATACACTTTCTTCTCTCATCAATTTGTTTTCTAATTTTTTATGTGATGCTATTAGGCTGCCGAATTTTTTCATAAAAGGAATCACATCTTCTCTTTTCTTTCACGTTTCATTTTCATGTGGCATGTCATTAAAATTTCCATACCATGTTCTTATCTCCGTTTAATTCTTTATTTATACTATATTATAAGTTATTTATTATTGGGTTAATCTTGTACCCTCTCTTTTCAATGTTTTCTAAAACCTTGTTATATAGCCGTTATGCTGCAGAAATTTTGCCTCAAAAATTTCTATCTCTTTATCTCCATAAATTCTCTGGTTTTATTTATGTGAATACCCAGACCTATTTCATTTCTTTGGGAGTTCATAAATATATAAATATTATGTATTTGATTCTGTAATTGACATACATATAACCCTCACTCCCTTTCCATGGGTTATAGATGACATATTGATCTTTTTTAAGAACTTTTAAAACATCACGATCTTGAAATGAAACCCATTTCTTTTATTCTCCATGGGTTATTTATGAAATGTTTGATTATGATATATGTGGATCACATTAAAGTAAATACATATTATGGGTGAGCCCTGATAGCGCTCCAATTCATTGGGTAAATAATTAATCTCTAGAGATGACAAGTTTCATGATACCTTGTTGAATAACCCTGGTAAATTTTATAACACCTTGGGGATGGACCTTGGTGATAAGTTCATGAATGTCTAAATGAAATGTTATAGAAACATATTAAAGTTATGTTCCAAGTTATTTTCTTTATGATATTCCTATTCTTCCATTGCTCATGTCTTCATGTTTTTATTCAAGTTATTATCGATATCACAAGTACATTGACTCCCTTGTTTACCCTTACTGGGATTTCTGTTCACCCTTTCCTTTGATGTTTGTCTCCAGGATATGAGATGCAGTAAATTTACATAGGATGAACCTATGATTAATCCTTATAAGTGGTTTAGAAGGATGTTTTATGTTGTTCTCATGTTTTATGTTCCTGATTTCCAAGACACTAGACTTTAAAGATCTTCTGTTTGTAAAATGTAATGAAATGTTATGTAATTAAAAAGGTTGGATGTCATAAATGGCATGTATATATTCCTTCCAAATATAGAATAATCTTATGCAACAACACTTTCAGAGGTATTCTTCTTTGTATCTTTCCATTCTTGGCAACATGACACTTTGTACCAGTCGATCTTTCTTTAAATGGGAAATCACTTTTATGATATGCTCTAAAGGAATGAAATGAATTATCAATATATTAACAAAGTAATCATGACATTCTTCATGAAATATAAATTTTTAGTAATATATTTATATATAAATACTATTCTTTATAAGATAAACTTGTGAGAGACTTCATATGATAAAACAAATCTTTGTCTTCTTTAAGTTGTAAGATAAAATTAATTCATTGCTATGTAGGATAATTCTTCAGTGTAAGATAAATATGTTACTAAGGTGAGATACTTATCCTTAACAATTTCTTCTAACATTCACAAGAAAATCTTTTTGAAATATATTTTTCATAAGATAACAACTTCTCATAACTTTATTTTTTCTGAAATATCTGAATATGATCAAACAAAAACTCAATCATACTCTTTGTAGGATAATATATTACATATTATGATAAAATTTCAACACTGACATTTTTTATTTTGAGTAAACAGAATATAATCTTTGATTCTAATAAGATAAAATACTTTGTTATAAAAATAATACTTTAAACATCCTAATATAATCATTTATGGAATCAATGAAAGATAAATTCTTTTTATAAATGTAATATGAAACACTTAGGACAAACTTGTTAGAATAAAAATAGGGATTGTTAAATTCATAAAAACACATAAAAACTGAGATATATTTTAACAACATATTTCTATCCAATAATCTCCCCTTTTCAATGATAACAAAAATCATGAAATAAAAACAAAAAATTTCAAAAAAAATGAGCTTTTAACTTTCAAAAACTTCTCCCCTTAGGATATTTTTTTTGAAAATATATACTCTTCCTTTTTCTTCTTCCCCTTTTAAATAAGTCTAAATTATAAATTTTCATAATCCCATTTCTCAAAATAATTTTTTGAAAATTTTCATTCTCTCTTTCTTCTCCATAGAATAACAATCTTAACACTTAATTTTTTGTATTCTCTTTTACTTATCCCCCTTTTTGTAATATCAAAAATAATCAGAATAAGAAATACAATTAACATTGCACATGAACAATAGTAAATAGTTAATTCTACTGATTTTGAATAGAATTTGACATAAATTTGTTAAGTGATTAACGAGTAAGGAATTATAGAAATAACAAATGAAAAGTAAACACTTGGAAATAAGTAAAAACATATTGAATATCTGAATAATAAGATTCAAAAAAATAGTACAAAATAAATAGATAAAAATATAATAAGACAAGAATAGTGAATGAATAAAAAAGAGATAGAATCATATTGAAAAAAACTTTAGTATAGAAATGCATTAAAAGAATGAAAACTAAATATTCAAGAAATAAAAATAAAAAAATAACTATTCAAGTGCTTAAAAAAACTTAACCAATCAAGATTCAAATGTTTATGAAAAATAATTCAAATGTTTACTAAAAAACAATTTAATTTTTTAAAGTATGTCATTCAACCAATAAAGATTCAAATTTTTATAAACTACCCACACACCGGGTGACCATCACATAAACTGGGAATGATGCTTCAACTCTACAACATAAAATGATTATTTAGAGGTGGTTTCTTGAAATACTAAGGATGACCTGAGGGTAAAGAGGATAAAGGCATAAGAGCATCATTTGTTTCACTAATAGCATCTTCTAATGTAAGTAAGGATGATTCGAGCCCCACTCGATCACTCTGAGTGATCCTTATAGAAGTGGATTCGATGTTTGAAAAAAATTGATGAGTTGTCACTATATAAAACTTATCTAGAGTTTAAAAAATATAGTTTATAAAATGATTTAGGTATAAGAAAAGATTTTTTTTCAGAAAACCTTATATTTTCCCAGTGATTAAGAGTAGCAGGATCAAAGATTTATTTTAGAATCTGTGAAGAGGATGCATGAAGATCAATGATGGGAGGTCCTGGTAGGCATCTCACTCTAATATGAAATATGGAATACACACAAGCATAAATCATTTTCACCATGTAATTATTGAAAAAGTCTAAAATAATTGTAAATCCATTCCATATACTCTTTGGGAAATATATAAAAAGGTTATAAACATCTCCTTTTTTGGAACAATTGACTACCAACTTATTTATGATTTCAAACTGGTTATCTTAGATTCCTATTGAATGATAAACTGAAACAATAAATTTTCCTTTCATGGGAACTAGACAGTCCTAAGTCTCAAAAAAAGAACTATCCTTCTCATCTTCTTCTTCATCTTCTAATGATTCTGGATTCATATTGGTTACAAAAATTTTGTGCATATTTTTAAATTTCTTTTCCAATACTTCAAAGTTATTGTCTAGGGATCCAACCATATTCTATAAACCAGTAATAATGAAACTTACATCTTTTTTTTCACTTGAGATATCAACTATTGAACTACAAGAATATTATCTTGTAATAGGGTGCTTATTTCATTCTCAGACTAATCAATTAACACAAGAGAATTCTAAGGAAAAGTAGGAATCATTCCGATTTTAGCTATCAAGTCCATTTGAAGGTCTTGAATTAATTCCTTGGGCAGAAAGTCACACTGTATAGAGGAAATTATATAATTCATTGTGTTTATCTCTACATATACTCTTTATAACCTTGGGAAAACATCTGACTGATTCAAGGTTTCTGAGGAGGTTTCTACTAAACTTTTATTAACCATAGACTAAACTAACATCTTCACTTATTTAACATAATCCTGTGAAATAGAATTATCAATAAGATTATTAATTTCTTTCCTAGACTCTAGATTATAAATTTTTAAAGATTTGAATTCTGACATCAACTTAAAGTAGCTTTCTCTATATCTTTCTTCAACTATATCCAACTCAGCTGTTAGGATTTATGATCATGTATGCTATCTATGAATTGAAGATAAAGTGTCTTAGTGAAGTTCCATACTCATCACATCATCATTTTGTTGTTTTTCATCAATTTTAGGTATCTCATCTTGATAAAGTTCTTCAGAAACTGATCTAACCCTTTCACTTGAAACTGATTGAGTTGCATTTCCTTGTTCTTATTATTCTCCTTGAATAATAAAATTATGATCATTAAGGTCAAAAAATTCTGATATTATTCTCTCACTCATTTCTCTAGTTGGAGATATTTTAATTAAGGGTGTTGCACCTAACATAGTTGATATCCTTCCTTGAGTAATACTTACAAATCTTGTGATTCTAGAGACCAACTCTTGTCTGCTGGAAGAAACTAAAATGATATCATGTACTAATATGTCGGTGTAGGGGTTGAAATAGTTTCAGGAACATATTTTCCTCTAGACTATAAAACTACACTAAAAAATCTTCTTATTTCTGTGAGGATATCATTGTAGATATCATCTCTTGCATTAAGAGATTGGATTGTCCTTTCTACCAAAATAGGAACAACTGGAGGAACTTTAATACCACTATAAAAACCCATTCTAGATGACTCCTCATGAGTTGAAGTAGGGTATATTCCAATATATTCTTCTAAACTTACCAGAACCAACTTTTTCAAATAGTAATTCCAACAAAAACCACTTATTCTAAAAATAATTGTACTAAATGTTGTCAATACATGAAAATGTGTGGCAGTATCCTCATCCAAAAAAATACTAACTTTTCAAAATACTAAGGTTAATATTATTCCAAAAGGAAATAAATTCACAACAATATTTTGTACATGAAACATGTACCTCATAACATACCCTATTCGATTAATAATTTTTTTCAATAATAAACAAATATAATAAATTAACGTCTTTAAATAAAACTTTTTCAAACTCACCATTGCACTATGCAATGGAGGATTGAATGAACCTAATGAGGACTTTTATTTCTTGTTCCAAATCATTTACTAGATTCTTCTCTATATTAATAGAGCTAAAAAGAGACTTCATAATATTTTGTGGACTAACTTTATCTAGGTAATGAAAATAGGTATTTAAATCTATATAGCCTTTATGTGGTCACCTAAAAGCTTCAACCATTACTAATGAGGTTAACAAAAAACTTTTCTGGTTCACGGCTGTGGTGAAAAGTTCATCATTATCACCAAAATAAAACACTCTAATATCGTAGAACTCATACACTTCCATTTAAAACACAAAATTGGTTTATTTTTCAACAAAAAATATTCCCATCCCTGATGATTGATTAATTTTCTGAGAAGCATATCGGTTCTATCGATCCATGAAAAAAAAATTTCTCATCCACTAAGAACTTTTCTTAATGTTCTTTATCACTTAACTCTACTTGAGGAAGATGCATCTGTTTTTTCATTTTCAACATTATTGATAGGATTAAAAATATTAGAGGGATAGGGTAATAGGGTTTTGGTATTATAGAGAAAGTGAGGGTTCAAAATAATTTTAAACATTCCACAAATAGAGCTGACACACTTCCTTTCATTTTTCAGTAATTGAGGGGTTACATAGTGATGTACAGGATAATCATACAAAAATCTAGGTGACCCATCCTATTTTTATATAACTAGTACTCAAAATAAAGATGCCAAAAATTAAAAAAAATAAAGTAAATAATGTATTTAATCAAATATAAATTTTTTTCTATTTATAACAGTTCTAAAATAATATCAAGTAAAATTAAACAATCCTAATTCTAATTTAATAAAATCAAATCTGTCATTAGGCAAGGGTTTAGTAGAAATTTATGCCAATTGATTTTATATGAAAATTACTTCTAAAGAGATATCATTATTTTGTAAAGGATATATTATGAAATGATTTCTTAAGTCAATGTGTTTTGTTTTGTAATGGTTTATCAAATTCTTTGAAATATTGATAGCCCTTGTGTTATCACGTTTGATTGGAACACAATTAAAATTAAATCTGAAATCCATTAGAGTATGTTTCATCCACAACACTTGGGAACAAAAACTTCCCACTACAATATATTCATCTTTAATAGTTGATAATACTATAGTTTATTTTTTTACTTGAAAAAGATACAAGAGATTTACCAAGAAAATGATAGGTTTTTGAGGTGATTTTACTATCTAATCTATATATAACACAATCACCATATGAATATGAATGATTCTGATGGATGAGTAAAACTATGTAATTTATAAAACTATTAATTATAAGTTTCTAAGGTGATTTTACTATCTAACATGACCACTCATTTCTAGGATTTAACATGCCCACTCATTTCTAGGATTTACCAAGAAAATGATAGGTTCCTGATGTGATTTTACTATCAGATTCTAGAAATGAGTGGGAATGTTATATTCACATAACATGGTTTTAGTAATTTATTCCAAAGTTATATTTCTACTTTCAACAACACCATTTTTTTGACGTTTCATGTGTCATATAATGTATGTTTAATTCCTTCCTTAGAGAAATATGAATTAAATTCATGATTCTCAAATTATCCTCCATGATCACTTTTCAAAGACACAATTTTGACATCTTTCTCATTTTTCACAAGCTTACATAATTTAATAAAAATATAAAAATCTTCACTCTTAAGTCTTAAAATGTAAACCCAAGTAAATCTAAAAAAACCATTAACCAACACATAGAAAATGAATTTCAAACAAGAATTGTAGTTCTAGTAGGTTCGAACAGATCCATATGGATAAGATCAATAGGTATAGATGTATAAAACTCTTTAATTGATTTAAAAATGACTTGTGTTGCTTGCCTATTTTATATTCATCACATAATTTATTTTTATCCAATTTAAGTTTAGGAAAGTCAGAAATCAGATGTCTTTTAGATAGTTTTTCTAGAGAATGAACATTGTAATGTCCAAGCTTTCTATGCCAAATCCACGATTCATCAATTTCAGCATTAAAAAAATTTACATTTTGTGTACACAAGGGATTGAGACCAAGTGTATAAACATTATTTGTTCTAGGTGCTACAAAATCAAGAGTTTTATCTTTTAAAACTAAACATGCATTTTTAGAAAAATCAACTCAATAACCATCATCATAAAGTTGAGAGGTACTTATCAAGTTGTGCTTCAAGCCTTCAATATAAATAAATTTGTTGATGGGAATTGATTAGGTATTTCCAACAGACCCAATGGACACTATTTTTCCTTTTATATTGTCACAAAATGTGATATAACCTCCATAAATCTTGAATAGTGAGTTAATGTTTGAGAAATATCCACTCACATGTCTTAAAAAATCACTATTCATAAACCATTTTGCATTGCTGTTCATGTGGTTTTTTCTCTCATCTGATTGTTCCATGAAACACATGTTTTACTTATGATTAGGAACTTTAGATTTTGATTCATAATATATATATTCACCAAAGACTTCAGAATCACTCCATGTGGCCTTCATAGATTTCTTTTAATTATTCTTATATCAAGTATTATTGAAATATTTTTTGTCAAGATTTTTATTTTAATGCATTTGTGGAAATCTTGGATTGATTTTTATTGGATTATTTCACTCATAACATCTTAATTATATAGAGTTACCACCATGAAATTATACTTATTGAAAGGTATTTTAAAGCCTCTTATCTTGTTATATAATTTTTTGAACATTTGATCCAGAATAGCTTGAGGAGTCTTCTTCTTCAGATGTTTTAGATATTTGTATACTTTTGTTCTTAAATTCATCCTTATAAGTTGAAACCTTAAGGGAAACATTTTATTTCTTGATCATTTTATGTTCTATAGATTTTTCTTCCATTTAAGATTCATATATCATAAGAGTTCCAATGAGAGACTTTATCTTGAAACTTTTGACCTCTTTAGATTTTCTGATTGTAGCTGAGATTCCAATCCACTTGGGTGGTAATTCTCTAAGAATTTTCAATTATCATCCAGGATTAGTGATAGGTTCTCCTATATTAGAAATATTATTAAAAATATCTTTGTGCCTTCCATTTAGTTGAGTAATAATTTACCCTTCATCCATTTTGAATGTGTCGAACTTAATCTTGAATATATCATATCTATGAGACTTCACATTGTCATAAAACAGCTATAGTGGTCCACATTTCATGAGCTATTTAAAACTAAGAAATTCTATTGAATTCATCTAGTCCTAATCCATATATTATAGCATTAATAGCTATGGAATTAAGATCATATTTTTCTTTAGTTTTATCATCCCACATTTTAGGTTCTGTCTTAGGAATTTCTTAGGGATTTAATGATTTGATATAAACTTTCAATCCTAGATTATTTAGATAGATGGTAATGCAAGCCTTCCAGCAACCAAAATTTTCACCATTAAAGTACGGAGCTCTAACCATAGACATAACTTCTCAGTTATCATCCATAGAATCCATTTGAAAATATATATTTATAATTCAACCTTTTATAGTTGTGAACTGAAGAGTCACAAGCTTTGATACCAATTACTATCATAGAGAATAGTTAACTGAAAACTCAATAGGGGTTAATTGAGTTCTTAAAAGTTTTCTTTTTTAGAAACCTCCCTATTTAGGTATTATAGACCAAATATTTTTCCTTGATATGAAATGGTAGTGTAAATATAAAACCATAAATGAAAAAGATTGATCATAGGAGATTTATAGTGGTTATAGGAATAGAAATACCCTAGTCCACTTCACCAACACTATAATCCACAAGTTTGGTGATTTTTACTATAAAAAACCTTTTAATTGGAGCTCCTAGCTGAGTACAAGTAGTTTTCACTTAATAAAATTGTCCAAGAGATTTTTACTAGGTCTTCCATTTACAATACCTATCTATAATCTCAACACACGCTACAATGAGTGTATAAAAAATAGAATGAGTAAAATTTTTGAAGAAAGATTGCAACACATAGTTGCAAGAAACAACTTATAGTAGTGTAAGATACATCCTAAGAAAATTATAGACTTAAAGGTGTAGTTTAGAATGATATTTAGTACAAATAATAAACTTGTGAGCATAATACAAGTGTTTCTATTTTATCTTTTCTATGTATAGGTGTTTAGAGTATTCATATGTATTTAAGTGTGTTCTATTCATTATTATATCCAATATATTTTTCATGAAATGGATAGCGGTTACTTTTATATATTATTTTTGAAATTAATAATGAGATAATTATAATGGTTGATTTAATAATCCATTGAAAAGTTGAGATAATAGGCTATTAATGGAATGCATCCATTCCTTCCAAATGTGGAATAATATTCCACCGCAACACTATTATAGATATTATTATTTGGATATTTATATTATTGGTAACACAATACTTTTTACAAGTCAATATTTCCTTAAATGGGAAATCAATTTCCTGATATTCTCTAGATGAACAAAATTACTTATTAAGAGATTATAAAAATAATCATTAAATTATTCATGGCAACTAATTTATTCATAATATATTCATAGGGAAATACTATCCTTTATAAGATAAAATTTTAGAGACTTCATAAGATAAAATAGATCTTTGTCTTCTTTTAATTATGAGATAAAATCAATTAAATGCTATGTAGTATAATTATTTATTTTAAGATGAATATTTTACTAAGGTGAGATACTTAGCTTTGAAAATTTCTTCTGTTATTCATAAGATAATATTTTACGAATATCCTTTTTGTAAGATAACAACTTCTCATAACTTCATTATGTCTAAAATATTTGACCCTGATCAAACAACTCAATCATACTACACATAAGATAAAATCTTACATAGTAAGATAAACTTTCAACACTAGGATTTCTAATTCTGAGTAATTATAAGATAATATTTGATTCTTGTATGATAAAATAATTTGTCATAAATCGAATACTTCACACATCATAAGATAATAATTTTTGGAATAAAAATAAAATAAATTATCTTTATAAATGTAATCTGAAGAACTTAAGAAAAAAAATTTAGAATAAAAATAGAGATTTTTTGAATCATAAAAATACATTAAAACTGAGATATGTTGGAACAACATAAGTCTATCTAATGGGATGGGGGGGGGGGGTGAATCGGGTGCGGTCTGATTTCTACCAAACTCCAAATATTATTTTGATAATTAAATCCCCTTTGGAATTTTTAACCTCTATAGTTGGTTAATACACAACCAGATATTGTTTTGTTCACCCAAACCACACACACTAAACCTGCTCTGACCTAGGATCCCATCTCTCCTCTTCAGGCTGAAGTTGAAGCGATGGGTACATAGGATTTTGGGATATTTGGTTTACAGTCATTGAGGATCCTTTTAGGGTTTCATCCTGGTATTCTTTAGGGTTTCATACCCATACTTCTTCAGGGTTTTTCTCAAACTTTGTGTTTCCCTTTTTGGTCTTCTTTCTCGATGGCATTTTTTTTATTTTTGTTGGTGGTCTCATTTTCTGGTCCCGGTTGTTTGTGGCGATTCTGTAGTTGGGTTTCATCATTTTGGTGGGATGTTTGAACAACGATGAAGGTGAGGATGGTGGATTGGAGTTGGTGATGTTGTTTGACTTAGGTGGTGTTCAAAGATGTTGTGGATGAGGATTATTTCTTTTTAATGGTGATGCTCTTGATTCTAGTGGCTCTCATCAGTGATATTGGTGCGACGTCGAGCCGCCTCTGCTGCTGCTGATGGTGATGGTTTGAGATGATGATGTTCTTTTGATGTTATAGAGATGGTGATGGTATTGAGATGATTAGGTGGGTGGCTCGGAGTTTGGTGGAAGCCTTTGATGGAAAATTTATGGGATGCGTGATTTTAGGGTGCACAACTCAATGTGGTTGGTTGGCGATGATGTGAGGTGGCACGTAGACCAAGACCGACATTGAATCTGTTTAAAATTTGAATTTTGGTACTGTTTAAGTGGGGAAGCTGGTTTTGAATTTTTAATCCCTATGTTTGGTTACCACTAACCTTTAAATAATCTTTTTGAAAATAAAAAATGTATTGGAAGAAACATGGAGTGTTTTTACAAGTTTCGACCCTGATATGAAAAATATACTCCTTATTATGCTTATTATTATCCTAGTTAAAAATTTTCCAATAGAATATTTTTATCAATTACAAGTGGAAGTGGACTATTTTTATCCTAACTGAATCTCTCATCTTATTACATAGGTGAGGTATTCACGATATTACACATGTGAACAAAGCCTCCACTAT
This sequence comes from Viscum album, assembly GCA_963277665.1. NCBI lineage: Eukaryota > Viridiplantae > Streptophyta > Magnoliopsida > Santalales > Viscaceae > Viscum > Viscum album. Next base: position 1,411,625,262 of record OY728133.1, on the reverse strand, counting down.
ATGAAACAAGTGAAGGGATCTTTATACTACATACCACAGTCTTAAAATTAGCATCACACCAGCTGGTACTCACAAAAGATACTCCTTGAAGTAGAAAAAAATATTTCTAAAGGTGTATGTTCACCCAAAAAGTTAATATAATTCCTAAAATATAGTCTTCAAATTCTTGTTGATATTTAAGAAAAAAACTTACAACTTTGTCTCTATTTTTCTACTCAGTTACTAGTTCTTCCAAACTTGTTAAATGGATTCTCAAAATAAATATTTAAGGACTTAAACAAACTATAAATATTATATATACTTTCATGTATGTTTTCCTTTCTTAAAAATTCTTCTACTTCCTTTTTATCAGTTCTTTAATAATGGAACCTACTAGAAAAACTCAGGATGACTTTCTCCTCCTCCTTCTTTTTCTATTCTTCTTCAAAACATAAGAAGTTTTAACTATTCAACATGGTATCAACACACTATTATTATTCTTATTCATCACTAAAAAATGTAGAAAATATTTATTATTCATTCTTGGGAGTTCTTATTTCTATCAGTACACTCAACAATAACTATAAACACTTCTCTTGAGAAATATGTTTTATTTAGGAAAAATCACATATTTTGTCTTGAGAATCACACACACCATTTTTACATGTATCAACCCATAATTCTCTTTAGGTTCCTCTCATATTTTGATGAATGGAAACATGGAGGAACTATAATGTAATTCTAATAAATTGGCTCACATAAAGTAACCACGATCTCCCATATCTTATCTTTCTCAACGACTTCCCTAAGTGAAATGATATAATTTAACTTTTATTTAATTTTATTTCTCATGGAAGAATAAGTATTCTATATTGAGACTCTAGAAGTATTGAGTTATTATTCTCAAAAAATCCAACAAAAAATCCACACTTCAATCTTATTTACATACTGTATAAAATACAACAACAAGTGAAACTCAATTCATCTCTTCCTTCACATATTGATAGATTAAACAAGAAAACTTGTACATATTTTAGTTGAATATTTACACATCGGTCACATATAAACTTAATACTAATCTTATCCAGTTTGAATCACAATTATTAAATCACTAGAGTATAACACCAAACATATCATAATTTTCTTATTGAATTTACGGATATAATGAATTATGGAAATCCATCATCTCAGAATTTGGTAAATTCATATCCTTCCATACCATCCTTGATCTTATTTATAAAAATCAGGCTTGATTCATGACTATAAATATATTTATAATGTTTTTAACTTGAATTAATAATATTTGAATCATAAAATGATTTTTTTCATTAGAATTAACAATTACAAAAACTTAATTTAATAATTTTAAAAGTCTCTAAAAAATTCCTCTTATATTGATATTTTACATGTTATTATAATGGGCTGTATAAAAAGAAACTATTTACTATGTTAAAATGCATTATAGTGGTTAAACTAGGTTATCACCAGATATTATTTCACAAAAATTAAGTTTGTCACTTTACATTAGAGAGAAAAGAAACTTTTAATTTTTTTTTTGATTTTGAAAACAAAAGAAATAAATTAAAATTTTTATTGAAATAGATTAATTAATTAAGTGATTAAAAACACTGATATGAGAAGGGTGATTAGGCCATGTTTACAATTCCAAATGCAATGTTATCATAGTTCTATGTTATCCAATCCTCTTCTGCTAAGCTAATTAAAGTGATATTTTAGGATTGATTCCTTTCACTCACTTTCTCAAATGGTGATGCTGAGAATAAACATTGATAAAATATTAGCTTGGTCTTACCTAACTTATATGAATGAGAAAGTTTTAGTGAATACCCTCAATTGGATTACACAATACCCGATCAGGTATTGTTTATCATAAACAATCAAGTACACTACCTCTCCCACACATACTGAAAACTACCTAGTACTTCACCACTATGACTTAGTCTTTTACATCATATATAAAAAGAACCTAGTGGAGGGATATAATGATAACTAACAAAATTAATAATAATAACAGAATCTAAAACAAAATACAATTGTACTTGATAATAACAACTACTATTAGAATATTGAAACGAACTTAATGAAATAAAGAGAAGTATTTTATTCTATGAAGTGTAAGAACTCAAGAATTATAAAAATAAAAAACCCCCTTCCTCAATCACTAATAAGTTTATGCCTCTATTTAAAGGTTAGAAAATAATAAAGGGGATGATAAAGTCATTATAAAACTAAGAAAAAGAAATGAAAAGGAAGAGAAAAAAATTTATTCAACAAAATCTATTTGTCAGAAGTTTTCATAGTTTATACCCAAAAGATGGTTGATAATGGATGAGAGGTAATCTTAATAGTTGTTCTTAATTGTTTTTTCTGTTGAAAATCAAAATTTCAAAGCCTTTATATTTTTTAAATAATTATTCCTGAATTACTGAAGATCTCTTTTTTTGGATAAAGAGACTATTCGTATTCCTCCAGTTTGATATGTGAAAAAACTACCTTAATTAGTGAATTTATATATGAAATTATTGTGTTCATTAATAATTATGTAATATTTCATATAAAACTAGAATAACCTTATTTGGTTTCATGTATCCTAAGATATGACTTATTTAATAAGGAGTGGTACATTCTATCAACCAAAAAGATTTTCCACATTAAATGATTTATTTTGGACCCATGGAGTTTGAATAAGAACCAAGTATAGTTAAAAAGGTTTAATACCATGAATAGTGGAATCCTAAAAAAAGAATTACTCCATTTGGATCAATATTGAAAAAGTTATTCTTGAAATACAAAAGTGATAAAAATAGTTAAAACTCTAAAATCAAGGAATTTTTATATTTAAACTCAAAACATACATAAAATATAAAAATAATGCAATTAAACTAAAATTAATAAATTGGTGGGGATTAAATCATTGAAATACACATGAAAAATACTGGAAATATTAACTCTATCAATTTACCTACACTTATCACGTAGAATCCTGGACAAGTAAGAATTAAAATCAAATTAATTCAATTTTTTAAAAAATAAACATGAGATCCACCCATTTTACATCATGAAAAAAATATATCATGTCTACTCAAAAACTATAATCTCAAGATCTCTGTTTAGCTCGTTCAATAAATTTTCACTTCATTTCTCCTTCCATGCACACAAAACACTTACCTCACATAAATTTTCTATCATCTCACAAATATTAATTTTCAATAAATATTTTCTCATATAAACTCATAAAAGAGCCACCATAGTATTGATAAATTTATATAACCAAATACAATCATACTTGATAATAACAACTTCTATTAGAATATTGAAACTAACTTAATAGAATCAAGAAAATGATTTTATTCCTTGAATTGCAAGAACTAAATAATTACAATAATAAAACATCCCCTTATCCAATCACTAATAAGTTTATGACTAAATTTGAAGATTAACTAAGAATAAGGTGGATGATAAAGGAATTACAAAACTAGGAAAAATTAAATAAAAGGAAGAGAGAAAAATTTATTCACCAGAATTGGTCTTTCAGAAGTTTTCATAGTTTATACCCAATAGATGGATGAAAGTGGCAAGTGGAATTCTTAAGAGTTATTATTAATTGTGTTTTCTATCAACCCTCAAAATTTCAAATCCTTTATACTTTTTTAATAAAAGTTCTTCCTGAATTCCTGAATTTCTCTTTTTCTAGATGAAGAGACTATTCATATTTCTCTAGTTTGATATGTACAACAACTGCCTTAATGAGTGAATTTATCCATGAAATTAATGTGTACATGAATCTTTGGGTCTTATTTAATATAAAACTACAATAACCTTATTTGGTTTCATGTATCCCAATATATTCCTCATTTAATGAGGAGTGGTCCATTCTATCGACCAAAAAGATTTTCCACATTGAATGATTTATTTTGGCCCCATAGAGTTCAAACAAGAACCAAGCATAATTAGAGAGGTTAAATACCATGAATAATAGAATCCTAAAAAACTGAATTTCTCAATATAGATAAATATTGAAAAAGTTATTCTTGAAATACAGAAGTGATAACAAATAGTTAAAATTCCAGAATAAAGGCATTTTTGCATTTAAGCTCAAAACATCCCTAAAATATAAAAATAATTTAATTAAACTCAATTTGATAATTTTTTGTGGTTTAAATCATTGAAATAAAATTAAAAATAATGTAAATATTATCTCTATCAATTTTTCCACACTTAGCACTCGAAATCATGGTGTAACACCCTATGATTTTGTGAATTATTATTTTTTGAATTAATTTAATCTTTTTGATATTTTTTCACTTCAAATAACACTGAATATAGATTTTTATTATTATATAAAATTACTAGTTTTGGATTACATTATACACAACACCATGTTAAGCTTTCTCTACACGCAACACTGACCTGGATTGTGTTACACACAACATTGAGTCTCTGCTAAAAAACAATTTGTTATTAAAATTATTTAAACGAGATAGTTATAACATAGCCATTAAAAATATTAATATGAATAGTAATAAATAATTTTAAATGTTATTTATAATTTTTTCATATATATAAAACATATTTATAATGAAATGTATAATCTTTGGTAAAGTTTTTATATGTTTAGAAATACTATTTTCTTAAAGGAACTCCTTTTTATGTCCTTCTATGAACAATAATAAAATTAATTTTAGACATTATTTGAAATTTAATTTGATAAAATAAACATAATTTTTTAATTTTTAATGTCAAAATTAACTTAGGGTGAATTTTTAGTATTTTTATGAGAATTTTTTATTTTTGATGAATAGTGAAAAATACTGCATTGTAATTAAAAACTACCTTTTTCATTTAAAGAATTATTATATTTTAAATTGATTTTTAAAATAAAAATATATCAATTATATATATATTAATCCAATTTAGGTCATTGGAATCCTTTTTATATTGAAATTAGATATAAAAAAAACTTATAGATCTTTTGAACGTTCTTTTTACCCGTCTTCTTGCCACATTTGTGGGATTAATGTTAAACTTAATTTTTTCACTTATGTTAATTGGATTTTGAAAAATGGAAATAAATGGTTTTAATCGGTATGATATTTAGAGTCTAATAGGATCAAATTAATATTTTGGATATTATGAATAGTAACTTTAGTAAATTTTTTTTACCACGGTTAAGGGTAAATTGGATAATTTAAGGTAAAAAAAATTATAAAATTATAAAATTTCCATAAAACTTGTCTTAATTTCATTGGATAAGTGGTATTAGACTAAAGTAAAACATAGTTTTAAATTATAATATATTTAAGATACTTGGGTAAGAATATGACATTTATTATATTTTATTTAAAGATAAGTTAAAAATGTCCTACTCATATTTTTAATAACAATAAACTTTTTAATATAGGGTTATGAAGAAGATAAATTAGACTATAAATATTCATTTGAAATCTAAATTTTTTATATATAACATGATAATTTATTTATAATTTTCAGTGTTAAAATAATTAACTTAAATGGTGACACAATGATGATAAAGTATTTGTTTAATTAAGAAAATGATCAAATAAATGATATTAAAAATATTAAAATAAATATAATTTGAATTAATTGAGGTTATCCAAAAATTTTATAGGTGAATATGATATTTTAAGTGTGTATTGAATGGTATTTTTAGAAATTATATTACTATTTTAATTTTATTTAAAGACAAAGTTTTGAATAGTGTCAAAATTGACACTAATGATATTTTATAAAAATAATATTTTATTAAATTAAGTAAAAATCATAAAAATATTTAAAAAATAAAAATATATTATTAAAAGGTCAATAATTTCATAAAGTGTTCATTTATGGACAATTTAACCCATATAAGTAATAATTTATAACCTCTTAATATTTAAAATGTTTTCACCACAATTAAAATTTAAATAGATTAATTAAGGGTAAATCAACATGGTAAGGTTTAAAATAAAACCAAAACTTATAAAAAAATTATTGGATGGATAATATTATACCCTTATCACCCTAATATATAATTGGAGTTGTTTAATGGACACTAGTCCTTGAAAATAACTTATATATTGTTTAAAGTCAAAGATAATTACAAAATATCACTCTCTTGTATTTAATATATTTTATGTGTCCACATAAGGACAAAATCAAGAAATAAAAAAAAATTTAAATGTCTATTTTGATAATAATGAAATTAATTTCATTATATAATTTTATTTTGAATTTTTAAAAATTATATAATTAGCTTATATGCTTCTTCAATGTTAAAATAATATTTATTTAATTAATAGAAAAATAAAATAATTTATTTTAATAATATTAATTTTTATATATTTTGGATGAATTAAAGTATTTAATGAATTTTATAGATCTATAATATATATTAGAGATTTTTTAAACCATTAGATTCAAATTACCACTTTTTATTGAAGTATTTAAATCCAAATTAAATGAATAGTATCAAATTTAAAAATAATGATATTTTATTGAATTGATATATTATTAAATTATTTAAAAATTAAAAAAATAATAAATAATCACACAGTGGATAAGATATGGTCTAAAATATCACACCCCATTCATTTATACCTCATTTTTATGTTTTTAGATATAGAATAGCCTTATTATATTTTAATATTTTGAGGATTTCCAAAAGTTCCCCTCACCTCAATTATAAAAGGGAACCTCCTACCCCACTTCCTCACATAACTTTGAGCCTTAAAACTCAACCAAACCCTTACCATTTCCTTTCTCAACTTACCTTTTAACATTATATAGGTGATGGTATTCTTAAAAGACCAACTCTATTGTTCTTAAGAGGATATCTAGAGGGAGATTGTCGAAGAAGAGGAGTTTCAGACACGCATGAAGGGAATCAGACTTAGGTAAGATATTTTTGTCTCACCTTTACTTTTATGAGACACATGCCTCATACACTACTTGTTTCTTATACGTGGTGTATATAATTACCATGAATGTCTTTTATGAGTCTTAACCATAAGATTATGTTATTTTCATATCCTTATAATTTTATTTCTTTCATTGGGAATATGATTCTACTAATTATAAAGCTGTAAGGGTTAATTTCACAATCTCATTATTTTTTGAGATTGTTTATACATAAGTATTTAGTGGTATATATTTATCATCCATGTCTATGTTTCTTAAAAATTGTTTTTTCATAATAATTTTACTATTCTTCTTCAATTGTTTAAAGTCATTTTTACCAATGTATGAATTTTTATTAAATGGTTTGATAGGAATATTTTGTCATTTTCCTAATAAGGTACTTTTTAACTTTTTTGGAAAATGTACGAGATAAATGTTTTTTTAAATTATAATAAATTAATGATTTTTTATGATTTCATGACATCTTATTTCCTCCAAGATTCTCTTAAAATCTTATACGGTTATTTTCAAAGAAAATTTTTTCTATTAAAAGTATGTGGCATTTCTAGTAAAGAAAATGTTTTCAAAGAAGAAAGTATATTTTCCTCAAGAATTGTTTTCAAGATTTCTCTGTAAATTATTTTCCATTTTAAATAACATTTTTTGATTTTACTTATGTTTTACTAAGTATATGGTTAAATTTTTCTATTCTTATTCATTATATGAATGGTTTATATTTATGATGGAATAATATTTATGAAACACATTTATTTTCTATGGGTTATGTTATGATTGCATGATGATTATGAAACCCATTTAATTCCATGGGTTATGATATAATAAATGATTTATGTTCTTGTATAACACATATGTATGATTTCATTAAGATATGGGTGGGGCATATATCTCACTCCAATGCATTGGGTAAATATTTATATCTCATGAGATAAAAATAAAGGACCTTGTTCACTTAGTTGTCCTTGGGAGTGAACCTTTACTACTAAGATGGTTATAAGAATGAACCATGACTACTAAAGATGCTTATGAGAGTGAACCATGACTACCAAGATGGCATGGGGAGTGAAATCATACTACTAATATGGGCTTTGTAGCGATTCCTTGACTACTATAGAAATCAATTTATATATTTATGCGTCTGCCATAAATTCCATGTCTTATTCTTATGTTAATTTCATAGATTATGTTCTTTATTTCCTTATGATTAATGACTTATGAACTTCCAATATTTATTCCATGATTATTATTTATGATCATTGACATGTAGGGTATGATCTTCTATTTTCATGATCATGTTCTCATACCATTATACTCATGATTATGTTTACATGTATTCCATGTTTACCCTTACTGACTATCTGATCTTACCCTTTTTATTATGTTTTATTTTCCCTATGTTATAAATAAAGGTTTTAGTTAGGGGTACTAAAGGATAAGATCTTTATGAGAGTTGTTTAAGATCTTTCACCAAATTAAAATAATGTGATCCAAGTTTCTAATGGCACTAAACTAATACGGTCTTTCGGTGTGTGTTTATGTAATGTATTATGTATTCCTCAAAATTGATATAATGTATATAAATATTAATACTTGGTTGTTATAGTTGGTTTTAGAGAAAAAGTTTAGCTAAACTTTGGAAAATTGGATGATAAAACTTTAGTGAAATACCTAAGAATAATTCTAAGGATATGTCTAGGGATGTCTCTAAGGATAAGTTTAAGGATGAGGAAAAGTATAAAAAAATGTTCTAGAATTTTTGGTAAAGGATATAGTGAGTGGTTTCCTATAATTATATCCCTATTTGGATACTATAAGTGGATGTGGCTCTGGAATAGATGTAACTAGGGGTAACAACTCTAACAAGGTGTATCAGGCCTGACTTGGCGTAACCTGGTACATGAAATTAGGGTTTACTGCACACCTAGTTTGACACTCCTAGGGGATATGATTTAGGAATTAAAAAACTCTTCACAAACCATCATGAATTATTTAAATTTAATTTGGTTATGAATAAACTATAATAAACATAGGGTTCCATAGATTAAAGAAGTAGGATCTATGATTTAGTAATCCTATACGTAAATTTTCATGATTGCGTGGTTCTCCAATATGATAATTGTTTCTTAATCAATGATTTCTAGTTTTATTCAATGTAGGAAAACAAAAGGAATTGGATTAAAGTTGAATAATATGGATAATTTTGTGATGAGTAGTAAAATGAGATGATTATTGGAGTGAATGATGTTGTGATTATGCCTAATTAATTTTCACAGAACATGATTAACAATGTATACCTTAACCAACTTTCAGACTCACTAAAGAATAGAAGGAAGGAGTTCGTCGAGAGTTTGGGTAATGTAGAACATAAAGGAAAGAATATTTGGTTTATTACATGTTTAGAATGTGTAAATAAACACCCAAGTGAGAGTCTCAAAGGTACATGAAGATGATTTGACTATGTAAAAGAAAGACACAAAGAAAGTAACTATAAAGGGAAAAAGAAATGTTTAGTTTACGCAATGGATGGAAATATTGGACTCCCTAAGGTATTATAAATATTTGAATGTTTTATTTGTGTAATGAATGGGCATAATGTAAACTGATTTCTTGAGGAAATATCCCAAAATGAATCATCAAGGTGGTACAAGTAATGGTTATATTTTTGATAATGATGATATTGCAGATGAAATGGGAAAGGAATCAGGTTTTAAGTAATAGGATAAGGTAGTCTTGTTAATGGATTAATATTTGAGTAGGGTAATTAAAGACTTTATGTATTTGGAATCAAGAATTATGAATGGTGAATTATGTAAGGATTATTCAGTTTATGTTATTTACTAAGGATTTACAGGAACATGTTGAATGACTCTGATGGACTGGAAAAGTGATTTAATAGAAAGATAATGTTTATAATAGACAATTAATTAAGGGAAAGATAACCCTTAATTTTCTCTTAATGTTAATGTAATGATGTTTGGATAAAGATTTTTTGGATATGAATAAGTAAATTGGGCGGTACTGATTACCTTGGTAATGATTAAGGACTTGTTGAAAAAGCATTTTGTGATATCATTTATGAAGTTTACAGCTTTTTGGACTTAAGGAATATATCCAATAAACCTTGGAATAAGGAAACATGAATGTTTTCAATAAGGATGCATGGTAATTTCTCTTATTAACATGTTTCAAGATAATACATGATTAAGGTATTCACATTGTTGTAATGTGACAACCAAGAACTACCTTATGATATATGGGAGATAAATGTTAAACTGATTTAGTGCACCTCTATCTAAAGTTTTGTTTTTTTAGATTTTAGAAGTATTTTAAGGTTAACCATTTATGGAAAGTTTAAGTTAAACTTCATATGAAGTTTTTTAGATTAAATTATTATCTCACTATAGGTGGAATTATCCATATTTGATAAATTGTGCTAAACTTTTTGTTATTATAAATATATATGGAATGACCTATCATTCTATTTATGGATTTCATGATATTATAATTCTTTAGGAGTGATAAATTCAACTTCATTTCTTGGAATAAGAGATGAGGTATAAATTGATCAAGGAAGGAAAAAGGGTGAGATTGTGCTGAAATCAAGTACGTATGTATTCTCATGAAAATTGTTTAACATTAGGAAAAAGATTGTGATGTAAAAAGGTTATCATGTTATCATAATTTTAATGATATCAATAACCCTTTAACATTTATTTAGTTTATAGTTTTTTTATTTTTAACTTTATATGGATCAACAACTTTATTGTGATCAGTGATCTTTATCAATCTATCACCTATGTTCTCCTATGTAGATACCTAGTTATGATTTACTTTGGTCAATAATTATTTTCCAACTTTTTCTTTTTTAAAAGTAAGTTTTAGAATTCATTTTTATGATATGGGTTTCTATGAAGGAAACTTTATAGTATTAAACTTTTGATAACCCAGATGAATTTTGAGGGTGAAATTCATTTTAAGGGGGGGTGGAATGTAACACCTCGAAATTTTGTGAATTATTATTTTTCGAAATAATTTAATATTTTGGATATTTTTCACTTTATGTAACATTGAATATATTTTTTTATTATTATATAAAATAACTAAGTTTGGATTAAATTATACACAACACAAATTTAAGCTTTCACTACACACAATATTGATTTGTCTTGCATTACATGCAACACTTAGTCTCTACAAAATAAAAATTTATTATTATAATTATTTAAAAGAGATTGTTATAACCTCGCCATTAAACATAGTAATATAAATAGTAATAACTACTTTTAAATTTTATTTATAATTTTTTCATATAAATAAAACATATTTATAATGAAATGTATAATCTTTGGTAAAGTCTTTAATGATTATAAATACAATTTTCTTAAAGGAACAACTTTTTATATCCTTTTGTGAACAATAATAAAATTAATTTTAGAACATATTAGAAATTTAATTTTATAAAATAAACATCATTTTTGAATTTTTAATTTCAAAATGAAATTAGGGTTAATTTTTATTATTTTTCTAAGAAGTTTCATTTTTTGATGAATAGTGAAAATACTACATTGTAGTTAAAAACTGCCTTTTTCATTTAAATAAATATTATACTTTAAATTGATTTTTAAAGTCAAAATAGATAAAATTTACATATATTAATCTAATTTAGGTAATTTCAATCATTTTTATATGGAAATTAGATATAAAAAAATTATTGAGCTTTTGAGCGTTCTTTTTATCCCCCTCCACACCACGTTTAAGAGATTAGCATTAAACTTAATTTTTCCACTTCTCTAATTTGAATTTTGAAAAAATGGAAAAAAATGGTTGTAATTAGTATTATATTTAGAGTATAGTAGGATCAAATTAATATTTTGTATATAATGAACATTAACTTTTGTAAATTTTTATTTACCATATTTAAGGGTAAATTGGATAATTAAAGGTAAAAATAATATTATAATATTATAAAATTTCCCTAAAACTTGTAATAATTTCATTGTTTAAGTTATATTAGACTAAAATAAACCATTTTTATAAATTATAAACTTTTAATCCACTTGGGTAAGAATATGAAATTTAATATATTTTATTTAAAGATAAGTTAAAAAAATCATACTCATATTTTTAATAACTATAACATTTTTAATATAGAGTTATAAAGAATATAAATTTTACTATAAATATTAATTTGAAATCTAAAAGTTTTATCTACATAATGATAATTTATTTATAATTTTAGTGATAAAATAATTAACTTAAATGGTGGAACAATGATGATGTATTAATTTTTTAATTAATAAAATAATCAAATAAATGATATTAAAAATATTAAAATAAATATAATTTGAATTAATTAAGGTACCCCACAAATTTTATACGTGACTATGATATGTTACCAGTGTATTAAATTGTTTTCTTGAAATTATCTTTTTGTTTGGATTTTATTTAAAGATAAAGTTGTGAATAGGGTCAAAATTGACACTAATGATATTTCATAAAAATAATATTTTATTAAATTAATTAAAAATCATAAAAATATTTAAAACATACAAAGATATTATGATAAGGTCTAAAATTTTACAAATTTTCCATTTATGGACAATTTACCCCATATAAGTAATAATTTATAACCTCTTAATTTTTAAAATTTTTCTACCACAATTAAAATTACAATAGATTAATTAAGTGTAAATAAAAATGATAAGGTTTAAAATAAAAATAAAATTTATCAAAAAATTATTGGATTAATAGGATTAGACCCTTATCACCCTAATATATACTTGGATTTGTTTAATAAACACTAGTATATAAAAATAACTTATATATTATTTAAAGTGAAGGATAGTTACAAAACATCACTCACCTATATTTAATTTCTTTTATATGTCTACATAGGGAAAATCAATATATGAAAGAATATAATTTTCTATTTCGATCATAATAAAATTAATTTCATTATATAATTTTATTTTTAATTTTTATAAATTGTATAATTACCTTACATGCTTCTTTAATGTTAAAACAATATTTATTTAATTAATAGAAAAATAAAATAATTGATTTTAATAATCTTAATTTTGATATATTTTGGATGAATTTAAATATATAACAAATTTTATAGATCTATAAGATATATTAGAGATGTTTTAAATCATTATATTCTAATTTACACTTTGTCTTGATATATTTAAATCTAAATTAAAAAAATAATATCAAATTTTAAAATAATGATATTTTATTGAATTAATATATTATTAAATTATTTAAAAATCACAAAAATGATAAATAATCACAAAGGGAATAATATATGGTCAAAATTTTTACACCCCATTAATTTATATCTCATTTGAAAGTTTTTAGCTCTAGAATAGCCTTATTATATTTTAGTATTTTGTGAATTTCCAAAAGTGCACCTCACCTCAATTATAAAGGGCACCTTATACCTCACTTACTCACACCACTTTGAGCCTTCATGCTTGACCAAACCCTAAACATTTCTATTATAAACTTCCCTAGTAACATTCTATAGGTTCTAGTATTCTCAAAAGACCAAATATAGTGTCTCTAAGAGGAGATCTAGAGGGAGATCATTGAAGAAGAGAAGTTTCAGACACGTAAGGTGGGAATCAGACCTAAGGTTAGTAATTTTTATCTCACCTTTACTTACTTGATACACATGATTCATACACTACTTGTTTCTTCTAAATGGTGTATATACTACCCATGAATGTATTTTATGAGTCTTAACTATAATATTATGTTATTTTCATATCCATATAATTTTATTTCTTTCATGTGGTATATGATTCTATTGATTATAAAGTTGTAAGGGTTATTTTCAAAATATCATTATTTTATGAGATTTTTTATATGTAAGTATTTATTGGGGTATATTTATCATGCATGTCCATGCTTTTTAAAATTGTTTTCTAGAATATTTTTACTATTATTATTTAATTGTTTAAAATAATTTTTACCAATTTATGGTTTTTTATTAAATAGTTTGAAAGGAATCTTTTGTCGTTTTCCTAAAGAGGTACTTTTTGATTTTTTTTGGAAAAAACATGAGAAGGATGTTTTTTTAACTTATACAGAATGAATGAATTTTTATGATTTCATAAAACCTTATTTTCTTGAAGCTTCACTTACAATCTTACAAGGTTATTTTCAAAAAAAAAATGTTTTATTTTAAAATTGTATGACATTTCAAGTAAAAAAATGTTCTCAAAGTAAAAAAGATATTTTCCTCAAGAATTATTTTCAAGAGTTCTCTCAAAATTATTTTACATCTAAGATAATATTATTTCATTTTACTTATGTTTTAATATAGATATGATTCAATGTTTCCATTCTTATTAATTCTATGAATGACTTATGTTTATGATGGAATGATATTTATGAAACCCATTTATTTTCTGTGGGTTATGTTATGATTGCATAATGTTTATAAAATCCATTTCATTACATGGGTTATGATATGATAAATGACTTATGTTCTTATAGAACACATATGTATGATTTCATTATGATATGGGTGAGATATATATCTCCCTCCAATTCATTAGGTAAAGATATATATCTCATGAGATAGACATAAAGGTCCTTGTCTGCTAAGGTGATATTGGGAGTGAAACTCGACTACTAATATGGTTATGGGAGTGAACCATGACTACCAAGATGGTTTGGGGAGTGAAACTGTACTACTAATATGTCCTTGAAGGTGATGCCTTAACTATTATAGAAATAATTTAATATGATTATGTGTATGCCAAAAATTCCATGTCTTATTATTTTGTTATGATTTCATGGATTATGTTATTTATTTCCTTATGATTCATGACTTATGAACTGCCAATATTTATTCCATGATTCATATTTATGATCATTGACACATAGGGTATGATATTATATTTTTATGATCATGTTATCATACCATTATTCTTATGATTATGTTTATATTTCTTCCTTGTTTACCTTTACTAATAATCTGAGCTCACCCTTTTTATTATGTTTTATTTTACCTAGGTTATAAAGAAAGGTTTTAGTTATGGTTAATAAAGAGTAAGATCTTTATGTGATATTTTAATGATCTTTCAATAAATTAGAAGAATGTGATCCATGTTTCCAAAGGTACTAAACTAATACGGTCTTTGGGAACGTGTTTGTGTAATGTATTAAGTATTCCACAAAAGTTATATAATGTCTATGTATGTTAATACTGGGTTGTTATACCTAGAAAAGTAGGCATCAAAATCAAATAATAGAAAATTTAAAATACATACCCCCAATATCCACCAATTTAACACCATGAAACAAAATATATCATGTCTCCTAAACAACCGTTATCTAGAGATATCCATTAAGCTAGTTCAATCATTTTTCACTTCATTTATCCTCCCATGCACACAAAACACTTACCTCACATGAATTTTCTCTCATCAGACAAATATTAATTTTTAAAAAGGAATTCCTCATCTAAACTTATGCAAAATTCACCATAGGCTTGATAAATTTCTATATATCCACTTGATGTGAGTCAAGAACATGCATTTATCATGATTACTTCTTAGGGTTGTTTTTTGGGATTCAATTGGTAGGATTTAGATTTAAAAAGTTTTGAGGTAGAATAAGGAGGGTTTGGCCCTTTTTGAAGAAAAATTACATGATTATAATTTTCACTCAAGTATGGTCTCCTCCTTACTAACCTTAACAAAAAATAAACTCCAATAATCTTAAAAATTTTATAGAAGGTGAACACCATTCAAAATTTTAGCAAAAAAAAAATGATACTTCTTATTATTTTTTTTCACAAACTTCAACATAAAATATTTTATTCTCAGAATTCCACTCTTGAAAAGCTCTATACAGGCACATATTTTATCATAATTACCTTTTTATCCAAAAAAATCTATTTATAATTTGATTCTCCACCCAAATTAGCACCAAATGATGTATCACACCACAATATAGCTTCCCCCCACATTTAAGTTCAATTAGATCATTCATTTTACTTCCAAATTAGGTTGGATAGGGAAAATTATTTTATAATGTAGATATCCTAATAGCCCGTTCATGGATAATAGGAGATATAAAGATTAAATGTATAGGGAAGTTAATAATAGAAATGATTATATTTAAAAGAGATATTTTAAAACCAAATAAATGCCTCAATCATTTAAAGCACAAATACCTCAACCCTTAAGTTTTGGTAGAAATAAATAAAAATCATGGATTGGTTTTCTCAAGAATTGAGGTGAATATAAATAATATTCCAAAAGGTTAAGAGGCCTTATAGGAAGTTGATTTAAAAGATAACTATAGTGGGGTGTGGAATGTGATTAAAAAATCATAGGTCTTTTCATAAAATTATCAATGTTTTGGAATTGAAACAAAGTCATTTTTAGAATTCATTTATGTTTAGTTTCATGCGATAAATCAGTTCACCCATTCACATGGGTTTAAAAAATAGAAAATATAATCATTTAAGCCTAGAAGTTTCAAAAACACACAAAAATTAATAAAGAAACACACAAAGATTTCAAAGGCACAATTTTTTTTAAAATAGAAATTTGAAAAATTCTAAACTACAAAGGTTCCCTCTCCTACACTTAATTGAATCATAGAAAGAAAGTATTAAGGATAGGTATAACCTAAATTATTGTAAGTGAAAAAATAAAGTAATCTTCTAAGTACTACTCACTAAAAACCTGCAAGAAGGATGAGATAAGAAAGCATGATACATTTATTTAATGAAAATAAAATAAAAATAAGATGATAAAGTGAAGGAAAAGAAGAATAGATCATGGTTTAAACTCCTAAGTGTGCCTTGGGATTTGAATGCCTCTAAATAGACAGTTTTAGTGGGTTATCCCCAATATGAAGGTGGGTGTGGTTTCTTACTCATGAACCACCAAAACTTATTCCTTCCAGCTTACATTCCTTCCTTCTTGTTGTTAAGTAATCCATGGGGATAGTTCACCAAATCTATCCCCTTAGAAATAAGTTAAAATTTTATTGTGGGTGTAGGATAAATAATGGGCCTTACTCCTTCCTAGTTTCCACACACACAGCCTATTATCTATTTTCCAATGCTTACTTTAGGTATACTGCATCAATGGAAAAATCAAAGGTAAAGTCATATTGTTATTTTATTTGAATAAAATTAAATTATAAAGATTCAATATCAAAATACCCCCTTTAAAGTAAGAAAATTGTGACTCAGTTTACTTAGAAAAATTTACACGGATCTCCTCATTTACTCCCTCCAATAAGTTTTAAATATGTTTAGTGAGATCTATGTGTTACTAAATAGGTGTATCTTATTTTTATTCATCTTTCTCCAAAGTAAAATAATATTTGACCGATTATGAAAATTAAAAAATAATGAGGGGTGATACTCAATTAATTTCAATTGTATTAATTGAATATTATTTCAAGAAAATATCATATCCCTATGTTTTTCCATATTTAATTACGTGGAAAATACCTCATGGAGTTTATTTATGAATGGAATTTGGAATTCAAGCTCCTCTATTTGAAAGGTGAGTAGAGAAATATATTTCCCCAATGGTTCTTATTCTGGACCAGGTTGAGGTCCCTCATACAATGAAACTACCTTCTTGGCCTCAAGTATTTGATAATTAGTTTTTACTTGATTAACCTTGTCCATCAATTCGTGAAATGAGAAACCTAAAACATGAAAATTCAGCATATGCTTGGCCAAAATAGTGAGTTCATCAACCCTTTGTAAGAGGATCTCCTCAGAATTTTCAACCAATTCTCCTTACATCTATGAGTAACTAGTCCATGAATAATAATTTTAATTTAAATACATCATGAAAAAATAGATTATTTTTATTTTTTTAATGAAAGAAAAAATATATTTACAAAATGTGAGAATTGGATTGTTGGCACTGCCTTCTCAGCAACAACACCAAGTTGTAACATGTTTCTATTATGGGATGTGATAAAAAAAATTATTTACTAAGTTAAAATATATTATAGTAGTTAAATATGGTTGTCTCAAGAGAGGAGCATATAAAAACCAAGTTTTTCACTTTACATTATCGATTTATTTATTTATTTTTTTTTGATTTTGAAAACAAAATAAAGTCATTAAAAAAGAGGTTGAAATAGATTGATGAAGTGATTAAAAAAAGTGATTTGTTAAGGGTGATAAAATTTGGTTCATTTTTCCAAAATTAAATGTTATCCTAGTTCCAAGTTATCCAATACTTTTCTAAAAACTTATTAAAGTGATATTCTATAATCACTTCCTCTCACTCCCTTGGTCAAATGATGATGGTGAGAATAAAACTTTCTAAAATATCACCTTGGTTTACCTTTCTTCTTATGCGTGATATTGTTTCAATGAATACCCTCAATTGATTTAGATAATACTTGACTGGGTCTTGTTTATCCTAAACAATCAAGAGTGTCCACTACCTCTCTAACACACACTTAAAATCATTGATTACTTCACAACTAAGCCTTGGTATATTGTATAATTTATAAACCATAACCTAATGTAAGGAGATAATGATCATTTAACAAAGAAATAACAATAATATAATCTAAAACAAAATATGATCATACTTGATAATTAAAATTTATATTATAATATTTAAACCAACTTAAGAAAATAAAGAAAATGATTTTATTCAATGATGTTCAAGAACTCAAGCATTGTAAAAAGAGAACACCACCTTACTAAATCACTCAGAATTTTACCCCTCTATGTGAAGAGTATCCAAGAATAAGGGGGATAAATAAGGCATACAAAACTAATGAAAAAATAAAAAAAGGAATTGAATAAAATTTATTCTCTAGAATATGTCTGTTAGAAGTTTTCATAATTTATACCCACCAAAAAGCTTAAACTGTCCAAGTGTTATTCTTAAGAGTTGTTTGGAATTGTGTTTTCTCTATACTATAAAAATTAAAAATCCTTTTTACATATTTTAAAAAAATTTATTCCTGAATTACCGAAGATATACTTTTCTAGAAGAAGTGACTCTTCATATTAATTCAATTTGACACATGAAATGACTACCTTAATGAGATAATTTCTCCTTTAAATTTAATATTAAAATAAAACATTGACTCCTATTTCAAATACAACTAAAATCACCTCATTTTATTTCATGTATCCTAAGATATTTATCATTTAATATGGAGTTGTCCATTCTATTGGCGAAAATTATTTTCCACATTGATTGAATTATTTGGGCCATATGGAGTTTGAATTAGCACTGGGTATAGTTGAAGAAGTTTAATCATATGAATAATAGAATGCTAAAAAAATAATTACTACATTTGGATCAATATTGAAATAGTTATTCTTGAAATAAATAAGTGATAAAGAATAGTTAAAATTCCAGAATTAAGTATTTTTCACATTTAAGATCAAAACATCCCTAAAATCCAAAAATAGAAAAATTCATCTCAAATTGATAAATTGGTGGGGATAAAATTATTTAAATACACATGAAAAATAATGGAAACATTATCTATATAAATATTTTTCCTCATAGCTTTAAGATAAGTTCTCATAATTTTATAGCATGAATCACATACCATTATAGGTGTTTGTGATATTTCATACGTGGAGATTAGCTTTGGAATCATCATAATTTATTTATTTCTTCAGATATAAAATTATAAAATCAAGTTGTTTAGTTTGTAAAAATCCTTAAAATTTATCTAAGAATTGATGTTTATGTAGATAAATATAATTCATACATATAGAAAATTATGCTTATGAATATCTATATTCATTCTTATGTAAGTTCAATGATGTATATGCTAAGAATGGATGATGTTTACCCACATGCAATATATTTATCCTTATGAAGTAGTATGATACTTGTGAAGTTAAGGATTCATGCCTATATAGTCAGATGATATTTATGCATAAGGAGACTTATGTAATCCTAGATGATACTTATTTAGCTTTTCATTTTCTATTTTTCCACTAAACTGCACTGGATGATTCTTATGCACATTAAGAGATCATCCTCATGAAATAATGGATGATATTTATATAAGACATAGATGATCCTTACATTTCATAGGGATATGATCCTTATGGTTCTAAATTTTTTAAAATTTCCAAGACATGTATAATATATAATTCTTCAAATAACTTTAAGGCTATTCCAATTCAACACTATCCTTATCAAACCTCCATCCAAGAGAATTTATACACTAAATGAAACCACCTTCATACTAGGTCACCCAAGGATTGTTTCTCATAATT
Organism: Viscum album; assembly: GCA_963277665.1. Lineage (NCBI taxonomy): Eukaryota > Viridiplantae > Streptophyta > Magnoliopsida > Santalales > Viscaceae > Viscum > Viscum album. Next base: position 1,411,605,089 of record OY728133.1, on the reverse strand, counting down.
CCTCACAATTTAAGATATATTTTCTTTCTTCAATCACAAGTCTTTAATATCATCACTAGATGGATTCTTCCAAATCACCTAAAAACTTATTTTTATAGCACTCCACAATCTTAGTACTTTTATTTTATTTGAGGATCATCTCTCTAATCCTTCGATGTAAATGGGTTTCTCTCTAAGCAACCAAATTCAATATTATTTACAAAAATACACAGGTATAAAATTATTTATTCTTTATCACACATTTTCTTACTTCATATTGATAACAAATACAAATCAAGATTCTCCAAGTCCAAGGTCACTTAATTATCCCTCTTTGTATTTATTGTTAAAACTATTTTACTTCCAAATTCTATTAAACTTTTCTCTCTACATTATTTAAAATAAATTTAAAGAAGGTAAATATATTCTCCTTATTATTATAGAGAGGCTTGAAAGTTTCTTCTACCCATTTATTGATATCATAACTTCCAAGGGATGGGTTCTCACCCTTTTGATCAACAAAAACATCTTCTATCCTTATTATTAATATAATTTTCAAGTTCTCCATTTATCAATGAGATAAGGGTGATACCACATTCTTCTTAAAAAAGTGTCATCAGTAAACCAACTCTAATTATACTTGGGAGAACCCAATGTAGAAAATAAGAGTGGTTAATTTTGATAAAAAATCTATCCATTTACTCACTTCAATGAGATAACACTTCTAATATCTTTTTTCTAGGGTCTAATCACACTAGTTTTTGAGAATTTTTAAAACTCTATACTTAACTTGAACAAATACATCAAAAAATTTCAATTGATGGTCGATTTATTCTTCAATTTGGTTAAATAATATCTCCCCAGATGTTCAAAATAAATACAAGTGTAAAACAATTATGGGAGGATGAAAAACATACCTCACCCTTTAATTTTGAAGGGTATTTCTAAATTTATAGATTTAAAAGAAATTATAAACCTCTAGAAGCTTCTTTATTTTGATGGATCCCCCTTAAGGGATTCTATACATACTTCATAACCTTCAATTCTCGACTTTGAAACACAAATTTAGTATACTTGGGAATAAGTTAAATACTAAAATATCCTTAATGTGATTCATAGGGCTGATACAAACTTCTCAATCCATATAATCCTTTATTTTAATGTCTAAAGTGTCTAAACCTCATCATGATTGATCCATTATTTACTTTCCAAATATCTTACTTCTTGAGAAAAATGTATTTACTTATAATTTCAAAATTATTCTCAGATAGATTTTCCATATTTACCTTATAAATTAGAACACTTTACTTTATTTCAATTTTCTCTATTTTCCTAGCCTTTTATAACTATCTAGTACATATTATTGACAAATTTTTAGGCTCAAGCTCAAATTTCTTCATGTTTTAGGTACCCTTATTGACAATTTCTTTCTTGGTACTAAGATTATACGATTATTTACCTTTTTTATTCATCATTTCTTCTTGTTTAGGTAGTCATGTCATGAAATTTTTAGTAATGTGGAATACCTTCTTATACCTTCCATACATACTTTCATTAACTTTTAACTTTACCTTATTGGGAAGCTTCTCAACTTCTATAAAATAAGTTTCAAAAACTAATACAATCCTTATATCTTGGGTTATTCTTCTTCCCAAATTATCAACCAAAAATAAAAAATTTAATCTTCTATACATTTTTTATATAATACAACATTAGGTGTGACTTGGTTAATCTCTTCCTCCACATCTTGAGAGATTTAGTAAGAAAAATTGTATATATTTCAATTGAATCTTTGCAAACAGGTCACAAATCAACTTCGTACTCATATTCTAAAGATTGAATCAAAATTATTTAATCATTGAAGTATAACACCAAGTATATTTTAATTATCTTATTATATTTACAGATTTAATGAATTCTAGAAATTCCTCATTTTGGGATTTTGAAAATTACCATACTTCCATATCATACTTGATATTTTTTTATCTAACTCAATATTTAATCATGATTATAAATAGCTTCATGATGTTTGTAAATTTAATGAAAAAACATTGGAATCATCAAATGAATTTTCACCAAAATTAATAATTCTAAAAGCTTAATTTTAGACTTTAATAAGTCTCTCAGAAATCCCTCTTTCATTGATCTTCTTCTTCATGACTTGAAGATCCTATCTCATAGTTTTCTAGAATGAATCACATGCCCTTCTAGGTGTTTGTTATTTTTCATTCCATGAAGATCAGATTCAGATTCATCAAAATTTATTTATTTATTAAAATATTAAATCTAGAAACTCAAAATTTTTAGTTTACATAAATTCTAAAAATTTATATATGATTTGATGTTTATACATACATATATCATCCATACACAGATAAAATAATTCTTATGTAGCTCTGGGTTCATGCTTACACTAGTTAATTGATGTATACACTAAGTAGGGTTAATATTTATGTACATATAGGATATTAATTCTTATAAATTAGGATGAATCTTACAAAGATAAGGATTCATGATTACAAAACCAGATGATGTTTAGAAAATCATGTATGATGATTACACAACTCTTATTTTTTTATTTTCCCACTCAACTGTATAGGATGATCCTTATTTACATTTGGTGATCATCCTCCAAAGTACTGGATGATGTTTATATAGGATATAGATGATCCTTATGCTTTATAGGGAGATGATCCTTATAAGATCATCCATAACCTTGGTACTTGTATTTGATATGAACTTAACTCAGCACACTGACTTCTTGGGTATATTCCTTATGAAATTATGCCTGAATTCAGTCTCAAAACACTGTACAATATTCATGAATGTGTATTTCTTCAAACTTCGTGCATGTATGTAATAAAATACATGGTCTTATCAATATAATATCTACAACAAAGAAATGAAAAAACTTCTCCCATTTTATGCGTTCATTATTTTATGTGCATTCAAATATACACATTGTCTACACTTCCTTCACTACCGTATTAGTTGTATAATGCCAAAGAATATATTCACTATATTGTATTCAAAAACTCCTTCATGCAAGTATATCATGCAATTGTGTCTCACACTGTGTCTTCATGCAACAAACTCATTCACAAGACCTCAAATACTATTTCACTCAACCTCAAGTCATACATAAAAAATATCTTCATGTATGGATATAATTTCATGCATAATTCTCAATCACATAACACAAAAAAATATGTGTTGCCTTTTTCATATTTTCATAACTATATATGTGGGTTATTTTTTCCTTCATGTAACACAGTGTGTATATCGACACTGGTTTATGGAATCAAAACATCTTCATGTGAATGCAAAGGTCTATAAAGACACAACATGAATGCATGGAAACTATCATGTGAATACAAATATTGTTTAATCCTTTGTTTTAGTTTCCTCCACTCCCAAAATATTCCTCAGATATGATTTAATCTTATAATTAAAATGACCACGTTTAGGGGAATTTATAAGGAAATACACACCTAACCAGTACTCTAAAAATCATATACAAACATTCATTTCACTAACTTATTCCTTTATACGATGGGTTCGATACCATCACTATAAAACTAAATTTATCCAAACTATATCTCCATGGTTTAAGAATATATCTTTAATTATGTTGATTTGATCACATTTTAATCATCATGATGATCAAATGATGCTTTAAATCTTCATCTCAATCATTGGAAGTTTCGACATGAAGATCCTGGCGATAAGATGCTTCTTCGATGAGATAAAGGTAGAAGACAACCATGACATAGATCAAATGATGTGGGATGATCATATCATATAGTTTTTTTTATATCTATATATTTTAAAACTTATGAATATTGATCTACTATCACTCATCCCATATAAGTTTTTACTTAAGATATGCGATTCCTTTTATATCAATGCAATCCATAAACCTACCAGTTGTAATTATGGGGTCCATTCCCATTACATGTTGGCATCGACCCATGTCGAAAATGTTTTCCCACCACCTTTTCACCCCACAATATGGATCCTCTCTACTACCAAGTGCCTTTCCCTAGGTGATATATGCACATGCACACCCACTACCACCCATACTGGCTGGATAGGGGGTTGAATATCCACCTAATCAATGGTTGTGGTCCTCCTTGGTTGGATAGTGTGGGAGGAAAATTTTCTAGTGATATATCAATTAAAGGATAGCCATTTCCATTCCATACTCAAATCTCTTCAACTTCCAAACCCAAATGGTGTAAACAATGTGTCATCTTAGTACAATTAACACATGTCTTTAAACTTAAGACCATTTCAATAATAATCACATTTAGGCCTCATTGAATTTTTATCTTCTCAACTTATTTACAACAATTTAAATTTCAATAAATAAATAATAATCCATTCGGGTTATTTAAATTTTACTTCCAATGTTAATGAAACTCTTATATCCCCCTTATTTATAAGAAATGTAAAGGAGGGAAATATGTTTTTCCATTTATTGTTGGATGGATTGAAATATTATCCCCCATTTATTGAAATCACAACTTCTAAGTAAATTATTCTCATACTTTTTATCAACAAAAACATCTTATCCACTTATTATTCATACACTTTTCATGTTCTCCATCAATTCATGAGAGAAGGGTGATACCAAATTCTTCTTATAAAAGTTCCATAAACCAACCAACTACAAGGCTACTTGGGATAAATTGGTGTAGAAAACAAGAGTGGTTAATTTATATAATTTTTTTTATATTTATTCAATTTAATGTGATACCACTTTTAATATATTTTCTCTAGGGGTTGACCACACTGGTTTTCAATAATTTTCATAAATCTTCCATTCACTTGAACAAACACATAAAAAAATTTCAAGTTAATGTTGTTTTATTCCCCCATTTGGTTAGATAACCGCTATCATTTATAGTTAAAATAAATACAAGTTTAAAATAATGACATGGGAGTGAAAATCATACCCTATCCTTAAATTTTGAAGGGGATATCCAGTTTTTTATATTTAAAATAAATTATAAACCTCTAGAACCTTCCTTTGATAGATCTCCTACAAGGGATTATTTTCATACTTCATCACCTTCAATTACTAAATTTGGAACATAGGTACAATAGATTTTGGAATAAGGTGGATCCTATGATATCTCCTCAATGTGATCTATAAGGATGAGGGAAATTTGTCAACCTAGGGACTGCTTTCTTTGAAGATTTAAAGTGTCTAGACCTCTTTATGATTGCTCCATTATTTTCATTCTAAATATATTTCTTCTTGGGTAGCATAAATTTATTTACAATTTATACCTTCTTCTTAGATGTATTGGACTTCATTACTTTAGAAATAAGATCACTTTTCTTTCTTTCATATTGATATATTTCCCTAGAATCTTACAACTATCCAGATCTTATGATTAGTAAATATTTAGGATCATGCTCAGGATTCTTCATGTGTCAGGTCACCTTTTTTACAACATATTTCTTTATACTAGGATAAAACAGTGCATTAAATTCACTATTCATCCTTTATTCTTATTCAAGTATCCATTTCATGTACTTGTTAGTAATGTGTCCTGCCTTCTTACACCTTCCACACACACTTTCATCAACTTTTAATTTACCTTTATTAGGATGGATTATTTATAAGGTGTTTCAACCACTAATTTAATACCACTATCTTGAGTTCCTATTCTTCTAAAAATATATAATAAATAAATACACACTTCAATATTATTCACAATTTATATAAAATAAATTAGTAGGTACAACTCAATTTATATCTTCCTTTATAGCTTGAGATCTTCAACAATAAAAATTATACAAATTTCAGTTGAATCTATACATCATCATCATAATGTAAATTTTATTTCAAGAAAGCAAGCACAATAATAAAGGGCAGCCCAAAACACCCCATAATAAGATGGCTAAGGAGACTGGAAGTAGTGGAGGCTGAGGGAATCCCCTCTAACCAAGTTTACCCCTCCGATTTCATATTAGTCTTGGGTAAATTCCTAACCTTACATCTCATCCTTGATATTCTTTATCAAAATCAGGCTTGAATAATGGTAATAAATATCTTTATGATGATTATAAATTTAATGAAAAACACTTGAATTGTCAAATTAATTTTTCCAAAGAATTAAAAATTATAAAAACTTAATTCCAGACATTAAAAAGTATCTAAAAAATAAATCTTTCATATATCTTATTCATCATGGATTGAATACCAGCTCTCGTATTTTTCTTATAATAATCACACACCATTCTAGGCGTTTATAAGGTTTTATACCATTAAGAATATCTTTTGAATCATCAAAATTTATTTGCTTTTTTAGATATTAAATCAAGAAACTCAAGTTTTTCAGTCTGTAAAAATTCCTAAAAATTATCAAAGTGTTAATGTTTAGACAAATAGAGATCATCCATACAAAGATTAAATTATGCTTATGGAGCTCTGGATTCTTGATTATATAGGTTCAATGACGTATACAATGAATAGGGATGATTTTTACTCACTTTCAATATATTCATACTTACAAATTTGGATGATCCTTTTGAAGATAAGGATTCAAGCCTATATAGCCAGAAGATGTTTCTGTAGAGGGAGAATGATGTTTATGTTAGCCTGGATGATGCTCACATAGCTCAAAATTTTCCATTTTTCTAAACTATATAATCCTTAAACACTTCAAGAGACCATCCTTATGAAGTTTTGGATGATATATATGATCCTTAATTTTCACAAGGATATGATCCTTATTATTCTAGACTTCATAAAATTTACAATACATTCATAATCTATAATTCCTAAAATTAATTTAAGGTTGTTACAATTCAAATATGTTCTTATTAAACCTTCATACAATATAATTTAAACACTAAATTAAACATCCTTCATACTAGTAAACTCAAGCATGGTTTCTCATAATTTCTCATAACTTAAGCTATATTTTATTCCTTCAATTACAAGTCTTAAATCCCTTCAATAACTGACTTATTCCAAATCACCTTACAACTATTTTGGATAGCATTTAATAGCCTTGATAATTATATTTAACTTTAGGATTAAATATCCAATAATATAATGTAAATAGGTTTCTCACTATTAAAACAAATTCAATATTATTTACCTAAATACATGAGAATACAACTCTTCATTATTTAGAATACATTGACTTAATTAATATTTCCAACAAATATAAATCAATCTTATCCAAATAAAATGGAACATCAAGGATATAAATCATCATTATGAATTATAGATGATATTTAAAGACTCAAGAATCATTCTTAAAAAACTTATTATTTATAACACATGCAAGGAAAGAAAATCAGCATGGGGAATCGACCCTGCGACCACCGCCCCAAACCCCCTTCCACCATAGCCGCCTGTATGGGGCACACATGAAACATTATTAAAAAGTAATGAATAATATTTATGAACTCATAAATTATACTTATGAACATTTCATTTATCCTTATGAAGTAAAAAGATGATCCTTATGTATTCTGGAAATCATCCTTATAAAGTTTCCTTGTATTTTCCAATTTTCAAATCAAGATTTGAAATGAATCTTATGAAGTTATGAAATTTATGAATATTAAAATATTTTAAATCATCTATATAGAGTGAATAAATGAATCTTATATAAGTATACTTAGAAAATTTTTATCTTCCATACAAAATTATAAAATTTCTTTAAATCAAATCTAATTCATCTCTGGCTTTCTTAGTCCATCTCAAAAATATTCTTAGGATAATTTTAAAAATTTCACAAAGATCTTTGATCTCCCCATTCATGGTTGAAAACAAATAAAAACCTTAAAATATTTAATATGGAAATTAAATTATAATATAGCCTAATTGGGTTGGGAGGGTCACATTCTAGGTCACTTGTTAACGTATGATTTTGACCCTCTTATTAATCAACCTTTAAAATTAGACCCATTTAATAATCAGGTTAAAAAAATTAGGTGTAATAAAACCTTTTTATCAAGTTGGGATTATCAAGATGAGTGATTCCACTAACACATGTAAAGATCTAATCATATGACTATAATTTTATTTTAAATTAAATTTTTATAAAAATATCTCTATTTTAGTTTTTTATATTCCTTTTTTAAGTGTACAAGGTGATGAATCAATGGTTCTTGATCTTTTGAAATTTATTAAACATTAAATTAACCATTTTTACTAATTAAGACACAATACTTTCAAAAATATAAATCAAAATTAATAAAATTAAATGAGATATAAATCAATAAGGAATTAAAATTTTTATAAGGGTTTCCACTAAGGTTGGTGACTATGTCTTTGTTGTGATCGATATCATTAGAGTAACATGTTTTATATTATAATATTTTTATAAAATAAAATGGTGTAGTACAAGTATTATAATCTATCACAGTGTTTCTATAGATATTCACACTTTCCATACATTAACATTAAATCATTTTTTGAGGGTTACTTAAAATATTACACAAATGAATACCCAAAGACCGTATTAGTCTAGTGACTTTGGAAACATGAAAACATAAAAACTAGTACATAAGTGAGCTACATTATCTACCACTAGATTCTTCATGAATATGATCCTTATTAGACACATCATACACAATACATATCTTCATAACTAGGGGAATGGAAAAATAAAAAGCGGTGAGCTCAGATTCTCACTAAGGGTAAACAAATGAGATATGTAAGCGTAAACATGAGAATAAGGGTATGATAACACGATCATGACATTAGAAGATCATACCCTGCATATCAAAGATCATAATCATGAATAATGGAATAAAAATTTTCAGTTCATAAGGCATGGATCATAAGGGAATCAATATCATAAGCCATAAAAGAATAATATATGAATAAGGCATGAAATTATGGCAGACATATAAACATGCAACATCATTCCCTATAAGTCCAGGCGCATTGCCAAAACTTCACAGGTCACTTCATAGGGACTACTCCTACTGGGAGGGACACACCACCATCCCTAATCACAGTCCTTTACTTGTAATATATTGGGTTTTCCCATCTTCCCACAGTGGATCAGGTTTCTCCATCTTCCCAAAGTAGATCAGGTTTTCCCATCTTCCCATAATGGATTGGGTTTCCCCATCTTCCCATAGTGGATCAAGTTTCCCCATCTTATATAGTGGATCAGGTTTTCATATCTTCCCATAGTGAATAGAGCTTCCCCATCTCCCCATAGTGGATTAGGTTTCCCCATATTCTATAGTGGATCAATCCCGTCAACTTGAATTTAATCATTATATCATGAGATATAAATATTTACCTAATGTATTGGAGGGAGATATATGTCCCACCCACCTCATAATGAAATCATACATACATGTTACACAAAATCATAAAAAATAATATCATCTCCCATGAAATGAAATTAGTTTTATAAAAATGTAATCATATCTTAAACTATGGAAAAATAAAGGTTTCATAACCATTTTATCAAATCACAACCCATGAAAATAAGCAAGTTTCATAAGCATATAATCCATGAAAGAGAAATGGGTTTCATAAAAACCAAACCATAAAAACAAAATCCATATATAGAAAGAATATGAATGGAAAATTTGGATAATTTCCCCATAAATTCATGATTAACACCAATGTATTTTATCTTAAATGGAAAATAATTTTGGAATATCTTTGAAAAACATTTCTTTAGGATAATATTATTTCTTCTTTTAAAAATGATTTTTAAAACATGAAACATTTTAAAAAAATATTATTTGAAAATAGATTTTAAAAACTATAAATAAATCTTGGGAACTGTAATTTAAAAAAAATCCCATTTCCTTTAAAATGATCTTAAAATATAATTTTTGAAAACATTTATGAAAACATGATTTTTGAAGTTCATGGCATGTGTCTCAAGGAAGGAAAATTGAGACAAAACTACTTTACTGATTTGGTAAATTTTGAAATATAAACCCCATGAAAGAGAGATAATTAAATGGATATATAAATACCCATAAATTTAAGGGTAAAAATAATAGAATATATTCATGATCATTATATACATCATGCAAAAGAAACAAGTGGTGAATAAGGCGTAAATCTCACATAAATAAAAGTTAGACTAGAATCCCCTTACCTTATGTCTCGACTCTCTTCATAATAATTCAAACCTCATGTATAATAAATATAATTTTATTATACATATAACACAAAAAAATATTCTTTTATCTAATACCATATATGGATTTATATTACCCTCTTATTAACATTTCCATGTTAAGGTCACATTTCAGGTAATATCCGCTTTGTTTTTTGTATATGTCTTAATTTGTTATATTTTTGGTCATAATACTTATATAATTATTTAAAGAATGTAAAAAATGATATAAATATAAATTATATTCAGTATATATGTATTTATAATAATCTACAAAGAATATAAATATGAAATGGAATACACTGTTCATGGAGATGGTAGGCCGTACATATACATGAACACTTTTTCCATTTAATTGTCATATTAAAAGAAAGAAAGTAAATGAAATATATGTATATATATACACTAATTAAATAATAATAATAATTTCATATATATCATATAATTTTACTGAACCCATCCTTAATACATTCCATGTATAGTGTGAACGAATCACATCAATTTGAGGAGGTATTAGTTCACACTTCCTCAAACAAAATTATCGTATTTACAAAAAGTGTAAATCATGAAGGTATGTGTTATATAATAATTATCAAAACATAAATACATTCTAAATATCATATATATCACATAAAAATATAGTTTCCTTCATAATTACCAACCATGATAGGTGGTAAATAAAAAACAAACAACATCATTTCGTGAGGTGATAGTTCACCATACAGAAGAATGATAAATTCATTACCCGTTAGATGGAAGTGTGTGTAAGTGTAGGTTTAAACATTAGAATAAAAACATCTTAGTATATTGAGTATAATTTTTTTATTATATAATCATGTAATAATAATAGTTTAGGGGGTGGAGAATGAAAATAAAACAAAAGTTCTTGAGGAAGGATGTTACCTCTTCTTTGGGTAACTCCGTTTGGTTTGCACCAAAGGGATTCCTTGGATCAATTTCTGCCCAAAGAGAGGATTATAGGATGAATTTATGTATGTTGGAATTATATTTAGGCATAGTTTTCCCTATCCAAAGGGATTTATAGGTGTGAATAAGTGGTAGGGGTGGGTGACTTTTTATAGTGGAGGAGGAGTGACATTCTTGAATATCACTGAAAAGGGAATTCCACCCACATTTTTCCTCTGTTAAGTGGCTACAATAATGGTAAAAATATAATAAAAGGGAGTATAGGGTTTCAATATGGCCATATAATAGTTTTTTATAAGTATCTAGATCATTTTTTATCTTTAAGTTTAAGGTTTAGTATTTTGTTAAGCTATTTATTCTCTTAATCATTCTAATTAATTTTAACCACTTTCACTAATTTTTTTGGTCAGAAAATAAGTTAAAATTATTATAATATTTTAATTATTATTATTCCAAATATGTAATATATTTTTAAAAATTAAAATCACATAATTAGTAGAAATTAATTTAAAATTAATCCCATAGACGTGTCGCAACAATGAGTTTTTTAAGAAAAATGTTTAAAAGTTTGGATTGTTTTGATATCCAATTTCAATGTGAAATTGTTTAAAATGAACTAAATTGGATTAATTGATGTAAAATTAATTTTATTACACTTTAAAACCAAATTAAAAAATAATTTAAATATATAAATAAATTATATGAAAATGAAGTTTTGAATTAAAATTCAGTATTTTTCACTATCCATAAAAAAATTTTTTTTTAGAAAAATTCCTTAAATTTACCCTTAGATAATTTTGACATTATGAATTTTAAAATTAAGTTTATTTATATAATTAAATTTATAAATGTGTCTAAAATTAATTTTATTATTGTTTACATAAGGACATAAAAAATAGTTCTTTTAAGAAAATTATATTCTCAAACATATAAAGAATTTACTAAAAATTGTATGTATTATTATATGATTTATCTATATAAAAAAATTATAAATAATATTTAAAAATTAGTTATTACTATTCATATTACTAATTTTAACAACTATTTTATAAATATCCTATTTAAATAATAATAATAATAAAATTTTGTTTCATAGAAACTCAGTGTTACATGTAATACATGCCATGTTAGTGTTGTGTGTAGCATAATACTAACTTGGTATAATGTATAAAGAAATTTTGACTTAGTGTAGATTAAAATTAAAGACATAAAATAAAATAAATTTATTCAATAATAAAAAGTTTCATTAAAACTTATGGTGTTACAATTTCCAATCACATACAAGCATACAATTGATAATACTATCTCCCAAAAATTGAAAATAATTTCGAACAAATTCGAGAAATATCATTAGATGGATTTATACTACTTCAACATCTATTGATATATATTTTCCTCTTTAATCATTAAATATGATCTGATCAGAATATGATCATGTATTTAAGAAAGTCAAATTTAGGTAATTCCAATTGATGGAAAATGATATAATCATTTTTTATCCCTTCACATAGAATTAGTTTGATGTTTTGATTCTTCTTCTCAAGATCATTGAATACATGGGATCATGCATGTTTTCTCTCTATAACTTGATATCAAATTCAAGCTCTATTTTTCTATCATTTTCTCAGTCTCAGTTTATCTATACTTGTTTTCATGAAACTGATCCCCCTTAAATAGGAATTAAAAAAAATCCTTAATTGATTTAATTCAGATAATTCAATTCCAACTCAGCTTCTAGAATGTTATCATGATTGAATGGTACAATGATATCCTATAAATTTTTCCTCAATTTAATTTATATGTGATAATATTCCCATAGTCACCCAATATTCTATTATTCATTTAACCACTATCACTAGTGTAATTCTAAAAATACCCATATTCCATTTCTTCTCATTTAATATAAATAATTATTCTTAGGAAAATCATCAAAGTTGATCACAATTGAAAATAATTCATAGATATATGAATTTTAGAATTATAGAAATACCCAAAAGTGATATCCTCTTCATTACATTGGATTAACTTTGTTTCCATATTCTTCTACCTTCTCATGGAGTGAAACATATCTTCATGGAATAATAACACTTTATTAACTCAAATACTTTAAAAATTATCTTGAATCACCACAGGATCATTTTCATGTGATTTATGAAATATAAATAATAATAACAACACCCCATTTTAAATTCAAAATCATCTCATGAAGTTTCTCATTTAATGAAATCATTTATGGTTGATTATTACTCATTCAGTAGTTTCTCTATCTATGAGGTATTTTTCTTTATGTAATAAAGATCAAAATCTATTTACACAACTTGAATCAAAATTAATTTGTGATGTTGAAATCTGTGAAGATCAGTTCATTTATCACCAAGTTTGAATTCCATCATATATTTCATTATGGAATTTATCATAATTTACATATAAAATTTGAATTTATCATGTTGTATTGATCCCTACAAAGTCCCATCCTTATGAGGACTCATCATTATAAAGTATCATCCTTATGGGGTTCATAAAATGAATCTTACAGAGTCTTGAGTCTTCATGCCTTTTCCAAAATCCTCTGTCAACTATTAAGAAAATATCAATCATTATTATGGAGTAAAAATAATCATTATAGACTCATGAATCATTCTTATGAAGTCATGGATAATCCTTATAACTCATAAATGATCCTTAAAAACATCTCATTAATCCTTATGAAATTGAAAAATGATATTTACCTAGTATAGAAATCATCCTTATGAAATTTTCATGCCTTTTCCAAATTTTAAATCAAGATTTGAAATGAATTTTATGAAATAATGCACTGGAATGAATCTTATAGTATTGGAAATAATCCTTATAGAGTGAATGAATGATTCTTATAGAGGTATACTTTGATAATTTTCAACTTCCATATATAATTATAGAATTCCTTCAAATCAAATCTAATTTATCTTAGGTCTTCTTAATTACTCATTAAAATATGATCAATATAATTTCAACAATATCAAAAATATATTCAATCTACCTATACATGGTTTATAAAAAATAAAACCCTTCAACAATTCCACAGGGTAATTTAACTATAATATAGCTAAATTCAGTTGGGAAGGTTGTGTATGAGGTTACTTGTTAAATATCAAGTATGAATATATTATTTTATAATATTTATAATTAGACCTATTTAATAATCCAAATAAAAAATTAAGCACAAAAAATCCTTTTTATCATGTTGGCCTTATCATGTCGAGTGGTTACCTTAACCCATGTAAAGGTTTAAGCAAATGACTATAATTTGATTTAAAATTACTTGTTTATAAAAATATATTTTGTAATGTCCCTGACCGAGATACCACAAGGGTGCCCCGAACCCAATTGTCTATAAGGCCTCATGCACATCTCCCCAAATGCCAGAGGTTGTCAACTAGCAGTGAGGGCCTATGTGTGTCAATGGGGAGATTATGCCCTCATTACCAGAGTATATCATAGTGGAAGTCAATAACACATAGATAATGGAAGTGAATAAAATAAGTAGATAATAGATATATAGTAGGAATAGATCACAATCTCAAAAGATGTCTCATATAATGATTTAAATGATACATATATCTATAAAACATCCAAAATAGGTACATGAAAATGTAATACAATACAAGTGTCCCAAAAAGTAAAAAATACCAAAAAGGCATCTCAGTAGCATCATAAGATTTAGCTTGGTCCTATGGTCCCCTATTCCAAATCCATAGTCAACAACCTGTACCAGGGCGTTTTCCGCTTCCATCACCTACAACCATATAATCTATTTGGGTCCCCAAGGAGGCCCAAATAGGCAGTGAGATAAACATCCCAGTAGGTAACCACCCAAAGGTCTATACAGTTCTAACAACAGTATGTAAAGTGTGAATGCCCATGGCATATGTCTAATGCAATAAGTAAAACCCAAACAAGCCCTCAAGGCTACCTACAACAAACATTAGATCCAGATAAGGTATAAATAAGAAAATTAAACAAGTCATAGGTCCATTCCATACATCCATCCATATCAAGTATCCCACGAACACACCATATAATGAAGTGTATCACAAACCCATTATCACACCGTATAGAGAAGCCATAATAGAATCCCATGACCTTGTCGTATAGTGAAGTGTAGACCATGAAGGGCTAGACCCTATGTGTTATGTAACAAGTAATTCTCATCAAGTCACATGGGCATACTAGTGTAAAATTAGTCTAGTAAATGGTTGGAGTCCTAGGAGAATGTATACCAATATTTCATACGTGATTCCAAGCAAGCCGGATCCTAGGGGTAGCAAGGCCCAAGGCATCCCATAGAATCAAGAGCCAAGGGGCATGATCAACCCAAGGAATCCACTACTGTATTCCAAGTCCATAGAGATTAGTCTATGATATCTATCAAACCATTCAATCAATTCATACAATTTAAACAATTCAAAACCATGCGAGTATACCCGCTCACATAAACAATCACATTTCATTTACCATATGAGTATACCCACTCATATCATCCATTTATAATTTACATTTCATATGAGTATACCCACTCATATAATCTATTTAAAACATGCCATTACTCAATTAATATGGTTATACCCACCCATAAAAATCATGATTACCATTAAAAAATCACTAATGAGTATACCCACTCATTTAACCACTTTCATTTAAGACATTTCATCAAAATAGGAAAGACATGACATGATCTCATAATTAAGGAGGTAGTAAATCTCCTAGGAAATCTATCCAAATCCATTAAGGCATTAATGGGATTCTTCTAACTAGGAAAGCATAATAATGCACCTCTAGGGTGGTTTGATAAGTCATAAACGAGTTAATTACATAAGTCACACCTCATGGGTGACCTTAAATTGAGAAATGAGTGCCAACACACCTAAACAAAACCTCATGGAATCCTCACTAGGTTTGACTAAGGCTACTACAAGTAGCTCACTCAAAAATGGAGTTGCGCTAGAAAGTTCGGTAGGAGGAATATTGGTTGAAACCTGAAAAAGAACCAAAATCCAAAAGAAAATCATAGACCACCTACCTCAACTCGGTACTAGAGAACTCATCCAATATTGAGTCCTAATTTTTCCTAGTTTAGGAGAAATATGAAGAGTGTATGAAGAATAGGATATTAGGGTATATGAGCCTAAAATCAAATAGTGCATTCAATTTCCAAAAGAATTGAGAAAGTCTAAAAAGGAATGTAGGCCTTGCCGATGTGGATCTGTTGAGACAAACCATGCTCAAAATAAAGGTCGGATGGAAGACCAGGCTCAAATCCTAGGACAGTTCTTCAAAGTAGCTCCAATAAGACTCCCCTACTATGCAATGATTCAAGGAAGGATTATTTTTAAGGTTTAAAACACATTGAGGGAAATTTTTTTATTTTACCCAAAATAACTGGGTCACACAGTTTCTACGCATGGTTTGTCAAACCATGAAGAAACCATACAAGGATCTTTATAACATTGGGGAATAGTGCATGGTTACCTCACACTTTTTTATAACTGTGTGGTAACCGTATGGAAGCCTCTTTCAAGTATGCTAAAGTTGCAGACTTGGCTACACAGGTTTGTCAAACCGTGTGCAATCCATGCACAAACCATGTTCCAGGCCATTTTCAGCCTGAAACTTGGTTTCGGGCTCTGAATAAGCCTCTAACACCTCCAAAAAACCTATGATCAAGTTGGTAACTCATATAATACCATATTTAATCATTAAAATTGAAAAATAATGGATCCATACCTCATACAAAAACCCGAGTTCTTACAATATTCCCCCCTATAGAAATTCGTCCCCAAATTTCTCTATAGAGGGTGGCCAATATTCATTTGAGAACAACTCTGGACACTGAGCATGTACATTGACCTCCCACTCCAATGTCTCATCTTGTAATGGCCATTTTGACATAACACCCATACTAGAAGAACTAACCAGCCTCATAGAACCTTCATGTTTCTGTCAAAGATATGTATTAGATGCTTCTCAAAGGATGGATCAACTTGTATCTCAACCTCCTTAGGATAAAAAATGTGAGATGGGTCCGAATGATAGTAGTAAAACTTAGATACATATAATAATTCATGAATTGATTAGTGCCTCTGAGGTAACTGCAATCAATAGGCAACTAAACCGACTCTCTCCAGAATCTAGAACGACCCGAAATATCATAGTGAAAGCATACCCTGTATCCTGATCAACCTATGTCCCAACCTTGGTGAAACACATAAGAAAACATGATCCCTAACCTTGAAATATAGAGGTATTCTGTGGAAATCATCATAATATTTTTTATGAGACTGTGCTAAAACCATATGCTTCTAAATCAATTGGACCTGCTCAGAAGTATCCTATACGAGATGCGGTCCCAATAAAGCTACCTCACCTACCTCTAACCAGAACAAGGAATAATGGCTTGGACTACCATATAAATACTCATAAGGTTACATCTATATAGTATCCCAGTTGCTACTATTGTAAGTTAACCCAATTAGGGGAATGTGCCTCTCCCAAGAGCCCCCAAAATTTAGGATGCATTCTTGCAGCATATCCTATAACACCTATATCGTACACTATAACTGACCATTAGTTTGAGGATGGTATTCTATGATCAGAAGCACTTGTATACCCAACGACCACTGAAAACTCTGCAAGAAACAATACATAAAGCATACATCCCTATCTGAAATGGTAGTGAATAGGACCCCATGAAGTTGTATTATTTCCTAGATGTACAAACTTTCAATCTCATTAACACTGAAGGTCTCCTTGATCGACAATAAATGAGATACCTTCATGAGCTTGTCAACAATAACCCACACAACATCAGTATCTCAAGGAAACCTCGGTAAACCAGGCACACAATCCATCGTGAAATAATCCAATTTCCACTATGTAATAGGTAACTACTGTAAAATCCCAGCTGGTCGCTGATGTTCCACCTTCACCTGTTGATAGGTGGAACACCTCATAACAAAACCAGCTACCTCTCACTTCATACCCGACCACCAATACTGATGACGCAAGTCACAATACATCTTGGTGACTCTGGGGGTGCAATTCCCAAGCTGAAGCATGAAATTCACACATCATCTCCTCAAATATATCAACTGGAACCCAAAAACATCCATGGATACGAAGAATCTCATCCTCACCTTTCGTCCAACCCAGAGGTGGATCCTTACTAGCCACACACTACTGTAGAACTAGGCCCGCATAATCTGATAGCTGCCTCATATTAACTCTGTCTAGTAGGGTATAGGTCACAATTAATGATGATAGATTTTTCTACCCATGACTATTGTGAACCTCAAAATGCAGCTCAGAGAACACCGCCATAATCTACCACTCACCACAGGCCAACTGCACTACCTATATCTGAGTTATCCTACTCAGTGAATCGACCACTTCATTGCCTTTACCAGGAATATAGGAAATCTAGAAGCCAAAGGACTGAAGGTACTTCACCCACTTTCACTACCTCAGATTTATATCATGTTGTGTAAAGATGTACTTGAGGATTTTTTGGGTCATGGACACCACAAAATTCTCTCCCAGTAAATAGCGTCTCCAAAAATGCATTGTGTGAACAACCACAACTAACTCTAGATCATGCGTAGGGTGATTCCTATCATGTGGCCTTAGTTTCCAAGACCCATGCACCATGAATCTATCTACCTACATTAGCACTACTCCCAGCCCTATACTTGATCTATCACAATACACAGTGTAAATCCTGCCCTACTCTGGCAGTATAAGTACTAGTGCTGATGTCATCCTTCCTTTCAGATCCTAAATGTCCATATTTCAAGCATCTAACCAAACAAACTTCACACCCTTCTTAGTCAAGCTTGTTAGCGACGCTTCTAAGTGTGAGAAGTCCTGTATGAAATTCCTGTAGTAACCAGCTATCCCTAAGAAACTCTGTATATCAAAGAAATTCTTAGGATATTTCCAGGAGACTACAACTCTCACCTTCTATGGGTCCACTGATACTATTGTCTCTGAGATGATGTGACTTAGGAAATGAATCTGATCCAACCAAAAATGGCACTTTGTGAACTTATCATATAACTGATACTATCTTAGTGTATTCAAAATGATCTCAAGATGATTGGCATGGCCATGTCGATTGTTAGAATACACCAATATATCATCCATTAAAACCACCATAAAATAATCCAGGTAAGGTTGAAACACTTGGTTCATTAATGCCATGAAAACTGATGGTGTGTTTGTGAAACCAAATGAAATAACTAGATACTCGTATAGACCATACTTTATACAAAAGGCCGTATGAGGTATGTCTATAGAAAGAACATGAAAATGATGATATCCCAACCTCAAGTCAATTTTTGAGAACAATTGGGATCCTCAAAGTTTATCAAATAGGTCATCTATCCATGTAAAGTGATATTGGTTTTTAACTGTTATCTGGTTCAGTTTCTGATAGTCCAAACATAGCCTAAGATTTCTATCCACCTTTTTCGCAAAAATTACTGAAGAACCCCACAGAGAAGTACTAGTTCGAATAAACCTCTTAACCTCCAAATCATCTAGCTGCCTCTTGAGATCCGACAACTCCATCATAGTAATCATGTAAGGAGGAATGGATACTAGAATATCTTCTAAAAATAGATCAATGGATAAATCAACCTCTCTCTTAAGGGGTAACCCAGAAAAGTCATCCAAGAACATCTCCCTAAAGTGCTCAACCACTGGAGGAAAGTCTGCCTAACTCATTCCCTAATCAACCATAAACATACCAGTGATCTGGAATATCATTCTACCTATCCCACAATTATCTTGTCCATATCATATCACATGGACATCCCATTCACCCATGTGAGTATACACTGTACCCACTGGTGATGTGAAATTCACCCTTCAATGATAGTAGTCAATGTACACTCGATAAGCTACTAACTAGTCCATCATAAGTATGATGTCAAACCCTATCATCTATATTACATAAAGATCCAAAATGAATTGACACCCACCAACCTATAGGGGGAACTCCATGAACTGGCACACATCATCTGTTTGGATTCCTAATGGTTTGTCTAACATCAAAACTCCCTCAAAATACCATACAATAAGACCAATAATCTTCACAACTAGTGCATATATAAATCTATGTGAAGCAATTGTATCAAAGAGAGAAGATGCAATAATAGAGGTTACTAGAATCATACCTCTCATTGTAGATGGTCTAGCACCCTACTCCCTAGGGGTAGGCTATAAAAAAAAGAATTGGCCTGCACCACAATCCTATGACACAACCTCATTGCCCATAGTAGGTCCACTTTGGTTTCTCGGTGTAACTGGTGTATGGATGCCTCTTCCATGACTACCACTGCCTCAGCCCGACCAACCATCACTGCTCCAACTATATGTCTGATTCAGAGCTGAGGAACCTACTCCTCAACCCGATGGAGGAGATGACCCCCTAAAAATCACAACTAGAGGGAAGGTCCTGTAAAACTTCCACAAGTGCCCCATTCTACTGCAAGATCGGCACTCGATTGGGTTGCAGTCACACTGATTCTTTATGTGGTCTCATGTAACACCTCGACCCCTCTAGTTTGGAGATGGTGCATTACCTGTGATATTGGCATGGTTAAAAGGAATGAAAAATTCTTAAGGAACAATAATTTTAGTAGACCTGAATAAATTAGATACAAATATGTAACAAAAATTACATTGAAAAAGGTTACACGATACAATACATAACAAAACTAAACACTGTAACCACATGAACTCAATAAATGACCTTCTCTTCATCACCTATTGAAGGTAAACAATGAAAGGGGTGAGATCAAATGATCAGTAAGGGTTAAAAATAGAAGAATAATGAGTACAATAATAAGTGAATCATAATCAATCTGACATAATCAATACGACATAGTGAATAAATGAAAAACTAATGCCATTAATAAATTGAGAATGAAACTACATCCATAGATTTTGTCATAGTGAAATCCTCATGGATAATAATAATAATAACTAATAATGAATAAATAGAATTATTATTAATTTTACGTCATGTATCTGGCACATGAAACCATAATACCATTAAAACAGTTTAGTTCTTTGGGTAGAAACCCGTCTTATTTTTGGGAACAAACTTGAAGGGTTTGTCGCCAAACTGATTTGTCTCATGAGACCTACCGATGCATCGAGAGGATATAGAAGGACCCACCCGCCACTACATGTCCAAATAATTCTTTATACATTGATTCAATACAAGAGAAATATTCCTTTTCAATATCTGTATAGAGTAGAGTATATAGATTCATCAATATTTCCATAATTAAAATAACTTTCAAAATAAACACTGTATGTAAAATGGTATACGGTTTAGAAAAAAACATATACATGATATGAGATTATGGATATTTAATATAAATATAATTTCAAATTAAAAGTGATCTCAAATGGGCAGTAGGTACACCACATAAGGATTATTAGGTGCACAATACAAAGTTAGTCACAACGAAATAGTAGTTGAGACAAAGTCTCTTACCACAATGTAATCGGTCGAATCATATGACCAGAACTTAATAAACCTCAAATGAATCATTGAATAACATGAATATAAATATAATAATGTTATTATATATCAAATGACAGTACACATATACCACATACAAGAAATAATTGGCGAACAATGAAAATCTCACTGAAATGAAAGTGAGATGAGAAACCCCTTACAAACATTTCGACATGGAAAAGAGTGTTATTGCGAGGGATTAATGAGAGGTAAAGGGGTATTACATTATTTATATGTCACAAGGAAAGTATGGGGGAGGTGAGAAAATATACCCCATCATTAGGAATTACAAATAAAAGGGCACAACATAGGGAATATTATTGAACAAAAGTGAGAGAGAGGATCCCTTACCTTACGCTTGAAGGTGTTCTTGTTTGTTCTTAACAACCTGAATAATAAAATTTTGCTTCATTAATTAATAATTAAATAACCTCATAAACATTTAATTGATATGGTATAACCTTATTAAGTTAATTAATGGCCTTTTTTATGGGTTTAAGAGATTCAATTTTATTGTTTTGGAAACATTTTCTTACTTGGTTTCATGATTTGTTTACTTGTATTCATTAATGGAAGTTCATTTGAAATTTGATCAAATATCCAGAATTTTTAATATAATTTATTAGTGACATTAAATAGATATAAATGATCTTATAATGATTCTGGTTATATACCATTAGGATGACTCATTCGGTGAGTTAAAATAAATGCTTGGATTTTGCTTGGCGGTTTTGTGCACAATAAACTTGTTTTGTATTATTATTCTATATTATAAACGTGTAAGGATTCCAGAACATTAATCAAGATAAAATAAATATATTATGACCTGGTTCAACCATTGAAAATGTTTCATGACCATTATTAAAGATAGTAATGTAAATTTAAAACCCGTCTTCCTTGAGTGTGATAAATTTACACATCTCAGACGGTGTTTGCATTTATTGTATAAAAGGAGGAGAAAAAGAGAGATTATGATGAAATATTCTATTAACACAATGAAAATACAGTAAATTTAAGGTAATAGAATTATCATGGAATTTTTATGAGGTTAGGTGAGAAGAGATAACAAAATAATGGAACTTTGTAAAATAAATTGAAAGAAAAGAGAAGGAAGGTTCACCTCTTGAGTACTCTTCCTTGAGAATCTCCTTAAGGCCTTTGTTTTGGGCCTTTTGGTGAGACCATAAGGTCTTGGATGTGGGGAGAGGGCTTGTAAATAGTATTTTTTAGAATTTAGGCAAGTATTGAAGCTTGAGTGGTGTGGGAGGAGAGGGGGTGAGGGGTGGTTTATATAGTGGAGGGGAGAAGAGTTTTCTTAATATTATAATCATTAATTTATTATTTCCTCTCAAGACAACCAATATTGAGTATTCCATGACCAAGAATAGTAATATATGCATGTGAATTTGAAACAATTGGGTATACATCATCAGATCATCATCAACGACTCAATTAATCTATTATTTAGCATTTATTGTGAATTATCAGATTTTACTATTCATAAAAAATTCAAGTATTTCAAAAAAATCCCAAAAATTCATCCTAACCATTTTTAAACATGTAGAATCCAAAAATGAAGTCCATTTTTTAAAAATAATTTTTTAAATATGATTAATTAAATATTTAATTAAAATCATTATTTAATCGAAAAATATAAACACCTAAAATTTTCATCTTAATTTTTATGCTGCCTAAATTCATATATACACTCAATGGTATGGATACCATTCATAAGAGTCATATTAATATTCATAAGGGTAATTTAATATTCATAATGGTTGGTTTCTATTCATAAGGGTAGGTTACTATTCACTGAAAATTGATTTTTCCTTATCAGACTCCAAATAACTTACTGATCGCAACCATGTATGTCAGATTTTTGAAATTCACATCATAGAAGTGACAAAATTAGGTTTAATCAGCTAGGTTATGGATATATACTATAAGTAACTATGTTTTGTTCCATAGAGGCTCAGTGATTCATGAAATATAGGCAATAACTAGAATGTATTTAAGAGAAACATACCATGAAGTGCTTGGGGTGCTACATTATTCCCTCCTTCGAAAATTTCATCCTCAAAATTTTATGTATGAAGTACACCAAAAAGATTTGGGTGATTCTTTTTCATAACATCTTCAGGTTCCCATGTAGCTTTATCCATATTCTGGTTTTTCCAAAGAACCTTTAATATATGAGTTGTTCGATTTCTCAATACCTTCTCCCTTGTCTCAAGAATCCCGATAGGCTTTTCACAATATGAAAAATTAGGTTCCAGTTCTATTTCTTCATATGTGAGTACATGCATTGATTCTGCCATGTATTTATTTAACAATGACATGTGGAACACATCATGAACTCTGGAGAGACATGGAGGTATTTCCAAATGGTAAGCTACAACTCTGATTCTTTCCAGGATTTCAAATGGTTCTATGTACCTGGGGCTTAATTTCCCTTTCTTACCGAACCTTAATACACCCTTCCATGGAGATACTTTTAGAAATACATGATCTCCAACTTGGAATTCCAAATCCTTTCTCTGGTTTTCAGAATAACTCTTCTTCCTACTTTGTGATTCTTTAATATGGGCTTTTATTTTCTTCACCTTTTTAGTGGTCTCTTCAATAAGTTCTGGCCCGATAAGTTTACTCTCACCAACTTCGTCCCAAAAATTCGGAGTTTGACATCTCTTTCCATATAATGCTTCATATGGAGCCATTTGAATACTAGAATGAAAACTATTGTTGTAGGAAAATTCCACCAAAGGCAATTATTGATCCCACATACATTGGAAGTTAAGAGATCATGACCTCAACATGCCTTCTAAAGTTTGAATAGTCCTTTCAGACTATCCATCAGTTTGGGGGTGATAAGCAGTACTCATAAAAAGCTCAGTATTCAAAGATTTCTGGAGACTTTTCCAAAATTTTGATGTAAACCAGGGATCTCTATTGGATACAATTGATATTGGTGCACCCTGAAGTCTTACAACTTCAATAACATAAAGTCTTTCTAAGCGCTCAAGTGGAAAGTCCTCTCTTATAGATAGGAAATGTGTTGATTTTGTGAGATGATCAACAATTACCCATATTGCATCATTACTTCTAGGTATCCTCGGTATTCTGGTGACAAAATCCATTTTAATGTTATCCCACTTCTATATAGGAATAGGTAGAGGTTGCATCAATACTTTGGGATGTTGTCTCTCTACCTTCACTTATTGACAAACTAGACATCTTGACACGTAGTCAGCAATTTCCCGCTTCATATTATCCCACAAAAGATATTACTTTAGATCTCTATACATCTTGGTTATACCTGGGTGTATAGAGAAATTTGAGCTATGAGCATCATATAATAGTTCCCTTTTTAGCTTAGGTACTGATGAAACACATAACCTATCCCAAATTTTAGAACTCCTTCTTCATACACAAAGTCATCCAATCTCCTATCCTTGAAAACATTAATTTTCTTATTCAGATTCTCATCATCAGATTGAGAGATTTTTATCTTCTCTAATAAAGATGGTTTAACAATCATTTTAAAGAGGAAAGATGTTTTCCTTTCCTAAAAAATTCCCATATCTGTCTTTAGTAGATCCAAAAATATAGGATCTCTCTCAATCCTCATTTGGGTCAGAAGTCCATGATCTTTCCTACTTAATGCATCTTCCCCCTTATTTGCCTTTCCCAGGTGGTAGTGTATTGAACAATCAAAATATTTGAGTAACTCAAGCCATCTACTTTGCCACATGTTGAGTTCTTTTTGTGTGAAAATGTATTTCAAACTCTTGTGGTCTGTATAAATCTCACATCTCTCTCCGTAGAGATAATGCCTCCATATTTTCAGAGAAAAGATTACAACTGCTAACTCAAGATCACGAGTTGGATAATTTTTCTCATGAGTCTTCAACTGTCTTGATGTATAAGCAATAACTTTATCATTTTGCATAATAACGCAACCCAGTCCATTCTTTGAAGCATCATTGTATATTATAAATTTACCACTTCCAAATGGAAGAGTCAAAATTGGAGCATTGACCAATATTCTTTTCAAGTCTTTAAATAATTATGTACATTATTTTGTCCACACAAACTTAACTCCTTTACATATGAGC
Organism: Viscum album; assembly: GCA_963277665.1. Lineage (NCBI taxonomy): Eukaryota > Viridiplantae > Streptophyta > Magnoliopsida > Santalales > Viscaceae > Viscum > Viscum album. The sequence continues at coordinate 1,411,579,371 of OY728133.1, read as the reverse complement.
TTGTTTAGCAGGTTAGCTAGTCAGAAAAAATTCTAAACAAAATGCCGATAGTAACCTGCTAAGCCAATAAAACTGCATACCTCAGTTATGTTTGTTGGCATGGGCCATTCTTGGATTGCCTTTGTCTTCATAGGATCAACTAGGATTCCATCCTTAGAGACAATATGTCCTAGAAAAGAAACTGATTGAAGTCAGAATTCACATTTTCTAAACTTCCCATATAAGTTATTTCTTCTAAGAGTTTTCAAAATAATCCAAAAGTGATTCTCATGGTCTTCATAAATTTTTGAGTACATGAGGATATCATTAATGAATACCACAACAAAGTTATCAAGATACTCCTTGAAAACTCTATTCATTAAATCCATGAATATAGAGGGTGCATTAGTTAATCCAAAAGGCATCACTTTAAACTCGTAATGCCCATATCTAGTTTGAAATGGTGTCTTAGAAATATCTTTCATCCTCACATGCAGCTGATGATATCTGGATCGAAGGTCGATATTCAAAAAGCATTGATCTCTGTGAAGTTGATCAAATAAATCGTCAATATGAGGTAGAGGATACTTATTATTTGTTTTAATAGCATTGATTTCCCTGTAATCAATGCATAGCCTCATGGATCCATCTTTCTTCTTGACAAAGAGGACAAGGGTTCCCTATTGAGAAACACTAGGTTAAACAAATCCCTTTTCACTCCATTCCTCTAGTTGTTTCTTTCGCTCTACTAATTCCATAGTGTCCATTCTATATAGATTCTTTGATATAGGTATTGCACCAGGAATCAAATCAATAGAGAACTCAACTTCCCACTCTGGGGGATGTCCAGGTAAATTCTCTGGAAACACATCAATGTACTCTTGCACTATGTGCACATATTCAATGTGAATATTTATTTCCTCTCCCATAGATATTGGTTTATCTTCCTCTCCAAGTATTGCATTCATTAGATCTACTGGGGGTGGTTCTAGATAAGAATTAGGTGGTGAGGTTTTTTCTCAAAATATAAGATATTCTACACCATTATCAAAAATTGTAACTTCATTATTCATACAATAAATATTCACATCATAATTTTACAACCAATACATACTGATAATTATATCAAATTAAGTCATTAGTATGATGATAAGGTTAGAAAATAAAGCACATTTTGGTGTCTAGAGGGGGACTAGTCGACATGCATTTGTTACAATGATACATCCCCTGGGAGTTTTGACTAAAAACTCCTTTACTAAATCAAATTGGACATATCTAATTTTCTTAAAAAACTAGGAAGATATAAATGAAGGTGATGATCCAAAATCAAATAAAGTGTTGGATAAGGTTGAGGAAACAATTAAAGTACCCGCCACCATATCATTAAGAATTTCAACCTCCACAATTGTAATCGCATAGGTTCTCCCTTATTCTCTTGGATTTTTCCAAGGAAAGTTTCCTTGGTGCTTAAGAAACTCATTTTCATAGTGTCCCATCTCTATGAAATTGTAGCATTGAATATCATTGAATTGTTTCTTCCCCTTGAATTAATTAGATCAATGACCCTTTTCTCCACAGTTATAGTAGACTCCCATTCCTATCAAGAATTTCTTGAGATGATCTTTTCCACAGTTCTCACATAATGGGAATATCTTTGTTCCCTTGCTCTTCTTTGGTGCTTATCTTTTTTCCTTTGTTATCAGAATACCACTTTTTATCTTGGTTTCCTTTGAAAAGATTTGATCTAGAAAATTCCCTCTCTGTTTTGATGGCACTTGATACAATTTCATCATATGATGAAAATGATTGAGAAGCCAATTCCCTTTGAAGACTTTGTTGAGATGGTATATGGAGTATGATATACTCTATAATACCAAATGTAGGATCGAAATAATATAGATACTGAATGAATTATCTAATAATGCTCAAAATACAAGAGGGGGGGGGGGGTTGAATTGTATACTTTAAAAAATTCCTTTGTAAATTTTAAAGATGATTTTGTTTAACAAGGTTAAACAAGGTAATTCAAAAAACTTATAGTTCTACACACTTACTAGATTTCAGAAATATGATTATGAGAAAGTGATTCTGGAAAAGATGGTTCCAGAAAATGAAACTTGATGAAAGTTTACAAAGATAAAATATTACACCTTAAAGTATATAAAATATTACTAAATCAGAGTATACAAGTATAAAGAAGTATAAGATAGTTATACTTTCCTCAACAATCAAAATACTGTAGAAAAATTGAAACAAACAAGTAACAAGTAATAAGTCATTTAACCCAAAGAGAAGGGTATCCAACAACCTTGGATAAAGGTCCCTTGATTTATACTTTCAAGAAATTCTATCTTACCCACACTAGGGTAAGCTCTAGATATAAATATCGGAGTCTGTCTTGATATCCCCACAATCCCTCAACTTCAAGGTAGTCGCCACCTCTATCTTCCTCAGCAAGGAAGTCCTAGAACTTTAAGGTAGTCGACACCTCTATCTTCCTATCCCCGGAATCCCTTAAATGTACTCAGCAACATTCGGAGTCACACGAAGCAAATCTGAACAAGGTGTTCAGTACGCACAAAGCAATAAAGTCTTCTCTCTAGAAATCACTTGAGCAACATGTAATATCTAGATTGATCAAATTGTTATGATCTCTTTCAAATGAGATCCTATTTATAGGCATGGCTTCAATGGTCGACTCCCTCCTCCACGGTCATATTTTTCCTTTAATTTCAGAGGGACCTGTACACGTGTCACTCAAACAATGGTTAGTTAATAACTGAATACATGACATAGTTTTCTCATCAAAACATGAGTAAGAAAAAATATGGTTATATAAGCAAATTCATTTTTCAGAGTGTAAGGAAAAATAGTTCAGAGTATACTCCAAAAACTATTTGGTACTTATAATATAAGGATATTCAGATTCTGTCTTCAGAAGAATTCAGATCCTGAATTATATAGAATTCCAAAGTCTGAATTTCAAGGAAATTCTAAGTCTTGAATTCAGTATAATTCAGAGTTTCAATTCATAAGAGTTCAGAGTCTGAATTAATTAGAGTTCGGAGTCTGAACTTACAAAGTTCAGAGTCTGAATTTATAAGAGTTCGAAGTCTGAACTTACAAAGTTTGGAGTCTGAACTTATAAGAGTTTGGATTATGAACTCAGAAAAGTTTAGAGTCTGAATTCGGATCCTGAAAAAAGAAATCTCTATATCTAAGTATTATTATATTACAAGGTTTTGTATATGAAACCAAATTTTACACTTAATGAAAAACATGGTAAGGATAAATTTCCTTGGGGAAGGAAAATTTTCATTATGAAAGTAAAACACAGGGTAAAAGAAATTTTCCTTAAGATATGGTGTTTATGATTTTCAAAACATGAAGAAATGGTAAAGTCATAAGGAAACCTTATTGACTCAATCAATCTCCCCAAGCATGAAGGAATGGAAAAGTCATAAGGAAACCTTATTGACTCAAAAATATCCCCCTTTTTGGAAAGCACAAATATCCTTACGAAAAATAAAATAAGGACTTAGAAAATATTTTTCTAGACTTTGAAAATAAAACTTATCTCCCTTATCATATGGGAAAGGATGAATACGACTAACTCCCACTTAGGATTTGGAACACTATGGATTATATTCTAGATTTATGGAATGATATTTTTCATTATCTTGAGTATGGAAATCTCTATAATGAAAAATCCCCCTTAGATACACTCCCCCTTAGGAATATTTCTTCTTTATTTAACATTCTTTTTCCTTTATACCCCTTTGTGATTTTCAAAAAGAATTTGAGGGAATGGAAAAGAAATTATGGTACCTGAAATATTAGTACAACACATCCAAAATAAAAGAAACCAAAAATTTCATTATGATTAGAAATAATTTGTATAAGGAAGAAAAGTACAACAAAAGATCAGATTGCAACAAATTTAACCTTCCTTTTCCTTTGGCATCAACTTCTTGACTATAGTCTTCAGCTTTTTGAGCTCCTTATGATCTTCCTCTGATCACTTAAGAAGCTGATCCTGATCCTCAACTTTCTTCTCTAAAGCCTTGATTCTTTCTTCTTGAGACTTAAGAGCCTCTGCCTGAGCCTTCAGGACTTCTTACTGCTTAAAAATATTTTCTTCTATCTCAATATGAATATCTCTTTCTCTCTTCCAGCTTTGAGCTACTGAATACAACTTTCCATTCAAATCTTTCACTTCTTGAATCTGAGAATTTTGTTCCAAAGTTATATTTTTCTCAAATTTACTCATGAGATCCTTGATCTTACCATATTCTATGTCAAAAGCCTCCGTGACACCATCTTAAAACTCATGAAGTTCTCTCAAATATTCAACTGTCTTCTTTGACCAGCCAACCTTTTTCTTACAGGACCTTTTGTGGGCATCGTAGTTAATGAAGAAATTCTTGAAATCAGCCTTAATCTTTACACACTTATCCATCACCATGGATAATGAATCCGATTTATGATTTAGTGTATGTTGAAGCATCTGGCATCTAGAGTCTTTGCTTGGAAAAATCAGAATGGTCCCAACAATCTTCTTCAATGACTACACAACAAAATCATGTCCAAGGGATGATGATTCTGAATCTGAAATTTTTCTTGGTGAGGATTCTTTCTCTAACTCAACTTCCTTCCTCTTCGATGATCCACCAGTTTCTTCTTTACAACAACTTTGGTAGGTGTCTCAACTACCACCTGTTTCCCTTTATCACTTCTTGGAATGGGTTCCTCATCAGAAGATTTGTGTTCACTTTCAGAAAGCTGAACAATCTTATCTTCATCTATCTCATCTTTCTCAGCTCTTTCCTCAACATCCTCAGGGTGAATACAATGATGATTAAAACTTTCTTCCTTATACAACTTGTTCACTTCATCTTTATCTTTCTCATCCTCTTCTTTCTGATCCTTCCCAGGTGTATCAAGATTTGAAGATTCTTCTTCTGAAGCTCAGATTGAAAATTTCTTGGATGTACTTTATTTCTTATGGAAGTCTTCAAATTGCTTTATGAGATCTTCAGTGTCACCACTACTTTCTTATTCTTCCACTTCTTCCACAACTTTTTCTACTTATTTTTATTTTTTCAGAGTAACAAAATTTTTACCTGGAGTTTTAGGTAAAGCTTCTACCAGTAAGGATTCTGGTACTGGAATTTGTTCAGAGGCTTTTTCAGTATCCCTCAGAAGGGATTGCACAATCCCTTTTTTATACATCTTCTTCTTTTGTTTCTTTTATTTTTCTTACTTCTCAAGATCATCAGCAGTCTTCTCTTTCAAAGCCTTTACTTCTACAGGATCCAAGACAAACTGTGGCTCTCCTTCCTTCCAGTTTTTCTTATCTTCCCTCCACTTTTCTATAACCTCATCCAAATATGATTTTTGCTTCTTAGGTTTAGGAGGTGCGGATTGAGCTTCCTTATCTTTTGGGGTTTTCTCTTCTTCTTCTACTACCTTCAACTTTCTCTTCTTTGCAACCTTTATCAAAGGTTCATCCACTTCTTGTTTATTTGGAATAACTTCAGCTTCTTCCACTGGTAGGTCATAAAATTCTTTGGAGTATTTAGAAAATCCAATGTTCATCCTCTTCAAAGTATCATCACTGACTAGCATGACTTTTTAATTTATAGGTTTTGAACTGTAAAGGATTTTAAAATATTCTAGACAATAAACAATCAAATTAGAAAGAATGGCCGGATACATGATTATCTGAGCCTTCAAATTTCCATTCTTGATATTCTTGATCATAATGAGAATTTTCTTAACCAAATTAACCTTCCTCAGGTTCACCAGAAAATCTAGGATGTACATATCACTCTTCTTCAATGTGTCCTTGTCACCTTTTCTCAGAATGATAAATCCTTGAACCCATAATTCAAGGATCTGATTATTTGTAGAGAGGTGAGAAATCCTTAGAGTTTTGACATCTATAAGACTAAGGCACTCCATAACTTTCACCTTTAAAAAGCTTCCTTGAATATCTGAAAACTTATGAGAACAAAATTCAGCTTCTCCTTCATACGGAACTCCAATCAAACTAGCTAACTTAGTGTATAAAAGAGCATAAGTCTTTCCATAGCTTTTGAAAGAAAACTTCTCTCTTCCTTATTCCTTGAAGAAACTAACTGATTCATAAAATTAAATTAGCAAATCTGGATACACCAAATCTTGAGCTCCTGGCTTAGATACAAAAACACTCTCCCATCCATTCAATTTGATGTTCTTTAGAATGATTGAATCATACTTAGCGAAGAAGTTTGGATGCACCAACCTTTCTCTATAAACCTACCACTATGTAATTGGCTTGATAGTAGACATATCTTTCTAAGATGATTCTTCTACAGACATTCATAATTGAAAAAACTCTGAGAAGTTCAAAACGGGTTTAAGTAGAGGGTCAGAACTTCAGCACGCAAGCACTTGAGATCGATGTGGGAAAACCCTTTAAGGGTCCTTTATATAGGTGTTATAAGTGATGATTCATCTTTTAAACTCAATCCAGTGGATGAAAATTCTTCTAATCAGATCTGATGGTTGATATGATAGACGTAAGGAAAACTTGATAGAATCCGATATTTTGAGGTTTTTTTAAGAAAAACATTCAGATTTAAGGAAAAGAGAATCAAAAAAAATTTAAAAACAAAAGAAACTACCAGCAAGTAAAGGATGATTACAAAAACTCAGGAAATGAAACATACCTTTTGGATTGCTAGTAATATTATTCGTATCGAGGAAAAATATTCCTTGAAAAACTTTATATTTCAAAAAATTTGATTATGAAAAAAAATTGAAAACGAAAATCTTCATTAAGGAAATTTCGAGTATGAAAATATTCATTATGAAAATTTTGAGTACGAAAATCTTCATTATGAAAATTTTGAGTAAGAAAATCTTCATTAAAAAAATTTTGAGTATGTAAATCTTCATTACAAAAATTTTAGACTACGAAGAAAAATTTAATTTAACTAACAAGAAAATGTACTCCCCTTATGAAGATGATTTTATTACTGTAAGGAGATTGGTCTCAATAGAAAGTTAACAAGGAAGATTACCTTATGGTTATCCTTCCTAAATTTGGTTTAATGTATTCAAATCTATTATAGGGTAAAGATTTTGTGAAAATATCAGCAAGTTGATCTTGTGTTCTGATAAATTGAAGAATGATATCCCCTTTTTATGTGTGATTCCTAAGAAAGTGATGCCTAATGTCTATGTTTTTTGTACAGGAGTGGTGTGAAATGTTTTTACTTAGGGAAATGGTACTAGTATTATCACACAAAATTTACGTTTTGGTAAAACTCAGACCATAGTCTGTGAGTATGTGTTGCATCCACAACACTTGATCACAACAACTTCCAGCTGCTACATATTCAGCTTTAGCAGTGGAAAGTGCTACTGAGTGTTGCTTCTTGCATGACCAAGAAACTAATGAATCTCCTAATAAATGACAAGTTCTTGATGTACTCTTTCTATCCATTCTACATCCACCAAAGTCAGCATCGAAGTTTTTTTTAAAATAAAATCATTTCCAGAAGTATAAAAGAGTCCTAAATCCATGGTTCCCTTTAAGTAGCGAAGAATTATTTTCAGTGCCTTTAAATGATATTACTTAGGATTGGATTGATATCTTGAACATAATCATACTGAAAACATTAAGTCTGGATGACTATCTGTTAATTAAATTAGACTTTCTATCATACCTCTAAAAGATGTTTGATCTACTGGTTTCTCAGCTTCATCAAGATCAAGTGTATTTGAGGTACCAATGGAACTACTTATACTTTTAGTGTTTTCATATCCATAATTTTTAAGAAGATATATAATATAATTATGTTGGGATATATAGATTCCGTCTGGTTTTTGAGAAATTTGGAAACCAAGGAAAAATGTTAACTCACCCATCATACTCATTTCAAACTCCGATTTCATTAGATCCACAAAGGAATCAGGTAAATATTGCTGAGTTGAACCAAATATAATGTCATCAATATAAATTTGAACAATAAAAACATTTTTATTATCTTTATTTATAAAAAGGGTTGGATATGCATTTCCATTAACATAATTATTTTGAAGTAAAAATCCCGTAAGCCTTTCATACCAAGCTCGGGGGGCTTGATTAAGTCCATACAAGGCTTTGGTAAGTTTATAAACATGTTTAGGATGTTTTGTATCTTTAAAACCAGAAGGTTGTTCAAAAAAAAAAACTTCCTCTTGTACAAAACCATTAAGGAAAGCACATTTCACATCCATTTGAAAAAGTTTGAAATTGAAGAATGCTGCAAAGGCAAGTAAGATAAGAATAGATTCAATTCTAGCTACTGGAGCATAGGTTTCTTCATAGTCTATTCCTTCTTTTTGATTATAGAATTTAGCAAACAATATAGCTTTATTTCTTACTATTATTTCATTTTCATCACACTTATTTCTAAAGACCCATTTTACTCCAATAACAAAAGTTTCCTTAGGTCTTTCAACCACGGTCCAAACTTTATTCCTTTTGAATTAATTTAGTTCATCTTGCACAACTTTTATCCAATCATCATCACCTAAAGATTCATCAGTGCTTTTTGGTTCTGATTGGGAAAGGAATGCTAGATGTTCTATTTCATTTCTTAAGAAACTTCTAGTCCTTACAGGTTAATTTACATCACCAATGATACTATCACTGGGATGATTCTTTAGAAACAACTGATTTGGGTTTTGAAAAACCTGTTCATCAACATAGGGTAGGAAATCTTATGGGGTAAAAGTTTTAGAATTATATTCTTGGACATTTTTCTTATCATAAGGATCTTATATCATGGGTTGATAATCAGTTTTTGAAAACACATCCAAAGATGTAGGTTTGGGTTGTTTAAAAACAAAGGGATCAGTTTCATCAAATTTGACATGCACTGTTTCTTCAACAGTACAAGTGTTTTTATTAAAAACTCTATAAGCCTTAGAAGTTGTGGAGTAGAATAAGAAAATTCCTTCATCAGATTTTGGTGTAAATTTATGAATATTATATTTAGTATTTAGAATGAATACTTTGCAACCAAAAACCTTAAAGTAGGAAAGTCTAGGTTTTCTACCATTCTATAACTCATAATGAGTTTTATTAAGAAAAGATCTAATCAAAACTCGATTTATATTATAACAAGAAATACTTACAGCTTCATCCCAAAAATGTTTGGCTACAGAATACCCACTCAACATGGTTCTTGTTATCTCTTGAAGAATTATGTTTCTTCTTTCAACAACACCATTCTATTGAGGTGTTCCAGGTACTGAGAAGTTATGAGTAATGCCTTTTCTACTAAAAAAAGTTTCAAAATCATAATTTTGAAATTATTCTCTATGATCACTATGAATAGTTATCAAAGGAAGGGTTTTCTCATTTTTAACTTGGACTCTAAAACTTTTGAAATAAGAAAAAACTTCAGATTTCTTTGCTAGAAAATAGACCCACATAAATCTAATGAAATCATCAACTAGAACAAATACATAATATTTTACTCTAATGCTTCCAGTTTCTGTTGGTCCAAAAAGATCCATATGAACTAACTATAATGCATCAGTGGTTGATACTTCACCGACTGATTTAAAACATGATTTATGTTTCTTTCCATATTGACAAGGATCACAAACTTTTGAAGAATCAAATCTAAGCTCCGGTAGATCCTTAAATAGTCTTTTCTTAGATAGTTTTCATAGGTTCCTAAGGTTACAATGTCCTAACCTTCTATTCCAAAACCAAGAATGATCTTCCATTGCACTAAGGCAAGGTAGGTCTTGGCTCCTAAGGTCTTCTATGTTTAGTGTATAAACATTCTCTTGCCTATTGGCAGAAAGAATAAACTATTCTTTGGAATTGTGTACTAAGCACTTGTAATTCCTAAAATTCACAAGGTGACCTTCATCACATAATTGAATTATGCTAATGAGGTTGTTCTTAAGACCATTAACAAAAAAAAAACATTTGAAATCAATGTTTTTCCAAGAATAATGATGTTACCTATACTAATAATTTCTCCTTGAGCATTATCTCTGAAAGTTACTTTTCCTCCTTGCGTCTTGATAATATTTTCAAAGTAGTTTTTGTTACCAGTCATATGCTAGGAATATCCACTATCCATGTACCATGTATTGCTATTGGTACTTTCTCTATTTTCCTGAAAACAAAAGAGTTAGACTTTCAGAACCCAAACTTTATTGGATTTAGAAATTTCAGAAAGCAAAATTTTAGTCACCCACATTTTCTTATAAAAATAGGCTTTATGAAATCCTAAAGACTGGGTTTTGTTTAAGGAACAAATTTTTGCCTAGTGTCCACCACACTGACACTTAGTACAGAATGGAGCACTTTGAGGAATAAAATTATTGTTACTAAAAATTGGTTTAGAACTAGTATAACCAAAACCAGAATTATTCCTTAGAGGTCGGATTTGAGAATAAATCTTATCAAAATTTTCCTTACCTAAGGTAAAGTTTGACAAAAAGTTCCTCAAGGAAAAAATTTCAGACTTCAGTCTAATAACTAAGTTCTTATCTTCCAAAACATTAACTATAGAACTAGAGTTAGGCTCAAAAACATTTTTCTTAGAAATTACATTTTATAGATCTTTATAAAGTTTATCCTTCTCATAATTTAATTAAGATTTTTTGAAATATGTTCAAAATCAAGGGTTTTCTTATCAATATCTTTATAAAGATCTAATATTTCTTTAGTAAGTATAGAAATCCAAGATTTTCCTTATCAATCTTTTTGTTGACTTTAGAATTTTCATTCTCAAGAAGCTTAGTAAACCTAGAAAATTCTTTATAGGTAGGTAAAGTATTATCATCATTATAAGAATATTCTTCATCCTAAGATTCATAATATTTACTATCATTATAATTGGAATTTAGGGATACATTGGTCATAGATTCAGTATTGTGTACCTTAGACATTAAGCAATGGTTTTCAATAGGTAGTCTGGATATTAGACCAAGATTCTTCTGTCTAGTATATTCGTAATCTGATGATTCATCTGAAGAGTCTCCACCACTGACACTCTAGGTATCATTAGCTTTCAAAACTTTCTTAGCTTTAGCTCTATAGTATTTCTTTCTATTTTTCTCAAAATGATTTTCCTTTATTTACATTCTTTTAAGCATAGGACAATCATGTCTTACATGTCTAGCTCTCTTGAATTCATAACATGTGAATTCAGAATCTTTCTTATCTTTCCTTTCTTTCTTCTTGTATTTGGATTGAAAGTTCTTCTGGACAAAAATCTTGTTCATCCTTTGAGCAATATTGGCTATTTCATTTTTTGAAGATTTACTTCCACTAGATTCATATTGTATAACAATATTCTCAGATTTAGATCTAGTAACTCTCTCAGGAGTCTTGGATTTCATATGATTTGAATTTGTAGTAAAAGAAACACTTCCATTCCCATTCTTCTTCTTTACATTATCAACATATCTCTTAATTCTAGTCTCTTGTTGAACAAGAGTTCCAAAAAGTTCGTCAAGAGAAATCTGAGTAACCTTTCTATTTTCATCAATAGTTTTTCTCTTATATTCCCACTCATTTGGCATGATGTCTATGATCTTATCCACAAGATATTCATCATCTAATCCTTTATCACCCATAGATTGTAAACTATTAACAATAGTCATGAATCTCTATTGAAACTTACATATGGGTTCTCCATAAGTAAAGAAAAAACCATGATATTCAGCTCTAAGAATGGCTCTTCTTGTTTCAATAACTTTTGATGTTCCAAAGTGTGTAACTTCAAGCTTCTTCCATATACAATTTTTTGCTTTACAAGATGAAATTTAGATATATATATTTCTAATAATGGAACAAAGAAATGTATTGCATACCTTATAATTCAGTTTATATTCATTCTTTTCTTGGTTGGTGAAAGAACTAACTTCCTTGTCAGGAATTTTATATCCTTCAGTAAGCATGAAAAAATTGTCTACTCCAGTATTGATAATGAATGTCTTCATTTGATCTCTCTAATTTTTGTAATAATTCCCATCAAAAATAGGTGGTATAGTTGGATTTAGGTTGTCTATGGAACTAACATTGATTCCTGTAGTCTTAAAGAAAATCTTCCACACAAACTTGTTAGTAATAAAAGTTTGTAAATAAGGAAAATATTCCTCAGCAAGAAAAATATAGAACAAGAGTATCTTTAAGAAAAATATGAATCCAGACTTGTGATTCCGAAAATATGATTCTAGAAATAAAAAAAAGATGGATTCTCTTTTGAATCTAATCGTGATATTAATTCATATTGAACCATTGCTCTGATACCAATTATTGAGATGGTATGTGGAGTATGATATACTCTATAATACCAAATGTAGGATCAAAATAATATAGATACTGAATGAAGTATCTAATAATTCTCAAAATACAAGAGGGGGGGGGGGGGAATTTATACTTTAAAAATTCCTTTGGAAATTTTAAATATTATTATGTTTAACAAGGTTAAACAAGGTAATTCAAAAAACCTCTTGTTCTACACACTTTCTAGATTCTGGAAATATGATTCCGAGAAAGTGATTCCAGAAAAGATGGTTCCAGAAAATGAAACTTGATGAAAGTTTACAAAGATAAAGATTCTACCTTAAAGCATATAGAATCTTAATAAATCAGATTATACAAGTATAAGGAAGTATAAGATAGTTATACTTTCCCCAACAATCAAAATACAGCAGAAAAATTGGAACAAACAAGTAACAAGTCTTTTAACCCAATGAGAAGGGTATCCAACAACCTTGGATAAAGGTCCCTTGATTTATACTTTCAAGAAATTCTGTCTTACCCACACCAGGGTAAGCCATCGATATGAAGATCGGAGTCTATCTTGCTATCCCCGCAAGCCCTCAACTTCAAGGTAGTCATCACCTCTATCTTCCTCAATGAGGAAGTCCTACAACTTTAAGGTAGTAATCACCTCTATCTTCCTATCCCTAGAATCCATCGAATGTACTCAGAAACATTTAGAGTCTCATGAAGAAAATCTGAACAAGGTGTTCAGTATACACAAAGAAATAAAGTATCTATCTCTAGAAATCACTTCAGCAACATGTAATATCTAGATTGATCAACTTGTTATGAGATCTTTCAAATGAGCTCCTATTTATAGGCATGGATTCAACGGTTGTATCCCTCCTCCAATGGTCATATTTTTCCTTGAATTTTAGAGGGACCTGTACACGTTTCACTCAAACAACGGTTAGTTAGTAACTAAATACATGACATCATTTTGTCACCAAAACATGAGTAAGAAAAAATATGGTTATATAAGAAAATTCATTTTTTGGAGTGTAAGGAAAAATAGTTCATAGTCTACTCCAAAAACTATTTGGTACCTATAATACAAGGATATTTAGATTCTGTCTTCAGAAGAATTCGAAGCCCGAATTATATAGAATTCCAAAGTCTAAATTTCAAGGAAATTCGGAGTCTTGAATTCAGTTGAATTCAGAGTCTGAATTCATAAGAGTTCGGAGTCTAAAATTACAAAGTTCGAAGTCTGAATTCATAAGAGTTTAGAGTATAAACTTACAAAGTTTGGAGTTTGAATTCATAAGAGTTTGGAGTATGAACTTACAGAGTTCGTAGTCTGAACTCATAAGAGTTCAGATTCTGAACTCAGAAAAGTTCAAAGTCTGAATTCAGATCCTAAAAACAGAATACTCTATATATAAGTATTATTAGATTCTGAGGTTTTGGATACAAAACCGAACTTTACACTTAATGAAAAACATGGTAAGGATAAATTTCCTTGGGGATGGAAAATTTTCCTTATGAAAATAAAACACAGGGTAAAATAAATTTGCCTTAATATAAGGTGTTTGTGACTTTCAAAACATAAAGAAATGGTAAAGTCATAAGAAAACCTTATTGACTCAATTAATCTCCCCAAGCATGAAGGAATGGAAAATTCATAAGGAAACCTTATTGAATCAACAGACTTGGCTTAAGACCTTCAAAGAAATGATCAATCTTGTCTTCCGAGTCATGTACATAATCTATGGCATGCCTGACCAGCCTTGTGAAAGTAGCCTCATACTCTGCAACACTGTCTTCTTCCATTTATTTTAATCTAAAAAATTCCCTCTTCATTTCCATTCATTGATCATGAGGGAAATAATTTTCGAAGAATATTTCCTTAAAATTAATCCATTCCATATCTTCTATTTCTTCTTCCTCTGTGGTATTTTGAATCAAGGACCACCATTGATCATTGTTAACATTGAGACAATATACTACCAGTACTACCTTTTCATTTTCATTGCATCTTAATACCATGAATATCTTTTCAAGGGACTTGATGCATTTCTCAGAAACCACTGGGTTAGTAGTCCCACCAAAATATGGGGGCTTCTGCCACATGAAACGATCCAATACAGATGTGGAATGGTTATTCGTTACAACCTGAGTAAGTTTTCTCAATATGGTCATGATCTGATCTTCTCCAACAATGACTGTGTTGACTTTCTCAGTGGGGAAATCCCTACTTTTCCCACGAGTATTGATTCCCCTTATTCCATTAACCACCATTTCTAAATAATGTCACACACTATACTAGTGTATGAATCATAATGTATAATCTTAAATTAACAAAATACTTAGCATAAATTGAGATCCTACACCTGGATAATCCCTTAATCAGAAAAAATAGTTTATTTGAGGAATAATTTACATTTCAATCCTTCATAATGGCTTGTAAAGAAAATATGAATTATCCTAAGAATATACCTCAGGAGTGTCATAACCAAGAGTGCAACAAGGACCATTGTTGTGTACCAGGATACCCTGAGTCAAGCCTAAAACTCATTGTCGGAGTTTTCACTGCTAGGTATATTTGTGCCAGAGCCACCTCTACCTGCTCGTATCCAGACAAGGATGTATTTGCTAGAAATATTAAAATAATATATTCCTTACCAAAATACTAGGATATTCTTGTATGTTTACCCTCAAATACTGCCTTAGGTCTTTGTTCCCTACTATATATTTCTTACTCTAGTTTCCAAGTTTCCTACTAAACTTCCTCTGATACCAACTATAACACCCCAACCCCTCTAGGATAGATATGGTTCATTACTTGTGATATTGGAATGGTTATAAGGAATGAAAAATCCAAAAGGAATAATCAGTTTAGTAGTCTTTAAGAAACTAGATACATATATGTAACACAAATTATATTGAAAAAGGTTACAAGATATAATAAATAACAAAACTAAAAACTACAACCACATGAACTCAATAAATGGCCTTCTCTTCATCACCTGTTGAAGGTAAAAAATGAAAGGGGTGAGCTCAAATGATCAGTAAGGGTTAAAAATATCATAATAATGAGTACAATAATAAGTTAATCATAATCAATATGATGTAATCAATATGACATAGTGAATAAATGAAAAACTAATGCCATTAATAAACTGAGAATGAAACCGCATCCATAGATTTTGTCATAGTGAAATACTCATGGATATAATAATAAATGATAATGAATAAAAAGAATGATTATTAATTGGACATCATGTATCTGTCACATGAAACCATAATACCATTAAAACGGTTTAGTTTTGTGGGTAGAAACCCATCTGATTTTTGAAAACAAACTCGTAGGGTGTGTCGCCAAACTGATTTGTCTCATAAGACCTACCGATGTATCGAGGGGATATAGTAGGCCCCACCCACCACTTAATGTCCAAATAATTCTTTATACATTTATTCAATACAAGATCAATATTCCTTTTCAATATCTGTATAGATTAGAGTATACAGATTCATCAATATTTCCATAATTAAAATAAATTTCAAAATAAACACCGTATGTAAAATGGTATACGGTTTAGACAACAAACATATCCATGATATGAGATTATGGACATTTAATATAAATATAATTTTAAATGAAAATTGATCTCAAATGGGAATTAGGTACACCACATAAGTATTATTAGGTGCACAATACAAAGTTAGTCACAACTAAATAGTAGTTGAGAAAAAGTCTCTTACCACAATGTAATCGGTTGAATCATATGACCAGAACTTAATAACCCTAAAATAAATCATTTAATAACATGAATATAAATAGAATCATGTTATTATATATTAAATGTCAGTACATGTACACCACATACAAGAAATAAGTGTTGAACAATGAAAATCTCACAGAAATGAAAGTGAGATGAGAAACCCCTTACAAACATTTTGGCATGGAAACAAGTGTTATTGCGAGGGATTAATGAGAGGTAAAGGGGTATTCCATTATTTATATGTCACAAGGGAAGTATATTGGAGGTGTGAAAACATACCCCATCATTAGTAATTAAAAATAAAAGGGCACAATATAGGGGAGATTCTTGAACAAAAGTGACAGAGAGGATCCCTTACCTTACGCTCGAAGGTGTTCTTATTTGCTATTAAAGACCTGAATAATCAAATTTATCTTCATTAATTAATAATTACAGAACCTAATAAAAATTTAATTTATATGTTATAACCTTACTAAGTTAATTAATGGCCTTTTTTATGGGTTTAAGAGACTCAATTTTATTGTTTTGGAAGCATTTTCTTACTTGGTTTCATGATTTGCTTACTTGTATTCATTAATGTAAGTTCATTTGAAATGTGGTTAAACATCAAGAATTTTTAATATAAATTATTAGTGACATTAAATAGATATAAATAATCTTATAATGATTCTGGTTATATACCACGAGAATGACTCATTCGATGAGTTAAAATAAACGCTTGGATTTGGCTTGGTGGTTTTGTGCACAATAAACTTGTTTTGTATTATTATTCCATATTATGAATGTGTAAGGATTCCAAAACATTAATCAAGACAAAATAAATATATTATGACCTGGTTAAACCATTGAAAATGTTTCATGACCATTATTAAAGATAGTAATGAAAATTGAAAACCCGTCTTCCTTGAGTGTGATAAATTTACACATCTCAGACAGTGTTTGCATTTATTGTAAAAAAGGAGGGGAAAAAGAGAGATTATAATGAAATATTAAATTAGAACAATGAAAATATAGTACATGTAAGGTAATGGAATTATCATGGAATTTGGATGAGGGGAGGTGAGAAGATAGAACAAAATAATGGAACTTTGTAAAAGAAATTGAAAGAAAAGATAAGGAAGGTTCACCTCTTGAGTGCTCCTCCTTGAGAATATCCTTAAGGAATTTTTTTTGGCCTTTTGGTGAGACCATAAGGTCTTGTACGTGGATAGAGGGCTTGGGAAGATTATTTGGAAGAATTTAGGAAAGGATTGAAGCTTAAGTGGTGTGTGAGGAAGAGGGGGTGAGGGGTGGTTTATATAGTGGAGGGGAGAGGAGTTTTCTTAATATTATAACTATTAATTTATTATTTCCTCTCAAGAAAACCAATAGTGAGTATTAAGTGACCAAGAACAGTAATATATGCATGTGAATTTGAAAAAAATTGTCTTACATCATCATATCATCATCAAGGATTCAATTAATCTATTATTTAGCATTTACTGTGAATTATTAGATTTTACTATTCATAAAAAATTCAAGTATTTCAGAAAAATACCAAAAATTCATCCTAACCATTTTTAGACACGTAGAATCCATAAATGAAGTCCATTTTTCAAAAATAATTTTTTAAATATGATTAATCAATTATTTAAATAAAATCATTATTTAATCGAAAAATATAAACACCTAAAATTTTCATCTTCATTTTTAAGGTGCCTAAATTCATTTATACAATCAATTTTATGGATACCATTCATAAGAGTCATATTAATATTCATAAGGGTAAGTTACTATTCATAAGGGTTGGTTACTATTCATAAGGGTAGGTTACTATTCACCAAAAATTGATTTTTCCTTATTAGACTCCAAATTACTTACTGATCGCAACCATGTATGTCAGATTTTAAAAATTCACATCATAGAAGTGACAAAATTTGGTTTACTTGGCTAGGTTATGGATATCTCCTATAAGTAACCTTGTTTTGTTCCATAGCGGCGCAGTGATTCATGAAATATAGGCTATAACTAGAATGTATTTAAGAGAAACATACCATGAAGTGTTTGGGGTGCTACACCTCGCCTACCACACTGATGATAAGACATCGAGCTACCAGGACTCACAACCTAACTGAAACCCATCTAACAGAAAGCCTCAAAAAATATCTTCCTACCTAAATACGTATATCCACTAGGTCAGGAAGCAGCACTGCCCTACTCTACACCCCCAGATTCCATTAGATTCCTCTTAATAATCAGCACCTGATTAACAATCTTAGTAATATAAGTCAATCTGACCACATCAACTTGAGATTTGATAACATGTTTGAGACCTTCATTGAATCATATCACTCTATATAGTTCATCATTAAGGTACATTGGTGCCAAATACTGAAACTCTGTAATGTGTGATGAGTATTCCATAACCATCATCATGCCCTGCTCCAGACGCATGAACTCACTAGCCCACTATAATCACAGAGTCACATGGTAAAAGAAGTCAAATAATTAGTTCTAGAAATCAGCCCAACCCATATCTTATTGCCCATCATCTTGGTTCAGAACATCCCACCAGTGCTTTATGCTTTAGGTAGCATGTAATTCCTGATATTAACCATACTCTCCAGAGGCATCTCCCTATGTTCAAAGATTTCTAATGTGGTCTCAAGCCACAACTCTACAGCCTATGGACCACCATCCCCCAAAAACATGGGAGGATGCTGCTACTGGAACAACTGCGCCAGATCATCCATAGACAAGGTAGGCAGTGGTGCTCCCTAGAAAGTCTACATATAGTGAAAGAACCCTTTACAGAACTATGCCTCAACACCTGTGTCTGGAGAAACCTCTAGTGCCATAGCTGGCATTAAGAGAGGATTCACCAGTATCCCATGGCTCACTATCTTTGGAATATGGTTGTCGCCTTCCTCACAACATACCATTGGATGTCGTCATGGTGTCTTGTCTCTATAATTCCAAACACACACCTCAGAAAGGAATGATATCAAAGCTATAGCTCAAGAATAGGACAAATCAAACCCTTTTAAATCCAAGTAAACCCACAAAAAACTCCTAAAACTAGGACTGTATGAAGAATAACCATCAAACCACTAGAAACTCTATGTATTTCCCACTCAAAATCCGAGTTTAGGTCAAGTCTCTATTTTCCATTCCATTTCATTTTCATTTAACACTCACTTGTTTAAAATATTTAACCGATGGTCCACTAATTCCAGATCCTTATGGTTCCATAAAACCTCATGAAGCAAAATTTGGTGCCCATATAATCCATACATATAAAATTTACTTTAGCATTTCCATTTCATTAGTGTGTCATTTCCTAATCCATAAGGGCCCACACACCTTATGAGTTGAAAGATGACTTCACACCTCTATTCACTACACTGAAACTATCACAACAATAAGAACATCTATCACAACAACATGTAATAAGTAATTTATCCTAAATGGCATGGAAAAATTCATGGTATGTGATTTATAACAAGTCCCTATATGATGCATGATATGGAATACCCTCATCTAATTGGTTTTTAATATAAATATAACCCACAACTTCATCAATAGTAACAACATATTTCATGTGTTTCACCCAATAGTGCAATCAAATCAACTATAATAGTCAAAATCCAAAAGAACAATTCCATTCGAGGTAGTTTGTATTTTCCCTGTATATAGGGTAGCTACTCCCATGCAAAACTTATTACCAAATCCCATTTAATTTCTATCCATGTCTATTGTATCTCCACAGTAATTCAAACTTGAAAAGATCCTTTGATACCACTTTGTAATATCCTGGACCTGGATTCCACCAGGGTTCCCTGAGCTTGATTGTCCACAAGGCCTCAAGTGCATCTCCCCAAATGACATAGGCTGCCAACTAGAAGCGAGGGCCTAGGTGTGTTAGTGGGGAGACTATGACCTCATTACCAGAGTATATCATATCGGAATTCAATAACATACAGATAATAGAAGCGAATAAAACAAGCATAAAATATATAAATAGCAGGAATAGATCACAATCTCAAATGATGTATCATATAGTGATGTAGATGACACATATATCTAGAAAACAACCAAAACAAGTACATGGAATTTTAATACAATACAAGTGTCCCAAAAATTACAAAATACTAAAAAGGTATCCCAGTAGCATCACAAAACTTAGCTTGGTCCTATGCCCCCCCAGCTCTAAATCCATATTCAACAACATGTACTAGGGTGCTTTCCCCTTCCATCACCTGAAACCATTTAATATGTTTGGGTCCCCAAGAATTCCCAAATAGGTTGTAAGATTATCATCCCAATAGGTAACCAACCATAGGCCTATACATTTCTAACAACAATATGTAAAGTGTGAATGCCCATGGAATATCTCTACTGTAATAAGTAAAACCCAAACAACCCCTCAAGGATAACTGAAACAAACATCATCTCCAAAAAAGGTATCTATAAGAAAAGCAAACACATCACATAAAAATTCCGTACATCCATCCACATTAAGTATCCCATAATCATCCCATATAATGAAGTGTATCACAAACCCATAACTACGCTTTATATAGAAGCCATAACCGAAACCCATGACCTTTCCGTATAGTGAAGTTTAGACCAAGAAGGGCCAGATCCTAGATGTCATGTACCAAGGCATCCTCATCGAGTCTCATGGTAATCCTAGTAGAAAATCGGTCTAGGAACTGGTTGGAGTCCTAGGAGCATGTATACCAACATGTCTTACGTGAGTCTAAACAAGCTAGAACCATGAGGTAGTAAGGCCTTAGGAATAACATAGAATCAAAAACCAAGGGGCATGATCAACTCAAGGTGTACACTACCACATTCTAGATCCATAAGTGTAGTCTATGGCATTTGTAAAACCATTCGATCAATTCAGAAAATTTTAAACAATTCAAAACTATGTGAGTATACCCACTTATATAACCAATCACATTTCATTTACCATATGAGTATACCAACTCATATCATCCATTTTTCATTTTAATTTCATATGAGTATACCCACTCATATCATAAATTTAAAACATTACATTAATCAATTCATATGGTTATACCCACCCATACTAATCACAATTACAATTAAAAAATCACAAACATGTATACCCACTCATTTAACCACTTCCATTTAAGATATTTCATCAAATTAGGCGTGAAATGACCTGATCTCACAAGGTAAAGAGGAAGTAAATATTCTAGTAAGGCTATCCAAATCCATTAAGGCATTACCAAGATTCTTTTAACTAGTAAAGCATAATAACACACCTCTAGGGTGGTTTAATAAGGCATAAATGGGTTAATTCCTTAAGTCACACCTCATGTGTGACCTTGAATTAAGCAATGGGTGCCATCACACCTAAAAAAAACCTATAAGCATCCTCACTAGGTTATACTAGGAATAATACAAGTAGATATATATAAAAAAGGCACCGCTTGAAAGTCTGATGGGCATCATATCAACCAAACTCTTGAAAAAGAACCAAAATCTAAAAGAAAAGCATAGACCACCTACCTTAACTTGGTAGTAGAGAGCTAATATAGTATAGAATCCTGATTCATCTTGGTTTAGGAGAAATTTGAATAATATATGAATAACATGATATTAGGGAATATGAGACTCAAATCAAATAATGCAATATATTCCTAGAATAATCGAGAAAGGCTAAAAAGGAATGCAGGCCTTACTGATGCAGATCTATTGAGATAAACCACACTCAAAATGGAGGTCAGGTGGAATACTAGGATCAAATCCTTGGATAGTTCTTCAAAGGAGATCCAAAGAGATCCGCTACTGTGAAACAATTCAAGAGAGGAGGATTTTTAAGGTTTAAAACACATTGAGGGAAAAATGATCATTTTACCCAAAATAAATGGGTCACATAGTTTCTATGCACAATTTGTCTAACCGTGTAGAAACCCTGCAAGGTTCTCTATAACATTGGGGCATAGTGCACGATTACCCTGGACATTTTGTCTAACCATGAGGTAACCGTTTGGAATCCTCTATCAAGTCTACTAAAGTTACAGACCTGGCCGCATGGTTTTTTTAAATTGTGCACAATCCATGCACAAACCATGTTCGAAGCCGTTTTCATCCCAAAACTTGGTTTTGGGATCCGAACAAGCCCCATACACATCCAAAACACCAGTGATCAAGTTGGTAACTTACATAAGACCATATTTAAGCATTAAAATTAAAAAAGAAGGGATATTTACCTCATATGAAAACTGGGTTCTTACATATTTATTTGAGTTTTAAATTTTTTTAAGTGTATATTTTTTCAAATGGTTTATTAAATTTGTTATCTAACAAATTTGATAGCTTAGAAGATTAAATTATTTTTTTCAAATCATAACTATTTTTTGAAATCAAGTTTTCAAGAATTTAATATTGTTGTTGAATGTTTATCATATTACAAATGGTTTTATTCTAATTTTTTTATTTTCTTTAATTAAATATTTAATGATTTTTTATATTATATGCATAGTATGTTTTTTATTTTAATGGTTTCACATGATTATAATTGTAGAACATATATTCTATCACAAGTGAATATTTTTTTTCAAAGAGAAGACAAATGATTCTTTTATATGGAATATATGTATTATTTCATTACATATGATTATTTTCAATACTCTATATACACAAAATGCATTAAAAACATTTAAAGTTGATATAAAACATTAATATTTACCAACATAGAACATTTTAAATGAACCAATTATTTTTTTACAACAAAAAATTCTTTATATATAATGAATTTAGTTCAGTGAAACCAAATAATATTGTTGTTACCATAATATAAAATATAAATATATTTTGATTCTTGAATAATAAAACTACCACATAATATTTTTTTCGAAACCATACAATATTTACAATATAAACAGGTATATATAATCAAAAAATATTTCTTAAAACAATTAGGCTAATTAAAATAAAAAATTCCACAAAACATTTATTCTGATTAACATAAAACATATTACATGAAGTATATATTTTTAATTTCCAAAAAATTATGTTTTTTTGGAAAATTTTATGATAATATATTCTTTTAAATTAACAAAAAACAAGTTATATGAACTATATATTTTTAAATGGTTCAAAATAGTTTTTTAAAACAACACAAAATATAAAGATAAACATTTATCAAAACTTTTTTTATTTAAGAGAGAATTTTTTTCACGAAGTGAATTTTCCTTCACATAATATTTTGGTTGAGATAAAATCATGACTTACTCACAAAATTTAACGATTCACTATCACATAACATTTACATGTACAAAATATTTAAGAAATATAGACAAAGAATATTTCTATATTGATAGAATATTTATTATAATAGTATCATAAAACATTTAAATTTGGTACATAATATTTTTAGTTTCTAATAATATGTTAAATCATGATTAAAATTGTCTTAAAAAAATTAAAACTTTATATAATATAATTACAATATATTTCATATAAAATTTATATAAATTTAATACATAATAGTTTAGATGAATTTTATATATCTTGAATTCCATATAAAATTGTTTTTATATAGTTAAAACTTATAATAAAATATATTTTTTATTAATATTTAAAATTTTACATGAAGTAGTTTTTTTGACTATTAAAAACATTATATTGAAAATTCAAAAAATAAAGGAAAAATGTTTCACAGAACATTTTACATGAAGTAAATGTTCCATCACAAAACATTTAGTTTGAAATAAACCCATGAAAAATTATCCACAAAACTTAATGACTCAAATTCAAAAAACATTTAATAGTAAGAAAATATTTAAACAATGTAGATATATATTATTTCCATATAACATTTTTTATGAAGTAAATTTTCTTTCACAAAACATTTAGGTTGAGATAAAACCATATCAATTTATTCACATAACATAAATATTCAATATCCCAAAACATTTACCTATACAAAATATTTGAGTAATGTTGTCACATATAACCACTTTCACAACATCATTAATTCTCATAGGGAATAAAGTTTAAAAATTTATATTAACTCTTTATAATCATTAACTATAAAAGTATAACATGTAGATAGTTCAAGATAAAACCTATAGAAACTTTTGATCCCTAGATTGTTTATTTTAATTGAAATTCAAGGAACATAATTATAATGAGTGAGATTTTATTGAAAATTATTGTAATATATAATAATAGAGGTTTTATGGAAATTATAAATCTAGATTCGTGAAATAGTTTGGGTTATAATATGTTATATAAACAGTCTTATTATTGTCAAAATTGATTCTAAAAAATCCTAGTAAGGTTTTTATTGTATAAATATTAAACTCCCCCATTTTTTATAATTTATTAATTCAATTCAATAAAAAACCAGGTGATCCAAAACCATATTTAAATATAGTATATTCAAACTTGTCCTGTGGTTAAGAAAAAATTAAAGTAATTAGTTTATGAATTAATTTTTTATTCCTCAACCAGTAGATGATGATTATAAATAATGAGAGAATAATACTATAGAATAATAAATAAACACATGAAACCAATGAAAAAATTATTAAAAATAAATGAACTAAACCATTCTATCTCCCTTTATTATAAATTATTATCACTAAGCATTTAGTCCTCTATATTTTCTAAAAAATACAAAAAATAAATTCATTTTAGACACGAATATCTAAATCCTATATATAAAATGTATATGATATTTACCATTTCCAAATATCTAACCAATGTTCTTTTATTTTTAAAATTCTTCTCAGATCACCATCCATCACTTTTTATAAACAATTATAGATGGCTAAAAACCATGGCGCAGTGTATCAAATTACGACGTAATGAATACATTTACTTAGATCGAGTTTGATATCATTTCACAATAACTAAATTCTTTAGGCATGATTTAAAAATTTACATCTTCATATCTAATTCAACACACTATAACCATATAATACTATAATGTGATTTCAATATAGTCTCCTTTATCCTTCATGACTTGTCCCTAATAACATAATCATAGGTCGTTATTTATACTTTTCCAATTACTTCACCTCTATTCATCACCATTTTCTTTACTATGACTTAACAAACTTCCTAATCCTATTTTTTAATCTTATGCAACAATCACACCACAATAATTTTCCTATTATTCCATGATTTTCCTAGTCTTATAAAAATAAATAATGAAAAATTGTAAAAATATCACAATAAAAACTAAATCTATGAAATCACTAAAATTTTAATGTTAACACCATCATGAAGTTATAAATACAATATTACTAAATAAATAATATATCATTATAAATAGAATAATAAACATTAAAATTTTCCTAAATTTAATTTAAACTAAACAAATATTTTCATTAAATTTTATAAACATAAAATCCCCACACATAAACCACTGTTTATCCTCAATAAAATATCTCCGCATCATCAAAAATAGAACCCATCACATCGTTATATTAAATATCATGATAAAAAAATCAAATAATTATTAATGGGGGTAAAAATTTGAGCATAATGTGAAAACATATTTTCAAATTATCACTTTTCAAGAAAACCAATTGACCAGGTAGTTTACTTTTATTAATATTTTTGATTTAATTTTTTTAATATAGGACTTACAATTATTCATTTGAGAAAGAATCTATTTTCATTTCTATTCCAAATAAAACTTATGTGCCTAAATTACATTTTTTTTATATTTATTTTTGTTTATTATTTTCAGTATAATTCATGTATAGAAAAAGTTTCACATACACTAATATTCATTTGATTGATAACTTCAAGAAACTAATTATAATAATTATAGCATGATCATATGTTAAGTGTGAATTATCATTAGAACATCCAAAGTATCCTTGTAATTCAAACCAAATTAGTACCTTAATCTCCACCACTAGTATTATATTGAAAATAAGTCCCTGTTCAACATGATAGACAAGTTTTTGATAGAAATATAATGGAAAATGGAATAATAAGAGGAATGGGAAATGGAAAATAAAAGTGTTTATAATCATGTTTGGTATACCTAGAAAATCAAAAGTAAATAGGTTTAAAAAATGATAAATTAGGAATGAAAATTTAAATTATATGGTTTCCCCTATTAATATATATCTAGATGGAGTAATATCAATGAAAAGATACTAGATACTTGGTATTTGGATATAGAAAGCTGTAGGGTGAGGGTAATGCACTGGTGATAGGTCACAAGATTGGGGGGGGGGAGTCATAATTTGTAGGTCATAGGGAAGTGACAATGTGGTCATAAGGAAGGAGGATGTGGGTGAGGTTGTAAAGAAATGACGACAAGTCATAAGGGGATGGATACAAGTACTAAGGGGATGATGACATGGTATTATGGTTTTAATTATGACATGGTCACAGACATGGAAAATAATGTGGTTGTAGGAATCGATGCCGGCATGATCGTAGGCTTCAACATCGATGTTGTTATAGGATAGGAGAAGGAAGGAGGCATGGTGGAATGAATAATTTTGTCCAAATTTTTTGTTTCCATGGAAATTCCAACATTTCTTTCCATTTTTGGATGGGAGAAGATTTCCATAATTTGATAGAATTTTTAATTCTAATGGAAACTGATTCTCTCATACCATACATGAAATAACTAGGTTTCTTTTTCCATTTTTTCTAGGAGCTGTCATATCTATATTAAACAGGTTCTAATTGTAATATTCAAGATTAGATGGGGGATATTTATTTTCTATATGTTAATCCAAGGAAATTTCATTATTTTTTAACCCCATATTTTAATTTTTATTCTTCTTTTTTTCAAAATTCTATTATCAAACCTAAATTTTAATTTAAAATATATAATATATCCTAAAACACTCCATATTACAATAATATTAAAATTATGTTAAGTCAAAATTTTGGAAAATTTTATTTATAAAAATCAATTAATCTCTTTAAATCATGATTAATAAAATAAATATTTTCTTTTATATATTTACTTAGTATATTGTCATCTTAATTATTAAATTTTACCAAAAATATAATTTAAAATTTGTTATGATAGTATTCTTAAGTAGTTATTGTGAGTCATAGATAAAAATATAATTTTTTAAGCATGGAATACATTTTCAACTCTTAAAAAGTACTTGTTAATTAAAATGTAAGGGATATAACAATATAAATAATTTAATGATGGTTTTTTGGGATATAATAACACATATAAGAGGTATAGGAAATAATAAAAACTCAAACCAATATCTATATACTATAATAAATGAAACCATACATATATTGGAAATGAAGAAACAACGATAATAATGTGTGTACCTTAAGCTGAGTGTGTGTACCTTACATTGATTACACAACACGTTGTTATTATTGCCTTCTTTTACACTTGATGGTGATCGCTAAGTAATAATTGAATGATTCTTCCTTCCATAGTGTATCTACCAGTTTCCCATGAATTGCTTTGAATTTTGGGTGGGATACTCCACCCTCCACAGTATGCTAGCATCTCGTAGCACAAAGGAGGCAAGATATGAGAATTACGAGGCAAGATAGTTTCAACCATGGTTTGGGTTATACTTTATTTCACATCATTGCATGGTATAAATCCTTTATAAAACCCTAAAGGATGTTTCTTGAGTGAAAATTCATTTAATAATGAGTTAAAACACATGATTAAATGCATTGACCAATTCATACAACCTTTTCATTAATGGAATTCTTGAGCATTTCATCATATGTAATACTTTATTAAATTATAGATTATGGGGAAGAGTTCTTAAATAATTTTTTTTTATCATTTAGATACCCCATCCATCAAGGGTAGTAGCATGGAAGAATTTATTTCCTTATTATTAAGTCCAATCATGCTCTACGACATACATGGGTAGTGTCATAACCACACCGTATGATATGGCCTAATCATACCTTAATATTGGCTAAGGAAGATGCATGTTTTCATGTTTTACAATATCCTATATTATTAAATATGATACATACATTTTATATCATATGTAATTTTGGATTTAACAAATATCTTATTCAATATCCCACTAACACTAAATACTAATAGACTTTTTTCCATTTCACCTTATATTGTATCATATACAATAAATTTATGAAACCATATCCAAAACGATTTTGAATATTTTCCAAAACACTTTTGGAAATATTTCATTAACTTCATTTTGTATCACATCATATGAAATACCTTGTGAATATCTATACAAAACACTTTTTGATTAAATCGAAAATAATTTTAGAGAATCTATATAAGTTAAACTCAATCCCAATTCTATTAATCAAAAAGCATGAACCCGTGGACCTTTTTAGCATTGAAAAAATTTGAATATTTGGATTCATAAATATTATAAAGAAGTATCCTTTAAAAAATAATCAATTATAATCAAGTATTAAAGTGATCTAGCATGATCTCCATTAAACACATGCATATGTATAATTTTGTACACTAGTAGAATCACATGAACGCACATTATAATATGTACCATTTTTTCAAGACATCAAGTGAACATAGTATACAAAGTATGTCAATCCTACATTACCAACTCATACATTCTTGATTCTTGAAGTTTAGACTAACTAGGCTGATGAATACATTACATGTCATTTACCTTTATAGATGAGCACATCACATGTCCCTCACTCAAATATTTTATCACATCATATTTAATATCTATGTGAGACCACAAACTCTTTATCATATCTCAATTGAAGCTGTAGATGTCATACTCATCATATGATATAATAAATATAATCTTGGTTGAGCTCTAACCAATGATCGAGAACATACCAAACCACCACTTGATAAGTTAAGACTTAAGATTTGTGTTAGAAAGGTATTAAAGTATGAAGGTTCTCATACTAGGAATCTCTCAAAACCTACAAAATGGGGACTACTATATGATACATGAACCCCTAGTATACCAAATACATAGTGTATGAAAATCCATTTGGTATACTTTATGGGTCATCCAACAAATAAAACACTTTTTATACCTCATGATAATATTCTATATCTCTATACATGAATCCCACTCATTCTAACCTTATCATTTAATCATAACCTATAATAATCCATGATGAAAATTGGTTAGGGGTAGATAAAATTCCTACTTTGAGAGATAAATTATCATTAAATTTCATGAAATGTATATTAACATATACATATATGTAGACAACGTGAAATAATGATAAAGTGAAGATTTACATTTATATGATACATTTTATACTCTTAAGAATCTTTTAATAATAATTTACAAAATTATACATAGATACTTGTATAAAATATAATATATGATATAATTTCATATCAACCTTATCTTTACTAAAATTTCTGGGGTTATCTTAACTCATTATTTCTATATGTAATTCCTACCACATTTCTCTGTGACCATCTGATAAAACCCTCCCACTAAACTCTTTAGTGAATAACATATATAAATAAATCAAGTTTTAATAATGGTGATACTTATGAATCTTATTCCTAATGTTCAACTCCTTGAACATATTCAAACTCCTTAACTCTAAAACTTAAAACTTTATTATTTCATCTTATATTGCCTACTTAGAACACTTTACAAGTTTAACATAATAATCCTTAGAAAATTTACATAAATTTTTTCCCTTGATATATTATGGTAATTAATTCAATTATTTTAATTATTACTAACTAGAACATCTTAAAATTTTTAATAAAAAGTTTCATTAACTTAGTATTTTGATTGGTACAATCCTTTAAAAAATAGTGATATTCAAATTCAAAAAATATCTAAATATAAAATTTACATTTATCTTTACCATTATAAATCCTAAACTCTTTAAGAGATTTAAGTGAAAATGAATTTAATTCTAGTCTATAAAAATCCTTTATTTTTTAACTTTTAACTTCTTTAAGTCCAAAATTTTTACTGTTATCCTATTAGATACTATATTCTCTTCAAAATATCATGCTAAGATACACACACTCCTTTTTGTTAATAAAATAACCCTTACTTACTTTTAGTAGGAATATTTAAAAAATAAACAATTGTTACTATATAATATAAGGTATTCTATGTGTTTGGAGAATATTTATTTAAAAATATGACTATTCCTTAAAATATTCCACTGATGGGTGGTAGAAACATCTTCTATCAAATTTAAATAAAATTTAGATATAAAATTTTATCCTAGATAATTTTTTTATCCTTTTCACCTTTTTAAAATTTTTTATAGAATACAATGAATCATAAACCATGTGTATAAAATTAATCATCTCATTTAGTTCACAACAACAGTTTGTTAATAAAAACTTCACATATGATATATTATAAATGATAAGAATATATATATCACTTTCATAGATCTATATAAACTTTATAAATTCGTTTATATTAAAATATTTGATGTAGAAACTCTTTAATTAATTAATTGAACGAGAGTTGTAAAATATATTAATTATTCCCTTGATTTTGAACTCTTTTATATTTCAAAAACTTGTAAATTATGCATTTAGTATCACATAATCTTCAAAATCAAAAAATTATTCCTATAACACTAACACCTAACATGGAAAATCCATGGAGTTTGACAAACCCCTTTAGGTATCTTGAAAAATTATATCCTATAGAATAATTAATTCTCCTACATGATTTTACCTTTATGTTTCAATGACCCTCCCTAGATTATCAAATAAACACAATTATATCCTCCATCTAACTTTTCTTCTTCTGGTTTGAAGTTTTTCACAATTTTACTATCAATACAACAATGAAACCTGGACATCATATAACCTAGTTCATCTTTTCTCAAAAATTTAAGAAAATTGGGTAAACATTTATCAAATGTATTCAAATTATTAGAAAATATCTATCAAAGACAATAAAATTAATTCCTTAATGAGAACAAGATTTAAGGGAACCTCTTATCTCACCAAGTCATTTACATATACATTCATATTGAGTATATTAATAGAGAATAAAATTACTTAGGTATTTTTTTATTCTAATTCCTTTGAAACCCTAAGTGTATCATCCTATGATTATAATAAGAATATAAATTCACTTTTTAAAATAATTTAACATTTGGTTATTTAGGAAAGGGTTTCTCTAACACATAAAATTTATCCATATTTAATAATTCTTATAAAGTTACAAGTCAAAGAAGTTTCATACAATTATCTTATCCTTAATATAGGGTTAATATAAAAGATATGTTTCATGATGAGGATTCTATTTATCTATAACATAATATTTTATCATATGAGTATCATGTTTTACTATCATTTAATAATTACTTTTATTAATTGGTTCAATGAATCACATTGTTATGGGCTGTGAAATTTAGAAGGAATTTGAATTTTTGGTCCTAGAGTAAAAGATGTTTTAAGAATAGGGATTAAAATTAGGATTTTGGGGATTTGAGTATTGCAAGGAGATATATTTGGATGTGATTAGGGGTTTGATAAGTGTTTTAGGTGATTAGGTGGATCTCAGAGTATGGTCGAGGTGTCCCGGTTGCTAAATTTTACTA
Organism: Viscum album; assembly: GCA_963277665.1. Classification (NCBI taxonomy): domain Eukaryota; kingdom Viridiplantae; phylum Streptophyta; class Magnoliopsida; order Santalales; family Viscaceae; genus Viscum; species Viscum album. The sequence goes on along the minus strand of OY728133.1, from coordinate 1,411,547,829 downwards.
TAGAAGGCTAGTCAAATCATGAAGAATGAAGGCCACTTCATGATGAGGGGATGATTGAGGATCAATACATGGTCTGGTGAGGTACCCCAATGTGAGGTAAATAGCTCTATTCATGACCAATTGGTGTCATAACATGGTGTATTTTTGGTGTGGGGATTTTTTTCTAAGGGTAATACCCTTATGAATAGAGGTCACACTATGGTCGTGGGTGTCACACTGTGATTATGATCATTAAATATTGGTTGAAAACCCTCATATATAGTCACACTATGAAGGAAATAATCAAGTTATATTAGTGAACCTTACCCAAAGTGGAATAGTGAACCTTTTATATTAGGTATGAAGAATCTTATACATTTCCTTTGTAGTTTTATATAGAGAAATTCTAGTCACATTGCGATCCTTAGGTCATGTCGTGATGACTTTCCCTGAGGAGGAATCATGGAATGGGGTGTGAAGGCTGTGACTATAAGGGGTGACGACCGCACCATGAGAAATATATTCCATATTATGAAGGTAGGGGGGGTCAATATTTTGGTTCCTTCTAATAAGTGTGAACCACAATGTGAGAAAAGGCTTCGCGCTATAGAGGAGTGACCATGAGGGAAGGGTTATACCATAGAGGGAGGTTATGGGGTGTCATTATTCCGTGAACCCTCAGGTCACACCATAACTAGATCCTAGGCTCGGGCATCATGTAGTGATTCTTATGGGCCATTTCATGATGTAACTTTTTTCTATTTTTTAAAATAGGGATAGAATCATCATTTCAAGGCCATCCCCCCTTTCAATTAAGGTTAAATAGGGGTTTGGGGAGAGGCATTTTTGCTAGATGACCCCATTTCTCCCTCATTCAATTATACTTGGTGAGGGATGTTCTATAGGTATTTTGTGGTATATTTAACGTAAATTCACCCTCCCAATACCTATATTTTTATCCCTATTAATTAGATACTATTTTTAGTGTTCTATACTAGGGTTTCAGTGATGACTTCTTTATATCATAGAATAAATCATCCCAATTGATGAGGATTATTCTTGGTATGGATGAAGGACATCCTTAGAGTCTAAACACAAAAAGTCTCTTGTCACTTCACTAATGATATATTTTCACTCTTAATTATTTACATATTTTAATTATATTTGATAAAATTGGCTATTAACTGGATTTCATGTGATGAGGATTTTGTTTATAGGGTTATAAGAAGCATGCCATGGGAAATTGGAATTCTTTTTCTTAAGATTTCAGTGAGTAGATATTACTCAGTGAGTTTTTGTACATTATTAAAATTTGGATTACATTGAATAATTAATTAATTTATTTTATAATTAATTAGTTGATTTTAATGGTTTGAGATAGGAGCTCAGGTGTTGGTACGATCTAGGATGAGTCATGGATGGTCTTGGAAAAGGTTGAGAAAACCATCACAAAGATTGTAACTCCATTTTCGAGGTAGGTGTTCCCTATAACACAAAAATATATGCATTTTTATACATTATTGTGCATGAATGTATAAAAATGTGTGTTAAGGTAATATTGATAGGGACTAAGAGAACCCTAGGTAAAGAGATAGTATAGATTTTAGCCTTTTATATTTAGATAAGGTTCTCCAAAGATGGTTGTGAAAAATGGACATCACCTGATGAATTTGTCACAAAGGGGTAAGGGAGGGTTTCTAATTAGGTTTAAGAGAGTTTAGGGATATTTATCAAGGTCAGGGTTGATAACCTTAGTTGTTTTCCTAGATCTATTTGGATTAGCATGAGAGGCTTAGGCCTAATGGTGACGGGTAAGATGGTTGTACGTCTCACGCATGACGGGAACACCCTATTGAGAGAGGATTAGAGCCTTAATGGGTTCCATGAGTGAGGGAAGTCCTTTGGGAATAGATGAGGTATGAAAGGAAGGGTTTTATTAGGATTATGGGTTTAGGAAATCTCCAAAGGGTATATGTAATATTTGGACCCAGGTAAGGGTTGAGGTATTTTTTATTGGATTTGGAATTAAATTTCCAAGGGGATTGGTGTGAGATAGCTATGAATGCTCCTTAGTTAGTATGACCAATTTAAGATGTGGTATTTAGAATAGGGTTTAACTAGTGTGTTGTGTTTGGTATTAGATAGATACTTTGAGCTAAGGAATCACTACGGGGAGATGAGTGTGAGTTAGTGCTAGTGATTAGTTACCAAGATGGGTCTAGAGGATCCCAGTTGATACCCCATCGGTGAGAAGGGAAGACTGATGGAATCAATGTGTTTCACCCTATTGAATAGGGGATAGTGTTAAAATATTATCCTATGAGGATAGGTAAATTATGTGACATGATTCACAACATGAGGATAAGTACCAAGTGACTAACACCCTGATGATTAGATAGAATTCTTTTGGGATGGGCTATGAGGACATATTTTTGTTGCATTAGTGGATTAAATTATGTCTATATTGAACAATGTGACAAGATTAATGGATTAAAATTGAGTAAGAACATGATGGTGTGACCCTAAATTAAGGGATAAGGTAGTGGTTAGTGTGACCTAATGTGAACCACCTCTGATGAGAGGGTTGGTTTAGGAGCTTGATGGCATTGAACTTGGTTTTTATATTATTTATTATGGTTCTAGTGTGGGATGTGTCCTCTTGGGATTATTATATATAAGAATACATGGAGGGACACTATTACTACTAATGATATATGTGATTATAGGGTGGGGTGTAATTATAACCTGATGATATATGTTATTATAGGGTGGGTATCCATTCCATCATGATGATATACGTGATTCTAGGGTAGGGAACCATTCCCACCCAATAATATATGTGATTATAAGGTGGGGTACCTCCCCCTGATGATATATGTGACTTCATGGTGGAGCACCATTGCCCTATAATGATATATGAGATTCTAGGATGTGGCTACATTCCTCCTAATGATATATAATATTCCAAGGTGGGGCACCATTCCCCCATGATGAGATATATTTCCAAGGTGGGGCATAATTCCCCCTAATAATATATGATATACTAGGGTGGGGTTTCATCCCCCATAATGTGATATGATTCTATGTTGGGGAAACTTCCCCCCCTGATGCGACATGTTTCTAGGGTGGGGTGTTATCCCCCATGATGATATATGAGATTCCAAGGTGGGGAGCCATTTCCCCTAATAATATATGAGATTCTAGGGTGGGTGTCATTCCCTCTAGTGTGACATGACTCCAAGGTGGGGATCTATTCCCCTTGATTTTATATGTGATTCTAGGGAGGATTGACATTTCTTGATGATATTAGTGATTCCAGGGAGGGGTTACATTCCCCCCAATGTGAAAAATGGGTCTATAGTGGAAAAATTCATTCCCATTAATTATAATATATATATTATTATGGGTGGTGTTTATATAATCCTTGGTATGATTTTTTCATGCTCAGATACATTTGATACTAACTAAAGAAGGTATGGATAGATGTCATAGTGGCCTGGTTAGCACACAACTCCCCGACATATATTCTTTTGTGCTTTATTTCTATCATTTTTTCTTTATGTATATACATGGGTATGAAGATGTATATTAGGGGAACTTTTTGATTATTGATGAAGTTTTATGATCACCCCCTTCATGAGTAATCTATTTATTGTGCATACTTTATATATTATTTATAGGTTAGAGCACAATTGGTGTTGTGCACCAGGATTGGATCACTCCATAAGAATGGATATGTGACTTGGGTATAAAAGTAGAGACACTTATTTTTTTGTTTATTTGTATATGTGATCATCCTAGTGGGTGATAAACTATGATTCATGTCTGTATGATATTTGTTGTAGCCCAATACACCCTAAGAGGGGAGGTGTAAATCAGGGTGTCTAATTTTATTATGTTATAAAAAATCTTACTCAAACATTGGTATAAAATTTTCAAATCTATATGATTAGTCACACATCCAAAATAATCACAGATGAAAAAAATTAAAATATTGGGAACACTAATTTTTAGTTAGTACACCGCTATGGGATAATAAAAGTAGCATACACTGATGATATATCAGTCATACCATAATATAACATGGTTCAATATTTTGGTGTATTACACATATTTTTTCATGGTCACTCAATTCTAGGTGAACTACCTATATAATGAAATCAGGGATAACACACTACAACCCTCATATCACCTCCACCAACTCCTCCTTTGTCACTATTTTAGATGAAGTCTTCTTCATTTTAAAAACTTGAAGTTCACTTAAAAACTATTAAAAAAAATATTGTATTTGTATCATGATATATTGAATATGATGCTCCAATATTCTCATAAGTCTCCAAAAAAAAACTACCAAAAATTTCCTTATAAAAATGCATGTTGAAAAACTTCCTTGCACATAAGAGCTATGTAGATTACCATTTTATGAGAATTGTGTTTCACACTCCATGTACTATGATTGTTGAGATGTTTCATGCTATATATTATATTTATTCTCATACTGTTTCACACATTCTTAATTATAATTACCCTTTACAAACAACTTTTCATCTCATGAATGAAAACTAATTTGCAATCACCTTTGCTTCACAAACTGATTTGGTTCATGAATGCAACTTACTATGTAAACTTCACAAATTATATGATATTTGATTAATTTATAGATCTTATTTTAACTTCTCATAAATACTTAATGAATGTATTAGTGGGTTATTTATAAGAAAATTCCTCTAAAAAACTCTCTAATCATCAAAATTAATATTCAAACATTCACATTGCTTTATGAACCATCCACTACAAACCTCATTCATGAATCATCCCTCATATAAATACTATATGGAAAATTTCATCATGGTATTTTAAATATCACCACCTATTAATTATAAAGTATGTTGATTCCTGTATACTTTCTTTTTGGTTATAAATATCCTTCATGATATTTTTACCTTTGTAAAAATTCATTCACCAAATTATCCCACTGATTTGTGTAACGATCCTATTATGTGGTTCACAAACCATTTTTTCCACATGAACACACATAAATTTCCTACCAAAAACTTCTTACATGGTCTATATATATCCTATGATATCCATATATATTCTATATGAAAAAAATTTATTTCCCCTGAATTCTAACATGTCTAAAACTAGAAAACACTGGAAAATAATTTCATTTTATAAACTTCTCGAATTCCTTTTTTTGGCTTACATTTCATATAAACTATATCCATTATTCTTCACACAACTCTACCAACATAGAAAATGATTAAAAAAACACACCATATCCTCAATCACTAGATTGTATCACCTTGGTTACAATATTCATCCCCTATGGATTTTTAGATTTCCAAAGTGAAATTCAATACGACACAAAATATTCACATCTTCGAGAAGACAATATAAAAAATCTTCTATTACTCTAAGTTTATGTGATAATTACTTGGTGTATAAAATAAGAGTTCAATAGATAATTTTATGCCTCATATCTTTTTATATTTAAATAAAGTTCCCTGAATTTCATACCATGAACCCCTCTTGATAAGAGAATCTCATCCCTGAAACCTTTCTTTAGGAAAACTCCCCCTTTCACTGGTCCTATTTGAATTTCACTATTTTATTGGTACTTCCCCCACTTTGATAATAAACCTAGAGAGAAACATTATACCCCATGGATTTTATCTCCCCTTAATACTACACAACTTCTCAAATGATTAAAAAATTTTAAATGCATTGAGAGAGAAGTAAATCTGTACCTTCTCAAGGTGAGGGAGGTGGTTGAAAACCAAGGTTAAAATGATGCTTTTAAAAAATTCAACCAGACAATGACTTAGCTATAATTCCTACTAATTTTTCATTGGTTCCAATATACTATATCTTGATTAGTCTCTATTCCACCTTTTCTTTATTAAAGTGGTAATAGTTCTCAATGTATTTGGTATGAGAGTGTTGAATGATATTCTTTTTGATACTAATCACACTATTATTATCACAGTAGATCACCATAAGATACTTTACATATTCAATAGTATCTTCCAAATATTTATTTATCCATATAAGTTGAGTAAAAACCTTGGTTACCAAGATATATTCTACTTATTCCACACTAAGTGAGCTGATTTCATACTTCCTACTCAACTATATAATACATTTTCTTCCATGAAAGAATACACCAATACTTGTGAAATCTCAATCCACCACATCACCCATCCATTCCACATCATAAAATGTAGATAATTCATGATTATTTCCTATATTAAATAGAAAAAATTATTGAGAGTACCTTATATGTGACTCATAATTTGTTTAACTAATGTGGGATATTCTTCCTTCAAATTACTATGGAAGGAGGTTTCCAAACACGTTAAAAAAAATAACATCAATTCATATTGAAATAAAATACAATAAATTTCCAATTATCCTTATCTATAAAGTGGTATCCACAAATTTCTCATTCTCATGCTTCCCAAGTTTGGTTCCAACCATAGTCTTAGTTGAAATTAGTTTATAATCATTCATGTCAAATTTCTTTAGTAGTTATCTTGTATACTTTTATTGATGGATAAAAGAGTACTCTTTCATTTGAATCACCTATAGCACTAAAAATAATTTAAGTTCACCAATCATGGATATTTTAAATTTTTAACTCATTAGAATAGATAATTCCTCCACTAATTTCTTCCTACTTCCCCTAAAGATAATGTGATCCACATAGACTGACACCATGAATTGTTACTCCTTGGAATTTTTCACATAAATTTTTTATCCACACCACCTCTTTTAAATTCCATATTCTTTAGGTATGAGTCCACCCAATCATACCATGCTTGTGTCACCTTATTTAGACCATATAGGGCCTTATTTAACCTATAAACTTTGGTTTCACCATTATCAATCAATAAACCAACTAACTATTTAATATACAACTCTTCTCATATAACTATATTTAAGGATGTTGTTTTAACATCCATCTAATAAATATTGAAACCTATTTTAATTTATTTCACCAAGAAGAGCTTGATTGAGTCAAGTCGATCTATTGGTGAAAATATTTTATCAACATCAACCCCTTAAACCCCTTCATAGAATTTACAAATCATCCATTCCTTATTTTGGATCATGTTTCCTTGATCATTGAATTCATTCTTGAAAATTTATTTTGTTACAATAACAATGTGATGTTAGGAATTATTCATAAGTTTCCAAGTATAATTTCTTTAATTTTTATTTAATTCCTTATACATATATTTAATCCATGATTCACAATTTGTATATTTTTCAACTAATTTCTATACTATGATAAACAATAGAAAATAATGCGTTTCATTCCTCATCCTTTGTGTCTATGTTGGGTCAGTACTATCTCTTATTATGTTGGATGGATTAAACTACATTTTATTATTTATACTTTGTGGTAAATAATAACTCTCTATAGCCTTGGTATCCTCCTCTGATTCAGCCTTAGTGTCTTCATCATTTTGGGAGAATTGTGCAACCATGAGATTTGTTTTATATTTTTCATCTTCATTATACATATCTTAAAAAGTTAAAATCATCATATTTTCCCCATATTTTTCATTAATTTATTTGAAATCACTACTCTTCACAATTTTATTCAACCTATTATTGAAGAATTTTAGGCCTTAATCTATATTGAGTAACCTAGAAACACTCCTTAATCTACGCATCTCCATACTTTCCTTTATTGTCTTCTTTATTTCAAATGTCAAATTTTATTTTGAATACCTGAAAATGTTTTAGTTTAATCTTCCATCCATTCCAAATTTTCATCTGGTGTTGCTTCTTCCCCCAAGCTAGCACTACTCATTTTTTCATGTACATAGAAAATTGTACTACTTCTTTCTAATAGTGATAGGATATTACACTTTTAATGAGAAATGTTTTGCGTATATTATTCACTTTATAATTTATTCCTTCGACAACTCCATTTTTTTGTGGAGTTCATACTAATCACACCACATTCTTATTTTCAAGTTTCTCAAATAAGCAATCAAATTCAATGGATGTGTATTATATTAAATTTTTGGAACATAAGATCTTTATTTTGAATCCACTCTTATTTTATACTCTTCACATATACCTCTTCATAAAGTCCATTACTTCCCTATTTATCTAAATGAACATTACATAAGCCATTTTACTATAAATATCAATACAAACAATGAAATAACTTTTCTTATATGCACCCAATATATTTAGTGGGCCACATACATCAGTATGCACTTGGTAAATGAGATTTTAGTCCCTTTTATTCTTTTTATGGTATAGGTTTTAGACTAACTTTCTCCATATAAAAGAATCATGTAGCACCCCTAGTTTTAGGAAAATAACCCTCTATTTATGTATTTTAAGTATATAAATAAATTAGGTTAAGTTTAAAATATTTTTGAGGAGATGTGACAAGATTTTCGGTTTTTATGTAGGTTCATGGTTTGATAACAATTAGTAGATACCATAAAACACCTTCAGGAAACCATGCAAAGGGAAATAATGGTCACTATCTAGGCGCACAGTTGGCACATAGTCTGGAAAAACCGTGCAGCCACCTAAGAGAAATTATGAAAATTTTTATAGAAGGAATGAACATGGTTGGTGAACAGTTTTCCTAACCATGTGATACAACCATGTGAGGTGTGTTTAGAGGCAATGTTTGGAACACAGTTTGCATGCGATTTTCCAAATCGTGTTCCTAAACCATGTAGTATTAAAAGATAGATATAGATTTTGTGGATCTAATATGAATCACCCCCTTAAATCTTTTTTTATTCCTAAATTTGACCTTAACTGGAATTCCCCACCCTCTTAAGGATGTGGAGACATTTTTCCTTGATTTAGGAGTGATATATTGATTAATCCTAGTGCGTTGGAGGCCCAAATTCCTTAGTAAGTGCTTATTATTAGTGGGTTTACTTTAGTTTTATTCTTACTCCTACCTCTATTAGATTCATGGATATAATCCATTGGGGATAGATCTATGTTTTTTATTCCAATCATGATGAGATATGGTTGTTTTAATGATAGGGAACAATATATAAGGTGATTTTTGGAAGATCTAATCCAAGTTTGTTGAAGAATTTGTGTCATTATTTATTTTTGCTTATTTTTGTGAGGTAGGTGGATTCACTCTCAACTCCTCTCATTAGAACTTAAAGTATTGATTTCAAATTGATTGAATTTATTGAAATTAATTGGGAAATTTTTGTGAAAATATTGATGGAAACCCTATTTAGTGATGGTTGTGGAATTATGAAAATTCGTTGTTTATGGAAGGTACAATTGGTTACATGGTTTTAAAATGGTTGATTGGTTTTGATGTATTAAAAATTGGTTGAAAAAGTGTTTTTAACATACCCGTTGGCCGCTGGTGCTCTAGCATAACCAGTTGACTGTTGAGGAACCTAATAAAAAACTTATCCACTTTTATTTTCATGCCAACCCACAAAAATTGTGATTTCAAATACTTATACATATTTTGTATTCCAAGATGAAAAACCCATCTCAAATGGTGGTAAGTATAGATAAGTTGTTCCTGATAAGCTATAGGTACAACCATATGATATCAAAATCACAAAAATAAATTATCATCTAGTTTCCATCCCTTAATGGTCTCCCTACAATTAAGTTGTGACCTTATATTAAGAAATTAATAATTCGATTTATGTGACTTGTTAACCATCTCAACCAAATTAGGAACAAAAGAAACTGGAAAGAAAATCAAAACACTATATTGGTCTTCACAATCCATGTGCATTTTTTCTATCACTAACATATTCTTCCACTGATCTAAGGCCTCCATTTCTAATTAAATATATAAATTTATTCTTAATTGATCCACCACTGAATTATCTTTACTCGATGTATACATCAATTCAAAGTCAAACATCTGAATATGCTTCATCCATTTTTGTCTCATATTAAGTTCTCTTTGTGAGAAAATGTGTTTCAAAATCTTATAATTCATAAACACTATAAATTTCTCACGATTAAGGTAATGATTTAATGTTTTCAAATCATGGACAACAACAGCTAATTCAAAATCTTGTGCTGGGTAGTTCTTATCTTGAAACTATAACTGTCATGAGATATAATCAACAAAATGATCTCCCTGCATGAGAACGCACCCCAACCCAGATCCTGAAGCATCACAATACACCACATACCCCTATCCTGATTTTGGAAATATCAAGACTGATGCTTTTCATTCCTAATCCTTTGTGTCTATGTCGGGGTAGTTCTATATCTTATTATGTTGGATGGATTAACTTTCATAACATACATTGATATAAATGAATTTATACTAGGAGTGCATAATTTTTTTGAGTAATGATTTATGATTTGGGTGAAACGTTTTTAATTTTGAAAATAGTAGAAAATGGTTTTATTTTCAAAGAGCATGGTGTAATTTTCAAAAATAGATGAAAGTGGAAAAAAAATTGAATTTTGGAAAGCCTTATTGTGATATGTTTGAAATGGTAAATTTGAAATTACTAAGCCTTATGTTTTTATAGAGTGATATTAAATTGAATTTTCTTTTGGTTATAGAAAGTGGCATTGATTAGGTGTTAAAGAAACAACTAGAAGAGACTGCTAAGAATGTGGTTACACCCAATCCACATGTGAACCAACAACTAGTTTTGAGTATTTTCTAATTTCTTCAAGCTTTGGATAGAGAGAATAGAAGATATAAACCAAGGAAAGTGGATCATTCCTTCTAGTTCCAAAAGTTTAATCCCCCAATCCTTTAGGGTAATTTAGAACTATAAAAAGAAGGGGTGTTTTTGAATATGATGAATAAAATATTCAATTTCCATGGCACACCAGTCGAGATGAAAGTCAAGTTGGAAACATACACGATGAAGGATCTTACACACTAGTGGTGGGGTTTAGAAGTTTGGGATAAATTAGAGAAAATAATTGCATGAGAGGATTTTGAATAATTTTTCAATAAAAAATTCTATCCTCAAAGATTTAATATTGATAAAATGATAGAATTTTTCAGCTTGAAGTAGGAGAATCTCTTGGTAATGGATTATGGAGATAAATTTATGAATTTAGACTACTGTTCACCCAAATTTTCTATAAATAAATTCTTGAAGGATTGCATTTATGAATCAGGGTTAACGCCAGAGATTCACTTAAAGATTACCATGAATTGTATAATTATTTATATAGATATGGTCAATAGAGTGACAGTTGTATAAATATACATCTCTAGAACTACATGTGGAGAAAGTGTGTTGATACCTTTAGGAAATGTTGGGAACTCTAATGATGGGAATAAGAAGAAGAAGGGAACCTATTTCTAAGGTAATGGTATGACTCATAGTACTGATTTAAAATAAATTAATGAAAATTATGGGGAAATTATGATGAGTTCAAATTTTGATGATATATATGATGAAGATGAAAAATTTAAAACAAATCTCATGGTTTCACAATTCTCCCAAAATGATGAAGACACTGAGGCTGAATTAGAGGAGGATACTAAGGCTATTGAGAGTCAGTATTTACCTCAAAGTAGAAATAGAAGAATGTAGGTTAATCCATCCAACATAATAAGAGATATTACTACCCCAACATAGACACAAAAATATGAGGAATGAAAAGTATCGGTCTTGATATTTACAAAATCAGGACAGGGGTATGTGGTGTATTTTGATTCTTCAGGATCTGGGTTGGGGTGTGTTCTAATGTAGAGAGATCATGTTGTTGCTTATATCTTATAATAGTTATAGTTTCCTGAGAATAACTACCCAAAACATTATTTAGAATTAACTGCTTTTGTATATGATTTTAAAACATTTCATCATTGCCTCTTTCATGATAAATTTATAGTGTTCATGAATTATAATAATTTGAAACACAGTTTCTCACAAATAGATCTAAATATGAGACAAAAAATATGGATGAAGCATTTTCAGATGTTTGAATCTTAATTTATGTATACATTAAGTAAAAGTAATTTGTGGTGGATGAATTAAGAATAAGTTTATATAGTCAGTTATAAATGGAGTCCTTAGATCAATGGGAGATGAAGTTAGTATATAAAAAATGCACATGGATTTTGATGACCAAGATAGTGTTGTGGTTTTCTTTCCAGTTTCTTTTTTTTCCTAATTTAGTTGGTATGGTTAACAAGGCACATACATCCAATTATGAATGTATTATTATAAGTTTAAAACATAATGGAAGGGAGACAATTGAGGGATGGAAACTAGATGAGAATTCAGTTTTGTGGTTTTGAGATCAGATGGCCGTACATATGGCTTATCAAGAATAACTTATTCATACTTACCACTATTTGAGATGGGATATACATCTTGGAATTAAAAAGATATATAAAGATTTGAAAGCACAATTTTGGTGTGTTGGAATGAAAATAAAAGTGTCTAAGTTTGTTATTAGATTCCTCACATGTCAATAGGTTATGGCAGAGCACTAGTGGCCATCAGGTATGCTGTATTCTTTACCTATTACGGTTTGGAAATTGGATAAAATAGCCAGGTATTTTGTGAGAGGTCTCCCAAGGATGGTTTACAAACATTATAACATATTTGTGATAGTGGATCATCTCACATAGTCAGCACATTTCATCAATATTCATGAATCTCATATGGAGGAGGACTTTTGTAGAATCTATATTGAGAAATTGGTAAAGAGTTAGGGCATACCGGTTTTGATAGTATTAGACCGAGATATGAGGTTTATGCATCACTTATAGAATTACATAGAAAAATACCTTAGGAATCAGTTGACTATGATCATGTTTATTATCATATGATGGATGGAAAATATTAAAGGATGATACAAATGTTGGAAGACATGCTTCAGGCTTGTGTAATAGATTTTAGTGGATCTTAAGAGGAGAACACTCCATTAGTGGAGTTCTTGTATAACAAAATTTATCAACCCTTGATAAATATGGATCCTTTTGAATAATTTTATTGGAATACTTATATTTCTACATTTTTTTTGGGTGAAAACTGGTGAAGCTTCACTAGATGGAGTAATCCTTGTGAAAGAGACAAAAAAGAAGATTCATTTGTTCAGGAAAAGGATGGAGATGGATTATAGTTGTTATAAATAATATGAAGATCATCTTCAATGACTAATTTAATTTTAGGTGAGTTATAATGTGTTCTAGATAATCTTTACAAGTCTTGGGAATCATCATTTTTAGAATTAGGGAAAATTATCTCCTCGATACATATGCCCTTTTTAGATACTTTAATGGGTTGGCAAGGTAGAAAATTAGTTGGATTTTCCACTAAGGCTAGTTTAGTGCATAATGTGTTTCATGTATCTCAATTGAAGAAGTATCAGCCTAATCTAGACCATGTGATTTGGTGGGATCACATTGACCTAGAGTTGGGTGATACATTAGTTCATGTTTTAGTGAATATTTTGGATAATCAAGATAAAGTCTTTCATGGGAAAAGCACTGGTCTAGTGTGGGTTTTATGGAAACATGGTCAGATTCAGAAAGAAATATGGGAGAAGGAGAAGGAAATGGTCAAGAAATGACCCAATATCATTTAGGACAATGGTGGTTTAATACATTCTGAGGACGGAAAGACCAATGGTGGGGAGAAAGTATCACCCTTGGTTTTAGGTAATTAACCATTTTATTTATTTATTCTAAGTATATAAATTAAGTGGGTTAGGTTTAGTATGTTTTAGACGAGTATTGATTGTTTTTGGTTTTTTTTGGAGGTGCATAGTTTGAAAACAGTTAGTAGAAACTATGAAACACCTCCAAGAAACCATACAAAGGGAAACAAAGGTCACTGGGTAGACACACAGTTTGGAAAAACCATGTGGCCACCTAAGAGGAACCATGAAAATTTAAATATATAGGATGAGTTTGGTTGGCGCATGTTTTGTATAATTGTGTGATCCAACTGTGTGAGGGGTGTCTAGATATAGTTCCCAACACATGGTTTGCACATAGTTTTCCTAACTATTCACCTAAACTATGCAACATTAAAAATTCGATCTATATTTTGTATATGTAAAATAAATCATCCCCTTAACCCTTTATTTTTTATTTAATTTGAACCTAACCTAAATTACTCTCCCTCCCAAGGCTATGGATTCCTTTACCCTTGATTTTAGAGTGATTTGTTGATGAATATTGTTACGTTAGAGGCCCAAATTCCTTAGTAAGTTCTCATTCTTGGTGTTTTCCTTAGTTTTTTATCCTCTCTTGGATTAATGGATATAATCTGATAGGGATAGATCCATGTTTTATGATTCTAATAATGATGATATATGGTTGTGTTTATGATAGGGAATAAGATATAAGTTAGGTTTTGAAATATCTAAGCCAAGTTTGTTAAATAATTTGCATTGTTCTTTATTTTCACCAAATTCTGCGAGGTATGTGGCTTCACTATTGAATCCTCTCATTAGAACTTGAAGGATTGATTTAAAATTGATTGAATTTCTTGAAATTAATTGTGAAATTATTGTGAAAATATTGATGAAAACCCTATTTAGTGATGGTTTGTGGAATTATGAAAATCTGTTGTTTTTTGAAGGTGAAATTGGTTACTTATTATTAAAATGATGATTTTAAAATGGTTTTTTGTTTTTTATGTATGGAATATTGGTTAGAAAAGAGTTTTTAATAAAAGGGTTATTTTGTTGAAATGGTTTGGCATAATTTTTTTAGCATAAATGGTTGGGTGTGAGTTGAATGGGATGGATAATGGCCATAAAGTACCACCATCAAAGAGAAAAAGTATGGATGTGAAGTTCCACTATCAATAGAAATACCAATATTGAGTGTGTGTGTGTGTAGTTTTGTGGAATGGAATGGGATATGAAAAATGGGCAAGATAAATGGTATGAATGACTTTTTTGGTTTATTTCCATGGGATTTTTTCTTAGATTTTTTTTGGTTTTGATATAAATTGTTTTATATTATTTTATATAAATTGTTTTATATAAATTTAATAAAATGTTCTATCCTAGTGGTGTGAGTTGAGAAGTCATTTGGAGAAAACCTACTGAGTTTTATACTCACCCCTTTCTTGGTCACTTTGTTGAATTTGTAGATGTTATATATCAAGACACAAGTAAAGGAAATGTATCTCATTTATATAGTGATGCATCGTGATACCTTGGGCATAGATTGTGGAGTTGGATCTTGGAGTAAGAGTGGGAGTTTCTACTATATGTCTTGGTTGCATTTTATTTTTTGGTTTTAGTTTCTGCTTTGTACTTTGATATGGTTCATGTTGTAGTTTGGTTTTGTTTTCAGTTGGTAATACTTTGAGTTGTATAACATTTTTCTAATGCATCATGTAGTGGTTTTTTGGTTATTGTTATCTTGTTTAAATGTTTTATTTTAAAATGGAAAATCATCCCTCATCTATTTATAAAGCCCTTAGAATTTATTGCTAGCTTTTGGTGTCTTGGGGATTTCACCTAAGGCCAAGTAGCACTTCCACATATTCCCAAGACAGTAGGTGAGGGGTGGGATGTTACAAATCATAAGTCCTTTCATGTTATTATTTTAGAATAGGAATACCTTGTTTAGATTTTATCTTCTATTGTTTCTCCATGCCCTATTGATGAATGTGACCAAGCCTCCAATGCTACAAGTTGTTCTCCTATTTAACTATTAGGAGACATGAATTCTCTTTACTATCCGTATAATATAGATCTTTATTCATTATCCATACTTTCAT
This sequence comes from Viscum album, assembly GCA_963277665.1. NCBI lineage: Eukaryota > Viridiplantae > Streptophyta > Magnoliopsida > Santalales > Viscaceae > Viscum > Viscum album. The sequence goes on along the minus strand of OY728133.1, from coordinate 1,411,532,140 downwards.
GAGAGAGTTCATGGTCTTTACTTTGATTACACAACCCTTTTGATTAATTATAACCACAAGACCAAAGTCAATGAGTTGACTCAAACTCAATAGGTTGTGTCTCGAGAAATCTCTATACAAAACTTCCATCTTATTTAACTCATCACCTTCCAGATGGATATTTCCACTACCCTTAATCTTAAAAGTTCCATTATTTTCAAAATACAATCTCCCATAAACACTTCCCTTCACATTATTTAGTAGGTTCATATCTCTAGTTATATGGGATGGGCACTCACTTTGAATTATCTAGGTGTTATTTTTATTTATTACTTTAAGGGTAATTCCCACTAGATTTACATTTTATCTATTCTTATTTTCCTTTTGTAAAGGGCCAGGTTGAGTTGAGGTAGATGATTACCTCTCCCCTATATCTTCTTCACTAGTGGTATAATTATACTATTATTATTCTTCCAATTGTGTGAATCATTTTTTCAAAATAATATTTTAGGTTGTTTATCATCCATTTTCCTATGACTTGTATGGTGATAACTATCATTTCCTATCCTTTTACTATAATTAACAACTTTATGTCCAAAATTAGAATAATGAAAGAAATATCCATAAAAATACTTTATTCTATGAGATGAAGGATATGGTATTATTCTTCTCTATCGACATTCATGCATTTCCCCATTCAAATAGCTAAATTATTCTTCACATTAGGACATGGTGTGACCAAGAAATCCATATAATTAACACTTTATGAGAGGAACAATGTTCTCTCCTCATTCCTCTACATGTACATAGACATTGTATATCACTTTGGTTATTGAAACGTCTTCAAGGATTGTAGATTGTTTTTATCCCTCCAATTTACTTTATTCAGAGTGGCCATTGTTCATACTTCCTGTGTCTTAGGTTTGATTCTTGAATCACCAACCTACTACTTTCCCTTGTTTAGATATATCACTATTTTTTCTTTTGATGTCTTAGAATCATAGTCATTCTCAATTTTACCTAAAAGTATGGGTCTTTTTTCATTTAGAATATTATTGACCCATTTAGAACCTCACCCAACCCTTCCTATAAATTCTCCATACTTGGACCTCCCAAAGTATAGTTTCTTATGAAAATCACTTGATTTTACTTCTGATTCAAGTTTCTTTCTCAATAAATTAACTTATTCTTCAAGGGACCCAACTTTCTAAGATCTACCGTTCCCGACTACTATGATATTTTATTAATCTTAAGATCTTCTTTTAAATTATCATCAATCCTTAATGAATGTATCAATGGGGTATTTATAGGAAATTTTCTATAGAAAACTATTTAATCATTAAAATTTCTATTCATCCCTTCCCATTACATCATGAACTATCCACTGTGAACCTCATTCATGAACTAGATGCCATGTAAATGCTATATGTAAATGTTCATCATGGTCTTATGAAAATACCCACCTCTTTATTGAAAATGATTCTAATTCCTACATACTTTCTTTATGGTCAAACATATCCTTCATGAGAATTTCCCTTTGTAAAAATTCATTCACTGAATTCTATGACTACTTCTCACAACAATCCTATTACATGGTTTAAAAACCATTTATTCTAACTAACCACAAATTAATTTCTTACAAAAAAATTATTACAAGGGCCACATATGTCTTATGTGATCCACATAAATGATACATGAAAAACCTTCCTTTTCCCTAAATTTTAACACCCCAAAATTTAGAAAATACTAGAAAACAATGGAATTTTACTAACTTCTTGAATTCCTCTTTTGAGATTAAATTTTCAATAAACTATATCCCTTAGTCTCCCCACAAATTGATTAATGTAGAAAATTATTAACAAAAAACGAACCATATCCTCAATAACCAACCTGTATCACCTTGGTTCCAATATTCCCCCATTATGAAGTGAAATTCAATACTACACACATTCTCCAAAGCTTTTATAAGACAATAGAAATACTCAGTTATCATTCTAATTATATTTGAGCATTACTTGGTGAAGAATATAAGAGTTCAAGAGATAATTCCATTCCTCCCATCCTTTAATATTCTAAAAATTCCTCTAAAATTTCATACCATGAACTCCCCCTCAATAAGAAAATTTCATCCCTAAAAACACTTGTTAGGTGAAATCCCCCTTTCACTAGTCCTGCTTGAATTTCACTATTTCACTAGTCCTTCTATCCCTTTAATAATAATCCCAATAGAAAACATCAGGTGACCTAATTTTAGCAGAATACACCCCATGGATAATATCTACCCCTTAATCCTACACCACTAACAATTATAAAAAATTAAATTCATTGGGAGAGGGGTATATCCAAACCTTCTCAAGGTGAGGGAGGTGGTTGAACACCTAGGTTGAACCAATGATTCTAAAACATTGGAGTAGACAATGAATTAGATATAATTCCTACTATTTTCTCATTATTTCCAACATACTCGATCTTGATCAATCCTTATTCCACTTTTTTTTAATAGAGTGATAAAGTATTTCAATGTGTTTAGTGAAAGAGTGATGAATGAGATTCTTTATGAGATCAATCAAACTCTTATTATCATAGTATATCTCTATAGGATTCTTTATATCTTCACCAATATCTTCCAAATATTTCTTCATCCATAGTAGTTGAGTAAAAAACATGGTTAACAGGATATTTTTTTTATTCTTTACTAAGTGAGGTGATTTAATACATCTTATTCATCCATATAACACATTTTATTCTAGAAATAATGAACCACCTCTTAGGGAATTTTGATCCACTATATTTCCCATCCAATCTATATCGTAAAATGTAGATAATTCATGATTTTTTACTAAATTAAAGAGAAAACCATAGTTTAGAATACTTTATATGTGCCTCATAATTTGTTTAACTATTGAGATATATTTTTTCTTTAGATTATTATATACACTGGCTATTAAACATGTTAAAAAAATTATATTTTTTTGTGTTTCAATCAAATACAATAGATTTATAATTATCCTCTTTTACAAAGTGGGATGCAAAAATTTCCCATCCTGATACTTCCCAAGATTGATTCCAAATGAAATAAGAGTTTACTTTGGTTTTAAATAATGCATGAAAAATTTATTTAGTAGTTCTACTAAATAATTTTCTTGATAGATTAAAGTTTAATATTTATTTTTAATTACTTGTATCCCTAGAAAGTATGTGAGTTCACCAATCATGGAAATTTAAAATTTTTAAATCATTAAACGAGAAAATTCCTCCACTAATTTCAACCTTCTTCCCCCAAAGATGATGGGATCCACATAGACCGAGACCATGAATTGTTACTACTTGGATGTTTTTAGATAAAGGTTTTATCAACACCACATATTTTGAATTCAATCTTCTTTAGGTATGATTATAACTGATAATACCATGATTGTGTCACCTGATTTTGACCATACATGTCCTTCTTTAACCTAAAAACTTTTTTTAGTCATTTTTGATCAAGAAATCTACAAAATATTTAATATATATCACTTATTATAGAAAACCATTCAAGAATACAGTTCTAATATTCATATGATAAATATTAAAACCTCTTTGAATCTACAAAACCAAGAAGAGATAGATTGACTCAAGTCTAGACATTGTAGAAAATGTTTTATCAACATTAACCACTTAAACATATTTATATAGTTTATAAATCATACCTACCTTATTTTAGATCATGTTTTCATGATCATCAAATTTATTTTTGAAAATACACTTTGTCCCAATCACATTGTGATGTTCAGGCTTATTCACAAGTTTCTGTTTCAATTTGATTCAATTCATCATTCATGGATCTAACCCATGTTTTTTATTTTTAGCTTATTCAAATGATATCAATTTTACAATTGACAATAAAGAAGCATTCTATGTATTCCTCATCCTCTATGTCTATGTTGAGGCAGTTATATCTACAATAATGTTGGTTGAATTAATCTATGTTCTCCTACTTCCCCTATGAGGTATATAACGACTCTGTTTAGCCACCATCACCTCCTATGATTCAGACTTAGTGTCTAATAATTTTGGGATCTTTGTGAAACCATGAGATTTGTTTAAACTTCTTCCTCTTCATCATACATGTCATCAAAATTTAAACTCCTCAAAATCTTCCCATACTTTTCCTCAAAGTGTTCAACATAACTACTCTCTATAATTTTATTCATAATCTTATTGAAAAATTTTCAAGCCTTAATCTTTATTGAGTAACCTTGAAACACTCATTCATCTATAGTATCTCTATACTTTACTTAATTAACTTCTTTATTTTAAATATATAATTTTATTTATAATACCCTAAAATGTTTTAGTTTGAGATTCCTTCCATTCCACATTTCATATGGTGTCCTTTATTTCCCTCATCTAAAAATCACTTTATTTTTCATGTATACCATAAATTTAATGACTTCCTTCTAATAGTGATGTGAGATTCCCTTTCAATGAGAAATGTTTTGGCCATATTATTCACTTTATGATTTCTTAATTTGACAACTCCATTCTATTATGGAGTTCATACTGATGATACATCATGATTAATTCTGTGTTTCTAAAAGAAGTTTTAAAATTCAATGGATTTGTATTCTATTCTATTTTCAGAGCATAAGATCTTGATTCTGTATTCAGTATTTTTTACTATTCACATGTACCTCTTCATGCTATCCATCACTTTCCTCTTTTTCTACATGAACATCACATAATCCATTATAATTTAATAATCCATAAAAATAATGAAATAACTATCCCTATTAGTTCCAAATATATTCAGTGGACCATATACCTTGGTATACACCCAGTCGATGATATTTTTGGAATTTTCCTTCTTTTTATGGCATGGAATTTAAACTATATTTCCCCACATACAAGCATAACAAGACCTTTCGTGATCTTATTTTAGAATAGAGATATCCAATGTAACTTTTAGATTGGATTGGTTCTCCATGATCTATTGATTAATGTGTCCAAGACTCTAATGCTACAAGTTGTTCTTCTCTTTAATTGTTAGGAGAAATGTCTTCTCTTTTCTATCCACATGATATATATTTTCATTCATTCTCCATACTTTTATGAGAGGTTTCCTAGTATTTTCTTTGTTTAAACATCCATTTTGATTAATTATAACCTCAAGACTGTAGTCAAAAAGTTTATACACAATCAATAGGTTGTTTCTCAATCCCTTTATATACAATACTTATTCTTATTTAACTCATCACCTACTATATGGGTATTTACACTACCCTTAATCTTCGATGCTATGTTATATTCAAAACACACCACCCCATTAAATCTTCCCTTCAAATTATTTAGTAAGTTCATATTTCTAGTCATAAGGGATGATCTCCCACTATTAAGTATCCTGGTGCTATTGTTCTTTATTACTTTAAGGGTAATTTATACTAGATTTACATTCAATTTCTTCTTCTTTTCCTTTCATAATGGGCTAAATTGACTTAAGGTAGATGACTAAATCTTTTTCATATCTTATGTACGAGTGGTATAATCATAATATTCTTATTATTCCAATGGCGTGAATCTATTTTTCAAATCAATATTTTTATGTTGTTTAGTATTCATTTTCCTTTTAATTCTATGGTAATAATCATTATTTCTTCTCATTTTCTTATAATATGTATATTTATATGAAAAATTATAAGAATGAAAGAAATATCCATATAAAGACTTTATTTTATGAGATAAATGATATGGACTCATTATTCTCTATTAGTTTTTGGGAATTTACCCATTTTAATAACTCATTGGCTCTTTACTGTAGGATATGCTGTAAAAAATAAATCCACATAATTGAAACATCATGAGAGGAATATTATTATAACCTTTATTCCTATCCATGTACACAAAATTTTTATCTCTACTTAGTTATTTAAATGTATTTAAGAATTGTGGATTGTTTTTTTGACCTATGATTTCCTTTATTTAGAGAAATCATTGTTCATACTCTTGGTGGATTAGTTTTTATGCTAGGATCGCTAAACTTATAATTTCACTTGTTCATACATATAATTGTTGTTGCATTTGATGTCTCATAATCACAGTTTATGCCAATTGTACTTATAATTATGGGTGTTTTTTCATTTAGAATGTTATTAATACATTTAGAACCTCTCCAGACCCTTTCTAATAATTCTCCATCTATAAACCTCTTGAATTGCAGTTTCTTATGTAAATAACTTGATTTTACTTCTAATTCATGTTTCTTTATTAATAAAACAACCTATTCTTCAAGGGAACCAACCTTCTCGAGCCTTTGCATCAATATTGAGTAAATTATTATTCTCCAGTCATGGATAGTTATGAAACATCACTAACCTATATCCCTTGAATAATTTTGGATAAAACTTATAAGATAATAGATCATAGGTGAGAGATTATGTTGTTCTTCAAGTCCTAATAGGCTATTCTATAAAAAATAGGACCCCCTTTAATATCTATTGCACTCTCTACACCGAGAATTAAATGATAGATTCATTGCATGTAACCTTAGTTTTGATACCACTTGTTACAATACAAGACACCCTAAGAGTGGAGGGGTGAATTAGGGTGTCATATTTTTCTTACATTATATATGATCTTTTTACAATGCTGGTAGTGTTAGTAATATATTGTATCAATAATAATATATAAATATTATTGATTTTGATGCTCAAAAATACCATTGTTTGTTTTAATAATGATATTACTTCAAGTGTATTTCTAGAAATTAATATTCGTTGAAATATTTATTATAGAATTATATTCAAGTTATTAATCTCCAAGAATTATTAGTCAAATCATTTAGAACACGTTTTTATGTTTTTTAGAAGCATTGTTCATACCCTATATTGTTAAATGTAGTGTAAGGAATGAACCCTACATTAAGAATAATATATATAGATCATCAAACCTATGTTTTTAGAAAAGTATAGTTAAATAACCTTATGTTTGTATGGAACCATACATTTGTTAAGAGAAGAATGTATGGTTAATAAACCCTACATAAGTAAGGAACCATACATTTGAGAAACAAATGTATGGTTCATCAACCTTACTTTTATGATCAACCTTGTGTTTTCAACCTTATGTTCAGAAAATGAACACTACATAGTTAAAACCCACATTTGGTATTTTGTAATTTTATAAAGGAACCTTACATTTGAACATTCAACATTGGAAATTTAAATATGCTACTTTATCTAGGATTTATGAAATGGTCTTTTTATAATTAAATATCTGATAAAAGCACACTTATAACTAATTCAAAGTCTCATTTTGATCGATTCAAAGAACTGTATTCATCGAAGAAAATCATTCCTTTTATTAAGGGAATTTATGACTCCCCTGATTATTTCATATTTGAATATCTATGATCTCTCAAGCTATTTTATTGGATCTTAAATACCAAATAAAGATATATACTCTACATATTCTATCACTATTTATTTTGAAATATATATATGATTGTATACCTAAGAATATATTTTATAGTGCATCTCTATCAAATAATTGACTTTGTTATTTGTGAAAGAGGATACACTTTGAAAGTTATACATATTACAACCTCAAAATGCTACTGTTTGTTGATATTCAAATTGAAGATCATTTGAAACCAGAATCACTTCAGATTTATTCTTTCTTGAAGGCTTTAATTTCAGAAGAAGAAGATCCATCTACTATCAGTTGTTGCTTCTGTAATTGTGAAGTTCAACCCAAACCATCATCAAATCAAACTCTTTTGATTTAGTGGAGTTTCAACTACTTGGACTTATTCTTAGATTAAGTGTTAGCTTATTAAACTAAGCTGCGGATAACCGATTCTCTATAAAAGAACCATAAGTCTCTTTTTAGCCTTATTATAAAGGTGTCAATTACCTACACTCAGTTATGGATTTAAAGGTCTTGTGATGATATGAACTTTCTAGTTAAATTCCCCAAGTTCATAGAGAGAGTGTTGGTGGAGTGGACTAGAAGATCATTGTGCCCCAAACCAATATAAAATTGCCACGTTCATTATTTCTATTTATCCACTAATCATACTTATAATATAAGAGAACGCCACATATTTTCATAAATTGCAAAGAAATTTAAAATCCAGAATCTTTAAAGATTATTGAAAAGGCACAATTTAACCCCTATTGTGTATCTTTGTATTATTCTAACCTAACAATTAGTATCAAAGGATAGTTTTTTAATAAATATATAACAAGTTTAAAGGAATAAGGTATATAAAAATCATATGGAAATGGATGATATTAAAGAAGGGGTTTATATGGTTTGTGCTATATATTTTAATGGTGACAACTATTGATATTGGAAATCATGTATGATCATTTATCTAAAAAATATGGGTTTCAAAGTCTATTCAAAGATCATTACTCCTTATGAAATTTCTATGAATCCAAAAACTTAGGCTACTACAACAAAAGCTAAATATGAAATCAACTCAAAGGTAATGAATTTTATCATTTTTGGTCTTGGACTTGATGAATTCAATCGAGTATCACAATGTACTACTACCTATGAAATGTCATAGACAATCATAGTTTCTTTTGAAGGAATATATAATATTAGAAAAATGAGGCATGCTAGTACAAAAATAAAGTTTGAAACCTTTAGAATGTTTGATGGTGAAATAATTACAAAAATTAATGGAAAGTTAACATAGATTGTAAAAAATATTACTGCCCTGGGAGATCCCATCATTAAATCTAATCAAGAACTGAAGGTATTTAGAGTACTACCTTCAAAATGGAATGACATATCTACAACTATTCGACAATCATCACCTCTCAAGAATTTAACTATGAAGGAACTAATTATAACATTGATGATGTATGAAGAAGAAATTAAAGATGAAGTTGAAGATAACAAGATAGTTGTGAAAAGGGAAAATACTTCCCTCAAGGTAACATCTCTGAAGCATGAAAGAAAATCAAAAAAAGAAGTCAAAATAAAAAATAAATATTCCCCAGACTCTGAAAAAGAACTAGCTCAGTTATCCAGAATGTCTATCAAATTATATAAGAATAAAATAGGCTTTAGAAAATACTTTAAGAAGAATGAAAATGAACCAAGAGAAGTGATATGCTATTATTTCAATAATTTTGGTCACATTAGACCTAATTTACCTGAATTAAAAGATGAATGGAGAAAGATAGAAATGAAATATCGAAAGAATTTAGATTATGAGCATAAAAGAAAAAGAGCCATGAAAGCTATGTGAAGTGTATCTGAAGTATCTAGTAGATCTTCAAAATATAATTTAGAAAAAGATCCAAAAAATATAAAATCCAATATGTGATTTACGACTAAGGAATAAGAAGAGGTATAAACTTATTATTCTTCTACATTTGACTCAGATAGTTGTTCAAATGATAAATTGGATGCTTAATATTCTATGTTAGAATAAAAATATAATTCTTTGATAAAGAAACATAAATCATTAAAAAATATTCACAATGTTGTTTTAGGTGAAAGATACACAATGTTAAAATAATTTCAAGATCTAATTTAAAAATTCAATTCGTCTACATCAAACTATATTGATCTTGAAAAAGTATTAAATAACTACAGCATGAAGTAGAATCTTATAAAATTTCTAAAAGTATTTAAAAAAGGAGAAAATTCTATGAATTAGATTCTTGGAAGGAATGTAATTAAAATAGAAAAAATGGGAATATGAATCAAGGGTGAATATCAAAATTATATGAAATTTATTTTGTGCCCAATTCAAAAAATACTAGCTGATATTATTGTAGAACAAAAGGTTATTTCACTAACAAAAATTATTTGAGAAATCATCAAATTAGTGTTACTAAAAAATATTTAATTTCTAAAAGTATTTCTGAAGCTGATAATTCAATTTTTTGAAAAATTAGGAAAACTTGGATTCCCATATCTTTTCTCACTAACACCGCTAGACCCAAGAAAATATGTGTACCAAAAAAACACATGTTTAATTGCTTTTACAGGAAAAAGACCACAAGAATAGAAAATCTATATGGTATATAGACATTGGATTCTATATACACATGAGTAGATACTTGTAAAATTTCCATACATTGACTCAAATGAATAGAGGTCTAGTCACTTTTTGTGACAATGTAAAAGGAATGATTTTTGGAGTTAAAACTGTTGGAGATACAAAGACTATATCAATAAAAAATGTATTATATGTACAAGGGCTAAAATAAAACCTAATAAGTATCTCTCAACTTTGTGATGACGACTATTATGTTTATTTTTCTAAAAATTATTGCTTAGTTTTCAAAGATAAACTACTTAAATTTAGAGAAACTAGAACTGAGAATGTTATAATTTAGATCTTAATTCCTAGAGTAAACAAAAAGTGAATTGTTTAACTATTAAGACAAATGAGTCATAGATCTAGCATAGAATACCTGGACACTGTAATATATTTTCTTTACATAAATTATATAAGAAACACTTAGTTTTTGATTTCCCTAGTCTTAAGTTTGAAAATGATAGATTCTATGATGCATGTAAAATTGGAAAACATCACAAATAATCTTTCAAATAAATTAACAAAATTACCACATCTAAACCATTAAAACTTATCCATATAGATTTTTTGGACCATCCATAGTAGAAAGTTTTCTAGTAAATTATTTGTTTATGTTTTAGTTGATGATTTTTATAGATTTACTTGGGTTTATTTTATAAAATTCAAAAGTGCAGTATTCACTATTTTTGAAAGCTTTTGTAAAATTCTTCAAAATGAGAAATATTTTAAAATAATTTCATTGAGAAGTTATCATGGTGGATAATTTTAGAATCAAGAATTTAATTATTTTTTCTAAAATATATGTATTAAACACAACTTATATACACCAAGAACACTTAAAAATGGAATTGTTGAAATAAGAAATAAAACTATTCCAAAAATGAAAAAAACTGTGCTGAATAAATACAACATTCCTACATATTTATAGGTAGAAGATGTAATCACATATTTTTATATCATGAATATAGTTTTAATAAGACCAATTATCAAAAGGAAACCCTATGAATTTTTGAATAATAGAAATACTAAAGTAAAATACTTTAAAGTTTTTGGATGAAAGATATATATCTTTAATAATAGGGATAACCTCGGTAAATTTGATCCAAAAGATGATGAAGGAATATTTATAGGTTATTATTCCACTTATAAAGCCTATAGAGTGTTTAATAAAAAGTTAAATATTTTTGAAGAATCAATTCATGTGAATTTTGAGGAAAATGACCATTTTAATTTAGAGAAAGATTAATGAGATGAAAATAAAAACTCTTTTGACAATATGAGACTTTATGATCCTATGATGATTTTGAAAATAATTTAAATAAAATTCAGTCTATTTTAGAAGAACATGAAACTAAATAACCTAAATGTGTCTTACCTAAAAAGTCTAGAATCTAAAATAACCATCCTTTAGAAACTGTTATAGGAGACCTACAAACATAAATTAGAACTAGAATAAATGTAGTAAACCTAGCTGAATTTTCTACCTTTCTATCCTAGTTAGAACCTAAATCTATTGAAGAAGCTTTAGAAGATGAGAGTTGGATGACATCCATGTAAGAGGAACTAATCCAATTTTAAAAAAATGAAGTTTGATATTTAGTGGAAAGACCATCAGATTATCTAGTAATAGGAACTAAGTGGATCTTTAGAAATAAACATGATAATCAAGGTATCATAACCAGAAACAAAGATAGATTAGTAGCTAAAGGATATAATCATGAAGAAGGTATAGATTATGATGAAACATTTTCACCTTTAGCTATATTAGAATACATTATAATCTTTTTAGCTTATACATCTCATATGAACTTTAAATTATATCACATGGATGTTAAATTTTCATTTTCTAAATGGTTATTTAATAGAGGAATTTTATGCCAAACAACCCCTGGGTTTTAAAAACCCTTATAAACCAAATAACATTTTTAAACATACCAAATCACTTTATGTCCTTAAACAAGAACCTAGAGCTTGGTATGAAATATTAAGCTCTTTTTTTGTTGGAAAACGAATTTTTAGTAAGATTAGTTAATCCTACTCTTTTTAAGAAAACTGTTTGTTCTAATATTTTATTAGTATAAATTTATGTTGATGATGTTATTTTCGATTCAACAAATAAAAATATTTATAATGATTTTTCAAATCTAATGATTTTCTTGAAATGAGTATGATGGGAGAATTGAATTTATTTTTGGGATTTCAAATTTATCAAAAATATTATGGGAATGTTTTAAATCAAAGTAAATATATTATTGATTTATTGGAAAATTTTTTACTAGAAAACAGTAATACCTATACAACTCCCATGCGTATAAATATAAAACTTGATTTGGATGAAGTTAGAAAACTAGTTGACAACAAGTTATATATAGGTATGATTAGTAGATTATTATATCTTACTACTAGTAGAGCAGACATAATGTTCTCTGTATGCCTATGTGCTAGATTTTAGTCAAATCCAAAATAATCCCATCTTACTACTATTAAAATATTTTTTTGATATTTAAAAGGAACTATTTTCCAATCTCCTTTTTAATCTAAAACTCCTGATTTTAATTTCATTTTATATTCAGATGTTGATTTTGGAGGTTATAGATTAGGCAGAAAAAGAACCTCAAGAACCTATCACTATTTAGAAAAATCTTTAGTATCATGGTCGAGTAAGAAAAAAACACTCAATTTCCCTCTCAATAGTCGAGGTAGAATATGTGTCTGATGTAAGTTTCTATGCACAAGTGTTGTGGATAAAACACACTATACTATATTTTGAACTAAAATTTAATAATATACCTATTTTATGTGATAATATTAGTGCAATAAATCTTTCACAAAAAATCTTTTAAGTCATTCTAGGACTAAACATATTGATATAAGTCATCATTTTATAAGGGATCATGTTCTTATAAAGGATATATCTTTAGAATTTCTAAATACTGAATATCAGTTAGATGATATTTTTACTAAAACACTTCCCACTATAAGTTTTGATTTTATTAAGGGGGTGTTACGTTAATTTAATTTCAAATAAATTCTTACCATTTTTTTCAATTAACCTATTTATAGTTTTAATTCATTTTAAATTATTTTAAGTTCACTTCCAAATTATTATTTAATTTATGTTTTATATATTTTTTTATCTTTTTTAGTTTTTTAATTGCATGTTTTCAAAAAACTAAAAAATTAATGATTTCCCTATGTAATCAGTGTGAGAAACTAAATCATGTCACCATCTATCAAAAAACCCATTCAACTTTCCTTACCCTTTGTTTTCAAGCCACTTCTCTTACTAGAGCCCTCATCTTTCTTCCAAACCCTAGAATTTGAAAACCTTCAACTTTATGATTTTTATAAATGATGAAGACTAAGATAATAGGTGAAGGTGAACCAAGAGATTTGAAGTATCAGTGTGTCCCCTTCATGAATATTCTATAAGGAAAAGTTTTATATTTTTAATGGATGTATGAGGCAAATCTTTTTATCAAGAAATATCCTTCATTTCAAGGTTTGAAATTTTTGTTTAATGAGGAGATTACATATTTTATTTATGAGACATAAATGAAACAATTTTATAGAAATGTTTAGTTTAGTTTTGGTGAATCATCGGATTTGATATCTTCTTGAATATAAGATAACAAATTTTTGATCTCCTTGGTTTAAATTGCTTATATTTTTAAATTCCCTCATGATGGGGTATTTTATTTTTATCTTTGATCAATTGGAAACCAAGATAAAAAATTATAAGTTATCATGTTGTTTTTTTTGGTTCAAAAAATATTATAATTTTTTTTGTAAAAGATCTTGAGACCAACCAAAAAGTTTTGGTAAAGTTTATTCAAACTATTATCATTCTAAGGGTTGCTGATATAGGGAATATTTTGTACTCATACATGTATATTATGTTTCTATTTATCAGTGACATCAAGTTGAAAGTTACCAGATATATGCTGAGATATCTGAGTTATTGTTTCCATTCAGAGGAAAGGATGTCATTCTATCCTTATAAACAAATCCTTTCTCTTATTTTGTTTCGGAAAAATTTGATTCATCCTTTTTATTCTCAAGTAAAATGTCACTGTGAAAATGTTTTGAATATTGATACTCTAAAAAAGTTTGGTTTCTTTTAGAGTATAATCAAAGGTAAACTAATTTCTATTGGTTCAGATGGACAAAAAAATATGTATCTTTTTATCAGGGGAAGCAAGGAAACCTCAGGTATACAAGTTCAGCTCGATTAGGAAATGAAGAAGTGATAGAATATATAATAGAAGGTATTACTCACCCTACTAAAATAAGGCTTCAATATGATGATATAAATCTTTCTGAAGAAATTTTATAAGAATTAAACCATGAGAAACTTGTCATAAGACCAATGATGAGAGAATAACCCTAGCATGAGGATCTAGTTTTAGGATCTAGAGATGCAACTCATTCAGTCCATTTGGAAGAACCATATCATGTTGTATATCAAAAAAGATAAATCCAATCTCAATAAATTTAGGTTGAAATTAAAATTGATCAAAAGAAATAAGTTTCTCAAGAAGATAAACACATTCAAAGATTAGTAATTGAAACCACTAATATTGTTAAACTTTAGGTTGTCTTTTCCTTTTATCAATTCATGGATAGAACAACATCTATTTCTGGAGAAAGGAAAGAGGTCCTAGATGGTATGCATTTTTCAAGTGATAAGTCTATAGATATATCTTATGCTATTTTGGAAGTTTATCCTCAGTAAAAGAATCATGATAAAGTAATACATGATTCTCTAAAAAATCAGATTGAAGACCTGGTTATAATGTTTAACATGGTTCAGGAGGAGAACTCTAGTATTTTACAAGAACTGGAAGATACAAGAAAATGTTTTGATGATTTAATAAACTCATCTATTTCAAATATGGAATTAGAGTCTATTCAAAATCTTATTCTAGTGTTTAGATAAAATTTTGTGTTAAAAAGAGATTTTGATGCATTCATGAGAGATTTATTGGATCAGTTTGGAAAATTGAAATTAGAATATTTTTATAAAATAGATTTTGTAGATTTGAAATGGTATTTAGGAAGTAAATTTGAGTTGATAAAGAGAAGTATCAATCAGTCCAGAGTTTCTACTTATATACCTCCAACATCATAAGATCTTATCAGAAGATTTAAATCTATCACATTAGTAATATATGATATAAATGAAAGGCTTCAATATATTTGGTTTAATAGTGAACCTTTTTTAGTTCTTTTGGATAATCATAAATATCTTTTTGAGAAACTCACTTCAAGTGAACCTGGTATTAGGATACTGGTTAATAAGTTCAGTGACAAACTATCTAAATTTCTACAGACAGAAGAGAAAATTCATGACTTTTTGAAAGTAAATTTGATTAAAAATTTGAAAGTAAGCCAACATTCAATAATTTTGATAAGGAAGTTGTCAAACAATCTTTTAGAAAGGTTACAAGGTTAGAAAAAAGATCTAAAATAAGTTTTTCAGGCTACTTAGACTTCACTAGAAGTTGAAACTACTCCTGATCAAAACCTTTTACCATCTATCAATCATGTTTTTTAAATATTTTTCTCTCTCAAATAAAATCTACTCATGTATTTTCATAGTTTTTTATAATAAAACTTCAATTGTTCTTTTTATATTCTATAATTAATTTCTATAATTTATTATTTGTTTATATTTATGTTTAGAACTGATATATCATTTTTTAACCAGTACACTATAACATTCATTTATTGTTCTATAAAAAATTAAAAGTGTTTTAATCATTTTTCTTATAATTTCTTTTTGATATCAAAAAAAGGTGGAGAAAATTGGTTAAACACAACATTCAAATATTTTTTTAATAAAAATAGTTTTGTGAAATTGAAATATTGATTTGATAAAATTAATCATTAAAGAAAAAATTATTTTCTTTAAAATATTATTTCTTTGGTGTTTACAAAATCCTATATTTTTTATATAAATTATTTTATGGGTTTTATGATCATCAAAAAATGGAAAGATTGTTAGGCATGTATTGTCTCAACAATACTCTATAAATATTATTAATTTTTATGCTCATAAATACCCTTGTTTTTTTCTAATGATATTACTTTAAGTATATTTTAGGAAATTAATATTCTTTGAAATATTTATTATATAATTATATTCAAGTAATTAATATCTAAGTATTATTGTTCAAAATGTTTGTAAGAGGTTTTTATGTTTTCTTGAAACACTGTTCATACCCTATGTTGGTAAACATAGTGTAAGGAATGAACAATACATTCAGAATAGTACATATGGATCATCAACACTACATTTTTATAAAACTATAGTTAAATATTCTTATGTTTGGATGGAACCTTATGTTTTTTAAGAGAATAAAGTATGGTTAAGGAACCCTATATATGAAAGGAACCATATGTTTGAGAAATAATTGTATGGTTTATCAACCTTACTTTTATGACAAACCTTACATTTTCAACCTTACATTTATAGAATGAACTCTACATAGTTAAACCCTAAGTTTTCTATTTTTTTCATTTTATGAAGGAACCTTACGTTTGACTATGTTAGAAATTTAAATCAGTGATTTTATTTAGGATTCATGAAATGGTCTTTTCATAATTAAAGTTCTGATAAAATCTTGATTATGATTAATTCAAAGGCTTGTTTTGATAGATTCAAAGAACCATATTTATTGAATAAAATCACTCCTTTTCTTAATGGAAGTTACGAATCCATTTATTATTTCATATTTGAATATCTTCAATCTGTCAGGATATTTTCTTGGATCTATAATACCAAAGAAAGCTATCTTCTCTATATATTCTATCGCAATTTTTTTTGTAATATATGAACAACTATATACATAGGAATATCTTTTATAGTGATTCTGCATCGAATGGTTAGATCTATTATTTTCTTAGAGGATACACTTTGGAAGTTCTATATATTACAACCTCAAACTGTCGTTGTTTGTTGATATTAAAATTGAAGATAATTTGAAACCAGGATCACTTTAGAGTTATTATTTCTTAAAGAATTTAATTTATAAAGAAGAAGATCCATTTACTATCAACTACTGCTACTGCAATTGTGAATTTCAACCCGAACCATAATCAAATAAAACACTTTTTATTTAGTTGAGTTTTGACTGCCAGAAATCAGTTGTGGATGAAGTGTTAGATTTTTTTACTAATATGTGGATAATTCGTTCCCTATAAAAGAACCAGAAAGCTCTTTTTTATCCTTTTTGAAAAGGTGTCAACTACTTGTACTCAGTTTTGGATTTAAAGATCTTGTGATAAGAGGACCTTTCTAGTGAAATCCACCAAGCTCATAGAGAGATCATTGGTGGAGTGGACTAGGGGATATTTGTGCCCTAAAACACTATAAAATTTTTGTGTTCATTCTTTATTTTTATTTACTGCTCATACTTATCAAAAAATATAATGATGTATATCTGTATAAATCACAAATATATTTAAAATCCATAATTTTTCAAGATTATCAAAAATAAAAAATTCACCCCCTCTTGTGTATCTTTGTATCATTCTGACCTAATATGTTGTAACATTCAAATATTCATGCTTAATCACACACCAATGATAATAAATAATATATAAATTAAAATATTGGACACAAAATTTTTTACTTGGTTCACCACTGTGGGATAATATAAGGAGAATATGTAGATGATGTGTTGACCATACTATAATCCACTAGGATTTACTAGTTCAGTGAATTAAAAATATTTGGTAATAATCACTCAATTCTAGGAAAAATACATTTACAATGAATTTAGGTATAACACAAAACCTCTTTCAAATCAAGTATGTTGACCCATCCTTCATCATTACTTCAGATGAAGTCTTACTTATTTTAATGACTTGAAGGACTCCTATACATTATTTGGAAAATATTATTTTATATTCATCATGAATACATGAATATGATTCTCTAGTTTTCTCCTCGATCAACATAAAAACTACCATAAATTATTGTATAAAAATTCATGTTGAAAGTATTCCTTGCATGTAAGTGTTACATGGATCACCTGACATAACAAACTATGTTTCACACTCTATATATTGTGATTTGTGATAAGATTTACACTACACAATATAATTCTTCATGTACTTTTTCATGACTTTATTCACAGTAATGCCCATTTATGAATGACAACTACTTCATAGGAGCCTTTTGTTCATGAACTGATCTGGTTCATGAACACAACATTCTAGGTGAACTACCCAACTTCTCTAATATTTTATTAATCTCTATATCTTCTTTTAACTTCTGATAAATCCTTAATTAATTGATTAGTGGGGTATTTATAGGAAAATATCTTGGAAAAAATTTCCAATTGCTAAAATTACTGTTCAACCCTTCACACTACATCATAAACCATAAACAACAAACCTCCTTCATGAACCAACTCTTGTATATATATTCTATAAAAAAAATTTCATCACGGTACTCCAAAAATTACTATGTCCTCTTCACAAATGAAATCAACTCCTGTATAATTTCTTTGTGGTTAAAATCTCCATGGTGGTATTTTTTCCTTTATAAAAATTCATTTTCATAATTCTCCTATTCCTTTTTATAACGATCCTATTATGATATTCTCAAAATATTTATTCCAACTTACTAGAAGCACATTTCTTACCACAAAATTCTTATGTGGACCACATACATCTTATGTGATTCAGATACATGATATGTAAAAAATATTTCTTTTCCATGAATTTCGACACCCAAATTTTTTTCAAACAATGAAAAATAATTACATTTAATAAAATTATTGAATTCCTATTTTGGGATTACATTTTCTATAAACCATTTACCTTAGTCTTCAAATAACTTGATCAACTTAGAAAATTATTGACAAAAGCACAATATATCCACAATCACCTACCTAGATCACCTTAGTTCCAAAAACAAAATTCCATTTGATATAGTATGGATGTGATTTTTTCATTCTGTGTACTCTAATTATTTATTATGGGAAGTATTTGGTTATTTTTAGTTGAAAATGATTATGATATCAAGGTAATGGTCTTTAAAATGAATGATTTAGGTCCTTGATTCCAGTTTAAAGCCTCTTGCATATAGGGAGGCATGCTTAAGGTCATATTGCATGCCATCAAGGACATTGATGAGTGGTCTCTATCCAAGGAATTATAAAGTGGAATCATATTGTTCTTTTTTTACTATTTAGGATGTTATATAAATGAACAGTGAAATTTCATAGCTTGTGATGGATCTCATACTGGTGATCCATGAAATCCTTTCTGGTGGAAAGTCCAGGGTACCAGTGTTAGAGATGGTGCCCTAAAATCAAATTCTGTGTACTTTATGATAACCTGTATATATAGTTTTGAATATTAATAAGGTCCTTATTAAATCCTAATTTTTCTTATGCATAACATAGTATGTGATAATTTTCTAATAGTAGCTATTGTATTGAAAGGTCATAGCAGGTCCCTACTATGATGATAACCCAAAAATTCTACGACACTATTCTTAAATATATGTTCCATATCCAAATGATATCATTTGAGAATCAAAAAAATGATATAGGATATCATGGGTGGAGACTCATAGTACTTTTAGACACCTTCTCATGTTTCATGCCTTGGTAATATTCCATATAATATTATGATAATGAGACCCTCCAGTAGAAAATCCACATTTATATGTGTCATTAGATGTTCCTATATTTGGATGTGTGTATTGATCTTTAGAATTTAAGATTATTATTAATGAGTATTATTAATTGTGTAATTTGATGTATTGATGAAAACCATGATAATATATTTTTGTGGAAAGGTATAATAAATTGGGTACATCACAAGTAATATTGCATTAATGAATAATGTGAGAAAATATTTTTCCCTTTTGTTCTTAAACAAAAGTTGATATATTTGGACCTTTGATGGAAATGATATAAACTAAATAAATCTATAGAAATTATGTTCTATAGAAAAGTTCAATTTTAGGGAATTCAAAGAAAGATACATCAAGCACATTGGTTGACGGAACCAACATTCAACCTATTTGATTAGAGATATGATGATAAAGGAATTATATTACATAGTAAGCATCCATATGAGGTATTATGTCATTGTGACATTAACTATCTCCTCTATGGGTTACTTGGAAAGTTTTTAGTTGATAACCTTTGAATTTAGGCTAATTATCCTAATTCCACTGAGAAAGAGGCCTAGAGGTTCACACACTAAGTATATCTATAATCTCAGTTAAAAAATAATAATATTATTTATAGTATAATAGGTTGAATAAATATTATTATCACATGTGGTTTAATAATTATTCATATTTTCTTGATCACATTTATTCCATCATCAGTTATTCAAGATAATATAATGTGATAAAAATATTTAATGAATAATTATTTTTGATTTAGTTAATATAATATTTATTTATTGAAAATTAATGAAGTTATATTTATTTAATAAATAAATAGTCATTATTCAAGGGCCGATAAATATTGTGGAGGAATGAAAATCCGAGTTTAATAGTCTAGTTAGAAATAATAAATATTTAATATTATTTAATTAAATAATATTTGATTTAATTCACAAGTTAAACACAAGTCAAGAAATAATAATAATAATAATAATTTTATTTTACACAGGGTTCTATAGAGATTAAATAAATTTTAATGGTGCACTTGTGAAATTATTTATTTATAATCCTAGATATATATAAACCCAATTATATTATTTTCTCAGAGATCCAATTCCTTTATTTTGGTAGTGCATAACATATTTGAAGAATCCTCTCAAGCCCTTGAGAGATCCCTTCTCCAAGAACACTATTGAGAATAAAGAACAATCTTTATCCACCTCCCACTCTTGAGTTAAGAGAGATCCAGGAGAACACATTGGAAATGGTTTCAAGGAGATCAAAGGTGGATGAAACAGGCGACTAGATCTACTATGCTAGCACTTAGATATTTCTACAGTAATAATCAGAGATTTTTGGAACACATGTGGATCATTGATAGAGGGAATATACTTTGATTCCTACAACACAACGATCATACAACACATATCTATTATCCGATCTATCAATGAAGAAATAATTCCAATAAAGAAATTATTTAATTGATTAAATTAATTATAAATAATTTGTGATGATCCTATCTATGGTTCCAATATTCTATCCCTTGTATGTTTTCTTTAATTAAATTATGTAGATCACAATGTTTATTATTGTATAGATCTTAGATTGATCATCAATCACGATAAAAATAAAAGTTTGGAATGACCCATCACATGATTCTACTACACTCAAAACCTCAAAGTGGTATCATAGAGGTTTAATAATTGTTTATAATTATATAAATATTGTTGATTGATTTATGCATTTTTTAGTTAGTTTTAAATTCAAGTTTAATCATTATTTTAATCCAAATTGAGAGATATGCTTCTTCTTACTTCATTTCTCATAGATCTAATCAATAAGATTAATTTTATAAAGGAAATAAAATCAAAGAATTCATCCAAAGATGATGAGTATTCTGGATTGATAACACTAGAATACACACAATGAAACCAGAGTTACACACCATGCATTTATTTGTAATACGTCAGGAATTAATTTGGAAATTAATTCAAACCATGTGCATTAATTACATGTGGGGTATTTATTTCTTACACCATGTGTTGATCAGGACAGGGTTCCACACAGTCAGTCAGAGTACATGCCATGTATCCCACATACACAACATTTAGTCCATTTGAGTCATAGATGGGACGTGCATTACTATACATGGATTATCGGATTAGTGACTTTGAAACTCAAAGACCACACACCATGTTGTTTCTTATACACACCATGTAATCTAATTTTCTGAGACACAGTTTACATAATGAGTCCCTAGGCATGTGCCTCAGTTACATAGCGAGACACGTACACACTGTGTAGCTCAACTGTACACACCGTGTACTTACACCAAATTGCAGAGATTTAAAATTTATTTATTATACTATGTAAACCTTATCAACATGTGCTTTCATGTGGTCATTAATTTGATAAGTTATTCCATATGATGAGTTTTAATATTTATATTTAAATGTTTAATTAATATATGTGTAATGTTAACATCTTCATATCATGTATGATTTGTATTACAATTGTTACTCTATATTCATTGAATCATAACATGCGACTGAAAAATCATGTAATTATTATAATCATTATGTTTATAGTATATTTAATGAAAGTACGTGATAATTCATGTATGCCGTATGTCCCAAGAGTCAATTGTATATGAGTATAATACATGTTGGGTAAATTTGGATGGTTATTCACCATGTTTCCTCCAAGGTAAATTTATAAACACAATTAATATTAAATTAATTTATTTAATTTGTTTAAAATTATGATGGATGAGAATCTGAAGGAAATTATAATGAGAATTAAGATAAAAGAATTGATTAATTAAAGATGAAAATTGATTTATCCGAACTTTATTTATCTTAAATAATAATGATTTAGAATTAAATGATAGTATTTTTAAATGCATAATTAGTTGTATGGATGTATATGATCATGATCCTAGACCAGACCCTTGTATGTGATTTGTTTCATTTAATATATTATTAAATTAAATTGTTGTGTTGTGCGTGCTCTCTCCTCTTATTATGTAAGGGCCTATGTTCTCATGGTTTCTTTTACGTATACCTTTTACCCCTCACCTGCATGTGAGTAGAAGCATATATAATGGATAGATCTCCCAAGCCAATGGATGTGATTTAGGTTTGGAGATGAGGTGATACCAATCCAAGAGAGATACATAGGTAGAATGGTGGAAAGATGTAACATGAACCATAATTGGTTCAAAGTGTTTCCCCTAGGTAAATGGTTAGTTTATCAAACACTATATAAACTAAAAATTAGTAAAATATCATGATCATACTGGTTAATTATTTCATTTATTTCAAGTTTCATGGTTGTTTCGTTATGGATATTTTTTTGTGATCACATGAATTAATGAAATTAATTAGTATACATGATAGAACTAAAATAAATTGGATTATGAATAAATATGATATAAGACATGGTTTGTCAATTAATTAAATCCACTTAATATTAAAATGAATGTGATAAAGATAATAATTGAAAATTTATGCATAAAAGGATAAAACCCATCAATAATATATATTAAGTGGGTATAGAATTCCACTACTTTAGTTAAAATCAAATTTTAGTTAAATGTGCTTGAATTACGAAAGTTTGGGTTCTTTAAATTTTCGTGGAATTCTAAATATATGTTTTGGGTTGAATTAACTTAGTTCAAATTATGGGTTGATTTCCAAAGTATGAATTGGTGTAACTGAGAGCAAGGGTTGAGGAAATCAAATTTACTAATTTCAGGATTGGGGAGTCCACTCAACATATCAAGGAACTGTGAGTTAATGTAGTTTTCATTTGGAATGCCTACCTAAAACCATTTGAGTTTCTTGAACAACCAAAATTGGGTTAATGATTATGGTAATATGGATCATTTCCACTAGAATGTCCAAGAAATATGATATTTCAATTCTAATGGTGAGGGCTATTGTGTTTTGATAAAACAGTGGGAGAATAATAAATATAATATTTATTTAGTTTTCTAAATTTTTTCAAATAAATTACTAAAATTATACTCATCATATTTGTAGAAATAATATTAAAATGACTTTAAACTTATCATTTTTATCCATACTTGATAAGGATAACCTTCTCACCGAAACAAATTTCTAAGAGTGTAAGAGGCACTTATGTGTTATCCTTCTCCATGAAAGGAAATTATATGTGCTAGAAGAAACTCTTCCTAAAGAAACTGGTAAAGAGACTAGTTATAAAGAATTATGTCTCTATGAGAAACATCCAGGATACAAATGTTTAGTGTTTCATGATATCATCCATAACCAATGATATTTTGGAGCAACATAAGAACATGGATGCGTATAGAATAATGGATAACCTTTGAGATATTTATCAAGATAAGGAAAGAAAAGAGAGGTACAAGATATCTAATGTTTTATTTACAAATAAGCTTGGAGAGTCTGTGCCAGCTGGGCCTCCTGTAGTTAAGATTATTGGCTACATTGAATGCCTAGAAATCTTAGGGATTATATTCTTGGATGAGTTGTGTATAGATATCATACTTTCATCACTTCCGAAGAGATTATCCAGTTTTATTATTAATTATAATATGGGAAATAATGAGAAGATCCTTTTATAACTTCTTACTTTTATTCTCCAAGTGGTTAAGGAAATGGGGTGTGATAAACCCGCAGTCCTTATGGTGAACAAGAAAAGGAAAAATAAGGAAAAGGGTAACAAAACTCATAACAAGTATAAAGATCCCAACCACCATCCTTCCAAGAATAGAAAGATCCATAGGCAAGGAAAAGAAAAGGAGGAAGTATGTTTTCCATGTGATAACTTCAATCAGAAGAAAGGAGAATCTAAAGGTGTGTTTGTTATCAAATTTAATCTTTTAATATCTACACATTGAGTATTATATGCAGCTTGTAGTGCTCACATATGTATCCAAATGTAGGAACCGAGTATATTTAAAATATTTCTTGAAGAGAGGTGGATCTGAGAGCTGCTAATGGTGCAAGGACAGATGCCCTAGCCATTAGCGACTACCACCTTTAATTTCCAATAGGAATTATTTTGGTTTTAAAATAATGTTATTATGTACCAAAGGTTACCAAGAACATAATTTCTATATCATTCCTATATGTATATGGGTTTATTTTTAAGTTTGTAAATAATTTTTTTCCTTTTATAAGTACAACATATGCTATTGTATGGAATATTTAAATAATAATCTTTATGTATTAAATTATGAAAACCAAGTATTAAAAATTGATAAAGAATCATGTTAACACGACTCATATAACACCCATTTATTGAATCAACATCTTGGTCATGTAAACGAGAAAAGTTTGAAAAAGCTCTATTAATATTGATATTTAGACTCATCTAAGATAAAACCACTTGAAAGATGTCATGCTTGTTTACAAGAAAAAATGACCAAACCTCCATTTAGTTTAAAGGATGAAAGTTCCATAGATATTCTTGGATTGGTACACAATAATGTGTGTGGACCATTTCAAGTAAAAGATAGAGGTGGATATTCTTATATCATAACTTTTACTTATGACTTGAGTAGATATGGATATATCTACCTAATGGGGTATAAATCTGAGTCATTTGATAAATTCAAATAATTCAAGAATAAATTATAGAATCATATTGGAAAGAAGATAAAGAAGATTCAATTATATCGAGGTGGTGAATATCTTAACCAAGAGTATATCAACTTTCTATGGGAGTTTGGGATTCCATCTTAACTTAATCCACCTTACACACCAAAATGGAATAGTGTTACTGAAATGGAGAATCCTAACTTGTTATACATGGTAAGGTTGATGATGAGTCATGCAGATCTTCCATTATCCTTTTGGGTATATTCATTACAAAATGTGGAATAAACATTAAATTGAGTACCAAATAAAGAAGAAAATAGAATTCCCTTTGAGTTATGGAGTGGAAATAAACCCATTTTGTCTCATACATGTGTATGGGGTTATGAGATGTTTTTTAAGGCCTTCTCAGGAAAAAACTAGCACCTTGAGGAAAAAAGTGTACCTTTATTGGGTGTCGTAAGGAAATAAAGGGATATTACCTATAAAAACCCTCAGAAAATAAATTGACTATCGTTAGATAAGCTGTATTTCTTGAGAGGGAGAAAATAATCAAAATGGATTGTGGGATAAAGATTTAATTCAATGAATTCAATGCTCAATATACACAAGAGTTGTTATAGGAACATATTCCATAGGTTCCCATGGAAGAAGTAGTTTTTGAAACACAAGTACTACATAGAAGAACAAGAGAGGTAAGAGAACCAGAGTGATATGGTTTTAGAGTCACTAAAGATGGTGAATCATTATTGGTTGAAAATGATGAAACTCTCTTCTATAAAGAGATAGTAGAGGTCTTAGAAGATTAAAGATGGAAAGAATCCATGAATTCTAAAATTGATTCCATGTATTAGAATCAAGTTTGGGTTCTAGTCAATGAACCTGCTGATGTAAATCATGTTGGGTCTAAAGGGGTATTCAAGAGAAAACAATACATGGAAGGTAAAGTAAATACCTATAAAGAAAGTCTAGTGGATAAAGAGTTTAAACATCATAAATAAATTGACTACGAATAAAGACTTTCACCATTTTCCTTTTTTAAATTCAATAGAATTATACTTTCTTAACATCTTACCATGACCATGAAATTTTGAAGATGGATTTCAAAGTTGCATTCCTTAATGGGAACCTTCTGGAAAATTTATACATGACACGACTAAAGGGGTTTTTGATTCTAGATTATTCCAAAAGGATTTTCAAGTTATAGATATCCATTTATGGATTGAAGTAAGCATCCAGGTCATGTAACATTTGATTCAATAAATCCATAAAAGAATTTGGTTTCATTAAGAATTAATGTGATCCATGTGTTTATAATAGGTTTAGTGGGAATGTTTTTGTTATCCTAGTAGTATATGTTGATGAAATATTAATTATAAAAAACAAAATACCAGTCTTACATTATGTTAAGTAATAATTGACTAAATTTTTCTACATGAAGGGATTAGGTGAATCAGCCTATATTCTAGGGATCAATATCATTCGTAATAGATCCAATAGGATTCTTGGACTAAGTAAAAGTACATATATTGACTAGATATTAAAGAGATTTATTATGAAACAATTCAATAGGGGATTGGTTCTAATGTCACATGGTTTTCATATTTCTAATAAAATGTGTCCTCAGACACAATAGGAGAAAGCAAGAATGAGTAAGATCCCATAATATTATACAATAAGATCAATCATGTATTCCATGTTATGAACTAGAATTCATGTTGTTTATGCATTGGTAATGGTAGGAAGATATCAAGAATATCTAAGAGAACAACATTGGTCTATTGTTATGGATATCCTTAAGTATATTAGAATAACTATGGATATATTCCTAGTGTATAGAAAAGATGAGGATCTTGTCATTAGGGATTATACTAATTCTAGTTTTTAGATAGATTATAATGATCTAAATTCACCATCAGGATATATATTCTATCTCAACAGAGGAGCTATGAGTTGGAAGAGTTCAAAGAATCTAGTTTCATTGATTCTATAGTGGATTCTGTTTATATACTGGATTATGATTCATCCAATGAATCCATTTGGATATGGTACTTTTTCTAATATATTGATGTGGTACTTAGTAGTAAAGACCCTATCACATTGTATTGTGATAATAATATAGCAGTGACTCTTGCGAAAGAGCCAAGTTCACACCAACAAACAAATCATACACTCTAGAAGTATCACCTCTTGGGGGATTTTTATCAAATGGGTGAAGTTTTAGTAAGTAGAGTACCCACATAAGAGACTTTGGTAGACCCCTTTAATAAAGTCCTATCTCAGCAGAAGCATGAGTATCACATGAGATCTAGCAGATTGAAGGTTATTAGTTGTTGGCTCTAGTGAAAGTTTGATTCTATTGGATTTGGTGCCCTAGAACCAACTTCTGTGTACTTTATGATAACCTGTATTCATAGTTTTGAACATGAATAAACTAAATATCATATAATTATTGTTATTATTAATAACATAGTATGTGATAATATATTAAGAGTAGCTGTCACACAAAAAGATCATATCAGTTCGCCGCTATGATGAGAACTCATAAGTGTTATGAAATTATTCTTAAAAATATGTTCTATAACCAAATGATATCATTTTAGGTACAAAAATGATACAAAATATTAGGAGTGGAGACTCATTGGACTTTGAGGAACCTTTTCATGGTGTACTCCTTGGTAATATTCAGTAGGATATTATGAGAATGAGACCCACTAATAAGAAATCCACATTTATATGTGTCATTGGATGTTACTATCTATGGATGTGTTTATTGATCCTTAGAATTTAAGATTATTATTAATGAGTATTATGAGTTAAATTCTTTTATGTATTGACGAAAACAATGACAATAGATGTTTATGGTGAGGTAGGATGCATTTGGTGCATCATGAGTAATATTGAATTAATGAATAATGAGAGAAAATATTTTTCCCTTATGTTCTTTAATGGAAGCTAATATCTCATACCCTTTGATGGAAATGATATAACCTAATAAATCCATAACCATTTTGTTCTATAGGAAAGTTAAATTTCTGGGAAGTCAAAGAATGATACATCAAGAACATAGGTTGATGTTACCGGCATGCAACATTCTTGATAAAAGATATCATGATAATAGAATTATATTACATAGTAAGCATTTGTATGAGGTATTGTATCATTACGACATTAGATTCTTTCTATATGGGTGTCTTAGCATGTTGATAGATTCTAACCTTGGACTTTAGGCTAGTTCGTCTAATGCCACTGAGAAAGACGCCTAGTGGGTCACACACTAAGTGTATCTAGAATTTTAGTTAAATAATAATAATAATTTTTATTATTTAACAAGTTGAATAAATATTATTCCCATACATGGTTTAAGAATTATTATTGTTTTCTTGATCGCATTTTCCCTTCACTAGTTATTCAAGAGAATATAATGTGAGTGGAATATTTAATAAATATTTATTTTTTATTTATTGAATATAATATTTATTTATTTATTAGAGAATAAAGCAGTGATATTAATTTAATAAATAAATATTCCTTATTCAAGGTTTGATAAATATTGCGGAGTAATGGAAAAAAGAGTTTAATGGTCTGATGATAAATAATAAATAATTAATATTATTTAATTAAATAATATTTAATTTAATTAACAAGTTAAGAGCATGATGAGAAATAATAATATTATTATTTGACATGGGGTTCTGTAGGTATTAAATAAATAATAATGGGCACTAGTGTAATTATTTATTTATAACCCTAGAAATATGTAAACCAAATTATATTATTTTCCCAATGATCTAATTCATTTATTTTAGTTGTTCACAATGGATTTATAGAATCCCATCAATCCCTAGAGATCTCCCTTCTCTAATAATTCTCCCATGAATGGAGAGAGATATACCTCCACCTCTCAATATCAAGTCAAGAGATATCCAAAAGAATGCTTTGGAATTGGTTCTTGAGGAGATCAAAGGAAGTTGATGCAATAAATAGGATATATCATGCTATCACCTGGATATTCCTACGACTACATTCAGAGACTTGTAGAACACATATAGATCACCGCTATAGGGAATATGATTTTATTCCTATAATGCAATGACCGTATATTGTAAATATTTTTTCAGATCCATAAATGAAGAAATAATTCCAATAAGGTAATTCTTTAATTGATTAAATTAATTAGAAATAATATGTGATGATCCTATCTCTGGTTTTGGTGTTCTATCCCTTTTTTATTTTCTTTTATTCAATTTCATATATCAAAACATTTATCATTGTGTAAATATCAGATTGATCATCGATCATGACAAAAATCAAAGTTGGGAACAACCCATCATATGCTTCCACTATCCCCGGAACCTTCAACCAGGGCTGCGGTATTTTTATTTTTAGTTTTCAATGTTACAGTTGAGATATTTAATTAATTACAATGGGTGTATTTAATATTGGTATTTATGTTTTTTGGATACTTTAACATAGGGGGAAGAACCCCGTATATGTGCATCATTTTCTATATATAGGATTTACATGACATATATATACCCATGTATGATTTATTTCATTGATGATATAGGGTTCAATTATTTAAAGTTTCAAAAATAACTTATATGGTGTTTCCCATATAAACTTTTGTTTAAATTTTACTCAGATGAACCATAGAGATGACATGAAATGTGTATCTTATGACGGAATTCACATTGGAGATGTCTATATAGTCCCTATATACAAGGTATGTATAGTGACCCTTAGTGGTTTGATACAAACATTGGGTTACTTGATGATAAACCTTGGATGTTTGGTGTGGGTTAGGTATGCATGAGAGATGTTGGATTGAGAACTATTTTCATTGAGGATATGGATATCCTTGTGAGGGTGGAATAAAGGCATGTGAAATGCATTGGGTTCTTATGGTATAAATCACTCTGAGTGCTTTTGGTACTGAGGTTGAGTTTGAGGGTAGGATTAATTCGATGCCTAGACCTATTGATTTTCAGAGTAGTTTTGGGTGGTGAGTTTATCGTGATCCTATGTGGTTGGATATATGATGTATAAAGAATATTTAGATGATTTGAGGTTTTAGAGAGATACCCAAGTGGTGGGTGATCATGTGGTTGGCCTTAATATGAGTGAGATGCCTTCATATTATTGGAATAAAATCATCAAGGATTATTTTGGTTAGATGAGATTGAAATAAGGGATCATGGACAATTGTTATGTATGCGAGCCTAGGTTCGATGGGGAATGCCTCATAAGAGCATGAATCCTAGTTCTATCAGATGATAAAAGAGTGTAAACCTATTAGGTTTAAATGGAATTGGTTCTTATAGTGGAAAGAACTTGTAAGAGGGTTCTCTACAGATTCTATCTTCCTTGGGAGGAGGAGAGTGTGTGTTTGTGTGGATTTTTAGGGAATAGTTTCGATGATTTAGGGATAATGTGTATTAGTTATATGTGGTCCCCATTTAGTTTGTGGATCAGTGAGTGTCCATGTATTGGTCAAGGATTGATGAATTCGATGGAATTCCTAGAGGCATTATAATGACTTAAAAATTCACTCTATTAGTAAAATAATTCTTGTTTCACTATGACTATTTTATTATGTTTTAGAATAGATAAACATATAAATAATTTTACATTTCATAAGAACATTACACATCATGAAATAATGTTGACTATAAAATATATGAATAATATAGGGAGATAAAAAAATGAACAATTCACACACTAATGTAAACTCCACAAGCTTGAATTATCCCATGAAGATCACTCCTTCCATAAAGGACATAAAAAGAAAGAGAAGCATTGGGAATATGATAGACATTATTAAGGGAAGTATATAACCTTTTAAGTGAAGTAGTTAGTGCTAAGTTATGATAATGGTGGGGTATATATAGGGTGTAAAGGGAAATATGACCGCTAGGATCAGACCTTTAGCTGATAATTGAAATAATGACTTGACAATTAGATAGTAATTTGACCGTTAGAAATAGTAAACTAAAAATTAAAATATTATTTAGAAAATAATAAAATGAGTTTTATCATAATATAATTAAATAAAAGTGTTAAATATGATAAAATAAATGTTTGGCATTATGAAATCATTATTATACTTTTGACAAAATTTATATGAATTATCTTCATTAAAATAAATATCTATGATAAATTTAAGTTTTAAATAAAATTTTAGTTCAAAAAAAAAATCATTTCATGAAATAATGTATATTGGTATAAATATGATAATATAATTTTATGAAACCATAAGTAATTTTTCAAAGTGTTATAAAATTGATAGTTTCATAAAAATTAATTTATTAATAAGGGTTTTATTTGAATATCAAATTTCCCATATCTAGAAAATAATATTGATAAAGTGGATGTTTTTTTGAACCATCACATCAAAATTATCTTAGGATAAATTTTAGATATTTTTATAAAAATGTTGAATTTTTAGTCAATAGTAATATTCAAAAAAATAAAGTATTTTACATTATAAGTTAAATACATGATCAATTTCATAAGGGGTAACATAACTAACAATTACCATGGAGTCACATGCATCTATTACTATATTTATTTCTAGGATTCATCACTAATGATAGCCTTGAGAAAAAATAATTAACTAATTAATATTATATTTAAAAACACCCCTCTTCCCTTTATAAATATCACCCTCAACACTGCTTATACTCACAACTTATAAGCCTTAAAGATAGACCATAATATTCCCATTTATCTTGAAAAACATACTACCTATGTTTAAAGAGTTTTTATCTTTCCAAAATACCATCCTAGGGATCCTTAAGTGGTAGCCAAGAGAAGAATCCTAAAGGAAGAGGTAAAATTCTCAATCGATTCTTTTTCATATGAATTACATCCACCTTGAAATAGTAACATGGGTATCAGAAATGTACTAATATATTATTATTGTGGTGTAATATCCATTTTATACCCCTCAATCGATTTTAAAATGATTTTTTTTTCATATCATGGTTGGTTCACCGCCCCCATGAATGACGTAATTTCATTTTCCACCACCATCTTCATGGTTTTTTTAAATTCATTTTTGTGGTTAAAAATGATCTTAAAATGTATATTTTATTGTTTTTTTATTCTTTAATGGTTAAATACTCTTAAAGTTAAATAAAACCAAGTAAAATCATAATGGTCGGAAAACTCGCCTAAATGAACTAACCATATAACACTAAAACATATACTCTAAAAATCATGATTATTTAGGAATAATTTTGGATACTAAAAAAATTATTAACTTATGGAAACTCATTAAATACATGTAATCACATATATGGTGTTATGTAACCAAATCATATAAACTCTCATAATTACCTAAAACTAATATGATCTTGGTCACATTACATGAACAACCTTCGGGCAGTGAATATAGACACAATATCTCAATTAAATGGCACTAAACTAAAATAAAAGATTAATAATGTACCAAATATATTGAATTAGGATTTAAATAAAGTGTTTAATAAATATTTTATTTCATTCATGATGTTAAGTTAAAGTACAGAATGAATTCATACCTAAGGTAAGGGAACTCTCCGAACCACCCTATTTTCTTTAGGTTATGCATTTTTCTCTCTACCTCACTTTCACTTTCTATGAAATGTTTTGTAATGATTATAAATTCTATATATTTGTATCTTACATATTCTATAATGACTTATATTTTTTTTATAGTTTGTTTTTATAAATTAATTTGGAAAACTCTGAGACCATCCACTGAGACAGCGTGCGATTCCGAGGCCCGATGTGCCCAAAACAGTTCAACAAAAACTATTATGTTTTTAATAGCACTCATAAGTGGTTTTCCTGCAAAAGTAAAATAAATTCTAAATGGGTACCCAGATCAAAAATTCAAGACCACCGTTGAGTTCAAAATGGCTAATTTACCATAGGCGTGACTTAAAATTAGTCGGCACATGTCTTCAGTGAAAAATCCCAAAAAGGATGTAACTATAAATAAAATAATTATATAAAATAATTATATTTAAAAATCCTAGTAACTCATGAATGGTGACTCGTATTGAAAATATGATACCACTGTTAAGTTCGTAAGGTGGCATTTTACTTAGGTAGGGCCTAAGATCGACCAATGCGGGTCGACTACGAAAGATAATTTTTGGACATTTTAAAGGAGAGAAAAATAAACTTAAGAAGTTTATTTTTTTTTATGTTTCATAGTGTCACAGAAATGCTATGATGCCATGATGGGGCATGACATTTTTTTCCATAAATGAAAGAGCATGGTGATGCTGTAACATAGTGACGCAACAATGATGAAATACATTTTCTTCATTTAATAGCTTTGTAGGGATTCAAGATTAGATTTACAATCCTGGAGAAATTACCTAGAAGTTATGGAGAAGAAAAGAATTTGTTAAACCACTCATTGGATAATGATGACAACGACAATACGAATGATCGAGATTGATCATGGATGGATTTCCGACCATGATGAACGTTATTCTACAATCGATCCAATCCCAGGTTGGGCATGAGTTTTGTTTGATGTTTCTTCCCCATTATTTATTCGCATGACAAATGTGGATTAGCCAATGAACATTGTAATCCACGGATCATGTGTTTTGTAGGTGGAGTTTATTTTCCATTTTGGGGATTTTTATTGGGTTGAAACATGCTATAATCGTTTACTATTTTCTGTCGATCTTCAATTATAAAATGAATGGATCAGGGAAGATACGAACAAGGCCATGATCCATTCATCTTGAGAGTTTGTGTGCTTTTACTCCATCCCCTAAATTTCTTATTGATCCTTATTGGATGCATTGATCTACAATAGGATCTGAGACCACAAAAGTGAAAGTTTGTGGCAGCACGAGGCAGTGGCTTGGACCATTCAGGCGGGGTGCGGTGAGGTAAGGCCACTAGTGGGGTGGCTGGTGGCCGGGCCAGAAAGACCTAGTAGAATAGCTGCAGGATCGATGGATAACGGCGGTAGCATCCCGTGGTCAAGGCAGGACAATGGTGGTGGGACGGACCGCAACTGGGCAGGCCTCAGGCGACGATGACAAGGACACTGACTCGATGGCTGGCGGCGGGATCCTGTGACGACAACAGTTGTGGGTGGCGATCGGGAGCCACGACCAAGAAGACCACAACAACAGTGAGTTGGTGACGTGAAATATGTTACATCTTTTAGTTGTAGGTATGCCGTTTGATATCGCGTGTGAGGGGTGTGGATTGTCCGCGTTGTTGCATACCGGCACTGAATGATCTCAAGTAACTGGGCGGTGACATGGTTGGCGACTATGTCGGCCGAACTGGGCGTGGCCAGGGTGGGATGTGCCCAGTGTGAGGATTCCATCTTGCACACATGGGTTGGGATGGAGAAACCAGTCTTGATCTCATGGTCCAACAGGCTGGTTTAGATTAGCCCATACCGAATAGGGATGGATCAGGTCATACCCAGACCCAACCAGAACCTTTTAATAAAAAGGACCGTAAATTTTAAATTAAAGGTCCATTTATTGATCTATCTATGATGTTGGTACCCTTGTGACAAAGTGGTCCATTTGAGATGGATTGGTGGGTTTTTAGTATGGAATGGTGTAGGTGTTGATTTTCCCTTGGTTCTTTTCTCAAATGTTTGGTGCGACATTGTGTCCACATCACTGTAAAACAATCCCCTCTAGTGGACAAGTCTCAGATAGAGTTTTGGCATTCCTCTTTAGGAATGGAGTGATACTCTATCACCCATGATTGATTTTTGTGGGAATTTGTGCGACCTACAAGTGTAGGGAGTTAATCCTCCAGCTAGTGGGCCATATCAACAGGGTTCTCAGTATTCTTGGTGGATAATCCCCTATATTATGAGCCACATCAGTTGGATTGTTGGTATTCTCTAAGAAGAATCTCATATCATGTGGATTAATATAGATTAGGTTATCAGTATTTTTGGGAATAATCCCCTCTCTCTATAGCATGACCTTGACTAGTGGATTATCTTTGGGCATGGCCCAAATTAGCAGGACCTCTTTGTAAGAGTCCCGTATGACATCAAGGCTCGAGGAGTGAGTTCTCCCAGAACAAGAATTCCTTGAGTAAAATGATGTGGTTGAAGATTGGTTTTAACTTACCCTCTTTACTTTGTAGCTAGTTATGAGTATATCTGGATAATCTTGGTATATTTATTATAGGAATATACTCGTGTAGAGATGAACATGCATTCCTTTGTAGTTTTTCCTTTCAGGTTTTGGGGTGTCCTATTGAGTATTGTTTTACTCACCCCTCAATGGGTTTTTCCCACATGCATTGTGTATTTGGTAGATGATCGGCGCTTTGAAAGAGTCTAGGGTGGACCAAACTAGGTAGATCCTGGTGGGATCAGATAGATGGGTTGTACTCCTATAGCTTCAGGCAGTTTTCCCTTACCTACCCTTTAGGTAGGGTATTCTGGGGACAAGTTTCAGGATCTTTTTCTTTCACTTGTTTCAGTCTTTCTTTTGGTGGTCTTGTATTCCGGACCGGTTCACCTCCTTGTACTTTAATTTCTTGTTGCACTTTAGTTGTGGTTTATATATAGTATTTTACATGCATGGTTTACTTCGAGTTTTTACATTTCCACATTTGTTGGCTTGGATATGTGTGTGTGCATATAGGTACTTAGGAAAATGCCTCCCATTGGTGGGATATATCTACTCGGTGCTAGTCACCATCCCCTATCTTATCAGAGGTGGGATTTGGGTAGTCACAGTATAGGCCCCATTGGGACATGTCATGATAGAGTGGTATCAGAGCATTCAATTCCACATTGAGACTGAGAGTCTATGAGATTGGTTTGGGGAAACAATGTTAAGTGTTTCAAGTTATGATTTTAGTCTAGGGACTCCAGTGTTGGTGCGGCGGTTGACGTATCCATACACCAAGACTCTGGGCACCTATTTACTAACTTGGTACATGAAAACACTGGTTGTAGGAAAATTAATGCTACTTGCATCATATAGGAATGAGTTATGTTTTCTGGCAGAGTAGGAACCGGTAGTGGGAGCTACCAGCATGCACCAGGTAAAATATTCTTTGGTAGTAGGTAGCCTAAAGAGGTTAAAAGGGTCTAAATGGGCCAGGAGCTTCAGGATATGACTCTAGGATACCAGGTTAGTGGTGTAGGGATCCTAGGGTTGTTCGAGTCATCCCAAAGATAGATTTTGTTACGCGTGAGATGGTCATGAGCATCTGGTGCGAGATTGTCCTACCCGACATTCAATGGGTCAAGGGATGGTCCAAGGACCACTGAGTTAGAGGTAGAGGTTCGAGCAGGGTGGTTTGTAGGGTGTCAAATGTGGAATGGGAGAAGGTAGAGCAGTAGACAATGGGTAGAGTTTTGGGGTACCACCACCACCACCCCCATGTGGTCCACCATGGGATCGAGGAGCTGACGCTATGATAAAATTACCACTTAGAAGTGGTTTAAATCTCCACTATATGGTTCTGTGACAATTTCAAAAAACCATTTCTAAAATGGGTGTCGGTATTCAACACGCAGCGATTTCTTCAATTTAGTGGTGGTTTCTAGAAAATGTTGTATTATTTGTATTTCATGACAGTTTTCTTAGTTTTAGCAGAGATTTTTGATTAAAAAAATAATTGGGATCTAGTGGTGGTTTTAACCTCCACCCTAAAAAAATACTATAATATAGCGGTGGTTTAAACTATCAAAACAAATACCATATATAGAGCTAGTTTAAACTGCTTCTATATCATGCATTAAATAAAAAACAAGCTACAGGTTCTGCAGCCCCAGAACCTATAGCTAGAACAACACAACAATGACACTAAAAATTTGACTAGATCATCAAATATATCATCAACATACCTGAAAAAACACATGTTAAAAATAAAGAATCAACATATGTTGATTCTCACCAAAACATAAATAATCAACACATTGACCAAGGAAAACAAAACATTGAAAGAAATAATACATTTCTCAATAAATTGGAAGAATAAAATAAGACACAACACATTAAAAGAATCAATAATACATAAAAACATTGAAAGAATCAATAAATTTCTCATTGAAGGAACATTGATTATTTAAACTATTACACAACACATTTCCAAGGAAAACATAAATTTAATACATTTAAAAGTAGCTATAAAGAATCAAAGTACTTTCATTAAAATGATGCTTCACATGTTAAAACTAAATCCACCAAAATTATAAACAAGATAAATTAATTTAAAAATAAAGAAATAATTTTCAATATAAAACCATCCATCATGAATACCATTTTAATCAAAAGCATCATTAATGATTAAAAACTAATAAGCAATGATTAGACAAAAGAGAAATCACCCTAAATATTCATAAATGATCTAAACTTCCACATGTGAGGATTAAATTTGACTTGTATTTATACAATCGGTAAATACATTATGAAATCCTAGGATTTCCAACACCGATACCACCCCTTTATGAGATCACAAAAAACAACATAGATTCATCTATGTGACTAGACTAATAAGAATCTATGTAGTTCGAGTTACCTGATTATATCCCCATGGTTTATTCAATACAAACAATACAGAGCTACAAAAATATGGTCCATACACAAATAGAGCACAAAAATCTCTCAAAAGGGATATCACCCAACACATCAAGATTGATCTCTAACCAAGAAGGTGAAAATAAGAGGATAGTAATTGAATATAGGTTCTGATAGATAGGGGTTATACTATATGTTATAGGCTTGAGATATCATTGTATGGATAAGTGATATAGGACCTTGGTTTAGTGAGAGATAACATAAAATGATCCTTGGTCAGTAGGACTGGGTCACGATGTGAGATTTGGAAAATGGTATAGACTTTACTATAATAGCTGGGGTTAGATAGAGATTACTATATTAGAGAAAACCATGGGGTTTAGTGTCATGAATTAACCTATAGGGACCTTACTTGGAACATCAGTAAGCTAAGAGTGACACCACATGTTCACCCCCAATAGTTGAAGGTCTAGCAACAATCACAAAGTAAGAATATCACTAAAGTGAGAGGATTTATCCTATTGTATGTGAACACACACACACACACTCAACTCCATGAAATACTGCATAGGTATAAAAAAATAAAACCTCTTGGTGTAAAAAATTCATGCAGTAACCTCTATGAATACATCAGAATGAGATAGATAAATATCTAAGAAAGGAAAATGGTAAAAAATATTCCTAACCAATAAGAAGGAAAGTAGGTTCCAATCTAGAAACAACTGAAAGAGAAAATAAGAGAATTCCCAACTCAATATCCCTAAGTCTGACCACCAAACATGGTTAGTACCTACACTTACTTCTATGTTCCATAGATTCTAGGTCCACTAAGGACACCATATACCAGTTGTATGTATAAGAAAAAAATCATGCATGCAAAGCCCATGCAGGTGTGAGTATAAACATACTTAGCAAGAACCCATGAAAAAAGTAGGAAATAATAGAATATAATAGTCAGATCAAACTATATGTAAAATAGATACAAGAAACTGAACATCATATATAATCACATTGAAATTTCAATCTCCATATCTAGTTAAAACACATCATATAGACACATGGTTATACAACACAATACATAGGGAACCTATTGTCCCAATCCCATCTATAATATAAGAAAAAGATAAAAAATACCCACATTGGACATACTGATACATGAAAAAACCCTCTCCACCAATCATTTCCCAATGATGAACTCTAATCAACACCCTCTCCATCACCATCTCTACTTCCTACTACCGGTACCTGTAATACAATTATATTGAAAATTAAATAATGTTGTATATTTATATTTAAACTCAAAATCAATAATATTTTGTAAACTAAATGATTTTGAAGTTTTTTGATTTAACTTCTCACCGCCATTCATCATTTGCAATCCCCATTTTCCTACCAAATACCTCATATAGTAATAGTCCCAAATCCATTTGCGCACTTGACCAGGATGATCCTTCCCAAGTACTTTACCAACTGGGTCATCCTGAGAGACCGAGTAGGACCGTGTGGGATTGATATCCAATAGTTCTTTAATTTTTAATTTTAAATAAAATATCATTCATATTAGCAGCAATATATATTAACATTGTGATAGCTGATAATAATTTATTATAATGAAAAAATGAATTCATACCCTAACTTCTTTTGAAGGCTCATTAACAAAACTCCTATCAGATTTTTTATTAACATTCAACCACACTTTAGTTTGGGATACTTAGTGGCCTAAACTTGGTGACTACATTATTCAATTATAAATCAAAAATTTAATATATTAAATAGATAACATTTCCTAATAAATATTTAAACTAATGAAAAGATTACCAGATTCAATTGGATTCTAGAAAAACTCTTTTACCATGCAATGTGAGTATAACACTTTCTACCTGGCATTCCTGTCATTTAATCAAATAAAATTAAGTTCAGAACATATATTTCAAAAAATTCATGCGGAAAAAAATAGAAATGATAAAAAATACTCAGTACTAACAAACAAAATATACAAAACAATGACAATGAATGACTACACAAATGACATAAGTGGTTGATAAATGGATGGATAACTATACATAAAATCATTTTCTCATTCAATAATGTCAGTTTCCTACTCCATCATTACTTCATCTACTTCATCCACACTTGAAAGACTAGTATTTTCAATATCATGATGGACAAATAAGTCCACTTCTTTCTGTTGATGGGAATCAATGTCAGAGGTCAAATATTCCACTCCATCACCCATATCATACAAGTCTCTTTGTTTTAAATGAGAAAATACACTCCACCCTTCATCCACAACATCTTTCAAATAATATACCATTTTCTATTATGATGATAAGATATATAGATCATGCAGTTTAGTCTCACCAACATTCATCAAGTGAGAGAAGTTCACAGAAGTAAATTGCAAGGAATATCTTTTAACACCCTTGAAAATATCCACCTAATTTAATTTGAATAAAACAACTGAGAAATGTATGTGTTATTTTAATTTTATAATATTAATTAATTTTCCATAGTATTCCACTTCATCAAACATAAATATTCCACTATTTTGTGTTTTCAAACCCTCTTTTCGATCAACAATACAGAATCTAAATCCATTCATGTTGTAAGTGTTGAACTTTATAGCTTGTTTTAGAGGACCCCGAGAAAGAAACTTCAAATATTTTGAAAACTCTTCTCGAGTATTAGTTTTCATGATATGAAAAAGTTAATATAAATTATTATATTTACAAAATATATGTATCAACATAATATCCACATTGATTTCAATATTTATGAACTTACACTTCGTGCAAACCATTCTATAAGATATTTATTAACAAATTTTGTTAAATCTTTATCATTTTGTGTTCTTCCTCTCATTATTCTCTTTGTTTGTATCCTAAACTCTTTAGTAAATGGATCTACAATTTTACTATTCAGCGTCACATATCTATGTGCCTGTAATAATTCCATTTCTATTAGTGTAACATTTGAGATCCTCCCAACTGATCGACCAATAGTAGGAAAGATTTTTTATTTCCCATGTATTTTAGATTGATTCAATGTGTCATCAACACTTCCAAATCGATTGAATATTTCCTCAATATCATCAAAGTATCTAGAAAAAAAGTTAAGACACTACTTTTCCAAATATCCTTCATAAATAGAGCCTTCAGGTTGAGCTTTATTTTTTACGTATGACTTCAAATGACCAAGATATATGTGAAATAAAATAAAAAAACATAATTATGT
Organism: Viscum album; assembly: GCA_963277665.1. Taxonomy (NCBI): domain Eukaryota; kingdom Viridiplantae; phylum Streptophyta; class Magnoliopsida; order Santalales; family Viscaceae; genus Viscum; species Viscum album. The sequence goes on along the minus strand of OY728133.1, from coordinate 1,411,491,133 downwards.
ATTTAATTAAGTGAAAAAATTGTTTACTGAAATGAAAAACATATAAATAAAGTACTAATTGATTGCATACATTGATCGATAATGTACGGGGCCTCCTAATTTATCTTCCTCAACCAAATGCATAGTTAAATGCATTATGACAGTAAAAAAAAAATAGAAGAAAGATCATATCTATTGCACAAAGTGTCAATCCAAATCTCTTCTGAATGTTGTCAAGATAAAATGGATGTAGAGTTTTGTCACATAGTTTTCAAAAAAAATGTGCATAATTGGATTACAATAGTATTAACCTTTTTAGGTAATAATGTACACAATGATAATGAAAATAACTATTGTAACAAGATATGTGAATCTTGGATTTTAAATCTATGTAACCTATGATTCTTTAAGTCAACACACCTTGAGATGTTACTTAAATACCCATAATATACCTTCATATGTTTTAAAATTCTAAGTAATGTATCTTTATCCCTATTTTTCATTTCAAAAATTGCCAGAGCATACTTTCCATTATCATCTAGCCAGAAATCACGCTTTATGTTCATTGCTTGTAAGTCTTTACAAGCATTGAGATGATCCTTTAACTTTCTATGCTCATTTAGCAATGTGAAGATAAAATTATCATAAAAATTATTCTCAATATTCATCACATCAAGATTATTCCACAACAAATTAAATTTCCAATATGGAATTTTGAAGAATATACTTTTTTCTTTCATTGTTGCATTCCAATTTCACTTGATGATGCACTTCAAATTCATCTCCCACTATCATTCAAATAATGCACCATTCCAAATTTTGTTTCAATATTTCCAAGTTGTGTCAATATTTTAGAACTTGTTAATGACTTTGGAGGTGGTCTAGGATCAATTAAACCATTTAATTTTGACTTGTTTAGCCAAAATCTATGAGATGCATTGATAAATCTTCGATGACACAAGAAGCACCATTTTCTAATGTGAGATATTCATTCTATCTCAAAATCAATGTTAAAATTAGGACAATCCAAACCCATGTAAGTGATCCAAACAGATAAATTCCCAAGTCTAGGGAAGTCACTTATGGTCCAAATTATAATAACTTGCATTTTTAACATTGTTCTAGAAGATGCATCATATGTCTCAACACTGTAGCTCTATAACTCCTGTAATTCTTCAATTAAAGGATTAAAGTATACATCAATATCATTTTCAAGAATTTTTTTTTCTAGGAATAATCATTTAAAGGACAAAATATGTTTATTTCATACACATCAAATGAGTCATATTATACGGGATCAAAACAAGCGACCAAATGCTATAATTTGAATTCAAAGTACCAAATGGGTTTAATACATTGGTAGAAAATTATAACAAAAAATTTCTAGGATTATATGGGAAATATGTATGTAATAAATCAAATGTCTTCCATGATTGTAAATCTATTGGATGTGACATTAACCCATCATTGTTGTTGTATACAGAATTCCACTTCATGTGTTCAGCGGTTTTTGATGACAGGAATAATATTTTCAATCGAGGATTTAAAATAATGTAATGAAAAACATTTGCAGGTGTGTTAATTTTCTTATTCTTATTCATGATAGTATATTGATTTAGACTTTTTGACATCACCCATAGACTAGAATCTAGAGGAAGAACATTTCTTTAAATTCTGTCTGCTTGAATCCTCTGCCCAATAAAGCGTACAATCATTAGGACTTTCATGTTTTTTTTATAATTCAGACCAATATTATTATCAACTTTTTTCATATCATAAAAAGACTCAGGGATATTTGATTTAGGAAATTAATCAAACAATAATTCCAATATCATGGAAATCACCTTATTTGTAATTCCACATAGGAATTTGATATGGTTCAACTTCAATAGAAAAGAAAGTTTTGAATATTTAAAAATTACACTATACAAATCTTGATTTCCATCATCAAATAAACCATGAAACACATATTTCTACTCAGTAAAGTTTTCTCTTACATTATTCTCCATAAAATCAAGAAGAGGGTCCAATGATATCTTACAATCTTGATCTGGTTGTCCTATAGTCTCAAAAACATCACTTTTCACGTTGCTATTTGTAGCACCCTCAATTGGTTGTTATGATATGTTTTGATGTTTATTTTGGTGTCTTGCAATTCCAAATGCATCATTTATAAGGTTTGTCATTTCATTGTCCATTGTCAATGAATTTGGGAGCTGATTCTATGGATTGACACCAGTGCTCAACCTTTTTGTAATGTTTTTTTCTCCGTGCCAAATCTAACACACATATTGAGCAGGAAATTGATTCAATATCAAGTGTTCATAAACTTCATATCTCCCCAAACATCTTCTATATTTACATTTAGTACATGGACATATTATTCTCCTATCAATAGATCAATTGGAAATTGAAAAATCTAAAAACTTAGACAAACCCTTAGCATACCGAGGTGTGTTATTTGGTAATATGATCTAGAATTTATCCATATATATCACAATGTGCCTACACATTATTAAAATAGAATTAAAACACATAAATATTACTAAATAGTAAAATAGATTCATATATACTATTTGAAAAAAATATGAATATGTTAAATAAGTTTTTTCTATATAAATACACAAGATGGGATCAAGAATCAATTTTCATGACTCTGCGAGTTCAATAAACAAAAATTATAAATAATTATATTTATGAAAGTATGAATCATGCAACATAAATTCCTTTAGGTTAAATACTTTTGAACTCTATATATGTTTTTTGGCAATTTAAACTACTTAATTCCATTTTAAAATTCCAATTAAATTCATTCATGTATATGTCATGAAATTAATATATACTAAATATAGAACATGCACATGGATCTCATTATAGTGATAGAGGAGATGAAAATTTAAAATAAAAACTTTATAAAAAACATTATATTCCATAAAAAACTCAATCATAGCAGAAAAATGAAATAAAAAAAATCCCACACCCATGGTAATTGGGACTTAACACTGAAATGGTTTTCAGGACTCACCTATATATGATCTATAATAGGATTCGATAAAGTACTCATATTCCACTATTTCATCTACCCAATTTATAAAATGAACTAAATTCTATGATGTCACATTGTAATTCCCTATTTTAGAATCATCTTATGATATGAGGTTTGACAAACCTCAAGCATTCCAACACATATGAATGTTTTTGAAAACTTATTGCAAGGTACTAATCCATATTCTATAGTGGAAAAAATACATCAAATTAGAGTATACTATAATGGAAAAATAACCAAGAAATCTACTACATATCAATGTAAACAATAAAATAAACAAATTTATATAATAAATTCCATGAATAATTCATTCTATTATAAAAATACTAATCACCCAAGGGATGATGAAAAATATAAAATAAACCCAAAAATAAAACACCATAAATCTAGACCTACAACCATCCTCATGCCTCAACACACCCTATCTAAAAATATGCATCAAGATTTAAAATACTTATCCACTACATGTGATGTTATTAGATGAAGTCTAAATATAAGGTATGAATGCACATAGGGGTTCCCGTGAATGGTGTGAGAAATATATCTCCATAGGGTCTTACCAGGTGCCCCTAGTATATTCTATCATATTCATGTATACATTAGGAATAAAATAAACATTCCACACAATATCATTGTATTTAATGTTAAAAAATAGAAAACAACCATGAATTCTCATTAAATGGTAGGAAAATTATTTTTGAATATTTGTTTACATTTAAGAATATATGGAATAACAATCTGATTTACATTGTGATCAAAATGTCCACAATAATATTTTTAAAGATATAAAAGTCATTAAAGACATTATTTAAGGGTTTAAAACCAATAAATAACCTAATATTTTAATTAAATCTTATTACAATAATTATTCATTAATTTTTGACATATAGGAAAGGATTCCACATATATATGAAGGGTAGTTTACTCCGAATGACCAAAAATGTAGTTTTATTATTTTAAAATTCTGAAAACATGCAATTAATGTTTAAAAAATAGAAAATGACCATGGATTGACTTTAATTTTTTGAAAAATTATTATTGGTTAATTTTTAACATGTATAAATGAATGAAACATCAATCGATGTGCAGTTTATTTATAATAACCAAAAATGTGTTTTTAATGATTTAAAATTCTTTAAAAACATGTTTTAGAGGGTCAAATTCTAGAAAATAACTCTGGATTCTTTTGATATATTAGGACAATTACTGGTGATTAAATTTTGAAATATAAGAATAAAAGTCATATCAATCCAAGTTTTGGTTATCTTTTATGAATGAAATTGATTTTTTTATTTTATAACTCTAAAATATGCTTACAATGGTCAAAACTAATAAAATGACCCTTAATTGATGTGAAATTATAGGGAAAAAATAATTTAATATTTATTAAATGTAATAATATATAGTACATTAATCCAACATTTAGTGTGATAAAAAAGATAACAAGTTCATTTTTGAAAGTATAAATTTATAAAAACATGATTCAAGGGGTCAAAACCTTGAAAATGACATTGGATTATCATGAAATTTTATGAAAGTGACTAGTGGTTAATTATTTAAATATAGGAATCAATTATCATCCTACTGCATTATCTATAAAGGTAGGATTCACTGATCTAATCTCACAATGTACCATGGCACAACATTCTCATTAGAGGTACTTAACTAAATAATACTAAATAGAGGTCAACTTATCACACTACCTAGCTCTTAGGTAGTTACATGATCAACTATATGATGTTATAGGGAACAATCATACTTTTAAAAAACCCAGTTCATCAGAGATTGTTCTATACTAAAGGAACCATCCTACTTAAAATGTTTAGTATACCCCAAACCACCCTCAACATGGTGTCACTCACCATGGTTGTAATGTCTAGTCATCTAAACAGTCATAACTAGGTCTAATAATCTCTAACTTACTTTACTATCCCTTGAAAAAAAATCTTACAAAACCCATTTATCACCTTATACACAACAAAAAACCAATGGCCTCCCCCCAACTATGTCGAAATTGTCGCATTTTGGTGAAATAGTTATTGGGTGATCCCAATTCACCCAAGTGATCAAGTGAACCTGTCTCAAGTACAAGATACCCAACACCATCATATCCCATTTAATAAACAATAATACTCCATTATAAATTCTACCAAAGTCTATACAATATTCTTGTAGTGGTAATTCATGAAAAAATAAGAATATTTTCTTGAATTATAAGGACCACTAACATCCATATTGATGTTATAACCTAAACCACACTCCTTCAAACCTCATCTAATCTCATCCATGCTACATCTGAGTCTATATCAACTCTCAAATTTTTCATAACATCACATAACATTAATAACTACCTATAAATATTTATAATTATATATTTACTTTTAAAAAATAGGCATAAATGATAGAAAACATAGAGGGCACTACTATCGCAATGAAAAAATGTCCAACACCCCTTATATGGTCTATGGAGAACTCTCGACACTATACTAGCAACAAAACCTATGATGTAACACCCATTTAACCATCAATATCATCCAATTTTAGGAAAAAATGAAAAAATAAAATTGTTCAGTCTGTTACCTTCACTTACCACTCAACATTTAAGGGGTGGTGATGTGGGGGTCAGGATCAACAATGAGGGGTGATGAGGCAAGCTGTAGAAAGGTGAGGTTCAATAAGGTGAGGTACATAAAGGCGAGGTGCATCGAGGGATGGTGAGGCGAGGTGAGCTGCATAGAGGCGAGGCACGACGCGATGAGGCGCGGTGAGGTCCAATGATTAGTGGTGATGGGATAGGGCTTTGGGGAGTCAGTGAGGTTGGGGTGTCAGGGGTGTTGGGGGGGGGGGGGGTTGACAGTTTCAGGGGAGGGGGGAACTGTCACTTGTTTTAAATTTTTTAACCGTTTAGCAGTTATTTATAAAAAACCGCTTCAAAATCATTTAAAAAAAATTAGTGGCAGTTTACTAAACCACTACTAAAAAACTGCTACTAAACACTCATTTTATTATAGCATGGTATATAGGGATGATACTAGCTTCAGGTGATAGAGGTTTATGACCCTCGTGATCCAAAAATGATCAGAGGTACAATCTATGTCCTTTCCACCCTAGCTGTAGTTTTGATAGACACAGGTTCCAGTCAATTTTTTCTTACTACAGACCTTGTTCAGGGCTCAAATATTCTGATTGAGCCATTTTCTAGAACCTTACATTTAGATAATCCTACATGATGGTATTATATGATCACAAATGGGTGCCAATAGTGTGATCTTACTCTTGGAGGTGAATGCTTCGGATGGGATCTCCTAGTAGTGGTGTCAAGGCCTTACAATGTCATTCTATGTATGGCCTGGTTATCCATAGTCCATGCTTATATTGACTATTTTAGGCACAAATTTAGGTGTGTCTATGGATATGGGACCATGTTTTCCTTTTTATGTGAAAAGAAAATGTGCGCAAAACATGATGGAATTTCAAGGAGGAGGGTTCAACCAATTACTCACCAGTTGGATAGCCTCAGCCTCAGTGTAGTAGATGATAAGAGTCCCTAGTTTCCTAAAATAGTAGAGGAGTCTGATGAAATATTTCTTGAGGATGTCCCAAGAATACCTCCCCATATAGTGTTATACTTCTTCATTGATATGTACCCTGATATTACACTAATATATACACCTGCATATCGAATGTCTCTTGTGGAACTTCATGAGTTGAGGATATAGCTGGAGGATTTGCAGAGGAAGGGCTTCATGAGTCCTAGTGTTTCACCATGGGTGGCACCAGTTTTATTTTCCAAGAAGGAAGATGGAAACTTGGGGCTATACATGAAATTCCATCACCTGAATCAGGTGATCGTGAAGAATAAATATCCACTACCAAGAATTGACGACCTCTTCAACCAGATGAAGGGAGGGAGGTCATTCTTGAAGATAAAACTCTGGTCTGGCTATCATTAGCTTTGTGTATGGGATGAGGATGTATCTAATACTTCCTTTAGATGTCGGTACGACCATTATGAGTACCTGGTGATGCTGTTTTTCATGAATAGTGCCCTGAAAGTGTTCATTGGAATCATGAAAAAGATCTTCCTACCCTACTCAGACCGGTTCGTTGTAGTCTTTATTGATGACATCCTAGTGTACTCAGCGTCTGAGTCAGAGTACATGATACACTTGGGTATGTTACTAGAAACACTCCAAGAGCACCATATTTATGGGAATATTTCAAAGTGTCAGTTTTGAATTTGGTAGGTCCACTTTATGGGACATGTTATTTTAGAGGCTGGATTTGTAGTGGACCCGACGAAGATTGAGGCAGTGCTTGCTTGTGATCCACCCAGAAGTGTGACCGAGGTGAGAAGTTTCTTGGGTTTTTCTAGGTACTATCAAAGGTTTGTGCTGAAATTTTCCAAGGTAGTGGCACCCTTGATGTCTTTGACATATAAGGGAAAAACCTTCGTATGGATAGAGAAGTGCCAATAGAGTTTTCAGGAGCTAAGATAGAGGTTTATGAGTGCTCCCATCTTGAGAGTACCATAGGAGGGAGTTGGGTACGTAGTGTTCTATGATGCATTAGGGACCCGAATGGGTTGTGTCCTGATATAGGGGAAAGTGGTGATTTCCTTTGTTTCATGACAATTGAGACAACATGAGCAGAACTATGAGACCCATGATCTTAAGCTAGCATCAGTGGTCTTCGCATTGAAGATGTGGCGACATTACTTGATGTGGGAGTAGTTTGTCATCTACTCTGAACACAAGAGACTCAAGTATATCTTTTCTCATAGGGATCTGAATATGAGATAGAGGAAGTGGATAGAGTTTCTCTAGGACTATGACTTCAAAATTGTATATACTCCTGGGAAGGGTAATGCGGTGAAGGATGCAATAATCAGGAGATCCATCTTGTTATTGTTGAGTGAGGTGTTGGGGTAGTTGGCCACACTATAGATATCCTCTTTGGATGGTGATGGAACATCTTACCTTTAATCGATGGTTGTCACCCCTCCAATTTTATAGAGAGTTAGGGAGGTATAGCTTAGGGACAAAGACTGTGAGACCTGACGTGCTCCGTTTTCCATAGCATATCCCCTCATGGAAATTCGATAGGTGGGGAGAAAGTCATTCTCTTTAGAGGGAACACAATTGTGCTAGTGGAATTGAGAGAGGAGATTCTAAGGGAGTTTCACACTCCCCATTTTTCAGTAAATTCAGGTGTGGAAAAGATTTACTGGGATCTTTGATGTTAGTTCTTATGGTCGAGGATGAAGATGTCCTTAATGCCTCACTTGTCAGCAAATGAAGGCAGCGCATCAACTTCCAGTAGTCGTGGATCAACTACTTGAGGTTTCATAGTGGAAGTGGAATGGGATATCTATGGACTTTATGATGGGTTTACAATGCATTTCTAGGGGACACAATGCCATCTGGGTGATCATTGACCAGCTCACCAAGTCAGACCACATCCTACCTCTCTAGTATCAATGCTCGGTAGAGGGCTTGGGACGCCTCTACGTTCAGGAGATATTTAAACTTCCTGGGGTACCCTCGAAAATCATTTCAAAACATGATGATCATTTCACTTCTCAGTTGTGGAAGGGAATACAAGTGTAATTCAAGACTTAGATGAATTTGAGAACAACATTTCATCCCCAGATGGATGGCCAGACAAAGAGGACCATTCAGGTTTTAGAGGACATGCTTTGTGCTTACATCCTAGAATTTGTCCACTGTTGGGAGGATCATCTACCTTTGGTGAAGTTTGCATACAACAACAAATAACACTCCACCATTGGTATGACACCATTCAAGGACCTGTATGGGTGACCATGTAGGTCAATGATATTCTGGATGGACCTAGGGGAGTCAGTACTAATGGGCCCAGAGTTGGTATATGCCACCACCGAGAAGGTGAAGATCATCCAGGAGCAGACAAGGGATGCATAAAGAATACAAAAATCATATGAAGAGATAGGATGGAGGCCCTTGGAGTTCAAGGATGGAGACTATGTTTTCCTTCAAGTCACACCTTGACAAGGATTATGGAGATTTGTTTATGGCAACAAGTTATCTCTAAGATACATCGGCCCTTTCCATATTATGAGTTGAGTTGGCTAGGTGGTGTATCAACTAGATCTACCCCCGCATATGCATTGGGTTCATGATGTCTTTTATGTGTCATAGTTGATGAGGTACGTGCATGATCAATCACACATTATCGATTGGGGAGAGCTATAAATTGACGATGGAGTGATGTTTACGAAATACTCGGTGGAGATAGAGGATCGACATGAGTAGATCCTTTGTGGGTGATCAATTCCTCTCGTGTTCTTTTGGTGGTAGCATAAAAATCTCCCAGAGAGAACTTGGGAGCAGGAGGCTCAAATTCATGCTCATTACCCTCATATTTTTGTTGAGTAGCCTTTTTTTGGATTTCAAGGACATAAATCCCTAAGGTGGGGAGAATGTAATGACTCATATTTTTCTCCAGTTTATTTTAATAAATTAATTGGGAAACTTCCAAGACCTAGAACTGAGAAGAAGTGTGATTCTGAGACACAGTGTTCCCAGAATGGTTTGAAAAAATGCTTGAAAAAGAACCAAAATCCAAAAGAAAAGCATAAACCACCTACCTCAGCTTGGTAGTAGAGAGCTCATCCAATATAGATTCTTGATTCATCTTAATTTAGGAGAAATTTGAATAATATATGAAGAAATATATATTAGGGAATATGATACTAAAATAAAATAGTGAAATTTATTGCTAGAAGAATCCAGAAAGGCTAAAAAGGAATGTAGACCTTACCGATATAGACCTGTTGAGATAAACCACACTCAAAATAGAGGTTAAGTTGAAGACTAAGCTCAAATACAAGGATAGTTCTTAAAAGAAGATCCAACGAGATCCCCTATTGTGAAATGATTCAAGGGAGGCGGATTTTTATGGTTTAAAACAAATTGAGGGTAAAATGATCATTTTACCCAAAATAACTGGGTTGCATAGTTTCTATGCACGATTTTTCTAACCATGCGTAAGCCCTGCTAGGATCTCTGTAACATTGGGGCATAGTGCATGATTACCCTGTACAGTTTCTCTAACCATGAGGTAACCATGTGGAAGCATCTATCAAGTCTTATAAAGTTGCAGACCTGTCTGCATGGTTTAGTCAAATCATGCATAATCCATGCACAAACCATGTTCCGGGACATTTTCAGCCCAAAACTTGGTTTTGGGATCCAAAAAAGTCTCGTACACCTCCAAAACACAAATGATCAACTTTGGAACACACATAAGACCATATTTAAGCATTAAAATTGAAAAATAAGGGATCTTTACCTCATACAAAAAACTAGGTTCTTACATATTTATTTTAGTTTTTAATTTTTTTAAGTTTATATTTTTTCAAATGGTTTATTAAATTTGTTATCTAACAATTTTGATAGATTAGAAAATTAAATGATTTTTATTCAAATCATAACTATTTTGTGAAATCAAGTCTTCAAGAGTTTAAGATTGTTGTTGAACATTTATCTTATTACAAAAGGTTACATTCTTATTTTTTTATTTTCTTTAATTAAACTTTTAATGATTTTTTTATATTATATGAATCATATGTTTATTATTTTAATGGTTTCACATGATTAGAATTGTAGAAAATATATTCTATCACAATTGAATATTTTTTTCAAAGAGAATAAAAATGATTTTCTATATGGAATATATGTATTATTTCATCACAAATGATTATTTTCAATACTCTATATACAAAAAATGCATTAAAAAACATTTAAAGTTGATTTAAAACATTAATATTTACCCACATAGAACATTTTACATGAACCACTTGTTTTTTTACAACAAAAAATTCTTTATATATGATGAATTTAGTTCATAGAAATCAAATAATATTTTTATTAACATAATATAAAATTTAAATATCTTTTTATTTTTGACTAATAAAACTACCACAAAACATTTTTTTTTCAAAACCATAAAATATTTACAATATACACAAGTCTAAATAATCAAAAAATATTTTCTAAAAAACTTATGCTAATTAAACAAAAAAATTTACAAAACATTTATGCCAATTAATACAAAACATATTACATTAAGTATATATTTTTAATTTCCAAAAAAATTATGTTTTTTGGTAAATGTTATGATAATATTTTTTTAAATTAACAGAAAACATGTTATATGAAGTGAATATTTTTAAAAGATTCAAAATAGTATTTTAAAACAATATAAAATACAAAGATAAACATCTATCAAAACCTTTTTTATTTAACAGATAAAATTTCCCATGAAGTGAATTTTCCTTCACATAATATTTATGTTGAGATAAAATCATACCTTAATCAAAAAATTTAATGATTCACTATCACATAAAAATTACATGTACAAAATATTTAAGCAATATAAACAACAAATATCTCTATATTTATAGAATATTTATTATAATATTATCATAAAACATTTAAATTTGGTACATAATATTTTTGGTCGCTAAAAATATGTTAAATCATGAATAAAATTTTCTTACAAAACATTAAAACATCATATAATATAATTATAATTTATTTCATATAAAATTTATATAAATTTAACACATAACATTTTAGTTGAATTTTATATATCTTAAATTCTATTGAAAATTATTTTTCTTTAGTTAAACATCATAATAATATATATTTTTTATTAATATTTAAAAATTTACATAAATAAGTTATTTTTGACCATTAAAAACATTATATTAAAAATTCAAAAAATATAAAGGAAAAATGTTTCACAAAACATTTTATATGAAGTAAATGATCCATCACATAACATTTAGTTCGAAATAAACCCATGAAAAATTATCCAAAAAACTTAAAGATTAAAATTCAAAAAAAATTTACTAGTAAAAAAATATTTAAGAAATATAGACATATAATATTTCCATATAACATTTTTTATAAAGTAAATTTTATTTCACAAAACATTTTGGTTGTGATAAAACTATATCAATTTATTCACAGAACATAAATATTCAATGTCCCAAAACATTTACCGATAAAAAATATTTGAGTATTTCTTTCACATATAACCACTTTCACGACCTCATTAATTCTCATAGGGAATAATGTTAAAAATTTATATTATCTCTTTCTAATCACTAACTATAAAAGTATAACATATAGATAGTTCAAGGTAAAACCTATAGGAACTTGTGATCCCTAGATTGTTTATTTGAATTGAAAGTCAAGAAATATAATTCTAATGAGTGAGATTTGATTGAAACTAATTATAATATATAATAATAGAGGTTTTATGGAAATTATAAATCCAGATTCATGAAAAAGTTAGGGTTCTAATATATTTTATAAATAGTCTTATTATTGTCAAAATTGATTCTAAAAAATCTATTAAGATTTTTATTCTCCAATTATTAAAATCCCCCATTTTTTATAATTAATTAATTTGATTCATTAAAAAACCAAGTGATCCAAAACCATATTTAAATATAGTATATTCAAGCTTTTCTCGTGGTCAAGAAAAAATTGAAGTAATTAGTTTATGCATTAAATGGTCATTCCTCAACCAGTAGATGATTATTACAAATAATGATAGAATAATACTATAGAATAATAAATAATAACATGAAACTAATAAAAAAATTATTAAAAATAAATGATCTAAACCATTCCATTTCCCCTCATTCTAAATTCTTATCACTAAGTATTCGGTCCTCCATGTTTTCAAAGAAACCCAAAAAATAAATTCATTTTAGACATGGATATCTAATGCTTAAATATAAAATGTATATGATCTTTACCTTTTCAAAATATCTAACCAATATTCTTTTATATTTACAATTATTCTCAGATCACCACCCATCACTTTTTATAAACAATTATAGTTGGTTAAAAACTATGGCTCAATGTATCAAATTATAATGTAATGAATACATTTACTTATATTGAGTTTCATATCATTTCACAATAACTAAAATATTTAGGTGTGATTTAAAATTTTACATATTCATATCTAATTTACCACACTATAACCATATAATACTATGATGTTATTTCAATACAGTCTCCTCTATCCTTCATGACTTGTCCCTGATAACATAATCATAGGTCATTATTTATACTTCTCTAATTAATTCACCACTATTCGTCACTATTTTCTTTACTATGCCTTAAAAAACTTCCTAATCCTATTTTTTTAATCTTATGAAAAAATCACACCATAATTTTTTCCTATTATTCCATGATTTTCCAAGTCTTACAAAAATAAATAATGAAAAATTGTAAAAATATAAAAATAAAAACCAAATATATGAAATCACTAAAATTGTAATGTTAACACCATAATTAAGTTATAAATACAATATTAATAAATACATAATATATCCTTATAATTAGAATAATAAACGTTAAAATTATCCTAAATTTCATTTAAACTAAACAAATATTTTCATTATTTTTTATAAATATCAAACCCCCCACACTTAATCCATTGTTTATTCATAATAAAATATCTCCATATCATCATAGAGAGAACCCATCACATCCTTACATTAAATTTCTTGATAAAAAAAATCATATAATTATTAATGGGGGTAAAATTTTGAGCATAATGTGAAAACATTTTTTCAAATCATCACTTTTCAAGAAAACCAATTGACCATGTAGTTTAATTTTATTAAAATTTTTGATTTAATTTTTTTGATATGGGACTTAAAATTTTTCATTTGAGAAAGAATCTATTTTTATTTCTATTCCAAATAAAACTTAGGTGCCTAAATCACTTGATTTTTTATTTTTTTATATTTATTTTTGTTTATTTTTTTTCAGTAGAATTCATTTATAGAACAAGTTTCACATCCAATAATATTCATTTGATTGATAACCTCAAGAAACTAATTATAATAATTAAAACATGATCATATGTTAAGTGTGAATTATCATTACAACATCCGAAGTATCCTTATAATTCAAACCAAATTAGTACCTCAATATTCACCACTAGTCTTCTCTTGAAACTAAGTCCCTATTAAGCACAATAGACAAGTTTTTGATTGAAATAGAATGGAAAATGGAATAAGAAAAGGAATTGTAAAGGGAAAAGAAAATTGTTTATAATCATGTTTTGTATACCTAAAAAATCAAAAGTAAATAGGTTTAAAAAATGATAAAATAGAAATGAAAATCAAAATTATAGTGTTTCCCCTATTAATCCATATCTAGATGGGGGTATATTGATGAAAATATACTAGCTAATTGGTATTTGTCTATATAAAGTTGTAGGGTGAGGGGAAGTCATTGGTGATAGGTCACAAGGTGAGGGGAAGGCATCATTGGTAGGTCATAGGGAAGTGACAATGTGGTCATAAGGAGAGAGGATGTGGGTGAGGTTGTAAAGAAATGGAGACAAGTCGTAAGGGGATAGATACAAGTCCTAGGGGGATGATGACATGATCAAATGGTTTTAATTATGACATTGTAGTGTATATGGAAAATAACATGGTTGTTGGAATCGATGTCGACATGATCACATGCTTCAACATCAATGTGGTTATAGGATGGGATAAGGAAGGAGGAATGGTGTAATGAATAATTTTGTCCAAGTTTTTTATTTCCATGGAAATTCCAACCTTTCTTTCTATTTTCAGAGGGGAGACGATTTCCATAATTTTATAGAATTTTCAATTTTGATGGAAACTGGTTCCTTCATACCATACTTGAAAAAACCAAGTTTTCTTTTCCATTTCATTTTTCTAGGAGCCATCATGTTCATATTAATTAGGTTCTAATTGTAATATTTAAGATAAAAAGGGGGATTTTTATTTTCTATAGGTTAATTTAAATAAATTTCATTATTTTTAACCCCATATTTTAATTTTTATTGTTCCTTTTTTCAAAATTCTATGATCAAAACAAAATTAGAATTTAAAATATATAATATATTCTAAAACACTCTATATGACACCCATATTAAAATTATGTTAAGTCAAAATTTTGAAAAATTTTATTTACACAAATCAATTATTCTCCTTAAATCACAATTCCTCAAATCAATATTTTATTGTGTATATTTACTTAGTATATTATCATCTTAATTATTAAAATTTATCAAAAATATAATTTCATATAAGTTGTGATAGTATTATTAAGTAGTTATTGTGAATCATAGATAAAAATAGAATTTTTTTAAACCTGGCATACATTTTCAACTCTTAAAAAGTAATTGTTAATTAAAAAGTAAGGGATATAAAAATATAAAGAATTTAATGATTGTTTTTTGGGATATAATAACACTTATTAGAGGTATAGGAAATAATATAAACCCAAACCAAGATCTATATACTATAATAAATGAAACTATACATATGATGGAAATGAAGAACCAAAGATAATAACATGTGTACCTTACACTGAGTGTGTTTACCTTACATTTATTACACAACATGTGGTTATTATTGCCTTATTTTACACTTTATGGTGATCACTAAGTAATAATTGAATGATTCTTACAACCATGGTGTATCAACTAGTTTCCCATGAATTTCTTTGAATTTTGGATGGGATACTCCCCCCCTCTAGAACATGCTAGATTCTCTTAGCGCAAAGGAGGTAGGATATGAGAATTACGAGGCAAGAGAGTTTCAACCATGGTTAGGGTTATACTTTATTTCATGTAATCGAATGGTATAAATACATTATAAAACCCTCAAGGATGTTTCTAGAGTGAACATTCATTTAATAATGAGTTACAACACATGATTAAATGCGTGGACCAATTCATACAACCTTTTCATTAATGGAATTCCTGATCATTTCATCATATGTAATACATTATTAAATGATAGATCATGGGGAAGTGTTATTAAATAAAAACATTTATAATTTAGATACCCCATCCATAAAGGGTAGGAGCATGAAATAATTTCTTTCCTTATGATTAAGTCCAATCATACTCTATGACTTACATGGGTAGTGACATAACCATTCCATATGATATGGCCTAATCATAGCTTAATATTGGCTAAGAAATATTCTTTTTCTCATGTTTTACAATATCCTATATTATTAAATATGATACATACATTTTATATCATATGTAATTTTAGATTTAGGGAATATCTTATTCAATATCCCACTTACACTAAATACTAACAGACTTTGTGACATTTCACCTTATATTATATCATATACAATAACTTTATGAAAACATATCAATTTTTTTTTGAATATTTTCAAAAACAGTTTTGGAAAGATACCATTAACTTAATCGTGTATCACATCATATGAAATACCTTTTGAATATCCATAAAACACACTTTTTGAGTAAATCAAAAATAATTTTAGAGAATATCTCTAAGTCAAACACAATCCCAATTCTATTAATCAAAGAGAATGAACCCATGGACCATTATATCATTGAAAAAAATATGAATCTTTAGATTCATAAATATGATAAAAAAGTATCCTTCAACAAAGAATCAATTCTAATCAAGTATTAAAGTGATCTAGCATGATCTCAATTAAACACATGTATATGTATAATTTTGTACACTAGTATAATCATATGCATGTGCATTATAATATGTTCCCTTTGTCCAGGACATCAAGTGACCATAGTATACTGATTATGTCAATCCTATATAACCAAATCATATATTATTGATTCTTTATGTATAGACTAACTTGGATGATGAATACATCACATGTCATTTACCTTTATAGATGATCACACCACATGTCCCTCACTCAAATAGATAATCACATCATATTTACTATCTAGGTGAGACCACACACTCCTTATTATATATCAATTGGGGCCCTAGATGTCATACTCATCATATAATAGGATAAATATAATCTTGGTTGATCTCTAACCAATGATTTATAACATACCAAACCACCTCCTGATTAGTTAAGACTTAAGATTTTTGTTAGAAAGGTATAAAAGTCTAAAGGTTCTAATGCAAGTAATATCTCAAAACATACATAATGGGGACTATTCTATGATCCATGAACCCATATTATACCAAAGAAATAGTGTATTAAACTCCATTTGGTATACTTTATGGGTCATCCAACACATAAAAACACTTTTTATACCTCATAAGAATATTCTATATCTTTATACAAGAATACCAATCATTATAACCTTATAATTTAATCGTAAACTATAATAATCCATGATGAAAATTGGTTAGGGGTAGCTAAAATCCATACTTTGAGAGATCAATTATCATTACATTTCTTGAAATGTATATTTTTTCGAATGGTCTAGAGGCGTTATTTTTATTTCTATTATAGATAATCCCCCTTTTAAGGGATGAAGGGGAACCTGTACATGACCCGTAGGCCCAAGGCACAAGACCCGAAATGACCCACAATACATGAACCGAAGGCACAGAGGCATACCATGCCCTTTACATGACTTGTAGGACCATCCCACTAGAAATCCCCCTCCCCAGTGTCTTGCATCATTGATCTCCTTATCTCCCCACCTTGAATTGATGATCAGTTGCCCCGTACAAAGCTGCATAGTGCCTGGTCCCGATGGAGACTTCCATACCCTCTCATTCTTCCAATCTGGTTAGCTCTGCATCTGGTGGCTGCTACTCTTGTTGCTCTGATCCTCTTATGGGGCTTTTTCTGTGTGAACTAGGCTACTCCATGTTCTAAGTGACCCGAAGGCCCTGTGTCCCGAAGGCCTATGATGACCCGAAGTCCCTGGAGACCTGTAGGCCCAAACCGGTGGCCCGAAGGCCCAAATCGGGTGAATAGTTCCAGCTGCTATAGTACCAAATAGTAACTACTATAGTGTCTGCTACAGTACTTCTACAGTACCTAGAAATTCTCCTCCACCTGGTTTTGAACCCAGGTCTCTTGGATGCCAAGCAGGAGCCCTTACCACTCGGGTACGGCCTCGTTGGCATGAAATGTATGTTAACATATACATATATGTAGAAAATGTGAAATAATGATAAAGTGAATATTTACTTTTATATGATACATTTTATAATCTTATGACTATTTTAAGAGTAATTTACAAAATTCTACATATATACTTGTATAACATATCATATATGATATAATTTGATATCAACCTTATCTTTACTAAACTTTCTGGGGTTTTGCTAACTTATTATATCTATATGTAATTACTAACACATTTCTCTGTGACCATATGATAAAACCCTCCCACTAAACTCTTTAGTGAGTAACATCTATAAAGAAATAAAGTTTGAATGATGCTAGTACTTGTGAATCTTATTCCTAATGTTCAACTCCTTGAACACATTCAAAATCCTTAAGTTGACAACTTAAAATGTTCTTATGTAAACTTATATTTTTTACTTAGAAATCTTTCTATAGAGTTTTAAAAACCCCTTTAGGTATCTTGAAAAATTATATCCTATATAATAATTACTTCTCCTACATTATTTTACCTTTGGGTTTCAATGACCATCCCTAGATACTCAAATAAACATAGTTATATCCTCCATCTAACTTTTCTTCTTCAGGTTTGAAGTTTTTTCCAATTTTACTATCAATACAAAAATGAAACCAAGAAATCATATTCCCTAGTTCATATTTTCTCAACACTTTAAGAAAATTGGGTAAACATTTATCAAAAATATTCACATTATTAAAAAAACTCTATCAAAGACAATAAAATTAGTTCCTTAACGAGAACAAGCTTTAAGGGAACCTCTTGTCTCATCAATCCATTTACATACCCATGCATATTGAGTATATCAATAGACACTAACATTACTTAGGTATTTTTTATTCTAATTTCTTTGAAACCCTAAGTGAATCATACTATGCTTCTCATAAAAATATAAATTCACGTTTTAAAATAATTTTACATTTGGTTAATCTCAAAGATAAGTTTAATGATGAGGATTATATTTATCCATAACATAAGATTTTATTATATGAGTATCATGTTTTACTATCAATTAATAAGTACTTTTATTAAATGGTTTAATGAATCACATTGTTATGGGATGTGAAATTTAGATGGAATTTGATTTTTTGGTCCTAGAGTTGGAAATGTTTCAAGAATAGGGATTAAAATTAGGATTATGGGGGATGGAGTATCTCAAAAAGATATCTTTGGATATGATTAGAGGATCAAGAAGTGTTTTAGGTGATCAGGTGGATCTCAGAGTATGGTCGAGGTGACCCGGTTGCTAAATTTTACTATATAAGGCTAGTCAAATCATGAAGGATGAATGCCACTTCATGATGAGGGGATGATTGAGGATCAATACATAGTCTGGGGAGGTACCCTAATGTAAGAGAAACATCCCTATTCATGACCAATTGGTGTCAAAACATGGTGGATTTTTGGTGTGGGGATTTTTTCTAAGGGAAATACCCTTATTCATTAAGGTCACACTATGGCCGTGGGTGTCACACTGTGATTATGATCGTTACATATTAGGTGACAAACCTTATATATAGTCACACTATGAAGAAAATAATCATGTAATATTAGTGAAACTTACCCAAATGGGAAAGGTGAACCATTTTTATTAGGTATGAAGACTCTTCTACATTTCCTTTGTAGTTTTATATAGAGAAATTCCAATCACATTGTGACCGTTAGGTCATGCCATGATGACTTTCCTTGAGAAGGAATCATGGAATTGGGTGTGAAGGCTGTGACTATGAGGGGTTAAGGCCACACCATGAGGGAGAGATTCCATATTGTGATGGTAGGGGGCTCAATATTTTGGTTCTTCCAAATAAGGGTGAACCACAATGTGAGAAAAAGCATCATGTTATAGAGGAGTGACCATGAGTGAAGGGTTATACCATAGAGGGAGGATATGGGGTGGCATCATGCCATGACCCCTCAGGTCACACCATGACTAGATCCTAGGCTCGGGCATCATGTATCGATGCATATGGGTCATTTTATGATCATCCTTTTGCTATTTTTTTAAATAGGGGTAGGCACATCATTTCAAGGTCATCTTCACTTTTAATTTAGGTTAAATAGGGGTTTGGGGAGAGTGATTTTGTCTAGATGACCCCATTTCTTCCTCGTTCGATTATACTTGGTGAGGGATGTTCCATAGGTTCTTTGTAGTATATTTTAGGTACATTCACCCTCCCATTACCTATATTTTTATACCTATTAATTAGCTACTAGTTTTAGTGTTCTCGACTAGGGTTTCAGTGATGATTTATTTATATCATAGTAGAAATCATCCCAATTGATGAGGATTCTCCTTGGAATGGATGAAGGACATCCTTAGAGGATAAACACATAAAGTCTCTTGTATCTTCACTAATGGTATATTGTCACTCTTAATTATTTAAGGATTTTAATTAGATTGGATAAAATTTGTGATTAACTAGGGTTTATAGGGTTATCAGAAGCATGCCATGGGAAATTATAATTCCTTTTCTCAAGGTTTTAGTGAGTAGACATTACTAAGTTAGTTTTTACATTATGACACTTTGAATTAAATTGATTAATTAATTAATTAATTATTTTTATAATTAATTAGTTTATTTTAATGGTTTGAGATAGGATCTCAGGTGTAGGTATGATCATGGATGGTCTTGGAAAATGTTGAGAAAAGCATTACAAATATTTTAACTCCATTTTCAAGGTTGGTGTTCCCTATAACACAAAACTGTATGATTTTTTATACTTGATTGTATATTCATGTATAAAAATGTGTGTTAAGGTAAGATGTATAGGGACTAATATAACCCTAGGTAAAGAGATAGTATGTATTTTATCCTCTTATATTTAGATAAGGTTCTCCAGAGATGGTTGTGAAAAATGGATATCACATGATGAATTTCTCACAAAGGGGGGAGGTAGGGTTTCTAATTAGGTTTAAGATAGTTTTAGAATAATTCTCAAGGTTAGGGTTGATAACCTTGGTTGTTTTCCCTGATCTAGTTGGCTTAGCATGAGAGTCTTAGGCCTAATGGTGATGGGTAAGATGGTTGTATGTCTCACGCATGACTGGAACAGCCTATTGAGAGTGGATTAGTGACTTAATGGGTTCCATGAGTGAGAGAAGTCCTTTGGGAATAGATGAGGTATGGAATGAAGGGTTTTATTAGGATTATGGGTTTAGGAAATCTCCAAACGGGATATGTAATATTTGGACCCCGGTAAGGGTTGAGGGATTTGTTGTTGGATTTGGAATTAAATTTCCAAGGGGATTGGTGTGAGATAACTACAAATGTTCCTTAGTTAGTATGACCAATTTATGATGTGGGATTTAGAAGAGGGTTTAGCTAGTGTATTGTTTTTGGGATTAGATATAGATTTTGGGCCAAGGAATCACCATGGGGAGATGAGTGTGAGTTGGTGCTAGTGATTAGTTACCAAGACTGGTCTAGAGGATCCTAGTTGATACCCCATAGGTGAGAATGAAAAACTGAGGAATCAATGTGTTGCTCCCTATGTGATAGGGTGTATTATTATAATATTATCCTCTGAGAATATGTGAATTATGTGACATGATTCATGACATGAGGATAAGTACCGAGTGACTAACACCCCGATGATTAGATGGAATTCTTTTGTGATGGGCTATGATGACCTATTTTTGTTGCATAAGTAGTTTCGATTATGTCTATATTGGACAATGAGACAAGATGAATGGATTCAAATTGAGTAATAACATGATGGTGTGACCCTACCTTAAGGGATAAGGTAGTGGTTAGTGTGATATAATGTGAACCACCTATGATGAGAGGGTTGTTTTAGGAACTTGAGGGCATTGAACTTGGATTTTATATGATTTATTGTGGTTCTAGATTGGGATGTGTCCTCCAGGGATTATTATATATGAGAATACATAGAGGGACACTATTAATACTAATGATATATGTGATTCTAGGGTGGGGTGAAATTATAACCTGATGATATATGTTATTACAGGGTGGGTATCCATTACCTCATGATGATATACGTGATTCTAGGGTAGGGCACCATTCCCACCCAATAATATATGTGATTCTAAGGTGGGGTACCTCCCCCTGATGATATATGTGATTTCATGGTGTGGAATTATTACCCTTTAATGATATATGATATTTTAGGATGGGGATCTGTTCCTCCTAATAATATATAATATTCTAAGGTGGGGTTCCATTCCCCCATGATGAGATATATTTATAAGGTGGGGCATAATTCCTCCTAATGATATATGATATCCTAGGGTGGGGTTCTATCCCCCCTAACGTGATATGATTCTAGGTTAGGTCATCTTTCCCCCCTGATGTTACATGTTTCTAGGGTAGGGTGATATCCACCATGATGATATATGATATTCCAGGGTGGGGAAACATTACCCATAATGAGATATGAGATTCTAGGGTGGGTGTAAGTCCCTTTAGTGTGACATTATTCCAGGGTTGGTCTATATTCCCCTTGCTATTATATGTGATTCCAGGGTGGGGTGACACTCTTTGATGATATTAGTGATTCCAAGGAGGGGTTACACTCACCCCAATGTGAAATTTTGGTATAGAGTGGAAAGAGTGATTCCACTTAATTATAATATATATAGTATTATGGGTGGTGTCTATATAATCCTTGGTATGAATTTTTCATGCTCAGAGACATCTGATACTAACTGAAGAAGGTATGGCTAGATGTCCTGGTGGCTTGGTTAGCACACAACGTCCTGACATATATTCTTATGTGATTTATTTCTATCATTTTTTTATTCATGTATATACATGGGTATGTATATGTATATTAGAAGAACTTTGTGATGCCTGATGAATTTTGATGATCACCCCCTTCACGAGTAATCTGTTTCATGTGCATACTTTATATATTATTTATAGGTTAGAGCACAAGTGGTGTTGTGGATTAGGATGGGATCACTCTATATGAATAGATATTAGACTTTAGTATATAAGTAGAGACACTTATTTTTTGGTTTATTTTTATATGTGATCATCCTAGTGGGTGATAAACTATGATGCATGCCTGTATGATAGTTTTTGTAGCTCGAGACACCCTGAGAGGGGAGGGGTAAATCAGGGTGTCTAATTTTCATATGTTATAAAAAATCTTTTCCCACATTGGTATAAAATTTCCAAATCTATATGATTAATCACACATCCAAAATAATCAAAGATGAAAAAATTAAAATATTGGGAACACTAATTTTTAGTTAGTACACCGCTAAGGGATAATCAAAGGAGCATACAATGATGATATATCAGTCATACCATAATACACTATTGTTCACTATTTTGGTGTATCACACATATTTTTTCATGGTCTCTCCATGTTAGGTGAACTACCTATATAATGAATTCATGGATAGCACACTGCAACCCTCATATCAGCTCCACCAACTCCTCCTTTCTCACTATTTTAGATGAAGTATTCTTTAGTTTAACAACTTGAAGTTCACTTAAACACTATTAAAAAAATAATATTGTATTTTTATCATTATAAATTGAATATGATGCTCCAATTTGATCATTATTCTAAAAAAACTACCATAAAGTTTCTTATAAAAATGAATGTTGAAAAACTTTCTTGCACATAAGTGTTATGTAGATTACCATTCTATGAGAATTTTGTTTTGCACTACATGTACTATGATTCATGAGATGCTTCATGCTATATAGTATAGTTATTATCATACTATTTCACACATTCTTCATTATAATTCCCCTTCACAAACAAATTTTCACCTCATGAATGAAAAATAATTTGCAATCACCTTTGCTTCACAACTGACCTGGTTCATGAATGAAACTTACTATGTAAACTTCCAAAATTATGTGATATTTGATTAATTTATATATCTTATTTTAGTTTCTCATAAATACTTAATGAATGTATTAGTAGGGTATTTATAGGAAACTTCCTCTAGAAAAATCTCTAATCATCAAAATTGCTATTCAAACCTTCACATTGCTTTATGAACCATCCACTATAAACCTCATTCATGAATCATCTCTCATATAAATACTATATGAAAAATTTAGTCATGGTATTTTAAATATCACCAAATATTATTTATAAAGGATTTATATTCCTAAATACTTTGTTTTAGGTTATAAATACCCTTCATGATATTTTTCCCTTTGTAAAAATTCATTCACTAAATTCTCTCACTGATTTTTGTAACGATCCTCTTATGTGGCTCACAGACCATTTTTTCCACATGAACACAAAAAAATTTCCTACCAAAAAATTCTTACATGGTATATATATATCTTATGATATCCATAGATATTATATATGAAAAAACTTTATTTACCCTGAATTATGACACCTTAAAAACTAGAAAACACTGGAAAACAATTCCATTTTATAAACTTATTGAATTCCTATTTTAGGTTTACATTTCATATAAACTATCTCACTTATTCATCACAAAACTCTATCAACTTAGAAAATGATTAAAAACAAACACACATTATCCTCAATCACTATATTGTATCAATTTGGTTATAATATTCATCCCTTAGGGATTTTTTTATTTCCAAAGTGAAATTCAATACGACACACAATATCCACATCTTCCAAAAGATAATATAAAAACTTTTCTATCACTCTTAGTATATGTGAGAATTACTTGGTGTATAAATTAAGAGTTCAATAGATAATTTTATGCCTCATATCCTTCCATAATCAAAAAAATTCCCTGAATTTTATAGCATAAACCCCTCTTGATAAGAGATTCTCATCCCTAAAACCTTTCTTTAGGAGAACTCCCCATTTCACTAGTACTATTTGAATTTCACTATTTTTTTGGTCCTTTCCCCTGACAATAAACCCAAAGGGAAATATTAGGTGACCTTACTTTACCACATTACACCCCATGTATTGTATCTCCCCCTTAGTACTACACAACTTCACAAATGATTAGAAACAATTAAATTCATTCAGAGAGAAGTAAATATAAACCTTCTTAAGGCGAAGAAGGTGGTTTAAAACCAAGGTTCAAATGATGATTTTAAAAAATTCAAGCAGCCAATGACTTAGCTATAATTCATACTAATTTTTCATTAGTTCCAATATACTGTATCTTGATCAATCCCTATTCTACTTTTTCTTTAATAAAGTGAAAATAGATCTCAATGTATTTGGTATGAGAGTGTTGAATGAGATTATTTTTTATACTAATAACACTTTTATTATCATAGTAGATAACCATAGGATGCTTCACATATTCAAACATATCTTCCAAATATTTCTTTTTCCATATAAGTTGAGTAAAAACCTTAGTTACCAAGATATATTCTACTTATTCAACACCAAGTGAGGTGATTCTATACTTCTTACTCAGCGATATAACACATTTTCTTCAATGAAAGAATACACCAATACTTGTGGAATTTCAATCCACCACATCACCCATCCATTCCACATCATAAAATTTAATAATTCTTGATTCATTCCTACATTAAATAGAAAAAAATTATTGATAGTACCTTAGATGTGCCTCATAATTTGTTCAACTAATGTGGGATATTCTTCCTTCAAATTAATCTCAAAGAAGGCTGCCAAACATGTTAAAAAAATAATATCCATTAATATTGAAATAAGTACAATAAATTTAAAATTACCATTCTGTATAAAGTGGGATCCACAAACTTGTCATTCTCATGCTTCCCAGGTTTAGTTCCAACCTAGTCTTTGTTAAAATTAGTTTATAATCATGCATTTTAAATTTATTTAGTATTTATCTTGCATACTTTTCTTGATATATAAAAGTGTACTCTTTCATTTTAATCACCTATAGCCCTAGAAAGAATTTAAGTTCACTAATCATGGATATTTCAAATTTTGAACTCATTAGAATGGATAATTCCTCCCCTAATTTCTTCCTGCTTCTCCTAAAGATAATGTGATCCACATAGTCTGAAACCATGAATTGTTAATCCTTGTAATTTTTCACATAAATGTTTTATCCACACCACCTATTTTAAATTCAATATTATTTAGGTATGAGTCCACCTGAGCATACCATGCTCGTGTCACCTTCTTCATACCATATAGGGTCTTATTTAACTTATAAACTTTGGTTTCATCATTATCAATCAAGAAACCAACTAGTTATTTAATATAAACCTCTTCTCATAAAATGACATTCAAGAATGCTATTTTAACATCCATCTAATAAATATTGAAACCTATTGAAATTTATTTCACCAAGAAGAGATTGATTGTATCGAGTCAATCTATTGGTGAAAATATTTTATCAGCATAAACCCCTTCAATCTATGCATAGAATTTATAAATCATTCATTCCTTATTTTGGATCGTGTTTCCATGATCATCGAATTCATTCTTGAAAATTTATTTTGTTACAATCACATTGTGATGTTAGGAATTATTCATAAGTTTCCAAGTATAATTTATTTTAATCTTATTCAATTCCTCTTGCATGTATTTAATCCATGATTCATCATTTTTATATTTTTCAACTGATGTCTATTCTACCATTGACAATAGAAAATCATGATTTTCATTCCTCATACTTTGTGTCTATGTTGGATTAGTTCTATCTCTTATTATGTTGGATGGATTAACCTACATTACCCTCTTTATACTTTGAGGTAAATACTGACTCTCTATAGCCTTGGTATCCTCCTCTGATTCAGCCTCAATGACTTCATCATTTAGGGATAATTGTGCAACCATGAGATTTGTTTTAAAATTTTCATCTTCATCATACATATCTTCAAAAGTTGAACTTGTCACATTTTCCCCATAATTTTCATTAATTTATTTGAAATCACTACTCTTCATAATTTTATTCAACCTATTATTGAAGATTTTTAGGACTTACTCTATGTTGAGTAGCCTAGTAACACTCCTCCATATACCACATCCCCATACTTTCCTTGATTGTATTATTTATTTCAAATATAGAATTTTATTTTGAATACCTGAAAATGTTTTTGTGTAAGCTTCCTTCCATTCCAAATTTTCATCTGGCATCCTTTCTTCCCCCAGGATAAGCACCACTCATTTTTTCATGTACATCGATAATTGCACTACTTCTTTCTAACAGTGACAGGATATTACAATTTCAATTAGAAATGTTTTGGCTATATTATTCACTTTCTAATTTATTAATTCAATAACTCCATTTTGTTGTGGAGTTCAGACTAATCACACCACTTTCTTATTTTCAAGTTTCTCAAATAAGTCATCAAATTCAATGGATGTGTATTCTATTTTATTTTGGAGCATAATATATTTATTACACTTCTAGTATCATTTTATACTTTTCACATATACCTCTTCATGAAGTCCATTACTTCCATATTTCTCTACATGAACATTACATAAGACATTGTACTATAAAAATCAATAAAAACAATAAAATACCTTTCCTTATATGCACTAAATATATTTAGTGGGTCACAAACATCAGTATGCACTTGGTCAATGATATTTGAGTCCCTTTTATTCTTTTTATGGTATAGGTTTCAGAATACCTTTGTCCATATAAAATAATCATGTAAAACCCCAAATTTTAGGTAATTAACCCTATATTTATGTATTTTAAGTATATAAAGCATGCAGGTTAATTTTGATTTTTTTTACAGAGTTGTGAAACGATTTTTGGGTTTTTATAGAGTTTCATATTTTTAGAAAAGTTAGTATAAACCATATAACACCTCTAGGAAACCATGTATAGGGAAATAAAGGTTACTTTCTAGGCGCACAATTAGCACATAGTCTGGCCAAACCGTGCGGCCACCTTAGAGAAATTATGAAAATTTAAATAGAAGGGATGAGCATGGTTGGTGAACAGTTTTCCTAACCATGTGATCCAACCATGTGAGGTGTGTTTGGAGGCACTGTCTGGTGCACAGTTTGCATAAGCTTTTCCTAATCGTGTGCCTAAACCATGAAGTGTTAAAAGTTAGATATGGATTTTGTGGATATAATATGAATCACCCCATTAACCTCTTGTTCTCCCTAAATTTGTACCTAACTTGAATTTTCCACAATCCTAAGGACGTAGAGACCTTTCCCCTTGATTTAGGAGTGATCTATTGATGAATCCTAGTGCGTTGGAGGCTCAAATTCCTTGGTAAGTGCTTGTTCTTTGTGGGTTTCCTTTAGTTTTATTCTTACTCTTACCTCTATTAGATTCATGTATATAATCCATTTGGGATATATCTATGTTGTGTGA
This sequence comes from Viscum album, assembly GCA_963277665.1. Lineage (NCBI taxonomy): Eukaryota > Viridiplantae > Streptophyta > Magnoliopsida > Santalales > Viscaceae > Viscum > Viscum album. Next base: position 1,411,462,934 of record OY728133.1, on the reverse strand, counting down.
TTCCAATCATAATGATATATGGTTGTTTTAATGATAGGGAACAATATATAAGGTGTTTTTTGGAAGATCTAATATAATTTTGTTAAAGAATTTGTGTCATTCTTCATTTTCACCTATGTTTGTGAGGTAGGTGACTTCACTATTGATTCCTCTAATTAGAAATTTAAGGATTGATTTCAAATTGATTGAATTTATTGAAATAAATTGGGAAATATTTGTGAAAATATTTATGTAAACCCTATTTAGTGATGGTTTGTGGAATTATGAAAATTGGTTATTTGTGGAAAGTGAAATTGGTTACATGGTTTTAAAATGGTTGTTTGGTTTTGATGTATTTTTTTTGATAAAGTGTTTTCAATATACCTGTTGGATGCTGCTACTCTTCCATAACCTATTGACTAGTGAGGAACCTAATAAAAAACTTAGCCACTTTTCTTTTCATGCCAACTCGCAAAAATTTTGATTTCAAATCCTTATACATATTTTGTATTCCAAGATAAAAAACCCATCTCAAATGGTGGTAAGTATGAATAAGTTATTCCTGATAAGACATAGGTACAACCATCCAATCTCGAAACCAAAAAACTGAATTCTCATCTAGTTTCCATCCCTTAATGGTCACCCTGCTATTAAGTTTTGACCTTATAGTAACACATTAATAATTGGATGTATGTGACTTGTTAACCATCTCAACCAAATTAAGAACAAAAGAAACTGGAAAGAAATCCACTACACTATCTTGTTCTTCACAATCCATGTGAATTTTTTCTATCACTAACATCATCTTCCACTAATATAAGGTCTCCATTTCTAACCGAATATATAAATTTATTTGTAATTTATCCACCACTGAATTAACTTTACTTGGTGTATACATCAATTAAAAGTCAAACATCTAAATATGATTCATCCATATTTTTTGTCTCATATTCAGATATCTTTGTGAGAAAATGTGTTTTGAACTATTATAATTCATATACTCTATAAATTTATCATGATTGAGGAAATGATGCAATGTTTTCAAATCATGGACAATAACAACTAATTATAAATCATGTGCTGGGTAGTTCTTCTCATGAAAGTATAACTTTCATGAGATATAAGCAACAAAATGATCTCTCTACATGAGAAAAAATCTTAACCCAGATCCCAAAGAATCATAATACAACACATACCCCTGTCCAGATTCTAGAAATATCTAGATTAATGATTTTCATTTGTAATCCTTTGTGTCTATGTTAGGGTAGTTCTATCTCTTATTATGTTGGATGGATTAACCCGCATAACATGAATTTATATAATTTAATTTCTACCAAGAGTACATACTTTTTTTGAGTAATGATTTTTATTTGGGTGAAAAAGTGTTTATTTTTTAAAATAGTTGAAAATGGTTTGATTTTCAAAGGGAATAATGTAATTTTCAAAAATGGATGAAAGTGGAAAATGTTGAATTTTGGAAATCCTTGTTGTGATATGTTTGAAATGGTAAATTTGAAATTTGTAAGCCTTCAGTTACTAGAGAGTGATATTAAATTGTATTTTTTTAGTTATATAAAATAGAACTGATTAGGTGTTGAAGAACCAACTGGAAGAGGCTTTTGAGAATGTGGTTACACCCGAGCCACATGTGAACCAATAGATGGTTTAGAGTATTTTCCATGTTTTTCAAGATTTATATAGAGTTGATAAAAGATATAAACCAAGGAAAGTGGATCATTCCATCCAGTTCAAAAATTATAATCCACTAATCATTTAGGGTTATTTAAAACTATAAAAATAAGAGGTGTTTTTAAATAGGATAAATCAAATATTCAATTTCCATGGCATGCCAGTCGAGATGAAAGTCAAGTTGGAAACATACATGGTGGAGGATCTTGCACACTAGTGGTGGGGTTTAGAAGTTTGGGATAAATTAGTGGAGGTATTGTATGAGAGGATTTTGTAGAATTGTTCAATAAACAATTATATCCTCATATATTCAGGATTTCTAAAATGATAAAAACTTATATCTTGAATTAAGAGAATCTCTTGATAATAGACTATGCAAATATATTTATTAATTTAGTCCGTTGTTCACCCAAAGTTTCTATAAGTAAATCCTTAAAGGAATGAATTTTTGAATTGGGTTTAAGTCCAGATATTCACTTAAAATTTACTATGAATTGTATTATTCTTTATATAGAGATGGTAAATAGAGTGACAGTTGTAGAAATAAACATATCTAGAACTACAGGTGGAAGAATCATGTTGATACCTATAGTAAATGTTAGGAAATCTAATTATGGGAATAAGAGGAAGAGGGGAACCTATTTCTAATGTAATGGTATGACTCAGAGTTGTGATTTCAAATAAATTAATGAAAATTATGGGGAAATTATGATAAGTTCACTTTTTGATGATATTCACGATGAAGATGAAAAATTTAAAACAAATCCCATGGTTTCAAAATTCTCCCAAAATTATTAATACAATGAGGTTGAATCAGATGAGGATACCAAGGCTATTGAGAGTCAGTATTTACCTCAAAGTAGAAATAGAAGAATGTAGGTTAATCCATCCAACATAATAAGAGATATAACTACCCCAACATAGACACAAAGGATGATTAATGAAAATAATCATTCTTGATATTTATAGAATCAGGATAGGGTTATGTGGTGTATTGTGATGCTTCAGGATGTTGGTTGGGTTGTGTTATTATACAAGGAGATCATGTTGTCTCTTATATCTCATGATAATTATAGTTTCATGAGAATAACTACCCAACAAATAATTTATAATTAGCTTTTGTTGTCCACGATTTGAAAACATTTCATCATTTCCACTTTCAAGAGATATTTATTGTGTTTATGAATTATAAGAGTTTGAAACATATTTTATAACAAATAGATTTGAATATGATAAAAAAAAGATGGATGAACCATATTCAGATGTTTAACTTTCAATTTATGTATACACTGAGTAAAGGTAATTTGGTGGTGTATGAATGAAGAATAAATTTATATAGTCAGTTAGAAATGGAGGCCTTAAATCAATGGGATATGATGTTAGTGATAGAAAAAATGAACATGTATTTGGAAGACCAAGATAGTGTTATGGTTTTCTTTTCGGTTTCTTTTGTTCTTAATTTAGTTGAGATGGTTAACAAGTCACATTCATCCAATTATGAATGTGTTACTATAAGGTCAAAAATTAATTTATGGGAGACCATTGAGGGATGAAAACTAGATGAGAATTAAGTTTTGTGGTTTTGAGATCAGATGGACGTACATATGGCTTATTAGGAACAACTTATTCATACTTAGCACCATTTGAGATGGTCTATAAATCTTTGAATATGAAATATGTATAAGGATTTGAAAGCAAAATTTTGGTGGGTTTTCATGAAAAGAAAAGTGTCCAAGTTTGTTATTAGATTCCTCACATGTCAGTAGGTTATGGAAGAGCACTAGTTACCATCGGGTATGTTGCAGTATTTACCTATTACTATTTGGAAATTGGATAAAATATCCACGTATTTTGTGAAAGGTCTCCCAAGTATGGTTTAAAAACATGATTACATATGTGTGATAGTGGATCATCTCACAAAGTCAGCGCATTTCATTAATATTCATGAATCTCATATAGAAGAGAACATATCTAGAATCTATATTCAGGAAGTGGTAAAGAGTCAGGGCATACCAATTTTGATAGTATTAGACCGAGATAGGAGGTTTATGTCTCACTTCTAGAAATCTGTAGAAAAATCCCTTAGGACTCAGTTGACTATGATCATGGTGTATTATCCTTTGATGGATGCAAAATTTTAAAGGATGATACAAATGTTGGAAGACAAGCTTCAGGCTTATGTAATAGATTTTGGTGGCTCATTAGAGGAGAACACACTATTAGTGGAGTTATTTTATAAAAAAATTATCAATCCTTGATAGATATGTATCCTTTTGAATAATTATATAGTAATTCTAATATTTCTACAATTTTTTGGGTGAAAACTGGTGAGACTTCACTACATGGGGCAAGCCGTGTGTAAGAGATAACAAAGAAGATTCAATTTTTCAGGAAAAGGATGGAGATGGATTAGAGTTGTTAGAAATCATATAAAGATCATCTTCAATGACCATTTTAATTATAGGTTAGTGATAATGTGTTCTTGATAATCTTTACAAGTCTTGGGAATCATCATTTTTGGAATTAGGGAAAATTATCTCCTCGATACATATGCCCTTTTTAGATACATGAATTGGTTGGTGAGGTGGAAAATCAGTTGGATTTTTTACTAAGTCTAGTTTAGTACATAATGTGTTTCATGTATCTCAATTGAAGAAGTATCAACCTAATCTAGAACATGTGATTTCTTGGGATCACATTGACCTAGAGTTGGATGCTACATTGGTTCATGTGCTAGTGCATATTGTGGATAGGAAAGATAAAGTCTTGCATTGGAAAATCATTGGTCTAGTGTCGGTTTTATGGAAACATGGTCAGATTTATGAAGAAACATGGGAGCAAGAGAAGGAAATAGTTGATAAATGGACCAATATCATTTAGGACAATGATGGTTTAATACATTATAAGGACAAAAATACCAATGGTGGGGAAAAAGTAGAACCATTGGTTTTAGTTAATTAAACCTTTATTTATTTATTCTAAGTATATAAATTAAGTGGGTTTGGTTTAGTAAGTTTTGGATGAGTATCTATTTTTGTTTTTTTAGAGGTGCATAGTTTGAATATAGTTAGTAAAAAATGTGAAACACCTCTAGGAAACCATACAAAGGGAAACAAAGGTCACTAGAGAGAAATATAGTTTGGCCAAACCATGTGTCCACCCAAGAAGAAACATGAAAATTTGAACATACAAGATGAGTTTGGTTGGTGCAGGTTTTGTATAATTGCGTGATCCAACCGTGAGAGAGGTGTTTGGAGGTAGTGCCTGACACATGGTTTGCACATAGTTTTCCTAACTGTTCACCTAAACTGTGCAACATTAAAAAGTAGATCTATATTTTTTGGATCTAATATAAATTATCCCCTTAACCCTTCATTTTCCTTTAATTTGAACCTAACTTGAATTAATCTCCCTCCCAAGGCTATGGATTCCTTTACCCTTGATTCGAGAGTGATTTGTTAATGGATATTATTGCATTGGAGGTCCGGATTCCTTAGTAAGTTCTCATTATTGGTGGGTTTCCTTAGTTTTCCCCCTCTCTTAGATTCATGGATATAATATGATGGGGATAGATCCATGTTGTGTGATTCTAATAATGATGGTATATGGTTGTGTTTGTGATAGGGAACAAGATCGAAGGCAAGTTTTGAAATATCTAAGACAAGTTTGTTAAATAATTTGCATTGTTCTTCATTTTCACCAAATTTTTTGAGGTAGATGGATTCACTCTTTAATCCTCTAATTAGAAATTGAAGGATTGATTTAAAATTGATTGAATTTCTTGAAATTAATTGTGAAATTTTTGTTCAAATCTTGATGAAAACCCTATTTAGTGATGGTTTGCGGAATTGTGAAAATTGGTTATTTGTGGTAGGTGAAATTAGTTACTTGGTATTAAAATGATGATTTTAAAATGGTTGTTTGTTTTTATATATGGAATATTGGTTAAAAAATAGTTTTCAATAAAAGGGTTATTTTTTTGAAATGGTTTGGCACAATTTTTTTAGCATAAATCATTGGATGTGAGTTGAATGAGATGGATAATGGAAATGAAGTACCACCATCAATGTGACAAATTATGGATGTGAAGTTACACTATCAATGGAAAAACTAATATTTAGTGTGTGTGTGTGTGTGTTTGTTTTTGTGGAATGGAATGGGTTATGAAAAATGGATATGAAAAATGGTTTGAATGACATGTTTGGTTTCTTTCCATAGGATTTCTTTTCTTATAAATGTTTTTGGTTTCTATATAAACTATTTTAAATTGTTTTTTATAATTTTTTTTAAATAAATTGTTTTATATAAATGTACTAAAGTGTTTTATCCTAGTGGTGTGAGTTGCGAAGTCATTTGGGGAAAACCTACTGAATTGTTTATTCACCCCTTTCTTGGACACATTGTTTCATTTTCAGATGTTATATATTAGTACATAGGTAAAGTAAAGGTATCTAATTTATTTAGTGATGAATCATGATACCTTGGGCATGGATTGGGGAGTTGGATCTTGGAGAAAGAGTGGGAGTTTATACTATATGTATTGGTTGTCTTTGATTTGTTGGTTTCAGTTTTTTCTTTGTACTTTGATATGGTTCATGTTGTAGTTTGGTTTTGTTTTCAGTTGGTAATAATTTGAGTTGTATTAAATTTTTCTAATGCACCTTGTAGTGGTTTTTTGGTTATGTTTATCTTATTTAGATATTTTATTTTAAAATGGAAAATCATCCCTCAACTATTTATGAAGCCCTTAGAATTTATTGTCTGCATTTGGTGTCTTAGGGATTTCACCTAAGGTCAAGTAGCACTTCCACCTATTCCCAATCCAATAGGTGAGGGGTGGGATGTTACAAATCATAATTTCTTTCATGTTATTATTTTATAATAGGAATACCTTGTTTAGATTTTATCTTCTATTATTTATCCATGCCTTATTTATGAATGTAACCAGACCTCTAATGCTACAAGTTGTTCTCATATTTAACTATTTGGAGACATGAATTCTCTTTTTTATCCACCTAATATAGATCTTTATTCATTATCCATAATTTCATGAGAGATTTCATGGTATTTCCTTTGATTACATAACCCTTTTTATTAATTATAACCTCAAGACCATAGTCACAAAGTTGACTCAAACTCAATAAGTTGTGTCTCAATCCATCTTTATACAACACTTCTATCTTATTTAACTTATAATCTTCCAAATGGGTATTTCCACTACCCTTAATCTTCAAAGTTCCATTATTTTCAAAATACAATCCCCCATCAACTATTACCTTCAAATTATTTAGTAGGTTCATATCTCTAGTTATATGGGATGAGCATTCATTTTAAATTATCCAGGTGTTGTTTTTATTTATTACTTTAAGGGTAATTCTCACTAGGTTTACATTTTATATCTTATTATTTTCCTTTTGTAAGGGGCCAGGTTGAGTAGAGGTAGATGATGACCTCTCCCCCATATCATCTTCACCAGTGGTATAATTATACTATTCTTATTCTTCCAATGGTGTGAATCTATTTTTCAAAATAATATTTTTTAGGTTGTTTATCATTCATTTTCCCATGACTTCTATGGTGATAACAATCATTTCTTCTCATTTTCCTATAATTAATATCTTTATGTCCAAAATTAGAATAATGAAAGAAATATCCATAAAATAATTTCTTCTATGAGATGAAAGATATGGTCTCATTCTTCTCTATCGATGTTCAATCATTTCCTCATTCAAATAAATAATTTATTCTTCACATTAAGACATGGTGTGACCAATAAATCCATATAATTAACACTTTATGAGGGAAAAAATGTTCTCTTCTCATTCATCTACATGTACATAGACTTTTTATATCACCTTGGTTATTGAAATGTCTTCAATTATTGTGTATTTTTTTTGGACCTATGATTTCCTTTATTCAGAGTGGTTATTTTTCATACTTCCAGTGTCTAAGGTTTGATTCCTCAATCAAAAATCTCCTACTTTACCTTGTTTATATATATCACTATTTTTTTCTTTTGATTTATTAGAATCATAGTAATTTTCAATTTTACCAAAAATTATGGGTCTTTGTTCATTTATAATATTATTGACCCATTTAGAGCCTCACCCAACCCTTTATATCAATTCTCCATATGTGGCCCTCCCAAAGTTTAGTTTCTTATGAAAATCACTTAATTTTACTTATGATTCAAGTTTTTTCTCAATAAATTAACTTATTCTTCAAGGGACCCAAGTTTCTAAGATCTCTCATTCCCGACTACTATGACATTTTATTAATCTTAATATATTTTTTTAATTTATCATCAATCCTTAATGAATGGATCAGTGGGGTATTTATAAGAAATATTCTATAGAAAACCATTAATCATTAAAATTACTGTTCAACCCTTTACATTACATCATGAACCATCCACCGTGAACATCATTCATGAAATAGCCCCCATGTAAATGCTATATGTAAATGTTCATCATGGTTCTATGGAAATATCCACCTCTTCATTAAAAATGATGTAATTCCTACATAATTTCTTTATAGTAAAAAATATCCTTCATGGGACTTTTCCCTTTGTAAAAATTCATTCTCCAAATTCTCTAACTGCTTCATGCAACGATTTTTCTTACATGGCTTAAAATCCATTTCTTCTAACTAACCACAAATGAATTTCCTATAAAAAACTTCTTACATGGGATACATATGTATTATGAGATTCACATACATGATACATGAAAAACCTTATTTTTCCTTAATTTTTAACACCCCAAAATTTGGAAAATACTAGAAAACAATGTCATTTAACAAACTTCTTGAATTAATCTTTTGAGATTCAATTTTCAATAAACTATACCCCTTAGTCTTTACAAAAATTGATTAACCTAGAAAATTATTAACAAAAAACACACCATATCCTTAATTACCAGCCTGTATCACCTTAGTTCCAACATTCCCCCATTCCAAAAGTGAAATTCAATACTACACACATTCTAAAAAGCTTCTATAAGACAATATAAATACTCATATATAAATTTAATTATGTGTGACCATTACATGGTGAAGAATACAAGAGTTCAAGAGAGAATTACATTCCTTATATCAATCCATATTCTAAAAATTGCTCCTAAATTTCATACCATGAACTCCCCCTCGATAAGAAAATTTCACCCCTGAAACAACTTCTTAGGTGAAATCCCCCTTTCACAAGTCCTGCTTGAATTTAAATATTTCACTAGTCTTTCTCTCCCTTTAACAATAAGCCCAATAGGAAACATCAGGTGACCTAATTTTAGCACATTACACCCCATGGATAATATCTCTCCCTTAATCCAAAACCACTTTAAATACAATTATAAAAAATTAAATGCATTGGGAGAGGGGTATTTCCAAACCTTCTCAAGGTGATGGATGTGTCTGAACACCTAGGTTCAACCAATGATTCTAAAATTGTTGTAGGAAATTAATTAGTTATAATGCCTACTATTTTCTCATTATTTACAACATACTCAATCTTTATCAGTCCTTATTACACTTTTTCTTTAATATAGTGATAAAGTATTTAAATGTGTTTGGTGCAAGAGTGATGAATGTGATTCTTTATCAGACCAATCAAAATATTTTTATCATGGTACATCACTATATGATTATTCTTATCTTCACCAATATCTTCCAAATATTTATTCATCCATATTCATTGAGTAAAAACCTTGGTTAATGAGATATATTTTTTATTATATACTAGTGAGGTGATTTCATACTTTTTATTCGTCCATCTAACACATTTTCTTCTAGAAATAATGCACCACCTCTTGGGGAATTTTGGTCCACTATATTTTCCATCCAATCTACATCATAAAATGTAGATAATTCTTGATTGTTTACTAAATCAAAGAGAAAAACATTGTTTAGAGTACTTTAGATGTGCCTCATAATTTTTTTAAATATTGAGAGATATTTTTTCTATAGATTTATATATAATTGGGATATTAAACATGTTAAATTTTTTTATATTTTTTGTGTTTCTATCAAATAAAATAGATTTATAATTATCCTCTTCTACAAAGTGGGATCCAAAAATTTCCCATCCTCATGCTTCCTAAGATTGATCCAAATGAAATCAGAGTTTACATTGGTTTTAAATCATGCATGAGAAATTTCTTTAGCAGTTCTACCATATACTTTTCTTGATAGATGAAAGTTTAATCTTTATTTTTAATTACTTTTAACCCTAGAAAGTATGTGAGTTCACCAATCGTGGAAACTTAAAATTTTAAACTCATTAGATTGGAAATTTTTCAACTAATTACAATATTCTTCCCCTAAAGATGATGTGATCCATATAGACTAAAACAATGAATTATTACTTGTTGGATGTTTTTAGATAAAGGTTTTATCAACACCACCTATATTGAATTAAATATTATTTAGGTATGATTATAACTGATAATACCACGATTGTGTCACCTGATTCAGACCATATAAGTCCTTCTTAAACCTACAATCATTTTTTCATCCTTTTTAACCAAGAAACTGACTAAATATTTAATATATACCTCTTCTTGGAGAAAAATATTCAAGAATATAGTTTTAACATCCATATGATAAATATGAAAACCTCTTTTAATCTTTATAAACAAGAAGATATATATTGACTCAAGTCTTTCCATTGTAGAAATTTTTTCATCAACATCAACAACTTAAACATATTTATATACTTTATAAATCATACGTGTCTAATTTTAGACCATGTTTCCATGATCATCAAATTTATTCTTGAAAATCCACTTTGTTCTAATCACATTGTGAAGTTCAAGCTTATTCACAAGTTTTTGATTCTATTTTTTTTTCAATTTGATTCGATTCCTCATTTATGGCTCTAACCCATGATTTTTATTTTTAGCTTATTCAAATGATATAAATTCTACCATTGACAATAAAGAAGCATTCTATGCATTACTTATCCTCTATGTCTATGTTGAGGAAGTTCTATCTATAATAATTTTGGTTGAATAATCTATGTTCTCCTACTTCCCCTATGAGGTAAATACCGAATATCTTAAACCACTGTCACCTAATATGATTTAGCCTTAGTGTATCATCATTTTGGGAGCTTTGTGAAACCATGAGATTTATTTCAACTTCTTCCTCTTTATCAAACATGTCATAAAAATTTAAACTCCTCATAATATTTACATACTTTTCCTCAAAGTGTTTGACATAAGTACTCTCCATAATTTTATTCATCCTCCCATTGAAAAAATTTCAAGCCTTAATTTTTATTGAGTAACCATGAAACACTCATTCATCTACAGTATCTCTATACTTTCCTTAATTAACTTATTTATTTCAAATTTATTATTTTATTTTGAATAACCTAAAATGTTTTAGTTTGAGCTTACTTACATTCCACATTTCATATGGTTTCCTTTCTTCACCTTAGTTAAAAACACTTTATTTTTCATGTATACCATAACTTTAACTACTTCCTTCTAATAGTTATGGGAGATTCCACTTTCAATGAGCAATGTTTTGGCCATATTATTCACTTTATTATTTCATCATTTGACAAGTCCATTCTATTGTGGATTTGATACTGATGATACATCATGAATAATTCTGTGTTTCTAAAAGAATTTTTCAAATTCAATGGATATGTATTCTATTATATTTTCAGAGCATAAGATATTGATTGTGTATTAGGTCTTTTTTGTACTATTAACTTGTAAGTCTTCATATTATCCATCACTTTCCTCTTGATCTACATGAACATCACATAATCCATTATATTTTAATAATCCATAAAAATAATGAAATAACTATCCCCATTAGATCTAAATATATTTAGTGGAACATATAAATTGTTATGCACATAGTCGATGATATTTTAGGAATTTTTCTTCTTTTTATGGCATGGATTTCAAACTATATTTCCACATATACAAGCATCACAAGCCCTTTCATGATCTTATTTTAGAATAGGGATATCCAGTGTAACTTTTAGATTAGATAGGTTATCCATGATCTATTGATGAATGTTTCCAAGCCTTTAATGCTACAAGTTGTTATCCTCTTCAACTGTTATAAGAAATTTATTCTATTTTATATCCACCTAATATAGATTTTCATTAATTCACCATCCTTTTATGAGAGAGTTCCTAGTATTGCCTTTGATTAAACAACTCTTTTGATTAATTATAACCTCAAGACTGTAGTCAAAACTTTTACACACAATCAATAGGTTGTGTATTAATCCTTTTATATACAACACTTATTATTATTTAACTCGTCACCTACTAGATGCACTACCACAAAAACAGTTTTTCCCAGCGCCCCCCTTTATCAGCGCTAACGAAAAAGCGTTGATAAAGGGGGGGGGGGCTTTATCAGCACTCAAAAAAGCGCTGATAAAGGGTGCCTTTATCAGCGCTAAAAAAAGAGCTGATAAAAGTACCCCTTTATCAACACTTTTTTTAGCAATGATAAAGGCCCCCCCTTTATCAGCGTTTTTTAGCGCTGATAAAGGGACCCCCTTTATCAGCGTTGATAAAGGGGGGGCCTTTATCAACGCTTTTTTTAAAAGTGATGATAAAGGGTGGAATTGAAAAAAAATTAAAAAAAAAATTAATATATTAATATATAAATATAGTTATATTGATATAGATATAATATATAATTTTTAAATATATTTTAGATAAGTATAAATGTACATTAACACTTAATATACTTAATATATAAGATATTTAGTGAAAATGGCTTCTTAAAAAATTAAAAAAAATATTTTTAATTAATAATTTGCTAATTATTATTGAGTAGTAGTCATTTAATAACAATTTGAAGATTTAAAAAGATAAAAAAAAAATGATCAAAAATGAGTTGAAAACGCAACTCAAACTTCAAACGACCCTAACTTTTGATCCGGGTGTCTTTTTGAGCTCTACCACATATCAAATCAAAACCTGCGATGAGATCCGCGTCACTATGACTGGGGACACCCCGTTCAAGAATTTTTTGAGGCCAAAAGAGGCCCAGAAGGCCTCTAAAACTGAGTTTTTAGTCGGGGTACCCAGATTTTTTAACATTTTGTGGGTTTTCAGCCTCGTTTGAGGGGGTATTATTGGCTTTTTTGGTGGGGACTGAATTCATTCCAAGGTATTACATTCATATTAATATTATATCTTTTAAATTTTATCATTTTTTATAATGCACTGCTATTTATAATCAAATATATAACTATATGTACATATTTTCTTATATATTCACACTTGAAAATTAAAATTTTAAAATAAATAATTAAACATATTTACATATAAAATATATTAGCTCTATCAAAATAATAACTAATATCCATTTTATTTAAAATACCAATATATGAATATTTATATAACCACTATATATTAATATAACTATATATATATATATATATTAATCTAGCTATATATATATATATTAATATAACTACATATATATTAATATTACTATATATATATATTAATATCACTATAAATATATATATTTATATAACTATATATATATATATTAATATAAATATATATTACTATACGAATAAATATAACTAAATAGATATATATATATAAATAGAGATATATATTAATATAACTATATACAGATATATTAATATAACTATATATATATATATTAATATAAATATATATTACTATATGAATAAATATAACTATATATATATAAATAGAGATATATATTAATATAACTATATATATATATATTAATACCACTATATATATATTAATATAACTATATATATATATTAATATAACTATATATATATTAATATAACTATATCTATATATATATTAATATAACTATATATATATAAATATAACTATATATATATATATATTAATATAAATATATATTACTATATGAATAAATATAACTATAACTATATATATATCATGAAATAACAAACAAATCAAAATAGAGTAGTGGTAAGGGCTTAGGCGCGCAGGGGGGAGGTCTCGAGTTCAAAACCTGCTGGAGGCAGAGGCGCATGCATGGAGGTGGATGTTGGGGGCTAGCGCTGATAAAGGGTGGACGGGGTGCATGCAGGCGTTGTAGGGGCTAAAAAGTGCTATTAAAAGGGGGGATCAAGTACTATAAAAGCCCCCCCACGATTGGCATGATTTTTTTAATTTTTTGTAATTTTTTGTAATTTTTGTAATTTTTTTTTAATTTTTTTAATTTTTTTAATTTTTATCAGCACTTTTTTAAAAGCGTTGATAAACGGGTCCTTTATCAGCACTAAAATGAAAGCGCTGATAAAGGAAGCGCTGATATAGGACCCCTTTATCAGCGCTAAAAAAATCACTGATAAAGGGGTACCTTTATCAGCGCTTTTTTTGGCGCTGATAAACGGGCCCTTTTATCCGCGCTTTTTTTAGCGCTGATAAAAGGGGTCTTTATCAGCACATTTTTTGAGTGCTGATAAAGGGGACCCCCCCCTTTATCTTCACTGGCTTTAACAGCGCTTTTCCTAGCTCTATTAAAGGCCTTTTTTAGCGCGGATAAAGGGCGTATTTATAGTAGTGATGGGTATTTTCACTACCCTTAATCTTTGATGCTATGTTATTTTCAAAACACACCACCCCATTAAATCTTAACTTCAAAGTATTTAGTGAGTTCATATTTCTAGTCATGGGGGATGATCTCCCACTATTAAGTATCTTGGTGCTATTGTTCTTAATAACTTTAAGAGAAATTTCTAATAGATTGACATTCAATTTCTTCTTCTTTTCCTTCCATAATGGGCTAAATTGACTTGAGGTAGATGATTAAATCTCCTTCATCTCTTATGTACGAGGGGTATAATCATACTATGCTTATTATTCCAATAGCGTGAATTTGTTTTTCAAATCTATATTTTTAGGTTGTTTAGTATTCATTTTCCTTTGACTTCTATGGTGATAACCATTATTTATTCTTCTTTTACAATAATTTGTATCTTTATGTCCAAAACTATAAAAATGAAAGCAATATCTGTAGAAAGAGTTTATTTTATGAGATAAAGGATATTGAATCATTATTCTCTATCAGTTTTTGGGCATTTTCCCATTTAAATAACTCATTGCCTCTTTATAGTGGGATATGCTGTAAAAAAGAAATCCACATAATTGAAAATTCATGAGAGGAATATTATTATCACCTTTATTCCTATCCATGTATGCAGACTTTGTATATCTACTTAGTTATTTAAATGACTTTAAGGATTGTGGATTGTTTTTTGACCTATGATTTTCTTTATTCAGAGAAATCGTTGTCCATACTCTTGGTGGCTTAGTTTTTCTACCAGGATCACAAGACTTATGCTTTCCCTTATTCACATCTATCACTATTGTTGCATTTGATGTCTCATAATAATATTTCATGACAATTGTACTTGGAATTATGTGTTTTTGTTCATTTGGAATGTTATTAATACATTTAAAACCTATCCCAACCCTTTCTAATAATTCTTCATCTATAAACCTCTTGAAGTGTAGTTTATTAAGTAAATAACTTTATTTAACTCTTGATTCATGTTTCTTTATTAATAAAACAACCTATTATTCAAGGGAACCAACCTTCTCGATCCTTTGCATCAACATTGAGTAAATTATTGTCCTCCAGTCATGTATAGTTATGAAACAACACTAAACTATAGCCCCTGAATAATTTTGGAGAAAACTTATAAGATAAGAGATCATAGTTGAGAGTTAATATTGGTCTTTAAGTCCTAATAGATGATTCTATAAAAAAGAGGATCCCATTTAACATTTATTTCACTCTCTACACTGATAATTAAATGATAGATTCAATGCATGTAACCTCAGTTTTGATACCACTTGTTACAATACAAGACTTTCTGAGAGTGGAGGGATGAATTAGGGTGTCTGATTTTTCATAAATTATAAAGGATATTTTTACAATGCTAGTAGTGTTGGGAATGTATTGTATTAATAATAATCTATAAATATTATTTATTTTGACACACACAAAAAAATTGTTTATTTTAATAATGATATTACTTTAAGTGTATTTTTGGAAATTAATACTCTTTGAAATATTTATTCTGTAATTATATTCAAGTTATTAATCTCTAATAATTATTAGTCAAATCATTTGGAACATGTTTTTATATTTTCTAGAAACATTGTTCATACCCTATATTGGTAAATGTAGTTTAAGGAATTAAACCTACATTCAAAATAATATATATGGATCATCAAACCTATGTTTTTAGAAAATTATAGTTAAAGAACCTTACGTTTTGATGGAAAACTATTTTTTTCAAGAGAAGAAATTATAGTTAAGAAACCCTACATAAGTTTGGAATCATACATTTGAGAAAAAATGTATGGTTCATCAAAATTACTTTTATGACCAACCTTGTGTTTTCAACCTTATGTTTGGAGAATGAACGCTTCGCATTTGAACCCCACGTTTGTTATTTTGTCATTTTATGAAGGAACCTTACATTTGACTATTCAACATTGGAAATTTAAATCCATGATTTTATCTGGGATTCATGAAATGGTATTTTCATAATTAAAGATCTGATAAAATCACTCTTATAACCAATTCAAAGGCTCATTTTGATCGATTCAAATAACCTTATTCATTGGATAAAATCAGTCTTTTCTTAAGGGATGTTTCGACTCTCCTAATTATTTCATATTTGAATATATGTGATCTCTCATGAGATTTTATTGGATATGGAATACTGAAGAAAGATATCTGCTCTATATATTCTATCACTATTTATTTTAGAATATATAAATGATTGTATAACTGAGAATATATTTTACAGTGCAGCTCCATTAAACGATCAACTCTGTTATTTGTGAAAGAGGATAAAATTTGAAAAATCTACATATTACAACCTCAAAATTCTATTATTTCTTGATATTCAAATTGAAGATCATTTGAAACCAAGTTTGCTTCAGAGTTATTATTTCTTTAAGGATTTAATTTCTGAAGAAGAAGATCCATCTACTATCAGTTTCTGCTGCTATAATTGTGAAGTTAAAACTAAACCATCATCAAATAAAACTCTTTTGATTTAGTGGATTTTCAAGTTCTTGGACTTATTCATGGATGAAGTGTTATCTTCTTATACTAATAAGTAGATAACCGGTTCTCTATAAAATAACCATAAGGATCTTTTTCGCCTTGTTGTAAAGGTGTCAACTGACTACACTTAGTTTTGGATTTAAAGGCCTTTTGATGAGATGACCTTTCTAGTGAAATTCACCAAGTTCACAGAGAGAGTGTTGGTGGAGTGGACTAGGAGATCTTTGTTCCTCAAACCACTATAAGATATCTATGTTAATTCTTTCTATTTATCCAATACTCATACTTATCATATAAGAGAATGCCACACATTTTCATAAATCACAAATAAATTTAAAATCCATAATCTTTAAATATTATTGAAAAGACACAATTTACCCTCTATTGTGTATCTTTTTATTATTCTGACCTAAAAATTGGTATCAAAGGATATTTTTTTAATAAATCTATAACAATTTTAAAGGAATAGGGTATATAAAAATCATATGGAAATGGATGATCTGAAAGAAGGCATGTATATGGTTTGTGATCCATATTTTAATGGTGACAACTATTGATGCTGGAAATCATGTATGATCATTTATCTAAAAAATATGGGTTTCAAAGTCTATTAAAATATCATTAATCCTTGTGAAATTTCTTGGAATCCAAAAACATGGGATACTACAAAAAAATCTAAATATAACATCAACTCAAAGGCAATGAATTTTATCATATGTGGTATTACACCTGATGAATTCAATTGAGTATCACAATTTCCTACTACCTATGAAATTTCATATATAATCACAATTTCTTTTGAAGGAATAGATAATATTAGAAAAATGAGGAATTATACTGAAAAAATAATGTTTGAAACCTTTATAATGTTTGATGGTGAAAGAATCACACAAATGAATGAAAAATTAACATAGATTGTAAACAATATTACTGCCTTGGGAGATCCCATCAGTCAATATGATCAAGCATAGAAGGTATTTAGAGTATTATCTCTAAAATGGAATGATATATCTACAATTATTTTACAATCATCGCCTATCAATAATTTGAATTTGAAGGAACTGATTGTAACATTGATGATGTATGAAGAAAAAATGAAAGATGAAGCTGAAGATCACAAGATAGTTATAAAAAAGAAAAATACTGCCCTCAAGGTAACATCTCTGAAGCATGAAAGAAAATAAAAAAAATAATTCAAAATAAAAAATAAATATTCCTCATACTCTGAAATAAAATTGGATCAATTATCTAGAATGTTTATTAAATTCTATAAGATGAAAATATGATTTAGAAAATCCTTTAAGAATGATGAAAATGAACCAAGAGAAGTGAGATACTATGTATTCAAGAAGTTGGGTCACATTATACCTAATTTCCCCCAATTAAAATATGAAAGGATAATTATAGAAAAGAAATATAGAAAGAATATAAATTATGAGTATAAAAGACAAAGAGACATGAAAGGTACATGGATTGTATCTGATGAATCTAGTAGCTCTTCAAAATATAAATTAGAAAAAGAGTAAAAAAATTTAATATCCAATATGTGATTTATGACTAAGGAAGAAGAAGAGGTATAAACATTTTATTCTTCTGCCTCCGACTCTGATAGTTGTTCAAATGATAAATTGGATACTTTCTATTCTATATTAGAATAAAAATATAAATCTTTGATAAAGAAACATAAATAATTAGAAAACATTCACAATTTTGTTTTAGGTGAAATAGAAACAATGCTAAAATAATTTCATGATCTAATTTAAAAATTCAATTCATCTATATAAAACTTTATTGATCATGAAAAAGGATTAAAGAACTATAGGATGAAGTAGAATATTATAAAAGTGATAAAAGTATTTAAAAAATAAGAAAATTATATGAATTATATTCTTGTAAATAATGTTATTAAAATAGAAAAATTTGAAATAGGAAGCAATGGTGAAAAATCAAAATTATATAAAATTTATTTTGTACTCAATTCAAAAAATTCTACCTGCTATTATTGTGGAATAAGAGGTTATTTAACTAACAACCATTATTTGAGAAATCCTCAAATTAGTGGTATTAAAAAATATTTTTTTATAAAATTATTTCTAAATTTGATAATTCCAATTTATGAAAAATTAGGAAAACTTGGATTCCTAGATCTTTTCTCACTTACACTGCTAGACCCAAGAAAATATGTGTACTAAAACAAATGCATGTTTAATTTATTTTTCAGAAAAAAGGCCACAAGAATAGACAATACATATGGTATATAGACATTTTATTCTCTAGAAACATTATTAGAGACTCATAAAATTTCCATGCATTGACACAAATGAATAGAGGACTAGTCACTTTTGGTGATAATGCGAAATGAATGATTGTTGGAGTTAGAACTGTTGGAGATACAAAAACTATATTAATAAAAATAATACTATATGTACAAGGGCTAAAATACAACCTAATAAGTATATCTAAACTTTTTAATGATGACTATTATGTTGATTTCTCTAATAATTATTTCTTAGTTTTCAAAGATAAACTGCTTAAATTTAGAGCAACTAGAACTGAGAAAGTTATATTTTGGATCTTAATTCCTAGTGTAAAAAAGTGAATTGTTTAACTAATAAGACAAATGAGTCATGGATCTAACATAGAATACTTGGGAATTGTAATATATATGCTTTACACAAATTATCTAAAAACACTTAGTTTTTGATTTTTGTAGTCTTATGTTTGAAAATGATAGATTCTATGATGAATGTAAAATTGGAAAACATCACAAATCATCTTTCAAATAAATTAACAAAATTTCCACATCTAAACCATTAGAACTTATCCATATGGATTTATTTGGACCATACAGAGTTGAAAGTTTGGTTAGTAAATTATAAGTTTATATTTTAGTTGAATTTTTTTCTATATTTACTTGGGTTTATTTTCTGAAACTCAAAAGTGAAGTATTCAATATTTTTGAAAGCTTTTGAAAAATTGTTCAAAATGAAAAATATTTTTAAATATTTTCATTGAGAAGTTATCATGGTGGAGAATTTTATAATCAAGAATTTAATTCTTTTTGCTCAAATATAGGTATTAAAAACCAATTCTATACACCAAGAACACCTAAAAAATGTAATTTTTGAAAGAAGAAATAGAAATATTCAAGAAATGACAAGAACTGTGTTAAATGAATACACTGTTTCTACATATTTCTAGGTAGAAGCTGTTAGAACATCTTTCTATATCATGAATAGATTTTTAATAAGACCAATTTTTAAAAATACACCCTATGAAATTTGGAATAACAGAAATACTAAAGTAAAATACTTTAAAGTTTTTGAATGAAATGTAGATATATTGAATACTAAGGATAACCTTAGTAAATTCGATCCAAAAGATGCCAAAGGAATACTTATAGGTTATTATTTCACTTTTAAATCCTATAGAGTGTTTAATAAAAATTCAAGTATTGTTGAAGAATCAGTTCATGTGAATTTTGATGAAACTTTCCCATTTAATAAAGAGAAATATCAAACAAATGAAAATACCGACTCTTTTGACAATATGGGACTTGATTCCCCTATGATGATTTTGAAAATGATTTAAATAAGATCCAGTCTATTTTAGAAGAACATGAAACTAAAGAACCTGAATGTGTCTTACCTATAAAGTCTATAATATTAAAAAACCATCCTTTAGAAACTATTATAGGTGACCTAGAAACATGAATTAGAACTAGAAGAAATGTAGGAAACCTAGTTGAATTCTATGCCTTTCTATCTCAGTTAGAACTTAAATCTATTAAATAAGATTTAGAAGATGAAAGTTATATGCTATCCATGTAATAGGAACTAAAGCAATTTAAAATAAATGAAGTTTGAGATTTAGTGGAAAGACCATCAAATTATCCAGTAATAGGATCTATGTGGATCTTTAAAAATAAACAAGATAATCAAGGTATCATAACCAGAAACAAAGATAGATTAATAGATAAATGATACAATCAAGAATAAGGTATAGATTATGATGAAAAAATTTCACCTTTAGCTATATTAAAACCCATTATAATATATTTAGCTTATACATCTCATTGAACTTTAAATTATATCATATAGATGTTAAATTTTCCTTTCTAAATGGTTATTTAATGGATGAATTTTATGCCAAACAACCCCTGGGTTTTGAAAACCCTTATAAACCAAATAACATTTTTAAACATACCAAGTAACTTTATGTCCTTAAAAAAGAACCTAGAGCTTAGTATGAAATATTAAGCTCTTTTTTGTTTGAAAAGGGATTTTTTTTAAGATTAGTTGATCATACTATTTTTAAGAAAACCCTTTTTTCTAATATTTTATTTGTATTAATTTATATCGATGATGTTATTTTCGGTTCAACAAATAAAAAGCTTTATAATTATTTTTCAAATCTAATGATTTTTTTTGAAATGAGTATGATGGGAGAATTGAATTTCTTTTTGGGATTTCAAATTTATCAAAAAGATTATGGGAATGTTTTAAATCAAAGTAAAAATATTATTGATTTATTGGAAAATTTTGGAATAGAAAACAATAAGACCTATACAACTCCCATGTGTATAAATATAAAACATGATTTGGATGAAGCTAGAAAACCAATTGAAAAGAAGTCATATAGAGGTACGATTAGTCGTTTATTATATATTACTACTAGCAGACCAGACATAATGTTTTCTATATGTCTATGTGCTAGATTTTAGTCAAATCCAAAAGAATCCCATCTTATTTCTGTTAAAATATTTTTTATATATTTAAAAGGAACCATTTTTAATCTCTTTTTTACCCCAAAACTTATAATATCAATTTAATTTTATATTCAAATTCTGATTTTGGAGGTTGTAGATTAGATAGAAAAAGCACCACAGGAACCGATCACTTTTTTTTGGAAAATCTTTAGTATCATAGTAGAGTAAGAAAAAAAACTCAATTTCTCTATCAATAGTTGAGGTAGAATATGTGTCTGCTGTAAGTTTCTATGCACAAGTGTTGTAGATAAAACACACTATATTGTATTTTGAACGAAAATATAATAATATACTTATTTTATGTGATAATATTAGTGAAATGAATCTTTCAAAAAAAATCCTATAAGTCGTTCTTGGACTAAGCATATTGATATAAGTCATCATTTTATAAGGGATCATGTTCTTATAAAGGATATATCTTTAAAATTTTTAAATACTGAATATATGTTAGCTGATATTTTTACTAAACCACTTCCCACTATAAGTTTTTATTTTATTATGGTAGAGTTAAGTTTATTTAATTTCATATAAATGTTTATCATTTTTTTTCAATTAATCTATTTATAGATTTAATTAATCTTAAATTATTTTAATTTCACTGTCAACTTATTATTTAATTTATTTTTTATATATTTTTTTCATTTTTAGTTTTTAAACTGAATGTTTTAAAAAAACTAAAAACTTAATGATTTCCCTATGTAATTGGCATGAGAAACTAAATCATGCCACCATATGTCAGAAAAACCATTCAACTTTCCTTACCCTTTTTTTTCAAAAAGTTTCTCCTTACATAGACCTCATCTTTCTTCCAAACCCTAGAATATGAAAACCTTCAACTTTTTAATTCATAGAAATGATTAAGAACAAGCGAACAGATGAAGGTGAACCAAGTGATCTGATGCATCAGTATGTCCCCTTCAGGAATATTCTTTAAGGAAAAGTTATATATTCTGAATGGATATATGAGATGAATCTTCTTCTAAATAAAGCTCTTGCATTTCAAGGTTTGTAATTTTTTTAATGAGGATAATACATATTTTATTTATGAGATATAAGTGATTTTTTTTATAGAAATGTTTACTTTAGTTTTGGTGAATCAGAGGATTTGATATCTTCTTGAATAAAAGATAATGAATTTTTGATCTCCTTAGTTTAAATTACTTAGATTTTTAAATTCCCACATTAAGGATTATTTTATTTTTTTTCTTTGATCAATTGTAAATCAATATAAAAAATTAGAAGTTATCATGTCGTTTCTTTTTGGTTCAAAAAATATTAGGAAAATGTTAGTTAAAGATATTGAGATAGACCAAAAAGTTTTGGTAAAGTTTATTCAAACTATTATCGCTACAAGGGTTTCTGACATGGAGATGATTTTGTACCCATAAATGTATATTATGTTTCTGTTTATCAGTGAAATCAATTTAAAATTTCCGATATATATGTTGAGATATCTGAGTTATTTTTTCCATTCAGAGTAAATGTTGTCATTCTATCCTTATAGACAGGTCCTTTCTCTTATTTTGTTTTGGAAAAATTTGATTCAACTTTTTGATAATAGAGTTAGATGTCACCACAAAAATGTTTTGAATACTGATTCTCTAAGAAAGTTTGGTTTTTTTGGAGTACTGTAAAAGGTAAAATAATTCTTGTTGGTGCAGATGCCCAACAAAAATCTGTATCTTTTTATCAGGGGGATCAAGGAAACCTCAAGTATATATGTTCATCTCGATTATGAAATTACGAATTTAGAGAATCTAGAATAGAAGGTATTACTCACCCTACTAAAATAAGGCTTTGATATGATGAAATATATATTTATAAAGAAAGTTTATAAGAAGTAAACCATGAGAAACCTTTCTTAAGACGATGGATCAGAGAAGAACCACAACACAAGGATCTAGTGTTAGGATCTAGAGATGCAACTCATTTTTTATATTTGGAATAAATAGATCATACTGTATATCAAAAAGAAGAAATACAAGCTCAAGAATTTCAGTTTTTCCTTAAACTATATTAGAAGAAAGAAGTATCTCAAGAAGATCAACACGTTTAAAAATTAGTAACTGAACCACTGATATTGTTAAACTCTAAGTTGTCTTTGTCTTTTGTCAATCTATGAAAAGAACAACATCTGTTTCTGGAGAAAGGATAAAGGTACTTGATGGTATGTATTTTTCAAGTGATAATTCTATAGATATATCTTTAGCTATTGTGGAAGTTTCTCCTCAGTCAAAGAATTATGATAAAGGAACATCTGATTCTCTGAAAAATCATATTGAAGAACTCGTTATAAAGTTTAACAAGGTTCAGGAGAAGAAATATAGTATTTTAAAAGAACTGGAAGATACAAGATAATCTTTTGATGACTTAAGAAACTCATCTATTCCAAGGATGGAATTAGTGTCTATTTAGAATCATATTCAAGAGTTTAGAGAAAATATTGTGTTAAAAAGAGATTTTGATGTGTTCTTGTGATATTTTTTAGATAGTTTTGGAAAACTGAAATCAAAATCTTTTTATAAAATAGATTTTTTAGATTTGAAATGGTATTTGGGAAGTAAATTTTAATTGATAAAGAGGAGTATCAATTTTTCCAGAGATTCTACCTATGTACCTACAACATCAACAAATATTATTAGAATATTTCAAGCTATCACATTATTAATGGATGATATAAATGAAAGGATTCAAAATCTTTAGTTTAATAGTGAACCTATTTTAGTTCTGTTGGATAATAAAAAATATCTTTTTGAGAACTCACTTCCAGTAAACCTAGAATCAGGATACTACTTAATAAGTCCAATGATAAACTATCTAAATTTCTGCAGATAGAAGAGAAAATACATGACTTTTTTAAAGTAAATTTTATTAAATTTTTTAAAGTAAGTCGAGATTAAATAATTTTGATAAGGAATTTGTCAAACAATATTTTTAAAGGGTTACAAGGCCAGGAATAATAGTTGAAAGATGTTTTTCCAGCTGCTTAGGATTCACCAGTACCTGAAACTACTCCTGATAAAAACCTTTCACCATATATCAGTCATGTTGTTTAAATATTTTTCTCTCTAAAAAAATCCACTCATGTTTTTTATAGTTTTTATAATAAAAATTCTATTGTTCTTTTTTGTTTTGTGCTTCATTTCTATATTTTATTATTTGTTTATCTTTACTGTTAGAACTGATGTATCATTTTTTTAACTAGTACACTATAACATCCATTTATAGTTCTATGAAAAATTAGAAGTCTTTTAATTCCTTTTATTATACTTTTTTTTGATATCACAAAATGGGGGAGAAAATTGATTAAACACGTAATTAAAATAGTTATGTGAAATTGAAATATTGATTTGATAAAATTAATCATTAAAGAAACAATTATTTTCTTTAATATATTATTTCTTTAGTGTTTACAAAATCTTATATTTTTTTCTATAAATTATTTTATGGGTTTTACGATCATCAAAAATGGAAAAAAATTTGGGCATCTATTGTATAAAAAATACTCTATAAATATTATTGATTTTGATGCTCACAAATACCCTTGTTTTTTACTAATAATATTACTTTAAGTGTATTTTAGAAAATTAATATTCTTTGCAATATTTATTCTAGAATTATATTCAAGTTATCAATCTCTAAGGATTATTCTTCAAAGTGTTTGTAAGATGTTTTTATGTTTTCTGGAAATACTGTTCATACCCTATATTGGTAAATGTAGTGCAAGGAACGAACAATACATTCAGAACAACACGTATGGATCATCAACACTACATTCGTAGAAAAGTATGGTTAAATAAACTACATTTTTATATAAGATTATGTTTTTTAAGAGAAGAAAGTATGGTTAAAGAACCCTATATATGAAAGGAACCCTATGTTTGAGAAACAAACATATGGTTTATCAACCTTAATTTTATGAACAACCTTACATTTTCTACCTTACATTTAGAGAATTAACAGTACATAGTTAAACCCTAAGTTTGTTATTTTTTAATTTTATGAATGAACCTTACATTTGACTACTCAATGTTAGAAATTTAAATCAGTAATTTTATCCAGGATTCATGAAACGATCATGTCATAATTAAAGAACCGATAAAAGCTTTCTTATGATCAATTCGAAGGTTTGTTTTGATTTATTCAAAGAACCATATTTGTAGAAGAAAATCAGTCCTTTTCTTAAGGGAAGTTAATACTACCCTAATTATTTCATATTTGAATATCTGGGATCTGTCAGGATATTTTATTGGATCTATAATACCGAAGAAAGCAATATGTTCTATATATTCTATCGTAATTTTTTTTGCAATATATGCATGAATGTATACCTAGGAATATCTTTTATAGTTATTATGAATTGAATGATCAAATATATTATTTTCTAAGAAGATACACTTTGAAAGTTCTATATATTACAACCTCAGACTACTGCTGTTTGTTGATATTAAAATTGAGGATCATTTGCAACGACGATCACTTCAGAGTTATTATTTCTTTAAGACTTTCATTTTTGAAGAAGAAAATTCATCTAATATTAGCTTCTGCTACTGAAATTGTAAATTTCAAGCTGAAACATCATCAAATAAAACACTTTTTATTTAGTAGAGTTTTGACTGCTCAAAATTGGTTGTGAATGAATATTTATCTTTTTTTACTAAGATGTGGATAATCGGTTCCCTGTAAAAGAACCAGAAGAATCTTTTTAGTCTTATTGTAAAGGTTTCAACTACTTACTCTCAGTTGAGGATTTAAAGGTCTTGTGATAATAGGACATTTCTAGTGAAATTCACCAAGCTCATAGAGAGAGCATTGATGAAGTGGACTAGGGGATCTTTGTGCCCCGAAACACTATAAAATTTATATGTTCATTATTTATTTTTATCGGTGACTCATACGGATCATAAAAGATAATGCTGTATATCTACATAAATCACAAAGAGATTTAAAATCCACAATTTTTCAGGATTATCGAAAATAAAAAACTCACCCCCTCTTGTTTATATTTGTATTATTCTGACCTAAAAGGTAGGAAGATTCAAATATTCATGCCTAATCACATGCCAATGACAATAAAAAACATATAAATTAAAATATTGGACATAAAAACTTTTACTTATTTCACCACTAAGGGATAATCCAAGGAGAATATGTCGATGATGTGTCGACCATACTATAATTCACTAGGATTTACTAGTTTAGTGAATTAAAAATATTTGGTAATAATCCATTAATTCTAGGAAAAATATATTTACAATGAATTTAGGGATAACACACTACCTCTTTCAAATAAAGTCCATTGACCCATCCTTCATCATTATTTAAAATGAAGTCCTCCTTATTTTATTGAACTGAAGTAATCCTATACATTATTGGGAAAATATTATTTTATTTTCATCATGACTACATGAATATGATTCACTGATGTTCTCCTTGATCAACATAAAAACTAATATAAATTATTGTGTAAAATTCATGTTGAAAGGATTCCTTGCATGTAAGTGTTACATGGGTCACCCGTCATCACAAACTATGTTTCACACTCCATATATTGGGATTTTTGAGAAGATTTACACTACAAAATATAATCCTTCATGTACTTTTTCATGATTTTCTTCAGAGTAATGCCCATTTATGAATGAAAACTACTCCACGATAGCCTTCTATTCATGAACTGATCTGGTTCATGAACACAAATTTCTATATGAACTACCCACATTCTATGATATTTTATTAATCTATAGATCTTATTTTAACTTCTCTTAAATCCTTAATTAATGGATCAATGAGGTATTAATAGGAAAATATCTTGGAAAAAATTTCCAATCACTAAAATTATTGTTCAACCCTTCACACTACTACATAAACCATCAAATAAGAACCTCCTTCATTAACCAACTCTTGTATATATATATTCTATACATAAATTTTCATCATGATACTACAAAAATTACTATGTCTTCTTCACAAACGACATCAACTCCCATATACTTTCTTTGTGGTTACAAATCTCTATAGTGAGATTTTCTTCTTTATAAAAATTCATTTTTAGAATTCTCCTATTGCTTTGCATAACGATCCTATTATGATATTCTAAAAAAATTTATTCCACCTGACTAGAAACCAATTTATCACAACAAAATTCTTATGTGGGCAATATACATCTTATCTAATCCAGATACATTATCATGAACCAGCCCGAGTCGACCCTGAACCAGTCACCTAGGCCAGCCCACGATAAGTCCTGAGAGGCATTCTTGATCCCCTTGGGATAGAGACAAGCACCGAGGGAATCAATAGAGTACACAAGGGAATGATTTTTCCCAAATATAAACAATAAAAAAAATCATAAAGAAATGGAAATCCCAAAATACATTTACATAAAAACTGAACTGAACATTATTTGTACAAGAAACTGAAAGTAAAAATAAACCAACAAATCAACTGATCGAACCTGATAACCAAATAACTCCATGGGGCCCATCTGGTAAATATACAACACAATTATCACACATCACCCAATGTGATCAAACTAAATCTGAAACCTACACAAGGGATAAAAACAGAAGAAGACTATAAGCGTCAGTATTAAAACTCAATAGGTTAGCATGATATTCTATTCCCAATGAACATTATTTAAAATAAAAGAAACATAAATTTCAAGTTTTAAATAAAATATATAATGGTATTTTTTCAAATTTATGTCCCATTCTATAAAAAAATTAGTAGACAAAAACTTTGATGATTTATAAATAAGAATGCTAGTAACAATTTTCAAAGAGGTGCAACTTCAAAATGAAACTAGTTTTCAAGAGTGATTATTTAAAGAATGTGCACTTTTAAATAAATCATACACACTTCTGAATTTACCAACCAAACACACAGTATGCCAATGGTGAGTAAAAAATATCCAATGAGCACAAGTCATGAGAACCCCCCTAGGCACTAGTTAGTTGTGAGCCCCAGGTACCCCATATCTTAGTGAATGTAACCATAATAAATATTCATTCTCATGCACACGAGACACTAGTAGGGAGAATAACCACAACCTAGTGGTCCCCTAAAAACATCATCATCATAGTTTAATTAGTGTTTTTATCATTAAACTTTCTACGTGAAATAGGGGCCAAACCCCACAGGATCACTAGCATACTATTACACGTCCGCCCACCTAGATACCTGGGATTCCATTTAGTGCTCAATAAAGTTACACATATTATTAAATGCACTTGTCATATAAAAATTCCATTCCCAAAACATAAAAACACAAGCATCCCACAAACATTCTTCAAATTTCTTTCACAGATCAATAAACCACTAAAATTTTTCATAAAACAATTTCAAGGAGTGTATTGAGGATTTGTACATAAAAATAATTCAAAAACACTCTTTTAAGTATAAAAACACAAAAAACCCATACACAACCATATTTTTAATCCCTAAAAACATTTAATAAAATCATTTCATGGACCACAAAATAATCCCAATTGACGCAACGTGGTATATACATGTAAAACACTCATTCTTCATTTTTAGGAAATGCTAAATAGGCCTTTAAAAAGTTTCTCAAAACTAACATTTGATAAAGGTATGAATTTAAATTTTATTAAGGAGGTGTATAAAAACCATTTACAGCAAAAAACCACACTCATAAATCCCTTAAAAACTTAGGTTATATATTCAAAATACAACTATTTTCATAAGGATGTGAAACATGCCATTTTTCGGCAACTTGAGCCAAAACATGTTGTAAACCAAAACCCATTTGTTTGTAAGACCAAATACAAATTAAAAAACCATATAAGGAACAAAAAATAAAAAAATTATTCTTCCAATACATTTATAAATCCAGAAAAATAATTTTTAAATCACACTTAACACATAGAAGCCAACCATTCAATTTACCGAACACATGACATGAACTTTTAAACAAAACAATTTTTTTTAAGAACTTGACAAGGAATAAAACACCAATTACATGCCATATTTTATTCAAGATACTATAACATGTTCAAAATACCATAAAACAGGTTCTAAACCTCACAAAATAGTTGTGAAAGATAATGAAACATTTAAACAAACACTTGGTGTGTACTTTTTTGACAAACAACACTACCTTTCACAAAACAAGGATTAAACAACCATTTTTCACACCAAGAAAATTATACAAAGGCTTAAAAACAATAATAAACATATATATAATGTGATAAAAATAATAAAATGATGAAACTTAAATAATAAAGGCATGTTCAAGGGATATCCTACCTCAAATTCTTGGTGTAATGGAAATGCACGCCCGATATCACCATCCGAGGGTTTATAAACCCTAAAACTATGACAAAAAGCCCCAAAAAATCAAAAAACCCATAAAAAATCATGGTATAACATAACCAAATGTCGATAATGACTATAGGATTATATAAATCTAAGAAATAATGAAAGTAGAAGGAAGAGGGAGAAGAAATGAGAAGGAATCTCACCTTAAAAACTCAAAAACTCTTCGTATTCCATTAAATATGATCCATTAGAGGAAAGGGAATGGATTTAAAACAAGTGGAGGGTCTCCTTAGTTCTGGAAGAACCAGGGGAACCATATTTGGTGGGAATAGAGTAATAAATGAATTATTTATGGATGAAGTAATTTACCTTCTCAAATCTAAACAATTTGAGGAACCCTGAGAGATTTCTCACAAATATGTGATGAAAATGAGATCCAAAGAGGAAAAGTCGATATTGGGGGTGAGTTTGGGGATTTGGGATTCTAGTGGGGTGGGGGGGGGGGTGGAATCACTAAAAAATATTAAAAAATGAAAAATATATAAAAGAAACAAATTATTTTTTTAAAACTGGAAATGGGCCCACAGGATGGCCCAATACCTAAATAAGTAACCCAACTTCACCATGATTATAAATTATTAAGGAGTAAAAAAGGATATGATGGTTTGAATATATAAGGGGAGGAAAATTAGTCAGTGTAATGTGTAAATAATGTGAAAAAACAAAGTAGTTATAAAAGAAAAAAATTTAGTTTTTAAATATAAAAATGGGATCACGGTTGGCCCAAATCATGAAGTAACCACCCTTTCTCCAAAAACTCCTAAACAAGCAATGGGGCACCCAAAGTAGGATTATTAGACATATATGGAAGTTAAAAACTAAAAATTAATCTCACGCAACACTCAAGAAAAGGATATTTACTTTTAATTAACCTGATCAAAACCAAGACATGAAAAGAAAAAAAACTGGGTGTGACAATTCTCCCCACCATTAAAGATTTCCACCCCTGGAAATTCATAACACTTTATAGATGACAGAAAAACACATAAGGATTACTTATCAACATAATCTATACTATAATGATAAGGAAAAATCATTCACCATCAACATAACTTAATATTCTCCCTCAAACAAAACACAAACTCACAACCACATCCTGAGAATCAACGAAGAGATAAAGCCACCACCTCTAAAACCAAACCAAGAACCAGATTGTTGGGCCTTCTCCCAATGAACCCAATGATCACCCAAACCAATGTTCACTCATGAAAGAAAATGACTTGGGCGGGTGGGGGGGATGTAGGAACAGTCTCCCCACCATTAAATCACAACTACCATCCGATAAATCCTTAAAGGAAAGAACTTTGAGACTTGCAGTGGGTATCCCCACTACTAGAGGCCAAATAGAAATAAAAAAAGAATTAAACATGAAATAGAATTGGGACTCACCCACACAGGACCACCAAAACCCTCCCACAAAAACCTAAAAAACCAAGTTATGAGGTTTAAAACATGAAAATATAAACCACCCACTCCCGAACACAGGGGACAAGAACTGGGCCAACACTTTCTTCATAGATTCAGACCCCCACCACTATAGAAGGGCAGGGAAGGGGACCCAATCATTAGTCCATAGAAACCAAAAAAGAAAAAAAATATCTACACAACATTATCCACCTATGAACATGTAACACCAATACTACACCTGATTTACACATGTGGTCTACATAGGGAAATTTATCAAAAACCCACATCCATGAAGGAATAACCATTGACACTGTGTGAGGGGTAAGTCAACCATGATCGTTGTGACAAGAGGAAATTCACAGTGATGAGGAAACACAATATAGACATAGAAACTACCTTACCACAATGGTAGAGGCATGATCCTAATCGAGCTCCCCACACCTCTTGTGATTTCCTGAACATGTGAAAAGATTTACTCCAATTCCTATGGCTAGAGCCCTGATGTTTGAAGCATCTGCTGCACCAGATTTAGGATCTACCAATCAAATTATCTCATGATATGTAATAGATCAAACAAAACACCAATACCCAATAGAGACAGTGGGATACACAACACCATTCTAAATTACATATAATGAAGAGTTAAATGAACAATGAACATGGTGAAACACACCAATCATCACCGAACACAACTACTATAACCAAGAGAATCATTATAATAGGAAGGCACTATAAATCGAGCCCAATAAGATCTCTATTTCAACAAACAGGATGAGGAATTATTTGAATATGTGGATATAGCTTGTGAAACATGAGAAAAAATCCTTGGGTTGATCAATTAGAAATATTTCAAACAGAGAACTATCTAGGGACACATCACAACATCTAACAAATCATTAGAAACCCATAGAACATTACTCCAAAACCAAGCCAAAAAAAATATCCCATCTCAAAACACAACTAGAGTATGAATTGTAGATCAAAAATAAGCATACTGAATAAACAAATCTTCTAATACATAAAAAAAACTAGCCACATAACCATCAGTTTATAAAAAAATTCCATAATTTTCCATCTTAAAAAACTCTTTAAAAACAAACTAACTTGGTGGACTTCCACATTCACCAATGCTGTTTCATCAAGTCTCACTCACATGCACATTTCCATGCCACACTAGGCACCCAAGCTACTCCAAACAACCCATGAAAACACAAAATTCTAAAACAAAACAGCATCATTCCAAAAATAATGTACCTCCCAAAGGAACACTAACCACCAAGTCAAAAACCCTTCAAAGATTTCATAAAACAAACCACACTTCATCAAAAACCATTTTATTAAAAACATACACCTTTTAATTTTTTAAAACTTTTAATAAAACCAAGCTACTCCAAACAACCCCTCACCATTTTATAAAATTCAGTAATGTATCTTTTCATAATATGATGTCCAATTTAGACCAATACCCTTTCTATGAAAACACTAACTACTCAAAACCAATTTCCAAAACCAATTCATCAAATTCAAACACTTTTCAACATCACAAAGCACCCAATTAAAAAAAATTCAGAATCACATTAAAATGATTCACACTTTCAAAACATTTTATTTCAACAAACCACATGTTTAGATTAGGGAAAATACAATCACATTAAATCATTTCCACTTCCTTCAAAAACTTTGTTTCACAAAAATCACAAACTTCCAAAACCATTATTATATTTAATTTTTGAAAAACCTTTTTACACTTTTCAAAAACAAACCATTCCTTTTAAAAAACGATTTTTACAATTCTCACCCAATAATTTAAAAAAAATCAGAATTCAAGAAAGGTCTAAGAGACCCACAAAAGGGAACTAGTTCTAGTGGGTGACTTGACCATATGGTTGCCGGCCATATTTTAAACAAAACACCAACACTGAGAGACATATTAGGATTATGTCCCGGCTCCACCTGGCCTTCCAAAACCTACAATCTCACAGATGCCATTAGTAATACCCCCTTGTCATATCCCAACACCAAACAATCAATAAGAATAAAGAACACTAATAAAACTGGACTTCCTGTGGAAACTTGAGGATTAGAATGAGAAAGAGTTCACGATGCTCTTCTAGTACTTACCCCTAAATTCCCCAAAATCCTACTCCATCTACCTTGAAATCCGCTAAATAATAAGGGATCTCTAAAAAGAAGGGCCTTCTAAGAGTTGACCTCCTCTAATACCATTTTTTCACGAACCAGCCCGAGTTAACCCTGAATCGGCCAACTAGGAAAGCCAGTGAAAAGTACCAAGAGGAATTATTTATCCTCCTAGGATAGAGAAAAGCACTGAGGGAATTAATAGAGTACACAAGGGAACTATTTTTCCAAAATATAATCAATCAAACAAACAGCAGAAATAAATGGACAGCTCAAAATACATTTACATAAAAATTGAATTGAACATTATTTGTACAAGAAACTGAAATTACAAATAAACCAAAAACTCAAATGAAAAAACATGATAAAAAACTAAATCCATGTTACCCCTCTGGTCACTCTCCAACACAATGATCACATGTCTCCCAAGGGGATCAAACTCAATATGAAACCTACACAAGGGCTAAAAACATAAGAAGACTATAGGTGTGATTATTAAAACTCGGTAGGTTATCCCGATATTCTATTCCCAATGAAAATCCCATAAAATAAGAGAAACATAAATTTAAAGTTTTAAATAAAATATATAATGGTATGTTTTCCAAATGATGTCCTATTCATTAAAAAATTTTCCAGACAAAAACTTGCATGTTTTATAAACAAGAATGTTAGTAACAATTTTCAAATAGGTGCCACTTCAAAATGAAACTAGTTTTCAAGAGGACTACTTTAAAGAAAGTAAAATTTTAAATAAATCACAAAAACTAATGAATTTACCAACCAGACACACTTTATGCCAATGGTGAGTACAAAATAGCTAATGAGCACAAGTCATGAGAACACCCCTAGGCACTAGTTAGTTGTGAGCCCAAGGTACCTCATATCTCGGTGAAAGTAACCATAATAAATATCCGTTATCATGAACACAAGACGCTAGTAGGGAGAATAACCAAAACCTAGTGGCCCTCCAAAACCATCATCATCATAGTTTATTTAGTGTTTTCATCATCAAACTTGCTATGTGAAATAGGGGCTAAACCCCATGGGATCACTGGCATACTAGTACACGTACACCCACCTAGATACCCAGGATTCCCTTTAGTGACCAGTCAAGTTACACTTATTATCAAATAAAATATTGAAATAAAACTTCCATTACCAAATCATAATCACACAAAAATATCTCAAACATTCTTCACATTTCTTTCAAAGATCAATAAACCACTAAAAATTTTCGTAAAACAATTTCAAGTAGTGTATTAAGGCTTTGCACATAAAACCCATTAATGAAAGACTATTTTATGTATAAAAACACAAATAAACCATACCCAACCATATTTGGAATCCCTAAAAACATTTTATAAAATAATTTCATGGAATATAAAACAATACCAATTGACGCAACTTGGTATATACATGTAAAACACTCATTCTTCATTTTTAAGAAAGGCCAAATGGGACTTTAAAAAGTTTCTCAAAAATAACATTTAACAAAGGTATGAATTTAACTTTTATTAAGTAGGTGTATGAAAAACACTTAAAGAAGAAAAATACATTCATAAATCCCTTAAAACACTCAGGTTACATATTCAAAACACAACCATTTTCATAAGGATGTGAAACGGTCCATTTTCTGGTAACTCGGGCCAAAACATGTTGTAAACAAAACCCATTTATTTGTAAAGCCAAATAAAAATTGGAAAGACAAAGAAGAACTCAGAAATAACATTTTTCATTCTTCAAATTCATTTATAAATCCAAAAAAATAATTTTTAAATCACACTTAACACATAAAATCCAACAGGGAAATTTACCGAACACATGACATGCACTTTTAAACAAAAGAATTTATTTTAAGCACTTGACAAGGAATAAAACACCAATTGCATGAAATAGTTTATTCAAGATACTGTAAGATGTTCAAAATACCATAAAACAGGTTCTAAACATCAAAAAACGTTGTGAAAGATAGTGTAAAATTGAAACAAACACTTGGTGTGCACTTTATAACAAACAACACTACCTTTCATAAAACAAAGCTTAAAAACCATTTTTCACACCAAGAAAATTATCAAAAGGATGAAAAAAATAAAAATATATATATATAGTGCGAAAAAAATAAAATTATGAAACTTAAATGATAAAGGCACTTCCAAGGGATATCTTACCACAAATCCTTGGCATAATGGAAACACACACCCGATATCACCATCTGAGAATTTATAAACCCTAAAACTATGAAGACTAGCCCCAAATAAACAAAAAACCCCATAAAAAATCAAGGAATAACATAAACATAGGTCTATCATGACTATAGGATAATATAAACCAAGAAATAATGAAAGGAGGAGGAAGAGGGGGGAGAAATAAGAAGGAATCTCACCTTGGAAACTCAAAAACTATTCGTATTCCCTTAAATATGCACTATTAGAGGAAAGGGAATGGATATAAACTCAGTGGAGAGTCTTCTTAGGTATTAAAGAACTAGGGGAAACAAAATTTTGTGGGAAATGAGTAATAAATAAATGATTTATGGATGATGGAATTTACCTTCTCAAATCTGAACAATTTGAGGAATCCTGAGAAATTTCTCCCAAATATGTGATGAAAATGAGATTCAAAGAGGAAACGTAGATAGTGGGGGTGATTATGAAGATTTGGGATTCGTGTGGGAGGTTTAATCACCTAAAAATATTAAAAAATGAAAAATATATAAAATAAATAAATTATTTTTTAAAAAACTTGAAATGGGCCCACGGGCTGGCCCAATTCCTAAATAAGTAAGCAAACTTCACCATGATTACAAATTCTTAAGGGGTCCAAAAGGATATGGTGCTTTGAATATGTCATGGGAGGAAAATTAGGAAATAGAATGGATGATAAATTTTGAAAAACAAATTAGTTATAAAAGAAACAAATTTGGTTTTTAAATATGAAAATGGGATCACAGTTGGCCCAAATCATGAAGTAATACCCTTTCTCCAAAAACTCCCAAACAAGCAATAGGGCAGCCAAAGTAGGATGATTAGAGATATATGGAAATTCAAAACTCAAAATTAATCTCACCCAAAATCCAAGAAAATGATCTATATTTTCAATGAACCAGATAAAAACAAAGACATGAAAAGAAAAAAACCTGGTGTGACATACATGCTATGTGAAAAATATTTCTTTTCCCTGAATTTCAACACCCAAATTTTTTTAAAACAATGAAAAATAATTACATTTTAAAAAATTATCGAATTCCTCTTTTGGGATTCAATTTTATATA
Source organism: Viscum album (assembly GCA_963277665.1). NCBI lineage: Eukaryota > Viridiplantae > Streptophyta > Magnoliopsida > Santalales > Viscaceae > Viscum > Viscum album. Next base: position 1,411,426,263 of record OY728133.1, on the reverse strand, counting down.
AACCATCTACCTTAGTCTTCAAATACCTTGATCAACTTAGAAAATTATTAACAAAAACACAATATATCCACAATCACCTACCTGGATCACCTTGGTTCCAAAAACAAAATTCCATTTGATATAGTATGGATGTGATTTATTCATTTTGTGTATTCTAATTATTTATTATGGGTAGTGTTTAGTTATTTTTAGTTGTAAATGATTATGATATCAAGGTAATGGTCTTTACAATGTACGATTTAGGGCCTTACTGCCTGTCAAAAGCCTCTAGCATATGGGGAGGCATGCTTAAGGACATATTGCACGCCATAAAAAACATTGATGAGTCATATCTATCCATGGAATTATAAAGTGTCATCATATTGTTCTTTTTTTACAATTTATGATGTTATATAAATTAATAGTGACATTCCATAGCTTGTGATGGATCTTAGACTGGTGATCCATGAACTCCTTTATAGTGGAAAGTCCAGGTTACCAGTGTTGGAGATGGTGCCCTTGAATCAACTTATGTGTACTTTATGATAACTTGTATGTATAGTTTTGAATATTAATAAACTCTTTATTAAATCATGATTATTCTTATGCGTAACATAGCATGTGATAATTTCTTAAGAGTAGATATTGTATTGACAGGTCATAGCAGTTCCCTACTATGATGATAACCCAAAAATGCTATGACACTATTTTTACATATCTATTCCATAGCCAAATGATATCATTTGAGAAACAAAAATGATATAGAATATCAGGTTTAGAGACTCATATTACTTTTATACACCTTATTATGGTGTATTCCTTGGTAATATCCCATAGAATATTATGATAATGAGACCCGCTAGTAGAAAGTCCACATTTATGTGTCATTAGATGTTCCTATCTTCGGATGTGTGTATTGATATTTAGAATTTAATATTATTATTAATGAGTATTATGAATTGTGTACTTTGATGTCTTAATGAAAACTATGATAATATATTTTTTCATAAAGGTAGGATACATTGGGTACGTCACAAGTAATATTGCATTAATGAATAATGAGAGAAAGGATTTTTCCCTTATGTTCTTTAACAGAAGTTGATATCTTTAGACCTTTGATGGAAATGATATAAACTAAATAAATCGGTGGACATGGTGTTCTATAGACAAGTTCAATTTCAGGTAATTCAAAGAAAGAGACATCGAGCATATAGTTTGATGGAACCAACATTCAACATACTTGATTAGAAATATCATGATAAACAGATTATATTACACAATGAGTGTCCATATGAGGTATTATGTCATTGTGACATTATCTTCTTTCTCTATGGGTTACTTGGAATATTTCTAGTTGATAACCTTGGAATTTAGGCTCCTTATCCTAATGACACTGAGAAAGAGGCCTATAGGGCCACAAACTAAGTATATCCATAATCTTAGTTAAAAAATAATAATAGTACTTATAGTATAACAAGTTGAATAAATATTATTCTCACACGTGGTTTAATAATTATTCATATTTTCTTGATCGCATTTATTCCATCTTCAGTTATTCGAGAGAATATAATGTGAGAAAAGTATTTAATAAATATTTATTTTCTATTTAGTTAATATAATATTTATTTATTTATTGCCGATTAATGAAGTGATATTTATTTAATAAATAAATAGTCATTATTCAAGGCCCGATAAATATTGTGGAGGAATGAAGGACCGAGTTTAATGGTCCAGTGAGAAATAATAAATATTTAATATTATTTAATTAAATAATATTTTATTTAATTCACAAGTTAAACACATGTCGAGAAATAATAATAATAATAATAATAATTTTATTTTACAAGGGGTTCTGTAGGGATTAAATAAAATTTAAGGGTGAACTTGTGAAATTATTTATTTATAACCCTAGATATATATAAACCAAATTTTATTAGTTTCTCAGAGAGACAGTTAATTTATTTTGGTTTTGCACAACGGATTTGGTGAATCCTCTCAAGCTCTAGAGAACTCCCTTCTCCAAAAACACTCCAAAGAACAAAGAGAGATCTTTCTCCACCTCCCACTCTTGAGTCAAGAGTGATCTAAGAGAACACATTGGAAACTGTTCTCAAGGAGATCAAAGGTGGATGAAATAAGTGATCGGATCTACTATGCTAGTAATTAGATATTTCTAGAGTAATATTTAGAGATTTTTAGAACACATGTGGATCATTACAATAGGGAATATAGTTTGATTCCTACAAGGAAACGATCGTACAACACATATCTATTATCAGATCCATCAATGAAGAAATCATTCTAATAAAAAAATTATTTAATTTATTTAATTTATTATAAATAATATGTGATGATCCTATCTATGGTTCCAACATTTTATCCCTTATATGTTTTCTTTAATTCAATTATGTAAATCACAACATTTATTTTTGTGTAGATCTTAGATTGATCATCAATCATGATAAAAATCAATTTTTGGAATGACCCATCACATGATTCCACTACACCCAAAACCTCCAAGTGGTATTAGATAGGTCACATAATTGTTTTAAATTATATAAATATTTTTGATTGAAATATGCATTTGTCAGTTAGTTTTAAATTCAAGTTTAACCATTATTTTAATCCAAAATGAGAGATTTGATTCCTCCTCCTTCACTTCTCATTGATCTAATCAATACAATTAATTTTATGAAGGAAATAAAATAAAATAACTCATCTGGAGGTGATGAGTATTCAGGATGGATAACACTAGACTATACACAATGTAACCAGAGTTACACACCACGTACTTGTGTTTAATATATCAGAAATTAATTTGGAAATTAATTAAAACCATGTGCATTGATTACACAAGGTGTATTGATTTATTACACCATGTGTTGATCAGGATATGGTGGCACACAGTCTGTTGGAGTACACACCATGTATCCCACATACACAACATTTAGTTCATTTGAGTCATAGATGGGATGTGTATTACCATACATGGATTACTTGATTGGAGGCTGTGTAACTCAAAGACCATTCACCATGTAGTTTCTTATACACACTATGTAGTTGAATTTTATAAGACACAATTTACATGCTGAGTCCCTAGTCATGTGACTCGATTACACGATGAGATATGTGCATGCTTTCTAGATCATCTATACACACCGTGTACTTATACCAAATTACACCAATTTTAAATTTATTTATAATACTGTGTAAACCTTATCAACATGTGCTTTCATGTGGTCATTAAGTTGATAGGTTATTACCTGTGATGAGTTTTAATATTTATATATAAATGTGTAATTAATATCTATCTATTGTTCAAATCTGCATATCATGTATGATTCATATTACAATTTTTAATCTACATGCATTGAATCATAACATGCGACCAAAAAATCATGTAATTATTGTAATCATTAATTTTTTAGTTCATGTAATGAAAGTACATGATAAGTCATGTATGCCATATGTAACAAGAGTCAATTGTATATGAGTATAATACAATTTTCATAGATTTGGAAGGGTATTAACTGTGATTCCTCCGAGGTAAATTTATGAATAGAATTAATTTTAAATAATTTTTTTTAATTTTTTTAAAATTATAATGGATTATAATCTCAAGGAAATTCAAATGAGAATTAAGATAAAAGGAATTATTAATTAAAGATGATAATTAATTTATCTGAACTTGATTTATCTTAAATAAGAACGATTAATAATTGATTGATAGTTTTATTAATGTGTAATTCATTTCATGGATGTAGATGATCATGATCCTAGACCAGAATTTGTATGTGATTTATTTCATTTAATCTATTATTAAATTAAATTGTTGTCTTGTGCACCTTATATCCTATTATTATTTTAGAGCCTCTGTTCTCATGATTTATTTTATGTAAACCATTTCCCCCACATCCGCATGTGAGTAAAAGTATATGTAATGGATAGATCTCCCAAGCTAGTGGATATTATTTTGTTTTGGAGATGAGGAGATAACAATCCATGAGAGATACATAGGTATAAAGTTAGAAAGATGTAACATGAACCTTAATTGGTTCAACGTTTTCCCCCTAGGAAAATGATTAGATTATTTACCACTAGATAAACTAATCATTAGAAAAATCTCATGATCATACCGCTTAATTATTTTATTTCTATCAAGTTTCATGGTTGTTTCATTATGGATATTTTTTTGTGATCACATGAATTAATGAAATTAACAAGTATGAAAGATAGAACTAAAATAAATTGGATTATGAATAAATATGATATAAGACTTGGTTAATCAATTAATTAAATCTAGTTAATATTAACAAGAATGTGATAAAGATAATAATTTAAAATTTATGCATAAAGGAAAAAAACCATCAATAATATATTTTAAGTCGGTATAGAATTCCACTACTTTAGTTAAAATCAAATGATAGTTAAAAGTTCTTGACCAACCAAAGTTGAGATTATTTAAATTATCATGGAATTATAAATTGATGTTTTGGTTTTAATTAACTTAGTTCACATGAAGGGTTGATTTCTAAATCATGACTTGGTGTAACTGAGAGGCAAGAGTTGAGGAAATCTAATTTACAGATTTTAGGATTGGGGAGTCCACTCAATAGATTATGGAACTGTGAGTTAATGTAATTGTCATTTGGAATGCCTACCTAAAACCATTTGAGTTTCTTGACCAACCCAATTTGGGGTAATGATATTGGTAACATGGATCCTCTCCAATAGAATGTCCAAGAAATAATATATTTCAATTCTAATGGCGAGTGCTATTGGGTTTTGATAAAATAGTGTGAGAATAATAAATATAATATTTATTTAGTTTTCTAAATTTTATCAAATAAATTACTAAAATTATAGTCATTGTATTTGTAGATATAATATTAAAATGAATTTAAACATATCATTGTGATCCATACTTGACAGGGATAACCTTATCACGGAAACAAATTTCCAAGAGTGGAAAAGGTACTTATGTGTTATCCTTCTCCATGAAAGGAAATTATATGTGCTGGAAGAAACTTTTCCTAAAAAAACTAGTAAAGAGGCTTATTATAAATAATTATTTCTCTATGAGAAACATCTGGATGATGTTATAGATGTTCAGTGTTTCATGATATCATCCATGACCAATGATATTTTTAAGTAACATGAGAAAATGGATGCGTATAAAATAATGGATCACCTTTGATATCTTTATCAAGAGAAGGAAAGACAAGAGAGGTACAAGATCTCCAATGTTTTTTTTACAAATAATCTTGGAGAGTCTATGAGATCTTGTCCCCATGTAGTTAATATTATTAGCTACATTGAATGCTTAGACATCTTAGGGATTAAATTCTTGGATGAGTTGCGTATAGATATCATACTTTCATCACTTACCAAGATATTATCTAGTTTTATTGTTAATTATAATATAGAAAATAATGAGGAGAGTCTTTCATAACTTCTTACTTTTATTTTCAATGTGGATAAATACATGGGGTATGATAAACTTGTGGTCCTTATGGTGAACAAGAAAAGAAAAAATTAGGAAAAGTGGCCTAAGACTCATAATAAGTATAAGGATCCCAAACACCATCCTTCCAAGAAGAGGAATATCCATAGGAAAGGAAAGGAAAAAGAGCCAGTATGTTTTTCATGTGGAAATCTAGGGAACTGGGAGAGGAATTTCACTCAGAAGAAAGGGAAATCTAAAGGTTTGTTCATTATCGTGTGTAATATTTCAATATCTACACATTGCGTATTAGATGCAACTTGTGGTGATCACATATGTATCCAAATGTAGGAACGATGTAGATTTCAAATATTTATTAAAGAGAGGTGGATCTGGGAGTTGATAATGGTGCAAGGCCTGCTTCCCTAGCCATTGGAAACTACCACCTTTCATTTCTAATAGAAATGATTTTGTTTTTGAAAGAATGTTATTATGCACTGATGATTACCAAGAACATAATTTTTGTATCATGCCTAGATGTAGATGGGTTTATTTTCAAGTTTTTAAATAAAATTGTTTCTTTTATAAGGACTACATATTCTATTGTATAGAATATATAAATAACAGTCTATATGTTTTAAATTATGAAAACCAAGTATTGGAAATTGATAAAGAATCATGTTCACATGACTCATATAACACCCAGCTATGGAATCACCATCTTAGTCATGTAAATGAGAAGAGTTTCACAAATCTCTATAAATATTATTATTTAGACACTTATAATATAAAACCAATTGAAATATTTCGTGCTTGTTTATAATAAAAAATGACCAAACCGCCATTCAGTGTAAAGGCTTAAAGGTCCATAGAGCTTCTAGAATTGGTACACACAAATGTGTGTGAAACATTTCATGTAAAATCTTGAGGTGGATATTCTTACATCATAACTTTTACTTATGAATTGAGTAGATATGGATATATCTACCTGATGAGGTATAAGTTTGAGTCATTTTATAAATTAAAATAATTCAAGAATAAAGTAGAGAACCATCTTGGAAATAAGATAAATAAGATTCAATTAGACCGAGGGGGTGAATATTTTAACCAAGAGTATATCAACTTTCTATGGGAGTTTGGGATTCCATCTTAACTCAATCCACCATACATACCACAATGGAATAGTGTTACTGAAATGAGGAATCCTACCTTGTTAGACATGGTAAGTTTTATGATGAGTCAAATGGATATTCCATTATCCTTTTGAGGATATTCATTACAAAATGAAGCATAAATTTAAACTGAGTACCAAATAAAGAAGAAAATGGAATTCCCTTTGAGTTATGGAGTGGAAATAAACCCATTTTGTCACATACTTGTGTATGGGGTTACAAGGTTTTTGTTAAGGCCTTATCAGGAAACAAACTAGAACCCTGAGGAAAAAAGTGTACCTTTATTGGGTATCACAAAGAAACAAAAAGAAACTACCTATACAAACCCTTAGAAAATAAATTGACTATCGCTAGATAAGTCGTATTTCTTGAGAGGGAGAATATACTCAAAAGGTATTGTGGGTTAAAGATTTAATTAAATGAATTAGATGCTCAAGATACACACGAGTTGTTATAGTAACATATTCCATAGGTCCCCATGGAATAAGTAGTTTTTGAAACACATGTACTACGTAGAAGTGCAAGAGAGGTAAGAGAACCATAGTGATATGGTTTTCCTATCACTAAAGATGTTTAATCATTATTGGTTGAAAATGATGAAACTATCTTCTACAAAGAGATAGTAGAGATCTTAGAAGATTAAATATGGAAAGAATCCATGAATTCTAAAATTGATTCCATGTATTAGAATCAAGTTTGGGTTCTGGTCAATGCACCTGGTGATGTAAATCATGTTGGGTATAAATGGGTATTTAAGAGAAAAATGTACTTGGAAGGTAAATTAAATACCTCTAAATCAAGTCTAGTGGATAAAGAGTTTAAACATCATAAAGGAATTTACTATGAAGAAAGGTTTTCACCACTTTCCATGTTTAAATGTGTCCTCAAACACAACAGGAGAAAGCAAGAATGAGTAAGATCCCATATGATTCTACAATATGATCAATCACTTATTCCACGTTATGTACTATAAATGATGTTATTTATGCATTGGGCATAGTAGTAAGATATCAAGAAGAACCAGGAGAACAACATTGGTCTATTGTTAAGGCTATCCTTAAGTATGTTGGAAGAACTATGGATATATTCCTGGTGTATAGAAGAGATAAGGATCTAGTCATTAGGGATTATACTAATTCTAGTTTTTGGATAGATTAGAATGATCTAAATTCACAATATGGATATGTATTATGTCTCAACGGAGGAGCTGTGAGCTGGAAGAGTTCAAAGCAGCTAGTTTTCACTAATTCTATAGTGGATTATAATTATATACCAGAATTTGATGCATCCAATGAATCCATTTAGATATGGGAATTTTTCCAATAGATTGATGTGGTACCTAGTAGTAAATACCCTATAACATTGTATTGTGATAATACTACAATAGTGACTCTTGTGAAAGAGAAAAGGTCACACAAAAAAACAAAGCATATACTCCAGAAGTATCACCTCTTGATGGATTTTTATCAAATGGGTGAAGTTTTAGTATGAAGAGTACCCACATAAGAAAATTTGGTAGACCCCTTGACTAAAGGCCTATCTCATTAGAAGCATGAGTATCACATGAGAGCTGGAAAATTGATGGTTTTTAGTAGTTGGATCTAGTACAAGTGGGAGTCTATTTGAGTTGGTTCCCTAGAACAAACTTCTATGTACTTTATGATAACCTATATTCATAGTTCTGAACATGAATAAAATTTTTATAATATAATGATTTTTTTCTACATAACATAGTATATGATATCATCTTAAGAGTATTTTTCACATTTTAAGGTCAATCATTTCCCTACCATGATGAGAACCCAGAAGTGTAATGACATTATTCTTAAAAATATGTTCTATACCTGGATGATATCATTTGAGGTACAAAAATGATACAAACTATTAAGTGTGGAGACTAATAGGGCCTTGAGGCACCTTTTCATGGTTTAATCATTGGTAATATTCAGTAGGATATTATGAGAACGATACCCACCAATAATAAATCCACATTTATATGTGTCATTATATGTTCTTATCTATGGATGTATTTATTGATCCTTAGAATTTAATATTATTATTAATGAGTATTATGAGTCACAAAATTTTATGTATTAATGAAAACTATGAAAAAAATGTTTAAGGTGAGGTAGGATATATTTGGTGCATCACGAGTAATATTGCATTAATGAATAATGCGAGAAAGTATTTTTCCCTTATGTTCTTTAATGGAAGCTGATATATCACACCCTTTGATGGAAATGATATAACCTAAATAAATCCTTGACCATGGTGTTCTATAGGAAAGTCCAATTTTTGGGAATTCAAAGAAAGATACATCAATCACATAGGTTGATGGTACCACCAGGAAACATTATTGATTAGAGATATCATGATAAAAGGATTATATTACATAGTAAGAATTTGCATGAGGTATTGTATCATTATGACATTAACTTCTTTATATATGGGTGTCTTGGCTTGTTGCTAGATACTAACCTTGGACTTTAGGATTCTTCACCTAATGCCACTAACAATGGGGCCTAGCGGGTCACACACTAAGTGTATCCAGAATCTCAGTTAAATAATAATAATATTTATTTTTTAAAAAGTTGAATAAATATTATTCCCATACATGGTATAATAATTATTTTTTCTTTCTTGATCACATTTATTCCTTCACAAGTTATTTAATAAAATATAATGTGAGTGAAATATTTAATAATTATTTATTTTCTATTTAGTTAATATAATATTTATTTATTTATTAGAGAATAACTCAGTGATATTTATTTAATAATTAAACAATCATTATTCAAGGATTGATAAATATAGTGGAGTAATAGAAAATAGAGTTTAATGATTTGATGATAAATAATAAATAATTAATATTATTTAATTAAATAATATTTAATTTAATTCTAAAGTTAAGAGCATGCTGAGAAATAATAATAATAGTATTATTATTTGACACGGGGTTCTGTAGGTATTAAATAAATAAAAATGGGAACCTGTGTGATTATTTATTTATAACCCTATCAATATGTAAACCGAATTATATTATTTTCTCAATGATCTATAAATTTGTTTTGGTTGTGCATAACAGATTTAGAGAATCCCCTCAATCCCTAGAGATCTCCCTTATTTAAGAATTCTTATAGGGACAAAGAGAGATATTCCTCCACCTCCCACTCTAGAGTCAAGAGAGATCCAAAAGAATGATTTAGAAGTGGTTCTCAAGGAGATCAAAGGCAGATGATGCAATCAATAGGATCTGTTGTGATATCACCTAGAGATTATTACGAATACATTCAGAGACTTGTGGAACACATGTAGAACACTACTAGAGGGAATATTCTTTGATTCCTACAATTCAATGACTGTATAATGTAAATCTTTTTTCAAATACATCAATGAAGAAATAATTCCAACAAGGTAATTCTTTAATTGATTAAATTAATTACAATTAGTTTGTGATGATCCTATCTCTGGTTTTGGTGTTCTATCCCTTTTATATTTTCTTTGATTCAATTACATATATAAAAACATTTATCATTGTGTAAATCTCAGATTGATCACCGATCATGATAAAAATCAATGTTGGGAACAACCCATCATACACTTTCAATATCCTCAGAACCTTCAACTAGGGATACAATATTTCTATTCTTAGTTTTTGATGTTACATTTGAGATATTTAATTAATTATGATGGGTGTATTTAAGATTGGTATTTATGTTTTTTGGATACTTTACCGTAGGGAAAAGCAACCTGTATATGTGTATAATTTTATATATATAGGATTTACATGACATACATATACCCATGTGTGATTGATTTCATTGATGATAGAGGGTTAAATTGTTTAAAGTTTCAAAAAAAACTTATATGGGTTTTCCCATATAAAATTTTAGTGAAATTTTACTCAGATGAACCATAGAGATGACATGAAAGGTACATCTTATGTAGGGATTCCCATTGGTGATGACTATATAGTACTTATATACAAGGTATGCATAGTGACCCTTGGAGGTTTGATACAAACATTGGGTTCCTTGAAGATTAACCTTGGTTGTTTGGTGTGGGAGAGTTATTCCTAAGAGATGTTGGATTGAGAACTATTTTCAATGAGGATATGGATATCCTTGTGAGGGTGGAATAAAGGCATATGGAATGCATTGGGTTCTTATGGTGTAAATCACTCTGAGTACTTTTGGTACTGAGGTTGAGTTGGAGGGTAGGATCAATTAGATGCCTAGAACTATTGATTTTTAGTGTATTTTTTAGTGGTGAGTTCATTATGATCTGATGTGGTGGAATATATGATGAATAAAGCATCTGTAGATTGTTTGAGGTTTTAGAGAGATACCCAAGTGGTGGGTGATCATATGGTTGGCCTTAATATGAGTGAGATTCCTTCATATTATTGGAATAAAAGCATCTAGGATTATTTTGGTTGGATGATATTGAAAGGAGGGAGTATGGCGAGTTGTTATGCATGTGAGCCTTGGTTCGATGGGGAATGCCTCATAAGAGCATGAGTCCTAGTTCTATCAGATGTAAAAAGAGCATAAACCTATTGGGTTCAGATGGGATTGGTATGTCTAGTGGGTAGAACCTATAATAGGGTTCTCTAGAGATTCTATCTTCCTTGGGAGGAGGAGAGTGCATGTTTGTGTGAATTTTTAGGGAATAGTTTTGATGCTTGAGGGATAATGTGTATTAGTTATATGTGGTCCCCATTTAGTCTGTGGATCAGTGAGTGGCCATGTATGTGTTGATTATTGATGAATTCAATGGGATGTCTATGGGAATTATAATGACTTAAAAATTCTCTCTATTAGTAAAATAATTATTGATTCACTATGACTTTTTTATTATGTTTTAGAATAGATAAACATATAAATAATTTTACATTTCATAGGAACATTACACATCATGAAATAATTTTGACTATAAAATATAAGAATGATATAGGGAGATAAAAAAAAAGAATAATTCACACACTAATGTAAACTCCACAAGATTGAATTCTCCCATGAAGATCACTCCTTCCATAAAGGCTATAAAAAGAAAGATAATCATTGGGAATATGATAGACATTATTAAGGGATGTATAGAATCTTGTAAGTGAAGTAGTTAGTGCTAAGGTATGATAATGGTGGAGTGTATATAGGGTGTAAAGGGAAATATGACCGCTAAGATAATACCATTAACTAACCATTGAAATAATGACCTAACAATTAGAGAGTAATATGACCGTTAGAAATAGTAAACAGAAAATTTGAATATTAAAATAGTATTTAGAAAATAATAAAATAAGTTTTATCATAATATAATTAAATATAATTAAATAAAAGTGTTAAATAAGATAAAATATATGTTTGTCATAATGAAATCATTATTATATTTTTGACAAAATATATATGAATTATCTTCATCAAAATAAATATCTATCATAAATTTAAGTTTTAAATAAAATTTTAGTTAAAAAAATGATTTCTTTAAAGAATGTATATTAGTATAAATATGATAATATAATTTTATAAAACCATAAGTAATTTTTCTAAGTGTTATAAATTTGATCATTTCACATAAATTATTTTTTTAATAAGGGTTTTATTTGAATATAAAATTTCTCATATCTAGAAAATAATCTTGATAAAATGGATTTTTTTTCAAACCATCACATCAAAATTATCTTAGAGGGAATTTTATATATTTTTATGAAAATATTGAATTTTGGTGAATAGTAATATTCAAAAAAATAAATTATTTTACATTATAAGTTCAATATATGATCAATTTTATAAGGGGTGATGTAATAAACCATTACCATAGAGTCAGCTGGATGTATTACTATATTTATCTCCAAGATTCATCACTAATGATAGCCTTGAGAAAAAAATAATAAACTAATTAATATTATATTCAAAAACACCCCTCTACCCTTTATAAATATCACCCCTCAACACTACTTCTCCTCAAAAATTATAAGCCTTAAAGATATCCCATAGTATTTCCATTTCTCTTGAAAAAATCCTCCCTATGTCTAAAGAGAATTTATCTTGAAAAAATACAATCTTAGGGATCCTTAAGTGGTAGCCAAGAGGAGAATCCTAAAAGAAGAGGTAAAATTCTCAATCGATTCTATTTCATATGAATTACATCCACCTTGACATAGTAACATGGGTATCATAAATGTACTGATATATTATTATTATGGTGTAATATCCATTTTATACTCCCTTAATTGATTTGAAAATAAAAACCTTGTTCATATCATTTTCGGTTCACCGCACCATAAATGACGAAATTTCATTTTCCATCACCATCTTCAAAGATGGTTTAAATTCATTTTTTATGGTTAAAAATGATATTAAAATGTATATTTTATATTTTTCTTATTCTTTTATGGTTAAATACTCTTAAAGTTAAATAAAACCAAGTAAATTCATCATGATCAGAAAACTAACCTAAGTTAACTAACCATATAACACTAAAACATATACTCTAAAAATCATGCTTATTTAAGAATAATTTTGGATACTAAAAAAATTATTAACTTATGGAAACTAATTTAATACATGTAATCACATATATTGTGTTATGTAACCAAACCATATAAACTTTCATAATTACCTAAAACTAATACGACCTTGGTCACATGACATGAACAACCTTGGGGCAATGAATATAGACACAATATCTCAATTAAACGACACTAAACTAACATAAAAGTTTAATAATGAACCAAATATATTGAATTAAGATTTAAATAAAGTGTTTAATATTTTTTTATTCATGATATTAAGTGAACGTACAAAATGAATTCATACTTGAGGTAAGAGAACTCTCTGAACCACCCTCGTTTCTTTGGGTTTTGCATTTTTTCTATCTACTTCACTTTCAATTTCTATGTAATGTTTTGTAATGATTATAAATTCGATATATATATATCTTATATATATTGTAATGACTTGAATTCTTCTATGGTTTATTTTTATACATTATTTGGTAAAATTATAAGACCATCCGCTGAGACAGTGTGCGATTCCGAGGCCCAATGTTCCCAAAAAAGTTCAACAAAAACTATTAAGTTTTTAATAGAACGAATAAGTGGTCTTCCTAAAAAAGTTGAATAGATTATAAATAGGTACCCAAATAAAAAATTAGAGATCACCATTGCATTCATAATGGTGGGTTTACCCTAGGCGTGACTTAACTTTAATCGGTACAGGTCTTTAGTGAGAAAACCCGAAAAGGACATAACCGTAAATAAAATTATTAAATAAAATTATTCTATTTTAAAATCCTAATAACTCATTAATGGTGAATAATATTGGAAATCCAAGACCACTATTAAGTTTTTAATGTGTCATTTTACTGATTTAGGGCCTATGATAGACCGACGCGGGTTGACTATGAAAGATAATTTTTGGACGTTTTAAAGGAGAATAAAATAAAATTAAGAAGTTTATTTTATTTCTTTTGATGTTTTGTAGTGTCACAACAATGCTATGATTCCATGAAAGGAAAGACCATTTTCTTCCATAAATAAATGAGCATGGAGACACTGAAACATAGTGACACAACAATGATGAAACACATTTTATTCATTTAATAGCTTAATAAGGATACAATACTAGATTCATAGTCCTAGAGAAATTCCCTAGAATCTTTGGAGAAGAAAAGAGTTGTATAATCCACTCATTGGTGAATGATGAATGATGAAAATACTACGGATCAAGATCAATCATGGATATACTTTCATCCATGACAAACGTTATTCAATAATCGATCTAATCCCAGGTAGGGAATGAGTTTTGTTTGATGTTCCTTCCCCATTATTTTTCCCCTAAAAAATGTTTATTATCCAATGAACAAGCTAATCCATGGATCATGTGTTTTGTAGGTGGAGTTTAATTTCCATTATTGGTATTTTTATTGGGTTGAATCATGCTAGAATTGTTTACTATTTTCCCCCATTCTTCAATTCTAACATGAACGGATCAAGGCCGATTCGAACAAGGCCATGATCTGTTCATCATGGGATTTCACGTGCTTTTACTCTTTCCCCTAAATTTATTCTTGATATTTATTAAATGCATTGATCTAGAACAAGATATGAGACCATAAAATCACAAGGTGGTGGCAGCATGAGGCAGATGCTCCGACTGTTTAGGTGGGTTGCGGTGAGGCAAGGAGGCCGATGGGGCGGTCGACAACTGGGCCAGAAGGACCCGGTAGAATAGCTGCCGGCTTGATGGCTGGAGGAGGTATCATTTCTTGGTCTAGGTGGGACTACGGTGGTGGGACATCCCATGACCGGGAAGGCTTCGGGCAATGACGATAAGGCCACCATCTTGATGGCTAACAGCCTGATCTCGCGATGACAGAAGTTGTGGGCGTCAATCAGGAGCCACAACCAGGTAGACCACAAAGGTAGTGAGTTGGCGACGTGACATATGTTACATATTCTAGGTGGAGGTATGTGGTTTGGGATCATGTGCGAGGGGTTTCTATTAGCCACGTGGATTCATACCAGCATCGCATGATCCTAGGTGACCGTGCGGTGACACGATCGATGACCGTGTCAGCAGAACTAGGCACGACAAGGGAGAGCTATGCCCAGTGTGAGCATTCCATCCCGCACATGCGGGTTGGGCTGGACCGCATGGTTCAATGGGTTGGTTCAGATTGTCCCAGACCAAATAGGGCCAGATCAGGTTGGACCTGGACCCAACCTGACCCTTTTTACAAAAAGGGCTATAACTTTTAAACGAAAGGTCCATTTAATGAGCCACCTACAATGTTGGGACCCTTGTGATAAGGTAGTCATTTTAGACGGATTTGTGGGTTTTTAGTATGGATTAGGTGTGGAGTTTACCTTGGTTCTTTCCTTCAAGGTTTGGTGCAATATTGTGTTAACATCCCTGGACAACAATCCCATCTAGAGGTCGAGTCCCAGATAGAGTTGTTGCATCCCTCCTTAGGACTTGAGTGATCATCTATCACCCATGATGGAGTTATGTTGGAATTTATGTGACCTATGTGCACAAAGCATTAATCCTCCATCTAGTGGGCTATATCAGTATGGTTCTTAGTATTCTCGATGGATAATCCACTATATTACGAGCCACATCAGTAGGGTTGTCAGTATTCTCTAAGAACAATCCCCTACCATGTGGATTAACATAGATTTGGTTGTCAGTATTTTTTGGGAAGAATCCTCTCTCTGTATAACATAACCTTGACCAGTGTATTCTCTTTGGGAATGACCCAAATTAGTGGGACCTATTTGTAAGAGTCCCCGATGACATCAAGGCTCGAGGAGTGATTTCACCTAGAACGAGTGTGCCTCGAGAAAAATCCTATGGCTGATGATTGGTTGTAACTTACCCTCTTTAATTTGTGGATAGTTATGAGAATATCTGGACAATATTGGTATATTTATTATAGAAATATACTTGTGTAGAGATGAACATGAATTCCTTTGTATTTTTTCCTTTCTAGTTTTGGGGTGTCCAACTGAGTATTGTTTTACTCACCCCTACACGGGATTTTCCCACAAGTGTTTTGTATTTTTCAGACAATAGACGCTTTGAAAGAGTATAGGGTGGAAAAAAATAGGTTGTTCCTAGTTAGATCAGACAAATGGGGCATACTTCTATAGCTTCACACAACTACCCCTCACTTACCCTTTAGGTAGGGTATTCTGTGGAAAAGTTTCAGGAGATTGTTCTTTCACTTGTTTTTAGTATTTCTTTTGGTGGGATTGTATTCTATCCAATTTCACCTCTTTGAACATACTTTCCTATTTCACTCTAGTTGTGGTTTATATCTAGTATCTTTGATGCATAATTTACTTAGATTTTTTACATTTCAACATTTGTGGGCTTGGAGATGTGTGTGTGCATATAGGTACTTAGAAAAATGTCTCCCATTTTTGGGATATATCTACTCGGTGCTAGTCGCCAGCCCCTGACCTATCAAAGGTGGTCTAGGGGTAGTCACAACATAGGCCCCACTGGGACGGGTTGTGATAGAGTGGTATCAGAGTGGTCGGTTTCACATTGGGACCGAGAGTCTATGAGATTGGTTTGGGGAAACAATGTTTAGTGTTTCGAGTCATGATTTCAGGCCAGGGACTCCAGTGTTAGTGCAGCGACTGACATATCCATACACCAGGACTCCGAGCACCTGTTTCCAAAATTGGTACATGAAAACATTGGTTTTGGGGAAATTAATGGTACTTGCATCATATAGGAATGAGTTATGTTTTCCATGTCCTTCTTGATTCATCTCTCTCGATATATTCTATTAACTATGACTCATCTTTATTTGTTTCAGGATGCATACACATAGATTTCTAGCCATGATTCTATTGCATGACCAATAGGATAGTATAACTAGAGATGATGTGTCAATATAGGTAACTGTACCAGAGATACTCCCCACATAGGAGATAACACCTCCAGGTGGTGCACCGGTGATACCACCTCCCATTGAGTAGTAGTTACTACCAATGATATTGGTAGAGGATGCACATAGGTTAAGTGAATTTCATGAGTTATAGAGACAATGACCTCCCTGGTTTTGGGGAGAGACAGACCTCTGGGTAGTTGAGGATTGGATGGAAGCAATCACTCATGTCTTCCATCTAGTGAGGATGCGTGTTGACCAGATGCATGTCCTAACTGCGAGCCTTCTTCAGGTCTCAGTGGGAAGATGGGGGACCTTAGTGGCCAAGAAACATGATTAGGCGACTCTCTCTTGGGAAGACATTGAGTGAATATTCAGGGAGGAGTTATTTCTAACTACATTACACTCTGTGTGTATCTAGGATCTCCTGCATCTATAGCAGGGCAGACTAACAGTAGTGGAGTACTCAGCGAGGTTCACCAACTGGTCTCATTACTCAACATATATGGTACGAGACCCATTATTCAGGGATCAGACCTTCGAGCTATAAAGACCAAGAATTTTTCATGCAATTTTTTAATTATAGAAAATTATTATGAGTCTGCAAAAATTAGAGGCGTGTGATTCCGAGGCCCGGTGTTCCCAAAATGAAATTATGAATTTTTTTTGGGTATGTTCATTAAACTCATGAGCAATATTTTGTAACTTTTGAACTGGTTCTCAGAATTGAAATCCGAGGACACCATTGAACTCACTGCACTGATATTTACTAAAGGATACCTTCACCTCGACCACAGTAGGTCGATAGGAGTAGTTGTTTTTTGCATTTTTTGTAGAGTATTAAATTAAATAAATATAATTTATTTAAAAAATGTATCCTCCCATCTCTCCTTTGAAATTCTGGTAGTGGGGACCACATGAGGGAGGTCAATCATTTAATGCTGGGCATTATATGCCTTGTTACACAAAATGTGTAACCATAATTTACATTAATTAATAGGATTCATTAATTCTAAATTAATGAAATCAACTTTTTAATCAAGAGTAATATTAACTCTTCTTGAGGGGATTGGGGGTGGATTTTCCATTAGAAAAATGGAGAGGAGGATCTTGAGGATCCTGACAAAGAACAGATCCACCAAGAAAGGTCGTAGGATCGTCATTCGAGTGTCATCGTTGGAAGCTTATTGCAGGGATGACGAACACCAACACCACCTCCTATCACGAGCGTTCTCCGATGAACAAACAAGGTAGGGAATTGTTCATTTTTTGTTCTTCGTGTTGAATCATTGTTTTAAATTTATGAATCTTTTGATATAAATTTCACATTGAGGGTACGGGCCAACCAAACATGACCCGATCCCTCTGCTACTTCATTGTTGACATGTTCTTCATGGGCGGATCAATGGGCTGAGTGGAACCTGACCACGTCATCGGCGACCGACGTCGGCAGGGTATAGGTAGAGGTCGACACACCGGCCGACCGCGATGGTGGAGGTGGTGCAACCACACCGTCAAAAGAGGCTACAACATGTTAACCGCGGTGGAGGATGGTGGAAGCCGACACACTGGACGACCGCATGGAACTGGGGCGGTGTGCATCCTCGCTACCGGTAGAGGAGGAGGCTACGGCTACTGAGCTGCAGCGGTGCAGCTAGAGGGTGGACGACACCCGACTGACCACTGGAAGGGGAGCCGGCCGGAACCCCAATCGGCTGCGTCACGCCGAGCAGGACCTACTCCAGTGAGTCCCACATGCTAGAAGGCGTCGTCATGTGGTGCCTCCGAGATGGCCAAAAACGAAAATCCCTTGGGCCATTTGGGAATTCGGGGGGGGGGGGGCTCCTCCAAGTGGAGTCTAGTGCGGGCCTCACCACAGCAGACCACACCTAGCCAAGTGAGCCATTCCCAACAGGATGGGGTGCCCCATTGTGGGTTAGGATGGACCATGGCCTAGTGGGCTAGGCCCACTACGGTCCATCTCATCTGGGCCAGGTCAGGTCGGGTCAGACTGGACCCGGGCCCATCTGGACCCAGAAATGCCTTTTTTTCCATATCTTGAGAACCAGGCCTTCATTTTTAAACTATCTACAGTGACAAAAACCTTGAATCGACATAGTACTTTTGGTATAGTCCACTTGAGTTTTGGATAAAGTTGGAGTACAGATGTGTTGGATAAAACCTAAATCCAACCGGGCCATCAGAATGAAAACACTAATAACTTACAGATGGGGCGTCTGATTAACACACTGGCAGTTGCGTTGGATCCCATTTGACATGAAAGAACTTCATTATACTTCTTCATGGGACTTCGTGGTAGTTAAAGTATCGTCTAATGGATTGAAGAGAATATCCTATCAGAATCAAGCGTGCTTAGTTCGAGAACCTTGTGGCTGGCTGTACTTGAAGAATCTACAGATCCTATGTGGGTCATCTTTAGATCCTGTGTGGCTCACCTTTAGATCCCATGTGGGTCATCTTCAGATCCTGTGTGGGTCATCATCTTTAGATCTTGTGTGGTTCATATTCAGATCTTGTGTTGTTCATCTACAATCCTGTGTGGGTCAAAAGTAGAGCTTCTCGATGAAGTAAGATGATCTAACAATACAACTAATCATCTATACTTATGTACTTATGTTATACCCTATGTGAGATGAGTCTTTACCTTATGGTACAATTCTGTATGGTGATGCCTTCGTGGTATTATTCTGTGTGGCATTACCTTTTTGGTACACTTTTGTGTGGTGATACCTTCATAGTATTCTTCTGTGTGGTGTTACCTTTGTGGTACTTACCTTCGTGGTGTTAAATTTGTTGTATACTTTCCTTCGTGGAATAGTTTTTCTTTTGGCTAGGGATTTGGGCCTTGTGTTTACTTGTGAACGAGATGGGTACACTTGATAACTTAGGTATATGTATGGGCGTATACCTATGTAGGGTTGACTATTGTTTCATGCATGTGAACATGGTGTTGCTTTTTGGACTATCCTTCGTGGATTATGAGAGACCTTTGGGGGTACTGGGGTCCCTACTGAGTATTGTTATACTCACCCCTGCACAAGCTATGCCTACACCTTGATGTATCTTGTGCAAACTACGGACAAAATTGATTGGGGCTGAGGGTGCCAAGACTAGAGGCTGCTCGGAGGTGGACCATTAGACGAGACATATCGCAGAGACGACTGTTCAAGAGCTGTACTTAACCTTCAGGTAGGATCCTTGGTGGGTGTTCATAGGAGTTGTTTTCTATTTTACTTGTACTTTCCTGTTGGGCTTCTATTCCGTCCCCCTTTACTTACTGTACTCACCCTATTTACTATATAGTTTACTTCGTGCTTGCATCTTGCTGTGTTCTTGGATTGTGTGAGTTTGTAGGTTAAAATGCAATGCCCTCCCAGTTTTAGGGATATACCTTTCTAGGGATAGTCACCAGCCCCTGTCACAGGGAAGGCATGCTTGGGGAAGTCACGACACGGGCCCCAGGGGATGGGTCGTGACACGAGTATAGGATATTCTAGGAGATTAGAGTGTCAATAATATCCCTTATCATTCCAACTTATGATGGGATACTGGAGTGAGCTCTGCTCGTAGATAGATTTCTAATGGAGCATGCGCCAACAGTGGGAGCTACTGGCATGCACTAGGTAGAAGAGTCTTTGGCAGTAGGTAACTTACAGAGGTCACATGGGTCCAAGAGGGTCAGGATATTTAGAAGATGACCTAACCCCAGGACACCGGGTCAGTGGTGAAGGGATCCCATGGTGGATCAAGTCATCGCAAAGATAGATGGTGTCAAGAATGCGATGTCTAAGGGCATCTGGTGGGAGATTGTCCTACCCAACATTCAATGGATCGGGGGATGGTCAAGGGACTACCGAGGCAGAGGCAGAAGTTCGAGTAGGGTGGTTTGTAGGGTGGAAGATGTGGAAGGGGAGTAGGTAGAGTAGCGGGCGGTGAGAAGAGGTTCAGGGTACTACCACCACGACCCCCATGTGGTCAACCACTAGATCAGAGAGTTGGAACTATGATAAAATTACCATTTAGTAGCGGTTTAAACTACCACTATATGGTTCTATAGAAGTTTCAAAAAACCACTGATAAAATGGGTGTCTACATTCAACACGTGTTTGTTTCTTACATTTAGTGGTGGTTTCTAGAAATTGTTGTAGAAGTTATATTTCACAATAGTTTTCTTAGTTTTAGTGGCAGTTTTTCCTAAAAAATAATTGGGATCTAGCAGTGATTTTAACCGAAAACCTAAAAAAATACCATAATATAATGGTTGTTTAAACAGTCTTGAAAAAATCCTATATATAGAATCATTTTAAACCGCCACTATCTCATGCATTAAAAAAACAAGCTGTAGGTTCTGCAACCCCATAACCTCTAGCCATAACAACACAATAGTGACACTGAAAATTTGACCAGATCATCAAATATATCATCAACATACAAGTAATAAAATGTATGTTAGATCTAAAGAATAAACATACATTGATTCTCACAAAAACATAAAGAATCAACACATTGACTAAGGAAAACAACACATTGAAATAAATAATACATTTTTCAATACATTGGGATAATCAAACAAGGAACAACACATTAAAAGAATCAATAATATATAAAAACATTGAAATAATCAACACATTGAAATAATTTATAATACATTTTCAAATATATTGAAAGAATCAATACATTTCTCATTGAATGTACGGTTATTCTATAAACTATTACACAACACATTTCTAAGGAAAACATAAATTTAATACATTTAAAACTAGCTATAAAGAATCAACGTACTTCCATTAAAATGAGGATTCACATGTTAAAACTAAATCCACCAACATTAAAAACAAGATAAATTAATTTAATAATAAATAAATAATTCTAAATATGAAACCATCCATCATGAATACCATTTTCTTCAAAAGGGTCATTAAGGATTCAAAACCGATAAGCAATGCTTATCCAAAAGAGAAATAACCCTAAATATCCATAAATGATCTAAAATTTCACAAGAGAATTAAAATTGACTTGGATTTATACAATGGGTAAATAAATTATGAAATACTAGGACTTACAACACCGATCCCACCCCTTTATGAGATCACGAAAAACAACATAGATGCCTCTATGTTCCTATACCAATAAGAACCCATAAAGTTCAAGTTACCCGATTATATCCCCACAGATTATTCAAGACCAACAAGATAGAGCTAAAAAAATATAGTTCATATAGAAATAGAGCAAAAAATCACCCAAAAGGTATATCACCCAACACATCAAGATTGATCTTTAATCAAGATGGTGAAAACAAAGGATACTAATTAAACATAGGGTCTGATAGATAGGGGTTATCTTATATGTTATAGGCTTGAGATATCATTGTATGGATAAGTGATATAGGACCTTAGTTTTGTGAGAGATAACATAAAATGATCCTTGGTCAGTAGTATTGGGTCATGATGAGATATTTGGAAAAGGTATATAATTTACTATAATGGATGGGGTTAGATAGAGATTACAGTCTTAGAGAAAACCATGGGTTTTTTGTCATGAGTTGACCTATATGGACCCTAATTGAAACACTAGTAAGCTGATAGTGACACCACAAGTTCACCCCCAATATTTGAAGGGCTAGAGACAAGAATAGAGTGATAATATCACTAAAGTGTTCGGATTTATCCTATTGTACATGAACACACACACACACACTCAACTCTATGAAATACTGCATAGGTATAATAAAATTAAACCTCTCAGTGTAAAAAATTCATGTAGCAACCTCTATAAATACATTAGAATGAGATAGATAAATATCCAGGAAAGGAAAAGGGTAAAATACATGCCTAACCAAGAATAAGGAAAGTGGGTCCCAATCTAGAAACAACTGAAAGAGAAAATAAGAGGAGTTCCCAACCCAAGATCCTGAAGTCAGGCCACAAAACATGGTCAGTGCCCCGACTTACTTCTATATTCTATAGATAGTAGGTCCCCTAAGTACACCATCTACTAGTTTTCTGTATAAGAAAAAAATCATTAATGTAAATCCCATGTAGGTGTGAGTATAAAAATACTTAGTAAGACACCATGAAAAAAAGCGAGAAATATAAAATATAATAGTTAGATCAAACTATATGTAAAAGAGAGACAAGAAACTAAACATCATATATGATCATATTGAAATTTCAATCTCCATAGCCAGTTGAAACACAACATATAGACACAAGGTTGTACAACACATACATAGAGAACCTGTTGTCCCGATCCCATATAAAATATAATAAAAATATAAAAAATACCCACATTGGATGTAATGATACATGAAAAAACCCTATCTACTAATCATTGCCCAATAATGAACTCTACTTGTCACCCTCTCTATCTCCATCTCTACTTCCTGCTACAAACACCTGTAAGACATTATATTAAAAATTTAACAATGTTGTATATTTATATTTAAACTTTAAATCAATAATATTTTTTAAACTAAATGATTTTTAAGTTTTTGATTTACCTTATCACCACCATTCATCACCTGCAATCCCCATTTTCCAGCCAAAGACCTCAGATGTTAATAGTCCCAAATCCATCCACGCACTTGACCAGGATGCTCCTTCCCAAGGACTTTACCAACTGAGTCATCCTAGGAGACTGAGTAGGACTGTATGGGATTGATATCACATAGTTATTTAATTTTTACCTATAAATATAATATCAGTCATATTAGAAGATATGTATATTAATATAGTGACAACTAATAATAATTTATTATAATGAAAAATGAATTCATACCCTAACTTCTTTTGAAGGATCATTAACAAAAATCCTATCATATTTTTTATAAACATTAAAACACACTTTAGTTTGGGATACTTGGTGGCCTAAACTTGGTAACTGCATTAAACAAAGATAAATCAACAATTTAATATATTAAACAGATAACATTATCTAACAAATACTTAAACTAATAAAAATATTACCAGAGTTGATCGAATTATAGAAAAACTCTTTGACCCCGGAATGTGAGTATAAAACTTTATCTTAAGAATTCCTGTCATTTAATCAAATAAAATTAAGTTCAGAACATATATTTCAAAAAATTCATGCAAACAAAAAATAGAAATTATAACTAATGCACAGTAATAACAAACAAAATGTACATAACAATGATAATGAATGATTACACAAATGACATAAGTGGTTGATAAATGAATGTATAATTATACATAAAATCATTTTCTCCTTCAATAATGTTAGTTTCATCCTCCATAGTTACTTTATCTACTTCATCCAATATTGAAAGAATAATATTTTCAATATCATGATGGAAAAATAAGTCCACTTCTTGTTATTGATGGGATTCAATGTAAGAGTTCAAATCTTATACTTTATCACACATATCATACAAGTCTCTTTGTTTTACATGAGAAAATACACTCCACCCTTCATCCACGACATATTTAAAATAATATACCATTTTATCTTATGATGATAAGATATATAGATCATGTAGTTCATGGTCACCAACATCCATCAAGCGAGAGAAGTTCACAGAAGTAAATTTCAAGGAATCTCTTTTAACACCCTTAATAATATACACCCAATTGAATTTGAATAAAACAACTAAAAAATGTATGCGGTATTTTAATTCAATAATATTTTGAAATTTTCCATAGTATTCCACTTCATCAAACATAAATATACCACTATTCTATGTTTTCAAACCCTCTTCCCGATCAACTGTACGTAATCTAAAGCCATTCACGTTGTAAGCGTTGAAATTTCTAGCTTGTTTTAGAGGACCCCAAGCAAGAAACATCAAATATTTTGACAACTCTTCTCGAGTATTATAATTAATGATCTAAAAAATTAATATAGATTATTAGATTTACAAAATATATGTATCAACCTAATATCCACATTGATTGAAATATTTATGAACCTACACATCGTGCAAACCATTCTACAAGCTCTTTATTAACAGATTTTGTTATATCTTTTTCATTTCCTATTTTTCCTCTCATTCATATCTTTGTTTGAATCATGAACTCTTCAGTAAATGGATCTACAATTTTACTATTCATAAACACATATCTATGTGCCTATAATAATTCCATTTATATTAGTGTAGCATTTGAGCTACTCCCAACTGATCAACCAATAACATGAAATATTTTTTATTTCCCATGTATTTCATATTGAGTTGATATATCTTTAACGCTTAAAACTTGATTGAATCTTACCTCAATATCATCCAAGTATCTAGAACAAAAGTTAAGACACTTCTCTGCCAAATATCCTTCATAAATAGAGCCTTCAGGTTGATATTTATTTTTCATCTATGATTTCAAATGCCCAAGATATATGTGAAAAAAAATAAAAAAAATAATTAGGTATTTAATGAAGTGAAAAGAATCGTTTACTGAAATAAAAAACATATAAATAAAGTAACACTAGATTGGATACAACCATGAATATGTACAAGGCCTCCTAATTTAGCTTCCTCAACTAAAGGCATAGTTAAATTCATTATGATAGTAAAAAGAATGGAAGAAAGATCATCTCCATTGCACAAAGTTTCAATAAAAATCTCTCCAGAAGGTTGTCAACTTGAAAAGGATGTAGATTTTTATCACATAGTTTCTAAAAAATGTTCATAATTGGAGTACAATAGCAGTAACCATTTTAGGTAATAATGTACACAATGCCAATGAAAGTAAATGCTGTAACAAAATATGTGAATCATGGATTTTAAATCTGTGTAACCTATAATTATTTAAGTCACCACACCTTGAGATGTTACTTGAATACCCATCACATACCTTCATATATTTTAAAATTCAAAGTAATGTATCTTTATCACTATTTTTCATAAAAAAATTTCTGAAGCATACTTTCCATTATCATCTGGCCAAAGATCACACTATATGTTCATTGATTGTAAGTCTTTTCGAGCATTGAGATGATCCTTCAAATTTCCATGATCGTTAAGTAATGTGAAGATCTAATTGTCACAAAAATTATTCTCAATATACGTCACATCAACATTACGCTGCAACAAATTAAATTCCCAATATGGAATTTTGAAGAATATACTTTTTCCTTCCATTGTTGCATTCTGACTTCACTTGAAGATTCACTTCGAACTTGTTTCCCACTATCATTCAAATGATTCACCTTCCACAATTATGTTTCAAAATTTCCAAGTTGTGCCAATATTTTAGAACCTGTTAAAAAATTTGTTGGTGGTCTAGGATCAATGAAACCATTAAATTTTGACTTGTTCAGCTGAAATCTATGAGATGCATTGAGAAATATTCAATGACACAAGAAGAACCATTTTCTACTATGAGATAGCTATTCAGGATCAAAATCAAAGTTAAAAATAGGAAAAGCGAAAACCATGTAATTGTTCCAACCGGATAAATTCCCAAGTCTAGGAAAGTAACTAATTTTTCATATTAGAGCAGCTTGCTTTTTGAACATTTTTTCTAGAAGATGCATCATATGTCTCAACACTGTTGCTCTCTAACTCCTGTAATTCTTCAATTAAAGGCTGAAATACATCAATATCATTTCTAGGCATTTTTTTTCTAGTAATAATCATCTAAAAAATAAAATATTTTTGTTTCATACACATCAACATAAGTAGATTTTAAGGGATCCAAACAAGCAGCCAAATTCTATAATTGGTACTTAAAGTCCCAAATGGGTTGAATTCATTAGTAGCCCATTACAATAAAAACAATTTAGGATTAGATGAGAAATCTGGATATAATAAATCAAATGTCTTACATGATTGTGAATCTCTTAGATATTGCATTTACCCATCATTGTTATTATCTACATAATTCAACTTCATGTGTTCAGCAGTTTTCAATGACATGAATAATATTTTCAATCAAGTATTTAAAGAAATGTAATGAAAAACTATTATAGGTATATTCACATTCATCTTCTTCTTTATAACAGTATATTGATTCAGACTTCCTACATCACCCATAGACCACCAACTATAGGAAGAACATTTCTTGCAGTCATGTTTTCTCAAATCCTCTCCCCAATAAAGCATACAATCATTGGGACATGCATGATTTTTGTATTATTCAGACTAATCTTGATAACAAATTTTTTCATATCATAAAAATACTTAGGGATCTATGCTTCAGTAAATTCATCACAAAATAATTCCAATATCTTGGAAATCATCTTATTTGTAATTCCACATAGGCATTTGATATAGTACAACTTCAAAGGAAAAGAATGTTTTGAATATTTCAAACATCCACTATATAACTCTTGATTTCCATCATCAACTGAAACCTGAAACACATATATATGCCCAGTAAAGTTTTCTATTATATTATTCTCCACAAAATCAAGAAAAGGATCCAATTATATGTTACAATCTTGGTATGGTTGTCCTACAGTCTCAAAAACATCACTTGTCATGTTTCTATTTGTAGCATCCTCAACTGGTTGTTATGATATGTTTTGATGTTGATGTTGGTGTCTTGAAATTACAAATGCATCATTTATAAGGTTTTTTATTTCATTGTCCATTTTCAATGAAGTTGGGAGCTCATTCTATGGATTGAAACAAGTTCTCGACCTTTCTGTAATGTTCGATTCTCCATGCCAAATCCTACACAAATATTGAGCAGGTAATTACTTCAATATCAAGTGTTCATAAACTTTATATCTCCCAAAACATCTTCTAAATTTACATTTAGTACATGAACATCTTATTCTAGCATCAATAGATCAATTGGAAATTGAAAAATCTAAAAACACCGACAAATCCTTAGTATACTAAGGTGTGTTACTCGGTAATGTGACCCAGCTTTTATCCATATATATCATAATTTACCTACACATTATTAGAATAAAATTAAAACACATAACTATTAATAAATAGTAAAACACTAGTTGAAAAAAATATGAATATGTTAAATAAGGTTTTCCTATATAAATAAACAAGAAGGGATCAAGAATTAATTTTCATGACTCCGCGAGTTCAATCACCAAAATTATAAATAATTATATTTATAAAGGGATGAATCATGAAACATAAATTCTTTGAGGTTAAATAATTTTTAACTCTATATATGTTTTCACACTTTAAATAACTTAATACAATTTTAAAATTCCAATTAAATTCATTCATGTACATGTCATTAAAGTAATATATACCAAATATAGAATATGCACATGGATATCATTCTAGTGATAGAGGAGATGAAAATTTAAAATAACAACTTCCTAAATAACATTATATTCCATAAAAAACTCAATCAGAGTAGAAAAATGAAATAACAACAATACCACAACCATGGTAACCAGGACATACCACTGAAAAGGTTTTCAGGACTCACCTATATATGGTCTATCACAAGATTCGATAAAGTAATCATATTCCCTTCTTCCATCTACCCAATTTACAAAATGAACTAAATTATCTGATGTCACATTATAATTATCTATTCTAGAATCATCATATGAGATGAGTTTTGACATACCTAAAGCATTCTAACACATATGCAAGTGGTTGAAAACTTGTTGCAAGGTACTAATCAATATTCTATGGTGTAAAAATACATCAAATTAGAGTATAATATAATATAAAAATAATCGAGACATCTACCACATATCAATGTAAATAATAAAATAAAAAAAATTATATAATAAATGCCATGAATAATTCATATTGTCATACAAACACTAATCACCCAAGGGATGATGAAAAATATAAAATAAATCAAAAAATAAACACTATAAATCTAGACCTACATCCATCCTCATGCCTCAACACACCCTATCTAAACATATGCATCAATATTTATAATACTTATCAATTACACATGATGTGCTTGGATGAAGTCTAAATATAAGGTATGAATACACATAGGGGTGCCCCGTGAATGGTGTGAGAAATATATCTCTATAGGGTCTTACTAGGTTCCCCTAGTATATTCTATCATATTCATGTATACATAAGGAATAAAATAAAAATTCCACACAAGATCATTTAATTTTATGTTAAAACCTAGAAAACAACCATGAATTATCATTAAATGGTAGGAAAATTATTTTTTAATATTTTTTATATGTAAGAATAGATAGAACACCAATATGATTTAAATTATTCTCAAAATGTCCACAATAATATTTTTAAAGATATAAAAGTAATTAAAGACATTATTTAAGGGTTTAAAACCAATAAAAGAACCTAATATTTTCATTAAATCTTATTACAATTATTACCAATAAAATTTTGACATATAAGAAAGGATGCCACATATATATGAAGGCTAGTTTGCTTGGAATGACCAAAAATTTAGTTTTATTATTTTAAAATTCTTAAAACATACGAGTAATGCTTAAAACATAGAAAATGACCCTGGTTTTATTTGAATTTTTAACCAATTATTATTTAATAATAATTAAAATGTATAAATGAATGAAACATTAATCAATGTGTGGTTTATTTAGAATAACCAAAAATGTTTTTTAATGATATAAAATTCTTTAAAAACATGTTTTAGAGGGTTAAATTCTAGAAAATAACTTTGGATTATTTTGAAATATTAGGAAAATTACTGGTGATTAATTTTTGAAATATAAGAAAAAAATCACATCAATCCAAGTTTTGGTTCTCTTTTAATGAATGAAATTGAAAAAATTATTATTTTATAACTCTAAAATATGCTTACAATGTTAAAAACTAATAAAACTACCCTTAATTGATGTGAAATTATATGGAAACAATCATTAAATATTTATTAAATGTAATAATATATAGTACATCAATCCAACATTTTGTGTGATCGAAAAGATCACAAGTTCATTTTTGAAAATATAAATTTATAAAAACATGATTCTATGGGTCAAAACCTTAAAATTGACATTGGATTATCATGAAATTTTATAAAAGTGACCAGTGATTAATTATTAAAATATAGGAATCGATTATCATCCCACTTCATTATCTATAAAGGTAGGATTCATTGATCTCATATGACAATGTACCATGGCACAACCCTCTCATTAGAGGTACTTAACTAAATAATACTAAATAAAGGTCAACTTATCACACTACCTAGATCTTAGTGTGGTACACGATCAACTACATGATGTGATAAGGAACAATCATACTTTTAGTAAACCCACTCTATCATAGATTGTTCTATCCTGAAGGAACCATCCCACTTAGAATTCTTAGTATGTCCCAAACCACCCTCAACATGGTTTCACTCACCATGGTTGTAATGTCTAGTCATCTAAAGTCATCACTAGGTCTAATAATCTATGACCTACTTTACTATACATTGAAAAAAATCTTAGAAAACCCATTTATCACCTTATACACAACAAAAAAACAATGGCCTCCCCCCAACTATATCGAAAAAATTGCATTTTGGTGAAATAGTTATCGGGTGATCCCAATTCACCCAGGTGATCAAGTAAACCTATCTCAAGCACAGGAGACCCAACACCATCATATCTCCTTTACTCAACAACAATATTCCCCTATAAATTCTACTAAAATCTATAAAATATTCTTATAGTGATAATTCATGAAAAAATAAGAATATTTTCTTGAATTTTAAGGACCACCAATGTTAATATTAATGTTAGAACCTAAAAAACACTCCTTCAGACCTCATCCAATATCATACATGCTGTATTTGATTCGTATTAACTCTCGAAATTTTTATAAAATCACATAACATTAATAACTACCTATAAATAATTATAATTTTTTATTTACTTTAAAAAATAGGCATAAAAAATAGAAAACACACCGGGCAGTACTATCACAATGAACAAATGTATAACACCCATTATATGGTCTATGGAGCAGTCTCTAAACTATACTAGAAAAGAACCTATGATGTAACACCCATTTAACCATCAATATCATCCAATTTTGGGAAAAAACAAAAACAAAATTGTTCAGTTTGTTACCTTCACTTACCCCTCATCCTTTGAGGGGTGGTGAGGTGGGGGTCAGGATCAGCAGTGAGGGGTGATGAGGCGAGGTGTGGCGAGGTGAGTTGCGACAAGGTGAGGTGCGGAAAGGTGAGGTGCATCGAGGGATGGTGAGGTGAGGCAAGGTGCATAGAGGCAAGGCACGATGCGGTGAGGTCCGGTGATTGGTGGTGATGGGCTAGGGCTTCGAGGAGTCAGTGAGGTTGGGGCATTGGGGGGGGGGGGGGAGGGGGTCGAGATTTTTGGGGGAGGGGGAAAGTGTCACTTGTATTAAAGTTTTTAATCATTTAGCAGTGGTTTATAAAAAACCATGACGAAATTATTTTAAAAAAATTAGGGTCAGTTTACTAAACCGCCGCTAAAAAATTGCCGCTAAATGTTCAGTTTATTATATTGTGGTGGAAAAGGATGATAGTAGCTTTAGGTTATGGAGTATTATGACCCCATTGCTCCAGAAATGATTAGAGGTACAATCTGTGTATTTTCCACCCAAGCTGCAGTTTTGATAGACACATGTTCGAGTCACTCTTTTCTTACCACAGACATTGTTCAGGGCTCAAAGATTCCAGTTGATCTGTTGGCTAGAACTTTACATTTAATGAATCCTACATGATGGGATTCTATGATCACACACTGGTACCAATAGAATGATCTAAATCTTGGAGGTGAGATCTTTGGCTGGGATCTCCTAGTAGTAGTGTCAAGGCCTTATGATGTCATTATGTGTATGGATTGGTTTTCTATAGTCCATGATCATGTTGACTGTTTTAGGCACAAAGTTAGCTATGTCCATGGAGATGGGACTAGGTTTTACTTTTTCAATGAAAAGAAAATGTGCACATCACATGATGGACTTTCTAGGAGGTGGGTGAAACCAATTACTCACCAGTTGGCTAGCCTCACCCTTGGTGCAGTAAATGATGAGAGTCCCCGGTTTCCTACAATAGTAGAAGAGTATAATGGTGTCTTTCCTGATGATATCCCAGGATTACCTACAAAAAGAGATTTAGACTTTTTCTTTGATATATACCCTGATATTACACTGATTTCTACACCTACATATCAGATGGCTCTCGTGGAGCTTCGTGAGTTGATGGTACAACTGGAGGATTTGTAGAGGATGGGATTTGTGAGGCCTAGTGTTTCACCATGGGCAGCACCCGTTTTATTTTCCAAGAAGGAAGATGGAATCATGGGGCTATGTGTGGAATTATGGCACTTGAATCAGGTGATCATGAAGAATAAATATCCACTACCAAGAATTGACGACATCTTCTACTAGCTAAAGGGAGCGAGGTCATTCTCGAAGATAGACCTCAGGTCTGGCTATCATTAGCTTTGTGCATGGGATGGGGATGTACCGAAGACAAGCTTCAAATGTCAGTACGACTGCTAGGAGTACCTAGTGATTCATTTTGTCTTGAACACTACCCTGAAAGTGTTCACGAGACTCATTAAAAAATATCTTCCTACCCTAATTAGACTGGTTCAATGTGGTTTTGATTGATGACATCT
This sequence comes from Viscum album, assembly GCA_963277665.1. NCBI lineage: Eukaryota > Viridiplantae > Streptophyta > Magnoliopsida > Santalales > Viscaceae > Viscum > Viscum album. The sequence continues at coordinate 1,411,393,752 of OY728133.1, read as the reverse complement.
TGGTGTACTCAGCATTCGAGTCGAAGCATGCGATACACTTGAGGATGGTCCTATACACCCTACAAGAGCACTAACTTTATGGGAAGCTATGAAAATGTCATTTTTGGATTCGAGAGATCCATTTTATCAGACATGTAATTTTAGAGGCTGGAGTTGTAGTGCACTCGGTGATGATTGAGACATTGCTTTCTTGGGAGCCACCTAGGAGTGTGACTAAGGTGAGACATTTCCTGGGTTTGGCTAGGTACCATCAAAGGGTTGTGCTTGAATTTTCCAAGGTAGTATCACCCTTGATGGCTTTGACACAGAAGGGAAATCCCTTTCTATGGATAGAGAAGTAATGCCATTGTTTTTATGAGCTAAGACATACGTTGATGAGTGCTCCCATCTTGATACTACCAGAGGAAGGCGTTGGGTATGTAGTGTTATATGATGCATCAGGGACCAGACAGGGTTGTGTCCAGATATAGGGGAAAGTGGTGATTACCTATAATTCGCAAAAATTGAGACAACATGAGCAGAACTATGTGACCCATGATCTTGAGCTAGAAACAATGATATTTTCATTGAAGATGTGGCAAAATTACATAATGGGGGAGTAGTTTTCCCTCTACTCTAAACACAAGAGACTCAAGTGTATCTTTTCTCATAGGGATCTAAACATGAGACAGAGGTGGTTTCTAGAGTTTATCTAGGACTATGACTTCGAAATTTTCTGTACTCCTAGGAAGGGGAACATGGTGGAGGACACACTCAACATGAGATCCATCTTGTAGTTGCTGAGTGAGGCATCGAGGTTATTTGGACACACTATAGATATCCATTTTGGATTTTGATGCATCATCTTACCTTCAATCTATGGTTTTTACCCCTCATATTTTATAGCGATTCAGGGAGGCATAACTTGGGGACATAGACTGCGAGACCTGACATTCTCAGTTGTCCATAGGGTAGGCCCCTCATGGATATTTGATAGGTGGGGATCACGTCATTCTCTTTACAGGGACTACAGTTGTTCCAGTTTCATTGTGAGAGGAGATTCTAAGAGAGTTTCACACACCCTATTTTTTAGTACATCTAGGTGTGGAAAAGATGTAACAAGATATCCGATGTTAGTTCTCATGGTCAGAGATGAAGAAGTTAGTGGAAGAGTTTGTTTCTTGGTGCCTCACTTGTTAGCAAGTGAAGGTAAAACATCAGCTTCCAGTAGTCTTGACTCAGCCACTCGAGGTTCCAGAGTGGAAGTGGTATGGGATATTGATGGAATTCATGATGGGTTTAGAATGCATGTCTAGGGGATATAATAACATCTGGGTGATCATTTACTGACTCACTAGGTCATCCCACATCCTACCTATTCGGTAGTAGAGATAGGTAGAGGGCTTGGGACACCTCTACGTTCAGGACAAAGTTCAACTTCATGAGGTACCCTCGAAAATCATTTTAGACCATGATTATCATTTCACATATCGGTTGTGGAAGGGACTATATGAAGAATTCATGAATTAATTGCATTTGAGCATGACATTTCATCCCCAAAAGGATGGATAGATAGAGGGAACCATTTAGGTTTTAGAGGTCATGATTCATATTTTCATCCTAGAATTTTTCCATAGTTGGGAGGATCACCTATCTTTGGTGGAGTTGGTGTACAACAATAGATACCACTCCACCATTGGTATGGCACAATTTGAGGCCTTTTATGGGTGACTATGTAGGTCACTGCTATGCTGGACGGACCTAGGGGAAGTCCGTACTCATGGGCCTAGAGTTGGTACATGCTACCACCAAGAAGGTGCAGATCATACAGGAGTGGATGAGGACCAAACAGAGAAGAAAAAAATCATATGAGAATAGACGATAGAGGATCTTGGAGTTCAAGGAGGCAGAAAATGTTTTCCTTCAAGTCTCACCTTGAAAGAGATTATGGAGATTTGGTAGGGGTGGCAAGTTATCTTTAAGATACATCACCCCTTTCCATATTCTGGGTTGAGTTATCTAGGTGGTGTATCACCTAGATCCACCCCTACAGATGCATCAGGTTCATGATGTCTTTTATGTGTCACAACTGATGAAGTGCGTTCATAATCCATCACATGTTATCAACTAGGGTGAGCTGGACATTGATGATGGAGCGACGTTTACAGAATTTCTATGGAGATAGAGGATCGACAAGATCATATCCTTTGTGGGTGGTGGATTCCTTCGGTGTGCATTTGGTGGTATCACAAGAATCTCTAGGAGATCACTTGGGAGTAGGAGCCTCAAATTCATGCTTAGTACCCTCATCTTTTTGTTAAGTAGCCCTTGTTTTGGATTTCCAAGACGTAAATACCTATGGTGGGGAGAATGTAATAACTCATAATTTTCTCCAGTTTATTTTTATAAATTAATTGGGAAAATTCCAAGACCAGGAACTGATACAACATGTGATTCCAAGGCTCAGTGTGATTAGAATGGTTCAATAAAAACTGTTATGTTTTTAATAGCACATGTAAGTGGTTTTACTGAAAAAGTGGAATTACTTCTATATGGGTTCCCAAATCAGAAATCTGAAAAGATCATTGTGTTCAAAATAGTGGGTTTTCCCTAGGCACAACTTAATTTTAGTCGGTTTGGGTCTTTAGTGACAAAACCCTAAAAGTATGTAACCATAAATAAAATATTTATTTAAATTATTTTATTTTAAAATCCTAATAACTCATGAATGGTGACTCAGATTGAAAATCTGAGACCACCATTGAGTTCGTAATGTGTCCTTCCACTTATGTTGGGCCCAACATCGAACGACTTGGGTAAAATTAAAAATGTAATTTTTGGACATTTTAAAGGAGAATAAAATAAACTTAAGAAGTTTATTTTATATCTTTTTATGTTTCAGAGTTTCGCATCAATGCTACAACACTATGACAATTTAGCTTATTTTCTTCCATAAATGAACCATCATGGTGACACTGCAACATAAAAAAGCAGTAACACTGAAGTGTGTTTTCTTCATTTAACATCTTGGTAGGGATACATGATTAGATTCACAATCATGGAGAAATTACCTGGAAGCTCTGGAGAAGAAACTATTGGTGAAACCTATTGTCGGTGAATGCTAAGTGACAATGAGACAATGGATCAAGATAAATTATGGACATATTTGAAACCATGAGGAACATTCTTCTACAATAGATCCATTCCTAGGTAGGTTGTGAGTTTTTTTGATGTTCCTTCCACATTCTTTATTCCCATGATGAATGCAGATTAGCCAAAAAACAGGCTAATCCATAGATGGTGCATTTTGAAGGTGGAGGTTTTTTCCATTGTTGGGATTTTTATCTCATTGAATCATGCTAGAATTATTTACTATTTTCCATATTCTTAAATTCTAACCTGAATGGATCAAGGACCAACCAAAAAAGGCCAAGATCTGTTCATATTGGGAATTCATGTGCTTTTCCTACTTTTCCCAAAATTCTTCTCGTTCTTCGTTGGATGCATCAACATGGAATGGGTTCTGAGACCAAAGTAGTGCAAGGTGGTGGTATCACGAGGAAGAGGCTAGAGGTAGAGGATCCTACCATTTAGGTGGGGCATAGGGAGGCGGTTGGGAAAGGAAGACCTGACAATACAGTTGTCGGCTTGACAACCGGTGACGACAATATCTTTTTGTCTAGTCGGGACCGAGGTGGCAGGAATGCTTGCGATAGGGAATGCTGAGAGTGGTGACGACAAGTAAACCTACTAAAAAGCTGGTGGTGTAACCCTTCAGTGGTAGTGGTCCCAGGCGACGATCCAGAGCTGTAGCCAGGTGGGCCACAGTAAAGATGAGTTTGCGACGCGGCAAACACCTCATTGGCCAGGTGGAGGCACGTGGTCTGGGAGCATATGCAAGGGGGGGGGGGACTAGCCAGATAGAAAAATACTAGAACTATGTGAACTTAGGAGATCAGGAACCGACATGGTCAGCGACTATGTCAGATGGATGATGCATGACCAGGGCGGGTTTTTCCTGGCGGGAGGAATCAGGCCCTCTTGCGCGGGCCGGGATGGAGCAACCAGGTTATTCTAGTGGTCTAGAAAGTTAGACCGCATGTCCCAATGAGCTAGTTCAGACTGTCCTATACTGAATATGTCTTGGTTGGGTCAACCCGACCAGGTCGAGTTGGACCTAGACCCAACCGGGCCCTTTTTACAAAAGGGATGTAACTTTCAAATGAAAGGTCCGTTTGATGAGCCGTCTGTGGGATTGGAACCCTTGCATTGATTCAGTCCTTTTGAGATGGATTTGTGGGTTTTTAGTATAGAAAAATGTCGGTTCAGAGTTTTCCTTGGTTCTTTCCTTGATATTTTAGTGTGGTATTGCACCCATATCACTGGAAAACAATCCCCTCTAGAGGTTGAGCCCTAGATAGAGTTGTGGAATCCCTTTTTATAAATGGAGCGATCCTCTATCACCCATGATGTATTTTTGTTGGAATTGATGTGAACTACGAGTTCAGGGTACTAATACTCCATCTAGTGGGCCGTATCGGAAGGTTTTTCAGTATTCTCAGTGGAGAATCCCCTATATTATGAGCCGCATCAGTAGGGTTGTCAGTATTCTTTGAAAATAATCTCCTATGTTATGGATTAATATAGATTGGGTTGTCGGTATTCTTTGGGAATAATCCACTCTTTGTAAAGAATGAACTTGACCAATGTATTGTCTTTAGGTAGGGCCCAAATTAGAAATACCTCTTTGTAAGTGTCCCCGATGACATCAAGGCTCGAGGAGTCAGTTCTCCCAGAAGGATCATGCCTCGAGCAAAATCCTATGGTTAGTGATTGCTTGTAACATACCCTCATTAGTTTTTGGTTGGTTGTGATTATATATAGATAATATTGTTATATGTGTTATAGTAGTATACCTATGTAAAGCTAACCATGCATTCCTTTATGGGTTTTCCTTTATGGTTTTAGAGTGTCCAACTGAGTATTGTTTTACTCACCCCTGCATGAGCTTTTCCCACACATGTTATGTATTTTTTAGATGATAGAAACTTATATGGAGTCTAGGGTGGACCAAGACTAGGTGGTTACCATTGAGATTTGACAAATGAGGTGTACTCTGACAACTTCAGGTAGCTTTCCTTCACCTACCCTTTAGGTAGGGTTTTCTACGGATGAGTTTTAGGATATTGTGCTTTCACTTGTTTCAATATTTCATTTGGTGGGCTTGTATTCTGGCCCGGTTCACCTACTTGTACTTTACATTCCTATTTCACTATGGTTGTGGTTTATATCTATTAGTTTTCATGCATGGTTTACATAGAATTTTTACATTTCAACATTTATGGGCTTGGAGATGTGTGTGTGCATACAGGTTCTTAGGAAAATGCCTTCCATTTGTGGGATATGCCTACTCAGTGCTAGTTTCCATCCCTTGGACTATCTAAGGTGGGCTTGGGGTAGTCATAGTGTGGGACCCACTAGTATGGGTCATGAAATATGCACCTAGATTATTCTACATTTCTTGGTTTCATTTATACACTCCTTATGTTCATTTCTCAATACCTTTTTAAATGAAAACTTGATTAAGGGTAATTTTTCTATCCCTCAATCTTTTAATTTAACAACATTTTAAATTCTTTTAAACATTAATGGTTTCATAAAATAAGTACTATTTTAGGAATAACTATTTTTTCCCTCTAGTTTCAAATAAAATGTCTTATTCTTTTCTTCTTTAAAAGTATTTTACTGATTCCTTAAAAAACTATTTTAATAGTTCATTTCTATATCAAATTATCTACCCTTTATCATGAATTTTTCAAATTAAATCTATAATCATGACCTTTTCTTATTGATTTGAATATGAAAATCCACAATATTTAATTACTTCTTCTATTTTTAATATTTATTAAATATCATTTGATAATGTTTTTTGGAAAGATTATGTCACCCAATACTTTCCATGGGTATTTATTATGATTATTAATTATGTTTGATTCAATTATATAGAACACATATGCATGTACATGTTATAATTTTTTAAATCAGATAGCTCTATATTAAATTATGTAATGTTTATATCTCATGAGATGATGTGTATGGGATTATGGACTAATCATAATCCGTTATGGGCCTTTTTCCACCATTATATGATGCCTCAACAACAAACCTTGACTTATGATTATGATATCATGTATTATGATATTTCCATATTCCTATGATGCCATGATCTTATGATTATATTTTCTTTAGAACATGTTTACATATGATTATTCACGATCCTTGTCTTTTATGATGTCATGTTATTCTATTTGAATCATGCTATTCTTTGTTATCATTATTACTCCCTTACTGAGATTTATGGATCCCAAATTTTTGTTTAGATTTCCTCAGGTTATTATATGAAGTTTTAGAATATAAAAGAGATTGAGGATATAATTTTTGAGTTTAAAATAATTATATTGTTTTTTAGATTCATGTTGATGTTTTATGAACCCATTCTCCAAAATAAATTAGGTATTGAGATACTCAGTTTGTGTTTATTGGATATCTATGTTAAAAATCATGCAATAAGATGTGTAATTGGTTTGGGTTATCCTAGTTAATATTAGATAATTTTTTAGATATTTTTTGGGACCAGGACAAGAATACATTAGTAAAAACCCTAGGGATAGTCTAAGTGTAGGAAAACAACTTGAATTTTTTTTATAAAGTATAGAGTGAGTGGTTTACAAGAAGTAGAATCTATGTATGGATACAAAAAGTGGATGTGTATCTATCACAGATGTACCTAGGAGTTAGAACCATGAAAGGGATCATTAGGTGTTACCATAACATGTAACTAGTGTATAACAAAGAGGATTTTTTGTATACATGTTTTGAATCTTCTGGGGTATTTATTCCACTTTTTGAGTTATATTTTTTATTAATAAGAGAATGTATTAATTGAGGTAAATATGTTGAAGGAGAACTTGATTTAAATAACTAGCTTGGATGTTAAATGAAGATAGTGATTATGAAGTGAGTTGAATGATAATCTATAGATAATTTGATCTTGTTGGTATAAGTAATAAAATATGATTCTTGAGCTAGTTTGTAGTGATAACATATCATTGAAATAGAGACCATGGTAGATTCTGGAAGGTTTAAGAAGATACCACACTAAAATATGTATACCAAGATATGGAAAAGAATAAGGAATGAAGATCATGACCCAATATATTATCCACATCATGTATATAATAAATTAGGTAGTGATATAAAAAATGGTATACAGGACCTCACACTATAGAGTGAGTGACCATGCCATTGGGGAGGCTCAATAAAAGGTCTTGAAACCATAGTGGAAGGTAAAATGAGGTGATATGTTGTAGTATAATGCTATGTCATAGTGAAAGAATGGGTCAAATATTGATGGTCTTGGTGAATTTGAGACCTACAAGCCAAAAATATTATTATAAACCATATCCTTTTATTTAATTTGAGTGAAAACCATTCAAAATTTATTGGTCATGCCACAATGGGGTAGACCATGCCATAGTTTTTAGATTCTAGAAATATGTAAGGAAATATAAAAATATGGCCTCATAAAACTTGTTTGGTTGTTATTCTAACTCAAAATAACTAAAATTTTGAATTAGATAGTGAAGATCAATTGAAAGAAAATCCAAGGGCCAATAAAGAAATGGTTGAAGGAAGTGGAGTGTTTGAATTTGAATTTGAAATTCAAAATTCAAATAAGAATCATATGAAATATGCTTTATAGATTTCTTAAAAGGTAATTTTAGAGTGAGAGGAAAATGAAATGTGTGAGAAGTGAGAAAACTGATAAGAAGAGTGAATTGAGTGTAGCTCTAGGAGATCATTCATCAAGGGAGAAGATCTATTGAACGAGTATTCAAAATATTAAGGTTCTAGATCATTCAGAATCTGGTTGAAGTTTCAAGACCAGTAGGATGAGCATCATCATCAACCATTTAAGATCTTAAAGAAGATGTGAACATGTAGATCTATTTATATGTCTATTCACGAAGGACCATCATCAAGAGGTGTAGAGATAAACCAATGTTTTTCAAAGGTCTTTCTTTATTCTATCATATTTGTGAATAGTTGTATCTTCAAGTGGATTCTATAATCCATGGAACATAGTGGATATTGTATTGTAAAAAATTTGTTGTACATATTAAAGAATCAATATTGAGGGAATAAAAGACATCAAACGAAGTAAGATTTAGATCAAAACATGGTAAATTTTAGTGTGCATTAATTTCATCATATTTATCCACATGGTGAGGTTTTGAAACTATTTTTGAGTGGATCTTATACTTTAATATATTTTATAGGTTTTATTAATAAGGATAATTCATAAAAAGTCTTTACCACCTATTCACCCCACTATTAGTGCTGCCAAAATAGGTCTCTGGAAACTTCAATTGGAATTAGTGGGAGGTTACCTATAAATATCCAAAAAATTTATTATGGAGATGGATAATATTAATTATATGAAAAACTGAGGAGTTCCCAAAATTTGATGGTGAAAAATATCAAACTTAGAGAAATATGATGTTTCCCTATCACTTTTCAATTGGTATTAAGGTCAAATATGATACAATAGTAAGATTTCAACCCATTTTTAAAAATGATCATATGAGACATGCAGATAAAAGGAATTTGGATATGGATGTAAAGGCTTAAAATTACATCTCGATGTCACATATCTGAGAAGGTTTACACCAAGGTAATGGGTCTTACAACTATAAAAGAGTCATGGGAAAAATTTAGAAGTAGTTACAAAGGAAGAATCAAAGGGAAGGAAGCTAAGATACAGTTTTAGAGGAGTATATTTGAGAATATTAAGATGGCTTATGATGAAGATATTGATAGCTATTTCAGATAGGTAAATAAAATAGTCAACAATATCCATGGATGTAGTGATAAATTTGAATAATCTACTATTGTAAAAAAGATTATAAGGAATTTTATATATTGGTTTGATCCTAAAGTTTTAGGTTTGAGAAATCAAGAAGAAATTTCATTGGATAAACTTCACAATATTCTCATTGAACATGAAATGAAGAAGGAAATTTTTTTAAAAAATTAAGAAAAAGTTGAGATAGACTTTGAAGCAATGATAAAAAGGAAAAAGTAAAGTGAGTAAAGAGTTTAATGATTAATATGATTAGAATGTTGAATATTTAAATTAGATTATTACTCTCTTTTTCAAGATATTATTAATGGGAAAATAGAAAGAAAAATGTATGAAATTTCTTATATGTTTTAATTGAATTTATATTGGTCATATTGTAATTTTTTTCCAAATAAGGTTGAGGAATCTGAATCCGATGTGGATGAAAAAAGTCCTTGAATGAAGAAAATGAGTAAGAAGAAGATATATTCCAACCCCAAAAGAAGAATATTTTTAAGAAATAAATGTTCAAGAACTATATTAATTTTTAAATTATGAAACTCAAAATTATTTAAGTATTTATTCGCTTAGAAATTATTTTGATTTATCATTAAATTATTCCTTGAATCATAATTATGAAACCTACTTCCTTCTAAAGGGTTTTATCATGATTATGATTTATATATGGGTTATTTTACTCATATGGAGCACATACGCACACACACACACACATATATCATTATTTTCATTATTTTAAGAGTGGGAACATAATTATATATCACTACAATGAATTGGGTAATGCCTCACTCTCATGAGAAATCATGTATGGTGTATGGGCAGTTAGCCTAATTAGACTATTTATGTGATCGGTGGGCCTAAAATTATATATCCATACAATGAATTAGTTAAACATTTATATATCATAATATTCTTTTTAAGGTATAATGGAGTAAACATAATCCAAAAAGGGATTTTTTCTACTATGTTTATAAGAATTGGTAGTGAACCTAATCCACCATGGGACGTTTTCTACATTATAATGATCGCCTTGGGTGTGACCCTTAACTTATGTTTATGATGTCATATCTTATGTTTCTACCATATATTATATGATTCCATGATCTTATTATTTCATTTCATTATTCTATGTTTCCATGATTATGATCATCCTATTTATTTCATTAGGTATGAATTCTATATTTCAGGTTCATGTTCCTTGCTTACATTCTGATACCCACATGTTTATCTTATGATTTTTTCTATTTGATTATTATCACATATTTATACCCTTACTGAGTGTTTGAGATCACCCATTTCTTATGATTGCATTACCTAGGTTATAAAGATAAGTATAACATATTTTAAGTATATAAGGGGGTCTATAAGAGTTCGATTATAGAAAAATGTTCAGAACTATTATAGAATAAGTTTCCTATGTAACTGGTCCTCAAAGACACTAAACCATATATTCATGGGATTGTGATATTTTTATATGACATGTAATGTCTAAATTATATAAATTATGAAAAAATTAAGATATATTTAGCTAGGGTCAATATTTTTGTTAATAAATAAGGGATTTTTTTTCATTTTTGAGGATTATTTTAGTTATTTTAGTTAATAGGATAAGAAAACTTTATAAAAAAATCCTAAGTATAATTCTAATAGATAATCCTAAGTATATGATAAAATCTTAATATTTTGGTATATTTTTGACTATGTGGTTTTTCTAGAAATAAAATCTTTGGTTAGATACTACTAGTGGATGTAGGATTTGGCATGGATTTACCTATGGGTAATAACCCCCAAAATGGTGTATTGGGTATTAACTCTATTGTCACCTGGTGCATGAAAAAGAGGCCCAACTATACACCTAGTTTGAAACTATTGAGGTAAATGATTTGGTTAATCACATGATTTTTATGAACCAATATTAAGGATTTATTCCCAATTTATTTTATGGTATTTGGTTGAGAAGTATAATAGAACCCAACATAAGGAAAACTAAGATGAATTATAAATTATATAATTTGAACCAATGATGATATTAGTTGATTTAATAATGATATAGGATAAACTATGAATTATATAGGTTAAAAAAATAATTATATAACATGAAATAAAAGAATTATAAGCTAACATGATGGTATTATAAAGTTATATATCTTTAGGTTAAATTTCCCTTCATTTATCTAGGATACTTTTCTTATGATGGAAATTTTTCATCAATCATCTTAACCCATTTTAGTTTTAGTAATGGACAGAAATAAGAGTAATCAAGTTAAACCTGGGTGTGAGGGATAATATGATGATTGGTTCAATGATAAACCTATTATAATGAGATATGGAATGAGAAATCAAGTGATTATGAAAAACCAACTATCTTGAAATATGATTAACCATGTGAGCATAGTTGAAATTTTGAACCCACCAATTAAGTAAAGGATGAAGTCTCATGGGAACTCAAGTGATAAAGGCAATGAGGGAAATAATATTCAACATAATACATGTAAAATTTTTAGGAATAATCACAATGGGAATTTCATCATGTGGAATGGATGATTTTTTACTTGTAGTAAAGGAGAGCATTAAGTAAAAAGATACTGAGGAAAAAATAAAGTCATAATGAAGGAAGTTAATGTTCTTCCTAAGGATCCATTAATTATTCAATATTTTTGATGTGGTGAATTTGGTAAATATAAAACACAATGCACCAATACAAGGGTTAAATCAGAAAACTAATACCAACCACCTTTTAGATCATAGGAATAAGGAAAAGTCTATAAAACAACTATTATAGAGGCGGATAGTGATTTTTCACTCTTGATTTGTTTATGTCTTATGTCATGTAATATTTGACCTATTAGGTATTGATATATAATTAAAAAATGTTTAGTGGTATAATTATTGCATCTATGGTATATAAAACTTATTCATGGTTGTGTAAAGTTACACCATATATATTTATCTCTTCTTCACTTATTAGGACTCTATTAAGAATGGACTATCTCTTTTTACAAAGGGATAATATCAAATAGCATATAGGGAATCTCACTTCATATCCTAAATCAACCCATGATAAAATACTAATGTGTGTTTAATTGGTAACTCCCTATGGAAATAATCCCTTGGTATGATATTTAAAATTGCGAGGAATCAATTTATTTAAGTGGGGGAGAACGAAACAACTTGAGATTTTAATATTTATTTTCCTATAATTAAGTGAAATATGTTCGATAGCTTGCTCCACATGAAAAAATGAACTAAAATGAAACCATGATACATTTAGACCATTAAAACTAATATATTTAATTTGTAGGTATAAATAAGAGTTACCAAATTATGAAATATATTAATATAAATATTTATCTATAAAGTACATTTTTTTTATAAATTTACTCAATTCATTATTATGTTTAAGAATCTATCTTTTTATGTGATGTAATTTTTATTAAATAAAAATAAGAATATTATTATTAAATGCTGATTTAAAAAAAAATATAATATTCACTAATCAATTGTAGCTTTATTAGTGTTTTATAGAAATTAATAATAAGAACAACAATAATTTTTTTAAAGATAATTTATTTTCCAATAAAAATAGTTTATTATTATATTTTATGATTTTATTTAAAATTTATAATATAAAATTATATAAATTTAATTTTATAAAATAAAATTAATTTTTAGATTTATAATTTCATTTTTCTAAGATTAATTTTTTTTTCTAAAAATATTCATTTTATGTGAATAAAAAAAGACCGTTTATAAATAACATAAATTTTATGACATTATTAGTATAAAATTATTAATTGAAAATTACTTAAACATTTTTATATAAAAATATAAATCTTTTATAAGGGAATTTATAAATTTAAAAATGTTTGTTTTAATTTAAAAATCCATACATAAAATTTTAGAACTTATGTTATATATATATATTTTAAAATGTTTTAGTGCATTTTAATAACTTATATCTAAAACTAATTTTTATCACTTATATAAGTTTAATATAATAAAATTAATTCCGTTTTTTTATTTTTAATGTTAAAATTAACTTACAATTAATTTTTCTTCTAAAATAATTTCAATAGATGAATAGTGAAAAAATATAGTTTTTACAAAAATGATAAATTTTGTTACTATATCAAAAAAAGAAAAAAATAAGTTTTATAAAGACGTTTAATTGATAAAATATGAATCTAATTAATAATTATATATAGTTTAAATATATTTACTTATAATTGTTAAATCTATGTTTAACCTTATCAAATAAATAAAATATTTTAATTTTAATAAAAAAATATTTTTTGTCACTTTATTTAATTAAACATTATTTTGGTAAAATTAGATTTTATATTAATTTTAAAGCCTAATATTTTTATTTATAATTAAACAATCTATTTCTTGAAAATAAAAAACATTGATAATATTATCCCACTGTTAAATTTTAAGCTTAAACCAAACTTTTTCTATAAAAAAGTTTTTACGCATTATGTGCATTAATAGAAAAATTAATTTCTAAAATGCTTAAAAATTTTGTTTGATAAAATGATTTAATAATTTATAATTAAAATATTAAAATTATTAAATAATATAAATTTTATAATTTCCCACTAAAATTAGTTTCTAAGGGTGAAAGTGGAGTTACAATGCAAAGTGTAAATTTGGGTAAAAGTGGTTTAAATAGCACAAATGGTTAAAACAATATGTGATATTGGATAGTGGAGGGAGGTTCTACCTTATATATATATATATCCCCACAAAATTAGTGGAAAATATTTAGATTTTTTCCTTTAATAATGGAGTGATGTTATTGAGAAATAACAAGTTTTTCCAAAATTTCCCTTTTCTTCAATTATATAAGGAGACCACCGCCTGCCCATTTCTCCACTCATTCTAAAGATTTAGATCAACCAAAACTCTGAAATAGTATCTCATAAAAAACCTATACATTATTTTTAAGCCTTTGCCTCAACATAAGACCAATTTATGGTTCCTTAAGGATTTAACCAAGGGATAACTTTCAAGGGTGAGGTAATACTCTCAGCCACACTTTTCCAGCTCTTTCCATATTCTACACCACTAAAATACCATCTATCCATGAAGGTATGATATCATACAAAATTATAATATTCTTAAGTATTATTATACTAATCGAACACACATTTTATACCTTCCTAAAATATTGTTAAGAAAAAGGAAAAGGTCTTCATGTGTTTGTTGGCTACCACCTGTGAGGATGACATGTTTTATTTTTCATCACTGTATTTCATGGTTAGTTTAAAAAGGTTATTTAGTAATATAATATGATATTTATAAAATTTTAATGATTCTAAAATGAAAATATATTTTATTTTATACCTTCATTCTATTCTGTGGAATTGAGAGTGTCATCTATGAGTACGTGTATAGTACCTTCTTCAAGAAATGACATGTTTTATATTCCATAGAAACCTAAAATGAATTGATTTAAAAATTAATTTAATATTTAATTTTTTTGGCACCATTAATATTCTATAAGAATAATATTATGCATTCTATATTCATGATCATTGAGAAACGGTATTTGAAATTTTAACCACCTTAAACAGACATTTGAAGAACCTTTCTTAATTTGGATCTATTTTGAGATAGCCTATGAAAATATATAAATTTTCCTAATAAAATAATATGTTATATAACCCTTTAAAATTATATATATCATTAAGTTACTTTACAAAATATTTTTCCATGGTCAATAATCATAATGTGTTATGAATAAAATAATCAAACAACCTCGAGTAACCGAGGTAATCAGAAACTATATTAAAAATAAATAATAAATAATAATAAATAGACTTTATAAATTTAAATATAGATGAATAATGTTATTTTATATATATATGTAATTATCTTAATTTAATTATTTAGTAATTGAAGTGAAATTTAATAGCACTTTTATACATGAAGGTATGGGATCTTTCTTACCACGCTCAAAACTTGTTGATTGCATGTTCTCTTTCTTTTTCACCCTTTTACGCAATATTATTCTCATGGAATTGTTTTGTTTTTTATATATTTTTATTAAATATATAAATAGTTAAATTTCAATTAGATTTCATGGGTTATATATGTTTTTTCCCTTTGAAACTCTCACTCTTAAGTAAATAAAATTCAAATGAACTTTTATATTTCTTGTATGAAGTCAATAATTATACCCATTAAATGATTTTTAAACCATTAATAGCTTATATAAACCCTAATTATTTTATTGAAAACCCTGTTGGTTGAATTATAGTTTTATTGAAAATAATATTCTATTTCCTTATTTTAAATTATCATTTTATTATTTCAAAAAATGTCCACTAAAGTGGTTTATTTTTATTTCTTCTATATAAGTTTCTCAAGAATTTTATAAAACAAAATTCCATGTGAATGACATGTATAAAATTTTCAATTATGAAATTTCAAAATGATTTAATTCTCTTTTATCCTGTAAATCCTTACGAATTTTCTTTCATTTATCCCTTGAATCAGAATTATGAAACCTACTTCCTTATGATGGGTTTTATCATGATTATACTTTATATATGGTATATTTTAATCATATGACACATGTATGCATGTATATTTTATTATTTTAATTATGATATAGGTGAGAATGGAATTATATATCCTTCAAATGCATCAGGAAATGTTTCCATCTCTTGATAAATTATGTATTGTGCGCTGACAGTTAACCTAAGCACACTATGTTATGTGATGGGTGAGACCAAAATTATATAGACCTACAATGCATTAGTTAAAGCTTTATATCTCATGAGATTCTATATAAGGATTTAGAGAGTGAACCTAATCCACCATGGTACTTTTTACATAATGTTTAGGGGAATGGGGAGTTAACCCAATCCACTATGTGACTTTGTACACTTTATAGTGATGGTCTTGGTAGTGAACCTTGGGTTATGTATATGTTGTCATTTTTTATGTTGATTCTATATATTACATGATTCCATGATCGATGACTTTATTTCCTTATTCTATGTTTCCATGATTATGATCATCCTATTTATTTTATTGGGTACAAATTCTATATTTTATGTTAATGTTCCTTTCTTACATTCTCATACCCATATGTAAATATTATGATCACTTTTGATCTTTGATTTTTATCACTTATGCATACCCTAACTAAGAATTTAAGATCACCCATATTTTATTCTCCCCTTCCTAGGTTATAAAGATAAGTATTTCCGATTAGATAAGAGTTATAAAAATACTCCAGAGGGTGGGGGTGGTGAATTGAGTTCTTGAAAATTTATTCACTTAGAAACCATTATGTTTCAAGGTATGATAGATTATGATATTTCTTTATCACAAGAAATCAAAATATATCAAAAAATAAGAACAATATAAAACAAAAATTATTAATATTTTTTTTAGCATAAATATCCTCTAGTCCACTCCACCAATACTCAACTCCCAGAGCTTAGTGATTTCACAAGAACCAATCCTTTTCTTAGGGTCTTCTCAACTGAGTTCAAGAAGCCATCACATAGTACAAATCTAGGAGTTTTTTCTAGGATCCTATAAGTATTTAAAAAAATAATTTCCTTTACCACTAGATACTAGGTTTTCTCACATCCAACCATAATACAGAATAATGATAGATTATAAAATTAAGTACACAATTATGGGACATTGCTGGAATATGATAATAGTTATCCAAGATATGGAGTAATAATGAATTATATATTGAGTAGAGTCTTCAAAACACTGAAAGATTAATCATGAAAGCATATATATAGAATAAAATAATTCTTCTTCTTCTTCTTATTTTCACAGAGAAGCAATATAGATGGATTCAAGATATAGAGAGTTAGTGGTTGCTTAAATTATTATTACTTATATATTTTTTTTATTTTTTTGAATAATACTTTATATAGTCACATGAAATATTACACAACATGATATCTAATAAAACAAGTCCTTGGAAAAAATCTCTAGATTATTTCATCTGAAAATGACCTCAACAAAAAGGACTAACTAATAAAATAATCTATCACATTTTCTTTTCATGGTACTTTTATCCTTTTGAAAAATGATTTTATCATAAAGAGGTAGTCATTTTTTAATGCATTGAAAGAAGCATTAATTTTCACAAGATATACTATAATGATAATAAGTACCCGAGTTTTGAAATAAAGTAGTTGATTATGTATCACCACATAGTTAAAATCAATGTATCTAAATTCACATAGGCGAATTGATCTGTTTAGAAATTATTCACATTGTCGATTTCATCATATACCAAAATTACATATCTATCTTGATCACGTATCTAAAATTTTCACTGTTGAATAAATCATGTAGCCGATTTGAACAACATAGAAATATTATTCATAGATTGAAACCACCTAGCTAATTTATTGATGTATCAGATTCAATGTATCCATTTTATAAATGTTTAAATTTTTCATGTTGTTAATTCATCTATATAGATAATTATTTTATATAACACATTCTAATATATTCAATTCATGTAATATATTCTATTACATAGCTGATTAAAATAGAAAATTTGTTGACGTAGCTAGATATCCACATAGGCAAAGTCTTCACAAAGAAAATTTTTCCATACTTAGCCAAATTTTAGAAAATATAAATAGATTTGAAGATTATAGTAAAAGTAAACTACAAAAGACTAAGACTAGTTAAACCCACTTAAAAATAGAATCATTAGAAACATATGATGGGTTTTCAAGATCATAAAAATATAAAGCACATGGGATATGTTGGGAAAATATAATTATTCCAAAAATATCCCCCT
Organism: Viscum album; assembly: GCA_963277665.1. NCBI lineage: Eukaryota > Viridiplantae > Streptophyta > Magnoliopsida > Santalales > Viscaceae > Viscum > Viscum album. The sequence continues at coordinate 1,411,376,059 of OY728133.1, read as the reverse complement.
TTTTTATGATCAAATACCCATTAAATATTAAAAATAAAATTTTAAAATGTTTAAGGAGTTCTTTAGAACACTATATAATATATAATGCTTTTAATTTTTTTTGTGTTTATCCTTTCTTCCAACCCTTTATCTGTCTTATACCTCATTTTCTGACATTAAAAATGAATGGTAAGGAGATGAAATTTTTTTTATTATAATACCATAGGTTATGAATGGTCAAAATATAATTCATAAACTAAATTCGAATAAGGTGGGATTGAAATTTAGAAATTTTAACACGTAAAATATTCAAGAAGATGAAAAACATTAAATGAAAACAATCACTTCACACACAAAGAGATTAATATGAATTTAATTAAACAAGAACACTTTTACAAAATAAAAATAACCAATATAAAAAAATATATATACATTACATAAATTTGATGAACCTGGATTATGGATAGGTTCAAAATTATACAGAAGTTTGGGTGGAGGTTTCTTAAATTATGGAGAGGAGGAAGAGGTAGTAGGTGGGTTAACCAATGGGTAAAGGACTACTCTTCCAAGATCTATCATAGAACTTTGTTTAGATCCAAAACCAGATATACCTCTAGGATGATTGGTAATAATTATTAACACATTTTAAAGGTTCTTAGAGGAAATACTTAAATAATAAGAAATAGAACTGACAAAGGCCATCTTTTCTAACAACACTAAAGATGTAGCTTTTATTGCATCAAGTTAAATATAAGCAACTATTTTTTTTATTTCTCTCAGTTATATAAATTTTATGGATCAAAAACTATGTCTAATTTATACTTGGAACCCATATATATATCAAGAGGTTTTGGTCCAATGTGTCTTATTTATATAAGAGAGTAAAGTGCATCAACATAGACATATATCCACTTAATAATGTCCAATTTGAAGAATTCTTAAATAGTTGTACACCGCTGTCAATACATATGAGTTACAGTGTAGAGAGATTTGTTTAATAATCCTTTAATTCCTTCAAGATGTCTAGTAGAAATAATATGAGTGTAACTAACCATAAAAACTGGCTAGGGACTTTATAAAGATGTAGGGGATTCTAAAAACATCTTGGACTGACTTTATCTACAGATACTTTCAATCCAATCATCCTATCTTTCAATAAAGTTAAATTTTGATCCAATTTGGATAAATACTCTAAAATTACTTTAGAAAACCCATGAACATTAATGGAGGGTTCTTGAGAAACTGAAGCACTAGCAGCAACATTCATAGGAGAAACTGGTCTGATTAGTTTATACATAACAAGTTCAATGCCCTTGTTACTAGCTGAAACATCAAAAAATTATCTTAATTATAATGAACTATAATACTCTTCATAAGAGTTTGATTAACTATATACAATTCCTTATATGGATCTTCTAAAATATAGTTGTAAAGTTTTCATGATTTCTACTGATTGGTCTTATAGAAGTAGAACCTATATGCCAGATTTGTTTGGATACATCCATGGTTTCATCCATCTATGAATCAAATGAAAGAAAATAATCCTTGTGAAATTAAACCACCTCATTCAAGACATAAGTACCAAGAATTTTTCTTCAAACATCCACTATAGTCTCCTTAAAATCACCCAACATATACTTTGTGAAATCTTAAAAATTCACATGTGTGAACATGCCACATTACAGTGACTGGATCTGGGATGAAATTGAATACATATATAAAGAGATTTGGTTGAAATATTTCTAGAGATTTGGAACAACTGAAGGTTCTAAAGTAGTGGTTACACTTGGATAAAATACCTTGATGAATTAAAATTAGATCACAACCAAATTATTCAAAGTTTTTACTATCTCTTTCATTTATGATTTAGAACTCTAAATTTCATCAAGGGTATCCCTAAAAAGGTCTGATTGGGCCCCTAGTAGGTTTTGAATATTGTTTATATGTGATTATATAAGAAATGAAATTTGATTTACTTATTAATTAGTGGAAAAAAATCATATAAGTTCACTCAACTAGTCTCTCACTACCTCAAAATACTTATCAGTTACATTGGATGAAACTGGTTACACCAATTTGAGATTATTTATCAAGTTTTTCTGGGAAAATATCATCCCAACCAACTTATAAAAATAATATATTAACACTGATATTTACTTTAACTATATAATGTCATCCCTATAAGAGGTTAAATATTTATTTAGATTATCATAATCTCCCTTGATATCATCAAACTCATTCATAACTACTAATGAAAAATTATACACATGTTTCTCAAAATCAAATCCTTTAGAATTTTTTATCACTAAAGGTGCTTCCTCTTTCACATGAGGAGGATATAAAATATTATCTAGGAAATGAAATTGAACACTGGCTTACTCCATGACCACATTCGCACTTCCATATCTATTAATAGTGGGTGATCCAAGGAGTGGATCAAACACTTTGTACTTTTCCTTAGACTCCACTCTATCTTCAGCAACAAACACACTAGGCACAATCTGAATTTTCATTTCCACTTTATCTCTAGCAGATATCTTAAAAACCAGAACCTATAACAGAACTGACACAACAACACTACCAGTTACAACTTCACGACCGATAGTATCTTCTACTACATTTCTAGCTTCTGTCACCATAGGCTCTAATATGGAAACTAATTTCTCCTCCAATTCCCAAGGAGGAACCATATAAATAGTTGATTCATCTATAGAAGTTGATGTCCTAGAATGATCCCCATAAGTTGCTGTAATAGGTGGTACAACTACCTGATAGTCACCCTCTTGTCCAATAGATCTCAAGGAGTTAGTGGCACCATCCCACTTGTATCCAAAATTATTTTTAAGAACAATATATAAGGTGTTTCTTTTGTGTCACTTAAATGATATTTCTTAATTTAGTTCCATTTATTTATTCTTCAAGACCAAAGATAAAAGTATTCCATAGGGGAAATAATTTAGATTCATCTTTCGTTGGTATAAATGGTGCATAAACCTCAACATGCGTCTTTCCGGATTCATATTCACATTATTGATAAGGACATATAGAAGATACATGTACTGAATCAATACCTTATTCATTTTTCCTTCTCTATGAGTAATTCTAGTCTAAATGAATTTTCATATTACTATCCTTTTAGATTCTAAATACTTCACTTATTTCTATACGAATGTAGATGACCCAAAAAAACTTAAATACACCATAGGGTCTTACGGATGTTGTTCCAACTAGGTTCTAACTAAAACTCTAATAACCTTCATGAGAATAGTGTATGATATCCTAAATTTCCATAGAAGAGAGAAATAGGACTTTCTCATTTACATTTAATGATATAATATCATTTGTTTATCCAAAATGAAACTCAACATTTTCTTGAAACTCATTAAACTCCCCTTTAAAAATGAATATTGGATTCTAATTATAAAAAAAGCTCATAGAATTGGAACTGAAATAATTTATTCAACAATATCCCCATTCATTTCAACCATGCCATATCCACAGCTTTCCCTACAAGCACTTGATGCGGCACACCACCAACCTTGGATTTATTCAAAATCCAGAACTGCTATCATCTCCATGATTAGACTTCCCCATCCCAGAGAGGTCAATTTAAGGTAGAAAGACATGAGGGGGGGGGGGGGGGTGAAAATTCAGTTTCAGAAGATAAAGGATGTATCCAAATGATGTGAGAGGAATGGGTCAATTCTATGGTTAGGTTACATACCCGATTTGGAAGAGGAATATGTTTTTGAATGAGGTTTAGAGTGAAATTTGAATTAATTAAGTAATAAAATAAACCAAAATAATTCCAAAAAAAATATTTTTACTTTTAAAATAAAATAAAATTAATTTTAAAAATTAAATTAGAAAAAAAATAAATATAAAAGAAGAACATATTTTTAAAATAAATCAAATATAGAGTAAATTCATTTAAATTTCACAATACATAAAAATATAAAGAAATTTATAATAAATAAAGATATTGAAATAAAATTAAAATAAAAAGACACAAAATAATTTAAAATAATTTTAATTAAAATAAACCAAATTCCCACTTAATAAAATCAAAACGCTCGCAAGCAAGGGACTTAGTAAAAATATCATCCAATTAATTCTCAGAAGAGATAAATTCAGGAGAGATGTCAACTTTCTGAGTGTGATATCTCAATAAACTATTTTATATATCTATATTCTTCATTCTTGAATGATTTATTGGATTATCATAAATTTTTATAGCAATAATGTTATCACATTTTATTGAAACTTGATTAAAATTTAATCCAAAAATCCATCTAGGTGTGTTTCATCCACAACACTTGCACACAACAACTATCAGTGGATATGTATTCTATTTTAGTAGTAGATAGTGAAACCAAGTGTTGATTCTTACACTACTAAGATACTATAGTTTTATATAGAAAGTGATAGGTTCCTATGATACTCATCCTATCTAGTCTACAATCAATAAATTTAGCATCTGAATATGATTTAAAATTAAAATTAGAGGTTTTTTAAAAAAGTAAAAAAGTAAAATTGTTTATTTTAAATACCTTAAATTTATTTTGGAACCTTTTAAATGAGATTACTTGGGATTTTATTATAATATAGCATACAAGCATAACAAAAACATAATGCATAGTCTAATAATAGTCAAATATAGTAAACTCACGATTATTCATCTATAAAACTTTTTTTGAACTAGTTTCCTAGATTCATCCAAATCATGCATTTCATTGTAACTCATAGGAGTTTCATGAATGTTATCGATTTTCAAGAAAAAATATTTCAATTAAGCGAAGTATGTATTTTATTTGATTTATCACCTTAAAAAAGTCATTTTGATAAATTTTAAATCCCTGAAAGAGATTTATCTCACACACCATACTCAGTTAAAATTATTTTTGCATGATTTTTTAAAGTTCATTACACAATATTTTATTTATAGAACAAAAAATCATATCATCGATATATACCTGAATTAAAAAAATATCTGAAGGTGAAATTATTTTTAAAGAGTAGGATTTTACAATCCTAATGAAGATCCATTTTCTAAAAGAAAAGAAATCCAATGTTAATACCACGATTTAGGTGCTTGTTTAAGACCATAAATAGATTTAGTAAGTTTGAAAATATAATTTAGAAAGTGAGGATTTTCAAAAAATGGAGGCTGTTTAATATAAAATTTATTCATAAGAAACCCATATAGACATGTATATTTTACATTCATATGATATAGTTTGAAATCCATATGATATGTATAAGCAATAAGAATTCTAATGAATTCTAATCTAGCTATAGAAGAAAAGGTTTCTTTATTATATATCCCGTCATATTGATTTTAACTATCATGACCTGCACCCCAGGACTTGTGTCGTGACTACCCCAAGCCCGTATTCTATAGGCTAGGGGTTAACGACTAGCGCCAGAAAGAAATATCCCTAAAATGGGATGACATTGACTCAAAAACCTGTACACACACAGACATGGTGCACTATGCAAAAGTAAATAGAATGGAAGAAGAAAGGTACAATCACAACTAAAAACCACCACTGAGTGTAAAAGTGAGTACTAAAAGTAAAGGGTCCAAAATACAATCTGAACTGAAATAGAAGTACAGAAAACAGGGAAAACAACTCCTCTGATCATCTTCCAATGTTCCTACCTAAAGGGTTGGTACAGCTCATGACCGCAGCTATCCACATCTACTGGTCACCTCAGTACACCATCTATCAATCACCTCTGAGCATCGTCAAACCCTGACTTCTCAAGACTCAGTCTAGCTATTTTTCATCTACACAAGACATAATAAGGTGTAGGTGAAGATCATGTAGGGGTGAGTATAACAATATCCATTAGGGACCCTGAGACCCTCGATGGTCTCCAAGAATTTCACAAAAAAATCCACAAAGCATGATATCAATCAAAAAGGACAAATCAAAAGACATTTCACACCGGGGATAACTTAAATACAGAAGTACATATGTTTAGTCATAAAGCAAGATCATCTTATTTTGTCTTGAGGCTCTACTGCAGACCCACACATGATCACTCGGTGCTGATCCACACAGGATCGCTCGGTGCTAATCCAGAAAGGATCACTAGGTGCTGATCCACACATGATCCCTTGGTGATGATCCATATAGGGTCACTCGGTGCTGATCCACACATGATCGCTAGGTGCTGACCCACACCGGATTGCTCAGTGATGACCCACACATGATCATTATTCATTCTTCACGTCACATCCAGCCGCTGGATTTCCGCACAAAGTACACTTGATTCAGGAAGGATCCACTCCCCTAGACATTGTTTGTATTTTAACTAGAACAAAGTCCCAAAAAGAAGTAACCCAATGAACTACTTTGTCAAAAGGGTTCCAAAGTAGCAAATGACACGTCAACCTGACACACAGTCTATAAGCTATAGGCATTTTAGTGCCAAGGGCCCAATTGGATTTGGGTTAGATCCACATGGTCATAATCTAACTTTCACAAAAACTCAAGTGTAGTATATCAAAAGGACCACCTCATAATAAGGGTTATGGTGCTGTAGATGGTTAATCAAATGGACGTTCAGTTTAGGAGATATTCCCATTTAAGAGTAACTGGGCTGAAAGGGGTCCGAGTCTAGTATGGCCCGGTCAGGCTGACCTGACCTGGCCCACTAGGTCATAGCCTCAGACCTCTGGCCACAGGAAAGGCCCGCTGAGGCATGGGTTTGGTTGCCCCCCAGGCTGGGGGTGGCCCACCAGGCTGCCGAATCACCAAACCCACTAACTGGGCGTGGGGGTCCGCTCCCCTCCTGAATCATAGAGACGTTTAGGACTTCAAAGAAACTGCACCGGATGGAGCCACACCAGCCAATTCTCCTAGACAGATCACCTGTGGAACCCGCAGACCACGGGTCCACCCTCTGCCGCGGCTCAAAGTCGTGACCTTCCTCCATGGCGCGTCGCCGCAGTGCGCTGCCTTGCTCTAACGTGGCCAAAAAAGGCCAATTGTAGTGACTTAGGTTTTTGGCCCTGTCAGACTTTGGAATATTTCTACAAATAATTCCAGAGCTAGGAGCGAAGACGGTGTGCGATTCCGAGGCCTAGTGTGCCCGAAATTAATTTTATAAAAATATTAAGTATTTTTAATATATGCACGTGGAGTGGGTATGATATCTCCTAAAAGGTTTCTCATAATGTAAATCCAAGGTCACGGTTGCATTCCGAATGTTCCGTTTACCCTAGGCGAGGTGTAAACATTGCGGGCGCCGGCCTGTGGTGAGAAACACCACCAGGGGCGTTTTCGTAAATAAGTGGCGAAGTTCGTGTGTGAGCGTCGGCTCGAATAACTTCTGAAAGAAATCTTGGATGGAAAATCTGAGTCTGCTATTGCGTTCATAACGGTGAGTTTACCCTAGGGGTGACCTTACTTCTGTTCGCATCGGGCGTCGGGTCCGATGCGGGTTTGACGCCGGCGGGCGGCTGATTTAAATATCAGCGCCCCCCTTTTATCGTTCCTCTTGACATTCTTCGCCGTTCTTCACCACCGCTCCGCCGAATCGAGCAAACAAAGTTCCCATGAGCTCAGAATTCGACGGCGGACGTTCCAGGAGCGTGCAGCGGAAGCTCTGGAGCGCGGATCTAAGGCAGAACGTCGGCGTTTTGCCCGCGAGGTAGGCATATTTGAGTTTTAAACCCCAATACTATTTTTTTCTGTGTTTTTCTACAAATTGAAGCCGTAGAAGTGTAGATCGGGTCCTGAGGGTCATGTACACTCCTCCAGATCACAAAACGGACCAACGGGGTGCCCCCGGCTGTTCGCGGAAGATCTGCCGGCGCCGGCGGAGCCCGGCGGCCCGCGGCGACTGGCCGCCTAGAGAGACGGTGCATCGGCAGGGCACGACGGCCCGCAGCGAAGCCGCAGCGGCGCGCCAGCAGCGCATGGCGAAGGGCCGCCGGCCAGGGCGGGCCGGCGGCGACGGCCGGTCCAGGACGGTCCGACCTTTTTTATCATACGGGGGTCTTTAAACCCCAGTATCTTGCAAACCGAGAGTCGGATTCACGTGCCATTTGTAGAGATGTGAACCTGATGATGAGGAGAACCCCCCGGTGTGGGTTCGAGGGTTTAAAGGTTTGGGATCTTGTCCCGGGAGCTAGAAACGTCGTATAAAATAATATTATTTTATTAATTCACGACTTCGGGCCGTTGTAACTTCTACCCGGAGCGTCCAATTGACGTGTCGTCAATGGTGTTGAAATCCTGATGGTACGATGGAATTTTTGAGATGGTTTCTGGGTGTTGGTATTGAGAACGGGGTGCGGGCCCCACGAGGCTGGGTTTAGGCGTTTGCAGAGAAACGCAGCTTTCTCACCCAGAGTCCGTTTTTGGCGGATGATCAATCGATCCTCTATGTTTTTTCGAGAGGATCACAATGGTGTGATCCGTTCGATGTGTTTCAGGATCAAGGCATGGGCCCCACCTGAGCTGGCTTCGGTGAATAGTACCTTTTTCACTGGGTGTCCGTTTCGGACCAGTGAGTAGTGGATTCCGCTTGTTCTTCTGAGGGGATCGCCGTGGTATGGTCTGCTCGATGGGTTTCGGGATTGTTGTGTGAGCCCCGTACGAGCTAGCTATGGTGAATAGTGCCTTTTTCACTGGTGCTCCATTTGGGTGAGTAAGTAGCCTATCTTGTGTGTTTTTCTGCGTAGATCACGATGGTGGCCTCGGTATTGGCCTAAAAGGTGTGCAGTGTGGCATTGTGGTGGGTCGCTCGGGTTAGTGACGTTTGGACAAGCAGTGGTTGAGGGTTCTCCCTTGGTTCGTCCCTACAAGGGTTCGTGCGGCATCACAACCTTCGTATAGGTTTGTGATCCTCTCGATGGGATGTTTAAACTATTAGAGTTGTGGCATCCCTCCGGTGGGCCTGGAGCGGGATCCTCTAGCATCTTTACCCTAGATCGGGTTCTTGGTATCGCTGTGACTGCTTATTCACGGGCGGCGATCCCCTATCTAGCAGGTTAACCCCGTAGGGTTTGTGGAATTCTCGAGAATATGATCCCCTATGCGGTGGGTCATGCTAAGTAGGGTTGTGGAATCGTCGGGTATACAATTCCCTACTCAGCATGAGGTTTATAGTAGGGTTGCAGTATCGTTGGTTATACGATCCCCTGCTCAGCGCTTGGTGTCGGTAGGGTTGCTGTATCGCTGGTTATGCGATCCCCTACTCAGCGCGTGGTTTCGGTAGGGTTGTGGCATCATCAGTTCGATCCCCTACATCGCGAGTTATACCAGATAGGGTTCCGATATCGTCGTGACCACCTTTATATAGACGATGACCCTTTATTTGAGTGTTGATCTTCAGTCGAGTGCCAGATCGGGTTGTGGTATCCCCCAGCGGATCCTGGGTGTGATCCCCTATCTGTGAGAACTACGTATGACAGATCGGGTCGTGGTATCCCCCAGTGGACCCTGGGAGTAATCCCCTATCTGTGAGATGCGTATACCAGAGTGGGTCTTGGTATCCCCTAGCGGACCCCAGCGGCGATCCCCTATTCGAGGAGTTTGGTGGTTATGTTGTTTCAGTGATGTTTCCTCAGTGATGCTATCCGACGAGCGTGATCTCTCGGGTGAGCATCTGAGAGGTTTGTGAGAAACCGATGGAGTGTATCTCTCAGATGAGTGTCATCTGGTATGACAGTGTTCGTGTGGTGTACTCTCCTGGTTGGGGACAGTTGCTGGTGATGAGGTCGGTACCTCTTGTGGCTTTGTGGCATGAGATGAGTATATCTGGAATGTTCAAGGTGTATGTATGGGCATACACTTGAGCTGAGCTGACTAGTTGTGTTTAGACGAGGATGGTCACGAGATGGAGTTTCTCTCTCGTCTGGGTTCCCTCTGGCTGGGATGAGCGGACTGATGCCTTTCAGTTGCTCTATTTGGTTTTGGGTTTTGGGGTGCCTACTGAGTATGTTTATACTCACCCCTGCATGGGCTTTGCCTGCACATGTTTGTGTCTTGTGCAGACTACAGGCCTTTCGACGGAGTCCCAGGAGGACGCAGAGTAGGCGGATCTTAGTGAGCATGTTGACCGGGGTGTTTACCGGAGCTGTGCTGAGGGAGCTTTCTGGCGGGTGTTTGTGCCAGCGTTCCCCTTCTTCAGAGAAGGTTGGACGAGCTTGTAGTTTTCTTTTGGTGGGCCCTGTTTTTCCCTTTGTACTTCTGCTGTACTCTGGTTGTGGGATAGTGTATGCATGCATTTTCTTTTCATTTTTGTATATCTCTGCACTATTGCATGGAGGTGTTTGTGGGTTCGTGTGTACAGGTACCTTAGGCTAATGCCTCCCATGTGTGTGATAGCCTACTTGCCACTAGTCGCCAGCCCCTAGCCTATTGGAGGTGGGCTTTGGGAGTCGTGGCTCGAGCCCCGTTGGGTCGGGTCATGATAGAGTGGTATCAGAGGAGGTTACACCTTTGGGATCTCCGGGTGTAGCTTGTCTAGCGGGAGTTTGGTTTGGGTTGCATAGCGGCAGTGTTTGGATGTTTCAAGTTCAGCTATCAGGCCAGAGACTCCAGTGTTGGTGCGGCGGCCGACGTATCCATACACCAGGACTCTGATAACCTGCCTTTCGACTTGGGACATTCATACACTGGTCGCAGGGACATAATGGTACATGCATTATATAGGACTAGGTTTTGGGGTTTTCCTTTTCCTTCTTGTGTCAGCTCTCCAGATATACTATTTTACAGTGGTGCGTCTTGAATGTATTTCAGGATGCCTCCACGACGACAACCAATGAGGGTTCCGCAGTAGGATTGTGCTGATGACCCGCCCCATGTAGAGGCTGTGGAGAAGGGCGCAGGTTCTGAGGTTGCACCTCCGAGTGGTTTTCCAGTTGAGCCACCACCTGTCGAGCAGCTGGTTGTGCTGGTGGTGTGGACGAGGTTTCATGCAGGCTAAGTGCGCTGCACGAGTTCTAAAGGCAGTGACCTCTGAGGTTCCGGGGTGATCCAGACCCCCAGGCAGCTGATGACTGGCTTGAGGCAGTCACCCGAGTTTTCCGCCTAGTGAGGACACCTCCGGATCAGATGGTGGTTCTTGCGGTGAGACTTCTACATGGTTCTGCCGGGTGATGATGGAGCCTGGTGACGTAGTCCCATGACGAGGATATTCTCACGTGGGCAGAGTTTGAGCGGATCTTCAGGGAGGAGTTCTATCCGGTGTCGTTGAGGTCAGTGCGGATCCAAGAGCTTCTATAGCTTCGACAAGAGGGTCTGACTATGTCGGAGTACTCAGTGAGCTTTACAGACCTGTCGCGCTACTCCCTGGATATGGTTCGAGACCCATTATTTAGGGCTCAGACCTTTGACCAGGGCTTATGCAGGGACATCCGGGCAGGTGTGGTTTCTTTGTGCCTGCCCACCTATGCTGGAGTGTTGGAGTGAGCTTTGGTGGTGGAGAGTTTTCTAGCAGAGAAGATTCCCCCTGTTATTTCTGGGCACGTTAGGGCTGAGACGTCGGTATCCGGTAGCCGACAACAGACTCAGGGGTCTGGACGTGGCTGACGTTTCAAGAGGTGACCCCAAGATGGAGGATCTGAGGCTCAGGGCTCGCAGGCCAGTTTTGGTCAGCCACAGGAGAGGCGGTGTTATGCTTGCGACGGTTGGGGAAATTTTTCTAGAGAGTGTCTGACCCGACGTGCTGCTGAGAGGGAGCTGGTCGATGGACCGCCTTAGCAGAGGCAACGTCTCGAGCCAGGAGGTCCGTAGGGCGGCGGACGTGGCGGTGGAGTGGGTGCAGCAGGAGGAGGTGGTATGCAGTACCAGTTGCCACCACCCACACCCCCAGGAGGTCCACGCCAAGCTCAGGGAGCTGGTGGCTGAGGACGAGGACAGCTGCATGCCCTGGAGACTGTTGACCCGGAGGCACTGCAGATGGATAGAGATACGCCTTGTGTCTTTTCTACTTTCTGTAGTAGTTTGATAGACACTGTTTAGTGGTACCCTCCCTTTTTTTGCTTGCTCGAGTTTTGTTCTGGGTGTTGGTAAGACCCTGTGTGGGAGTTGTTCCGCATGCTTCGAATGCGAGAGGAAGAGGGATCCTTCCCCCACCAAGACACGTTTTTGTGAAGTGATTAAAACCGTGCGGGCGAGTTAGTGTTGCCCAAAGAGGATATTATTGAGGTGTGGTGGATGAGTCCCTCTGAATTATGTATTCGGGTAGGGGTGTTTGTTGGTGAGCTCGCTGGTGTGTGAGACCCAGTTGAGAGTCTAGTCGCTTTCCTTGTGCATAGGCCTTTTCAGGGACGAAAATTTATAAGGGGGGAGGATGTAGAGACTCAGGTTTTTGGCCCTGTCAAACTTTGAAATATTTTTACAGATAATTCTAGAGCTAGGAGTGAAGACGGCGTGTGATTCCGAGGCCCGATGATCCCGGAATTAATTTTATAAAAATATTAAGTATTTTTATACTATGCATGTGGAGGGGGTGTGATATCTCCTAAATGGTAGCTCAGAACGGAAATCCGAGGGCACAGTTGCATCCAGAATGTTCCGTTTACCCTAGGCGTGGTGTAAACATTGCGGGCGTGGGCCTGCGGTGAGAAACGCCACCAGGGGAATTTTCATAAATAAGTTGCGATGTTCGTGTGCGAGCGTCGGCTCGAATAATTTCTGAACAGAGTCTCAGATGGAAAATATGAGTCTGTCGTTGCGTTCAGAACGGCGTGTTTACCCTAGGGGTGACCTTACTTTTATTCGCATCGTGCGTCGGGTCTGAGGCGGGTTTGACGCCGGCGGGCGGCTGATATAAATATCAGCGCCCCCTGTTTATCGTTCCTCTCGACGTTCTTCGCCGCCGCTTCGCCAAATCGAGCACACGGAGTGCCCATGAGCTTGGAATTCGATGGGGGACATTCCAGGAGCGTGTAACGGAAGCTCTGGAGCACGGATCTAAGACAGAACATTGGCGTTTTGCCCGCGAGGTAGGCAGATTTGAATTTTAACCCCCGATCTCGTTTTTGCTGCGTTTTTCTGCAAATTTAAGCTGTAGCAGTGTAGATCGGGTCCCGAGGGTCACGTAGACGCCTCCGGATCGCAAAATGTACCACCGGGGTGCCCCCGGCGGTCCGCGGAAGATCCGCCAACGCGACACCGGTGCGGCGGCCAGACCGGCCGGTCCAGGCCGGTCCGGGCTCTTTTATCATACGAGGGTCTTTAAACCCTCGTATCTTGCAAACCGGGAGCCGGATTTGTGTACCGTTTGCGGCGAAGCGACCCTGATGAAGAGAATAACCCTCCGGTGTGAGTTCGAGGATTTAAAGGTTCGGGATCGTGGCCTGGGAGCTAGAAGCGTCATATAAAATAATATTATTTTATTATTTTACGACTTCAGGCCGTTGTAACTTCTACCCGGAGCGTCCGATTGATGTGCCATCAGTGGCGTTGAGACCCTGAAGGTACGATGGAATTTTTGAGATGGTTTCCAGGTGTTGGGACTAAGAACGGGGTGTGGGCCCCACGAGGCCAGGTTTAGGCGTTTGCGGAGAAACGTAGCTTTCGCACCCGGAGTCCGTTTTTGGTGGATGATTAGTCGATCCTGTGTGTTTTTCCGAGAGGATCGCAATGGTGTGATCCATTCGTTGTGTTTCAGGATCAAGGCTTGGGCCCCACCCGAGCTGGCTTCGGTGAATAGTACCTTTTTCACCGAGTGTCCGTTTCAGACGAGCGAGTAGTCGATTCCGCTTGTTTTTCCGAGGGGATCGCCGTGGTATGGTCTACTCGATGGGTTTCAGGATCATTTTGTGGGCCTCGTACGAGCTAGCTACAGTGAATATTGCCTTTTTCACTGGTGCTCCGTTTCGGGTGAGTAAGCAGCCTATCCTGCATGTTTTTCCATGTAGATCATGATGGTGGCCTCGGTATTGGCCTAGAAGGTGCTCAGTGTGGCGTTGTGGTGGGTCGCTCGGGTTAACGATGTTTGGAACAGCAGTGGTTGAGGGTTCTCCCTTGGTTTGTTCCAATGAGGGTTCGCGCAGCATCACAACCTTTGTATATGTTTGTGATCCTCTCGATGGTATGTTTAAACTGTTAGAGTTGTGGCATCCCTCCGGTGGGCCTGGAGCGGGATCCTTTAGCATCTTTACCCTAGATCGAGTTCTTGGTATCGCTGTGACCTCTTATTCCCGAGCGGTGATCCCCTATGTAGCAGGTTAACCTTGTAGGGTTTGTGGCATCATCAGGAATATGATCCCCTACGTGGTCGGTCGTGCTAAGTAGGGTTGTGGCATCATCGGGTATACAATTCCCTACTCAGCATGAGGTTTATAGTAGGTTTGTGGTATCTTTGGTTATACGATCCCCTACTCAGCGGTTGGTGTTGGTAGCGTTGCAGTATCGCTGGTTATGTGATCCCCTACTCATTGTGTGGTTTCGGTAGGGTTACGACATCGTCAGTTTGATCCACTACATCATGATTTATACTAGATATGGTTCTGGTATCATCGTGACCACCTTTATATGGACAATGATCCTCTATCTGAGTGTTGAGCTTCTTTTGAGCGTCAGATCGGGTTGTGGTATCCCCCAGTGGATCCTGGGTGTGATCCCCTATCTGTGAGAACTACATATGCCAGATCGGGTCGTGGTATCCCCCAACGGATCCTGGGAGTGATCCCCTATCTGTGAGCTACGTATACTGGAGTGGGTCTTGGTATCCCCTAGCGGACCCTAGCGGCAATCCCCTATCCGAGGAGTTTGGTGGTTATGTTGTTTCAGTGATGTTTCCTTAGTGATGCTATCCGACGAGCGTGATCTCTCGGGTGAGCGTCTGAGAGGTTTGTGAGAAACCCGATGGAGTGTATCTCTCAGATGAGTGTCATCTGGTATGACAGTGTTCGTGTGGTGTACTCTCCTGGTTGGGGACAGTTGCTGGTGATGAGGTCGGTACCTCTTGTTGCTTTGTGGCATGAGCTGAGTATATCTGGATTGTTCAAGGTGTATGTACGGGAATACACCTGAGCTAAGCTGACTAGTTGTTTTTAGTCGAGGATGGTCACGAGATAGAGTTTCTCTCTCATTTGGGTTCCCTCTGGCTGGGATGAGCGGACTGATGCCTTTCAGTTGCTCTCTTTGGTTTTGGATTTTGAGGTGCCTACTGATTATGTTTATACTCACCCCTACACGGGCTTTGCCTGCACATGTTTGTGTCTTGTGAAGACCAAAGGCCTTTCGACGGAGTCCCAGGAGGACCCGGAGCAGGAGGAGCTTAGTGAGAGTGTTGACTGGGGTGTTTACCGGAGCTGTGCCGAGGGAGCTTTCCGACGGGTGTTTGTGGCAGCGTTCCCCTTCTTCAGAGCAGGTTGGACGCGCTTGTAGTTTTATTTTGGTGAGCCCTATTTTTCCCTTTGTACTTCTGCTGTACTCTGGTTGTGGGATAGTGTATGCATGCATTTTCTTTTCAGTTTTGTATATCTCTACACTGTTGCATGGAGGTGTTTGTGGGTTCGTGTGTACAGGTACCTTATGCTAATGCCTCTCATGTGTGTGATAGCCTACTCGGCGCTAGTTGCCAGCCCCTGGCCTATTGGAGGCGGGCTTGGGGAGTCACGGCTCGAGCCCCGTTGGGTCGGTTCGTGACACCGATGGCCCCTTTGTCCACCTTAGTTCCTTCGAGTGATGCAACTCTCTCATGGATGGTGTTAGAAGGCTGCGATCTCCTTTGGTTTTCAGCACCGCTACGCTTACAATGCTTCCACGGGCCACCAGCAAAGCTCCGGTGGTCCGATTCCTTTTCCGTCTATGCTTAAGGGCCTCCCGAGGCGGTGCCTACATTGCATGACTCGAAATTTCACCTTTCCACCATATTTCTCGATCACCCATGAATAAAACCACTAAATTGAGATCGATGTAGGGTTTGAGCCTTGTTCGGATCAGCCAGCACCCTCCGCATTAGCGTTATAACATTGGAATGATTATTTAATTATAAAAACTCCCATCCTCCCACATTAAATAAAAAAACATGGATCAACCCATTGGTCAGTTGATATGTGTTTTTCATAATATTAAAGGATGAGGAAAAAGGGAGGAAACAAGCACATAACCCCTACCTTGAGTTCTTTGGAAGTCGTTGTGGATGAAGAAGGAGTGTCCACATTCGAGGGTGTTGCAGATGAAGGAGAAGGTTCACGTCCTTTGACACTATCATCAAATAATCCATCGGTCATTGAAGCATCATTCTACATTGGTGGAAGACATCACCGACACTTCGTCAGAGGTTCCTCTCTTTAGTGCCAAAAACCCTTGTCCGAGTTATGTTTAAATAGAAGAAAAGAGGAGATTAACCCACCACACAATTAATGAGGTTCATTAATAAGTCTAATTAATGAAACTATTAATTCTCCTAATGGTGTGGTTACACAACCAAGTGTAACTGGCCATTAAATGGTTTGAAAACTCAGCGGTCCCGCCACCGCCACTCAACAGTTACAAAGAAAGAAATAAAATAACTCGTTGATTTATTTTTTTTTAAATTCCTAAACTTAACTATTTTGTCTGACCCTTGTCAGTCAATGATAAGCTTCCTTTAAGCGAATCCTAGTGCTACAAATTCAATAGTTCCCTCAGATTTTGAATCCGAGCACCGATTCAAAATATAGAAATCATCACCCGCACGTTTATTGAACGTACCTTAAAAAGAGTTCAAAAAATATTAACAATCATCCTTGACCCGTGCCAGTCATGGTTAGGATCTAGCTAAGGGGAAAACTCCTTCACAAGATCAATGATACTCTCAGATTTCCAATCTGAGTTAGCATTTAGGAGTTATATAATTTAATAAAAAAATAATTGTTACTAAATTTATTTATTTGCGGCTAAAAACTAACTTTCACTGTTGGCCCATGCCAACAAATGTTAGGATTTTCCTAAGGAAAGTATAACCTCAAGAGTTTAGCATTGGTCTTAGATTTTTAATACGAGTCACCATTCTTGAGTTATAAGAATTTTAAAAATAAAATAATTTTATTTAATTATTTTATTTACAGTTATGCCATATTTGGTTTTTCTTACTGGAGGCCTACATTGACTAAAATTAAGTCACGCCTAGGGTAAAACCTCCAAACTGAAATCAGTGACGACCTTATATTTCAGATCCAGTTATCTGGTTAAGAGTTATTCCATTTTTTAGGAAAACTACTAACGCATGATTTTTTAAGCTTAAAATTTTTTAATGGATCATTCCAGGAACTCTGGACCTCAGAATCACCTGACGTCAATTTTTGAAGACTTTTAATAATCCAAAATAATTTAAAAAAAATTATATGGAAATTACAAGTCTTTAAATTCTCCGTACCTTAGATATTTTCATCCCTGAAAGCCATAACAAAGGCTAGGTAAAAAATGGGGGTACTGAATACAAATCTGAGGCTCCTGCTCCCATGTGATCTCCTGGAGATTCATGTGCTACCAGCAAACATGCACTAGAGGAATCAACTATCCATGAATTACCCACTTCTATTGATCCTCTATCTTACCAGAAACACCAAGAACGTCGACCCATCATCAATGTATAGCTCTCCCCTGTCAATAACATGCGATGGATCATGCATGTACATCCTCAACTACGAAATATGGAAAACATCTTGCACCTGTTGCATCTGTGGGGGAAGAGCTAGATGTTATTCCACCTTGACTACACTTTTGAGAAACTGAAAAGGATTTGAAGGATATTTGAGATAGCTTGCTGCTCTAGTGAAATATTTGCAATCCTTATCGGGGTGAGACTCTAAGGAAAACATGATCGCCCTCCTCAAACTAAAAGGGTCTCCATCTCTTGTCGGCATAAGACTTATGCATTCTCTATGCAGGCATCATATTCTCCTTGATAATATGCACCTTTTCGGTGGTAGCTCGTACCAACTCTGGACCCATAAGTGCTGACTCCCCTGGGTCTGTCCAACATAGAGGTGATATGCATGGTCACCCATACAAGGCCTCAAATAGTGCCATAACGATGGTAGAGTGATAAATATTGTTGTATGTGAACTCAAATAGGGGTAGGTGGTCCTACAAACTATGGAGAAAAACAAGGACGCAAGCATGAAGCATGTCCTCAAGCATCTGTATGGTTCACTCCATCTAACCATATTTATGAGGATGAAAGGCGGTGCTCAAAAATGCTGGAACCTGATGCTCATATATCACTTGCTGACAAGTGAGGCATTGTAAAATGAAGTCTTCCAATGCTTTCTTCATCCATAACAACTAGTACTGACGTCGGAGGTCCTAGTACATCTTTTCCACACCAGGATTCACCACAAAAGGGGATGTATGGAATTCGCTCAACACCTCCTCTCTTAACATTACTGGTACCATGGTGCGCCCTATGAAAATGGTGACATGCTTCCCACCTTCATAAAATCCTTCAGATGAATTTCATGAGGATATCTGAGCACGTTGAGTCCCAATTCAACATCCCCAAGCTGTGCCTCCCGAACTCGCTGAAGGAGTGGGGGAGTGACAGTCATAGAATAGAGGTAAGCTGCTCCATCACTATCCACAAAGGATATCTGCAATACAGCTAGCTACACTGTCACCTCACTCATCAACTGTAGACCAAACCTCCTATTGAGTGTGTTTACCACCACACCCCCCTTCTCAGGAGTATAGACTATCTCAAAGTCATAGTCCTAGAAGAACTCCAACCATCGATGTTGTCTCAACTACAGAAAAGCCTACAAGCACCTTTCTATCCATGAAAAAGGATAAACCATTTAACTAATTGATGTGGCCATCGATCCTTTTTTAGTTGGTACTCACACTCTACTATCACTTTGTTAAGGTGTCGATAGTCCACACATAACCTCAAACACTGGGTCTTACTAAGACCTTCCTCTATAAGTCCTCCACCTACGCCCCTGCTTGCGAAGCTCTATAAAATCCCTCCGATATACTGAGACTGATATTGGTGCCATATTAGGGTGTAGAAATATATATAAGTCCCTACCCATTGTGGGGAGGTAATTTTGGAAACATCTTTTTAAGGATATTCCTGCAGTTTTCCACTACAGCTGGGAAATGAAAACTCAAAACATCTTCTACCACAAGGGTAAGGCTGGCCGACTCAAGAGTGATTACCTACACCCTCATATGAATGAGTTTATCCATTGCTGCCTGGGTCTCCTTTTTCTCTAACCAAGGAAAACCCATTTCCAACACTGTAGATATAATGCATCCTTTTTTCCTAAAATAGTCAATTTAAGAATGAAATGTGGATGACCAGTCCATACCCAATCTGGCATCGTAAGTCCTCGACGCTGCCACCAAGAGGTTCCAACCGAAACTATCACCTCAAGGATCAGATCACACCATCGACATAAGTGTGATTATCAAGTCTCCTATTATAGGTATCTTCATATGTAAGGGTCAAGTTAATGGTTTAACCAAAAACTCTAGGTCTTGAACAAGATTTGTGACAAGAAGGAATGATTAGTACATTTTTTTAATTATGAAAACTACTAGTAAACATAGAACATACCTAGAATCATTCACGGAGACCATGAGTCACACTTTATGACCACACATAGCTACTCCCTTCTCCTGTCCTCCAGCTCCATAAGCTTTGTGGGGACCACATTGGGGTGGTGGTTATAACATGTTGAAATGTACACCACATCCTACTACTCTCCTAGATTCCCTTCCACGTCTACTACCCTATAGATTCATCTATCCCTATCACTTCCTCTTCCCAAAACATTTTACACGTCTAAGTCTCTAAGAATGATGTCGGTTTCCTACTTGACATCCACTTGATGCATCTACTCATCCAAATAATTTTCAACTATTAACATTCTCTCTAGCACCCTAACATAATTAGTAATGCATAGAGGAATAGTTCTGGCTTGGATGTCCCTAAACACATCTCACTAGAAGGTTCGATCCTTGAAGCACTATTCGTATCTTATTCATTGAGTACCTAGAATGGTCAGTACACCTCGAAAATTACCCAATTAATGACATGTCATCTTGTTTAAACTAAAGAATCTCTTGGGATCACAAACCCATTATATTGTCATGGCAAGAGACCCCCTTCTCTGAGGATGGTTCTCAAACTCTGTCCACGGAAAAAATTCACCTCATCGTAAGATAGGGGTAATCTAAACCCTTCCATCACCCTGCTGAGCCACATAGAATTCTCACTACAAGGACCACCATATGATCTAATGGTGACCTGGTTAAATGAAAGCTTAGTCACCAACTCAAGCCAGTCCTTAGCCGCATGTGAGTTGGGCTCGCCTCAGAACCTAAGGGGTATCTGTCACTAAAACTCTTGTAAGGAACTGAGCCTGCATGTGTCCTCTACCGGTTGCGCTGGTAGTAACTAATGACCATTGGGTAGTGGTATCGTTGGGACACTGCCTGAAGAAACCATCTCGGGAAACAGTCCTTGTACTAAAGCCTTATCACACTATGGACCATCCTCATGGTCATGCATTGAAATCTTAGATGAATATCTGCATGGAGGAATCTTGAAAGAGAATCAAGATAAACCACAATAAATAAGTTATACATTGTGATCTAAATAAAAAAGATCAATATAAAAACATTTTCAAAACACATACAATAAGTGTTTTCATGTAACGAGTCAGAAAACAGAATTTAGGATCTTGGTGTATGGATACGTTAGCCGCCACACCAAAACTGGACACCCTAGAATGAAATCAAAACTCAAGACACTTAACACTATTTCCCCCATTAAAAAATACAGACTCTTAGTTCTTGTAGAACTGACTGCCCCTTTGATACCACTGTGTCACAACCTGTCCCCTAGGGCCCGTGCTGTGACTATGCCAAGCCCACCTTCCATAGGACAGGGGTTGGTGACTAGCACTAGAAAGGAATATCCCTAAAATGGGAATTAATTGCCTTAAAGACCTGTACACACACTGACATGGAACACTATACACAAGTAAAAACAACAGAAGAAGAAAAGTACAACCACAACTAAAAACCACCACTGAGTGTAAAAGTGAGTACTAAAAGTAAAGGGGTTAAGATACAAGCCCAACTGAAATATAAGTACAAAAAAAAATCAAAAATACTTATTGAGGTCATATTCTAAGGTTACTGCCTAAAGGGTTGGTACAGATCATCACCATAGATCTCTACATATAACAGTCACCTCCGTACACCATCTATCAATCACCTCTGAGTACTATCAAACCCTAACTCCTCAAGACTTAGTCTAGTTGTACGTCATATAAAAAAGACAAAACATGGTGCGGGCGAAGCCCGTGCAGGGGTGAGCATAAAAATACCTAGTAGGGACCCCAAGAACCTAGATGGTCTCCCAAAATTTCACAATGGAAAATCCATAAAGAATGATCTCAATCACAAAGCACAAATCAAAAGACAACTCACACCAGGTATAACTTTAATACAGAAGTACCAATGTTTAGTCATTAAGATAGATAATATTATTCTATAATGAGGATCTGTTGTGGACCCACATAGTATCGCTTGGTGATGATCCACATAGTATCACTCGGTGCTGATCCACACATGATCGCTCAGTGCTGAGCCACATAGGATCACTCGAAGGTGATCTGCATAGGATCGCTCGGTGCTGATCCACACAGGATCACTCAGTGCTAATCCACACAGGATCCCTCGGTGCTGATCTACATAGGATTACTTGGTGCTGAGCCATATAGGATCGCTCGGTGTTGATCCACACAAGATCACTAGGTGGTAACCCACACGGGATTGCTTGGTGCTGACCCACACAAGATCACTATTCATTTTTCACGTCACATCTAGCTGCTAGATTTCTGTATGAAGTACACTTGATTCCAAGAGGATCTACTCCTCAATACATTGGTCATATTTTAACCATTATGAAGTACCAAGAAGAAGAAACGTAATAAAATTATATGTATAAAGGGTTCCAATGCAATAGAATATGTGTCAACCGAACACCCGGTCTGAAAGTTATAAAAATTTTAGTGCTGAGGGCCTGGTTGGATTTAGGTTTGATCCAAACCAGCCATACTGAAACTTTATCCAAAACTCAAGTGTATCATTTCAAAAGGATTGCCTCATCCTAAGGGTTCTGGTGCTGTAGACGTTTCATCAAACAGACGTCCGGTTTAGAAGATATGCCCATTTAAGTGTAACTAGGCCAAAAGGGGTTCGTGTTCAGTCTGAACTGACCTCACCCGCTGGGCCTGGCCTAAAGTGGCTAGGCTCAGCCTGGTTCATCTAGGCTTGGTTTGGCCCACTAGTCTGGGTGTTCGGCCTGGCCCACATGGCTGGGTGCGACCCGCTGGCCGGACACAGGGGTCTTCTCCCCTCCCAAACGACCGAGCTGTTCGAGACTTCAAAGCAGTGGCGACATATGGTGCTACATGACCTGGCTGATCCTACTGGAATGGTCACATTCAGAACCCAATCACCTCAGGTCCACCCTCCATCGTAGCCTTCCTACGTGGTGCGATGCCACATCATGCCGGCACAATATGCCGCCCTGCTCCGATGCGGCCGACAAAGGCCAGACGCCCCTTTTTCCGCCTTGGTTCCTTCGGGCTCCACCACCCTCTCATGACTAGTGGTAGCTGGCTGCCACCTCCTCTAGTTGTCGCTACCACTACACTGGTTATGCTTCCGTGAGCCTCCAAAAAAGCTTCAGTGGTCCGATTCCATTACCGTCTGCACCTATGGGCCTCCTGGGGTGGCGCATACACTACGTGGCCTGAAGTTTCACCTTGAAGCCATATTTATTGGTCACCCACATATAACACCACCAAACCAAGATAAACGGAGGGTTCTAGCCTTGTTTGGCTTGCCCCATGCCCTCCAAGTTAGCATTATAACATGGGAATGATTATTTAATTATAAAAAATCCCATAAAGAAACTCCACATTATCCTCCCGCATTAAAAAATGAAACATGGATCAACCTGTTGGTCGATTGATCCATGATTTTCCTAATATTCAAGAATAGGGAAAAGGGTGGAATTAAGCACATAATCCCCTACATCGAGTTCATTGGATGTCGCTGCAGATGAGGAAGGAGTGTCCATGTTTGAGGTTGTTGTGGATGAAGGGGAAGGTTCACATCCTTTAGCGCTCATCATCAAATCCTCCAACGGTCGTCGAAGCTCTGTTCTATGTTGGGGGAAGACGTTGTCAGCACATCATCAAAGGTTACTCTCTTTAGTTCCAAAAACACCTACCCAAACTTTGTTTAAATAGAAGAAAAGAGGAGATCAACCCACCACACAATTAATGAGGTTCATTAATAAATTTAATTAATGAACCTATTAATTCTCACAATGGTGTGGCTTCACAACCAAGTGTAACAGTCCATTAAATGGTCTGGAAACCCAGCGGTCCTGCCACCACTTCTCAACAGTTACAAAGAATGAAATAAAATAGCTCGTTGAGTTATTTTTCTTCGTAATGTCCTAAAATCATCTTTTTCTTCTGGCCCTTTCCGGTTGAAGTTATGTTTCAATTAAGTGAATCCCAGTTCTGTGGAGTCAATGGTACCCTCATATTTTTAATCTGATCATCGGTTCAAAAGATATAAATCTCCAATCACATGTTTAATGAACTTACCTTAAAAAAAGTTCAAAAATTATTAACAGTCACCCTCGACCCACGACGATCGAGGTTTGGCTCTGCTTTGGAGGAAAATGCCCTCACGAGCTTAACTGTACTCTTAGATTTTTAATCCGAGTTACCATTTAAGAGGTATAGAATTTAATAATAAAATAATTGTTAATTATTTTATTTGCGGCAAAAAACTAACTTCTATTATTGGCCCGCACTGGCCAATGCTGGGATCTACCTAAGGAAAGAATACCCTCATGAGTTTGGCTGTGGTATGGGATTTTTAATCCTAGTAACCATTCATGAGTTATAAGAATTTGAAAAATTAAATAATTTTATTTAATTATTTTATTTACAGTTATGCCATTTTTGGGTTTTCTCACTGGAGGCCTGCGCTGACTAAACTTAAGTCATTCCTAGGATAAAACCACTATCTTGAACGCAACAGTGCAATCATATTTTTGATCTAGGAACTCGTTTAAGACTTATTCCACTTTTTTAGGAAAAATAATCATGCATGCTATTTTAAGTTTAACATTTTTGATGGATCATTTCGGGCACTCCAGGCCTCGAAATCACGTTCCGTCAATTTTCACAGACTTGTAATAAACCCAAATAATTTTAAGAAAAATTATATAGAAAATCCAGGTCTTTAAATTATCATTTTTCTACTAATCTATCCTTATTACTAGTGATGAAACCCTGATCATCCTATTTATTTCTAAAAAAATAGTTTGTTCCAATAACATGGTAGTTATAGGGTCTATCAACTAATTCCAATACTTAATTCCTCTTGAATTGGTTCAACTCTTCTTGCATACCTAAATGAAAAATCTAATCTGTTAAATATTATTCTAAGGTTTTATCTTCAATCTAAGATAAAATTGAATATAATTATACAAGTATTCCTACACTCCTTCATGTCTTAATTCCTTCAACTAAAATTCCCATTACAGTATCCAAGGAAAGATTTTTCAGGTTTTTAGGATGTATAAGAAACAAACTTTCAGGTTCATTGATTTATATCCCTTTAATATTTCTTTCACCAAATTAAAATTCTAGATAATAATCCATTATATTGTCAAAAAATAGGATCAGGTCTCATGTTTTCAAAAGAGTAACTTAACTCATTAATGAGATTCATTATATGATAAAACATATCAGTTTCTTTAAATTTCACATCAATTGATTCTTAAAAAATCTTTGAAAATTTATTAAAAACACTATACACCTTAGATATAGAATACCAACCTATAAAGATTAATTCATTAGCCTTTGGATCAAATTTATTAATAGTTTCCATGGTGTTAATAATGTAAACTATGAATCCAAATACTTTAATGTATCCAACTTTTGGTTTTCTATTATTCCATATCACATAGGATGTTTTCTTCAAAATAGTCACAATTAGAACTCTTTTAATGAAACAACATTCAATATCTATAGTTTCATCCCAAAAGAGAGTGTATGGGTTATATTCACATAAAATAGCCCTATCAATTTAATGCAAGTTCCTATTCCTCCTTTAAATAACACCATTATGTTGAGCTTCCTTGGGGGTAGAAAAAATATTTTTAATACCATGTTTTGAAAATAATAATTAAACTCATGGTTTTTGAATTCTCCCCCATGGTCACCTCTATGAGAAATAATTTTAACATATTTCTCTTTTTGAGCCAATTTACAAAATCTTATAAAAATAGAAAAATGCACCGCTTTTAAGACTAAAAAAGAAAACCCAAGTAAATATAGAGAAATCAGCAACTAACACATAAATAAAAAATTTTACTCTTATTATTACAGTTATATAAGGTCCAAACAAACCCATATGGATAAGTTCTAGAGGCCTATATATAACAACATCCTCAATTAATTTAAAATATGACCTGCGTCTCTTACCCATTTGGCACACATAGCATAATTCCTCTTTATTCAATTTAATTTGAGCAAAATATTAAATTAAAATTTTCTTAGAAAATTTTCTCAAAGATTGAAAATAAAAATGACCAATTATTCCATGACAAATCCAATATTCATCTATTTAAACATTTAAATAGTTCAAATTTTGTCTAAAAACATAATTAAGATATAAATTATAGATATTATTAGTTTTAGGTGCCATAAAATTAAGAAGTTTATCTTTAATAACAAAACAAACATTGTTTGAAAAATATATAGAGTAACCTTCATCAAAAAGTTGATAAATACTTATCAGGTGGTGTTTTAATCCTTTTGTGTAAAGAAATTTATTGATGAGAACTGAGCTTTTATTTCTAATTGAACCAACTCTAATAAGTTCCACCAAGAATTATCATCAAATGTGATATATAATCCATCAATTTTATATAAAAAATGAAAGTTTGATAAATATCCACTCATATTCCTTGATAATACACTTTTTATATTCCATTTTTTCATTTACTCGATTTTATTTTTTTAATTAAAAAAACCGAAAAGGATTTTTTTGTATCCATACTCCCTTGGTTCCTAAAATTTTAGTAACCAAATACTTGATAATACAAATATTATTGTGTTGCCCATAAATTCTAGTGTATAATTTTGATAAATTTCATGATATAAATGCATGCTTAACACAATTATTTTAAGTTTCTTTAGAATACAAAAATTTTATTAGTGTCTAGTTTTTCTACAATGAAAAAAATAACTTTTAACATGATTTTTTTTAAAATGAAAATAATTGTTTTTGTATAGATTTGGGTTTTCACATTTTCTTCATATTCCAAACTTATCTTTTTGGTTTTTTTATTACCAAGGATTTGGTTTATGTAATTTTACCCATTTTTAAAATCACTACTTGCTTCTTTAAAATATTGGAATTCTTTTTGTGAGGTTTCAATTATATTACCATGTTCAAAAAAATAAGAAATTGAATTTTATAATTTAACTTTCCGGTATAAATTTTTTTAAGTCCTTGTTTTCACTTATAACAACATTATAAGAATTTTTAGGGATTTATTTTTCTTTTTTAATTATTAATATTTATTTCCTAGCATGTTACAGTATTCATTCAGTTCTTTAAATGATGAATTTTTAGATTCATAATTGGATTTAGGCTGAGAAGAGTATAATGTGTGTACCTCATCAGGTTGTTCCATAAAGCACATGATATACTTTGGATTTGAGATTTCATCTTCTAATTTAGAAGATGTTTCATCAATAGAATCCTCATAGGCATTCCTGATGTACTTAGTTTATTTTATCTCTCTATTTTTCTTGAATTCAAGGTTCTATTTATACTTATTGTCATATTTAATTTTTTATTAAAGTTGTGGAAATTATATTTTGATATGTAAAAGATTATTTCACTCATAGAACCTTAATTTATTAAATCTTTCATCATATTTTTTTATAATTTTTAAAGTATTTTTGAAATAATATTATTTGATTGAATAAATTTTTGACCTTCTTGGGAAATTGAGAGAGATCACTATCTAAATAAGAACTGTTTGAATTATTATTATCAAATGATTTAAAAATTTATATACCTTTTCTCTTCTTGTTATCCTTTAAATTATAAACTTTTAAAGAATCATTTTATTTTTTTAACCATTTTGTACTCACCATATTGAACTTCCATTTCTACCTCAAACATCATGAGAAATCAAATGAAATTATTTATAATGAAATATTTAAAATTAGTGTATTTCCTACTGGTAATTGAAATTACACTTCATTTGGATAATATAACTCTAATAACTTTTATAGCTTGATTCAATTATTAATTGGTGATATTATAGAAGAATTGTTTTTCAAAATTTTTGTTAGCATTCCATTCATTAGGGTTATTTTTTCTATAATAGTCATTCTGAATGTTTTGAACTTCAACATTATTGTGTTTTACCTGAGTAACCTCATATTATCAGTACCTTTATAATCCACTGATATTGTTGTCCTTATGTCATGTGTTATAGAACATTGAGAAACTCTATTGAACTCATCTAGAAAAAGTACACATATAATAACATTAATTGATTTAGAGTTTAGATTTTACTCTCCTTCTGTAGCATTATTCCCTTTTGTGGATCCCCTTTAGGAAATGTGTAAGTCTTAATGGATTTCATGTAAAACATTATATCATGGTTAATAAATAAATGATCATCAGTTCCTTTGAACATCCATAATTTTCTCCATTTAAATAGGGTTCTCTAACCATAGAAATACCATATTTATTGTTACCCATAATAGAAATTTTAAGATGATATTTAAGACTTCAACCTTTCATTGTTGAGAACTCAAGAATATTTACATCTTATACCAATTTTTGGTAAGATATGAGATATAAAAAAACTCAAGAGGTAGGTGAATTGAGTTCTTGAAAATTTCATCACTTCAAAACACCCTATTATAATGTATTATAGATTATGCTATTCATAAGAAAGAAAATAAAAGAAAAATAGTAAGAAAAAGATAAAACATATAGGATTTATATTAGTTTAGGGTAAAAATATCCCCTAGTATACTACACCAATACTGAACTCCTATAGCTTGGTGATTTCACTTGACCCAGTCCTTTTCTTGGGGACTACCCAACTCGGAGCAAGTAACCTTTAGTTGGTACTAGTCTAAGAGATTTTTATAGTATCATACAAAGGTTTACAAAATAATATCCTTCAATACGTAGTAAAAGGAGTGAACACTTCCAATGATAATAAATAACAGTGAGTTGTTACAAAATGAAGCACACAGTTTAAAGATGCAACTTACAGAACTATTAGATAGATAATAAGAATGAAGTATATCTTGGGGAGAGTTTTAAAAACAAATCAAGAATAATTCTGATATAATATTTGTAAAAAACATGATTCTTATTCTTCTTATTATTATCACATAGAAGTAGTAGAGAAGGATTCAAGAGATAGAGTGGTTTCTTCTTTTATTTTGACTTCTATATCATTTATCTTGTTTGAATAATATTTTATATATTCTTCAAAACTATTGCACAAAATGATATCCAATTAATTTCGGTCTAGGAGAAAAAAATCTAGATGCAATTTTCTAAACATTACCTTAATATGAATCACTGATCAGAAAAATAATCTATGCTATTTTCTTTTTTGTACTTGTAACCTTTTGGTAATAGAATTTCTCATAAAGAGGATGTCTATTATTTAATTCCTTTAAATCAATTTCAATTTTCACTTGAAATACTCTGATGGTAATAAGTAATTGAGTTTCAGAATAAAATTGCCAATTCTAGATCATGACATAGCCAAAATCCATGTATCTTGATTCAAATAGCTAAATTGATCCACATAGCTATTCTTCATGTAGCCAATTTTATCACATATCTAAATTACATATCAATCATGATCACATAACTAAAATTTTCGTACCCAAATAAATCAAACTTCTTGATCGAAACCACATAGAAAAATATTCCATGAATCCAAACAATGTATATAATTTATTGAAATAAACAATTTGACATAACCATTTCATCGACATAGAAATTTCACATATAGACAATTAATATATGTAGTTGATTCTCACATATCAGATTCACATAGGTGATTATTTCATGTAGCCGATTGATTTAGTCAATTAGTTGGTACATGCAAATTTCCATGTAGGAAAAGTCCTCATACAACCAATTTTTACCGAATTTAACATATTTTATAAAACATCAATATAATTGAAGATGAAAATATAATTGAACAAAATAAGACAAAGACTTGATAAAAAAACATAAAAATAGATTCATTAGAAATATATGAAGGGTTTTCATGATCATCAAAACATAAAACTCATGGTATATGTTGGAACAATATCAGTATTCCCACAAGTATAAAGTATGACAATTACAGAAGGGGGTCTATAAGAGTTTTATTATGGAAAAATGTTTACAAGTATTATGGAATAAGTTTACTATATAACTCATCCTCAAAGACACTAAACCTTCCATTATTGGGATTATGATATTTTCATACGAGATATAAGATCTGAATTATGGTAATGATGTGAAAATTAAGGTATATTTCACCTGGGTCACTATAATTATGTTGATGAAAGAGTGCATCCCTTCAGGGGGAGAAAATTTTTAAAAGAAGATGTCATATAGACAATATTGAAAATTTGGAAAACTCCATGAAATATTTATTTGAGGCCTTAGATTCAAAATTATACTCAATTATTATGAATATATTTAATATATTTACCATGGGGGAGTGTTGGTTAATCAACTAATAATAAAAAAGATTGAGTTTATGACTTGAACATGAATTGTTCTGAAGTGTTTGTTGAAGTGCATGAAGGGTAATTCTTTTATTGATAAAGATAATTATAAGTATACCCTATATTAAAGTTATAATAATATTATCACAATATTAGTTATTATGGATAACTTATATAACCTTGATTAAATACCTCTTTTTTTATATACAGGGTTTCCCTATATAGATATAACGTGGATTAATAAAAGGATATTTTCTATGGAACCATGTGATATCATCCATATATTTAAAATATAAAAAGGGATTAGAATAAATATGAGGTGATAAGACTTATAACATTGTCAATTTTCATTTTTTATCAATAAGCGGGAGAAAAATTTATCATTGAGGAATACATATAGACATATCATTGATAAGGGTATTTCTATCAAATACAAAGGGGATGATTATTGATACTAATTTTTCAATTGTATTTTTTGTTAAAAAGAGAAGGTATTCATTGATGTCAATATATTGAATAAGAACTTGATGTGAATAAAAAGCATGGATGTTTAATGAAGATGGTGTTGATGAAGGGAGTTGATTATGAATTTATGAAGAATACGATCTTATCGGTGTAAGTAATATAAGACGATTCTTGAACTAGTATGCAGTGAATTTTTTTTTATTAAAATAGAGAGCATGATGAAAGTTTAAATATTTAGGTAGAGATCACCCCACAAGATACATACCATGTTGTGGAAATGAAGGATAAATGAAGATCTTTTCGTTTCATATTATCCACACCATGGAGATTCTGAATTATGTAGTGGGATGAAAAATAAAGTATAAGACCTTATACCATAGAGTGTGTAACCACGCCATGATGGAGGATTGATCAGAGGTCTCCATGACACACTAATAGAAAACTAGGTTTATCCAGTGCTCGCTTATAGCACTATTAAATACCCCCTTTGTTATTGCTAAAAAAGCACTGTGAAGGGGGGGGGGTTGACAATTTTTTTTAGCACTGTTAAAGGATCCCTTTGTCATCTCAAAAAAGAACTATTAAAGGGGGGCCTTTATCAATAATTTTTTAAAAGTACGGATTAAGGTCCACCTTTAACCAGTGCTTTTAAAAAAGCACTAATAAATGGGGTCTTTTATCAATGCTTGTAAAAAGTGATGATGGGGGGGGGGGGTTATCGATGCTTTTTTAGAAGCGCTGATATAGACCCCCCTTTATCAGCGTTTTTTTAGTAGTGATAATAAAGCATATATTATATAAAGAATTATATTTCATTGAAAATAATATATTAATATGTAGATATATTTATATTGATATAAATATAATGTTGGAATCACCTATTTTGATAATCTCAATTATGTTTAGATATGCTCTGATAATCCCAAATAATGTCTATCTATATATTAATTATACTTTCTAATTATGAAATCATGCTAATGAGTTGATATGAAAGTCAAAATGATCATATCATATCATTGGAATATGTTAATCAATGTTTATTTATGATTATAAATCTTTAACGAAATTAATCGTGATACTAACTCAATATAAAAATGAAATGAATAGAATAAATACTTTATTAGCATTGAAGTTTTAAATTTACTGATACAGACAGAGCTACCAATAATAAAAGTTCATCAATAGACTAAGTATACTGCTAGACAAGGCCACTGATACAAGCTACTGATATAATGGAGCTACCGATATAGGTAGCTACTGATAGAGAGAGCTACCACTACCAATGTTAACAGCTACTGATAGCGAGGAAGAGCTATTGACAGAAGTTCACCATTACGAAGAGCTACCGACAGATGGAGCTACCGACACAAGGAGCTACCACTACACATGGAGCTACTGATATATAAAGCTACCGTTATAGAGAGTAATACTACCGATGCAAGACATACTATTATAAGTCCACTTCTATAAGTTCACTGATACAAAGAGCTACTGATGGAAACCAGTCACTGTTTCTCTAAACTCTATATCTCTGTTTAATTATTAGCAGTGGTCATATTTTGTGCTTTTAATGCAACTGATATTAATTAAAGATTTTTTTTGGATATCAAGAAACCGTACCTGGTACCTGTATAAGTAATCACGCCTTATGTCTGAAATTAATTAATGACGTTTATTGGATGTGAGGGAACCGTACCTCGTACCTACATAAGTAATCATGACTTATGTCGAACCACCACATGAGCTATAAAAGAAAGATCAAAGATGTGGATAAAGTGTGTGACATAGAGAATACACATAGAGACATACAAGGAGAACAGACAAAGAACTCGAATAACACTCATACATATCAAGAACATAAGTTCAAAGAGGAGGTTCAAGTGGTAGAAAGAATACTCTCAAATTCAAGATGGAAACCTATACTGGAAGTAAAGGAACAGAACCAAGAAACTTTTTTTCTAGAAAACATCCAGAGAAGGACTCAAAGCTTCATTTAATTCAATCCAAAGGAGTCCACAACTGCATTGACATTACACAAGATCATTCTAACCTCATCTTAATATTATTTCTCTACTGCGATCACTTTTATTACATTACGAGTAGTGTATGTTCTTATGTCTGTTCGGACACACACTGACTCCTAAGATGAACTAGAGAATACTGAAATCCTCACACCAAACTCTTTACACCTTTTTGTGTCCCATGTAGAACTATGGTAGATATCTGAGGACCTGGGTAGCCTGTGTGCTGTTGTTGTTGATTTCCCACGTAGAACTGTGGTAGAGGTCTGAGGACCTGAACAATCTGAGTACTATTGTAAACCCCAGTCCAGGGTGTGGATAAAAGTTATATATAAACTGTTTGAGAGGACTAAGTCTCAGCTTGAGACTGAACCTCTTGGTTAAAATTTCTGTGTATCTTATTTTAGATTAAACTAGCTTCAATATTCCGCTGCTAATTACTTTGAACTTCAAATTAGTTTTAAAGTAACTCTGATAGTTTAACTAGAAAGTGTTTGTAATTATTTATAGCCAGTAATTTAGTTTCAAAAGCTAACTTAATCTTGGGATTAAGATAGCTGAGAAATAATCAATCTTTGAGAAACTAACTGAACACTTAAAATCTTTATAAATTCACTACAATTTTACTTGTTTTGTGAATTGGGGGATATAAATATGAATCTTTTAAATAGAAATTTTTAATAGGTACTCAATTCATCCCCTCTTGAGTATCCACTCTGAGAAACATTTGGTATCAGTGGGGGTGGATTATTTTTTTTCAAAACACTCAGTTTGTGAAAAGTTTTCAACTCTGATTTTAGTTGTATCTTAAAGATCTCAAAATTTCTGTTAATTCTAAATTTTCAAATCTTTATATAGCTTTCTAAAACTTAGTTATTATGGAAAACAGATTAGAAGTTGTAACTACCAGCATTCCACCTTTCTTTAATGGTGTTAATTATGCCCAATGGAAAATAAAAATGAAAATTCACTTAAAAAGCATGGTATTTGACATCTGGATTGCTATAGAGACTCAGTATAAGATTCTAGAAACTGTTAGAACTACTTTGGATAAACATACAGAAGCTGATTACAATAATAATTATAAAGCAATGAATGCTCGGTATTGTGATTTAGGAGATGAAGAATTTAATCGAATATCTGCTTGTAAGACTGCTTATGAAATTTGGGATACTTTGGCTGTTTCCCATGAGGGAACAACGAATATTAAAGAAATGAGACTAAATACATACAATATTAAGTATGATAATTTTAAAATGAAATCTGATGAATCTATTTTTGATATGTATCTCAGGTTTAATGTGATAGTTAATACAATGAGATCACTGGGAAAATATGTTCCAACAAAAGAGAAAATCATGAGGATACTGAGATGCCTACCAGACAGATGGAGATGAACCTATGTCTCTATACAAGAATCACGTGACATTGGAAAGATACCTATCAAGGAGATGATTGGTATGTTGAAGATGTAATAAGAAGAGCAAAAGGTAAATAAAGAGGAAGATGATGAACCTAAGAAGAAGTCAGTGGCATTTATGTATACTGCCTCAAAGACTAAAGACAAGGAGAAAGTCCTCATACCCGTCAAAATCTCAACAAGTGAAGGTTCAGATTCATATAGTGATGAAGAGATGGATCATATAGCTAGGAGATTCAAGAAATTATATAGGAAGAAGAATTTTTTTCAGAAAATAAAATTATAATGGTATGTATGACCAATGAGGTAATTAGAAGAGAGATTGTAAGAAAGCTGATAAAGATGATGAGACAGTTTGTTATGAATGTAAAAGGAAAGGACATGTTAAGGCTAACTATCCAAAATTGAAGTTTAATAAGAAATATGATTTCAAGGACAAAAAATATAAGAAATCTATGAAGGCAACATAGACTGCTTTGGAAGAAAGTTCAAGTGGATCTGACACTTCTAATTTTGAAGAAAATAATCATGACAACATGTGTTTCATGACTGAAACATCTAAGGTAACACTTAATTACCCTATGCACAATGATTATTATTTTGGGAATTAAAGTGATTAAAATAATGATGATAATATGTCTAAAGTTTAATTATTTGAATACTGTAATATTTTAGAAGATACTTGTGATGAGATGAAAGATAATTAGAAATCATTAAATAAATAGTATTCCTTGACTAGTACAGTTAAATCTGATCTTAATATAGAAAAGGAAAATAATTCTCAACTGTTAATGGAGAATACTGAACTTAAATTGTCCAATGAGAAACTTAGAAAAGTCATAGAGAAGTTCACAAATGGAAAGAATAAACTCACTCAAATTATTGGAAAATAAGTTTCACCAAAGTATACTACTAGTTTAGGATACTATCCTGGACATAGAAAGATTGTTAAAAATAAATTTATTCTAAAATTGGGATAGTATGTTTCTAGTTCAAGTTCTGGAAATTCCTATGCTACATCTAGCGATTCAAATTCTTATAGAACAAACAAAGTTTATTTATAAAAATCATTTGAATCTGTTAATTATAGGAAACCCATTAGACAAATATGGGTGCCTAAAGTTTTACTTTCTAACCTTTCTATACCCAAGAAAATATGGTTACCAAAATTATCTTCTGTCTAAATCTTTTTTGTAGGAAACTTACTTGAAAAGTTCCTGTAGGAAGACATGGTACATAGACAATGGATGTTAAAGGCATATGACAGGAGACTAATCATGCTTTAAGAGATTAATCAAAGTTGATGGAGGAAATGTCACCTTTTATGATAAATCAAAAGGAAAGATCATCAAATTAGTCCATATTTGTAATAATGATTCAATTTAATTTCTAAAGTATTATTTGTTGATGGGCTAAAATACAATATATTAAGAATTTCTCAATTGTGTGATAATGGTTTCAATGTTAAATTTGAAAATTATGCTTGCAATGTATTTGATTCTATAAATATTTTGGTATTTACTGATTTAATAAATGAAAATGTTTATACTGTAGATCTAAATTCTTTAGAAAAACAAAAGGGTACTTGTTAAAATGATTTTTCATAAAGAATCTTGGCTATGGAATAGAATATTAGGACACTGCAATGTTCATTCACTTAGGAAACTGACTAGTAAAGGTTTAGTTAGAGACCTACCCAAACTAAAATTCCTAATAGACAAAGTTTGCAATCCCTGTCAAAAATAGAAAGCAACATAAAGCTTCTTTAAAATCAAGGAAAGAAGTTTCAACTTCTCAACCTCTTGAGTTGGTTCATATGGATTTATTCAGACCATCTAGAGTTTCTAGTTTAAATGGGAAGAACTATGTCTATGTCATAGTAGATGAATTTTCTAGATAAAATTGGGTATACTTTCTTTCTCACAAAAGTAAAGCTTGTTCCAATTTCATTAAATACTCCAAGTCTGTGAAAAACCTTAGTGGACTTAAAATTAAGACCCTGAGAAGTGATCATGGTCATGAGTTTGAAAATCATGACTTTGAAACCTATTGCTCACACAAAGTCTACAGTCACAATTTCTCTGCCCCTAGGACACCTCAACAGAATGGTGTAGTAGAAATAAGGAATAAAACCCTTCAAGAAATTGCAATAACAATGCTCAATGAGTATTAATTACCTATTTACTTTTGGGATGAAGCTGTAAATAAAACTTATTATATTATAAATAGAGTCTTGATTAGAACTGTTCTTAAAAAGACCCCTTATGAACTGTGGAATAATAGGAAGCCTAAAGTTAGTTACTTTAGAGTTTTTGGTTGCAAAGTCTTTATTCTCAATACTAAAGATAATATTGATAAGTTTTCATCCAAAAGAGATGATGGAATCTTTATAGGTTATTCTATATCTACCAAAGCTTATAGAGTATTTAATAAGAGGACCAAATGTGAGGAAGAATCTGTACACATCATATTTGATGAAACTGATCCACATGAACCTAAGAACCCTCTTGAAAATCTTGAAGACGATTTTCCAATTCTAAACCTTAATGACAAGAACAGTGAACCTGTTGTTAAGACAACAAGTTCTGGAAATTTTCCAGAACCTATTTCTGTTGAACCGAAACCTATAAATGAACCTGAAATTTCTAGCCCTACCTTTTATAGACCAACTAGTACCCTTAAAAACCATTCTTTAGATGCTTTTTAGGAGATTTAGATATAGAAACAAAAAACTAGAGATTCTTTAAGAAATTAGGTTGAACATCACGGCTTTATTTCATAGTCAGAACCTAAAAATATTAATGATGCTATCAATGAGGAATTTTGGGAAATGGATATGCAAGAAGATTTAAATCAATTTTAAAGAAATAGAGTCTGGGAATTAATATATAGACCTAAGGACACCTTGACCATAAGCACTAAATGTGGTTCTATAAATAAATTTGATGAGTCTGGAAATTTATTTAGAAACAAAGCTAGGTTAGTTGCACAAGGATATAGTCAAGAAGAAAGAATAGACTATGAGGAAACCATTTCACAAGTTTCTAGGTTAGAAGCTATTAGAATCCTAGTTGCTTATGCTTTTCATTTGAATTTAAAGTTATATCAAATGGATGTTAAAAGTTTTTTCTAAATGGTTTTATAATTGAAGATGTTTTTGTTAAAAAACCACCTAGATTTACTAATCCTAATTTTCTAAATCATGTTTTGAAACTTTCTAAAGCTTTGTATGATTTAAAACAAGATCCATGAGCATGGTATGATAGAATTCTAATTTTCTTATTTCAAAAGGTTTTATTAAAGGGATTGTTGATCCAACTCTTTTTATCAAAAGGATTTATAAATATGGTTTGATAGTACAAATCTCTGTTAATGATATTATTTTATGATCTTCTAAAAATTCTTTGTGTATTGATTTTTCAAAAAGTATCCAAAGTGAATTTGAAATGAGTTTAATGGGAGAACTCAAATATTTTCTTGTATTTCAAGTTTTTTAAAATGAAAATGGTATTATTTTAAATTAAATAAAGTATACAAAGGATATTATAAAACGTTTTGTTTTGGATAATAATAAGGAATGTAATACACCTATGAGTACCACTTGTAAATTGGATGCAGATGAAACTAGGAAACTAGTGGATTAAACCAATTATAGTTGTATGATTGAGAGTTTACTTTATCTTACTACTAGTCGACCAGATATTATGTTTAGTGTGTGTATATGTGCAAGATTTCAAGAAAACCAAAAAAAGTCACACTTGATTGCTGTTAAAAGGATTTTAAAATATCTTAAACATACTACCAATCTAGGATTATTTTATCCAAAAAGAAGAATATTTTGATTTAATAAGTTATTCAGATGCTGACTTTGCTGGTTGAAAGTTATATAGGAAGAGAACTTCTAGAATATGTCACTTTCTAGGTAAGTCCTTAGTATCTTGGTATAGTAAAAAGAAGAATTTTGTTGAATTGTCTACTACTAAAGAAGAGAACATAGCTACTGGTAGTTATTGTGCACAAATTCTATGGATAAAACATACTTTATTGAAATATGGATATCAATTTAGGCATGTGTCTATAAACTATGATAACACTAGTGTGATCAATATCTCTAAGAATCCTATATCTCACTCTAGAACTAAACACATTGATGTAAGACAACACCTTTTGAGAGATCATTATCAAAAGGGTGATATTACTCTTGAATTTATAGGCACTGAACATCAATTAGCTGACATATTCACCAAGAATTTAAGTTTAGAAAGTTTAAGTAACATTAGACATGAGTTAGTAATGATAAACTGTGCATAAACCTCATCGTTAGATAAACCTCACTGATAGATAAACCTCACTGATAGATAAACCTCACTGTTAGATAAAACTCACCATTAGATAGACCTCACCATTATTTAAAACTCAATGATAGATAAACCTCATCGATAGATAAACCTCACCATTAGATAGACCTCACCGTTAGATAAACCTCACCGATAGATAAACTTCACCGTTAGATAAACCTCACTGTTAGAAAGACCTCACCGTTAGGATTCTCACCGGTAGTTGTCACTGATATGTTTTTCACCGTCTGTATTTCATGTTTTTAATGGAAATAGTTATTATTTTTAATGTATTTCTTTTTATTACATCTTGATTCCTAAATGATAAAAATTAAGTCTAAGTCACATTTCAATCCACCTAGAACTCTCTACACTTCAAACCTTACTTCCCGAACTCCCTCATTTCTTGCGAACCCTAAGTTTTTCGATTCGTAAATGGCAAGAGTAAATAGGTCAACAGTCAGAGATGAAGGTTATGCACTGAGTTCAAAGAGGCAGAAGGAAGGATCAGAAGGTTGTGGCGGTAGAACAAGTAGTAAGAAGAGTGCAGGGAACCCACACTTACTGAATAGAAATATCATAATCAAGAAGGAACTCTGTGTAGAATGGATATTGCCTAGAAAACCTTTGATTCTAATGATTTTGGAGGAACAAGGATGGTTCGAATGTTTTTCATATAAAAATGGTCTATATTATCTTAAATTGGTAAAGAAATTATATGAGTTTGTTCGTTTTGAGAAATATGAAAGTGAGAACAGAATGGTATCAGTAATGAATGACAAGATAATATCTTTTTATTCCATTGAATGGGTTGAGTGCTTGAAAGTTCCACACGAGGGTGAGTTTGGATATTTATCAAAATCAGTACCTCCCACTAGCATCATTTTTTAGTATGAAACTACTTTGGAAGAGCTCACTGGAGATGACACACAAAGAAAAGTAGTTACTATAGAAATGGATGGAGAAAACCGGTTGCTATTCAAATTTATCCAGCATGTGTTAAGTACAAGAGGAGGTGATTTTTCAAACCTTAGATTACAAGATATATTCTTGTATTATCTACTAAGGAATAGTGTCAAAATTAATTTGTATAGGCTTCTGATGATTGAAATCAAAGATATGACCATGCCAAAATTGAAAACAAATGCTCTATTCTTTGCAAAAATGATCTCTTTGATGATAAAGGTAAAAGGTGTGGTTTATTCTCAGGATGAGACAGTGGTTTTAAGAGACAACTTTTATATTACAAAAATAGTTTTTATGTACATGAAGATTGGCCAGAACCCATGAAAAAGGGAATGGGTAAATGATGATGAGAAAATTTAGGATAAATTTAACCCTATTGAGCATCCCAATCGGCCAAGAGATAAGAGAGATCCAAGTATAGGACCTGATGAGGAAGAACGTCAATATAGTGATGATGATGCTGAGGAGGATACCTCTATAGAAGATGGAGGGGATCCTAATTTGCCTCCAAGCCCAGCTGCTAAAAAGGTATCATATGGAAAGGCAAGTTCAACTGTGACTCTACCTAGAAGGGAAGCAGTTCAAGGAGAAACTATTGAATAAATATCTGTAAATGATGAAGAACTTCCTAGATCAGATCGTAGGAAGATATATTCAAATTCCAATAGTAGTGATAATGAAGAGTTTGATGTATCTAAGAATGAAAGTACATGTTTGAGTCTTAGTCCTCCGATTGAGAGCTCTATTATGCCTGTTGAGGAGATTCTTGAAGTAAATAGACCAGTACCTATTGATGACATACCCCAGACTATGCAACCTAGTTTGGATATGAATATGGTTGTAGATGACCCTTCTGGAAAGGAAGTACTGAATGCTACTGCTGCTACAGAAATAGTGATGGAAGCTCAGGTTGAGGGGGAGCTACCTATAAGGATATGATCAATTTCTGTAACCTATGAAGTGGAATATTGTTATGTGGATCCAGGATTTGTTGTATTGGGACTAGACTATACTGATTATGATGATGAGACACCCATTAGAAGGCATCCTATGTCTTATGATATTTTCTCATAGGAAGTTACTGCTCAACCGGTAGCTCCTCTAGCTCTTCTGGAAGACATTGTGAGAAAAGGAGATCTTGAGGCACTGAAATCTGAATTGAAAACCTATTTTTTTGAAGAGATAAGTAATATGGAAAGTTCTTTGGTATCTTCTATGAGAAATGTTGTGTCAAGTTCTATGATAGAAGTGATGGATGATGTGAAAGTATGTCAAAATCAGATTGGGAGTTTGACAGAGGATGTTGATTCTTTGAAGCAAGCTGTTGCTTCATTTGATACCTTCATGATTTATAAATCTCAAGTTGATACTAACATAAACTACATTTGTGGTGTAGTGAAATAGTTTGTGGATGTGTTTGAAGATTTTAAAAAGACCATAAAAACATATGTCAGTACTCAAAACTGATAAGTAATTTGACTCGATCTTTCAAAGAAACAATAGCGTTTACTGTAGCACCTCTTGGTGAACCCAAAGTTTTAGTTGATGTTGAACAATTTAGATCTGTGCTGAAAGAAGAACTTGGTCAAGTTAGTGGCAGTAGCTCATATGATTCTCATGTAATTACTACAACTAGGGATATCAAAAAAAAATTCCAAGATTATATGAGAGATGCTACTACAGCACAGAAGGAAATCAAAGAGAAAATTGATTACTCTTTTCAGAGAGTGTACACCAAGCGTCAGCTAAAAAACCATTTCAAGATACTTTTAGAGAATCTGAAAATTCCACCGTTACTAAATCCTTCAAATAAAAATTTAGTAAGCTCAGAGAGTTGAATCCTTCCTTTTACAAGTTTATGGAGAACAATGATGATTTTCTCTATGATATGGAGAGACGAGGATGAATCAATATGGATTTTAGGAATCTCTTACTTCCATTCCTGCATGTGGACAATACACCTATTATAGTACCTCCAGCCCTGCCAACCTCTGGTCAGTCTGCTTCTACACCTCAATTGACTCCAGCTCAAGATATTAAAATTCTTTCTCCTATGATCCCAAAAAAGAGTACCCACTATAGTCCCGACTGTGTTTTAGTAGATCA
The DNA here is from genome assembly GCA_963277665.1 of Viscum album. Taxonomy (NCBI): domain Eukaryota; kingdom Viridiplantae; phylum Streptophyta; class Magnoliopsida; order Santalales; family Viscaceae; genus Viscum; species Viscum album. The sequence continues at coordinate 1,411,334,977 of OY728133.1, read as the reverse complement.
ACCACATTTGATCATCACTGGTGTTCCCAATCCTTTGCCTATGCCTACCAAGCATGAATCCTCTTTTGATACCAAATAAAAATCCAAAATACCTATTCAGGAGGATGGTTGATTACTAGATAGAACATTTGGTAGGAATCTTTGTACTTATTTTGTAGTATCTCAAATAACTTTATCATGTAAAATGAAAATGTCTTTTTTCTCTTTTCTTCTTTTATGATCTGAACCATTGTTTTTCTATTTTTTCCAATCACAAAGGGGGATAATGATTATAATATGGGGAGAACTTACACTAAGGGGGAGAAAATTATAATATGTGTTTTTTGTGGAAATAAATATTCTATTTCTTTGTACTCTTATGTTTTTCCATAGTTTAACTCTAATACATTTTAGAGTTATGATCTGAACACACTGAGAAATTACCTAAGATGTATTTTAATCAAATTAATTAATGTTTATTCTGGATTATAATGCCATAATTTTTGATTATCAAAAAGGGGGAGATTGTTGGACTCACATGTTTTTTTATCTCAATTATGTTTAGATATGCTCTGATAATCCCAAATAATGTCTATCTATATATTAATTATACTTTCTAATTATGAAATCATGCTAATGAGTTGATATGAATGTCAAAATGATCATATCATATCATCGGAATATGTTATTCAATGTTTATTTATGATTATAAATGTTTAAAGTTGATTAATCGTGATACTAACTCAATATGGAAATAAAATGCATAGAACAAATACTTTATAAGCATTCAAGTTTTAAATTCACTGATACAGACAGAGCTACTGATAAGAAAAGGTCATCGATAGACTAAGTCTACTGATAGACAAGGTCACTAATACAAGCTACCGATAGAATGGAGCTACCGATAGAGGCAGCTATTGATAGAGAGAGCTACCACTACCAATGTTAATAGCTATTGATAGTGAGGAAGAGCTACTGAACGAAGTTCACCATTACAAAGAGCTACCGACAGATGGAGCTACCGCTACACATGGAGCTACTAATACATAAAGCTACCATTATAGAGAGTAACAGATACCGATGCAATACCTACTATTACAAGTCCACCACTACAAGTTCACCGATACAAAGAGATGCCAATGGAAACCAGCCACTGTTTCACAAAACTCTATCTATTTGTTTGATTATTAGCAATGGTCATATTTTGTGCTTTTAATGCAACTGATATTAATTGATGATGTTTGTTGGATGATAGGAAATTGTACCTAGTACCTGTAGAAGTAATCATGCCTTATGTCTGAAATTAATTAATGATGTTTGTTGGATGTCAGGGAACCATACCTCATTCCTACAGAAGTAATCATGACTTATATCGAACCACCGCATGAGCTATAAAAGGAAGATCAAAGCTGTGAATAAAGTGAGTGACATAGAGAATACACATAGAGACATACAAGGATAACACACAAAGAACTCTAAGAACACTCATACACATCAGGAATAGAATTTCAAAGAGGAGGTTCAAGTGCTACAAGGAATAATATCACATTCAAGATGAACACCTATACTGGAAGTAAATGAAAGGAACCATGACACTCTGTTTTCTAGAAAACTTCCAGAGAATTACTCAAAGCATCACCTGATTCAACCCAAAGGATTCCAGAGCTGCATTGACATCACACAAGATCATTCTAAACTCATCTTCATATTATTGTTCTGCTGTGATCATTTTTATTACATTACGAGTTGTGTGTGCGACTATGTTTGTTCGGACACACACTGACTCCTAAGCTGGACTGGAGGATACTGAAATCCTCACACCAAACTCTTTATACCTTTGTGTATCCCATGTAGAACTGTAGTAGATGTATGAGGACCTGGGCATCCTGTGTACTGTTTTTGTTGATTTCCCACGTAGAACTATGGTAGAGGTCTAAGGATCTAGACAGTCTATGTACTATTGTAAACCCCGGTCTATGATGTGGATCAAAGTTTTATATAAACTGTTGAAGAGTTCTATGTCTCAGTTTGACACTGAACCTCTTGGTTAAAACTGCTGTGTATCTTATTTTATATTAAACTAGCTTCAATATTCTGCTACTAGTTACTTTGAAGTTCAAATTAGTTTTAAAGTAACTCTTATAGTTGAACTAGAAATTGTTTGTAATTATTTCTATCTAGTAAGTTAGTTTTAAAAGATAACTTAATCTTCAGATTAAGATAACTAAGAAATAATCAATCTCTGAGAAACTAATTGAACACTTACAATATTTATAAATTCACTATAGTTTAACTTGTTTTATGAATTGGGGGATTTTAATATAAATCTTTTAAATAGAAATTTTTAATAGGTACTCAATTCACCCCTCTTGAGTATCCACTCTGACCAAAATATAATATATATATTTTAAACATGTTTTAGATAAGGTAAATTGGAATTTACACTTAATATAAAAGATATTTAAGATAAATGGATTATAAAAAAAATAAAAAAATATTTTCAATCAATAATTCGAAAATTATTATTGAGTAATTGTTGTTTAATATTAATTGGAAGATAAAAAAATCATAAAATTAATAAAAGATCTAAAATATATTGAAAACATAAATCGAACTTTAAACAACCATAACTTTTGATATAGGTAACAGTTTGTGATCTACCACATATAAAATTAAAGATTGAGACAAGATATACACCCTTATGACTTAGGTTAAACCCTTTGTCACATTTTTTAAAGCCAAAAGGCCCAAAAGGCCTCTAAAATTGAGTCTTTAGTCGGGGTAACCAAATTTTTTAACATTCAATGGATTTTCAACCTCTTTTAAGGGGGAAAATTTTCCCTTTTTTAGTGGGTATAGAATTCATTCCTAGTTCTTACGTTCATATTGATATTATGGATTTGAAAATTTATCATTTTTTAAAATTTATTTTTATTTATAATCAAATATATAACAATATATACATAATTTTTATACATTCACACTTAAAAATTTAATTTTATAAATAAATTATTAAATATATTTACATAAAAAATATATTTATTAATATATAAACACATATATAAAAATATATAAATATATAGATAAAAAATGTAACAAAGAATATATATAAATATATATATATATATATATATATCATAAAATGTAAAAAAAACAGTACAGGGGAGATGAAAAGTCGCTGGTCTATAAGCTGGAGGTCTTAGTTTTGAAACTTTCTGGAGGTAAGGTGTGTAAAGGAGGGTTGTATTATCTAAATCACCGCTTAAGGTGTTGGAGAAGAACTGATAAAGGGTAGGGTGGGGGAAGTGCTGATGAGGAGGGGGGGGGGGCTGGTGGTACATGGAATTTAAAAAAATTATATCCTTTATTAGTGTTTTTTAGTGCTACTAAAGCATCCCTTTAACAATGCTTTTTTAGCACTGTTAAAAGTGGCCTTTAACAGTTCTAAAAAAGGAACTGTTAAAGGACCCTTTTAATAGTTCTTTTTTAGCTCTCTTAAAGGGGGCCTTTAACAACACTTTTTTTAGCACCGATAAAAACATTGTTCTTTTAAACGCGATCAAGTTATTAGTAATTTTTTTTCACTACTAAAGGACTATTATAGCACTATTAAATGCCATTTTTGTAGTACTGATAGTATAATACGAAATGAGGTACTATGATATTGGAGAACACTACACCATATTGGAGGAATGGGTTAAATTTTGGTGGTCCTAGAGAATTTGGGACCTCCACACTATAACTCTTATTCTATGATATATCCTTGTATGAAAGTTTAGTGAAATCTATTTAATTTTTTTGATCACATTATAATGGGTTCGGACACATCATAGTTTTGATTTTCTAGGAATATTTGAGGAAATATGTTGACTTTTATTCATCCAACTTGTTTGGAAGTTATTATAACTCAAAATAACTACAATTTTTAATTGGATGGTGAAGATCAATTGAGAGGTAATACAAGGGATGATAAATAAGTGGTTGAAGGAAGTTAAGTGTTTTAATTTTAATTTAAAAGTAAAAACTCAAACAAGAATTAGAGGAAATATTATGTGGAGATTTCTTGATAGGTAATATTGTAGTGAGAAGAAAATCCAAAGTAGGAAGTGAGAAACCTGATAAAAAGAGATAATTGAGTCTAAAGACTAGTATCATTCATCAAGGGAGAAGTTATATTATCTAATTATTCAAAATATTGAGGATCCATATCATTTATAATATATATGAAGTTTAAAGACCACCAAGGTGTGCATCATCACTGTAATGACCCCAACCCTAAAAGCTAAAAGTTGATGCCTTACTTTATTACATTGGTAGAATTATAAGGAATTATATATCGAAGCACCGAACATCATAGTATTTTTGAAAAAAAGATACATAAATTAAACTTACATTACAATTGAACATATAAAATACAACATAGAGAATCCTTTGAGAAAATCATTATTCTTCTATATTAACACTGTATATCAATCATAATATACTTCTTGGCATCTTTTGGAAAAATAAAATATAAGAAAGGGGTGATATCAAATTCTCAACAAGGGTATGTATATGGTGGAATATATCATAAATATGAAATAACATTTATGGTAAGGTAAATAACTGAAACACATTCCATTTAATAAATAACTTGATCATGAAAAGAAATAATATGGTATTAATAAATTATAGTTAAATAATTCCATATAAATAATAATGTGAGTTAGAAAACATAAAAAAGATATTATACTAATTTAATAATCATATGTAAATAAAAAATATTCTCATAATTATGGAATGCATAATATCTAACATTTTAAACTTATTGTTGTGGCCACAACCAAGACATCTAAAAATAAATGGGCAAGGCCTCAGCCAAAACCCAATATGGTTTGTCTTATGAGACCTATCGATGTATCAAGGGGCTATAGAGGGTATCAACAGTAACATACAAAGTCCAATACATTCATCATATAAAATTTTTGAAACATAATCAACATATAAATTTGCATTGAAACCAACTTAAAAATGTAAATAACTTTCCCCATTAAGTAAACATAATCACAAACTATCCAGATTAATATAGAGAATGGTATCAAAATAGTATATCCCTAGAAAAAACAATAAATAAAAATTTAATAAATTATAGTAGATGGTATCATAAGATATCAATCTCAATTAATCATAAGAATTAATAAATTATGTTGATATAGATGAAAATACTTTAAACAAGATCATTACAAATTCCTCGATGAAAATACCCTTTTTCTACTTTTATTTTTTTATTTATAAAAAATTATGAAATAAAAAATTTCTTTTAAAATAACCATGTAAAAATTTTATTGGAAATTTAAAGAATTAGTCTGTTATGATGGAAGGAAAATCCAATCATGTTGTATAAGTTAAAAAATTAGTCTTTCCATATTTTTTTGGAAAGTTTTCAACGGACCTTATTTAGAAAACAAAAAAAATGTAAATTTAATAACCATTTTTTAAAAAGTAAAAAATGAGTATAAATGAATTTAAAATATCATATAAGTATAATAAAAATAGTTTTGGAAATAGTTATAGAAAACATGATCATGGAGGAAAAACCTATTTTATGGGAAATTTTTAAAAAGATAATTTTTAAAAGAAAGGCCCTTATAAATATCATATCATTGATGTAATAATTAATAAAATGAATAGAATATGTGTATTGTTACACCTCAAAACCTCTATACTGAAGCCTATACATTACTAAGTACATTGGGTTTTTAGAAGGAATGAAATTCCAAAGGAATGATCAGTTTAGTAGCCTTGAAAAAACTAAATACATATATGTAACTCAAATTAAATTTTAAAAGGTTACAAAATATAATACATAAAAAAAACTAAGAAGTGCATCCACAAAACTCAATAAATAGTCTCATCTTCATAACCTGTTGAAGGTAAAAAATGAAAGGGGTGCGCTCAAATACTCAGTAAGAGTTAAAAATGGTTGAATAATGAATTAATAGTAACTGAATTGTAAACAATTTGACATAATCAATATGGCATGGTGAATAAATTAAAAACTCATGCCATTAATAAACTGAGAATGAAACTGCATCCATAGATTTTGTCATAGTGAAAAGATCATGGATAATAATAACTGATAATGAATAAAGAGAAAACTTATTAATTGGATGTCATGTATCTGAAACATGATACCATAATACTGTTAAAAATGGTTTATTTCTGTGGGTAGAAACCCATCTTGATTTTTGGAAACAAACTCGAAGGGTTTTTCGCCAAACTGATTTGTCTCATGAGACCTACCGATGCATCGAGGGGCTGTTGCGGGCCCCAAATACCACTTTACATCCAAATAATTCTTAATACATAGATTCAACATAAGATAAATATTGCTTTACATTATCCATATCGAATAGAGGATATAGATTCATCAATATTTCCATAGTCAAAACAACATTCAAAATAAATACCGTACGTAAAATGGTATATGACTTATACAGTAATCATATCCATGATATGAGAATATGGAAATTTAAATGGAATATAATTTCAATTTAAAAGTGATCTCAAATGGGTAGTAGGTACACTACATAAGAAAGAGTAGGTGTACAATACTAACCAAGTTATAATGTATTGGAAATTGAGACAAAGCTCGTTACCACATTGTAATCAATTGAGTCATATGACCAAATGTTAATAACCACCAAATGAATAATAGAATACCATGAATATAAAAATAATAATGATAATATATATCAAATTTAAGTACACCTATACCACAAATAAGAAATAAGAGGCCAACAATGGAAATCCCACAGAATTGAATGTGAGATGAGAAAACCCCTTACAAACATTTCGGCATGGTAATGAGTGTTCTTGTGAAGGCTTAATGAGAGGTAAAGGGGTATTCCATTATTTATATATCATAATGTAAGTATGAGGGATATGTGAAAACATACCCCATCATTAGGTATTAAAAATAAAAGAGCACAACACAGGGGAGATTCTTGAACAAAAGTGAGAGAGAGGATCCCTTGCCTTATATCCGTTGGTGTTCTCCACTTGTTATTAATGACCTAAATAAACAAATTAGGTTTATTAATTAATAATTAAATATCCACTTATATATTTTATTGGTGTATTATAATAATTTTAAGTTCTTTTATAACCGTTTTGATTGGTTATGAGGTTCAATTTCATTGTTCGAGCTCGTTTGTTTACTTGGTTTTAATGACAGGTTTGCTTATATTCATGTTTGGATAAACATGTAAGATGAAAGTGATTTTCCATAATTGAAGTTATATTATAATATTTAACATCCAAGAGATTACATGGTTTGAAATTTAATTTGGTTACTTTGAGTGAAGTATAATTTTTATCTAAAACCATAGTGACAACCATTTTTGTTAATCCGTGGGTTTGATTACAAAGAATATGATTTGATTTATAAATTAATAACATTTGTACAAAAGGATTACAGAACCAAAAATAGGATATATTAAATATATAATAATATCATTCAACCATAACATAAATGGTTTCATGACAATAATTAAATATAATAATAGAAATTGATAAATCGTTGTCCTTGAATGTGCTTAATTGGCACATCTCAAATAGTGCTTTCATTTATTTCAAATAAAAGGTGGGTAAAGGAGAGAAGATAATGAAATATGTCATTATCATAAAAAAATTCCAGTACATGTATGTTACTAGATTTATCATACTATTTGGGTGAAGGGAGATGAGGAAAGAAACAAAACGGCAAGAACTTAAAAGAAAAGAAGGAATTAGAAAGGGGAATTTACCTCTTGAGACTTCCTCCTTTGAGAACCTCTTAAGGGGAGGGATTTTGGTATTTGGAAGAGGATAGGGGATTTTGGACATGGGGGAGGATCTTGAAGATATATTTGGTCCAAAAATTGGCAAGGCACAGGGCTTGAGAGGAGTGAAGAGAATAGGGAGTGAGGGGGGAGGGGTTATAGTGGAGGAGAGGAGGGTTTTCATAATTTTTTAATCATTAGTTTATTATTTCTTCACAAGACAAAGAATAGTAACTATTCCATGACCAAGAATTGTAATAAATTCATGTGACTTCTAAACAATTGGTCTTACATTATAATATCATCATCAATGACTCAATAAATCCCTTATTTAGCATTTATCGTAAATTATCGCATTTTACTATTCATAAAAAATTCAAGTATTTCAAAAAAATCTCAAAAATTCACCCTAACCATTTTCCACATGTAGAATCAAAAAATTAATTTCATTGTTCAAAAGTAACTTTCTAAATATGATTATTTTAATATTTAATTAAAATAATTATTTAATCGAAAAATATAAACACTTAAATTATTCATCTTCATTTTTAAGGTGCCAAAATTTATTTATACATTCATGGGTGTGGATACCATTCATAAGAGTAATATAACTATTAATAATGGTATGTTACTATTCATAATGATAGGTTACTATTCATAAGGGTATGTTACTATTCACCAAAAATTAAGTTAATTATATCAGACTCTAAATTTCATCCTAAACACAACCGTGCATGTCATATTTTTAAAATTCAAAACACACAAGTGGAAAATTTAATTTTAATGGCTAAGATATTACTATATTCTAAATATCTAAGTGTTGTTTCAAAGAAACTCCGTGCTTTATGAAATATAGGATATGACGAGAATGTATTTAAGAGAAACATACCATAAAATGTTCTTGGTGCTATATGTATTAACTATAAAGAGACATAAAAAAGTGTAAAAACAAAATAATATATTAAAAATTAATTTCCTAGATAATTTTAGTATTTCATAATCTAGGAATTATAATATTAACCCAAATAATGGAAATTAGGTTAAGAATTCCCTTACCACTTTTTTAATCAATTAGATCGTACGACCATAAAGTCAAAAAAAACATTTAATACCAATAATATGATGAAATTAATTATATGATATATCTAATGGTAGTGATTACACCACACAGAAGGAATAAGTGGTGAATAAGTAATATATCTCATAGAAGTAAAAGTGATATGATAAAACCCTTACCTCACGCTTCCCTTTAGTTTCACATACTTTAACATCTTGTATGATTATTTAAAGAGTGTTATTAACTCATTAAATAACTATAATCATATTTATAATATTTTCTGATGATTTTATAACATCTTATCACCCATTTTATTAATAATATTACATTATTTTTTATGGTTATAAGTTTGTTTGTTTCATGGTTTCATGATTGGTTAATTTGTGTATAATTGTGGATTTTCTTGTTAAATGGAAATAAAACTCTAGAAGAAAAATAAATTGGAATTCATGAAATTAAATATGTTTTAATTGTATCATTTATCATTTTTATTTCATACATGAGGATGATTCATTTGCTAAAATATTAATGATATTTTTTTAGTCAATTTTGGCTGTTTTTCCGAACACCACATACGAGTTTTATTTTTTTAATATTATGAGTATATATTAGTTACAGAACATAAAATAGAATATAATATAACTATTAAAATATTATTTAAATATAATAATATTTTTATGAAAATCCATGAAGGAGGTACTATAAAATGAACAAAAGCATTATTCATGGAGTCGATTAATCAACATAATTTGGACAATAGTTTGGTTTCTTTGAATAAGAGGAGGTAATAAAAGGGATGATAAAAGATATTTCATCATAAAAATAAAATTTAATTATTAAAATTATATTGGAATTTCTATGCCTTTATGGATAAAATATTTGAGGATAAATTAGAAGAAGAAAATAAAATAATAGAGGTGTTTTGAGAAAACTACCTCTTGAATATCACCTCCTTGGAGGACCCCTTAAAGACCATGGATTTGGTATTTAATGAGACCAGAAGCACTTGAACATTGGGAATATGAGTATTAGAGGGTTTTTAATATATTTTAGGAGCCTCAAGTATTGTGAGTCTAAATGGAGTGGTGAGGGGTGGTGTTTATACTTGAGGATAGGTTAAATAATGATTTTTTTTGTTTAAAGCCAACCACATTGAGGTGGAATTAATATCCATGAATTTTGATGATCATTAATTATGTATATTCTAGTTACGTTGGATAAATACCTAAAAAACCATTTAATTTTGTAGTTTTTATATATTTTAAGCCTTTACCTTTTAACTTTAACCCTTTTCATTATTTTTGCTATAATATGGTAAATAATTATTTACCATGGTAAAAGTTTTATGTATAAAAATGAAAATAAATGTATAAGATAGTTTTTAACTTATGATTCCAAATATTTAATCCATTTTACTAAATTAATTTTACTCTATTAGAAAAGTTATATTTAAAATTAATCCCATAGACGCAATGGGAAAAATAGTTTTTAATGTGAAAAAGTTCAAAAATTTATAATAGTTTTATATCCAATTTAAATGTGAAATTGATTAAAAATAAATATATTGGATTTATTGATGTATAATTGAACTAATTATACTTTAAAAATAATTTATAATATAATTTAACTATACAAACAAAATATAAGAAAAAATAGATTTTGTTTAACATTCAATATTTTTCAGTGTTCATCAAAAAATGATACTTCTCTGAAAAATACCTAGATTTCATCGTAAGATAATTTTGATATTAATATTTCCAAAATGAATTTTGTTTTTTAAAATAATATTTATAAAATATTCAAAATTTATTTTTCAAATATGTCCTCCATTAAAAGTTAGAAAAAGTTCCCTTTATAAATATATATATTTTTTGTTTAAAATTGGATTTATTCTTATAAAAGGTCTATCAATATTAATGAATGAAATTAAAAACAAATGATTGAATATATAAAATATAAATTTAATTATTATCTTTCAATAGTATTAATTATATTAATTTATTAATATAAAATCCCATTGTCAGCATAGAATTGTTTTTTATAAAAACACATCCTTTATGTTAAATAGTTTTTTATTTTTTACTTATAATTAATTTGTAACCAATGAATTAATTTTATAAAAATATGTAATAGATATTTTCATAAATTATTTAATCTCATTCATTCCATCCATTCCAATGTCTAGTTGATAACTATCATAATTAAATAATAATATCTAATCATTTGTTTAAGTTTGGTAGTCTATGTAACGTAAACTATTGAAGAAATTTAATTTATTTAAGAAGATACACACCCTGAAATATCAGGGTATCAAATTCTTCCATCCTTTAAAAAATTAGATAATCTAAATTTTAATTTTCAATTCTAAAATCAAAGGTTGATACTTGAAAACTCTTAATTGGGATACCCACATCGTATATAGGGTTAATAAAACATCACCTTAATAAGAGGGAAAGGTAAATGAGAAGGTCACCAAATAATTAAGATTTATAATAGGATAAAATTAGAATTAATTGAAAACTAGGATATGGAAGAGAAATATAATTATCAGTTTTTTATGGATAGTTTTAGAAAATATGGTTATTAGATAGTCTACCATCACAAAACTGTAAATCTGTGATGGGTTAAAGAGGCCACTGGTTTCTCAGTAAGAAAATTAAACAAATAGAATTTTCATTAAAAAATAATTTTTCCTAGAGTTGAGGTATTATTTTAAAATACATATAAATAAATTTAAAAAATAAACTTACATGATTTAATTCCATGTCACAATAATATTATTATCCTTTAGTTATTCTTCGATTTATTTTCATTTCTTACGCCAGGAAATGAATGTTCACGATGATTTTTTTATTCCTGAATTACTTTAATTAATCAAAAGATCCAAAATTCATTAATTTATCCTTTAAATTATTAATGATTCAAAAATGGTTAGAATATGATATAAAATATAATAAACCATAATTTAACCTCAAATAATAATATAAAATTTTCAACTCAATCCATTCTATAAGTAGTTAATTTTAAGACTTTTCCAAAACATGTCTATCCTAATTCAAAGACCAATAATTGATAAGGAAGGTCACTTAATTCTTAAAATCAACATTAGATTCTCCAAAAAAAAAATAATTTATCTCTTATAGTTAAATACCAAATATATTAATACCATGATCACCTTAAAACATTAATGAAAACAAGCATGCTTCCAAAAATAAAATCATAGGTTGACGAATATATTACATAAATCCAAACATGTAGTAAATCTAGAAAATATATCATATGAAATAAAATAAATAAAAAATTTCATGGTAAACAATAACATTCCATAAATATATCTTTATTATTAACTCAACATAAAGCACATATTATGGTTATCTTCTATAAAACATTTTTTTCTAGAAGATCAACTTACAACCGAATAATATCTCTTGGTTACTAGTACTGACCAATACAGTCATTTAAATCCAAGATGAAAAATCACTATAGTACAATAATTAAAATTCCATAATACTTATAATAAATATATCACTGATAATATAATCTTACCACATTATTAAAGGATCCAAATAAAGGAGAAAATTAATCATTTCACTTCAGCTATATCAATAGCATAAGCTTTACCTTGACCCCTTAGCTTCTTCTGAGTTATATTCACTTAATGATTGGGTTATTATTTTTTATAGTGACCCATATCATTGTATTTGTAACACTAAATAATAACGTTTTATCCTTAAATTTTAATTATTTTTCCTGGTGACCCTTATCTCTACACTTATAACAAATCTCTAACCCCTTCAAGCATTTCCCAAGGTGATTTTTCTATAGTTATCACATGTCAGTAAATCCTTATTTCTCTTATATAACTTATTCATTTTTATCTATAATCTTCTTCTCATGCTCCCCTCTAAATATATAATACATAGATAACTCTTTATCCATCTTTTTAGAACATGATACTATTCCCTTACACAATGATTTTTTTGGGATACCAGTTTTTTTGAAAAGATTGGATTAATACCATGAAAAATGCAATAATTGTTACTTATCAGATCACGTGCATTGGTATGGTTCACATTATTTCTTCTAGGAACCATTTATAAATTATTACATACACTAAATTAAATCATAACGTATAATCTAAAACTAGTGAAATACTTAACATAAATTGAAAATTTTATTCATAGGTAATATCATAATAACAAACTTAGTTTATTTGGGATTTAATTATATACCTATCCTCAAAGTATATATAAATGTTATGTTTCATAATATATTATTTCTTAAATCTAGTTCCCATGGTTTCTAGTAAACTTCATTTTACACCAAATGCAATGACCTCGACCCAGAAGCCCGGAGATGGTGCCTTAATCTATTACATTGAAATGATTATAAGGAATCTCATCCTGAAGGACTGAACTGTTTATTAGATTTTGAAAACTAGATAAATAATTTAACCTTACATTAAAATTGACCTTATAAAATATAACACCGATAATCCTTTGAGAAAACCATTATTCTTCTAGGTTAACTCTGTATACTAGTTATAATATATTTCTTGGAGTTCTAAGAAAAGATAAAATATAATAATAGGGTGAGATCAAATGATCAATAAGACTATTTATATAATAGAAGATATCCTAAAAAATATAAAAAATTTAGGGAAAGGTAAATATATAAAACACATGCTATTTAATCAATTAATGGAGCATAAAAATAAATAATATGGAATAAATAAATTAGGGTCAAATAATTATATAAAAATAATCATATGAGATAGAAATCATAACTATGGATATTATACTAATTCAATAATCACATTTGAATAAAAAAATAATCACATAATTATAGAATTAATAATGATAGAAATCTAAAACTTACCATCGAGGCCTCGACCAAGATATCTAAAAATAAATGGGCAAGGCCTTAGTCAAAACCCAATCTGGTTTGTCTCATGAGACCTATAGATGCATCGAGGGGCTATAACAGCCCCCACTCATCACTTAATAACTCCAATATATTCTTGATATTAAAGTGGTGAAACATAATAAAAATATAAAATTGTACTTAAACTAGAATACAAAATGTAAATAACTTTCCCCATTAAGTAAACATAATCACAATCCATCAAGAGTAATGTGGTGAATGGTATCAAAAGAGTACACCCCTAGAAAAAATTATAAATAAAAATTTAATATAATATGGTAGATGGTATCATAAGATATCAAACTCAATTATTTATAAAATTTAACAAAGTATTTTGACATAGATGAAAATACTTTAAATGAGATCATTGAAGAATTCTTACAGAAAATAACCCTTTTCACTTTGAAAACAATTTATTTTTAAAATGATGTGATATTATAAAAGAAAACATTTTCTTTTAAAATAACCATATAAACATTAAAATGTAGGTTTAAATTATTAGGGAGTTATTATGGTAGGAAAATACACTCACAACGTATAAGTTAAAAAACATTCCTTCTATATTTTTGTTGGAAATGTTTTAAAGAACCTTGTTTAGAAAAAGAAAAAATATACATTTTGAACCATTTTTTAAAAATTAAAACATTAGTATATATGAATTTAAACAGTAATATGAGTATATGAAAAATATGTTTGGAAACAATTTTAGAAAACATGGACATGGAAGAAAAATAGTGTTTTAAGGGAAATTGTTTTTAAAAAATAATTTTTTGAATAAAAAGACCCTTATAAATATCATATTATTTTGGTGAAAATTAATAAAATGAATAGAATATGTGTATTAACTATAAATCCACATAAAAAATTGGAAATACAATATAAGATATTCTAAAGTCATTTAACAGAAAAGATTAGTATGACATAATCAATGAAGTAGAAAATTAACCCAAAGAATAAAAATTGGGTTAGGAATTACCTTACAACATTATAATCAGTTGAATCATATGACCATAAAATTAAAATGAAACATTTAATACCATAAATATAATTAAATTCATTATATGATATATTAAAGGGTATTACATATACCACACATAAGGAATAAGTGGTGAACATGGTATATATCTCATAGAAGTAAAAGTGAGATGAGAAAACCCTTACCTCATGCTTCCCTTTAGTTGTCCATACTTTAACATCATGTATAATGATTTAAAGAATATTATTAACTCATTATTAAACTATATTAATATTTAAAATACCTTATGTGATTATTTTATAACAACATATGACCCATTTCATTAATAACATTTCATTATTTTCAAGGTTTTAGATGCGTTTGTTTCATGGTTTCATGATCGGTTCATTTGTGTATAATTATGGATTTTATTATCAAATGGAAATAAAAATATTAAAGTGAAATTAAATGGTGTTAATGAAATTAAAAAGTTTAAATGTTCTCATATTCCCTTTTTCTCTCATACATAAGGATAATTCATTTTATAAAATGCTAATTATAATTGTTTAGTTAATTTTAGTGGTTTTTCCGAACACCATGGACTAGTTTCATTTTATTTACTATTGTGAGTATATATTATTTTTATAACATGAAATAGGATATAATATACATATTAAAATATTATTTAAACATAATAATATATGAAGGTAGCTGTGGAAAATGAACAAAATCATTATTCACAGAGACGATTAACTGGAATAATTTGGACAATAGTTTTGTTTCTTTGAATAAGAGGAGGTAATAAAAGGGATGGATATAATATATTCCATTTGAAACATAACATTACAGTATTTACATGATATTTTAACTATTTTTCCTTTATTTATTAAATATATTAGGATAAATTAGAAGAAGAAAATAAAATAAGAAAGGTGTTTTGAGAAAATTACTTATTGAATATCACCTCCTTGCTGGACACCTTGGTGACCTTATATTTGGTCTTTTGGTGATAAAAATAGCACTTAGATGTTGGGAGATTTATTATGATAGGTTTATTAGATATTTTATGATCTTAAAGGCTTTTGAGTCTAAATGGAGTGGTGAGGGGTGATATTTATACTCGAGGAGTGGTGGGTTTATGTGATTAAATAATGATTATTTTATATTTAAATCCAACCACATTGAGGTGGAATTAATTTACATGAATTTTGATGATAATTAATTTTTAAAGGATTTTTAGGGTATATAAATATCTTAACATAAAATTTAATACTAAAATTTTCAGTTATTTTAATCCTTTACCTTTTAACTTTAACCATTTTCATTATTTTACCTATACTGTGATAAATATTTTTTTACAAAGGTAAATTTTTTTATGTATAAAAAATGACTTTACTAAATAATTTGAGATTTTTCATTTTAAAAATAGAATCCATTTTAACATATTAAATTTACATAATTAAAAAAATATATTTAAAATTAATCTCCGAGACGCAATGAGAAAACAAATTTTTAAAGTGGAAAAGTTCAAAAGTTTGAAATAGTTTTATATCCAATTAAAATGTGAAATAAATTAAAATGAAATAAATTGTATTTTTTGGTGTATAAGTGAACTAATTATACTTTAAAACCAATTAATTATAATTTAACTATATAAATAAATTATAAGAAATAGTAGTTTTCAATAAAAATTCAATATTTTTCACTATTCATCAAAAAATAAAAATCCTCCAAAAAATTACAAAATTTCACCCTAAGATAATTTTGATAATCCGATCTCAAAAAGGAATTATATTTTTTCAAATAAAATTTATAAAAGTTTCAAATTTTATTTTTAAAAGAGGTGTGCCATTAAAATGTGACAAATTTGCCTTTTAGAAACATATAGATTTTTATGCTTAAAATTTGATTTATTCTTATCTTAAGTATATAAAATTTGTGAGATGAATTTAATTTTTTTATTGAATGTATAACATATAAATTTTATTATTATATTTCAATAAGAGTGATTATTATAATTTATTAATATAAAATGCCATTGTGGGTATAAATATAGTTTTTTTATAAAAACATATCCTTTATGTTTAACTGGTTTTTATTTTCATTTACAATTAATTGGTAACCAATGAATTAATTTTATAAACATGTGTAAAATATATTTTTATAATTTATTTAATATCATCCATTCCCTCCTTTTCAATAGATAGGTGATAACTATGATAATTAAATAATAATATGTAATTGTTTGTTTAAGCTTGGTGTTCTGTGTAACGTAAGCTATCAAAGAAATTGAATTTATTTAAGAAGAAACATAACATAAAATATTAGGGTGTTACAATCATTAAATATTGAAGATATTGAAGAATATTTACAGGTCTAGATCTATTGATCTATATATTTATGGAGGAGGACTATCATTAAGTGGTGTATGGATCACTAAGTGTTTTGAAAAGGTATTTCTTTATTAGATAATATTTATAACGAGTTGTATCTTCCAGAGGACTTTAGATGTGGTGGGACATAATAGATTTTGTGCTGCAAAATGTTTTTGGAGATATCATAGATTCCATGTTGGGGTAAATAAACAATATTTCAAGGAGTATACTTTAGATCCTATCCTTTTAAATTTATCTATGATAACCTTTAGTCATATTTATTCACACAATGAGGTCGTGAGACTATTTTGATTGGATCATGAATTTTAATAGGTTTTAGTTGTTGGACTAAGAAGTATAATTCATAAAAAATTGTTTACCACTTATTGAAACTCCCTCTCATTAGTACAAAAATAGTTCCTTGGAAACATCATGATGGATATGATTTATTAAATTCACTAGATCATTAAAAATCATTATAAAGGACTCAAATTGATTGTTGGGATAGAAAATGTAATCGACAAATTTCCATGGATTACATATATTGAAACCGAGAGACTCATAAATTAGGACATACATGAAATTTATATGTTTTTTCTTATAAGTTCATAGTTTCCCTTTTTATATTTGAATTAGTTTATGTATTGTAATATATAATTTACCTTTATTTTAGTTAATAGTGAGAAATGAGAGTAATCATTCTAAAAACCAATATGATGGGAAATTTAATGATTACCCTAATGTGATGCGTAACCTGATGGGAGATGGAATTGATAATTTTATGGAAGTACTGGCTCAACTGACTCATGTTTTGAATAATAACTTGAATCATGAGGAACACACTCCCCTTTAGAAAGAACAATTTAGAGTTGAGTCCTTTATGTGATAAAATTCTCCTAATTTTAGTGGATCTTATGATCCCCTCATCATGAAATGATGGATAAACTGAATTGAGAATATATTATATGTCCTATATTACTCTGAATAATATAAATTCACATTGGCTATCCATAACCAAAATAAAGAACCATACCAGGATTAAACACTAATTATGAACACAAATCTCAAGATGTAAATTGTATCCATGGAATGAGAAGTATTCAAGAAAATAATTTTCAATAAATATTTTCCTTGAACTATACATATTAAAATAGAAAGGTATTTTCTTATACTAAAGCAAAAGGAATATGAGTCTTTTGGGGGAATATGAGGAAAACCCCACAAGGCTTTCATGGTATGCCTCCAAATTTTTCATCTAAAATGAAAGTATGATGGACCACTTATTTACTGTATTAATGTAGAGTCTACGAAAAATATTAGTGATTAGAGAATTTGAAATCTATGAAGATATTTTCCATTATGGAATTAAGGTTGAGATGGATAATGGTGATTCTCCGTGGTCTCAAGGGAATGAAAATAAAAATTTAAAATGGAGTTTAATTTTCAAGGATAAATAGATAAATCCAATGGAGTAAAGAAAACCCATCTACCCACGTGTCAAAAGTGTGTGAGGAAGCATCTTGGAAATAGTCTCAAGGGAATGAGGAGATGGTTCATGTGTGGGAAATAGGGACATCAGGATAAACAATGATGAAGGGAGATGAATAACCTGAAAATGTGATGAAATAAAAAAAGGTTCCAATTAAACCTCATCCTATATTTTTGTGTTTCAACTATAAGAAACATGGACATTTTTTTAAGTTAGTTCCCAAAGCCAAGTGTTATTGGTGATTATCAATGAAAACAACCTATAAGGACAAAAGAGAAACGAAGTTATTAAGACATCACTACTACTGAAGTGGACCCTGATAATTAAGTGGTGATATGTATGCTAGTTATTCATTCAATAATGAAGAAAATATTGTTCTACTCTATTTGTAAATATTCTTTTATATCATAAAAGTTCATAAGATCTATTAAAAGTCAATCTCAAAACATATAGGTTGAGTTATCTGTGAGAATAAAAATAGTTTAATTATTAAATACCAAGTATATAAATCCTCTATAGTTAATTTTTGTGGATTGGGCCTCCAAGAAAATCTTTTCATACTTACTTTAGTAGAATTTGATGTTGTAATAGGAATATATTAGATATACTTATATAAGTACAACATAAAATTCTATGATAGGGAAATCACTCTCCATGTACCAATTCATAAACATATTCTATAAAAGTGTAAGGATGAGGATGAATCAACTTCAGAATATTATTCTCAAGAATTGATATTATTTCCTTTTAAGAAAGCATATTTTTCTTAAATGATTGAGACAAAGGATAAAATCTTGCTTGAATACATTCCCATTGAGAGGGTCTATAATGTTGTATTACCCTAAGAGTTTCTTGGTCATCCTCTTAACCAAGAGTTTGAGTTCTGAATTGATATTATACTTATATATCTTCCCATATGCAAAACTCACTATCGAATAACCACCACTGAATTAAAAGAACTGAATAAGAATTTACAAGATAATATAGACAAGAGTTTTATATACCTGAGTGCTTCCCCATGGTTCATGATGGTCCTCTTCCTCAAGAATAAGTAAGAGTAAATTCACCTATATATTTATTATCATGAACTAAACAAAATCACAATAAATAACAATTATCCCATACCATGGATTGATGATCTGTTCAATCAGTTGTGTGTGGCCTAGTACTTCTCAAAGGTGGACCTTCGGTCAGGATATCACCAATTAAAGGCGAAGAAAGAAGATATTTTGAAGACTGACTTTTGAATAAGGTATGGGCATTGTGAGTTCATATTGATTTCCTTAAGACTCACTAAAACTACAATAATCTTTATGGACTTAATGAATAGAGTCATTAGATATTTGCTCAAAATATTTGTGATATTTTATATAGATGATATTATGATATACTTTTATCCATCTTTGGGTTACTGGTATCAATTTTATTTATTATGATATACTTCAAAAGTAATGAGAAGCATGGGGAGTATTTAAGTAATGTGATAAAGAAATTGTTAAAGGATAATCTATATGAAAAGTGCAGTAAATGTGAGTATTATATTGAAGAATTACCATTATTTGGGAATGTTATCACTAACAAAAATATATATGTGGATACTTCAAAGATAAAGGTGATTAAGAAGTGGAACAAAACAAATTATATAATATAGATCCATAGTTCCCTTGGAATATATCGACATTATTGATGATTTTTGAGGAAATTATAATGATTTTCAAACCTAATGACAAAGATAAATCAAAAATTGAAAAGTTTATTTTGAAAAATTAATGCAATGAGAGATTTACGAAATTAAAGAATAGGCTTTTCACTACACGGATACTCATGAAACCCTCAAGAATAGAACTTTTCATGATATAGAATGATTCTTGAAAGAGGTTATTAAGATTTGAATAGGTGAAAAATCATAATGTGATAGTTTATACCTCATGGAAGTTGAAATTCCATGAACAAAACAATCCAACCCATGATATGGAGTTGGAGGTAGTTATTTTTTCATTGATGATTTCATGAAATTATCTCAATGGGTAGAATTTTGAAATATATAAAGATATTAGGAGCCACAAATATATATTCACATAGAATTAGCTTAATATACTCCAGTGAAGATGGTTAGAGTTAGTCAAGGAATATTACTACTCAACCCATTACCATCATGGGAAAGTGAATAAATGGAAGATGCTCTAAGTATTAATGATCCAAAAACCTTATCAATGATGATAATTGAGAAGGATCCAATAATCTTATACTTTTAATGGATGAACATTGAAGTCATAAAGGAAGAGATAAAATCATACCTAGATCAAATTATTACTCAAAAATCCATTCTAGATAAGATAATGGATTCTAAAAAGGATGAAATGAAAATAAAAAATAATACTAAATCTACAGGAATTGGTAAATCCTAAAAATTAAAAAATTGATGAAAAATGAGTTATAAGATTTGGGTCATGACTATCTATACCATAAAATCTTGAGATAATGAAGGACCTATTGAATGATTGACAAACCTCTATATTCTCCATAGACCTAGGGAGCATGAAGATGTAAAATGATATTTGAGAGATCTATGGGTGGGACAATATAAAGAATGATATCACATAATATACATGGTATGTTAGAAAGTGACAACCAATAGAAAAAAACCAAGGGGATGATGCAACCATTACCCATAATTTCATGAAAATTGGAGAACATCACCATGTATTTTGTCATGGGTATTCTAAATACAACCAAAGGGAATAATTCCATATGGGTTTTGGTATAACGACTTACACATACTTCTCATTTCATTATCATTAAATTGTACTTATCAATAAATCAAAATTATAAGGATATACATTAGTGAAGAGGTGAAGATATAGGGAAAACCACTATAAATTGTATCTGATTGAGATCCAAGATTCACCTAAAAATTCTAGAAAAGTCCCCAATATACTTTGAACACAGATTTGAACTTCATTATGGCCTATCACCCTCAAACTAATTCCCAATGTAATTAGACAATCCATAAACTTATGTATATGTTGAGAGATTTCTCAATATTCTTAAATAGAGGATGGGATCAGTGTCTTCCTTTGGTCTGGTTTTTGTAAAATAATATTGTTCACTTGAGAATTTATATGGATCCTTATGAAGCTCTATATGGAAAGAAACAAGTAACACTAACATGTTGGAATGAAGTTAAATAACAAAATCTATTCAGACCTAAGCTAATGGAATAAATGATATAGAATGACAAGTCTATTCAGCAACATATTAGAGAATCACAAAGTCAATCGAAGAGTAATATTTATAACCACCGATATGACCTAGATTTTTGAGTTTTGGGAATTAAATGTTCTTTCATATATCTTCCTAGATTATATTCATAATGTTTGGAAAGATGGTAAATAAATTTTCTTGGTATATTTTGCACTTTGAGAATATTGATCGCATTAGATATGTGGCATATTGACTTGTACTCCCACAAAACTTATACCAAGTACCTAAAGCATCCCACATATCCCTCCTAAAGTATTACATACAATATCCCTCACATGTACCAATTCCGGAGGTGGTGCATTTGGATATTGATCTCTCTTATGAGGATAAACTGATGAAGATATTATACCATAAAGAGAAAGTTGTATTCAAAAATACAATCAACCTTTTCAATGTACTCTAGAGGGATCATAAATATAAAGATGGGACTTAGGAACATGAAGAATTAATGAATAAAAAACAACATTTAATATAATATCTAGTAACAGTACATGGAGATAAATGAAAAAGAATAATGCACAGACTAATATAAACTTCATAGACTTAAATTTCACTGTGAAGATCAGTCCTGCCATAAGTATTATAAAAAAATAGATTCATCAAGAATATAATATACATTATTAGGGGAAGTATAAAACCTTTTATGTGAAGTAGTGAATGATAAGGAATGAGAATAGTGGAATATATATAGGGTGTAAAGGGAATTATGACCGTTAGGATTTTATTGTGACCCTACTATTACCTAACCATTGCAATGTGACTGTTATAAAATCATTAAAATAGTAATCTCACTATTAGAATAACAATTTAACTATTAGGAATATTAAACTGACAATTAGAATAATCAAATAATATTTAGGGAATAATATAATGAGTTTTTTACCATAATATAATTAAATAAAAGTATTAGTTATGATAAAATAGATTTTTGACATAATGAGATCATAATTTTATTTTTGAAAAAATATATATGATTTATCCTCATTAAAATATTTTTAATGATAAATTTAAAATATGGAAATAAAATTTCACTTTCATAAAATGGTTTCAGAAATAAATATATATTATTATAAATATGATAATATAATTTTATGAAACTGTTTGTAAATTTTCTCACTGTTAGAAATTTGATCATTTCATAAAAATATTTTTTAATAAATAATAATTGTATTTAAATTTTAAATTTACAAAATTTAGAAAATTATTATGACAAAATGTTTTTAATTTTTAAAATCAGTATTTAAAAATTATCCTAGGGTGAATTTTTTGTATTTTTCAAAAATTGTTTACTTTTTTTGAATAGTAATATATTCCAAAATAAAAGAGCTTACATTATAAGTTAAATACATGACTAATTGAATAAGGGGAGATGTAAAAAATAATTATATTAGCCTCACATGAACCAATTAATATGTTTAGTCACAATATTCATAACTATTGATAGTCTTGAGAAAAAATAATAAATTAATGAATATTATATTTAAAACACCCTCTCATCATATTATAAATATCACCCCTAACCACCCATTCTTCTCACAATTTCTAAGCCTTTTATCTATACTAAAATATTCCTATTTATCTTCAAAACCCTCCTCCCCAAGTCTATAGAGTTATGGTATTACTAAAATACAATCCCAAGGAGCCTTAAGGGGTAGTCAAAAGGGGACTCCCAAAGGAAGAGGTAAAATTCTCAATAGTGTATCTTTCATATGAATTTAATCCAAAATGACATATTAACATTATTATCCTAAATATATTTATATTTTATTATTATGGTGGAATATCCATTTTTTACCCTCCTATAAATCAATTCTAAAATGAACATTTTTTTTCATATTATGTTTGGTTCACTGCCCCC
The DNA here is from genome assembly GCA_963277665.1 of Viscum album. Classification (NCBI taxonomy): domain Eukaryota; kingdom Viridiplantae; phylum Streptophyta; class Magnoliopsida; order Santalales; family Viscaceae; genus Viscum; species Viscum album. The sequence goes on along the minus strand of OY728133.1, from coordinate 1,411,311,275 downwards.
ATGAATGAAGAATTTCATTTTTTTCCCACAACCTTCTTGGATGGTTTAAATTAATTTTAATGGTTAAAAATATGTTTAATAAGTATAATTTATTTTTATTATAGAATTGTTAAATACTCTTAATGTGAAATAAAATTGAGTAAATTCATTATTGTCGGAATATCTTCTTAAATGAACTAACTATATAGCAATAAAACCTATACTCTAAAAAATAATTCTTATTTATAAATAATTTTGGATAATAATAACCTTATTAAATTATAAAAAATCATTAAATCCATGTAATCACATCTCTAGAGTTATGGAAGAAAACCATTTGAACTATCATAATTACTTAAAACTAATATGACCTTGGATATATGACACAAATAACCTTAGGACAGTGGATATAGACTTGATATATCAATTAAATGAGTCTAAAATAATATAAAATATTAATAATAAATAAATAATAGTTGAATTATAATAAAAATAAAGTATTTAATAAATCTAATTTTATATTTTTGGATTTTAAGTGAAAGTACAGAATGAATCCGGATCTGATGTAAGGGAATTCTCTGAACCACCCACTTTTCATTATGTTATGATTTTTTTATCTCTACCACACACTCTGTTTATTTAAAATAATGGAATAATTTTAAATTATATATATATATATATATTACATATGTACCTAGATTATACTCCCTTTCTTGGATGAGGTTGTATACGACTTACGTTCATTTCTCAAAACATTATTTAATATTAAACCTGATTAAGTGGAAATTTTATATCCCTTAACCATTTTAAGTAACACTATTTTAAATTATTTTACTCATTCATTATTTCATAAAATAATAAATATCTTAGTATTGAAAATTTTGATTTACTCTAGTTTTAAATAAAATTCTACATTCCTTCCTACTTTAAAAGACTTTTACTGATTCCTTGAATCACCATTTTAAAGGTTCATTTTTATACCCAATTCTCTACCCTTTTTCATGAATTTTTCAAATAAACTCTATATTAGAGACTTATTATTATTTATTAAAATATTAATATCTATAATACATAATCCCTTCTTCCCTTTTTAATCTTTATGAAATATCATTTGATTATTTTTTGAGAAAAGATTATGTAACCCATTATTTTCCATTTTTATTTATTATGATTATGCCTTATGATTGATTACCTTATGTGGAACACATATTCATATTCATGTTATGATGGGAGCACTCAGATAACACTCCAATGTATTTGTTAATGTTTATATCTCATGATATGATATGTATGGGATTAGGGAGTAAACCAAATTCATGATAAGACTATATCCACTATGTTAGGATATATTGGTAGTGATCCTGAAACTTATTTATATTATGTTGTGTATTATGAATTTTCCATATTTATATGAGTCCATGATCTTATGAGCCAATATTATTTATGTATTGTTTCAATATGATTATTCATGATCCTTGTATTTTATGATATCATATTATACCATTTGACTCATACACTATGCTTTGTTGTCATGCTTATTCCCTTACCAGGCTTTATAGATAACCATTTTTGTTTAATTATTCCTGAGGTTATCTTATTATTTTCATAATCTCAAAGGGATATAGGAGAACATTATAGAGTTTAATATATATATCTATATATATATATATATTATTTCAGATTGATATTTATTTTTTATAAACCATGTCTTCTAAAGACACTAGGAATATGGATCCTTAGGTTGTGTTTATTAGTTATTTATGTTAAAAATCATGTAATAATATTTGTACGAGGCTTGGTTCATTATAAGCATAGTGGATTTAAATTTTGGGTCATGTTGGGAGATGTTTTCCTATGATATATGGTGACATCAGGGATAGATCATAGTGAATGTTCTAAGCATAGAATAAGTGCCTATTGGACAATAGATGAATCATAATTATGTCATAATCAATGAATAATATGATATGTAATTAATGAATAATGTCATGAACATTGATATTAAATTTAATATTAATTTACTATTATGCCAGAACCAATAAGGCCAGATTACCACATATAATTTATAGTTAATTTATCTAGGAAAAAATTGCCTTGTGTTGAAACTACTTCTTCATTGATGAATCTAAGAATTACATTACATTATACCAACATTGCCTCATAGGAATCAAGGGAAGATTCCCTCTTGTGGACATCCACACATGCACCAAAACCTCCAAACATCAACATAGTAATGTTTGACTTATAGAATAGAATATCCCAATCCTTACATTATTCATTATTGATAACCATAAGAATCAATTCTGGTAGAAATACATTCTAGGTTCTCTCTAGAATCAATAGTGTGGTGGAGGAGGATTGATATTAATTATTTATAGCATTTTATGAGATGAGATCTCATGATAATGGGATAATTCTATCTATAATTTCATTATGAATAATTAAAAATGGTTTAGAAATTACATAATTGGGCTTATATAGAGTTTGGTTTATAAAAAAAATAATTTCACCCAGGACATTATTATTCTTTTTAAATTCCCAGAAAATCACATGTTTAAAATAATAATAACAATTTTTAATTTACATGCACCACCCTTATGAAAAAAATAAATATTATTCTTACTAAATAAACACACAATAATGTATTCAAATAATATTTAATATATATTTTTCTCATCAAGACGTTAACTCGGTCTGTATCCTCTTTAATAATTATTAGATCTTGAATAATAAATATTTGATTAAATATATAAATATAATTGAATTATTCACTCAGAAATAAATAAATATTATATTTAATAAAATATAAAGTAAATATATATTAAATATTTGAATTATATATATATTATTTTAATAAGCAGTGAAAAATATTTTCAGTCAATCATATATAAATAATTATTAAACCATATACCAAAATAATATTAATTCAACATGTTAAATTCATATATAATTTGATTTAGGTCTTGAATACATTTAGTGTGTGACCCTCTTGGCCACTTTCTTATTGGAATTATATTATTACACATAAAATCTAAGGTTAACAAATAGAAACATGCTAAGTCACACATAGAGAAAGTGGCTAAATTCCATAATGATAATAACCAAATACAAATTCACATTTTTTAATACAATCCCTTTATCTTAATATCTATAATCACGTAATATTAGTGTTGGTTTCATCAATCTATTTTCTTGATGTTTATTTATTTAACTTTATAGAAATGAAAGTGTTAAAAAACATCCATGGCCAGGGGCTTAATCAGGCTGTTCCCACTCCCATCAAATGGATCAAGATATAAAGTTCCCTTAAATCACATAAATAAAAAATAATTTCTTTTGTTATTCATTAACATAAAATTGTTCCTAATGCAACCTATGTATCCCACCTCATTGTGAGCTTACATCTTCATGGTTTTAATCAATACATCAAAGTACACAACTCATGATATGAATTAATAATAATATTAATGTATAATTACCATTATACGCATTTTTTATAGGAATATACAATGACAAATATAAATATGTATTTATTACTAAAAGGCCATTTTCTCATAATATCCTTGATATTACCAAGGAAAAACTTCATGGAAAGATGTATCAATATCTTATAAGTCCCCTAAACATGATATCCTATATAATATGTGTCACATTTAATGATGTCATCCATCCATATAATATATATTTATGAATAATTTCATTATAATTATAGGATATCATTATGTGAGGTTAAATCTATGACATTTTACTGATACAAGCACTTGTAGGATATTATCACACACAATTTTTCATAGATGTAAAATCAATATGTGATAATATTTTTATTAATATTCAGAAACCATGAATAAATATAATTATAAAGTACATATAATCTGATTTTAAGGCACCAACCCTAACAAACTCCCACTTGAACTAAAGAAAACTATTAACAACACCCAGTATTCTCACTCAAACATAATATTCATGGTTTAATTGAGATAAGGATTTAGTCAATAGGTCCACCTCATTTTTTATGTGAAAATAATGCTCACTATGACCTCACCCATTTTAGAAAATCTCATAAGAGGTGATATTTTCTAAGAATGTTCTTCATCCATTGATATGACCTTGTATCCTTTGAGAGTTTCCACATTGCAATATTATCACAATATCATGTGATAATTTATCTACTTATAAGCATAAAATCCAGACCTTGGACTATGATTAAAATCCAAATTACTTATTTTTCTACATAAAAATCTACTATATAATCAGAATTTTCTATATAACCAGTGACAACTAGATACTTTTAACTCTTCCATATCATAAATCCTTTATTGAAATTGAAGACATATCCTAAAAATGATTTCAGATCATTCTATTTTTTTAGAAATTGGAAGTAGTATATCCCTTGTTGTATAATTCATCATCTCCTCTATATACTCAGAAAATATCCTTATCACGCCTTATATACTTAAGTATAACCTAAAAAACAAGCCAAAACTCTTCTGCTAGTTCATATTGATATCTTCATACCATGACTAAGGAATAAGAAACATCAAGACTGGTATAAAACATGACATACATGATTAATTATATCATAGATTTATATGGGATCCTACTCATCCTCTCTCTCTCTCTCCTATTGTATATGAAGTTAAATTTTCTTGGAGATATGTATACAATGTTACATTAGAATCAATAACCTCTTGGATTATTCACTACCAAATATATTCAGTACCTGATCAATATATATACCATGAATTAGTCTTAGAAACCTATTGGATCTTTTATGAATGATCTTGATCTAAGAAATATAGTTTGTTTCACCCAGTTCCTTCATGGGTAAGAACATTTTCATCCAGTCCTTAACAGACTTTAAGACTAGTATTTCATTTCTAATAAGTGATTTTAATCAACATATACTATTAGGAAAAAAACTATACTCCCACTAAACCACTTGGAAAAACATGTCTCACATTAATTCTTTATGAAACCAAATTATTTAATTACTTCATTAAATTGAATGTTCCATGACCTAGATTCTTTATTCAATCCATAAATGGATATATATAAATTTTATACTTTATTGAAATTATTTCAAGTATAAAAATCTTATGGTTATTCTATATATACATCTTCCAAAAATTTCCTATTAATGAAATCCATTTTGACATCCACTTTCCAAATATCTTAGTCATGGAAAGCTATTATGAAAATTATAATTCTGATGGATTTAAGTACAAATACTGAAGAAATGTTTTCATTATTGTCAATGAATTGAATCTATTTAAACCCTTTATCCATTATCCCTCATTTACAAGAACTCACTTTACTTTATATATGCATTTTTCACTTGAATAAAAATTTAAACCCATTAGAATTTACATGAACTAGCATATTGAACATAACCCAGACATGGTTCTGATTCATGTAATCTATCTCAAAACTCATGGATTCTTTCCATCATGTTTCTGTTGAGATCTATAATACCAAATTATAGGAAGGGGGGTTATTATTTTCAAACAATAATAATCCACCATCCTCAGTGACTAGAAAATATATATTTCCATCTCCTTAACCCGTCTAGTGCTCTTACATTGTACTTGTATTTCAGGAGAAACATCTTCCATGGGTACCTATGGAATGTGTTCCTACACTAAAATTTGTGTATCTTGAGAATAAATATAATAAAATTCAACATTTATCCCACTATATTTTTTTAGATATGTCCTCCCTTTCAAATAATACCAACAATCCTTCCGCAATGACTTTTTTCCAAGGGTTTTTATAGGTAATATACCCTTGTTTTCTTATGGTATCCTATAAAGATACTCTTCATGCCCAAGGATGGAAGTTTTTTTCAGTAATGGTATTAAACAATACCAATAAATCCCATAAATGATAGTGTGACAACATATATTTTTTTTTATAAATTAATTCATATAGTATTTATTTTACCATTTTAGTTGACACTCATTTAATAATGTGTGCCACAACCTACAATGTATATCCCCAAAAGGATAATGGAAGATTAGAATGAATCATCATCAACCTTACTATATCCAAAAAGGTATGTTTACTCATTTTACTAACATCATTCCAATGTGGTTTATAGGGAGGAGGATTGGAAATATAATCCAAAACTCCCATAAATAATCGATGAATTCTTGGTTAAGATATTCACTACCTCAATCTAATAAAAAATTATTTATCCCCCCACCAAGTTAATTCTATACATCATTATTTATTTATTTTAATTTATCAATGGAATTTTATTTTTTCCTAATTATATTGAAATATCCATATCCTTTTAAGTCATCAATAAAAGTAATTAAGTAAGATACCCAATTCCACCTTTTAGTGGTAAAGGTCTACACACATCACTGTATACCAATTCTAGAATATTTGTGGCCCTTTAACTATTCTCATGAAAGGTGGAATGGAAATATTTCTTTGTAAAAAAGATATATATACATATTCCAAGTGGAGTTAGTTTAAAATAATATAAATAACCATATTTATAAAGATTTATCAACTATTTCTCATTTACATAATCAAAGTCATGATGCCAATATTTGATGTGATATGTGTCATGTGAACCAAATTTTTTTATCAATTTCAAATACTTGGATTTTGTAGTGTAATACATAAATATTTTTGTTTAAATGTTAAATACCCTAACATATGTTTTCTTTGTAAGTGAAATAATTTTTATTTTTAAATTTAAAAATAAATCCATCAGTATCTTGGATGGATATAGAAATTATGTTTTTGGTAATACTTGGTATATAATAATAGTATTTCAAATACAGGATCACCAATATTGAAAATATAAGGTGATTGTATACTATATACAAGGCAATAAGTTATGATTCATGGGATACTTGAAGACCCACCTCTCCTCTAGAAATATTCAAGAATCTACTTAGGTCCTATATTTAGATAAAAATTTTATTACTAAAACTTTTATCTAATACCCAGTTTATTTATATGAAAAAAATGAATTTGATAATGAGAGAACATGGATCTCCCCCTTTCTTTTTTTTGGTTTAATTCATCTTTCATTAGCTTATATTACCAAATGTAAAATATATTGCATATATTTAATTAACCTGTCTTTGTATATTCTTTTTCTAGAAGGATAGTGCTTAAGATCCTTATACTTTGAAGGATTATTTGGGCCCTTTTCCTCATTCTTCATTTTTTAACCATAAGGACCATAGGTTGTTCACACCCCATGTCCTTATCAACTTGGAGAATCAGTGTACGGAGTTACAAGAGAGACTTCTCACAACTGATCATATTATGATTAACAATGAAATTAGAGAATCTCTTAGGTAGTAAGGATATAATGTGATATGTGAACAACTCATTAGGGGTTTTAAAACCAAAGATATCCAAATAATCAATATAGAAAATTATCATGACTACATGAGGCTTAGCTAACATTCAATATCTAAGCTTATATGTAAATAGTGCGTTGGAGATCTTATATATCTATTATCTCTCTTTATATTAATAGATATGAGGAATGTGATACATAATTCTATATGAATCTATATACTCATGTTGCTTTAGAAGCTCACCAGTCATTGAGTATAAAATAAAAAATTAGACATCTGTAGTATCATCCAAATGTTTCATGTAGAGAGAAAATTATTCCTCACTATCCTCTTTATTAGGCATTTGAGGAATTAGGGCTTCTAGCATGCATAATTTCCTCTAATGGATTAGTATAACACACAAGAATCTATACCATTCATAGAAATTTAATATGGTGATAATATTATCTCTATATAATATAGATCTTATTGATATAATCGAATTCTTATGTCTTGTCATTTCTATATTAAATAATATTAGATTTTAATAATTTATCTAGATTATAATTTTATATAATAAATTTAATTAATTTATTAGTCTCCCATTGTTTTTATTAAAACTAAATATCCATCACCATTGGTTATATAATATCCCATAGTTTGAATATTCTAGTGGAAAGGATCCATATGTCCCTTCTCATAACCTAAATGAGGGCCTGTCAAGATATTTGAAGGTATTTAGGTTGGTGGGTATTTAAAATTGAATTAACTTTCTTCTTCATGATCCATTTATTAGACCCCACATTCCTAAAATCCTATACTTGGATTCCCTCAACACTTGACTACTAGTTGCACTAAGTCTCATAGAGGCGATCAACCTTTAATGCGAACTAGGTGATGTAAACCCAAAACTCAAGTTATAAATTCCCATATTATTTAAATCACCCTAGTAGTGTTTGGACAAGCACTTTAAACTATGGTTTTATTTCTAAAAAATTAGTGGAAGAAATTAAGGACTTAATATTTTTATTATAGAGATTTTTATATTTTATGTATAAATACCCATTTTATCTTTTTTACATACCTTTTGATATTAAGTAGATTTTACTTAAGTGATTAAACATGTTTATAAAAAATTTATTAATAATAATTTTATTTAATTAAATCACCAATTCTTGTAAATTCATATATTTAATGAGAGTGCCATCCATTCAAATAAATAACTCAACATGAAACTAAAATAATTAAATAATCAAGAGTTATGGTCATGATATTTATATAATAGTTGATTTATCTAGAATATGATAAACCAAATATGAGCCTAGGAGAATAACTCATTGAGCCTTCCCTAGTTTTAGTTGAAAAATTCCACTCGTCCATCTATGTACTTCTTGGATTGGTTTTACCTTGGCTCCATTCTTGAACCACCTCTACTCACTTGGGAGCTCCATCCATTACAAGTTCATTTACTCATATATTGGTTAGAGGAACCAGAAAATTGGTTGGGGTGGGGGGTGTTACATAAATGAAATCACATGCACACATGAAATTACATAATAGATATGGGGAGGAATTTTGGGTCATTATTTTAATTTAATAATAAAAAATCACAATCTTACACAATTAAATTAAATTATAATAAACTCAATCTGTACATGGGTTGATCCTACCTCATGATCATAAACACATATAAAATTAATATGAAAATATAAACTATCTATCAATCACTTTAATTTATTATTTATTATTAATATAAACACACTTGAAATAATTTAATTTAACTAATTTGTTAATTTTTTTGTTTATCTAAATTTCCATCTAATGAGTCTTGAAGATACCTATTAGTTAATGCATCATGAAAAATAAATATATCCACCATCATTTAAAAATATTTACATGGAATTAATTTATAATTAAAATCATTTGAAACCTTGGTACATAGTCAATATACCAGCTAGTAACCATGTAATTAGGCTTATATTGCTGTAATTAATTATTCTTTATTTAATTTAATTATATCAATTACTAAATGAATAAAAAAATGTAATAAAAATATTCTTTCCTTGTATATCACTTTCCATGTATCCAAGATAGATTCCTAGGGACTCAATGTATATCTCAGATGGGGTATATGACGTGTGCTGGTGAGCCACACACAATGTATTCCACTTTTAATGTGTCCATAAACCCTACCAACTAACTAAAAGAATTATTCATAAACATATATTAATGTTATAAACATAATGTAAGCTATAGGAATTCCATGTACCAGATTAATTTTATAGTTATGAATCCCAAACATTGGGAGATTAATATTTGACCACATAGTTTATGTGAATTTCTCCATGAAACCCTATAGACTACATAGAGTTCACACTAGTCAAACACAGTGTAATGGATATAACCATATGAAATGATGGCCTAGTTACCACATGGTATATTTAGTTTTAAAACCAAATTTTATTATTTTTTTGGTGCATTATATAGCCCATGAAACATCTAAGTGCAATGAACCTTATTAGACATTGCACACTTTTTAGTTACACACAATGTAACCATGTCTACCTTCCAGAACCCCCAACACCTCTCTCATAGCATCTTTAATTGACCATCATGTTTTATTAACGCTGGTTAATATTATATGAAACTTGAACAAAGAATATTAACATTTTAAACCATGTTAATTTATCTTGTATTAAATAAAAAATAAAATAGAAATTAAATACTTAAAAAAATTCGTGTAATCAATCGATTAATAATAAATAATTATAAATTATCATGTAATTGATCTCATACCACTTGATGGTTTTAGGAATAGTGTAAGAACCTATTTAGTAATAGAAAAATAAAATTTATGCCATAATAAATGAATAATCTAAGATGTACGCGACCAATAACATCATGACCAACAGAATTAAATCCAAGATTAACTGACTATTATGCAAGAAGCATAAAAAAAAATAATTAAAAATAATTTATAATCAATTTATTCTTATAAATAATTAAATATTTTAGAAATTTATGAAACTGATTATGTCTTTACATTTCACTATCATCATGTCATAGGAATCAAGGGTATATTCTCTTTAGTGGCGATCTACATTTAAGAGGAAATATTCTAAATTTACCTCTTTTAAATTAATTTATTATTCTAAATTTTCCTTTCCTAACTCATCCAAAATGACATGGTGAATATAGTATCATATATATACTTTATTTGTATTTTTTTAATGGATTTTCTATCTTATACCCTCCCTTATTTAGATTCTAAAGTTAAAACATTTTTTTCAATATTGTTTTTCATCGCCTCCGTGTCTTCAAGGTTGGTCATAAAAATATTATTATTGTTAAATAATTTGATAATAATTGTAATATAACTTATTTAAATTTATTTAATTTTTTAAAAACCATTTAATTAAATAAAATTAATCTAGTTAGTGATGGTCAGTAAATCCTCCTAAATGAACTAACCAAATAACATTAACATTTTTACTAAAAGAATCACCCCTATTTAATAACACAAAAGAATATTTGGGACCATTTCAATTTATGGAATTATATTAATAGAAAATCATTTCACATCTATGTTTTTATTCCCATTTGACAAGAACTTTAATAATTTTCAACAAGTGATCTAACCTTGGAACCATGAATTGAATTCTCCTGGAACAACAAAGTTAAACATTATATCTCATTAAAATGGTTATAAAGAAACATAATAAAATTATATTAAATAAAATAAATATGTAAAATTTTCTGAATTAAGTAATTAATGAATCAAAATTTATTACCCAATACATTAAGTGAAGGTTCAGAATTATTCTGGAACATAAGGCAAGAGATATCTCTAAACCACCCTTTTTCTTTAGGTTATGACCATTCTCCCAATAACTTAATTTTTATCTATTTTTAATGTTATAGAATGATAATAAATTAAATTTATATGCCTCTGAAATATATACCTACATTAATATTATTTACTTTTGAAGGGTTAACACAATCCTTAAGTTCATTTTTTAATTGAATTTTTTATGAAATCTCTTTTGATTATGATATGAGGCTAGATTTTGAAATCCATTTATGTACATGGGTAATTTCTATGTTTATGACTAATGATTAATTTAATTTTTTGGAAAACATAATAATGTACATGTTTTTATGGGTGTACCCAGATAACACTCCAATGCATTGGGTAATGGTTTTGTCTCAGGAGATGGTTTGTATGGGATTAGGTAGTAAACCTAATCCACGATGGGACTCTATTCACCACATGATGTTTTCACAATGGTTATCCTTGACTTATTCTTATGTCATGTTTTATTTTCCTTACATATTCATATGAATCCATGATAATATTATACCACATTCATTAGGTTATGTTTCCACATGATTATTCCTGAGAATATTATTTAAGATATCATGTTATGACTTTTGATTGATATGGTTTTTCTCCATCAAGATTATTACCTTACTAGGATTTATAGATCAAACATTTTTTTATTAATTCCACAAGTTATAATATGAATTTTTTAGAGATAAATGGGATTTATAAGATCATTATGAAGATTTAAATAAATATGTTTTATTTTAGTTTCATGTTGTTGTCTTATTTACATATTATTCTAAAAATAATAGCCTTTCAATCCTTTTCTTGTATTTAATGGATGTTTTTGTTAAAAATCATGTGATAATATGTGTAAAACGCTTGAGTCACTATAGGGGAGATGTTATATGTGGCCCAAGTGAGGATTACAGGTATTTTTAGAGGAATTGGAATTAGATATCTGAGGGGATTGGTATGAGATAGGTCAGAATAGTCCTGGGTTAGTGAGACTATATTATGATGTGGGATTCAATAGAATGATAGAAAAGCCTTTTGATACTAGGATCAAATAGGATATTTAGACTAAGGAGTAACTGTGTGGTGTTGAGTGTGAGTTAATACTGGTGAGAAGAGAATGATATTGGATTAAAGGGCCCTAGAGGAAGCCTCACAGGAGAGACAAGAACACTGATGAGATTAATAAGTTTCACTTTATCTAACAGGGTTTGGTATTTAAATATTTTCCTATGAGGATAGGTTAATTATGAGTTGTGATTCAAGATTTGGGGTTAGGTCCTGAGTGAATAAAATCCAAGTGACGATTTTTAATGCTTATGGGATGGGCTAGGATACCCTATTATTGTTTCATTCATATGTCTGAATGTGTATATATTGGATAATGAGACTAGATGAATTCCCTCAACTTGAGGGAGAAGGCGTTGGTGAGACCTTACCTTGAGGGAGAAGGTATTGTTTAGTGTGAAATGATGTGTTCCACCTTTAATGAGAGGATTGGTTTTGGAACTTGAAGGTGATGACCTGAGTATATATATGATAAATGATGGTTTTAAGATGGTATGTGTCCCCTGGGTATATGATATATGATATCTAGGGTGGGGTACCATTCCACCTATATGATATATGTGATTCTAGGGTGGGGTTCTATTACCATGATGATATATATGATTCCAGTATGGGGATCCACCCCTGAATATATATGTTATTCTAGGGTGAGTCTCCATTTCTCCTGATGATATATATGATTCTAGGGTGGGGTGTTTTTCCTTGATAATGATATATGTGATTATATGGTGGGGAGGGTTTCCCCCTAATTATATATGTGATCCTAATGGGGTGATCCATTCCCCTTTATGATATATATGATTCTGTATTTGGGATTCATTCCCCTAAGGATATATATAATTTCAGGGTGGAGAGTTTTCCCCCCTGATGTGATATGTCTTTAGGGTGGGGTGACATTTCCCCTAATAATATATGAGATTCTAGGATGGGGTTCCATTCCCCCTGATGTGATATGATTCTAGAGTGGGGAACTATTCCCCCCTGATGTGATATGTTTATTGGGTAGGGATCCATTCCCCTGATGGTACATGAGATTCCATGGTGGGGAACAATTCACCCTTGTTGTGATATGATTCTAGGGTTGGACACCACCCCATGATGTAATATGATTCTAAGGTGGGGCATTATTCTACCTGATGATATATGACATTCCAAGGTGGAGTGTAATTCCCATTTTATATGATATGTTTCATAGGTGGGGAACCATTCCTCTTAATGGTATATGATTTCCATTGTCGGGCATGATCCCACCTATTATGATATGATTCTGAGGTGGTTCACTATTCCCCTATGATAATATATGCGATTCAAGAGAAGGGTTACACCCCTGATGATATATGTGATTCTAGGGAGGGGTGATATTACTCCATGATGTGATATATGGGTATATAGGGGTGGTTCCCATTCACCTTGACTATAATAAGGGTCATATTATGGGAGTTTTGTTGCTTAACCATGGAATGTCTTTAGCATGCACAGAGAAATTTGACACTGACCAACGTAGGTATGATCAAGTGTTATGGTGGCCTAGTTATCATGCAGAAACCCAAAATGTATGCTTATGTTTTTTATTTATATCATTTAGTTTCTTCATGAATACACATGGTTATGATGGTGTATATTAGGGGAACTTGGTGAGACCCTACTATCTTTTGTGATCATATCCTATATGGGAACTCTGAAACACATGAAAATATTATATTTTCACTATAGGTTAGAGCATAGGTGGTGTTTTGGATAGGGATAGGGTAGCTTAACAGGGATGGAGGTGAGGCTTTGGAATGACATCATAGTCTAGTTTTCTTTGTGATTAATTTTTTTAGTTGTTCATGTGATCATCCCTGTGGTTGATATGCTATGATGCATGATTTTGTTTCCCCATTTCATTTGATATAACATAGATGTGATTTATTGATTCAAAATACTTTGATTATTTATTAAGGATTATTTTACGTTATTTATTATTATTGATGATTATGATATTAAGGTCAAAGTTTCCTAACCATATGATTTGGGCCCTCACCACTACTCATCATCCTGTGACATACAAGGATGAATTCCTAAGGTCATGTTTCACATTGATAGGGACACTGATGAGTGGTATATATCTTGGTAATTACAAATTGGATCCCATTAAAATGACGACATTTTTAAAACTCATCATATTTATTAGTGGTCCATGATACATATTTCACTAATCAATGAGTTTGTTATAGAACCCTCTAACAAATTAGTCATTTTTGTATGAAATCATCCCAATCATATAAAATATGAATCTTGGATGGTTGAGAGAGTAACGTTTTTTTCAATCCATCATTTGGACTATTCTTATGGTATACTTCCTAAGGGTTTCCTATATAATTATATCCCCAAGATAAAAATGGTATTTTCTTACATAAATCTTTGGGTTATCCATGTAATGAACTAGTCAAAGTCAACTTGGCATGTCACCTGATCAAGATTTTTACAAGGCCTAAAGAGAATTATCAATCACCATGGGTTGGTGCAGAGTTGCATGGAATCAAAATACAATCATTGAGAATTATTTAACCATCACAACCCAAACAAATTTCATAAAAATTCATCATGTAATTATAGTATGACCCATCCATAATTTGGATTCAAATGAAAAAACAATCAACCTTAAAATATAGAAACAACAAAAAAATGTAACACAATAATATTAACCAAATAACTGATATACATATCACATAAAATATAGATAAAGAGATAAAAACACCCATATAAAAATGAAACCAATATACTTTCAAAGAAACTATAGCTGATAAACAATTTCCCATAACATCACTAAGGATCCAAAAATATTTCTCAGAAGACAAATAATTATTGTAGCTCATGGTCACCATTACTACCATACTAAGGAAAGCAGAAAGAATAAAAAAAGATCTACTAAACTGCATGACACCCTTTCCATTATTTGTATCATGAAAAACCAAGTATATATACACCCCATGGGTATATTTAGGTCTGGAGACAAAGGCTAGTAGGATGCCACCATGAATATAAATAATGTCATTCATAGTTCAAACCATTAGTTCTAGATTAAAAACAATATTTGAAATTATTTACATTGGAAAATTTTCATGAAAACCTTTAGTTTCTTTAAAACAATCCAATTTCTATAAATAATAAAAACAAGGAAATAAAAAATTATACTTAAGGAAAACATGGAAAAATAAATATAATTATCCAAATAATGTTATGGGAAATAAACAGTAATAAATCATAATCAATTACAATATACACATTATGGGATCAAACTTATTGGTCTAATAAAACTCAGAATTGCATAAAAAAAAAAATTGGAATACATGAGCCTAATAAATTTGGTAGCTCTCATGGTATCAATAGTATACTAATTCATCTCATTATCTCACTCAAAAAAATTGGTCAACATTAAATCTCTAGTGCACAATCCAATATAGGGTTGTATTTGTCTAGGTTACTAAGTCATTAAATACTCCCATGTTAAGGAAATTACTAAACACATATATAATCAACACCCACTATCTCATAAGCTAGAAAACATAAATCCAAGATATATTCCTTTTTTAAATTACCTTTGAAAACTCATTTGAAACAAAAAAATTATTTGAAAATTTTTATCAAAAACATTTTGGTATTAAAACTAATTATAAATATTTTCTTTAGACTAACCATTTTGTTACAAAAAACCAATAATTAAAACTAACAAGCATAGAAAACCCCTAAATAAACCATCATATGAATATTATATAATAAAACCAAAGGAAATCTAAAACATTATAGGTACTTTGAGGTAAAGACCAACTAGGTAGAGAAACCTTCCTTAAGATCAATATAAACTTTTTCCCACCATTTAATATCATAAGAGATGTGAAGAATAGATCCCCATAAGCTAAAAAATAAGAAATTACGTAAAACACCCATCCCTAAACATAGGTTTGAGCCCCATGGAAATATAGGTTTATAATATTCAAAGTTAATTGAAGAAAATTGCTTGAAAATATAATATTAGTATAAATATAAGATAAAATAGAAGTTAAATCAAGAGAAACCATTAGGTTAAATGAGGATACACCAAGAAATAAATGAGAAGAAATATTCATGGATAAAAGGGGTATACTTTGAATAAAATAGCAAAGAGGGAGGTAATATTGAGTTAAACATAACAAGGTCATAATGGTAATTTAATAATTATATATAAACTAGGCAGACTATATGATTTTGTCACACAGTTAGTCAAACCATGTGCCAATAATGTGTGATCCATTGAATTCACTAAGATATATTTCATAGTTTGGATGTATGTTTTTCTATAAATGTGCCCCAAACATATGGGTTACCCACATATATAAAACTATTATGCATAGTTACTCTTATATATCTCACTATTTAACAAAATGTACGCTAACTATGGAAAATTACACTAGTATTTTATTCCCCTCTTTCCCTTAGCTAGTTGCATAGTTAACACTATATGTGCACCTAAGGTTGTTTCTCTTTTTCTCAATATTTTAAGTTCAAAATATCATAAAAAAATAAAATAAAATAAAATAAAAAGTTTAAATAAATATATACTAGTGACCTAATGGGTGTCATAATTACTCCCCTCATGACACTTTATTACCTCATAAAGTCCTCAATATTCAAAATTAGCCAAATATTGAGGCCAATGATTCCTCACAAATGCCTCATGATCCTATAAGTTGTGGATTTATTGAATTAACATACATAGAAAATATACTAAAGGAATCAATTTACCATATAAAACCTTGTTTCAATTATCCGAAATACTATAGGTTTCTCAACAATAGAGGTATTAAGATGTATCTCTAGATTTTCCCATTCAATAACGTGGGAGGGTTATATATAGAATTTATTTAGTTAGTGTATGTGAAATAAATCATTAATTTAAATAAAATGATATGGTAACTCTATATTGTATTCCATTTTACCATTGTGTTCCATGATATCAAATGGTCCAACATATCACGACATCAACATACCTTTTTCTTCAACCTATGGTGTCCCAATTAAGGAGAAACCTTCAAAAAAAATTGATCACTAACCTTAAATTAAAATGGATCATGAGTAAAATTAGCATAAATTTTTTGATGACGATTATATTTCATTGATTTATCTCATATCAACTACACCTTCTCCATCATATCCTAGATGAGTCTTGACCCCAATAAGGAGTGCTCACCCAATTCTATACAATAGGGAAGAGATTTAAATGGTCATCTATAAAAGAATTTAAAGAGATCAATTTTCATAAATGATTTATAATTTTAGTTATATAAAAATTAAAACAATGATATATGTTTCTCTTAATAATCTTTAATATAAAACACACATGCTTGAATAATATCTCTAAGAATCTGGATGGATAACTCAATTTGACCATCCATCTATGGATGATATGTAGTTCTCAACTTTAATAGAGATTCCATAGATACTTTAAGTCCTTTTTAGAACCAAGAAGTGAATAATGGGATGCAATAAGATATGATGGATGAAGGAACCCCATAGAGTCTCATTATTCCTTAGTTGTATATGTTCTTTTCTCCTCAACTTTTTTCAACCCTATAATGGGAAGGAAGTGTGATAACATTGTTAACCGATCAACAATCACCCAAATAGAATCCTTCCTAATTAGAGTGTAAAATTTTTTATCATGATTTACATATAAAACTTATCCTTTAACACCCATATATTTTAAAATAACACTATGTTTTGTAGCATATTCAACTCGTAACACCAAGTTTAAATGGACCATGATATAATATTAAAATATTATTATATAAATGTGACCGATTTAACTTAGACATTAAATTAGAGTGGTTTAATAGTATTAATTGATTTACAAAATATACATAAAATCACTATATGAATTTATTGATAAATTATTAATAAGTACTCAACTTTTAATAAAAATATTTTTTCTACAAAATTATGTTTCCTTCAAAAATGATTTTAATTACTTTTTTGTGAGAAAATATTATAATTAATTTATGTAAATTTTTGAAATTTTATTTTATAAAATTAATATAATTTTTTAATCCAAAATATCAAAATTTACTTAGGGTGAAATTTTGGGTTTTTTAGGAAAATATTAATTTTCCACGAAATAGTGAAAAATGCTATTTTTTTGTAAAACTATATTTTCTTTTTAATAAATAAAGTAATTAAAAGTACCTTTAAAATTTTAATATGGTTTAAAATTTAAATAATTATTATTTTGTTATATTTTTTTTAACTAATTACATTTAAATCATTTTTAAATTGTATTTTGATATAAGTTTATTTTTATGCTTTAAAACAAATTTTTTCTAGAAACTGTTTTAAACTGCATAATGTTTCTCCATTTTAACTAATTAAAATAAATAATAATGAGGAATTATTTAAATTTAATGTATATATTATATATCTATAAATATTAATTTAAATAAATTTAATAATTAATAATTTATATATAGTTTTTATAAGATCATCTTTTTCTTGAAAAATGCATTTATTGAAATACCATTTTTCAAAACTTTTACGAGTTTAATATTAAATTAAATTATACCAATTATGTAATTTTTTTTAAAATTATTAGTATTATATAATAAGTTCAACATGATTTTTAATATAGAATTTTAAAAATAGTATAAATTGTTTGCCACTTATATGTTAAAATAGGTTTATTGGGGGGGGGGGTTAAACTAAAGAGGTAAATGGAATATCATGTTTAGGATATTTTTATTTTGAATTTAAGTTTGGTACATTTGAATTTTATCTCCTCCACTCCATTATTTTTCTATTTTGGAGGAACTTTTCTTGAAAGTGATTTTCTGTTATTTAATAGTTTTGGGTATTTTTAAGAATGCCACTCCCCCTTATTTATAAAAAGAAACCCCCTATCCTCTCCATTAAATTATTCTAAAACACTTTGTTTCCAAAAATAAATATAAAAATCCCTTACCTACTTCCCTTACTCTGACGTAGATGCCTTGTTTTGATCAAAAATCCAATACAGTGAGGCTTTAAGTTTAATCCTAAAGAGGTGGTCTGAAGAATATGTATCATTCTTAACCGAGTATTTTTATTTTATTTATTCTTACACATAAATTAAATCATTATCAATAATAATTATATAATAAAATAAATATATTCCATATAATTTTTTTTATTTTAATGTAATAACCTAAATCTGTCTCCACTTCAATAAAATGGGAAACGAAACCATCATTCGTGTGTGTGACGGACTACCACCTCACAAACTGATGTAATTTTATTTCCATAATATCTTGACAAGGATGTTTATGATGATGGATTTAAGGTTTATATATTATATTAATGACATATTTACCATTCTATAAAATTAATATATCATATACTTTCTTACCATTACATCCTTTAAAAAATGACAACATTGTTCATGTGTACGAAGGACTATTGCCTCGCAAAGTGATGTGATTCATTTTTTATTACCACATCACATGGATAGTATATGTACATTTATTTAAATAAAAAATATTATATTTATGATATTATGATCATTATAAAAATATAAAATAAAAATTTTCTTCTTTCTATCATGATTGTTGAAAAATGGGAATGTTACACATGTGTATGTACGACCTACCGTCTCCATGAATGTAACATAGTTAATTTTTCATTACCATTATTCATAGTTATTTTTTAAAAGAATAATTTATGTATAAATTTTTTAATTATTTCATGATTATTATTCTATAGATGATAAAAAATGTCCTTTTTACCATGTTTAACAAACTGATGCCATTTTGTAATGAATAACTAAGCATCCTCAAAACACTCAACAAGTACATAACTGATGAAGTAGTTAAACATGGAATTAAAATAAATGTAGTTTATTGCTTAAGTATATTAGATTAAAAACTAAAATTTTTATTAAGAAAACAAATAATTTATATCACTTGATTATAAAAGAGATAAAAGTCATACTTGAAAAATTATAGACTCGAGGTAGGGGTTTCATCTCAAGACTTCCTTATTTGAGACACAAGTTATTTTATGCACATAATTTTTTTAAATAATTTATATAATAAAAATTTACATAATATATCATCAATGATCCATAATTCATGATATTTTAAGTTATAATTCATTCATGGTAGTTATAATTAAGAAGTTACCATAGTGATAAGGGTTTTGATTTTAATCTCATTTTAACTAAGATTACTTATAAATAAATTTATGTTGTAAGAAATTATATGACCATTTCATTATTAAAAAATTTAATTTCATTATACTATTTTTATTCCTGAAATTTTACAGTAATAGTGATATTTTATACTCGATGGAACTTAAAATGATTGAGAAAATGTTTATAAGTAAATATGACTTTATTTCTCTGTTCAATTAAAATTCATTTTTTTCTAGATCCATATTGTCTATAAATATTTTCATTTTTTTAACATTATCCAAATTATTTATTAAATAAAATTTTATCCACATTTAAATTTTAACAAAATGTTTTAAAGGAATCTTCTTGTCGTTTTATGATCAAGGTTCTTTTAACCTTTTTACAATAGTGTGAAAGGAATTTTTTTTAACTTATCAGACATGTACCGAATTACCTATTGTAATGACCACTAAATTTTTTGAATCATAATTTATAATTTTATAAGGATATTTTTAAAGAAATTTTTATCTATAATATTTTTGAAATTTTTATATTTTGAAGAAGTTATTTCAAAGGAAAAAGGTTATTTTTATCATAAAATATTCTATCAAATATTTTAAATACATTTTCATCAAAAATGAAAACCTTTGATGTTATGTATTGATTATAAATCATATACATAAGTCTCTCAAATATTTACCTAGCTTATTATCCCTTAATTTTATGGGGTAATACATACCTTATATTTGACTCTCAAATTCATTCATTATGAAATTTATTTTTATTATGATTTTAGATAAGATTATGAAACCCACTCCTTTACATGGGAAATTATAATGTTATAAATTATGATTGATTTCTTTTTTTTGGAACACATAAATAATGAGAGTGAAATGGGTAAAACTTTATTCTCATGTGGCATCATGTATAGGATTATGCAGATAACATAATACATTATGTGACTTTGTCCACTGTGTGATATTTTCTTGATAGGTAGCCTCAACTAATGTTTAAGCTATGTATTGTGTTACTTCCACATTTAATATTATTCTATAATATTTTAATGGGATTTTATATATGTTATTCTTCCATGTGATTACTCATGATCCTTATTTTTTATGATATCATGTTATACCTTTGAGTCACAACTTATGCTTCCTTGTCATGTTTATTCCCTTACTGGTCTTTTTAGATAGTCCCTTTTTACCTATGTATTCCCTAGGTTATCCCATGAAATTTTTGGTGATTGAAAGGATTAATAAGATCATTATATAGAATAAAATAAATAAGCTTTATTTTAGTCTCTATATTATGTATTATTAACGTAGTATTCAAAATACCCTGGGCCTCATGATCTTTAGGTTTTAATTAGTGGTTGTTTATGTTAAAAATCAAGTAATAATATGTATAAATGGTTTGGTTTACTATTATTGGTATCATATAAAAGGTTTAGTTAAACTTTGGAAACTAGGATGAGAAAAATTTAGTGATATCCTTAGTGATATGTGTAAGGATAAGTATAAGGATAAGGAAACAAAAAGGATAACTTCTATGAATTTTGGTGAAGGATAGAGTGAGTGGTTTACACGAAATTACATCCCTGTCTGGATACTAAAAGTTGATTTGGATCTGAAATAGTTGTACCTAGGGGTAATACCTTTGAAAAGGGAACATCAGGTTTTGAACTGATCTTCACATGGTGGATTATAACAGACCATTATACACACTTAGTTTGATGCTCCTGGGGGATATGTTTTGGAAATTCATATAATCTTTATAAACCATCATGAAGGACTTGAATAGATGAAAATAATGGATGGTATAGGTTAAAAATAATGTGTATTTAATTGATAATTTTAAGGTTTATAAAAAGTTTAAAGGCATAAATATCCATCTTAAGGGTTTATTTTATACATATTTAAGATGGATAAGAGTATTTTGGGAGACATTTATGGTAATATAACCCTTGGGTTTATCATGTGTTTTATAAGAAAAATTTATTTGAAAAAGAATACATTTATATTTTATGGACATAAGTTTAATGGTATTGTAAACCTTTGGGCTTTATCTTATACTTGAGGTTAAGGTAATAATATTCGATTAAGATTAGTTTAATTTTTAAGGAATATTACTTGTATAGAAAAACTTAGGGTTTATAGACTGATTTGATTATTTTGAGGATGTTTATCATATTTTTAGAAACATTATAGGAACTATATTAATATAGTTTTTTAAAAATGAAAACCCATATACTGGATGATAACTCATCATATCTAGCTAGGCTATGGGGTTTTAACCCACAACCAAAGGGAGACAAGGGTGAAATGCATACCACCGGCCAGTGTGATGTCCTGGTTAGTTTGACATTGGTTTTTTATAAATAATTTGGTGGATAAATATTAATTTTATTTTGTGAAACATATTATAAGATAAAATATTTTGGATTTTTTTTTATTTTGAGGTGATTAATGATATTTTGGGAAACATTTTATTAGGTTGAGATATATG
Organism: Viscum album; assembly: GCA_963277665.1. Taxonomy (NCBI): domain Eukaryota; kingdom Viridiplantae; phylum Streptophyta; class Magnoliopsida; order Santalales; family Viscaceae; genus Viscum; species Viscum album. Next base: position 1,411,288,423 of record OY728133.1, on the reverse strand, counting down.
TATCCTTTTAGTTTAATGTAAAGGATTATTTGAGAAGAATGATATTATGTTTCTGGAGATATAAGTTGAAGGGTTTGAGAAAAACAATGAGGGTAAAACCTTCTTTCATGTTGAATTTATTTAGGTTATATGGGATATAGGGTTATTTATTTAAGGAATGATCTATGTTAAACCTTTTGTTTTATTGTTGAATTTGGGATATTAATACATTCAACTTTGTTTTGGGAATTATCTTAACATATTCTAACCATTTTGTTTTTAATAAATATAGGAGGAATAGATTTTTAATATTTAATGAATCTTATGATCCGTTAAAAGTTAATTTTAATGATTTAGTAATAAAAAATTCATATAATATATTCATTCCTTAAGGTAATAGGTGAAGTGGAGAGTGGTCGAAGTAAAGAAAAATGATGAAATTGTGTTTATGAAATACAAATATATCAAGTAAGTATATTTTATGGTGTTATCTATCTTTATAGTAAAAGAATACCTCAAATCCTAGAAGAGAATCTTGAATAAAAATATTTACCATATTACCTTCATATATGATGAATCAATGGTCTTTTGACTAATGACATCTTTATAGTTGTGTGGTCATTGAATTTATATTGACCACTAAAATTCTTGTGATAAATTATATCTATCACTCTCCATGATTATTTATTATTTTATTCTATGTCCATATTTTCACTCCCCAATAATTTTATCCTACATGTAAACTAAGATATATTATTCCTGATTACCCTTTTATTTCCCTTTCTCTCTTTTAAGAGGATGTTTTATGAACTGTTTTTACAATGTGGCAATTTCAAAAATAAATATTTGAATGTAAAACCCTTGATTATTGATAAAAAGTAAAAATTTCATAGAAACAAATTATTTTCTGGTGGTAGAATGTAACACTCTAAGATTTTAAAAGAACACTATATTCAATAGCATATTCAACGCCTAACAATGAGTTTAAATGAACTGTAATATAATATTTAAATATTATATATAGATGCGACTGATTAAAACTAGTTGTTATTTTTTGGGTATGAATAGTATTAATTGATTTATTAAATCTAAATAAAATTCTTATATAAATATATTGATAAATGGTTAATAATATCTAAAATTTTAATAAAGTTATTTTATTCTATAAAAAAATTTTTCCTTAAAAAATGATTTTTATTTCTTTTTGTGAGAAAATACTATAATTAATTTTTTATAATTTTAGAAATTACATTTTATAAAATTAAATTAATTTTTTAAATTAGCATATCAATATTTATGTAGGGTGGGATTTTGTGAGTTTTTGTAAGATATTGATTTTTAGTGAATTGTGGAAAATATCGATTATTGTAACACAATCATTTCTTTTTAATAAGTTAATTAATTTAAAATTTCCACTATAATTTTAATATGATAAAAAATTAACATAATTAATTTTTATTTATATTTCATACAATTAATTACATTTAAATAATTTTTATACTCTATTTTAATATAAGATTATTTTTAGGCTTTAAAACATGTTTTTTCTGGAATCTGTTATAAAGTGCATAATGTTTCATCATTTTAACTAATTAAAATTAACCTCTAATAAGTAATTATTTAAATTAAATGTATATATTATATATCTATAAATATTAATTTAATTTAATTTAATTATTATCAGTTATCATATAGTTATTATAAGATCATCTTATGATTGAATTTCTTGAAAAATGTTTTTTCCGTCACGTATGTAGGTTTAATTTTCAATTAAATTCTAACACTTATTTGAATTTAATTTGATAAAAAGGATTGAAATTTTTTAATCGTAAAAATTAATATTATATAATAATTTAAATATAATTATTTCCCATAATGAATTGTAAAAATAGTAAAAATATGTTGCCACCATTAATGTTAAAACTGGTTTACTGAGGGAGGGGGGTTAAACTAAAGAGGTAAATTGAATAACATGATTAAACATATTTATTTTGAATGGAAGTTTTGTGTATCAGAGTTATATATCCTAAAATCCTTTATTTTTTAATTTTTTAGGCACTTGTATTGAGAGTGTGTTCCCTTTATTGAACAATTTTGTGTATTTATAAGAATGCCACTCCCCCCCTTATAAAAGCGCACCCCCTATCCTCTCCATTACACACTTCCAAAATCCATTGGTTCAACCAAGGACTAAAAAATGCCTTAATTTAGTCCCTTTTAAATTACTAGAGGCCATTTTTAGCATAAATCTAATCTAGGGAGGCTTTAGGTGTAATCCAAAAGAGGTGGTCCAAAGAAGAGGTATCATTCTTAACCGAGTATCATTGGTTTATTTATTCTTCTTACAACTACATTAAATATTTCTCAGTCAAGATAATATAATAAAATAAGTATATAATATATATTAATATTTTTTCATGTTAATTTAATAACCTAAATCCAACCCCACTTCCATCAAATTGGAAATGAAACCATCGTTCGTGTGTACGACGGACTATCACATCACAGATTAATTTATTTTATTTTTCATCATTTCCTCACATGTATATTTATAATGATGTAATTATTGTTTATATATGATATTCATGTTATATTAATATATTTTAAAGTTAGTATATCATATAATTTTTACCTTATCATCCATTGAAAATGATAATGTTTCTCATGTGTATGGTAAACTACCACCTTACGAAGCGATGTGATACATTTTTTATCACTGTATCACATGGATTGTGTATTTAAGTTTACTTAAATAAATAATATGATATTTATAATATATTTATAATTATATAAAGATAAAATTATACTTAACTTTTTTCTCGAGTTATCATTGAAAAATGGAAATGTTACTTATGTGTGTATGCAACCTACTCTCTCCTTGATTGTAATGTAGTTCATTTTTCATAACCATATTTCATAGTTGGTTTTAAAATTATAATAGATGTATAAAAATTCTAATTATTTCCTGATTATTATATTTCATATTATATAATAATATCCCCTTTGACCATGGTTAAAAAACTGATTCCATTTAGAAATTATGAACTCTCCCCCAAAACACCCGACATGGACATAAATAATTAAGTAATTAAATAAATAACTAAAATAAATATGGTATCTAGTATATGTATAATATATTAAACCTATAAATGTTTTTTAAGAAAAGAAATAATTTATATAATTTTATCATATAGGAGATAAAACACACACATGTCAAAGTCTAGACTCGAGGTAAGGGTTTCATCTCAAAACATTCTTCTTTGAGATATATGTTATTTTATACATCTAATTTATTTTAAATGGTGTATATAATGCCCATTTAAATATCATATCATGAATCCTTTATAATTCATGATATTTTAAGTTACTATTAATTTACTTCATCCATGGGAGTTATGATTCAAAAGTTACTAAAGTGGTAAGGTTTTGCGTATCAATCTCATTTTTATCAGGTCTGTTTATTCTTGAATTTCCATTGTATGAAATTATTTTATAATTTAAAATACAAACTATAATTTTATTATCATATGTTTAATCAAAAAAATTTAAATTAATAGTTCCATTTTCCTCTCATTTTCATTTTAAACGATTTAGAAATTGTTTTAAGGAAAATATGAATTTATTCCCATATTCAGTCGAAAATAATTTTTCTTTCCAGTCAATGTTTTATAAATTTGTTTAAAAAATATTTAAAACATTATCCAAATTATTTATTAAATATTTTTTACCCATTTTTTAATTTTTAAAAATGGTTTTAAATGAATCTTCATGTCATTTTCTGAATAAGGTACCATTTTAACCTTTCTATAATAGTGCGAAAGAAATGTTTTTAACTTATAAAATGTGTAAGAAAATACCTGCCATCATGACCACTAAATTATTTAAATAATTATTTATAAGTTTCCATGGTTTTTTAAAGAAATATTTTTCTATAATATTTTGTGAATTTTTAGATTTTTGAGAAGTGATTTCAAAGTGAAAAGATTATTTTTCTCAATAAATATTCTATAAAATATTTTAAAGTCATTTTTATCAACAACAATAAGATTTGATGTAATGGATTTCTTCTAAATTATGTATATATATCTCTCAAATATATTCCGAGCTTATTCTACCTTAATTTTATTAGAAAATACATGACTTATGTTCATCTCTCAAATCGATTCATTATGAAATTTCTTTTGATTACCTTATGAGACCAGATTCTAAAACCCACTTCTTTCCAGGGAAAACTCTTACGTTATGATTTGTGATTGATTTCATTTTTGTAGCACTCATAAATCATGAATATGTAATGATGTGTGTTCCAAGATATCACTCTAATTAATTGAATAAAGATATAGTATTATGAGGTTTCGTGTATGGGATTGAGGTGTAAACCTGATCTATTATGGGATTTTGTCCACCATGTGATATTGTCTAGGTAGTTAGCCTTGACTCATGTTAATGCCATGTTATATGTTGATTCCAAATTTCCAATGATTCCATGATATTATGATACCATGTTTTATATGTTATTCTTCCATGAGATTACTCACGGTACATCTATTTTTTGATATCATGTTATACCCATGACTCACAAGTTATGCTTCATTATCATGTTTATTCCCTTAATAGGATTTTTAGATCACCACTTTTGTGTATGTATTCCACAGGTTATCCCATTAAATTTTAGGATTTCAAAAGGATTAAGAAGATCATTATGGAGAATAAAATAAAGAAGTTTTATTTTAGTCTCACTATGATGTATTATGATCTTAGTATTCCAAAGACACCAGGCCTCATGATTTTTAGGTTGTAATAAATGATTTTTTATGTTAAAATTGATTTAGTAACATGTGTAAAAGTTTTGGGTATCTATATATCCCACTTCCATACTAAAATAAGAATATGTTATATTAATCCATATAGTCATTGATGCTTGAATTTAACACTTTGACAAGTGAGACTTTGAGATTTGAAATATGTAATCAACTATCTCATCCCAACTAATAATACTGATATTTCAAGTCATAAAACATTTTGGTATCACCAAGGTAGAAAAACCAACTATAACATCTTTTATAATATTTTACCTCATAGACAAGGGGACAAAAAACTCCTCCTAAAATGAATAGTACCTTTGGGAGGTTGAGACCAATCAGTCATAGTCTCCCTACCTTTTAAAACTATGCTAAAATTATGAAAATCAAGATCTATTTGCTACTTCAGAGATCATATAAGGAAGTATTAACTTTCACATAATCCAAAAACTCATGCTCTCTCTATTCTTCTAGATCCAAATGAATATCAAGAAATAGACCCATCAAGAACCATTCATCCTCTAATTCACTCATTGTATGAGAGGATAATTTTATACTCAAATAATCGACCACCACATTCCCATTTATAAGGGTGTATGATATATAAAATCAAAAGTATTGAGATATTCTACCTAGTGTATCTACCCAAGATTTAGTTCTCTTAAAATGAAGATATACATCAGAATTTTATGATATGAATATAATCTAAATTTCTTCATAAAAAGATAGTGGAACCACATTTTGAGGAATTAATTATGGTCCCTTACTCACTATCATGAGTGGAGTAATTATTCTCATGAGAGTGAAATTAGAGAGACTGAAAAGCCACCATCTACAAAAAATGTTGTTTAGTGATGTTTTTTTATCTTGGAGATATTTTAAAATATTGATATGTCATTTTATGATGTATTCTATAAATGTTGTGAATTAGAAATTTTATTTACCAGGTTTTTATTTCCCAACATTATCTTGAAATGTTGGGAACTAATTTTATTGAATATTAATTTCTACCTCTAATCCACATGATTCATGCCATTCACCTCCCTATGATCCTCCCTAGTCGATCGGTAACCACCCTACCACACCCCAAACTCAACTCCCCATCTCTAACCTTTTAATAAGAGAATGGACCTATGCTTGACTCCCAACCTCTTACCCTTTAACTTGTAGCCACACTGTGACACTGGTGTGCTCTGTACCCCTCGCCTCCCTCTAATCCTCCCTAATCGATCAGTGTTCAGACCTACGATATCGTGCCACCACTCGACTCCAACCCTCCCCAACCAACCAATGCCTCCCCTTTCACCCCTAACTCTCACCTCCCCCACTTCACGTGCCTGCTCACTATCCCTATTTCCTTAATAACTATGACCCAGTCACACTTTAGTTTCCTTGTGGCACTACCACAATATATATATAATCATATATATAATATTATAGTCATATATATATATATATGCTATTTTTAATATATATACATAATTTAAGATATAGACAATATAAAAAATATACAATACATGTACAATATATAATGTATACAATATATAGTGTATACAATATAAAATAGAAAATAGAAAATAGAAAATATACACAATATTATTTTTAACATATATAGTATATAATATGTTTTTCTAATGTATACCATATACAATATATATATACAAACAATGTATACATACATTATACAATATATACACATAAATATTATTAATATATACTATATATATATATTAATATTTATAATATATATATATACATTGATGTTAATATATTAAATATACAATATATAAAATATATACAACATAGTGTTAGGATGGTATGTGACTGAGTATGATATACTCTATAATACCAAACTTAGGATTGAAATAAGAATGAGATTCTCAGATACAAGAGGGGGGGGGGTGAATTGTACATTTTAGAAAATCCCTTAGGAAATTTTTAGGATGGTTATGTTTAACAAGGTTAAACAAGATAATTCACAAGACCCATATAAGTTCTAAAGACTTGCTAGATTTCGGAAAAGTGATTCTGAAAATGGAACTTAACTAAAGTTACAAAGATTGAGATTCTACCTTAAAGTGTATAGAATCTAACTATATCAGAGTACAAAGATGAGGAAGTATAAGAAAGTATACTTTCCTCAACAATACAATATGTAGCGGAAAAAGTTGTAACAAAAACAAGTAACAAGTAATAAGTCTTTTAACCTGAAGAGAAGGTTATCCAACAACCTTGTATAAAAGTCCCTTGATTTATACTTTCAAGAAATTCTGTCTTACCCACACCAGGGTAAGCCCTCGATACAAAGATTGGAGTTTGTCTTGCTATCCCCGCAAGCCCTCAACTATCAGGTAGTCGACACCTCTATCTTCCTCAGCAAGGAAGCCCTCAACTTCAAGGTGTTGGAACCTCTGTCTTCCTATCCATGGAAGCCCTCGATTGTACACAAAAAAAATCAGAGTCGCATGAATAAAATATGCACATGGAAAAGTTTGAACAATCTATTAGAAATTTCTACACAAAGATTGAGAGTTGATAAGATCTTATCTCTCTAGAAATCACTTTAGGAAGTTCTGAGCACCAAAATTCCAAAAGTTCTTAACATTTTCAAATGGGATCCTATTTATAGGTGAAGTTCCAACGGTCAGCTCCCTCCTCCAATGGTTATATTCTTCCTTGAATTTCAGAGGGACCTATACACATGTCACTCAAACAACGGTTAGTTAATAAAAGAAAGAATGACATAATTTTGTAATAGAACAAGTATAATCATAACAAAACTGATATTCGGAATGGCGTAGAATATGAAAGTTTAGAATGGAAGTAAAAATAAATTCGGAGTCTATAGACATAATAATGTTTGGATTCTGTTTTGTAGGAATTCGAAACCTGAATTCTGTAGAAATCCAGAGTCTGAATTTCAAGGAAATTCAGAGTCAGATTTCACTAGAATTTGGATACAGAACTTACAAAGTTTGGAGTCAAAGTTCATGGGAATTTAGAGTCAGACCTCATCAGAGTTCGAAGTCTGAATTCAGAGAACTCAGAGTCAGAACATAGAGAAGTTCGTAATCATAATTCGAAGTGGAATTTTATGAGAGTTCTTTTCTAGAACTTGGAGTGAAACTTCATGAAAGTTCATATCCAGAATTCAGAGTCTAACTTCATGAGAGTTTGTATCTAGAATTCATAGTGGAACTTCATGAGAGTTTCTATCCAGAATTCAGAGTGGAACTTCATGAGAGTTTGTATCCAAAATTCAGAGTGGAACTTCATGAGAGTTCGTATCCAGAATTCGGAGTGGAACATCATAAGAGTTCGTATCAAGAATTTGGAGTCTTAAATAGAATACCTCATATCTAAGTATTATATAATTCTGAGGTTTTAGATATGAATCCAATTTTTATACTTAAGAAAAATATTGATATGAACAATGAAAACATGGTTAGGGTAAATTTCCTTTGGGAAGGAATTTTTTTTAAGAAAGTAAAATAGGGTTAAAATGAAATTTTTGTTAAGAAAAGGTGTTTGTAATTTTCAAAATAAGAGAAATGGTAAAGTCATAAGGAAACCTTGATGACTTATCTATATCCCCCATGAATGAAGGAATGGAAAAAGTCATAAGGAAAACCTTATTGACTCAAAAATATCCCCCTTTTTGGAAAGCACAAACATCCTTACAAAAAAGAATGTAAAGACTTAGAATAAATTTCAAGACTTGTACTTAAATATTATCTCCCGCTGTTTATGATCAACGGTGAATACGACTAAGTCCCCCTTAGGATTTGAAACTCTAATGATCATATTCTAGATTTAAGTAATGAGGGATTTAATTTTAATGAAGAATTCATAATGAGAACCCCCCCTTACCTAAGGATAGTTCTTCTTAACTTAGAAATTTCTCTTCACCCTTTTAGATTTTTCCTTCTCCCTTTTGAGTTCTTTTTTCCTTCTCCCCCTTTGTGACTTTCAAAAATAATTTGAGGGAATAAAAAAACAATAAAATACTTGAAACATTAGTAAGACAGACAAACAACACAAGCAAACAATGTTTTCATTAATATTGAAAGGATTTTTACAAGGAAAGACATTACAACAAAAGATAGGATTGGTCTATTTGTATTATTTTTCCTTGGGTATTAGCTTCTTCAGAAGGATTTTTAGCTTCTTTAACTCTTTGTGGTACTCCTCAGATTTATTTTCTAAGGATTTAATCCTGTCATCTTGGGACTTCAGAGCCTCAGACTGAGCCTTAAGAACTTAATCCCACTTTACAGGCTTCTCTTTGATCTAAATCCAGAGATCTCTTTCCCCCATCCAGCTTTGAGCAATAGAATTAATCTTCCCATTCAGATCCTTCACCTATTGATTCTGAGTATTTTGCTCAAGGTTCAGCTTATCCTGAAGATTATTCATCTTGGCATCCTTGGTATCAAAATCTTCTTTAACATCATACTGAAAGTGATCAAGATCTTCCAAATCTTCATCGATTTTCTTTGACCATATAGTCATTTTGCTGCAAGATTTTTTGTTGTCCTCATAATTGATAAGGAAATTTTTATGATCAGACTCAATCTTCACACATTTATCCATCACCATGGATACAGATTCTGACTTCTGATTTATGTTGTGCTGAAGCATATGGCACCTGGAGTCTATTTTAGTAAAGATCGAAATTGTGTCCACCAATTTCTTCAGAGACTCAACAAAAAAATTGTGTCCCAGTGCAGATGACTTTGTATCTGACATCTTTCTAGGTGAATGTTCTTCATTAATTTCCAAAAGCTTTCTTTTAGAAGATCCTCCAACTTGATTTTTACTTATGATATATTTCATTAAGGTGTCCATAAGCACTTTCTTACCCTTATCAACTTTCGGAATGGTTGCCTCATCAGGATATTCTTTCTCACTTTCAGATAATTGAACTATCTTATCTTCATCAGGTTTCTCCTTTTCTACTATGTCCTCAAGAAAGTGCTTTTCATATCTTTCTTCCTCAGATAATTTATTCTCTTTCTCTTCTTCCTTTTATTCATCTTTATTACCATCTTTCTCATCTCCTTTTCTTGGAGTGACAAGCTTTGAGGACTCGGCCTCAGATGTTCAGAGTGGTAGTCTTTCTGATGGATTTTCCTTTTCTTGATAATATTCAACTTGTTTAATCAGATCATCTAAATCTCCACTTTCTTATTCTTCCTATTCTTCTTCTTATTCTTCTTCTTCTACTTCTTCAACAACTTCTCTCTCTTTATATTTTTCTGGAGTGAAGAAATTCTTCCCTGGAGTCTCAGGTAAAGGCTCGACAAGAAAAGTTTCTGGTACTGGAATATTCTCGGAAGCTACTTATGTGGCTTTCAAAAGGGATTATACAACTTCAGTCTCAGACATTTTCTTCTTCATCTTCTTCTATTTTTCAACCTTCTCAAGGTAATCAGCAGTCTTCTCCCTTAAATACTTGGCTTCAGTAGGGTCCAAGACAAACTGAGGTTCCCCTTCTTTCCTGTTTTCCTTATCTTCCCTCCATTTTGCAGCTGCCTCATCCAGATACACCTTTTGTTTCTTTGGTTTGGGAGGTGCGGATTGAGCTTTCTTAGCTTTAGGAGTTTTATCTATCTCCTCCACTTCCTTAAGCTTTCTCTTCTTCTCAGGCTTCTTGGATGGTTCAGTCTTTTCCACTTTTTTCGGATTGACTTCTGCGCTTTCCACTAGCAGATCATAAAACTCTTTTGTCTCCTTGGAATAAGCCATATTCATTCTTTTTAGAGTGTCATCGCTAACAAGCATAAATTTTCAATTCCGTGACTTAGATTTTCCTGAAATCTTAAATGACTCGAGACACCAAACTATCATCTTTGAAAGTAAGGCAGGAAAAATGATGATTTGGGATCTAATATTTCCATCCTTGATGTTCTTGATTGTAACAAGCACATTCCTCATCAAATTGATTTTCCGTAGGTTTACCAAGAATTCTAAGAAACATATATAACTTTTCTTGAGGTTATCTTTATCACCTTTTCTTGGTACTAAGAAACCTTGTACCCATAGCTAAAAGATCCGATTGTTAGAATATAGGTGAGCAATTTTGGCAGTCTTGACATCAGCAAGTCCAAGACATTATAAGACCTTTACCTTAACAAAACTACCTTGAGCATCTAGGAGTTTGTATGAAAAAAATTCAGCTTCTCTTTCGTATTCCTACCCCACCAAGTTTTCAGCCTTGGTTTAAGTAAGTTTGTAGGTCTTCCCATAACTCTTAAAATAAAATTTTTCTCTGGCCTCTTCCTCAAATAAGAAAACTGATTCATAGAACTCTATGAGAAATTCTGGATACACCATGTCTTGAACACCTATCTTAGATATGCATACATCTTCCCAACCATTTAGCTTAATATTATTCAAAATGATATAATCATACTTGAAAAAGTTCGGATGGACCAACCTTTCCCTGTATACTTAAAATTTTGAGATTGCCTTCGTGGTAGAAGTTTCATGAGAAGTGGCTTCTAAAGACATTTAGATTTAAGGAATTCTGAGAGATTTAGAATGGAATTAAAGAACTAAGGTAGAGCTTTAAGCTGCGAGAGCTTGGAAATTGATGTGGGACAGCATTAGGGGTACCCTTTATATAGGTGATGGTGGTGACCTTTCAACTTCCAAAAATAATCTGACGGTTGAAAAACTCTCTGATCTGATCTGACAGTTGAAAACATGCCCACAAGGAAACTTTAAATCTGATATTTTGAGGTTTTAAGAAAAAAATTCATATTTAGGAAACTTGAATCCATGAAATTTTAAAGAAAAATAAACTACTAGCAACTAAAAAAAAATTCCCAAAACATATGTAAGGAAGTCATACCTTTCGGTTTGGCTAGGAAGTTTATTCGTAATAGGCAATATTCTTCTTGAATAAAATTTGACTATGAAAAACTTAACTCGATTACAAAAATTATGAGTACGAAAATTCCAATTACGAAAATTTTCATTATGAAACTTTTCAGTAAAAAAATTTCCATTACGAAAATTTTCATTTTTTTTGAGAAAGATGATCACAGAGGCTCTTAAATTGATAAAGTTGAAACATTACATGAGAGATTTTTTTTTTACAATTTTCCCTATTAAGAAGGGGGACCATGTCATTAGGAATGGTGTTGCTGTGGATTCTCCTCCCTTCTGACACCCCTTTATTTGAAAGTCCATCTTCACCTCTTGGAAGGTATGCATGATGAAGTAGTTTAAGGAGGGGAGTTTATCGAGATAATTCATCAATTTACCAGCTAGCTTCCAAGCCAACCTTTTCTGACCCATTCTAATTGCATGCACCATTGTGGCCGAGTTGCTCTCAAACCACATTTTGTTCCAATGCTGTTGGAAAACAATATCCACCGCACTGATTAGAGCCATCATTTCAGCCTCTAAAGCTGTCATGTGCCCGCACAAACCATAATTGCACTCCACCACCTCCCCATGATGATTCCTGAAGATTACCCCGTAGCCTGAAGGTCCAGGGTTCCCTTTGGAGGCTCCATCCATATTGCATTTTAGACACCCATTGAATGGGGTAGTCCAAATCACTTCCATCATGCCCCTTGGTTTGGGATAGTGGCCTGAAACTTTTAGTCTTATGAGAACCATTAACTCTCTGACTGAGGCATCACAGTGTTCATGAATCAGTGAGCTAGCATTTTGTATTGCCACGAGGATGCCGTGAATAGCAGTGGATTCATTAAATCTTGCATGTAGATGTATAGAGTAGTTGCGGGCTTGCCAAACCATATGAAGTAGTTCAGTGCAAGCCACCTGCAGAAATGCAGTGATCTGTTTTGATTACTGAGATCCAAGAAGTTGATGAATGAACTATAAAGCCGATGATGTATTAGGAGGATCCATATCAATAACGTTGAGTACTATGTTCTAATGTGTAGAAGTCATGTTGTAGGACAGGAACAAGTGGTTAATGTTCTCTCGATGCTGACCGTAGAGAGTACATCTAGAGCATAATGAAAATTTCTATTATGAAAATTTCCATTACGAAGATTTCTAGTTCGAAAATTTCTATTACGAAAATTTCCCTTAAGAAAATTTTCCTTACTAATATTTTCCTTACGAAAATTTCATTACAAAAAATTTTTGTTCCGAAAATTCCATTACATAAAAATATATGAAAACATCATTACAAAAAATATGAAAACATCATTACGAAAAATATGAAAATATCATTACAAAAAATATGAAAATATCATTATGAAAAATATTGAAAAACATCATTACAAAAAAATATGAAAACATCATTACGGAAATTATTGAAAAACTTATAAGATGATGTACTACCCCTATGAAAAGGAGTTTATTACTATAAGGATAATAGTTCAACGAGAAGTTAATGAATGAAGATTACCTCATGGTTATCATTCCAAGCTTCTGTTGGATGTATTCAAATCTATCGGAGGGTAAATATTTTGTGAAAATATCAGCAAGTTGATCTTGTGTTCCGATAAATTGAAGAATGATATCACCTTTTAGTGTGTGATCCCTAAGAAAGTGATGCCTTACATATATGTGCTTTGCATGAGAGTGAAGTGCATGGTTTTTACTAAGGGGAGTGGAACTTGTGTTATCACATAAAATTTGAGTCTTAGTAAAGTTGAATCCATAGTCTATGAGTGTGTGTTGCATCCACAATACTTGAGCACAACAACTTCCAGCTGCTACATATTCTTCTTTAGTAGTGGATAGTGCTATTAAGTGTTGCTTCATGAAAGAACAAGAAACTAATGAATCTCCTAAGAGATGAAAAGTTTTGTATGTACTCTTTCTATCGATTCCACATCCACCAAAGTCAGCTTCTAAAAAGATCTTTAAAACAAAATCATTTCCAAAAGTATAAAATAGTCCTAAATCCATGCTTCCCTTTAAGTAGTGAAATATTATTTTCACTTCCTTTAAATGATATTCCTTAGGATTGGATTGATATCTTCCACATAAGCATACCGAAAACATTAATTCTGGATGACTAGCTGTCAAGTAATGCAAACTTCCTATCATACCTCTAAAATTTGTTTGATCTATTGGTTTCTCAGCTTCATCAAGATCAAGTGTGTTTGAGGTATCGATGGGAGTACTTATACTATTTTTGTTGTCATATCCATACTTTTTGAGAAGATATTTAATATACTTATGTTGGGATATGTAGATTCCTTTTGGTTTTTGTGAAATTTGAAAACCAAGGAAAAATGTTAACTTACCCATCATACTCATTTCAAACTCAGATTTCATTAGATCTGCAAAGAATCAGTTAAGGATTCCTGAGTCGAACCAAATATAATTTCATCAACATAAATTTTAACAATAAAAACATTTTTATTATATTTCTTTATAAAAAGGGTTGGATCTGAATTTCACTTAATATAGTTATTTTGAATCAAAAATCCTGTAATTCTATCATACCAAGCTCAAGGGGCTTGTTTATGGCCATACAAAGCTTTAGTAAGTCTGAAAACATAATCAGGATGTTTTTTATCTTCAAAACTAGGAGGTTGTTCAACAAAAACTTCCTCTTGAACATAACCGTTAAAAAAAACACATTTCACATCCATTTGAAAAAGTTTAAAATTGAAGAATGTTGCAAAGGCAAGTAAAATCTGAATAGATTCAAGTCTAGCTACCAGAACATAGGTTTTTTCATAGTCTATTCCTTCTTGTTGATTATAGACTTTGGTAACTAATCTAGATTTATTTCTAACTATGATTCCATTTTCATCACACTTATTTCTGTAGACCCATTTTACTCCAATAACAGAAGTTTCCTTAGGTCTTTCAACCAAGGTCTATTTATTATTACTTTCAAATTCATTTAGTTCATCTTTCATTGCTTTAATCCAATCATCATCACCTAAATCTTCATCAGTGCTTTTTATTTATAATTGAGAAAGGAATGCTTGATGTTCTACTTCATTTCTTAAGGAACTTCTAGTCCTTACGGGTTGATTAACATCTCCAATGATACTATCACTAGGATGATTCTTTAGAAACGATTGATTTGGGTTTTGTAAAACATGTTCATCAACATAGGGTAGAAAGTATTTTGGGGTAAATGTTTCAGAAGTATATTCTTGTACATTTTCCTTATCAGAAGGATCTTATATCATGGGTTGATAATCAGTTTTTTTAAACACATTTGAGGATGTAGGTTGGGGTTGTTTAAAAACAAAAGGATCAGTTTCATCAAATTTGACATGTACTGTTTCTTCAACTGTACAAGTGTTTTTGTTGAAAACACTATATTCCTTAGATGTTTCGTAGTAGCCTAAGAAAATTCATTCATCAGATTTTGGTGATAATTTGTGTAAGTTATCTTTAGTATTTAGAATGAATACCTTGAATCCAAAGACCTTAAAGTAGGAATGTATAGGTTTTATACCATTCCATAACTCATAAGGAGTTTTATTAAGAAAAGGTCTAATCAAAACACGATTTATAATGTAACAAGAAGTACTTATAGCTTCATCCCAAAAATGATTGGCAATAGAATACTCACTCAACATGGTTCTAGTTATCTCTTGAAGAATTCTATTTCTTCTTTCAACAACACCGTTTTGTTGAGGTGCTTTGGGTGCTGAGAAGTTGTGAGTAAAACATTTTCTACTACAAAAAGTTTCAAAATCAGAATTTTGAAATTCTCCTCCATGATCACTATGAATAGTTTTCAAGGGAAGGTTTTTCTCATTTTTAACTTGGGCTCTAAAACTTTTGAAATAAGAAAAATATGAAGAATTCTTTTCTAGAAAATATACCCATGTAAATCTAGTGTAATCATCCACCAAAACAAATACATAGTACTTGGCCCCAATGATTTCAGTTTGTGTTGGACCAAAAAGATCCATATTCACTTGCTGTAATGCATTAGTAGTTGAGACTTCACCGACTGATTTAAAACTTTATTTATGTTGCTTTCCATATTGAAAAGGGTCACAATCTTTTGAATAATCAAATCTAAGCTTTAGTAGATCCTTAACTAATCCTTTCTTAGAGAGTTTACATAAGTTCCTAAGTTTATAGTGTTCTAAGCTTCTATGACATAACCAAGAATGATCTTCCATTACACTAAGTCAATGTAAGTCTTGGATTTTAAGGTCTTCTAAGTTAAGTGTGTAAACATTCTCTTGCCTATAGGCAAAAATAATAAACTCTTCCTTGGAATTGTGTACTAAGCACTTATCATTCCTAAAATTAAAAAGGTAGCCTTCATCACATAATTGACTTATACTGATGAGGTTGTGCTTAAGGTCTTTAACAAATAAATCATTTGAAATCAAAGTTTTTCTAAGAAGAACTATATTACCTATACAAATAATTTTTCTGTGAGCATTATCTCCCAAAGTTACTTTTCCTCCTTTCGTTTTGATAATTTTTTCAAAATTGTATTTGTTTCCAGTAATATGCTGGGACCATCCACTATCCATGTACCATGTATTGTTTTTGGTACATTCCCTATTTTCCTAAAATTAAGAAAAAAAATTAGGTTTTCAAAATCCAGATTTTCTTGGATCTGGAAATCTCAGGAAGCAAAATTTTGGGAACCCACATCTTCTTAGAAAAATAAGATTTATGAAAACCTAAAGATAGTGTTTTGTTTAATGAACAATTCTTTTCCCAGTGACCACCGCACTAACATTTAGTACAGAATGGGGCACTTTGAGAAACAATGTAATTGCTGCTAAAAATTGGTTTAGAACTTGTGTAACCAAAACCATAAGTATTCCTTCGAGGTCGGATTTTTGAATACATTTTGTCAAAATTTTCTTTACCTAGGGTAAAGTTTGAAAAACACTTCCTCAAGGAAAATATTTCAGATTTGAGCTTTATGACTAAGTTCTTGTCTTCAAAAACATTTGAACTAGAGCTAGGCCTGAAAAATTTTCTCTTAGAAATTACTTTTTCTAGATCTTTAGAAATTTTATTCTTACTTCTTCAATATTTTTTGAAATAATTTCTAAATCATAAATTTTCATATCAAGATCTTTAGAAAGGTCTAATATTTACTTAGTAAGAATAGTATTCCTAGAATTTTCCTTATCATGTTTTTTCATGAGTTTTGAATTATCATTCTCAAGGAGTTTGGAAAACCTAGAAAATTCTTTATAGGTAGGTAAAGTATTATCTTCATCAGAAGAATATTATTCATTCGAAGAGTTATAAAATTTACTATTATTAGAATTCAAAGAAACATTGGTCATTGATTCAGCATTGTGTACCTTATCCATCTAGCAATGATTATCAATAGGTAGCCTGGCTATAAGACCAAGATTCTTTTGTCCCGAATATTCACAATCCGAAGATTCATATGAAGAGTTTACACCACTAGAACTCCATGTGTTATTAGCTTTCAACACTTTCTTAGCTTTGGCCTTGTAATACTTATTTCTTCTTTTCTCAGAATTCCTTTCCTTTCTTTCTTTTCTCTTGAGCATAGGGCAGTCGGGTCTAATGTGTCCAGCTCTTTTCCATTCATAGCATGTAACTTTAGACTCTTTATTGTCTTTCCTACCCTTCGTTTTGTATTTAGATTGAAAGTTAGTCTGTCCAACTATCTTGTTCATCCTTTGAGAAAGATTTTCTAATTCATTTTTTGAAGACTCACTTCCACTAGATTCATAATGGATAACAACTTTCAAAGATCTAGATCTAGTAACTCTCTCAGGAGTTTTGGATTACATATTATTGGAAGTATTATTAAAAGCTACAATACCATTTACATTCTTCTTCTTTACTATATCATCATCTCTCTTCATTCTAGTCTCATGCTGAAGAAGAGTTCCAAACAGCTCATCAAGGGTAATCTGAGTAACCTTTCTATTCTCATCAATTTCTGTCCTTTTAGATTCCCACTCATTTGGCATGATGTCAATAATCATATCAACAAGAGCTTCATCATCAAACCCTTTTTTGCCCCTTGATTGTAAAATATTTACTATAGTCATGAATCTATGTTGTACATTGCATATGGGTTCACCATAAAGAAAACTGAAACCATGATATTCAGCTCTGAGAATGGTTCTTTTGGTCTCAATTACTCTGGAAGTTCCAAAGTGAGTAACTTCAAGTTTCTTCCATATAGAATTTACTGCTTCACAAGAAGATATTTGGTTATATATATTTCTAGTCATTGAACAAAGTAAAGTATTGAGTACCTTATAGTTCATTTGGAAATCATGATTTTCTTGATTTGTAAAGGAACTTACTTCTTTATCAAGGATCTTGTATCCACCAGTAAGCATAACAAAATGTTCAACCCCAGTGTTGAAAATTAAAATCTTCATGCAATCTCTCCAATATTCGTAATCATTACCATCAATGATTTATGGTCTGGTTGGATTGAGATTGTCAATGGATCCAAAATTTAATCCTTCCATTCTTAAGAAAATATTTGGCACACAAACTTTTTAGTAGTATGAGTTTGTAAACTATAAAAAATGATAAAGTAAATCTGAACAATATGATTCTGAATTTTTGAATAAAAAATGAATTCGAAAAATAGATTTCAAAAAATATTAATCCGGAAAATGTGAATCTGAGAATTCCCTTCTGAATATAATTGTGATATTAATTCATATTGAACCAAATGCTCTGATACCAATTGTTAGGATGGTATGTGACTGAGTATGATATACTCTATAATACCAAACTTAGGATTGAAATAAGAATGAGATTCTCAGATACAAGAGGGGGGGGGGGGGTGAATTGTAGCTTTTAAAAATTTAATTAGAAAATTTTTAGGATGGTTATGTTTAACAAGGTTAAACAAGATAATTCACAAGACCTCTATAAGTTCTAAAGACTTGCCAGATTCCTGAAAATTAATTCTAAAAATGGAACTTAACTAAAGTTACAAAGATTAATATTCTACCTTAAAGTGTATAGAATCTAACTATATCAGAGTACAAGGATGAGGAAGTATAAGAAAGTATACTTTCCTCAACAATACAGAATGTGGCGGAAAAAATTGTAACAAAAACAAGTAACAAGTAATAAGTCTTTTAACCCAAAGATAAGGGTATCCAACAATTTTTGATAAAGTTCCCTTGATTTATACTTTCAAGAAAGTTTGTCTTACCCACACCAGGGTAAGACCTCTATACAAAGATCAGAGTCTGTCTTGATATCCCCGCAAGCCCTCAACTATCAGGTAGTTGACAACTCTATCTTCCTCATCAAGGAATCCCTCAACTTCAAGGTGTTGGAACCTCTGTCTTCATATCCCCAGAAGCTGACAATTGTACACAACAACAATCAGAGTCGCACGAAGCAAATATACAGAAGGAAAAGTATAAACAAGTTGTTCAAAATTTCTTCATGAAGCTTGAGAGTTGATAAAAGCCTCTCTCTAGAAATCACTTCAGGAAGTTTTGAGCACCAAAATTCCAAAATTTCCAAAAGTTATGACCATGTTCAAATGAGCTCATATTTATAGGTGAAGCTCCAATGGTCAGATCCCTCCTCCATCAGTCATATTATTCCTTGAATTTCAAAGGGACCTGTACACCTTTCACTCAAAAAATGGTTAGTTAATAACATAAAGGATGAAATCGTTTTGTAATAGAATAAGTATAAGCATAACTAAACTGATATTAGAAATGGAGTAGAAAATTAAAGTTTGGAATGGAAGAGAAAATAAATTCGAATTCTATAGACTTAAGAATATTCATATTCTG
The DNA here is from genome assembly GCA_963277665.1 of Viscum album. NCBI lineage: Eukaryota > Viridiplantae > Streptophyta > Magnoliopsida > Santalales > Viscaceae > Viscum > Viscum album. The sequence continues at coordinate 1,411,268,934 of OY728133.1, read as the reverse complement.
TTTTGTAGGAATTCAGAACCTGATTTATGTAGAAATCCGGACTCTGAATTTCAAAGAAATTCGGAGTAAGATTTCACTAGAATTCAGATCCAGAACTTGCAAAGTTCGGAGTAAAAGTTCATGAGAATTTGGAGTCAGACCTCATCAGAGTTCGGAGTCTGAATTCAGGGAACTCGGAGTTAGAACTTAGAGAAGTTCTTAATCAGAATTCGGAGTAAAACTTTATGAGAGTTTGTATCCAGAATTCGGAGTGAAACTTAATGAGAGTTCGTATCCAGAATTCGGAGTGAAACTTCATGAGAGTTCGTTTCTAGAATTAGGAGTGGAACTTCATGAGAGTTCGTATCCATAATTCGGAGTTAAACTTCATGAGAGTTCGTATCCAGAATTCAGAGTGGAACTTCATGAGAGTTCGTATCCAGAATTCGTAGTGGAACTTCATCAGAGTTCGTATCCAGAATTCGGAGTCTTAAACAAAATACCTCATATCTAAGTATTATATAATTCTGAGGTTTTAGATATGAATATTATTTTTATACATAAGAAAAATATTGATATGAACAATGAAAACAAGGTAGGGGTAAATTTCCTTTGGGAATGAAATTTTCCTTATGAAAGTAAAATAGGGGTAAAATGAAATTTTCCTTAGGAAAAGGTGTTTGTGATTTTCAAAATAAGAGAAATGGTAAGGTCATAAGGAATCCATGATGACTTATGAATCTCCCCCATGAATGATGTAATGGAAAATATCATAAGGAAAACCTTATTGACTCAACACATAGGAAATATACAATATATTCATATTATATATTGTATACAATATATACATATAATATATATTGTATACAATATATACATACAATTTATATTGTATACAATATACAATATAAAATATATATGTGTATACAATATATATATAAAATATACAATAAATATTTTACACAATATACAATATACAATATAAATTATAAAATATAAAATATATAAAATATATACAATAATTTTTTTCAACATATAAAATATACAAAATATATATGTTGTAAATTATTTTATATAAAATATATTATTGTATATATATAATATATTATTGTATATAAATATGTATAATATTTTTTATATATTTATTAATACATACAATATATATTGTTAATAATAATAAATAAAAATATTTTATCAATATATTATAAACACACACACATATATATATAAATAAATATTATTAATACAGATAACATATATTTTGTGTATATGTATATAAACATTTATTATGTATATATATATTATATATATATATTTATAATTATAAACATATATATAATATATTTGTAACATCTCGACCCGGGTGCCACACAACGGTGCCCCGAGTCAATTTGCAACATGACCTTAAGCGCGCCTCCCTATATGCTAGGGGCTAACGACTAGATGTGATGGTCTGGTAAGTCATTAATAGGGAGACTATACCCCCATTTATCACAGTAAAGTGCCCGTGGAAATAAATAAAGAAAAAAGAATCATATATAACTAGGAAAATACTCATGTCACAAGATAACCAAACATGAAATACAATAATCAGTTGAAAGGGAAAACATGCTATGCCAATATAAGTGTCAAGTGTCAAATATGCAACTAAAAATAAGGACACAACGACTCCCCAAATGGATCTCGAACCATTTTTGGTTCCCTCCAAGTTTGATCCCCAATCAACCACCTATCCCAGGGCCTTTTCCCTTATCCAATCTAGAAACAATATAATTTATTTGGGTACCGATAAGGCATACCATAGAGGGTGTGAGTACAACTCAGTAAGCCCCCACCAACGGCCTCTAAAACAAGTCCAGTTAAAAGATAGTGCAAGCAGTTCTATAAAGAAATAAGTATAATGCAATAATAAATAGTTTATTACATTTTCTTTTATTCTTATCTAACTAAATTTACTCCAGGGTTTCCAAGGATACCCATACCTTAATACCAACATCATCTCATACCGGAGCCTAAAGAATTCCCTAGATAATACGATATCTTAATACCTACTTCTATCCAAATCTCTAAGTATTCAAGGTGTTAAGATATCTCAGTACTTGATTCGACTCATTCTAGAGTTCAAATATTCTCGTGTGAGGCTATAACTCAGAGTACCATTATTTATATTATATAATTTCACATTTATAAGACACATTAAAAAAGTTACCTATATCCCAAATGTAATTAAGATGACCATGTTACCATGCCAACCCCTCAATATAATGACCATGTTCCCATTCTCTTTACTCATAAGTATGATGACCATGTTACCATTTAGACTTCTCAATTTAGAATGACCATGTTCCCATTATCATTACTCATAAGTATGATGACCATGTTTCTATTTGTAATTCTCAATTTAGAATGAACATGTTCCCATTGTTTATCAAAAAATTAATTTACCAATTAATAATCATCCCAAACCCATTACTAATTAAACAATTAGTTAAATATATCAAATCCATTAGTTAACTTAACAATCAACTAAATGCCTCAATCCCATTAATTAATTCATTCATTAATTAACCATCATCACAACTCGTATCCCACAATTAATTTTACAGAAATAACTATCTCATTCTAAATCTCAAATCTTCATAATTAATCCCACAATTAATTATCTAGATCATAATCTAAAAGCACAAAATTAATTCATAATTAATTATCTCAACTTAGCCAATTTGATATCTCATAATTAATTTCCCAATTAATCATCTAGATTACGAACCCTATATCTTAAAACCAATTTCTAAAATTTAATTATCTAAAAGGAATTACCCTTAGACTAACAATTAATTCCCTAATTAATCACATATTTTAACAGTTCTTTGATAAGTCAATTTTTCAATCTAATTAACCTAAATTAAGAAAATAAATTGCTAAAGGATGATATAAATTCTATAATTTTTCATATACATATCAAATCCAAAACAATAGGAATTATATTTAGAACACCTACATCGATTCGTTGATAGATGTTTTTCCAATGGAAACCCCCAAAATCCAAGAAGCACAACTACGTAGATATGTGATTCTGGATCTAAATCCCTAAATCAAGATATCAAAATCTCAATATCTAATAAATCTAGATCTAGATATACAATAATAGATCTAGATGTTACCACATAGATTTAGATCTAAATAAATAGGGGATAAACTCCACTAAAAGATCAAGATAATAATAAAAAAATATCAGGATAGGCATCACGATGAAATCCACTTATTGAAAGAAGAGATGATCTTTGATTTGGGATTTGAATCTTAAAGAACAGAGGTTGAATGGCCTTGGAACCCCTTCATAAGGCTCTTGGATCATCCAAAATACATCAAGCCTGAGCTTAGGTTGAAAAGGGGGTGTTTTAGGGGGTGTTTTAGGGTGTGTGGGGAATATTTTAAATAATTTTCGGAAGAAATAAAACTGCACAAACCGTTTCCATGGTCGGGATGCATGGTTAGGGAAACCGAACACTAACCATTCAAACCTCACTATCTGGGGTCACATGTTTACCAGGGTTTAGGAACACAATTTTTCAAACCATCCATTAACTGTGCACAACCCCCTGTCCTAAAAATTTGTTAAAACCCCACTCAAACACACCCCAAAAACATAAATCCAAACAAAGTTTTATAAAAATAACCAAAATTACCTAAAAATGTGCCCAAGATGACTCTAGGGAAGGTCAAAATCTTACAATAACCCCACTTTATAACAGATCATCCTTGAGCTGCACTTACAACATTTTATAAGTTTTTGAGCCAAAAATGTTGGTCTATTGGGCCCTCATATCTCCTTCTCTTTCCTAATTTAATCTTATAGATGTCCATGTTTCCATAACACACAAACTATCAGAATGAGTTTTCCTCAAAACACATTCTCACTATGATCCAACACATGTATCAGATTCTCTTCAAAGGACGCATCTATCTCAAGATCAACCTCATCCACATCAATCACAAGATAAGGGCCAGGGTGATACCACTAAAGTTTTGATACATGAAAAAAATCATGAATTTCACTGTATCTCTATGGAAGATCCAATAGGTATGCCTTCAGCCTAATTCTCTCCACTATCTCAAACGGTCCAAAAATCCTAGGTTACAAATTTACCTACCTCCATATTCTGTGGTTACCTAACCTAGGAGACATCCAAAGGAATACATGATCACCCTCTATAAACTCTAGGTATCATCTCCAACTTTATGCATATGAATTTTATCAACTTTGACTCGTATACATATATTTTTGAATCAGATGAACCTGTTCCATCATCTCCTACATGAGACTCGATCCCAACAACTCTGACTCACCAACCTCCATCCAATAAAACAGTGATCTATATGGCCTAACTTAAAGAGTGTCATATGGTTCCATCTGTATATTTTCCTAATAGATATTATTATAGTCATACTCTACTAAATCCAGGTGATTTTCCAAAGATCCACCAAAGTCATGCACATATTCCCAAAGCATATTCTCAAGAACCTGTATAATATGTTCCGATTTCCCATATGTATATGGGTTTAAATTCACAATGAGAAATACCTATGTGTCAAGTGCTTTCTTCAAGCCCTACCAGAAGTCTAAAGTAAAGCATGGATCATGATTTTAAACTATAGTCCATGGAACTCCATGAAGACAGACTATCGCCTGAACATACAGTTCTCCGAACTATTCTATAGTAAAGGTTTCCCTTATAGGGATGAAATGTGATAGATTTTTATTCGATCCATTATGACCCAAATAGATTCATTATTCCTAAGTATATTTGGAAGACCCACCACAGATTCCATAGTCATGTTACCCCACTTCCATTTCAGAATAGGAAATGGTTGTAGAAAGCCACCAGGTCATTCATGCTTCACCTTCAACTACTGACATGTGAAGCATATTGTCACAAACTCTGCTACATCCTTTCTTATTACTGGCCACCAAAACTATCATCTTAGGTCACAATACATTTTGGTTACACCAAGATGAACCACCCATTTCGAGGCATGAAATTCCCGCAGGAGTTCCTCTCACATGCTCATAGACACCACAACTTGATTCTTCACATAGATTATCTCATCTTCATCTATCAACCAGTCCGAAGATGTATAAAAACCTTAAAATATTTTCCTCAAGGCTATGCACTATGGATCCTTATACTATCTATCCCTAATTAATCTCAAAAGTGCAAACTCCATTATAACTGAAACCAGAGTCATATGCTCCAGACTCTCTGGAACCTACACATGCATTTCAGCCAGCAAGTCATCATCCCCCACTATAAACTGGACTCTTGAACCATCTGAGTTTGAATTTTCCTGCTGAAGGTATTAGCCACACTATTTCCCTTCTTAGGTGCATTTTATAGTTCAAAATCGAAAGAATACATATACTATACCCATATCTACTTCTGAATATTAAAATCACGTTGTGAAAATATATACTTCAATCTCTTATGATCTGTAAATACTGTAATATTTTCTCCAAAAATATAGTGTCATAAACCCCTAAGAGAATAAACCAATGATTCCAAATCAAGGTTATACGTAGGGTAATTCCATTCAATAGGCCCCAATTTTTGAGACCGATACACCATAACTAAAACTCCTTCCATAAACAAAACTACATTTCTGATCCCAAAAGTGTTACAATAAACCATATATTCCTTACCTAATTTAGGTAGGATCAAAATTGGTGTCGATGTTAAGTACCTCTTTAACTCCTGAAAATATCTCCCACAAGCCCCTAACCATGCAATATTTTCTCCATTTTTTTTCAATCTCAAAAGCAGTTCTACCAAATAGGAAAAGTCTTGGATGAATCTCCGGTAATATCCAGCTAATCCTAGAAAGTATGGGATATCAAAAAAATTCTTGGGATGCTCCCAAGAAACCACTTCCTAAACATTCTATGGGTCTATTGACACACCTTCCTCCGAGGTGATGTGCCCCATGAAGTGTACCTAGTCAATCCAAAACTGAAACTTAGCTTTGTGTATAACTGTTGCTCTCTTAGTACACTTAGGATGATGTCAAGATGCTTTGAATGATCATCATGATTCTTGGTGTACACCAAGATGTCATCCAAAAACACCACCATGAACTAATCCATATGAAAATGAATGATTATTTTCATCAATTCTCTAAACACTACTTGTGAATTTTGTAACCCAAATTGCATTATGAAAAACTCATAAAGGCCATAACTACTTCTGAAAGAAGTCCTCAGTATATCAGAAGTACATACTCTCAACTTATGATACCCTGATCTCAAATAAAACTTTTAGAACACACAAGATTACTTTAATTGGTCATACAAATCATTGATACATGGAAGATGATACCAGTTCTTCACAATCATTTTTTTCAACTTTCGGTAATCAACACATATGCATAAACTCAGATCAACCTTCTTTGAGAAAAAACTGTTGATTCTAAAGGTGACATACTTGGATGGATAAATCCCTTATCCTCTAACTCCCCCAATGGAGTCTTCAGTTTATGAAGCTCAGTTGGTTCCATTCTATATGGTGGAATAGACACTGGCTTAGCCCCCTACATGAGATTAACAGTGAATTTCACATCTCTCATAGGTGGTATCCCTGAGAAGTCTTCAGGAAAGATATTCTGAAACAGTTCCACTATTAGTGGAAGGAAATATTTCCTAACACCCCCATCATCAAACAAAAGACTAGAAACATGGTTTGTGAGATCTCCCAATTGTTGAGTAATTTTCCCTGCTCAGCCTTCCTAGATATCCCACTCTCCAAGATGAATATACTGGTCACCCTTAGGATACCCAAAGGTCACTCTCCTATGACAACAGTCGATGTTGGCTCAATATGTGACTATCCAATCCATACCACTAATTAAGTCAAAGCCCGTCATATCAAGAACATAGAGATATCATAGAAAACAATATTCCTCAGTCACTAGTGAACATAACTTGCATAGAAAGATATCTCTAGACTGTACTCCTAGTGGTATATATATAGTCATTACCCTTCTCACAAAATATATTATTAGGCTTAAACCCTCAAAAAGTTTTATAGATATAATGGAATGAGAGGAACCAGTATCAAACAAGGCACTAGCTAATGTAAAAGCTACTAGAATAGTACCTCTCACCATCGATGGTCTAGCCTTACTATTTATAAGTGTAGGCTATACTTCTTGTAACTGTGCTGCCCCTCTCCCCTGTGACATTGTCTGACTCCCCTGAGTAGCACCACTCTATTGATGTGGGCGGTCCTTCCCAGAAGAACCATATCCACTTCCTCTACCACCATGTCTAGTAGGACCCTAACTGCCAACCCAATTTGGTGTAGAAGACCGTATTCCCACACTCTAACTATGACTAGCTTATCCTTTTGTAAAAATATATCACTGTGTCCTACCAAATTTCTATATATTTTCTATCTTGCCACAAGATCGAAACTCGAATGGTGATCGAGAACAATGTTGATGATAGTGTCCCGACCTACCACACCGATGACAGATCACCAAGTAAGGTACTTGTAACAACCCAAAATTTTATTAATGAAAATTCATCTTGATCTGATTAAATTTCTTACTATGCAAAATGGTTATATAAGACATATGAACTTACATGATTTTATTTTTTTGGATTTTAAAACACCATTAATAATTTTTACCATTTCTAATATAGCTGTCGAAATGTGATCACATGATTAGTATAAATATAGGTCTTTAACAAATCCAATTTACTCAGACAAAGGAAGCAATTGCCTCATCCAATATAATTACTCTATATGAAGCCCATTTTTCAGATCTCATAAATGACTTGGCATCACTGGGTTTAACTCGTGACCAAGCCCAAGCCGAGCTTAAACAGGTTAATCTTGAATGGAACCACCTATAGGATATGTGAAAGTTAACTGAGATTACCATTTGAGTGATGTTATCAGAGCCAACTCAAGAGTCTATCACCACCACACACCTTACCCTTAGGTTTTATATGGGTGTTATAAGGATTTATGTAACAAGACCCTAGAACTATGATTATGTGCATTATTTTTGTATATAATAAATAATATACATTCATTTTATTATTTTTACTTTGTTAATAGATTTTAAATCACAAATTGTATTTTTAGTTAATATTCAATTAAGAAATATATTTTGATGAAATAGTGTATTTTTTAATTAAATAATATTTTAATAAATATTATTACTAAATTATTTTCTATTAAATATAAATTATCTTATAATTTTTATGAATACAATTGTAATTTTTATTAAGGTTTGAAAGCTGTTTTTGTCAAAACCCATGAATTTTCGATAAATGTTGGTTTTTATTTTAAGAGTAAAAATTAAAATATTTAGAAATTTTTTTAGATAAAATAAATATTATTTTTGTAATCAGGACATCAAATTTATCCAATGGTTATTTTTTCACAATTTTCTGAGACAATCAAATTTTCAGGTAAAAAATAAATATCGTTTAAATATATAATGCATTTTATGACATCATAATGACCCAGAAGTGATGTAATTAAATAATATAAATGGTATGTTAAAATAATATAAGTTTTAAATTTAAAATAATGGGATTTTATATTTGTTTTATTAATTTTATGGTGCCTTAGTGGACCCTCCAATACTTATAAAACATTTTAGCTTTTTAAAATGATTTCCTTGAGAGCGTGACTCACCTCCACATAAGAAAGCCTAATATTTTAATAACTTAGGACATTAGAATTATAAAATAATTTTTTCCACTACCCTTTGGAAAAAAAACTTTGGAAAAAAGCTTGGGTTGGTTTGTGTTTTTGATTAGTTTTATGTGTGGTGGCCAAAACCTAAATAATAAAGAATTTCATATCATATCCTATATAAACCCACTAAATCTCCCATTCCTCTTCACTAAAAACCTTTTGATCTCAACCAAATCCTTCCATACTATCTCTATATTTTTCAAAAGTCACCCCAAGCTCCCATTAATACTCTCTCAAGCCTCTCCCAAGCCTTTGAGATCACACTTCCAAGTAAGGGATTTCTTCCTTTCTCATTTTTGTCCAAATTTATTTATGTTGTTATACAATTTTATTATCAATTAAAAATGTTGGGGTATGATTTATCACCACAAAAATACATTCCTAGTTATTTTTTAATGAATATAAACCCTTTTTCTCTCATTAGTGCCTCCCCTCTACACCCGTTACCATGCCCAAATTCCGTAAGGGATTTCTCTCTCCTCATTTACATTCAAGAAATTATTTTGTATTATGAATATAAATTCTATTACATAGGTTGGGGCATGTATATATATGACCCCCTTAATTTATATTTCATTTACAAATGATTATACACCCATTTATCTCTAATAAACAATCTTTATGAATTCTTATGTCACACTATTATGCTGTCGAAATTGCACCGCGATTTTCCAAGACAAAGTCATTGTATAGTTAATACCATGACCATTTATTTTTCAAGGGTGTTCACCTTTATGCACATTTACTTATTGATTATATAGTTTCATGTATGAATTCCATTTTCCATTATTGTGGAATAAATGATGATGTTTAATGAATCCATGTTATATGATCCATGTAGCAAAATTATGCATGAATTGAAATGATTAAAAAGGGTGCACCCTGATAGCGCTCCAATGTATTGGGTGAAGATTAGTATCATGATACGTTAAGTGAAATGAGGGTTTAATAATTCTTATTCAAGTTAAATGAGGGTTTACTCATGATCCATGTGCAAGAATCCTTGTCTCTTGCTAATATCATGTTGAATGTTGATGCCACATTTCCATGTTATGATAATCGTGATGTATCATGCCTTTATGTTCATGTTTATCATATGATACATTGATATGACTATTGTTTAATATGTACTGTATTCTTCATGTTATAACTTTTTTACTCCCTTACTGGGATTTATAGCTCACTCTTTACTTATGAATGTCTTCAGGTTATCCCATGCAATGCTAAGTACGAATGAATGTGTGTGGTTATGTAAAAGATATTTTCAATAAAGATGTGTATTTAATGTTTTAAGTTGTTATGTAATGTATCTAATCCCCAAAGAAACTATTCCTCTCGATCTTCTATGTTTTATCAAGTGAATATTTTATGTAATAAATTTTGTTTAGGTGTGAAATAAATATCATTGTTGTTATAGTTGGTATTAGAGGATAAGTTTAGTTATCTTTTGGATTAGGATTAGAAAAACCTTGTGAAAGACTTCTGGATAAGACTATGTATAATTGAAACATTCCTAAATTTTGCTGAGTATTGTTGTTTATCAGTAAAATACATCCTTATCTAGATATGAGTAGATAGAGACAGCTATGAAATAGATGTATCAATGTGTAAAACCTGAAAACATCACTTTGAGCTAGACTTGAATGAGAACTTGTACATGATAATGGGTCTTTCTATAGTGTTGGTTATGACAATCCCGGGGGATATGATTTGGTAAATTCATAAGATTAGTATGAACCATTATTAAGGGAATTAAAAAAACTACCTTAAGAATATATGTTGGGAAGTATACCATGGATAACATATATTAAAGCCTATACATTCGTAAATTAAAGAAATAAAAATATTTTATAAGCTATCCATTTTAGTCTTTGGATTTCCATTTATGTGTTACCCATAAATTTCCTTTTATTCCAGCCAATGGCTAGTAATATGAGGAATTGAGCTTAAAACTAATGCGAAGATCAATGTGATGAAAGTTCTAATGAGATGTCCAATCTGATGGGAGTGGGAATTAAGAACTTGGTAACCATAATATCTCACTTTACTCAAGTTTTAAATAGAAACATGGGTCATGAAGAATGTTAAACCCCCCTAAGAAATAACAATTCACAACTGAGAGATTTATGAGATAAAGGCCTCCCAATTTTAATGGATCATTCAATCCCTCAATTACTGGACACTAGATCAACTCTATTTAAAAGATATTCTCTATCCTTCAATGTTACAAACAAGAGAAGGTTCTTATGGTTGCTTATAGTATGGAGGGTGAAGCTGATCAATGGTGGAAATTGAATAAAAATATGAAGCCTGAGGAAGATATCGAGGCGTTTGAATGTTTGGATTTATCAAAAATGTTTTTTGACAGATATTTTCCTTGCACCCTTTGACTTAAGATAGAAAGAGACTTCTTTTCCCTCAAGAAAAAAGATGACAAATGCATCATAGCGTATGAGGAAAACTTCAAAAAGCTTGCATGATATACCTCTAGCTTTGTCTTTACCCCAAAATGTAAGGTTGACCGCTTCTTTGGTTGGATAAAACCTATACAACATAAATCCCTAGTGATATGTGACTTTGAGAGCTATGAGGAAATTGTCCGATGTTCCCTCAAAGTCGAAATGGAGATCGGAGAATCTCAGGGGTATCATGGGTATAAGAAGAATAAGGTGGACTTTAATTCTTGCGGTCTGATGGATAAATCCAACAGTGCAATGAATTTCTAGTAGCCCACTAGACAAAGGTGTGGAAAGAAGCACCTCATAAATTTCCTGAAGGGGAGGACGTAATTCTTTAGGTGTGGAAGAGAAGGACACTTGGACATTAACTGTCGGCAAGAAAAACCCAATACTGCGATAGAGGAGAGGAACACTCCATTTGACCCTCAAATCAGTTTTCATTGCATAAAATACAAAGATCCAGGGCACTTTACAAATCAGTGCCCTAACCTAAGGGTTTTCAGAGGCAACGAACAACCTACCAGAGAACAAGGGAGATCTTTTTCCATCACTACCACCGAAGTGATCCCCAACAAAAAGTGGTGACAAGTATGCTAGTTATTCATTCAAGAATAGAAAATGTACTTTTTGATTATGGTTCTAGGAATTATTTTATATCCTAATATTTTAGTCGAACAATCCCAACACCACCACAAATCATGGAAGTAAAGATGTCAGTGAGAATGAAAAATGGGTAAATCATTAAATCCCATGAGTATAATTCCTCCCATGTCTTATTTTGTGGATTTAATTTCCTGATGAACCTCTCCATACTACCTCTGGTAAAATTTGATGCAATTATTAGCATGGATTGGATTTCCATATATAGATCCATCATAAATTTCCATGAGAGAGAAATCACTATCGGTATGGAGAATTGGCCCCTGATTCTGTACAAGTACATGGAGAAGGATAAATATTCTTTTGCACCATCATATCAAGCATGGATATTACTACCCTATTATTACGCGTATCTTGCTCAGATGATTGAGTCTAAGGAAGAAACCATCCTTGAATACATGCCTATTGTGAGGGAATTCATTAAAGGGTTTCCTGAGGAATTTTTGGGTCTTCCTCCAAGATGAGATATTGAATTCTTGATTGATCTTATACCTAGGGATTTTCCAATATCGAAGAATCCATATAGAATAGCTGTTTTAGAGATTTAGGAGCTAAAGAAACAACTACAAGAGAATATAGATAAAGGATTTATATGCCCAAGTGCTTCAATATGGGGTGTACCAGTCCTCTTTGTCAAGAAGAAAGATAGTTCATTGCAACTTTTCATTGATTATCACGAGCTCAAAAAAATCATGATAAAGAACATGTATCTTCTACCATGAATTGATGAATTGTTTGATCAGATATGTGGAGCACAATAATTATCCAAGGTTGATCTATGGTCAGTATATTATCAAGTAAGGGTGAAGAAGGAAGATATCACCAAGACTGCTTTTTGTACAAGATACAGGCACTATGAATTCATAGTAATTCATTTTTGACTCACTAATGATCCATAAAATATTCTTGGACATGATGAATATAGTCTTTAGAGATTACATTGACAAATTTGTGGTAGTGTTTATAGATGATATTCTAATATACTACAAAAACAAGGAGGAGAATGAGGAGTATCTATTCATTATACTAGAGACCTTGTGAAAGGAGAAGTTATATGAAATGTAAAACAAGTGTGAGTTTTGGTTAAAGGAAGTCTGATTATTAGGTTATATCATCATAAGAAATGTGATATCTGTGGGTCTCACTAAGACAACCACAATTGAAGTATGGTCGAGGCCAACATCGGTGATAGATATCCGTAGCTTCCTGGGGTTAGTTGGATATTATTGTTGATTTGTGAGAAATTTCTCATGATTTTCCAACTCTTTTACCAAGCTAACTCAGAAGGGATTAAATTTTTCTTGGAGTGATGAATATTAAGATAGGTTCAAGGAGTTGAAAATAAGGCTTATCACTATGCCTATTCTTTAACTACCCACAAGTGGATAAATTTTTGTGGTATTTAGTGATGCTTAGAAGAAGGTCATGGGTAGTGTGTTGATGCCAAATGAAAAAGTCATTAAATATGATTGAAGGCAATTGAAAGTTGATGAGACAAACTATCCCAAAATTGATCAAGAGTTGGATTCAGTATTCTTCACTTTGAAAATTTGACGACATGACCTATTTGGTGTGAAGTGTGAAATATAAATAGATCATAAAATCCTTAAGTATATATTCACACAGAAAGAGTTGAATATGTGCCAATGAAGTTGGTTAGAGGTGATGAAAGACTATGAGTTCTCAATCCATTACCACCCTAGGAAAGTAAACAAGGTGGAAGAAACTCTAAGTAGAAAATGACCAGTGATTATATCATTGATGAGAATTGAAAAGGATCTAATCTTCTTAGAATTGATGAAGATGTTCATGGGAATCATAAAAAAGGGAAAATCATCAATCCTTTCACAAATGATTTCTAAATCTTATCTTTTGGAATTGTTAAATAATGATCCAAAGGATGATGTGAGAATTTAGAAGAAAGTGGAAACTATCATAAAATAGAAATAATCAAAGTTAAATGTTAATGAATAAGGAATTGTGAGACTTGGGTCAAGACTATGGGTTCCATCAAATCGAGAGTTAAAGAAAGAACTTTTGGATTGTTCACATAGTTTGATTTTTTTTTCATTTACCCAGGAAACAAAAAGATGTATCAAGATCTCTGAGAGAATTATTGGGAGGATAACATGATGAAAGAGATCACTGAGTATACATTAAAGTGATTGGTATGTCATCAAGTAATGAATAATAGGAGGAAGTCTAAGGGAATGATGCAACCATTAACCATACCAGTAAGAAAATGGGAGAACATCACCATGGAATTTTTCACCGGACTTCCAAATACATTCAAAGAAAACAATTATATCTGGGTTGTTATGGATCATCTTACAAATACTACACACATCTTTGAAATTCGAGAGGATTTCTCATTAGATAAACTGGCACAAATATATATCAGAGAAGCGGTAAGGCTATATGGAGTACCACTATCTATTGTATCTGATTGAGATCAAAGATTCACCTCTAAGTTCAGGAAGAGTCTTCAACATGCTCTGAATACTAATCTTAACTTCAATACGGCTAATCAACCTCAAACTGATGGCCAATCTAAGAAAAATATCTAAACACTTGAGGACATGTTGAGATCATGATCAATGGACTTCAAAGGAGGATGAGATCAACATCTTACTCTGGTTGAGTTCTCTTATAATAACTGTTTCCACTCAAGCATCCAAATGGCTCTATATAAATCCCTGTATGGGAAGAGGTTCATAACACCAGCATGTCGGGATAAAGTTGGGGAGTGAAAACCCCTAGGTCCAGAAATGGTTGAAGAAATGAGGGAAAAGGTTAATACCATCCAATATCATATTAAAGATGCTTAGTTTAAACAAAATAGTTACACCTATAATCATCGACGAGACATAGATTTTGAGGTTAGAGATGTGGTATTCCTCTAAATATCTCCGTGGAAGAGAGTTATGAGATTTAGGATGAAGGGAATATTATTTTATGGTATGTTGGCCCTTTTGAGATCCTTGATCACATTAGATCATTGGTCTATCGACTAAATCTACCACTAAACCTTTCTCAAGTACACGATGTATTCCATGTATCTCTCTTGAGGAAGTACACACCTGACCCATAGAATGTACTCAATCCAAAGGTTATACAATTGGAGAGTGACCTCTCCTATGAAGAGAATCCAGTGAAGATCTTAGATTATAGAGAAAAATTTCTACAAAATAAGACAATTCCCCTCATCAAGGTGTTGTGGTGAAACCAAAAGTTTGAAGAAGAAATATGGGAATCAGAGGAAGTGATAAAGTAGAGTTACCCTCATCTGTTTTAGTATGGGAAAAAGAAATTTCAAGGGAGAATTTTCTTAAGGGGGAAGATTGTAATGAACCAAACTTTTTTAAATGAAAATTACTCTTGATATGATTAAATTTCTTTCTATGTAAAATGGTTATATAGGACATATTAACTTCCATGTTTTTGTGTTTTTGGATTTTAAAATACCAATAACAATTGTTAACATTTCTAATATAGCCTTTGAAATGTGATCACATGATTATTATAAATAGAGGGCTTTAACAAATCTAGTTTTCTTAGAAAAAGGAAGCGATGAACTCATCTAATAGAATTGATATATATAAAGTCAATTTGTCGAAGCTTGGAAAGGAGGTGGCATCAGTGGGCTTCGCTCCTGACCAGTCCCAATCCATGCTTCAATGTGTTAAGCTTGAACAGAACCACCTATGGGAGAAGTGGAAGTTAATAGAGATTAACACCAGAGTGATGTTATCAGAGCCACTCCAAGAGCCTATCACCATCGCACACCTTACCCTTAAGCCTTATGCGGGTGTTATGAGGGGTTATATAACAATACCCTACCACTATGATTACATGCATTATTTTTTATATAATAATTAATATACATTTATTTTATTGTTGTTACTTTGTAAAAATATTTTAACACACAAATAGTATTTTTTAGTTAATATTCAATTAATAAATCTATTTTGATGAATTAATGGATTCATGAATTAAATATTATTTTAATAAAACATTATTACTAAATTATTTTATATTAAATACAAATTATTTTATAATTTTTATGAATACAATTGAAATTTTTATTAAGGTTTTTAATGCTATTTTTGTCAAAACCCCTAAATTTTTGATAAATGTCGTTTTTATATTAAAAATTAGAATTCATGTATTTAGAAAATTATTTAGATAAAATTAATATTATTTATGGAATTAGGATTTCAAAATTATGCAATGGTGAATTTTTCATATTTTTTTGAGATAGTTGAATTTTAAAGTAAAAATTAAATACCGTTTAAATATATAATGTGTTTTATGAAATCATAATGACACAATAGTGATGTAATAAAATACTATAAATGGTTTTTCAGGATAATACATGTTTTACCTTGAAAATAATGTGATTTTATATTTGTTTTAAAAAATTTATGGTGTCTTAGTTGACCCTCCAAGACTTTTAAAACATTTTAGCTTTTTAAAATGATTTCCTTAAGAGTACGACTCAACTCCACATAAGCATGACTAATATTTTAATAATTTCTACCATTATCCTTATAAAATAATTTTTCCAATCCCATTTTAAAAATACCATGGTTAAAAACCATGGGTTGGTTTGTGGTTTTGATTAGTTTAATGTGTGGTGGCCAAAACCTAAAATAATAAATAATTCCTTATCCTTTCAGATATAAACCCACTCAATCTCCCATTACTCTTCACTAAAAACCTTTGGAGCTCTAAAAAAACCTAAAATAATCTACCTAGAATCCTCCAAGGTTCCCCAAGCTCCAAATATTTCCCTCTCAAGACTCTCCCAAGACTTTGGGACCACACTTCTAAGTAAGGTATTTCTTCCTTTCTCAGTTCTGTCCAAATTTCTTTATGTTGTTATACTATTTTATTTTAAAATAAAAATGTTGGGGTTGTGATTTTTAACCTCTCCCATAATATCCAAATTATGTTTTAATGATGATATAACACATTATCTCTCATTAATTCCTCCCATTCACACCCGTTACCATGACGAAATTCTGTGTGAGATTTCCCTCTTCTCATTTACATTCAAGAAATTATTTTATATTATGATTCTAAATTCCATTACATATGTTGGGAAATGTATCTATATAACCCCCTTAATTTCCATTTAATTTAAATATGATGAGACACACCTTTCTCCATCATCTACCATATTTATGAATTCTTATGTCATGCCGTTATGCTACTGAAATTACGCCACTATTTTCCAAGACAAAGTCATTGTGTAGTGAATACCATACCCATTTATCTATAAAGGGTATTCAAATTTATGAACATTTACTTATTGATTATAGAGTTTAATATATGAATTATATATTCTTTTATTGTGAAATAAATGATGATGTTTGATGAATCCATGTTATGTGATCCCTATGGCACACTGATGCATGAAATGGAATGATTAAAAAGGGTGCACCCTGATTGCACCCTAATGCATTGGGTAAAGATTATAATCAGGATAATTTAAGTGAAATGAGTGTTTACTCATGATAATTCAAGTTAAATGAGGGTTTATTCATGCTTCATGTGTAATGAGCCTTGGATCATGCTAATATTATGTTAAATGTTGATGCCACATTTCTATGTTATAATAATCATGCTATATCATTACTTTATGCTGATGTTTCTCTTATGCTCCATTGATATGCCTATTTACTAACATGTATTGTATTATTTATGTTATTCCTTGTTTACTCCCTAATTGGGCTTCATATCACACCATTTTTTTATGAATTTCCTCATGTTATCCCATGCAATGCTAAGTATGAAGGAATGTGTGTGGTCATGTAAAATAAGTTTTCAATAAAGATGTGTATTTAATGTTTTAAGTTGTTATGTAATGTTCCTAATACCAAATACACTATACCAGTTGATATTCAATGTTGTATCAAGGTAATATTTTATGTAATA
Source organism: Viscum album (assembly GCA_963277665.1). NCBI lineage: Eukaryota > Viridiplantae > Streptophyta > Magnoliopsida > Santalales > Viscaceae > Viscum > Viscum album. Next base: position 1,411,251,128 of record OY728133.1, on the reverse strand, counting down.
AATTATGTTTAAGTGTAAAATAAAGAGAAGGGTTGTTATTGTTGGTATCAGAGGATATGTTTAGTTATTTTTGGGATTAGGATTAGAAAACCCTAGTGAAAGCCTTTGGGATAACAATAAGTATAATTGGAACATCCCTAAATTTTTGTGATTATTGAGTATGTGTTTTATCAAGAAAATATATCCATGTCTATATATGAGTAGGTTGAGGTGGATCTGGCACAAATGTATCTAGGGGTAAAACCCGAAAACACTACATTGAGCTAGACTCGAATGGGAACTGGTGAACAACAACGGGCCTTGCTGCACTCTTGGCTATGACACTCCCAGAGGATATGATTTGGTAAATTCATAAGCTTAGTATGAACAATTATTAAGGGAATTAAAATAAAATTTATGAAAAATATATGTTGGGAAGTAGATCAAGGATAACATAGATTAAACCCTATAAATTCATAAGTTAAGGAAATACAAGTAATTTACAAGTTATCCATTTTGGTATTTGTATTAACCTTTATGTGTTTCCTCTAAAATTCTTTTTATTCCAGCCAATGGCTAGTAATAGGAGGATGCAAGCTAACAAATCATGTGAAGATAAATGCGATGATTGTTCTAATGAGATGCCCAATCCGATGGGAGAGAAAATCACAAACTTTGTCACAATTATCTCTTAGTTAACTCATGTTTTAAATAGAAATATGGGTTAAGAGGAATGTTTAACCACCCTAAGAAAGAACAACCCAAAATCATGATCTTCATGAGACAAAGACCTCATAGTTTTAATGGATCATCTGATCCCTCAATTGTCGAAGAAAGGATCAACTCCATTAAAAAGATCTTATCCTTCCCATAATGTTCCTAACAAGAGAAACATCTTCTTGCTACTTATCATATGGAGGGTGAATATGATTTTTGTGGAAATTGATCAAAAATACAAAGGTTGAGTAAGAGATAGAGGCATTGGAATGGAAGGATATATAGAAAATGTTTTTCGACAAATATTTTCCTCATACCCTCCAACTTAAAATGGAAAGGGGATTCCTTTCCCTAAAAAGATGACGAATCCATTGAAGCGTATGAGGAAAAATTAACAAGGCTTGCACAATATTCTTATGAATTTGTCGTTACCCTCGAATACAAGGTTGACCGCTTCTTTGGTGGAATAAAACCTAGCCTACGGAAATCCCTCATGATCTATTACTTCGAGAGCTATGATGAAATTGTACGATGTTCCCTCAAAGTCGAAATAGAGATTAGATAATATCATTGGTATCATGGGGATAAGAAGCATAATGTGAAATTTAATTCTAGAGGTCTGATGGATAAATCCAATAGTGCTAAAAAATTACAGCAGCCTACTTGAAAAAGGTGCATAAAGAAGCACCTTAGAAATTGTCTGAATGGGATGAGGAAATGCTTTAGGTTTGGAAGAGAAGGGTACCTAGACATTAACTATTAACATGAAAAACCCGATACTGTCATGGAGGAGAGGAATGCTCCATTTGACCCTCAACGCATTGTTTATTGCATCAACTACAAAGAACCAGGGAACTTTCAAATTAGTTCCCTAAGCCAAGGGTTTTCAAAGGTAACCAATAACCTCCAATGAAAAAAGGGAGACATTTTTCCATCACTACTGCCAAAGTGAACCCCAAAACGAAGTGGTGATAGGTATGCTAGTTATTCATTCAAGAATTGAAAACATAATTTTTGATTATGGTTCTATGCATTCTTTTATATCTATAAATATTATTTTAACAATCTAAACACCACTAAAAATCATATAAGTAAAGATGTCGGTGAGAATACCAAATGAGGAAATCATTACATCCCATGAATATAACACCTCCCCTATCATAATTTATGGATTGAACATCCCATAGAACCTTGTAAAACTCCCTCTGGTAGAATTTGATGCAATTCTTATCATGGATTGGATTTACTTATATAGAGCCAACATAAATTTACATGACAGGGAAATCACTATCTGTATGGAGAATCGGCCCCTGATTATGTATAAGTCCATGTAGAAGGATGAATCTTCTTTATCACCATCATCTCAATAATGAATATTACTACCCTATGAGAATTCATATCTTGCTCAGATAATTTGTTCTATGGAAGAAACCATCCTTGAAGACATTCCTATTGTGACGGAATTCACTGAAGTGTTTCCTGAGGAATTTCCTGGTCTTCCTCCTAGAAGATATGCTGAATTATCGATTGATATTATACTTGGGACTTTTCCAATTTCAAAGACTGAATGGATATTGTGGAGCTTGAATAGATAAAGAAACAACTGCAAGAGAATCTAGATAAAGGGTTTATATGCCCAAGTGCTTCACCATGGTGTGCACCAGTCCTCTTCATCCAGAAGAAGGATGGGTCAATGCGCCTTTGCATTGACTATCATAAGCTCAAAAAAATCCCAAAAGAGAACATGTATCCTCTACCAAAAATTGATGAATTTTTCGATCATCTATGTGGAGCACAATACTTCTCCATGGTGGATATTTGGTTGAGATATTATCAAGTAAGGATGAAGAAGGAGAATATTCCAAAGACAGATTTTTTGTACAAGATACGGGCACTTTGAATTCATAGTAATGACTTTCGGACTCACTAATGCTCCAAAAATCTTCATGGACTTGATGAATAAATACTTTAGGTATTACCATGAAAAATTTGTGGTAGTATTTATCTATGATATTCTAATATACTCTAGAACCAATAAGAGCATGAGGAGCATCAAAGCACTGTACTAGAGACTTTTAGAAAGGAGAAGATCTATAAAAATTACAACAGGTGTGAATTTTGGTTGAATAAAGTATCATTATTGGGTCATACTATCACAAGAAATGGGATATATATGGATCCATCCATGACAACCACAATTGAGGGATGGACAAGGCCAACATCGGTGACAAATATCCATATATTTCTGGGGTTAGTTGGATATTATCGCCGATTTGTGAGAAATTTCCCACTATTTTCCAACCCTCTTACCAAGCTAACTCAGAAGGGAATAAAGTTTTATTGGAGTGATAAATGGAAAGATAGATTCAAGGAGTTGAAAAAGAGTCTTATCACTATGCTCATTCTCACAGTACCCAAAAGTGGATATCTTTTTGTGTTTTTTAGTGATGCTTGAAAGAAGGTCTTGGGCTATGTGTTGATACAAAATGACATAGTCATTTCCTATGATTCAAGGAAATTGAAAGTTCATGAGAAAAACTATCCAAAACCTGATTTGGATTTTGCTTCAATAATCTTTTATTTTAATATTTGGAAACATTACCTCTTTGGGGATAAGTTTTAAATATACATGGATCAAAAAATCTTCAAGTATATATTCAAAAATAAAGAGATGAATATTCACCAATGAAGATGGTTAGATGTGATCAAATACTATTACAACTCAATCCATTACCAACCTAGGAAAGCGAACAAGGTGGAAGATTCTCTGAGTAGAAAGGACCCATCAATTCTATCATTGATGAGAATTGGAAAGGATCCAATCTTCTTATATTTGATAAATATGGGCTTTAGAATCATAAATAAGAGAACATAAAAATCCTTTCAATAATGATTTCACAACCATCACTTTTTGAAAGGTTAAAGGATGATGAAAAGGATGATGTGGGAATTCCGAAGAAAGTGGAGACTATATAAAAAGGTAAATCCTTAGATTTCAATGTCAATGAATAAGGAATTGTGTTATTTGGGTCAAGACTATGTGTTATATAAAATATGTAGTTAAAGAAAGAACTTTTAGATGATGCACATAGTTTTAATTTCTCCATTCAAAAAGAAACAAAAAGATGTATTGAGATATATTAGATCATTATTGGTGGTATTACATGAATAAGGAGGTTGCTGAGTATACATCAATGTTTCTGGTATGCCAGAAAGTAAAGTCTAAGAGGCAGAAGTCTAAGGGGATGATGCAACTATTACCCATATAGGCATGGAAAGGAGAACACCACCATGGGCTTTGTCACCAGACTTATGAAGACATCCAAAAGAAACAATGATATCTTGGTTGTTGTGGATGATATTACAAATACTACCCACTAAATTTCAATTTGAGATTATTTCTTATTGGATCAACTGTAAGAGATATAAATTAAAAAATTGGTAAGGTTTCATGGAGTCTCACTATCTATTGTATCTGATTGAGATCCAAGAATCACCTCTACGTTCTAGAAGAGTATTCAACATGATAGGAATACTGAGATGAACTTAAATACATCTTATCATCCTCAAACTGAAGTCCAATCTGAGAAGACTATCCAAACACTTTATAAAATGTATAGATCATGCTCAATGGACTTCAAAGGGGGATTAGATCAACATCTTACTATGGTTGAGTTCGCTTACAATAACAGTTTCCTCTCAAGAATCCAAACAGATCCTTATGAATCCCAATATGGGAAGAGGAGAAGAACACCAACATGTTGGGATGAAGTTAGGGAGCATAAACTCTAAGGTCAATAAATGGTTGAAGAAATGGTAGAGAAGGTTAAGACCATCCAGCAACACATTAAAACTACTCATATTTAACAAAAGAGCTATGCTGATAATCATCAATGAGACCTAGATTTTGATGTCAGAGACATGGTATTCCTCTGCATATCACCATGGAATAGAGTTATGAGATTTGGGTATATTGGAAATCTTAGTCCAAGTTACATTGGACCTTTTTAGATCCTTTATTGCATTGGATCAGTGGCCTATTGACTAGAAATCCCACCAAACCCGTCTCAAGTACAAGACGTATTCTATGTATCACTCTTGAGGAAGTAAATACCAGGCCCATTGTATGTACTCAATACAGAGGTGGTACCATTGGGGAATGACCTCTCCTATGAAGAGAAGATGATGATGATATTAGATCATAGAGAAAAATTTCTACGAAATAAGACAATGCCCCTCATCAAGGTGTTGTAGAAAAACAACAAGTTTGAAGAAAAAATATTGGAATCAGAGGAAGTGATGATGTAGAGTTACCCTGATCTCTTTTAGTGTGGGAAAAAGAAATTTTAAGGGTGGAATTTCTTAAGGGGGGAAGATTATAATGACCCAAACTTTTATTAATGAAAATTAATTTTGATCTGATTAAATTTATTACTATGTAAAATGGTTATATAAGAGATACAAACTACCTTGTTTTTATTCTGGATTTTAAAATACCATTAATAATTGTTACCATTGCTGATATAGGTTTTGAAGAATGATCACATGATTATTATACATATAGGGAATTAACAAATAAAATTTATTCAGACAAGGAAGTGTTGGCCTCATCCAATAGAAATGATTCCTACGAATCCCATTTGTCGGAGCTCATAAAGGAGGTGGAATCACTGGGATTCGATCTCGACTAAGCTGAATATGAGCTTTAACATGTTAATCTTGAACAAAACCACCAATGGAAGAAGCGGAAGTTAATAGAAATTACCACCCGAGTGATGTTATTCAAGCCACCCAAAGAGTTTGTCACCATTGGACACCTTACCCTTAGGTATTATGCGGGTGTTATAAGGGGTTATGTAACAATACCCTCACTATGATTATGTGTCATAATTTTTAATAGAATAAATAATAATTCATTCATTTTATTATTCTTACATTGTAAATATATTTTAAGGAACATACATTATTTTTTAGTTAATATTCAATTAGTAAATATATTTTGATGAATTAATGGATTTTTGAATTAAATAATATTTCAATAAAATATTACTACTAAATTAATTTTTATTATGTATAAATGATTGTATAATTTTTATGAATAAAATTGTCATTTTTATTAAAGTTTGAAATCTGTTTTTGTCAAAACCCATGAATTTTAAATAAATTTATGTTTTTATTTAGAAGTAAAAATTCAAATATTTAGAAAATTATTTTGATAAAATGAATATTATTTTTTGAATCAAGACATCAAAATTATCCAACACTTAATTCTTCATAACTTTATAAGGCAATCGATTTTTTAGGTAAAAATTAAATACCATTTAAATATATCATGTGTTTTATGACATCATAAAGACCCAATAGGGATGTAATAAAATAATATAAATGGGATTTTCAGAAAATATATGTTTTAACTTTAAAATAATGTGATTTTAGATTTTTTTATTAATTTTATGGTTCCTTAGTGGACCCTCCAAAACTTATAAAACATTTTAGTTTTTTAAAATTATTTCTTTGAGAGTGTGACTCACCTCCAGATGAGAAATACTATTATTTTAATGCATTCAGCCATTAGACTTATAAAATAATGTTTTCCACTATACCTTTGAAAAAAAATGGGTAAAAACCATGGGTTGGTGTGTCGTTTTGATTAGTTTAATGTGTGGTGGCCAATACCTAAATAATAAATAACTCCCTCTCCTTTCCTATATAAAACCACTCAATATCCCATTACTCTTCACTAAAAACCTTTGGAGATTGACAAAAACCTGACCTCATCTCTCTATACTCCACCAAAGGTTCCCAAACTCCCATAAAGACCCTCTCAAACCTCTCCCAAGCCTATGGGATCCCACTTCCATGTAAAATATTTCTTATTTTCTCATTTCTTCCACTTATATTTATATTGTTATACCCTTTTACTTTAAATTATATATGTTTGGTTATGATTTACCACCTCCCCCATAATACCCTCTTTATGTTTTAATTATTATATATCCCTTTGTCTCTCACTAATTTCTCCCCTGTACACTCGTTACCATGACAAAATTCTGTAAAGGATTTCTCTCTCCTCATCTACATTCAAGCTATTATTTTGTATTATGAATCTAAATTCCATTAAATATGTTGGTAAATGTATCTATATGACGCATTTACTATAAATTTCATGTACATATTATGATATACCACTTCCTTTCTGATTAACCATTTTTATTAAATATTATATCACACCGTTATGCTGCCGAAATTGCACCACGATTTTCCAAGCCAAAGTCATTGTGTAGTGAATACCATGCCCAATTATCTATCAATGGTATTCAACTTTATTTACATTTACTTATTTATTATAGAGTTTCATGTATTAATTATATATTCCTTTATCATTGAATAAAGGATGATGTTTAATGAATCCATTTTATATGATCCATGTGGCACACTTATGAATGAAATAAAATGATTAAGAAGGGTGCACCCTGATTTCTCTCTAATGAATTGGGTAAAGATTAGTATCATTATACATTAAGTGAAATGATATTTTACTCAAGATAAATCAAGTTCAATGAGGGTTTACTCATACTCCATGTACAATGATCCTTGGATCATGTTAGTATCATTTTAAATGTTGATGCCACATTTCCAGGTTATGATAATCATGCTATATTATTCCTTTATGTTCATATTTATCTTATGATACGTTGATATTCCTATTTAATAACATGTAATATATTCTTCATGTTATTCCTAGTTTACTCCCTTCCTAGGATTTATTGCTCACCCTATTCTTATGCATTTCCTCAGGTTATCCCATGCAATTTTGAGTACAAAGGAATGTATGTGGTCATGTAAAAGAAATTTTAAATAAAGATGTGTATTTAATGTTTTAAGTTCTTTTTTAAGGTTCCTAATCCCCAAAGACACTATACATCTCGATCTTCTATGTTTTATCAAGTTAATATTTTATGTAATAAATTGTGTTTATGTGTGAAATAAAGAGAAGGGTTGTTACAGTCCTGTCTAACCAAACCTTTTGTCTGCATACTCTTCTTCCCACTACCTTGGATAAAGTTTTCATCATAGAGCTTCCTGATCTCAGACGTTTTACCTCCTGGTCATCTAGTAACAACTACCTATCTAACAATATAAGACTCCCTCAGGTTCCCTTCAACAATGATAGAATGATCCACCACTTCCGTAAACTTCTTCATCTTGAAGTTGTTCACCTGGGCTTAATCTCACACTTATGTCCATTATGAAAATGTTTCATTGTACCTTCCTTATTTCTTGTTAAGGTTGCATAAAATCATTGAAGATCTATTTAGAATCCAACATATTCCATCACCGACAAGATCCCCTATGTCATATGTATAAACATAGTAGCTTTCTATTGTCTGAACATCTCTAGATAAAAGTGCTCCAAGAACCTCTCCAAGAAGTCCTTCCGCAACATAATTTCAATTTTCCCAATTGTCATAATAATGTTCTACCAGCATTTAGCTGATACCCATATAATATAAGTGTAAAACTTGACCCTCCTCTCATCTGGAGTCTTGAAATGGTCATGTATAGTCTCTATGGACTCAACCCAAAATTCAGATTCCCCAAGTCCACCCTCTCTAGTAAAAGTTGGAGTGTGCTAAAATTGAAACTCCCTTGACAACTCATACATTATTTTCACAACCCACTATGGGTTTCTTTCCATGAATTTCATGAAGTGGTAAAAGTTCTATCGAACATTATCCCCTTCATCTTTAGTTAGTAGGATCAGTGTGTTAAGTTCCCTAACTAGAAAAACATTCCTAGCCACACCCCTCAGTCATTCTCCCCAACAAGAACCTTGGAGGCATACTCTCTATAAGGATAAAAAAATTTCTTAGGTCTCATAACACAACCTTATAACATATATGTAAGAGGAAATAATCACAACAAGAATTTTCCTCCCACATTTCTATATAGTCAAAATCAAGGATCTATCACTATCATTAACTATCCTACACCTAGGTTTTGGTTAATAAGACCAAACACACTATCACAATAAAGTTTCTCATTTAAACACTAAATTATTCACATTTAGCATCATTTTTACATTTTTTTTCAATTCATGTTAGCCACCATTTTTAATTTTAATCTTACAATAAGAAAAACAATACAATTTCAAAAACATACCCATAACCTATTTTTCTATGTGGGCTTAAAATGATGCATGTCACAATAATCCAATGTTCCTAGAATGATGCATGCAGCCTCAACTCTCACTTCATTCTCGGCCAAAAATCAATAATAAAAAATTTTCAGAAACAATAATCACATCACACCACATTTACATCACCCAAGGTGAAATAATATTCAACTGTAATAGAAAATAGAAATAATAATAATCCCACCCAGAGTACTTAGGTTTTCCCCCATATATGGGTTTACAACTATAATGCATGGGATCATTACCAAGCCCTGACTCTTCTTTATAGAGACCCGAAGCTTGACGTACATGGAAATTACATTACTTTTGTAGAATACTTAATACATAATAAAAATAGACACACAAGGACCGTAATAGTTTAGTGTCTTTGGAAACTCGGAATAAAATCTTCTAATCGTGGTGAAAGATCTTCAACATCTCCCATAAAGATCTTCCCTTTTTTTTCTTACCTAAAACCTTTATTTATATCCTGGGGAAAAGAAAACATAAAAAGGGTGAGCTTAAATGATCAGTAAGGGTAAGCATGGATAAAATAAAACATACTCTATACATTTGAACTTAAAAACATGAACATAATGTTTAAACATAAAAAGCTTGAGTAATGACATAAAACATGGAAGTACGTAAGGCATAGATCATAAAGAAACATTAAGAATGATAAAATAGCATGGGAATAAAACATGTAATTGTGGCAACCATTCAACACATGTCATGATTTCTATAGTAGCCAAGGCATTGCTGCCAAGACTATCTTGGTGGACAAAGTCCCTTTCTGAATCGAGTTCACTCCTTATTCCAGTCCTGTATTACTGAACCGGATTAAATTACCATTCCAGCCATGTCTATCTCATGAGATATAAATCTTTACCCAATGCAGTGGATAGAGATATAGGTCCCACCCATCTCATAATGAAATCATTCTTTCGTGTGCCACAAAATCATAAATCATACACCATAGCATAACCCATGAAATAAAATGGGATTCTTAAACATCATGCCATCATAACATAATCCATAAACAATTGATATCATTTCATCATAAGAAAATTGAAACCATTTAAATCATAGAGACATTTTACTTGAAACATACACATATGAAATAATGTCATCTTAGATGGAAAATATTTTTGACAAAACACTTGAAATTAATTCTTGAGGAAAATATCCTTTCTTCATTAAAATCATTTTCTTTTCACAAAATTCCATTCAATTTTATAAGATACGGGTTTTGTTGAAAATAATCATGCAATCTTGTGGAGGAAGCTTCTTGAAAATGAGGCGTTATGAAACTGTAAAAATCCGTTCACGCCGTATAAGTTAAAAATAACATTATCCTCGTACTTTTTTTGGAAAAGTCAAAAAGTACCTTATATGGTAACCAAAGGAAAGATTCCATTCATACAATGTGGTAAAAAGTCAATAAAGGGTAAAAATGACTTTAAACATCCATGGAAGAATGGTAAAAATTTTATAAAATAATTTTTAGAAAACATGGTCATGGATGATAAACGTAACCCCAGTAAATACTTACGTATAAGCAATCTCGGATAAAAATGAGATTGAAAATTTATCCCTTACCATAGGTCCGATATGCTTCGTACGTATCTGAACTCCCTCTTCTTCGATACGCCTCTTTGAAACCTCCTCTTAGGGCACTAAGATTGGTCTTTGAAGTAGACCAGGACCTCTAGGATGTTTCTAGGGAAGTGGAGAAGAGAATTTGGCAGGGGTTGTCCAAGCTTGAAGGCTAAAAGTCGTGTGAGGAAGAGAGGGAGGAGGTTCCCTTTTATAAGGGAGGAGAGGGGCACCTTTGGAATTCTTAGAAATATTAATTTATAATAAATCTAAACCCACTTAAAAACCTCCAAAAATGACTCATATTCGAAGATTAGATGAGATAGGGTTGTAATACCATAATCCAATCAAATTTAGACATGTTTGGATCTTATTTTAAACCTTATCATTTTGATTTATCCTTATTTAATCTATTTAAGTTTATTTGTGGTATTAAAATTCTAAATTTTAAATTATAACAAATAATTACTTATTTGTTGTGAATTTTCCATAATTGGTTACTTTATAACATTATAGACCATATAAATTTTAAATTTATAATTTTTAAATAACTTTGTGATTTTTAAACAATTTTATAATATGTTATTTTTATAAAATAACAATAGTGTCAATTTTTACACTATTCATTTATATGAATTTAAATAAAATATATGCAGATGATATGTTCGAAATAAAAGCTTTAATAGATTCATAAAAGGCCATATGTATCTAGAAAATTAGTTTAGAACATTAAATAGTCCATATAAAATTTATTTTATTACTTTTAAAACCATTTATTTGGTTTATCTCTTAATAAAATAATTACTACAACAGTTTTGTATAATTATTTAATATACTTATATGTTGCATAAAAATTAAAAATAAAATCCTATGATGAAGATAAATCTATTAAATTTTACAATAATACTTTTACTCGAATATATCATCTTAAAATCACAATAGTTAAATTGTTGTATTTATTAAATTATGAAGGTGACAACTTTGGCATCATTTAAAATAAAATAATATAAGTGTCATAATTTCTTGTATAAGACTCCAAATGGTCAAATATTAGACCATTGGATGATTATAGTTTAAATTTACATGACCAATAAGTTTTGGTCAGGTTTTTTGCCTTTTATGGTCACTCTTAGTTTAATAAAAACTATATTCTTGATTTTTCACTAGATAAATAATTTCTGCATCACTATTGTGTCACAATTAATGATAATTATTTAATCCCAAAAAATTCTAACTAAATTATCCTGATTTAGATAATTTTTTTAGATTTCTGTAGACTATTAATGTTCTAAGTTTCATGAAATTTATAACTAACTTAAAATTATTATACTTATAGTATTTAAGAGAGTGACATGTTGTCACTTTCTTTGGTTTTAATAATAATTAAATTATTTTCATGGAAACAAGTATATTAAATGAATCTAATATGACCCTTAGGTGATATGGGTCGACTTTTATTCATCCAATAAGATTTTTCCAAGTGTTAGGGTAATTTTATAATCTCATATCTACCCTTAATTACCCGATTTACCTTTAACTATGGTAAATAAAATTTACCGTAGTTACTATTCACAATGCCCAAAAATAAAAATTAGATTATTAACATAATTTGGACCCACGGATTCCAAATATGGAATCCCTTTTTCCAAATTCAATACACAAAAGTTGCAGAAATTAAATTAAAATTAATCCCGTTGTCGAAAGAAAACGGGTTTTTCTTTAAAACATTGCAAAAGATTGAATTGATTTAACCTACGAATTCGAGGTAAAATCAATGCTAATGACATAAATTTTATTAAATGGTAAAAATATATTCTATTTATACTTTAAAACCATTCAATATTATAATTTAACCACATAATATATTACGATGAAAAAAGTCGTTTTTAATTAAAATATAGCGTTTTTTACTATTCATCAAAATATGAAAGTTATCAGAATAAAATGAAAAATTTATCCAAAGTAAATTTTTATTTCTTGATTCCAAAGAATAATTTTATTTTGTCAAATGTAACTTATAAACATTTCAAAAACTATATTTAAAGTGGGTGCGCCATCAAAAGGCGGCAAAACTGTATTTTTTTGAAAAATACTTATTTTACCCGAAAAATTTATTTTGTTCTTATAGCATGTTCTAGAAAATGTGTAAGATGAATAATAATGTTATAAAATTCAAAATTTAGTTAATACTATTTATAATGGCTAGTTCATAACAATATTATAATAATATATTGTTGTTTAGTAAAACCTGGTATTGCGTACAACACACGCTATCAGGGAAGGTCGCGATTGCGTGTAATGCAAGCCAAGTCAGGGTTGCGTGTAGTGCAGGACTCCTGTGTTGTTGCGTATAATATAATCCAACCATATTTTATTTATACATTGAATATATATATATATATATATACACTCAATGTTTTGTAGAATAACTTCTATCAAACGAACTTGAAATTGTGTGTAACACAAGCCAAGAATAGTGTTACGTATACTGCAAGCTAATACGGTGTTGCGTATAGCGCAAGATAATCTTGGTGTATCATACAACAAAAGATATGAATGAAATTAAAAAGAATGTATCTTATAAAATCTCGGGTTGTTACATTCTACCCCCCTTAAAATGAATTTCGCCCTCGAAATTCGTCAGGGTTATAAATCATTTACTATTCATAGAAACCCACATCGTAAAAAGAAATACCAAAACTGAACTTTAAAAACTAAAGTATGAAATATAATGGTTACCCAAATTAACTGATCACTGGGTTTCCATATAGGATAACATTGGTGAAAATTTGGATATGGAAGAGAAATCTAACCATCATGTTCTGATAGAGAGTGGTAGAGAACATGGCTATGAAAAAGCCAACAATCACAAAGCCATAAATTTTTGATGATCTAAGGTACCATCTGATTCATCCGATATAAAGGCACTAGGACAACATTTTTGGTTCTCAAGATCATTTCCCTAAAGATGATGAAATTGGAATTAGAAGAAATACTTTCGTGATTTTGGTATAGTCTCACCATTGGTCGTTCTTTAGACAATTTCCACTTCATCTCTTAAATAAATGAAGTTGAATTTTTCATTCGTGATGTGTCAGAAGATCATGTGATAGAATGATGGGTCATTCCACCTGTCTCAAACAAAAGGTTAGAAAAGTTATTAAAAAAATACATAAGTCCATCTATAGTGAGATTAATCAAACATGGTTCCTAAAATGGACTTATACTTCATATATCATACTGCTTAATATAATAAAACTAGTTTCTACTAAACAGGGACTTCCTGTAGGCCTATGGTAGGTGATAAAGGCCAGTCACACTTCGGTTGTGGGTTCGATTCCCACAGCCTTGTCCGACGTGATGGGCTGTTGCCCGTCCTGCAGGTTGTCCTTTTTCTAAAACTACATTACTATAACATCCCATCAATAATATCAAAAAAAAAATCTATCCTTAAACAATACTAACTTATGTACAACATAATTCATTCCAATCTTTAGGCTTATCTAAAATACTTCTGTCCAAGCTCATAGTACAAAGAAAATGATTAGTTGAAATGTCATCAACCAAGCATGCGAATATCATCATTTATCCCCCATTTGTCACATTCCAATCACGTGAATACCTTAATCATGTATTCTCTTGAAAAACGAATACCCATTGAACCATAGTGAAAACATTAATGCAGTTAAAAGTTAACACTTTACACATACCAAAATCCAAAAATTCTATATAGTCAGACCATGATATAACCTTCTCCTTATATCAGTCATGAGCTCATGAATACTATCAAACATTTAATTTTCTCCTTATCCCTTCATTATGCACATATCATCTATATTCCAAAAATATCTGAATAACTTTTAATGGATACTGGTACCATTAATCATACACTTTCAAAACTCAAGGAAAGACAACAGTGTAAAAATCCTTAGATGTCTCTTTATTCCATAGTACCATGAGATTACTTATACAACATTACACTTGATAAACATGTAATCATTCTACTACCTTCTTAAACTGTTGACCGAGCTTCAACAATTCTTTCATCTCACATATCATTTGTAGTCTCTTCATCATCATCAACATAAATACTACCCATACAGCCGTACTGATTCTATTCATGAGACTTTCCTTTGGTCATTAGTTTGCATAATGCCCGTACATTCCACATTTAAAACATTTAACAATTGTTGATGTCGTAGTAATACCATTATCCTCATCCATGGTGTTAACTGAACCTTTTCCTTTTCACTTACTGGATTTGTTTCCTTCTTTTCCACACTCAAAGCATCTTCCAGTTCCTTTGAAACATTCTCCTTGATGCCTCTTCCCACATGATTTACATAGGGGAAATTTAACTTTCTTTCCTCTATGATCATCATGAAACTCCATCTTTCTCTTATTAGCCGAGTCAGGAAATTTACCAAATTTTACTTTATTGATCATATTATGAGATTGCTGATTCAGCATAATAATGATGTTTGGTCTTCCAAATCCCATTTCATTTGGTTGCTCATGAAGAATATCATTCCATTGTCCATCATATCCTCCCTTATCGTGAATCATCTTGTTTCCAGCCATTTTCTAAAACCCAAAAAGAATAGTGTGAGAGGAAAAAATCATAATAAAGGGGGGTAACTTCAATATCTAACATCTTTGGTTTAATCTAATATCGTTACCATAGTTCTAGGACTATATCCTATACGTATACTTATCCTTAGGGACATCCCTATACATACCTTAGAAATATCTCTATGGATCTTACTAACGTTTTCGCATCCTAGTTTCCAAAGGTTGACTAAAATTTTCCTCTGATACCAACTGTAGAGACCCAAATCTTGACGTACATGAAAATTACATTAATTTTGCAGAAAACTTAATACATAATAAAAATAGACACACAATGACCGTAATAGTTTAGTGTCTTTGGAAACTCGGAATAAAATCTTCTAATCGTGGTGAAAGATCTTCAACATCTCCCATAAAGATCTTCCCCTTTTTTTACCTAAAACCTTTATTTATATCCTGGGGAAAAGAAAACATAAAAAGGGTGAGCTCAAATGCTCAGTAAGGGTAAGCATGGATAAAATAAAACATACTATATACATTTGAACTTAAAAACATGAACATAATGTTTAAACATAAAAAGCTTGAGTAATGACATAAAACATGGAAGTACGTAAGTCATAGATCATAAAGAAACATTAAGAATGATAAAATAGCATGGGAATAAAACATGTAATTGTGGCAACCATTCAGCACATGTCATGATTTCCATAGTAGCCAAGGCATTGCTGCCAAGACCATCTTGGTGGACAATGTCCCTTTCTGAATCGAGTTCACTCCTCGTTCCAGTCCTGTAATACTGAACCGGTTTAAATTTCCGTTCCATCCATGTCTATCTCATGAGATATAAATCTTTACCCAATGCATTGGAGGGAGATATAGGTCCCACCCATCTCATAATGAAATCATTCTTTCGTGTGCCACAAAATCATAAATCATACATCATAGCATAACCCATGAAATAAAATGGGATTCTTAAACATCATGCCATCATAACATAATCCATAAACAATTGATATCATCTCATCATAAGAAAATTGAAACATTTAAATCATAGAGACATTTTACTTGAAACATACACATATGAAATAATGTCATCTTAGATGGAAAATAGTTTTGACAAAACACTTGAAATTAATTCTTGAGGAAAATATCCTTTCTTCTTTAAAATCATTTTCTTTTCACAAAATTCCATGCAATTTTATAAGATAAGGGTTTTTTTGAAAATAATCATGCAATATTGTAGAGGAAGCTTCTTGAAAATGAGGCTTTATGAAATTGTAAAATTCCGTTCACGCCGTATAAGTTAAAAATAACATTCTCCTCGTACTTTTTTTGGAAAAGTCAAAAAGTACCTTATATGGTAACCAAAGGAAAGATTCCATTCATACAATGTGGTAAAAATTCAATAAAGTGTAAAAAAGACTTTAAACATCCATGGAAGAATGGTAAAAATTTTATGAAATCATTTTTAGAAAACATGGTCATGGATGATGAACATAACCCCAGTAAATACTTACGTATAAGCAATCTCGGATAAAAATGAGATTGAAAATTTATCCCTTACCTTAGGTCCGATATGCTTCGTACGTATTTGAACCCCCTCTTCTTCGATACGCCACTTTGAAACCTCATCTTAGGGCACTAAGATTGGTCTTTGAAGTATACCAGGACCTCTAGGATGTTTCTAGGGAAGTGGAGAAGAGAATTTGGCAGGGGTTGTCCGTGCTTGAAGGCTAAAAGTGGTGTGAGGAAGAGAGGGAGGAGGTTCCCTTTTATAAGGGAGGAGAGGGGCACCTTTGGAATTCTTAGAAATATTAATTTATAATAAATCTAACCCCACTTAAAAACCTTCAAAAATGACTCATATTCGAAGATTAAAAGATATAGGGTTGTAATCTCATCAATCAATCAAATTTAGACATGTTTGGATCTTATTTTAAACCTTATCATTTTGATTTATCCTTATTTAATGTATTTAAGTTTATTTGTGGTAATAAAATTATAAATTATAAATTATAACAAATAATTACTTATTTTTTGTGAATTTTCCATAATTGGTTACTTTATAACATTATAGACCATATAAAATTTAAATTTATAATTTTTAAATATTTTTGTGATTTTTAAACAATTTTATAATATGTTATTTTTATAAAATAACAATAGTGTCAATTTTGACACTAATCATTTATATGAATTTAAATAAAATATATAAAGATGATATGTTCGAAATAAAAGCATTAATAGATTCATAAAAGGCCATATATATCTAGAAAATTAGTGGAGAACATTGAATAGTCTATATAATATTTATTTTATTATTTTTAAAACCATTTATTTGGTTTATCTCTTAATAAAATAATTACTACAACAGTTTTGTATAATTATTTAATATACTTATATGTTGCATAAAAATTAAAAATAAAATCCTATGATGAAGATAAATCTATTAAATTTTAAAATAATACTTTTACTCGAATATATCCTCTTAAAATCACAATAGTTAAATTGTTGTATTTATTAAATTATGAAGGTGACAACTTTGGCATCATTTAAAATAAAATAATATAAGTGTTATAATTTCTTGTATAAGACTCCAAATGGTCAAATATTCGACCATTGGATTATTATAGTTTAAATTTACATGACCAATAAGTTTTGGTCAGGTTTTGTGCCTTTTATGGTCACTATTAGTTTAATAAAAACTATATTCTTGATTTTTCACCAGATAAATAATTTCTGCATCACTATTGTGTCAAAATTAATGATAATTATTTAATCCCAAAAAATTCTAAATAAATTCTCATGATTTATATAATTTTGTTATATTTCTGTATACTATTAATGTTTGAAGTTTCATGAAGTTTATCAGTAACTTAAAATTATTATACTTATAGTATTTAAGAGAGTGACATGTTGTCACTTTATTTGGTTTTAATAATAATTAAATTATTTTTATGGAAAAAAGTCTATTAAATGAATATAATACGACCCTTAGGTGATATGGGTCTACTTTTAGTCATCCAATAAGATTTTTCCAAGTGTTAGGGTAATTTTATAATCTTATATCTACCCTTAATTACCCGATTTACCTTTAACTATGGTAAATAAAATTTACCGTAGTTACTATTCACAATGCCCAAAAATAAAAAGTAGCTTATTAACTTAATTTGGACCCACTGATTACAAATATGGAATCCATTTTTCCAAATTCAATACACAAAAGTTTCAGAAATTAAATTAAAATTAATCCCGTTGTCAAAAGAAAACGGGGTTTTCTTTAAAACATTGCAAAAGATTGAATTGATTTAACCTACGAATTCGAGGTAAAATCAATGCTAATAACATAAATTATATTAAATGGTAAAAATATATTCTATTTATACTTTAAAACCATTCAATATTATAATTTAACCACATAATATATTACAATGAAAAAAGTTGTTTTTAATTAAAATATAGCGTTTTTTTACTATTCATCAAAATATGAAAGTTATCAGAATAAAATGAAAAATTTATCCAAAGTAAATTTTTATTTCTTGATTCCAAAGAATAATTTTATTTTTTCAAATGGAACTTATAAAAATTTAAAAAACTATATTTAAAGTGGGTGCACCATCAAAAGGCGGCAAAACTGTATTTTTTTTTGAAAAATACTTATTTTACCCGAAAAATTTATTTTATTCTTATACCATGTTCTAGAAAATGTGTAAGATGAAAAATAATGTTATAAAATTCAAAATTTAGTTAATACTATTTATAACGGCCAGTTCATAACAATATTATAATAATATATTGTTGTTTAGTAAAACCCGGTATTGCGTACAACACACGCTATCAGGGAAGGTCACGATTGCGTGTAATGCAAGCCAAGTCAGGGTTGCGTGTAGTGCAAGACTCCTTTGTTGTTGCGTATAACAGAATCCAACCATATTTTATTTATACATTGAATATATATATATATACACTCAATGTTGCGTAGAATATCTTCTATCAAACGAACTTTAAATTGTGTGTAACACAAGCCAAGAATAGTGTTGTGTACACTGCAAGCTAATACGGTGTTGCGTATTGTGCAAGATAATCTTGGTATATCGTACAACAAAAGATATGAATGAAATTAAAAAGAATGTATCTTATAAAATCTCGGGTTTTTATATTCTTAGTCTCCTATATACCTTTTCCAATATAGTAAGACAAAATAATAAGAATGAAAACTCGATCTCTGATACCACTTTGTAACATCCTGACCCGGGTCCCACACAACGGTGCCCTGTGTCAGTTTTCCACATGACCTCAAGAGATCCTCCCTATATACTAGAGGATTACAACTAGTAACAGGGGTCTAGTAAGCCATTAATTGGGAGAATATACCATTATTCATCAAAGTAAAATGCCATCAGAAATAAATAAACAAAAGAGGAAGCATGTATAACCAGAAAAATACTCATGTCACAAGATAGCCAAACATGAAATACAATACTCATACGAAAGGGAATACATGCTATGCTAATATAAGTGTCAAGTGTAAAATATGAAACTTAAAATAAATACACTATGACTCCACAAATTGGTCCCAAACCATGTCTAGTTCCCTCTTCCAAGCTCCATACCCAATCAGCCACATATCCCAGGCCCTTTTTCCTTATGTAGTCTTGGAAAAATATAATATATTCAGGTACTGATCTAGCATTCCAAATAGTGTGTGAGTACAACTCAGTAGGCCACCACAAATGGTGTCTAAAATAAGTCCAGTTAAAATATAGTTCATACAGTTCTATAAGGAAATAAGTACTATATAATAATAAATAGTTTATCACATTTTAATTTATTCTTATCTGACTACAATTACTCCAGTGTTCCCAAGGATACACATACGTCAATAATAAATTCATCTTGTACCAAATTATGAATAATTCTTTAGACAATACTATATCTTAACACATGCTTCTAGACTAAGCTCGAAGTATTCAAGGTGCTATGATATATCAGTACCTGATTTGACTCATGCTGGAGTTAGAATATTCTTGTGTGAGGCCATAAAATGGAGTTCCATTATTTTCATTCTATAATTTCACATTTATAATACACATTCCCAAAGTTTCCAACATCACAAACATAAGTAATATGACTATGTTACCATGATTACCCATCAATAGAATGACCATATTCCTATTCTCTATACTCATAAGTATGATGAACGTGTTACAATTTATACTTTTCAATTTATAATGACCATTTTATCATTCTATTAACTCATAAGTATGATTTAGAATGACCATTTTCCCATTCATTATCACACAATTAATTTACAAATTTATTATCACCCCAAACCCATTACTAATTCAAAAATTAGTTAAATACATCAAATCCATTAGTTAACACAATAATTAACTAATTACCTCAATCCCATTAATTAATTAATTCATTAATAAACCATCATCACAAATCATATCCCATAATTAATTTTCCATAATTAATTATCTCATTCTAAATCTCAACTATTCATAATTAATCCCACAACCAAATATATAGATCATAATCTCAAAGCACATAATTAATTCAGAATTAGTTATCTCAACTTAGCCAATTCAATATTTCATAATTAATTTCCCAATTAATTATCTAGATTAAAACCCCAATCTCTTATAACCAATTTCCCTAAATTAATTATCTAATAGGACTTCCTCTTAGACTCCTAATTAATTCCCCAATTATTCACCTATTTCAACAAATATTTGATAAATCAATTGGTCAATCTAATTAGCCCAATTTAAGAAAACAAATCACTGAAGGATTCTAGAAATTCAATAATTTTTCATATACATATGAATTCTAAAACTATGAGAATTAGATTTTTACCACCTACCTCGATTCATTGACAGATGTTTTCCCAATGGAAGATTCCAAAATCTGAGTAGCACAACTACATAGATCTAAGATTCCAAATCTAAATACCTAAATCAAGATATAACAATATCAAGATATAATCAATCTAGATCTATATATACAATCCTTGATCAAGATCTCACAAAATAGACTTAGATTTGAATAAAAAGAGGATAATCTCCACAAAAATATCAAGAGAATAATAAGAAAAGATCAGGATTTACATCAGGATGAAATGCACTTACTAGGAGAAAAGAAAATATCTTATTCAGGATTTGAATATTGAATAATAGAGGTCAAACTATCTTGGAACCCCTTCAGAAAGCCTTGGGGTCATCCAAAAAATGTCAAGAATAAGGCTTGGTCAAAAAGGGGGTGGTTTGGGGGTTTGAATAATTTTTAAAATAATTTTCATATGAAATAAAACCGTACACACAATTTTCCCTAGAAAGGAAACACAGTTAGGGAAACCACACACTAACCATGTGGAAATCACTATCTAGGGTTGCAAGATTACCTGAGTTTAGGCACATGGTTTGTCAAACCATGCACAAACTATGCACAACCCCAATTTCCTAAAACATTCTTAAAACCCCACTCAAACACACTCCAAAACATAACTCTAAACAAAGGTACTTAAATACAACCAAAATTACTTGAACACATGCCTGAGATGACTCAAAAGAAGGTTGGGATCTTACAATATTATTAATAATATATACAATATACAATATCTATACATATATATTATTGATAATATGAATATATTGTTATTAATATATAAAATATACAATATACAATATATTCAACAAAGATAATATACAATATATGTACAATATATACATACAACATATATTGTTTAGAATATATATTGTATACAATGTAAAATATAAAATATAAAATATACAATATATACAATATATACAATATTATTTTTAACATATACAATATACTATATATATTGTATATTATTGTATATAAAATATATTATATTATTTTATCATATATATATATATATAATATTATTGTTATATTTTTTAATTTATACAATATATACTTTAATGATAAAAATAAATAAAAAAATTATTATTAGTATATTATAAACACACAAACACACAGAAACATAAACAATAACTATCTTAAGACCCATACTAGTTTCCATGTTAGATGTCAATCCATGGTAAACCCTTCAGATTTTTATTTTCATCCCAAGGATGTGTTAATTATTACTTTGAAGTTGGTGGCTATAGAAGGTGGTGTGTCTCAAGATCTCCAAGTTCCATCGGGTTCATTTTATGTAGAAAAGAATGATACATTGAACCCTTAAAGGAATCTTGATGGATTGAAGATTAATTCTTCATGAAATGAGGTTTTTTATATTTAGAATGCTTCAATATTGTTGTATAAGTATATTACTAGGAATGGATCCATCACCTTTGTGTAAGTGAACCCAAATATTTTAGAAGACCATATTGAGGAGTGAAAATTTTCCCTCCTTGCCCAAATCTTGGTTTCTCAGAAGGATTCCCCATGGAAGCAGGATGACCTGAGGATCCGACTTCATCAGTGTTGGGGATTTTGTGATTATAGATATTTATCAATTATTTAAGGTTGTCTATCATATAGTATTTACTTCAATGAAGGTCAAAAAAATTTCTTGGAGTTTCAGCCTGATTCCTCTAAAACCTGGGTTTCTTAACTTTGGACAATGGGATTCCGTCTCTAAACTTTTTTCATACAGGATCTCTTATACTAAATCATAGATTAGATTTAGGTGATTTATTTGGTTCTTATGGAATTCATAGATCCTGTGCGAAGTCTCCACTATAGTGGGGACTCCAATCAACAATGAGAAGGAGACCGAGCGAGCTCTGTATGGCAATTTTTCTAGGGTATTAGTAGATATTTATCTTTCTTATGATCTCATTAGATTTGTTTCTTAGTTTTGGTAGATTTATTGCTGGATTTATTGATTAAATTTGAGGGGGTTCATGAGTTTTGAGTAAATTTCCTCTGTATTTGGTACTCCTTTTCATAATGCCATACGAGCTTGAAATGTTTTCATTATAATAAATCAGTCCATGTTTCTAATCAATTAAATCTTAAGTGTCTGACTGGTGAGGATCATATGGTGTGGCATCCGAGCCCCAAGAGAGGTATGTAAATCCTAAATCATGTATATAATGATAGATTTGCCCCTACCTTTAAAGTTCATGCTATAGGGATCTATTTCTTTGTTTATGTAGTCAAGGAAGGGGTTGTGAATTCTGATCTAGGAGATCCTATTGTGATGGAAAAATCTCTTCATAGTGGGAGTCCTATACAATTTAATGTTTATGTGTCTTATCATAACTCCTTTGAACATTTTATTCCTTATACTACTATCCAAAACCTTTGGGGCTGATAATGTTGGACACTGGTGTTGGAGACAAGGCTCCCAGTGTGTTTGATGTTAGACTAACAGGGGGGGTATGTTGTGTCACATTAGTGGACCCAAAGGCATCATGGACCAACATTTCTACTAATTAATAGGAGAAAAATTCTGATTATGAGGTTACTATTCAATATGTAGGAGAACATGACATGAGGCAAGAACTACTTGTTTTCATTTAAAGAAATGGGAAGTCTAATGTGATGTATAAAGAGGGTTTCCAGTTGGTCATTCCTAGAAATCCCAAGGCTCCTCCAATTTTACATTCAAATGTTTAGATTGATGGGAACAAAAATGAGCAGGTGATCAATGTGGATCCCAAATATGTATATATGGAGATGCATAAAAAGGATATTGTGGCATCCCATTTGGGTGCGACCCTAATTATTTTAAAAAATAGGCAATGGGTTGAGGTAGCTGATTTGAAATATTCCCCCTTGTAGTTTGAGCATCCAATTAACAATCCCTCATACAGAACTGGTGATTGTTATAAGAATTTGGTGGTCTCTTATCCACCCCATTTTATTAATTTAATGAAAAATGAATATGTATCTTTTATCAGTGCTTCATATGAGGAATGTGATACAGAATGATTAAAAAATTATAGTATCATAGCTTCAGAGGTCTAGGAATTTGAAATTCCCATTTCAAGCCTCAGTAAGGAAGTGACATAATGATATTTCTCGCAACTGGAAGTCATTTAATCATTAATGGAGTTGAAGGTATTTCATTTCAATGACTGTGTATAAGTGCATAAGTTTTTATCCATAAAATATGAAAATGAAATCCAATCCAATATATAAAATAACAATTGAGATATATCTTGTAAATTCAAGACATTCTCCACTCCAGAGGGCTCGTCTAAATCATAACCAGTTGAAAAATGGGAGGCCCTAAAATGGATCAAGACATAGTGGTGAGGCTGACACCAAAAAGAAAGAGGATGATATCCTAGGAGTTTGGGATCTAGAATTACTTGAATGAATTGTATTATTTGTTTATTTTGTTGTGGGAATTATATGACATGATGAATTACTTCCCTCTTTCCTTATACATGTTTATTTATTTAATAAATTCTGGGATCACAAGTTTGGTTTCCAAATCCATGGATGAGTTGTTTGAGTATAAACATATGTATGTATATATATATACAAAAAATTAATCTTAATAATAATAGATATAAGTATATTAAAAATATATTTGTTGACACTAGAAAATGCATCCCCAAAATTTTCCAAATGCTCCGATAAATGATCAAATAGAATATACCATTTCGTAAGTTTTGATTTGATAGGTCGTAGAGCCCAAACAGAGTTACAAATTAAGAGTTAAGGAAATTTGAAGTTGGGATGGAAAACTGGTTCACAAAGCCCATTCGCGATGCTAACTCCATGATCACGGAGTATATGAACGTGACTGGAGCTCCTGAGGCCCCACGCCGGTGCAAATCACCTCCTTCACGAAGATACCGTGGAGCAAAGAGGTGGGATGATCTGCGAACCCCTTTGACATTTGCAATCCGTTGCAGAGTAAGGAGGCAGAATTCTCCACGAACCCCTTTGACGTTTGTGAACCCACCATAGAGTGAGCCCTATCTTTGCATTGAGCGGGATATGCTTCGCGGCACCCCTGGCCTATAAATACCCAGCTCACCCCCTTCATACGAAGGGTTACACCACCCCTTCGGTGACTGATCTCTCCCATTTCGTGAAGCTCCTGAGCTCCGCCAAGTGATGCCCTTCACGACATTTTCAAAGTAGGGAGAACCTTCGGCTTTCTTGAGGCTTTGAGAGAAGCTTCTTTCATGAAGTTTCTCTGGGATTCTATGCTTCGAGAACATCTTCCTTTGCAAATATGCTCCGTTAGTCCATTCACCATGAGAATCTTCCTTCACAAAGCTACTCTGAGAGTCCATGCTCTGCTAGAATATTTCCTTCGCAAAACTGGTCCACAAGTCAATGCTTCGGATGAAACTTTCCTTCACGAAGAAACTTTGTGAGACCCCATTCCCCACAATTCCCTTTTCTCTGTGAATTACTTCTCGATGACCAATCCTGTGCGAAGCTCCTACCTTCGCACCCACCAGTCCATACCATGGGGGCTGCGTCCCCAATCCCCCACTTGGGGTTAGTGCCAAGCTATGGTCCGGGCCCTCCGGGATGGTCCCTTCACTACCTTCACTGACCCCCATGAAAAATGGAGAGTTACACCGCAAAATTTTCAGGCCAGGGTGTCATCATTTTCCATTGTGCCCTTATGCGCACCCACCTTCAACCTATGGAATACCATGATTTGAGGTACTCCTCCACACACCATTAAACACCTTAAGTTGACATATTCCTCTTGGTTTGTTCCCATGATGTGAGTTTATATTATCATCAACAATTCCATGAGTACCTTGTGTCCAACCATTCCTCAAATAACTCATCCAAACCCGATCGCTTGGGTCATACACCAGGTTGAACCAGAAAGGGCCACTCTTGTGTAAGTCCCAACACCACCCATTGCTAGGCGCCTTCTGCCTAATAGTCATATCTATAAGACTTTAAACCATAGGGAACCTTATGTTCCTAAAATAGGATTCCTCTTTCTCTATACAAGATATGCCTTATTCCCAAAGCATGATATGCCAATAGTCCTATCTACATGACTATAAACTATAGTACACCCTATATTCCAATCATAGGATGCCTCTTGCTCCAAAAAAAGAGATGCCTTATGCTTCAAGCATAAGATTACTAATGCCATGATTACAATGGTGTAATTTCAAGAGAGTTGGAATCCATTCAAACATTCTATCACTCCACCTCATGCTTTGCATTCCCAACATTTTGATCTTCATCCAATTCCATGTCTGAAGGGACCCCCTAATAGCCTGGTCCCATGCTGCATCGGCTCACCTATCGTCTTGGTCCAACACCCTAGAAGACTTTGGATGACACTTTGAGTCAGGTCCTGTGTTTCAAACATGGTCAACCGTCAACCCTCATTTGTTTATCCCCATTTCAGGATAACATGATATGAATGTTGTGTTTCGAACATGGTCAACAATTATCCTTCATTGTCACGCCACCCTCACCATGTTCCAAATGTCAGGTATGTGATTCACACTTTTAATGTCCCTTTGTTTGGACTAATTCCAACACCCATGGAATTATTACTCTTATGAATTAGCATATAGGTGAAGGACTCAACCCACTATTGAGTTGGGATGACCTCATGTCCAGACATGAGGATGAACCCTGGGTATCTTTCTTG
This sequence comes from Viscum album, assembly GCA_963277665.1. Taxonomy (NCBI): domain Eukaryota; kingdom Viridiplantae; phylum Streptophyta; class Magnoliopsida; order Santalales; family Viscaceae; genus Viscum; species Viscum album. The sequence continues at coordinate 1,411,224,513 of OY728133.1, read as the reverse complement.
CATAACCCCATTCACCATTTTCGCTCCATAGTGGAACCCAAGAAGCTTCCATGCATAAGCCCCATTCACCATTGCCGCTCCATAGTGGCACATTGGAAGCTTCCTTACGTAAGCCCCATTCATCATTTTCTCTCCATAGTGTCACTCGGGAAACTTCCTTGAATAATCCCCATTCACCATTGCCGCTCAATAGCGGCACACATGAAACTTCTTTGTGTAAGCCCCATTCACCATTGCTGCTCCATAGAGGCACGCGTGAATCTTCCTTACCTAAGCCCCATTCACCGTTTCCACTCCATTGTGGCACCTGAGCATCTTCCTTTCATAATAACCATTCACCATTGCTGCTCCTTAGCAGCACACCGGTAGCTTCCTTGTGTGAGCCCCATCCACCATTGTCGCTCCATAACAACACCCAGAAAGCTTCCTTGCGCAAGCCCCATCCACCATTTCCACTCTATAGCAGCACCCGGGAAACTTCCTTGCATAAGACCCATGAACCATTGACGCTCCATGGCGGCACCCGAGTAGCTTCCTTGCGTAAGACCCACCACCATTGCCGCTCCATGGTAGTACCCAGGCAGCTTCCTTGCATAAGCCCCATCCACCATTACCTCTCCATAGTGTCACCTGGGCAACTTCCATGCATAAGACCCATCCATCCATTGCCGCTCCATAGAGACACATAGACTGCATCCATGCGTAAGCCCCATCCACCATTGCCACTCCTTAGTGGCACTCGAAAGGCTTCCTTGCATAATCCCCATTCACCACCCTTCATGGACGCACCTTTATGCCATGATTTTCAGGTCCTTTCCAACTATTGTTTCTCACACTGAGCACAAATCACGTGGGATTAGTGTTGTAAGCATTTATTATGGCATCCTCTCTGGGCATCCAAGAGTGTAATCCCCAACCACCTCCCCTAAACTATGAGGTCTTTGATCCATACCAAGGCAAGGTAGGTAGGAATCCTCCTTGAGGTTCAAGTCCACTATCTATTGGTACCAACCATCTCCATGTCGATTCACCAAAACCGCTCCTGAACTAAGTGGTCTTTGACCCTGGCCAAAGAATGGTTCGTAAGAAGCCTCCCTGAGGTTCAATCCCACAAACCATTGGTCCTAGATATATTCACATCGGATCACCAAAACCAAGCTGAACTATGGGGACTTTGATCCATTCCAAGGAAAGGTACATAAGAATCCTACCTAAGGTTCAAGACCAACAACCATTGGTTCCGAACCCCCTTCACTTCGAACCATCTTCATCCCACATGACGTTAAACTGCATGCCCCCTTTTCATCCTGCATGACATTAAACTGCATCTACCATCCTAAACTAAGGGGGCTTCGATCCTTGTCTCCTGGATAAGGTATGTAGGAAGCCTCCATGAGGTTCAAACCCATCCAACGGTAAGCTGTTGTGACCCCATCTAGTGTTTAGATATTTCAACCCCATCCAATGGTAAGTCATTGTGACCCCATCCAGCAGTAGGCCGTTGTGACCCCATCCAGCGGTATGCCTTTGTGACCCCATCCAGTGGTAAGCTGTTTCAACCCCATCCAGTGGTAAGTCATTGTGACCCCATCGAATAGTTATCCGTTGTTCCCCCAATAAATGGTTATCCATTGTAACCCCAACCGATGGTAAGCCGTTGTGCCCCCAATCGATGGTAATCCCTTGAAGTCCCCAATCGATGATAAGACATCTTCAGATGAACTACGTACACAATGATTCCATACCATTGGGATATGTAGGAACCCTATTTATGGTTCGAGACCATCACTCATGACTCATTCAGATCTACCTCTTGATCCCATGTGTTTTGGAAAGATCATGCCCCAACCTGGAGGTTTTATTTCATCCATATCCCATCCATGCGTCCATTCTCACGGGCCGCCTCCTCAAGTGTCCCATCGTCCCACCGAACTACACGGACTTTGATTCCATTCAACATGGATATGTAGGAAGTATCTTCATGGATCAATCCCAACATCACCATCATCCTAATGTCAGTTCCATCTCATTATCCTTCAGCTTCATTAAACTCTCCATCATCTATCTTTATTCTTACCCGAGCCACCACATCCTAGTGGGATCCTGTCATCCACCTCCTCGCTGCAAATAGAAGTTCTTGGAACTCTTTCCTTGTGTAAAACCGATCATGTATCTGGGTTTTTGTGCTTTATCTACACCCTAATTCATCACCCCTTTGAACTACATGGGTTTTGATCCCTGTCGTCTACACAGGGTACGTAGGAAATCTCCCTGATGTTCAATCCCAACTAATGGTAAACATTGGTGTCCCCATTCTAGGGATCACTCTCCCTGATCCTCCCTCATTAGTGTTCATATTAGACATTACGGTGTGACATCTCCCCTCTATGGGATGCCCCACCTTAGATCTTTCCTCATTGGGAGTTTTGATCCATCCATCTTCTAGGTGTTCCCTCCTTGGGATGTACCAATCTGATCCATCTCTATGGGATGTTCTGATCACTCTCATTACATCTTCGCAAGACATTAAATTCATGGCCTACCTCGTGTTAAACATGAGATGCCTGAGGAAAACCTCGGAAGACACACCTTTCGCGTAGCTATCTCTGCTAGAGGTTAAACACGTGACATAACCTTTGTTAAACATGGTAAGCTTAGGAAAACCTCAGAGACATGCCTCCGGCATAAGATACCCCACGACTGACGTGAGATGCCTCGAGTTCTGTACCCTTGAGATGCCCTCTTATAAAGAAGAATAAAGGTTCCCCAATGTCCATGCAACCATAGATGCCACGACATGCCTGATGTTATCATCTTCTCCGACCGAAGGTTGCAACCATGGCATAACCCCGTGGAATGTCCTGACAGAAGTAGTGTAATTAACTAGTGCCAACAAAGATATGGCACTTGGAACGAGATTCACGAACCATAACTTAATCTTTAAGGGTGACCTGAACTTGGTGATGAATTCTGAGGAGGAATCCATGGAAGGAAGAAACGACATCCTATCATCCCATTTTGATCAAGCAGAAAACATCCTTGAATAAGCAATAGATGCTTCCCACCGTTAGAAAGTGGGAATGCAGGACAAGAGCTACACGTCATCCACAGATGGATGCACGTGCCCCGACAAAAGCGTCGTAAGAAATATTATATTTAATATATATTATTAATATATTATAATTCTTTGATATGCAGTATATATATTATTAATATGTTATTGACATATACAATATATATTTCTAATAATAATTATATTATAAACACACATATATATAAACATAAATGTTATTAATATATAAAATATATATTATATATATAAACATATTATATATATATATAATTATAAACACACACACACACATATTTTGTATATATATAACATATTATAAACATATATATAATATATTATTGTTAATATATACAATATACAATATACAATATATATTGTTAATATATATTTATATATATTGTTGTTAATATATAAAATATTCAATATACAATATATGTAAAATATATACATACAATATATATTGTATACAAAATATACATACAATATACAATATATACAATATTATATTTAACATATACAATATGCCATATATACACGCACGCACACACACACACTATATATATATATATTGTATACAATATACAATAAATATAATATTATTTTTAACATATATAACATACAATATATATTAATTATATATACAATATATTATTTTATATATATAATATTATTATTATATATATTTTATATATATATTAATACATAAAATATATATGATTAATCAATAAACATAAAAATATATTATAAACATACACACACACATAAATATTATTATCTTTGTTTTCTTAAAAACATTGATAAATTAAAATTTAGCTACATTTTAAAAGGATTCTAAAATACCATCGTTAATTTATCCATGATTTCCAAAAAATGTTTCTAAATTCTGCATTAGCAACATTTTATAACATCACTTAAAATGTCCTTAATTTAGAAAGTTTTCTAGAAAATGTTACTAAACTCAAAATTGTCAACAATTTGAGAAAATGTTGCTAAAAAACATTGCAAAATGTTTTTTTAGTGACCATGTGATCACTTTCCATTAAAATTCACCCCAACCTTATACTTGATACATTATAATACATTACATAAATAATGATCGAATTTGGAAGGATAAGAACAAGTTCAAAAATCAACCTCACCTACAATTCCTAAAAATATATTTTTCATTTCTAATTCTAATCAAACATCACCCCCTTTTAAGTCAAAGCTATCAAGGGTGATGCCAACCTATAGAAGTCATGAATGAATTGCCTATAATATCTAACTAAACATAAGAAGATTCTAACCATGAACACATTTGTGGACCATTCCCAAGACATCATCAATTATATTTTATTAGGATCCACTAAGATTCCCTTATTAGACACCACATGTCCCAAAAATCCCACTTCATAGATCCAAAACTAATATTTAGTCAATTTTTTATAAAGGATATATTCTTTCATGTTTTCCAAAACAATTACTGGACAATATTTATGCCCCCCCTCTATCTTGGAATACACTAGAATATCATCCAAAAACACAATAGCAAATAAGCCAGGATAAGGGTGAAAAATTTGGTTCATAAAGGCTGTGAAAACCACTAGATATTTAGTAAGTTTGAATGGAATAACAAAATACTCATAGTTCCCATACCTACTCGTAAAAGTGGTCTTTGGGATATCCAATTCTGAAACCCACAACTTATGGTTTCCCAATATCAAATTGATTTTTGAAAACCACCATGATCCTTTGAGATGACTAAAGAGATCATCAATAATGGAAATAAAGTATTTATTCTGTATGGTCACCTAGTTGAGTTTTCTACAATCAATGAAATTTTGGAGGCTTATATATACCTTATTTTCAAAGAGAACTGGTGATTCCTAAGGTGACACACTTGGTCGAATCAATCTCTTTCCATCATGTTATTATAAAAATAATTTCAACTTCTTTATCTTGAAGGGATATATATGATAAGATGGAAAATATATGGGTAACCTCACTGGATGTAAATTGATAGACAAATCTACCTCATGTTGGGATGGAAATCCATAAAATCATTTGGAAAGAACTCTTGATACTTGTTTATCACCTCTAGAAGCTAACTATGTTAAAAACTAACCCACTGGGGCCAACCTAGATGATGATAAGTCAAGTGTGACAACCCCAATACCACCTGAAATAGGCCATGGGTTGGTGACTAGTGTCAAGTAGGAATATCACACACAAGGGAGGCATTTTCTAAAGTACCTACACGCACACAAAAATTACAAAGCCTATACAATACTGATATAAAATTATAACTTATATAAATTCATTCATACATATATATCCCATAACTAGAGTATGAAAAAGTATTGAAAGTGGTAAAGTGGTCAAATAGAATCCCACCAAAAACTGAAAAAGAGCCTAACCTACTCAGGAAGAGGGGACTGCTATCAAATGTAACACTGGTATGAACCTCAGTCAATCTCGCTGAATACTATGATCCACATAATCCTTGTCCTCCCAGGACCTCATCAAATGGACTATCGTATGTATAAGACATGAAAAATGTTGGAAGATCCCATGTAGGGATGAGTATAACAATACCCAATATGACACCCATAAATAACTATGCAAAAGCATCAAGAGTAATAATCAAATAAATATACAAATATTCCAATCAATGTATGAGTCATAATGATAATCACAAAAAACCAAGATATAATCATTACAATTAACTGGTCTTTAGAGGTATTAACCAATACTGCTAGAAATAGGATTATGCTTGAATATTCAAGGTAACGCTCATCTGGAAGGACTTGATCCAAAAGCCACGCTGTCACTGATGACACTCATATGAGAGGTTGTGATCAGTTGGCCTTTCTAAAATATACTCACCAGATCTCTACAGATCATGATGGATAGATAGTGGATCACACCCAGGACTACTGTGGGACACCACCAACCCTACCAGATCAATATTCTAGATAGGTTATCAATGTATTGTTCACAATGGTCGTACTGAAAACACAAAACCAACTAGGGAATGATATAATAGTGGATCCCACCCCAGGCTTCATGGAGGGATACTGAAAACTCTATCTAAAATAGAACCCATAGAGGGGACAAAAATCATTTTATAAGATTGTAATACCATATTATACCCTTATAGAGATGGACCAAAGGGTCACAATCAACTAGATATGGTTTATACTGAAGAGGCAGAGGGCCATATAGTACCATAGAAAAAGTACATGGCATGTACTATTAGTACGTTGCATGTCTTGTTTTCCATGTGTGTTCCTATGTCTCACTATCTGACATGTTATGTAAATATCCATATAAACCAAATCTTTTTAGGGGTACATGGTGTGTAGAGGTTGGGTTTTCACTCGACATACTTCCTGCCCATGACCTTATACATATGGACATACCTGTGTATATCTGGTTGTTCCCATGTACTGTATTTGTGCCTATGTACTTGGCCATGTGTGATTATAGGGCTACACCCATGTACTCTACCCATACCCATGTGCTTGTCCCTGTTCTCACCTATGTAAACTCTAGGGTACATCCCGATCTACCAGCACCAGATCACACAATATGTGACACGTTTCACATGATGTGTGATATTTTTCTTTACATATAAACCATAGAACCATAGCTAGGGCCCCACATGGTGCATTTTCTTTGGGGTACACTCTGCGTAATGTGGCATTTTCTATAATCCTATTATTATTTCATGATTATTATGATTTCACCACTTCTTCCACTACTCTAGACATTATTTTTCCCATGAAGTCCAGATCGGGCCTTTATTAGGCCTCACCATGATTGGTGGATGAATTAAGGTCACCAAATCAGATTGGGAAAGCTCCTCTGTCAGAACACGCCATTATCAAAATCCAAACTGAAAATTAGTAACATCTAATCTGATCAAATATCCATTTCCATCATTTCACACTATTATTGTGTTGTCAATCCGATATGTAAACCTACAGTGTCAATCCATTTATCCAAAATGTGATTGTGCAATGATCACCTACTAGGTAATCATGGAATCACTTGTTAAAGAAACACTGACGATGAACATGTGAAGATTGGAGGGGGGGGGGGGGGGGCGAGGTACAAACAAAAAAATTATGATAAAACCTCACATTTTGTTTGGTTTGGACTTGATTAATTTTAGTTATAATTATAAATGAGGTGTAAGAAAATAATATCAATCCCCCACAACCCAAGAATAAAAAACTCGCACCCGTACAACATGATCCACCATCGAATAAAATTATTAGAAGAATTGATTTTTGTTAATAATGGGATAATAAATAGAGGATAAGTACACAAAAAAACTTCCTACCTTTGGTTAAAATTAAGTGATGATAAATAATGAATCTGTGTTTTTGTTGTTGGTGAGATCCTCAAATTGCATTGGAGAAAATGATCCTCGGCCCATCATCATCATTCTCTAAGATCTCATCCATGATATCCTATCAAATTCCCATGGTTATGGGTCTAACCTTAATATTTTTTTTCACAAAAGTTTTATGTAGTTGAGTATTTAGGTTTAGGATTAATTAGAATTTAATGAATGAATGAATTTATTTAATTATTATTTATCCCTTGGTAATGCTCAACCCAAGTGCATGGCATGATCCAATTTTATGTCAATCATAGAAAAAAATCCATGTTCTAAACTCAACGGAGGTCTCATATTCCCCATTTGATTCCCTATTTGATAGTTATTCACCTATTTTAGGAAAATTGTGTGTGCGTGATATTAATATGTTTAATATTTTTATAATATGAAAATCATGATCATCCGACCATAGAATCATATTTTGTATTAGAAAATATCTCCAAAAATATTATTTGATATATTACAATGATTAAATGAGAAAAATGGATATGTTAAATTCTCCCCACCTTAGGGATTTTAATCCTGAAAAGTAAAAAATACTACTAAAAATGATGTGGGTACTGATTTTGCATATAGGTCTCCTGCTCCTATGTAATATCTTGATGATTCAAATACTACCACTGGATACACACCAATATAATCCCTTAACCATAATGGATCTTCTCCTACCAATCCCAAATCTCTAATGACTACTCTGAAACTATTTCTCCATCCTTGATATCCAACTTTTCCTAGTCGATAACACATGATGGGTCATGTACATACCTCCTTATCTTTGAACTATGGAATATGTTATGTACCTAGTCCAACTATGGTGGTAGATCCAAGAGGTATGTCACCTCATCTACTATATTCAATATTTGGAAGGGTCCAATGAATCTTGGAGATAGCTTGCCACCTCATCCAAATCCCCAAAATCCACATCGAGATGGTACCTTTAAGAATACATGGTCTCCCTCCTTGAAGTCCAAAGTCCACTGTTATTAGTCTATATAGGACTTATGATGACTTTGTGTAGTCTTCATCTACTCCTAGATTATTTTCACATTATCTATCATAACTTTCACTATCTATGGTCCCATGAGCACAGACTCACCTGGATTAGTCTAATATAGTGGTGACCTACATGATCACCCATAGAAAGACTCAAATGGTTCTATAACTATGGTGGAAGGGTAGTTGTTTCTATATGAAAACTCCATCAAGGGTAGGTGATCCACCCAACTACGGAAAAATTCCAACACGCAATCCTGAATCATGTCTTTCAGAACTTAAATGGTCTGCTCATTATGACTTTCTATCTGGGGGTGACACACTATACTTAAACACAAATGAGTCCCAAAGGCCTTTGAAAATACTCACCATAATCTTGAAATGAAGGGAAAATCAAGGTTTGAAATGATCTTTGATGGAACCCTATGAAGCTAGACTATACCCTGCATGTAAATGATTCCCAAGCTCTCTACTGAACTCTACTATCATATAGATAGAAAGAGGGATAACCTAGTGAGTTAGTCTATGATCACCCAAATGGAATCGTGTCATATGGATGTTTATGCTATACCAATAATTAAGTCTATTGATATACCATCCCAATTCAAATATGGAACCTCAAAGGGTTGAGCTAAACCTGATATAACATGGTTATAAACCTTCATCGACTGAAAAGTGAGATACTAAAAGACAAAATATGCTACACACTTCTTCATACCTGGCCAAAAAAATAGACATCAAAGGTCCTAGTTCCACTTATACAAACCTATATATATATATATACTTAAATGGTATATATGAAAATACCTCATTAACTCCACACACATCATCAATGGAAATGTTTGCCATCCTTAGAAAAGGATGACAGGCTCCCCATAATCTGAAAATACTCCAGGAGCACATCAAATCGATATTTGAGTACCTAAATATAACGAACCATACTTTAAATACATTGTTAGTACTTCAAAATTGAAGTACACTTATTACAACATATAAAAAAACCATGAAAGGACCGTATAGGTATAATGTCTTTAGAAACTGGGAAACATAAACAACTGGTTCATAAAGCATCTAAACCGTCTCCCATTTATTTCATCATATCTATAGTCCCTTTTGGCATATCTTACTTAATAACCTTCATCCTGACCTATGGAAAAGAAAACATAAAATGGTGAGCTCAAATTCTCAGTAAGGGTAAACAAAAGAAATATCAATCACATCATATTCATAAGAACATAACATTTTGGAAATCTTAACATGAAAAAGAGATCATAATATCATAACATGGGACAAATCATAGTAGTGAAATGTAATCCCAATAATCATAGCTTGAATCATGAAACTTTGTGGCATACAAACATAATCATATAGAATCATTTCTTATTAGTAAAGACTCATTTCCAAGACTATCTTAGTGGACAAAGTTCATTTTTGAACTGAGTTTACTCCTCATTTCAGTCCTGTTTCACTGAACCGGTTTAACCTGCCGTTCCAGCCATGTCTATCTAATGAGATATAAAATCTTTACCCAATGCATTGGAGGGAGATATAGGTCCCACCCATCTCATAATGATAACATTATTATGTGTGCCACAAAATCATAAATCATACATCATAGCTTAACCCATGTAATAAAAATGGGATTCTTAAACATCGTGACATCATAAAACAATTCATATAAGATAAAGGAATTCATAAAAATAATTCCATCACAACATAATAAAATCAATGTAATAATAGGGATAGAAACAGAACCCTATATTATCTTAGATGGAAAATAATTTTGATAAACCACTTGAACTCCGTTCTTGAGGAAAATATCCTTTATAATTCAAAAACACTTTTCCATTATTAACATGTCATTTAATTCTAAACTAATAGAAGTTGATTAAAAATAAACTTGAAAACTTTTAAAGGAAGCTTCTTGGAAATAATTTTTTAAAAATCTATTCATGCCGTATAAGTTAAAAAACATTCTTCTCGTACTTTTGTCGGAAAATTCAAAAAGTACCTCGTACGAAAAATGACAAAAGATTCCTTTCATATCTTTTACTAAAAACTCACCGAAGGGTAAAATTGAATATAAACTATTTTATAAGGATATAAATATTACATATTTAGGAAACATTTATGTGGATGATAAAATACACCCTAGTAAATTCCAAAGTATAAACAATCTCGGAAAAAAATGAGATTGTGATATTTCCCTTACCTTAGTTCCGATTTTCTTTGTAAGTGTCCGAAACTCCTGTATAATGATTTAAATAATGTTATTGACTTATTCAAGAGTCATAATTGATGTTATGATATCATATATGGTCATATTCCTAGCTTCTTATTAGTAATATTTCATTACTACTTGTTATTCGGGTGTTTATTACTTTTTGTTCTTATGCGTGTTTTGTCGAATAAATTATTATTCTCCTTTTTAGGTTATAGATACCTCATTCACAGAATGGTATTAGTGTAATATATATCATATTCATTCATTCAATTCATTTATATAACCATTATGCAATGAAGATCATGTAGAACGAGTCGCGTCACATCGTGGAGACGGTATTCCGTACGTACGCACGAGCGATGATATCGTTCCCATGATCGTCGAATTGTATTGGAGTGTATGTATAATATTTCAGAATCAATATCACATTATAATAATGATATATATTCATTATTTACACCATTATACCCATCCAAGAAAGGTTGTGGTGGAAAATAGATTACACCACGACGTGGAGATGGTATTTCGTACGTACGCACGCGCGGTGATTTCTTTTTCTGTAGGATGGATAAGAGGTGAAATAGGGTTGTTTCATATTTATAATAACATATAATTATATGAGGGATACTGATGTTATTACCTCATAATGAAACAACTAAGTAAGAAGAAGTTGAAGAAGAAAGAAATTGGAAAGGATCAGTAATGGATATTACCGCTTCTTTGATGTGCCTCTTCTTAACCTCCTCTTAGGGCACTAGGATTGGCCTTTGAAGAAGGACAGTACCTCTAGGATGTATTTAGGGAAGTGGGGATGTAAAATGGTCAGGGGTTGACTGAGCTTGAAGGCTCAAAGTGGTGTGAGGAAGAGAGGGAGGAGGTGCCCTTTTATAAGGGAGGAGAGGGGTACCTTTGGAAAAACTAAAAATATGTTTTTATTATAAAGTAATATTCGGGTTTAAATAGCTCCAAATTGATTTATTTCGAAGATAATGTGGGGATGGGTCGAAAGTATCTCATCCAATAGAATTTAGACAAGTTTAGGTTTCTATTTTAACCATATCATTTAGATTTAACTTTAAGATAAATAATTTTACTCTTACCTTGTCTTCTTGTTTTCTTACACTATAAGGTTAATAAACATACTATAACAAGCCAAAAGAACCCCAAGTTGTTTATTATTAATATATATAACCTTATCTAAGTCATGTGGAATAAAAATAGATTTTTAAGAATAAAATATCAATTAATAATAAAATATTTGTTTTAAAAACTATTTTATGTCAATTTTGACACTATTTAGTAATTTTTTTTTGAAAAAATTATAACAGAATGATTAGTTCGACCAAAGTTAATTAAATCAATAATAACATGTCATATTAACCTATAAAATTAGTGGAATTCATAAAAAGTCTCAGATTACATTTATTTGGGTATTTATAACATCAATTATGTTATTATTTCATTAATAATATAATTACTACATCATCATTGTGTTATAAATAAACTAAATTATTTAAAGTCTAAAAATTACAAATAAAATACCATTATATATGAAATCTTTTTATCTTTCTAATTAATATTTATAGTCGAGTTTATCTTATGTATAACCCTATATTAAAAATGTTTTACTTATTAAACTTTGATTTTAACTATTTTAACCCTTCTTTAAATAAATTAATATTAAATGTCCTAATCTAATCCAAGTGGGCCTAAATGATCATATTTTATTCACAAGGGTGTTTTTGGTCGAATTACACTTATCCAATAAAATTAGGACATGTTTTAGAGTAATAATAATATCATTTTTACCCTTAATTAACCTATTTACTTTTAACCGTGGTAAATAAAAGTAAAAAGTTACTATTCACCAAAAATTATTTTCATCTCATTGAACCAAATTTTACTTACTGACATCAACCGTGTCTCTTGGATTTTTGAAATTACACTCACAGAAGTGGTAAATTAAGTTTTATGTAAATTTGCAAATTCTCCTAGGAGGTGGGTAAAAGACGGTGAAAAGTTCAATAAAATTTTTATATATCTAAAATTATTATAAAATTACTCCAATGAATTAAATTGAACTTATATAAGTATTATGTATCAATTTTGAACTAAAATAAATTTAAATAATATAAATAATTATTTAAATAAAAATTCATTTTTTAAATATTAACCTAGTGTTTTCACTGTTCATCAAAAATTGAAAGTTTCCAGAAAAATACCAAAATTTCACACTAGGATAATTTCGATATTCCAAATCCAAAAATGAAGTCCATTTTAAAAAATAAAATTTACAAAATTTCAAAAATTGGTTATTACTATTCATAACGGCTAGTTTTAATAATATTTAAATAGCATATCGTTGTTTAGTGAAACTCGGTATTGCGTACGACGCAAGCTATTGAGGAAGGTTGCGATTGCGTGTAAAGCAAGCCAAGAAAGTGTTGTGTGTAGTGAAAGATTCCTTTGATGATTTATATAACATAAAAACAAAATATTTCTCATAAAAGTCTCAGTTTTTACATTCTACCCCCCTGAAAATGAATTTCACCCTAAAAATGCGTTACTTTGTAAAAAACAGATGAAGATACCTCTCCTTCATCATATCCTCAAGCTCCCATGTAGCTTCTTCTAATTGGTGGTTCCTCCATAAAACCTTCACAAAGTGAGTGGTCTTGTTTCGTAGGACTTTTTCACTACGATCGAGAATCTCTATCGGCTGTTGTTCATAAGAAAGATTTTGTTATAGTGGTACAACTTCTGAGCTGAGTACATGTGAAGGATAAGGTATGTAATTTCTCAGGAGAGATACATGGAACACATCGTGAACTTGAGAGAGATTCAGTGGAAGCGCCAATTGGTAAGCTACCTTCTCAACATGATCCAGTATTCCTAAAGGACCGATATACCTAGGGCTCAGCTTTCCCTTCTTTCCAAATCTCATTACTCTCTTCCAAGGATATATTCGTAAGAACACTTCATCACCCACTTCAAACTCAAAGTCTTTTCTTCGGTTGTTGGCATAACTTTTTTGTCGACTCTGAGCTGCTCTTATGTGTTGTTGAATAGATCGGACCTTTTCTGCCATCTCATCTACAAGATCATGTCCTAATAGCTTTCTTTCCCCAAATTTATCCCAGCAAGTTGGAGTCCTGCATTTCTTTCTATAGAGAGATTCATAAGGAGCCATCTGAATACTGGAGTGAAAGCTATTATTATAAGAAAACTCCACCAAAGGTAGGTGTTGATCCAAACCTCCTTTTAAATCCATAGAGCAAGCTCTCAACATATCTTCTAGAGTTTGAATTGTCCTCTCAGACTGACCGTCTGTCTGAGGATGATAAGTAGTGCTGAAACTCAACTCTGTATCCAGAGTATGCTGAAGACTTCGCCAGAACATTGAGGTAAACCTCAGATCCTAATCAGATATAATAGAAAGTGGTACTCCATGAAATCTTACCACTTCCTTCACATATATCCTGGCAAGCTGATCCAGTGAGAAATCCTCTCTAATAGCGATGAAGTGTGCCGACTTTGTAAGACGATCAACTATGACCCAAATAGAATTATTGCCTTTGGAAGTTTTAGGAAGCCCTGTGACAAAGTCCATAGTGATGTTTTCCCATTTCCATTCGGGTATTGGTAATGGTTGTAACATCCCCTTAGACTTCTGTCTCTAAACTTTAACATGCTGACAAACCAAGCATCAAGAGAAATATTCAGCAACATATCTTTTCATGCCATCCCACTAGAAGTACTTTTTCAGGTCCCTATACATCTTTGTGCTTCCAGGATGAATAGAGAATGAAGAATTATGAGCCTCATCCAATAGCTCCTTCTTTATTTTGGGGATAGGAGGAACACAAACCTGATTTCTTAACTTTATTATCTGATCACAATCAAGGTTGAATTCAGGAACATTTCTCACCTTCTTTTGTAACTCTACATCTTCTTTCTGTGCCTCTTTAATCTTCACATGTATAGATGGTTGAACATTCATTAGAGAAAGATAAGATTTTTCCCCTTTCATTATAATTACAAGATCCATCCTTCGTAGATCCATAAATATTGGATCTTTTGTGATCATCATCATGGATAAGATAGCATGGTCTTGTCGACTTAATGCATCTGCCACCTTGTTTGCTTTCCCAGGGTGGTAATGAATTGAGCAGTCGTAATCCTTAATCAGCTCCAACCATCTTCTTTGGCGCATATTCAGCTCCTTTTGTGTGAAAATATACTTTAAACTTTTATGATCAGTATAAATTTCACACCTTTCTCCATAAAGATAATGCCTCTAAATCATTAATGCAAATATTACCGAAGCTAACTCCAAATCATGAGTTGGGTAATTTTGCTCATGGATTTTCAACTGTCGTGAGGCATAAGCTATCACCATATCATTTTTCATAAGAACACACCCCAATACCTTCTTGGATGCATCACTATAGATCACAAACCTTTCTCCACTACAAGGCAGTGTGAGCACAGATTCACTAGATAAACTTCTTTTCAACTCCTTGAAATTCTCTTCACATTCCACCGTCCAAACAAACTTAACTCCTTTCCAAGTCAACCTGGTGAGTGGATTAGATAATCGTGAAAAATCTTTCACAAAACATTGATAATATCCAGCCAAACCAAGAAAACTTCAGATCTCAGTTACTGTTGTTGGTCTCGACCATCTTTTGATAACCTCTGTTTTTTCTGGATCCATAGATATCCTTTCTTTTGAGATTATGTGACCCAAAAATGAAACTTTTTGAAGCCAAAATTCACACTTGGTAAATTTAGCATAAAGCTTCTACTTTCTCAGGGTCTTCAATACAATTCTCAAGTGATCAACATGTTCTTCCTTGCTCTTTTAATAGACAAGAATATCGTCTATAAAGACTACCACAAACTGATCAAGATAGTATCTAAAGACTCTATTAATCAGATCCATGAAGATAGCAGGGGCATTAGTAAGACCAAATGGAATCACTATAAATTCATAGTGTCCATACCTTTTATGGAAAGCCGTCTTTGGTATATCCTCCCTTTTGACCCTTAATTGATGATACCCTAAACGAAGATCAATCTTGGAAAATTATTGAGCTCCGCGTAGTTGGTCAAATACGTCATCAATGCACAGGAGAGGATATATGTTCTTGATAGTGATCTTGTTAAGTTCTCGACAATCAATGCAGAGTCTCATTGATCCATCTTTCTTCCTAACAAATAGAATAGTTTCTCCCCAAGGTGATGCACTAGGGCGTATGAATCCCTTATCAAGATTCTCTTGGAGTTGCTTCTTCAATTCCTGCAACTCAATTGGGGCCATTCTATGAGGTGTCTTTGAAATAGGAAAAGCACTCAGTACGATTTCAATTGAAAACTCAACTTCACGATTTGGTGGAAGACCCAGCAATTCCTCCGGAAAGACATTATCAAATTCTGATACAATGGGCACATTCTTAATCGTGAGTTTCTCACCAACCATTAGATATAAATAACCTTCATTTAGTGGAATCAAGACCCATAAGAAGGAAGAAATTTCCACTGGAAGGTTATGTTCATCCTTGCATCGATAGACGATCAAAGATTGATCTGGAATATGAAATGTGACTTCCCTTATTTGGAAATTGATATGAGCTCCATATAAGAAAAGGAAATCCATGCCAAGAATCACATCAAATTCCACTATAGGGAGGATCACAAGATTTCCAGGAAGCACTTTCCCACAAACTTCAATTGGAGAAGAATTATAAACTTTTGATGCGACTATTGTGCCATTAGGGGTTGTCACAGCTAACTCAACATCTAATTGTTGAGGTAATATGGTGATACCCTTAGAAAATTCTTTAGAAATAAATGAGTGGGTGGATCCAGAATCAAATAAAACATTTGCTACTTTAGAGTGGATGGTAAGTGTACCTTTCACCACATCGTTATCGTACTCCACATCACTGATAGAAATTGCATGTGAATTTCCTTTGTATTTAGCCTTAAGATTTTGTTGATGTCAATCATCATCCACAAACCGTATATTAGGGCATTTATTGGCATAATTCCCCATTTCCTTGCACTTGTAACATTGAAGTGTAAGAGGTGCACTCAGTGTAGCCTTTTCTTTGTTCACATCACTAGAAATCTTCTTCCCATCATTAAAGCATTCAAATGACCGATGACCTTCCTTTCTACATTTGAAACATTTACTTGTTCCTTTAAGACAACTCCCTCTATGATTCTTTCTACACTTTGAGCATAAGGGAAAACTCATCTTCTTTTCAGTGTGCTCTTTAGATTTTCCTTTGAATTCCATTTTCCTCTTCTTATCAAACACATATGACTAATGGGTTACTACAATCTCCATCTAAACTTTGAGAGCACATCGAATGATTTCATCATAGCTATTGAAGTCCCTTATGGCTAACTCCCTTCGAAGACTTGGTTTTAAGCCACTAAAGAATCGATCGATCTTACTCTCAGGTTGGATAATAATACCTGAAGCATACCTTAAAAGTCTTGTAAAATTTTCGTCATAGGTACCAACAGATTCATTATCCTTTTGCTTTAGTTCAAGAAACTCCTTCTCCATCTTTGTTTGGTGAATACGAGAGAAGTACTTATTGAAAAATAAGTTCTTGAACTCGTCCCATTCCATGGACTCAATTTCATATCTTGGCCTCGTATTCTTGATAAGATTCCACCATTGATCAGCATCACCTTCCAAATGATACACTGCTAAGATGACTTTATCACATTCAGAACATTGAAGAAATGAAAATATCTTTTCAGTAGTACTGATCTATTGTTCAGCAACTAATGGATCAGTAGACCCGCTGAATGAAGGTGGACGCCGTCTCATGAAGGATTCAATAGAATGTTGCTCCTTCCTTTGCTCGTTTGGAAGTCCTGCATGATTCATAGCTTGAGAAAGTTGTGTGAACATGGCTACAAGATTTTGCATTCCATCTCCCATAATGTTTGGTTTCTCAGGGATACAATCATTGCATTTCCCGTCACATTCCGCATTAACACGGTTCCATCGGGTTCCAGCCATTGACTAAAACCAAGAAGAATAGTGCGAGAAACACTAATTATAATAATAAAACCACATAATAAAGAATAAAATTTCACACTTAAGGTCTTATCATAGGTTTTCATGGCCATTTCTAAAACACTAATATTGTGTTCTATGCTTAGACTTATCCTTAGGGTTCTTACTAAGGCTTTCACATCCTAGTTTCCAAAGGTTGACTATACCTTTCCTCTGATACCAAATATAATGACCCATACTTTACATACATTGTTAGTACTTCAAAATTGAAGTACACTTATTACAACATATAAAAAAACCATGAAAGGACCGTATAGGTATAGTGTCTTTAGAAACTGGGAAACATAAACAACTGGTTCATAAAGCGTCTAAACTGTCTCCCATTTATTTCATCATATCTACAGTCCCTTTTGGCATATCTTACTTAATAACCTTCTTCCTGACCTGGGGAAAAGAAAACATAAAAGGGTGAACTCAAATTCTTAGTAAGGGTAAACAAAAGAAATATCAATCACATCATATTCATAAGAACATAACATTTTGGAAATCTTAATCTGCAAAAGTGATCATAATATCATAACAAGGGATAAATCATAGTAGTGAAATGTAATCCCAATAATCATAACTTAAAACATGAAACTTTATGGCATACACACATAATCATAGAGAATCATTTCTTATTAGTCAAGACTCACTGCCAAGACTATCTTAGTGGACAAAGTCCATTTCTGAACCGAGTTTACTCCTCGTTTCAGTCCTGTTTCACTGAACCGGTTTAACCTGCTGTTCCATCCAAGTCTATCTCATGAGATATAAAATCTTTACCCAATGAATTGGATAAAGATATAGGTCCCACCCATCTCATAATGATACCATTCTTATGTGTGCCACAAAATCATAAATCATACATCATTGCTTAACCCATGTAATAAAAATGGGATTCTTAAACATCGTGACGTCATAAAACAATTCATATAGGATAAAGGAATTCATAAAAATAATTCCATCACAACATAATCAAATCAATGTAATAATAGGGATAGAAACAGAACCCTATATTATCTTAGATGGAAAATAATTTTGATAAAACACTTGAACACCATTCTTGAGGAAAATATCCTTTCTACTTGAAAAACACTTTTCCTTTCTTAACATGTCATACAATTATAAACTAAAAGTATTTGATTAAAAATAAACATGAAAACTTGTAAAGGAATCTTCTTGGAAATAATTTTTTAAAAATCCATTCATGCCGTATAAGTTAAAAAAACATTCTTCTTGTACTTTTGTCGGAAAAGTCAAAAAGTACCTCGTACGAGAAACGAAAAAACATTCCATTCATATATTTTACTAAAAACTCACAGAAAGGTCAAATTTGATTTAAAAAATGGTAGGTGGATGGAAATAATATTAAATATTGAGGAAACATGGATGTGAATGATAAAATACACCCCAGTAAATTCCAAAGTATAAATAATCTCGGATAAAAATGAGATTGTGATATTTCCCTTACCTTAGGTTTTATTTGCTTTTTAAGTGTCCGAAACTCATGTATAATGATTTAAATAATATTATTGACTTATTCCAGAATCATACTTGATTTTATGATATCATATATGGTCATATTCTTAGCTTCTTATTAGTAATATTTCATTACTACTTGTTATTCGGGTGTTTATTACTTTTTGTTCTTATGCGTGTTTTGTCAAATAAATTCTTATTATCCTTTTTAGGTTATAGATACCTCACTTCCAGAATGTTATTAGTGTAATATATATCATATTCATTCATTCAATTCATTTATATAATCATTATGCAATGAAGATCATGTAGAACGAGTCGCATCACATCATGGAGACGGTATTCTGAAAGTACGCACGAGCGATGATATCGTTCACATGATTGTGGAATTGTATTGGAGTGTATGTATACTATTTCAGAATCAATATCACATTATAATAATCATATATATTCCTTATTTACAGCATTATACCCATCCGAGTAAGGTGGTGGTGGAAAATAGATTACACCACAGCGTGGAGACGGTATTCCGTACTTTCGTACGCGCGGTGATTTCTTTTTCTGTAGGATGGATAAGAGGTATGAGGGATACTGATGTTATTAACTCATAATGAAACAACTAAAGAAGAAGAATTTAAAGAAGAAAGAAATTGGAAAGGATCGGTAAAGGATATTACCTCTTCTTTGATGTTCCTCTTCTTAACCTCCTCTTAGGGCACTAGAGTTGGTCTTTGAAGAAGACCAGTACCTCTAGGATGTTTCTATGGAAGTGGGGAAGTGAAATGGTTAGGGGTTGGCTGAGCTTGAAGGCTAAAAGTGGTTTGAGGAAGAGAGGGAGGAGGTGCCCTTTTATAAGGGAGGAGAGGGGCACCTTTGGAATAACTAAAAATATTATTTTATTATAAAGTCATATTCGGTTTTAAATAGCTCCAAATTGATTTATTTGGAAGATAATGTGGGGATGGGTCTAAATCCACTCATCCAATAGAATTTAGACAAGTTTAGGTTTCTATTTTAACCGAATCATGTAGATTTAACTTTAAGATAAATAATTTTACTCTTACATTTTCTTCTTGTTTTCTTACACTATAAGGTTAATAAAATTACTATAAGAAGCCAAACGAACCCTAAGTTGTTTATTATTAATATATATAACCTTATCTAAGTCATTTGGAAGAACCTTAGATTTTTATGAATAAAAAATCAATTAATAATATAATATTTGTTTTAAAAACTATTTTATGTCAATTTTGACACTATTTAGTAATTGATTTTTGTAAAACTCATAACAGAATGATTAGTTCGACCAATGTTAATTAAATCAATACTAACATATCATATTAACATATAAAATTAGTGTAATTCATTAAAAGTCTCATATTACATTTATTTGGGTATTTATAACACCAATTATGTCATTATTTCATTAATAATATAATTACTACATCATAATTGTGTTATAAATAAATTAAATTATTTAAAGTCTAGAAATTACAAATAAAATACCATTATGTAGGAAATATTTTTATCTTTCTAATGAATATTTATAGTTGAATTTATCTTATGTATAACCCTATATTAAAATTTTTTTACTTCTTAAACTTTGATTTTAACTATTTTAACCCTTCTATAAATAAATTAATATTAAATGTCCTAATCTAATCCAAGTGGGCCTAAATGGTCATATTTTATTACTAATGTTGTTTTTGGTCGAATTAAACTTATCCAATAGAATTATGTCATGTGTTAGGGTAATAATAATATCATTTTTATCCTTAATTAACCTATTTACTTTTAACCGTGGTAAATAAAAGTAAAAAGTTACTATTCACCAAAAATTATTTTCATCTCATTGAACCAAATTTTACTCACTGAAATCAACCGTATCTCTCAGATTTTTGAAATTCCACTCACAAAAGCGGTAAAATTAAGTTTTATGTAAATTTGCAAATTCTCCTAGGAGGTGGGTAAAAGACGGTGAAAAGTTCAATAAAATTTTTATATATCTAAAATTATTATAAAATTATTCCAATGAATTACATTGAACTGATATAGGTATTATGTATCAATTTTGACCTAAATTAAGTTTAAATAAAATAAATAATTATTTAAATAAAAAGTCGTTTTTTAAATAGTAACCTAGTGTTTTCACTATTCATCAAAAATTGAAAGTTTCCAGAAAAATACCAAAATTTCACCCTAGGCTAATTTCGATATTCCGAATCCAAAAATGAAGTCCATTTTGAAATATAAAATTTACAAAATTTCAAAAAGTGGTTATTACTATTCATAATGGCTAGTTTTAATAATATTTTAATAGCATATCGTTGTTTAGTGAAACTCGGTATTCCGTACGACGCAAGCTATCGAGGAAGGTCGCGATTGCGTGTAAAGCAATCCAAGCAAGTTTTGTGTGTAGTGAAAGATTATTTTGATGATTTATATGACATTAAAACGAAATATTTCTCATAAAAGTATCGGGTGTTACAATAAATCATTATAGTTGATATCTCCATGAAAATACTCTATAACACACTATACATTTGGTTGTGTAACAACCATCGACTATAGATATGTTTCATCATCCTTTTCCACTTATGAAAAACTCAACAAGGCTAACTACTTTGAAGCCTCAGCCAAAAACCGCAAAACAAGATCTTATGTTGTGAGAATATGCGACTACATTCCCCTTAATAGGATTATAGAATATCTAGAAGCTATAATCCTGGAATAACTCTATCCAACACATCAATCAAAAGTTAATATTGCACTGATAGAAGATATAATTGAGACTCTTATGGTCATAATAAATGATATACCACTCATCTACAAGGTAGTGTCACCACATGTTCAGGGAGAAGTCTACTGCTAGCAACTCAAGACCACGAGCCACATAGTTTTTCTCATGTGGTCTCAACTATCAGGACCTATATGAAATCACCACCTACCTCTAAATTATAAAAAAACCAATTCCAATCTAAGAGGAATGACAAAACACTACATACTTAACACCCTCCTATGGTAATGAAAATATGAGAGTACTTATCAACCTCTAATGCAACTCCTTAAAATCCTACTGTCACCTCTCAATCCAAATGAAAAGTTTCCACTTTTGGGTTAAAGTAGTTAAAGGTGATGATATCCTGGAGAAAACTTGCATGAATCTTCTGTGATATCCTTCCAACCCAAGTAATCTTCACACCTCCATCATTCTCTTAGGTGTATCTCAAGCTAGAACTGCCTCAAACTTCAGTAAGTACACTACTACAACCACTTCTGAGATTACATTTACCAGAAAGTAGAACTCTGAAATATAAAAATAAAACATCTTAATCTTCAAAAAAATTTAGTGGCCTCATTGTATGTCCAAGACCATCCTCAAGTGTCTCAAATTTTCCTCCTCAGAAAATGACTACAAAATGATGTCATCAATGAAGAACACCAAAAATAAGTCTAAGAAAGGATGAAAGATCCATTTCATGAGTCTCAAGAACACTTCCAAGGTTTTATACATGACTAAAGTCATCAGAAATTACTCACAATGATAATAGATAAATCATAATTCTATCTTTGATATATCCTCATCCCATACTCAAAGTTGGTGATATCTTGATATGAGGTCAATCTTCAAGAACCATCATACCTTTTTTAACTATTAGAAGATGCCGTCGATCCTTGATAGTGGATACTTATACTTGAAACCACCTAGTTCAAGAAATGATAATCCAAACACAACCTCAATCTCCCAATTACCTTCTTGGTAGACAACATTGGTGATTCCCAAGGGAAAACACTAGGTTTGAAAAATCCCTTCCTCTGTAAGTCTTCCTCCTATACCCTCATCTCATGAATCTCTACAAGAGACATTTAATATAATTCCATTGATATTGGGGCCATCCATGTGTGTAAATCAATTTAGAATTATATATCTCGGTGGGGAGGTAAACCCAACACATTCTCAGGAAAGGCATCCTTGTACTATGCCACCACTATAGGTAGATGAAAGCCCATACCATCCACTGCTCCAAAGGTAATACTAGACAATTAGTGAGTAATCATATGTAACCTCCTACATATGAGCATATCCTAATCTTCCAAGGTTTTCTTCTCACCCAAAATGGAAAAAATTGATCTGTCACCATAGATTCACCACATCCTCTGCCTGAAACAATCAATCTAGGCATGAACTATGGATATAAAATCTATAACTAAAATGAAATATTAAGACCTCATCTCTAGTAAAATGAGACCCGAAAAGAATATATCTTCTCCAAGAGTCATGTCAAATTATAGGAAGAAATGTGTGATCATTGAGTCACCTATAGTATAATTCTACAAGCACAAGTGTTGAGCCAAGGGATCAACAAGAATCTCTTTATCTCGAACAAGAGAAGTGGAATGAAAAGAGCAGCTCACACCCATGTATATCAATAATAAAACTAAAGTAGAGAAGAAACATATCATACCTATAATCATTCTAGTAGCCTCAGAGTCATAGGCCAACACTATCTGTCAATGTCTTCATCCATGACCACCAGCTCTTTGAGCTTGGCACAGACCACCTGGGTGTGGTAAAGGAAATATGTCAAAGCATCTTCCACCACCAGATTTTCTCCGCACTCATTTTCCATGTCCATCTCCCTAAAAACCTTCCTAATCATTCCACTGTATTTTTTTTATAATTTCATAAACCTTACTTATAAAAGCTATATAATTTATTGTAAAATACCAAGTGAGATGTCCTCGAGTGTCGTAATAGAAACACACCTCCCTCTAGGATAACTTGATCCATCCTGAGAACCTTGAAACTATGATACTCTACCCTAGGATCATCTGTTGAAGCATCTCGTACAAATGGATCCTTGTGTAACCCATCAGCTACTAGTTGACAAGGTCTCATCTCCCCAGTTCTCACTACCAACACCGACAGTCAACATTTTCTCTTCCAAGAATCTATCCACTACTATGCCTCACTCAATCACTCCAACATAGGTGTGAGTGCAAAGAGATATCACTCCATCCCTAATATCTCAACACAAGAACGAATAAAAATTCCATGATATCAATAATGGATCCTAAACAATATATAGAGAGTATCACTAGGGGTCAATGAATCTCACCAAATACTCTTCCTTGTCCATGCTTTCTAAATACTACTACAACGGCTCTTAGATGCACATTGATCACAATGTGGCTATATAGAACTACTCCCTTAAGAGTTTCTTGAAGTTTTACTAAGAGAGTGTTGTTTCATCATGTGGCTAAGTCAAAAGACACCACAATCACCTAGAAGATCCTCGAAGAATACTCATCATCAGAAACACCATATGATATTTATCTTTCCTCACAAGGTGGAAAAATAAGTAACCATCTCAAGCCAATCCTTAGTTGCCTTGGGGTCTGGATCACTTAGAATCCTAGGAAGTCACTACCTATGAAACTCATGGAGTGTGCTCAGCTTTCACACATCCTCAACAGGTACTAACAACAAAATCTATTTCTAAAATGGTGGTTATAAAACTAGAAAACCACTAGGAGATACCACCTCTGGTACATGACCCCATACCGAAGCCTCATCACTTGGGGGATTATCCTCATGATCATGCTATGGAATCTTGGTCAACTATCTTTGAAGAATAATCCAAAAATAAAAAAGATACACTAAGAACGATGATTATATATTGGGGGATAAATCAAGAAGGAAAAGGAAACCACAACCCATTCCTATATAATGCATGTACCAAATTTTACTTGTAATAGTTGCCTACATGTACTAAGTCAATAAGTATTTTATCAGAGTCTTCAGGAATGGATACACCAGTTATTGCACCAACACTAGAGTCCTTATCCTAAAATATAATCTTTAAACAATTTAAAATTATTTTCATAAATTCCAAAACAAACCTTATAGCTAGAGACAATTCCAACTCTAGTCCCAAGGTAGAACCAACTACCTTTATTACCACTCTATCTTGAACTGACCCATAAGGGCCTTCCTAGCTGGAGATAATTCATGTGTGACAATCGTAATTCTACTTCAAACAGTCCAGGGGATGGTGCCCAATGATGGGTAGTCATATCTTACACATGGGAGGAATTATCCAGTATCTATACACACAAACACACATATAATCCCATACAGTGATGAAATTAAAGTAAAACTGATACCAATGCATGAATACATATATATCCAACAACTAGAGCATGATAAATGTATTGAAAGTGGTAAATGGCACAAATAATATACCACCAAGAACTGCAAAAAGATCCCAACAGACTTAGAATGAGGGGATTATTGTCAAATGAAACACTGGTATGAACCTTGGACTATCTAGTCTAACATAATGTTATGCCTACTCCAAGTACTCCCAAGAATCTATCAAATGGACCATCATTTTCATAAGAAATGATAAATGTGGGAAGATCCCATATGAGGGTGAGTATAAAAATACCCAGCAAGACACCCTAAAACCACTAAGAAAATGCATCAAGAGAAGACAAATCATAAACAAACAAACATGTCAACTGAAATATGAGACATAATGATAATAATAAACATTCAAAATACACTCATAATAGATAACCAGTCTCAAGAGGTCTCAACCATTGCTTCTATCTACATGATTCTACTCTAGGATTCAAGGTAACGCTCATCTGGGAGGACTCACTCTATGAGCCATGATGCCACTGAAGAAACTCATCCGAGAGGTCATTATTGTTTGTCCTCATCAATATATACTCCCCGAATCTCTGGATATCACACTAGACAAATAGGGGATCACACCCAGGACTGTTGAGGGACACCTCCAACCCTAATCGATCAATATTTTTTATAGGGGATTGATTCTATATTCATGGTTGTCATGCCAATATCATGAACTTCCCCAAAGAATGATATGAAAGAGGATCCCACCCAAGGACTTACAGAGGGATAATACTAAATCTATCTAAAACTAAAACCATAGAAGGGATCAAAGTCCTATATCGAGGGACTATTTCCACATTGTAACCTTGTAGGGATGGACCAATTGGTCACCCTCAACTGAAAATGATCTGTATTGAAGATAAGTATTGCCACTCACTACCCTAGAAAATGTAAATGGTGTGTTTGAGATGCCCCAGTATGCCCATATCTCACTATCTCACACGACATATAAATTTTCACATAAAAGGCATGTCCTTTAGGGGCACATGGATGGTAGATACTGGGTTAAAAAATTGCATGCTGCCTACCCGTGTGCATGTCCATTTAGCCCTTACCCATGTCTATATATCCATGCCCGTGAACTATAGACATGCTTGTATACTTGGATATGATTAAATACTTGGATGTGCCTGTGTACTCTACCCATGCATGTGTGCCTATTTGTGTTCATGCCTGTGTACCATCTAGGGTTTATGTTGATCCACCAGATCCATATCACACAACACGTGGCGCATGTCACATGGCATGTGATATTTTTCTTCAAGCTTAAAACCTAGCACCATAGTCGGGTCCCCACATGGTGTATGTTATTTGGGGTATCCACCATGTAACATATGATTTTCTAGAATCCTATAGTTTTTTCATATGTATTCTAATTTCCCTAAAACTTCCACCATTCCTACCATTTATCATGCCCAAAAATCGTTGATCGATCCTTGGCCAAGCCTCACCATCACTGGTGGATAGACTCTGATCACCAAATCTAATTACCAAAACTCTTCCTCTAAACCAAACCGTCATAAAATTAAAAAACTGTGAATCTAGAACCTCCAATATAATTTCTTATCCCCTGACATCATCACAAACTTCCTCCATTCCATTGATCCTAAATCTAAACATGTGGTTTCAATCCATTGTTCCAAAAATCAATTTCTCAACGATCATAGGGTATGAGACAAGGATGCGTAGAAGACGGCCTTCAGATGTCGGTATGGACACTATGAGTTCATGGATATGCCATTCGGATTGACCAATGCCCCATTAGAGTTCATTGGACTCATGAAAAAGATCTTCCAGCCATACCTTGATTGATTTGTGGTAGTATTCATCGACGACATCCTGATATACTTTGTGATGGAGGAGGGGAATCCCTATTGTCTATAGATAGTTTTGGACACACTTCGAGAGCACCAACTTTGTGGTAATTTATTGATGTTCTAGTTCTAGATACAAGAGGTCCAATTTATGGGACATGTTATCTCAGAGGCTAGAGTTGCGGTGGATCCAGTGAATATTGAGGCTGTGCTTTCTTAGGAGCCACCTAGGAGTGTGATGGAGGTGTTGAGTTTTCTGGGTTTGGCGGGTTACTACAGGAGGTTTGTTCCCTAATTTTACAGAGTTTCGACACCCTTATTAGCATTTAAGAAGAAGGAGAAACCCTTCGTGTGGTCGAAGAGATTCCAGTAGATTTTCTAGGAGCTGTACTCAGTTTTACTTGTACTTTCCAGTTTTTCTTGTACTTTCAAGTTGGGATTGTATTTTTTCCCCTTTACTTTTTGTACACACCCTATTTACTATATATTTTACTTTGTGCATATATCTGACTATGTTCTTGGTTTGCATGAGTTTATAGTTTATAAAGGAAATGCCTTCCCGTTTTTGGGAATACAACTTTCGTTGCTTGTCGCCAGCCCCTGGCCTATGGAAAGCGGGCTTGGGGTAGTCACGACACGGGCTTCGAGGGACGGGTCATGATGATGAATGTGTGACGAACAGGGAAAAAAAGAACAAACCAAAAAAACAAGGAATGAACCTTGGCTACTGTTTGGGATGGACTCGATACATTTCAATGAAAATTGTGAACAAATACTAAACAAATAATATATATGCCTTATAAACCAATAAGATAAAACCCACACCCTCACAACATGATCAAATCAGGAATCAAAAAAATTCAATGAATTGATTCATGTTCATCATGGGATAATAAAAAAGTGATAAATACACATAAAATATCCTTCTAC
Organism: Viscum album; assembly: GCA_963277665.1. Lineage (NCBI taxonomy): Eukaryota > Viridiplantae > Streptophyta > Magnoliopsida > Santalales > Viscaceae > Viscum > Viscum album. The sequence continues at coordinate 1,411,196,324 of OY728133.1, read as the reverse complement.
CCCAGTTTAGGATTGATATTTGAAGAAGAGTGAATCCTCATTTTTGTCATTGTTGAGATCCTTAGACTGAATTCAAAAAAATGATCCTTAGTCTGTCATCATCACTCTCTAATGTCTCTTCCATAGTCTTCTCTAAAATCCCTAGGGTTATGCAGCTAAACCTAGAATTTTATCATAAGGAGTATTAAACAGGGGAGATATTATGTTTAGGATTAATTAATTATAAAATAAATGAATTTATTTATTTAATTAATATTCTATCTACCATGAAGCCCAACCTAAGTGCATGATGAACTCAAAGATTATGTCTCACCTAGGGAAAAACCATGTTTTAAACACAAAACATGTCTTGGATTCCCCATCTAAGTACCCATTCGGGAGTTATTCATCTATTTTAGGGAAACTATATGCACATGATATTAATATATTTAATATTCTTATAATTTCAATACTGGGCTCAATGAGCCTCGAAATATCATGTCATGTTAGTGAATGGATCCAAAAATATTTTTAGATACATTCCATTGTTTTACATGGAATTATTGAGTTGTTACAAACTAAATAGAGTTTTAACAACCATATAAAAGAGTAAACAAAAAACTAGAATGAGATCAAGTCAATATCTATAGTAACAGGTCCTATCCTCCCTGAAATAGGATCTGATTCACCCATGAATATGTGAGTGTTCCCTTAAAGAGAAATGAAATGAACTTAATTGTTATAGTAGTTGATATGATCTTTAGCACTAATCATACAATCATTTTTATTGATGAGATAAAAATACTCCACATCAAGGACCAAAAAATAACATATAAACATTAATCATAAGATGGCAATAAAAAATATGAAGCCCCACTCAATCTTCTTTCCCAATGTAGTGTAAAGAGCCAACATAAATGGTATAACATCTGATCATAATCCAAACACATCAATAAAATTTGAATAAATTAAAGAATGATATGTACTCATATCTAATGATTTCAAGGGGAATAAATAAATACCGTACCTCTCATAGTATCTAGGAAAAAATTAAAATACTATATAATTTACTTAGATTCACACAAATTACCTAAATTAGTCCCACTCCATGTATTATTATCATGGTGAGAATCTAATTTAATTCTCTAATGGGACCCCACACTCTTAGATGAATTAGATAAAACCTATGACCCTTGGGTTATAGAAGAACCAACTCTACTACCTTACATAGGGATTATGTAAAAGGGTTAAAGGTGGATGATACACCCACATTGGTTGTCACATAAACGACTTATATTGAAGTTAAATTTCATTTACTTTCCTTTCATTCTTTGTTTTGGATGGTTTCCAAAGGTTTTATGGAGAAATAGACGAGTTTTCATGAATTGAGCCAAACCGTGAGCCCAATTCCAGATTTAAAAATAAAATTTGTTTCCTTTAGAACTTTTACATTATTTAATATTTTTCCTTCATTCCAATTCCTAAATGGTATCCTCTGACCTATTAACACCAAAATATAAATTTGGAGCCTTTATAAATCCATAATCATGGTGGATATGGGTTTTTATTTAAGATATTGGGCCTGCCCGAAGGCCCATTTCCTGCATTAAAAATAATTTTTAAATTTTTTATATCTCCTTCACTATTTGCGTTTTTTCAGTGATTCCACCTACCACTCGACCATACGAAAACCAGGCGCACTCCCATTGCCTTCCCCCCCCTCCTTGGAGCTCTTTGATATCGCGAATTAGGGCTGATCTTCATAGGGTGTCTCAAATCGGCCAGAATTGAAGAGGTAACTTCATCTCTTATTAACACTCTCAATTTTTACTCTTTTCCCTCCATTCCAGTTCCCAAATTACCTCCTATATCTTGTTCGAAGAATCCCTGAATTTTGGCTGTTTCCAATTTCAGAAACTATTGTTTTTGGAGTGATTAATTCAGGATACTTCAAGTAGGTGAGTCTATTTCTTTCCTCTTTCAAATTGCTTAGGGTTTCATCCCTAATTCTTGAATTATAAAAAATTCCAGAAGTTAGGGTTCATGCTTAGGTTCTAAATTACTGTATTTTGGGTGAAATATTGAGGTTTTAGGTTTCTTTTAACTTCTTTTAGGTGCGACGGTCATGCGGTTGATGTTTCGCCCCAGTATTTGAGGGTTCCGACACATTCGGTAGGTGATTCCGTGGATAACCATTTAATGATGAGTTATTTTGCTTGATTAAATAATTTTACATGTTCCTTATGTGCTATTTATTATGAGAAAACTATTTTTGGTAGCAATAGTAAATCATTTGTTTTTAAAGTTACATTTTTGCTTGAAGTGTGTATTTTTCAAATGTATTTCATGTGTTATCTCTTGTGGTGGTTTTGTAAAATGTATAAGTGGTTTATTAGTTGTTGAAAGGGGCTGACAATTATGGTTGGGCAATGATATAGTTCCATTTGGGCCTAAAAAGGGGGTGTATTTGAATGGTTTTATTTGTATAACCTTGTTATACTCCTTGAAAGTGTTTTAAGGATTTGTGTGTTCTCATGGGTATCTTTTGTGATATTATTCAAGGTGATTATATAACATTCGAAAGTGGATTATTACATGTTTATTGGGCTACCAATTCTATTTTGGTAGGGTCTTGGTGTGCTTTTGGCTTAAAAAGAGATTTTTGAAATGGATTTTATGTGCAAAGTTTGGGTATACTCTTTATAATTGTTTTATGAAAGTTTTGAATGGTTTATTGGGTTGTGCAATAGGTGAAACTATATCAGCAAACTGTTTTGGTAGGTGTATATTTTTAAAAGGACCATTTCATTTGTGAAAATGTTTTTATGTGATATGTATCATCCTGGAAATATTTTATTAAATTGTTTGAAGGAGATATTGAGGAGTGAAAGTGATGTCAAAGTGATGTGGAGTGTTTTGTGTGAGTGTGATGTGAAAAATTGAATTTTTGATTATGAAAGAAGTGTTATATTCCACGTTTGTGGGCTGTTATATGAGTTTAAATATCTTATAATTGTTTTATAAAATTGTTTAATGGTTTTTTGGAAGTGTTGAAGAAATGTGAAACGTGTTGTGGGCTATTTTGATGTGATTCGGATTTCAAAATCATTTTGAATGAAAAATGGATTTTTGTGACTTGTGTGGTATACATATGGGCTGTTTGGTGAATTTGTGATGTGGAAATGATATTTTCATGTTCAATGTATATTTCTTGACTTGTTGAACTTGTTTGAGCACAAGGGGAAAACCTGGGTATCTAGGTGGGTGGACGTGTACTAGTATGCTAGTGAATCCGTGGGGTTTGGCCTCAGTTTCACTTAGAAATATTGACGCTTACAACTCTAACTAAACTATGATGATGATGATTGGGGACCACTAGGTTATGGGTATGTTCCCTACTATTGGATCGTGCACGAGAATGGATATTTGTGATGGTTACTCTCACCGAGATACGAGGTACCTGGGACCCACAGCTAGCTAGTGCCTAGGGGTTACTTCCTATTTCCTGTGCTCATCATTTACTTTGTACTTACCTTCGGTATACGGTATAGTTGGCTTGAAAATTCAGTAGTGTTGACATTATTTTTAAAAGTGTTGATTCTTAATGATAGCCCACTTGAAAACTGTTTTTATTCAAAGTTGCATCTTTTAGAAATTGTAACTAGCTTTTCATGTTTTTGAAAACTTGCATGCTTTTCGTCTTTAAATGTTTATCACATGGAATCTCTTAGTGGTGGTATCCTACTGGGCATTGGCTGACAGCCTACTTACACCCTTGGGTGTAAGTAGACATGGTTGTTTTTGTTGTCGCAGGTTTGGTACAGTTTTTTTGTTCCAGTGGTTCGGGTTTCTAGCAGGTCCTTGGTGGTGAAGTCTTGTGGAGGTGGCTTGAGGGCGGTGCCCCTTTCCATGAGGGTTCTTGGGATGTCCTTATTTGGATTTATACCTTTGGTATAGACCTTTTGAGTTGTTTTAAGCTATGTAATTCAGTTCTGAATTTTTGTAAAAGATTGTTTGGTTTGAAAAATCCAGATTTGTTTCATTGGATTCTTTTGTTGTTTTATGTTTATAAACTCAGGTAAATCGTTCCCAATTTTAATTTTATGATACCCGGGCACTTGTGCCAGCCCATGGGGATCGGGAATGCCCTTCGGGCCTTATCATGGGCTGGGTTTGGTGCCATTTTTGGTGGCGATCGATTCGGTTCGTGACAAAATTGTATCAGAGGAGGTTCATGTTTACTCTTTGGGTCATGTTATTTAGGGAAGAGTCAGGATAGTCTGGAGTTAGGATTGTTGGGACATGGAATTCTAGTTATGGGTAGTGTGCCTGATCACCACACCTCATAATGGGATTCATGTTTCTAATAGAAGTCGGGATTTATCTAAGTCCTTCGGTTTTCTTGGTTCGATGATGATTAAGAGAAATGAAAAGAGAGTTGGGTTAATGGTCCTAGTGAGCTCGCAAGGCCTGGAAAGCCATGTGGAGCCAAGGATATTCCCTATAACACTCTATGTGACAGTGAAGTGATTGGAATATGGCTGCCAACCATATTTCAAAGTCACCCACTGAAACTAGTTTCCTCTTGCACTGTTTTGTGCTTAGGTTTTGAAACCTTAGCACTTTGGTTTTAAGAAGTGTAAAGTTTTTGTGAAATGATTTTCAAATAAAGAGGGAATGGTTTGGTTTATGAAATGGCGGAACTTAATTTTCAGAATTGTTTTGAAATGTAAAATGGTGTGCTTACACCTCTTTGAAAGCAGGAACTATATTGAAGTTGGTTTTGAAAAGTGTTTCTAATAGAGTTTTCTAAACAATCAGAGTGTGTTTTAATGGGATGAGATGTTTTGAAATTGATGTGAATATCTTTAAAGTGAGTTATTTTCTAAATGTTTGTGACTTTCTGAATATTTTTGTAAGATGTGAGTTGGGATTTTGATCTCATGGTTAGCAGTTATAAGAAAAAAGGATGTGTTGGTTGACCGTTTTGGTTTTGAAAAGTGGGAAAAATTTTTGTTTTAACCTTTGGTATTTCCATTAGCGACCACATGCATGGGGTTATATGGGATGATGGATGGTTGATGGCATGACTGGATGAGTGCTGGGATGGATATGAGGAGGGTGTCTGGTGTGGCACAAAAAACATGCATGTGTGAGGCCCATGGGGTACCATTGGTGGATAGGGTTACTACTAAACTGTTTGTTCTCAAAGAATTACTTTTAATAAAAAACACTATGTCTTGATGAATATTTTTGTATGGTTTGTATTATGGGTTTTTGAAAGTTTTTATGTTGTGGGATGTTTTGATTCCAAGAACCCCTTCTGTTTGAACTGTGTTTTGGGTTTGTGTTTGGTCGGTAAGCTGTGTTGTAGGGATGGTTAGTGGTCTCTTTTGAAAAATGTTTTGGGATGCCTTTATGATAGTTCCCTTCATGTGTTTGGAGCTGGTTTATGGCTTGTTTTGACCAATGGACCAGATTGGTTGGGTCCTTGGGTTCTCTCATTGGATATGGTACGCCCCCATTAAAGGTTAATGCATAACTGAAGCGCAACCCAGATTGTTTATCCATTGGAGAATCCTCCAGTTGATCAATATAAAGAATCTATTTCTTGAGCTTTTTAGATTGAGTATACACCCTTTACTTTATTGGTTTTGTGTATCCTCTTGTAGTGGGAGATTGATTATGGATGGTTGAAAGTGACCTTAGCCTCTTAAGTTTCCTAATTTTTTTGAAGGTGGAAGTGTTCTGGGGTTGTTAGCATGGATGAGTATTTGGATAGTGTCTAAGAGGAACTATCAGTCCTTCATAGTCTCTTTGGAGAAGGAGTTCATGTTAAACTACTAGTGTGGGAAATCTGGTCATGAGAGGATATTATGGGCACTTTCTAGAATTTTGTGTTGTTTTGGGATGCTGTACAAGTTCCCTCTCTATTCATTGTTTATATTAGTTGCAATGGTCATGTTTGGTGATTCCTTGTGATGTCATGTGCTCGATTGACTGTAAAGGTGAAAGTTGGGCAATCATCTTAGAGTATCTATTATGTTGGGAGAATGTATCCCTTGAAAAAAACATAAAAAAATATTCCATTTTAGAGGAAGGTGAGTATAAGTGTTCTTTACTTCTATTGTTTCTCACCCGAACAAACAAGGTGTGATGTGTGTACATCTTCTAATCCCTTGTTTCAGTGAAATATCGATTTAGGGTAAAGTGAGTTTGGAATGTGTTATGTCTCGGAAAAAACTTATCGGGGGGGGGGGGGGGTTTGTGGTGTAGTTGTTGTTTGAAATGAAAGAAGAATTCTCATTCAGGTGGTTTCCAAAGCCTAACTGCGAGGCCGAAGATGGTTCAATATTTTGAGCTCCAGCCATAGGTCCCGGAGAGAAGCTGGCGCGTAGTCAGGGGAAACCCCAGTGTCATTTAAACCCTTGTGCAAAGTCCTATCCTCAATATGAAAGATAATAAGAGTTTAAACCTATGGTGTCATAAAATTGTTTCTGTTGTTCCCGTTCGGTGGAAATAGGTGGAGGGTCTTGTACCCATGTCATCACACAATGTTATTCCCTCCCTCTTTGGTTTCCATTGAGTCTTTAGAGAAAGGTATGAAGTTTGGCTAGACAGGTTGACCACACGGTTTGCACTTGGTTAGTAGTGACCATGCCCCCCAAACAAACCATGTAGATAGAAGAATCTCCACTGTTAGTTCATGGTTTCCCAAACCATGCAGACTAACCATGTGGTCGTCCCAACACTTTATATTTTGGGGTCTTTCTGTACCAACCCATGCTGGTCGATTAAGATTGTTGGTTCTTATGGTGAGGAGCCTATTTTTTTTCCCGTACCAATTACTTAGACTTATCCATGGTCAAGGATTGGTGGTAGGTAGTCTCATTCGGATCTATCAAGCTACCTAAATCTTCCTTGAGTAACCATTGAGATTGGAGAGTGCCCAATGGTTTAGTTATAGCAAGGTATGTGTAACCTTGTTCGATGTTGTTGTTCATTTGAGTGAATTGCTTGAGTCTTGTTCTGATAGTGTTTGAGGTGTTTTCCTTTGGGATGAAGCCTTAATGTTATTGATTGTTTCAGGAAAGTGGTGTATGATTTTGTTGTGAATTATTTTTTCCTTAATTGATCAATGGAGGTGTTTTGGCCTTTAGGGGCGAAACCTGGAAAGGGAGTACATCTTGGTTTATCAGTTCGGTTTGGCTTTCGTATCTGGCCTTTCTGTAGCTTTCCGGGGACGGAAAGTTTTCATGGTGGGGGATAATTGTCACATAAATGACTTATTTTGAAGTTAAATTTCATTTATTTTCCTTTGATTCTTTGTTTTGGATGGTTTCCAAAGGTTTTATAGAGAAATAGATGAGTTTTCATGACTTGGGCCAAACCGTGATCCCAATTCCAGATTTAAAAATAACATTTGTTTCCTTTATAAATTTTTCATTTTTTAATATATTTCCTTAATTACTATTCCTAAATGGTCTCCTCTGACATATTAACACCAAAATATAAATTTGGAGCCTTTATAAATCCATAATCATGGTGGATATGGGTTTTTATTTAAGATATTGGGCCAGCCCGAAGGCCCATTTCCTGCATTAAAAATAATTTTTAAATTTTTTATATCTCCTTCACTATTTGCGTTTTTTCGGTGATTCCACCTCCAACTCGACCATAAGAAAACCTGGTGCGCTCCCATTTCCTTCCCCCCCTCCTTGGAGCTCTTTGATATCGCGAATTAGGGCTGATCTTAATATGGTGTCTCAAATCGTCCAGAATTGAAGAGGTAACTTCATCTCCTCTTAACTCTCTCAATTTTTACTCTTTTCCCTCCATTCCAGTTCCCAAATTACCTCCTATATCTTGTTCGAAGAATCCCTGAATTTTGGCTATTTTCAATTTCTAAAACTATTGTTTTTAGAGTGATTAATTCATGATACTTCAAGTAGGTGAGTCTATTTCTTTCCTCTTTCAAATTGCTTAGGGTTTCATCGCTAATTCTTGAATTATAAAAAATTCCAGAAGTTAGGGTTCGTACATAGGTTCTAAATTACTGTATTTTGGGTGAAATATTGAGGTTTTATGTTTCTTTTAACTTCCTTGAGGTGCGTCCGTCATGCGGTTGATGTTTCGCCCCAATATTTGAGGGTTTCGACACATTCGGTAGGTGATTCCATGGATAACCATTTAATGATGAGTTAGTTTGCTTGATTAAATAATTTTACATATTTATTATGTTCTGTGCATTATGAGAAAACCATTTTTGGTAGCAATAGTAAAGCATTTGTTTTTAAAGTTACATTTTTGCTTGAAGTGTGTATTTTTCAAATGTATTTCATGTGTTATCTCTTGTGGTAGTTTTGTAAAATGTAGAAGTGGTTTATTAGTTGTTGAAATGGGCTGCCAATTATGGTTGGGCAATGATATAGTTCCATGTGGGCCTAAAAAGGGGGTGTATTTTAATGGTTTTATTTGTATAACCTTGTTATACTCCTTGAAAGTGTTTTATGGATTTGTGTGTTCTCATGGGTATCTTTTGTGATATTATTCAAGGTGATTATATAACATTTGAAAGTGGATTATTACATGTTTATTGGGCTGCCAATTCTATTTTGGTAGGGTCTTGGTGTGCTTTTGGATTAAAAAGAGGTTTTTGAAATGGATTTTATGTGCAAAGTTTGGGTATACTCTTTATAATTGTTTTATGAAAGATTTGAATGGTTTATTGGGTTGTGTAATAGGTGAAACTATATCAGCAAACTGTTTTGGTAGGAGTATATTTTTAAAAGGACCATTTCATTTGTGAAAATGCTGTTATGTGATATGTATCATCCTGGAAATATTTTATTAAATTCTTTGAAGGAGATATTGAGGAGTGAAAGTGATGTCAAAGTGATGTGGAGTGTTTTGTGTGAGTGTGATGTGAAAAATTGAATTTTTGATTATGAAAGAAGTGTTATATTCCATGTGTGTGGGATGTTATATGAGTTTAAATATCTTATAATTGGTTTATAAAATTGTTTAATGGTTTTGCGGAAGTGTTGAAGAAATGTGAAGCGTGTTGTGGGCTATTTTGGTGTGATTCGGATTTCAAAATCATTTTGAATGAAAAATGGATTTTTGTGACTTGTGTGGTATACATATGGGCTGTTTGGTGAATTTGTGATGTGGAAATGATATTTTCATGTTCAATGTATATTTCTTGACTTGTTGAACTTGTTTGAGCACAAGGGGAAAACCTGGGTATCTAGGTGGGTGGACGTGTACTAGTATGCTAGTGAATCCGTGGGGTTTGGCCTCAGTTTCACTTAGCAAGATTGATGCTTAAAACTCTAACTAAACTATGATGATGATGATTGGGTACCACTAGGTTATGGGTATGTTCCCTACTAGTGGCTCGTGCACGAGAATGGATATTTGTGATGGTTACTCTCACCGAGATACGAGGTACCTGGGACCCAAAGCTAGCTAGTGCCTAGGGGTTACTTCCTATTTCTTGTGCTCATCATTTACTTTGTACTTACCGTCGGCATACGGTATAGTTGGCTGGAAAATTCAGTAGTGTTGACATTATTTTTAAAAGTGTTGATTCTTAATGATAGCCCACTTGAAAACTATTTTTATTCAAAGTTGCATCTTTTAGAAATTGTAACTAGCTTTTCATGTTTTTGAAAACTTGCATACTTTTCGTCTTTAAATGTTTATCACATGGAATATCTTAGTGGTGGTATCCTACTGGGAATTGGCTCACACCCTACTTACACCCTTGGGTGTAAGTAGACATGGTTGTTTTTGTTGTCGCAGGTTGGGTACAGTTTTTTTGTTCCAGTGGTTCGGGTTTCTAGCAGGTCCTTGGTGGTGAAATCTTGTGCAGGTGGCTTGAGGGTGGTGCCCCTTGCCATGAGGGTTCTTGGTCTATCCTTATTTGGATTTATACCTTTGGTATAGACCTTTTGAGTTGTTTTAAGCCATGTAATTCAGTTATGAATTTTTGTAAAAGATTGTTTGGTTTGAAAAATCCATATTTGTTTCATTGGATTCTTTTGTTGTTTTATGTTTATAAACTCGGGTAAATCATTCCCAATTTTCATTTTATGATACCCGGGCACTTGTTCCAGCCCATGGGGATTGGGAACGCCCTTTGGGCCTTGTCACGGGCTGGGTTTGGTGCCATTTTTGGTGGCGATCGATTCGGTTCGTGACATTGGTTGCATTTATTTATAGTCTCTTGGAAATTTGGCTTGGTGAATCCCATTCCCCCACACTAAAAAATTTTACCAACTTTTACCCAAAAGATTACATTGGTACATAATTTGATGATCAGTGAGTGCCTCCACCACCAGTCTGATGAAACTCTTCCCACATCCTATTCCGGAAGAATGAATAGTTCTCACCATAACACCTAATAACTTAAAATTACCAATAATTACATGATTTATAATAAGTATTTCACTTTATAAAATTATTATTATTATTTTAATGTTTTAGAGAATTAAGTAGAATTTTACATAACAAATTGGACACTTCCACACAGTATCCATTTTTCCTTCAAAATATATTCTTTATAATGACAAAATTTCTTCATTCATGATAAATATCATATCTAGAATTGTGAACTTTTTAAATTTTCAAATCATACTTATGCCATGTTGAAAATAATTTAGAAATAAGGGATGATAAAATAAAATCTTTGTAAGGGACTTAAAATAAAAAAATCATTAGTCTATTTTTAATACAAGAAAATTAATATGAAAAATTTATTTTTTTCACAATAACATTTTATCTCAAATGTCCATTTACTTTTTCATAAAAAATAATTAATTTCTTAATATGTTTCCTGAAAAATATCATATAAAATCATAAATGGAAAATTAAAATGATAAATTTTTCTTGGAAAACATGAAAATGAATACCTTTCCCTGAAAAGAATATTTCAATTTTATAAAAAAAGGTCACCAACTTTCCTTAAAAATATAGGCTCATTTTATTACCTTTTATAATAAAAATATTTCTTTTATAAAACATTGACAGTATATCATGTTGGCACCTTGGGACATTATCATTACATTCACTAATATAAATAATATTATAATAGAATCACATAACTATATAATTCCCATATCTCTTAGTTGTAACCAATAACCGGTAAACTCTGTTTATTTACCCTATGCATTGGAGAGATATACCAGGCTAACTGCTCATAAGAGATATTTCAGGCTCACCTGTAATTCATATAAAATATTCAAGAACCATATCATGAATAAAACACATATAAATTCCACTTTAATTATAAAACCCAATTGAATTTTCCTTCAATCCCATACTAAATAACACTTTTAGTTATATCATAAATATTAGAATAAGTTTCCATTTTCTTAGAAAAAAATTAAAAAAATTAAAATTAAAAAAATATCGAGAGAAAGATTTATTTTGTAAATTACCATTAAAAATTTTAAATTTATCTTGATAATTAATAATAGATAAAATTGTGGAAAATTTGGTCAATCCGTATATGTTAATAAAAAATTATATTTTTTACTTTGATAAAATATCTCCAAATAACCCATTTAGTAAATTTTTAAAATATTTATTTTTTAATCCTTTTAAATTAAAGTAAAATTAATTTGAAAATGAAATTTAAAATCCTTTAAAGTATAAATAATAACATTATTAAAAAAATTTAAATAAAAAGGACATTCAAAAAAATATTTTAAAGAAATAAATTAAAATAATGTTTTAAAGCAAAGTCCCTTGTCTTATATCTCATATAGATTTTTACTTTACCTAAGTATTTAATAAAAAAGTTATATTGGTTTTAAAAATTATTTAGAACCTTTTAATTTTAATTTCATTATAATTATTCCTTTTATTTTATTTATTACCAGGTTTTAATTAGTTACTAAGATGGTTAAGTTCATATAAGAGGTTTTGGGTCATTTGGTTAATAACCTCAAAACCACATTAGCGCGTTGACTATGGTAAAAAGGGTTTTTTTAAAATTATATATATAATATGAAAAAAGTTATATTTACAATATTTATAAATTGGGAAAACATTTAAAACTAACCCTGTTAGGTGGTTATGGAAAATGAACCATGTCATTTTATAGAGATTGTAGTCCATACGTATGCATAAAAACCATATTAATTTTTATATAATAGGTGGAAATGAAATTAACTATATAATATGTTACATTTATAAAAACAATTTTTTTTTATAAATTTAATATTTATTCATTAGATACATCCTTATTACCATCCTTATAAGGTGAAAATGAAAAATGAATCACATCGCTTCATTAAGGTGGTATTTCACATGTACACACATGAGATGTTATCAATTTTCATGGGAAGAATGAAGAAGAATGTAAGTAATAATTTATCTATAAATAATCATAATTATTTTATAAATATCATATATATTAATTTTATAAATCATTATAACTAACCATATGATCCTCTGAAAACAAATGAAACAAATCACTTCGTGGAGGTGGTATTCCACACGTATGCATAAGTGACATTTTCATTTATCATAATATAGAAAATGAGATGAAAAAGGGTTGTAAAATAACCCTAATAACATTTAATTATATTTAATATAATTTTTATTATTATTTTATAATGGTTGAATAATATTTTAAGAAGGTGTAAGAAATAAATAAACTAGAAATAGGTTGGTTATGACTTATATATTCTCCTTAGATATATTTCATTGTATCACACATTAAACATTATAGGATTAGCCTTTTTATAATTCTAAGAACTATAATAAATAGTTAGGTATTTTTGGGTAGGTATTATATGAACCATTTTTCTCAAAATGTGTGAGTAAGGGATAAGAGGAGGTTCCCTTTTATAAGTGAGGGGAGTTGCATACTTCTTATTTTTCTAAACATTTAAATATTATAAAGTATTAATCATAAGAAAGTTGATAAGAAACCATCCAATTATGAAGATAAAGTGACTAGTTTATAAATTAAATCATACAATAATAATTAATACAATATTTTATGGCCTAATCACTTAGTTTTTACCTTAATTAACTTGATTTACCATTTACTGTAGTGATATAATTTTACAATGATTAATATTCATAATGTCCAAAAATAAAATTAAAATAATTACTAAATTTGAAGATCATGATTCAAAATATGTAATCCATTTCATAGGATTAATTTTATATAATTTTTATAAATTACATATCATATAAGTTCACAAAATGCAATAATTTTTTTTAGAAAATTTAATTTTTAAGCATAAAAAATGATCTTATACTAAAAAAATCTAATGTTGATTTATATATAATTATTTAGATTAGGTATAATCAGATGTATATTATGTTACGTAAAAAATCCATAATCTAATGGTAATTTTATATTACTTTATTAAATAAATATAAATGATAATTTTTAAAAAATATGCATTTTCACTACTCATTAAAAAATCAATCTTATAAAAAAATCCCAAAAATACATCCTAATTTATATTTGGTATGTTGATTCAAAAAATGAATAATTTTTTTATCAAATTAATTTTACAAAATCAATAAATTTAAATTTTAAATAAAACCATGAAATTCAGGGAAAAACAACTCAGTTAAATGAAACTATTCTTTTTTCCCCTAAAAAATTTTATAAAATTATTTTTAAAACAATGATATATATAAATATATAAAATAAATACTTATACATTATAATTTTGATTAATTTAAAGGATTAACTGGGTTTTCACATTATTCCCCCAATAATAAATTGCATCCTTGTAATTTTATACATTACTTAAACAAGTGAGGGTATTTCTCTCTCATGGAATTTTATGATTCCCATGGTGTTTTCTTAGTCATGTGATTCTTCCATAAAACCATTACCTGGATAATTGAATTTTTTTTAGTAACTACTCTATATGATACAAAATTTGAACAAAATTTTCTTCATATGATATATTCTCCTCTAACTGTACCACTTCAGGGCTCAAAACATTAGATGTATCAGGTACGTACTTTTTTAGCAATGAAACATGAAACACATAATGTACCTAATATATACTCAGTAGTAAAGATACTATGTAAAAAATGATCTTTCCTACTCCAAAATTTCATATGGACTAATAATCCATAGACATAACTTTCCCTTTCTTATAAAACACATAAAACTTATCCATGGAGATTCTTTAATAAAAACATGATTTCCTACCTCAAATGAGAGATATTTCCTACGATGATCTATATAACTATTATATCCAGTCTAAGATTTCCTCTTGTGATATTGAATAATATTTACCTTCAAAACCATATTTTCTACCAATTTTGGTTCTAATAATTTCATCTCATTAAATTATTTCAAAAATGTTGGAGTACGAAACCATTTTCAATATAATTACTCAAATGGACCCATCTATATACTTGAATGAAACATATTATTATATGAAAATTCAACTAACGAAATATATTGATACAAAAGTATCCAATAATTCATTGTAAAATTTTGAATCATATCCACAAAATTAAAAACTGTATGCTATAATTATCCATTAGATTGATTATAAAAATATATAATAAAATTTAATTCAGTACCCCTATAATTCTAAATTCCTTTCTAAAAATTAGTTTAAAATTGAGATCATAATGAAGTACAATGGGGATGGGAACTACATCTAACCTCGCTATTTTATTAATATAAAGTCTTGGAATCTAATATAAAGACGTAGTATCTTGTATAGGTATAAAATTTTCAAATTTTTCCAAGTGATAAATAGTAACTCAAATAACATTATTACCTCTAGATTTGTTTTCTAATCACACAAAAAATATCATGTATATATTCTCTCATTTCCATTCAGTAATTATAGAAGGCTTAAACATCCCCTTAGAATGTTTGTTTTACAGTTTTTACATATTTAATAATAAAAAATTTCATTACAGAGATATATATATATTTTTTCATACCTTACAACCAAAAATATTCCTGATGGTCTATGTATATCTTAGAGCTACTAGGATGAACAGAAAATAGAGAGTTTTGAGCTTTAAATAAAAATTCATTCTTCAATTGGGAATCACTTGACACTCCTAACCTATTTAAAAATCCAATAACACCTTCATTATCCACATTAAACTTATAAAACTGCAAATTATTGACCAATTATACTCTTTATTGCAAACTAAGATCTTCATTTTGATCCTCCTTAATTATTTTTACCAAATTTGAATGCGATGGAAACTGATCCAAAACTAGAAGAATTTTCTTTATGCGTAATTTACAAAAAAAAATTATTTAAATCATTAACTCAATGATCATGTTTCAGTCATAACATATTAAATAATGCATTATATTTTCAAATAAATGCATCTAGTACCTTTTTTATTTACCAAAATGATTGTGAATTGTGAAATCATAATCCTTAATCAGTTCAAGACATCTTCTCCACCTGATGTTCAATTATTTTGAGTTAATGTATACTTTAAAATTTCATGATAAATATATATTTCACATTTATACACATATAAATAATGTATATATAGTTTTAAATAAAAATAACTATATCTATCTTAAGGTCATGTGTAGGATAATTCTGCTAATGGAGTTTCAACTGATGATATGCATACAGGATAAGCTGATCATTCTGTATTGGTATAAAACCAGGTCCCTTCAAAGAAGAATCACTGTAAATAATTTTTTTACTATTTTTTGTTAGAGAGGATACCATTTTGATAACTAAACAATCTTATTTTAATCCTTTAAATAAATCATCATATTCATTTCTCTAGATGAAATAACTCATTTTTGAGTTAGATTAGTAAGTGGGATATGTAACCAAGAAATGCTCTCAAAAAGAACTTTGGTAGTAACCTACTCATCGAGGAAAAATTTGAATCTTAGTGACATTTGTATGCCTTGTTCACTATTCCACCACTTTTGTTTGAGTAGGATCAACTATTTTTCCATATTTATGAAAAATATACCCAAGAAAATAAATATGTTACAAACAAAATTCATAGTTAATGATTTTTCCATACAATATTTTTTCTTTTAAAGTATACAAACCAATAATTAGGTGTTTCTTATGATCTTAATATATTTTAGTGTATACCATAATATCATAGATAAACACAACAAACAATATATCCAAATACTCATGGAATAATATATTCATTAGATCGATAAATACAATGGGTGAATTTGTTAACTTGAAAGGCATAGCCACAAACTAATAATAACCATACCAAGTATAGAATTCCTTCCTTGGAATGTATTCCGCATTCACCTTTAGCTAGTGATACCTGGACCTATGATTAAACTTTGAAAAAAAATACTATTCACCATAGAATTGATCAATTAAGTCATTGATATGATGAAATGGATACTTATTATTAATAGTGATGTTATTGCGTGATCTATAATAAATGAAAAACCATAAAACCAACATTATTTTTTGAAAAAAAAACAAGAGAAACCCTTGGTGAAGTGATAGGGTGGATAAAATCCTTATTAAGAAAATCTTATAATTGCCTTCTCAATTCTGACAACTCAACTGAATTCATTTAATTGAGATGTTTTAAAATTTTCTTAGCATTAAGAACTAAGTAAATTGTAAAATCAACCTATCAATCAGTAATAACTCTACATAAATAATTAATAAATACATATAAATATATATTTACTACTGGAATATCACCAATCTAAAAATTTCCTTTCTTATCAACAATATGAGAAAGATAACTTTACTTTTCATCCTTTATCAGTTTCTCAATTTCTTGGTAATTTATCAAAGTCATGTATTTTTTCTTATGTAAAATCAAAAAATCATTCTAAAAAATAAATTATTTAACTCTACAATCAATCTTATCATGATAAAATACAATATAATCCATACAAAAAATAACATCAAAATTAACAATGGGAAATATGAAAATGTTTGCAAGAAAAATTATTCCAAATTTGATAACAGGAAGATTTTTATTAATTAGTTTTTCCTTTATTCCACCCCAAGAGTTTTTACCAAGAGTTATAACTTCATTTCTTAAGTTATTATTTTCATTTTAATTTCAAACTATGTAGATGTAAAATAATGTGTGGATCCCTAATCAGACATGAAATTAGCATAATATGAATAAACAAGTAATGTACCTATCACCACTTCATTTTTGGGCCCCACATATGCTATAGAATTAGATATAATTTTCTAAAACTTTATATTTTTGATATTGATGATTCGTACATTGAGTAACTAAATATGGATATACATTAGCATAATATACCAAATTAATAAAATCATAATATTTCACTACATTATTTTCAATGCTAATATTACCCTTTCCATTTGTATTTACATTATAGTCAGGATATATAAATCCAAGCTTCCCACATTAGAAAAACTTTCCAGATCTCATCATGAATTCTATAAAATTCTTATTTCTATACTTATCACAAGAGGGTAATTTAATTTAATTTAATTTAGGTTTTTGATGAATTATTTCCCATTACCTACCACATGAATTACTTCTTATCCTTATTCTTGTAAAATCACGCAAACTACATATCAAATTTCTTAATACACCAAAAAATTTCCTCATAACTTCCGAACTCACGAGTAATTAGATCCCTTCATAAACATGGATTCAATCTTGAGTAAAATCTATAAATTTTACTATCATGGTCTAGAATGAAATTATGTGTAAACCTGGACAATCTAGTAAAATTATTTTCACAAAAAAATAGACTCACCCACACTTTTCTTAAATTCAAGGAATTGACTTTCTAATTATGGTTAAATAAATTTATGAAAATAATTTTCATTAAAGAGATATTTATATATCATATATTACATGGAATCAATTTGTTCCTCTTCCTTAGTGATCTTAATAAAAGACCAACATTAATAAAATTAATCTTCAAAATTATAAATATAAATGTTTACCTTAGGTTGTTTTTAAAATCCAAAAACTTAAAATATTTTCTCCAATTCATTAATTCATCCTTTAGCTTTCACAAGGTAAGAAGATCCATCAAATGCTAGAGGGTTTTGTTTCCTGAAGTATTCCATTATTGATAAGTTTCTATATATAGGATTCAATTATTCAATCATATTCATTCTTTAATTGTTATCCTATTTCAACAAAGTTAACATAGTTAAATAATGCTCTACTGTAATTTCATCCAATCTATGGTGTTGGTTTAGAAGGATATTATCCTCCTGATACATTTCTACCACAATTTCCCTACTTTATCTGTGTAAAACCATTATAAATAGACATGGATTAGCTGAAAACATGGAAATATTCAATATATATCTCATGATAATATAAACATAAATTATAGAATTTTTATTATGACTTTTAACATTATAATAAGCTCTAAAGGCATCCAATCCTTTTCTATGATACCAACTGTAACACCCTATAACTTAAACAACCCATAATTACTTGATTTTTAACAAGGTTTAAACATTTCTACATTACCAAGATATTTTTAGTTTAGAGTTTTAGATAATTAGGTAAAAAATTACATAACAATTTGGAAATTTCCACACAGTCCATTTTCCCCACAAAACAAATTCTTTATAATTCGACACATTCTTCATTCAAGGTAACACCCATATCTAGGAATCTAACTTTATTAACTTTTATACAAATAATTAAGCCCTGTAAAAAAATTGAGAATGTGTTATGAGAAAAAAAAATATCATTAAGGTAAATAAAACAAAATTAACATATTAGTCTATTTGTAAACCTAAAAAATCCATAAAAAAGTATTATTGTTTTATAATAACATTTTATCTAATATAACTATTTAATTTCTCAATTTCCTTAATATTATTCATGAAAAATTTCTTAACAAACCATAAAAATAAAACCATAATCATAAGGGTTTATTAGATAACATTAGCATTCATTAATACCATTCGTTGAAAACGATACTGTTACATTTATAAAAAAATTATAAAATTTCCTTAAAAAATACATATGGTCATTTTATTATATTTTGGAATCAAAATATTTCTATTATAAAAAATTGAAAGAATATCTTATTGTAACTTGGGATATTATACGTACATTCACCCTTACAAAAACTCTTTCAATGGAATCACCTAACCATATAATTCCAATATCTCTTATGAGTAACCTATAACTAGTAAAACCTATCACTTTACACAATAAATTAGAGATCTATATCATGCTCACCCATAATCAGAGTTATTTTGGGAAAAACCATCATTCATATAAAATTAAAAATAACCATAATATGAATAAAATGTATATATATTTCATGTTAATTATAAAAACCATTTTAATTGTAATTTAAACCCCTGGGGAATTAAAATTTTAGTTATCTTCTAAAAATGAAAATAAGTTTCCATTTCCTTATATTTTTTTTAAACAAAAAAATCAAAAAATATTGATAGAAATATTTTATATGAAAATTAAAACAAAAAATGTTTAATTAATATTGAAAATAAGTAACAGATATAATAGAGGAATAAAGCGGTCATGCTATATATATTAAAAAACATATTTTTGCACTTTTTAAAAAAATTTCAAAATGATCTGTTCAATAAATGTTTTAAGGATTCATTTTTAATTTTTTAAAAGAAAAGTAAAATGTTGTTAAAAATTAAATTTATCATAATTTTATGTGTAATTAATAACATTTATGAAATACATTAGAGTTCATAGATATGGAATAAAAATATTTTAAAGGAATATGTTAAAAAAAGATTTTAAGGAAAAGTTACCTACCTTATATATCGTCTATATTCGTACATTCTTTCACTCATGAATAATAAAATTATGTTAGTTTTTTTCATTCTTAAGAACTTTTTTCATATTTATTTCAGTATCACTATTCTTTTTATTACCATTATTACGATGTTTTATTTAGTTAATAAAATGGTTATGTTTACATTGGACATTTTAGTGACATTCAGTTAAAAACCTAAAAACCACATCACTTATTTTATGATGGTTGTAATGACCTTTAAAATTATTTGTGTAATTTCCTGTATAAATATTTAATTGTGTCACATTTATTAATTTTTTGTTATATAAATTACTAGAAAAACATAATGAGAACATAGAACATTTCATTGTATTGACTTGGACTTTATGTTTATAGAATAAATATATCCATAAGAATTGAAATTTTTAAAATGGGACAAAAACATAAAATAAGAGAACAATAATAGGAAAATTTTTATATACTCAATCCCCTAGAATAATCACCTTCACTAAAAAAACTATAGAAATGAAAAAAATTAGTAATTCAATATTCATTTTGGAAATGAAAATATATAATTTTGAGAGAAAATATAAGTGAATGAAGAATGAATTAAGTATTATGTATTTATTAAATGTTTGTAACCCATACGACCATTATAAATTTGACCGTTGGATTAGTAATCTGAGCATTGGAATTATAACCTAACAATTGGAATAGTAACCTAACCGTTAGGAATAATAACCTGATTGTGGAATAGAATCCTCACCCATAGAATTGTACAATAATATTTTGGTATCATATAAAATTATAATATGACAAATTTATATCATGATACAAGTTAATAAATGTTTTAAAAACGATAAATTAACTAGTTTTATTTTTTAAAAACATAAATGTTTTAATTAAAATTTTATAATAAATATATTGATTTAAAAGAAATTTTATTTTCATAAAATATATTTATAATTTAACATTAATTTTATTATAATGATAATATAACTTTATGAGAACATAAGTAAATTTTCAAAGGCTTATAAAATTGATCATAATATTAAAATTGGTGTCTTTTAAATTAATGATGTTTTTAACTAAAAATTAAATTTCACATATTTAGAAAATTATTTTTGTAAAATGGGTTTCATTTTTAAAATTTAAACATTGAAAAACTTTTAGGGTGATTTTTTTTCTTTTTTCTAAAATAGTAGATTTTTTGGTGAATAGTGAAACATTGTAAAATACAACTTTTATTATTATAAGAATAATATAAGAATTTTTGAGTCATGGATGATGTAAGAAACAACTAGTTAGAACTCAAATACAAATTTTTATATGTATATTCATAAGAATCAATACTATTTTATGTCTTGATTCAAACTAAAATACCGATGATTATAATATTCAAAATCATCTCTCTCCTCCCCCTATAAATACCACCATCACAACCAATTATCCACATAACTTATAAGACTTAGATCCTAGTAAATTTCTACCCAATTCCATTACCAATCCCCTTCCCATGTCCTGGTGCTTCTGGTCTTATCCAAATACTATTCCAATGATCCTTAAGGGGTATCCTAAAAGAAGACAACTAAAGGGAGAGGGGAAATCTAAAATAAGTTTCTTTTAATTTTATTATTCTTATACCACCCCCATATAATATCCACCCACATAAAAATATTAATATAATTATCCTAAATATACTAATATGTTATTATTATAGTATAATATCCATCTTATACCCTCCCTTATTTAATTTTTATAATGAAATTGTTATTTACAATATGGTTGGTTCACCGCCTCCTTAAAGAACGCAGTTCATTTTTCCCCACCACATTAAAAACCTGTTATAACAATATTATTATGGTTAAATAAGATTAAAATTTGTATATTATAACTTATTTAATATTTTTTAATGAATATATAGACATAGTATTAAATAAAATGTAACTAGTTTGAGATGGTTAGTAAAACCACCTAAGTGAATTAATTGTATAACATTAATGTTTTTACTAAATGAATATTCCCTATGTTTTCACACAAAAGGATATTTAGTTCCATTGAAATTTTATAAAGTAAATGAATAAAATTTCATTTCACTTTTATATTTGTAGTCATTTTTGATAAAAACTATAATAATTATCCACAAGTACTCTGACCTTGGAACCATGAATCAAACAACCCCAGAAAAGAGCAATTAAACATCATATCTCATTTTAATGGTTATAAATGAACATAATAAAATTATTTTTATAAAATATAGATGTAAAATTTTATGAATTAAGTAATTAATTAATTAATTTGATTATGTAAGATGATATGTTCTAGTACAAAATGATTCTATAACCCAAGTAAATGGATCTCTCCAAACAACCCTTTTTCTTTCGGTTATATCGTTTATCTCTCTAAATAAATTTGTCTCTCTCATTAATGTTATGGAATAATTATAAATTCTGTATATATGTACCTTATATATTTAACTATCTTATTATCACATACTTTTATGGGGTAATATATTCCTTATGTTCATTTATCAAATGCCTTTAAAATCAAACTAAATTATGTTAACTTTTATATCCCTTAATCTTTTTATGTAAAACTCATTTGAAGTATTAAGTAAAATTTATGATTTAATTAAATAAAGGTATATTTTTAGTATAACCATTTTGGTTTACCTCTAGTTTTCAAATAAAATTTCATACTTACCCCTTGTCCAGATTTATTTAATCAATTCCTTAAAACACCTTTGGGAAAGTTCATTTTAATAACCAATTATCTACCCTTTATCTTGTTTTTTTCAAATGAACCCCATACATTGAGACCCATGATTTTGTACTAATATATTAATATAAAAAATATTTAAATATTTCTTCTATTTGGAATATTTCTAAAATATCCTTTGATTATAATATGTGGTATGATTATGAAGCCCTTTTTTCCAAGGGTAATTATTATGTTTACGCATTAATATTGATATCATTTATTGGCACACATAATAATTTACATGTTATGATGGGTGTTCCAATATAGCACTCTAATAAGTTAGATAATTTTTTTATCTTATGATACACTATGTATGGGTTTATAGATCAAAAATAATCCATAATGGGACTCTATCCACTATGTGATATTATCTTAGAGGTTAGTATTGACTTACACTTATGTCATTTTATATGTTTATTACACTTTCCTATGTTTACAAGATATTATGATACCATTTTATTAATGTAATTCTAATATGTGATTATTCATGATCATTATTGCTGAAGATTCTTTAACCAAGTGGTAGAATCTCTTACTTGGCATCCAAAAGACCTAGGATTGAATTCAGGCATGAAAACAATTCTAGGTACTATAGAAAAACTATAGCAAGCCACTGTAGTAGTACTGTAGAAGCAGTGGAACTATAGTAGTAGTGAATTTGTAGTAATGAAGGCACTATAGTAGGAACTGTAGCGGTGGTGGTACTATAGTAGACCAGGTACAGTAGCAATACTGTTCACCAAAGGGTCCTTTGGGCCAAAAAGTGGGCTTTCAAGCCTTGTATTCAGGCCACTTGGCCAAGGGCCTTTGAGCTATGTAATGGGTCACCCTCTACCCAGAAAAAAAATAGGTCATTGATTTAATAATAAATGAGGCTTCAGCCCCAACCTTAAATAAATAATCATGATCATTATCTTTTATGATGTTAAGGCAGGTCATTTGACTCCTATTTTATTTCTCATTATCGTGTTTATTCCCTTAGTGATCTTTATAGCTCACCACCTTATTTTATGTATTCCCCAGGTTATCCTATATAGTTTTATGAGCTAAAAAATATTTAAGAACACATTAGTGAGAATAAAAAAAAATATTTTATGTTTTATTTACTTTTTTATGTATTGTGAACATTATTTTACAAAGACACTTGGCCTCATGATATTTGGGTTGTGTTTATTGGATGTTTACGTTAAAAATAATGTAATAATATGTGTAAAAGGATTAGGTCACTATAGTGGTAAAAAGTGTTCTGGTTACATTATATGAATAACATTAATCATTAAATATTTATAATATTTATACATTAGATACACTTTTAAAACCATTCATGTAAGTGAATTATATAAAATTAACCATGTCATTTTATGGAGATGGTAGTCCATACATACGCATGAATACCATTTTTATTTTTTCTAATGGGTCAAAAATAATTAAATTAGACAATATTATACTATTATAGAATCATAAATATGTTATAAATTTAATATTTTTTAAATTATTTCATCCTTATGACTACCCTTATAATCTATAAATGAAAAACGAATCACATCGTATCGTGGAGGTGGTATTCCACTCGCATACATGAGCAACATTATCAATTTACAAAGGATAGAAAGAATAAGAAGTTAAGTAATATATTATCTTTAAAAAATCATAACTATTTAATAAATATAATATATGATCATTTTTTTCAAAAATTATAATTTACCATATGATTCAGTGACGAAAAAAACACATCACTTTGTGGAACTGGCATTCCAAACATACACAAGCGCGACACTATCATTTCTCATTTGATAAAAAGGTTTGTGAAAATGTGTTATAACATAATGATAATAAAATGTAAGTATATTTAATATAATAATGATATTAGTTTATAATGTTTGATGAATATTTTAAGTGGATGGAATAAAAAATAAACTTGAAATAGGTTGGTTAGGAATTATACCTTATATTCATATATCTTCTTTCAAATCACACCTTAAAACTTCTATAATTGATGTTTTGAGAATATAATAGAATATAAGATATGGGGAGGGATGTCATGGATATTTTTGGGTAGGTATTGGGTAAAATAGAGTTCTTAAAAGGTGTATTTAATGGAGGATAGGAGGTTCCCTTTATAATTGATAGGAGTGGCACACTTGTAATTTTTTCTAAAATTTTTAATATAAAAAGTCTTAATCTCAAGATAGTGGCTCCAAAACTATTCAATTTAAAATTTAATGTGACCATGGTTTAAATATAATAATTAAATAAGAATTAATATAAAATATTATGGGCTTGTATTATTGTTTTTACTCTAATTAACCTGGTTTAGCCTTTACTGTGCTGATTTTTTTACTATTGTTACTATTCATAATGAAAAAATGAAATTGAACTCATTAATAAATTTGAAAATCATAATTAAATATATGGAATCAAATTTTCAACATTATATTTGTATAAGTGGAAGAAATTACTTTTAATATAAGTGTGTAAAACACAATGAAAGACATTTTTGTAGAAAATTTCTTTTTAAGCATAAAAACAATCTTATATCAGAATCAAAGAAAATATTGTTTCATATAATATTATTTAGATTATTCTTAATAAAATATATATTATGTAACTTTAAATACAAACTCAAAATTTAATGTGTATTTTATATTGTGTTATTAAATTAAAATAAATGATAGTTTTGAAAAAATCTACATTTTTCACAATTCACTCAAAAATCAATATTTTTTGAAAAATCTATAAAATTCATCCAAATTTATATTTGATATGTTGATTCCAAAAAGAAGTAATTTTTATCAATTTCAATTTATAAAATCATGAAATTTATCTTTTAAATAAAATAATGTAATTCATGGAAAAACAATTACGTTAAATAAAAGCATTCCTTTTTCAACTGAAAACTTTTATAATTTTTTATAAAAAAATGAAGAATATAAATCCACTAAATGGATGATAATAAATTGTAATATTGATTAATTTCTGGTATTATATGGGTTTTCACACTAACTACCCCTTTCTAAAAAAGGGGTACCATTGAGGGTTGTTATTCCCGCTATATCAATATCTACTATAACAACTTTGTTAACCATCATTGCATAGGTCAATAATAATAAAAGAATGACTCTCAACCTAATCTAAATCTTTAACTACATTTATAATAGTTGAGCCTTGAGATATTAATTCATGATGAGCTCTTGATAAATATGAACCAATTTGAAAAATCAAATGACATACATAATTAGGGAATGACTCCATTTCTCTAAGGAGACAAACCCTCAGGATTTCACCACCCATAATGTCTCTAGGGAAATTATCGGTTAAATATAATTTTTAACATATCCCAGGTGAGATTCTCATTCATATATATTTTCACAATATATCCCCACTACTTCCTTATAGGACCTTCTAATATATAGTTGAAAAAATCAATTTTATAAGTATCTAGGGTCTTAAAAAAATAGAAGATAGGATCTATATTTTTTATCCACTACCCAATATCTTGAGGGCCTTTATTACCATGAAATATTGGTGGATTTTTATTAGTAAAATAGATCATGGTCCACCATTTGTGATTGATTGTTTTACTCTATTTTACTAAGGGGTGGATTCCCTGTATAACTAATTCAATAATAACAGATTTTACAAGAGTATTATCTTATATGAAAATCTCTGTATCTCTCTCTCTCTTTGGTTTATAAGGGAATTTATTTGAATCATAATCTTGAAAACATAAGATATAAATCTCAATTAATATTAATGTTTTAATTTCAAAAAAATCAATTTTACCATAATAACCCACTCAATTACTTTTCAACAAGCAATAACAATAATCCCAACAATTCAAAAAACAAAAGTCGTGAAAAAATAAAAATTCAAACATTTGTTCACTGTGTACGGTTGGCTATATAGTCTAGAAAATTATGTGCCAACCATGAAAGGGCCACTTGAAAGTGTCAAGAACTGGATACATAGCCAACACATAGTTTTATAGACTACATGAAAAACTATACACCCCTTGTTTCCTCATCCATTTTCTATAAAAACCTAAAATTTCCCAAAACAACACACATGGTCTTACCAAAAATAATATTCAGTAGAAAACACATCAAATAATAACAAGATGATCTAAAATTCAAGTTCAAACACAAAAATAAAATTCCTAACCATCCTTTGAAACTCGAGGTTTGTCATAAATAAGAGCTTTTTAGACACTTCTCCCCACCAACCTCTCAACTTCTAAAAATTATATCCCTATTAAACCCTTACTCCTCTAATAAAAACCTAGTTTTGATAACATTTTTTATAGAACCATCTTGAGTCGACTTGACACACCCAATATCCTAGATTTCTATAATGCCTAAGGTACATTATCAATTTCCATATGTTATTTAAAATCCTCAGAGTAACAAAACAAAAACATTGGTAATGATTTCACCCTCAAAATCAAAATAATATTTAGTGAAATACCTCCTAGAATTTCGATGTGACCCATCCATAAGTTGTATTACCATGAAAAAATAAATAAATTTAAAAATATTAATAAAAAATAATAAATACAACCCAATAACCCATAAACATCTCACTAGAAATATAGTTAATGGGATAAAAAAATTTATATAAAAAATAAATGAAAAGAATAACTTGTCCAAAGAGTCTAATACAAAAAATATCATAACCTCATTATGAATCCCAAAAATACACAACATGAGCCAAAAAATCCTTTTAATCTAGGGTCACCACTACCATTATAACAAAGAAGGATGACACTCATTAAGAAGATCCACTAAATTATAGGGAACCCTTTCCCTTACCTATATCATAAGAAAAGTATTCATACAACACTTTGGTATATGTAGGGTGTTTGAAAAAAACTACTAGTATACCACCATGAATCTATATAATTTTCATGAATTAACCCATCAGGGATGCCAGGATAGTGATAAGATAAGTGTGAGCACCCCAATCCCACCTCTAATAGGAAAATGGCTACAAACTAGTTCAGAGTAGGCATAACCCATATATGGGAGGAAATATCTATTTAACTTTATCCATAAAAAACAAAAAAACGCACACACACATATCTAAGACCATACAATGTTAAAAAAATAAAAAAACAAATTTATATTAATGCATGCGTACATCTAAATCCCACCATCAGACTACCACATAGTACAGAAAGAAGAAAGGTCAAATAAAAGCCCAAAAAATGAAAAAGATTCCAACCACTTTATAAGGGGGGATTGATATCAAATGAAACACAAGTAATAATTCTATTCTGTATAGCTTAATACTAAGCTATGTCATTCCTGATACTCCTAGGACTCCATCAAATGAATTATAATCTACATAATACACAACATGTGTGGGAAGATCCCATGTCAGGATGAGTGTAACAATACCTAGTAAGACACCCTAAAATTTCCAAACATAAAGAAAAAATATTATTCATTTCATCAATACATAGGTATATAAATCATGATGTGAGACATAATGATAAAAATAGATAACCTAGATGTACTCCTAATAGATAATCAGAATTAAGAGGTATTAACTAATAATACCATCCATAAGATTCTACTTGAGGCTTCAAGGTAATTCTCATCAGAGATGGATCTCTCAACAAGCTATGATTTCACTAAAAAATCTCATCCAAGAGGTTGTGCTCATCTAGACATGCTAAGATATACTTTCCAGATCTCATAAGATCACACTTCCCATAGAGGGGATTACAACCATGATCACATGGGGCACCATCAACCTTATTGGTTCAAACTACTAGATAAGTTATCTATTCACTATGCATGGTGGTCGTGTTGATACCAAATAACCCACCTAGTAAAGATATGATAGAGGATACCACTCTATACCTCTTGGAGGGATACTACGAACACTATCTAAAATAGAACTCATGGAGGGAATCATAATATTATACTGAGGATGTAATGCCACAACATACCCTCTTTGGGAAAGAATAAAAAATCAAAATAAACTTAACCTAGTATATAATGAAGAAATATATAGCTTCACATTTCCTTATAAAAAGTACCTGGTATGTACTAGGTGTATATGACATGTCCCTCCTACTTGGGGGTGTATCCATGTCTCATCGTCTCACACAAAATGTAAACCTCAATATACACAACATTTCCATGAGGGTTTCATGGCATGTAAAGGTTGGTCTACCCCTTGACATGCTGATGGCCCATTATCGTGTGCATCTGACCATGCTTGTGTACTATAGGTTATTCCCATATAATCTAGTTGTGCCCCTGTACTAGGCTATGTCTAAGTACCCAGCCATGCCATTGTACTCTATCAGTTCCCACGTGCCTAGCCATGTTTGTTCCCATTTATCCTCATATATACACTCTAATCCATGAGAGTAATGTTAAATTCCTTTTCATGTGATGACATGATGTGTGGAATTTTATTTTACACATAAAGACTAGTGTCGTAGCTTAGGACCCCACATGTTGTGTGTCATTCTGGTACACACTGTGTAACATGTGATTTTATATAATACCATGGTTCTTATACACATGTTCTGATTTTCTCCATTTTCACAAATCAAGCTCGGATATTATAGATCTAGGGTTAACCAGACCTACTGTCACCACATTCCAAAACCTAACTATCAATCCCAATCGATAATCACTAGCATTGCATCATGTTGTAGCCATTTTTCATACAAAAAAAACTAGAATCATTGGTCTAATCCCAATAAACCTTTTATCATTCACCATCTTCATCAAATATTGATCACACCCAAACTCGTGGTATCAATCCATTTCACTAAACAATGGCCATGAAATGATTAAATAGTAGGTATTTTGTTGATCTTACAACAAAGGAAATACTGGCGATGAATCATATAAAGAAACATGGGATAAATTCATAGAAAAAAATGTGGAATGAAAACCAGCCTTGATTAGTTAGACTTGATTCATTTCCATTATAATGATGAATAATGATAAATAAAAATAAATAAATCAATTACTATAAATTCATGGAAGAAATAATCCTGAACCTGTAAGTCAAATCAACAAAAAATTAAAAATACTGGAAGAATTCATTCACATTTTTATGGGATAAAAAATGGGGAAATAAAACATGGATAATAATTCCCTACCTTAGGTTTGATCGATGATAGATGAAGAATAAATATGCTTCATCGTTGTTGGAGAGATCCTCAAACTGTGTTGGTTAAAAGGATCATCAGTTTGTCATCATCATTTGAGAAGTCTTCCTCTAATTAAATATCTGTCAAAAATAATTATGGATATGTATCTAACCCTAATAATTGACCACAAAAGTGTTTAGATAAGGATAAGGTTAGGTTGCTATGCTAAAAATAATAAATAAATAAATAAATACATAAATATACTTATTTATTTCATTATTTGCGTAAGTGAAAACATTTTTACAAAACTCCAAACACAGAGATAGGTTATTTCATAGATTAGTTTAAATATATATTATAGAATAAACAAAAATCTTATATTTTCCATTCGAATCCCCATTCAGGAGTTATTCTACTCTTTAAGGAAAACTATGCATGTATGATAATAATGTATTTAATATTTTTATTAAATAATTTTTAGGATCACCAAGCCTTGGTATCCCATATTGTTTTAGTTCTTGGATCTATAAATATTATTAGATATATTCAAAATATTCACACGAAAAAATAGAGATGCTACATTTTCCCAAACATAGAAAATTTCCTCCAAAAAATTGAAAAAGAATACTCAGAAAGATGTTTGTATAGAGCTCTAATATAGGTTCTCCAACCCTAGATGCTCTCCTGGAGATTCTTGTGCTTCTACTAGACAATCACTAAGGCAATTTCTCACTCATAAAGGATCTTCTCCTACCAATATGTGATTTCCACCAGGTACTCACCAAAGGTAGATCCAACCTTGATGTCCAACTTTCCCTAGTTGATAACATGCAATGGGTCATGCACATACCTCCTTAGATGCGATACATGTAAGAAATAATATATGCGGTCTAAATATACAAGTATTTCTAAGTGGTATGTCACCTCACTAACCCTACACTTTATTTAGAAATGTAAAATGAATATAAGTGATATCTTTTTCCCCATCCCAATCTTCATGACCCCCATAAAGGTGAGACCCTCAAGAAAACATGGTCTCCCTACTTGAACTCTGAAGTCTTTTTTCATTAGTCTGTATAAGATTTATGACTACTCTATATAGTCCACATCCACCACTAGATGATTTTCACCTTCTCTATCATAGATCACACTAACTCTAGGCCCATGAGTGCAGACTCATCTAAATCATTCCAATATAGTGGTGACCTATAAGGTCACCCATAAAAAGACTCAAATGGTGCCATATTGATGGGGGAATGGTAGATATTTTTGTATGAAAACTCCAAAAGGGTAGGTGATCATCCCAATCATGACAAAAGTCCAACATGCAAGCCCAATGCATGTCCTCTAGAACTTAAATGGTTTAGTGAGTCTAGCCATCACTCTGGAGATGAAATGCTATAATAAAATAAAACTGAATCCCAAAGGCCTCCTTCAATATTCCCCATAGTCATGATGTGAAGCAACAATCATGGTCTAAAACAATCATCAATGGAACTTTGTGGAGTTCTTCCATCTCTTGCACATAAAGGAATCCTAATCTCTCAACTAAATGTTTCTATCATACAGTTAGAAAGTGAGCCATATTAGTGTGTTAGTCTATGATCACCTGGATAGAATCATGTCCTCTAGATTTCCATTAAAAAAATATCATGAAGTCCATATATATCCCATTCCACTTATACTTTAGTTCCTCAAATGGTTGAGCTAAAAACATTGGAACCTGGTGTTGATCCTTTATCTTCTGACAAGTGAGGCATCAAGAGACCAAATTTTTTATACACTTCTTCATACCTGGACACCCTAACCTACCTTAAAGGTCCTGTTACATCTTTTCCAAACCTACATATACTACCAAATAAGATGTATGGAACTCCATTATTACCACCTCACACAATTTCACTGGAACTGTCCATCTTATGAATGGGATGGAATTATCCCTACCTTTAAAAAATCTATTATGAGAATATTCAATGGATATCTGAGGACATAAGCCCTCACACTCAGTATATCCTTCTCGAGACTCCCTAAAATACTATAGTAGTAGTTGGGTAAAAACAATATATTAAAGATATGATGCACCATCCTTGTCCACTAAGAACTACTGGAATGAGGATAAATAATTTGAATCCATGATCGAAAAATATGAATAAGATATCCTACCAAGATAATATTACACTATGTTACCCTTTCTAGATGTATAGACCATCTCATGGTCATAATATTTGAGGATCTCTATCCATTGACTCAATATGAAGTTGAAATCCTTTTGAGAAAATATACAATTGAGACTCTTATGGATAGAATAAATAATAAAACACTCCCCCATAAGAGAGTGGCTCCACATCTTCATGGATAAGACTACCACTGACAACTCTATATCATGGATCAAGTAGTTATACTCATGTGGAATGAACTACTGAGATTCATTAAAAATAACTTCCTACATCTATATCAAATGAAAACCATGTATAGTCCCCGAGGCATCACATAACACTATATACTCGACACCCTCATTTGGAAATCTCATGATGGGAACTTTTCAACCTCTACCAAAACTCTAGAAAATGCTACTGACACTCCAATGCCCAAATGGAAGACTACCACTTCTGGGTCAAAGAAGTAAAAGACACTAATATCCTAGAGAAATTGGGAACAAATATACTATAATATATAGTATACCTAAAGAAAATTTACACCTCCATCACACTCTTGGGTGGATTCCATGCTAAAAATGACTCAACCTTTGCTGGGTCTATTTCCACACCATTAGTATAAAATGAAATATCCCTTAAATTAGACCTCCTAAATTCATAACAGACACTTCAAGAGACTATCATAAAGTTGGTACTATCATATTATGTACCAGACCATCCTCAAGTGTCTCGTATTCACCTCCTCAGATAATGATTACACTAAGATGTCATCAATGAAGGCCCCCACAAACCAGTTTATAAAATGATGAAAGATCAATTCATGAGTCCCATGAAAACTTATGGGGTGATATTCATTCCAAAATTAATCATGAAGTACTCATAGTGACCATATTGAAATTTTAATGTTCTCTTCAGTATATCATCATCTCGTACTCAAAGCTGGTGATAGCCAGATCTGAGTACGATCTTTAATAACCATGTTTCCCCTCTCAGTTAGTCAAAGAGGTCATTGATCCGTGGTAGTGGATACTTATTCCGAATTTTCACCTAGTTTAGACATTGATAATATACACACAACATCAAGCTCCCACTCACCTTCTTGATTCACAACACGAGGGATGTCCAAGGAGAAATAATGAGTCTAACAAATACCTTCCTTTTCATGCAGTCCAAACTCACCCATAGTTCATGATGCTCTGCAGGGGCCATCCAATATCCTAGAATAGATATTAGGATAACCCCTATGTGTAATTTAATGAAAACTTTTATCTCTCAGTAGGGATGTAATCCTGAAATGTCCTCAGGAAAGACGTCCTCATACTCCACCACTAATACATGGAACTAAAATCCCACAACAACCACATCAACAAGGGTAATACTTTCCAACTGGTGAGTAATTAGATGTATCTTTATTTGTATGAGCCCATACTACTCCACTTGGGTTTCATTCTAACCTATAAATGAAAACCTCAATCTATCACCATATATACATTACACCCTACACCTAAAATAATTAATATAGGAATGGATTATGGATAACAAATCCATACCTAATAAAATAATAAGTACTCATCACTACAACAAAGAAATCCCATAAAAATATATTTCCACCAAGTGTCTGATCACACTATCAATAAATGTTTGTGATCACCAAGTCACCTTGGATCAGAGTCTCCTTGTGAAAGGGTTGAGCCAAGGGCTCAATAATAATATCTAAATCTCAAACATGGTAAGTGGTAAGAAAAGAGTGTCTCACACCCATGCCTATTAGTAATTCATCTAAATTAGAGAAGAAACAGATCATACCTATAATCATTCAGGGAGCCTCAGATCCTTAGTCCTCTACTTCTTGCAGCTATCCTATCCACTAACCACATGCTCCTTGGGCATAGTGTGGACCACCTTAGGGTGGTGGTGGAAACAAGTAAAACTATCTTCCAACTCTAACTACTCAACCCTCTCATTTTTCATGTCCTTTTACCTATGGAAATAATTTCTCCCATTGATGCCTCTGTTTAGAAATCCCATCAACTATAACCCTATCATCTATGCAGTGGGATAGACAATACCAAGTATGATGTCTCAAAACATTTCCAGAGAAGCACGACCACTCTCTAGGCTGACTCGAGCCATCTCGAGAGCCCTGAACTACCGATCCTCTATCTTGGGATCAATTACCAATGCATATCGCATAACCATATCCCTATGATGATCTTCTTTATCCAATTGCTGATGTTTCAGGTCCCATGTGCCCACAAATAGTAGCCACTATTAGGGTATTCTATTAAATAAATATATCTACTACTAAGTCTTTATCATGCACTCTAAAATTGGTGGGAATAAAAATAGATATCAATAAAGTACTAATATCTAAGCACAATCCTAGGTAAACAATTATTTCTTTGGGGAATATATTTCAAACCACATATAGAGATTATCGAAAAGGATATTGAACCTTGAAGAATACTATACCATAGTTATACTACCCTGCTATAATTAAATAATATCCTAAATGTGTAATGATCACAAAGTGTATTGATATAAACCCTACCTAAATAGGCACTTGAAATCTGACCAGGAGAGATTTGTCTCATCATGCAGCTGATTTAAAAGACCCTACTATCACCATTATATCCATAAATAATACAAGACACTTGGACCACTATCTGATATATAAGTGTCCTTACAATTCAAAAACATGTGTCACCAACTCAAGATAGTCCTAAATTACTTAGGGCTTTAGATCATCTAAAAAACTTGGAGGAAAATAACTTTGAATCTCATGGAGTGAACTAATCATGCACACATCCTCGTTTGGAATCATTGGCACAATCTTATACCCAATGGGTGGTGGCATAACTGCAAAACCACATGGAGTTACCACCTTCAGTAAAAGTCCCTATACTAAAGCATTGTCACTCAGTTGATCATCCTCATAATCACACTATAGAATCAGGGCTAGTTGTATTTATGCATTCATCATGAAATAAAATCAAGATGTACCAAAATAAATTAGTATATAGGAGGAGGTGACTCAAGAAGGAAATGGATACCACAACCCCTTCCTATATTATGAACGAACAGATTTTTCCCCAAAACTTGTGCCTATATGTTTGAAGTCAAAAAAATGGTTATCAGAGTCATATTGAATGGATAGGTTTCCAATTTTTCTAACCCTGGAATACCTAGCCTAAAATAAAAAAATAAAAACTCTTTAACAATGTTTCCAAAAATCCCAAATCAAACCTCAAAGCAAAAAAATCTATAAAATACGGTCCTAAGGTAGAAACGTAATGATACCGCTATGTCACAACCCTAAACCACTAAGGATCACCTAAATATAGATAAACCGAGTGTGACCACCCCAATTCTACCTATAATATGCCGGGGGATGGTGGATAGAACTAAGTATGCATATACCACATATCAATGGCATTATCCTATGTATTTGTACAAAAATACAAAAAAATATCTCTAAGAACATAAAATGATGAAACATAAAATAACACAACTAATACTAATGACTGCATACATCTAAATTCCACTATCATAGTACCAAATAAATAATAAAGAAAAAATTCCAAATAGGATCCCACCAATAAAATGAAAAAGAGTCTAATATTCTTAGAAGGAGAAGACTACTATAAAATTAAACATCATTATGAAAATCAGTCCATCTAGTCCAATATTAAGCTCCACCAGACCTCAGTCCTTCAAGGACTCCGTTAAATGGATTGTAATTTTCATAAGACATGACATGTGAAGGAAGATCCCATGTGGGAGTGATTATAATAATACCTGGTAGAACACTCTGAAATATCCAAAAATGAAGCATCAAGAGTATTCACCTTATAAATATATTGGAATGAAAATCAAGATATGAGAAATAAAAATAAAAAAAGAAAACCCAAATATACTCACAATAGACAAAGAATCTCAAGAGGTATCAACCAATACTACCAGCCATAAGATTCTTCTTAAGGACTCAAGGTAAATCTCACCAGGGAGGTCTCACTCCATGATCCATGTTGTAACTAAAGACACTCATATGAGTGGTTATGCTCATCTGTCCTCACCAAGATGTACTCACTATATCTCAAAAGATCATTCTTCCTGGAAATGGGATAACACCCAATACTGTTAGTGTATGACACAAACATTATTGGATCAAAATTATAGATAAGGGACTTATTACCTAATCATGGTGGTCACATTGATACCATGAACCCCACCTAGGAAATATAGGATAGAGGATCCCACCCCAAGCCTCACAGATAAATTCCACAGTCTCTATTTGAAAATGAAATCGTATATGGGGTCACAATCCTATACCAAGGACATACTGGAAAACTATTACCATGTAGGGATAGAACAAGGAATAACCCTCAACTGATCTATACTAAAGATATGGAGGACTTCACATTAACATGGGAAAATTACACAGTGTGTCTTTCATACCTTGGGGTACTACCATGTCACATTGTATCATATAGAATGAAAACCTCTATATAAATGTTGTTTCCTTGAGGGGTACACAACATGTAGGGGTTGTCCTGGTACTCATGATTCTACTAGCCCATTCCCATGTACATCTAGTCATGAATGTGTACATTAGGTTATTCCCATGTACCATGGTTGTGCCGGTGAACTATGTTGTGTCTGATTATCAGGCCTTCCCAATATACTATACCTATTACCCTATTCCTGGCCATGTTTGTGTCCATGTACCATCTTATATACACATTGATCCAGTAGAACAGGGCCACATGACATGTGGTAAGGACCACACAACTTGTCATCATTTATTTTACATGTAAACCCTAGTGTCATAGTTACAGACACACATGACATGCATTTTTTATGTACACATTGTGTAACATAGGATTTTATAGAATCCCATGATTCTTCTAGGATTCTTTCTATTTTTACACCACTTCGACAAATGATTATTAGAAAATTGAATATTTAAGGTTTACCAACCATTCCATATCCTCTCATAAGAATCTGACCATAAAATATAATCTAGAATCACCGCTATCGCATCATGATGTCATCACACATCAATCCAAAAAAAATTATCATTGGTTTATTCCTAATCCACCTCTAATCATCCACAATTATTGTCACAACATGATCATACCCTAGATGTCAAACTGCACCCGCATTATTGATTTTTTATTTAATAATGGTCTGGTAATGATCAAATACCAGGTATTTCATCAAACCACCATCCAAGGAAACATAGTTGATGAACCAAGTGAAGAAATGGTGGAGAAATTCATAGACAAAAAATGAGGGATGAACCTCAAATGTTTTCAGGTTTTACTTGAATATTTTCCATTATAATGATGAATCAAAAAATAGAAATCAATAAATAAATTCTCCTAAATCCTAGAAAGAAGTAAACAAAACCCACATCTACGATCAAAATACAAATCAAACTATTAGAATAATAGGTTCTCATTCATCATGGGATAAAATTGGAAAAGAAACCCTAGAGAACAAAATTACTACCAAATTTTGGACTAATCATTGATGAAGAAAGAATCTTTATCATCATTATTAGATATATCCTCAAACTACATTGGAAGGAGTGATCCTCAATCTATTTTCATCATTCACCAACCCTTCATCCAATGCACTCTCTCTCAATCTTAAGGGTTTTGAGGATAACTCCTAGAATTGTCCATATGCATGTTTAAAAATGAAGAGGGTTACGTTGATACATAAAAAATAAATAAATTTATTTCAATATTTTCTCCCATGATAACATTTTTACAAAAAAATAGATACCGACATAGGCTATGTCATTCCTGGGGTAAAACCTGAATTCCATACTCAACATCAGTCTCATATTTCACTTATGAGTCCCCATTCAAGAGCTATTCTACTATTTTATGAAAATTCTGAATTTGTGTTATTAATATATTTAATATTTTTGTTAAATTATATTTAGGCTCACCAGGCCTCTCAATTTCATGCCTCCATAGCGCCTAGCTCTAAAAATATTATTATATGTATTCCAAATCTTTTCATCTAAAAAAATACATTATAATAATGAATTTCCCAATGAAAACCATTAGTTTTTAAAAAAAAAAAATATTTGAATTGATTTTCATAGGGACCATTCCATGGAAACCTTTAGTTTCTTTAAAATAAGGCATCTTCTATAAATAATGGAAATAATGTAACCATAAATTAAAATTGTTATCAACTTTTAAAAGGAAATATCAGTGTACAAATAATAAAATTATCAATAAGATGTAACAAATCTTAATCAATTACAATACACAAATCAGGGGATCGAACCTATGGGTATAAGGAAAAAAGGACTCATGGAAGGAAGACTAGATAGAAGACATGAACCTAATAATTTTCGGACCTTTCATATTATCACCTAGGTAATAATAAATTTAATTATCTCACTAGGTCTAATTGGTAAAAACTCTCTAGCAAGAAATCAATCCACACTAGTGCTACATTAGTCTAGGTTACCAACTCACCCAAGGTATCCCATGTGAAAGAAATTATAAAACACATATATAATCAATTCAAATAATCTCATAAATAATAAATAATTAATTATATTATTAATTCATTTCTGAAAAAACCTTTTAAAATTCATTTTGTAACTAAAATATTCTTTGGAACATTTTATCAAACACCTATTGTGTGTAAAATTGATTTTAATAGAATGTCATTTAGAATCACCATTTCATTCCCCAAATTCCAATATTAGAATCCAATAAGCATTAAAAAACCATTAAAAAATAATCATAATCATATTACATAAATCAAACCAAAAAAATCTAAATAACCATTGTCATGCTAAGGAAAATACTACTTAGGTATATACACATACTTGAATAACTTTATGAAATCATCTCCATTGTTTAAGATCATAAGATATGATAACAAGGGATCCTTACAAGCCTAAAAAACCAAAAAATTTATTTAAAAAAATTATCCCTAAACCTAGGTTTTCTCCTATAGAAATTCAGGGTTCCGATACTCAAAGACAATGGAAGAACATGGAATGAAAATTGTATTGTAGGATAAATCTTAGAGAAAATGGTAGTTTCTATAATACAAACCACTTAACTGAATGAGCATTCACCAAGGAAGAAAAGGGGAAAAATATCAATGATCGAAGTGTGTTCTTCTTGAGATGAAATGGGGGAGATAGAGGTAAGGTTGAGTTAAATTCAATAATAGAATAAACATCATCTCAAAATTTTAATAAAAATGGGTAGGATACATAGTTAGGTAAAATATGTTATGATAGTGTGGGAACCACGAATTTTTCCTTGGGATTCCACACTATTTGGATACATGGTTTCCTCTAACCATGCCCTATACATGAAATTCACCCCATACAAAAAACTAGTATACAAATTTACCTTGATATCTCACATGTATTGAAAAACTATGAGCCCATAATTAAAAATGTTGTTGTGATCCCCCTCCCCAATTTTGCATAGTTGGGTGTATGATTATCACTAACACTGCATTAACAATCTACCCAAGGCTCCCTCTCTCTATTTTTTTTCAAAATTTCAACCACAAACTTCTAAAAAATTCAAAATAAATAAGTATGGACCAGTAACCCAACAATATCACAATACATTTAAACAATGAATTATACATGATAATTTATGGGCACCCTACTATAGAAGAACCTACCCAGTTGAATTATTGAGGTCTTAACATGCATTTACTTTGGAAGGATTTTGAATGTTATTATTTTGAAGGGGATTTAATCTCCCCACATTATATCATTTTATTCCCCTTATATAATCATACTTTTACTTTTTTTAGAATCCCCATTCCATATACCAAATTAATATGTTCAAACCATATTAATTTATAACTCCTTACACAACCCATAATTTGTGTTACTCACTCAGAAATACAAGAAAAAAATATTTAAACATATTCAAATGAATCTCATACATAAGTT
This sequence comes from Viscum album, assembly GCA_963277665.1. NCBI lineage: Eukaryota > Viridiplantae > Streptophyta > Magnoliopsida > Santalales > Viscaceae > Viscum > Viscum album. The sequence goes on along the minus strand of OY728133.1, from coordinate 1,411,156,632 downwards.
ACATGAAACTTTAATGTAATGTTTTATAATTATATGAGATTGATAATAACCTCATTAGTAATCACAGATCCACTAATATATGACCCCCCACATTTCTAAAACAAGGCAGAAGCCCTCAAAAAAGGTGAAAGTTTGACCCAAATTTCCTCTACCCAGGGATACATTGTAGATTAGAGATTCCAATTCATCATAAATCTAACACATAATATTTTTAAACTATGATCAATAACAAAATTAAATTTAATAACATTACTTACAAACTAAGATAAAGGTATATACAAATTAAATCATATATTTTCGTACCTAGCATGTAATGTATAGTATTGAAATATTATAAGAAGTAGATTATCACATAAATAAAGTATACAAATTTTTGTATTGTAAATAATTTATATTAATAAACAATAAACAATGAAATAAATTTTAAATAAATAAGAAATTCATGTATTTAATAATGAGATAAATATTTATAAATAATCCATCAATATAATATAGTTAAGAACATTTTATAATTTTAGTTATCCATTATGTATATTCGAGAATCTTGAATATAAAAACATTATAGAAACTTGATGACAAGAACTCCATCATATTATGCATTATATAACATTTCAAGTTTAAATCTATGAAATTTTATATGTAATAATCATTTTACAGTCCAATTTCTATTATGAAAACATTTTACCTAATATAAATATAAAATAATTAAAATTATTTAAACATTTTTTAAATTAATCATGAAAACTTTTTTGATTATGTATAAATAATATTACAAATAAGGCCATTATTTTGAATGATTGAAAAAATTATTAGGAATAATTCAAAATTCAAAATTCAAACAAAAAAACTTCATATTATGGCCTTATTTTTTAATTTATAAACTCTTTATAAACTACTTTTAAGAATTATAAATAAGAATTTTATTTTTCATTCATAAGGTACACTATATAATTAGGTAAAAGGTATTTCTAATATTAACATTTAATATTTCAGAGTTCTTATTTATAAATGTTTCATAAACATCTAATTAATTAATTATAAAGTATTTATAATTAATAAATTACAAAATATTTATAATTTATTAATTTATAAGTTAATAAATACCTTCACCAAATACCTTTTATCATTATTTATAATCAATTTACATATAAATAAAATTCCTAAATAAATATTATGAAAAACAAATTTCTATAGAAATAATATTCCATGTTCTAGAATGAGTAACATGCTATGATAAAAATAATATTTAATACCATAGGCCTTTTGGTCGGCTTTGATTAATAGAATAGGGGTGCACATTTTCAGTTATAATTTATAACTAATATCCTTTTCATCATTTAAGATATCATATATTATATTTTAAAATTCAAAGAGATACTATATTTGAAATATAATACTATTTTTTTAAACTTTTCATGACACTATCATCATATACCATAGCCCAATATAAGACTTTATCATTTGAAAAAATCCAAAGGGTTTTCATTGGGTCGCTACTTAAGATATCTCTATATCATATGACATGATTCAACCAGCCCAGAAAAAGAAAGAATCATATTTTTTGATAGTAATACGATATTCTTTATGATTTTTAAAATCTATATTTATATCATGATTTTTAGAATCCAAACACATGGTAAAATTTTATACTAGTTCTGGGTTTTTTTGGGATATAAAAATACTTATTAGAGGCATTATAAATTATAGAATCCAAATACATGGTCTACATGATAGAATAAATGAAACCCTATATATACTAGAAATGAAGAACCAAAGAAACTGGTGTGTATGCCTTATACTGATGAAAAAAATGTTGTTATTATTTATTTCTTATATGCTTAAGGATAATCACTAAGGAATAATAAAAAAATTCTCCCCATGTATATCCATGGGTTTCACCTATATCGATTTTACATTTGAGTGGGATACTCCACCTTTAATGGTGTGCAAGCACATCATGGAATAAATAAGGTAGGAGGTGGTAGTTATGATTTATGAGATTTTATTCCATGGATTGGGATATAATTTCCTTCACACCATTGAATGGTAAAAATCCATTATAAATACCTAGATTACACTCCTTGAGTGAGAATGAATTTACTCATGCATTATAATGAATGAGTAAATACCTCAATCTACTCATGAAACCTTTTAATGAATGAACCTCTTGAGCATTTCATCATGTATAAAACTTAATTAAATGATAGATTATGTAGAATATTTCTTGAATGATAATATTTATCATAACACAACCCAATCTATCAAAGTAAGTAGTATGAAACCATGACGTTCTTTATGATCATTTCTAGTTTTACTCTACAACTTTCATAGGTTGTGGAATAACCATGAATTATTATATGAAAGAATAATACCTTATTAATGGATAAGGAAAAATCATGCTTTCATGATTTACAATATCAAATACCATTAAATATAGTATATCCCTTTTACATCATATGTATTTTGGTATTTTAGGCATATCACCTTAATTTAAAACTATACTCCCATATAATTTAAGATCACCCTATTTAACCTTTCATAATATTGTGACTTCATAGTCATGGACCTAAAAATCAAAATAAACAAGTGAAATTGAAATTTAATGGTTTATTCTATTAATGTTAAAAATATAAGTGTGGTTTAATTATAATATTAAAACATCCCCAAAATAAATTTGTAAAATCTAATTATTAAGAATATAATAAACGATTGTGTTTCCTCCGAAAAATAATTTGTTTAAATTATTTTATCCCAAATTCACAAAAACATGTCACATGAAAGAATAATTGAAATAAGTTACTCAATATAGATTAGTGAAATAAGTCATACTCTTCCATTAGGTATTAATTTCTTCACATATAGTGGACCAAGCACCATTTTTTAGTCAATACTAAAGAATAAAATGTTAGATCATAAAGTAACCAAACTTGTTGTCCCTCCTTAATATATATTTCATTATAACTTTTACAACACACTCTATATTCTAAATAAAACTACATACTTATTTATTTTCAACTATCTCTCCCTTTTATTTATTTTTCATAACAACACCATTTATACTTTAATTTATGGAAACAAAATCTACGATTTTCAGATCATTTTCCACACTAAAAAATGGCTTCTTATTCATTAATATTTTTCATCACTCATCAAAGTTTGAACTTTAAATTATCATCACCCAATATTAATGATATATCACACTTTAACATCAATAAATGACCTTACTGTTTTTAAAAATGGCATTCTAAAAGAATGTTATTTTTCTCCTCATCAATACCAATCATAATAAAATCTATAAGAAAGAAAAATGTTTCAATTTCAACCAAAAAAAACATCAATCAAACCATATGGATATCTCACCGTTTTATCTGCCAATTAGAAGAGAAACCATATTAGAATTTAGCTCTACTAAACTCAACCTTTTAAGTGTTAAATAAGACATGAAAATTGCACTTTTTATTAAATAGCACAAAACTTTTCCAAATTCATATGATTCAATTTTAATATTCATAAAAAATACATATATATTATTTTTTATTTGTTATAATACTCAAAATGATAGTTATAAATTTTCATGTATGCGGTATTTTTCCCATATCCAAATGCTTACTCTTGTTTGAAAATAATTATTTCAGGAAATTTTTATATGTTGGAATGTTTGATAAATATTATGTAAAGGTAGTATTAACAAAAAAATTATTAAAAAAATATAGGCACTTACTTCTTTGTTCCTCAACTATCCCTTTCTTCATCATTTCTAGGAATAGTAGTGGTTAAGGTGATTCTTCTCAAACATCCTTTTTTCATCTCCATTTTTTTTCATTCCTCTTTCTATTATTTCATATATTTTTATTCTTATTTATATATTTTTCTCCTTAATTTTTCAATACACTCTTCTATTATTTATACAACTCATAGGGTGGTATCCTAAACTTAATTACTTGGGTTGGTCTCTATATCACCCTAAAAAACTCCACTTGATATTTCAATGAGTTGACTTAAATTTTTTAAACTAAAATTCTATATTTATTATTATAAAAAATTGAAATTTGGATTTTTTAAAATTATTTTATAATAACCTTATTAATTTTCATGAACATCACCATATTTTTGTCCAAATTTTTTTTATTTCTTTGACAATTATTCCCTTATTATTGAAAATTATGAGGAACACCTATTTTTTGATTTTTTTTAACTCCATCCTTGATTAAACTATCACCATTCATGAAAAATATTTTATCTATTAAAATAAACATGATCTAAATAATTATATAAGATACATTGGATTTTATTTGTAGACATAATTTTTAAAAAAATAACCCAAATTAACCTAACTATATTTGTCCCTCATCTCACCTATGATACATTCCCTAAACATGAAAGAAGATGTAGATATGTAGAGATGTATAAAATGCATTTTAGTAGAATGGTTTACTTTTAAAACCATTAATTTGTAGATTTAATTTCATTTGTATTCTAAAATAAAAATATGATAACTCTAACAGTGCACTATAATTAAAAGTGCATTCACTATAAACCATTATAATCTAATAAAAAAACTAAATAATAATTGAGACCTAAGTGGAAGAAATTTTTATATATTATCATTGAATCCATTATTGAGCTTCGTGTGGGAACAAATTCCTTCAAGAGATCAACACTACAACAAAACTTTTCCTAGAATCCAAAACAAGAAAGTAAATATTAATATTCACTAAAATTCACATGCATGAGGTGAGAATATAAATAAACCTGGTAAGATATCCATAATGGGTTCTATAATAATTTCATATAAATGATAAACAATTTATTATTGTATAAAAATAATTAAATAAATAAATTATTTTAATTTAACAATAATATTGGAAGTTAAAGAAATATACATTCTATTTTTACCTTTATAAATTGATATGTATGACAAGATTTATAAATTTTTTCCAAAAAAAATATGGATTATCCCTTACCTTTGCCTGAGATAAGATATCACAAGGCCTGAAATGTGCTCCCAAACCACAATGGCTGGAAACTAGTTTCTAAGTATCAAGAACACACCTTTAATAATAGTTTCATCCATTTAAAACTGAAAAGAAAAGGGGGGGGGGGTCATTTCATGAACCTAGAAAGACATATCCATATATTGATGACTAATTCAACCCATTAAACATTTAATAATGTTTAATAACAACTAAATAATGAATTATGGATTTAAAATCTCATATAGATAGCAAAAAATCAAAAATAAACTAAACTAGTCTTTAGACATACCCATGTATGGAACAAAGTTTATAAATGAACCTAGTAATCCAAAATAATGGAAAAAATATGATGGAAAGGAAATGATGAATGATAAAGTGGAAAAGTCTCACATAGAATAAAAAATATTTTCTTCCCATTAGTATTGGACACAAGGGTTGAAACCCTTCATGTCACCTCCTCCAAATCTTTATCTAGGATATCCTGAATAACCTCTACCTATAAGTGAATTATTTAATTTACCTGTATCAGAAAAAATGTCAAAATATACCCATAGGGTGTATATTTGATGTGAACATAACAAACCCAATTGGAGTACACCAATAACAATATTAAATACCTTTAAATAATTATCTAAGTCATGATAGTTTGAAATACACATATAAACAGAACAGTTCTAATCTTTATAGAAAATAAACAACAAGGTCACAATTTTAAAATTTCAAGTAACATGATTGAAACAATATGATGAATTAATTTTTAATAAGAAGAAAAAATAATAAATAAGAATATACATAATGTATATAATCATGGGGAGAAACCGAGGGATCCATGTTGGGGTTTCTATGGTCTCTTTTCCATCATCATTTAATAGTATTAAATTATTAGGGTAGCGGCATGTCAACTCAGTGATCAAGTTAGGGGGAGCACCAGGTATTACATGAAAATCCAATTAAGGGTGTTTCATGTCCCAAATATAGGTGTCTGAGGGATCATTTTGTATTAGTAATGTTCATTCCATTACATATTATCATACCACCATGGATCTCTCCCAAGAACCCAAGTACAAACCCATGTGGTTTTGAAAATAAATTAAGTTCCACTTAGATTAAATAAAGGGTCACAAATTATCAATTAAATCCTAAATTTTATTATTAATTAAAGCTCTAATAATTTATATGAATTAATTTATATCTTCCCATGAAATAAATTATATCACAAACAATAAAAATATAGTTTAGGTATTCCATTAAACACCTTATAAGAATCAATCCAAATTATTATTTTATTAATTATTTAATCTTTTATATTCCATCCATTCAAAGAAAACAAGATATACAATTGTATAATAACCATAGTATTTAAATTTAAGATAAAATAACTTGAAATTTCTTTATAAGTGATCAATAATTATTATTTCAAAATATAAAAGAGTTTATATAGGTCCACTTACTTGAAATCGATTGAATCAACTATTAATAAATGTTTTACATAGAATAAAACTAGGATAGATTCTTTAATCAATATCGAAATCCATAGTAAAGAAAACCCCAAATTAAAAATCCAATAAATTGGTATCCCTAGGCCACCCTGGCTATTAAGTGAGAGGTAATAGGTAGAAGAGGCAATAATATGAATAAGGATTACAGGAAGATATTATTACTTGGAGAGACCTTGGAGTTAATAGAGAGATTAGAGATTGAATCTAAGTGTGGAGGGAGAGTATAATTAGTTTATGAGGGGGATGCTTGAAGGATGTTCTATATGAAATGAATAGTGAAATATAATCATTCTCTTGTAAGAGATTCTAAAGAAATATAAAAAGTATCAACATTTTTATGGGATGCACAGTTGAACTGCATGGTTTGGATAGGCCATGGGATGACTATGTGAACTCTAATACCTCCCCTATATACCCTACAAATAATCTCAGACTATAATTTAGCTACGAAGTTTCTAACAAACCCCCTACACCCTTCATGATCAATTCATGGTCACTGAGATTATGCATCCTAACTATGAAACCTATAAAATTTATCAAAACTTCCAAAATTAAACCTGAAACTCTAAAATAAGAGAAAAAATAAATAAACACCAGAATGAGTATATAAAAATAACATCAAGGTGTTATAATTATCCCCAAAATGTCACTTTCTTCCCTTATTAAATCTCTATAAATATTTTTAACTCATTTAGAGTTGAACAATCCACATTCCCTAGTTTTTTATGAATTCCTTCTTTGCTTCTATATAACATAAGTCAAGAGAACTAAATTTCCATATAACATGTTATTTTGAGAATAAATCATCCAATTTTTTTCTCAACCATATATATTTATAACTCCTATGAATTTATATCATGATAGGGATCAATATAATTCAATTTAAATTTAGTCACATGGAAGAAATTATGGATCAAGGTCATTTGGAGAGGAAATTACAACATATATGTAGCCTTCTTGGTTATATTAGATATTTAAAAAGGTCCCACATACCTAAGAATAATCATCCTTAATCTTCCAAGACATCGATGACACAAATGATGTGAAAATTCTAGAAAAACATGGTCACCTATTGATAATTACAAGGTTCGGTAATGAGGAATGACTTATGAAATATGGAGAAGCTAAACTATCACTAATTATTCCTGAATAAGATGGATCTTTTTTATAATATCTTGAACAATACATAGTCTCACCATAGAAGTTTCACCAACATCGACTATACATAATTGATACTGACATAATGAAATATAAAAATATCAAAAGGAATATATCCTGATAGATAATTTATTTCTTTTATTTGAATAAAACTCTATCAATGATAGATATTTTTACCATGACCTTTTGAATAATAACACACAAGCACTAAGATTTTATTCTAAAATTTGGTTTACACATTCTATCTACCCATAGGTTTATGGATGGTATATCATGATAAATTTTACTTGGGATTTCATAGACTCTTATAAGACTTTATAGAATCAATATGTGTACTGAAAATCTCTATCATAAATGATTATAAAAGTCACCGCATGAAACTTCACAATTTCATGTATATACATCTTTCCCATTTAATCCACCATAGTACTACCCTTAATTGGTATAAAGTGGGATTATTTTGTTAGTTTATTGATATATAAATAGATAGTATTCTTTTCTATGAGGGGTACATTGAAGTCTAATAATAAAATAAATCAAAACCTTAACCCACTTCCAAGTGGGAACATGTTAGGGCTGAAGTATACCTGAGGGTTTTTGGTGTTCCATTTTTACCAGATGATAGGTATGACATATAAACACATAATATATGGTATTCTAGATCATTTCATTCCCCCAATACTAATTCTTCATGTCATAATATATATTAGTGGATCATGGATGAACTGCCCACTAAGAATGGTAACAATATTGAATCATTTTTGGCTACATGAATTAAGCTACCATGTCACATATCTTAAAATAATGATGATGTTTGGAGAAAAAGACCAATAACTGGTGGTCATCCCACTATATGTAGTCCTTTTTATATATTAATATTTATCATCCTTTAGTAAATCTAGTTAAATAAACTTACTAAGGGATGGGTTGATGTGAATATTAACCAAGAACATTACATTCCCCTATTCCTTTACCTCCATGGTAATCCTAGTAAATAAGATCATCTGGTTCGTCTCTGTTGGTCGGAGTGGATACTCAATAGGGGGGGTGAATTGAGTTCCAATTAAAATTTCTGTTTAAAAACTTTGAGTTAAAAATCCCCCAAAAAGAATACAGAATTAAACTGTAGTGAATTTATATTACAGTAAATGTTCTGTTAGGTTTTCAAGGGATTGATTAGTTCCCAGTTAATCAAATCAGTAGACTTGATTGACTTTTGAAACTAACATACTGGTTTAAAACTAATATAAACACTTGTGAGTTTAATTATCAAAGTAGCTTTAAAACAATTTTGGTTTTAAAGTATTAGCAGCGGAATAAAAGAATCACTTTGAAATATATAGCACAACAAATCTAACCAAGAGGTTCAGTCTCAAGCTGAGACTTAGTCCTCTCAAAAGATTTTATAAAAAGATGATCCACACCCTGGATCAGGGATAACCACAGCAACCAGCTGTCCAGGTCCAAGACCTCTACCGCAGTTATTCGTGGGAACAAACACAATAGCAACCAGCTGTTCAGGTCACACAACCTCTACCACTATCCCAGTGGGAAAAACAAAATGCAAGTGAGTTTAGTGAGGATTTACAAATCCTCCAGTTAGAGTACAAGAGATAGTGTGTGTGTAAAATACAGCATATAACACACACTGCTCGAAACTTAAAAAGATAAATCACAGAGAAAATATATTGAGTTTAGAAATGGATCTTGTGATTAGTATGCAGTTTTGGACTCCTTTGATTGATCAGAATTCGCTCTGAGTCCCCTTCTGGTTTTAATCTAGAAAATAGAGTGTCGTTTGTTTCCTTGACTTCCCGGTGTAGAGACAGTCGATGAAGCTCTTGTGTTATGTTCTCGTTCTTAGCTCTTCACTGGTATGCAGTAATGAGTTCATTGTGTAGGTTCCGTCGTCTCTTTGCATTCACACTCTGTGTTCTTCCAGTAGACCTTGTATTTTTTATGTCTCATGTATTCATCTATATGTCTCTCGCACGGCCTGTGTTCCATATATTGTATTCGTCTATTCATACTCTTTTGTAGGAGCATCCTTCCTTTAGTTAAACCACGTGCTCCGGCAAAAGATGATTTACTTTTTGCAGGTACGAGGTACGGTTCCCTGACATCCAAAAACACGCATTAAATAAATGCCAGTATATTAAATATACCGGATATGACCGTTGGTTAGATTAAACAATGATTAAGAAATTAAAGCAGTGTCAGGTTCTGTCTCTGGAAAGGTAGCTCTTGATATCGGTAGATTTGTGTTACGGCAGGTCTGTGTATCGGTAGGCATTTGTAACGGTAGACTTGTCTCGGTAGCTCCAACTGTAGACTTGATCACATCAGTACCTGTGGACTTGTAATGGTAGATGTGGCTCTGCCTTGTATCGGTAGCAGTAGCTCTCTATCAGTAGACTTTGCATAACGGTGGACTTCAGCATATCGGTAGCTGTCAACTTTGATGTAGTGGTAACTGTTGACTTCATTGTATCGGTAGCTCTATGTTCTGATGGTAGCTCTCTTATAGAGGTAGCTCCAATATATCAGTAGACTTAACTGTATCAGTCGTTGTGAGCTGTAACGGTTTCTTAGCTTGTAACGGTAGCTGAGAACTATTTGAGCTTTCACTTGGCAGAATGAGTTAAGTCATAGTAAACATATATATGATAATTCCAAAGACTTAATTTAAGCATAATGAAAGGAACACCATATATTAAAGTATATTTTTAATGTATTAAGCATAATAAAGATATAAATAAAGAATGGTTGGGATTATCAAAACACAATAAAGCCACTTAATTCCCAGAGTGCTCAACAATCTCCCCCTTTTTGATAATCACAACTTATGCCAAAAAATATTTCAAAGCATGATATCAACAGTATAGGATCAGAGAAAGAAAAAAAAATCTCAGTAATTGATATCAAATAATAAAATAGTATCAGAGGAGAAAGAAAAACACAAACAAGATTATTTAGTTTGAGAAGATTCACATATTCCTCCCCCTATCAATTTGACTACAAGATTCTCCTCCAAAGTAGTTATTTTCTCCCCATTTGTCCCCTTAGGTGAACAAAATTCTCTCTCTCTCTGGGTACATCTCTCAATAATTTCTCCCACTTTGTGATTAACAAAAATGAGGGTATCAGAGAGAAAAGAGAAGGACGAGGAAAGAAAATAGACAGTGTAAAATAGACAGTGAAGAGAGGAATGAAGTATGTGATTGATAAGACAAAATATACAGTGGGAAAATCAGAAAAGTACAAAAATACAATGAATCCCATCAAAAATGAAGCTAGAAGAACTCAATCATCCTCTTGAACAGGTGTTTTTCCCTTGGGATCAGCAGTGGGTTCAGAGGTAGAGTCAGCAGGCTTGGGAATTCCGGAAAAAACTACTGGTGGATCAGCAACTGATATAGTACCAGATCTATAATCTGAGCCCCTCTGAGTGATCATCGGTGTCAGGCTCCTGATAGCTTGAAAAGGAGTCAGTTGAGGAGTACTCCCAGAGGCAGATGGTGGAAGGGCAGGTGATACAATAACTGGCCGAGCATCCACATATAGGAAAGGCAGCAAGAGATTCCTGAAATCCATGATGATGCTTCCACCTCTCTCCATAGAAGAGAAAAAACCATCTCTATTCTCAATAAATTTGTCTAAGGCCGGAGTAAGCTCCCTGAGCTTACTAACCTGTTCTCTGAAGGCTTGGGTAACTGGAGGTAATTTCATATTCTCCATCAAAATCTTGAAATGGTTTGTCATTTAGTGCTTGGTATAAATCTTTTCAAAATAAGAATCCACCTTATTTTTGATTGCCTCTTGAGAAGCAGTAGCTGCCCGCAGGTGATCACGAACAAAACTACTAACTTCCCTAGTGGTAGCAAGAATCTGAGTATCGGATGCACCACTAGGACTGACCTTAGCCAATTCTTCCTGAATAATAGTCCGGATCTGGTCAAGGTTCACACTGGAGCTATTTGAGGGAAGAGGTTTCATTAAGAAGGCCACTGTCTCCTTGAATGATTGAGTCAGACTACTAACTACCTTCTGAACAAGTTCATCCTGACTGTTCAGATATTCTTTGACAGACTTCTTAATGGCCTCAAACACTTCCACACATTGTTTAACCACTTCTTCGATATATCTAATGTCGGTGTGCACTTGGGTTTGAGAACTATTCAAAGCAGTCAATGAAGCAATGGATTGTCTAAGAGCAACTAAAGCTCCTGTCCAACTCTCAATCTGAGTGTGGAACACCTTATGTTCATCCACTATTTCTTTCACAGGACTGGACACACTACATCTAATGGATAACTCAAGGGATTGCTCCACGCTTTTCATCTCTTCAAACATACTTTTCTTCATATCTGCCACTGATTCTCTTATTGCTTCTATCAATTCCGCTTTTAAAGACTTAAGGTGATCCTTGGTTGCCACATGTTCGGCTACAGTGGGTAAGGTAACTGATTCCTTTTGGGGTTGGTCTTCCTCGTCAGAATCTCCATAAGAAAGTCCAAGAATCATATATCCGGGATCTGATGTCCAACCTTCAATGTCATATAACACTGATACTGATCCAAGATTCTCCTCCTCATTTGGAACATTCTCCTGAGGTATCTCTTCCAACTATTCTTCCTGAGGTAAATCTGCAATTTCCTCTACAACCACAGCAGATTCAATAGCCACTTGTTCTGAGTCATTAATGACTCTCTCATTAACAGGTGATGCTGCTATGTCTTCTTGATCAGCCAAAGTCTTGACTGTACTGACTATTAGTGGACTCAAACTGAGCTCTTTTTCAATATTTTCTTCATCATCTGCTTCACCATCAGCCTCTTTTTCTCCATTAACATTTTGATCAGATTTGGTTGTCTCATCCTCCTCAAAGGTGTCCTTGACAACATACTGGAAGGCTTATTCCTCTTCTTCTGTAGTCTCTGTATCACTGTCCTTTAAGACAATTTCTTTTTTTGGTTGTTCTGTTGGAGGGCTGGCTGCTCCATAAGAAATAACTTGATGCACAGGACTAGGGGGAAAGTCTGGATCTCCTCCTTCCTCTACTGATGTCTCTTCCTCCTCAGCTTCATCATCACTATAGACCAGTTCTGGCTCATCTAGTCGAAGACTAGGATCCCTCACATCCTTTGGTCTAGAAGGATGATCCATAGGAGTATACTTGTCATAAATTTTTCCTTCATCATTCAACCATGATTTCTTCCAAGGATTCCAGCTGACCTTCATGTATTTATAGACAGTTCTTGTAATACATAAGTTATCCTTTACCACTACCAGCTCATCCTGAGGTCCAGCTATCTCCTTCACTTTCAGCATCACAGAAATTAGTTTTTGAGAAAAACAAGGCATTTGATTTTGACTTTGGTCTAGTCATCTATTCCACTTGAACCATAATCAATCTACATAGATTGATTCTCACACTGTGCTTCAACAAATGTAACAGATATATGTCTTGGAATCTCAAAGTGGAAAAGTCTCCTCTTCTCGGACTAACAACATGTTGAATAAACTTAAACAACAGTTTTTCTTCTCCTACCATCTCTGCAGTAATCACCTTTCTAGGGGTCCCATTCCCTGTGAGTTCCAGCAGAGCATCTTCATATTGAAACACATCACTAGTTGATGGTACAAACTTTGAGAAGAATGCATAATCTACTTTATATGGAACTCTTAAGTTCCTAGCCCATTCCTCTGAAGTAAAAGATACTTCGTGACCATTTACCACAGAAACCAGTCTGCTTTCTTCTTCAGACTTTTCAAAATGAACGAATTCGTATAACTGTTTCACCAGTCCTGGATAATATGGTCCGTTGTTGTTCGTGAAGCATTCTAACCAACCTTGTTCTTCTAGTACTCTAAGAACTAACGATTTTCTTTCCATCATCCATTCTGCACACACTTCTTTTTCAACAACAATCTATCTCCTTGAGAGATATGGGTTTATTGGATTCCTTCGAGCTACACTTCCACTTCCACTTCCACTGGCATTCAATACTTTCTGTTGTTTCACTTGTGGCTCATCACTTCCATCTATGACTTGGGGTCTCTTAACGCGGGCCATTGAGGATTTGAGGCTAGGGTTCTGAAGGTTGAGAGGTTTAGGTTTAGGGGATTCGAGCAGACAGGTTCACAGTGAGATTGAGTGAGTCGAGTTCGAGTTTTAATATCATTTAGGATTCATAAATCACATAAATCAGAAATAAAATAAATAACGGTTCGATGACTCAGCTTTACAGAATTTTAAAACAGCGCGAGATGTACCGGTAAAATCTCTTAACGGTGAGGTCTTCTATCAGTGAGGTTTTTCTAAAGGTGAGGTTTCTCTAACGGTGAGGTTTCTCTAACGGTGAGGTTTCTCTAATGGTGAGGTTTCTCTAATGGTGAGGTTTCTCTAACGGTTTAAGGATAAGTTACCATTCCTAATTTGTGTCTAATGAAACTTAATCTTTCTGAACTTAAAGGTTCAGTGAAAATATCATCTAATTGATGTTCAGTGCCTATAAACTCAAGTGTTATATCACCTCTTTGATAGTGATCTCTTAAAAATTGATGTCTAACATCAATATGTTTAGTTCTAGAGTGAGACACAAGGTTCGTAGAGATATTAATCACACTAGTGTTGTCACAGTTGATTGAAACATGTTTAAAGTCAAATCTATAGTCCAGTAGTGTGTGTTTCATCCACAGAATCTGTGCATAGCAACTACCAGCAGCGATGTATTCTGCTTCAGCAGTAGACAATGCAACTGAGTTCTGTTTTTTACTACTCCATGATACTAGGTATTTTCAAAGTAAGTGACATGTTCCAGATGTGCTCTTCCTATCTAACTTACGGCCAGCAAAATCAGCATCTGAATAACTTGTTAAGTCAAATGATTGTCCTTTTGGATAAAACAAACCTAAATTTGCAGTATACTTAAGATATTTAAAAATCCTTTTAACAGCAAGAAAGTGTGATTCTTTAGGATTAGCTTGAAATCTAGCACACATACATACAATGAACATAATATCTGGTCGACTAGTAGTAAGATAAAGTAAACTCCCAATCATTCCTCTATAATTAGTTTGATCAACTGGTTTACCAGTTTCATCAATATCCAATTTACAGGTGGTACTCATAGGTATATCACTTTCCTTAATACTATCTAAACCAAAACGTTTTAACAAATCCTTAGTATATTTACTTTGATTTAAAATAATTCCATCTTTAGTTTGAAAAATTTGAAATCCAAGAAAATACTTAAGCTCTCCCATTAAGGTCATTTCAAATTCATTTTGCATAACCTTTGAAAAATCAGTACATAACGAATTTTTCGAAGATCCAAAAATGATATCATCAACATAGATTTGTACTATTAATACATCTTTTGAAATACTTTTTATAAAAAGAGTGGGATCACCAATTCCTTTTGAAAATCCTTGTGAGATAAGAAAGTTTGAAAGTCTTTCATACCAAGATCTTGGAGCTTGTTTTAAACCATATAAAGCTTTAGAAAGTTTAAAAACATGATTTTGAAAATGAGGATTTGAAAAACTAGGTGGTTGTTCTACAAAAACATCTTCAACAATAAAACCATTTAGAAAAGCACTTTTCACATCCATTTGATATAACTTGAAATTCAGATGTGATGCATAAGCAAGTAAGATCCTAATAGCTTCTAATCTAGCTACAGGTGCAAAGGTTTCCTCATAGTCAATCCTTCTTCTTGATTGTAACCTTGTGCAACTGGCCTAGCTTTGTATCTAATGATGTTTCCAGATTCATCAACTTTGTTTTTAAACACCCATTTTGTGCCTATGGTAATAGTGTCCTTAGGTCTTTCTACTAATTTCCAGACTTTGTTTCTTTCAAATTTATTTAGTTCCTCTTGCATAGCCATTACCTAGAATTCATCATTGATAGCATCATTGATATTTTTAGGTTCTAGCTCTAACAAGAAGGCTTGATGTTCAACCTGATTTCTAAGAGAATCTCTAGTCTGTGTCCCTCTATCAAGATTTCCTACAACAACATCTAAAGGATGGTTCTTTAGAGTCATAGTTGGTCTTGAAAAGGTAGGGCTAGAGATTTCAGGTTCATCTACAGGTTGAGGTTCAACAGAAGCAGGGTCTGGAAAATTTCCAAAACTGGATGTTTTAACTACAGGTCCACTGTTTTTATCATTAAGGTTCAAACCAGAGAGATCATCTTCAAGATTTTCAAGAGAGGTCTTAGGTTCAGGTGGATCACTTTCATCAAATTTGATATGAACAGATTCTTCCACACATTTGGTTCTCTTATTAAAAACTCTATAGGCTTTACTGGAAGTTGAGTAACCTAGAAAAATTCCTTCATCACTCTTGGATGCAAACTTATCAAGATTATCTTTAGTGTTAAGAATAAAGACTTTGCAGCCAAAAACTTTGAAGTAGTTAACCTTAGTTTTCCTATGGTTCCATAACTTATAAGGGGTCCTCTTAAGAACATGTCTGATCAAGACTCTATTAATAACATAACAAGCTGTATTTACAGCTTCAGCCCAAAAGTAAACGAGTAGGTCATACTCATTAAGCATAGTTCTAGCAATTTATTGCAGGGTTCTATTCCTCCTTTCTACTACACCATTCTGTTGAGGTGTCCTAAGGGCAGATAAATTGTGACTATAGCCACTGTGTGAGCAGTAATATTCAAACTCATGATTTTCAAACTCACGACCATGATCACTTCTCAGGGTTTTAATCTTAAGTCCACTAAGGTTCTCTACAGACTTGGAGTATTTTACAAAGCAAGAACAAGATTCACTTTTGTGAGCTAGAAAATATACCCATGTATATCTAGAATAGTAATCTACAAGAACAGATACATAATTCTTCCCATTTAAACTAGAAACTCTAGAAGGTCCAAACAAATCCATGTGAACCAACTCGAGAGGTTGAGAAGTTGACACTTCATTCTTTGATTTAAAAAAAACTTTATGTTGCTTTCCCTTTTGACAGGGATAACAAACTTTTTCTGCTGGAAATTCAAGTTTGGGTAGGTCTCTAACTAAGTTCTTCCTAGACAGTTTTCTAAGTGAATGCACATTGCAGTGTCCTAATCTTCTGTTCCAAAGCCAAGTCTCTTTATGAAAAGCATTTAAACAAGTAATATTTTGCTTAGCTAAAGAATTTAAATCAACAGCATAAACATTTTCATTTCTCAAAGCAGCAAACACTAAAACATTTTTAGAATTAAAAACATTGTAAGAATCATTTTCAAATTTAACATAAAAACCATCATCACATAACTGAGAAATACTTAACAAATTGTATTTAAGTCCATCAACAAATAAAACTTTAGAAATTAATACTGAGTCAATGTTACCAATCTGGCCTAAGCCGATGATTTTTCCTTTTGAGTTATCACCAAAGGTGACAAAACATCCATCAACTCTGAATAAGCTTTTAAAGCATGAGAAGTCTCCTGAAATATGTCTTGAACATGCGCTTTCCAAGTACCATGTCTTTTTACAAGAGCTCTTTAAGCAGGTTTCCTACAAAACAGATTTAAACAGAAAATGATTTTGGTACCCAGATTTTCTTGGGTTCAGAAAGGTTATCCAATAACACTTTAGGTACCCATATTGTCTAATGGGTCTCATAAAATTTCTAGAATCAAAAGATTTTGAAAGATAAACCTTATTAGATCTATAACAATTAATATAACTCGTTGAAGCATATGAAGTTCCAGAGCTAGCTACATTCTGTCCAGATTTAGGAATGAATCTAGTTTGGGTAATTTTCCTTTGTCCAGGTTGGTAACCTATACCAGTAGTGTATCTAGGTGCAATTTTCTTACCTAGCATCTATGTAAGAGTATCTTTGCCATTGGTAAATTTCTCTAAGTCTTTCTTGAGTTGCTCATTAGATAATTTTAGTTCGGTGTTCTCTTTAAGCAACTGAGCATTCTTTTCCATTTCAATATCAAGATCAGATTTATGTTTAACAGTTAAAGCATACTATTTCTTTAAACCTTTGTATTTGTCTTTCATCTCATTACAAGTTTCTTCTAACATATCACAATATTCAAACAGTTCATATTTAGACATGTTATCACATTCAGAATCATCTCCAGAATAATATGAATTAGAAGTAGGAGTTTTTGAAGTTACCTCAGTAGCGTTTGTCATAAAGCACATGTTTGCCTTGTTTCTATGTTCAGTTTCAGAAACTTCAGATTCACTAGAACTGTCCTCAGAAGCACTCCAGGTATCCTTCATGGCTTTCTTATACTTTTTATCCTTGTATTCATACTTCTTCTTGTATTTCAGATTTGAACAGTCTGCTTTTATGTGTCCCTTACTTTTTCACTCATAACAGACAACTTCATCTGATTTGTTAGATTTCTTCCAATCCTTTTTCCAATGTCCCTTGTTGTCATACTTACCTTTGTAGTTTGTCTTTCTGAAAACTTCTTCTTCCTATAAAATTTCTTATACCTTCTAGCAATGTGAGCCATCTCAGCATCACTGTCAGAGTCACTCTCACTATCTTCACAGCTTGAACTTTCATTGATAGCTTGAAGCTTCTCCTTATCCTTATTCTTTGAGGTTGTAGTTTTGAAGGCAACAGACTTCCTTCTAGGTTCATCATCTTCTTCTTTGTTCACTTTGACTTCTTCTTCATACACCATCAACTTTCCAATTTGTTCCTTGACTGGTAGTTCACCAATGTCACATGATTCTCTAATGGAGACAGAGGTTCCTCTTTATCTTTCAGGTAGACATCTCAAAATTCTCATGATCTGTTCCTTTGATGGAACATCCTTTCCCAGAGAAGTCATTGTGTTGACAATTTCATTGAACCTGAGATACATATCAGAAATGGGTCCATCAGGATTCATCTTAAAATTATCATACTTAATAGTATAGGTATTCAACCGCATCTCCTTAACATTAGTTGTTCCTTCATGAGAAACAGCTAAGGTATCCCAAATTTCATAAGCAGTTTTATAGGTAGATATTCTATTAAATTATTCATCTCCTAAAGCACAGTACAGAGCATTCATAGCTTTAAAATTATTATTGTAGGCTGTCTTAGTAGCGTCATTCCAAGTAGTTCTTATAGTAGTTGGTATTTTGTATTCAGATTCTATAGCAGTCCAAATATCAAAACCCATGCTCTCTAAATGAATTTTCATCTTGATTTTCCACTGAGCAGAGTTAGTGCCATTGAAAAATGGTGGTATATTGGTAGCAACACCTTGAAGTCTATTATCCATGATAGCTAACTATAAGCAATGATTTTAAAGAGATAAAAATTTAGAAATAATAGAAATTTTAAGAACTTTAAAATACAACTAAAATCACAGTTGAAAAACAGAGTACAAAATATTTTAAACAACCTTTGATACCAAATGTTGGTCAGAGTTGATACTCAAGAGGGGGGTGAATTGAGTTCCAATTAAAATTTCTGTTTAAAAACTTTGAGTTAAAAATCCCCCAAAAAGAATACAGAATTAAACTGTAGTGAATTTATATCACAGTAAATGTTCTGTTAGGTTCTCAAGGGATTGATTAGTTCCCAGTTAATCAAATCAGTAGACTTGATTAACTTTTGAAACTAACTTACTGGTTTACAACTAATATAAACACTTGTGAGTTTAATTATCAAAGTAGCTTTAAAACAATTTTGGTTTTAAAGTATTAGGAGCAGAATAAAAGAATCACTTTGAAAGATATAGCACAACAAATCTAACCAAGAGGTTCAGTCTCAAGCTGAGACTTAGTACTCTCAAAAGCTTTTATAAAAAGATGATCCACACCCTGGATCGGGGATAACAACAGCAACCAGCTATCCAGGTCCAAGACCTCTACCACAGTTATTCGTGGGAACAAACACAACAGCAACCAGCTGTTTAGGTCACATGACCTCTACCACTATCCCAGTGGGAAAAACAAAATGCAAGTGAGTTTAGTGAGGATTTAAAAATCCTCCAGTTAGAGTACAGGAGACAGTGTGTGTGTAAAATATAGCATACAACACACACTTCTCGAAACATAAAAATATAAATCACAGAGCAAATATATTGAGTTTAGAAATGGCTCTTGTGATTAGCATGCAGTTCTGGGCTCCTTTGATTGATTAGAATTCGCTTTGAGTCCTCTTATGATTTTTGTCTGGAAAACAGAGTATCGTTTGTTTCCTTGACTTCCAGGTGTACAGACAGTCGATGAAGCTCTTGTGTTATGTTCTCATTCTTATCTCTTCACTGGTATGCAGTAATGAGTTCATCGTGTAGGTTCCGTCGTCTCTTTGCATTCACACTCTGTGTTCTTCCAGCACACCTTGTATTTTGTATGTCTCGTGTATTAGTATATATGTCTCTCTCACAGCCTATGTTCCATATATTGTATTCGTCTATTCATACTCTTTTTTAGGAGCATCCTTCCTTTAGTTAAACCACGTGCTCCGGCAAAAGATGATTTAGTTTTTGCAGGTACGAGGTACGGTTCCCTGACATCCAACAACATGCATTAAATAAATTTCAGTATATTAAATATACCGGATATGACCATTGGTTAGATTAAACAATGAATAAGAAATTAAAGCAGTGTCAGGTTCTGTCTCTGGAACGGTAGCTCTTGATATCGGTAGATTTGTGTTACGGTAGGTCTGAGTATCGGTAGGCATTTGTAAAGGTAGACTTGTCTCGGTAGCTGCAACTGTAGACTTGATCACATCAGTAGCTGTGGACTTGTAATGGTAGCTGTGGCTCTACCTTGTATCGGTAGCGGTAGCTCTCTATCGGTAGCTGTGGCTCTGCCTTGTATCGATAGCGGTAGCTCTCTATCGGTAGAATTTGCATAACGGTGGACTTCAGCATATCGGTAGCTGTCAACTTTGCTGTAGCGGTAACTGTCGACTTCATTGTATCGGTAGCTCTATGTTCTGACGGTATCTCTATTATAGAGGTATCTCTAATATATCAGTATACTTAACTGTATCAGTCGCTGTGAGCTATAACGGGTGCTTAGCTTGTAACGGTAGCTGAGAACGGTTTGAGCATTCACTTGGCAGAATGAGTTAAGTCATTGTAAACATATATCTGATAATTCCAAAGACTTAATTTAAGAATAATGAAAGCAACAACATATATTAAATTATATTTGGAATGTATTAAGCATAATCAAGATATAAATAAATAATGGTTGGGATTATCAAAATACAATAAAGCCACTTAATTCCCAGAGGGTTTAACACTCTCCTTACTAGATTTGTTAAAGGATTGAAATAATAATTCTTTACTAAGAGAATAAATGATAAAATTCACCTTTTCCAATATATAAGTTATGTCTAATTCAAACACTTTTTTTTGATCCACCCATCACTTGTACTTGAAATTTATATACTTTTGAGAAAAGATATATCTCATTATATTAAAATAGATCTACACTATGAAACTCTAATAAAAAGGAAATTCCACTAACACTTGATGGAATGCCTGACCAATTACAAATAAATGTCATGGGTTAATTAGTTTTTCTCATGTGTGAGAAATTATAAAGATCCATACACCACCATGTGATCATCCAACATATGCACAAACCCAAACTCCATACTCATGAAATCACAATATACTATATATCATTTTCAATATTTAGGAAATAATTGAAACAAATACAATATCAAACACTAACTAAAATCATATAAGGAATATTTAAACTTAGTATTACATAGAAATTTCACTCCCTTATGAGTAAGGGAGTTTAAAAAATCTCCAAATCCAATAAATCATTTAAAAATTACATTTAGTAACCTCCCAATCCTATGTGTCTATACCTTGAGAAAATTTTCTAGTTCTACCCAATATAGAATTGCACTAACATTATCAAGATAAAAAAAAACAATATATCCTAACACCACATGTCCCATGAAATTTAATTATTATATCTATAAGTAGCACTTTGATAGCTTCACATAAATATGATGACACCAAAGAGTTCCTATAATGATCCTCAAATGTTTCCTGTACACATATTCAATTTTAGAATAAACCAAGGTACCATAAAAAACACCATGATGAAAGATTCAAGGTATTTATGAAGTATCTAATTAATAAGGGTTATGAATACTACTAAATCCTTGGTAAATATTAATGGATCAATAAATACTTGTAAAGACCATACCTTCTTTTAAAAGAAATCCTAGGAACATTTTACTTCTTCACCTTGAGCTGATGGTACCTTGATTCATGATTCATATTTGAGAACCACCATTAATATTTTATTTGATATAATAGGTAATTACTACATGGAAAGAGGTATTTATTATTTATTGGATAATGATTTAGATTTTGGTAGTTGATACACATTCATAGTGTTCAATCTTTCTTCTTAGTGAAGAATTTAGAAGTGACCCATAGTGAGAAAACAGTTGAATAAATAATTTAGATTTAAGGATTTATATTTGAGTATTAAAATAAATTACTTCCATAAATTCTATATGATATAATGAAAAAATAGGGGCTTTCCCCCTGGCATAAGATCAAAATAAAATTAAAATTCTTGCTTGGGAGGAAACCTTGAAAATTATTCTATGAAAACTTCATGAATTCCCTAAAAAACCCGGGAATGAACTTCCCAAGATTCTTTTGTAAAAATCCATAAATAGATAAGATATTTGTAACTTTATACAAACAACTTTAGGAAGAGGAGGTCTATCCTAATTGGGTCTTGGGTCTCAAACTCCATGGAATACACGAGAATTCATATCGATAGTGGTGAAAGAAACCCTTTGGTGATAAAAATCAATATGGGTCCTGAATGAATCCATAAAATATATCCTAAAAATGGAATCAAAGAACTATATTTCAAAAATGATGAATTATCAAGTCATATCCACCTCAAATATTGAAAATATAATGATAGAGACCTTTCAAATGTAAATAGTACTTCTTTTTAGATGAATATCCCATACATAACATTAAAATCCACACTAGAATTGTATAGGTTTAGTGTCATTGAAAACTTGGATATATAAAAAACACACTCATAAGAGATATACATTATATCCCACTAGGATATTAAATAAAAATACCCTTATTATACATATATTACTGAAAATTTTTATTTATAACCGATGGAAATAGGGTGACATGAGATGAACAATAAGAGTAAACATGAGAGATATAAATTTATTACCATATGAAAGAATAAGATAAGAATAATGGTATGATAACATGAGATTGAAAAAACATACCCATAAAATCATACATTATAATCAGGATTCATGTTATAAATCTTAAAAGTTAATAAGACATGAATCATAAAGGAATCAAGAACTTGATCTATGAGAGTATAACATTGGCATAAGAAATATGTTCCCAGTGTACACATAATCATAAAAAACAATTTCATCAGTTTGGGAGCAATACCATGACTATAATAGTGGATTGGGTTCACTCCCAAGTACATATTATCCTTATTCAAGGTTCACACATAAGACTATACTAGTGGACAAAGGCACTTACTGAATGAGGTTTAATCTCCATTCATGTCCTTATTATCTCATGAGATTTCCATACTTACCCAATTAATTGGAGGGATATATAATTATGGTCCCATTAATCATATAATTAAAAACATATATATATATATATATATATATCGTAAGATCATAAAACATTCATCATATCATAACCCATGTAAATGAAATAATTTTCATAAACATTTTAACAATTAATAATAGCATAAACTATGGAAAATAGATGGGTTTTATAAATTTTTCTTCATCATAATCATAAACCATCCAGATGAAGAACAAGGATGGAATCCTTGAACCATATCCCCATTAATTCATAATTATTAACAAATAATGTTATCATAAATGGAAAATTTATTTAAAAGATCTATGCCATATTTTTTTATGAAAATACTCTTTTCATTTTTAAATCACTTATTTAAAATATAGAAAATTTCAAAATATTAAGGAAAACATGTTCTTTGAAAATAACCTTGGTAACTTATAAAGGAATCTTCAAAACATTGAGTGATCATGATAGTGGGAAATTTTTTTAATACTATGTATGTTAAAACAAATATTCCTTTCATATTTTTGGTAAAAAGTAAAAAGTACATCATTCAGAAAATGATAAAAAGATTAATTTTAAACCATTATTTTAAAAAATAATGGGTAAAAATGACTTTAAAAATATTATATGATAATATAAAACCATTATTTTAATCATTTTTTGAAATCGTGGATATGAAAGAAATAGATTTTTGGAAGAAGAGAAAAACAACGTTAATTTTACTTAAATTATACTTTTGACCAATTGAGTACCTAAAGAGAGTAAAACAAAAACAAAACATGTAATATTAATAAATAAACATAGGATAAGAAAATTAATGTTATTCTTGAGAAATATGTTATAAAAGTTCTTCATTATAAAATTAATCATAAACAATCCTGATAAACAATGATATTGTAACATATATCTTTACCACTTTTATAGTCTTCATATAAAAATATAATGAAATATATAACTATATATATTTTTAAAATCTTATGATTTTAAAAAAATTATAATAAAAAACAATCATCGACCTTATGTACATGACATGATGGAAATAAGTGGTGAATATGACATAAGTCTCATAGAAATATAAATTTTATGAGAAACCCTTTCCTCAAGTTTGACTTGACTTGAAATTGATCTAAAGTTTAGTTAATAAATTTAATTTTTTTTGTACTTATATAAATAAATCATTTAAATACTTTTTTTATCATATATTATCCACTTACAACATTTTAATTCCCATTTATTAACAATTCCTTATTAAAATCTTTGTTTCTGGGTGTTAACTGTTTTATTTTTCATTAGAGTTTTAGTTTGATATTTCTAGTCATTGTACTTTGATTATGGTTAAATCATATATATAATGTTAATCATGATATAAATATAATATTTATTAATTATATATGTATATATATTTGTATTCTTCTATATAATTTTGATATGATGAAATGAATTACACCATTCATGGAGATGGTAGGCTACATGCATGCGTGAACACTGTTTTCATTTTTTGATGAATGAGAAAAAATAAATGTAAATAATAATTAAACTATAAAGGATAATGTTTATATTACATATATATTTTATATTACATAAATATATACTTATTACCATCCATGTAAAATAGAAATGAAAACCGAATCACTTTTCTTCATAGAGGTGGTAGTCCTCACGTACGCACGAGCGACGTTATCGTTTTACGATGGATGAGAAGAAGGTGGATTATGGTTGTCCCATAATAATAATAATAATTTTGTATATATAATATGATTAATTAATTATTTTATAATGGATACCATATATTTAGAGTTGGCATAAGAAGAAATAAAATTCAAAATCCCCAATAAAGAGTTACACCTCTTCATTGAGAAACCTCTTTTGGATCACAATTGAAAGGATGGTCTTTTGGAAAGACAAAGAGATCCATAAAATGGTTAATGAATATATGAGAGTATTATGTTAGGTAATGGATAAGATATAAGGATCAAAAGGTGCGAGGAAGAGAGGAAAAGGGGTTCCCTTTAATAGGTGAGGGGAGAGGCACTCATGGAATTACTTAAAGTATTAAATTAAATTAAATTACTTTTCATGAAAAAATGGAACCAAATTGATATAATTAGAATATAATATTATTTTGAGTTTAAAAAATCTCATATAATAAAATTTGGATATGTTTTTGTTTTGTTTTTACTCTTATATATTAGATTTAATCCTATGTTAACCCTTTTGACAATTATAAGGATATCAATTCCTTTTTACTATTTAGGGGCCAAAAAAGTTAACATAAAAGAAAAGTAAACCATAAATAGACCATGGTTGTTATTTTAAACCATATCCCATTAAATTAAAAAAATATTGGGTTTTTAAGAATTTTAAATCATTTAATAAGATATTGTTTATTATAAAATATCATTAATGTCATTTTTTAAATACATAAAATATTATAATATAATATGTGTGTAAATTATGTAAAATGGTTTCAAAATGAAATTTATTAGAATATAAGGAATATATGGTTATAATATAACCATATAATCAAAATTTTACAAGTTTAGATATCATTTTAAACCTTATATTTTTGTTAACAAATTTTAATCTTAACTTTGGTGATGATTTTTTAAATCTTAAAGGGTTATAATTTAAATTCTAAGATAAAAATTGGATCATAAATGGATAATAGATAAGATTTTAGACTATTTTGAATTCTAATTTTCCTAATTCAAGATTTTTATGATTTAAAAATAATTGAATTAAATTTTTTTAACATAAAATACTATTAAATTCATTCTAATTACTATTTTTATAATTTGAATTTGAAAACAACATGAATGTAATCAATTAAAATATAAAACTTTAAAAAATATAAAATATGTTACATTCATCTAAAAAAATAGTGGGAAACTTTAACTCACCCAAAAAATATTATTTTAAGAGTTTTTAACATCATTTTATTGTTTTTTCTATATCTTGAACAAAAACTATATTGGCATTGCGTAAGAATTTAAGGTAATTATTTCATCAATAATTTTTTTAATAAAAATTATTAACTATTTAAATTTCCATTTAGAACTAAGAATAAATTGTATATATCCCTATTACATAATAATATATATATATTAAAATAAATAAAGTGACATTTTTTACTTTATCGTTTACTTTTATATTATAAAGTTTAAGATCAAATCCAAATGGAAACAAAAGGACATATTTTAAAAATTTAAAGGATTATAGATTATATAGTCTCATAAAATGAAATTAATTCAAGTTTATAAGTTACTTTTTCATCCATATAACATTATCTTAATCCATAATTAACCCATTTTACCTTTACCATGGTAACAAAAATTTACTATGATTACTATTCTTATTAATCAAAAATTAAGTTTACCTTATTACCTTATATTAATTATATTGATTAAAAATATGAAATAAATTTTATCTAATTAAATTCATATAATTTTAAGAATTTAATTTCAAATAATATCAATAAAACATGGTGAAAAGAGTTTATTTCCGAAAAATGACTTTTTAAGTTTAAATTTTTATACCAAATTCATTGATAAAATTGATTCCAATGAAACTAATTAGATTATTAATTATATAAAAGAAATAATTTAAATTTTAAACCATTAAATAAAATGGTAATTAAAAAATTATTGAAAAAATTTTATTTTCCAATAAAAATTATTATTTTTTCACTACTCATTGAAAAAGTAACCTTTTCAAAAAATTATGAAAAAATCGATCTATGCTAATTATTAAATGAAGATTTAAAAAATAATATTATTTTAAAAGAACCTAATTTCTAAAATTTTTAGAAATTAATTATTTTAATCTCTCAAAAAAGTTATAAAAATTATTTTTTTAACAAACATATTTTGTAGAATAAAATGCATTTACGAAAAATTGAGTGCTTATTTATTAAATAGTTTCTATAAATTTTTATTTATCATTAAATATATTTAATAAGTAAATTACATTTATTCATAATTTCCAATTCAAAATATATGTAATAATGGTCATAAAATAATAATATATCGCAGTTCGTTGAAGCTCAGTGTAACAGACTGTATACGCTATCAAACGTAGTGTTATTTTTAAATACAATAGAATTAAAATATCCAATTTAATAAATTGTATCCTTAAGATTAGATATTTTTCTCAGTAATAAAGTGTTTTATATTTGAAAATTCTTTTGTTGAAAACCCACATCATAAAAAAGGGTAAATAAGACCTCTTCTTGAAAAAAAGGAATGAAAATTTGAAGGTCATCTATAATAACACATTAATAGGTTTACAAATACAATAAAATTAATAGGAATTGAATATATAAACATGGAGGGAAAAAATTAATGTCCAAATAATTATTTACAGTGATAAAGAATATTGATCACAAGAAAGTGAATGATAATGATAACGTTAATGACCACAAAACCAAAAATCAATTAGGTGTGAAAATACCTTTTATTTATTAGAAATGAATGCAATAAAATATTTTTTTGAAGATAAATTTCCTATATTTTAGGAATTACTTTACAATATTGGCTTATAACATAAGGATATATACTCACTTTACAAGTATAATTTAATATTTTAATAAATTTCCACCATAATAATATTTTTCTCTTGGAATGAGGAGTATTCAAGATAGATTTTTTCATTCTTAAAGCGCTAAAATAATCTCCTAACAAATAAAATAATCCATAAAAGGATAAAAATCTATTACACATGTCTTTAAATATTAATAAAATTTAAATGGATACTGTAACGTAAGATAATTTTAAAAATGTATAGTCCTTCATGTGAATATATAATAAATTTTACTTCAAATTTTCACAATAAAACCAATGGTTTAACTTATATTACACTAAAAATAAACAAACCTATATTCCAATTATCCTTAATAACCTAAACATTAATGAATTTATTAACCTCCAAAGTTATATTGTACCTTTCAACTTAAATCCCTAAAAATTTTATTTCATTCTTCTCAAATAATATTTTCTATTAAACTATATTTTGAACATAAAGGTTACATATAACAAAACCTAATGAAACATCTCCCAAAATTTAATTAATCACCATGAAAAGTTATAATATATTAATATATTGTAGTGAACTTCACCAAAATATTGTGAATCAAATTTATATACTAACCTAAAAGGTAATCCTTAGCTTAAACATAAATATTTCTAAAAATATTTTCTTTTTTATGAATCACTTTTCAAACAGAAAGAATATCTATATCCCACTATCCAATAGACCATAATTAACTTAATATAAAATCATAAAATAACCCAAAGTTTTACTTAAGCCTCAATAGAATTTTAGTCCTAAAATACAAAATAAGGTTGACATCACCTCAAAATACAATCACATAAAACCTAAAAAGTGGTATCTATGAATTTGAACTTATGATCAACCTTAAACATATAAACCCATTATGGTATACATAACTCATAAGTTAACCCGAAATGAAAACATATATGCTTCCAAAAAATAACACAATATTTATTCCTTAAATAAAATCATTCAGTATTTCAATAAATCCAAAAATGTAATAAAATTCTTCAAAGATGACCTAAATAACTTTATCATCAGATCACTTACGAATTTCAATGTCACTAATACTATCCAATTTATTTCATCAAAGTAAATCATCTCTTCATTCCAACTAAAAGTTATCACCTTACAACTAAATCACTTTCCATGGTTATCAGCTCCTTTGAACAAATGTTTTCATGTCCTTAATAAAAATATACCGAGTGATAATCCTTAGATGTTCCACGATTCTTATATCCATAATATCATTAGTATAACACTTATATAGAAAAATTATTGAATCCAAATGCATAAGAATTTTAATAATTTAACTTCAAAGATTGGAATAACATAAGTCCTTCCTTGATATTGGAGTTTACCCTTGGATCAGGGCATTGGATCAGATAATTTACATAGTTCCCACAATTAAAACATTGAAATATTAATGGTAAATTTGTATGAACTTAATTTCCCTATATAAAAATATTTATTTTTTCTTAGAAATTACTTGGTACATTTCCTTATATTACATAACTAAAACATCTTCTCATTACTCTAAGTTTTTACATGAGTGATTATTCTAACATAATTGACATATATGAATGTGGATCTTATTTCCAAATTGATCTTCCTAAAACCCCATTTTTCTTTTATTATGTGTTTCAGGAAACATAAAATAATTTAGGTATTAAATCATTTAAAAAATAAATTACTAGGAATAATCAAAAGTGTTCACCTTTAAACTCCAATTTCATTTGGTTTCTAATGAGAAAAATTATCCCATTATTTGTCACACTATGTGTTATCATGAATCCTCCTACTTCAAGCCATTGAATAAAACCAAAAATTATTGTGTGAGAAAATATAGTCATAGTAAGTAATAATATAATTATAAAAAATAAATCATTGGATATATAAATCATGAAACCATCATTTTAATCTTGGATACTTTAGGTTTAGGCTAATATATCTTTGTTTATCATATATTTAAATCCATCACAGTGGGTCATAAGAAAAATGTGAGTTAACCTGAGCATATCTCCTGAGAGTCTTAGACTAGGTGCATAGTAGGGAACACTCACCATGAAATAAAATGATGATTGAGATATAATTTGACCCAATATTTTTAGGAATATTACCCCTAGATGAATATTTTCCAAAACCATGTACACTTGTTGTTTCTAGACATGGATTAATTTCTAGGAAAATAACATAAAATATATTTTACCATAACATCAAGATGTTATCTTATAGTAGAGATTATCCCAAAGGTTTTCACAAACATATATCTAATCCTAATCATTAAATATTTTCTAAACACTACTCTATTACCAATTATAGTGACCCATAACTTTTAGACATAAATATTACATATTTTTTGTAACACCCCGAGCTTCCATGATACACTTCTCTTTCAATAATGTAATAGCTTCCATTGTACGCAAGTTCGAGATCCTAACACACCACGACCAATCAAAGTAGCCATTATGAATAGTAATACCCAATTTTTGAAATATTATAAATTTTATCTTTCAAAATGGACTTCATTTTTGGATTCGGAATATCGAATTTAGCCTAGGGTGATATTTTGGAACTTTTCGGATAACTTTTATAATTTGATGAATAGTGAAAATTACTAAATTTTAATTTAAAAAAACTTTTTTAATAAAAATAATTAATAGTGATAAATTATACTATTGAGTGGTTTTAAAGTATAATTAGAATATAATTTTTACCATTTTATCCAATGGTGGTCATTAGAATTAATTTCACTTTGAAATTGGACATAAACAATTGTCAATCTTTTGATATATAATGTTTCTAAAAAACACGCTATTTGTCATGACAACATGAATTAATTATTAAATTAATTAATGAAACTTATATCTTTGGAATTTATTTAAAATAGACATCATTTTTGAATTCGGAATATCAATTATAGCTTAGGGTGAATTTTTGTTAGTTTTCTGAAAAACTTTAATTTTTGATGAATAGTGAAACCACTAAGTGATAGTTAAAAACTTATTTTTCATTTAAATGAAACATTAACACTTCTCTGATTTGATTTTAAAAAATCCAACATACATGGTTTTCTTTAAGAAGTAAAATGTGGTTCAATGGGATTAAAATAATTTTTTGGTGAATAGTAACTTTTATGTTTAATTAATCACGATTAAAGGTAATTAGTGAAATTTAAGGTAAAAATGATATTATAAAATATGAAAATACCATTACACATGTCCTACCCTTATTGGATGAGTCATGTCCGACCAATTCAATCCGTGGGTCAACTTTGGGACCCCATGGAGCCACTTGGGTAAGAAAATGACATTAATAACCTTTTATTTAAAGTAAAAATAAAATTGTCACAAACATGTGTTGTTTTACTAAAACAATTATTACATGGGGTTATATAAGTTAAATTTTCAAATATAAGTATTCATTAGAAATCTAAAAATATTTCATACATCATGATATGTTTTTTATAATTTTTAGACATTAAATAAATTATATTTTTTATGACACCATGATGATGCAGCGATTACCTCATTAATTAACGATTTAAATAAAATGAAAAGATAATGTAAAATATAAGGCTTATGCTTGTCAAAAACCTATTGGATGAGAATATTTAGAACCCTTATCACCTTATCCTCGAAATATATCATTGTGGGACCTTTACAATCTGAAAATAATTTCATAATAAAGTAACATTTCAATCTTTCCAAGAGTTCCCCTCCTCCCCTCTTATAAAAGGCCCCCACCAGTACCACCTTATTCACACCTTCCAAGACATTTGGCTCAGCCAACCTCTACCCAAATACTCTCTCAAATTCCCTCTCTTACTGCTAGAATCCTCAATTTGGGAAGAATTCTACCCAAGGAAGCCTTTGGCTCAAATCAAAAAGAGTTACCCGATTTTAAGGTAATGTATTCTCTTGTGTTCTTTTTTTATTTTGCTTCTCCAACACCCTAAAATTTTTTTATTACTTTATTTTGTAACAACACCAGTATCATCAATATACTTGTATGTTTTTATGAGAAGAATTTTATTTACACTTACACACACCTTCATCTAATGGTTAAAGAACATACTGTTTCTGTGGGTGGCGAATTACTGTCTCACGAAACGATGATTGTTCAATCTTCTTTTAACACATCTCATGGTGGCCATTATGATGAAAATATTTTTATATATGATATATATTATGTTTATGTTTTCGTTATTCTTATTTATTTCTCATTTATGGCATACGTTTACGATTTCCATTATGGGTAAACACGATAATTTCATTTTAGGAAGTGCGGACTACCGCCCCCTCAAAGTGATTTGAATCGTTAATGCCATATATGGGATGTATAAAGGATGGAGTAAATGATATTATATATGATATTATACTTGAATTATAATATACCTTTATATCATTATGAATTAATTCTATTAAATACAAAATAGAAATGAAAGTAGCATTCATGCGTACGTACGACGTACCGTCTCCATGAACGATAAATTTCTTTTCTTACCTCTAAATGTTACGTAATATTATGAATGAATGTATATACTGGATATATATGATATATATGATATCTACATCATGAATATAATTCTGGAAATAATGGATATTCTACCACATAAACAACTTGTAATTATAAGAAGTTATTGTTGACTCAAGTACCAAAGATCGACCAAACGACCGTTATTAACTTAAATGACTACATAATTTTTGTAACATGGTAATAAGTGATATAAAAGTGATAATGAACTTGAAAAATATTCTTAAGCAAGTAGATATTAACTCTAGATTATCATTCCAGAGGTTAAATAATGATCATGTCAAGTCGGACACGAGGTATGGGAACTTCGTAACCCAATTTCTATTCTTTGGGTTAATCTCCTATTTTCAAATTAGGTCATGATATTATTATGTACTATTTTGTATTTATAATTTCTTTATGTGAATCTATTTTATTTAAAAAAATGATATTTGTAAGGGAATTCATCTCAATCTCTTTTCATTGAGACATATATTATTTTATACACAACTTTCTTTTATACGGTGTATAAACCCCTTTGACTTTTACGTTTATTCAAAAGGAATCTTTTTATATGAATCATTTTAATAAACGACAAAAAGGAATGTTTTTCTTGTCGTACGTATGCGGTGACAATGACTTCTCCACCACCGTGACCATTATTTGAGTTTCAACTTCCTCTACAAGCCATAAATTTTTTTAAATAAAAATAAAAACCAAGTTTTTATTTTCATTTATTTTGGTATTGAAAATGGTATTGATAATGTTTTATTATATCAATGTGTTGTATTGATATCTTGTGATTGAAATGTGGAAATGTTATGTTTCCTTTATGCATGTTTTATCTGATACGATTTATGATATGTTTAAACCTGTTCATATGAGGAATGCATTAGACTTAATAAGTGATGGGTGGAGCCCGCTATAGATCCTCAATGCATCGGTAGGTCTCATGAGACAAACTAGTGTCTTGGCACGAGGCCTTGATAAAATCTTATTTGTTGTTTTGGCACGAGGCCTTGGCTACGTGGTTATGATAGTCTGGCAATATGCATTCCATCATTATGAAAGTGGTTATTGATATTGCATGTGATTATTCGACCAGTAGAATATCCATGTGAATAAGTAAATGGCATTATTTCATTTTACTTTTTCCATATTATGCTGATGTTCAAGTTTAAAAGGCTTTTGTTTTAGTTATACATTGCCTTAAATGTTTATTTTTATTTATGAAATATTCCACTATATTTTTATCCTTTCTGAGCATATGAGGTCACCCCTTTCAATTTTTTATTTTTCCAGGATATGAAGAATTTTTTATGATTGACCTACAGGGATAGTCTGAAGGGGATATGGGAGTGGACTATGGAGACTATGTTATTGTAGTTTTTCACTTTATTATGTAATGTACAATTTATGAATGTATCTAGTGTTTCATGGAAACTAAACTAATAGGTCTTTCGAGACTTGATCTTTTGTGATCATGCCAATGTTACGCGACAATGCACCGACTCTGGGCAACTGGTGTTGGGGCATTACATTTGGTATCAGAGGTAGTTTAGTACTAACCTTGGAAGCTAGATTTAGATAAACTCTGATTAGAGCACATAGCCCAAAGATAGACTTTGAGGATTAGTATAGAAGAACTTCCTAGAATTTTGGTATTATAGAGATTTTGTGTGTTTTCTGAGTAATACATCCCTATCTAGATACGAGCAGGTAGAGGCGGCTCTGGCACAGATGTACCTAGGGGAAAAACCCGAAAACACCGCTTTGAGCTAGACTCGAACGGGAACTGCTGCACGACAACAGGCCTTGCTTCCCTCTTGGTTACGACACTCCCGGGGGATATGCTTAGGATAAATCTCATTTTCTTTACAAACCATTATGAAGGGTTTATGAGTATATAATTCCTCTAAGAAAACATTTCTTTTTATGATTATGGATTATATCCATAAATAATTCAATTTATGTTAAGTGTCTTACAAGTATGGAATTATGTATTTTGATTCATAAACTAATCTAGTTTATGCCATTGTTTAGAAATGGCGCCTAGTGGGAGGAATGGAAACCGTATAAATGCATTCACTCCACGTAAGG
Source organism: Viscum album (assembly GCA_963277665.1). Lineage (NCBI taxonomy): Eukaryota > Viridiplantae > Streptophyta > Magnoliopsida > Santalales > Viscaceae > Viscum > Viscum album. The sequence goes on along the minus strand of OY728133.1, from coordinate 1,411,122,271 downwards.
ATTTCCCTCCTTCCCAAGATAATTATTGTGGAGCTAGAGATACAACTGGTGATGATCAACTTATCACCATACTAGGACAACTCACTCAGGTTATTAATAATAACCTTACTCGTATGGAGAACCCTGATCCGCAAGGTGGAGGATCAATGTTAGACCACTTCATGAGGAAACAACCACCAACATTCAATGGAATTACAAATCCCTTATTATCTAAGCAATGGATAAATTCCTTAGAGAAAATATCCCATGCCTTGTGGAGCAGTGAAAGGGAAAATGTTATCATGGCAGTTTACCACCTCACTGGAGATGTTGATCAATGGTGGTCATTGATTCAAAATAAAAAGGAAGATGAAGAAGTATCAAGTATGGAATAGAGAGAGTTAAAAGATCTTTTCTTATAAAAATACTTTCTTCATGACCATCGAGCAGAGATGGAAAGGAAATTTCTGAATCTGAGACAAAAGGAGGATGAGAATGTCGCAAAGTATGAGGCCAACTTTACATGGTTAGCGAGATATGCTACAGATTATATACGTAACCCAAGAAGTAGGATTGATCGTTTCTTTGATGGGTTAAAAAAATTTCTTCATCAAGCATCAGTCTCACAAACCTTCTCATCATACGAAGATATAGTCTCATGTGCTATCAAGATAGAAAAAGAATTCTCTAAGTATTATGACAACAATGTAAAGAAAGATAAGAAGAGAATGGTGGAGCAAGAGACAGATAAAGGGAAAAAAGGAAAGAAGGATTTTCCATTATGTGATAATTGTGGGAAGAATCACCCCGATACATGCCTAAAAGGAATGGGAGTTTGTTATAAATGTGGAGAAAAGGGTCACCAGGATCGTGATTGAAAGGGAAAGAAAGAGGCTATCAATGTTGAATGCTACAATTGTAGAGAAATAGGGAATTATGAAAATTAATGTCCTAAGCTTCAGGGAAACTTACCCCAAAAAGGCCAAGGGATCAAGGCCAAGCTTATGCTGTTACTACAGTTGAAGTGGAATAATTAATGTATTGGTGATTTTGGACTCAAGGATTATATTCTAGTTATAAAAATAATGTGATATATATAAGGATTGTACTGCAGTACTTGTTGTTTTCATTAAAGTTTTAATATGACGAAGGTAATCATATTTTTATTATGTGACCATAATAGAAACTTTACTTTGTTTGGGGAATCTGATGTTACAATTGATTTTGGAATTTAGAGACTTTTTAGAGAAAGTTTGGACAGAGGTATTTTGGATAACTATAAAGGTTGGAATGGATTATGTTGAACCTTGAATAGTATTGTTTAAGGATAAAAAATTTCTGAAGATTATTTTTGGAATATTATAATACTATAGTTTTAGGAAAAGGACAACCTGCAGGTTGGGGGATAACCCATCGCATCAGACAAAGCTGCAGGAATCGAACCCACAACCATAGTGCAACATGCCTTTATTACCTACCACTAGCCTATAGGATGTCCCTGGTTATTACAAAATAGTTTTCCCAATCTAAATGGTATGTGTTGATATTTGGAACCTTGTACGATTAGGATAAATATAATATTTTTGAGTTCTATTATATTTTTGAGTGAAAGATGGGTTTGTGGTAAAAATTTATTAAAGAATGAAAGTATACATGACAAGTAAGTATATTTCCTTACGTTCTTAGTAAATCTCTTAAATAAATTCCTCAACTTTATGAAAGGTAACTTAAAACAAAAATGTTGTCGGTTAACTTTTCCAACTGGGGATTCAATGACCGTTTAACCAATCACAAGTTTGTGATTTTCTTGTAGTTAACTTTCCCCTAATCCTGTTTTCTACAACTCTCCATCAGACCTTGATGGATTGTTCTTCCTCCATATCCATATTTTCATAGAATCTTAGTATGGGCAATCTCAGGTGACCTTTGTACTTCTCTTTCTTTCTTTTAATGTTATATTTTTATTAACCTTATTTCCGATGTGGGTTTTCCAAAAAGGTATTTTCTATTTTCAATCTTTTATTTTATTAGAAAAATTTCAAATTGCGAGGATGAAATTTATTGAATGAGGGGAGAATGTGACACCCTGAGCTTCCATGATATGCTTCTCTTTCAATAATGCAATAGCTTCCATTGTACGCAAGTTCGATATCCTAACACACCACGACCAATCAAAGTAGCCATTATGAATAGTAATACCCAATTTCTGAAATTTTTTAAATTTTATCTTTCAAAATGGACTTCATTTTGGATTCATAATATCCAATTTAGCCTAGGGTGATATTTTGGAACTTTTTGGAAAATGTTTATATTTTGATGAATAGTGAAAATTACTAAATTTTAATTAATTTTTTTTAATAAAGATAATTAATAGTGATAAATTATACTATTGAGTGGTTTTAAAGTATAATTAGAATATAATTTTACCATTTTATCCAATGGTGGTCATTAGAATTAATTTCACTTTGAAATTGGACATAAACAATTGTCAATCATTTGATATATATATTTTTTTTAAAAACACGCTATTTGTGATGACAGTGAGAATTAATTATTAAATTAATTAATGAAACATATATATTTTGAATTTGGTAAAATAAAAATCATTTTTGAATTTGGAATATCAATTATATCTTAGGGTGATTTTTTTGGTATTTTTCTGAAAAACTTCAATTTTTGATGAATAGTGAAACCACTAAGTGATAGTTAAAAACTGATTTTTCATTTAAATGAAACATTACCACTTCTTTGATTTGATTTTAAAAAATCCAACATACATGTTTGTCATTAAGAAGTAAAATGTGGTTCAATGGGATTAAAATAATTTTTTGGTGAATAGTAACTTTTATGTTTAATTAATCACGATTAAAGGTAATTAGTGAAATTTAAGGTAAAAATGATATTATAAAAATATGAAAATACCTTTAAACTCTTCCTAACCTTATTTTAAGAGTCATGGATGACCAAGAAAATCCATGGGTCAACTTGGGGACCCCATGGAGCCACTTGGGTAAGAAAATGACATTAATAACTTTTTATTTAAAGTAAAAATAAAATTGTCACAAACATGTGTTGTTTTACTAAAACAATTTTTACATGGGGTTATATAGATTAAATTTTTGAATATAAATATTCATTATAAATATAAAAATATTTCCTACATCATGATATTTTTTTATAATTTTTAGACATTAAATAAATTAAATTTTATATGGCACCATGATGATGCAGCGATTACCTCATTAATTAATGATTTAAATAAAAAGAAACGATAATGTAAAATATAAGGATTACACTTATCAAAAACATATTGGATGAGAATATTTCAAACCCTTATCACCTTATCCATGAAATATATAATTTTGGGACCTTTAGAATCCAAAAATCATTTCATAATAAAGTAACATTTCAATCTTTCCAAGAGTGCCCCTCCTCCCCTCTTATAAAAGGCCCCCACAACTACCACCTTATTCAAACCTTCCAAGCCATTTGGCCCATCCAAACTCTGCCCAAATACTCTATCAAATTCCCACTCTTACTGATATAAGCCTCATTTTGGGCAGAATTCTACCCAAGGAAGCCTTTGGCTCAAATCAAAAAGAGTTACCCAATTTTAAGGTAATGTCTTCTCTTTTGTTCTTTTGTTTTATTTTGCTTCTCCACCCCCCTAAAATATTTTTATTACTTTATTTTGTAACAAAAACAGTATCATAAATATACTTGGATGTTTTTATGAGAAATATTTTATTTACACTTACACACTCCTTCATCTAATGGTTAAAGAATATACTGTTTCTGTGGGTGGTGAATTATTGCCTCACGAAACGATGATTGTTCAATATTCTTTTAACACCTCTCATGGTGGCCATTATGATGAAAATATTTTTATATATGATATATATTATTTTTATATTTTCCTTATTCTTATTTATTTCTCATTTATGGCATACCTTTATGATTTCCATTATGGGTAAACACGATAATTTCATTTTAGGAAGTGCGGACTACCGCCCCCTCAAAGTGATTTGAATCGTTAATGCCATATGTGGGATGTATAAAGTATGGAGTAAATGATATTATATATGATATTATACTGGAATTATAATATACCTTTATATCATTATGATTTAGTTCCATTAAATACGAAATAGAAATGAATGTAGAGTTCATGCATACGTACGTCTTACCGTCTCCATGAACGGTGCATTTTATTTCTTACCTCTAAATGTTACGTAATATTATGAATGAATGTATATACTGGATATATATGATATATATGATATCTAAATCATTAATATAATTCTGGAGATAATGGATATTCTACCACATAAACAACTTGTAATTATAAGAAGTTATTATTGACTCAAGTACCAAAGATCGACAAAACGACCGTTATTAACTTTAATGACTACATAATTTTTGTAACATGGTAATAAGTGATATAAAAGGGATAATTAACTTGAAAAATGTTCTTAAGAAAGTAGATATTAACTCTATTTTATTATTCAGGAGGTTAAATAACGATTGATTCAAGTCAGACACGAGGTAAGGGAACTTCTAAACCCAATTTCTTTGGGGTAATCTCCTATTTTCAAATTATGTCATGATATTATTATGTCCTAAATTGTATTTATAATTTCTGTATGTGAATATAGTTTATTTAAAAAAATGATCTTCGTAAGGGACTTCGTCTCAATCTCCTTTCATTAAGACATATTTTATTTTATACACAACATTCTTTTATATGGTGTATAAACCCCTTTGACTTTTACGTTTATTCAAAAGGAATATTTTTATACGAAGCGTTTTACTAAATAAAAAAAAGGAATGTTTTTCTTGTTGTAAGTATGCAGTGAAAATGACTTCTCCACCTCCATGACCATTATTTGAGTTTTGGATTCCTCTACAAGCCATAACATTTTTTTTAAATAAAAATAAAAACAAAGTTTTAATTTTCATTTATTTTGGTATTGAAAATGGTTTTGATAATGTTTTATTATATCAATGTGTTGTATTGTTCTCTTGTGATTGAAATGTAGAAATGTTATGTTTCCTTTATGCATGTTTTATGTGATACAATTTATGATATGTTTAAACTTGTTCATATGAGGAATTCATTGGAATTAATAAGTGACGGGTGGAGCCCGCTATAGCTCCTTGATGCATCGGTAGATCTCATGAGACAAACTAGTGTCTTGGAATGAGGCCTTGACAAAATCTTATTTGTAGTCTTCGCATGAGGCCTTGGCTACGTGGTTATGATAGTATGGAATTATGCATTCCATCATTATGAAAGTGGTTATTGATATTGCATGTGATTATTCAACCAGTAGAATATCCATGTGAATAAGTAAATGGAATTATTTCATTTTACCTTTTCCATATTATGCTGAACATCAAGTTTAAAAGGCTTTTGTTTTAGTTATACATTGTCTTAAATGTTTATGTTTATTTATGAAAGCTTCCGCTATATTGTTATCCTTACTGAGCATCTGAGCTCACCCCTTTCAATGTTTTATTTTTCCAGGATGTGAAGAAATATTTTATGACTGACCTGCAGGGATAGTCTAAAGGGGATATGGGAGTGGACTATGGAGACTCTATTATTGTAGTTTTTCACTTTATGATGTATTGTACCATTTATTAATGTATCTAGTGTTTACAAGGCAACTATACTAATCGGTCTTTTGTGACTTGATCTTTTGTGATCATGCCAATGTTACGCAATAATGAACTGACTCTGGGTAACTGGGGTTAGGGCGTTACATTTTTAGTTGACTATCCAATAAATAACATTATGATCCATGTCAGAATAATATAGGTTTAGTGTATTTGGAAACTTGGATACATAAAAAAAATTATTCACAAGAGATCTAAATCATATCCCACTTATATATTCATAACCAACAGCCTTCTTAGACATATCATATATAAAACTTTTCTTTGTAACCTAGGGAAAGGAAACATAATATTGGGTGAGATCGGATACTCAGTAAGTCTAAACATTATATATATCATTTTAAGATCATATGAAAGAATAATATAAGAAAAAAAATATGGGAACATGAGATTAACATTAAAAAAATACCAAGAAAATCATAGATCAAAATCACGAGTCATGGTATAAATATTGACTATTGATAATAAATGAATCATAAAGGAATCAAATAACCAGATCTATGAGAGAATATCATTGGCAGAAGAAATAAATTTTTTGAATATAAATACCCATAAAAAATAATCTCCTTAGTCAAGGATCACTTCCAAGACTATCATAATGGATTTGATTCACTCCCCATTCCATCTTATCCTTAGTAATGATTTACTCCCAAGACTATCATAGTGGATAAAGTTATTTACTGAACAGGGATCACTCCCAGTTCTATTACTTAAAATATCATGAGAAATATATATTTATCTAATTCATTGGATGAATATTTAATTCTAGGTACACCCATAATATAATGAAAATCATATATATGAGTGATGAAATATTATAAAAAATTCATCATACCATAACCCGTGTAAATGAAATAGGTTTCTTAAACCATTAATCCTTTCTTCATAGCATAACCCATGAAAAATAAATGGGTTTCTTTTTTTTCATCATAAAAAAAAATCCAGAGTAAGAAAAAGTATTGTAACCTTGGACCATATCCCCAATAAATAAAAAGTAACATCATAGGATGTTATCATTCATGGATTTTTTTTTAAAAAATCTCTGGAACATTTATTAAATAAATTAGCCTTTTTATTTTAAAATCACTTAATTAGAATATAATAATTTACAAAATATTAAGGAAAAACATTTCCTATAAATGAAACTTGGAAACTTGTAAATGAAGCTTCAGATCATTGACTGATTAGGATGTTGGGAAATTTGTTTCATTCCATGTACTTTAAAATAAAGATTCCTTTCACATATTTAGTAAAAAGTCCAAAGTACCATGTCCAAAAAATGTTAAGAAGATTATTTTTATTTTTTTTAAAATAAATCATGGGTAAAAATTAATTTAAAAAAAATTTTATACTAAAAAAATAATTCATGAAAATATTTTTTGAAAACATTGATATAGTAGAAAAAGGATTTTGACGGAAGATGGGAATAAGGCTAGTTTTCTATAAAATATTATTTCGGACTCTTATGTATATAAAGAGAATAAAATGAAATAAAAATATGTGATATCAATAAATAACTGCAGGATAATTAATTTCATAGAATTATCAACAAATAGTTCATAAAACTTCATTAATGGAAACTTATTCATAAACAATCACAATAAATAATGTGATTGCAACACAAATCCTTTGTGCTTTGGTAGTCTCCATATCAAAAATATCATGAATGAAGGAAAATTAGAAGGATTTTAAAATACACATAATCTTTATGATAATATTAGGAAATAAATTCATGGGAATTAAATAATCTACAATAAGGAAACAAGTTATGAATATGACACAAGTCTCACAGAAATAAAATTTAATGGAGACAACCTAACCTCAAGTTTGACTTTCTTCAAATGCGATCTACCCTCATTCATAATGAATTTAAATTTATTATAATTATATTACAGAATAACATAACTACTTATAATATTATATATCTTCCAATTATAAAATTTTATCCTCTATTTATTAGTAATCACTTATAAAAATTGTTGTTTACATGTGTTAACTGTTTCATTTTTCATGAGGGTTTTGGTTTTGTAGTTTTGATCCATGTACTTTTATCTTGGTCCCATTAACTCCAAAAATTTTACTATGAAATAAGTATCATATATATTTATTATTATAATACACACACACACACAGATATATATATATATATATATATCGAGTCATCCATAAAATATATAGATAAATAAATGAATTACACAAGACATGTTGACGGTAGGTTGTGTATATGCATGAACTGTGATTTCATTTTTTTGATCAATATAATGAAATAAACGTAAATAATAATTCACTTTTCTTGTTTATTTTTCACACCACATATATAGATATATTATATTCATTAAATCTTCCATTATTACTATCTATATAAAACATAATTGAAAAATAAATCACATCACTTCATGGAGGTGGTAGTCGGCACATACCCATGAGTGACATTATCATTTTCCAATGGATGAGAATAAGGTGAGTTATGGTTGTTTCATCATCATAATAATAAATTATTTAAAAGATACTAAATTAATTATTTTATAATTAGTTATATATATTTATAAGAGGTATGAGAAAAAATAATATTTAAAATGGTTGGTTAAGTGTTATACCTTTTCATTGAGAAACCTCTTTTGAATTACACCTAAAAGAATAGTGTTTTTTCAAGGCCATTAGCTCTATAATTGGGTTTAAAAAAAAGGATGTTATTATGTTTGGGATTTTTTGAACTATAAGGTTCAATATGTGTGAGTAAGAGAATAGAAGAGGTGAACCACTTGGAATTACTTAAGGAATTAAACTATTATAAATTATATTTTATAAAAAATGTCCCAAAATTGATATAACTAAACTATAGATGAGTATGAGTTTAAATAATCACATAAAATAAAATTTGGATAATCTTTCATTATGTTCTCACCCTTATCTCTTAATTTTTACCTTATGTTTACCATTTTGACAATCACCGTGATATAATTGTTTTTACAATTCAGTGGTCCAAAAAGTTACTATAAAAAGATAAGTGACTATTAAATGGACCATGGATGATATTTTAAACTATATTACATTAAATTTTAATAATATAGTGCTTTTATCGTTGTTAAATAATTTAATAAATATTGTTTATTATAAAATATCATTAATGTCATTTTTAGAAATATATAAAATATTATAACATAATATCTATGTAACTCATATAAAATGGTTCCAAAATGAAATTTATTATAATTTAATGAATATAATGTCTTAATATAATCATACAATAAAATTTTTATAGGTTGAGAAATTATTTTAAACCTTATCTTTCATTTTAACCCCTGGGTTAACCAATTTTGATAATAACCATGGTAATGAATTTTTTAATATTAAAGCATTATAGTTTTAATTATAAATTAAAAACTAGACCATAAATGAAAAGTTTAGAAATTTTTTGACTATTTACAATAATACTTGTTCTCTTTGAAGATATTTATTATTTTAAAATAATTTATTAATATATATTTAACATAAAATACTATTAATGTCATTTTATGAACTATTCACATAATTTGACTTTGAAAAAATGATAGAAATGTAATTTAAATTTGAACCTTTAATGAATCTCTAATATTTAATTTTTATATTCAAAATTCATGGTGTAATTTAACTCATCCCCAAAAAATTAATTTTATAGTTTTTAAAACCATTTAATTAATTTTTCTACGCCTTTCACAAGCACTATATTCATGTTGCGTAAGAGTTTACGGTAATTATTTCATCACTAAAAAAATAATTAAAAATAAAATGACTATTTAGAACCAAAAATAATTTTTTTATCACTATAAAAAAATATTATAGATATTGAAACCAGGAAAGTGACATTTTTTACTTTATCTTTACCTTAATATTATAAAGGTAAAAATCAAATTAAAATGGAAAGAAAATGTCATATTTTTTATTTTTGGATGATTATATATGATATATATTAATTTAGTGAAATAAAATAAATATTCTTAATGTATTTAAACCATATCATATTTTTTAACCCTATTTTACGCATTTTACCATTATTATGGCAACAAAAAATTTATATGGTTTCTATTTATATTGATTAAAAATAATGTTGAACTAATTACCTAATATTAATTGTTTTGGATAAAAATATTTAATGAATTTAATAAAATAAAATTTAATTATGTGGTTGAATTTAATTTAAAATTAAATATATAAAACACTGTGAAAATATTTTTTTTTAGAAAAATGACTTTTTAAGTATAAAATTATTCTTATACGAAATTCAATCATAAAACTGATTCTAATGAAATTAATTTGATTGTTAATAATATAAAATTACTATTGATTCTTTTAAAATATAATACAAAATTTGAATTTTTATATTCTTAAAAAAAGATATTTTTTAATATTTTTTTGATTTTTCTCTATTCATCGAAAAATCAAAATTTTCAGGAAATTATGAAAAAACCACTCTAAGATATTTTTGAAATACTGACTCTAAAAATGATATTTTTTATAAAATAAATTTTATAAAATTTTTAATAACTTTTTATAATATTCTATGAAAAAATTAATAAAAACCATTTTTGAAGAAAACATATTTTAAAGAATAAAATGAATTTTCGAAAAATTGAGGGATTATTTACTAAGATTTTTTCAATGAATTTTTTTTATTAGGAAATATATATATATTTAGTGATTCAGTTACTTTTATTCATACATTTAGATTTAATCACTATGTTATAATGTTTATAAAATAAAATTTTTTCATTGTTTTTTAATGTACGATGTTGCCTTTGGTATATTCTATCAAACATATGTTATTTTAAATTCTTAGGATTTTAGTGAAATGGGAAAATGACACCAGGAACTATTCAACATCTTAATCCAAATATAAAAAAATATTTCTACGATGTAAGAAATAGTTTTATACAGAATATTCAACATATCCAAAAGTCAAGAAGATATAAATGTAAAATTAGAACCTATATTAAATAAAGTATTAACAATACATGATCTGATAAGTACTATACCTCACATAGTTATAGGTCTCACTTCCAATTCCATAAGAATTTTCTCTATGGTGTGAAACTTCCTACCATTACAGTGTAACTGAAGCCTTCCTTTGGTATGTGGTTCAGTTATCAACTAACTCTTCCCAAAAGATGATTCACTTTTACCCTCTCATCCTTGAGGGTTTATCCCCATTTATTTAGAATAATTATATAGAGTTTGTGATACCTAAAGAGTTAAAGAACCCATACCACTCCCAAGAGAATGGTTGGATCTAAAAAATCATAAAAATTTACCTACTTGAACACAATCATGTTATGTTTTTGGTAAATATTGACACATTCGATTTTTATAGCATGAATTACCATACTAATGACATAAATTAAACCCAATTCCTATAGGAATGGATTAGGCTAATTATTTTTGATTTTGTAATCCATTGAAACAATATTTTATTGACTCATCCTAAATTCCATTTATATTAAAAAATCCCCATCCACTTATTTCTATCTTGAGAGTAACATAGAACACTATTTTATCCCAGATTGTTCTACCAACAATATAATAGGTCAACGATCCACATCAGAATATGTGGGTAGATTCAATACAACCACTTCAAATCGAATATTTTTTAGGGACCCAATTCAAACTGGTTGGACTTTAACTTATCATTAGCTACTAATTGTAGTTTAAATTGAGAAGATAAACATAGAGATTTATATACTTCATTGTGGTTCAATTAAACTATTGGGGGAACACAAACTCACTGATAATTTCTAGTAATATTGATTGGGGTAGTATTATTGACTGGAAATGACCATAAAATCCTTCTTGGATAATTTCTCATATAGTTTGGCCAGAAATATTGACTCCCATCACTTTTAAATGGGTCCCCTGATAATGAATATCACACACATCACATTGGTAGATTCATGAGGATATATAAATTTAAAGATCCTTTCAATATTATCCAGTGATCCCTCAACTTATTGAGGATCATCACTTACTTTTAAGGGCAGAGGGATATAATAAAGAAAACCCTAGGTTCAATATTTATCTATTGTTAGACTAGTATTAAATTTAATAGATTAAGTTGAATTATGATTAATTTATAAGTTGATGGATCAGATGGTACACACTATAGTGTCAATTAAATTTAGACCAATGAGAGGATTCACCAATAGAATGATTTTCATTTCTCTTTCTATAGGGTTAATAGGGACTCTTCTTGGGTGAATGATATAATATAAAGTCATATAATAAATTAATCACATTAAATTAAGTGAAATACAAGTAGGAAAATATAAAAAAAATAAAAAAATAAATTTTTTATAAAAAGTAAATTGAAACATCTAAAAAAATATAATTAATAAAACAAAAAAAATAACCAATTAAATACTTCTTGAACATTTCCAGTGTAATCTACTCCTTAGTACTACAAATTTATTTTGAGTTATAAATTCACCTATAGTGAATCATTGGTTAGATAGAAAACCAAAATTATATATCCCTGAAAACCCTTGGTGACTTAAACCACAACAAGGGGAGTTTTTGTTGGGTACTCACCCATAACATACCTCTTGGATTATGAAAATCCAATATTTAGTCTATAATGTCCTCCCTAATAACATAAATAAACTTATACCTAAACTATTTTGTTCTAAACCAACCTTTTTAACCCATTCTCAGTTCCTGAGATATCCTTTCACAAGTCCTGAATAGTGTTCTTAATCCCCACATGCTAAAAACTAGCACTTGATAATCAAGAAAACACCATTATGAATGGTTTCTCTAATTTAAAAGTTAAATGAAAAAGAATGGGGGTTTTTTCCATGAAAATAATAAAAAATCACTATATATTGATAATTCATGCAATCCATTAAACATTTAATAAAATATAATAAGATCCAAAAAAGGAATTATTTAAATAAAATATCATAATGAAACCACAAAGTCATGATAAACTAAACCTAACTTTAAATATTCTAATGTAAGGAAAAAAGTTTATAAATGAACTCAGTAATCCAAAATAAGGGATAAAAATGTGATAAAAAGCTCATGAGGTGATATACACCAAATAGGTATCATAAAATAAAAAAATAAATGAAAAAACTCAATCAATCATTATATGAAACCACAATTGAAACCCTTCATGCAACTTACTCTAAATCTTGGTCTAGGATAGCATGAATTAACTCTAACTCCAAATGGAGGGTTCAATTTACCAATTTTTTAAAAAATAAGTTCATATTTCACCCATAGGGTGTGATCATAACATCCTTAGTAGGATTAAACTTATCACCCTATGAAATAATTTTATAAAATAATCCTAGTCATGATAGTTTCAAATACTAATATAAAATTATAAAATTTAATATTTATGGAAAAAATAATGTTATAATTTTAAAATATTAATTAACATGAATATAACAACAAAAATCAATTAAAATTTTAACAATAATAACCAATAACAAAGGAAAAGATTCACAATTTACATAACCATGGGGTGTCACCATGGGATCAAGGATCGAGTTCCAAGGGATAGTATTCCATCATCATGTAATAGAATGAAGTTCCATAGGGTGATCCATGTCAATCTAGTGATTGTTTTGGAGGAGTTTCGTGTCCCATCTAAATATCCAATTGTGGGATTTTTATGTCGTAGGTATATTTATCATTGGAAAATACATGTCTCTATAATGTTCATTCCATTACATAACATCATCCCACCTTGGATTCCTCCGATGAAACCTAGTTCTAACCCATGATATTTGAAAAGAATTTAACTTCCAATTGAAATAACCAAAGAGAAACTAGAAATCACTTAAATTATGAAGTTATTTTTTAATGTGATATCTAATATTTCAAAATAATATATTCAAATTTAGTTTAGTATTTTCATCAAATTTCTTTTTAAGTATAGATATAAACTAAGATTTTATTAACCCTTTGAGATTATATATTTCATATATGTGAAAGAAAAAAATTGAGAAAATGTATAATAACCTAATAATAACAATTTAAAATAAATATTCTTGAAACCAATCTAAAAATGATCTATTATTATTAGTTAAAAATATAAATGAGTTTATATATGGCCACCTATTAGCTATCTATTGAATAAAATATTAATTTTTTTACACCAAATAGACATTAGAGAGATCCCTTAATCCATCTTGAAAGCCTTAGGAATGGAAACCCCAAATTAAAACCAAATAAATTCATTACTCTAGACCACCTTGTCCATTGGGTGAGAGGAAAAATGATGAAGAGGGAATAAGATGAAGAATAAGAATAAGAAGAAGATATGATTACTTGGATAGATAATGGGTTTTTTTGGGAGATTCAATATGGAATATTGGTAGATAGAGTGTAGAGAGGGAATCAATATAGGGAAGGTCTGAAGGTGGTTCAACAAAAAAAATAAGGAGTGAAAGACAAGTCACCCATTTTGAGATATTGTACAATAAATTATAAAAGTATAAATATTTTTATGGGTTTCATATTTGATTTTCATAGTCTATAAAGACCTTAAACCAATCATAAGAACTTTAAATTCTCTCCTCGATACACTAAATATTCCCCACATAGTCATAGAGACCTTTCCCTAACCATGAAGAATCTACTTTCTCCCTGTACACCCTGTACGATTACTGCATGTTCCCCAAGACCATGCATCAGGATCGTGCAACCAGAAAGAAATCCCAAAATTTACAAAATTTTACATGAAACTCCAAACAAATAGCCAAAATAAAAAACCACTATAATGAATACCTAAAAATTACATTAGGGTGTTATGGATTTCATAATAATAGATTAAAAATTACATATTCAAATTATTTATCAAAAAACCAATAAATCAAAATTAATTTCATGGGATAATCCCCTTAAGATCTAAGGGAACAATATTGGTCTTGAATTTATAGAATCATATTTATTTTATATGATTTTATTATCACATAATCAACTTTCCCCATATTATCCTCAGAGAGGAGGCATCCAACTAGTTAGACCAATGATCATAACTTGGGGTACTACTCAAAACATGATTGTAACAACTTTAACACCCTGTTATTGAATTCACACTTAGGTAATCATGGGATCACATAAATTATTAATATTAAATACACTAGTTCTAGTATCAAAAAAATTCATATAACATTACCCAACCTCCCTCATAGATAAAAATTATCAAACAAAATAAGAAAAATATATTATGTATATCACATAATAAAAAACACCATTTATATTTTTCAAATTTTTTCCTAGGAGAGACACATGAGTGAAAGAATAAAAATAATCACATTTTACAAAACAAAAATGAATTTATTCCATCAAATTGTTTTTTCTATTTATTATATTGGAATTTTCTTCCCATTGGACTCTTGGGATCATCCATTAACCTTTAGTTTTGGATTTATTAAGCAATTTTCACCTTTGTGACTCTAATGAGTTTCCTCTTTACCAATTTTCAAAAGAGGTTCTCTTGCCATTTTATTTAATAAATGTAGATTGACTCTAGAAAAATAACATCAAATAATAAGAGTCATAAAAAAATAAAAATAAACTTAATAAATCATAAAAAATCAATAACAAAATTTATATAAATGGGAAAAAATAATTTGACCTGACCTGTGTGTCGACACACACACAATAGGTAGTGAAATGGTGATTCCTATTTGAACCAAGGATGTTCTTTGCTAGAAATTGAGTATGGTTTGTGACTGTTCAAAATCATCACATCGAAGATTAGGGAGTTTGAAATATGAGTGATCTTATAGTATAGGATTACATCACTGTTGAAGTTCAAAGACCATGAAGGAATGTTCACATACTGTAGAGGAGGTACGTGTAACAATGATGAAAATCGGAAAAGGGATGGATTTTGCATAGTAGTGCTATGTGGACCATGATGTATGGCTGAGAGACCGTATAAGGAAAGTGGTTCGCATGGATTCTTGTGGTTCATGGGGGGGAAATAGTTCACGGAAGGCTTACAGTATGCATGACGACTCACCATTTGTAGAAATGAGGTGGTGATTTGGGGAGGTGTGAAGGGTTTTGCTTGTAGAAGAGATCAGATACCACGAAGGACGAGAGGTGGTACACGGACCACGAAAGGATAATTGTTTTGTGGAGAAGAAGTCTGTAGTGAAGCATATACCACATCAAATGTTTTAGTAAATAATATTAACTATATTTTCAGATATATTTTCTTATAGAAGGATCACTACTCCCTTCATTAGAGAGAGTGATTTTGATTATAAATTAAGGATGAATTTGGTGAAGTCCAAAGTGGTTCAAAGGAAGAAAACCCTATGAAGGAGAAGAGTTTTGCAATGAGGATTAAAAAAAATAAGAAATGATTCATCGAGATATTATGCAGAAGGGGTTTTGCGAAGAATTATATCCCGCAAAGGAAAATGGTATGTAGATGGATGATGGTTCATTAAAGAGGTGGAGATTCATGGAATAAGAACTTTTTCACAATGTAGGGATGGTTCATGAAAGGAGGGTGTATCCACAAATGAAGTAGTAGTCTTCTAAGGAGGTAAGGTCTATAGAGGATAGGTAGTCAGTGAAGCACACACGCTATGGGGTAAGACACAATTTGTGAAGGAGGAAGGTCTGTTCACAGAGGAATAGTTCGTGATCTAAAAGTACATGGAATGGGGGATTACATATTTTGGTAAAATAAAAAAATCAATAGATCATATATATGTAGTTGAGGATGCATTATTTAATGAAAATAAAGGGACCTACAAGTCCATAAACTATCTGTGGATATCTCCTAAAGTAGTGATCTGGGAATAGTGGCCAAAAGTGTTTTGAGGGATGCAATTAGTTATCCATAAAATATTGTAATGGAAGTGTACATGGAATAGATTAACTATGTCTAGGATATTTTACTCCAAAACTAGTTAAGATTAGTGGATTTAGGTATAACCAAAACACTGTCGGCGTATTCTCCTTGGACTAGCCCTTAATATTGAACCAAGTAAAATTGACGTGTTACCTATTTGAATGTGATAGTTTTTTACTTATCATTCTTATCAAATTGATATAATAGGTTCCTACCAACGTAGGAGCAAGATCTATCATTTTAGAAGAAAAATTTGACACCTTTATTCACCCCTCTCCCCATAGGGTGTTCCGGGGTCCTAAAATTCCTTGAACTAAAATGTGGTGTGTGGGTTTACCCTTAGGATTCTCTATCCTTCCAAGAAAAATATTTATCTAAAATTTTGGGGTTCCTTATTTAAAAGAGAAACCCCCAAATTAAATCCTGATAAATGTATATAATCTATATTAGGTATAGATGGAGGTAGTAAATAATAATATAAATAGTAATAGGAGGAGAAGTAAGGGAAATGAGAAGATTAACAAGTCTAAATATATAATATACATGGTGGATAAAATAATAATAATAGAATATAAATGAGGGAGAGTAAGGGAATATTTATCCCTTATCCATCATCCACCGACATCTTATAAATTAAGAGCACCCTATTTCGTCTCACTTACTTCATCTCCGCTCACTTACATATAATTTATATAATGATGACGACGATGATGTTGATAATAATAAGAAGAAAACCCAAAAAATAAAATAAAAAATAACTATTATTTAGATAATATTTCAAGTGCACACAATAAATAATACAATAAAGATAATAATAAAATAATAATAATAAAATAATTTTATTATTTTAACTATTTATATGCCCTTTTATTTTATTTTAAATATTTCTCTTCACATTAAAATAATTTATATTCTCTTTAAAAGGATTATAAAAGACATATAATAATAATAACACATATATTTATAGACTTAGAGAGAGAAATAAATGTTTAGGGTTTATTTATATAGTTTAGGGTCATTATGCAAGATACAGAGACTATGAACTAGACCATGTATTTGTCACTGGAAAATAAAATGACATTCACAATAACTATACATGGTCCTGAGACTGTGATCTTGAACATGTAATGCACTAAGAGTTTTGGAATATATTTTTTCACCTTTCACCAAAAAAATTAAAAAATATAATTAAATAGTGGGTGTTAGAATATACATGTACACATTATTAGATAAAGATTTCAAATATAAGTCCATCCATTCATTAAAATCGACCATGTGAATTTACCACCTCTATTTTACTACTTATTTTTTTCTTATGGAAATGATTGCTGAACATATCTTATAAAAATTTACAATTCTATCCTAGAGGATTCTTCCTCAATGATCCTCCAATGGTAGTGTCAACGATAATTATTTTACTTTACAACAAACTATTATAAAAAATTTGAATTATAAACCAATATATAATAAATATACTTCATTAATAGGATCATAAACCTCTCCCATGCTATAAAAAGTGATTCCTCATAAAATTGCATGAAATTTTAGATATCTACATAGATTTTAATTGATTTAATGAGAGAAATGAATCTTATTAGAAATAAAATTTCTATATAATCACATATTGTAATGGAATATGGTGTCCAAATATGAATCTAGTTAATAGGTTTGTATTATAAGAAATTTTTAACAAAAAAATCTTTATTGTATCATCATAAACTATATTGAATTAGAAAATATCAAAATGATCAAGAAAAATTCTCAAGTGTGTGTTTATATATTCATGTGATATCCTAATTAATTAGAGATAATTTGGATGATAAATTACTTTATTAAAAGTTTTTTATAACAATAAATGGATCTAGTATACTTTCTTACACCCCCACACTTGAAGGTAAACCATGCTCAATTAAATTTATTTAGTACAACCATCCTTTTTAGAGAAATTTTCCCACTTCATGAATTTAGTCAACTCTAGCCATGTTTTATTCCATATTTTTATTCTTCAAGATCTTCACAATCTAAAGAAAGGTAAAAATTTTATATATTAATATATTTTAATTCATTTTTAATATTCCCATCATTTTTAAAATTTCATGGAAATTATCCCATATTTAGTTTATAGTTGTATTTTGGAAATTATTTTAAATATAAAATAAAATGTTATTTTTAATTGTTTTATTATTATTCGGAATTTTGTTAATGAAGGGTATAAATTTAAGTTGTTTTATTTATGAATAATTAAGAGGAGGAGTTAATACGATGTGGAATTGAAGTTACACTTGATTAAATTAGACATTTAGGAATATATATATATAATTAAAAGGGTGTGTTCAAGTGTAACATAATGAGAAAACTAAAATTTAATTTACTGAGGATAAGTAATTTAAAAAACACACTAGTTTCATAAGAGTAAATATAGCACTATATTATAATAATTCCTAATGATAAGTGCAATGTTATTATAATTAACACAGTCAAAGAGCTGCGTTAGGATCATTTTCACCGGTAAATTCTTATATATGAATGAACAACCATGAGATGGAGTTTCATCGGATTAAATAAGGTTCATGTAAAATTAAATAAAACCTATGGAAGAATAAATTTTACTACATGATTTTAAGGAAAGGTCCATATTATAATAACTTCCAAAATTCCAAAATATATTGTGAGATTAACACCTAAATGATTTCTTCGAATGCTAAAATAATGAAAAGTATGAAAAGACCATATCCATTGATGTTACCCATGGAATGTGTAAGAACACAAACAGAGAGTGGGGGGATCTATTTACACATATTTTATTAAATTTCAATTTCTATTTTAACAATACATTCTTTCTATTCAAACATTTTCATTAGTTAAGAAGTATGAATTTTATTAATTCATAGTCAACAACACACAGAACATGCAACGCATAAAATAAAATGATAGTAGCCTGTAGTGATTTATAATGTCCATTAATAATTTGGGTACCTAATTAATGATGTGTTTAATATGTATTGTTAGAAACAGTATAGTAACTAACATGGGAGAATAATTATAGTAAGAAAAGGGAATTTGTTATCCTAATTTTCTATAAATATGTCTAGGAAATTATAGGATACGGGGAACACACTAACATAAACATATGTAAATAAATATTAGTTATCTAACTATAGTTTTATATCATCCTAACTAAATAGATATTATTATACTATTTCACTCTAGTATTTGAGCTTAGATTATACTGGTAGTTTTTAGTGTTCAATGTTCCTCCTTTAAGAACTCATTAAAATGATATTAATTTCCACATTAGCTATCAATAAATCACATATTAGAGGTATTATTCCTTAATTAATAGGTCTTTAACTACCTGAATGTGATAAAACACACTGCATGTAAATCAGACTTACTCATTAAATTAATCTCAGAAATAATAACACATGTTAACATTAAGAGACTTAACACCATATTTTTGATTAATTATTCTTCAATTACTTCAACACATAGAACATAATCCATAATATCAGTGTCAAGTTTTCACATTCATATTCTATGATATATAAATATCATTAGATAGGGATTCAAAAGTGCTTCCCCAACTCCTATCTATTCTACTTTCACAAGATATAATATCAACGAATGGCGCTGGATTCTTCTTCTTGAATAAAAAATATGTTTTTTATGAATGTTGAATTAGGCACCCATTTTCTACTTTTTCTATTGGAATATAATATAGAAATCCACAATGTTTAGTTTTTTAAAAATTCCTTCCTCCTTTAAAATTATTTTCAGAGGATTATATAAATTATGATGTCCTAGACCAACTCACTTGATAATAGTAGAAAAATTAGTGGATAACAGTCCTTAAGAATTCCTCACCATATACAAAAGGATACTAACAAGCAGTTAGTGTTTGTAATAGTATGGAAGATATATTATAGCAACATGATCATAATATAGCAAAATAGTATAATAATAAAAATAATATCAAAATAAGTAAATCATCAAGATCAATAATTCACATGATAAATTTATAAACTATAAAGAAAACTATATCCAATCTCATATAATAAAATAATTATCATTTAATGTTATATAAAAATAGAATACATGGAAACTATATCATCATGCATATACAACATGCTATACAAAAAATGGAAAAAATATAAAAAGCTATATCCAATAGAATCCTGAGCCAAATATCATTCCTCTACTCATGTATTCCATATGAGTACATACAATCAAGAATCCATAATAGGACAATTTCCCTTATTCCTACCTTCATCCATGAAGCCTTCAAAGCTACCAAACAATGTCTTAAATAGGGTGTGAGATATACTCAGTTTTTTACCACCAATAGTGTATAATTCAATCAAGCCCATGAATATATATAGAAAATAGGTGCTATTTATTATATAAACTATGAATGAAATATATAAATCACATGTCAGATCGGGTTCCGAATAGGACACCCATTTGATGCCAACTGCTTTGGCCAAAGCCATAATATCTCTGAATGATTACCAATTATGAAATAATTTGTAAATGTCTCAAGACCTGGCTCATATCCAATGAATAACCCATGGATCATATTTTATAAGGGATAAACACATACCATAAAATTTAAAACATGATAATGGAATAAATTAAGTTCTTCATGTAGGTAAAGTACTGATTGAATCCGTGTATGTTATTTGACTTTGTAGACGCATTGATTAAATTAATTAATCAACCAATAAATTAGAAACTGAAGCCCATCTAAGGCGCTCTATATGAGGAACCTGAGTATCACTCAAGGTGAATTATGAATCCATAACCCTGTAAGATTATCCATTTCATTCCTTATAGGAATCCAGACATCACTCTAGGCATTGTATAAAGTCATTTCCCTCTAAGTTCATCCATTGAATTCCATGTGGTAAAACCAAGTGTCAATAATTTTATAATATAATAATGTCACCTATTATCTTATCCATGGAATTACATTAAAGGAACCCAAATTTTACTAGTTTAATAATTTAAATCCACCCACTAGATGTAATCATCCATGGTGTTTATAGAAGAACCCATGTATCATCCACAACATTATATAATCCAGCAATTAATTCATTTAATTTCTATAAGTCTGATGAGTCCATCTATTCCATTATGAGTGAGAACCCATGAATCACCCTCAATATATCATAATTAATGGTCATGTGACTACAATATAACCATACCATTTAACTATATATTTAATTCGAAATATAAATTTCATTTAATGGAAAACTACTCACCTCAAAAGGTCGTTTAAATAATTAGCATAGGCCTAGAAGTCCTAGAAGGGTATCATTTCATCCAATATATTTAATTAATACATTTAATTTAATTAATTATAACCTCAAAAATATAACGGATAAGACACTACTACAAAATTGGGTTTATCCAGTGCTATGGATTAAACAAAAATAAGTAAAACACTATTAAAGACCCCTTTTTCAGTTCTAAAAAAGCACTCTTAAAGGGGGTATTTAAAAGTTATTTTTTACAAGAACTTATTAATGGGGTATTTTATCAGTTCTTTTAAGAAAACAATAATAAAGTGTGGGTGTTTATCTGTGATTTTTCAGAAGATCTGATAAAGACCCTCCTTTATCAGTGCTTTTTGAGAAGCACTGATAAAGACCCCCCTTCATCAACATTTTTTACAAGAACTAATTAAATTATAATTAAACAAAATATCTCATTAAACATAATATATTAATATATAAATATTATTACATATATTTTTTAAAATATGTTTCAGATATGGTAAATAGGAATTTACACTTAATATATAAGATATTTAATGAAAATGGATTATAAAATAACTAAAAAATATTTTTAATTAATAATTTTCTTATTATTACTGAGTAATAGTCATTTAATATCAATTTGAAGATAATAAATCAAAAAATTAATAAAATTTGTAAAATATGTTAAAAATGTAACTCAAACATCAAACGACCATAAATTTGATCCAGGTATCAATTTGACCTCTACCCACATATCAAATCAAAGCCTCTGACGATCTCTGTGCCCTTAGTGACACAAGTAAACCTATTCTACATTTTTCAAGGAATGAAATGGTCCATAAGGTCTCCAAGACTGAGATTTTAGTCAGGGTACCCTGTTTTTTTAAGATTCGACGGATTTTCAGCCTCGTTTAGGGGTGGGGGTATTTTTTCCTTTATTTTAGTGAGGAATTAATTTATTACCAGTTCCTACATTCATATTGGTATTATGGTTATTAAATATTATCTTTATTGACAACGTAATTTAATTTATAATTAAATATATTCACGTTTTCTTACATTTACTTATAATAAATCACTCATATAAATACATATATCAATATATTTATGTAATTTTTTTTATCATAATATATATATATATAAATTCTAAAAATTAATTTAAAATAATATCTACCCATTTTTTACATTATAAAAATATATTTATAATGTTTATATACACATATACGTGTGTATTAAGAAACAGATATATATTTATATTAAATTCTAGTATATGTAAATTAATATAATATAAAATATATTTAAAAAAATTTAAGTATATATATATATCACACACATATATTGTATAAATTCATTTAAAAAAATTATATAAATATATGTAAATATATATATATACACAAATAAATAGAAATATTGTTAAATAATCAAAAAATCAATATGGTGTGGCGGTAAAGGCGTTCCATATTCAAAGGAGAGGTGTAGGGTTCAATTCTAGGTAGGCACATATGAGGCTATAAATAAATTCAAAAATTATTTATGGTGGGGTGGGGGGGTGGAGCGATGTTAAAGGGGTCGAGGAAGAACTGCTAATAAATTTTGGGATCAAGGACATGTAGATTTTTTACCCCTTTGACATCACTTGTTTTATTAATGCTAAAAAAGCGCTGTTCAGGGCCCCCTTTAGAAGCACTAAAAAATCATTGTTAAAAGGTTAAATTAATATTGATAAAAAATCAATGTTAAAGGACCATTTTGACCGGTCTTATATTAGATGTGTTAAAGGGGCCCTTTAATAGAGCTTTTTTTAGCAATGTTAATAGTTTTGGTCTTTTAACAGTGCTTCCTTTATCAGCACTTTTTTAGTGATGACAAAGGCCTATTCTAGCACTATTAATGACCTTTTTTTATTAGTGAGAACACACCTCTAAAGGTGAACCAAAATTTATAAGAAACTCATGGATGTTTAATTTAGTTCAGAAACACACTCAAAAGGGCATTTTTACTTGGGTTTCTCAACCCTTATCAATGATTACGTGTCAGATATCATAGTCCTATACATTTAATTTAAGGAATTTTTTTTATACTTGATTCTCATGAATTATGGTGCATGACACAATGATCCAATATATATACATCTAGAACTTAAGAGGAAAACATGAGATGACCTACCATAACTTGGTGTAAGACTCCCCATACAATATTAACATTTTATTTGATCTAGAATGAGATAAATTGAGGGAAAATAAAAACCCCATGTATAGTTCCAATGTGACCGATGAAGATCGAATATGACAATTTATAAAGGAGTAATCTAACGGTCTAAGTAAGGGAGGATAAGATATATCTCTCTATATTGAATTTATTATATGTGTATAATTAATAGGAGAAATAATTTTCATGTTATAAGGAATTAATAGTGAAATTGAAATTTATCCCTCTTTTTAAGTCGATAGACATATTAAAGACATAAAAATGGAATTTATTCTATAAATCTAACTTCTTCATGGGATATTCATGAGCTATTTATGGTGAAATATCAGTTTACATCATAAATTAATAATTTGCGATGTAAAAAACTAATTCACTCCATAAACGGTTAGATACCAAACATATTTGGTAGCTACTATTTCCTCCCCGAAGCACCCCAAAGGCCTATATAGGATCCTTTAGTAAGGTCTAAACCAAACCAAACAAACCCAAACAAAGTTTTAAACCTAAATTTAAGATTCTTACCTCATGAGAAAAAATGGGATCATACAATATTTCCTCCCCAAAATAACTTGTTCCCATGTTTCTATTTTGAGGGGGGTTGAGTATCACCAGAGAAT
Source organism: Viscum album (assembly GCA_963277665.1). Classification (NCBI taxonomy): domain Eukaryota; kingdom Viridiplantae; phylum Streptophyta; class Magnoliopsida; order Santalales; family Viscaceae; genus Viscum; species Viscum album. Next base: position 1,411,097,675 of record OY728133.1, on the reverse strand, counting down.
AACTCTAACCATTGAGCACTTACATTGTCATCTCACTCCCATGTATTTTCCCACTCATGGTCATGATTCTATAAAATCTATACCAAAGGATTTTACCAGCCTAATAGAGACTTTATGCATTGATCAATGACCTAGATAAGATTGTCCTCAAAAGAATCATCAATGTCCAACAAAACATCATAATGTTTATTGGCATGAGATGGGTCTGAAAGATAACAGAGAAGATGAGATATATTTAAGACATCATGCATGTACCAATACATATTTGGTAACTGAAACCAATAGGTTTCCATCCCAAATCTCTCCAAAATTTTGAAAGGTCCATCATAATGATGAGAAATCTTACACTATCTCTAAATTCATCTATTCCTTAGTGTAGGTGAAACATTCAAGAAAACCTAATCCCCAAACTCGAACTCTACTGGTTAGTGGAGACAATCAATATAATACTTCTTCCTAGACTAAGCTATACCCACACATTTCCTGATAAGATGTACCTACTCTAAAGTCTTCTAGATGATTTGATGTCCTATTTGTTCTACCTTTCCAACCTCTAGCTAGAGTGGGGGTGAACTGTATGACTACCATATAGTGCCTCATAAGGATACATCTATATAGTTTCCTAATTTTTTTATTAAAATAAAATTTAAGAAGTGATTGGTGTTTTCCCAAGAACCACAAAAATCATGTACTTATTCCTAAATCATGTCCTATAACACATGTATCATATACTTGAAGTGACCGTTAGTCTTTGAGTCATAGGATTTACTTTGAAGTACCAGTGAACCCAGTTCCCTCTACAAACCCTTCCCGAAATATGATGTAAAATATGTTTATCTTTATGATATCATAGTGTGTGGAACTATATGGAGGCATATGATCTCTCTAAAATAAATCTTTCTTATCTCATCCATTGAAATGTTCTATCTGATATGTATGAAGTGATCAGAATTTTTCAACCCCTCTACAATCATCCATACTATGTCATAGCCTTAAGGTAGTTTAGGAAATTCTATCAAAAAATCCCTAGTTATTTCATACCATTTCCACTTAGGAATGGCTAATGAGTGTAAAATACCAACTAGACACTATTGTTCCAAATTCACCTACTAATAGGTGGAATACCAAGTTAAGAAACCATTTATTTATTGTTTCATACTAGGCCACCAATACTGGTAGTTTATAACATCTTAAATCTTCATAAGACTAAAATGTACCTCCAAATAGCAGGCATGAGACTCTTGTATAAATTCCTCTCATATATCTATAGGTATCCAGACACATATGTGATATGAAAGACCTCATCAGCATAAACAATCCTACTAGGTGGTGGGTCCTCGCCTGTAACACTCTTCCATATGACCAAGCCCTTAGGATCAGAGAGCTACATCATCTTCACCCTATCCAGAAGTGATGATGTCACTAACAATGTTGTGAGTATATAATTCCCACAATAGTATTGTACCTTTATATGCATCTCATAAAGTAAGTCTATCAACTTCCACTCACTACTGGACATCTTAACTTCCAATCTCTATGTCTTTCAAACTAGATCATCAACAATAGAATTTCATTTACCATGCATATAAGCAATCTAGAAGTTGAATGAATGTAGGTATTCAACCCCCTTTTCTTTCCTAAGATTCACATTGTGTTGTATAAAAATATACATTAAGATTTTATGTTCCATATACACCATAATCAATCCCTTATCAAGTAATTAATCTAACCGCACTAGTCTTGAACCATAGTTTCTAGATTGGGAATGTGTATCGGGGAATTCCAATTATGAGACATTAATTGAAAAGACTCGTACACCACAAATCGCAAATCCTATATCAAAAGGGATCCCAACCTAACACCTTATGCATCACAATAAATGGTATATAATCTTATAGGGTTGGGTAAAATTTGGATCTATGCTAAAGTAAATCTTCCTTTCATCTCTTGAAAGGATTCCTCACAAGAAATAGACAATATGAATTTCACTCCATTCTTTGTTAATCCCATAATAGTTTCTATAAGGCATGAGAAATATTGAATGAAGCATCTATCATAACTATCCTGCCCCAATAAACTCTTTATGCCAAATATGTTATCAGTATGATCTCAAGACACAATGAATCTCATCTTCTTTGAGTCCATAAACACTCCTGCCTCTAAGATAATGTGACTCAATAAGTGAAATTTATTAATGAAAATGTGAAATTTTCTGATCATAAAATACAACTAGTTCCTTCTCATTGTTCTCAAAAAGATATAAAGTTGTTTGGAAGGTTTGTGTTGAGTATTTGTGTACACCAACATGTCATCTAGGAGGACTACTGAAACTGAATCTAAATATGGGAATAAAACCCAATTCATCAAAACCATGAAAACTACAAGCATGTTTTTGAGACTAAAAACATGAAAAAATAATCATACAATACATATATGTTATGGAATTATGTATGAGGTACAATTAATTGTTTAATATTAAACTAATGATAGCTCAAACTCAAATCGATCATATAGAAAAGCCTTTCTCCTCAAAGCAGGTTGAAGAGGTAATTTATACAAGGCAGTGGATATTAGTTCTTAAATATTAGTTGGTTCAACTTAAAATAATCCATACAATACCAAGGGTAACATATTACTTCTTGGTTACAAGAAAAGGTGAAACCCAAGGGGAAGTATTTGTCCTAATAAAAATATTAACTTTAAAATCATCTAGACGTGTCTTGAGTTCAAACAAATTCATAGTAGCTTCCCAGTAAAGAGGAATGGATACCAATGCTACCCCTAAAAATCGCTCAATATTAAAATCTACCACTCTATCAAGAGGTATTTCAAAAAATTTATTAGGGTAGATGTCCCTAAAACGATCTACTAAAGGAGGGAAATCAGCCCAACATGTTCCCTGATCATCTATATATAGGCTATAAATATGGTTTGTCACCCCTCATATCACATTATGCTCGAGTCCATATTGACATGCAAGGACATCCCAGTTACCCTTGTGAATATAAATACTTCCCTTTAGTGTTTTTAAGGACTCCATCTAGGGATTGAAATCAATATAAGAATGATAAAGAACCAACTAGTAAATCTGAATAATAATGTGAAAACTTTTCATGTCGAGGAAAAAGTTGTCCCATAAGAAACAATACCCAATTATCTTATTGGGTCACTAATTTCACTGGAGTACACTCTCCAATTAAATTACAAATAGAGTATCAAGTGTCATTATGCCAAAAAATACTAAATCTCAAACCTAAGTCTCTCTAAAACTGTAACATATATGAAGGAGTGGGAAAAACCTCTATCAAATAAAGAATAAAATAGAGTATAAGATACAAAAAGTTTAACTCTTACCATAAATGGATTGAAACTATTCTCCTTATTGATTATATTGAATACATATATCGTTCCATGGACACGGCCTTAAGATACAAACCTACTACCCTAGGTAGTCTCGAACTATTAAAACTATAATTCTTGTTTTTGGATCCCTCAACCATGAACAAATCCTCATCCTAATTGACCAGTAGTATTCTAGTTCTCTTCTTGATGAGGGGTTGCTAACCCTACTCCCGAACATGGAGTTAGTGAAGATAGTCTATCACTATACAACGGAGGTAAAGATCTCACATGTGATGAAGATGCCCCATATTCTTACAAGTCTATCACTTGAGTGGGTCCTTGATACACTAGGGCTTCATATATCCCAGACTATTTCCCTAATGTCGCAATACCTCAAAACCAGATCAAAATGTCTATCCACTACTCTTCCTAGGAGAAAACTATATGTGACACTAGTCAAAGTAGTTTTGAGACTAGGAGTTGAACCACCACGGCCCACACCATCTACCTCTCTAAGGTTTCACACAATAATGATTTATTGATTCAATATCCTAGATATATTAGTCAACTGAAATATTTTCACATGTGATTATATGTCATACTTAAGACAATCCTTGAATTTCCTAGCCCTAGATTAATTTTCACCTATAAAGATTGATGAAAAGAACCAGATCTCTGTGAAACATGTAAATTAGTCCATTACCGATAAAGAGGCATACTCTAGGTGCATAAAATCTACAGCTTTATTATCCCAAAATATCTTGGGAAAAAAGTAAATATATAATTCAATCTTGAAACCCCTGAAATCTATATCCTGATGGTTGTATTCATAGATAATAATACCCCACTATCTCTTAGAAGAATATAATATAATATAATATTCATAGAGATCTTCACTATCCTATCAGAAGGTGTCTCAAGATTCTTGAAAATAGATATAAGGAACTATATCCATGAATCCATAGATGTTGTACTACCATCCCCAGAAAATGTGGGTTGATGATGCTGCTAAAATTCCCATATCAACTTTTCCATTGTAGAGTTAGGTTTTGGGGATCTTTGTATAATATGCTTGTGCCTTTGAAATACCTCTCGAAACTAGGTTTCAGTTACCAGATTAGGTATATAAATTGGTTTCTAAAGTGGAAGAACTAGAGGTAATACTAGTGGATAATGGTTTACTACTTATGGAAAATGGTAATTTCCACCCTCATAAGGAAAGAATCTTGGTTTCCATGGTGGAATAGATCTAAAAATTCCAATATTACACCTCCTGTAAGGTTTAATAAAAGATAGGTTCATAAATAAACAAATGTGATGGGTTCATGCCCTCATATATAAGAATCACACCCCTCTAACTGCTCCTAATTATAGGTCTAGGCCATGTATAAAACTCTATGGAATCATAAGAGAGACTTTATACTACCCTATACTAAGGTTGGGTTTGGGCAAAGATCTCTATTGAAAAACATAGGTTCCAATATATAATGTTTTTTAATTGCAAGTTATAGAGGAAAAAACATTTGAGTTATAATTGGCATAACCATTTAGTGACAACCATTTTTTTACTTTTCATAATTACCAATTCATAAGAATATAAGTATATTATTTTATAGTTAGATGATTTATCATTCTAAAGTTATAAAGTACTATGCTTTATAAGTTTCAATTGTCACATTACGTAATTATGGATAGACTTTTATATTCAACAACATAATGTATCAAGTCCATAATGATAGATCGATACCCATTCCCAATTTATAAAGAAAAAAACTCTTTAAATTGAAATTAACATCCATTTAATTGTAACTGTTGACATTTCAACCAATGTCTCCAATGGTATATAGATCAACATACTATAAATGGTTAATTATGGTGAAACCATCAATCTATATGAGAAAACACCATTTAGGTTGATGAATACAATTTAATTAGTCAATTATTTAGCTCATTCATCCTTTAAGAACAACAGTTAGATACTAGATATATTAGTCAAAGGAATGCAACATGTTGAAGGTAATATGGTTTGACATAATTATGACATGTTAATAATCAAGTGCTTACTATTATGCATGATAGAAAACTTCATTTCATTATTTGGTTAAGGTAAAAAATAACCCACATTGATAATAAATTCCACAAAATCATGTGCATCATCCAACGGTTAAATAAGTAAAACTACAAAAGGAATAATCCAAAAAAGTAATTCCATTCCTAGGTAATATGGATTTTCCCTATACATGAGTTGGCTACTTCCTGACACACACTCAAAACCAAATTATAATACATTCCTAGTATCCTCTTTACCAACCTGAAATTATAAGCAAAAAAGGAAAAGAATGCACTGATACCATTTTGTAACATCCTATCCTAGATCACTTGATAACAATAACAAAACTGGTGTCCACATGATCTCAAATACACATCCTCATATGCTAGAGTATTTTGTATATAAGTAAGGGTATTTAATACTATGTTTAGGAGACTATACCCTCGTGATCAGAATATAACACAATAGTATAATAATAATAATAATAATAATAATAATAATAATCACCATAAGTGAAATAAATAAATCATCCAGATCAATAATAACTAATACATTATCAAAAAATATAAAAAAGACTATATCCAATCCCATATACTAAAAGGATAATCATGTCATGTTATACAAAATTGGAACATATGGGAAATAGATCAGTATGCATATACAACATGGTATAAAAAAATATAAAAAAAATCAAAAGCTATCTTCAATAGAATCATGAGCCTAAGCTTGTTCTTATAGTCCTATACTTGATCTTAGTATAGACAATTAATCACCCATAATAGGCCGGTTTTCCATGTCCCTACCTACATCCATGAAGTCTTCCAATATACCAAATGATTACCCAAACATGGTGTGAGATATACTCAGTTTTCCAATACCAATGATGCGTAAATCCATCCAGTATATGAATATATAAAGAAAAAGTGTGCTGATAATAAAATAAATTATGAATTATATCCATAAATCACATATTGGGGAGGTTTTTCAATAGGACACCTATCTGATACCACATTCATCAGCCTAATCTGGAAGATCTCTAAATGATTACCAATTATGATTTTATTTATAAAAGGGATTAAGAACCAGTTCATATCCAAGGTGTCCCCTGTGTATCATATCGTTATAAGGGATGAACATGTCTCGTAGAATTTACAACTTGATATGGGAATAAAAGAAGGCCATCATATAGGTAAATAACTAACAGAATCCAAGTATAATCTTTGAATTTGTAGATGAATAACTTAAATAAATTAATCAACTAATTAATTGAAACCTATTCCCATCCATGGTGTTCTATATGAGGAACCCATGTATATTTATAGGTTCACTATGAAACCATCACCCTATAAGAAAAACAATGGTATTCCTTATGTGAATACATGTATCACTCTAGGTGCGAACCCAATAACTTCCTTCTAAGACGGTACATGAAATTCCACATAAGAATCCCAAGCTTTACTCTTGGTGTACTATAATAAACTTATCTCTGATTCTGTACTTATAATTACATGTAGGGAACCAAAATGTCACTCATTTAATAATCTAAATCCACCTTCCACATGTTCTTATCCATGGAATTCATAGAGGATCTGATGTATCTATCATGACGTGATACAATCCACTTATTAATTTATTTAAATTCAACAAGACCAAGGAGTTTTCCCATGGTGATCTGAGTTAGAACCCATGTATCATGGTTGACATATCATAATTAGTGGTCATGTGATTCTAGTAAAGAAATATCATTTAGCAATACATTTAATTTATAATGGCCATTTAATTTTAAAGAAAACCACTCACCAAAAAAGGTGGTTCAAATAATTTTTCTAGTTTTAGAAGGCCTAGAAAGGTATAATTACATATTTTATATTTAATTAATCCATTTCATATAATTAACCAAAACCTTTAAATTACAAGGGGTAAGAACACACCATTAAAATTTAACCAAATTTATAAGAAACACATGGTTGTTTAACATAGTTTAGAAACAAACCCAAATGGGTGGTTCTACTTTGGGTTCTCAACCCTCATCAATGATTATGGGTTATATAACACAGTACCACACATTAATTAATGGCAAACTTCATTTAGGAGGTGATCCTCAGGAATTCCAGCACACATAATAACAAAAAAATATATATGAAAATGGATGTTAAGGGAAAAAACATGAGACCAACTACCATAGATTGGTAGTAGACTCCCTATACAATACCAACTTTGAATTCAGTATAAAATGTGATAAATTAAAGGAATAGATGAACACGTGATAGAAGTCCAATTTGATCATTGACGATTGAATCAAATGCTATATAAATGACTAGTCACAAGGCCTAGGTGAGGGTGGATGGGAGATATCCCCCCCTCTCTATTCTATAAATTATTATTTTTGTGTGAAATGAAGAGGTGAAATGATTATTAGGTTATAATTTATTAGGAGTTAAAAGGTAACTTCCCCCTCTTATTAAGCTTTTTAACACATTTACTATATAAAAGGGATATTTAAACTGTAAATCCACCCTCTTAATTAGGTATACCTAAGACATTTTGTCACACCCGAACATTGCACTACGTCATGTTTATAATTTTTATTTTTATCTTACAATTTTATCCCCTCTTAATTGTTATTATTATTTTTATATGAAATGTTGGCTGAGCCCAACTAGAGTTTTATGCTTTTGCGGTAATAAATAAGCGTTTTGGCCTTAACAACATTCAGCGCGCCACCATCGAAGCTGCACGGCCTCGCCCAGGTCACCGTGCGACCTCGCCTGTCTCGCCGCTTGCCTACCCGATGTTTAGGAAATTATATGAAATGAATTAATAATAAATAAAATTAAATGAGTGGTAAAATTAAAATAAAATAAAATAAATAAGATTTAAAGAATTTAAGAAAGTTGTTTTAATGAAAATAGTAATAAGATTGTCTGATAATAATAATAATATTATTATTAATAATGTTAAGAATATAGAATTTATTAAGTTGTTTTTAATATTATGAATATAATTTTTTTGTTAATATTATGTTATGTTATGACCATTTTTATTATTATAAAATTATTATTATCATTAAGGGTGTTATTTTTATTACTATTAAATTTTAATTAATTAATTAAGTAATGAGAGAACACAAAATAGAAAAAAAAATATAATATAATATAATTGTCTTAATAATGATAATACTATTATTATTTTCTGAAATTCTTATTCTTGTTAATAGTATGATTAATTTTATCAATACTATTGATGATAATTAAGTTAATTTATTTATTATTGTCATTAATTTTTTAGTTTACTTATATTATTATTTGTTTTTCATTTAATTTTTCCTCTTTTCATAGGGTTTGCGCTACCCCTGGACATTATTCTCATCGTACCCCTCCCCTTGGTACCCCATCATGGCACACCCCCTTTCCCCTTTGCTATCCCGCTCGAGCAATGTGTTCCCCTCCCCTCACCTCATGATTGACACCCTCTACCTCCCTCCAATGATGAGCCGGTGCCCCATTTGCGCCAACCTCTCCTACCCGGGTAGCCACCACCTTGCCCCCTACCTGGCCCTCCTCTGGAGTCACGACCTGCCGAAATCCATCCACAAGAACCACGACCGCCAACCTCCTTTCCCCAGTGACCAACCCCACTTTGGACGAGCCCTTACTGCACCACCACACCCTCTCCCTACTATATACCTTTTTCCCTCTTTGCAAGGGTTTTGGTCCTTATTCTTGGGGGGGGGTTTCTAGAATCTAGGGTGTCATATTAGGGTCATAATGTGGGGTATTCTTGTTCAATCTTATGGAATAGGGTTTAAAAACAGTTTAATTATTTTGGAATTGGTGGACGATCGAGGAATTCATATCAATTTTGGGAAAAATAAACACCGAGGTTGGTGGTTACATGCCTTGACATCCTTTAAATAATTTAATTTGGTTGTTTATTTAATTTAGTATGTTCTATAATTTAATATCATGGTGAAAACTGTGTTTAGAATACATGGCTTGATTGTTCGATGAAATTTAATTTCTGAAGTAGAATAGTCTTGTTGTTTATATGTGTGTTGTCATATAAATGATTGGTTTTTCTTTATAAGTTGTGTGAAATGAGTTTTAAAAAAAGTGGAGTGTGGAATTGATTTTAAAATTGCCTTTTCATGTAATTTTTTTTGTGTTTTGAAGTGAGGTCTTATGTTATACATGTGATAAGTTTTACAAACTGGGAAAATTTTTATTTAAGTGGTATTTGGAATTCAAAACATGGTTGGAAGGGGTTTTTAGGTCATTTGGTCGGTGAAAAATGTGTTTTCAGGGTCTTGGAGGTGTGTGTACTTAAATATATATTTTAATGGAAAAGTGTCACTTTGGGAATGTTTCCTATGTTACATACTTTTGAAATTAAATCTCAAATTTTTTTATCAATAGAAAACATGTTTTGATAGGTATATTCAATACTTTTGGTTGTAAATATACATTCTTATATGAAACAGAGTGTGTCTCTCTTGTGAAAAGTTTTGTTTAGTAATTTTAAATGTTTCATAATTTTTTTAACAGAGAATTTTTCATGTGCGGACCCTTGTTGTGCTATTTATAAATGTTCATTAATTTTTTTGAAGGATTTATCAAGTCATTCAAGTGATGAAAATTATGGTGTGAAATGGTTTTTGGTGTGCAGTTGGTATAAAAAGTGGATTTTGGGTATGCCTTTGAGCATAAAGCCTTGTGGTGTTCTTTTGGAAACTATTTTGGAATTTCTTTTAGTGAACTATTAAATTGTATAACAGATGAAAGGCATGTTTGTGAGCCGATTTAGTGTGCGTCTTTTTTTAAAATGGGTCTGGGTATGCAAGCACTGGCTTGTGTGTGTGTGTGTAATGTTTTGTTTGGGTGTGTGATATGTGAAAATGGTATATTGTGTGAATATGGAATGTGATTGAGCACAAGGTAGAACCACAAGTACCTAGGTGGGAGGATTAGGACTAGTACGCTAGATGACACGTGAGTGGTTCGTCCTGGTTTCATCTAAAAGGATTGGCGTTACAACACTAACTAAAACTTTGTGATGGTTAGAGACCACTAGGTTATGGATGTGTTTCCCTACCTGTGGCTCGTGCTTGAGAGAATTTATTATTGTGGTTTTTATGCCACGCTTAAACCTAGGTATGATGTCTTTAGCTAACCACTCATACTAGCTACCTTAGGGGATTTACCCGCATTGCTATACTATTCTTGATGTGGTTCCTTCTGTCAGCATAAGGAGGACCAGTTGAGTATGTGCATGTTCTTTATAAATTTTCCTTTCCATTTTAAAGTAGTAGTGTGGAATGGTTTTTCTTTTAGTACTCTTTCCTTTTCACTATCATTTTTAAATTTTTTCCTTAATATCATTTTAAAATTATGGTTTTAAATAAGAATGTTAAAATATCTTTCTGATGTTGGAGTATGGAACCTTTTTTTTTGGGTGACGTCCTACAAGGCTCTTGGCTCAAACCCTACATACAACTTTGGGTGTTTGTAGACCTTGTTTCTTGTGTATTCCAGGTTGCGATATCGTACTCAGCGATGGTGGTTTGGGTTGTTGATGGTCTTCTCATGCTTATTGTTGTTATAGCTTGTGGATGTCGTACATGTCTTGTTGCTGGGATGTTTGAGGTATAGTTTTAGTTTCTTTTGTTGTTGTTACTTTCTAGATGTTGGTTCAAGTTGTAAAACTTAAATTTTAATTTTAGTTTAAGGCCCTGTTTGGTTCTCTATTTTCAGTTTTATTTTATTTATCTTATCAGTTGTTTTGTGTTTAATTTTTCACGTAAATTGTTCCCAAGTGATAGTTTTGATACCTGGGCACTTGATCCAGGCCATGGGGATCTAGAACACCCTTCGGGTCATGATGCCGATTAGGTCGGGCGCCATGTCAGATGGTGACCCGGATTGGTTCGTGAGAAAATAGTATCTGAGTAGGTTCTCTCTTTTGGGTCATGTTATTTTGGGACAGAGTCACGGTAGACTAGAGTTAAGGTTGTTGGGACTCAACATTCTGGATAAGAGTAATGTTCTTGTTCATAACATCTCATGGAGGGACTCAAGTTACCAATGTAAGTTGAGGTTTATCGGAGTCTTTGGTCCTTGTGGTTAATCTTGTCTAGGGAAATTGAAAAGGGAGTAGGGTTAGTGGTCCCAGTGAGCTCGCAGGTTCAGAAAATCCATGTGGACTAGGGACTCTGTCTTAGAATACTCTCCTTGGTAGTGGTGTGATTGGCGTATGGCCGCCAACCATATGTATGAGTCATCCACTGACACTATTCTCCTCTTGAATTGCCCCTCTTCTCTTTTTTTTGGATTCATGGAAATATGGTTTTTATGAAAATATTATTTGGTCTTGAAAAATGTTTTGAAATGAAGCACTTAAAAAATGATGTGTATGGTTTGAAAAGTGTGGGTTGAATGTTTGGTTTTGAAAAAAATGAAAAGGTATGGTTTTGATTCTTGGTGTTCTTAAGGGAAGCCACATGAATGAATGCATATGGAATGATAAGTGGTCAATGGAACGAGTGGATGAATTCTTGGATGGATATGAGGTGTGTGCTGTTGTGGCATGAGAACATGCATGTGCGAGGCTCATGGGACACCATTGGTGCTTGTGCAACCCACCGACTTTTCTTATTTTCAAAAAGTTGTGTTAAATGAGAATTTGGTGTGTTAATAACTGATGATTGTGTGGTGTGTCCTTGTGTTTTGGAAATGTCAGATGTGAGGCGTTTTGAGCTGAGGATCCTTTCTGACTGATATGTGTCATGAGTTTAAATTCTTATTTGTTTGATGGTGTGAAAGTGTGTGGTTAGTGGTTTATTTTGAAAAGTGACTCTAGAAGCCCTTGAAGTGGTTACCCCTACATGTTTAGTGTTCTCTTGTGGTATTTATTGGCCATTGGACCAGTTTTATTGGGTCCATGGTTCTTTTTCATGAAAAGTGTCTTCCCCCCATAAAGCGCTAACACGCGATTGAAGTGTGGCCACAGAAAATTCGCTATTGGATGGACCTCCAGTTGATTAGAGGACTCTCTTCTTGAATTCAAGAATTGAACCAACCTCTCATTTTTACATCTAAAAGGATCCTCTCGCTGCGGGATGACAGATACTAGGGGTGTTGAAGGGTGTTTTGGTCTCTTTGAGTTATGTGAGTAGTCGGGTACGAAGTTTGACACTGTCGTGTTTGAAGGTTCCCCTGGAAACAGTTAAAAAAAATCCAATGGGGAAGGGTGAAGGCAGTTCAGAGTTATTAGTGCGGACCAGTGTCTTAAAAGGCTTGTAGTTCTTTCTTTGGCCATAAGGGTCATGTTTGGTGACATCTTATAGTGTGAGTTCTCTTCAAAGTGAAAAAGTTTATTTCAAGAAGCCGGACGAGAATTTCTTTTTTCATAGGAGTGTGTCCTCCTCTTAGGGAGTTCTAATTTATTAGTTCAAAGGGGAGTGTTTGTTGTGCATCTTTCCTTATTAAGTTTCTTGGTTAAGGTAAAGAGGTGATGCATGTGTATCAAATAAACCCCTATGTAGGTAAATGTTCCATGTGAGAGTAGTTAGATTTCATGGTGTGTTGTGTTTGTTGGTGTTGTTTCGGTTGTGGTATTGTTGTGTGTGGCCCAAATAAGAGAAGATCCATTTGGGAGTCTTCAATACCTAACTGTGAGGCAGAATATGCTTCAAACATCAGGGATCTAGCCATAGGCCTCAGAATGAAGCTAGTGCCTTGTCAAAAACCCCTAGAGTGTATGGGACCCCAACATTGTTTCTGTCATAGGTACTGAATGTCAATGCATTTTAAATCATTTCTTGTAGTCGTTCCTTTCTGTGAGACCTATCTGGGTGCTTGAGGATTCTCATGGCTATGAGGAGGAATGTTTGTCTCATTAGCTTATGTCCCAGGGGTTGTGTCCCACCGGATGTAATCGCCTTTAGTGGTCCTTATGGGGTCAGTTTGGGTGAATTAGTTTCAATGTTGAATTGTGTTCATCTAGGTATGTTGAAATGTTGGTTTTTCTTTGGCTATGGTTTTGATGCCCAATGGTTGGGCCCCACCTTCACCGCCCATTTGGTGGGGTGCTGGGTCAGTTCTGGGAAGCCTATGAGTTCTTGTGTTTTCATTGGTGCCAATGGTTGTGAGACCCATTGGGGGGCCTCGCTAAAACTCACTAGAAAAATAAACCGATATTACCCTATTATTATAGTGGGGAGTCCGTTCAGGCCTCCCTGTGTCAGTTTTCCAGCCTCGTCTTGGGCGTTGGTTGGTTCTTAATTGTGGGGAGCCCCTTGGTCTTTCCTATGTTGACTTTTTTTGTTCTGTTTTTATGTATGTCTTGGTGATAAGTGATAAGAGAGTTCCTTGGATGTGGTTTCACCTTGTTTGTTAATTCTAGACAAATAACGTGGTTTTCATTTAATAGTGATTGAGATGTTTCATCTTGTGAAGTTGTTTTCCATGGGTACTAGAGTTCCTTTCCTTGATCAATCAATTGGAGGTGTTCTAGATCTTTGGGGAAGGTGACACATATTAGAAAGTCTTTTTAAACATCTCTTAAAGTTTTCTTTGTGTCACTTTCTTTGAGCACGATGCTTTTTCTTCTTTTTTCTTGTTGATTTTGGGGATACTATTTGAACCTTAGTGGGGTATCAGTTTCTTCTTTGAGTCTTAACATTAGTTGTGGCTTTTTGGGGATGGAAAGCTTTATGGTGGGGAGAATTATCACATCTGGAATTTGCACTGCGTCATGTTTCTAATTTTTATTTTCATCTTATAATTTTATTTGCTTCTAATTATTATTACTCTTTTTATATAAAATTTAGGCCAATCCCAACTGGGGTTTTATTATTTTGCACTTATAAATAATAATTTTGGCCTTGACAGTGTTAAACGCACCGCAATCAAAGCCGCACGACCTCGCCCAGGTCACCGCGTGACCTCACCCGGCTCCCCGTACGCCTGCCCGATCTTCATCAAATTAAAAGAAATGAATTAATAATAAATAAAATTAAATGAGTAGTAAAATAAATATAAAATAAATGTATGATGTTTAACAGAATTAAAGAAAGTTGTTTTAATGACAATAGAAATAATATTTTTTGATAATAATAATAATAATAATGTTAAAAATATAGAATTTATTAAGTTGTTATTAATATTATGATAATAATTATTTTTGTTAATATTATGTTATGTTATGACCATTTTTATTATTATAAAATTATTAATATCATTAAGTTTTTTATTGTTATTACCATAAATTATAATTAATTAATTAAGTAACGAGCAAATACAAAATAGGAAAAAATATAATATAATATAATATTCTTAATAATGATAATAATTTTATTATTATCTAAAATTCCTATTCTTGTTATCAGTATGATTAATTTTATCAACAGTATTGATGATAATTAAGTAACTTTATGTATTATTGTCATTATTTTTTTAGTTTATTATTATTATTATTACAAATTTACATTTATTTTTATTTGTTTTTCATTTTCTCTCTTTTCATAGGTTTTTCACTACCCCCTAGACATTATTTCTGTCGCACCCCCTCCCCCTAGTACCCCATCGAACAACACCCCTCTTCCCCCATTTCTATCCTGCTTGAGCAGTGTGTCCCCCTCCTCTTACCTTATGGACAACTCCCTCCACCTCCCTTCGATGACGAGTCGGTGCCCCGTTTGTGTCTCCCTCTCCCTCCCGGGTAGCCACCACCTCGCCCACTGGCCGACCCTCCTCCAGAGTCACGACCTCCCTCCTCAAGAACCATAATCGCCAACCTCCTTTCCCCTGCGACTAGTCCCCCTTGGTCGAGCCCTTACTATGCCGCCACACCCTCTCCCTACGGTATACCTTTTCTTCTATTTTCTAGGGTTTTGGATGTTGTTCTTTGGGGTATCTCTTTTTTTTTCAGCAGCTAGGGTGTCATATTATGGTTCTAATGTGGGGTATTCTTGTTCAATCTTGTGGACTAGGGTTTAAATTCAGTTTTCTTGTTGTGCAATTAGTGGGAAATTGAAGAATTCACATTAATTTTGGGAAAAATCAACACTGAGGTTGGTGGTTACATGCCTTGACATACTTTAGATAATTTAATTTGGTTCTTTATTTAATTTAGTATGTTCTATAATTTAATTAAAAGGTGAAAAATGTGTTTAGAATACTTAGAATGCTCGTTATATGAAATTAAATTTCTGAAATAGTATAGTCTTGTCGTCTATATGTGTGTTATTGTATAAATGATTGGTTGTGCTTTATAAGTTGTGAAAAATGAGTTTTTAAAAAATGTTGAGTGTGAAATTGATTTTAAAATTGTATTTGCATGTAAAAAAATATTTTTTTTGAAGTGAGGTCTTATGGTATACATGTGATATGTTTTATAAACTGAGAAATTGTTTATTTAAGTGGTATTTTGGATTCCAAACATGGTTTGAAATAGTTTTTGGGTTGTTTCGTCAGTGTGAAATGCGTTTTCAGGGTTATTGAGGTGTGTGTGTATACTTAAATGGATATTTTCAATAGAAAATGAGTCACTTTGGGTGTGTTTTTTATGTTTAATAATTTTGAAATTAAATCTCAAATTTTTTGAATAATGGAAAACATGTTTTGAAAGTTATATGCTATACTTTTGGTTTTAATGCAACATTATTATATGAAATTGAGTGCGTCTCTCTTGTGTAAACTTTTGTTTTCTAATTTTAAATGTTTCATAAATTGTTTAACAGGGCATTTCTCATGTGTGAATCCTTTTTGTGCTATTTAGAAATGTTCTTTAATTTATTTAAAGGATTTATCAAGTCATGAAAGCGATGAGAATTATGGTGTGAAATGGTTTTTGGTGTGTGGTTGGTCTAAAAAGTGGATTTTGGGTATTCCTTTGAGCGTAAAGCCTTGCGGTGTTCTTTTAGAAACTATTTTGGAATTTCTTTTAGTGAACTGTTATACTGCATAAGAGATGCGAGGTATGTTTGTAAACTAATTTGGTGTGCGTGTGTTTTTAAAATGGGTTTGGGTATTCAAGCGATGGATTTTGTGTGTGTAATATTTTTTTGGGATTGTGATATGTGAAAATGGTATATTGTGTGAATTTGTAACTTGATTGAGCACAAGGGAGAACCCTAGGTACCTAGGTGGGTAGATTAGGACTAGTATGCTAGATGACACGTGAGTGGTTCATCCCGATTTCATCTTACATGTTTGATGTTACAACACTAACTAAAATTTTGTGATGGCTTGAGACCAGTAGGTTATGGATGTGTTTCCCTACTAGTGGATTGAGCATGAGAGAATTTATTATTGTGGTTTTTATTCCATTCTTACACTGAGGTATGATGTCTCTACGCACCACACATACTAGCTGCCTTTGGGGATTTAGCCGCAGTGATATACTATTCATGACATGTTGCCTTCTGTCGGCATATGGAGGACCACTTGAGTATGTGAATGTTCTTTATAAATTTTCCCTTCCATTTTAAAGTAGTATTGTGAAATGGTTTTTTTTCAGTACACTTTCCTTTTTTACTTTTAGTTTTTAAATGTTTTCCTTAAAAGTGTTTTAAATGTATAGTTTTAAATAAGCATGTTATATTATCTTTATGATGTTTTGGCATGAAACCTTTTTGTTGGGTGACATCCTACTGGACTCTTGGATCACACTCTACATACACCTTTGGGTGTATGTAGACCTTGTTTCTTGTGTATTCCAAGTTGTGATATCCAGCTCATTGATGGTGGTTTGGGTTGTTGATGGTATTCTCATGTAGGTTGGTGTTGTAACTTGTGGATGTTGCACCTCTCTTGTTACCAGGAGGTTTGAGGCATAGTTTTAGTTTGTTTTGTTGTTGTTACTTCTTAGATGTTGCTTGAAGTTGTAAACCTTAAATTTGAAATTTAATTTAATTCCTTGTTTGGTATATTGTTTTTAGTTTCAGTTTATTTATCTTATTAGTTGTTTTGGGTTTACATTTTTGAGTAAATCTTTCACCTGTGTTAGTTTTGATACTCGGGCACTTGTTCCAGCCCATGGGGATCAAGAACAACCTTCGGGCCATGTCCTAGATTGGGTCGAGCGCTAGGTCGGATGGTGACCCGGCCTGGTTCATAAAACATTTGGTGTGTTTGAGGGGTTTATACTATAAATTAATAATTTATTATGTAAACCACTAATATAGACCATAATTGTTTTGACACCAAAATTCACCTGTATCTTCTTGGCAGCTATTGTTTTCTCTCAGAAGTAGCCCAAAATCCTATTTATGATCTTTTAACAAGGTCCAAACCAACCCAAACCAACCCAAGAAAACGGTTAAACTGGTAATAAAAATAATCACCTCATAAGAAAAACTAGAATCTTACATAAAATTTTTTCCCATATTTTAAATATATAAGTCAGTTAAACCTCGGTTGGAATATTTTCTTCATTTTAAGATGGTAAAAATTAACTTCTATATTTTATTCAAGTTTAATTCCATTCAAAATATCTTCATTTAATCTATAAGATACCTAAACTATAATTTTTAAATATTATAATATATCTATGAACAAACAAATCCCACACCTATATAAAAATATGCAGTAATAATTTTATAGAGGTTTTGAATTTCTTTTAACAACATATAGACGTTTTACTAAGCTTTAATCAAAATTCATTTGTTGTATTTATTTCCTTGAATAATAGATTTGTAATTTCTTGGTTTATCTTCTAAAATAAATTTTAGATATTCTTATTTCTCATGAATTCTATTAACTATGGGAATATTACATTTCATTTGTTACACATTTTGTAAGAGTATGTTACTCTTATGAACCACTATGAGTCTTCATATTTTTCCAAATTTAAGTCAAAAACAATTTCATAAGAGTATATGAAGCATAAAATCCTCTTATGAGAACATGAATTTCAAGTTTTATTAAGAAACCATCCTACAAGAGTAAATTTTATTTACATTTCTAGAGTTACCTATATTGTTCTACTTAAGCTTTTAGTTACCCTTATGGAAGTCCATATTACTCTTGCATTGGGTTTTGATGAACCTTATGGTTTTCAGGGGGTCTATTATATTTATCACATTTCACTATTTTTAGTTTCAAAAAAATTAATAAAGAATTGATTAAATTTTTAAGTTCAACCCCCCTTTATTGGAATTAATATTACAATCTTATGATGTCTCTAGTACTTAGGCTAGTTTCATCATCACATTACTAAATTAACAATTTTCAATCCACTAATTTACATATATGAATTCAGGGTGTTAAATGTGACTTTTCCAATTTTCAATTCAGGACGTTGGATTGAATATAAATGATTTAATACATATAAAAACTCTAGATAAATATTACAATCCTCATACTTTTCCAATTTTCCACTCAAGAGTGTATATGACTCTTACAAATTTCATCATAGTTACTCATATATTTAATTAGATAGTTATGACAACCCATATTTTATTAAAACTTAATTCATGATTTATTACATAAAGGTACACATAATACAATCCAAAAAGATCATGAAGCCTAGTGTCTTTGAGGAATTGGGTACAGAGCACAATTACTTTCAATAAGAATATAATGTCATTATTGAAAACTTCCTTAACATCTCATTAATTCCGTCATTCTTCAAAACTTTCATAGGATAACATGGGGATGTACTTAGAAAATGAATAAGATATAAAGTATAATAAGGGAATAGAATAATAATAAAATAAGGTAAATAAATATATGTGACCCAATATTTATATCAACATATCATAAGAGCTATGATAATCATAATATTAAACAATGAGACATGATATGAAATGATAGTGTAAAGGAAACAAGGGAATGTGGAAAAAATATAATACATGAAATCGTAAACATAATTCAAGGATAAAATCCTATAGAACATAATATAGTGTGATTCAAATTATTTTCCATGAAATATATATGGTATCTAATGAGATAAAAATATAACCTAATGCATTGAAGGGATATATAATTCTAATCCCACCCATCACTTTCTTATTACATGAATGCATAAGTGTGACACATAGATCATACAGTATAAGGATGTATTTAACCACATTCTATCCCATTATTAATGAGTGTGAGAAACATGAATTTAATTCCCCAATAAATTAAGTATAGTTACATCCTAGTGAATACCATTGAGCAGAAATGGGGATGGGTATTCATTACAGAATTTTTCCGCATGGAAATTTATAGGATAATTTGAATTGCATAACGATAGTACATAAAGACTCTTAAAATAGAATAATGAGAGAAAAGGGGTCTCTAATAACTTAGACATAGTAATGTTCATAATATATAAATTTAATAGAAAAACCAAAAATGAAAAAGCGGATACACTACAATAAAAACCAGGTTTAGCGGCAGGTTTGTGGCAGCGGTTCACAAAACCGCCGATAAACGTTTTCGCTGAAAGGTTTCACGATGGCTTTTAATAAACCGCCATGAAACCAGTAATTTATTTTAACAATCCCGACCCTTCCCTACCCCCACCCCGATCATTCCTCCAAACCCCCGCACCCTCACTTCTTCCCCTAACCCCCCCGGCGACCCACAACCCTCGACCCCCAACCGTCTGGCGACCCCCAACCGTCCGGCGACCCGCAACCTCCGTCACCGGCGACCCCGTGACCTCCATCTCCGGTGACCCATCTTTTACAGGTATTTATCCATTTAAGTTTTTAGGTAAATCTCTTAGAGTTAGGTTTCCTTTCATTTAAACCTTTTTTATTAATCCTTTATCTAGTTGGATTAGATGTTTCATATTGAAGAAGTATGACTGTTTCATTATAGATGCAAAACGAATTGATTGATGTTATGAATTCCCAATTCATTATGTGAATTTCTAGAAGAACCCCATGAATTCCCAATTCATTATGAATTGATGTTATGAATTCCCATGAATTAATGTTATGAATTCCCAATTCATTATGTGGATTAGTTGTTTTGGGAAATCCACAAAACAATAATTCACTTCAATTAAATATATTCATGAAATGAAAGTAGTTTAATTCAGTTTTTAAAATGAGGTGATAAATTTTTCAACATATAAGGGAATTGAGGAATTCATGATATGAATTCCCTATTCACATCATGAATTATATCTTCCAAGAATTTTAACAATCCAACACCTATGTTCTAAAATTTCCTATCTCCTTTATGATTCCATCAAAACTTCCATGGATGATGTATGATAATCTTATTTTATCTATAAGCAAGACCACGTTGGATATTGGTGTTCTAAACATAGATTTTTAAGGTAAACCTTCCAGTTCATCTTCCACTTCTGGATCTATTGTTGATTAAAATTATAGTTCTCATTGAACGGAAGGGGGAATCTAATTGCTACCACAAACATTAGGATTTTTCAAAAACATTTCTTATTTTGAGTTGGGTGGTCTTGGAAATCTCCCTTTAGTTTATTCTGATTATGCTATTATGTGAAAAATTATGATCGCATCAACATGCCACATGCACAACCTAAATAATTGGAATTATCCCTTCTTTCTAAAATCCTCTTGTTGATCCCTCCCAAGGATCCCTTTTTTTCTCTCTTAGCATTATGGTTAGGACTTGCATTAACATTTGTGGTGTTCCAACCCCTCATGATTTTCTGAGATCCTTTGGAATCATGTCTTAGTTAAGGATCTTTACATTGCATGTGAAATATGGAAAATGGTTTAAGATGATTTTGGTGATTCATATCTATAGGAGGATTTGAAAATTAAGAATAAATGGTAAAATTAATAAGTGATGGGATGAATTAACAAATATGTCTTGTAATAATATTTTAGACCTGATTGATATATACTATCAGTGATTCATCCTAATTCAATAGAATCCACCATTTGACTAGACACAAACACACACACAATGTCCTCACCCTACTAAGGAGTGTCACACTTTTATGAGGTCAAGCCACCTCCATAGGTTTTCCAGTGTCTCTCAGGAGAAGAGTAGTGGTAGGGGATCTAGAGAAACCCCAAATTCTAGAAAAGACATAGATTCCCCTCCACAAACCAATAACTGGATTTCCAATAGAAGTTTACACTGAGGAAGGGGACATATCACTCTCGTACAATAGCAGTAGTACCAGCCAGTAGGGTAAGTAAAGGGGAGTCATGTTGGATCATATAGTAGAGGGGTGAGAGAGATGCATGCTATGCAGTCTACTATGACTAGTCTGGAGGTAGTACCTTCTACCACCAGAGGTACAACTCTTGTGTCATTATTTCTACTCAAGTTACTCATAATAGTGATCATTGCATTCCAGGATTCAAGGGGTGATGATAGTAACAACAACACCCATTCCGGATCCTTGAAATCCACCTTAACTAACTCTAATTAAATTATTATCATGTTGAAGTTGTTAATATGATTTACAATAAACTTCTCTTCTTACATACTCATGCTGAATGATATCTTTAGTAAGAACATTTTATTTATCACCATGATATTCTTAAACATGTTAGCAAAGATCTTCATAAGTTCTGAACTAGTGTCGCTTACTAAATATTTTAAATTTATTATGATTAAATTAAGTATAATAGTTTGCGTTATAGTTGTAAATTCATTTTTAAATAATTACTTCAAATTAAATGTTCTTAGGACTTGAAATATACATAAATGTTTGAAGTAAAAATTATTTATGTCCTTTGTATTATATAAAATCCAAATTTTATGGTTTTCATGATTTTTTTAATATGAGTTGTTTGAAATATTGAAGATAAATTTTTATAGTACTAAACACAAAACATATTTAAGTGAAAATAACATACATCATTCATTAGTTTTTAAAAGAGATTTTAATGAGAACCCCACTATGGAAATCCAAGTGGATGAATTAAAATTGCACAACCTAATGATATAATGAATAACAAAGGTCTCTCCAAATTGAACGAAATAAGAAACACTATCAAATTCAAAGAGAGAGGTAAATTGAAATAGATAGTGAAAAGATTGAAAAACATAAAGAGCGATGAAACATGACCAATTTTCATGAACTGACCTAGGCTACCCATAATTCAAGTACCCAAGCTAGCCTATGATAAGTCTCAAAGGGTGTTATATAAGGGATAAATATTTCTAGTAATGTCGTTGTACTAATGGTATAAAAATCATGAATCTTTGGTGTGTTCAATGACATCACTTTCAATGGGGTGTTGTTTGAGGCAACATAAATGTGTGATTGATAGTGTTATGATAATTGGGTAACCCGAAATTCTTACTGCTCCTCAATGAGGTGTTCATGCTGTCTCCTAGGGACCAGAATTGGTTGGTTTGTCTGGGCATGCTAAGTAATTGGTAAATGTGATCAATGAATCATCTTTATTATATTATGAATACTTTATGATCAATGGGTCATCTTTATTATATTATGATTCTGCAATCTTACACTATCGTATATTTTGGGTAGGCACATTGTAATATACATGGATAAAAGCTGGATCACATTACTGAGGAACACACCTCAGTATGTTAAGGGTTTGAATGAGTTTTTAGATTTTTCGATTTCTAATCGATCCGTTGAAGGGAGAATAAGATTTCCATGTACTAAATGTAAATTTATAACATGGTTGAAGAGAGATGAATTTTATGAACATTTAATACTGAAGCAATTCCCTGGCCAATATTTGTGTTGGATTTGACATAGAGAATCAAACAATACAGAAAGACTGAGCACTAATGTTAATCAACAGAATGAGGTCCCAAGTTCATCGACAATGGAAAATGAAATGCAAAACCTCATAAATGATGCATTCAGCACTACAAGACACCACTATCAGCATAAAACATATTAGAACAACCAGAAGAGGGTGATACAAATTGCAACGTGACAAGTGATGTTTTTTAGACTGTAACACAAGTGGAACAAGATTGGAAAATATCATTGGATCCTCCTCTTGATTCTGTTGAGACAAATGTAATGAAAAACTTCAATGAGAAAAATGTGTTTGATGATTTAGTTGACAATGGAAATCAAGAGTTGTATAGTGGGTGTTTGAAATATTCAGAGCTTTCATTTCTGCTGATGTTGTACCATATCAAATGTCTATGTGGAATTACAAATAAGGCAATGTCCATGATATTGGAATTGATTCGTGATGCATTTCCTGAAGCAAAAATCCCAGAATCTTTTTATGATATGAAATAGTTGTTAACAAGATTGGTCTGAATTATATAAAAATACATGCATGTCCCAATGATTGTATGGTTTATTGGGGAGAGGATTAAAGTAGATAAAATTGCAAGAAATGTACTTCTTCTAGATGGAAGTCAAAGGGTGATGTTGGAAGTATGACTAAACATAATTTCATGAAGAAGAAGAAAATGAACACACCTGCAAAGGTTTTGCGTTACTTTCCTTTGAAGCAGTGATTGCAAAGATTATTCATGTCATCAAAAACCGCCGAACACATGAAGTGTCATTCTGTATATAATAAAAATGATGGGTTAGTGAGACATCCACGAGATTACCAATCATGGAAGACATTTGATTCATTACATACAGATTTCTCAGCAGATCCTAGGAATGTTCGATTGGGATTGACTGCCGATGGATTCAACCCATTTGGGACTTTGAGTACAAGTTATAGCATTTGGCCAGTTGTTTTGATCCCTTATAATATGCCTCGATGGATGTGTATGCAAAAATCATCTTTTATCATTTCAGTGATTATTCCTAGAAAACAAATGCCTTGAAATGATATTGATGTACACTTGCAGCCTTTGATTGATGAATTGCAGGAGTTATGGAGTAACGGTGTTGAGACATTTGATGTTTCTTCTAAAACAATGTTCAAAATGCATGATGTATTACTATAGACCATTAGTGACTTCCCCGGGCTTGGGAATTTATCTTGTTGGAACACTTATATGGGTTTGGCTTGTCCCGTTTGTTACATTGATTTTGAGACCAAACGGCTACCTCACGGTAGAAAATGGTGCTTCTTATTCCATCGAAGATTTCTCGATGCATCTCATAGATTTCGGCTAAACAAATCGAAATTTAATGGTTTCATTGATCGTAGACCACCTCCAAAGTTGTTAACCAATTCTGAAATATTGAAATAGCTTGAAAATGTTGAAATAGAATTTGGGAAGGTTCATCATTTGAATGATAGCGGAAAACGGGTCCGAAGTGCATCATCAAGTGAAATCAGAATTAAACAATGGAAGAAAAAAAGTATATTCTTCAAACTTTCGTATTGGGAATTTAATTTGTTGCGCCCCAATCTTGATGTGATGCATATTAAGAAGAATGTCTGTGATAATTTGATTTTCACATTACTTAATGAGCATGGAAAGTCGAAGGATAATCTTAATGCTCGCAAGGACTTACAAGTAAGGAACATAAAACACGATCTCTGGCCAGATGAGAATTAAAAGTATGCTCCATCCATTTCCACAATGAAAAATAGGGATAAAGATATGTTCCTTCGAATTTTAAAGAATGTGAAGGTATCTTATGGGTATTCGAGTAACATCTCGAGGTGTGTTGACTTGAATAATCGTAAGTTACATGGATTGAAAAGTCACGATTCACATATTTTGTTACAGTAGTTACTACCATTGGCATTGCATACATTATTACCTGAAAAAGTTACTGCTGTTGTACTCCTATTCTTCTCATTTTTCAAGTAATTATGTGAGAAAGTTGTACATCCATTTTAGCTTGACAATTTACAGGAGAGGTTTGTATTGACTCTTTGTGCAATGGAGATGATCTTTCCTCCATCGTTTTTACTATCATGATGCATTTAACTGTGCATTTGGTTGAAGAAGCTAAATTAGGAGGCCCCGTTCATTATCGATGTATGTATCCAATAGATAGGTATTTTATTTATATTTTTTCAAGTTATTTAAAATTTTTTTGACATTTAAATAAATCCATAATATTATTATTTTATTTCACAAATATCTTGGGCATTTGAAATCATATGTGAGAAATAAAGCTCAACTAGAAGGCTCTATTGCTAAAGGCTATTTGGCCGAGGAGTGTCTTACCTTTTGTTCTAGGTATTTAGATGATATTGAGACAAGATTTAATCTAGTTGGACATGTTGACGACACATCAAATCAATCTCAAATGCATCAGAAATCAAAAATATTTCCTGCTATTGGCCGATCAGTTGGGAGGACCTTAAATGTGACACTGATAGAATTGGAATTATTACAGGCACATAGATATGTGCTGCTGAATAGTGAAATTGCAGATCCATTTATTGAAGAGTTGAGGATACAAACAAAGAGACGAATGAGAGTCCGAACACGAAATGAGAAAGATATAATGAAATATGTGAATAAAGAGCTTGTAGAATGGTATGCACGACGTGTAAGTTCATAAATATTGAAATAAATATGAATATTAGTTGGACACATACAATTTGTAAATCTATAAAATTATATTTCTTTTTTCAGATCATGAATACTGATACTCGATCAGACTTTTCAGAAGATTTGAAGTTTCTTTCTAGAGGTCCTATAAAGCAAGTTAGAATGTTTGATGCTTATAATGTGAATGGCTTTATATTTCATACAGTCGATTGAGAAGTGGGTTTGAAAACACAGAATAGTGGTATATTTACATTTGCTGAGTAAGATACTATGGAAAGCTATATGATATTATTGAATTAAACTACCATGGACATTTTTCTGTTGTTTTATTCAAATGCAAATGGGTCGATATTATCAGAGGTGTTAAAAGAGATTCATTTCAATTTACTTATGTGAACTTCTCTCGCTTGATGGATGTTAGTGATGGTGAAATGCATGATCCATATATCTTGGCATCACAAGAAAAAATGGTATATTATGTGAATGATGTTGTGGATGAAGGGTGGAGTGTAGTTACTCATGTAATACAAAGAGATTTGGATGATATGGGTGATGAAGTAGAAGATTTGACCTCTGAAATTGAATGTCATCAACAACAGGAAGCATAATTATTTTTCCATCATGATATTGAAAATATTAGTCTTGAAAGGATGAATGAAGTGGATGAAGCAATGGAGTAGGAAACCGACAAGATTGAGTAGGAAAATGATTGTATGTACAATTATTCATTCATTCAGCAACCACTTGTTTCATTTCTGCAGTCATTCATTATCATTGTTATATATATTTTGTTTGTTAGTACTGGGCATCTATTATCATTTTTAATTTTTTTTTCTGCATAATTTTTTTGAAATATATATTCTCAACTTAATTTTATTTGATTAAATGACAGGAATTCCATGGAGGAAGCTGTATACTATTTCTTCTAGTTCTGCGATGGATGACGATCCATCTGGGTCACTCCCCATGACATCTGAGGCACCAGCTGCCTACACCCCTGCACCATCTCCCCCTGCACCATCTCTCACACCATAAGAGGGCCTCCCATTAGAGGCTGAGGCGTCGACTCCCCCTATAGGTTCCTCACCAGTTGGGTGGTGACAGACCCCTTCCAGTTCATCCTAGACATACTGGAGGGTCACAGTCATAGGTATAAATTTTAATTAAAAAAATATATTGAATTTTGTTTATACTTATTGTTTTCTCATTGAAGATGAAAAAAATGAAACCGTGGAGAAACACTTAAAAAGCTAAGATATTTGGAACTTGAATGGCAAAAAGATACTCGTGCCCTTTAATTCTTATGGGGTCCCTACAGATGATGCCACAGGGTTACTTGGCCATATTATTGGTCAGTTGGCAGCGGAGCCCATTTTCCTTCCCATTTCATATGATGATTGGAGACATATGCCTCCAAACTGGAAAAATGAAGTTTTCGATTCTCAAATAAAGGTAATTTTATTACATTATGGTTTAATTGAATGTCATGTTACTAATATGTTCAAAATGAATTTCTGTATACAGATGTTCTTCCACTTCACAGTTGCTGATGTGATAGCACGGAAGTGGACTTTGAAAAATCTTGGTAAAAAATGGAAATATTTCAAATTGATATTGTGGTGTGATGTCAATGATACTTCATTGACCTTGGAATAAATGTATGACAAGCTACCTAGTGGGGTACCGAAAGAGCAGTGGAAATTTTTTGTTGATAGGCATCGTGATGAGAAGCAGATGGTATTGAAATATATATTATTATATTATACTCATTTTACATTAATACATGTATATGAAGAGGAGATGACATTGGATACATTACTGTTAAATTGAATTTTATTTATTTCAGGATCTCTCATGACAGAATGCATCAAACAGGGTGAAGAAAGTCATCCCTCACACAGTAGGATCAAAAAGCTTTTCTAGAAGAAGAATGTCATTGGTAATATTTTAAATAGTTTACATATTATAATACAATATTATCTATTTAATATATTCAATTTTTTATTAATCTTTGCTTAATGTAGTCACAGAATTTAGGGCACGAAGCCTCCCGTACTGAACTGTGGTTGGATGTTCACAGAAAATCAGATGACTCTTTTGTTAATGAGCCTGCCAAAGAAGTTGGGGTATGAAGTCAAATTTTTATTATAATAACTTATTATCAGTTTTTACTGTGTTAATATGTATTGATATTTGATTTATTGGTAAAAATTAATGAACTATGGGATGTCAATCCTGGGCAGTCCTACTCAGTCTCCCAGGATAACCTGGTTGCTCAAGTCCTTGGGAAGGAACATCCTGGTAGAGTGCATGGGATGGGTTTGAGACCCATACCATCTGAGGTCTTTAGCAGGCCACTAGGGATTTCATCCGCATCTACTCCTGTTTATTGTCAGCCCATACCTGAATATTCTTAGAGAGAGATTTCTTCTCTACGATCCACAGTTCAAGACCAAGGGGCTCAGATATCCGCTATGCAGAAAGCATTGACTGATTTATATTAGCAGATGAGAAGATATTCCCCCAATGGTAGTGCACTGAGTGGTGGTGAGCAGGTAAATCACAAAAAATAAAAATCATTTAGTTTTCATACTTTTATTGGTTTTAAGATTAATTTTAAATATGCAAAAATATTTAATTTTCAAAATAATGTTCTTACAGGTGGCAGCAGGAGATGGAGGTGGAGAGGGTGACGATGCATCAACAGACCATGAGTAGTATTGTTGATGTGTTGAACAAATATGGGAAAGGTTGGTTTGTATATATAACATGTGTGGTGTATGGAACCTTTAAAAAACCATTGGTGTTGGAGGAGCTTCAGTGGATAACCTTGAATGATCACAATAACCTTAGGTGGTAAAGAGAATGATGTGTTTGTTTCATTGGTTAAATGATCTATGGTAATAGGCTCTTTGATGTTTCTGTTGTAAATTCAGCATTGGGAATTGGACTCATTAGGGTGTTGCATGTCCAAACAGCCATGTTGAATGTATATCACTAGATCAAGATGGTTTTATAAGGTGATTTTCAAGATCATTAATAGTTTTTATGAGGCACGTAACAACATCACATGAAAACCAATGAAACTCCCTTCCCATGAAGCTTCCCTCTTTTCTAACTTTTATTTTATGAACATATTGGGAGATTGTTAGATGACATTTCATATGATAAAAAAGAATAATCAGAGGGGTTTTACATGATTAATTGGGCTATTTTATGGGGCTTCACATGATCAGGAACAGATCACATGAATTTCATAACCCCTTTGCATGATGTTCCTAGGGTCATGTGATCATGAGCCTCATTGAAATTCACATGGTCATTGTGACCTAGGTGATTAATCTATATGTATACATGTTAGAATTTTATTTCCTTTGGGTATATATTAATACCTATTCTTTGGGTATTTCTTTGTTCCTAAAATATACAATGCTCATTTGGATAGCGTCAAAAAATGCCCCCCCCCACAAAAGTGATGTTCGGAGGAACAAGGACTCAGTTATGAGGTAGGAAATGACTTCATGAGTCTCTTATGCTTTCTCTGGTTGGAATTCAAAACATCTTTTAGTCTTCTATAAGTCTATCCATATTCCTTGAGATTCCCTATAAATAGGGGGTGAGAGGCTAGTCATTTGACCGGTGACATGAAGCTCCATAGCTCTCAAAACCTCCTCTCTCATGCGATTGTTTTGCAAGAAAACTTTTCATGACCTCATCATAAGAACCATACAAGAGGCCTCATCATGTGATCATGTCACTTGACCTCTTTGTGTGATCACCTTGTCTAAATATCTCACTTAATCAATCCATGAACTAATCAATGGTAATTTATTTGAACATTGATGCACACCCTTGGCCATTAGTCTATCTCATGTGATTCGGTTGTCTCTTGAGGATTTTTTCATGATCTACTAATCTTTATGTGATTCATGTGACCTTAACATGGTAACATGATTATATGTATTAAAAAAAATCATGTGATCAAAAGATGTTTTATGGGTTATGTGATTTTTGTGACCTAGAATGGATCATGTGGTCCACGTAATGTTTTCCATGTTATGCACTTATTTTGTTTGATTATCACAAAAAATTCTATCTTAATGGTTACGTATCTTCTAATATATTCTCTATTCTCTTTAAGTATGTCCTATATTTCTCAAATGTCTTCTTATGTGGTAGACTGGAGAGACCTTATTTCCTGGAACCATAATGTCAATCATCGATACAATGTATTTTATAACAATGATGTTTTAAAGGTTCTTATTCTGACTGAACATAAAAATTATCCTTTATTGAATAGACTACCTTTATATAGATTTGGGCATCAGGATGATAGTTCTATTCTTCACTAGAATACAACCTTTAGTCTCACATGCTGTCACTCTCTATTGACTATATTAAAATGATAGTTTCTGAGGATAGTCAGTTAATTGTGGCACTGTTCCTAGGGAAATATTATACATTTAAAAATTCACCATGGTTTCATATATTCATGATCTCACTCATCAATGGATTTCTCATATTTACTCAAACATGCTCATTTTCTCTCTATAAAACCAAAAAAGTGGCTTGAGCTGAAAGTGTGATTTGCACCCTAGTGGTAATTTCTATGATGAATGGGCATGGCCATTTTGAGTTAAGTAGATCTGCACAAAATTCCCCTATCAATTGCATGTTATTCATCATTATAAGGAGACATGTATTTTTTAGTTTATCATGTACCATAAACCATAATTCCATAGTGGTTTTATAGTTGATGGTTTCTAGGAACCAAAACTATTTATCTCGCCCATGGTGAGGTAGAAATTAGCCTATGAAATATTTTTAAGCTTGGGGGAATACTTCTATTAGTGGAAACATATGATTAATTCCATCCCATTGAGAATGTTTGGGATGGAAAAAAATAGACTCAGACCTTTGCAGGAGACATTCCTTCCATTGTAAAGGAGAGGTAGAAAAAGGATTTGTACTTGCATTTGATTATTTCATTCAATGATTGGATTAATATCTTCTTTTATGGAAGTGGGGCTCAGACATATATCATACTCCCTCATCTATGCCCTTATAGACAAGTTTGAAATGTCATGGGATCATTTTGTGCTACTATAGAAGCTAGAGAGTATGCCTCATGGGGCTACCAGGTGAGACTACATGTATCCCTAACTCTTTGGTTAGTAGGATACTTGAAAATGTTTTTAAATGGAGGGCTATTCTCTGTTGGGGATTCACATTTGGAAATCTGGGTCTTCATGTTGGTTATAGAAGCATGAATGGTAGAAGGGACACCTCTCAACATATCCATTCCAAAACATTCTTATTTTTATCAGTATCATGGAAATTTTCAACCGGGTAATATACCTTATCAAATTAGTGACCCTTTTAAATTATTATTTTGTTGGATAGGTGATCATTTTTAGAATTATAAGAATCAGAATACTACCAAAATTCCTAATGATCTATTCTATCCCAGGATGCTAAATGTCTCTGGGGTTGAGGCGATGTATTTAGGTGATGAAAAGGTTATTAAATGATGTTTCCCATATTAGTAGTGATAGTTGATATATCATTCCTAGTTGTTGTTTGAGAATCCCATATGTCTTTCTGTAGAAGTTGATATGTGGTATGTTAATGCATGGACCCTATGATGTTATTAAATGATGTTTTTCATATTAGTTATAAGAGGAATTGTCCATGTAATTGTTGTTAAGAATTTTATTTTTCTTAGAATTCTTGTTTGGTTGGTTTTTCAGGGCAGTGGTGTAGTATAAGCAGAAATGCTATTTTTTTCGGGTTAGCATTTCACGGCGGTTTTAACCGCCGCTAATGTTTTAACACTTATACATTTAGCGGTGGTTTAAACGGCCACTAAATGTAATCGTCAATACACTTAGCGGTGGTTAAAACTGCCGTGAAATCACGCTAGAATTAGCGGCAGTTTTAATCGCCACTAAGCAGGCGCATGACACGCCTGAATTTCACGGCAATTATAGCTGCTGCTAATTAAATATCCTGTAAAACCGCCGCTAAATTTACCAAAAACCACCGCGAAATGAGGTACTACGACACTTTTCTTTGACAACCGTGAAATGCATAAAACCGCCGCTAATAGATTTCGGACGCCAAGTTTAGCAGCAGATTCTGTAAACTGCCGCCAGACCATATAGCAGAGGTTTAAACCGCCGCTATATGAAAAAAAATGCCGCTAACAGGTGGGTTTCTTATAGTGGATGTTAAATAGAAAAATAAAATGATGATTCTTAACTAAAGATAAGAATGAGAAGATCCCTTACCTTGAGAGGACACTTCTCAAATTCTGGGAGGTGATTATTAAGATATTGGGGTCACTTTGGGAGGATATATAGTGATATGGAAGTCTAATTTAATGATACTAGGGTTTTAGTGAATTGGAATGGGATTTTGGGTTAGTTTATGTAGCAAAAGAGAGGATAATTATTTTTAATTTCCAAACATAGGTTTTGGACTCTATATAATAAAGTTATCAAAACCAAAAAACATCCCATGGTTTTTCCCATGGTTTATTCCAAAGAGGAGTGGTTTTACTTTTTTTAAGGTTAAGGATTGAACACAATAAAATAATTCCCTCGCTGATGAGTAAGATAGTTGCATTTATAAAGAATTAGTTTTGAAACATTAAACTATAATATACGTTTTGGAGAATTCACTAAGGGATTGTAAAATTAATCAAATACCCTAAAAAATTATTTTAAAGGGTAAATATATATTTGGTCGTATATATAATTTATGAAAAATAATACATCACTTTTGGGTCATTATGATGACATAATGCATACTGTATACTTATACCGTATTTATTTTTTACCCAAAAATTAAACTATCTTAGAAATGTATGAAAAATTCACTATTGTATAATTTTGACGTGTTGATTTGTAAATTTTTATTACTCAATCCAAATAATAATATAAATATTATAATTTAAACTTTTTAATCAAAATCCCTATTGGCCTCCTCTAGATTTAACACTCACAAATTAGGCTTAACTATGATGATTATAATTTATTATGATACATTGTGCTTAATAATGTTCAATCATAAATATAACCTCTAGTATTGGTGTTCATATCATAAGAAAGGTTAATAGACTTTGGTTAAGTATGATTCACTAATAGTGTAACCTATTGATTCCTGAACTATCGATGCTTGACCTACTGACTCCTGACCTGCCTATGCCTGACCTACTAATGCCTGACCTACCGACGCGTCACCTACCGACATGTCACCTACCGATGCCTGATCTACCGACGCCCAACCTACCAATTCCTATCATATCGATGCCTCACCTACCGACACCTAACCTACCAACATACTGAGATGCCGATAGGCTGACCTACCAACAAAAGTGAGCTAAATATGGAATGTTATACCAATATAATGACCTACTGGAAGGGTGGGACACCAATGATCTATCATAAATTTGAACTTATTGCTAATGGTCATATTTATGAATCTAAATACTTCTTATTATATTAACGACATTGTCTATCTTTTGTAGAAAACATTTAATGATGTTAGAGACCAGTATGATGTACTTTAATGTGATAGCGAACATACTCCTTGTCGACCTGCAATGTACAAAGCAAGAACCTATACCAAAGAAAAAGATATATAATAGAGAAAATCTGTTGAACAAAAAAGCCGCACAACTATGAGACAAGCTCAATCAACTAGCTGTTCATATCAAGAGAAATTTTTGAGAACCAAAAATACCATAAAACTCTAAAGCATCATCTTGGAAGACCATAACACTTCAAGAAATATTATATCCTATTAGAACTGAACAAGAGATTAATAAACGACTCTCTATTTTGATGTCTGTTTCCAACAATCGATTCCATCTTCATTTCTACATTATGAAAGGAGTCAATAAGCTTCATTTAACATCACTCATATCATTCTAATTTTTTTTTATCATTTTTCTCTATTTATGTACTTTATTAACATTTTGACGAGTGTGTGTCTATGTTTCATGAACACACACCGACTCTTGTGATAAACTAGAAGACACATAGACGTCTTCACAACCTATATTTCTACACATTACACTCCCATGGATAACAGGGGAAGAGGTCACTGTATGGCCTTTCTGTTTTTTTTACACACCCATGAAAACTGTGTAAGAGGTATCATGAACTGGATAGTTTTTATACTATTGTTAACCCAATCCAGGGTGTGGATCATATTTATTTTGATGTAAAATTAAAAGCTACCAGTGATCACTAAGTGGAGATGATTAGGGATTAGCTTGATATTGAACCTCTTGTTTACTTCTTCTATGTGATTTCAAATTTAGTTTTCTCTATTATTATCACTATTTTAGAAAACATAACTTCACTTTTATAGTTAATCATAGATAGTGCTTATATGAGAATTTTTTAGTAAACCGATTTAAAAATTTATGGTAATAAAGTATATTGTTTTAACTGAGAACCAATCAATCTTTGAGAAATATTTTTAACAAAAAAACTTTTATAAATCTTCTAATTTTTTTAACTATATTGTATTTTTTTATATTGGGGGATTTGCATAATAAATGTTTTAATTGAAATATTTATAGAAACTCAATTCACCACACCCCTCTCGAGTGTCCTACATCGACAAAAATTTGGTATTAAAGTCCATTTCATAGCATATTTTTTCAAAAACCTTTTGTCTACTATGATTTTAGTTGTGCTTTTAAAGATCTCTACATTTCACCAGTTCTAAATTTTTAGTTTTTTAAAACCTTGTATATAATATTTTATTATGTAAAATAGATAATAAGGTGATTCTACCAATAGACCTCCATATTTCAATGGTACTAAATATGCCCAGTGGAAAATAAAACTCGAAATGCACTTACAAAGTATGGGGTTTGATATTTGGACTGTAATAGAAGGTAAATATAAAATACGATAAAGTCCAAGAACTACCTAGAGCTAAGATACAAAAGCTTCTTATAATAATAATTGTAAATATATGAATGCTCTCTTTTTTTTCTTTAGGTGATGAAGAATTTAATAGAATATCTACATGTAAATCTTCTTATAAAATATTGTATACTTTAGCTATTTCACATGAAGAAACCACTAATGTTAATGAAATAAGAATTAATATATATACAATTAAATATGATAATTTCAAAATGATGTCTGATGAAACCATTTATGTCATGTATCTCAGGTTCAGTGAGAGAGTGAATACAAAGATCTCTCTTGGAAAGTCAGTGGGTTCCAAAGAACAAATCATGTGGATACTTATATTTCTACCATAAATTTGGAGAGGAACCTCAATTTAAATTAGAGAATCCTATGATATCAGTAATTTACCAGTCAAGGAGATGATGGATAAATTGATGATGTACAAGGAAGAGAAAAAGGTCAATATAGATGTAGATGATGAACTAAAGGGAATGTTAGTATCTTTTATAACTAATACCTCAAAAAAAAGAGAAAGTGAAATATCATTTTTAAAGTTACAGTGATGAATAATCACCAAGTGACAGTGATGAGGAGATGGCTCAATTGGTTAGGATATTTAAGAAATTCTATATATGGAAGATGTTATTTTGAAATCCCAGTTACAAAATAAAATATAAAAAAGGGAAATTGGAAAAACGATTGGAAGAAAATTGAAAAAATTAATGAAATAGTCTGCTATGAGTGTTAGAGAAGAGGACATGTAAAGGCTAATTATACCAACTTAAATTTCAAAAGGAAATATGGAGACAAGGACATAAAGTTTAAAAATCCAATGAAGGGCACATGGAGTACTTCTAAGGACAGATCCAGTGGATCTAAATCATCACGCAATAATAAGGCTGATTAAACCAGTATGTGTTTCTTAAAAAACACATCTGAGGTAACCCTAGAGACTTTTGTACAAAATTACTATTATTCCAGAGATGAATCTGAATCTGAAAATATGTTGAATGAAGAAAAGTTTGAATATTGTAAAATTCTCTAGGAAATATGCATTGAACTAAAGGATAAGTACAAATCTCTCAAGAAACAATATGATCTTACTATTTCTATTCAATCTAAACTTACTATTGAAAAAGAAAATAATTATCAACCAATCAATGTGAAAAATGCACTCAAACTTTCTAAGGAGAAATTAAAAAAGGATTTAGAGAAATTCACAAATGGTAAAGAAAACTTAGTTCAAATTCTTGGAAAAAAATTTCTCTTAATACACTAATGTTGTTGTTTATCAACCGGGAAAAAGAAATTTTGTTTAAAACAATTTTGTATCAAAATAGGGAAAATTTAGTTTTGTTCCCAAAATTGAAACATCTTCTATAAGTTCCTGTACAAGAAATACCTTTACTGCATCTAGTTTTTCTAGAACTAATAGATTTTTTTATAATACTTTAGAAAATGATTATAGGGAACCGATGAAACAAATATGGGATCTCAAAGCTTTAATCAGTAATATTATTGGGCCCGGGAAAGTCTGGGTACCAAAATCATTTCTTTGTTAAATTATTTTTTTGGAAATCTACTTGAACAGATCCTGTAAAAGCACTCAATACATGGAAAATGGATGTTCAACACACATGACAAGGGACTATTCAAGCTTCAATGACTTTCATGTCACCTTTGGTGATAATGAAAAAGAAAAAATAATTGACCTTGGAAAAATTGGTAACACTAACTCAATTTTTACTTCTAATGTTAATTTTTTGATGGTCTAAAGTATAATATTCTTAGAATTTCACAATTGTGTGGTGATTAATTTCATGTTATGTTTGAAAATTATGGTTGTAATTTTTTTAGTTATAATAATTATTTAGTGTTTATTTCTTTTAGAAATGAAATTTTTTATGCTATGAATTTAGATTCTTTAGTTTCTCAAATTTTTTGCTTTCTTAAGTGATTATCAAAAAGAGACTTGGCTCTAGCATAAGAGACTTGGACATTGAAATATTCAATCTCTTATAAAGATTACTAGAAAAATACTGGTCAAGTATATACCTAAAATGAGTTTCCAAATGACAAAGTCTGTAATCCTTATCAAAAGGGTAAACAACATAAAATATATTTCAAACCAAAGAAAATGGTTTCAAATTCTAAACCACTTGAGTTGGTTCACATGTATTTGTTTGGACCATCTAGAGTTTCTAGTCTAAATGGGAAACACTATGTGTATGTTTTAGTAAATAATTTATGTAGATATACTTGTACTTTCATTCTTGCTAATAAAATTGAATCTTGTTCCTACTTCACTAAGTATGACAAATCTGTAGAGAGAAAAAGTGGTCATAGAATTTAAACCTTAAAAAGTGACCATGGCCATGAGTTTTATAACCAAGAGATTGAATATTTTTTCTCACAAAATGGATATACTCATAACCTCACTACTCCTAGGACACACAAAAAAATATTGAGTTGTTGAAAGAATAAATAGAACCTTGCAACAATAGCCTGAACTATGCTAAATAAATATGACTTACCTATTTACTTTTGGGTATAAGATGTAAATAAATATTATTATATAATTAATAGAGTTATAATTATACGTATCATTAAGATAACCCCAAATGAGTTATGGAATAATATGAATGCTAAGGTTAATTACTTTACAGTTTTTGGTTGTAATGTTTATTTTCTTAACACTAAAAATAATCTTGAAAAGTTTACCACTAAAAGTGTTAATGGAATTTTTAGGTAATTCAATTTCTAGAAAATCCTATAGAGTCTTTAATAAAAGTACGAAGTGTGTGAAATAATATGTGCATGTCATATTTGATGAAACAAATCCATACAAACATAGAACATTCATAGAAAATATTAAGGATGATTTGTCCAATATGAACATTAGTTCCAAATCCCATGACCCTACTGTAAAGAAATATGCTAAATATTCCAGTTTTAAAAAATCTCTAGACCCTAATCATAGAGAAACTAAACCTACAGATGAACCTGAAATATATATTCCATCCTTTTCTAGATGTGATTGGAGGTTTAGATAAAGGGCCATAGAATATAGATTCTCTTAGGAGCCAGGTTGAACATCAATCATTTTTATCATATCGTGAACCTAAATCCATCAATGATGGAATCAATGATGAATTTTGGGTGATGGAAATGAAAAAAAAATTGAACCATTTTGAAATAAATAATATCTAGATGTTTGTTGATAGACCTAAAGATACCATTACTATAGGCACTAAGTGGGTGTTTAGAAACAAAGTAGATGAATCTATAACCATAATAAGAAACAAGGACAGATTGGTTATACAAGGATACAATCAAAAATAATAAATTGACTATAAATAAACTTTTTCACCAGTTTATAGATTTGAATCCATCAAAATCATGCTATCCTAAACAGAACATCTCAATTTCAAACTATATAAAATGGATGTCAAAAGTGCTCTCCTAAATGGATATATAGTTGTGGATACTTTTTTGAACAACCCCCCAATTTTATAGACTCTCATTTTCCAAATCATGTTTTCAAATTAACTAAATCTTTATATGTCTTAAAATAGGATCCAAGAGGTTGGTATGATAGGATTAGTACTTTTCTTATTTGTAAACGTTTTACAAAAGGTATTTATGATCATACTATTTTGATAAAAATAATCTCTAAATATGTTTTAGTTGTTCAAATATATGTTGATGAAATTATTTTTGGATCTTCAAAACATTCTTTAAGCGTTTATTTTTTAAAAATTATGAAAAATGAATTTGAAATTATTTTAAGGGGAGAACATAAATTATTTCTTGGATTTCAAAATTTTCAAAATAAATAAGGTAGTATTTTATATAAAATTATACTAATTATATTTTAAAACATCTTTAATAGGATAGTACAAAAGGTAGTGATACTCCAATTAGTACCACGTGTAAATTAGATCTTGATGAAAATGGAAAATCTGTTGACCAAACCAATTATAGAGTTATTATTGGTAGTCTTTTCTACTTTACTGATAGTTGATATGATATTATGTTTATTGTGTGTATGTGTGCATGTTTTTAAGAAAACCCTAAATAATATCATTTGATTGCTGTTAAGATAATTTTCAAATATCTCAAATATAATTTCAACCTAGGATTGTAAAATCCTAGATTTGAACCATTTTATTTAGTTAGTTATTTTGATGATGACTTTGGGGGTTGTAAGTTAGATAGAAAAATCACCTCTGGACCGTGTCACTTTTTCAGAAAGCCTCTAGTATCATGGTGTAGTAAAGTTTTTTTGTTGCATTATTTACTATAGAAGATGAGTACATAGATGTATGTAATTGTTGTACTAAAATTTTGTAGATGAAACACACATTACTAGATTATGGATATCAGTTCAGACAAGTCATATAAACTATGACAATAAAAGTGTGACAAACATTTCTAATAATATGGTTTCTCGATCTAGAGAAAAACATATTTATGTAAAACATAATGTTTTGAGAGATCATTATCAGAAAGGTGATATAACTCTTTATTTCATTGGTACAAAACATCATATTACTAAGATATTTACTAATCCATTAAATTATGAGAGAATGAGTAAGATCATACATGAGTTGGGAATGATCAACCACGAGAACTAATTGTTGAGTGTCTCACAGATAGTGTCTCACAAATAGTGTCCCATCGATAGTGTGTCAACAATAGTGTATCATAGAAAGTGTCTCACTGACAGTGTCTCACCAACATATATTTATTTTTAATTATTATTATTCATTAGGCTTGAATTTAAAAACGATGTTTTTTCATATTTTTTTTATTTTATTTTGTTCTCAACTTTTTATTTTCTGTTTTAAAATACCTAAATTATATAATTAATGGTTGATTAAACTTCTTTAATCACCTTTAAACTCTCTTACTATCAAAATAATTCCTTTATATTCTCTCATGAGTCGCTACCTTTCTCCCTTGAACCAAAACCATTGAACATCTAATGAATTATGTCAAGTGTTTTCTTGATCGATCAGAGGATTAATCAGATCGGTCTAAAAGGAAAAGAGGTGAAGGCAACAAACCTAAACTTCCAAGAATTCATCCTGAGCTTGTGAATCATATTGTAACCCTGGAGAAAGAAGTACATTATGAATTGTTGTTGTCCATAATGTCTCTTTTTCTAAATCTTTTGCAAGAACAAGGGTGGTGGGAGTGGTTCTCGAACAATGAGAGGCTGTATTATCCAAGGCTAGTGCATGAGTTATTCCTCAATGATGAGATTTTGTTTGAAGGTGATTATCTGTTCTAGATAAAGTCAATAATAGTTTTATGAATAAAGTATTTTCTATCAAAACAATGGGATGATTTTCTAAAGGTACCTCATGATGGAATATTTGATGATCATCCTTGGAGTGCACCACCTACTAGTGATTTTTTATGATACTTCTTTGGGTGAGATAATTGGAAATAAAGAACATAGAAGACCCATTTCCATTGAGTTTTATGGTGAGGATATGATGTTATTAAAACTTATTGAACACTAGTTGTGTCCCAGGAAAGGAGATTTTTCATCTCTCAAGTATCAAATGTCTACAAGCTATATTTTCCAAAGAAAGGTAATATGGTGAATTTGTGCAAATATATAATGGTTCATATTAGTGATATAATAAATATTTAATGGAATAAAAAATCCATGTTTTTCCCAATTATTAGTTCACCTAGGTTTAAGGAAAATTAATTTTTAAGTGAATGTGAAGAAACCATTTCAGTTTGTGATAGTTTCTGCTTAAGTAAAGTTATCTGTAGTAGGAATAGGATTAACTGGAATCCATGGCTGAAAATTCGGGTTGAGGATAATGGTAATATCTATGAGTATTTTAACCCTTTTTACTATCCTATGAGGCCAAGGGATATGTTAGACCCCGGTCTTGGACTTGGTGAGGTTGGCTCTTACTCTGATGAGGAGGTAGAAAAAGAAGTGAAGAGGCTTGAATATCCCATTAATGATAGGAGTGATCCTGATAGAGCTAATAGCCCAGAAATAATATCTTATGGACCTAAAAGTCCACCTAGACCTTTAACTATTAAGGAACCTCTTTTAATTGATGATGAAAGTAAAAAAATAGAAGAATTTGGTGATGTTGAATATGTTAGTAAATCTGAGAGTGAGGATTCAGTTGAAGAAGGAAGTGAAGAATTTGGTGGTAAAGAAGAAAGAAGTGGAAGTGAAGAAGAAGCTGAGGAAGATGATGAAGTATCTATAGAGGATGATCAAAATAGTGAATGTGAAAATAATATGTAGATAATGATGATCTATATTGTAGATTAGATCATATTAATGATGAACAATGTCTTGGTGGGGATATCATTGATTTCAAATTTGATCCTGCTGGTCCTACCTTAGTGGAATATGAACTAAATATAGCCCTGAGGTTGTTGGATATGATATTCTACAAGAGAGATCTCTTATTGATCCCACCTCTTCTAAAATTCCTGAGGTGATTTCTTTAAAGGAAATAGGTTCTACTGCCCATGTACAAGAAGAGGAAGTTCAAGTTGGCCGAGATGCACCTATAACTCCAGTGAGGGATTTAGTGTATTTGAGGAAGAGGCCATCATCTGATAGGGAGAGATCATCTAATAGATCCAATGTTGTCCTGGTCGAACCTTTATATAATCTGGTAGTACCTATATGAAGGAAAACTCTAGGGTATGTAACCCATGAATTAGACTATCCTAACCCTAAAGATAGGAGAGATACTCCTACTCCTATGGATGCTTCTGAGCCAGTTGATTAAGTCACCAAAGCGGATTTTAACACCTTCACGGAAGATCTGTTGGATTATATTCGATCAAAACCTTCAGAATCACCTTAATCTCTTTCCAGAATTAGTTAAAGAGATGTTGAGTTGATTACTAAGAGAGTTGTATCTCAGGTTTAGCCAAGGATTATAGTTCTTACTAAATATATTGTCTCAAATAACGAGAAGATGAGAAATGAGTTGAGTAAAATGGTTTTGGCCATTAATATATTGAAAATTAATTATATGTAGTATTTGGACTGAGTTTTAAAAGTTTTTGGAGAGACCTAATCTGAATCTTCTAACAATGATTCACCTCATCCTCCAACCCATGATTTGGATGTTTTGAAATCTGTTGTAAAAGATGCATTGACTGGTGCTCTTACCACTGTTCTAGTTCAGACATCTATTTTTGATGTAAAAATGTTAAGGATAGATATCAAAGATATTCTGTAATGTAATACTATCTCTGAAACTCATGTTTCACACTCTTTAAATATTTAGATGGTTAAAAATAATTATTAGAGATGATCTATAGAACATGATGGGTGGCACTGACTAGAAGAGTCTTTCCAAAATTAATTAGAATTATGATCATATTTATGACATGGTTAGGTTTTTCACTAAAGGTGCTACCATTGCTCAGATATAAATTACCGTGAAGGTAGATTCTATTTTAAGAGGTTTTATACCAAGCATTAGTTGACTAGCACTTCATGTACTTAGTGGATAATTTGAGGATGCCTCTAGTGAACAATGATTTCAAAAATGAAGTTAATAAGTTAAAATAGTTTACTCCTGCTTTGGAGAAATTTGTTGAAATAAAAAGTTTTATTTTAGAAATATGTGGAACATGGTGGTGAGATCATCAAGGATGTCATTAATCTAGTTAAACCATACCTGCACCATCATATCACAACTATTGTTGCTCTGGATGATGCTCCCATTCAGCATGGTGTGTCTCCTTCTACCCTTTTATCACCTATAACTATGACCCCTACTCAGGATATGATCCATATTAGACTAGTCATTCATGAGAAAATAGTTCCCCACTACTCTTCTAACCTAATCTTAGATCATTATATTTTTATAGGAGTACCTCCGCCTTCACTCACTATTAGCTCCATACCTTCCATCACTACTACTTATATCCCTACTACTCCTACCCCTGAAAAGGATAAATAGAAGGCTGATGATTATGAGATGAAGTAGTTGGATTTTTCTAATAGGGAATTGATTTAATTTTTGTGTCACTATTTTTTAATCCCTTATAATGCTTGATTTATAGAATCCACTCTTCTTGATTCAAATTATTCATTGTTATTTGACTCTTAGTTGTTTAATTTACTTCATTCCTTCTTTTTTGATAATCCAAAAAGGGTGACAAATAATGTGTATGGAATATTCTTATTCTTTGTTTCCTCTAATTCCAAACTAATGGGTATAGCATATCTCCAAAGGGGTGCTTAAGATTATGCTTGAGATTGAAAAAGACTATATAATTGAAAAATTCCATTTAACATGTAATCTGTGCATTATGTTAAACAACTTTTTTCCATTGATCATTGTAAATCATTTTAATTATTAAGGTACATAATTCCATGATGTGTGATCCTTAAAAATGGAGGATATTGTTGGCCTAATCTAGTTTTAATGCTTACAAAATAATGCTTAATATTTTGATTATGATTTATTAAGATATATTGTGTTTAATCATGTTAAATCACAACTAAAACCACTGGTATTAGTGTTCATATCATAAGATAGGTTAACAGATTTTGGTTAAGTATGAGTTACCTATAGTGTAACCTACCGATGCCTAACCTACAGATTCATTACCTACTGATGCCTGACTTATCGACACTTGACCTACCGACGCATGACCAAGAAATTCTTGACTTACTAATGCCTCACCTATCGACACCTCACCTACCAAAACCTCACCCATGGATAGACTAATATGCTGATAGTATGAACTACTAACCAAAATACGCAAATGATAGAATGTTCTATCGAAAAAATGATGTACTAAAAGACGGAGTCACTGATGATTAGCCTTAAATTAAAACTTATTTATAAGGGCCATATTTATAATTCATATTACTTCTTATTATATTAATGAAATTTTTTGTCTTTTTTAGAAAAAATTTAATGATGTTAGAGACTAGTATGAGGTACCTTCACCTGATAGAGAACATTATCCTTATCAAACTACAATGTATAAAGAAATCACATGAGTGAAAGAAATATATATAGAATAGAGAGATTATGTTGAACAAAAAAGTCGCATGACTGTGAGACAAGATCAGTCAAAGATTCATGCATATAACGAGCAACTGATGAGAAAAAAAAGACCAAAACACTCTAAAATAGAAACAGAGTAGACAAGAACACTTCAAGAAATATTATACCCATCTTGAAATGAACTACAAAATAAAAAAAATTTATCTATTTTGTTATCTATTTCCAACAGTAAATTTTAGCTTCATTTATACCATCATAAAAGAGTCCAGAATCTTAATTTAAAATCACTCAGAGCATTCTAAACTCTTCGTATCATTTTTCTCTATTTTGTACTTTATTCAAATTTTGAATAGTGTGTGTCTATATTTCATAAAAATACACTAAATCCTATGCTAAATTAGAATATACATAGGCATCTTTACCAACATATAATTATATAAATTACACTCCCACTAATAATAGTGGAAGAGGTCCCTACCTGGCATGTATGTTTGTTTTAAAATCCCACACAAACTGTGGAAGAGTTTTGGTGACCTGGACAGTTTTTATACTAGTATTTCCTCAATCCAGGGAGTGGATCAAGCTTATTTCATATTCACTAATTGGTGGAGGGTGATCACCAAATGTAGAGGATTGGTTCTCAGCTTGAGACTGAACCTATTATTTACTTCAGCTGTGTGATTTCAAGATTAGTTTTACCTGTTCTTATCACTATTTCAGAAAACATAAATTCACTTGGGTAGTTAATATTTTATAGTTTTTATTTTATATTTCGTTTTATTAAACTGATTCCCAAATTTAAGATAATAAAGTATATTTTTAACTTAGAAATAATCAACCTTTGAGAAATCTTTTGAAAAA
This sequence comes from Viscum album, assembly GCA_963277665.1. NCBI lineage: Eukaryota > Viridiplantae > Streptophyta > Magnoliopsida > Santalales > Viscaceae > Viscum > Viscum album. The sequence continues at coordinate 1,411,053,100 of OY728133.1, read as the reverse complement.
ATAAAACTTTTATAAATCTTGTACAATGTTTAACTGGCTTGTATTTGTTTTAAAATTTGAGTTTTTTTAATAAATGTTTAATGTAAAAATTTTTATAGGAACTCAATTCACCCCCATCTTGAGCGTCCTACTACAACAAAAAATCCCCATTTATTGAAAAATAATGTTTTTTTCAATGTTGTTTTTTATGACCCTTATAAAAATTATATTTAACTTCATAAAAATTTATTATCATTTATATATAATAAATATTATTTAATAAGAATATTTCATTAAAATGAAACTAATTTAATAAATTCTTAAATTCATCAGAAAGAGTGTCTTGATTGAAACAATATATTTCTAAAAATACAATTTGTGTTTCATTGTATCAAATTCTATTTTTTATGAAACTAATTATTCAATCATTAAAAAATTAATATTAAATATTGAAAAATATAATCCTTGATTTATTGAAAATAATAATATAAAATTCTTAATGTTAGGGTATATATACTTATCCCTTTATTACACTATTTAATTCCTTAAGGGTAAGGTGTACGATGGTGAGATTTTTATTGGGTGGTTATGGGAACATGGTTTTGGATGTGATCTCAATGTTCTTTAAATCCAACCATAAGAAATTTTATTAATTCTTTAGATGATTAATATCATCCTTTTATTGGTCAAGGTAAAAGTTGAGTGATGATATCTCCCTCAGATGATCTGATTAATGGGTTTCATAGGGTGGGATCATACTGGCTGAGTCTATCACTTTGTCTGCATTAATTGGAATTTATCATAAATATTAATATATAGTTATCATAAGATAACTATATAATGGATTTAATATCAATTTTTATGATTATTAATGATATTTTAAATCCAAAAGACCATATAATAGTCCATCATATACAAAGTAGTTCATGTGTTTTCTATAATTACATTTTGTAATAAGGAATTAACTCATTTAAAAAGACAATTTAATTTATATTAGTTTGATATATTAAGTTATTACGCCCTTCAAAAATTTCACCGTTGAAAATTTAATTTCATAAATTAAATCCAATGAGGTTACTTCTATTTCATTTCATATTATAGTTCCCATGTTGATTTGTCAAACTTATGGTTCTACCATAACACTTGGAACTGGTGAGTTGTCTTATTTTGTAGAACACTGTCTCTATGATCAATGATATTCACCAGCTTCTCCTTATATGGAAGATAATTCTCCATTGGCACCAACTTTTGATTCAGTATATGTGAGATTCATGGTATGTAATTCCTTAATAGGGATACATGGGGCACATAATTTATATGATATAATTTAGGAGGGAGTGATAGTCGATAGGCCACTACTCTGATGTGATCAAGGATCAAAAAGGGGATGATGTATCTTGTACCAATATTTCCCTTATTTTGAAACCTCATGACCTTCTTCCATGGGGATATATGAATGGATAATAGATATCTGACCTCAAACTCTTGGTCTCATCAATGATTAATGACATATTGTTTTTTATCTTTTTGTATATTTCATATGATACTTAATGGTTTGAACATTCTCCATAAATTTTTAAATAAGATCGGGTCCCATCATATTCTACACTCAAAATTCATTCTACATGTTGGAGCTCAACTCCTATTCTCATACAGATCTTTATAATGCACAATTTTAATGATATAATAGAAATTTTTATATAAGAACTCCACTTGGGGAATGTGATAGTCCCTATGTCCATGAAATTCCATTAAACAAGATCTCAATATATTTTATATAGTTTTAATGGTCCTTTCAAACTAACTATCCATATTAGGGTGATAAGCAATATTGAATCATAGTTATATATATATATATATATCCAATGATTAATGAAGTATTCTCCAAAACATCAAGGTAAACTGAAAATATTGATTAAATACAATAGATATTAGATCTATATGAATTCATACCATGTACCTTATGTATATCTTGGAATTTTGGTCAAGAGAGAAATATTCCTTGATTGTAATGAAATACATTAACTTTTTAAGGAAATTGACTAACACCTAGATTGAATTATTTCTTTTATAGGTATTTGGAATTCTTATGAAAAAATAAATGGTCTTTTTTTCAAATTTATATACTATTATTGGAAATGAATTAATTATACCATTAAAATTCTACCATTTCACCATGACTTATTGGAATACAAATCATCAAGATAGAAACTCTGCAATATCTCACTTCATGTTATTCCATTATAAGGTTTTAGTAAAATCACTATACATATTCATGCTTCCTGTATAAACAGAGAGAAATGAGCTATTCACATCATCAAGAAGTTCCCTCTATATTTCTAGTTTTTATGCGCCACATATCTCGGTTCCAAACCTTATAAATTAATATTTAGAAAAGTCAAACTCTTGAATATTTTCTAAATTTTTCTGTAGAATCTCATCCTCTTTTTGGGCCTCCTTGATCCTATAAATAATTAATGGTTGAGAAGATATTTGAGAAAGTTATGATGAATATCCTTTTATTATTCCCATCTACATCCTTTTCATGTACAAATAGATTAGATCCATTGAAATCCTCATCATGGATAGAGTTGCGAGATCCTTTATCCTTAGAGAAGCTACCACTTTGTGTGCCTTCCAAGGATGGTAATGGATGAGAAATTTATAATCCTTATCATATCCAACAATATCCATTTTCCCACATTAATATTATTTTGTGGGAATATATACTTTATGATTTTTTTGATTCGTATATATGTCATACATTTATCCATATAGATAGTTTCAATAAATATTATATAGAAAGGTCACTATATCCAGTAATAGATCATGCATTGGATAGTTCATCTCAGGGATATTTAATTGGTGGGAGGAATATGATATCAATTTTTCATCATTCATGAGTACACAAACTTGTCCCTTTTTAGACACATAACTATATATCACAAATCATTCCCCACTAGTAGGTAATATGAGAAATGGTTTAGTGATTAGCCACTTCTTCAACTAATTAAATATCGTTTCATATTCATTAATCTATAAAACATGACACCCTTATGAGTCAAATTTATTAGTGGTATTGAAAATCATGAGAAGTTTATCATAAATCAATGATAGTACCCAGCCAATTCGTGGAAACATTGAATTTCCATCATGGTTATTAGTATAGGTGGTCATATAGATATCATTTTATTGGTGATAAAAAGCCAAATAAACTTTACTTTCTCAAACCAAAACCTATATTGTTGGTAATTTTCATAGAAAACTCACTTTTAATTTTTTTTATTTTTCAAATACTTCTCTTGTTCCTCATTTATTTTCATATAGATAAGATTATCTTATAAAAAATACGAATAATATGTTAAGGTAATTTCTAAAGACTCTATTAATTAAATCCATTAATATTTCAATATAATTAGTGAGTCCATATAGAATCACTATGAATTTTTAGTGCTTGTACCTTGTATGAAAATAATTCTTGCGGATATCCTCCTTCTTTACCTTTACCTAATAATATCCCTATCAGATATCCACCTTAAAGAAATATTGGGATCTACATAAATGATTAAATAAGTCATAAATAGATGTAAGAGGATACTTGTTCTTTATCATGATATTTTTTAGCTTACAATAATAAAATAAAAGGTGGATTGATCTATCCTTCTTCGTGACCAAGAGGACCAGTGCACCATATAGTAAAGAACTTGGGAATACAATCCCATTATTCAGGTTATTCTATAGGCTATTCTTAAACCCATCAAGTATAATTGTTTCTATTATATATAATTTCTTGGATATTATAAAAGATATGGGTATAAGTTAGATTTTTAAATCAACCTTTTTGCTAGTAGGAATACCAGACAATTCATTGAGAAATACATCAGAAACATCCCTCCCAATGGGAATGTATTGAAGGATGATATATTCCTTATTATCAATCATCTTATGAAGATATGATTTCTAAAAGGGTATTAATATACATTCTTGAGATAATTATACCAAAGTATATTAAATCTCCTCCTTTAACTTGTTTAGAATTTGTGAAGGATTCAAGATATAGTGGGTGATTTCCTTCTCTAGAAAATTTATGTTTGATTTATATAAGGAATATTAATTTATAATCAGAAAAGAATCAAATTCCACTAAATGGAGAATGAAAACATTTTTATGAACATTCCCACTAACATTAAATTGTGATAAAATAATCATAGATGTTTTTTCCCAGTTATATTTAATAATTTTGTGTGGTGACTCGATGTTCTCAGAAAACATATAAGATATGTTAATATCCCATGAATTGATATACAATAGTACAAACATAACTATAGATTAGAGGTACATGTACTTCAGTAATCGTGATATATATTAGTATAAGAAATTCCTAGTTCCCTTGTTCTTGAAATTTTTTGGCGATCATCATACCTGTTAGCCCTTTGAATGGAGTATTGTCTTAGATAATGCATTTATGACCTAGAAATGTTAATGGTACCTTTGATTTAACGTTATTTAAATCCATTATATTAACTAAATTTTTTATTTTTAAATGAAAACTAGCTACTTTATACCCTATTTTTCCACAATTAAAACATATTTTGGATTCTTTGTGAAATTATCCATGGTGCATGTTTCCACATTTTAGAAATGTATGAAATTGAAGATTCTTTTGTTTTTCATATCTATTAAATGAACTTTCTTGAGATTCTATCATCCTCTTATTTTTAGTTTTTGGAAATTCAACTATTTTCTAGTTATTAATCATGATTTGTGATAGATGGTTTGACATAATAACAAGACATTTGACTTTATACATCGTCACGTTAGGAATATCATTGGAGTATTCATCACATTGACCCTCACATTGGGTTTTGACTCTATTTCCCCTATTTACATCCATTGACTAAAACAAAGGGGAAATTAAGGGTGAGAACTTTTAAAATATTAAATATATAAATGAGAAACCATGAAAATAAAATAGATAACTCATAAATTACATATATTCCCTAACTTATGAATTTATAGGTTTCAATATTAGTTTTCATGTTATATTTCATAATAGAAAATCATATGGGAATATATCTCCCTTAATAATAGTTCGTATAGATCTTGTGAATATACCAAAGGATATACCCCAGGAGTGTTAAAACACATGTGTAGAAAGGACAATTTTAATTAATTTTGTGATGATCGAGTGCAGATTAATGCACCATTTTTAGGGTTATTACCCCTAGTTACAACTGTTTTAGATCTACATCCACCTGTCACATCCTAAAAGGGATGAATTTTCACAAAAACCACTTACTATATAATTTAGCAAAATTTTGGGTTGTTTTAATATGTTTAGTCTTATCTCTAATGCTTTCACTATAGTTTTCTAATCTAAATCCTCCAAAAAAACTAGACTTTTCCATGATACCAACTATGAAAACCCATATTTTACTACACCTTAATTCATAATTTATTACATAATGGTACACATAATACAATCATAATAGATTATGAAGCCTTGAGTCTTTGGGAAATTATGGTATAATATTAAAAATTTCTACAAGAATATAATGAAATATTTGAAAACATCCCTAACATGTTCCTAAAATTCTATCATTCTTATAGAACAACATGGGATAAGCTGGGGATGTATATAAGAATGGGGTGAGATATAAAGCCTACTAAGGGAATGAAAAATCATAACATAAGTTTAATAAGTACATGAGATCTAATTGGAATATAAGGTTACATAATAGGGATGAGAATAATAATCTTGAACAACATGGCATGATATAAAATGACAGCATAAAGGCAATATGAGAATGTGGAAACAAAAAAAAACATGACGTCATAAACATATGTCAATGATAACAGCCATGAGAACTCAACATAGTGTGATTAGAATAACTTCCCAGGAACAATAGATGGTTTCTCATGAGATTAAAAAATTACACAATTCATTATAGGGATGTATAATTCTGGGCCCACATGTCACCATCATATCATGTACATTCATAGGATTTCAACCTAGATCATACAATATACGAATGTATTTAATCATTTTTAATCCCATGATTAAGGAGTTCTAGATACAAACATGGATCTCCCCAACCAATGAAGTATATGTACATCTATACAAATACCCTATAGTGGAAATTGTGATGGGTATTCACTACACTGTTGTTTGGAATAGAAATCAGAGGTTAATTTTAGCGGTATAATAGCTATATGTAAAGATTAATTGAATGGATTAATAAGAGAGAAAGGGGTATCACATAACTTGTAATTAATTAGGATATTAATACGGATTTTTAAGAACATAACCCAAATTGAAAAATTATAAATTAATGGGAAGAATACAAAGAATGTTCATGAATAAAGAGGAGAAGGATAGGATCCCTTACCATGATATGGGGCTTCTAAAATATTGGGAGGTGATTCTTAAGAGTTGGTGGTACCTTGGAAGGATTATATAGAGGGAAATTCAGAGTAATGTTATGCTCTAATGGTTTTGAGTGAAGATGAATGGGTGTTTTTGGGGGTTTATATATATAAATATAGGAGAATTATTTACTAATGTTTGAACTAAGGTTTTGGACTCTATATGATAAAGTAATCAAAACTAAAAACCTTCCCATGGTTTTTTTCATGGATTCTACCAAAGATTATTGGTTTTAATTATTTGATATGCCTAATAACTGAACATAATAAAATAATTCCCTTGATGACATGGATGTGAGTCATGTCTATAGAGAATTGATTTTAAAACCTTAAAATATAATAATGTTTTTAGAAGATTCAATATGATTTCGTAATATAAACCGTATTTAATTTCAGTCATTATGAAGTCATTTTACATACGATATTTAATTTTAACTCAAAAATTTGATTATCTTAAAAAATTATGCAAAAGTAACCATTGGATAATTTTGACATCTTAATTTCAAAAATAATAGTTGTTTAATCAAAAAAATCTCGAAATTTTAGAATTGACACTTTTAAATCAAAATCCCCATTTATCGAAATATATTGATTTTTATGATAATAACATTTTTTTCACCCTTATAAAAATTACATTTAACATCCTATAATTATATTATCATTTATATGAAATCAATATTATTTAATAAAATTATTTTATTAAATTAAACTTTATTTCAGAAATCATTGAATTTATCAGAAGGATTATCTGGATTGAAACTATATATTTTCAAAAATACAATATTTGAATAATGATATCAAAATATATTTTTATAAAACACATTATTTTATAATTTTAAAAGTAATATTAAAAAGTGATAAATTTAATCATTGATTTATTGAAAAATAATATAAAAAATAATTTTGCTTGGGTTTAGATACATAACTATTTATTACACTAGTGAATGCCCATAGGGTATGGTGTGAGTTGAAGATATTTTCATGGGGCGGTTTGGTGTACATGGTTAGGGATGTGATTTTGATTATCTTGAAAATATCTCACAAATAGTTTCGATCATAGTTTAGTTTTTAAATATATTCTTTGGATTGGTCAATGGAAAAACCTAGTGGTTTTATCTCCCTTGAAATCTATGATAAATGGGATTCATAGGGTATGATACTACTGGTCGAGGTCACCATTTCCTTTGTCAATTTCAATTAGACATAATGAAATATCATAATATATACTAATAAAAAGAATATTTTATAACAAATATACTATAAATGTTTATGATTATTATTGTTATTTTAAACCCAAAAAACCATATAACAATCTAAAATACCCAAATTAGTGTATGTGATTTCAATAATTCTATTGCTTAGAAATGAATTCATTCATTTAAAAAGGGTATTCCACTTAGAGAAGTTCTGGTCCTTATAACCCCTTTCAAATTACTACCCAAACATGAAAGTATAAATCTTTATCAATTTAATTCAGAATATCTTCAGGCATAAAAAAGGTACCTCCATTCAAACCAAATCAACTAAAAAGACACATTGAATAACTTTATAAAATATAAAAATATTTATAAACCTCTTTAATCTACTTTAAAATTGTTACAAAAATTAAGCACTCAAATTTGATCATTTAAATAATCCTTTTGTACCTCATATATTCCATTTTTGAATGAAATGTTCTTAATCCTTCATCTATGTGTTATTATTCAATGATTACAATATCCATCATATCCACTAATCCTTGGAGTGATGGTCAATATTCTGTCCATCTTTTTACTCATTAATTAAAACTCTTAGGATGTTCCAATATCTTTCTCTTAACCTTCTCAAAACTATTGCGACTATTATTACATCTACAACTACAGTAGTAAAGAATCTATAGAAACCATATCAGTAATAATAAGATATATATAACTTTATATAGAATCTATTTACATTATGACACCAAATAACAAAAACATCATCTCGTTTTTGTTTTCCAAATATAATGGTTGAAAATCACATAATCATTAGTCTCTTAATCCATCAACAAACTCACATATTTAAATGATTATTGGCAATAGACACAATCACAATCCATTGCTATCTTCATTACCACATTTGGATTTATTTGTAATAAATTAAACTGATTCACATGAACAAATGTCAATATGTCTTTAGAAGTTAACAATTTATCCCATCCTTGTGGATAATAAATTTAATGGAAAGCCCTTTTCATCATTTTTAATTTCAATAGTTCCCATTTTCACTTCAAGTTCTTATTTTCTTTCACCTTTATTAATTATTTTATTAAATTTATATGAGATAATAATATCATCAAATTTTACATAGTAATAATCCATAAATTAGTAAACTATAAGTCAATGTGATAAATTCTTAGTGTGGAAGACAATACTAACAAATTTAAACATCATGTAAATTAATAAATAGTATATAATTTTATACCACTACTATATTATATTTCTAGGTGTTATTTAAATATTTTTTAATGATGTTTTTCACCTTCACTCAACTTAAAAAATGCCTAAAAAATATTATAAAGAAAGGTATATTTTTTGATTGGCTTGCATAATAAAAATTTTATGTTGGATTTATATAGTAAAAATATGATATGAATGGTTCTTATTACACCTTATCTCCGTAATTATTTAGATAAAATCATGATTTCAGATATATGTGAATAAAAATCATCTAGAATCATCTATTATAGTCATATCACCCCCAAGGGATTCAGTGAATCATATATTCAATTATCATATAGTGAATATATGATTTCGTGGTTGATATCATTTAAAATAAACCTCAATAACATTCTTTAAGATATCAATTTTAAATTTTAATAAGATAAAACAATTACAACACTCCGTGATGGAATTTGTTTCCTACTATATAGTATGTACAACATCAAACTGGTTTTTGTTATTATTCACAACCTTCAATTACTTTTAAAAAGAAGAAAAGATAAACAATAATGGGAATAAGGTGATTTTTTCATCAGTTAATTAATAAGAGATATAGGGATAAAGATCAACTCTAAACCTATGAACATTTTTTCTTATTATCTATTTTTTATTGAGAACTCTTCATGCATGGAACTCTTTATTATTTTCATAATTTATTATTCATTTGTAGCATGTAATTATTTTTCACCATCAACCTTATCCTTATATAAATGTAAGAGTAGTCTATATATAAATGAACACACTCTATTTTATGCTTGATCATTTTTTTAATAAAATTTTAACTATGATGAACATATGACACATGATGTCACTTGTTATTTCTCTTTATTTTTTAACAACTCATTCTATAATAGAATCCATGTCTTGAAATTATTTATAGTGTGTACTATATGTTTTCCCCTTCCAAATAAATCTTCAGGAACTCTTGGGTTATCCTTTTTATATAACCTCTCATGAAATTTGAGTTCTTTATCTTGGATGAATTCCACTAAAACAATCCTTCTATTCCTTTGTTGGATTGATTCCCCTTTTTTCTCCATCTTTGTTTATTTAATTTTGATGTTCATAAGTAATATTAATTTTTCCAAGATGAGTCTTTTTTTTCATAGTATAAATACATCTTCCTTTTTTATAGAATCAATTTTAACATTCATCTTGGGTACATATTTTTTATTGTTTTTATTCTATCTCGTATACCCCAATATAGAGTCATATTTCATTCTCTTTAATTTATAATTTTATGGTATTATATCCTCATTAGTATATGAATATTTCTTAGTATAATTGTACCATAAATCATTTCTACTACATAATACCTTATTATATTTATCATGTAAATTATCAATAGAACTAAATTCATTCTTAAATAATAGATATACCTTATTTGTTGATCTTTATTTCTATATAATAAGCCTTCTATTGATTTCATAACTAAACCCCCTTAATATAGGACTTCTATAATCTTTATAAGTTGAAATGCTTCACTAACATTAAATATCCCTATTCTCAAACTTCTAAATACACTAACTATGGCCAATAAATCATTTTCATATCTTTGGATTCAATATGAAAAGGATTTACAGTTTTTAAACCATACTGTTTTTTAGTAGAAATAAAATCTTCTTAGGATATTCTTGTAAGATTTGGTGTCCTAGAACTAATTGGTTTTACTTTTATTAAATAGATATTTAATGTATTAATACATTTTGTTCATTATTCTTTACGACTCTGATGTAATAATGTCCAAGAGTATTTGTTACATTGATATGGTCCTGGAAGTTCCCCACTATGATGAAACCTTTGAAATTCTATGACAATATTCTTAAATATAGTTTTAGGGTTGGATGACATACTATCATCATACATAAATCATGAAAACCTTCAGGTGCGAGTAATCATAAGAAGATGAGACTTCATATCATGAAGTTCTCACTTGGTAATCTCTAAGATAAAAGATTATGAGAATAGACCTGCTAGTAAGAATTCCGCATGTTTTGGTGTCATCAGATATTTTCATCTTCAAGGATGTGTAATGATCCTTATACTTTATTATTATCATTAATACATGTCACAACATGCACACTTTGATTTACTGATGAAAGCGTTCACTCAGAAAGTTGGAGAGAAGGATGGTACGTTGGGTACATCATGAGTGGCATGTTATTAATGGATAATCCAAAGAAGTAATATTACCTTCCATTTATAGAAGTTTATATCTCAACCATTTGATTGAAATAGAATTATCGCATGAAATTCCATGTCCATGGTGTAATGATGTGTTTATTTCTAGTAGTCAAAGAATGACGTATCAAGATTAAAAGTTGATGAAACTATCAATGAAACCTGATTGATGAGATATTATGACAAAGGGATTATATGACATAGCGAAAATTTGTATGTGGATGTCATTGTGATGAATTTATGTTCTTTATCTTGGGTTCCTTGACCCATTGATGGAAATACTCTTGGACATTAGGAAAGCCCGCCTAATGCCAATGAGAAAAAATCCTAGAGGGTCACAGACTAAGTGTATTTTTGTGTTCTTGGTTAAATTCTATTTTAATTTAATTAATGAAATAAATATTATTCTCAAGACTGCAGAATAATTTTATTCATGTTAAAATGATTGCATAAATTAAATTAATTATATTTATTTATATTATTGATCATTTAATAAATATTTATTTACTAGTTTTTAAATAAAATATTTATTTAAGAGAATAAATTATTTATTTAATTATTCGGGTGTTCAATAAATATAAGTCGAGTTTGAGCAGACTAAGGAAAGTCCAGTAGTAAAATAATTACTTGCAAGATGGTAAATAATTATTTAATGATTTGGAACCAGTTAAAATAATAATGACGCTGATATTATTTTGTGACATGGAATTTTATTTTATAATTCCATTTTTCTTATGTTGGCGCACCATGAATAATGATGTGATATTATTATTATGAGCATGGGTTTTCTCTAATTTCATGAATATATTTAATTTTTTCTATGCAATTAAATATTTTAACTGAAATTACATGTATATAAATAGAAAAGTATGCCTATTGTGCCACATACCACACCACACGCCTGGTAAATTGGGAATTGTTGATCCAAACAATTTATCTCTTGAATCATATTCTCTCACCTCTAAAGAATGAGATACATTCTTCAATGATGAAGAACAAGCAATCAAGAATGACCGACACAGGACTCTTGATTCTCCACACTAGCACCCAAAGAATGAGCGGTGTCAATTAGAGGCCATCAGAGTATGTGTGGACCACTGCTAGATGGATTCGTGTTTAGATCCTTATAATCACAATGAGATAATCTTGAAGGGTCATTCAGGATGATAAATATCATTAACGAAGAAAAATACCAAAGATCCAGGTATTATTTTTCTTTATGAAATTAATTAATTTAATTATAAAAATGATGTGCAAGATCCTCACTAAATGTTTGAGGCCTCTTTCTTATTTATCTAAATTTATGAGTATATTCTATGGAGATTGGTGTTTATCATCATATTGATCCCATAATAATCATTGATCATGGTAAAAATCATAATTTTTTGTCATCACAACCACGCTTCCACTGCACCTAAAACCTTTAAGTGGTATCAAAGGCATTAAATCATAGTTTATAATTATTTAAATATTTTGTTGATGAATTACACATTTAATAATTTAGTTTTTTAAATTAAAGTAAATCATTCTGCAAATCTAAATCTCGAGATCTATTCCTCCACTTTCATTTCTCGTTCACCATACAGAAATAATATTTTCTTTTAATTTTGATTAAAATAAAATAGAGGATCTCATCCAGAGGTTCCAAAGCTTCCTAGTCGAACAACACCAGAACACCTGGCGTGTATTCAGCAATAGATGCTATGTTGCCAAGATTCAATGCATCAGACCTGTCTTCCAAACCGAGCTTTGTGTTGGAATCTTTCTAAGTCTTAAATGACTCTGTCTGTTGACCAGGAATAGGGGGCCCGTGGTTTGAAGATTACATGTCTTGTGGACCAAATGTACATGGCATGTAGTCCCATCTAGTTAGGGTTGGACCATGTACCCCATTTACAGCTATCATGGCTGGAGACTAGGTAATGAGTAACTACATGGAGTGTGGCCAACAGGACACATCGTGTACTCTGAAGATTTCTAAACTACACTCATATGTCATTTCCCCAGGCGTGTACTTTAGAGGGACTGTGAACAATAGTACACTCCATGTAGTTGTAAGTACACGTCGTGTACTCATTCAAATTACATAGGTTTCTTAAAATTTATTATTATTTTACACAAACCCTTGAGACTTGTACCATCATGTGGGAATAAATTTGAGGCCCAACACGTGATTTGTGTTTAATATAAATGTGTTTAGTTTAACATCTATGTAATTTTCATTTCTACTCATTGGGTAGTTATAAATATGAATTCACTGGGTTGCCTCTAAGGTACAAGTTACGTACAAATATAACTTTACATGAATTTATTTCTTTCAAATTATGATGGATGATAATCTCAAGGAAATTTAGAAAAGTATTTAAGATAAAATGATCAATTAATTAAAGATGATAATTAATTGATTCGAGCATGATTTATCTTAAACAAGAATGATTAAAGGATTGAATTCTAGTTTTATTTATGCTTAAATATCCTTGTATGTTTGGATTATCATGAGCTAGACCAAGGCCATTGTATGAAGATGGTTTCTTTTAATTTATTTATTTGAATGAAATTTGTTGGCCTATGAACCTTATCCTCATTAATATATAGGGCCTTCATGCCCAAGGTTTCTTTTATGTAAAACCCTCTTTTACCCCTCCCTTATATGTGAGTTAGAAAAGGGAATATGTAATGGATGGAACTCCTAAGCCAGTAGAGGCAGTTAAAGCTAAAGTTGAGACGAAACCAATCCTAGGAGATACAGAGGAGGATATGTGGAATCTGTAAACATGAGCCCAAAAGGTTCAAAGGGTTTCTCCCCAAGGATAGAGTTAGTTTATCAAGCACTAGATAAACTAACCATTAGAAAATGTTATGATCATGCCATATAATTTATTTTATTTCTTTTATTTTCATGGTTTATAATTATGTATGTGTTGTTTCAATCACATAATTAATGAATTAAACAAGCATGCAAGATAGATAAAAAATAAACCAGAATTATGCGTAAATATTATCAATAGATATTTAGTCACTTATGTAAGATACACTTAATATGAAAAAGAATGTGATAATAAGAAATTCACGCATAAGAGATAAAAACCCCTCAAATAAAATATGAATTCAGACCAAGCCTTATGTTACATGATTAAGGGAAAAACACAATAAAACTATGTGTTTGACCAACCCTTGTTGGGACACTTACTTTTATATTGGAATCCCTTATGAAAAGATTTGGATTAACTTAACCATATTACATCAATAGGTGTATCTGTTGTTATACATGGTGTAATATTGGAGGCATGATTTGATGAAATACATATTCATGATTTAAGGATTGGGGAATCCACTCAACAGATCAAGGAGATGCAAGCCCACAGTTGGCAAAGTCCTACCTACCTGAATACCTTCTAACATCTTGAACAACCCTTGTTTAGGTTATGTGAAAGGAAATATAGATCCTTTCTACTAGAATTTCATGGAAACTGGACATTCTGAGTTCAATAGTGATGGAAATTAATACATGATAAAATAGTGAGAGACTTAATAAATTTTTTTATTTCTCATAAAATTTAATAAAAAAAGTACTAATGATTTGCTATTTTAATTTTAGAATAAAAATGAAAATATCATCAAACACCATATACCTATGATCAATTCTAGATAAAGACAACATCCTCACCGGTAGTAAATTCTAGGAATGGTGTAGACCCCTTCAGGTTATCCTACGACATGAACATAAGTCTTATGTGTTGGAGTCAGAATTACCTAATCCACATACCAAATATGCATGTGATGAGAATTTACTAGTCTATGAGATACCTGTGAACGACATGGTTGACGTTCAATGTTTGATGTTATCATCAATGTCTAGTTATCTCATGATGTCTCATAAAAAGATAGATTATTATAGCTTGATCGAACACCTCTGTGGTCTTTACCAAGAGAGAGAAAGACAAGAAATGTTTGAGATCTCTATGTAACTCTTTCAGAGTATGCTTGGAGAAGGTGACCCAGCTAGGCCTCATGTAGTTAAGCACATTAGATACATTGAGTGCCTGGGGGTTCTAGGGTTTAAACTCCTCGATGAACTAGGCACTAATCTCATTCTCTCTTTTCCCCCTCACCGATTCTCTATCTTTTTTGTCAAATTAAATATAAACAACATTGAGAAGTGTTTATCTTATCTTCTTATCCTCATTCTCCAAGTGAACAAATATATGAAGCATGAACAGCCTTATGTACTTATGGTGAATTATAGGAAAGGGAAGGTGAAGAGATTTAATCCCAAGTGTTCTTCACAACGTTCCTAGAAAAGGAAGATCAAAGGGGAGTCAAGGGAAAAAGAGATTTTTTCACATGTGGCAATAAGGGACACAAGAATAAGAACTACCCCCAGCCTAAGAAATAAGGGGAAGCTTCAGGTGAGTTTGTTATCAAATTCATTTTATCTATTTCTAAAAATTGGGTATTAGATATAGCTTGTGGTGCTCACATATATATATATATCCAAATAAAGAATCCAAGTAGATTCTAGAAGATTGATCGAAGGAAGGTAGATCTATGAGCATCCAAACGAACCAGACTTGATGTTGTAGTTGTTGGGGACTACCACCTCATGTTTCCAACTGGGATGATCTCGGTGTTAAAGGGTTGTTTTTATGCACCATCTGTAACAAAAAATAATAATTTTTGTATCTAGACTAGATATAGATGGATTCGTTTTCATATTTGGAAATGAGTATTGCTTCTTTTATAAAGATAACATTTGTTTTGGTAGAGCACATTTATAAAATGGTCTTTATGTGTTGGATTACACAAATCATGTAATGGAAATTGATGAAAAAGATACTTCACACGACTCATAACACACCCAACTTTGGCATCACTGACTAGGTTATGAAAATGAGAAATTCTTGAGAAAGTTATATCAAGATGGATATTTAAAATCTTTTGTACTAAAACCACTTGGTGTTTTTCATGCATGTTTACAAGGAAAAATGGCCAAATCCCCATTTTTGGGAAATTTTAAAAGGAAAAATAGCTTCTTGAATTGGTTCATACCGATGTGTGTGGACCATTTCTAGTTGAATCAAGGGGTGGGTACTCATACTTCTAACTTTTTTTGACCATTTCAGTAGATATGGATATATTTACTTAATGATGTATTAGTCATACTCCTTTGAAAAATTCAAGGAATACAAGAATGATGTTGAGAACAAACTTGGTTAAAATATTAAGAAACCCCACTCTGGCCAAGGTGGGGAATATCTTAATTGGTATTTCATTGATTACTTAGAGGATTTTGGGATCGTATCCCAACTCACTATTCCTTACACACCTAAATGAAATAGTGTAAGTGAAAGGAGGAACCACACCTTGTTGAACATAGTGACATCCATGATGAGTCATGGAAGTATTCTATTATCATTTTGGGGGTATGCATTACAAAAAACAACACACATACTAAACCAAGTACAAACTAAATAAAAAAATGTTATTGAATACGATTTATGGAGTAGAAGAAAAGCAATGTTACTGAATTTACATGTGTGTTGTAGTAAAGCGCTTGTTAAGGCCTCTTCTGGTAACAAACTCGCACCCTGAGGCACAAAGTGTACCTTTATAGGATACCCAAGGAAACAAAGGGATATTACTTATACAACCCATCAAACAAAAAAATTATAGTGGAAAGACATGCCATATTCCTTGAGAGGGAGCACATCTCCAAAATATATAGTGGGAGAAAGATAGGCTTTCTTGAAGTTGAGGCTCTAGGTACACAAGAGTTGGTACATAAGAAAAATTCCCAAAGCCCAATGGAAGAATTTTTTTTCCATATACACAAGTATCGTGTAGGAGTACAATAGAGGTTAGAGAACAGTAATGGTTTGGTTTTCTAGTTACTAAGGATGGTGACTCATTTTTAGTGGATAATAATTATACTCTAACCTACAAGGAAGTAGTAAGTGGCACAGAAGTTGCCAAGTGGCAAGAAGCCATGAAGTCTGAAATTTATTCCATGTACTAAAACCAAGTCTGGAATTTGGTAGATCCTCTAGTTGATGTAATACCTATTGGTTGAAAATGGGTATTCAAGAAAAACTATAAATAGAAGGATAATTCTGTACCTATAAGGCATGACTGGTTGCAAAAGGGTTTAAACAACGTCAAGGAATTGACTACTATGAAACCTTATCACCAATTTAAATGTTGAAATCCATTATAATTATACTTTATATTGTAGATTACCATGACTATGAGATTTGGAAAATTGATGCCAAAATAACATTAAAAAATGGGAACCTTCAGAAAGATGTCTAGACAACACAATTTGAAGGGTTTGTGGATCCAATGGATTCCAATAAGGTATGCAAGTTGTTGAAATCCATTTATGGATTAAAAAAATCATCCAGGTCATAGAACATTTGTTTTGATAAAGCCATAAAATAATTTGGTTTTATCAAGAATGAATATTAGCCTTGTGTATACAAATGGTTTAGTGGGAGTGTAGTCATTTTCCTAATAGTATATGTTGATGACATATTACTTATTAGAAATGAGGTACTAGTCTTATAGTTTGTTAAGGCATGGTTGAATCCATGCTTTTCCATAAAAGACATGGGCGAGGTAGTGTATATTCTTGGGATCAAGATCCATTATGATAGATCCTAGAAATTGCTGGGCCTAAGTCAAAGTACATACATTGATAATATAATAAAGAGATTTAGTATGGAACAATCCAAGAGGGGAATGTTTCAAGCATCACATGACATTCATCTTTCTCAGAAAATGTGTCCTCAAACACATTAAGAAATAAATATAATGGCAAGGACTCCATATACATCAATTATTGGGTCAGTCATATATGTCATGCTATATACTAGGCTGGATGTCGCCTACGCATTGAGTGTGGTAAGCATATATCAATCTAACCCAGGTGACCGCCATTGGATGGTAGTCAAGACTATCCTAAAGTATCTGAGGCATACAAAGGATATGTTCTAGGTTTATGGTGTAGATGAAAAACTGGTCATCAGAGGATATGCTGATGCTAGTTTCCAGACTGATCAAGATGGCATGAAGTCGCAAATGGGATATATCTTCACTTTAAATGGAGGTGTAGTGAGCTGGAAGAGCTCAAAACAGAGTGTGGTTTCATATTCTATAGTAGAGTCTGAGTATATTGTTTCTTTTAAGGTAGCTAAAGAAGAAGTTTGGATGCAATGCTTCATCTAGGAGCTAGATGTGATACATCGCAGTAAATATCCCATCACATTGTACTGTGATAATACTGTAGTGGCGGCTCTCGCAAAAAATTCAAGGTCACGTCAGTGGGAGAAGCACATACATCAGAAGTTTCATCTCTTGAGGGATTTTTCTCAGAGAGGTGAAGTTGCAGTGAGAAATATTTCCACATAAGACAAGGTGGCAGACCCCTTGACTAAATCCTTGACTCAGTAGAAACATGATCATCATATGAGGTCTAGAGAACTGAAAGTCATAGTTAGTTGGATCTAGTCCAAGGGGAGTTTGTAAGAGTTGGTTTCCTAGAAGCAACTGGTTTTAATTTGATTACATGGATATTTAATGTATTATTACATATTGTTCATTATTATGCATGACTGTGTTGTAATAATGTCCAAGATTATTTGTTACATTGATAAGGTTATGTAAGTTCTCCTCTATGATGATACCCATGAAATTATATAACAATATTCTTAAATACACTTCTACAGTTGGATGAAATACTATGATCAGACACATAGCATGCAGGCCGTCAGGTATGAGTACTCGTAAGCAGATGAGACTTCCTCTCATGAAGTTAGCACTTGGTAATCTCTTTGATAAGAGATTATGAGAACAAACCCGTTATTAGGAATTCCGAATATTTTGGTGTCATCAAATATTTCTATCTTTGGGTGTGTGTAATGATCCTTAGACATTAAGATTATCATTAATACGTGTCATGACTCACACACATTTATTAACTGATAAAAACTGTCATGCAGGCAGTTGGCGGGAAGTAGGGTACGTTCAGTGCATCATGAGTGGAATTTTGTTAATAGATAAGTCGAGGAATTATTTGTCTCCTCCATTTATGGATGTTGATATCTCAACCCTTTTATTGAAATAAAACTGTCATGCAAAATTCCACAGCAACAGTGTAACGATGAGTTTATTTCAGGTAGTCAAAGAACGATGTATCAAGCATAAAAGTAGATGAAACTATCATGAAACCTTCTTGATGAGATTTTTCAAAAAAGGGATTATATTACATAGTGAACGTTCATATGTGGATGTTGTTGTTGTGATTTTACATTCTTTCTCTAGGGTTCCTTGACCCGTTACTAGACAGTACTCTTGGAATTTAGGAAAGCCCGCCTAATGCCAATGAGAAATAATTCTGCAGGGCCACACACTAAGTGTTTTTAGGTCATGGTTAAATTATATTTTAATTTAATTAATGAAATACATATTATTCTCAGGACCATTGAATATTTTTATTCAAGTAAAAATGATCACATTAATAAAATAAAATTTATTTATTTATTTTTTTGGACATTTAATAAATATTTATTTACTAGTTTTTGAATAAAATATTTATTTAAGAGAATAAATTATTTAATGATTTATTCAAGTGTTCAATAAATGTAAGTGGAGTTTGAGCAGACCGAGGTCGGTCTGGTAGTAAAATAATTATTTGCAAGATGATAAATAATTATTTATCTAGTTGAAACAAGTTAAAATAATGATGATGATGCTATTATTTTGTGATGCAAAATTTTGTTTTATAATTACATTTTGTGCAAGTTAGTGCACCATGAATAATGAATTAGTATTATTATTATGAGCATGGGTTTTATCTAAGTTAATTAATGTATTTAATTTTTGATATGAAATTAAATATTGTAGCTTAAATTTCATGTATATAAAGAGACAAGTAGGCCCATTGTACCATAGATCACACCACACGCCTGGTGAATTGAGAATTGTTGTGAAAAATAATTTCTATTTTGAATCCTCTTCTCTTCCCTCTCATGAATGAGGGATGTTATTCAAGTCTGAAGAACAAGTGATCAAGAACGACAGACATATGAAAATCGCTTCACTGCACTAGCACCCAAAGAATGATTGGTGTCAATCAGAGGACATCAAAGCACGTGTATATCACCACTTGAGGGATTCTAGTTGTGATCCTTACAAGTGTAACAAGATAATCTGGAAGGCTCATTCCAAATGATCAACATCATCAAAGAAGAAAATATCTAATGATCCATGTATTAATTTTCATTATAAAATTAAATAAATTAATTATAAACATGATGTGCAAGATCCTCTCTAAAGGTTTCAGGCCTCTTTCTTCTTTATCTAAATATTTGATTATATTCAATGGAGACTGGAATTCATCATCGTATTGATCATAGAATAATCATTGATCTTGATAAAAATCAAAATTTGGTATTGTCCAGACCACGCTTCCACAACACCCAGAACCTTCACTTCTTGGGGAGATGATCTTATTGTGCATTCTCATATCAACATTTTAAACATTAGTGAGATTCCCAATATTTTTTCACCCATACTTTCTCTATATTTTTATTTAGAACCGACAATATCCATAGAAAATAAATATAAATAGTTTTTTCAAGAGAAAAGGTTATATTTCTATATGAAATTATAGTAGATAGGTCATTTGATAATCTCAAGATCCCATTTACTATGATATGATTATTTTTAGATACAAGAATAAACATAGAAGCACTTGTGGTGGAATTTATCTAATCATTATTGTATGAATATTATGCTTAGGAGTTCTCCATATTTCTCAACATAAATTCCAATTTAAGACATTTTAGGTTAATAATTTTCCTATGGTCTTCAAGATATTTCAACCTATCTTCACATTCCTTTCTTTTCACACCCATCTAAACTTAATTCTTTTTTTCTTCATTCAAAGATTCATCAAGCTCCATTACCCTTCTATATTTGGTTCCCACTGAGAATATTTGGAACTCATAACCGCATTATGTTTTTAATTATTTTTGTGTTGATATTGTATTCAATAAATATGGAAGTTACAAAGGATCAAATAACAACTGAGTGGGTGGGGGGTGGGGGTGAATCAGTTGTTTTACTTTTTATAATTTTCAATAAATTTCAAAACATAACTCTTAAAAAATGTTATATTTATTTCCTTATCAACTTATAGTGTATACTCATGCATGAAAAATAACGAAAGAAAGTAAAGGGAACAAGAATTACAAGGTTCGACCTCAGTGTGAGAACGTAAATCCTTTCCATATCCAATTTTGTGGGTCTACGGAAATTCATTCTTTTGAAGAAGTGAATTCAATTTGTACTAAACTCTATTAGACTCAAGCTATCTCACGATAGGAAAGAGTCTACTCACTCCCATAAATTTACAATTTTGTTATAAATTTTTTTATCTAAATAAATTAATAAAGGCTTTTCTGAAACCTATCTATTATTGCTTAGTATGAATCCGTAGTCCAATTTGGCTAGATCCAATTTTCTCAATCGAACAAGTCTAGTTCTGATTCTCTCTATATGATGATTCTGGGTCAAATTCCATCAATATGATGATTATGGATCTAATATTTTTAATATGATGAGTTTGGATTCAAATCTATTAATATGATGGGATTAATATGATGAAACCATTATCAATATAAAAAACATAAACTCTTTTCAAATTCTCAATAAGATCTTTCTCAGTATGATCAACTCAATATGATCTTATCAATACTGCATTTCTCAATCTGACAAACTAATATTAAACTATATGACTCTCCTCATGAGATCTTTGGCTGGAAATGACATTCAATTGATTTATTTAGCACTCTGAATTTTTTCTCTTCTGTGAAATATTACTAATGAATGAATGTTTTGAGGAAGTATTTATATGTGAGAGAAAACTTGAAAAATTTCCCCACATCCTCAAAATTCCAAATCTTTGAAAATATCTTGCATTTAAACTTCAAATTTTATATCTTAAAACCTCCTTATATTTCTCCAAGATTTATGAAATATTTATTTTCATGTTTATACTATCAAAATCATTACAAAGCTTTTAGAATTTTATTTTTGACTCTTCTTTATAATCATCTCATTATGAATCTATTTCTTTCCTAGTGATTATGAATTATGTATCCTTCTTAGTGATTATGAAGTATATTTCCTTCTCAACATATTACGAATTCTCTTTCCTTATCAGTGGTTATGAATTCCGTTTTCTTCTTAGTGATTACAAATTATGTATCCTCCTCAGCTCATTTTAAATTTCCCTTATTTATTATCTCATTTCGACATGCCTTTAGCTTCAGCCTGATGGAATCCTTACAATAATGGAATTCTCATTAAGACAGAATTACTATTACGATGGATTTTCTTATTACGATGGAAATACAATTATGTTGAAATTCCTATTATGATGGAATCTACATAATTCAACTTTGAAATTATTTGAACTTCATCAGTTTCACACATTCTGAATTTTGGATCCAATCTTTTAAGATATTATCCCATTAATGGATTTATTCATAATGATGGAATCCGTATTATGAAGAAATTCTCATTATGATAGAATGTAATGTCTCGGATTTTTCTGTTTATTAATTTAAATATTATATGGAATTAATTTGAGACCAGGCGCAAAGAAGACACATCATTCTGAGGTCCAATGAACTTGGAATGGTGGTTTGAACCTTTTTTAGTTAAGTGAGACGGCACTTGTGCGCGGCTGTAGCAGTTTCCAAAACAGATGCCCAGATTAAAAATCTGAGCACACTATTATGTCTGGGACAACGACTTTACCTAAGAATGAGGCTAACCTCGACCAGTGCAGGTCGAGGGAAAAATTTAATTTTCGGACATTTTACGTAAAATAAAATAAAATAAATTAACAAGTTTATTTTATTTTATTTCATTTACGGAAACATCGGCTGCAGTGGGGCAACAACACAGCTATTTCCTAAATTTATGGCACATCTTAATGACTTCAAAATGGCAAGTCGACGCCATTAATACTGCCGCATAATTAAATTCCAACATGTTTCCCCTTTTAATGGGTTAAGAAATTTTACGTCTTTGGAAACGTAGAGAGAGGAACCTCTGTAGAATTTGTGATGCGTTGGAGAAGATTCTCGACGACGAACGACAACGGATCGAAACCAAGGATCGTTTCCCCGATGATGAAGGATCTCAATGAAAACCAAAGCAAGGCGCATTCTTCAACGATCGATCCTTTTGAAAGGTAGGGGTTGTTATTTCGATTTCTTATCCCTGTATTTAAGTTTAAACGACGAACGCGGATCAACCACGAACAAGTTGATCCGCGAACTACTACGTTTTTGCGGAAGGGATTTCTTTGGTAAGATTATGGGGAATTGATCCATGCTTTATGTTTTTGTTGATTCTTTCTCCTTTTAAGCCTATTAACGGGAGCAGATCAATGCTGTGATGAACAACGGTAGAGGTTCGTTCCTCACTTTGTTTATTTGGATTTCTTCCTACTTTTTTCCCACGTGTTCTTCGAGCGTTCCTCATGTTGGATGATCAAAACACGTTTTTGGAGCCGATCGGAGGTCTGAAAACACCGGAAGTGGCTTCGTGGTGTCAGGGTGACCAAAACCTGTAATTTTTGTGGTGATCGGATGGATGGATTGATGATCGGAGCAGCACGGGTGGTGCACCGGCAAAGAGTGCTATTTCTAGAAATTTGTAGAATATACGGCGTGTACTTCCGAAGAATACGTCGTGTAGTACTAGCGGTGGAGGCTAGGGTTTCGGGTTCAGAGAAGAATCAAACGGCGTGTGACCCAGGTCACACGGTGTGTGGGACCTTCCCCGAAGCTCGGCGTGTATGTTGGGTAGCACACGGACACGGGTTGATCTACACGGCTCTAGGTGGCACAGCATGTACAGGTTGGCAGAGGCGGCTACACGGAGCTCGGCATGTATACCGGGTAGACATGGACACAAGATGGAGTACACAACCATGTACTCCATCACACTGCCAGACAAGGCCAGCAGCGTGGGTCACCCTGTGTGCAGTTTACACGGGTCAGAGTACACGGGTTGGTGACCGTGTACGGGCACATGGCCAAATTACACAGAGCCAACCCCCGTTATCCATACACGGTGTCTACTCCATACTACACGCTGTGTACTATGTTTTTTCTACACGACCAGCCTCATGACATGGGCCGTTGTACACGGGGAGTTCCTGGGGTCGGACAACATGGCGTGTATCATTACTACACACCATGTACTTTTTGGAAAATGCCTTGGTCCTTTTGTTCACCATGCCCTAGACATCTTTCGTTGGGGTTAGTGCCATTTCTTCTTGTTCTCCTTAAGGTTTGGCGTCTTTCCCTCATGCAAGATTATGATCCCTTCAGTTGGACTTTCTGTGATAGAGTCAGGCATCCATCTGAGAGGCCCAGATCGAGATCCTCTATCCATTCCAAACCCTAGGTAGAGTCAGGCATCGACGTGACCAACTCTACCAGATGTTGATCCTCTACCTAGCAGGTGAATTTTGGATGAGTCACGGTATCCGCCATAGCCCTGGAAATGATCCTCATATGTGTATCAAGATCTTTCCCACTCAGAAGTGTGTCTCTCGTAATGAGTGTAGCTATCTCTCGTGATGGTTCCCGATGAACAACAGTTCTCGGACAGACTTCATCAGAGCTATAGGACTCATGGAGTGTGTTCTCCTAGAATAAGTGCATCACAGGATCTTCGAACGGAATCCCATGCAGGGGTATGTGGTTGTGTGACTTGTTTCTAGACCATGGGTCTAGGTTTTGAGTATATCCAGTTTGTTCTATATGTTCTGTAGACATATTCTTGGCATAGCTGACTGTACCTTTACTTTGTGTATTTCTTTGTGGTTTTCAAGGTCCCCTACTGGGTATTGTTATACTCACCCCTGCACAGGATTTTCCCACACGTCTGGTGTCTTGTGAAGATGAGCAACCTTTTGACAGAGTCTAGGGCAGACCAGGATAGGGGAAAGATTTTTGAGTTCCCTACAAGCCGAGGAATTTATACAGCTACGAGAGGCAGTCCCAGAACCTTTGTGCTTACAGGTTGGACTTTGCAGTTTCAGACTCTTATTTGTTTTCTTTTTGGTGGGCTTGTATTCTTTCCCATTTTACTTTTACATCACTCTACCTTTCATCATACTCTGTTGGTTGAGATTTAGTTAGATGCATGCATTTTGTTCTTTAATGTTTTACATTTCATCATTTGTGGGCTTGGAGATATGTGCATTTGTATAGCTACTTAGGCAATGGCTCCCACGTTAGTGATATGCCTACTTGGTGCTAGTCACCAGCCCCTAGCCTATTGGAGTTAGGCTTGGGGAGTCATGGTGCGGGCCCCTCTGGGATGGGTCGTGACATAGAATTTCTTGTTACAATGGAATTATTCACTCATTAACTTTGAATTTCATTAATCCTCTCCACCATTTCTTCAAAATACTTTATCATGAATGTTTTGATGATTTCTGGAACCTCTTGACTAGAAAAGCATCATCTGATTTATTTTAGAATGTTTGAAACATTCTAACTCCTAACATACTTTCTTTAATAAAACACTTTAGCATCACTATGAGTTTATCACTTAGAAAAGTTTTCTGATATCTTATTAAGGAAAAGTAAAACTTCCATAAATCAATAATTTATGCCACCAATTCTTCTCAATTAAATGATCTAAATCTATTTAAGATGAATAAAATACTATGAGTTTTATGAATATTCATTATGATGGTATGGGTTCAATTACTAAATAAAAAAACCTTAATTTTCAATGAGATTAGTTTTTAATAAAAACAAAAACATAGTTAAATAAAATTATCAAAAAGGTTATTCAAAGTTTTCTAGACTCATCCCTCTCATAAATTTATTTTGTAAACTCTTATTAGTAAATGAGATATTTTTATAATAAAAACAACTGAATTTGGTCCTCAATTCTACTATTTTGATGATAATATTTCACTCATGAAAGTTCTTTCACAATGATTTTTGTATATATATTATAACTACTAAAAGTTGTGTTCTTTCACTATATAGTACCTAAATAAACTAAAATATATGAAAGAAGAAATTTCAAATAAATTTCTTTTGGTAATATTTAACTGTATAGTAATGTTATTCAACTAATTTAGTATCTTCACACTATACATTGTATAGACCTAATTATGTAAGAGGATGATTCCCAATAGAATATACAGTCGAACTACCACATTAGATTCCTTCAAATAATGATTTTTATTATTTATTATTTGAAAATTTTTCCAACTTATTTTCTACTTTTCTTCTTAATTTTATATATTTTATTTAAAACCTCCAAATTTGTATCTACATGAAGAGAAATTGAATTTTTTATTTGAGGTACTTTGAAATTTATTCAAATATGAACATTATATAATTATGAAGAAAATATATGGGAAATAAATTTATCCAATATTAGGGAACCTAGTTAGCTCTGATACCAATTAAAGTTCTCAATAAACAATATAAAACACTGATAGGGATGGGTGAAGTAGTCTTCCTCTATTCTACCAAATTTAAATTTCTCATTTAACATTCCCTTATTTTTACTAAAATTTTTATCTTAGTTAATTAATATAGATCTTATTAATGTTATCTCTTCACACACCACAACATGAAATGAATAGAAGAAAAATAAAAAAATGAGGATTTACAAGGTTTAATCACAATTTGGGTACCTTATCCTTTCCATGTTTGCATCATGTTTCAAAACACATGATAATCACTAATATAGGTGATTGATTATAATAATAAGATGGAAATATTACTTCTCGGAAATATTTATGAGCTATTACATGATAGGTGTATCAAATTTACTTTAACATTTATAAATAAAAAAATCAATCTATCTATTGTTATTTATCCTTTAGATTTGAGGGATATTATTATAATAAATCACTCCAATATTAAATCTTGTATTATACTAGTAACTTCAATTCTTCAATGGTCCTCATCCAATAAATTTTATAATATATATTTATGTATAATTTGGATCTCACTACATCAAATATAGTAGATCTTCTTTCTCAATAAATGGGTCCTCAACTTCTATAATGTGATCAATAACTCAAAAATATATATTTCTTAGTCATATTTTATGATATAGAAATATTATTGGGTAAGGCTACAAATAAAATTCTTTTTCTTATCCTTATTCTCCTTCATCAATGCACATGATTTTCTATCATTTAATGATGTTGTATTTTTATTATTCATTAATAAAAAAGGTTTTTTCTAGGAATAATGATTTTGGAACTCTATTTGATCTTCAATTATAAGAATATAATCAAGAAAAAACAACATCAATTTTTTACACTTTATTAATTTTCTATTAATTTATATTCATAATATTACATAAATCATATTTTCCATATCTGAGAAAAGAAAGTACCTTCAATATTGGTAGATTTTTTTTCTCCATTTTAAGGAAGTGAAAAAAATATAAATATTCTATTCTCATTTAATTCAGTCAACATATGTTCACTCAATTTATATGTGATTTGGAATATTAATTTTCAAATCATCCAAAATATAAAAAATAAAACATCAAAAAACCTATATAAAAATATGAAATGATAATTCTACTATGTAATAGTATATCTATTCATGGAATGGGATCCATTCACTCAAAATAAATCTAAATTAATTTGTAATATTTTTTTCATTGAATAAAAACTGTGTAATATTCTAGTTTCACATATGGAAGTAACTTCCAAATATTCTTCATTATTATTAATTATACTAGATGAAAGACTCATACATTTCACATGTTACCATTTTAATAAGATTTAGTTACTATTATGATCTAAAATGATTATTAATAATTTCACAAATCCCAATTAGTAACACTTTTACAATAGTAGATAAATATTTTGATTCTCTTTTATGTTCAAGGCTTACAATATTTCAATTGAAAACCATATCGTAAGAGTAAATGAATCTTAAATTTATCAACATAGACATATTATTTTACTTTAATTATGAGTGATTCTTATGAAAGACTAGATTAATGTTATGCTGGGTCTTGCTGAATGTGCTTTTGAAAGTATAGATGACTCTTACATAGGGTCTTGGTGACCCTTACAGTTTAATGGGTATCTCCCCTTTTCCACATTTCACTCTTCAGAATAGCAATTAAGCTTACAAAAACTCTTTAAATTTATTTATGTCTCCTTAATTTATCTTAAATTACTCTTATATTATTAGGGTGTCTCTAGTTATTAGTTATATTCTAGATACACATTCATGATATGAATCTTATGAATCCATTAATTTACTCATTCAAATTATGGGTGTTTCATGAAACATTACCAGTTTTCTCTTTAGGCTATTGAAATGAGTCTTATATATTCATTAGTGTAATTATCGTGAAACCTCTAGATGTCTATTATAAACCTCATCCTTTATCCATTTTATACTTCCTAGATAACATGACTCTTTTGAATTGCATTATATTTTCTCAAACATTTACTCATGACTTTTTCAAGTTTCATATCGTACTTTAAATCATATATATTCTTTAAATAAATTGACATGATCTTATAGAATACTCATGTAATATCCATTTACTCTAAATCAACTAAAAATCCTTTAAATAATTTTTGAAACTATAAAAATATTTCAAAACCCATTTAATATAATATCTATGGTCTTGAAATATTTGAATACTAAAATTTAATAATTAAATAACATTTTTATGTCTCATAAATTCATCATTTGAATTCAAAAACATTCTAACTTCAAAAAATTTATATTCTTTAATGATTAAAACATCTATCATGCTCCCTATTCCATCGGTATATTCACAATATTACATCCATATTTTGAATTTTTTATCCAAGATCACGTGGTATTAAAATATAAAGCTCTCAAACTTATATAATTTTTTATAGATAGTGCTTCCATATTATTCTACACAAGTTATGAATCCCTAAAAAACATCTAATTAATCATCAAATATATATGTTTTCAACTATTTAATCTATTTAAATTAAAACATAAAATAACAATAGTGTCATCTAATTCTTCTTTTACATTTCTAATAGATGAATCCCAATTAATCATTAGGATATTCCATTATCACTCAACTCACATTTTGAAAATATTATTGAAAAACATACAATCAGAATACTTTGGGATATTTATAAACTTCCAGAAATTTTCATAGATGAAATCTATGATAATTAACAGTTACAAAATAGAACATTATAATGATGAAACTGAAAGAGAATATGTTTATAAGATAAATTTTTTTAGAAGATTAAAGATAAAGAGTTTATAACTTCAGAAAATGAATAAAGATAAAGAAAAAAGTGAATGCTATAGAAGATAAGTTTCAAAATTTTCACCCCTCACTATAGAAGAATAATTTTTTAGGACCTGAGAATATGTCAAAAACCCTATATTTTATGAGCTATATCAGATTAAACCAAACACAAAGAAGGAAGACCTCTACAATATATTTGTAGCCATGTTGTTCTAAATCGTTCAAGGAGAATATTCTTATATACACACAAGTTTTAACCACCATAAAACTCATTTAAATCACTTATTATGTCTTGGAAATGATAAAAAATATTATTTGGAAGTCACAGTGATACCCCCTTTTCATGGTATGATCGTAACTCAAAAATGATAACATTCGAAGAAGTGTGGCATGTGTTTTATGATTTATAGTGAAAAGGATACTGTCATATTTTTTTTGACCATATAAATTTATCAAAGAGAGAAATAAATGAGAGAATAATAATGAGATATTAGAAGGAAAATATCTAATGATCAATGGTGATTTCAATGAATTTCAAACTGAGAGAAATCTAAAGGATTTATACATTAAAAAATCACCATGTTTAATCTATTCCATATAGAATTGTCTCCCATTCACATAAAATACCCACTAATACCTATTTAAACAACTCGTTAAATCTTTTTTAAATGGTTTATTCCCACAATTATTTTAGTGTAGGGTTTCACTATTTTACAATTTTTAACTCCTTTCAAGTAATTTTAATATAGTATCTCACTTATCTCATTCACTTTCATATTTCATGTTTTTCCTCCACCATGAATCTCTAATATTCTTGTCGAAGATTAGATAACCTAATGATATATATTTCGGAGGTTTAAATAGTGTTTTTGAATCCATATTCTTTTTTTGTAAAGTCTTAATTACTTTGTAACAAGAAGGTGGGTGTATAATATATTGGTGTGTTGATTGTACATCATTTTAAGGTATATTCCATTTTCTTATTCCATTATATATGAAATAATATATCCATCACTTATCTCTCCTTACTATTAATATAATTTTGTTGGTTTTGTTGTTGATATGAAATGATATATGATGAAGACAGGTTTAGGATGGTCACACATAGTCTATGAATATGTGATTATCATCATTTACTATTGGAGGAGTTGAGACTTAGTGTATCAAAGAGATGTCCTAGGTGGAATAATCCACAAAAAACAATTTAGGGATAACAATGAATGTATGATGGATTAATTTATTAAATGAAATAAAAAACTTGTAGTTTATAATAAAGTAACCTATTTATCTAAACAACTTATCTGCTTCTTTCTTACTAATATTGTTTAAATTTAAACCCATACATGCATTCACAATACCCCTATTTTTTGCTTTTCATTATAAATATTTTAAAAAATATATATTAATAATTAAAAAAAGGTATAGTGAGTTACTAATAAAAATGATCCTTGAGAGATGAGCGTGGTCATCCAATGTGATGCACTAGAAATAATATATATTAAAATTTTCATGCCCCGTGATAGGAAGGTCAATAATATGTAACCAATATCAGGTATCGAAATAGATAACTTATTATATATTACACATTTTATAAATAAATTTTATTTTATTTTATTTTTTATAAAATTATTATTTATCTATTATTAATTACAATAAAGAACCATATTATTCATGGAACTAATACACCCTTGTGCTACAATAGGTTGTTTATTTTTCAAGGAGAGCACACATGTAAATGTTTAAGGACAATATATGAGAGATGATGGAAAAAAATTCAAATTATATTTGATTAACTCAAATTATAAAATTTATGATAAACGGATATATAAGAACAATACTAGTGTAAGATTTTTCCCCAATCACCTTTCATGTTGAGTAACCCAAGGAGACTGAGAAAGAACCATTGGAATACTTACTATCAAACCTCACTATACCATTTCTAGAGGAGATAACTGAAGTAGACATACTAGATAAAAAATATTTGGGTGATAAAAAATCATGGATATATACAAGAATAACTTTATAGATGTAATCTTTATTATGATTCTCCTATATTCATATAAGCACCCTCAACACTACATTTATTCTCTTTTTTCCTTGAGGGAAGACTCCATAGATGTGGTGATATTTGAAAAGAATGTAGATTATATTAAATAATTTCCTTTAGATATAAGAGAAAAAATCTAGGAGGAACTAGGGGAATAAGAATAGTTAATATTTGACACAAAAAAGGGAGATAATATATTTTCACACTCATTTATACCTTTTTTTAAAATTAATTGATCACAAACTCCCACTATTTTGAGTTTGCAGATTCATCCATCATTTGGAATGCTCTGGAGATTGATAAAGAATAATAAAATTAAACTTTTAAGGAATACATATAGCTCCCTAAGAACATTCAATATTTTAAAGAGGGAGTAAATGAAGAATAATAATTTAAAATGGATTTTCATAAGTAGAAAATGTTACAAGAGGACATTATTGAAGGGGAAGGATTTAATATTAATTTATCTTTTTTTAAATTCAAATAATATTTAATTGTAAATATAGTAATATTTTAATAAATATTTTGATGAAAAGATAGTAAATAAGGCCCTATATTTCAATGATGAAGAATCTAAAAAACAAGTTACATAATTTTCAGAGGACTTGTACCCACTACTACCCTAACTATGCAAGCCATAATTTAATAAAAAAATTGGTGGATATACAATAATCTGACCAAGGGAAACTATATAACTTGTGGATTTACATGATCACTTTAAGCAAAAAACTTGATAATTTACATAACATAAGCTATGTACCCCTTAATATTGGATATAATAACTGGAGCTACTAAGTTAGGGGTAGTAAAAACCTATTACCCACTTATGGGTTCAAATTAGGTCTTATTTCCATTTATTTTTTCCTTATAGTGATGTTTTCAATAAATTATTTATGATTTTTTTAATTTTTTAGGTTCTAGACAATGGTATTTAAGATCTTTTCTCAAGGTACTGAATATAAAACAAAAAAATATTTTATTTCTGTGACAGTTTATGTTTACTACCAAAATTATTCAGATTTCTAACTTCATGGATGAATAATAATATTTAAATATTTTTGAGTGTTAACCTATTTTAAAAGTTTTTGTGTAATTTATTTGTTAAAAAAATTTAGACTAAATTTATATTCATTACCATTTTTCACTCTTTATATGATTTTTTGATATTTTAATTTAGTTTTTATTTTAAAAAACGGATTTATAAATGAATATTTTTATGGAAATGTTTCCTTGACTTTTATTTTCCACAAAGATTTATGTGATGGATATTTTTTTGAAATCTATATCCATGAACACTAACCTAAGTTATTTTTCCATTCTTGAGTGGTATTAATGCACTATATTTCTTTAGTGTCATTATATGTTTAAGACACATCAATTATCCATTACCAATCTTCACTCTTAATATATTTTCATAATTATTTCATGTTTGAGTGCTGAGGAAGGGAATTTCTTTGGGATTCCCAAGGATGAATATAAATTTTGGGTGATTTGCGAGATGTGTTCCCTATTTTTATAAATTTAAAAGGGAATGATCATGAGTTATCCTCATATATTGAACTTAATTTATATCACCCTATTCAGCTAAAAAAGATAGAAAAAAGGGATGAAATAAAAGAAAAAAATATGTAGATGAGATTGAATTTTTCAATATGACCAATAAATAAATCCTAAACATAATTAAGTATGGGGGATGAATCATCCTAACATTAATATAATATTTACCCTTAAAAAATGTGGGAAAAAGAAAAAGAAAAAGTCAGAGTAGAATATGGATGAAATCATTCAATGAAATTATCATTTGACTTATATCACATGTCAAAAAAATAGCGTGTATAAAAAAATCTTATAAGGGCTATTAGGAATTAACTTTCAATCATTTGTTTTGAGTATTCATGCACTGTATTTTTGAGTTAAAAATACCAATTTTTACCTTATTTCTTAAATTCATTCTCCCACCAACCCTTAGACAACAAAGTTACCTTAAAAAATATCTTATAATTAAATATATTTTTAAATATCATGGTGTAACACCAAACTAATTAATAATTTATTTTCATTGAATAATATATTTTTTGGAATGTGGTATATGAAATACCAAGATTTAAATAAACTATGATATAGTATTAATATGTTATTATAAAAATATGACCATTATAAGAAATCAATTAGTTTTAAGAGAATGAAAAGAAGTAACCACATTATGAAATATATATATATATATATTGATGTTTTATTTATTACAAATACACTGATTAATTTTTAGGGTATATGAACTCACTTTTTTATTGATCAAATAAGATTACTCAATATAGTTTTTATAAATCTGTTTTATGTTCGTGAGGAATTTTTGTCAAAAAAAATCATGTTAACCACTATTGATAAATGGATTAAATGAAATTTATAGATCATATATTTAACAGTATAAATTATCATTCATCTATTTGATACTATTAAACAATGGATGAGTATAAATTCAATATATACTTAAAATTCATTTTCTTCAAAAATGGGTTTTTTTAATATTTCGTACTGATATTATGGTTAATTTATGAAACTTTCAGAAATTTAATATGATTAAATGTTCATAATTTTTTAAATCAACATTTTATAATATGACTGAAATAACTCAATATTTTTCTAAAAAGGGTTTTTGGATGAATAGTGAAAATATTGGCTTTTCAAAAACTGTTATATATTTTCTTTTAATGAAAGTTATTTCAATGTTCAACTTTGTTTTTATTTGTCTTAAATTTATATAAGTTTTATTTTATTAAATATAATATAAGCATTTTTATGGGATTTGTTTTGGCTTAGTCCATAAATTCTTTAATTTAATAATCAAAAATCATGTTGATGTTATTTCTAACATATCTTATGTTTTATGTAAGATAATTATTTTTCCATAAAATACTTGAAATTTTAATACATATTTAATAAAAAGTAAATCCATGATAGAGTAAATAATCCATAAGTCTGAGGAATGTGAATTTTACAAAGTACCCGATCAAGGGTGTGATAGATGCATTGATCACCCAATAATCAGATTGACCCTTGAAGGTATATGAAAAAGGAATCAATAAACCATAAGAAAAGTAGAGCGACCACATATTGTATATCTAGAGACTGCCAAGATCAAGTCATTAAAAAAATCATGGATTGACTGCATGGAATGTATGATCAACCGCGTGAGAAAAATTGAAAAAAAAAATAACTCCTACCTCAGGTCAAAATCTCACAAAATAATGGATCAACTTAATGTTTACTATTAATAAATTGTGTAATGATTACGATTTTGAAAATCTATTCAAACATTAATAATACACCTATCAATATAACATTAGAGTAAGTGACCATATATGAAAGATAGACTTTTCACAATTGACGTCAGGACTAGAGATACTGACTATGGTTAGAAGTCATAGTTTCTCAAATTGTTGGATCAATCACAAGTGTAAGTTATCAACCATAAGTACAAGTTATCCTTGATAATTTCAGGTTATCGGCCATAAGTTTATGTAATTAACTATATGGCCTATAAATTAATCAAAATATAATTATTGGAAATTATATAATTGATAGTGGATGTTGACATGGAAACATTATAAATACCATACTTAAAAGTAAGTGTTATAATATTTAATATATTAACTATACTACTTTTATTAGAAGAATTAATTTCCATCCATAAGAATATAATGAGTCTATATTTCATACTAATGTATAAGGGTTCTTCATTAATTATTTTTCAATAACTATTTTTAGATAAAGCTTATGATTTTAAAAGTCAAAAGATGCGTGACGTGAAGGAGAGAAACAAAGAGATATCAAATTTTTTTCATGAATGAAAACGAAAAAACTTATGTTATCTTTAAAACATATATAACAATTTATTCTCTCCTAATATTCAATGAAACATTAGATAACATCTTATTGTCTTTTTATATCATTTTTATAGCAAAAGAAAAAATCAAGAAGCCTAGATTCACCTATAGAACAATCGAAATAATATTTTTACTATATTTAATTATTTCACATCTCTTACTCTATTTTCATAATTTTAGAGTTATGTGTGCTTTAAACTATATATATTTTAACTTAACAGATCATGTAATGTACTAGAGGTTGGTAAAAACAAACTCTCTCATTACTTATATCTAAAATTCCCTAAAGAACTATGGAAGAGGCTGTGTATCCTCTAATTCCAATGTGAAGTTATTTATTTATTATTCTCTCATGTATAACTATGGAAAGGGATCTGTATAGCCTAGATAGCCTCATCTGATTTTGTGTATAAAACTTGATCTAGGTTTTGGATCAGTTTATTTCATTAAAAAAATGATTTTATTATATGATTTCTAATTAGAAAGGACTATGCCTTTTCTTGAGACAGAACCCATTTTTATTCCACAATATACCTTTCCTTTTTTATACTATGTTATTTTTAAAAAAAATATTTTTTTATTTTCAAAACACAATTGAAAAACATAAATTTTATAATTAACAATATTTTTGGATTTATATATGGTTTTTGATATAAGTAAATCTCTTTCAAAATATAAGAGAGTTATAAACTTGTTTTGATGAAGTTGTGATCAATCTTCTAAGAAGCATCTCAAAAGATAAAATTATATAATTATACTTTTTTATTATACTTGGGTGTATTTTATAAATCATATTTATTAAGTTTTAAATAATTTTTGAATTTTTTTAATAGGAAACTAAATTCATCCCCTCTTGAGTTTTCTACTCTAACTAACATTTTGTTTTAAATGCGTTTTTTACTTATTTTTTTAACATTTTAACTATGATCTAGTTTTTTTCTAAAATATATAAATTTATATTAATAATAAACATTTATCTTATGTGATAATAATAGATAAGAGATAACTTTGACTATATGGCCTCCTTATCTTAATGGCATGGATTGCGATGAGTGGAAATAAAAGTAAAAATTCACACTGAAATCATATGATTTGATATTCGGATAGTAATCATGGAAAAATCTAGAAAACCCAAATCTTCATTTGCTGAATGTAGTGATTCCACTAATTCCACATATTATTATAATTATGAATATATGAATTAATTATAATATTAATTAGGAGAATATGAGTGTAATATCATATTCACATATTTTACATCATTTTAAATCTGGGACACAATTGCTTCTTCAAATGAAGGAACGTAAAATGTTAAAGAAATGAATTTGGGTACTAATACCATTAAATACGAAACCTTTTGGATAAAAACTAATGAATCCCATTATGATATTCATGTAAAATTCAATGAAATTGTTAACAAAATTCAAGCATATGGGAATAAAATTAAAGATAAAGATATAGTTATGATACTTCTGTGATTCATACATGATAGGTGGAGAAGATCCTTTATTTCCATTAGAGAACAACATGAAATAAGTTAAATTCTAGTTAAGGAGATTTTTTGATAGATCCTGATGTATCAGGGGGAACTGAATGTGAACAAAGAAGAAGATGAACCTTAATGAAAATCAGTTATTTTTAAGACTTTATATTCAAAGATAAAGGAGAAAATCAAAGAAGATAGCTCAAGTTATAATGAATAACCTTTGTAAAGTGAAGAATAAATATATCACCTATCCAAGAGATTTAAAAATTTCTACTGGAATAAGAAATTCTTCAATACATAAAATTATGGGGAAAATATTAAAAATATAGAATTGTAAATAATATAATCAATTAGGTGAAGTGAACTACTTTGAAAGAAAAAGGAAACATTCAATGAAATTAATGAAAAATATAAATGTTTAAATAAGAACATTAGTTTATTAGTTTATATTAAATAATATTATAATATAGATAAATCATTGAATGCATAGTAATTAATAAAAAATAATGAACTCAAAATTTCTAATGATGATCTCAAAAAAGATCATGAATGTTTTAAAAATTGTTGATAAATTTATACCAGGATGTATGGTAAATAGAACACATAAAAGTATACAACTAGGATTGGTTTCCAATATGGTATAGATAGAATTAATAAAATAAAACTATACCATATTCAAGATCATACAATTCTATAAATAGTTCATATTATTTTGGAAGAAATAAATATTTTATTTGTAAATGTATTAAGTATTTTTATGGTAGACATCTTAAACAACTATAGATTCTATAATATTTTGTTACAAACATTTCTGAACCCAAGAATGTATAGGTACCAAAATCATTTATATTTTGATTTTAATGTTGGAAACCTAATTGATGAGTACTGGTAATAAATAATGGTATCTAGATAGTAGATGTTCCAGAAATACATCCAAGGACTACTAAAGATTTATATGTCTTATCAAGGTAGAAGGTGGATATGGTACATTTGGTTATAACATAGAAGGAAAAATAATGGAACTTGGTCAAATTGATATTTCTAGTAATTTTTTTCTATAGTATTATTAATATATGTGTTAAAATATAGTCTATATATCATCTGAAAATCGTGCGATAATTTTTTTCATATCTTTTTTAAAAAATATTATTGAATTATTTATGATTCTAAGATTTATTTAGTTTTTAGAACTTTGTCTAATTATAATTCTTAATTAGTTGGTTGAATTTATTTATTTTACAAATATATTTATTTTTTAATATATTTTAACAAGGATTCATTGCAATAGAATAATTGACTAGGCCACTTCAACATTCACTGTCTTAGAAAGATAACTATGAAATGTTAATTTAAGGAGCTTCCTAAACTATAATTCCCAAAAGAAAAGGTTTGTAACCTATATTAAAAAGGAAAACATCATACGATCTCATTAAAACCAAATAAAGATGTCCAAACTTGTTAACCCCTATAGTTGGTTCACATATACATATTTGGACCATCAAGAGTGACTAGCTTAAATGGGAAGCATTGTTATTATGTTATAGTAAATGAATTTTCTAGATAAACCTATTTATTATTTCTATATCACCAAACTACATCCTTTTCCGATTCTGAAAAATTTGAAAATATATATAAAAAATATTGGTGGACTTACTATTAAGACATTAAGGAGTGATCATGGACATGAGTTTGAATATTAATACTTTGAATCTGTTTTCTCACAACATGGATACAATCTCTAAATTTCATCTCCTAAGACACAAAAATATAATGTTTTTGTAGAAATATGGAATAAAAATCTTAAAAGGATTTCCCAAACTATAGTTAATGAGTGTGATTTTCTTGTTTAGTTTAGGGAAGAATATATCAACACAAATTTCTATATAATAAATTTGGGTTTCATTATAAAACTTTTAAATAAAACTCCATATGAGTTATAAAATAAAAGAAAACCAAAGCATTATTAATTTAGAACATTTTTCTATAAAGTCTTTATTCTCAACACAAAAGTGTATTTTGAAGATTTTTCCTCCAAAAGTGATGAATGTTTTTTATTTTCTTATTTACCAACTAATAAATCATAGAGATTGTTCAATAAAATAAAACTTTTTGGAAGAATATGCACATGTCGTATTTGATGAAAAAAATCAATATAAGACTAATACTTTTTTTGAAAACAATGAGAATGATCTTTAGAACTACAATATCAATTAATCAACCAGGCCTAGTGATATTTCTATGAAACCCACAATAGAAAAATCCCCCATTTTTGAGGAATTGTTTGAATCGAAAACTAAAGAAGAAAATTAAGTAACAAGTAATTCTAACCCTATATCTATTGAGACTATAATTACATATATGTTTTAATTTTAGATATTGATACATTAAAAATAACTATAACATATCATAGAAACTAGGTTAAACATCAATCTTTGTTGTCATATCTTGAAAAAAATCATTCACTGAAGTATTAGATAATGAATTTTGGATAATGAGTATACAGGAGGAATTAAGAAAGTTTAAAATAAATAATTTCTAGAAACTAGTAAAAAGGCCTAAATAATTCCTAACCACAGTCACTAATTTGGTGTTTAAAGATAAAGTTTATGGGTTTGGAACTATAGTTATAAATAAAGCTAGAATAGTGGTACGAAGGTGTAATCAAGAAGAAATTATAGACTATGTAGAAACCATTTCACCAGGTGAAGGACATAAAGTCATTTGGATTCTACTTTCTTATATATTTAAAATAAATATATAATTATATCTATTGTATGTTAATATTTAAATTATAAATGGATATATTATTGAGGTTGTTTTTGTAGAACAACCCCCTTGATTTAAAAACCCTTATTTTTTAAATCATGTTTTTTAATTAATGAAATCACTTTATTGTTTAAAAAAGATCATGATGCTTGGTTTGATAGGATCAACACTTTTCATTTTTTTAAATTTATTTAAAAAATCTTTTTATGATCCAAATTAATTAATTGATAGAACATCAAAAGATTTATTATTTGTAAAAATTTATTTTAGTGATATTATTTTGGATCTTCAAAAAATTATTTAGGCACTGAATTTTAAAAACCACTGTAGAAAAAAATTAAAAATGATTTTTATGGGTGAAATAAATTTTATTGTTATTTCAAAAATATTTCAAAATTAATAATGATTTTTATTCAATAAAATAAAGTACATTAATGATCTTTTAAAATGATTTGACCTGGATAACACCAAAAGAAGTGACACTCCAATGAGTACCACCTATAAACTGGATCTTGATGAATATAGTAAATTATTTGATTAATCAACTTATAGAGGTATTATTGGTATTTTACATAACCTAATAGATATATGGACTGATATTATGTTTACTGTTTACAATTTTTTTACTGTTTTTAAGTGAATCCAAAATAATCACATTTAACTTTAGTCAAAGGAAATTTAAAATACCAAAAAAATAATACCAATTTTAGATTGTTTTGTTGTAGAGAACATATTTTTGATCTAATTAGTTATTTCAATAAAAACATGGGTAGCTGTATGTTATAAAGAAATAGAAACTTTGGAACATGTAACTTCTTGGGAAAGTCTCTAGTCTCATGGTGTATTAAGAAACAAAACTTGGTTACATTTTCTATTACATAAGCAAAATACTTAGCTTCAGGCAGTTACTGTGATCAAATTATATTGAGGAAACACACATTACTAGATTATGGATACCAATTCAAACACATGCAAATAAAGTTTCATAAGAAAAGTTCTATTAAAATTTCTACGAATCATATATCTCTTTCATGGAAAAATTACATCGATATACAACATAAATTTTTGAGAGATAATTTTCAAAAGGGGGATACCACTCTTAAATTCAATAGCATAGAAAATTAGTTTGATGATTTTTTAAAAGATTCCGAATTATGAGAGATTAAATTATGTCAAACATGAATTAGGTATGATAAATTTTTTTAACTTTTTTTATTATAAAATTTTAATTATTTATTCATATAATTTATTCTTATATCAATTATTTACATAGTTATTTAATTTTAAAATATATCTTATGGGTTTAGAAAAATATTAAACAATTTTTTATAGTCCCACACATTACTGTTCAGAAGGACCTAAATTATTGAAATGAAAAATCAAAAATTGAATCATCACACTCTTTTTTAATCTGAACAAATCACTATTTCAAACCCCTTATTGAATCCCTTATTCATGAAATCCCATGCTTCCTTATTCCAAAATTATAGT
Source organism: Viscum album (assembly GCA_963277665.1). Taxonomy (NCBI): domain Eukaryota; kingdom Viridiplantae; phylum Streptophyta; class Magnoliopsida; order Santalales; family Viscaceae; genus Viscum; species Viscum album. The sequence goes on along the minus strand of OY728133.1, from coordinate 1,411,012,045 downwards.
CATATGTAGTTGAAATGAATATATATTTTAAATAATATGATCTAAAATCATTTAAAATAGGGAAAATGAGTTCAATAAAATAATGAAAGATTAAAAAATATCATATCCATTCTCATGAAGTCATCCCAGAGAAAGAAGATTATACCGAGAGGTTCAGGATAAGTTTTTCATTGATTTTTAAATCCTTTATTTATCAGTTTTAGATGAGTTAGTTCTCGGATGAATGTCACTACTTTTATACACACCAAATAAAATAGTTTTACCTAAACATGAAGTTTGAATATAAGGATCATAAATATGTTATTAGGTATTTTATTAACCGTCAATAGTGTGATTATACTCCAACCTTTTGTGTGGATTGTTTAAGAGTTCCACATGTTGGAGAATTTAATGACTATCAGAGTTTGTATCATATGAACCATCCCGGATTTGAGATTTATAATGAACTAGAAGAGATTATATATGTCTAAAATTATGATAAAACAAGTGAAAATGATCGTAGTTATTAGTTTGGGATTTTTTTGAAGTTCATTCAGCACATTAGATACCCTTTTAAGGGTGACTTTAGATCAATAAGGTATCAAGATATTTTTATTCTATAACCAATGGTTTATAGAGTTTAGACTAGTCTTCCTAGGTTCTTTATATGGAATATAAATTATTTAAATAAACCTTATTTGATATTTAATAATATTCCATACGTAAATTCTATTTCTATAATGATTGAGTAGAAAAGATTAGTTCTTTTTAGAGTAGAGAGATTTGTGTTATCTATTTGTGTTTATTTAAATCAAACCAATTGAAAATGAATTAATATCAAATGGAATACTAGGGAAGTGATATAGATAGCTCATAAAGAAAAAGTTTATGAGGGATTAAATTCAATATTGAATCCCACTAGACTGAGGGATCTCATTGATTCTATTTTGTAACTAAATGATATTGTTAAAGATAATTACTCTTCTAACAAAGGTGATTCTCAATAAAAATTTTATTTATATGAGGAAACATTAATAGATTATGAAGAGATAATTTATTCCTCTCTTTCTCATGAATTTCAAATGATTTTTGAAATTCTATTTGAATCTGCAAAATAACATAAAATTACGTTGATGGTTGAAATAATATGAGGAGTTATAACTCCTAAGTAGGAAAACAATTCCAAGATATATTCTATTTTTAACTTCTATAAATATCTCAAAATGTTATTAGGATATTGATTTATTATATTAGATTTTTATCATAATGCAGATAGGGGGAGCTCCCATATTTTATTCCACACTCTCCAATAAAAAATCCTATCTAGAAAATCCATTATTTGATATGGATGTATATTTTCCAATAATTATAAGTGATAAAGATAAAAAAGATGATAATGATGATCACCAAATCTAGAAGGACCACCCATCCCTATTTTTTTAAAAGATAAATAATCTATTGTACTAGATACTCCGACACATATTCCAAAATGACCAGTCAGACATGAGTCTTTTGAGGATCTTTTGATTTTTTTAGTCACTCCTCCCACTCCAAGAGATGTACCTAAAAACCTTGACCTAGAAGAACATAATTATGATTATTTTACTAGGACATAAGTGGTTTCCCTGAAAGATTAAAAGGAATAATAATATTATTCTCATAAAGAAATAGATAGATTATATGAGATTTTCTCTCCCAAGGAGGAATCTTGTAGAAAACCCCATGAGTTAAATGACTCTAGTGCTTCCTCCTCTTCTCATTATATTTCCCTTACTTTATAATCTGCTCCATCTCATTCTATTCCTACTTTTATTCAAAAAGATAAACCTTCTTCTACTCAACCTTTAGTGACCACCTCTATAGTGTTCATACATGTTAAGAAATATGTTATTGAATTTTTAATGAAACTGATATTTACTATCATTTGGGATAATAATTGGGGTAAATATGAGGATATTACCTACACTATTTAGAGTGAAGTGGATCAAATAAATCTAATTTTGTTTCTAAAGATATATCATATGTATCTTGAGATGTATACACTAGTGAAAATTAATCCTTTTCATGTCAGTTTTCTTTATTTGTAATGATGGTTAATCGGTGATGTTTTTATATGGGATGTTCTAAATACGCTTGTAACATTGGATAAAAATAACAAATATTTTAAATATTATTTTGAAATTTTTACATCTATTAACTAAAAATGATGTTAAAAATATTCATCCACATTGGTTCACTGAAATAATTGATGTAGAAGAAATATTTTTACATTGGTTATTCAACAACCAACATGAAAGACCAGAGATAATAAATCTTTCACATAGATTATTTAAAATAAAAAATTAAAGATAAATAAGATAGTTTTTTCACATTGTTTATAGAATAATAGAAATTATATATTAATAGTAAACCCTTATACCATGTTGGTTTTATAAAAGAACCAATGTGGAGAAGTTTTTTTACTTTAATTATGTGATAAACGATGTAAAAAATAAATTGTATTGATTTCTCATGTTTGTTATCAAATAGCCAACATGAAAAATATATTTTTAATAATTTAACATTTATCCCACTTCCCTAGTAGAAAAAATCAGAATGTTTATAGAAAAAAATAAAATAGCAGAACTATTAGAAAAATAACAAAACACATCTACTTTCTACTTTCTTGTTTACAATATATATTAAAAATAAACTAAAATAAAATAAAAACCAATGAAATGATTCACCCATTCATTTTTTAAGTTCCTCAACTCCTGTTCACTGTAAGTATAAGGTCCATCAAAATTCTACAAATTATAATTAAATCATCTAACTTGTATGTATATTGAATTAATGTAATGAGATAAAATAGAAAATCTTATAAATAAATATTACCTTATTGAACTTCATAGATATATCAATAGATGTTATTTCATACATAAATATTAAAACATAGTTTCCAAATTCTTGTATGCCTTCTTGTTTTTGAAATTTTTGTTTAAAAGGAAAATTCAATTCGAAAAAACATTTATAAGTAATATATATAAAAGTTTGTAATTGTAAATGAAAATCATTTTTTCTTTTACATATTTGATCGTGGTTCTCTTCTTTCATGTTGTCTCTCTAAATAAATTTCATTCCCTATTTGAAAATAATATTAATAAAATTAATTTAATTCATTATAATATAAAAAATAATTAAAATACTCAAATTTACATGATCATTACATTCATAAAATCATCTCACACTTTTGCATGGATAGAGAAAAACTAGTAAAGTTTATTCTCTCTTGAATTAAAAACACCTAACATCCAATTTCCACTAATATATAATAAAATTTAATGTTACTTTTAGTTTTTTAAGTGATATAAAACAATTTTTCAGAAATTTGTTTCATAATCCTAAAGATATGGAAAAATCCAATACTAAATAATTGCAATATTCTGAAATATTTTAGCAATATAAAATTTTATTTCTGCATCATTAATTTTCCTAGATAATGGTGAAAAAAACTATGTATCCATAAATCCATGTACATATGTTTTTTCATGAAATGTACAAACTATATAAAGATACCTAATACCAAAAAAGTCCTAAGTATAAATTTCCAATAAATTTAATGAATGAATTTTTTTTGTTAATTGACTTACATGGAAAAAGTATACATTGTGTTGATTACCAACTAACATGTAGCTCTAGTATCCATGAAACCATTTTTTAAAATCCAAACATTCATTACATGCCCAAAAACACTATATTTAATTGAAATCTCACATACAACCAAATGGAAATTTGGATATCTTGACAATCTATAAAAACTAGTAAAAATGTATCTGAAGTCATAACACTTTGTATATTTCTTTTATATATAGTAATTATTTACCTTTAAAGTATTCCTGTAAAAATTAGATAAATATATAAACATTAAAATTAATTAAAAAATTTAATAGAAAAATAAAATAAAAGATAAAATATACACATACTTCTAAGGTGATATATTAAACAAGTCTAGATGGATAAGAAAAAAAATTGCTGATACTTTTTACGATAGTGTTAATATCATCTATAAGACATGGTATTATTATTGAACTATCTATAATATCACGTATATTTTCCTATGATGATATATATCTATTTTTTAATGATGAATGGTGTTGACTAAATAAAATTTCATCCCATATGAAACAATATATTAGGGATCATAAACATATTACAGACAATAACTAGGAATCCCTGGAGGAGGGGGCATAGGAATATGATTATAAGGATTGGGGACTACAATTATAGATTTATGAGTATGATAATTTGGAGTGGGATCTACTGGAAGAGTTGGAGTAGGTGGAGGAATCAGATCAGCAGTTTGAAACTATCTTGGAATGTCTTCAAACATCACTTGTACCGAAGCTCTGATCCTTTCCTCCATCACCACATAAATATCCTAAAATTATGCTTTCAATGAGTCTATTTGTTTTTAAACATCATCTATTAGAGAATATTTATGACAATAAAACACTTCTTATATTGATACAACTGCTAGGTAACCTTATATATGACCTGTTTATTTAGATTTCCTAATGTTGTAGCTAAAATATCCTACCTACATCAGCTATAAAGACCCATTGTGTGCTCTTCTCATCATGAAAATCATGTTTGGAATACTTCAAAAATTCCGTAAATAATCACAATATATAAATTATTGATTTAATATAAATAAAAAACATCTTACAATTCTCTTTCATACAACCCTCAACTCTTTTGTAAGATATTGTATTTTTTTTCTCATCTAATCCTTCTACCATATTTCTTGTATTTTAAGGGGAGAGTAGGGGAAACCTCTGCTAAGCCTAAAGAATCAGACCTTATTTTTTGAAAATTTTCATCTTTTATGTGATCTTCTTGTAATTTTCATCCTCTTTGAGATAATGTGTGAGGGTATAAATTTCTATATTGGATCTTCTAATGATATCTCCTATATTTCTATATATTAAGAGTAAATAAATAATTAATAAGATAATTATAATAAAAAGACATCAAAAGGTAAGATTGCACTTACCAAAAATGATTCTCCTCATATTATTTCAATAAATTCACTACAAATATCTTTAATTATAAATGGATAAATATGTCATGTATTTTATTTTTTTTTCTATACGTAAAAATGAATTCTAATGTGAAGGTTGATTTTAAAACCCTCCATATCTTAGCGGCCAATGATAGACATTTATTCATAACCCATAAAATATTAGGTATATCATATGTCATTTGATAAGATGTGTGAAAACATATATTACTATTAACATTTCCATATAAATAAAATAATAACAAATAATCTTACCAAAATAGCCTCCCACACGTGGTATATGGTCACTTTTTCAACACTTCTGCAATTATCTATTAAAATATTAACTTTACCTTTAGCCTATACTGATAAATAAATCAAGAATTATTTTTCATTTAGAGATCTTGGAATATCATTATCATCAAACTCTACTAATATCTTTTGGTCCTAACTATATGAAAGAAATAATTTTGCTAATTTTGTGATGCCACGTTTAACTACCCTTAAACTCTTTTTCCTTGTGGTAGTTAATGTCGCATATAAGTAAGGATGATGAGACTCATCAATAGGATCATGTGTTCTTTATTACCCAATGGTATGAGCATGATCATATCCATAGGTATGTGGTTGATCAGATTATTCATCTTCAATTATCTTAAAAATCAATTGAAAAAACCATTAGTAAACAAAAATAAAAATACAACTATTACATACAAATGTAAATAAAAATGAAAAATTTTCAAACAAAATTTAAACTAAACATTAATTTTTTTATTAATTTTTTTATAGTTCAGTAATATGGTAAAAACAATTATGAGAGATTAAATGATATATAAAAATGAAATAAAATTCAAAAATTCTATGTTAATAGTAAAAATGTTCCAACCTAATAAATAATTTTACAACATTTTTTTTGAATATACTGTTATATAACTTTTTTGTCATATTAAATTTAAAATAATTATTTTTTTAAAAAAATGTTATATATAAGTTATGTATCATTAAACATGGTTAACATAAAATAATAATATAAAAAAATAAACTTATTGGGGACAATATGAATTTTGATAAAGAAAATAAAAATAAAATATCTAACATTCTATGAAATTTTAAAAAGTAAACAAGAAAAAAACTTATGTTACCTTTATATTAGGAATGTAATAAATGATTTTTTCCCAAATTCATTCACCATAACAATTCTATATGGCACAAAAAATGTCTTCGACATAAGAATTTATATTATTTGTTAATATTTCTATCGAAATAGGGGAATCACATAAAACAACATTTTTTCATGTTTATCATCACTAAAATATTTTTTCATTCCTTGTAAAACAATATAACACTATATATCATATTAATAAATAACATAGAAGTTTTTTTTCATGTGTATCCTTGATAAAAGTATCAATTGTGTATTCAAATTTATTCAGATTAACTAGTTTCATTCCATACTCATCATGTTTGAAACTATTGTTTCCGATAAACCATTTTAATTTTAACAATGGAACTTGAAATTTAATGTAACCAACCTCCCATATTTCTTCAATGTCTACATAATATGAACATGATGTAGAGATTGGTATTTTTTATTCAGCACCCAAAAAATACATTGCTTATTGCAAACACTAATACACTACTATTCTGAATTTCACTTCTATTGAGCTGATATTTTGTATGAAAATGTATACCCATTAATATTATACCCAAACCATGTTATAAAATTTAAACTAGGAACTCCCAATAACGATCAAAATATTTCAGTTACATATAATCTACCATGAACAATTTCATTAAACCATGGAAAAAAGTTTTTTTACGCTCCTTAAAAATCAACATATCTTTTTTTCTTTAGATAAAATTATTTCACCACAAGAATATTAATTTTTATATATAGTTGATCATAATATATTTTATTCAAAATATATAAATTTAGCTTCTTTATCTCTTCACATGTCAATTTGTTTACTTTCAAGACACAAATCCCATTTCCCCTATAATTATCTAATTAATGAAGAGATGTCAGCAAAACGATGTGCTTCACTGTAGACAAGTACCATGTGAAAAACTCTTAAACCTATTTATAAATATAATTTTCAATAAAAGAGGCTTCAGGTCAATTTTGATTCATACCATACCCCTTTAATATCTTCATATACCTTTCTAAAGAATACATCCAATGTATATATACTTGTCCACAAATATTTATTTCTCAAACAAAATAAACTATTAAATGCACCATGATATCAAAAAAATATGGAGGAAAATAAATTTACTATTGGAAAATTATATAAACCAATTAATTCTCAAATTTCATCAAAGCATTTAGACCAATCATCTTATTACAAATTGAATTAAAAAGATAACACACCTTCATAATAGTCATTATGATATATATGGTCAATATTACCTAAAATTAAACTGGTAAGAGCTATTTCATCGTCATGTGAAAATCATCAAATTTCATACATGTTAACATAAAAACATTTCAATACACAATTTTTTTTAGATTTTTAGAATTTCCATGTGGAATCTTGGCATCATAAAGTCAATGAAAAAATATATTCTTATCATTCGTGGATAATGTATAATAAGTTTGGGGGATGAATTTTCACCTTCCATGAGAAGTATGAGCTAACTCGAAATGAATTCCAATTGAGAATAAGTACAATCTTACATTAAAACCATCTTTAGTATTTACTTTGTAATAATGTTCCAATCAATCAATCAACGATATTATACTCCATGTGTATCACATCAATGTTATGTTTCAACTCATTATATCTCCAATATGGAAGGTTAAAAAATATTTACTATTTTATCCAAATATTTTTATCATTACCAAAACTATGTTTCTTTTTGAATGTCACATTAATTTTTTACACCCTCTCAAAATAATGATCATTAGAAAGAGGTTTTGGAGCACTAAAAAAATTCATATGAATCATTGAATTACTTTCTTAATATTCTATAAGAGTGATCCATAGAAAAAACATTTGATGACCCAAGTATTCATGTTTTTCTCCCATGATGTAGTTGATAATATGAAGTTTTTTGTTCCCAAATTTGACAAGATTTATTCCCCTTAACATTACATCTCAAAAAATTTCTATATAATAGAAAATCAATTATTTTGAACATAATAATTACATATAGTTAGAAATATTCCATTTTATAAGAATCATACAACCAATACCTCCTCTTAAAAAGTTTAAAATATTCTATTAAGCGTGTTAATAAAAAAATAATATAATTTTCAAGTTTTTTTGGTCTAGAGAACATTAAGCTCAACATGAAAAATTTTAAATTCATAAAAAATTTAGGAGATAGGTTGTAAACTATCAATAAAACTGGCCACAATCTATGTGTACTTATAAGGCCTTTATATGGATTCATTATGTCCTTGCACTTTACAAGTATGATATTTATAACTTCATTTACAAATATCTGAAAATAGTGATCAATTTTCTTCCACTATGTACTATTAGCTGGATGCTGTAATTTTCCATAACATATCCTCTCATCTTCATGCCATCTTAACCTTTTTAAACATATGAATTTGTGAATAAACCTTACAAATGGGGAATTATAGAAAGATTCCAATTTTTTTTGGATGGGGTCTCTATAAATACTAAATCAACCTGTGATTTTAATTTCAACTTATACCATGATGTACCACATTTAAGAAACTATGGTAAAAATGCATATTCTTTCTTATATAGAACACATTCAATCAGGAGGACATGTTTTTACATATAACCTCATACCATGGGAATAATAGTTTATTCACTTTATTATATAATTCTGAAGATCATTTTCTTTAGGACTAATTTCTTTCAACAATTATAGAAGATCTGTAGAACTCTTTTCACTCCCTCTATGATTTGACTTTAGTTTAATCAATCATAACACTATCGATAAGATCATAAATTCCATACAACCCAGATATAATGTTTTTTTAGAATTACCATATAAATGCCCAATTTTTTATCTTTCTCATTACCCCTAATTCAATATAATGAAACATTTCATCAAGCTGATCATATTCATCATCTTGTAAACCATCATCATCATTAAATCTGAAATTCTATCCAGTTTCACCATGAAAAATGTAAGGGCTATAACTCAAATTAAAACCATGAGAAACTAAATTATATTTTGTCTCTATTTTTTTCATCTTCTTCAAATTTAAACATTTCAGGAATGGATATAGAAACATATCATTTTTAGGAAATATTTGTTTAGAAAAATCAAAAAAAAAATCAAAACCTTCATCATTTTCATCAACTATTTGAGGTTAATTATTCAAACTTTGATTCATTATTATCTATAAGAAATATGAAATGTAAATATAAAAAACAAATATCTTTTTAAAAGTGTATATTAGTGATAAAATCGATTTAGAGGTGGATATAATAGATCTTTTCAATTATAATCATGTTTTTAAGTTAATATAAGGTAAAAGTTTCTAACAATATTAATTATAATATGATTTTAAATACCATAATAAATTTCCAATAATTTCGATGGATATAATACATTCAACCATAAAATAATGATTAATATTACCTATCTATAGAACATAATTGATAAAATATTCATAATCCTAATATATCATATTGAAAACAGGATAAATAAATTGTATTAAAAATGATTTCCAAAACTTTGATCTCAATTCATAGTCAAAAATAAGTATGGTGGGGTAATTAGAGTATATATCAAGAGGATAATAAGAAACATTAAGGGGTCTTGACATTGATGAAAATGAAATTATAATATAATTATAAAATTACATTGAAATATAAGAAGATATTACATTTCAATTTCTTATTAACCTTTATTACAAAGGAACTAATTTATAAATTATTTATATTAAAAATTATAGAAAAATAAATAAAACCAAGTAGTGAAATATTAGAAGGAAAATAGAAAATTTCTATGAGAAAATTAATTCACATGGAATGAATTAAAAAAATATATTCCTTTAAAAATTAATATTTTAAAAAATTAATATAACCATATAAAATTATAAAAATATTTCAAATGATATCCATAACATAATATATAGAATATAGAAATTGAGGAGAGATATTTTCATTTAAAAAATGAGATTATGAAGTTTCAAAAAACATGAAACAATTAGTGTGTGACAATATCATATATAGTACCTTGTCACCAATTTTACCCTACCTATCTGTCATCAAAACATGGTCTTTGAAGAACAAGACCTGAATAGGTAAATTAGAAAATAACAAATCATAATAATTATTTAAAAGGTTCATAAAATAAATAATAAACCATGTATCATGTTATTAGTTTCTATATTATATTTTAATTATTCTAAAACAGAACATACTTGCATTGAGTATAACTCGAAATCCAATGGTAAATATTATATCCTATTTGTCAAACCATATGGGGGGAAATACACATATATTCTTTGAATATTTAGTAAATATTGAATCTTTTCCTAGGGAATAGGATATATAATTTTAAAATAGAGAAGATATAAATTTTTAGATAGATATTTATATATATCATAACCCATTGGGATATTTTTCTAACACTCCCTTTATAAACTAATGAAAATAAAAATAGTTTATATGGATATTATTCCCATTCCAATTGATTTGAATTTTAATAAATAAATATACATATATAAATGCAGAAATAACAAAAATACCAGCATTACATATTCTATAAAATAAGATTAATGTAATATAAATAAGTAAAAATTAATTTAATGGGAAAACTTATTCATAAAAGAAATAAAATCTAGAAAAACTAACACATACATTCTAAAAGGTATTCAAAACATCAAGTTAGATATTTAGAGATGGGAAAATATATAATCAAATGTGAAATGATTAGGACAAAAAATCCTAAGGGTGTATGGATATAGTAATGTGAGAATAGAGTCCAGTAGATAGAGAAAACAACAGTTGGGGATTCCATTCCATAAACAACTGAAAATAGAGATAAAAAAATATGTTAGGTCTACTTAAGAGATGATCATATGTATATTTGATGTTTAAGATGAGTTCTATGAATCTGGAGGGTTAATATGATCGTAAATAGATATTGGTCCACCAAATTGATGAAATAAGAGATTTATGGCTTGTGTGAGAGTGAAATGAGACCTACATTGTGATAATGGTAGACCAAAAAATGAAACCACGGATGATTCATCAAATTTTAAATGATATATAAATTTACTTTTTATATAACTAACCAGAAATATAGTTTTTTTCCATGTCATTTATAGGATAAAATACATGAAGATTCTGTTTTTTACATTGGTTATATGATATAACCAACCTTAAGAAAGCATTTTTCACATTAGTTATGATATAACTCTCCCAAAAGGTGGATAATATGAATTTTTCACATCGGTTCATGTAAAAAATGATGTGAAAAATAAATTAGAATATATTTTCACATCAGTTCTAAATAACAAACGTGAAAAAGGAAACATTAAAAATAGTTTTTAGTGATATTTTCAGAAATGAAATGGATATTTTTATAAGTCAAATTAGATCCCTATAATACTCTTTGATATATAGTTTGGCTACCATGGATATAATCTATCTCTATGTTATATCCAACCCATATAGACCTTCCAGTTCGGCTATTGAACCTTCTATATCAGTATATATTGATGATTACCTTATAAGAAGACTAGTATATGATGAAACATGGAATATCTCTAATTTTGTAAGGGATATAAAAAGTTAAGTGCAATTGGACATTACTACACATAGATAAAACTTTTCGATTTTCCTAAAAGATAATTTATAAATACTATCAAAGATAAAGGTGAAATAAAGGGTAAAATAAAGTACAATATTAGAGGGATTTACAATAAGGAAGAACTCAAAACTCATTTACTTTCATTACAATGGGATTTGGAGATTCCAACTCTAACTAATGATTTATAATAATTGCGGAGAAGTAGTTGGTAATGAATCCTCTGCTAAATTAGTTCATGATAGAAAATGAAGGGTTCCATTAAATTATAGTACATAGAATAAAGCCTATAACAAAAATTATAGTGATTTTAGACCTTTATATGTTTGTTACCAATACCTTAATATTAGGAAAACCTACTCTACCCATGCCCAGATTCTATCCTATTTCTTCTAGTGTTTTAGCATTAGTTTCTCTAAGTTCCTCAACTCCAACTTCTACCTCACCTACTGTACATCCAACCTAAACTTTTGGTCTCTTTATTTTTTAGGCCCCTGAACAGATCACACTAATTGTAAAGTCTATCAACATTTTTGGAGTTCATGATACTCCTCAAGCTTCTCCTACACCTGCACTAGGTTTTGGAAAAGGTAATGGCCCATTTGATTTTTTTACCCTCGTATAACCTTAAGATTCATATTTTAGTTATATTATGATAGAGAATTTTTTAATTTTTTCAAAATAAATTAAAATTTCATAAACTTTCAATCAATCTCTAACATTTTCCTTATATATTATGTTCTATATTTTTCTTATTTCACTATTTACTTTTAACTTTTTATGCATTCATTTTTATAATCCCAAAGGGTAATAATTAAATTATAATATATAAATTATGGTAAATTATCTAGAATATGTGTAAAATATGACATTTTCAGACACAAAAAATGATTTTCTATTACATCCAATTTCATGTTACAAAAAATTATAATATTCAATTCATAATCTTTAATATTTGTGAATGAATATTTATTATATGATTTTTTATCATAAAAATAGAGGAGATAGTAATATTATACTGATTATTCTTTATTTTAATAATCCAAAATAATTTTGATGTTATTTCAAACAAATATTATTTGTTTATGATAATTATTTTTTGGTAGAAGTGGAAATTTTCCTAAGTCATGAATTGGTTGTGAAGCCTAGCAAAAGTTAATCGACCATCAGTATGAGGAATGAGAAGTCCTAAAAGTACTAGATCAACCACACAACACATGCATTGATCCCATGATTATTAGAGTTAACATGGGAAATATACGAAAAAGGATTAAGTGAATATAAGAGAAACTAATTAACAACATATTTTATATCAAGACACCTCTATGATGAATACTTTTACATAGGCATAGATTATCCGTAAGGAATGTTAGATCGACTGTAAAAAAAATTTGATCAATTGTACATGAAACCTTATTAGAAAACATACAAATGAAACCAACCAATGACCAAAATATTTCATATTATTGGATTGACCATACATTTATTTTTAATCGACTGTGTTATAATTAGGATTTTGACAATTTATTCAGAATCCTATAATACCCCTATCGAAGACACATTGAAGGAAGAAACAATATTTGAAATATGAAATTTTGAAAATTGACAGCATGAATGGAGGTAGTGACCATGGTTAGAAGTTAGAATTTTTTAAAGTATCAAATTGACCAAATGTATAAGTGATTGACCATAAGTACAAGTTATCAACCATAAGTTTATATAATCGATCATACAACCTATCAACAAATTTGATAAATTAAAATGATATATTTTATATAAATACAATGATATGATTTTGTTCACATTTATAAAAATATTTTATCACCTATTTAATTTGTAATTAACGTCATATAAGACTAATAATACATATTGGTGAAAAAAAATTATTAAATTTTTTAAATTAAAATTTAATATTATATTATTTAAAAATATAATTAGATTGTATGGGGATTAAATTTAATTTCATAAAAACACAATTTTTATTTATGGATTATATTATATTTTAAATTAAAAATAAATTACTTGGATGAAAACTAGTTACCATGGTTAAAAAAATAAATTACTAAAATGTTAAAATAAAGTGGTAAAATTCTTGAAACATGTTTAAAAAATCACAGATAATGATAAATAAATGCCTAATCAAACTTTTCTCCCAAAAAATGAATTATTAATCACCTATGGAGAAATTAAACCTTTAACAGTGTTATGTAATTATTGAAAAAATGTGTATTCAGAAAAGATCATTTTTTCACTAATAAAAAGGGATCACATCCACCAATTCAAGATATGCCAATCCCATTGAATCACTTTTGTAATATATAATTGTTTTCTCCTACTAGATTCCTCTCTAAGGTTAATAATACTATGGTCTCAATTAGATACCCTAATGTCTCCATAGCCACGACTCGTCCCCCAGGGCCTGTTCTGTGACTACCCCAAGCCTGCCTTACATAGGCAAGGGGCCGACTACTAGAACCGAAAGGCGTAATACATAAAACAGGGAAGGAATATCCTTTTTAAACTATAATCACATGCAACCAAGTACACAACAAGATATTAACACAAGTAAATTGAATAGTAAACAAAGTGAGTACAATATGTAAAGGGGACATAATACAAGCCCAATTGGAAAGTAAAAGAAACTGAAAGTACAAGTAAACTAAAGAAAAAAGGAAGATAGCTTCTGGGTTATCCTCCATGGTTCCTACCTGAAGGGTAGGTACTGATCGCCTCCTCATCAATCCATATATGTCTGTCTCCTCTATGTACCGACTCGTTGTAAGGTCCTCCCCTGAGCACCGTCCAGTCATTGTACCCTTAGTCTCGATCAACGTTGTCCGTCATCAGAACCAAACACAACAAGGTACGGGCATATCCCATGCAGGGGTGAGTATAACGATACTTAGTAGGGACCCCAAGCCCCTCAAGGTCTCACAAAAATCTACAAAGGATAAACCTCCAAGCATGATTTCAACTGTCAAATCTACATAGGTATATACCTATACATATACCTAAGTAGGGTTGACCGTTGACTTATGCTTTGAGGTTATCCTTTTTGTATTTTTGTGATCCCTTAAGGGTCTCGGGGTCTCTACTGAGTATCGTTATACTCACCCCTGCACGGTCTATGCCCACACCTTGTTCTATTTGGTGAAAATGACAGACAACGTTGATCGAGAATGAGGGTACTAGGATTAGATGGTGCCTGGATGAGGACATTACGATGAGTCGGTACATGGAAGAGACAGACATGCATGGAGTGCTGAAGAGGTGATCTGTACCTACCTTCCAGTATGAACCTTTTAGGAAGAGCGAACATCTATCTTCCATTTTTCTCTAGTTTACTTGTACTATTATTTGCTTGTACATTCCAGTTGGGCTTATATTTTAGCTCTTTTACAAACTATACTCACTCTGTTCACTATTAAATTTACTTGTGTTCGTATCTTGCTGTGAGCTTGGTTACATGTTGTTACAGGTTATAATGTTTATTCCTTCCCAGTTTTAGAGATTACACCTTTTGGTGGTAGTCTCCAGCCCCTGGCCTATGGAAGCTGAGCTTGGGGTAGACACAGCACGGGCCCCGGGGGACGGGTCATGTAAATTGATATCAGAGGAGTCAGTTCTACCAAAAACCATAGTAATATTATCTTTTTAACATCATTATTATTATGTGTAGTCAGTGTGGTTATTAGTTTAGGAAATCCAGTGTTGGTGTAGCAGCTGACGTATCCATACACTAGGACCCTGGCTAATGATTTCTGACAAAGTGCACGAAAACACTGAGTGCATGTGTGTTTTGAAGAGTCTTCTTTGTGAACTCATTGAATCAGATCCCCAGGTATAACTTATTGATCATAGTGAACCTGTTTCTTTTCAGGATTCATCCACGAAGACAACCATCTTGTGTTCTGAGAGTAGTACGCACTGACAGCCCACCGGGTGATGAGGCCTTGGTGTAGGGGCCTTTTCCAGTAGAGGCACAATGGAAGAACCAGCAGTACCATTACTTGTTGGGTCATCGATGCCACTATCCCTAGCAGCAGATGATGCACGCCGCTTGAGTGTGTTGCACGAGTTCCAACAATATAGTCCACCCTGGTTTAGGGGAGAGACGGACCCACATGTGGCTGAGGATTTGATGGAAGCTGTGGTGAGAGTTTTCCGACTGGTAAGGACACTAACTGATCTCATAGTGATCCTTTCCACTAGCCTTCTATAGGCATCAGTAGGAAGATGGTGGAGCTTGATGCTCCATGTTCACATTGAGGTGATGCTTCTCTAGGCAGACTTCGAGAGCCTGTTTCGGGCAGAGTTTGTCCCAGCAACTCTTGGCGTAGTGCGCATATATGAGAAACTTCCTCTTCAGCAGGGAAAATTGACTATGGCTTAGTACTAAGAGAGGTTCATTGACCTCTCATGCTACTCCATAGATATGGTTTGGGACCCATTCTTCAGGGCTTGGACCTTCGAACAGGGGCTCAGATGAGAGATCATGGCTTCGATGATCTCACTCAGCATCGCAAGCATATACCTAAGTTATCAAGTATACCCATATCAATCACGAGGAAACACAGGGTCCAACCCAAAAGCCCAAATCTCACCTATTCCACAATGGAAGTGAAACCACAAAGGAAAGTACCACACAAGTATGCCACACAGAAGAATACCACCAGGGTATTACCACGAAAGAAAGTACCACACAAGTACGAACTCAGATCACCCTAGGTATAAAATAAATATAGTAGTAGAGACGATTAGATGTAAATAGTGAACCATCTTACTCTATTAATAGGCTTTGCTACTGACCCACACAGAATTGCTCGGGCTGACTCACACTCGATCACTCTAGGTGCTGACCCACACTTGATCACTCGGTACTGACCCACACAAGATCGCTCTAAGTGATGACCCACGTAGGATCGATCTAGGTGCTAACCCATAGAGGATCTCTCTATGTGCCGACCCACACATGATATCTCTAGGTTCTGACCCACACAGGATCACTCAGTACTGACCCACATAGAATTTCTCTACATTTTTCAAATCACAACCAGCTACTAGGTTCCCGCACAATGCTCTCTCATCTTCGAGAGGATCCAATAAAAAAACTACAAGTAAATACTCTAACTGCCAAGAATTCCAAAGAAGAAGTACCTCAAAGGACCGCCACTTCATAGGGGTCTCAATGCAATAGATGGTGCTTCATTCAGACGCCCGGTTTGTGAGTTATTGGCCTTTTTCTACCAAGGGACTGGTTGGATTCGTGATCGATTCAACCCGAACATTCCTCAATAATATCCAAAACTTCATTGGTTTATAATAAAGGTACCATATCACTCAAATTTTTCGAGTGCCATTGATGGTTTTTCAAACGGACGTCCAGTGCCAATGTTATGTCCTATGTAACGTATAGGGTCGTATCTAGTCTGGGTCTGGTCTGACTTGATCGGACTGACCCAAACCAACTCAGCAGGGTCGACCTAGTTCGGTTCAACCCGGTCTGGCAAGCCGCGAGGGCCTCAATGCTACAGGGGTGCCGCGGGGGCGTGGGGCAGCTCAACTGCGGGTGTGCCACATGGGCATGGGGCGGCGTAGCCACAGAGGTGCCACGAGGGCACGTGGTAACAGGATGAGGCCACGGGGTGGTGGGGCGAGTCCATTGGGTGGAGATGGCCACGAGGTGGCAATGGCCATGGATGGAAGAGGGCCATAGGGTGCAGAGGTCATGGTGCGGTGGGCCTCCATTCCTTTTTCGGTGATTCTCGAGTTCCACCGGTGCTAAACGCAAACACCGCTCACCGTCACAAATTCTCCTTCTTTCGTCGTGAAGGATATAAAATTTAATAATAACAACATAGGGGTCGATCCATGTTTATTTATCCCACACCCTCCATGTTAGATCGGTAGAAAACATCTTAATAAGAAAAGGAATATCACGAATGAGTAAAGCAAAAATAATTAAAACACCATCCCTACAGTATTCGTCTAATTCATTGAAGTTTGTCTATGGGGAAGGAGATGATGTCATTCGGAATAGAAAGACATCGGTGACATCGGCATTTCCTTGATTGTTGGTTTTTGACTTTGAATACATTCATTGTCGATGAATGTCCCGAGGAAGAAGTCTAATTGGAAATCAGCATTCTTTGTTGGCATTGTTCATTGGAGAGATTTCGACGAATTCTCCATGTTTCTCCCATTTTCTAAGAATTACCCCCAATTCCACAAAAAATGAATTAGCCAACATTATAGAATTTGTTCCCAAAATTTCAAATTGGAATAATTAATTAATTGATTAGGTGTATTAATTAAGGGGGGGGGGGGTGGCATAATTAATCATGGGGAATTTCAAGAGACTTCCCCTCATTTAAGTGGGAGGTTCAGAGAGGTTTAATCTTGGGTGGTCCCCCCCCCCCACAAAAACCTCTCATGGGAGGTTTTAGGTTCCATGGTCCCCACCTCCATAACCTCAAGGGAAGGATTAATTCTGGGGGTCCCCACCTCTCAACATCCACAAGGAGATTCAAAATAAAATAAAAATAAAATGTTGCACCATTTTATTTTATTTTATTCTCTCACAAAAAAGTGAAAAACTAACTTCCACTGTCAACCTATTATAGTCGAGGTGAAGGTCTCCTGAAGAGAATACTGGCGCTGTGAGTTCAACGGTGTCCTCCGATTTCAATTTCAAGCACCGGTTCAAAAGTTACGAAAACCCACTCTCACATCTACTGAAAGTACTAGAAAAAAGGTTCAGAAATTTATTTGGGGCACTCCAGGCCTTAGAATCACACACCTTCAATTTTCGCGGACTCGTAAAATTCCCATTTAATTAAAAAAATTACATGGATATTCTAAATCTTTACATTCTCCCCTCCTTAGGGATTTACGTCCACATAAGCCATAACTCAGACTAAGGGAACAAATGGGGGTACTAAGCATGCATCTGAGCCTCCCACTCCCATGTGCTCTCCTGGAGGTTCTCGTTCTTCCAGTGAATGCGCACCAGAGGTATCGAGCATCCATGAAGGACCCACTCCTATCGATCCTCAATCTCTACTAGAACCTTCGTAAAAGTCGCCACATCATCGACCTCTAGCACGCTATGGTCGGTGATGTGAGAAGGGTCATGCACATATCTCTTAAGTTGGGATACATGGAAGACGTCATGAACCAGGTGCAACTGAGGTGGAAGAGCTAAGCGGTAACCCACCTAGCCAACTCTACTAACTACCTGAAAAGGTATGATGAACCTAAGAGGTAACTTTTCACCTCCACCAAATATCCTCAAACCTCATCCAGGTGAGACCTGTAGAAATACATGGTCACCATCTTTGAACTCTAGAGGTCTCTAACTCCTGTCAGCATATGACTTCTACATGCTCTGTGAAGTCTTCATCCACTCCATGATGATCTGAACTTTCTATATGGTAGCCCGTACCATCTCGGGTCCCACTAGTTCTAACTCCCCTAGGTCAGTCCAACACAATGGTGATATTAAAGGTTGCCCATAAAACACCTGGAAAGGTGCCATACCATTGGGGGAGTGATAGATATTGTTGTATGATACCTCCACCAAAGAAAAGTGATCCTCCTAGCTACAACTGAAGTCAAGGACACAAGCACACTACATATCCTCAAGGGTTTGAATGGTCCGCTCAGCCTGGCCATGCATCTGAGGATGGATGACAGTGCTCAAATGAATATGCATCCCAAAAGTCACCTACAACCCCTTCCATAGTTGGGAAGTAAAATGCTTATCATGATCAGAGACAATCATCTAGGGTAATCCATGTAGTTTCACAATATCTCTCACATAAAAGCTTCTCAAGATCTCTACTGATCCCTGCTCTCTGATTGGTAGAAAGTGGGCCGACTTAGTGAGTCGGTCGACGATCACCCTGATCGAGTCATGAACATTGTACGTACATGGATGTACTATCACGAAGTTCATGGATATCCCATACCACATCCACTATGGGACCTCTAAAGGCTGAATCAAGCCTTCTTGTTCCTGATGATCCACCTTCACCTACTGAAAAGTTAGTTCTCGAGAGAAAACTCTGCTATTTATGTCTACATTCCCGAAAAACAGTGTTGTAATCATAGATCTTGGTTCATCTTCAACACTCCTGTATGTACCGCTATAGGGGATGTGTGGAAATCCCTAAAAAATTCCTCCCAAAGTGACACTAGTACCATGGTACGTCCTCTGAAGAGGATGGCGTTCTCCCCACCTTCAGAAAATCCATTAGATTCCTATCTTTTGGATATCTGAGCAAGTCGTGTCTCGCAGTCAGTATCCCCATGCAGCACCTCCCTGACTCACTGAAGAAGTGGGGAGTGACCATAAGAGTCTGAAGAAAAATTGCTCCCTCTCTATCCATAAAGGATATCTGTTAAGCAGCCAGCTGCTCCACTGCCTCGCCTAACAGCTGTATACCATACCTCCTACTAAGTGCATCATATACAACATTCCCCTTTCCAAGAGTATAGAATATATCTAAGTCATATTCCTAGAGGAACTCAATCCAAATTCATTGTCTTAGGTTCAGGTACATCTGAGAGAAGATATACATGAGACTCTTGTGATCAGAGTACACTGTAAAACGCTGGCCCATCAAGTAATGTTGCCATATCTTCATGGAAAATACAACTGATGCTAACTCCAGGTCATAGGTAGCACAGTTCTTCTCATGTTGTCTCAGCTATTGAGAACCATATGCCATCACTGCTTGATCCTGCATCCGGACACATCTGAGCCATGTCCTTGATGCTTTGCAATAGGCTACGTACCCTACGCCCTCCTTCAGTAGCCTTAAGATGGGTTCACTAGTCAGCCTCTGCCTCAGCTCCTGAAAACTCTACTGGTATCTCTCCGACCACATAAAGGGTTCCCCCTTCTTCGTCAATGCTGATAGAGGTGCTGTAACTCTGGAGAAATCTGGCACAAACCTCTGGTAGTATCCAAAAAACCCAGGAAACTTCGTACCTCTGTCACACTCCTAGGTGGCTCCCAACCAACTACCATCTCAATATACACTGGATCCACTACAACTCCAGCCTCTGATATGACATGTCTTAGAAAGTGAACCTCTTGGATCTAGAACTGGCACTTCGAGAGCTTAACATAAAGATGGTGCTCTCATAGTGTGTCCAGAACTACTTGAAAATGATAGGCATGCTCCTCCTCAGTAGCTGAGTAGATCAGAATGTCGTTGATGAAGACTACTATAAAGCAATGAAGGTATGGCTAAAAGATCATGTTCATGAGTCCCATGAACACTGCTAGAGTGTTGGTTACAACTAATGGCATAACCAAGAACTCATAATGGTCATACCGACATCTAAAATCCATATTCTTCACATCGTCATCTCGTTATCAGAGCCGGTGATATCCTGATCTATGGTTTATTTTCGAGAACCACCATGCTCCAATCATCTTATAAAAGAGGCCATGAATCCTCGGGACCTGGTAATTGTTCTTCACGGTCACCTCGTTCAGGCGCCAATAGTCAAAACAATGTCTCAAGCTCCCATCCTCCTTCTTAGCGAACAAAATTGGGGCTGCCCAAGGAGAAACACTAGGCAGAATGAATCCCTTCCCCTGCAAGGCCTCTAGCTGTACCCGCAGCTCACGAAGCTCTGTGGGAGGAATCTGATACACTAGTATAGATATTGGTGTCATCATAGGGTACAAGTCAATGTATAATTCCACCTATCTGTGAGAAGGTAGACCCATAAAATCATCAAGAATGACATCCGCATACTGGTCCACCACTACAGGATTGCTCAGAATCTTCACATCGACTGCTCCGAGGGTATGGCTAGCCAACTGATTAGTGATCTGCAGAACTCTCTTCTGGGTAAGTCCATCATGTGCGGCAAAGGCTTCATTCTCTCCAGTGAAGGTAAACCTAGTCCCATCCATGCAGACACACCACACTTTTCGCCTAGTACAGTCAATCTGAGCATAGACTGTAGATAACTAGTCCATATCAATGATGACGTTGTAAAGCCTCGACGCCACTACTAGGAGATCCAAGTGCAAGCTCTCACCTCCTAGAGTAAGCTCGCTCTGCTGGAACTAGTGCGTAATCATTGAATCTGATCCTTTAGAAGTCTCTAGCTGTAAGGATCGATCCATCATCTCCATCGAAATCTCCAAGCTCCGAATGAGGGAAGTGGAAATAAAAGAATGACAAGAACCTGTGTCTATAAGTACTACAACTAAGGTGGAGTAGAGATAGATTGTACCTTGTATCATCTCTGGAGAACCATGATCATATCCCTCAGATGCTTGGAGTTGAGCTCGTCCCTGTCCACATGCTTCTAGTGGTCAGGGTGGACCTCCTGGTGGTGGTGGCGGTAACATCTCGAATTGTCAGCCACCACAAGCTGCATGACCAGCTCCTCTGCCACGTCCGTCTGCCCCCTATGGACCTCCTCAGTCATACATCTATCTCTGCCTGGGTGGTCCTTTGACCGTCTGCTGATCATCTGTACGGTGGGTCAGACAGTCACGATCCATGTGACCCTGCCTGCCGCATGCGTAACACTGCCTGCTCCTGGCATGATCGTCTCTACCTCAGGTTCCTTGCACAACCAACCCTTAATCCTCCAGTCGTCCACCTGTAGGTCTGGTACTTTTGGATCTCTATGACATCTGTCTAATTCCAGCTACATAAGACTCTATTACGTGACGCCTGGTGGTGGGTCTCGCTGCTGGTAATACCAAATGTAACAACTGGGTCCCGGTGATAGCACAGACACCCACCTTAAAATTTCCATCGAGTCACGGACTTCCAGGTACCCTGTTTGCCCTGCAGACATGTGGTCCCCACCATGGGTCCCACCCACATGCCCGATCGTGTCATCTGACTAATGAAAGTCCCCATAGGACTACACTTCTACTTTCTAGTGTGTTTTATTGTCAATAACACACACCCTGGGAAATATCATAGAAGGTCACCCATCCTGATGACAACTCCAAGCAAAGAACGCTTAACTGTAGAGTTCTAATCAAGCAGGCTCTAGAAAAGAAAGATGCACCTTGTTGACATGCGTCATATCATTTAGTCATTTAACACTTTTTCATTCAGGGGTGTTACAATCACCCCCCCCATTAGAGCACAACATCCTCATTTTGGGCCCTACATCTCAAACCAATCAGTGCACCACAATTAAGGGTGGGTACCACCATTGATACCAAATGTAACAATTGGGTCCTCGTGACTGCACAGACACCATGCCTTAACATGGTCATCGGGTCCCAGCCTACTAGGTACCTCAGTTACCCCACAGACACGTCTTACCCACCCACATGCCCAAAAGGGTCATCTGACTAATGAATGTTCCCATAGGCCAACACTTTTGCTTTCCAGTGCACTTTGTCCTTACTCACACATACCCATGGAAACATCCTAGAAGGTCACCCATCTAGATCACTACTCCAGGATAAGCATGCTTAACTGCGGAGTTCTAACGAAGAAGGCTCCAAAATAAAAGGTGCACCTAGATGACATGAGTCATATCATTTAGTCATTTATCCCTTTTTCATTAGGGGTGTTACATACATTTCTAAAGATATATCTAAGAGAAATATCAAGTTCCCAATATGATTATTCCTTACATATTTATATTTTATTATTAATCAACATCTTGAATTTTTTTTTCTAGAAACCATATTATAATGGAAATTTTATTATTAATATATTTCAATTTTATTATATTAATAGTGAAACCATTATTCAATCATTTTATTCAATAAAGTGAAACAAAAAATATTAATCATGTGTACGTACAGAAAACCACAACCATCAAATGATGTGGTTCCTTTATCATCACTACCTTTCATAGTTGGAAGAATGGATGAATTTGATGAATTAATATTATAAATATTTAAAAATTAGAAGTATGAAATGATAATTTATCATATACCATCATCCCATCTCATTTTTTGAGAAATGGAATTGTTACTTGTGTGTATGTGCGTAGTGCCAACTCCATGAATGATGAATCTCAGTTGCCATCACCACCCTTCAGATGCAGTTCTAAGAATTAATTTAATGAAGATAAATGATATTTTAATTTTTTTTATTATTTAAAATATATATTAACATTATATAAAAACATTTACATTCTAATTAAATAATTATAACACACCCCCATTTGGGTCAGTTTTTCCACCTATGAGAACAATGTTATATTATTTATAGCATGAATGATTAAATAATATAATATAATGATAATATCATGTAATAATAATACATTTAATATTTTATAATTATTTATTATAATTGCGTTATTTATTTTCAATATATTTTTTATACCACCTTTTTCCCATTCAATACTCCAAAACGAGTTCTTCAAATTTTCATTTTTCTAATAAAATACCTTTATAATTAAATAAATGGAAATAATATTTAATGAATTATTGAAAAAATATTATTATGGTATATTTAATTATCCATGAATGATTACCCATGAATTAATAAGTAATAATTGACTCTATTACCATAATAATTATACAGAACAAATAATCAAAATTTTCTATGATCTTATTTTTAAAATAAAAAATAATAGAGTAATATATTTATATTTGATGGTTATAAGGGAAAATTATAAAAGTTTATAGATATAAAAAAGTTTTTGAAGAAAGTTAATAATAGATATATGTTTTTTATTAAAGTGCTTACAGTGTGTTTGCGGAAACAAGAAAACATTGTAAGGGTTTCTTTTTCCCATTCTAATATCCACAAGACAAGATTGGTATTGCACAACATAATTTAATTTTTATGACATATTTAGTACCATATTGACTTTATTTTTCATTAATATCTCTTATTTCATAATATTTTAATGTCCATTTCATTATAACCTCCTTATTCTTACATTTCCATTATGATAATTGTTTGTTTGGATACTTAATTATAGTTCATTGAGTTTTGGTTGTTATATTTGAACTTATTTCATGTAAGTTGGAAAAATTAATCTATTTTAATTTATTGTTTAGAATTATATTTTTGATTTCTTGGGATTTAAATTTCTACAAAACAAAATCATTTCTAAATTATTATTTCATCATTAATTATGATATCTGTAAGTGATTTGGTTTACTGAAATTTTATTTCATTGAGTTAACATGTTATACTATGAAAATAATTTTTCTAAATTTCATAAATTCTTGTATTTACTATTCAATAAGATATTTAATCTTTTATATATCGGTAAAATTATTTTTTTAATTCTAATATTATTTCTTGATGAATTTATTTCTCATAAAATTGCAACATTTTTAAGACAAAACCCCTGTCTTTTAATGAAAATATTTCCTCCATTTGCATGATTGTTATTTCCCATAAATAATTCTTTTATTATTTTGAAATATATATACATGTTTACTCTAGTGAAAATACTATTTTCGAATACCACATTTCATTTATAAATTTTCTGACCACCTTTTATGATATGGCTATTTTAATATAAGTATTTAAAAATATTTAAAAATTATTTTATATCATTTCAAAATCAAATATTTTATCTTTCAATCCACATATATTTTTGACAAAAATTATATATTTTCAAGGATCCATAACTTAAGTTTCTTTTTAAAAGTGAATATTTTACAAAGTTTTCATGTCACCATTTTTAAACTTTTAAGTCATTTTCAGGGATCCATTATTGATTATTCTAATTAAAAAGTAATTTTTTTAAAGATTTTTTCACTTTACATTTTGAAATATTTATGTCTTTTCATGCTTCTACTATTTAATGTTCTTTTTAAAAGTAACTGATTTCAAAAAAAATCATTTTATTTATTCAAATAAGGCCTTTAAAATTTTCTGTAATATCATCATTAATTACATAGATACAATCATTTTAAAAAAACTCTTTTATGAATTTACTTATATTTTAATCATTATATATAATTGATTTATTTCTTTAGAAATTTATTTTTCATGAAATACCCTTTTAGGGTGATTTATGTTTTGGAATTAACCAATTTCATTCTTGAGGTCAATTGTCATTATACCATCAAGACATTTTGTGAAACCTATTTTTCATTCCCTGAGTAATTTTTATTGTGATGAATAATTATTTTAAATTAACATATATTTTATGTATAATTGATATAAATTGTCCTATATCACCATATAATTCATTTTTTAAGATTTTATATCATATTGTATGATGAAATGTTACATGAACATGATGTAGGAAGCTTTTTTTCACATGTTTGTTGGGTTAATGTGATATTAGAGGATTTGATCCCATATTTTTTGTTTGAACAAGATAAAAAAATATCTGTTCAAATTTTTATTCTATTACCATGATATGGTAATCTTTTTCACACTTTGTTTATATTAAATTTATTCACAAATATTTATTCACTTGTTTTTTGTAGATATGATACAAGATGCTTTGGTTAAACTATTTTTTTTGTGGACATGATTCAAAAAGAATTGATCACAAGTTTCTTTTATGAATGAGATGTAGGAATATATTTTCAAATGTTTTTATGTAAATATTATCCAGGAAACATTGTTCAAAAGATTTTTTATACTTAATCTTATGCTGAAATTTATTATAATTCTATATTTCATGTGCATGTTACATATCCGTGACATATGACTGTGATAATTTTCCATAGATCATATTTATTATCTCTTGATTCCACATTATTATTCTATGGTATATGTTTTTCTTTTTTAGTTTACATATCGTTAATTTGTTATTTTTAAAAAACTCATGTTGTTCTATATAATTTTTAATACTAATTTTCTCCTTGATAATGTTTTCCCATATTATTAAGATTTATACCTTGATTACGTGTGGATAAGTTTTCCATTACTAAGCTTTTGAGCTCACCCATTTATTGTATTTACCTTCCCTATGTTATGATGATGATTATAACTTATGATAAATCTAGAGGGGTTATTGGTATGGGTTGATAATGGATAAATGTTCACAGTTATCTTAAAATAAGTCAATTTTATAGTTGGTTATAAAAAAACCTATACCTTATGTTCTTGGTATTGTGTAATTATTTTTAAGATGCAATGATTAGTGTAAAATAATGACATGTTTATCTTGGACCAATATAGGTGGTATTTGACTAGGTTTTTTATTTTATTTTTTAGAATTAGTTTAATTATTTCCAAGGATTGTGATGAGATAACATTAGTGAAGTCCCTAAGGATAATTCTAAGTATAGGACTACATCTTAAAGTTTTATTAAAGTATAAATTATGTGGTTCTACTAAATATTACATCCTTTTATAGATACTGTAAAGTGGATACAACTGTGGGATAGATGCACCTAGAGGTAATCACCTTAAAAAAGGTGGCTAAGTATCAACTCAATCTTAACTTTTGTATATTAAGAGTGAGCCTAATAATGTTCACTTGGATAAGAAATCATTAGGTTATGATTTGGTAAATCAAACTCTCTTTACAAAACCTTATTATGGATTTGATAACCTACTTTTAGTCATATAGAGAAGATAATCGAAATATGAAGATGGATAACCTAGGTTAAAAAATGAGTTATAGGTTGAACCAAAAATATCATAGTTGAAACAAAATGATTACAGGTCTAAATGATTATGTCACCATAGAACACATATTAGGATTTAGTTTTTATATTTATATTTTCATTTACCATACTTTTATTAGAAATTATCATAACCATTTTAGTTTTAGTATTTGGTTGGATAATGAAAATTATGTTGTGAAAGGTATGACCTAAGAACATCTAATGAAGACTATTTGGGATAAAAATATTCCTTGTATTACCATTTATAGTGAGTTATATATCTTAGAAGAAGATATATATGTATTTTCTTATAGATCCATTGGATTCTTCCTTAAGTGAAAAATAACTAAAAGTAAGTGGATGAAATTTATTTAAAGGGGGAGAATATAACACCATAATATTATGTAATTTATATTTTTCTATATTAATTGATTTCTATACATGAATCACTAAACTAAAATGAGTCATGATGTATTTATTATTAATAAAATTTATGAATAGTATAACTTTTATAAATTAATAAATATTGTAACCAATTATAAGACTAATAGAAAATATGATTAAGAACACTTATTGATTTAAAAATTCATTATTCAATAAAAGTGGGTTTTATTTATATATTTTTAATTTTAATTTAAAATATAAATTAAAAAATTTTAAAATTTTCATTTAATAAAATGAACTACATTTTTTAATTTCACTTGATAGATATATCATAATTTTAAATTTTGATATTTTTCTAGGATAATTGTTTCTTGGTTCAATTTTAAAAAATATCTATTTTGAAAGTAATATCACTTTTATGAAAATAAAAGAATAAATTAAAAGGAATTAAAAAATTATTATATAAAAATATACATTATTAATATAGAATATATAATTAAAAACACTGTGTTGAATATATAAAACCCTTTTTAATTTTTTAGAAAAATAAGTAATATTTTACTTGATTTTTCTATTTTCTCATATTAAAAATTAGAACTAGTCACTTGTATGAAATAAATCCAATAAAATGGGTTTAATATTTTATATCAAAATGATTAAATTATATAATATTTTCGTTTTAATTTTAGGTATAAAATTAATTATTACTAAGATTAATGTTAATTGACATAAAATGGTTAAATTTAAAAGAATTGTTTTATTAATGATGTGTAATTTTTATCTAATAAATTAAAATTATATATTTTATATAATAAAACTTATATAAAATTTACACATGTATAAAAATATTTTATCACTCATTTAATTTATAATTAATTTGATATAATATTATGAACACTTAGTTGTGAAAACAATATTTTTCTTCCAAAATAGTATATATATATATACATTCAATATTTTTATTAAAAAGTTAATTTTATATTTTTTATTAAATGAATTATATTATATGAGGATCAAATTTATGTTCATAACAACCAAATATGGAAAGTGGGGTTACTTGATATTTTTAATAAAAAAATTACTTTGGTAAAAAATAGTTAACATGTTAAAAACCAAAATGGTAAAATTTAATAATAAAGAGGTAAAAGGATTGATAAATATTTAAAATACGTGTTAAAATAGTAAATAGAGAATTAATAGATCTTATATCACAAAAAATACATTATTTACCACTTTTAGTTCCATTGAAACTATAATAGAGTCACGATATTATTGAAAGATAATGGGTATTCACAAAAGTTCTATGTTCTTCACTTATAAAAGGGGATCACCTACACCAATTAATGCCACAACTTTATCAATTAATTTCATCCTAAAACTATTTTATTTTAATCTACTAGTATATTTAATTAGGTTAATTAACCTATGTTATTAATTGGATAGCCTAAGTCCTCTTTCCAAGGATATTTCCACGTGGAATATAAAGTTCTCAACATAAGTATTTTTTAATCCTAATTATTTTATTCTTAATATTACTATTATAAAAATATTATAGTCACACTAATATAAAATAATAAAATTTATAATATACTCTAATTTTATTATATTAATGTATCAATTAGTATTTAATCCTTTCCATCCACTAATAAAAAAACAACATTAGTTGTGTTTACATTCATATTACAGCCACCACAAAATGACCAAGTTTGTTTTTCATCACCACCATTCATGGTTGGTAACATGGATTGATTTTATAAAATAATATTTTGAATATTTCAAAATTATATTTCTTAAATTATAATTTATCAAATATCTTCATTCCATTACACTTCTTGGGAAATTGAATTGTTAATCGTTTTTATGTACAGACTACTACCTCCACGAATGATGAATTTGAATTTTCATCACCATACTTCATGTATGGTTACAATAATAGGTATAATGAAGATAAATTATATTTATGATATTTTTAGTATCCTTTAATATTTATATTAACATTTTATAAAAAAATACCTTACTTATTAAATCATTATTACACGCCCCCGCCATGGATGATTTTACCTCCCATGAGAATGATGCTACATTATTTATTTGAATAATGATTAATGGATATTATATATTATTAATATAATTTAATAATTATTTTTTTATTATGTTTTAATTATTATGAATCAGTTTTGGGGATACTTAATATATTTATTAATATATCATCTTTCAATCATTAAATATGCAAAAACTAGTTCATCACAATTTAATTTTTCATAAATTATACATTTATCATTTAACAAATAGAAATGGGACATGATGAATCATTTAAAAACATTATTTTAGTATATTTGATTATTTGGGAATGACTATATTTAAAAAAATAAGTAAGAATTTACCCCATCACCACGGTACTTGTATGAAATAAAAAATAAAAATTTCCAAAGACCTGAGGATAGAAATAAACTATAACCCAATAATATATTTATGATTGAATGTTATAAAATAATAATATAAAAGGTTATCGATATGAAAAGGATTCCTAATTAGGTGGTTAAGAGATTTTTGTTTATTATATAGGGGGTTGGAGTTTGTTCAAGTAACTGGGAAGACAAGGTAATTGTGTTTTTATCTCATTTTCAAATCCATGAGACAAGTTTAATAATATAAATGATAATTTAATTTATATGGTGTATTCACCACCCCATTTCATTAATGTATAAATAATAAATATTTTTTAAAGATATTTTTATTTCTATTTCATGGTAAACCATATATTATTATTTTACCACTACTGTAAGGGCTATTTTTCGTAACTCATTTATCATTCATTGAGTTGTGATAGTTATTCTTGAACTAATTTCATATAAGTTAGTAATATTATTATTTTTGAGTTTATTATGTGTTATATTGTATTTTATTTCTAGGGATTTATCATTCTTGCATATAAACCCCTTTCTAAATGACTTATTCTTCATGAATTATGATAAACATATGAAATTTGGTTAACTGATATTTCCTTTCATTGATTTAAAATGTTATAACATGAGAATAATTATTATAAGCTTTATAAATTATTATATTTAATATTTCAAAAAATATTCACACTATTCTCATTGGTTAAAATTTTGGTTTTAACTCTAATATTCATTCACAATCAATTTATTTCTCATAAAATTTCAACAATTTTCAGATATAAAATACCATATCATTTAAAGATAGTTTTCCTCAATTTACATGTTCATTATTCCAAAAAATGTTTTAATTATTTATTTTTAAATCCAAAATGTGACCTTAATATTTTTCAATACAAATATTCATATGGAAACTTTACTGTCGATTTTTACAATGTGGGTTTCTAAAAAATGTATTTAGAAAAATTTAAATAGTGTTTTCTATCATATCAAAATAAAATATTTTATATTCTAAAACACATATAATTTTGATAACCATTATGACTTTTTAATGACCAATTAATAATGTTTGTTTTTAAAATTAAATGTTTTCCAATGTTTTTAGTTTACCTTTTTGAAATCTTGGTGTCATTTTCAATGATCCATTATTGAATATTATTTTTAAAAAATTTAATGTTTTCAATATTATTTAATTTCATCTTTTTGTAATACATAGGTCTTTTTCAAGGATGAAATATATAATTTTTTTTATAAAATAAATTATTTTAAAAAAAATCCCATCACCTTTTAAAAAATTTAATTTCAAATTGGCTATTACTCCATCTTTTATTACATAGATGAAAGTGTATTGTTTAAAATATGTTATAATTTCTTTTCAATTTTTATATTTGTTTCTCGAAATTATTAACTACCTTATATAATATTTTTCATTAAATACCACCTAAATGTTATTATGAAATACTATTTTATAGTGATTTAATTTTGGGTAGAAACTATTTACAATATTGAAGTCAATTTTTGTTATACCGTTTGGAAATGTAAAATCACAAAAAATTTCATTCCATGGGTTGTTTAACTTATTATTAGTAATTTTTTTAAATATTTTAAAAAACATGTATAGATTATTGATAGGTGGGGTATTATATCACCTGTAACATCCCTTGTTTTTTGAGGGAGTTTAATTCCTCTCCCATTTTTTAATTTCATAGCTTGGTGGGTAGACCAACATTTTCCTTGAGTATCAGAACATAATTCATAGTTTTTCATAGACACTAGACCTTTTTATATTAATTTTTAATGCTTGAAAATTGTGTTTAGTGTTTGTTGGGTTTTAGATCTATATGATTCTTAAAACACAGGTTTTCTACGTATACAGATTGAGGCACAAGATTTGGACAAACCTTGAGGTCTCCAAGGAGAAATCGTGCAACCACCAAATGCACTGAGGATAGTTTGGTAAACCATAGAAGTGGGGGAGAAACCCCATGACAACAATTTTTCAATTTTTAGTGGAGGGGGATACACAACTTGTGTATATTTTGGAAAAATTGTTTGCAAGATGCATGCTTAGTACCACTTAACCAGTGGATAATACAAGCTCATCGTAGTTTGTCCAAACCATGCGAGCTAACAATATGAGGATTGGATCTTATTCATCAAGAGAAACATTATTTACACAATGTTTTCCAAACCGTACAGGCTCTTTAAAGGTGAAAAATATGATTTCCCCCATCCTTTTTAAACCAATTCCTCATTGTTCTTCCTACTTTAGTCTCACCCATCTTGGAGATCCCTCTCTTATTTCTTCCTCATCTAGTGTGTGAGATTGATTCCCTATCTAGGATTCATTTTTGGATCTGTCAGTGTTGTTTGATCTGTATTAGTAAGGATTCAAATCCAATTACCTCTTATCTTCATTGTTATCACATCACAGAGTGCTAAATCCATGTGATTGATTTTACTATAATTTGAGGGTGTTTTTATAAAATATCAATTTATTCCAAATACACTTGATTTAGAGGCTAATATCAGAAGACTGTAAGAATACCCACATGAGGTATGGGTTTTTGCCTTTATTTGTGTTTTTAAGAGTGTTTTGGGGGTTCATATATTATCATGCCATTGGGTAGTTCAAGCGAGACCTATAAATTAAATTGTTTACATTAATTAATTAATTTAATTTATTGGAGATGCCTATGGTCATGAAAATAAATTATACAAATAGTTGAGGTTGGGTGAGATTCTATACCTTGGGAAGTTTAGGCCTTGGTGAGGTTATATTTAAATTGAATTATTTATTTTTTTGTGTTGAATATATATATATCTCTGTGTGTGTTTGTTTGTGAATATATCATGATGAGTTCTAAGGGAACATGATGGAATTAGCCCAAGGATTGAGATGACATTGGCTATCTGGACTGAGGTGATATGATCATCAGGCTAGGCATGGCCCTAGATGTATATATATTTGGGTGATGTTGATCACAAGTTGGGTGAATCAATCATCAGATGAGGTGATGTTGTCTTTAGGTTGTGGTCATGGCCAGTGCAAATTTTGATAGAGTTGACCATCAGATTAGATTGACATTATCATAGGGGTACTACGTTCCATTTGATGGGGCTTAGGTCCTATTTTGTTGCTGCCTCTCACCATGTTGGCCAATGTACCATTTGGTGTAGTGTTCACACAATATAACTCAGGTGATGATGTGATTTTGATCATTCATGTGGGTAGAGGCCTCTATTTTATATATCATAGGGAATTGGATATAGTTGTTTGTCCTATAAAGCCACGAGGATAGATAAGAGGCATCTACATACAATGTGGAGACTATCAGTTGTCAGATGAGGCTCTCCATATTTGAGGCCATTGGGCAAGGACAAATTTTGAAGGATGACCATCACCTTTACTTGGGACATCAGATGTTTAGATGAAAGTAATATTATTTTTATGACATGTATTTTCGTGCCTCAGACGTTGTACTATAATCCAATAAGGTCTCATTTAGATCTGATGTCTGAGGGACTAGGATCTTATTGTTTGGTCATTCCTTCAAGACAACGACTACTTGATTGATGGAATCAGGTACTAGGTGAAATTTGGAGGTGGAACCTAAGGTTCCACCTGATATGACTTGTATTAGGGGATGTGTTGGTATTAGGATAAGGATCATCTCTTCATTTTAAGGAATTGGGTGAATCATGTGAAATACTCATTGTGTTTATTGAGTATAAAGGAATAATTTTTATTATGTAGAACACATGTATTATTTTATTTACCTTTTTGGTATGCACCTACTTAATAAAAAATATATGATAATCACACGTTGGTGGTGGAATATTTAGATGCTTTCTCAAAACCTACACGACCTCTTTTGTATGTGTATAGATTTTATGGCTTTGCGAACAGGTAAAGGTTCAGGATCCTAAGTTGGACCTTAGCATTGAGGTATTTAGCATAGGATAGATGGAAATGTACCTCTATGTTTCAAAAGTATCTATAGTTTATCATTTGTTTTCTTTTTGAATCATCATGGTTATATATATTTATTTACCATGGTCAGACAACGGTGACCATTCTACTTATTGATGCATATAACTTGTTTTGATATGTATTCTTAGCTTCAAATGGTATATTTGGATTATTTATTTATTTTGCTATTTTTTATTATGTTTCCACTATTGTATGATATTTATTTTAGTTTCATCCCGGTAAGGTTACTAGTCCACTACCTATTAATATTTCTTTTCAACTGCATATTGTATATTTACGTGGACTATTATTATATCACCACTATAGGGTATAGTATCCACACTATCACCACTTTACACTATATCTTATAGTCAAAATCCTTTGGAATATAGAATTGTATACCTAATTATAGTGGAACTCTGTCCAAAGCATTGTTTGGGTGGTTAATCGGGTCAGGGTGCAACATCACCCTCTAATACATTAGTTATGATTCCATGTCACATGAGATGACCAGAATTTTTGTGAATGTAATGCTGTAAAAAAAATTCATAAGTTTTTTGTGTGTACAATATATAGGAAACTTTGTTCAAATGTTTATTGTGTGAACATAATGTGACAATATTTTTCTCATTTTTTGTGTAAATGTGATGTGGTAAACTTTTTTCACATGTTTTTTTGTGAACATGATGGATTATAATCTATTTAGATGTTTTTTGTGTGAATGTGATGAAAAAGAATTTGTTCAAAAATTTATCATGTGAAAGTGATATGGGAATATTTATTCAAAATTTTGTTTTTGAACATTATGCGGGAAGAATTTTTCATACGTTTATTTGGTGAACATGATACATGAATCCATTTTTACAATATTTTGTATACTTAGGTTTGTGTCAAAGTTCCTTTCAATGCTATATTTTAAGATCATGTTACATATACATGTCATATTCTAGTGATTATACTCATAGATTATATTTATTATCTCTTGATACTACTATAATACCATAATATTTTATGGTATTTGTATTCTTAAATAAATTAAATTTTATCAACAGCATATGTTACATGGAACACACAACTTAACCACACAGTAATATATGATTGTAACAGAGTTATTAAATTAGACTAATTGATTATTATTAACCACAATATGAAATTTATATTTTATATTTCTGATAAAATTTCTTACATTCATCTTATATGGTTTCTATACATGATATAAAAATAAATCCACTTTTACTTATAAAAAGCTATATTTTTTCTACAGAAAATTTTTACACCTTTTGATGACTCACTTGTTTTAAAAATAACTTTTTACAATTTTATAAAATATATTTGAAAACACAAGCTTATTTTTTTAAATTATAATATCAAAATTTACTTTGGATTAAATTTTTGTGTCTTTATGAAAAGTTTCATGTTTTGATGAATTGTGAAAAATACTGAGTTTTAAATCAAAACAATTTTTTCATTTAAATAATTTATAATGTTAAATTATATTTTTTATTTTTTTAAAGTATGATTATATTAATTTTATATCATTTATTAAAATTTGTTTCATTTTAATAAATTTAAAATTGAATTTGGAAATAAAAATATTTCATACTTTTGAACGTTTTTACTTTAAAAACCCACGTTCACACCCCCTCCACATGATTAAATTTAAATTAATTTTAGCCACTTATGTATTTTGTATTTTGAGAAATTTATTCTATATTTGGAATAATATGGTAAACATTTATAAATATGTACCATATACTTTTATACAATATGAATGATATATTTAGTAATTTTTTTTATTACCACGGTTAAGGCTAAATCAGGTAAATAAGGGTAAAATAATATTATAAATATTATAAAATTAATCTAAAACTTGTAATAATTTTTTTGATGAGTTATTTTAGACAAAAATCATATTTGGGTTCATTTTATGTTCTTCTGGTGTCACTTGGATGACGTTAATCCATTTATAGTATTTTATTTTAAATAAAAGTAAAAAAATCCATACTTTAGTTTTTAACAAGTTAAATATTTTAAAATGGGGTAAAACAGTGAATATATTAAACTATAAATAATATCTGGAAATAAATTTTTCTATCTTAATTATGGTAATTTTTTTAATTTTTAGGAAATACATTATTAACTTAAAGGTTTTCACAAAGATGACGTAGTAATTGTTTAATTAATTGAAATATAAAAAAATGATATTAAAAATATTACAATTAATATAATTTAATTTAATTAGAGTTATAAAAGAATTTTATAGGTAAAATTAAAATTTTAGGGTTGTTTGAAAATCTTTTTCTAAAATATATATTGTTTTATTTATTTTGGTAAAATTCAATGTAATGAATAGTGTTAGAATTTACAATAATTTTATAATAAAATAAATAATATTTTTTTGACTGATTTGAAATTTATTAAA
This sequence comes from Viscum album, assembly GCA_963277665.1. Lineage (NCBI taxonomy): Eukaryota > Viridiplantae > Streptophyta > Magnoliopsida > Santalales > Viscaceae > Viscum > Viscum album. Next base: position 1,410,975,562 of record OY728133.1, on the reverse strand, counting down.
TTATAAAATTATTAAAACTTATTTAGATAACGTCTAACATATCATACATTATTCCTTTATGGTTCTTTTATCATTAAATAGGATTAATATGGACCCTCAAAGAGTAAAAATCCATGTTTTCAGAGTAAGAGTTAAAGGGAATAAAAAAGGGTTAAAACCAAAAGGTAAGGGTAAGAATGTGTCCACCTGTATAAAAATTATCAGATGAATAATATTAGACCATTATCATATTAATATATAATTGGAGTTGTTTAATGGACACTTGTACATGAAAATAACATATATAATATTAAAATCAAAGATAGCTACAAATTGTCACTTTCTTTGTATTTGATATCTTTTATTTGTCCATATAAGTACAATATCAACATATGAACTTGAATAAATTACTATTTGTATAATAATAAAATTATTTTCATTATATAATTTTATCTTAAATTTTATTAAATTAAATTTTACCTTAACTTTTTATTCAATTCAAAAACAATATTTTTTAATTAACAGGAAAATAAAATAATTGATATGGATAGTATTAATTTTGATACATTTGTGATGATTTAATGTATAAAAAGAATTTTACAGATCTATAGGATTTATTCAAGTTTTTTTAAAGCATAATATTCTAATTCCCACATTGTCTTGATGTATTTTAAGTCTAATTAAATGAATAGTATCAAAATTTAAAATAATGATATTTTATTGAATTAATTTATTATTAAATTATGTAAATACAAAAAAAATGATAAATAATAAAAAATAGGATAACAAATTATCTACATTTTATTACACTATTAATTTATTAGATATTTGAACATCTTTGTCTCTAGAATAACCTTATTATATTTTACCCAGCAAGCTCAGTCAGAGGAGAATCCCCTGACCATTTATTAAAAGAAAAGGAAAAGTACATCAAACAGAAGAGAAGGCTGTAGGTGAAAATCTTGCCCACAACCAACCATTTCCAACAAAAAAAGAAAAAGTACATGTCATAATAATCATACCCTTCTCTATATCCATAGTAAGGTGCATCCTCTGCATTAGCTGATTCCCATTCTAAAGACGTTTCATGTTGCTTTAGTATCTTAGCATACTTCTTTCTAAGCTTCAGCTATTCCAACGATGGCTGCTCCTTACAGTATTGTGTGCATGCCATCGGGATGGCTCCACTTTCCCTCTTAGATGAGGCCCTAGTGGCAACTGGCTTGGGCAGTTGAGAGTAGTCCTTCCTGGGCTTTCTCCTAGGTGGAGCAGTCATAATACGATCATTTTCAGAAGCCTTCCTTCTTCCACTCTGAAAAATATCACTGAAAGAGGTCCTGATAGGTCCACTATTTTCTTTATGACTTTCAGAAAAATTTCCCCACTTACCAGTGACCTTCATGGAAGCCTAATCATTACAGCCCACATCCTTCCACACAAGCACATCCTCTACAACAGCTAAGCTCTCTTCTTCTATAATCTGAGATTACCTATTCTGATCAATTGGGGAAAGGCATTGTGAGTCTGGCTCAATATCAAGACCATCAGATGACACCCTCCCCGTTGCACCCTCATCAACCTCTCCTTTCTCGAAGTCATTCTGAGCATCTTCAACCGGTTGAACTCCCTCAACCACAATGGGTAACTCCTCGACCTCTAGACCTTCAAACCGATTGCACATTGTGACCACCTGGATTTCCTTAGCCGCACAAGATATGTATTCAAGAGAATCTACAGAAGTAGGCCCTGATTGACAAAAATCTGTAGTGTCCTCCGGCAAGGGCTGCTGTCCAGCACCCAGATCATTCCTCATCCTTTTAAAAACTTTCCTCACTGGAGGATTTAAGGAAACCATCACCGGTTTCATACCAGGAGAGCATACATGAGTTGTTGTAAAATTATCCCAGTTCACCCTATGCAATTGAGCATGACCCAAATGCTCCTCCATCACAACACTGCAAGTTGGATAGGCTCCTGCCTGAATATTTTCTCCAATATCACCCCTGCTCACTGCCAACCCATTCTTAGTGACCTCCGTTCTCACAGACTGGTCCAAGCCAGTAGCAGCACCACCTTCGATGGATTTCGTCTTCACCAATTATGAGTAGCCACCTATTCTACTAATATGAAAAACTGATTCCAGATGACCAAAACGGCCGCAATACACACAGTAAAACATCCACGATTCAAACATAACCTCCTGTTTCCAACAAAACTCTTTCTCATCCATAACCCAAATACAACGTACCAGTGATCTTTAAATTAATCAATATATTATCATATAAATCATGATATATTATTGTGATTATGGGACAACCATATTCCTCCTTTTATCCATCATAGAAAAAATGAAAGCACTCTGCATGAGTGCATACAACTTACCATCTCAACGTCGTGGTGTAATTATTTTTTCTTCACCAATTTACTTTAATGGGTATGTTGATAAAAATAATCGATATATATAATAAATAAAACATAATATTGATTCTAGAAAAATTAATATACCATTTAATACCTTAATATTTCCCTTTTAAGGGAATGATACTATTGTTTTTGCATATGTACGACTTACTGTCTCCACGAGGCGATGCAATTCATTTTCCATGTTCACCATTAAAGAATGATTGTAATAATGTATATAATGAATAAATATGATTTTTATGACATTAATATACTTACTAATATAATGGAAATATATCTTATGCATAAGAACCATGATATACATGAAAAAACATGCATAAGAAAATGAAGCTGTTAACACTCGAAACAAGGGTAATAATGAAATATTATTAACAAGAGGGTAATAAAACGATGTAAGAGGATCATAAGATGTCATAATTTTAAAAATGGTTCTATTATAAAATAATAACATGATTTAAACCATTATAAAGGAGGATAAATTATATAAAACGAAAACTATGTGTGAGGTAATGTATTTATTAACTCAATTTTCATTCATCAGGATAAAATTTTATTTCATTTATTTGTTTACCTATGAGATGAATTTCGATTATATTATGTTTTATTTCCACTTTTTTATTTTTATTTATATCAACACACATGATCTATTAACATTATTAATTATATGATTCTTTTAAGGGTTATTTCATATTATCATTATTATTCGAGATTGTTTGTATTCAAGTATCCAATGGGGAATATTTTCCTTCCATGTCCATGTTTTTAATTTTTTAAAAAGGGTTTTAATATTATCCTATGAATTTTTAGATTATTTTTACCAGTTTTCATATTTTCATAATAAGGTTTTAAATTAATCTTTTTATTGTTTTCCAAACAAGGTACTTTATGAATTTTCTGACAAAAACAAAAAAGGTTTTTTTAACTTATGCATCATGAGATGATTATTCTATATTTATAATGATTTAAGGTCTTGAGGATTAATTTACACATTTACAATGTTTTTTTCAATGAAAATTGTTTCTTCTATAATTTCACTTACTTTTATATAAATGATTTCCAAAATAAAAAAGGGGTTGTCAGTCAAATAATATTCAATGATTTTATTATAATATTTTTGTCTATATTGCCACACTTTATTGAAATATTATCGAGAATTGATTATTACGATATCATATACCACATTTTATTGAATGTTTTATATTCAGTTTGAATGTGGATATGTTATTTCAACACCATTATTGGTTTGTGGTTAAATTATTTACATTTGGTTTTCTAGTTTTTAATACGTGTGTTTATATTGTTTATGTTTCACACCATTCATATAAGGAATGCATTAGACATATTATGTGTTAAGAGAGGCCCCATATAGACCCTAGATTCATTGGTAGGTCAGATGAGACAAACTAGACCGGGTTTTAGGTAAGGGATTATCAATTTATTAGATTCTTGGTATGACACCTTGATAATGATAAAGTTTTGGCATGAATCCTTGACAATTTTAGATTCTTGGAATGAAACCTCAACATTATGTTTTAGATGTTAGGAATTATGAATTCCATCATTATGAATTCAGTTATTGATATTCCTTGTGATTATTTTATTAGTTAGGAAATCCATGGATAAGTTTCATCTTCATGTGATTATTTGTATGGCATAATTTGATAATCTTTTATTCATGACATATTATGCTAAAGTTATTTATTAAATGAAATGTGTTTTATTTATTTACATTTCCATATTTTTTATTATTTATTTAATTATAGATTTCATAGTATTATTACCCTTAATGAGTATTTGAGCTCACCCCTTTCTTATATTTTTTTCCTAGGATACCACAAAGCGTTTTGAGATTGATTATGCAGGGTTCTACTTAGGGTATAATTTTGTCACCGAAGAAAACACTTTTCGTATTTTTTTTATGAAATGTAATTATAATTTCAAGTATGTATCTAGGTTTTTTAAAACAACTAAACTATTTAGTCCTTTAGGATGTGGTTCCATTTATAATATAAAAATGCAATAAATTAACCACTAACTCTGGGATACTAGTGTCAGTGTCTTTATAGTTTGCATCAGAGTAAGTTCGATAGAATACTTAAATACTAGAAAGTGGGGATATACCCTCACCTATATACCAATTTTTAAAGAAAACTGTGGTTATAGAGCTCTTGGATCCATGATATACGAATGGTTTTTTGAAACCATTGGTATAGATGATTCAATACAAATGGTTTTTTTGAAACAATTGGTATATTATTTTCACAAATCTAGACACACCAAACATACTCCCATTTATGATCTCCTTTTTTAATTCCCTACTCACCCTGTCAAGCCACGATACCAGAGTAGAAACCTCGTGACCGACTGATGACCTCCCGACCGATGACCTCCTAAGAAACTGGTGACCTCCCAAGAGACTGACGAACTCCCGAGAGGCAACCTCTCAAGTGACCAATGAGTAGAGACCTCCTAAGTGAGTGGAGACCTCAAAATACTCCATCTATCCCCTTTATTTAAATTATTATTTATTTATATATTAGTCAATATCACTTATGTGAGTTTCAAATCATTCTTCTCTTTTGTTTAGTATTGTTTTAATTTTTTCAGTTTTTCAGTTTTCATTCATGCTGAGAAATAAACATTCAAACTTATTTAAATTTTTGGATGTGGTTTGATGTTATTTTTGGTTTCATGACTTTTTTTGGTTTCCCTATTTTTTATTGTATTATAGATGTTGTTTTTAGCACTGTGAATTATAGTGATAGTGTGTGTGAGTGTTTGAGTATATGTATGATGCCTATGTTGTTTGGGATTTTTTTGGAGTTTGGTTTGAAGTTATTATGTCTTTATTTATATGTAGGGTCCCATGAAATACAAAAAAGTGATGTATTACATTCATAATCTCCTAAATACAGTATTCTAATATATTTTTTTGTACATTTATCATAAAATGATATAAAAATATTTCTAAAGAATATAGTTTATTATAAATATTATTTTAATTAAATTTCATCTACAATGTGTTTGATGAAATGCTAATATTGGGTTATAATCAAATAATTAATATTGTATTTATGGAATTATTTAATAATAGTTATAAAAATTTAATATAATGTTTTATAAATGTTTTCCAATTGTATGAAGACGTTTTTATTTTTTCAATAGAGTTTTAATTTAACAATTCACTTCATTTATAGTGTTTCCCCTTTCATGATATGATTTATCATGATACAAAATACTTTTATACAAACTAACTATGACTTGATTTAAAAAGTAAATCAGTATTATTATACTATAAATAGTTATTATGTGACCATTGAACCATATTAACCTTTCAATAAGATAAAAAAACTGCAATTTCAATTTTCAATGGTTGAAGGCCTCAAATAAAACATTTTTTTGATATTTTTATCATATTTATATGGTCATGATGCACATTCCATATATTCTATAAATATTTATTATCCCTGTTGCTGAAGTTGAATTAATATTCTAGGATACCAATTTCAAACAAATTTCCACATTTCCTTTCACCACTTGTAATGACCACTAAATCAATAAAATTATTGATAATGAATGTCATATTTAAAAAAACTCATTCTCACCATCTCATATTTTTTATAACTTTATAATATTGGGTTTTAGTCCTTAAATTTACAAAATATCATTACATTTGAGTTTATCTGAGAAAATATTAGAAGTTCTTACAACATTAATTTTTGAAGAACATTCATTACCAAATGTCACATTTTTCTCTTCCTAAGAATATATTTTTATTGAGATTTTTGTTACTTTTCCTTGTAATATTTAATCATATATATATGTGGCTAAGTGTCTCTTATAATCATTTATATAAACCCCTTTTCTTGGTTTTTGAACTTTTACAATCACAATTAGAAAAAACCTATTTAATATTATTTAGAATTTTTTGGAAAAATTTTTATATAATTTATTATAGCATATATCCTTGGTATTGAAGGATTCAACTTGACTTCAATTGATTTTTATGATATTATTTCAATTTTTTATTTAATATAATTCATGATATTCTATTATCATTATTTTAAAACAGTGATTTATTATATGTTTCTACTTTAAGAAACTCTTAATTTATCTCAAATTTCATTCAAATAGAATTCTTTAGAACAGTAACCAACATTTTACAATTTGTATTATACTCTTGATATTAATTCAATTAATATCTAAGAATACACTACATGTAAGTATCATCAAATTTATCCTCATAAATGATTGATGATCAATTATGATTCTAGATATGTTTAATAAAATTTAAGGATTTCTCATGAATTGTTTCGTATTTTATAATGGAAGAGGTATTATCCTTCACTTATTTTGTCATCTTGATTCTTATTTTCCTTCTTGAGAATTAAATTTTTAAATAACCATATTTTTTTACTACCTTTGACCTCTTCCCCACATTTTCTTTAGATGTTTTTATCTTAACCATTAAGATTAAATACATTTCATTTCTTCTTAGGAATTTTTATGGAATAATTACCAACACCTTTATATTAGAATAATATAAAACACAGTTTTCCTTTATTCTTAAAATTTTATTTTCTATATATTATATATATTATTTTCATAATTCTTTTAAAATAATCATCTACATCCTATACATCATCAGATTTATTAGTTGCTTCAGGTTCTTCATGTTTGAATATAAGAATCCACATGTATTCAGAACCCATCTCTTTATTTTACATTTTTTAAAGGTACATTTCTTTCTCATTTCCTAAGAAATGAAAATATTTTTTAAGTAATCTGATGTAAGATATATGGTTTATTATAAATTCTATTTTGAGTAAAAGTCATCAACTATTTTTTAAATGTTGTTATTTTTATTTCATATAATTAAATGTTTTATTTGATTATTCGAATTTCAAAAAAGAATCTAATCCCTTTATCCTAATGGTCGTTCATATAGAATTTGGTGGAATCCTAAAGGGAATCAATTTTGAAAACCTTTATAGACAAATTGTGTGCATATAGAATTGGTCTCATTAAATGAATGTAAGGAAAAATATCTTCCTTAAGATAATGGGTATTATAATTTTTTTATGATTTAATGAGATAATATATGGGATATGTATACTTTCCACACGGATATGGGTATACATAGTTCATTTTCTATTATACTTTATATTTTTTTACATTTTTAGGTTTTTAGCCCCTTAGTCTTGAAATTCCCTTTTTAAATTATTTTGAATGTTTTATAAAATATCTTGATATATTTAAAAGATAGAGATTAATTTTATATTGATGTATTTAGGCTTTAAAATACAATTATTGTTTCATTATGTTATTATTCTATTTTTTAATGTTCAGTATTTCAATAACCATTATTTCATATGTATTAATGAAAAATATATGAATTTATTATTCTAGGTTCCCTGATGGAATTATTTTTTTTGTTTTTATAAAGGTGAAATCATTTCTATTGTGTAAGTTGATATCCTTAGAAATTTTTGCAAACCACTTTTGATTATGAATGAAATTTAAGATTTTTGGTAGATCAGAATGGGTATATTGATAGATAGATAGGGTTTCTTTATTAAAATATCCGTGATTAGAATGTAATAATATGGCTTTTAGTGTCTCAATGTTATTCAATTTCTCCACTATGATAGTGAATTCTTAAATGTTAACGATACCCACCTTGGTTAGTTATTTGTAGTCATCTCTTATAGTATATGTTACTTCTCTTATTCATTGTTCTATTAGATATTACTATTATATGATGAATTCAGTATTAAAATTGGTTGTAATAATTTTTTTTTTTTATTTTTTACATTATTGATCGGAACATAACATTTTACACTATAATAGAGTGGATAGAGAAAAATGTATCATTTTGATAATATTTTAATCAAGTTTCAAAAGAATTTGTATCTTTTTAGATTTTTCAGTTAAAAATGAATCAAATGGAGGTAGTATATAATGTCCATGTTATAAATTAGTTGGAATACCATGGTTAAGTTGGGAAGAAGTTAGATACCATATAATGAATAATTTATTTAAAACAAACAATAATGTTTGGTATCACCATGGAGAGACAAGAAAATATTTTACTATTCATGAACAAAAAGATATAAGTGGTATGGAGAATTTTATATTTGATCAGTTTCCTTTTGTGTATCATCACGAGAGAGATAGTATGCCAGTTAAAGAAGGAAATCAAATTAATATACATGTGGAAAAAACAAAATATTATGATTTTGAGAGAGTGAACAATTGAATAGATGATGAGAGAACTCTAGTATATCAGGAATATACTAAAATGATCAAGTTAGAATTTTTAATGTGGTTATATCATGGAAAAACCATGTATAGAATTTATAATACTTCTATAGATTATATTATTAATATTTTTAAGTACTTTCTTCCTGACGGTGCGAATATTCCCTTACATCATTATAATTCATGTATGTTAATTAAGCAATATATATATTCTAATGACATAGTTTATTCTTGTCCAAATTATTTAAATTTATTTTAGGAGGTAACAATTGGAATTAATGACTGTAAAGAATGGGGTACATCTTGATGGAATGAAAATTCAGATGAAATACCTTCTTGTGTGCTAAAACAATCATGTGAAACTTTACATTGATTCCCAGGCAGCAAAATCTATTCATGTCTGTAAAAATATAATCCAATATATTATGGAATGATGTTGAGAGAATTAATGGTAATGAAGATTTGATCCGTCCTACATATGTATTATCATGGTGGAAATTTGATGCATAAAATACTGATTTTGAAGTTGAGGTGTGTAATGTCATTTTGGGTCTATCCTGTGATAGTTTTAATCCATTTGGCCTATTGATAAATTCTCATATCACATGGAAAATTTTCACCCATGTTTATAATATTCATCTATGGAGGTGTATGAAAAACCTTTCAATTTATAGAGTATATTGATATCGGGACCTTAAAATCCCAATAATAATATAGATTTCAACTTGTAACCTTTAAAAATAGAGACAAAGAAACTTTGGGAAATTGGTGTGTGCACATGTAATTATTCTTCAAAAAATATATTTTAGATGCATTCTACCCTTATATGGACTATACATTATTTCCATTATCATGCAAAAATTCATTGTTGGAAAATGAAAGTAAAACTATAATTTCATATTTGATTGAAAAATACACAATCGAGAAGGCTTAAATATCACCGTAGTTTCAGTTTAATGGGTTATAGAAGATTAATTCCAATGAATCATCAATATAAAAATAATCATTGGAGCTTTGATAATATTTTTTAGAATGTAAGACCACCTCAATGTATGTTAGAATGTGATGTGCTTAATGAATTTAAATATTTCAGTTTTTCATTAGGGAAAGGTCATTTGAAATATAAAAAGACAAAGAATGTTGAAACTAAATGCACTGACAATTGGAAAAAAAGAAGTACCCTTTTTGAGATTCTATATTAGTCTACAAATTTTTTAATTCATTATTTATATGTAATTCACATTGATAAAAATATATGTGAAATTTTGCTTTCAATTCTTATAAATATCATGGGGAAGACCAAATATGACTTCTGATCTCATTGGGACTTGTTGGATTTGGGTATTCAACCAAAACTGAATCCAGCATGTATTGGTGAAAAAAAAATAGAAAGTTCCTTGTGATTCTAATGTGATGAAATTGTTAGAGAAGGATCAGTTTTTGGAAGTATATAAGAATATCAATCTTCCTGATGGCTATTCTAGAAACATATATAAACTAGTCAAAAGAAGTGATTTGAAACTACAATCCCTAAAAAATCATGATTATCAGATTCTTCTTTAGTTATTGATTCCAATATAAATTTATCATTTCACATCTAATAATATTAGTGTGACAATGATTCACTTGTGCCATTTTTTATAGACCTTTGTTCTAAAAGGATTTCCAAGTTATTCTTGATAATAATGAAGAAAGAGAAACCATTAATTTTGTGTGAGTTGGAATTTTCTTAATCCATACATTTTCACCAACATGCTGCATTTAGTAGTTCACCATACAAATGAAAAAATTATTGGGGGACCTATTTCTTTTAGGTGGATGTATCCTACTGAAAAAATGTACATAAAAAAATCTTATGTCTGAAATAAGAATTATCTTTAAGGTTTTCTTGTGAGAGGTTATTTGGATAATGAATTTATGGATTTTTGTTCAATTTATTTTTCTAATGTGAGCATAATACATATCTAGCCAATGAAAAATGAAGGTGTTAATTATGGGGAAATTGAACCCTCATTTCCATCTCTTCCCTAAAGAGGAGGAATTGCTGGGTCGTATACATTGGCTACATTGAGCCATGAAGAGCGAAATATGTCACATCACATACTCTTGAACTATATCATGTATGTAATTTGGATATTTATATGCTATTTTCATGGCCCCTCCAAGTAGAGGCCATGACATGACTCTCTAATCCTACCTCTAATAGGTCAGATGATGGTGACTAGAACCGAGTAGGCATATCACTAACATGGGAGGTAATACCAATGTACTTATATACATGAACCCATCTCTAATCCCACAAATAAATGAAATGTAAAAACCACTAACAAAAAAAATTCATGCATACCACTATATTCCCCAACTAGAGTATGGCAGAATGTAAAGTAAAGTGAAACTAGGCCAAATACTAGATCACAAAAATGTTTCTGTAACCATGAGTCCAACCTGTATGGAAAAGTATTGGGATATCTATATACAGTAGTCGGATCACACCTCGATCTTTCGAGACTCACAAAGGACCGTTCAGTCTATGTCCACCTAGGACTCTGTTGAACGGTTGATCAACTGCACAAGACATGACACTGGTGGGAAAATCCCATACAAGGGTGAGTATTACAATAGTCAGTAGGACACCCCAAAACCACAAATCAATATAACATAGGAAAGATATAGTTGGACCTATATAATCATATTTTGACAAAACATATAAAAAGAATATCTGGATATACTCAACCAAAACACACAATCTATAGGTAAATCACAACCATTAAATATAATTCTAGGAATTTAGTTCAATGATTCCATGAAGCACTCATCCAGGAGAACACAATATTGAGTTTTTAAGCACTAATGAAGTCTATCTGATAGGTACTTATCATCAGGTCTTTCCATAAGAGAGATACACTAATAGATCTAAATAGAGATACACTACTATAACATCCCGGATCTGGGTTCCACACAACGGGTGCCCCGAACCCGATTTGCCACGTGACCTCAAGTGCATTTCCCCAAACGCCAGAGGCTGCTGACTAGCAGCGAGGACCCAGGTCTGATAGTGGGGAAACTATGACCTCATTTTTCAGTGTAGCGCAACGGAATACAAAATAAGACATACAACAACAACGGAAGCAGTAAACCATACACAACTGAAATAAACAACAATAATGAATATAACCAACAGTATATAAATGATGATGCAACATGTTTCAAGTTCTAAGAAAGCAGCCAAAACATGTTATACATTAGTACAGTATAACAAATAGTAGAGTACAACAAAACAAAGCAAAACAGCTTGCAGCGGCATCGCGATCCTAGGCTCAGTCCCATGCCCTCCTACTCCACAGCAATAGTCAAGTACCTGTATAGGGACTCTTGCCCATATCTACCCCTACAGAAATGTAATTTGTTTGTGCCGAAAAGCATGACCCAAATAGGGTGTGAGAAAGATATCTCAGTAGGCACCCACCAAAGGCCCATGCCCAACTGCGTGTAAGCATGCAACAATAGTGTGCAGTGGTAAAATGCAATAAAGTGAGAAGTTATACAAAGTAACTAACTTAACAGTTAAATTGCCATTTAATTATTCATTTAATCCATTTTATATAAGAAATCACCACAGTGCATTTCTAAGTAAACAACTAGTGTCCCTGGACACATAAACTCTAACCCTCGGGTAACGAGTATCCAACACATGAATCTTCCCTCAAGCATAACAAAGTTTTCCCTCAGGTGTAGGTAGTGTCACCCACAGGCATAGAGTCAGCTGCCCATAGGCATGGAAGAAGTTGTCCTCAGGCTGAAATAACTACTGCCCTCAGGCTAAGATGTGCAGTGCCTACAGGCTAATCACAACAACGCCCTCAGGCTAAACAGGTAATCGGGCCATGCCTAACATATCAAAATGCAGTAAAAAAAATTCCTCTCAAGGAAATTCTACAATTACTACATTTAAGACATACCCTCAGGTATCCTGGCCAAACGGCTAAACAGAGAAACACACCCCTTGGGTGGTTTCAAATCCAAGAAATGATCCCAAGCAGCATTTTATTATCACAATTTAATCACCTATGCAATTATAGGCATTAAATATATCAATGACCTTAGCCACACAACACCCCAACATGGGTTCGTGGCACAAAATGCACAAAAATGCACGATAGTAGGAAAATAAACACAAAGCCACCTACCTTATTCACCAATGAACTTTATACCCGAACGTCGACTCTAGAAATGCCCAAGAATGGTGTTGATCTGAAGAAGAACAGAACCCACATAAATGAAAATAACTTCCATTCGGGGAAGAATTGATAAGAATGTATTAATGAGGAGAAAGGGCTTACCCATGTTGTTCCAATGAGATCGTCCGAAGTCGAATCGGATTCCAAACGAACCCTCGGAGGATTTTCAAAGGTCCAAATTTCCTTATTGGATCCAAAATGGCTCAAATGACTCCTCTGCCAAATGAGGAGGCTACTGCCTGTTTTAAGCCAAAAAAAACAAAGTACACGGCCTGTACTTATTTCATTTAACTGTTCACTTGGAGGCACCGCCACATTGTTCACCCATCGACCTGAGTACACGACATGTACTCTTGAGTACACGACGTGTACTATTGCCCAGCTGGTGGTGACTCCACCGCTGTACTATTCATGCCTGCCGACTGACTACACGGCATGTAAGGTACCACTACACGGCGTGTAGTCGGTTCCTACACCCGTCGTCACTGACGAGGTTACACGTCCCGTGTACTCATCCCAACAAGTCCAAAAGTACATGGTGTGTGGACAATGTACATGGCGTGTAGTTTCGAAATTTATCATTTTTTTCCATTTTCCATATTTTCTCGAAAACACTTATGGAAAAGGGAAAGAAGAAGCCCGTACCTCAAAAATAAGAACCGGGTTCTTACAAACTTCCCCCCTTATAGAAATTCTTCCCCGAATTTCCCTTCCAAGGGTGGCAAACATAAATCTCAGAACTGCTCTGGCCACTGAGCACGTACATCGGCCTCCCGCTCCCAGGCCTCATCTTGCACTCGGCCATACTGCCATAGCACCCGTACGAGAGGAACTGACCAGACTCAAAGAACCTTAGTGCTCCTGTCAACAAAATGGATCAGATGCTCCTCAAAGGACGCATCATGATAAAGCTCAACCTCCTCATGCTGAAAGGTGTGAGACGGGTCTGAATGGTAGCGACGCAACTGAGACACGTGGAAGACGTCATGCATGGCTCGGTACCGCTACGGTAAATGCAACCGATATGCAACTAGCCTGACTCTCTCTAGAATCTCAAATGGCACCACATACCTCGTTTAAAGTTTAACTTGTCTCCTGATCCACTTGTGTCCCAGCCTCGGCGAAACACGTAGAAAAACCTGATCCCCGACCACGAACTTGAATGGTCGTCTGCGGTGATCAACATAAGACTTTTGACGAGACTGTGCGGTATCCATACATCTCCGAATCAACTGGACCTTCTTGGATGTCTCTTGCACGAGTTGTAGCCCCATTATGGCTGCCTCACCTGCCTCTAACCAGCACAAAGGTGATCGGCATGGCCTACCATATAAAGCCTCGTATGGTGCCATATCAATAGTTTCCTGAGAACTATTGTTATAGGAAAACTCGACTAAGGGTATATGATTCTCCCAAGATCCACCAAAGTCTAGGACACATGCACGTAACATGTAATCAAGCACCTATATCGTCCTCTCTGACTAGCCATCTGTCTGAGGGTGATATGATGTGCTCAGAAGCACCGGAGTACCTAGTGCCCTCTCATAACTATGCCAGAAATGAGACATAAAGAGGGCGTACCTATCTGAAAAGATATAATGAGGGACCCCATGTAGAAGTATGATCTCTCCGATATACAGCCTTCCGATCTCGTCTACACCAAAGGTCTCCTTGATCGGAAAAAAGTGAGCTACCTTCATGAGTTTGTCCACAACAACCCACACGGTGTCATTGCCATGAGGTGACCTCGAAAAACCCATCACGAAATCCATCACGACATCATCCCATTTCCACTCTGGAATGGGTAACTGCTGTAATAGTATAGCTGGTCTCTGATGCTCTTCCTTCACCTGCTGAAAGGTGGAACATCTCGTAACAAATCCAGCTATCTCTCTCTTCATAACCGGTAACCATTACTGATGTCTCCAGTCTCGGTAGATCATGGTAACTCTGGGATGAACTGCCCAAGCTGAAGCATGAAACTCCCACATCATCTCCTCGCGTATATCCCCTGGAACCCATACTCGCCCATGGAAATGAAAAACCTCATCATCGCCTGTCGTCCAACCGGAAGGAGGGTCCTCAATTGCCACCGACTCCTGTAGAACTAGGCCTTCCAAACCAGATAGCTGCCTCATCCTCACTCTATCCCGGAGGGTAGAAGTCACAGCTAACGAGGAAAGATAAGTCAACCCCTGACTTTCATGCACCAACAGATGCATCTCAGAGAACAAATCCATAAGCTGCCACTCACCACTGGCCTCTTGCACTTCCTGTATCTGAGTCTTCCTGCTCAGTGCATCAGCCACTACATTACCTTTTCCAAGTGTATAGGCAAGCTCAAAATCGAAGGAATGTAGGTACTCGACCCACCTTCTTTGACTTTGATTAAGGTCACGCTGAGTAAAGATATACTTGAGGCTTTTGTGATGGGTTAAAACCAAAAAATTATCTCCCAATAGATAGTGTCTCCAACAGTGCAATGCATATACAACTGCAGCCAACTCGAGATCATGCATTGGGTAATTCCTCTCATGTGACCTCAACTTCCAAGACCCATACACAATGACTCAATCGCCCTACATCAAAACGACTCCCAGCCCAATCCCTAATGCATCACAGTAAACTGTATAGAGCTTCCACTGATTTGGGAGTATCAGGATCGGTGCTGATATCATCCTTCCCTTCAGGTTTTCAAAAACTGTCTCACAAGCTTCCGACCATATGAACTTCACACCCTTCTTAGTCAAAACCGTCAACGGCGCTACTAAGTGGGAGAAGTCCTGTATAAAACAGCTGTAGTAGCCAGCCAGCCCTAAGAAACTCAGCATCTCAAACATGTTCTTAGGATGCTCCCAGGAAACTACTGCTCTCACCTTCTCTGGGTCTACTGCAACTCCTTCATCTGAGATAATGTGACCCAGAAAGTGAATCTGGTCCATCCAAAAGTGGCAATTTGAGAGATTAGCATATAGCCGATGCTCTCTCAGTGTACTCAATATGATCCCAAGATGGGTGACATGGTCGTGTCGAGTGTGAGAGTACACCAAGATGTCTTCCATGAATACTACCACAAATGAATCAAGATACAGATGGAACACACGATTCATCAGAGCCATGAAAACTGTCGGTGCATTTGTCAGTCCGAACGGCATAACTGTATACTCATATAAACCATACCTACTCCTAAAAGCTATGAGAGGTATATTAGATGGTCTAACATGCAGCTGATGATATCTGGATCTCAAGTCAATATTCAATAACACTCGTGCTCCATGAAGCTAATCAAACATATCATCTATCCTCGATAAGGGATATCGGTTCTTAACCGTCAACTGGTTCAGCTTCCGATAATCCACGCAAAGCCAAAGGGTACTATCCGCATTCTTCGCAAAAAGGACCAGAGAACCCCAAGGAGAAGTACTGGGTTAGATAAAACCCTTCTAATGCAGCTCCTCTAACTTCCTGTTGAGCTCCTACAACTCAGGCGTGACCATCCTATAAGGAGGAATGGACACCGGTGCTACTCTTGGCACAAGCTCAATAGAGAAATCCATCTCACGCATCGGAGGTAGACCTAAAAAGTCGTCTGGGAAGACATCCATAAAACAATCTACAACTGGAGGGAAATCCGTCTGAGAAGTCCCCTGGTTATCCAGATATATGCTTCCAATCTGAGTTTTGACTCCACCAAGCCCATGATTATCTGGTCCAGCTCGACTCGCTTAAACATCCCACTCGCCCTTGTATAGAAACTCTCCATCCTCTGGTGACGTGAAACACACCCTACGACGATAGAAGTCTACAAAGGCTCAGAAGGGAACCAAACAATCCATCCCAAGAATGAAGTCATAGCTTTTCATCTCCAACACATAAGGGTCCCAAAAGAAGTGACACCCACCAACCTAAAGGGGGCACTCCTTGCACTGACGCACACTAGCTGTTCTACTCCCCAACAGAGTGTCTAGAGTCAGGATATCAAAAGAAGAAGAAATACAGAGCCCAAGGCTCTCCACAATGGGTATAGATATGAAACTATGCATAGCACCCGTATCAAAAAGTACTGAAGACAAGATAGAAGCTACTGGAATAGTACCTCTGACTGTAGAAGGTCCGAGATCCTGCTCCTGCTAGGTCTGTTGCACTGTATATGCCTGCCCAGTGTTGCGGCCCTGCGACACAGCCTGGCTACCCTGAGCTGTCCCACCCTGCTGCCTCTGCAATCCTGGTGTCTGGATACCATTGCCACGACCACCATCTCTACCTTCATGCCCTAACGTATTCCAGTTCCCAAACTGGTAAGAAGCCACTGGTCCTACCCCCGCACGCAGAGTCTTCACATAACCCCTCTCACTAGCCATCGGTGGAAACGCCCTGAAAAAGTGCTACAGATGATCCATCATGCCACAGGTTCGACAATCCACTAGGTCTCGTGGACACTGCAGTCTCTTGTGCCCATCCTTGCCACACTGGTAGCACATAACCTGGCCACCTGAATCATTCTTCTGTCTGGTACTGCTACCCTGAGAGAAGTCCATCTGTCTCTTCATCTTGCCAGCAGAAATAACACCAGTAACTGGTGCTGAACCACCCTGGCCCACAACACTTGATTCCCACAGGTTCCTCTCTATAATCAATGCCTGATTCACAATCACATGTACAATAGGAAACTTGAAAACCTTCAGCAGCGCTTGGATGTCATACTGAAGACTATCCTCAAAACGTCTGTCTCTCAACGTCTCATCACCCACCAGCACGGGTGGAAAGCGCTGATGCTCTGTATAACAAGCGGAATAATCCATCACTGACATAGTGCCCTACTGCAGATTCATAAACTCTCGAGCTCTATCTGCCCTGAGCATCTCGGGAAACAAGAAGTCATAGAAGACTACCTGAAAATCTTATAATGACATGTCCCTGTGATGCTCTGACTGGGTGGCAACATCCCACCACCTCTTGGCGGAATCACGCAGCATGTAAGTCGCGAGCTTGACCCTCCTACCTGGAGGCATCTCAAGATGCTCGAAAATAGTCTACATTGATCCTAGCCAAGACTCTGCAGCCTGCGGTCCGCCATCCCCTGAAAATGTAGGCGGATGATGCTGCTAGAAGATACGTATCAACTCAGCCTTAGATTCAGCAGCCTGCGGTGCTTCCTTAAAGGTCTGCATAAACCGCATAAAAACCTTCACAGAACTGCGCCTCCATGCTTGTGTCTGGTATAACTGCTGGTGCCACATATGGCCCTGCTGGAGGATCAACTAGTAGCCCATGGCCCACTATCTCCGGAGTATAATCGTCAGCGCTCTCCTAGCGAACAAATCGCGGTTGTCTTGGTGGCCTGACACTACAAGGTCAAAATAACGCCTCAGATTCAAAATTATTATGACTAAAAAGTGAAGGAACCACAAGGAAAACAAGAGGAAGAAGGCATTCAAAATTGGAAAACAAGACTACAAGGTGTGTAAACTGACTACACGGCGTGTACTTGACTTCCCTTCCCCTGCCTGGGTCCTTTGACACGGCTAAGCCACAAAGCTCCCGTTAAACAAAACTACACGGCGTGTACTTAATCTACACGGTGTGTATGGTGTTATTTTCCAATTTCCTGTGTCGTCTGTGACACGGCCGACTACTCGGCTTAACACTACACGACGTGTTACACCCACACTCGGCGTGTACACTACCCCATTTCCCAGCCACACGGCTAACTCCACACGGTCTATCCTCAGACCAGACTAAACGGTGTGTCCCACATGTACATGACATGTTTAAAGGGAGGGGAAACTGGCCCGTGTTGTTAGTTGCATGGCCGAGTCCCCAGGTTACACTACACGGTGTGTTCATCATTTACACGTAGTGTTATGTGAAGGAGTTCACCGGCCCGTGTTTGTTAGTTACACGACTTGACTCCGGGTCAACACTACACGGTGTGGAAAAAAACTACACAGCGTGTTTTACCCAAGCCCTTGCCTACCCCATGTCGCCGCCCACATGGTTTGTGACACGGGAAGAGACTACACGACATGTACTCAAAAAGTCCATTTTTTCTTCCCGAACAGAAGAACATACACGGTGTGTATAAATTACTACACGGTGTGTATACTGGGTTTCCAGATAGTATGCCTCAGAAACTTCCTCGGAACCTAGAAAATACGAAAAAACAACACGTAAGTGTCAAATTCCGACCCGTGGGGGCCCATACTCCCCACGAATCGAAGTTTGACATCTTATATGTGTGATAACCAACAAAAAGTCAATGATCCACCAAATTCCGGACAATGGGGGCTCATACTCCCCCAAAACCAAAGTTTGGTGTCCATTCCATAAACAGGTTCAAACAAAACACCATATCACAAGGCATGTATTTATCAAGAAGCTATAACAACACCATGCTTTTCTAGCACAAATACTATCACAACAACATGAAAATTCCAATGCACCTACATGGCAGGAAAACAATGCATGGAATGTGATACCTAGCATGTGCCTATATGATGCATGAGATGGCATACCCTCATCTCATTGGGTTGCTACAAAATAAAACCCACAGATAAAATATAACTAGCATAATCCAAGTGCGTCACCCAACGGTGAAAACATATCAACCGTAAAATTGAAAAATCAAAAGAATGAAAAATACGTGGTAGACTGGCTTTTCCCTATACACGGGTTAGCTACGCCTAGGAACAACTTATTACCAACTACTGTTCCATCCTATCCCTGACTACGGCTCCAAATAGTAAGTCACGAAAATGAAACACCCTCTGATAACACTTTGTAACGTCCCAGATCCGGGTGCCACGCAATGGGTGCCCCGAACCCGGTTTGCCACATGACCTCAAACGCATGTCCCCAAACTCCAGAGGCTGCCGACTAGCAGCGAGGGCCAAGGTCTGATAGTGGGGAAACTATTCTCTCACTTGTCAAAGTGTAGTGCAGCAGAATACAAAATAAGACATACAACAACATCGGAAGTAGTAAACCATACACAACAGAAATAAACTACAGTAGTGAATATAACCAACAGTATATAAATGATGACGCTACATATTTCAAGTCCTAAGAAAGTAGCCAAAACATGTTATACATCAGTACAGTACAACAAATTGAAGAGTACATCAAAACAAAGAAAAACAACTAGCGGTGGCATCGCGAGCCCAGGCTCGGTCCCATGCTCTCCTACTCCACAACAACAGTCAAGTTCCAGTATAAGGACTCTTGCCCTTATCTACACCTGCAGAAACCTAATCTGTTTGGGCCAAATAGTGTGACCCAAACATGGTGTGAGAAAGATATCTCAGTAGGCACCCACCAAAGGCCCGTTCCAAACTGCGTGTAAGCATGCAACAATAGTGTGCAGTGGTAAAATGCAATAAAGTGAGCAGTTATATAATGTAACTAACTTAACAATTAAATTTCCATTTAATTATTCATTTAATCTATTTTATACATGAAATCACCACAGTTCATTTCTACGTAAACAACTAGTTTCCTCAGAAACGCAAACTCCTACCCTCAGGTAATGAGTATCCAACACAAGAATATACCCTTAGGTATAACAAAGTTTACCCTCGGGCGTAGGTAGTGTCACCCACAAGCACAGAGTCAGCTGCCCATAGGCACAGAAGAAGTTGCACTCAGGCCGAAATAACTAATTCCCTCAGGCTAAGAAGTGCAGTTCCCACAGGCTAATCACACCAATTCCCTCAGGATAAATAGGTAATCGGGACATGAACAACATATCAAAATGTAGTAAACAAATAATTCCTCTCAAGGAAATTCTGAAATTACTACATTTAAGGCATACCCTCGGGTATCCTGGCCAAACAGCTAAATAGAGAAACACACCCCCGAGGTAGTTTCGGATCCAAGAAACGATCCCAACTAGCATTTTATTATCACAATTTAATCACCTATGCAATTATATGCATTAAATATAGCAACGAACTCATCCAAACGACACCCCAACATGGGTTCGTGCACAAACCACACAAAAACGCACGATAGTTGGAAATAAACACAAATCCACCTACCTTATTCGCCAACGAATGTTATACCTGAGCACCGACTCCAGAAACGCCCAAGAACAGCGTAGATTTGATAAATAATACAACCCACTTAAACAAAAATAACTTCCATTAGAAGAAGAATTGGTAAGAATGGCTTAAGGAGGAGAAAGGACATACCCGTGCAGTTCCAATGAGATCATCCAAAGTCGAATCGGATTCCAGACGAACCCTCGGTAGATCTTCAAAGTTCCAGCCATCCTCCTTTGCTCCAAAATGGCTCAAATGCCTCCTCTACCAAATGAGGAGGCTACAGCCTGTTTTAAGCCGAAAAAACAAAGTACACGACATGTACTTTTAAGTATACAGTGTGTACTTCTTTCATTTAACTGTTCACTTGGCGGCACCGCCACACTGTTCACCTGTCGACCTGAGTACACGGCATGTACTCCTGAGTATACGACGTGTACTATTGCCCAGCTAGTGGCGACTCCACCATCGTACTATTCAAGTCTGCTGACTGACTACACGACGTGTAAGGTACCACTACACGGTGTGTAGTCGGTTCCTACACCCCTCATCACTAACGAGGCTACATGACCCATGTACTCATCCCAACATAGCCAAAAGTTCACGGTGTGTGGACAAAGTACACGACGTGTAGTTTCAAAATTTAGTATTTTTTTCCATTTTCCATATTTTCTTGAAAACACTTATGGAAAATGGAAAGAAGAAGCCTATACCTCAAAAATAAGAACCAGGTTCTTACAAATACAATATATGAAGATCTTAGAAAAGGACTTGGGGTGATACCAAACACTAAAATCTAGATTAACCTACCAAGTAGAAGATCATCACCCGTGTAGTGTTGGTTACATCAATACAAAGAAATCCACCTAGGGCATGAAGAATGAAAAGAGGATCCTACTCTGGGACTGTTAGGGGATTAAACTACTCTATGTAGGAAGTCCTGCTGAAGGGATCATAGTACTATGAGTAGGAAATGATTCAAACCTACCTTTATAGGAAATGATAAAGGGAACAACCCCTACCAAAACATGTCCACGATATGAAGGATAAGAGAATAAAGCCATGTAGAATTGGGTATACAACATGTATTAGAGTCACACTCAATTTTCCTTGACCGCTAGTACTACCCCTTGTACAATGGACCATGTCCTTAGAACATTTCATATAGAAGATGGGTACATGACATGTAGAAGGAGGCACACATCATGTAATTCCATCCAGGGTTCTCCCACGTGCTCAAGTCGTGTTCCAGTACACAGTGTTCACCCATGTAACCTTTCTTGTGTATAAGTACACTATATAATCTGTGTAACTGGTTCATTCCATGATATGTGGGGATGTACACACAATGTTGGAAACCAATTTACTCCACCCCGTGTCAGTGTAGTTTCCATGTACATTCCAAGTGGTCCAAAAATGAACACACACCATGTAGATATGGCTACACACCATGTGTTATGTATTTTACATAATGTCATGTTCTTCCTCCTTGCACCTTTATCGATCACCCGAGTTCCAATATGGTTCTTGGTTCACCCCAAAACTCAAGATCTAGGTTTGTTTTACCACTCTAACACCCAAATGAGGGGTTTTAGGTCTTGAATAGGATCAAAAATTCATTTTAAATATATCACAATGCAAACCGATCAAATATTGGTTTCTACCAACTCAATTTTATCTATTCACCATTGTCACCATTGCACCTCCATTGGGTCGTCCCAATACCGAATCTCAAATTTTGGATCGTTTCATCAATAATTGAGGGTGCAATGATTTATTGTTCATAAAAAGAAAAAAATTAATAACACACATAAAAAAATGGGGGAGGGACACAATGAAAAAATTCCAAGGAAATATACTAGACCATTGTTTATTACAGCCTCAATCTGTTCCCATAAGAATGATCAAAAAAAGAAAAGAAAAACACCTTAATCTAACCCCAAAAATAAAACCTATCCCGCAAGGCATGATCAAAATGTGGATTAACCAATTCACTGGTTGTTCCATGATCATTGTTGAATTCAAGGACAAGAAATAAGAATGTAAAATTGTGCCTACTACATGAATTTTTGATCACTTGTTGATGATGATCTGTCATCACATCATCGTCATTGGTAAGAACCATCAAGAATAGTGTTCGTTGATCTTTTATCCAATGTTTTGTTGTCTAATTCTGAGAAGATTCTCCAGATATGTATTTATAGGGTCCCCAGAGGATTACATGGTCATGAGACTAACCATGGATCTCTATAAAAGGGTTTATTTAAAATAAACACATCGTTGTGTCACTGTGTCAAGGAAATAAAAATAAAATATTTTTTTATCAATTTATTTTATTCATTTAAAACACCAATGATGACTTTCCACAATCGACCCCCACTGACCAATGTTAATTTTTACCAAGGGTATAACTGCTATTATTAATATAACAATGTCCTCATATTTTTGATCCAAACACCAATTTAGAGGTTATTTCACTTTTTAGGAAAACTGGATGTGCATGCTATTTAATATTTCAATATATTTGAATCATTTATTCTGGGAACACTGAGCCTAAGAATCACACATAGTCTCATCACCTGGTCTCCAAATAAATCCATATAATATTTAAAAATAATACATTGAAAATTTGGGATATTAAATTCCCTCTACCTTGGGGATTTACATCATTAAAAATCTAAAGGAAGGGATACTCAAAAAGATGTGGGTATTGAACATGAATTTGAGCCTCCCACTCCCATATTCTCTCTTGGAGATTCCTATACTACCACCGGACACACACTAATCCAGTTATGATAATCCTCAATCTCTGTTGGGTACTCAACAAAAGTTATTCCATCCTCGATGTCTATCTTGGCCAATTCGATGACCTATGATGAGTCATGTGCGTACGTCCTCAGTTTTGACACGCAGAAGTTGTTATGTACCTAGTCTAACTATGGAGGTAGAGCTAAGTGGTATGACACCTCTCCAACTATACACACTATCTAAAAAGGGATAATGAACTTCAGAGATAACTTGCCACGCCGACCAAACCTATGTAATCTTTGTTGAGGTGAGACCCTTAGGAACACATGATATCCTTCATCAAACATAAAATGCCTCTACCATCAACAAAATAAAAATAATGAAAGATTTTTTCAGCCTTCATTTTTTCATAGATGATTTTCACCTTTTCTTTAGTATCATGCACCAATTCCTAGCCCATGAGTGTTAACTCTCCTAGGTCAGTCTAGAAAAGTGGTGTCCTATATTGTCACCTGTAAAAGGCCTCGAATGTTTCTATACCAATGGTGTGATGGATGATTTTGTGGTACATGAACTCTAGTAGTGGTAGATGATCCTACCAACTATATCCAAAGTATAACTTGCCAGCCACATCATGTCCTCTAGAACCTGAATAGTCCACTCCATCTGACCATCCGTTTGTGGGTGGAACACTTTTATCAAGCATAACTGGGTCCCAAATGTATCTTGTAATCCATTCCACAAACATGATATGAAAAAATCATCACGATCAAAAACAATCATCTATGTAACTCCATGGAGTTGAACTATCTTCTAAACTTAAAGGCATCTCAAGATATCTACTAAAATATTCTCTTGGATAGCTAGGATGTGGTTCGACTAGGTGAGTCGGTCAAAGATCACCCAGATGGAATCATGTCACCTAGAAATATGTTGAAAAACTATAATGAAGTCCATTTATATTCCATCCCACTTCCATTCCAGAACCTCAAGGGGTTGAGCTAAACCCACTCAAACCTGGCGGACAACCTTCACCAGATGGCAAGTAAAGCATCAAGAAACAAACTCTACAACTACTCTATTCATATTTGGCCAACAAAAATGACCTTATAGATCTTAGTACATCTTTACCACAACTTGATGTACTACCAAAGGGGATGTATGAAACTCCCTAATAAATCCTCCTATAATGTCAGTAGTACTACTATATGTACTCTAAAAATAACGACATGATCTCCACATTTTGAATATCCATTTGGAGTATGCCCAATTGATATATGATCATGTAGGGTCTCACAATCGATATCCAAAAGCTATTACTCCCAAAGAATTTGTTAGAGTGGAGGGGTAAAAACCATATACTAGATGTAAGATTCTCCATCTCCATCAATTAGGGATAAATGAAACAAGGCCAACTACTCTGACCTCTCATTCCAAATTTGTGAACTAGATCCTCTACTAAGAGCATATTCTACAACGTTCCCCTTCCTAGGAGTATAGAAAATATCAAAGTCATAGTCTTGTAGGAACTCTAGTTATCTCCTATGTCTCATGTTTAGATCCTTTTAAGAGAATATATACATGAGACTCTTATGGTTAGAGTAGACGATAAACTACTATCATATTAGGTAGAGTCTCCACATATTCAATGTGATGACTACTGCAGAAAACCCAAGATCATGGGTCATTTATTTCATCTCATGTGGTGAAAACCATAAGAAATCACTTCTTTCCACTGCATTTGGACACAACCATGTCTTTTTCCTGATACATCATAGAATACTATGCACTCAACACCCTTCTCCAGTTATCTTAAGTTCAAACAACTCATCAAACTGTACCTCAATTACTACAAAGCCTACTGAAAATTCTCTATTTATATAAAAGTCTTCCCCTTTCAAGTCAAATATATAATAGTTTCTAATATTCAAGAGAAATTAGGTATAAATATCTGATAATAGACCGCTAGCCTGAGGAATATCCACACATCCATCATGTTCTTAGGTGGATCCCATGCTAACATAGCCTCAACCTTGGCTGAGTCCACTACCACACCATCCGTTGACATAGTATGTCCCAGATTGTGGACTTCTTGAATCCAAAATTATCACTTCAAGAGTTTCCCATATAGATGGTTCTATGAGAGTACATCTAGAAATATCTTTAAATTCTCACATTCTCTTATTTGGGTGCTGAGTACATAAGTAAATTATCCCTGAGGACTAACACAAAATGCTCCAAGTAAGGCTGAAGGACCTAGTTCATGAGTCCGATGAACAATACTGGGTATTCTTTAAGTGAAAGCGCATCACCAAGTACTCATAGTGACTGTAATGACATATGAAATCTATCTTCGGTATATCCTCATTCTTTACTCAGAACTGGTGATAGACTAATCTAATGTCACCCTTCGAGATCCATCGTGCCCATCTCAATAGATCAATGTTGTCATTGATCCAAGGTATTGGATACTAGTTCTTCATGGTCACTTGGTTCAAGTGTCGGTAGTCCATACACAACCTCAAGTTTCAATATACCTTCATTGCAAAGAAACTGGGGCCTCCAAGGGTGAAACACTGGGTCTCACGTATCCCTTCCTATAAAAGTCCTCCAGAAACACCCTTTGCTCACAATGCTCTATGGGACTCATCCAATATACTGGTGTAGATATCGGTCCTATCATGGGGTGTAAATCAATATAGAAGTCTATCTTCTCGTGGGGAGGTAATCCTTAAACATATTTTAGAAATACATCATTGTACACCACCACCACTGCTGGAAATTGGAAGATCATAACATTTGATGAACTAAAGGTCAGGCTATCCAACTAATGATTAATCAACTGTAACCTCCTATTAATGGTCAAACATATGTTGGTGGAGTTTCCTTTTCCTTGAGAAAGAAAAACCTCATTCCATCATTGTAGAAACACCACACCCTTCTCCTAAAATAGTCGATCTGAGTATGAACTATGGAAAATAAATCTATACCAAGAAAGATGTCGTAAGACCTCGATGCTACTAAAAATATGTTCCAACCAAAACTCACTCCTCTAAGGTTCAGGTCACACTATAGTTATAGATGTGTTATTATGAATTATTATCTAGTAGGTGTAACCAAGTGTAAGGGTCAAGTCAATGGTTCAATAAAAATCTCTATGTCTCAACCAACATATGTGGTGAGAAAAAAATGACTAGAAATGGTGTCTATTAGTACTGTAGCTAAATTAGAAAATACACAGATCATTCGTAAAGATGATGGGTTTTATGCCTCGACTGCATTCATTTTTACCCTCTCCTATCCTCCAGCTCTGTAAGTCTAGCGTAGACCACATGGGGGTGGTGGTGGTAGTGAGTCAAAATGTCAACCACATCCCGCTGCTCTCCTAGCTTCGTTCCACATACAACGACTTGTGGATCTATCTAATCCTATCACTATCTTTACCTTAGTGGTCCATTCATATTATCTCTATCAACATCACAATGGGTTGGACAATATCAAGTGAGATTTCTCCTACCATCACTTGAATCAGACCACCTTTCTCTAGGAGACTGAACCCACCCTATAAGTCCTAAACTACAGATCCTTGATCCTGGGAACTTCTCCAGAAATTTCTTCCACATCCAGGTCCCTAGGTCTGATGTCAGCTCCTTGTTTCCAAGTTCTAGGATCCTTCTCATTTATTGTTGACTATCACTGATTGTATCTGCTCATCCAAGAAGCTTTCAACCACCAAAAGTCTCTCAAGAACACCAACATAAGTAGAAATTCATAGAGAGATAACGCTGGATCATATGTCCCAACGTAGAACTCACTCAAAGGTTAGAGCCCTAAAGTACTGATCTCTATCCATATCCATAAATTACCTGAAAAGGTTGGTGAAACATGATGAATAATCCACAACTATCATGGTACCCTGCTGGAGCTAAAGAAGCTCTTATATATGCATACCTATCATCATAATTGGTGAGGTCTCCTCTTAGAAGAGATTCTCGAACAATGTCCAAAAATGATTCATGTCATCATGGGTCTGGAAAGACAAAATCCACCATCACCTTATTGATCTATGTAGACGCTTCTCCACTAGGACCATCATCTGATCTGCTAGTGTCCTGACTAGATGGAAAACTCAGGTCATCCCCTCAAGATAGTCCTCGTCTATTTGGGGGTCACGATTACCTCAGAACTATATGGCTATTTTTCTCTGAAACTTTTGAAGCATGCTTATCTTGTTATCCATTTCTAATGGTACTGCAGGCACCATGTGATACTCCAAAGGTGGCAGTATGGTTGGTGCACCACATAGAGGTGAAATGTGAGGAACTGGTCCCAATATAAATTTATTTTCACTATGGATTCATCCTCATGATTGATCTACTGAATTCTAGCTGGAATACATCACTGTGGAATCCTGAAATGAACGAGATATACTAAAATCAATGAGTATATCTGGAGAGATGACTCAAGAAAGACATGGAAATCCCAACCCATTTTTATGCGATGCTTGTAAAATTATTTTACATGGAACCAGTGTTATCATATACCATGTCAAAAAAAAGTTTATCAATGTGATATTTTATGGATATGTGGCCACCCACACTATCAATGGTGTCCCAGGCTTAGAATCCAAACTCAAAACAATTAACACTATTTTCCACAACCAATCTTTTAAATTCTCGGTCCTAAAATAGAACCAACCACCTTTGATTCAAACTTTTCATGACCGGTCCTAGTGGAGCCCATGCCACGACTCCCCGAGGCTGCCTCCAATAGGATAGCGGCTTGTGACTAGCACCATGTAGGCATATCACAAACATGGGAGGCACAACTTATGTACATGTACGCATGTACCCATATCGAAGCCCACAAAATGTTGAAATGTAAAAACCAATCAGTAAAAAATGTATCTGTACCACTATATCACACAAAAAGAGTATGAGAAAAAGTAAAGTAAAGTGAACCTATGCCAAATACTAGTCCATCAAATATAGTCTATTACAATATGTCTAACATATTAAGAAAAGGTACTCAGACTAATGTATTTAGTAATAGGAGCACAACTCTATCTATCAAGTCTCACAAAGCACCATTCAATCCTGGTCCACTTAATTCTCCGTCAATAGTTCAATAATATTCACATGAAATGACATGTGTGATCAAATCCCATATAGGTGTGAGTATAACAATACTCAATTGGACACCCTGAAACCATAATGCAAAATAACCAAGAAAAGATATAGTCATCTCTACATTGGTATTCGTCTACAAAACATATAAGAAGAATATCTAGATATACTCAACCATGAAACATAGTTTATATGTAAGTCAAAACAACTATATACCAATACTAGGAATTTATCTCTAAGATTCCACGAAGCACTTATCCCTGAGAACACACTCCTGAGTCTGAATGAACTGATGACATCTGTCTGAGCGGTACTGCTCATCGGGTCTCTCCATGAGAGAGATATGTGGATATATATGAATAGAGATATGATATGATAGATTAGAATCATAGACAGGGCCATGGAGTGATACTGATAACTCAAATCTATATTAACCATCCAAGTAGAGAATCGATGCCCATGTAGTTTTTGTCACATCAATTCTGAGATCTCCACCTAGGGAAAAAGAATGAATAATGGATCCTTCTTTGGGCCTTTCAGGAGATTACAGAAATCAATATAGTAATTCCTACTAATGATATCACATTCCTATGAGTATGAAAAGATTCATACATAGCTTCTAGGAAAATTATAAATTGAATGAACCCCAATGATACTTTTCCAAGATAAGAAGTATAAGAGAATAAAGCCATGTATAAAAGAGTACACTTTCTGTAGTAGGGTCACAAGATGTGTCCCTTGACCCTAGGTATGACCTGTGTATAATGACCCACATCTTTAGAACATGTTATGTAGAATATGGGTACAAAACATGTAGAAGGATTCACACACCGTGTCCTTCCATCTAGGGTTCTCCAATGTGCTTTGGTTGTGTGCTAGTAAATGATGTCAACCCATGTAACATTACCCATGTACCGGTACATGAGGTAATCCATGTAACCAGTTTTGGCTATGCTATGTGGGGATGTACACACTATCTAGGAAACCCATGTAATCCACCATATATTATTGTACTTTCCATGTACACGCCATATATACAACCCATGTTCTCCACCCTATATATGTGTACATTCCATGTACACACTGAGTTGTCCAATGATTAACACACACTATGTAGACATGGTTGCATGTTGTGTGTTATAGATTTTATAGAAAGTCAGGTTCATTCTATGGGAGCCTTAGTTGATCTCCCAAGTTCCTATATATTGCTCGGTTAGCCTAGAAATTCCAGATCCATATTTTTTTCACTAACATAACCACCAAATGAGTGATTTTGTGTCTTTAATCTACTCAAAAATCTATTTTAAATCTATCCCGACACAAACTTCTTGAAGAAATTTTTTTCCTAATTCGATCCATCTACATTCATTGCCCTCGCCCCTCCATTGGGTTGTACTAATACTATATCTCATATTCCAAATCATTACGGAACGAATTGAGGGTGAAAAAAATTATTGTTCAAAATATGATGAGGAATGAAGAACACACACTGAAAATTAGGGAGGAAAACAAAAGGAACAAACTCTAGAAAATGAACATTGACTGTTGTTCATTCCAACCTTGATCTATTCCCATAATAACGATAACAAAATAAAAACTCCATAACAAAACCTTCAAAATAAAACCGATCTTGTAAGGCACAATCAAACCATGGATCAACCTTCTTGTTGGTTGGTCCATGTTTATCATTGAATTCA
Organism: Viscum album; assembly: GCA_963277665.1. Lineage (NCBI taxonomy): Eukaryota > Viridiplantae > Streptophyta > Magnoliopsida > Santalales > Viscaceae > Viscum > Viscum album. The sequence goes on along the minus strand of OY728133.1, from coordinate 1,410,945,053 downwards.
TGAATCAGAAGAAATAATTTAAAATAATGCATCCTACCATGATTTTGGATAGATTAATGATGAATATCAGTCACCGCGTCATCGTCATGGGTAAGATCTGTCAAGAATGTCGTTCATTGATATTTTATATAAGGTTCTGTCATCACATGTTGATAAGATTCTCTAGATCACACTTTTATAGGGCTCTAGGGGATTCCCAGGTTATGATCCTAACCCAAGATCTCTGAAAAAGGGTTTATTTATTATATACCCATCGCTACATCTCTATGTCGACAAAATTAAAATAATATAATTTATTATCAATTCATTTTATTCATATAAAATACATGTGACAACTTCACACAATTAACCCACACTGAAAAATGTTAGGTAATTCCTAGGGTAAATATAATGTTTAGAATGCAATTATTTCCTCATATTTATGATATATAAACCCATTTAGAAGTTATTACAATTTTTAATGAAACTTTTGTGTGAATGATATTTAATAATTTAATATATTTCAATGATTTACTCTAGCCACATCAGACCTTGAAATCCCACACTCTCTCAATGCCTGGTCTCAAAATCAATCCATATAATATTTTAAAAAAATACATAAAAAATATATAACATTATATTTATCTCATACTAATTAATTTCATATATGCCTTATAATTTTATCATCATTTTATATGGGGAATATAAAAAAATTATAAGTAAAGTTCATTGATCTTTTCCTTTGATAAGAAGAGAAAATTTTTATGGCTAAGATCTTTTGAATTAGTTTAAATCAAAGGTATGAAAATTAATTTAATTAACTTAATATATATATATATATAAATTTAATATTATTATTCATATATGTTTTAGGTATTGAGATTACATATTGAATCTATTTCTCATAAATTAAGTGCTTTGGATTTTGATCACAATTATTTGGTTCGTGAATGAAATTTTTTAATAATTAATGGGTATAAATTTATTACATCTAATTGAGTGGTGAAAATGAGGACACAACATGATGGAATTATGGTAACTAAAAAAATGGATTGTTATGAAATTGCATTAGATTGTCATACCTGACATGAATATATGTATTTTTATAGACTTTTTGAGAAAATATTATTATTGGATTACTAATCTCAAGGTCGAGTCACTGTAATGAAACATAAATGGTTGATTCAATGAAATGATAGGTTATATTTATTGATGATTTCCATTTCATAGTTATTTACATGAGTCGATTCCAGGCTACTTATGATCAATAAATTTTGGAATAAATGGAAAAACATTGTTTTATGTGAAAGATGATTTGAGACTAGATTACGATGTCATTAATGATGTAATCCCAAGACATATTTTTCCTGATGCAGGGGATGCCCCATTGGTGTTGAAAAAAGTATTTCATTTGATGACTCAAATTTTCCCATTGTGATGGTTGATATTGAAAGAAAAGTAGTGGTGTGTAATATATAGAATCAACTATATAAGTTCATAATTCATTCAGTTTACCTTGACATGAATTTCTCAGGATAGTACTACCGTAATTACATTAATTTTGTTTCTATTTAGAATGATATTTTTTTTAGTATTATTTGGTTTCATTTCATTTAATTAGATTTATTTCAATTAGGAAAACCAGGTTTAAAATAGGCTTTTAAAAAATTTGTAACATGATTTTAAATTATTGTTACTAACATATTTTATACCATTGTTTATGATTTATTTGTATTCTATATTTTATTCATGATTTTACACAATTATTTCTAGAAAATTTACATTTCATTTTTATGAATATTATGGAAAATAATTTAGAAGTTCAAATAAAACAATTATTTATGATGATCGACAGATGTGAGGGTGTGATTTTCATCATTTTCTTCCCCTAGCAATTATAATAATTGTAATATTTTTTTTCTACATTATATATAATGTATTTTTCAAGTTAATTATTATTTTTAGGTACATTCAGTTCTACCAATGTTGACTCATCCTCATCCTACTAGCATGGGTCTGTGCGTGGATGCTATTAGACCTAGACAGAGCACCTATCATATCCTTTCCCACCCTTACCCACCAACATACACCCAATCTACCACACATTTCCATCCTCCACTTGAGACTTTGTAGATCTTCACATCCATTAAAACATCATCTTCTCATTTTTCCTCTTATTATCATGCCATATCTATGCCACCTCTAGGGATGATCCCACTCATGCATCCATTATCATCATCTTATTTTTACTCTTATTATCATTTGATGACTACAACACCTCCATATATGTTCCCACTCACACCTCCATTATCATCCCATTTAGCCTCGTCTTCCCATACCATGTCTACATCGTCTCCATAGATGTAATAAAATTTACCATATCTATATTCTTTGATGTATCCTAAATCCTATTAACCATATTTATAGTTGTCTACACCACCTCCATTTCCTACCATCCATCCGGGATATGATGAGTTTATTCCTTCAACTTCCACTCTAGTTCATGAATATCACCCAAAGAATGCATTGGAACAAATACATCATTCAGAGGCTATAGATCCATGATGGCCCACATATTGATTAGATCCTATTGAGCTGCTTCCATCAGGTTTTTATATTATAACAGTCTCAAATTATATCACTTCATTTTTTTCTGTTGTACCGTGACTTAATTATTCTTATTTTTCCAACTTATGTTATTCAATGGGATCTTCTAGTAGGCGACATGGGCATACTCATATATAAGAACCTTGTAATAACAAAAAATAGTTAATGGTGGATTAAAATTTATAAAATTAGAAGATAGGTAAAAATTATATGTTGTTTAGATGTTTTATGGCCACTTTATCCAAATATCCTGATATCATTCCAGTGGAAGCAGTGTTAGAAATACATATTAGTAATGACATAAAAGAAAATCATGGACATAGATATGGGTAAGATTTTTTTTTTTAATTTATATCTATGTTATTTTTGTATTTCTATGAATTAAGATGACCGTTGAAGAGAAAATATAACTTTCCTAATGGTGAATTTTTTATGGTTTCAAGGCTGATGGATCTTGGGGAGTTATGGAGATCATATAAGCGTGTGTATATATTGGTTGGAGGAGAATATTTTGTTTTTATTTATAAGGTGTACCCATATTCCATGACTATAAAAACACAATATCAAAAGACAATCTCATTTTTGAAGACAAATGAGTTTACGTTATTTCCAATCTATAAGGCTTTTCTTATAAAAATTAATTCTTATTAAATGTATTGATTTTTTATTTTATGGATGTGTCAAAAGAAAAATGAACAATGTTTCAATGATGTCGTACACACATTGAGGCACACTACAACGCCTAAGAATGAGATGTTCTAGGTAATTTAATTTTAATAGAAACATTATCTAGATTTATATTGCTACATATCAAAAAATGCATATTTTCATATCTTATTTTGGTATTCATCATTAATTATTGATATCTGAAATATCCAAAATATTTACTATTATGCTATTAAAATTTGAGAATTGATTTTTATAACCTCTCTCAACAACATTGGTTCCAATATTCATAATAAACTCACTAAGACTGATAATTTTGATTTGGGGATTCTAGTACTTTATTGAAATATCAATTTAGTAGTGTATCAAATAAGAGACTATAAACCTCTTCTATTTTTTTTTTCTAATCTAGTAATATTCTTCTTCAAAAAATATTGGGATTTTTCACATGGATTTTATTCCATTTTCAACACTAAATAATAAATGATATTTATGGAATGTTCATAATTAGTAGCTAAAGTTATATAGTGTTTATAATTAGATTTTATTTGTGAATTTTTCAATAGTGTTTACCACATGTTAGAAGTTATGAATTCTCAACTTATTTAAAATTTAATACATTTTCTTATTATTCATGATTACAAAAAATTTATATTCTTTATATGTGTATACTAATAGATTTCATTTCCTTAAAGTGGTATTGTCCATCGAAGGTCGTGTTCCCCAAGAAAAATTATTTTTCTTGAGTAGGAAGAAAAATAATGGAAGTGTAGTAAATGCAAAAACATATGAAAATATTTTATGTATTTTTATTTACATTTAAAATATTTATATGAAATAAATAATTAAATACCTTGTTTATATTTTCATCAATTTGCACTGGAGGCCCTCGATGATAATGAAGATGATAACTTCTGGCCAAATGATCATTTGAGTAAGGTATTAGGTGAGGAGATACAAGGGAGAGTCCAATGTAGACCAGGAAAAAACACAATCCAATCTATTTATTGGTATTCATAGAGCTCCTCAATAACCTCCTAGACCACCTGAGATTTAAGTGCTCATGAAGAAGCAATTGAGGAAAGAAGTATCTTTATAGGAGTGGGAAAGATTTAAGGAAGAGCATGAAATAAGTAAGATGATCGCTGAACAATTATTGAATTCTATGTCAGTTATAAGTCAGTCACTTCCAGCAGAGGCTTATACAACTATTGACTCATATGTGGAATAAATTTAATCTTTAAATGATTCAAATGAGTGTGATATTGGATATCAAGATGGTGGTGGTGGTGGTGATGCGATTGATGATGATGTTGATGATGTTTCTTCTATAGATGATGTTGTCGTTTCTCAAGATAATGTTGTTGGGGATAATAATTTTTTTGATGGTGATGATGATGTTGCTAATGGTGATGAGGAATGGGATTTTAGGGATGGGGGAGATATTGATCCCCACCAATTTCATCTTAGCATGAAGTAGACTTGTATATATTGTTTAATTACTTGAATTGATTTGTTTTATGGATGTATTTGTATGATTTATTAACATATATGGTTTGAAAATTATTACAAGTAGTTGTTTGAATGATAAACATAAAATAATATTACTGCATTGAATTTATAATGTGTATTTTATTAGATGTATAGGAGCTAGAGGAAGAGGTTCTATTGCTGCTTCCAAATGAATGTGTTTCTCATCCCTCAGAACCTATGTTCTAATTATGAATCACTACTTCCGAGTAGTTTCCATTTTATTTACTTATGGAACCAAAAACTTTCAATGGTTATATATCCAAAGGTACCTACTTTCCAAATGCAGGTGTTCATTATATTTGAACTTACGATACTTTAGAACATGCACTGATCGAGAGGTTGAGAGGTCAGACTCATCACACACTTTTGGGGGAATTTATTAACTACACCATGACTCTCTTACATATTTAAGACATTTTAATGTATCCTTAACAGAGGATTCCATTAAAATTTACAATCAATTATTAGCATATATGAAATTTGTAATGATCTATATGCATTAGAGGTTATCCATTAAGGAATATATCCATATGTATTTGAGGTTCTCCATCAATGGTATCCTCTAATATACTATTTATATATTCTTTTAACTATTTTTATGATAATATTGGGTTTTTAGCCAGTCAATTGGGCACTCTAGAATTTGTTTTCTTCTAGAGAGATGATAGTTTGTTTAGATATCAGGATTTTACCCATAAATGGGATACCTATGTATCATTGTGAAATGAATTAAAACCCTCGTAATTTGGTGCCACTTAATGGGAAACATTATAACTTTTATGTTTGTGTGATAAAGACCAATCCTTATAGTTTAATGTCTTGTGGTATGGACATTTAAGTGAAATGTGATTAGTCATAGCTTGGTGTGAGACTTATGCCTTTGTAGCCCAATGAAATTGAAAAGGATATGAATTTCTATGTTGGATTATACCCTATTAGGCATATGGACTAGGAAGAATATGGTTAATTTAAATTGGTAGGTTTGAACCATAGAGAGGCTTCCTATGTATCCCATTTGGATGAGAATCAAAACTCATATACTCTGACGAGTCTCATAGGAGAGTATGGTCATTTGATAGAAATTAGTTTGGGATTATTTCTGGAAAAGGATACATGTTTATTGATGTAATGAGATGGAGATCAGGCCTTAGGAAGGCTTCCTAATATCCCAATTATGGTGGGAATCAAAGATCTCAAAGATCAAGAGACAAGGTGTTTGTGTAAATGTTGTGTTTAGGACAAATCTCTAAGCCCACATGAGTCATTCATGGTGTGAGAAACAATAGGATATCAAAGATTCAAAGAAATAACATGAAAAAGTTTCCTCCTCCACTGATGGAAGAGGATGGTCCAATAGTGGTGAGGGTGGATGAAGTCGAAGAGACCATGAAAGAGGGTGAGGAGATGAACCTTACCTCTATTCTCTTTACCTTAGACAGGGGTCCAACGTAAGGAATCAGTGATGCTGAAGAATTTAGAAAGGAGAAAGACTGAAACCTCCTACTCAAAAATTTAGGGTCTTACACTAGGATGGATTCCCTAAATTTCATCCTAGTAGGTGAGGGAGACTTTTAAATTGTTAAAAAGGAAAATTAGGTGTTAAGTGTACCTCCCCTACAAGAGACCTAAGGTTCTGGGTTTTATAGAGGAGAAGGGGAGGAAATAATCCTAACCCTGATCCTCCAAATTGGGAACATCCCAACACTATTCCTAGGAGAAATGTCCATGTGACTACAAATATACAATCCCACATACACTCTATGAATCCTAACTTCTTTATGTAACAAATGTGGGAAAACTCTAACTGTAGATAGAAAAATCCAAATAGGAGACACGCTAATGTGCCCTTACCAAAGGTTGGATAAGTCAAGAGGTTTCTGTGAATGTTTCAACATAACACCTTTAAAATAAGGTATCCAATAATGAATATGCCTTTCCATGAATGTCTTTGAAGAAGGTGTTATGAAAGGATTGTATATAATGAAGGGATTAGATGAATCAAAAGATGGCCACCCAAGTAAGTATCTAGAGATCAGGTATGGGAGTGCAAGTAAGCTTGGAAAACCTGATGTTAACATAAGTGATTAATAACCTAAATGTTAATACATGGATGAGACATGACTCTAGCCTTCATTAGTATTCTCAGGTATTCCCCGAAGTGGGGTGCTCAAGTTCCATTGAGAGGAATAGGTGGCACACTAGTGTTTCTGATTTAGGGTTTTTCGGTGCTTTAGGTGTGGAAGTGTTTTAAATTTGAAATAGAAAAGGACTTAATTCCTATGATCATGATTCAATTCCTCTGCTTTAGGTGTTAAAAAACTACTTTGAATGTTTCATAAGACATGGTTGAAGCAATAGGGAGACCAAAGAATAAATTGATATTTAGGGAAATTCATATATACAAATAAAGGCTTTAAGGGTATATTTATAGTAAAATAAGTGACCCTAGGTGAAATTGTGGTGGGGAGTGCATGTGTGTTGTGTTATAGAAATGTGGTGTGGAGGTACCTTATGCGCCGATGAATCCTTGGCTTAACTGGGACGACCCAATTTTCAATCCTTTGAAAATTTTAATTTTCTTCATGTGTTTTCTACTCTTTTTTATGGCATTTCCATTTTTCACTTTTTAGACTTTTTTATGAAACATATTGTCATCAAATTCCTCCCTCATAATTGAATACGAATTGAAAATAGGATCCTACACTGAGGAAAAGTTATGAAAAGGAAAAAAAGAGGTCGATGTGGTGTGCAAGTGATAACGCATGAGGTAATGGTGGCACAAGGTGATGGTGCATAAGGTTATCTTCATCTCTACTATATTGTGGATTCACTTCATCATAAATTACAATGAATTATAGAAATACAAACCTCATCATGCAAGTGTTTTCGCTCAAATTCTCCTGTCGGTCGTGCTTCTTCTCTATATTTTTGATTTACATGCCAAAACTAGGGATCCATAATTGTGGACAAGATTTATACTTTCACGCCAAATCCATAATTTTGCACCATAATTCCTTTTTAAAACGTTCTTAATTACTTTTTTAAAAAACATCCAAAATGAGATTACTTTTAAAATTAATTTTGATCTCTTTTAAAGGTTCAATGGCTCCCAAGAGAATCAGAACCTCTGATGAATTGGCCAGTAATAGAATTAATGATATGAGGAAGATTTTAGGTCATGATTACTGTGAAAAATGTGATACTTCTCTCCCATACTTGTAAAAGTATCTATTCAAATATCACTTCAATTTTACTAAGAGTACTTATTTGCCTCTGTATGGTTATAGCCATCTGTAGGATGTACACATACCAGACTTGAAGAATTATGTTCGACTTTTTTGGTTTCAAGACCATACCAATTTCTCGTGAGGAATTTTTTTATTGTGGGAACATATATCAACAATGGGATAGTATATAAGGCCAATTTTATGGCTCATAGCCCATGTTACCCAGATTTGAAAGCACATACACCCGAGCTATAGACACACTATTATTCATCCTTTTTTTTGAGATTCTCAGACAGGGCAATCAGAGGGCTGGAAGAAAAGATGAGATTTTTTTCAGTAGGGGGTGTTAAACGAACATGGATGTGTGTGTATTAGGCACATAATATATGTTTGGATTTTATGGATGAATTAATGGGTGTTAGTATTTATGAGGCTGTATGGTTTGGAAAAACATATGTATACAACGATGATGATTTTGTGTGAGAGTTTCTAGGCCAATCGAGTCTAGAGACTAATTCCTTCCATTTGACAAATGGAGAAGTAGCCATTAGTTTGTGGGATGTATATAGGATATATGGATCTAAAAACATTGGAGATTTGTATGATGAATTTATTCCTCCAAATATGACATAGAATAAATTAGAAAATACACAATCTATGTTTCGTGATTTAATGATGATATTTTATAATCTCAACAATACGAACACAAAAAATTCCCACACATGAAGGGATATTAAACCAAAGTAATGGATGTAATTATTATTAGTAAATAAGAAGGATAAGACTCCCACCTTCAATCATCTCACAAGTTGTCCAAAGGAATAAAAAATAGGTACAATCGAAACTTTATTTCCAACATTAAAGATGGAAGAGTTTGAAAAGTGGGGGTTTGATGTCAAATCCAAAATTCCTGAATAGAAATGTCTGGTACATTTCTTTTCCATGTGGATAAGTGTGTATCTATTACCTATTTAGGATTCCAAGGGAGGAGTAAGGATTGAAACTTTTGTTATCATGACCATGCTGGCGTAGAAGAGGATTGTAAGATTGTCTACCCCTATTTTGGAAAAGATTCATAAGATGTTACTACATATCTATATAGGGAAGTCTTCTTTCAGAATAGCAGGACCATTCCAGGTGTTTTGGGGCTAAATGTCCACTCATTTAAGAACATATGCTATGAACAGTGAGGTAAAGGTATTTGGAAGTTCATCCCGACCATCAGTTCAATATTTCTATAGTATTTTATCTTTTTCTCTAACTTCTTATGATAATAATTCCATGAGGAGTATGTATAATAATTTTCATCTTTTCCCTTATAATAATCCACCTAAAGGGTGATTTTTTGATGATGGGAGGTCAAAATTAGAGCTAAGGGAATATATGTTAGTATGAAGAGATGGCGTGTTGGCCACCGAGATTGAGGGGGAAATAATATGAGAGGCCTATTCTCCTTATATATACACGCATCCATTCAAATTTCTATAGATAATTAACATATATACTCCAGTGCATGTTAGATTAGATAATCATCTTATGGTAGCCCAAATTCTATGGTTGCGACCAAATTTAGAGAAAACTAGGACAATATTCAATTTACCTACTGCCAATGACACAAGAAGATTAACTATCATGTACATTGAGAAATGGTTCAAATCATACCCTGAAGGGGTGTTAAACCATTGTGCCCCTCAAGTATGGATAAAGAGAGGCAGTAAAACGGAACCTTTTCATTTTAAAGGAAATTATTCATCATTAGCAGATGATTCATTTGAGTCAGAGGGTAGAGGTGATGAGGCTCCAAGCTCACCAAAGTGACCTCATGCAAGATTTAATCTACATGTGAGTTTCAAGAGATCTACACCACCAATCTCTACTAATGCTATACCGAGGCAGTCTATTCTCCATCATTCATAAGAGAAACAGGTCCCATTTTCTTATCCACCATATATTACTATAGGAATTGTGAATAAAAATAAATAAAAAACAATAGAATCCTATCCACAACCCTCTATAATGTAGTATGAATGTGTAATACCAGAGGTGGTTAAAACATGGAAAAGTAACCACTGTGAAGTTGAAACCACATAGAAATATTTATGTGATGGGTTGTGTATTCTAGGGATAGAGGATCAACGAGCCTCGTCTGATATTATCTTTAAGAACATCCCTAATAAAGTGAAAACTAATATCCAAGAAATTGAGATGCTCATATATGAATCTGATGAATAAATTCCCACCACATAACTAGAGAAAGAAATGATAGATCATGGTGCCATTGAAGAGATAGACCTTTCATTAGATGAAGAATGTGGTGATTTTTTTTATCCTAAAGATGTTAGTTTCCTTTTTCTCATATTCTTTTATACTTTTCAATTTGAATTGACTCAATGCATTGTTACTTAGGGGAAATATCCTTTTAACTTGAAAATGGATAAAGGAAAATTGACTGAAATTCCATCACTACAATATAGCCCAGGTGGTACTGCTCTTGGAGCTATAGGATCACCCTATTAATTGAGAGAGATATCTCTAGGACAACAGGCCATGGAGGATAAGATATAAAGGGGCTTGAAGTATCCAATACTTGTTTTTGTAGATGATGATTTATATCCTCCCAAAAATGAGAAGAAACAAAAACACTAAAGAAAGAAAACCATGGTTAAATGTTTTCTCAATAGTGGTGAGAATTACGAACAACGTGAATTTTAGATTTAGTCAAAGAAATTGTTAAACATATTGAAATAATAGGGTTTTTTATTTTTCTTATCTTAGAGAAATCACTAACGAGCTTCAAGAAACCATTGATGGTGCTTCTAAATAAGCACAATTTCCTATAAAAATAGTGATTCCTTTGACTGAAAAAATATTTAGGCCAAAGGAACCAACATATGTTTCCAATGTTTATCATATTCTTGACATTAGGAGAGACAAGACCCCATAAGGGAATCATGAGTGATATGTTTAACAACAACTTAATTTCACTCTGTGATAGTTTTGGTTCATCGCATACAATAGAAAATCCCATGACAACTGATGCTGACCCCACAACTGTTACTGAGGAAGCTGTTTGGGGTAAAAAGTTGTCAGAGGAGGGTTACAAGACAACCACTCCGAGTGCTCCCACAGGTGAGACTAACATGGGATATGAGATATCATTGGATGATATGATTAATCTTTGTATATATTTTAAATAATTATTAGAACATGGTAATATGAAAAATGCCTTAAAAGAAATCAAAGTTCATTATATAGAACCAAATAGATGTCAGTTTCATTTATTGTCCTATCAATATTCCTATGATTAATTTTATAACATTGATTGGTTGAAATATAATGTTCCATACCTAGAAAGTTTTGTAGTGATGATGCCTAAAGGATGTGTTGAAATCAATCTGAATCCCACGATTGTGGAGAGATTGGATCAGGTGAATCTTGAGACAGAAAATATTCCTGAGATTAATTCAGAGGATCCTGGGAAGGTTAAAGAAAGAATTCTCCACCAAAATACATCAACTAAACTAGTGAAACTCAGAATATTAGGGAGGATTCTTTTCAAGCTGCTGACATACTGTTAGGTAAGGGATACTAATATTATGATTATGTTCACTCTTATTATCCTTTGAAACTAACCATAACCATAGTTTTTAATTCACCATATAGAATTATCAACTTCAATTGCTAGGTCTGGAGGTGAAGATTCTGTATCAAATGAAATAATATTAGGAAGTGAAGAAATCACTGTCAAGGAAGGAGAAGAATATGGAACTTCTTTAGGTTCATTAATCACGGAATATGTTCCTCCTTACAACATGGATTCTATGTCAGACCTGTAATAACAAAAGAATATTTTTATTTCATGTATCAAGGAATGGAAGAGCATATGGAAGATAATATCTAAAATTCCTCTTCATGATCTTCCCTCATGTATTCCATGAATTTCATCTCTATTAATTACATTGGTATTTGGTGGGTTTGAATATAAAAAAATCATATTGTAGTGAAAGAGACTATCTGAAAAAGGGAGAAAGAGAAGAGAATTCGGAAAAATCCAATAAAATCCAAACTACTGACCAATATTTATGAGTTCCAAGGGAACATTATGATGAAGCTGGTAGTGCCTCAATTCTTGAACTGTAATGATTAATTCCACACACCACTTCTTGATACATGAATATCGAGTCACTGTATCAAGCATAGTTTGGTTGAGATAGTAAAGGCTATTTTCATTCCCAACATCATTCTTTTTGGAAATGAAGGCTCCTAGTGATTGTTCACATGAATAATAAATGGATTTCCTTCAATAGGTGGCATTAATACTGGTGTAATCAAGAGATATTTTTTGACGGTATAAAATTCCTCTTGATAGTTTTTGATCCATTGATAGGTGACTCCATTCTTCATTAATCTAGTGATGGTTAAACAATTTACTTCAAAATTGGTAATAAAGCACTGAATATAGGCCAAATGTCCTTGAAATTCTTTTAATTATTTCATATATTGAAGAGGTGACATGACAAGGACTACTTTTTTCTTCTCAGGATCAACATCGATGCCATTATAACATACAATAAAACTGAGTTATTTTCATGAGGTAACCCTAAAATCACATTTCAAGGGATTAATCTTCAAATTATGTTGATGATGTTTCATAAATGTAGTCTTCAAATCAGCCATGTGTTCAGAACATTGTTTGGATTTAACCACCATATCATCCACATAACATTTGAAAAATTATCCTAAGAAGGGATTGATGATATGATGCATGGTACATTGATACATTGTGCTTGAATTATTCAATCCAAAGGGAATTACCCAATAGACAAACACACCATGAGGGGATCAAGAGGTTGTAGACCATTCATCTTCTTGGGATCACTCTTATTTGATTGTACCCAGAGTATCCATCCATGAAAGAGAGAGCTTAATAGCTATTTTTTGCCTCAATAAAAAGTTCTGTGATCAGAAATGTGAAGTCATCTATGGGACAATGCTGGTTAATATCTTTGAAATCAATACAAACTCTGATTTTCCCATTTTTCTTTTTAACTAGGAAAAAGTTGTCTAGATATTTGGGATATTTCGCATCCCTTAAAATGTTATCTTTGATAATATTTTCAACATCAGCTTATATTTTAGAGGCCTGAGTTGGGTGTGTTTGTCCTGCTACCTATATGAATCCTTAGTACTCTTTTGGAAAACCCAAATAATGAGTGCCTACATTTGGAATAAGGCCTAACATTTCTGAATTGTTCCATGAAAATATATATCGATGTTTATTTAGAAATTTAGTGTACACCTCTTTCTCTTCAGAAGTTATGACTACACTAATAAGAGTGGGGTGTGGATCTTCTTTTGTACCAATACTTATTTCTCAGTTCTCATCCACAGTGGTAGAGATTCTATCCTCAAATAATGGATGAGTGTCCTTTAGATCTTCTTCTTCTTCTTCCTTATGTGTCAATTCTTCAATTTCTTCTTTAATAGAAGGTGGTGAGGAAAAACTATTAGGGTTAGAAGAAGAGTTATTATTTGAACATCCTAAAGAAGAGGCGACAATTTCTGACCCTACTAATGATGACGAGTCTTCCTAGAGCATTTAAGATAATATGATGGGTTGGAACACACCATCCTTATATTACTTTATTATTGTGCTAACTTATTCTATCGCGATTGAGGAAGAAAATAATTGATAATGTTTTAGTAGATAAAATGAAGACATATCCATATTAACTTTCACCACATATTGGTAAATCAATAATTTCTTCAATACTATCAGGCTCAATTTCTACAATTTATATTATGGAATTCACTAGTTGAGTGCTTGGATTTGGGTATATCCTTTCAATTTGATTTATATGAAGAAATAATATATACTCAGATGTTTGAAAGGGTTTGTATGTATCTTTTCCAAACCATTTGGAGCATTGATTCTTGTTACATCCTTTGCCATTGACCTTGTTCCCTTTTTGTGGTAAAATTATCGCTTAATATAATGAGATTCCCATGTATTTAATGAATCCTTGTCCCCATAAAATGTCCCAATTTTACCATTTAATCAATACTTGATACATTGGTGATATGAAAAAGGGATGGCTGCATGTTGATGTAGACCAGGCCTTACAAGAAGAATATTAAAGGCAGTGTCCTGATGGAAAAACATAAAATATGAATAATATTCATGATCTCAAAACTGAGTTCTAATTCTAATCTCACCTAGAGGTTTTTGTTCATTCATGTTATAAACTTACAACATCAAAGAGTAAAGAGATAATTCATATTCAGTGAGGCCTAATTGAGGACGTGTACAAATGGGAATGAGGTTGACTTCTGAGACATTATCAATGAATCTCATCAGATGTATGTATCGTTAACCCTACCACATAGATACAAGGGTATGATTTGTCCATGTAAAAAATCATCCTAATCTACATCCATAAAATATATTACTACATGACATTTTGTAACATCATTCCCTATACAATAAACCTCAATGAAAAAAAAATTGGTTTCGAACTCTTAAGGACTTGACAAATCCTCATTAAGTGCTTCTCGGAGATCTTTAGACAAGTTCAAGTCATCCAAGATAAAAAAAAATTGTCCATTACATGGGATAGCTATTTGAAAACATCCTACTTTTGGTCTAGAGGTTTGTATTTAATAGCATGGAGAAGAGGTTTTTCATTTTCCTTAGAATTTGATGCTCCTGATGAAGATATACCTTGTGTCGGTGAAGAAGCTGGAAATACTTATGATTTTGGTAGATTAGTCTGACTAGGTATATCTACCTGTAGAGAGAGTGATTGTGTGACCTCTAATCTATCCTCCAAGATAATCATGTCAGGACTAATCTTGTCTTGTATTGGAAAACTCCATTGTTCTTGTTGATCCCCCTAAATGGCTCTCCCATGAGTTTCCACATCATAAACAATTTGATAAGGGGAAAAGTTAAAATAGTTATTTGTATCATATCCATATATTCCCTTATATCCATGACCTTTAATTCTTCTTCTAGTTCCCTAGTTAGGTACATGGAATTCATACTCATCATAACCAGAGTCATCATTTTCATAGGTGACCGTTAGGTGTATAATGTTAGAAAAACGAAATATAAATTCTTAATCTAATGAGGATTCTAATTGATTGGTCGGTTCTGGTTGTGCCATTTGGTGGGGCATTTCTTGTGTTTTTGAGATAGATGACATGAAATTTTCCAATGTCAAAGATATCTTTGGCCTTGAAATAAGGTCTTCCTCTTCTGATTGCTGTTAATCTTTATGATCATGTCACTACTTTGAGGATTGAAATTTGTAGGAATGATATTTTGATGAAGATTGATTTTATATAATAGAACTGGTAAAAGAAAAAATATGTTGTTTCAATTGATTTTTTAAAGTGGCATGATTTCAGTTGATCATTTTCCATATCATCCAATCATTATACATCTGCGCATTTTTTCTTTTGACTTCCTACCATTTACCTTCTTTGAATAGATCAGTTTCAATAACATATGCTACATGGGCTGAAGAATTTTTTAGTTTCAAATGTCCAGAGTCTACCATTTTTTGAAGGAGGTTATTAGAAAAACACTCTTTAATGGGATTCCCCAACCTTTTATGAAATGGGAAATAATTAGGAATATCTTCATCTCATTATTTTTTTTGGTTTCTTTGTCCTTAAAACTTAAACCAAATTGTTTTTGAAAGTGAAAATGAAGTAACTAGGAACCTATTCCTTATGAAAAGAATAAAATATATTATTTAACTCCTTACATTTTCTTTCCCATTGATCATTTTTATCATCTTGACAAGGCGGTCGTTGCTGCTGATGCTTAGGAGGTTGATCCATTTGGTGTGATGAATATTTTGAAGTAGAATCAGGTATAAGTACTAGCTTGAGTGTGAATATAGAAGTCTATGTTTTCCTTATTCACATTCCTAGATTTGATGGAATTACATGACATTTAGCATTAGTTTCCACAATTTAATTCTCGACTTGTTGGGCTATTGAAGAAAGGTCTCAAAACCCACTTGTGTATTTCAAAGGGATTACTGGTGTGTATTACTCATCATGTAGATTTTTCACTCAAATTGGTAGCAAATATTATTGAGTGATTTCTAGATTTAAGTAATATTTTAATCCTTTACATTGATCAGTGAAATCTAAGACTCTTTTATTTTCCCTTTGTTTGAAAACATTAAGATAAAAAACTGTCGCCTTTGACAACGTTGAGCTGAATTAAAAAAGGAATTTCTGATGCTAGTCTTCTCATCCAGTAATTGATTGAGATTGTAAAATTTTATACCAGTCCAAATTTGGCCCCTATAATGATTTCACAATGCATATTAGCTTTAATGCTTCTTGTTTTTTAGGGATCCCCATCATGGGATCACAACAAGAAACAAAATGTATTATGTGCTTCTCTAGATCTCCTAAACCATTAAAGATTAGAAATGTAGTATTAATTATGTTTTGCGGGGGAGTGATTGGATCCACCAATTTAGGGTAAGATTTATTATCTGGTTGTACTAGTGCACATAATTCTTCCATAGCTTCCAATCAAGTTTTTAATGCCTCAATTGTGTTCATAAAAATTTGGGGAATCTTTGGATGAGCTGGGACCTATCCAGGTACAACAGTTAGAGCTTGAACTGGCACAATGACCGAAAAAACTACCAGTAGTGGTGGTGTTGGTATTTTTCTTGGATAACCCATATAGATAGTCCTATAAGGATGTGTTTGATATTTCCTAGCTGTGTAATCAATGTATGGAATTAATTATCCACATATTTAGTTTCAAAAAATTCTCTTTACTGAGGAGTTCCTATAGGATGTAAAAATTAAGGATCTTTTGGGGAAGCATGTGTAGCAGAAATTCAGAATTCAAGTAACTCTGTATTGAGTATTTTCAACTCCATCATCTTCTCTTATTACTGAGAAAATCTTTCTTTAAGAAAAATATATTGACCTTCTTTAATGGAAAAGTGAGACATGATCTGACCTTTACCTTTTACCTTGTTTGATTTTTTCAAAGGGGTGGGAGTTGGTTATTTTAAGGAATATTCAGATTCTGGGTAAGCCACTGATTTCGGGTATGCATAGCTCCATCATTTTCTTCAGTGTGCACCGTATTATGGATAAGAACTCCATCCTCTAACTCCCTTGAAATAGTCTCATTCTCAGGATGATCTTCTATAATGGTATTAATGAAATTGACTGAAGAATAATTCATTGATGGATTTTATTCAGTATCATTGTAAGATTGCCTCCTTCTATAAATTCCATGATACTTTATTCTCCTATATGATGAATTCCCAGAAACTTTTTAAAGAACATTAATCTAAAGGGAATACTAGGATTGATCAGTTAGGCGTTCACATTGGGGCTTCTTCCCTAATCGGGAGAAAGGTGACTTCTGTTGAGGATAGGATTATAGATGTGAAAAATCCCAATGACTTAAAATATGGGGATATTATTTTTCTTCATCCTAAAACCTTTAAAATTTGTTTATTGAATTCATGGTCAAGTTAAACAAGCCCCTAGACCTATAGACTGGGGTGGCTCTTGAACTTCTTTTGCTTAAATTTTCACAGCTGATTGTCTGATTTTTGGAACTTTGGCTCAAACATTGGCTGGGTTCATTATCCGATAACAACTCATATCACCTATTTCGGAAGGCCGCGATGTTATTTCAGACATTTATGTCATCTTATGGTTGACATCTTCTAAGAGGGTGGCCTGATTAGTGTTCTTAGATTCTTGATGAAAAAGTATCTCAACCGCTTTCTCTCTTTGGTTCTGACTCTGATGAGAGATATTTGAGGCCAGTTCTTGAGTCTATCTTTGATTACACACAAAACATGTTGATGGTAGCCAGCTGTGGGAAATATCATTTCATGATACCAGTTTTGGAAGGCTTTGCTAATTTTTGATTTAAGTGAAATGAAATGCTTCATGTGCACGCAAACCTCTAATATGATCACTAGATGTGGTATCAATAATTAACTGGAATAGCCTCTTTAGTATATTGATGCATTCACGCTGAAGGGATCCCTTCTAATTCTCAACCATAGGATATTAGGAAACTAAGAGGGATTACAAGTTGATTTCGTATTGAAAACTTTTAATTACCTTTACATGTCTTTGATATTCATCATATGGTAATACTTTGTCTTTAAAAAGATAAAACGTTTTCCATAAGTTGAGGAGGATATCATGAATGAAATATTTTTTCTATCAATTCTAGACTATAGTATTGAGATTTTTCTAAAGTCCAAAACATGACTAGAATTTCACTATTAGAAATTTTTTTTATCATATGAAACATAAATTCATCATATTTTTCTAGATGTTTCTCCATTTGGTTTGAATATAGTGGATTCTTCTTGATTTTATTATTACAAACAATGTAATCAACTGATTTTCCTCTGTTATATTAGAAGGAAAATAAACCAAGGGAGGTTTAGAGAATGACCACCCCCTAAAGATGACTTCTATTTGAGAATCTATTACATTTTTTAGTGAAAAGGCATCAGACATGACTATCCTTATGTTGGAAAGTAACTCAAGAGAAGGTGGATTTTTCATTACTACATTTTCAATTAAATAATTATATTTAATATCCTTATGTTGGAAAGTGCCTCATCCAGAGATAGGCTCTCTAGATTGACTAAATTTTCATGAATCAAGAATTCATGATGATGTTTCCAATAGGGGTCTTCATAATTACTACTACTACTCCAATTAATTGTTAATGTGGGGGTAGGATCTTGAGTTGCAATAGATAAATGTCTGAGGTCTTCAAGAACTCTAGCATTAATAGGAGAAAAATCACAGATTGGTCCTTGATTTTCTATCTATGTATGGAAAGAATACTTCTTAGATTCGATTTTACACATAGATAGGGTAACTTGCTGGGAGAAGTGGTTATCATGGGATGGTGTACGTTCCTACCTTGGAGTGGTCATTATAATGGGCCAATTACCTCCAATTGGAAAGGGTGTATGTTCCTAATACAATTATCCATATGATATAGGAGATTATTCCCCATAACCCTCCTAGACTAGAACAAAGGTGTGTATTTTCTCCAGGATGACATGACGGTGATTCATCCTAGGTTTGCGAGATAAAATTAAGTTTTTGTTCCCCTATTACTACTGAAGTTTATGTTATGACATTTTGGCATTCTTCCAGAATATGGGAATGAATTTGTGTCTACCCTTTTACCATTGAAAAAATGTGTTTGCAGACATTAGTGGAAGAAATAAGAATATATATCCATTCCATATATGGACTAGGTTCATGTGCATTATCCTATCCTCCTTTTCTTATCAGTGGGAACTGACAATACTCATGTACGAGGTTAAAGGGTTGAGTCTTCCATTAGTTTGTCATCAGAGCATTCCGGCATGCTTATGAGGGTGCTTCCAAAAGATACTATTGGTTAGCTTAATGAATGTTTCTACGTGTATGTTTCGACTGGCTATTTTCCACTGAGGATTGTTGATGAAGTTCTTTCAATTCTAACAGATGAGACTGTTGGCATAATTGGTGAGTGTAAGTAGGTGTATGTCCCTGCTTACCAGTTTCCACCGTATTTGATTAGCGAGCTTCCTTGAATGCAGTTAAACAAGAATGATAACTGGATGATAATTTGTAAACATGTATATGTGCCTGTTCAAGATACTCTATCGGATTTAGCTGGATGGATTGGTGGGTTACTTCAAGATGATTCTACTAGATGACATAATTTAGATGGACTGGTGTATGTTTCCCTTCATTCTTTTCCATCGAGTTGGGTTGGTGTACTTATTCAGAGGTGGAAAGGATAAAAACATTCTCCTTGTTAGTCGAATGTTGTCCCCAACAGTACATCTTTCATGCCCAAGTTTTAGGGACTTGGGCCGAACAACTAAAGGAAACACCCATATCATGTTTGGGGTTCCCTACCGCCTGATTCTGCTGATGGAAATTGTTGGTAGGAGCCCTCGGGAAGGACCCCTAAATCTTTGAGTTGAGGTCATGAGTGACCTATTGATCCACCTCCCAATATCATGGGAGGGAGAAGTTTTTTGTGTTTTGGGGATACATACCTGAAATGGTTGAAGATGGTGGTTGGCACTGTCTGCTTCTTGACCACTAGTCATCGCTGAATAGATCTTTGAGGGTTGTTGTTAACTTGGAGAGACTATCTAGTAGCCTCCATGGTTTGGATAATACTGTGTTGAAGATATCCCATTCTGGTACATTTGATACCCATAATTGAAGATAGTGAGTTGGTGATGTCATCCTTCCAACTGATGAGGATTTATCTTGAGCAGCGGTCAGGGCATTCACAGGTGAAAACATAAAAGAATCCATCTAGAGTAAAGGTAGTTCTAAGAAAGCAAGAAAAGAATAATGAAATTCATTAAAAAAACTTCTTTTTGATGGATACATGCCAGATTGATTCTTTATTCTGGGCTTCCTTTATCAATTGATAGGGCCTGAAAGATGGGAAACACCATTAACATTGTTAAGGATTCACGTCGGGTTCACTATTTTTGTTTCACGACCCTTAGAACATGTGTTATGATTATGAATTGATACTTATAGACGGTTCCCATTGGATTTATTTATGAAACCAAAACCATCTATCAGTTCTTTATCCAAAGGGACCTGCTTTCTAAAGGCTGGTGTTCATTATGTTTGAACTTACAATAATTTAGAACATACAGTGTATAACGACCCATACTTTACATACATTGTTAATACTTCAAAATTAAAGCACACTTATTACAACATATGACAAAACCACAAAGGACCGTATAGGTATAGTGTCTTCAGAAACTGGGAAACATAAACAACTGGTTCATAAATCTTCTACAGTGTCTCCCATTTATTTCATCATATCTAGGGTCCCTTTTAGCATATTCTACTTAATATCCATCTTCCTGACCTGGGGAAAAGAAAACATAAAAGGGTGAGCTCAAATGCTCAGCAAGGGAAAATAAAGGAAATAAAAATCATATCATATCTTTTTGAAAATCATAACCTGCAAAAGAGATCATAATATCTTAACATGGAATAAATCATAGAAGTCAAAATGAGATCCCCATAATCATAACATAAAACTTGAAACCTTGTGTCATGCACACATAATCATGGAAAATCATTTCTTGTTAGTCATGACTCATTGCCAATACTATCTTAGCGGACAAAGTCCATTTCTGAACCGAGTTCACTCCTCATTTCAGTCCTGTATCACTGAACCGAAATAACCTTCCGTTCCAGCCATGTCTATCTCATGAGATATAAATCTTTACCCAATGCATTGGAGGGAGATATAGGTCCCACCCATCTTATGATGAATCCTTTCTTATGTGTGCCACATAATCATAAATCATACATCATCGCATAACACATGTAACAAAAATGGGATTCTTGAAACATCATGACATCATAAAACAAATCATATAAGGTAAATGACTTCATAAAAATAATTCCCTCACAACATAATCAAATCAATGTAATAATAGGGATAAAAACAGAACCCTTTATTATTTTAGATGGAAAATAATTTTGATAAAACACTTGAACTCCATTCTTGAGGAAAATATCCTTTCTTCTTCAAAAACATTTTTCCTTTCTTAACATGTCATAAGACTTTAAACTAAAAGAAGTTGATTAAAAATAAACTTGAAAACTTGTAAAGGAATCTTCTTGGAAATAATTTTTTAGAAATCCATTCATGCCGTATAAGTTAAAAAAAACATTCTTCGTACTTTTGTCGGAAATGTCAAAAATGTACCTCGTACGAAAAAACGACAAAAGATTACTTCCATATTCTTTACTAAAAACTTACCGAAGGGTAAAATTGGATTTAAACTATTGTAAGTGGATGGAAACAATATTACATATTGAGGGAACATGGATCTGGATGATAAAATACACCCCAGTAAATACCAAAGTATAAACAATCTCGGATAAAAATGAGATTGTGATATTTCCCCTTACCTTAGGTCCGACTTACTTTGTAAGTGTCCAAACCTCCTGTATAATGATTTAAATAATGTTATTGACTTATTCCAGAATCATACTTATTTTTATGATATCATATATAGTCATATTCTTAGCTTCTTAGTAGTAATATTTCATTGCTACTTGTTATTCGGGTGTTTATAACTTTTTGTTCTTATGCGTGTTTTGTCGAATAAATTCTTATTCTTATCCTTAGGTTATAGATACCTCATTTCCAAAATGGTATTAGTGTAGTATATATCATATTAATTCAATTAATTTATATAATCATTATGAAATGAAGATCATGTAGAACGAGTCGCATCACATCGTGGAGACGGTATTCTGTACGTACGCACGAGTGATGATATCGTTCCTATGATCGTGGAATTGTATTGGAGTATATATATATTATTTCAGTATCAATATTACTTTATAATAATCATAAATAGTTACTCATTACACCATTATACCCATCCTTGTAAGGTGATGGTGGAAAATGGATTACACTTATTAATACTTCAAAATTGAAGCACACTTATTACAACATATGACAAAACCACAAAGGACCGTATAGGTATAGTGTCTTCAGAAACTAGGAAACATAAACAACTGGTTCATAAATCTTCTACAGTGTCTTCCATTTATTTCATCATATCTAGGGTCCCTTTTATCATATTCTACTTAATATCCATCTTCCTGACCTGGGGAAAAGAAAACATAAAAGGGTGAGCTCAAATGCTCAGCAAGGGAAAATAAAGGAAATAAAAATCATATCATATCTTTTTGAAAATCCTAACCTGCAAAAGAGATCATAATATCTTAACATGGAATAAATCATAGAAGTCAAAATGAGATCCCCATAATCATAACATAAAACTTGAAACCTTGTGTCATGCACACATAATCATGGAAAATCATTTCTTGTTAGTCATGACTCATTGCCAAGACTATCTTATCGGACAAAGCCCATTTCTGAACCGAGTTCACTCCTCATTTCAGTCTTGTATCACTGAACCGAAATAACCTTCCATTCCAGCCATGTCTATCTAATGAGATATAAATCTTTACCCAATGCATTGGAGGGAGATATAGGTCCCACCCATCTTATGATGAATCATTTCTTATGTGTGCCACATAATCATAAATCATACATCATCGCATAACACATGTAACAAAAATGGGATTCTTGAAACATCATGACATCATAAAACAAATCATATAAGGTAAATGACTTCATAAAAATAATCCCCTCACAACATAATCAAATTAATGTAATAATAGGGATAAAAACATAACCCTTTATTATTTTATATGGAAAATAATTTTGATAAAACACTTGAACTCCATTCTTGAGGAAAATATCCTTTCTTCTTCAAAAACATTTTTCCTTTCTTAACATGTCATACGACTTTAAACTAAAATAAGTTGATTAAAAATAAACTTGAAAACTTGTAAAGGATGCTTCTTGGAAATAATGTTTTAAAAATACATTCATGCCGTATAAGTTAAAAAAAACATTCTTCGTACTTTTGTCGGAAATGTCAAAAAAGTACCTCGTACGAAAAAACGACAAAAGATTCCTTCCATATTCTTTACTAAAAACTCACCGAAGGGTAAAATTGGATTTAAACTATTTTAAGTGGATGGAAAAAATATTACATATTGAGGGAACATGGATGTGGATGATAAAATACACCCCAGTAAATACCAAAGTATAAACAATCTCGGATAAAAATGAGATTGTGATATTTCCCCTTACCTTAGGTCCGACTTGCTTTGTAAGTGTCCAAACCTCCTGTATAATGATTTAAATAATGTTATTGACTTATTCCAGAATCATACTTATTTTTATGATATCATATATAGTCATATTCTTAGCTTCTTAGTAGTAATATTTCATTGCTACTTGTTATTCGGGTGTTTATAACTTTTTGTTCTTATGCGTGTTTTGTCGAATAAATTCTTACTCTTATCTTTAGGTTACAGATACCTCATTTACAGAATGTTATTAGTGTAGTATATATATCATATTCATTCATTCAATTCATTTATATAATCATTATGAAATGAAGATCATGTATAACGAGTCGCATCACATCGTGGAGACGGTATTCCGTACGTACGCACGAGTGATGATATCGTTCCTATGATCATGGAATTGTATTGGAGTATATATATATTATTTCAGTGTCAATATTACTTTATAATAATCATAAATAGTTAGTCATTACACCATTATACCCATCCTTGTAAGGTGATGGTGTAAAATGGATTACACCACGACGTGGAGACGGTATTCCGTACGTACGCACGCGCGGTGATTTCATTTTTCTGTAGGATGGATATAAGGTGAATTAGGGTTGTTTCATATTTATAATAACATATAAGTATGTAAGTAATACTGATGTTATTACTTTATCATGAAACAACTAAAGAAGAAGAAGTTGAAGAAGAAAGAAATTGAAAAGATCGGTAATGGATATTACCTCTTCTTTGGAACGCCTCTTTGAATCCTCCACTTAGGGAACTAAGATTGGTCTTTGAAGAAGACCAGGACCTATAGGATTATTCTAGGAAAGTGGAGAAGGGATTTTGGCAGGGGTTGGCCGAGCTTGAGTGCTCAAATTGGTGTGAGGAGGAGGGGGAGGAGGTGCCCTTTTATAAGGGAGGAGAGGGGCACCTTAGGAATATCTCAAAATATTATTTTATATTAAAGGCAAAATCGGTTTATAATTGTTCCAAAGGGTCTTATTTCGCTTCTTAAGTGGGGATGGGTCGAAATACTATCAACCAATAGGATTTAGACAAGTTTAGGTTATTAGTTTAACCATATCAATTAGATTTAACTCTAAGTTAAATAATTTAACTTTTACCGTGTCTTTTTGTTTTCTTACACTATATGGTTAATACACTTACTATAACATGCCAAACGAACCCCAAATTGTTTATTATTAATATATATATCCTTATCTAAGTCATTTGGCCGAACCTTAGATTTTTAGGAATAAAATAACAATTAATAATATAATATTTAATTTAAAAACTATTTTGTGTCAATTTTGACACTATTTGATATATGATTTTTGTGAAAGTCATAACAGAGTTATATGTTCGAACCAAGTTGATTAAATCAACACTAATATATCATAGTAACCTAGAAAATTAGTGGGATTCATAAAAAGTCTCAAATTACATTTATTTTGGTGTTTATAACATCAATGATGTCAATATTTCATTAATAAGATAATTACTGCATCATCATTGTGTCATAAATAAATTAAATTATTTAATGACTAAAAATTATAAATAAAATACAATTATGTATGCAATCGTTTTACCTTTCTAATGAATAATTATAGTCTAATTTATCTTATTTATAACCCCATATTAAAAATGATTTACTTATTAAACTTTGATTTTGACTATTTTAACCCTTCTTTAAATAAATTAATAATAAATGTCCTAATCTAATCCAAGTGGGCCTAAATGGTCATATTTTATTCCTAAGTTTGTTTTTGGTCGAATTAAACTTATCCAATAGAATTAGGACATGTGTTAGGGTAATAGTAATATCATATTTACCCTTATTTATCCTATTTACTATTAACCGCGGTAAAAAAAATAAAAAGTTACTATTCACCAAAACGTTATTTTTATCTAATTGAACCACATTTTACTTACTGATATCAACCGTGTTGGTCGGATTTTTTAAATTCCATTCAAATGAGTGGTAAAATTATGTTTTCTGCAAAATTCAGTTTTTAACCTACCACTTAGTGGTTTCACTATTCATCAAAAATTGAAAGTTTTTAGAAAAATACCAAAATTTCACCCTAGGCTAATTTCGGTATTCTGAATCCAAAAATGAAGTCCATTTTGAAAAATAAAATTTATAAAATTTCAAAAAGAGGTTATTACTATTCATAACGGCTAGTTTTAATAATATTTTAATAGCATATCGTTGTTTAGTGAAACTCATTATTGCGTACGACGCAAGCTATCGAGGAAGGTCGCGATTGCGTGTAAATTAAGCCAATCTAGTGTGTAGTGAAAGATTCCTTTGATAACATAAAAACAAAATATTACTCATAAAAATCTCGTGTGTTACATTCTACCCCCCTTAAAATGAATTTCGCCCTCGAAATTCGTCACTTTGTAACAAACAGATGAGGATACTTTTCCCTCATCATATCCTCAAGCTCCCATGTAGCTTCTTCATGTTGGTGGTTCCTCCATAAAACTTTCACCAATCGAGTGGTCTTGTTTCGTAGGACTTTTTCGCTATGATCCAGAATCTCTATCGGTTGTTCTTCATAAGAAAGATCTTGCTCCAGCGGTACAACTTATGAGCTGAGTACATGTGAAGGATCAAGTATGTACTTTCTCAGGAGAGATACATGGAACACATCGTGAACTTGAGAGAGATTCGGTGGAAGCGCCAATCGGTAAGCTACCTTTACAACACGATCCAGTATTTCGAAAGGACCGATATATCTAGGGCTCAACTTCCCCTTCTTTCCAAATCTCATAACCTTCTTCCAGGGAGATATTCGTAAGAACACTTTATCACCCACTTCAAACTCTAGGTCTTTTCTTTAGTTGTCGGCATAACTTTTCTGTCGACTCTGAGATGCTCTTATGTGTTGTTGAATAGATCTGACATTTTCTGCCATTTCATCAACGAGATCAGGTCCTAATAGATTTCTTTCCCCAAATTCATCCCAGCAAGTTGGAGTCCTGCATTTCTTTCCATAGAGAGCTTCATAAGGAGCCATCTGAATACTGGAGTGAAAGCTATTATTATATGAAAATTCCACCAAAGGTAGGTGTTGATCCCAACCTCCTTTGAATTCCATAGAGCAAGCTCTCAACATATCTTCTAGGGTTTGAATTGTTCTCTCAGACTAACCGTCTGTCTGGGGATGATAAGTAGTGCTGAAACTCAACTCTGTATCCAGAGTATGCTGAAGACTTTTCCGGAACTTTGAGGTAAATCTCGGGTCCCGATCAGATATAATAGAAAGTGGTACTCCATGCAATCTTACCACTTCCTTTACATATATCCTGGTAAGATGATCTAGAGAGAAATCCTCTCTAATAGCAATGAAGTGTGCAGACTTTGTAAGACGATCAACTATGACCCAGATAGCATTATTGCCTTTGGATGTTTTAGGAATTCCTGTGAAAAAGTCCATAGTGATGTTTTCCCATTTCCATTCGGGTATGGGAAATGGTTGTAACATCCCCTTAGACTTCTGTCTCTCAGCTTTAACTTGCTGACAAACCAAGAATCGAGAGACATATTCAGCAACATCTCTTTTCATGCCATCCCACCAGAAGTACTCTTTCAGGTCCCTATACATCTTCGTGCTTCCAGGATGAATAGAGAATGAAGAACTATGAGCCTCATCCAGCAGCTCCTTTAATTCGGGGATGGGAGGAACACAAACCCGATTCCTGAACTTTATTATCCCATCACAATCAAGGTTGAATTCAAGAACATTTCTCACCTTCTTTTGTAACTCTATATCTTCTTTCTGTGCCTCTTTAATCTTCACATGTATAGATGGTTGAACATTCATTTGAGAAAGATAAGATTTTTCCCCTTCCATTATAATTCCAATATCCATCCTTTGTAAATCCATAAATATTGGATCTTTTGTGATCCTCATCATGGATAAACTAGCATGGTCTTGTCGACTTAATGCATCCGCCACCTTGTTTGCATTCCCAGGGTGGTAATAGATTGAGCAGTCATAATCCTTAATCAACTCCAACCATCTTCTTTGACGCATATTCAGCTCCTTTTGTGTGAAAATATACTTTAAACTTTTATGATCAGTATAAATATCACACCTTTCACCATAAAGGTAATGCCTCCAAATCTTTAATGCAAAGATTACCACAGCTAACTCCAAATCATGTGTTGGGTAATTTTGCTCATGGATTTTCAACTGTCGTGAGGCATAAGCTATCACCATATCATTTTGCATAAGAACACACCCCAATCCCTTCTTGGATGCATCACTGTAGATCACAAACTTTTCTCCACTACAAGGCAGTGTGAGCACAGGTGCACTGGATAACCTTCTTTTCAACTCATTGAAATTCTCTTCATATTCCTCTGTCCAAACAAATTTAACTCCTTTCCGAGTCAACTTGGTGAGTGGATTAGATAATTGTGAAAAGTCTTTTACAAAACGTCAATAATATCCAGCCAAACCAAGAAAACTTCGGATCTCAGTTACTGTTGTTGGTCTCGACCATCTTTCGATAACCTCTGTTTTTGCTGGATCCACAGATATCCCCTCTTTTGAGATTATGTGACCCAAAAATGCAACTTTTTGAAGCCAAAATTCACACTTGGTAAATTTGGCATAAATCTTCTCTTTTCTCAAGGTCTTCAATATAATTTTCAAGTGATCTTCATGCTCTTCATTCCTCTTTGAATAGACAAGAATATCGTCTATAAAGACTACCACAAATTGATCAAGATAATCTCTAAAGACTCTATTCATTAGATCCATGAAGATTGAAGGGGAATTAGTAAGACCAAATGGCATCACTATAAATTCATATTGTCCATACCTTGTACAGAAAGCCGTCTTTGGTATATCCTCCCTTTTGACCCTTAATTGATGATACCCTGAACGAAGATCAATCTTGGAAAAGTATTGAGCTCCCCGTAGTTGGTCAAATAAGTCATCAATGTGTGGGAGAGGATATTTGTTCTTGATAGTGATCTTGTTAAGTTCTCGATAATAAATGCAGAGTCTCATTGATCCATCTTTCTTCTTAACAAATAGAACAGGTGCTCCCCAAGGTGACGCACTAGGGTGTATGAATCCCTTATCAAGATTCTCTTGGAGTTGCTTCTTCAATTCATGCAACTCAATTGGGGCCATTCTATAAGGTGTCTTTGAAATAGGCAAAGCACCCGGTACGAGTTCTATTGAAAACTCAACTTCACGATTTGGTGGAAGACCCGGTAATTCCTCCGGAAAGACATCATCAAACTCCCGTACGATGGGCATATTCTTAATCGCGAGTTTCTGACCAACCATTTGAGATAAATAACCTTCATTTAGTGGAATCAATACCCATAAAATGGAAGAAATTTCCACTAGAAGGTTATGTTCATCCTTGCATTGATAGACGATCGTAGATTGATCTGGAATATGAAATGTGACTTCCCTTCATTGGAAATTGATATGATCTCCATGTAGAGAAAGCCAATACATGCCAAGAATCACATCAAATTCCACTATAGAAAGGATCACAAGATTTGCAGGAAGCACTTTCCCACAAACTTCAATCGGAGAAGAATTATAAACTTTTGATGCAACTGTTGTGCCATTAGGTGTTGTCACAGCTAACTCAACATCTAATTATTGAGGTAATACGGTGATACCCTTAGAAAATTCTTCAGAATTAAAAGAGTGGGTGGATCCAGAATCAAATAAAACATTTGCTACTTTAGAGTGGAAGGTAAGTGTACCTTTCACCACTTCGTTATCGTACTCCACATCGCTGATAGAAATTGCATGTGACTTTCCTTTGTCTTTAGCCTTAAGATTTTGTTGACATCGACCATCATCATCAACCCTTGGATTTGGGCATTGATTGGCATAATGCCCCATCTCCTTGCACTTGAAACATTGAAGTGTAGTAGGTTCATTCTGTGTATCCCTTCCTTTGTTTGAATCATTAGACATCTTCTTCCCATTATCGCGGCATTCAAATACCCGATGACCTTCCGTTCCACATTTGAAACATTTACTTGTCCCTTTAAGACAACTCCCTCCATGTTTCTTTCCACACATTGAGCATAAGGGAAAGCTCATCTTCTTTTCAGTGTGCTCTTTATATTTTCCTTTGAATTCCATCTTCCTCTTCTTATCAAACCCATTTGACTGATGGGTTACTCCAATCTCCATATCGACTTTGAGAGCACATCGAACGATTTCCTCGTAGCTATTGAAGTCCCTTATGGCTAATGCCCTTCGAAGACTTGGTTTTAAGCCACTATAGAATCGATCGATCTTACTCTCAGGTTGGATAATAATACCAGAAGCGTACCTTGCAAGTCTTGTAAAATTTGCTTCATAGGTACCAACAGATTCATCATCCCTTTGCTTCAGTTCTTGAAACTCTTTCTCCATCTTTGTTCGGAGAATACGGGGGAAGTACTTATTGAAAAATAAGTTCTTGAACTCGTTCCATTCGATGGACTCAATTTCATCCCTTTGCCTCGTATTCTTAATAAGATTCCACCATTGATCAGCATCTCCTTCCAAACGATACACTGCTAGGATGACTTTATAATGTTCAGAACATTGAAGAAGTGAAAATATCTTTTTAGTAGTACTAATCCATTGTTCAGAAACTAATGGATCAGTAGACCCGCTGAAAGAAGGTGGACGTTGCCTCATGAAGGATTCAACAGAATGTTGCCCCTTCCTTTGCTCGTTTGGAAGTCCTGCATGATTCATAGCTTGAGAAAGTTGTGTGAGCATGGCTATAAGATTTTGAATTCCAGCTCCCATATCGTTTGGTTGCTTAGGGGGACAATCATTGCATTGCCTATCACATTCCGCATTAACACGGTTCCGTCGGGTTCCAGCCATTGACTAAAACCAAGAAGAATAGTGTGAGCAACACTAATTATAATAGAAAAACCACATAATTAAAGAATAAAATTTTCATGCTTAAGGTCTTATCCTAGGTTATTCATGGCCATTTCTAAAACACTAAGATTGTGTTCTATGCTTAGATTTATCCTTAGGGTTCTTACTAAGGCTTTCACATCCTAGTTTCCAAAGGTTGACTATACCTTTCCTCTGATACCAACTATAACGACCCATACTTTACATACATTGTTAATACTTCAAAATTGAAGCACACTTATTACAACATATTACAAAACCACAAAGGATCGTAGAGGTATAGTGTCTTCAGAAACTGGAAAACATAAACAACTGGTTCATAAATCTTCTACAGTGTCTCCCATTTATTTCATCATATCTAGGGTCCCTTTTAGTATATTCTACTTAATATCCATCTTCCTGGCCAGGGGAAAAGAAAACATAAAAGGGTGAGCTCAAATGCTCAGCAAGGGAAAATAAAGGAAATAAAAATCATATCATATCTTTTTGAAAATCATAACCTGCAAAAGAGATCATAATATCTTAACATGGAATAAATCATAGAAGTCAAAATGAGATCCCTATAATCATAACATAAAACTTGAAACCTTGTGGCATGCACACATAATCATGGAAAATCATTTCTTGTTAGTCATGACTCATTGCCAAGACTATCTTAGCTGACAAAGTCCATTTCTGAACCGAGTTCACTCGTCATTTCCGTCCTGTATCACTGAATCGAAATAACCTTCCGTTCCAGCCATGTCTATCTCATGAGATATAAATCTTTACCCAATGCATTGGAGGGAGATATAGGTCCCACCCATCTTATGATGAATCCTTTCTTATGTGTTCCACATAATCATAAATCATACATCATCGTATAACACATGTAACAAAAATGGGATTCTTGAAACATCATGACATCATAAAACAAATCATATAAGGTAAATGACTTCATAAAAATAATTCCCTCACAACATAATCAAATCAATGTAATAATAGGGATAAAAACAGAACCCTTTATTATTTTAGATGGAAAATAATTTTGATAAAACACTTGAACTCCATTCTTGAGGAAAATATCCTTTCTTCTTCAAAAACATTTTTCCTTTCTTAACATGGCATACGACTTTAAACTAAAAGAAGTTGATTAAAAATAGACTTGAAAACTTGTAAAGGAATCTTCTTGGAAATATTGTTTTAAAAATCCATTCATGTCGTATAAGTTAAAAAAACATTCTTCGTACTTTTGTCGGAAATGTCAAAAAAGTACCTCATACGAAAAAACGACAAAAGATTCCTTACATATTCATTACTAAAAACTCACCGAAGGGTAAAATTGGATTTAAACTATTGTAAGTGGATGAAAACAATATTACATATTTAGGGAACTTGTATGTGGATGATAAAATACACCCCAGTAAATACCAAAGTATAAACAATCTCGGATAAAAATGAGACTGTGATATTTCCCCTTACCTTAGGTCCGACTTGCTTTGTAAGTGTCCAAACCTCCTGTATAATTATTTAAATAATGTTATTGACTTATTCCATAATAATAATTATTTTTATGATATCATATATAGTCATATTCTTAGCTTCATAGTAGTAATATTTCATTGCTACTTGTTATTCGGGTGTTTATAACTTTTTGTTCTTATGCGTGTTTTGTCGAATAAATTCTTATTCTTATCTTTAGGTTATAGATACTTCATTTCCATAATGGTATTAGTGTAGTATATATCATATTAATTCATTAAATTCATTTATATAATCATTATGAAATGAAGATCATGTAGAACGAGTCGCATCACATCGTGGAGACGGTATTCCGTACGTACGCACGAGTGATGATATCGTTCCTATGATCGTGGAATTGTATTGGAGTATATATATATTATTTCATTATCAATATTAATTTATAATAATCATAAATAGTTACTCATTACACCATTATAACCATCCTTTTAAGGTGATGGTGGAAAATGGATTACACCACAGCGTGGAGACGGTATTCCGTACGTACACACGCGCGGTGATTTCATTTTTCCGTAGGATGGATATAAGGTGAATTAGGGTTTTTTCATATTTATAATAACATATCAGTATGTAAGTAATACTGATGTTATTACTTTATCATGAAACAACTAAATAAGAAGAAGTTGAAGAAGAAATAAATTGAAAAGTTCGGTAATGGATATTACCTCTTCTTTGGAACGCCTCTTTGAATCCTCCACTTAGGGAACTAAGATTGGTCTTTGAAGAAGACCAAGACCTCTAGGATTATTCTAGGGAAGTGGAGAAGGGATTTTGGCAGGGGTTGGCCGGGCTTGAGTGCTCAAATTGGTGTGAGGAGGAGGGGGAGGAGGTGCCCTTTTATAAGGGAGGAGAGGGGCAACTTAGGAATATCTCAAAATATTATTTTATATTAAAGTCAAAATCGGTTTATAATGGTTCCAAAGGGTATTATTTCGAAGATAAAGTGGGTATGGGTCGAAATACTATCAACCAATAGGACTTAGACAAGTTTAGGTTATTATTATAACCTTATCAATTAGATTTAACTCTATGTTAAATAATTTAAATTTTACCGTGTCTTTTTGTTTTCTTACACTATATGGTTAATACACATACTATAACATGCCAAACGAACCCCAAATTGTTTATTATTAATATATATATCCTTATCTAAGCCATGTGGCCGAACCTTAGATTTATAGGAATAAAATAACAATTAATAATATAATATATGATTTAAAAACTATTTTGTGTCAATTTTGACACTATTTGATATATGATTTTTGTGAAAGTCATAACAGAGTTATATGTTCAAACCAAGTTGATTACATCAACAATAATATATCATAGTGACCTAGAAAATTAGTTTTATTCATAAAAAGTCTCAAATTACATTTATTTTGGTGTTTATAACATCAATGATGTCAATATTTCATTAATAAGATAATTACTACATCATCATTGTGTCATAAATAAATTAAATTAATTAATGTCTAAAAATTATAAATAAAATACCATTATGTAGGAACTCGTTTTAGCTTTCTAATGAATATTTATAGTCCAATTTATCTTATGTATAACCCCATATTAAAAATTATTTACTTATTAAACTTTGATTTTAACTATTTTAACCCTTCTTTAAATAAATTAATAATAAATGTCCTAATCTAATCCATGTGGGCCTAAATGGTCATATTTTATTCCTAAGTTTGTTTTTTGTCGAATTAAACTTATCCAATAGAATTAGGACTTGTGTTAGGGTAATAGTAATATCATATTTACCCTTATTTATCCTATTTACTATTAACCGCGGTAAAAAAAATTAAAAGTTACTATTCACCAAAAAATTATTTTTATCTCATTGAACCACATTTTATTTACTGATATCAACCCTGTCTGTCGGATTTTCTAAATTCCATTCAAATAAGAGGTAAAATTAAGTTTTATGCAAAATTCAGTTTTTAACCTACCACTTATTGGTTTCACTATTCATCAAAAATTGAAAGTTTTCAGAAAAATACCAAAATTTCACCCTAGGCTAATTTCGGTATTCCGAATCCAAAAATGAAGTCCATTTTGAAAAATAAAATTTATAAAATTTCAAAAAGAGTTTATTAGTATTCATAATGGCTAGTTTTAATAATATTTTAATAGCATATCGTTGTTTAGTGAAACTCAGTATTGCGTATGACACAAGCTATCGAGGAAGAACGCGATTGCGTGTAAATTAAGCCAAGCTAGTGTGTAGTGAAGGATTCCTTTGATAACATAAAAACAAAATATTACTCATAAAAATATCGTGTGTTATATAGTGGTAGAGTGGATGGGAGGTCAGACACACCAAAACCTTTGGGGGAAATTATTGCCTACTCTAGCACACTCTTATAGATTTAAGATATTTTCAAGAATCCGTATTAATTTAACAAGTATAACATAGGTTTTTCTTGGAAGATACACTCAATTAATAGAATTTTTGAAATTTAAAATCATATATATGTATTCAATGTTCTTCATTAAGGGATAAATCAGTATGTATTTGAGGTTATCTATACATGGTATCCTCCAATATACTATTTACATATTCTTTTAACTATCATTATGATAATACTACTTTTAAGCCATTCAGTGGGGCACTCCAATTTATTGTCATCTAGGGAGACAAACATTTTTTTTGATATCGAGATCATACCCATAAATGGGCTACCTATTTTTTCATTGTGAAAGGAATCAAAACCCTTGTAGTTCATTATCGATTAATTGGACACATCAGACCTTTTTAGGTTTTGAGATAAATACGTAGCTGTATAGTTTAATGTCATGTTGTAAGGACATATAAGAGAAAGGTGATTAGTTAAAGCTTGGTGTAAGACTTATGCCTAAGTATCCCAAGGAACTTGAAAATGATATGAATATCCATGTTGGATTTAACCCTAATGGTAATATGGACCAAGAAGTATATGGTTGATTTAAAGTGTTGGGTTTGAACCTCATAGAGGCATCATACACACCTTATTTGGATGGGAATTAAAGCCCATGTAGTTTGATGATTCTCCTAGGAGAGTGTAGTCCTTTGAGAGAAATGAGTTTCAGATTACTTACTGAAAAGTAATCTTGTTTATGGATGAAATGAGATGGATCTCGGGACTTAGGAAGGCTTCCTATGTATCCAAATAGTGGAAGGAATCAAAGTTCTCATAGATAAAGAGACAAGGTGGTTGTGCAATTGTTGTGATCCTAAAAAATATTAAAACCCACATGAGTCATGATCGATGTAATAAACAATAGGATTCCAAATATTCAAAAAATTCACATGCACACTTTTTCTTCTCCGCTAATGGAAGATTATAGGCCTAGGACGATGAGGGTTGACAAGGTCGTGGCGACCATGGAAGAGGATGAGGTAAAAAATATTCCCAATATTCCCTTTACATTAGACAAGCGTACAATGTAAGGAAGGAGTGAATGTGAAGGAAGTATAAAGGATCAAGACTAAAACCTACTACTTGAAATGTTAGGGGCTTACACTGGGATGGATTCCCTAAAATTGGGCTTGTTAGTAGAGGGGGAATTTTCATTTGTTCAAAAGGAATAGTAGGTGTGAACCATACCTTCCCTACCAGATACCTGAGGTTCAATGTTTTAAATTTGAGAAGTGGAGGTTAGAAATCAAAAACCTAATCCTCTAAACTAGGAACTTCCCAACACAGTTCCTAGGAGAATGGTCCATGTGACTGCGGATATACAAACCCATAGAGACTCCATGAAGTTTATCCCCATTGAATAAAAAATGTTGGAATCCTATGACTGTGGATATACAACCCCAAATAAAAGGCACATTGATGTACACTTCCCAATGATTTGATAAGTTAAGAGGTTTGGGTGGAGGTTTCCGCATAACCCCTTTCAGATAAGGGATCTAATGAAGAAGAATCATTTCCATGCATATTTTTGAAGAAGTCTTGATGAAGGGCTCATAGACTGAAGGGATTAGGTGAATCAAAAGAAGGGAACCCAAGTAAGTATATGGTGAATAGGTATAGGTGAACAAGTAGGATCAGGAAACTTTATGTTCACCTAAGTGATGAAAAAATGGATTTTAATACTCAGGTGAGACTTGACTTAAGCCTTAATGAGTATATATAGGTATTCCCAGATGTGGTGTGCCTAAGTTTCTTTTAAATGAATTGGTGGCACACAAGTGTTTCTGATTTAGGTAGGTTGGGCTCTTTAGGCATGCAAGTTCCATTGAATTAAAACACTAAAGGGATGTAAGTCCTATGATCCTCCTTCAATTCCTCTACTCTAGGTGTTAAAGAACAACCTTGATGGTTTCAGAAGACTTGGGTGAAGCACTAGGTATACCAAGGCATGAATTGAACTTTAAGGAAATTAATCCATACAAATGAAGGCCTAAAGGGTCTATTTGTAGGAAAATAAATGACCCTGGGAGAAATATTGGTGGGTCGCACAAGTGGGTTGTGTGTGAGAAATGTGGTTCACAATGAAACTTTCATGGAAACTGTGTTTTTTCTAAATTGGGGCACTGCTTTTGGGACATAGATAAATTTATTGCTCCATACTATGGTGGTTGTGCCCCCGCATCCCTACTTCAGATCAGTTCTAGGCTATGGTCCCGAACATTTGGTAGGCTACCTTATCTACCATCACTGAACCCCATGAAAAATATAAATTTGCACTGTGAACATTTTGAGCCCAGTTGAGGACATTTTTTAGAAAAGTTCATGAAATAGCTTTCATGGTGTCTACAGTAGGAAGCTACATATACCCATAGTTTGGAGAACTATGGGTATAGGTTCTATGTTGGGATAAGATATACCCATGATTCCTCAAACCACATGTGTATATATTTACCAATGATTTTTTTAAATGTGAATATGTTAGAATATTTAGGTCATATACTGAAAATTTGTATAGAAACTGAGGGTATTGGTCTGTAACCATTAATCTATTAGCCATGATATTAAAAACCGTTGGTATAGGATATACCTAGGGCTTTAAGGGTTATACCCATGGTTTAAAACTTTGGGTATTGAGTGTATTTCAGGTAGTGCTTGGAAAATAAATTTAAGAAAAACATAGATTAGGGAATATAACCCTATGACTAATTTTTATGATGATTCTATGTAAAATATATCATCCTATTTATTTGGTAGTTCCATAGATATCCTAGGTTAAACCTATAAACATATATATTGAGAATAATATATCATGATTGAGACATCCAATAAATGATTCTTCCTGACTATTTTAATAAGATTAGTGTTTGTCAGATTTTTCTTTGGGTTTTTGGTCAATGGATAGAATTAGAAAGGTTATACAAGTAATGGTTATACTGATAATTACTAAGAGACTACAAAAAGAAATTGAATGCAAGGTTGTATTAATGAATAAGATAGCCATGAATAGTTAATGGTTTATGAATGAAGTAGACTGATTAATGTGCATGCTTATTTGGATTCAATAATTATTTTATCAGTGATGGTCTAGATATATTTGGATTGTATTTTAATAATTATTCTTTAAGGATTTGGAAACACATGATGAGTAGTACCGGTAACCATGGGAACTGATTCTATGGAAATTTTATCCTTTTTAAGACACATGATTGAAAGATTATAACCCTTAATATATTCTATATTATAAGATATTAATGGTATATAGATGTTTATGGGATAATATTGGTCACCATGAATGTGGTTCGTGGTTTTATGGCTTATGTTATCTTTATTGGGGTTTATCATGTTTGGATTTAAGGAATATTTTCATCAAACTGAGATTTTATTTTTCAATGCATTCATGTTTTAATTAAGGTTTTAAGGTGATTTAGGTATTCATATATTAAATATGTGATAATAAGAGCTACATTTTTTTGTTTGGGGAAAATCTAATGTCAAATTTATTTTTAAAATTTAGTTTCCATCCTTATAAATTTTTGTATTTGAATTTGGACACACATATTTTATATGAGTTTTAAAATTAACTACTTATGGAATGGATTAATTTCAACATTGGATGTTATTGTTTGAGGCTAAAGTGTGAGTCATTATATTGGATATCATGTGCTAACAATTTTGGTTTTATGAAACATTTAAATGATAAAATAATGACTAGTGTATCTTGTGGTTCATTAAAGTGCTTTAGAAATAAAAAATTATGTCTGGAACATCCATTTCCTGGAATAAAAGATGATGTAAAGATAGATCAAAGAATAAACAAAGAATGATATTATTATTATGACATGGGAAGTAACCATGTATGTTTATTTTCTCAGGTTCTTATATAGATATTAAATGAATACGAACACTATAAGAAATGTATTTTGAAGTAAAAATGTTATCAATTTATTTTTATTTCTAAGATATAAATGGTCTTTTAACCAATCATAGATTTATGGTTTTTGATGGGTAACATTCTAATGACCCTGTTCTCTATCACACTCCATCAGAACATTATAGTTATATTTCTCTCCTATGTGTTTTCACTTTAGACTAATATTTCCAATTTTAATGTGACTTTGCATTTCTTTTTCGATATTTTTAAGAAGATGTTTTGTTAACCCAATTTATGATGTTCATTTCCCACAAAAGAATTTTCATGTATCAAAATTTTTCTTTCAAAGTAAAATTTTAAATCTAGTTGATGAAATTCCAGGATTCAGGGGATAATATATCACCATATTATTTTAAATGATGTATCTTCTTAAATAAATTCATTTTTTTGATAGATTTCATTGCACGCAACACTATGATTAACCACACTTTATAAATTGGCCATGAACCCCTCCCAATAATGAGTACCCCTCCTAGGCTGACATTGTTAGAAGGGAGATAGTGACCCCCTAAGTCCCAGCTCTAGTAGACTCCAAGTTGGTGACTAGCATAGAGGGAATAGTAAACACACAAATGGGAGGTATTACCCTCTAAAAGAACACATGCAGAAGAGAGAGATATGACAGACACCAACCAAATCCAACTCAGACTACAATATAAAAAAAATCCCAAGTTCACATATGTATTGTCATGAAAGAACTACTAAAACTAAAAGGAAAAACTACAAGTACCAAAATTAAGTAAAAATAGCAGTGACCATGAAGCCCGGCGAACTCTGGTAATGCCAATCTAGTAGTAACCAACCTGATATCTGACCTGCTCCAAGTGACCTAATTTTTTATATATATATGTAGTGTGAGTATAATTGCATACTCAGTAGGATCCTCCATAGAGCCTATCCTGAAAAAGTAATGAAAGCATGTAAAATCACAATGAACAACAAGTGAAACTGACTCATATACTAAACATGTATACTAAGTTCCCATCCTCACCAGGGATACTCTCACCTAGTATCACATACAGGAGTATATAATATAATAAATAATATCAAGGGTACCCTACTACTACTTCCCCACTAGTTTTCGATTTTCCCCAACATCGTGCATTCTATGCATCTCTCTCCATAAAGGATTTCCCATAGACACGTGGTTGAAGCACCAAAACATGCACCTCATGAAACTAAACCACTACATCCACGTGTCTAAATTAACCAAGTAGTTTCCAAGATCCACCACATCTCGTATAATGTGTATCATAAGTTGTTCATTAAACCTCAATCTATTATAGCCCATACACCGAGTGAGGATCCTCAAGCCATCACAACCTATACATTTACACCTATAGTAGTCCATAGGAAACTATATCCATAATATATGTGAGTTTTAATAACCACAAGACATTACATCCATCAACACACATATATTCAAAAAAATATGCAAAAAAACC
Source organism: Viscum album (assembly GCA_963277665.1). NCBI lineage: Eukaryota > Viridiplantae > Streptophyta > Magnoliopsida > Santalales > Viscaceae > Viscum > Viscum album. Next base: position 1,410,905,078 of record OY728133.1, on the reverse strand, counting down.
CTGTGACTACTAAAACAAGTAACTACCAAGAGAAAAGAGTGTGGCCAAAGGGGGTTTTTAGCTATCCATCCTCCCGCTAGAATGTTGGGGAAAACACCCATAGGGCTCAAAATCAATGGGGTGTCAGTTTCCCTAACTGACTGGGTGGAGTAGAATATAGAAACACAAAATATACAGAATATATTGTAGCTCACAACCACATGATGTGCATAACATAGTCTTAGACTCCAATACAGCTAACATCTCTCAGACTCCCAACTCTCACATCTAAGACTAGGTATCCTATAATCACACAACCATTTTAAGAGATTTATTACATTAATTTTTCCCTTTTTATAAGTTCCACTTTATGTTAATTAGTTCTATAAACATTAATTAACCATTAAATATTCCACATTATATTTCATTAGCGTCACACTAATGATTCCTGACCTCTAGACATAACCAATCCTATTCCACAACTTCTTAGAAATATTACCTCAACATTGCATCCAAGAAAGATCCAACCCCATGGGTTAACATAATTTATTCAATCATTTGTTAACAACATTATTACTTTCCCATATTCCACTACATTATAAAAAACATTCTATGCTACTAAACACAAGGGGGATCAACCCGGTGAGTATATAAACTACCTATCAAGTCATTTCCATATATACTAGAAGTGTAGACCCATACTCCCCCACAAATATAAACAAGGAAATAAGGTGGCACACCCCATGCATCATCACCTTTTTTGGAAGTATTGTAAAAAAGACCAGCCACCTCAAGTAGTGGGGAAAGTAAAGTATATAAACGAAAAACATATTTAACAAGAAACCACATTCACTATAGCAGGTATGCCCAGATTAAACCCATTTCATCACCTATAGTGTTTTCCTCAACCCCAACCTTCATAAACTGATGCATCTCACCACTCTATGTGCCAACTACTATCATAACCCCTGGTCCACCCTTCCCCCATATCTCACAACAGCCCTCTAGGCTCACATCACATCATAAGTAATGGGAAATAACATGGCAACTGAGCTCTTGGACCTAAATAAGGCATTCAAACTTCACAAGTAATGAGATCTCACAACTCCAATTATAAGGCACTTTGGTCTTTACAAGAGAGAGGGTAACTCAGAATCCTACCAGGCGTTATCATTTATCAAACACCCAGTTATTTAATCAATCATTAATTAATAGATTCATTATTGGTAGGTTCTAAATATGGGTGACCCAAACTTCATGCTATCAAAGATACCAAAAATTAATTAGATAATTAATTTTACATTCCTTTAGACAATAATCACCAACATGCTTCAGGTATTACCACCAACTAGAATAGGCTTGCACATCTACATCAATTTGATTAAAGTAAAATTACAATAACAATAACTAGATTAATTTACATGCATTTTTATCATTAGTAATTTAATTATAAATTAATTATAGATTTATGTTCTTTAAAAATTTCACAAGTAACATCATGCTAATAATAAATGCATAGATATCCTACTATCTAGCAAATAAAGAGGCAAACCATTATCACAAAACAAAGTAATACGATGCAATCAAAGCAATTCTTTTAATCCAGTTCATGTATATAATCATTTCAATTCCATTTCAATCCAAAGTGATAAAACATGAAAAATCTATAGTTTCTTGTAAAATAATAGATAATCAATGAATCTCTTGCCTCAAAATGTTTATGAAATTCTTCGCTCGATAATGGATAAAAGCAACGGATTACAATCACCTTCTCCGCAACAATTGATTCCACCCAAGGATGTCACGACACAAACGAATCAACAAAACCATGAAAAACTCCCTTAGAACCATGGATATCAAATTCCATTACATGGGAAAGATAAATAAGAGAAAATGGATCAATGAAAACCAAATAATAGAGGCAGGACATAACTCATATTGAAGATAGATCGAAGAATTTAGAGGGGAACCAACCCATGATAAAGGAATCCCCAAAAATTGAAGAGGGGGGCATCCAGGTTATCTAGGGTCGATAGGAGGATCTCTCAAGCCATAGGGTTCAAAAAAAAAGTGGCTTGGTGACTTTAAAATACATAGAGGTGGAGCAGTACATGATGTGTACCTCTCTATCATGTTGTGTAGTGCCTCGAGGATAGCATATACCAAAAAATGTATCGCCTTGGCGCTCTGTTTTATTTTTATAAAAATAAAATGATACACATCATTTCCCCCTTGATCACGTTATGTATCCACTTATTTCGATCTTCTCATGTTTGAACATTTCGTGAAATCATTCGACCACCCCGATCTTCAAAAACAGACAATGGTTTGATCAATGTGGATCCAACCCCTTGCATTTTATACCTCTAAAAACATTCTCACTCCTGAGAATCCAAAACCAAACTTGAGGGGAAATAGAAAAGGTTTGTCTAAAAAACCGCCCTGTAGGATACTTCGAAGGGCTCCCACCACCACCAGAGTTCAACCACATAAAAATAACAACACAACACCTCAGGACAACCATAACCAACCCCTAAACACTCTACCGTGGGAGATACCTCTCAAAACAGAGATAAATCCACAACAAGAAACAAAAAATACATTTCATAGACAGGAAAGGTATACAACCAGAAAACAAACATTATTATAAGGAAAGAGAGAAACATCAAACAACTTGGGTAACTAAGCACGTATATGCGACTCACGTTCCCATGTACTCTCCTCTACACCATTGTGTTTCCACAAGACATGAACCAAGGGAATAGAACACCTATGAAACCCCTTCTCCTTGAGGTCCTAGATAACCATAGGCCACTCATCAATGGTCGCATCATCATCAACATCATTATATCCCTAATAGTCAGACTTCTCACGCCCATAAATCACACTTAGAAAACATCCCAAACAATTTTTGTTTGTGAAGAACTCGCAAAACATAATGAAGCTGTTCTGCATGCTCCTCCCCAGATGCAATGTACACAAGGATGTTGTTAATGGAAACCACCAAGAACATATCTAGGATCTCACAGAACATGGAATTCATTAATCCCATGAACACAACTAGATCATTTTTCACCCCAAATAGAATTTCAACGAACTTGTAATTCCCATGATGACTACAGAAAGTAGTCTTCGGGACATCTTAATCCCACACATGCATCTGATGATATCATGATTGCAAGTGAATATTTGAGAACCAACTTTCACCCTTTAGTTGATCGAATGAATCATAAATATGTAGAAGAGTCTTGTGATTCTTCACTGTCACTTTTTTGAAGTGATAATAATAGATAAACAAGCCAAACATCCATCATCCTTCTTCACAAACAAAATTGGTGTGCCCTATGGTAACACACTCGACCGAATTAAACTGCACTATAAAAGACTATCGATCTGTTTACTCAGATCCAATAAGTCATAAGGGGCCATCTTATTTGGATGCATAGAAATAAGAGATGCTCCTAGCTGTAGCTCCATCTCAAACCCGATCTATTGTCGAGGGGGTAATGCTATAAACTCTTCTAGAAGGACATCAGGGTACCATTATACGACCCTAGTAAAGACAACATTCTAAACTTATATAGAACATAACATCAGCTCAGCCATCAAGGATGACTAGGTCAGAACATGAATCTGACCCATCTACGGGTCTCTCTTGCCAACAAACACTTCCGGATCTCTATCACCATCGAAGAACACCACCTGTCTCTAGAAGTAATCTATGATAGCGTGCACTGAATATAAAGAAATCCATTCCAAGGATGAAATCATATGTATATATCTATAAACATATGAAATATCCCCAAGAGAGATTATTCTCCACCAGTAGCTCACAGTTTCAAAATAATTCACACAAGGTAGCTCGACCTCCAACTAGTGTAGTCAATTCCAAGGGCACATGAATCCTCTCTAACTCAAGTCTCAAAGAATAGACAAGGGAAGGTGAAATGAAAGAGTGTGTTGCTCCAAAATAAAAAAAATGCATACACTCATATAGAAAACCAGAAAAGGGTACCCTGAATGACATCTAGATCACCTGATGTTGGCAACGCTAAAACATGAAGATGAACAAAACCTCCTCCACAACCTCTTTGAACCTGATAAAGACCACCAACATGGACACGTTCTTCTCTCGAAGGATAGGGAGAATCATAGTTCTGTCCTATTACTTTCACATCTATTCTCTATTGATCCAAATATTGTGCAACCTGATGTTGTTTCCTTGGATAGAACTACCTCAAAGAAGGAACTTATAGTAGAACACATGGTTCAGAGTGACAACTCTAAAAGGTTGGGAACACTCATAGCAGAAGAACTTGGCCTCCATAAAAAAACAATTGCATGATCCTTTGGCAAAGGACTGATATACACCACCCTTGGAGAAACGATATGTTGAGACATGGACCATCCCCTAGAAAAATGGAAACTCTTCTGGACTGAAAACTGGGAACTACAGACCACAACTCTTCCTTGCGAGGAATCCTAACAACTCCCCTCTCATGAAGATCCGATTTTGGATAATTTCCTCTCAATGATCTTTACCCTCAAAATCACCTCAAGATATATCTTCAACATAAATGGGTTGAACAGGTGTTGGATATCTGGATGCAAATCCTCCTCAAAATGCCTTACCCTAGCATCCTCATCTGGAAACAAGTCCAAATCATATCATCAATGGTTCTTGAAATGGATTCTAAACACTCACACACTGGAGCTTCCCTACTGAAGGGTAAGAAGCCCTAGGTGATTGGACGCCTTCATGGTCGAAGAATAAATTATGACTTTGAACTAGTCTCAAAACACATCCCATGAGGTCACCTACTCCTTACGGTCCTGAGAAATAAGATACACCACTGGATTGCTATCCCAAGTAGTATCATCGCAACTAACGACACCCAGTTCTTTTTTCGAGTATAGATCAAACTAGAGGCTATCTCAACCACCACTAACCAATATTCTATGATTTCATCTGAAATAGAGCTCGCATTCTTATGTAGGCCCTAGTGCTAAAACTCTCAGAGTTTATTCCTCTAAGTTTCATCATATTCTACCTCTACACTGTGGTGATTTGCTGGTGTATCCTGCTAGACATCTTATGCGCAAACCCGATGAGCATGTTGACCTGGATCCATACCTACAAAATAAAAAATAGTTAAATCTCTTAAACCTAGAATATGGAAAACGAAACATTAATTAATCAATTATTTTATTTTATTCATTTTATGTTAACTTATTCCAATGTGTACCCACTCAAACACAGGTGCAAAGAAGAATGATGCATGATCCTTTCATATGTCTCTACCCTACGACCAGTATCACCTCATTTAGTAGTCACTCTAAACATAATGGTTTGTGCATCTGATCACAAAGGGGCCCCAAATAAAAATATCTCATCTATTCTCCAGTGTTTATGTCACATTATAAACTTAACTAACAACATTGGCCTACCAACCCATGAAACCTCACCTGTGCCTAACACAAAACACCATCCTATCCATCAAACCGACATTGATACCACTTTGTCATTACCCCATCCCCACAATGTGTACCCCTCCTTGGCTAGAAATGTGGGAAGGGTGATAGTGACCCCCTGAGTCCCACCTTCAGTATGCCCCTGGTTGGAGAAGAGCACTTAGGGTATAATAAACAAACAAATGAGAGGAATTACCCTATATAAGATAACACATGAAATAGGGAGAGATAAAACATACATTAACTAACTCCAACTCAGACTGAAATATAATATAAATACCATGTATAGGTATGTAATTATAAGTAATAACTACTAAAAATGAAAGGGAAAACTACAAGTAATAAAAGAAAGTAAAAACAACAGTGACCTCGACTCCCAAAAATCTCCTGCAACCCCAAGCTACTAGAAACCAACATGATCTCTAACCTACTAAATGTGACCTGAAAAACATTGTTATGTATATGTAGGGTGAGTATAATATCATACTTAGTATAATCCTCTCTGAAGACTCTTGTGAAACAGTAATGAAAGAATTCTAAAGCTAAGTGAACAACAAGTGAAACTAACTCATCAGATAAACAGGTATACTATGTTCCCAGCAACACTATGAATACTGTCACCAAGTATCATATACAATATTATATAATATAATAAAGACTATCAAGGGCACTCCACTACTACTTACCCACTACTTTGCCTCTTTTCCCCAATTTCACATGTCCTAAGCATCTCTCTCAAAATGTCTTGCTCGTAGACATCAAAAAAACACCACAACATTCACCACATTCAATAAAACTACTATGTCCATGTGACCAGATTAACCAGGTAATTTCCAGGATCCACCATAGCTCATATAACATGTATCATATGTCGAACATTAAAAATCGAGACATTATAGCCCATAAACCAAGTACGTATCCTCATGTCGTCACAGCCTATACACGTTACACCTATTGTAGTCCAAAGAAAACTATAGCCAGAACATATGTGTTTGAATAACCACAATACTTTACAAAACTCTACACACATATATACAAAAAACTAACCAGTGTGCCTACCAGAAAAAGTAACCACAAAGAGAAGAGAGTGAGGCCAATGGGGGTAGTCAGCCATCCATCCTCCCACTAGAATGTTAGGGGAAAACACCCCTCCAGGGATCAGAATCCCTTAGGTATCTATTTACCTAACTGATGGTGTGGAGTAGCATATAGAAAAAAAGTACAAAATATACTATAGATCAAAATCACACTATAAGAATAACCTAGTATTAGACTCAAATTCATCTAAAATCTCTCGGGATACCAGCTTCCACTATTAAGACTTGGTATCCTACAACCACACAACCATTTTAAGAGCCTTATTGCATTACATCATTTTATTTTCATCTATTTCACTTTATGATAATTAATTATTTAAGAATTAATTACCTATTAACAATTACACATTATAATTCATTTTTATCACACCAAAGTTTCGTTCCCCCTTGGCATAACAAAACCAAATCCATAGCTTCTCAAAAATATTACCTCTCTATTACATCCCATCAAGATCCACCCCCATGTGTTAACATCATTTATTCAAGAATTTATTAATAGAATTATTTCCTTCCAATATTCCTAGACATTCAAAAAAAATTCTATGCTACTAAACAAAAGGGGGATCAACCTGGAGAGTTAATTTCCTACTCATCATGTCTTTGCCACCTATAATAGTAGCATAGAACAATCCTCCCTTGAGAAGATAAAAACAAAAATCATGTGGCATACCCCATGAATCATTGCCTCTTTTGGAAGGAGGGTAAGAAAGACCAGTTTCCTAATGTAGTGGGCAATATAAAGTTGATAAAAAACAATAGATTCAATAGGAAACGACATTAAAAGTAGTGAGTAAGTCCAACATAAACCCAATTCATCACCTCTGGTGTCCTCCCTGAAACTTACATGTATAAAATGATGCATCTCGCTACTCTAGGTGTCAACTTCTGCCACAAACACTAGGCCTCCCTAAACAAGGCATTTTTTCCTTCACAAGAAATGAGCTCTCACAGCTCCAAGCATAATGCTCTTTGGACTTTACAAGAAAGAGGGTATCTCAAAAACCTACGAGGCATAATATTTTAACATACAACATGTTAATTAATCTATATTTAATTAACAGATTCATTATTATTAGGTTCCAACTGTGGGAAACCTAAACTGCATGCTATCAAAGCTACCATAAATTAATTAAACAATTAACTTGACATTCCTTTAGACAACAAGGAAAAAAATTCAGGTTTAACAACCAATTTGAATAGGCATGCACATCTATACCAATTTGATTAACATCGAATTACAAAAAAAAAACAAAAATAGAATTCATTTACATGAATATTTATTGTTAGCAATTTAATTTTAAATTAATTATGGCTTTATGTTATTTACAAATTTCATCAAGAACGACATGCTAACAAGAAAATAATAGATATCACACTATCTAGAAAATCAATAGGGAAACCGTTATCACAGTTGAATGAAAAAAAGTTATCAAACCAATTATTTTAATATAGTTAAAGTATTTAAATTGGTTAATTACATTGCGATCTAAAGGGCTAAAACATGATATATCTTTTGTTTCATGTAAAATAAGAGTGACAAAATGAATCCCCTTCCTTAAAATGTTTCTGATGTTTTTCACTTGAGAATGAATAAAATTAATGGATCACAATTGCTTTCCCCACAAAAACTACATCCACCAGAGGATGTCATGACACAACCACATCAACAGAAACCAAAATAAACTCCCTTAGAACCATTGAGATCAAACAACATAGCATGGAAAAGAAAAACGGGGCAAAACAGATTGAGGATAACTGAAGAACAGAGGTAGATCTTATATCAGATTTATGACAGATCGAAGAAGGAAGATGAGAACTGATCTAGGATGAAGGAATCCACAAATGTTGAAGTGGGAGGCATTCGGGTCATCTAGGGTCGAGATGAGGTGAAATCAAGCCATAAGGTTTGAAAAAACCGAGTAGGTGGGTGTCTTTAAAATACCTAGTAGTGGGGAAGTACACGATTTGTACCTCCCCATCACATCATATACTGCCTCAAGGCTGACTTATGCTGAAAAAAATGTGTCACCTCAGCGCTCTACATTATTTTTATGAAGCCCAAATGGTACACGTTGTGTCCCCCTTGATCACTTAGGGTATCCCCCCTATTTCCAACTTCTTACATCCAAACATAATAGACTTCCTCTGAGCCTTCTCTGAACACTTCGATCTTTTAAAACTCACAAAGGGTCGATCCATGCAGATATGAGCCCTTACAATATTTATATAATATAGCTGTTAGATTGAAGGGAATGAACAATACTGAAGGAAATATAAAATTTATATATTTTATGGTCATTAAAATTTTAGACATTCATAATATCTAATTTTTATGAATGATTTAAAAATTAATCCTCTTTTACGCATAAAAGGATATATTTTTTCTAAAGGTAATTCTACCACCTTTTGATGGTTCACTTGTTTTCAAAATAAAATTTGACACTTTTATAAATTATATTTTTAAAAATTAACTTTATTTTTTAAACAATAATACCAAATTTATCTTTTATTATATTCTTAGTATTATTCGTATATGTTTCATGTCTTGATGAATAGTAAAAATAATAAATTTTTATTAAAAAAATATTTTTCACCCAATTAATTTATAGTGTTAAATTAAATTTTTGATTTGTTTTAAAGTTTAATTAAAATAAATTTATATAATTTGATACAATTTATGTCACTGAAATCAATTTTTAAGTGCATTTAAATATAAAAACATTTTCAAACTTTTGAATGTGAACATATTAAGTACCCATTTTCATACCCTATCTATGAGATTAATTTTAAATTAATTTTAGCCACTTACGTGTTATAAATTTTGAAAAAGGAATTAAGTATTTTTAATGATAAGGTAAAAATTTCATAAATAGGTCCCTTTTATTTTTGGACAATAAAAATAGTAACTTTAGTAATTTTTTTATTACCATTGTAAGGGGTAAATCAGGTAATTAAGTGTACAAATAATATTATAAATATTTTAAAACCACTCTAAGACCTGTAAAAATGTTATTAGTTGAGTCATTATCGACTGAAATCATCATTGGGATGATTTTGTGATCTCTAGGAGCCACTTGGATGAATTTAATCCATCTGAAGTATTTTATATTAAATAAAAGTAAATGATGTAATTATTTTGTTTTTAAGAAGTTAAATATATTAAAATGGTGTTAAATAGAGGATATATTAGACTAAAAATAGTACTAGGATAGGAAAAAATATTATCTTAATTATTGAAATTTATTTTTAATTTTTAATAAATAAGTGATTAACATAAATTCTTACAATAAAATGATGCAATATTTGTTTAATTAATGATAATATCAAATAAATGATATTAAAAATATTAAAATAAATATATTTGGACAAAATTAATGTCATAAATTTTTTTATAGATTAATTTAACATTTTACAGAGTTTTAAAATAGTTAGTTTGAATATATATTATTTTAATGATTTTTTGAAAGTCAAAGTTACTAATATTGTAAAAATTAGCGTTACTGTTATATTAAAATAAACAATATTTAATTAAATGATATAATATTTATAAGAATATAAAAATAAGCATAATTATTTATCTATGGTTTCAAATATCATACATGATTTATTTATGGTTTTCTTGATTTTTTAGTTACAATATTGACCCTCAATGTGTAAACATCCATGCTTCCATAACAAGAGTTATAAAGATTAAATAAGGGGTAAAACAAAAATATAAGAGTAAAAATTTGAACTAAACTTGTTTAATTTTTTAATAAATATATTTATATCAGTATCACCTTAATATCAAAGAATATTTGTTTAATGGACAATTTGACATGAAAATAAATTATATATTATTTGAATCAACAATAGTTAAAAAATGTAACTATCATTGTTGTAAATATCATTTATGTGTCCACATATGGTAATAATGAAGATATCAAAAAAAAAATATATATATATATATATAATAATGAAATTATTTTCATTATATAATTTTATTTTTAATTTTTAAAAATTATATAATTACATTAAATGATTCTTCAATGCTAAAATAATATTTATTTAATTAACTAAAAAGTAATGTAATTGACTAAAATAGTATTAAATTTGATATATTTGGGATGTTTTAATGTTTATAAATAATTTTATAGATCAATAGGATATATTAGAGATTTTTAAAGAATTATATTCAGATTACCACTTTTTATTGAAGTATTTGAAGTCAAATAAAATGAATAGTACCAAATTTGACAATAATGACATTTTATTAAAAAAATATATAATTAAATTTTTTAAAAATAAAAAAATGTTAAATAATCACATATTTTATAATATATTGTTGATTATATCTTCCCATATTCATTTTTAGTCTATTTGGATGTTTCTTTCTCTAGAATAGCTTTATTATATTTTAATATTTTGAGGATTTCCAAAAGTACCCCTCACATCAATTACGAAAGGAAACCTCCTCCCTTACTATGTTACACAAATATGAGACATATATATTGACCGAAACCTACCCATTTATCTTTTTAACACCCTTGTTTAAGTTCTAGAGGTCTTTTTCCTTCCAATAGTCCCACCCTAGATCACATAAGTTAAGATTAAAGGATATCCATTGAAGAAGTGGTAATTGTCTTGATCAACTCTTTAAAGTTTGTTTCTTCTTCCACTTCCTCTTCATAAGTTGTTTACATAATAAATTAATAAATATAGTATCATATATATTATGTGATTTTATTATGATTACTAGAAAACTGTATTCCACATTTTATACATCCATCAAAAATTGAATGTTCCATGCCTGTGTACATACGACTTACTGTCTCCACACTGTGGTGTATTTTTTTCATATCCAATTTACTTGTATGTGTATAATGTTAGAAATAATGGATATATTTAATATATATTACATGTTATTGATTCTGGGAAGTTTTATATACCACAAAATTCTTTACCCTTTCACCATTAAGGGAATGATACCGTTGATCATGCGTATGTACGATCTACTATCTCTGTAATGTGATGTGATTAATTCTCCATGTTCAAAATTAATTAAAAATTATAAGAAAATATTTAATGAATAGATATGTTATATAAGACCTTAATATAATTCTATAAAAGATGTAACTATATTTTATGCACAAGAACTGGGACTTTGTAAGATAAAACATTCATAGAAAAATGATGCAGTTGACACCCGAAACAATGGTAATAATGAAATATTTTTAACAAGAAGGTGGTAAAATGATATAATTGGATCATATAAGAAATCATAATTATTAAAATGGTTCTTTTATAAATTAATTACATTATTTACAACATTATATAAGAGGTTAGATTATGTACCACCAAAAAGAGGTGTGAGGTAAGAAATTTCTTAACTCATTTTTCATTCATTGGGGTCAACTTATATTTCAATTATTAGGTTATGTGTGAGATGAATTAAAAATATATTCTGTTTTATTTACACTTTTATTATGTGTTTTATAGTTTAAACACAAAATAAATTAATTTTATTAATGATATGATCTTTTAAAGGGGTTTCATTATCCCATTATTATTTGGGATTATTTGTGTTTAAGTCTCCATTAGAGAATATTTTTCTTCCATGTCTATTTTAAAAAAAAAATCAAACAGGGTACTTTATGACTCTTCTAAAAAAATATGGAAGGAATGTTTTTTTAAATTATACATCATGAGTGGATTCTTACACCGTCAAGAAGATTTAATTTCTTGAATATTACTATACAAGTTCACAGGGTTATTTTTAAATAATTTTTTTTCTTTTATAATTATGAAAACTTTTAAATAAATTATTTCAAAATAAGAGAGGGTTATTTATAACAATGTATTTTTAATGATTTAGTAGAGTATTTTCATATATGTCAACACCCTTTTTCAAAATATTATTCTTACTTCAGGATTATGTTATCATTTACTATATTTTAATGAATGGTTTATGATCAGTATAACTGTGGATGTGCTATTTTGATACCATCCTTGGTTTATGTTTCAAGTATTCACATTTTATAAGCTTGTTTTTAATACTAATGTTTATATTATTTATGTTTCACTCCTTTCACATGAGGAATTAATTTGGCTTAGTAAGTGATGTGTGGGGACCTCTATATCCCCTTAATGCATTTGTAGGTCTCATGAGAGAAACTAGGCAGGGTTTTGGCCACGTCCTAAACCATTTATTATATTCTTGGAAAACAAACTTGGTAATATAAGATTCCTGGAATGAAGCCTTGACAATATTGGATTCTTCCTACATAGTCCAAAAAATATGGTTTAAATGTTAGGAATTATGCATTACATAATTATGAATTCAGTTATTAAAATTCCATGTGATTATTAAATTAGTTATGATATCCATGGAAAAGATTCAATTTCATATGATTATTTATATGTAATTATTTGATAATATTTTATTTATATAAGTTTATTCACATGTTATTGATTTAATGGAATTTATTTACATTATTAACCTTTCTATATTGTTTACGCCTTATTTACTTATAACTTCTATTATAAGTTTACTCTTACTTAGTTTTTGAGATCACACATTTATTATGTTTTATTTTTCCCATGATACTATGGTGTGTTTTGTGATTTATTATAAAAGGTTATTCTAAGAGGATAATGATTTTCTCTAATAAAATAATTTTTATTCAATGTTTGAAATGTTATCTTAATTTCAATTATGTATTAGTTTTCTAGAACTTCTAATCTTTTTGGTCATTTAGGATGTGATTCTAGGTATAATATGCCAATATAATAAAGTAACCATCGACTCTGAAATACAAGGGTCATGGTCTTTACATCCAAACTCTTTTTTCTAGAGTAAATTTATATTCTTTTGAGTTTACATATAATTCTTTCATGATTTATGCAAAATTATTATTCAATGTTATTTTAATAATTTTTTTTCCATTCTATTGTTTTCTCATATAATTATGAAAAAAACCTTGATAATATGTTGATAAATTTTATCCTACTAATCCTGAGAGCTAAAACCATTATTATTTTTTCATTACCAAAGTTATTAATATAATTATAATTTATGATAAGTATATTAGAGAGTCTAGTGTGGTTCAATTTTGGATAATTTTTTATAATTATTATAAAATATGTTGCTTATGTGGGTGGTCCTCAAAGACACTAAACCTTCCATTATTGGGATTATGTGAATATTTTTGAGACATAATGATTAAATAATGGAAATGATTTAAAATAAATACATGTTTATCTTGTGTTTCTATAGTTTATATTAGAGTATGTTTTAGTTATTTTTAGGATTATTTTATTTATTTTCTTGGGTTATGATGAGAAAAATTTAATGAAAACCCAAAGGATAAGTCAAATTATTTTTTTATATCTATAAGATTTTTTAAGTTATAGATTTTTTGGTTCTCTTAGAATTTATATACCTCTATATATAATATAAATTGAATTTATATCAATCATATATGAACCTTAAGTAAAATCACCTAAAAAGGGATAGTTGAGTATTATGTCAATATTTACTCTAGTTAACAAGGTGTTGGTCTAAGAGTGAACACTTGGCTAGAAATTACTATGGGATATTCATTGGTTGATCAAATTATACTTAGAAATTGTTTTGTATGATTTCATTACAACTTTATGATATGATATTGAACCTAATAGAAATATAACCACAGACAACCTGTGCTAAACTAAAATAGATATATATTTACTCGATAATATCAACATTGAAACAAACGTATTAGAAGTTGACATGATGGTTTATTGGAGAATAAATCATAGGATTGAGATTTAATTTAAATATGATCATTTACTATGGTATTATTGGATATTATCATAACCATTTTGGTTTCAGTGTTTTTTGGATCATGAAAATGAATCTTTGAAATGTATGTCCTTAAAAAATCTAAAGAATAATATTTGGGCTAAATAGTTTCCTAATACTGCCAAGGATAATGAGGTGTATATCTCATTAGAATATTTATATTGAGTTTCTTATGGACCCCTTATATTATAAATTTAGTGACTGATAATTAAATTTCAAGGTTGTAATTTTTTTTGGGAGAATGTAACACCATGAGATTTTGGAATTAATGTTTTTTAAATTTATAGTATTTTTGATAGCTTTCTACACATGCAACACCAAACAAAAATGAGATACAATATATTTATTATTAAGAAAATTTAATAATAATAGTTTTTTCATAAATAAAAAATGTTATAATAATTTATGAAATGAAAATAAAATTTATTTACGAGTAATTAATGGTTTAAAGATAATTTTTTAAGAAAATGATATTTTCTTTAAATAAATTGACTTTTAATTTCAACGATACATTTATAAATTTAATAATAAAAATTTTACAAATTTAACTTCATTTTTTAATTCTATATGACAAAATTATCCTAATATAATGTTTTCTGATTTTTAAAAAATAATTAATTTTTAAATGAATAGTACAAAATTAAGATTTTTCAAAAAATGTCACTGTTATGAAAAAATAAGAATTATTTGAAAGACATTGGAAAACAAATTTGTATAAAAATATGAATTTATAAATTTATATTAATAATATAAAAAACTATGTTGAATTTATAAAACCCTTGTTTATTGTTTTGAAAACTTATGTAATATTTTACTTTAAAAACTATTTTTATTCGACAATATTAAAATTTAGTAATAATATCTTTTGAAAAATAAATCTAAGAAATAGGTATAATATTTTAGATAAAAATATTCACATTATTGGGTAATATAAATTTCATTTTAGGAAAAAAAGGATGATTACAATGATTAATATTAATATCCATGATAATGGTGAAAGAGATATTTTTGAATATGTCTTATATTAATGTTTTTTAATTTTTATCTAACAAATTTAAATGATATATTTTATATATATAATATAATAAAATGATTTAACATGTATAAAAATTCTATATCCCTTAGTTAATTGGTAAGTATTATTATATACAATTATGAATAGTTAATTGTGAAGACAATAAGTTTCTAAAATCAATTCTCTATATATTAAATATTTTTATTTAATTGATTATTTATATTATTTATAAATTTTATTATATTATATGTGTAAAAAATTAATATTCATTACATCCAAATTATGTAATAGGGTTTTTCTTATATTTTTAATAAAATATATGTGACTTGGGAAAAAACTAGTTACCTACTTAAAGACCAAAATGGTAAAATGTGAAAATGAAGTGGAAAAGGGAAGAAAATATTTAAAAAATGTGTTAAAATGAGTTTTATAGGATTTATATTCCTTTTAAATTTGCAAAAATATATTATTTTTGACTCATGGATCCATTTAACCATTAATAATTTCATGAGATTATTGAAAAATAATGGGTATTCACAAAAGATTCATTTTCTTCAATTATAAAAGAGTATCATTTACACTAACTCATGACACACTTGTAACATAAAGTTTTAACCTAAAAGAAATACATTATTATCATATTATAACACCATCTTAGGTTAGTAAGCCTATGTTCTCAATTAGATATCTTAAGGCCTATATTTCCATGTATATTTTCAAGAGTGATCTCTTGTTCTAAAAGTAATTATTTATTACTCCTTTGTATTTTATTCATAATATTGTATTGAAAAATAATTTTTTAAACCCTAATATACTGAATATATAATTATTAATATATTTTAAATTTATTAGATTAATTTATAAACCATTATTGAATCATTTCTATCTACCAATAAAGAAACAACATCTATCATGTGTATGTGCGAACTACTGCCACCAAAAAACAATGTGGTTTGTTTGTCATCACCCTTCCATGGTTGGTAAGAATAATTTATTTGATTATAAAATATTCTGAATGTTTCACAATATTAATTCATAAAATTTAATTTGTCATATTTCTTCAACCCATCATATTTTTTGGAAATATAATCATTAATCACATGTACGCGCGGACTACCATCTCTACAAATAAAAATTTTAAATTTTTTATCACCACCATTAATGGATTGATCTAAAAAATAATATAATTAATTTAAAATATATTCATGAAATATTTTAATCCTCTATAAATTTTATATTATAATTATATAAAAATCATCTTTAGCCCTTAAGTTATTTAAACAGGACCTCACTTGGGTCAATTTTGCCACCTATGAAAATGACATTATAATTTTCATTTAAAGAATTATTATGGAAAATTATATAATTATAATGTAATGTAATTTTTAATTAATTATTATTTTTAAATTATTACATATTTTTATTCATATTTAATATATTTATTAATTTATCACATTTCAATCCTTAAACACGTCAAAACTAGTTCTTCACAATTTCCTTCTTCACAAACTATAACTTTATCATTCCCCAAATTAAAATGAGATATGATTAATCATTGAATAAAATTTTTGTAGTATATTAGATTATATAGTAATTATTAAATTTGAAAAGGTAATAAATAATTAACATTTTCACTACGGTACATATATGAAATAAATAATAATAATTTTCCAAGACCTCGTGATGGCAATAAACTATAACTGAAATATGAATATAAAATGTTGGATGTATAAATTTTTTGAATTAGGTGATTAATATATATTTTTATATTATATAGAATGTTAGAGTGCGTTATAGTAAACAGGATACAAGGTAATGGTTTCTTTGTCTCATTTTAAAATCAAAAAACAAGTTTGTTATTATGCACCATTATTTCATTTATATGGTTTATTCTCTTACCAATAAATTTAATTATAATTAAAATATTTCATATCATGATATTTTAATGTCCAACGCTTGGTAACCCTATTATTATTTCATTACCATTACCTTAAGGGTCTTTTGGGAACTCAATTCTTATTTATTGAGTTTGGATTTTTATTTTGGAACTTATTTAAAATAAGATAGAAACGTTCTTCTATTTGATTTTATTATATGTTAATTTATCTTAGTTTTAAATGGATTTAAATTATTACCACAAAATCCATCTCTAAATGACTCCTGCTTCATAAATTATGACACTTGTGAGTTATTTGGTTAACTAAAATTTCTTTTCCTTCAGTTAGAATGTTATACAATGATAATAATTCTTATTATTTTTTTTAAAATATTTTTTTATGAGTACACCTCTTTTATCTCAAAGTAAAATGATGCTTTTGAACTCAATTATTCTTTATCCAGGATATTTTCCTCTTAAAAGAGTATAATTTAAAAAAAAATCATCTTCTGTAAAGATATTTTTCTTCCATTTCCATGTTCATTATTCCCAAAAAAAATTATTTATTATTTTTAAATCCAACTATGTGTTTACTCAAATGTCTTTTCTATATTCCAATACCACTTTTGTAATAGAAAAAATTCTACCTCTTTCTATGATGTGAGATTTCAAAAAATCTATTTCAAAATATAAAAAAGGGTTTTCCATCCTTTCAAAACAAATTGTTTTATCTTACACTCAAAAATTTTTTTAATAGAATTTTTATATATTAAAGTATTATTTATTGATTTTTTATAGTTAATTATTTTACAATTTTTTTACTTCACCATTTTTAAACATTTGTGTAATTATAGGGATTAATTATTGAAGATTCTTTTTTAAAAAGTTAAAGTATACAAGATTTTTTTACAAAACCTTTGTAAAAATTTATGTTTTTTCACAAATCAACTATTTTAATATATTTTTATAATTAAATTATTTAAAAAAATACTTCACATTCTCAAAAATAGTATTTCAAAGTAACTGTTAGTTTATATTTTACCCTATGCATAAAAGAATTTTGTAAAAACTATTTTTTTTATTTTGATTTCATTTTAATATCTATATATATAATATTTATTTAAATTAAAGTTATTTTTCATAAAAAATCCCTAAATGTTCTTATGAAATATTATATTTGTGTTATTTAATTTTGGGTATCAACCATTCCCATTATTGTGGTCAATTTTTTAGTACCCCAAGGAAATATTGTGAAACCCATTTTTCATTACTTGGTTTATTTATATTGTGATGGATGATTTTTTCAATTAGAAAAATATTTATAATTGATTTATGTGTAGGTTCCAATACCACCATCCAATTCATTAATTAATATCTAATATCATATATTATGGTGAAATATTGATTGAACATGATGCACAAATATTTCTTCATAAGTTCATTATATGAATGTGATGTAGGAAAACGTTTTCATAATTTTGATGTATGAATGTAATTTAGGTGACGTTGTTAATAGGTATGTTATGTAAAAGTGATGTGGGAAGATTTTTTCATAGGTTTATTTATGAACATGATGATGTGAGATTTATTAACAAGTTTTTTTTGAACATGATTATGGAATCAGTATTCACTAGTTTTTTTAAAATAATTTAAGTTGTTTTATTCACAAGATAATGTTTGAGTGTTATGTGGGAACATTTGTTCCCATGTTTTTTGGGTGAACCTGATGTGGTAGTCATTTTTCACTATATGTTATATACTTATTTTTATGCCTAATTTCTTATTATTTTTTATTTCATGTGAAATTTAGGTTTCCTTATCCTGTGATTGTGATTATTCTCCCTAGATTAGGTTTATTATCTACTTATTCTATACTCTTTTTCCACTGTATATGTTTTTATTTTGAGGTTACATGTCCTTCCTTCATGATTTATGGAAAAGTCTTATTTTTACATGTTATTTTTATTACTAAATCTCCAAATGATATTGTTTTAATGTATTCTTGTGATATAGCCCTTGATGACATGTTGATAAGGTTTCCCTAATTGATAATTTGAGAGCATCCATTTCTTATGATCACCTTACATAGATTATAAAGACAACTATAACTTAGTAGACATCTATAAGGGAGTCTAGTGTGGTTTTATTATATATAAATGGTCAGAAGTATCATACAATAAGTTAATTATGTTTTTGGTCATCAAAGACACTAATACCTATGTTATTGGAATTATGTGATTTTTTGTAATATGTAATGATTAACTTAATGAAATAGTCCAAAATAAAGATATTTTTTCTTGGGTTGTCATAGCTGTGCCAAAACCCAGAAGAATTAGGATCATGGGTAGTCTTGACTATTATAAAGGGAATCAAAGCTTTCATTATTGGAGTCATAATATTTTGGTTGTGGTAGAACAAAGACTTTGAGTCTAAACCCAGAGAAGAATCTATTTGTGGGTGATACGAAAACATCAACATAGTGGAAGAACAAGTTACCCGAGTTTATGTGATTTTATTTTCATAGATTACAAAATATATTGGGGGTAAATTTTCACCCATTTGGAGGTGGTAGATGGGGAATTTAATACATCATTCATTGGGAATATGACCATGAATTATATGTTTTCATGAGAATGTGTTTGTAAAATTAACATGAGTGGAAAACTATTTAATGGGCATTTATAAGGAGTGATGTGTGATATATTTATTTTATGTGAATCTTTTGTTGTTTTTAATGAG
The DNA here is from genome assembly GCA_963277665.1 of Viscum album. Classification (NCBI taxonomy): domain Eukaryota; kingdom Viridiplantae; phylum Streptophyta; class Magnoliopsida; order Santalales; family Viscaceae; genus Viscum; species Viscum album. Next base: position 1,410,885,078 of record OY728133.1, on the reverse strand, counting down.
CGTGTTGATTATTTTATATAATTATGGAATCAAATAGTATTTTTGACGAGCCTTAGGAAAACAAAGTTGAGTAGGAGTACTCTAATGAGGGGTATATAGAGGGGGAAGTGGTGAATGTTCCCTTAATAGGAAAACTAGATACCCTAGTGGAAAATAAGATCATCAAGATCATATAGAAGATGATATGGGTCATGAAGGTGAGGTAATCCTAGGAACATTATATGGGCTTAGATGTGGTTCATGATTGTGAAGCACAATATCCTCATATATTTATATGTGATGTTGGGGGTCAGAGATATGAAGAGTGGACGGAGGGAATAGATTTGATATTTCAAATGATTGAAAAAATGGCCTATAATATAAACAACCCATAATTTCATTATTTATAATAGGGGTCTTAATTATATTTTGAGTATCATTTTTGTTTAGAGTTTTAATGAATTAGGTAAAACTATTAGATCTCAAACTGTTACAATAAAATGTAGAAACCTCCTCTCAAAGTGGATTTTTCAGAAAAAAATAAAATTATTAAATTTAAACTCCAATTTCATTTAAAACACATTCTCTTTATTTTTAAAAACCACCAAAACATAAATACGTTCATTTCAATAGGTCCCCACTCTTCCTCAAGCCTCATGAAAACCAATTTAAAATGTGGGATAAAGAAAGAAATGCTTATTAAGGGATATAAAATCATGGAAATATTACACTCTAAGGAAAAATATGAATGCCCATGAAAATTATAACAATTTCATGTAATAAAAATTGAGTTCAATATAATTATTTACATACTCTTGAAATCATCCCTTTACCCAAATTTTTCAATAAAGAATTTCATAAGCAAGAATAATGGAAAAATCATAATTTAAGAGGTAATTTTTGAATAATATGAAACAATTATATAAAAAAACTTTTCACCAATAATAGATCATGGAAATTCATTTATTTTAGAATATAATTTTTTTACCATATTAAATAATAATATTTCCAAAATAACTCATCAGTAACATAAAATGATATATATCCATGGATAATGTAAATATCCACGTAGATAAAAATAATTTTTTTAATAATTGTTGAATTTATAGTATTAAACACCATAATATTTCCAATAAGGCCTCATTCCAGGACATTATATATAAATGGGTATGGAATACAACAAATGCTCAAGGTAGTTTGTCCAATGATACTTACTAATGCGTAAATGAGCTATAATGGTCCCCGCCCATAACTATCTATGTCCAATTCAATTATAATATGATATAAACGAATAAAAAAACAATACTTAATCAACTTGAACATTTATTTTTAAAAATTAATAAAATATCAATATTTTCCCCATTTAATAACTAGACCACATGATCATAATTCAACCAGAGAAATAAGTATGATATTATTATTAAATTATATGTGCTGTAAATTATATTAATCATCAATGTATATTGAATAGAGAAAAACAATTTTAAAAGAACATTTAAACATTTATTTGAAAACCTGAAAAAATATCATTTTTTACAGATATCGTTTAAAACAAAAATTTATAGAATATTGAGAAAATTTATATCTTTGAGAATAACCATGGAAAATTATAAATTAAGACTCAAATAAAATATTCATTAAGACAATATAAAAATCTGCTCATTTGATAATTATATTAAAAAAATTCATTTTATACTTTTATTAAGAAGTCCAGAGTACCTCATTAGAAAAATGTGTAGAATATTCTTCTAAAAACATTTATAAGAATGTCAAATATTTTAGAAAATGACATGAAATAATCATTTGATCATAGAAAATAAAATTTTTGAAAATATTTTTAAAAACATGGAAAAAAAAGAAAATGTTAATTGACCAAAGAGTAATTAAGGTATTCTTTTATTAAAACACATATCTCAGTTGATTTATGTATAATAGAGAGATAAATGAAAATAAAACACGTGAACTCCATATATAAATAGATGAAAAGAAATAGATATAATTTAAATAAAAAACTATATTTTAATATTATTCAATGGAAATTTAATCATAAAAAATCCTAAAAAAATGAGACTGTAGAATAAACCCTTACTAGTTTGGTAAAATTTGAATCAAAAGATAATTTATGGTGAGAAATAGAATATTATTTATACCATTTTTATTTAAGTAAATTAGTGACATAATAAATCAATATATTAATAAATATCCCACAAAAATGAAAACATTTTTTGAAAATGCCATGAGTCTCAATGAAAGGAAATTGAGGGGAGTAATCCCTTTCCCTGATTACCGAGTCATTTCATATATTCTCTAACTCATAAATAATAAAATTATATTAGTTTTATAATGGTTAATCAACATTTAAATTTTAATTATATTTTAATTATTACTTTTATTACAATTATTACCATTGGATTACTTAATTACAAAATTTGTTAAATTTAAGACATATGTTTTGAGGAAGTTAAATTCATAATCCCAAAAGAACTTATATTGGTTGTCCATGGTAATATTAGTTATGGATCAATCATCTTAGGGGTATTAATCATGAAATAATTATCATTTTTATACATTAAATAAAATTTCGTAACACTAAATGAAATGAATACATTAAAAATGAACCACATCACATTATGAAGGTGTTACTCATCATGTACACACGAGAGATGGTATCATTTTCTGACGAATTTACAGATAAGAGGTTAAGTAATATAAAAAAACTCATGAGTCGTACTTATTTCATGAATATAATATATATCCATTAAATCAATCAAAAAAGCCATTTTTTCATGTGGTGATGAAAAATGAAACACATCTTTATGTGGAGGAGGTACTCTATACGTATGCACGAGCGATGTTTTCATTTCCCATAAAATGGAAAAGTATATAAAAAATGGTTATAACTTCAGAATAATATCATTTATCTATATATAAGATTCAGATTTTATCATACCCTCATGGTTAGAAAAGTTTTGAAGGATGTTTATGAATAAATAAACATAAAATAACTTGGTTAATGCCTATACATCATCTTTAGAAAACCTCCTTTTTATTACAACATAATCCTTTATGGATGGTTTTTGTTAAACCAGAAACACTTAGACATGAGTAGGAAGGATTTGAATGGATTTTGGTGTTGATTTTTTTAAGATAAATAGATCAATAATTATGATAAATAGAGTAGTGGTTGTTCCCTTTTATATGTGTGGTGGTAGGAAATATTATAAATACATGAAATATTAATATATAATATGCATCTAACTCTTGAAAAATTACCCCAAAGTGAAATAGATTTGAAAATACAGAGTATTAGGACAAAATAAATTCAAAAACAATTTAGACATGTTTAAGTGAAATTTTAAACCATATATCCTAGTTTAACCCCTTTATTAATCCTTTTAACCTTAATCTTGTTAACAAAATTTTCAATCTCTAATGGCTATAAAAGAAAATTTTAAAATTAAAAGTATTAAAAAATGAACAATGGATGATATTTGTAAAAAAATTAAAATCTAAACGAGTTAATATTTTTTTTATTTTATAATGATTTAAAAAATAATTTTTTAATCCTTATATACCATTTATGGTCATTTCCTGGACTACTCATAAAATTTTACTATAAACATATCATGAAAACAATTAAATTAAAATCCAAAAACATAAATGATTAGTTATACTATAATTATCTAAAAATACCATTAAATACATTAACCCATATAAATAATATCATGCTTAATGTCTTTAAAATAAATATCATGATTTTTTTCTTGCTTTTATAAACACTAGGTTAACGTAGCAAAATCTTTTTAGACAATTATACAATTATTAAAAATTCAAAAAAAATTATAAAAATTATTATAATTTATTTAAAATCATTAGTCATATAATATCATTATTAAGGTATTTTTACTTTTATCATTACCCTAAAAACATATTTTAGATATTAAATGTGATCAAGTGATTATTCTTTTGTAAATATAATTATTATTAATGTAAAAGGGGATGCCATAATATTGCCAAGTGGATCCAAAATAGATAAAAAAATTGTCATGTATAAGACAATGGTCTAAAATAAACATCCACCCATTTGAGGATAAGTTTTATTGATCTTATTAAATAATTTTAACCTTAATTAACATGTTATACCCATTATCATGATGATAACCTTTTACAATAGTTACTATTAATTTTTTCCAAAAATGCCTTTTGGAAAAAAAACAATTCTTTTTCCAAAATCATGTATAATATTAATTTATATATAATTAATAGGATTTTTTTTAATAAATTAGAATATATTTTACAATAAATTTTCTTCAAAACAAATTACCACTTAAATAACATAGATTAAAAGAAAAAATGAGATATTTTGCAGAATCACGAATTTCTCATCATTCAAACAAAAATCAATATTTTTTGAAAAACTGGTAAAATTTATTCCATGTTTATTTTTAAATGATGATATAAAATATGAAATAAATTTTATAAAATTGAATTTCTAATATTGGAAACTATTAATTGTTATATCTATTCAGAAAATTAATAAAAAATCGTATCTGAAATAATTGTATTTTTGAAGCATAAAATGACATTATTCTCATTCATGGCGAGATAATAATATTTAAATGAATATTTATTTACTTTATTGGATATATAATGTACTTATTTTCATGGAAGCATTTATCAATAAAGATTAATTTTGTCTATTAAGATAAAAATTCATTACATATTTTGTAAGTTATTTATGAAAAATATCCCTTTTAATTTTAGAAGATTTTATATTAATTTATAAAAAAATGATAATCAATGCATTATTTTTTATTAATTTTTTATAGTAATAAATTCTACATATATTTCATAATGTTTTTACTCCTATTCATACCCATCATTCTAATAGATAGGATATAACTATTACATTTAAATAATTATAATTTAATAGTACATCATAGTTTTCTAAGATCATCATTGTGTGTGGTATATATAATAGAACATAGTTTATTTAAAGAATAATTAAATACATAAATATTAGGGTTTTTCATTATCCCCTTATTAAAAAAATTTCTAACAAAATTTTTAATTAATTATAATAAAAATTAAAGTATCATGATATAAGTGTAATCTTAGATGTATATTTCATCATGATATGGGATTTAGAAGTTACTTCTAGAAAACTTAGTATCCCAAAAATATTTCTAAACCATGTTTATACCATTATAAGACACATACATGTGGATATGTATTTGAAGACATAACATGACAGCTGAATAATAAAGTTAATATATTTATCTTTCACTTGCTTTAGTTTTGGAACTCTTTTACTATTGAGATATAAAATGAGAAAACTTACTTATATGATTTATTTACATTCCTTAAGTTAAATTTCATCATTTTTTTGTTCCTTTAGTGGTTTTACACATCTTATTTTTCTCACATTATAAAATATTAAAATCAAAGATAAAATTATCATGCATGAATCACTAAAATTAACTTTTAATTGGTCATATAATGAAAAAACTAAGGAAATATTACTTATCATGTTTATATAAATTATAAAAAACCAAAATGACTAGTAAAATGTAGGATAATATACAATTTTAATATACCTTAACAGAAATAAATACTACATTAATATCCAAATACATAATGAAAACAATAATGTTCTACTTCATTTTTTTCCAAAATAACTAACATTAAAACTCTTCAAAGTAAGCTAGACCAAAATTGAAACTAAAATATTAGAATAACCTAATCACATATTTTTCAAAGATAAATTTAACATTTATCTCAAAATAAAATTAATCAATAAAAAGGAAACATATCCAAAATGTATATGTCATAACCATATAATCTCTAAAACATGAAAATATTCTCCATAAATATCCCGAACCCCTATAAATCAATAATAAATTTATTTATGATTCCAAAATAAAACTCAAACATTAGTCCTTAAAAAATCACATCTTATTAAAAATATTCATTTTACCTTAATTATATAATGTTCCCAATAGAGTGAAGTTCTTCAAAAAAAATCTCTGTTCAGTTAGTCACCAAACCACTTTACAATCCAATGGATATCTATATGATAATTGTTGTCCAAAATATATTAACACTTTTATCCTAATTAACCCTTATTACTTCAACATCAAAAATATTATTAACTCAAAATGTGATAAATATCATTAAAATTTTGCCTAAAAATTATAAAATAATTATTCTTTAAATAAAATTTTCACTAAAATACATGTCTATATTAAGGGTTACATATACATTAAACACCTATTAAAGCTCAATATATGTCTCCCAAAATACTCCCACCACATAAAAAATAAGAATAATATTAGTTTATTTTAAATTTAAATCATCCTTAAACTTATCTAACTATAAATAAAATACCATTACATCATAAATCTTGGAATCATATATTTAGACACATCCTTATACATCCTTTATAAAACTTTATCCATGTTTTTACATCTTATTATTTAAAACCTCCATCCTATAAAAATATAAATCATTTCCTAATATTCATCAATCTCAATATAATCTTGTTTCCTACCTTAAATTTAAGAAAAACATATTAACAAAATTCATACCTTCTATATGTTATGCGAAATTTATTTTTCTTCAATGTAAAAATATATTTCCATTCAAAAATTTTATTCAAATGATCTTTATGTTTCCATTCTCGATATTTACTCATTTATACATGGTAGTTTATTTCACTATTCCATCATTCACTCATGTAAAATATCTTCATGTTCCTTATAAATATTTCATTAAGTACTTATTTCCACACTCATGACATGTAGGATGTTTTATCTTTTTACCTTTATGATATTTATGAACTAAATTTCCAAGAAATTGTTTTGTTTTATTTTTTACATTGGGAAACTCAAGTAGGTTCATGTTGTTAATAAATAATTGAAATATCTAGTTATGAATAACTATAAAAGTTTTCATTCCAACTCTTATCTCATTTATAAAACCACCACACTGTCTTTCACGCCAATTTATTAAATTGGATCTTATTAATTTGAACCATTTACTAAATAAAAAAAAGTTATCATTATCATATAATAAATAAAAATCGTTTGAAAATTATAAATAATTAGACAACCTTAATCATTTAATATTCCATTTTACTATTTTTACTCAATAAAAAAACCATAATTACCCATAACATATTCACCATTATGATTATAGAATAACTCTAACATATAATCCCAAACTATCCTATTAATCTATATTTTTTCTCACAAACAACATCCTAATCTCTAAATTTTACTAAACATTTCCATTAATACCAACTAAAATTCATCAAAACCTAAAAAACCACTATTAAATGATTTATAAAAAGGTGTTCTCTTCCTTACATTTCAAGGATATTTTTGGTTCAGAGTTTTCAATATTTAGAAAAAGATATTACATATAAAACCCATACAATACAAAGTGGACACATTTACTCAAATTTAATTTTCCCATGAAATCATGATTACTAAATATAAACACTTATTTAATTCAAAACACATTCAATTCATTAATAAAAAATTCATAATGGAAATATAGACCATAATATAGTTCATTTTCATCCATAGTCAAAATAAAAAACATTTGAAAATATGGGATGTGAAACACAATCCTCAGTAAGGTATATAAAATTAATGAAATTTGAATTCTAGTGAAAACATGAATACCTATTAAAATGTTTACCTTTTTCACATAATAAACATTGAGTTCAAAACAAACACCTTATTACCCTTGAAATCAATTCTTTTCTTAAAATTTTTTATAAATAAATTAAAATGAAAGATTTAAGAAATAATAAAAATTCATGAGGGTCTTTTTTAAAAGAATGGAAATATTTCCTTGAAAACAAAATTTTCACCAAGAGAAGATCATAAACATTCCTATAAAACATAAGATAATTTTCATAACTTATTAAATAATAATATTTACATAAATACCCATTAATAACATAAATATAAAACATATTCGCATAAAATGTAAATAATCACATGGATAATAACATGTGATTCCAAAATGATGATGAATGCATTATTTCAGATATCATAATATTACCATCAAGGCCTTATGCCATGAAATAAGACATAAATAGGAAAGGAATATGTAAAATACTCAAGATATTTTATCTCATGAGACCTATCAAAGCACCAAGGGGCTATAAGAGGCCCTTCACATCACATACTATGTCCAATTTATTATATAAAATACATGAATAAAAACACAATGCATAATAAAAATATGAATTTTTATTTAAAAAATAGAATATGAAATGTTAAAATTTTCTCCATTTTATAATTATAATAATAATGTTATAATAAATCCATAGAAATAAGGTGATTGATATCATTATATTATGTAACTAATAAAGTAGAAAAATAATCAAAGGGTGTTGACATAGAAAAAATTAACATTAAAAAAACATTTGAACCATTCTACAACAACAGGAGAAAAAAAATATTTATTTGTATAAAATAAAAAATAAAAAATTAAATGATATTTAGAAAATTCATTTATTTGAAAATAACAATGGAAACACGTATAGTATAGAATTTCATATTTTTATAACATAACATAACATTACTTGTTATAAGCCTAAGATCATTTAAAGTTTAGGTTATTAGAAATAAGGAACATAAGATATGAAAACATAAAATATTCTTCTAAATAAACATGAATAAATATTAATGGGTTTAACCTATGTTTGTTTTAATACATCTCATATCCTGGGAAAATGCATCAAAGGAAATGAGTGACTGTGAATCCAAGTAAGGGAAAAAGTATAGGAAACAAAAAAAAATTTATCATGAGACATATCAATAGGAAAATGAGGCATAATAAAAAGGAATGAAAAATAGTAATATCATAACAATAAGATAACGAATCATAACATGGATATGTGGATAAAACATTTAAATGAGACATTAATAAGTATATCATCAAGTTTTATAACCAAGGTTTCATAAATGAAAATTAACAATGTTATTCACCAAGGATTGTAAGAAATATGAAATAAAGATATTAAATTCTTTACCAAATTAATTGGAGAGATATAAAATTACAACCTTTATATATTTTTATTAAAGTTATCCATATATATTATAATAAACCATTTCATTAAAAACCCATGTAGAATAATGAACATGTTTCTTTTCAAAATCATGGCATATGAAAGTGCAAAAAGATATGAAACTTATTTCATTTTTAACCCATGAAAAGTAATTGATTGTTTCATGTATATAAAAACCTAAATAAATTATCCATTTTTACATATAGTCGAATATAAAATTAAGATAAAGGAGTATTTGGTATTCAATGAAAAAGGAAGGGATAATTTCTTATATAAGAGAGAAATTCAAGAAATAAATCTGGAAGCATGACTGGTATAAAACATGGTTTTGAAAATGGTAAAATGATAGGGTAAAAGGGTCTCTCATTGATAAAATAATATTATTATGGTAATGGTATAATATAATGTGTAAAAAAAATTGAAAAAATATAAGTCATACCACAAAGAGGGAACTTGAATGGAAAAGAGAAGTAATGATTTCTTTTAACTTGAACTGTTGTTTCCCAAAACATGAGGATGAAACCTTGTGTGATTAAGGATACCATGGTAGGACTTTTTGGGTATCACTATAAATTCATGGAGCATGGATTTGGAATTAATGGTAATGGTAAAATGGGTGAGTATTTTCAAGGAAAGTGGATGAATTGTTTAATAATGTTAAAATAATGGTCTTAATAAATTTATATTGTTGAAAATGAAAATCCACTAGATAACCCATGGTTTTTTGTCTTGGTTTTGGAAATTGGAGTCACATTTTATGATATTTTAATCCACAAGAACACAAAAAAATTAATACTTCTTTTGGCAGGGAAAATTAAAGATCATGCAAAGTTATGTATTTAAAAATTTAATTTTCCTTTTAAGACATCAAACAATAAATTATAGTTTAAAAATGGATATAAATATACTAAAATACTTAATACTAATAAAATAACATTTTTATGACATTTATTGTGTTTAATTAATTATTAAATTATTATGACATAATTATGAAGTCATTAAATATACCAGAAACCCAAAAATATATATTTTACTATTAAAAATCATTTTAGAAAATTCTCATAAATTAAAACTTTACAAATGTAGATGTTATGGTTGAAAATATAATTTTTTTTTCTTATCAGATTAATTATTTATATATTACAATTTTAACTTTTAAATATAATAATCCTTATTTATTTAAAAATAAAAAATTTTAAGGCACAATAAAATTTATTACACTAAAAACAATTCATATGCCATTATAAAAATATTTTTTCATTTATATTTAAATAATAGTGTTTTAAAATAATATTTAATTAAAATAAATATTATCCTGAAAACCTTGGTTTATAATACAAATGTAATATTTTCTAAAAATACAATTATGTTTAATTTGTTTCTGAAAATAGATTTATAGAATTCATCAAAATTGAACATATATTTTATTAAGAATGAAATTCTTAAATGGAATTGATGAAATAATAAATTTATTCATAAAAATTAAATTTTAATTAAATTAAATATGTCATGGACACATAAACCCATGTTACACTTGCATACGCCCTAATGGTATGGTGTGTGATGGTGGTAGTTTCATGGGTTTTCTCCACTAACATCAGCCTAATTGAAATATAAAATAACATTAATGTATACCACAAGTGATTTAATTTAGGATTCATTTGCTGAAGATCAACTTAGGATTCAGAAAGAGTGGACCACAATGATTCTACCTCCCTCAAAATCTCAGATAAATGGGCTTAAAATGACACAATTGTACTAGTTGATGTCCTCGATTCTACATTGTGTATCAGTTTCAATTTGACACTACTAAATGTAAACACAAATTATAATGGTAATATTTTCAACCAAGGGTATAATTTACAACAATCATATTGACCAAAAATCACATAACGATCAAAGCCTAATGCTCACATTCTCTTTTGCACCCTATAAATACCACTTCAATCATTCATTCAAAATTCAATACAATTTCTCCCTATCATTATATAATAATTTCTTAATATATTTATTGGTTTAATAATATTTTGTTTTATTAATATATAATTTTTTATGGGGTGATGATTCTAGAAGACTAGTGTGATCTATAATTTCCCATTTTATCTATTCTATTTTATATTTTTTATCCACTTGTAATGTTTTCCATTTTAACTGGTTTCATAACTACCCAATTTAATAATAATTTTTAATGAGATATTTTATTGATTTCACTTTGTTTTTTATTTTTATAATATTATATATTATGTTATACACAGTAATTTAAGAAACTAACATCATTTCAAAAATCTGGTTCATCACATTCTTCCCCCCTTATGAAATTTCATCACCAAAATTTTATATCATTATCATTGTTGAGAAAGGGTTAGGGTACTTTTTTATGATTGTCTCCTCTAGTTCTCACATCACTTGTTTATATTTATAGTTCCTAGAAATCACATTGATAAGGTGGGTTGTCTTATTGTGTAACACTTTCTCTCTACAGTCCATGATATCCACCAAATTCTCTTAAAAAGAGAGTTCATGTTCCAGTTGTACAACCTATAAGTTCAATATAAGAAAGGGATCAAGTGTGTACCTCTTTAAGAAAGATACAATGTATACATCCTGAACTTGAGAAAAATTTTGTTGAAGTTCTCACCAATAGGTCACATATCTTATATGATCAAGGATCTCAAAGGGGCCAATTTAGCTAGGGATAATATCCCTTTTAATCCAAATCACATGAATCTATTTCATGGTGATATAAGAAGAAATTTTTTTCTTTAACATCAAAATCCAAGTCCCTTCGAGAGTTTTCAACATAGCCCTTCTGCCAACTCTAAGAAGACTTTATATTTTGTTGGATGACAAGAATTGTTTTTCAATCTCTTTTACAAGATTAGTCCCAAGTGGACTTCTCTCACCAACTTCATCCCAACATGTAGGATTTATACATCAATTCCCATATAAATCTTCACATAATGAAATTTTAACACTTGATTGGAAGTCATTGTTGCAAGAGAACAAAACCAATGGGAGGTGTTGATCCCATCCACCATTAAATTCCATTTAGCATGTTCTCAACATGTACTTGAGTCATAGAATAGTCTTTTCATATTGGCTATCAATTTTGGGGTGATAGAACATATTTAAATTCAATTCATTATTCAGATAATGTTTAATACTTCACCATAATTTATATATTATACATAGAGAAATATCAAAAATGATAAAATTTGGAACCCCATGCAACGTCACAAATTCTTTAATGTATATCATGGAAAGTTAGTCATGAGAGAAATATTCCTGAATAGCGATGAAATTAGTAGTTTTGGTGAGTTTTTCCACTATAACCCATATCACATAGCTTCATTTGGATGTTCTTAGGAGACCAGTGAAAATTTTCATAGTTATATTTTCCCAATTTCATGTTTTTATGGGTAGTGGTTATAATAACACTAAGTTGTCACTCTACCTTCACTTGCTGACATACCAAGAACTTGGAAGTGTAGTCGACAATATCCATTTACATAATATCCCACCAATAATTATCACGATGGTACCTATATATTATAGTGATTTCGGGATGTATTGAGAATGTAGGTCTATGAACTTTATTCATCAGATCATTATTTGTCTCTTGGATATATAACAAATGTACACTTGTATGAAATTTCAGTATACCTTATTGATCAGTATTGAACTTATGAGAATTTATATTTTTCATAGCATATATCTTATTTTGTATAAAATGAAATTTTATTGGATCTATCTTGATATTCTCTAGTAATTATTGCTGATAAATCATATGGGATAGGATTGATGATTTCCCTTCCATTAAAATTCACATGTCTAACATTACTAGATAATTGATCAATGGATCTCCTTGAATGCTCATCATTTCAAGAATAACATGGAATTTTCAACTTAATGCATCAATGAATTTTTTTCCTCTTCTAAGGTGATAATTAATTGAAACATCAATGTCTTTAAGAAGTTCCAACCATATCCATTGTATCATTTTGGATTCATTTTTCATGAATATATAATCTAAACAATTAGGGTCTATGTATATATCAAATTTCTCCCCATAATGATAACATCTTTATATTTTCAGAGAAAAAATAACTAAAGATAACTCTAGTTCAAGTGTAGGATAATTAAAATCATGGGGATTTAACTAAAAAGATGAATAATTGAGCCCATTTCCATGTATATGAGGAATAACCCAACCCCTTTCAAAGTTGCATCACTAGAAACAAAAAACCTTATCTGACAGAGTATAGAGTTAACAAAAGTTTAGTAACTAATATCTTATTCATTTCTTGTAAAAAAATCATCACACTCCTTTGTAAAGATGAAATTATACCATTGTCAAGTTAACATGGTTAGTGGATTATAAAGTCATGTTTTTTAGAAACAACCTATAATAATAGGATAAACTAGGTAAACTATGAATATTTGTTACTCTTGTATTATGGGGCCACTCCTCTAAATCCTTTATATTGGAAGGGTCTAAGATTGATTCTGTGGTTACACATCCAAATCAAATTTTTATTAAAAAGAGATAAAAAATTCAACAAGGACACACTAGATTTAGGGGCCCCTAAAATAATGCAAACCGAGGGTATCCCCTCTGATCAAATTAACACCCTATGGATTTAAGTAATTAGGATTAAGAAGATGAGTGTTTCTGGATCTATGGTTCTCCAAATATGCAAGGTAATCCAAATCCTAATTTCCCTCTCACCATTTATGAGTCACTTGGATGTTGTTGTAGAGGATGGATTTACATTGTCTGACAATGTAGGTTATGGACAAGGGGGTGGATCATTTACCATACAGGGAATCACGCAAGATCAAAGAGTCTGTCTCCACATGAGAGATGCCATTGCTTTGCTGAGTGCAGAGAGTAAGCCCAATAAGCATTGCTTTGGCCTCATCTGTGATATATTTACCATTGACAAAGGATTAAGTGAAGGAAAGAACTACATTCCATCAAGTTTTGTTCACCACTCCCCACCCTCATGTTGCCCAGAATGTTGGACCCAGCAGTGTTCAACTTGAATCCTGTACTAGGAGGTCATGAGCGAACCCATCTCCCTTGCACTTTATCTATGGAGGGATTAGATAATGGGGTTATGACCTACAGAAAATTCTATGAAGAGATATCCCACCAATTTTGGAAAAGAAAAACCATGCATGTCACCAAGAAATGAGTTCTCAAAATGATGGACCTTGCCATGGGGAGAGACTCCTTGAACCAAGTCTGGTTTCTGGCATGCCACAAAATCCAGCACCCGGTACTGCTAATCGCCACCCGAGACATCCTCTCTGTACCGAGGGCATGATTACCATTGAGCCACTATTCCAGAAAAGAGTTACCCCTCTGTACTTAAGGTGAGAGAGCCATGAAGCATCCAAAGAATGTCCAAATCACAAGAGCCAGATTGAATTCAATGAATAAGTGATTAGTGCTCTCCTCCCTCCCGATGTTACCAAAATGTCAACTAAAGGCAATTCTAATACCCAATTTTTTGATGTTATCATCCGTAGAAACCGAAAAGTCCCTAACACTCCAGGTGGGGAAGTTATGTTTTTTGGTATTATTTTTCACCACACCAAGTCATTCCAATTTTCATGTTGATCCTGAGAAGAAGAAAGGTTGCAAAAATCCCTGGTGGTGAAAGCTCTACAAGTAGAGTGTGTGAACACCGATATATTAGGTTTATATGTAAAAAAATTGACTCGATAATTTCTAGTTTATCCTTGTCCAAAATAGCCAACATAAACTAAGGATAATTACAAGCCTCATTAAGGGTGATCATTGGAGCCAGATTTCCAGGAAAACCGAGAGCAAAACCACCCCAATTATGATACCAGAAAAGAAAATTCCATTCACCAATGATCGAACCACAATTTTTCTGAAGGAAATGGGTGAGAGAAATGATATTTGACTAGAAGGGGGAAGCTGAACTGGGCACAAACTGCTTAGTAACCCCACATCTGGGCGACATTGACTTACCCAATAAAGTGCATTCCTCAAGAACTTCCCATGTGATCTTCACTTGTAAATTGTGGACATGCTTTGGAGGCTTCTCAGATTAATCCCACATCTTGGTAAGATCTCTCCAGCCTTTACCAAGTGTACCAATGCCATTTCCCCTCATATAGAGCATCGTAGAAAAAACTACACAAATATTTGTCTATATTTCTGATGACACCCTGTGGGACGTTGATGGAGCCCAAAGCATGGAATGGTATGGCAGACAAGACATAGTTAACCAGTGTAATATTACCCCCAAAATATAAATAGCATTTCTTTTAGTTAAGGATGAGATGTGTTATCCTATTAAGAATATGGTCAAAGTCTTGAAACCAAAGCCTTCCTAATACAATATGAGTTCCCAAATACTCCATGGGGAAGGATCTACGTTGCATATCCAAGCGAAAAAATAGGGAAAAAGCATTACTGGGAGCAATCTTATTAATTAAGAAAATATTTCTTTTGGAGTTTCTAAGTACCCACCCTCTCCAGTAACAATACTCTTCAAGGATCCTCTTGATACCACAAATAGATTCCATGGAACCATTAATAAAGATAATTATTTTGTCCGAGAACATGAAATTGGAAATTGTAGGAAGATTCTGTTTCCATCTATATAGAAGGAAAACTCAATTATACATGCCTCGATTAATAATGTGTTTGAGAGCGTCCTAAGAAAGGATGAAGATACTCAGGGAGATCGGGCCCCCTACCGTAGACCTCTAATAGAATTAGAGAAACTATGAGACTTGACCAAGAAATAAAGATCCAACCAAGAAGAACTAAAAGAATAAAATAGTCAATCCAACCATAATTGTAAGAACTTAGTTAATTAAGTTACATTAGATCCTATCATAATCCTTATTCATGTTGAGTTTTATTTCCATGTTGGACTCATGGTTTTTAATGTTAATGTACTGAATAACATCTTACACCAATGAAATTTTACCCTGAATGGAGAGGCCCCTCACAAAACCATGATGCATAATAAAGATCTATTGGGGTAAGGTTTCGGAAAAACTCTAGTTAATAATACACAGAAGTATCTTTTATAGAACGTTGCACAAGAAAACTAGATGATATCGTGAAATAGATGAAGGATACTTGACATTTGGAATGAGAACAAGGGCAGTAGCACAAAAATCTCATGGAAGGATCCCTCCACCAAGGTAATCCGGGGTAGCATCAATGATGTCTCCCTTAACCACATCCCATGCCCATTTTTTGAATAATCTAGGAAAACATTTGGGTTGGGAGCACTCTCGGGGTTGAGATACATCATAGCTATATAGATCTCTTCCTCGTTTGGGACCGCTTACATGACCTTATTATCTTAAACTGACATAGATCTAGGAATCGCGTCCCAGATATCTGCGTCTCCACTTGGGTATCCCCTGAGCTTCCTCGTATTGAAGCCAACAATGAGATCCTTGAAGAACGAGTGCAACATACCTCTCATAGTGTATCCATCATTTGGGTAGGTTCCATCCTCATCTAAAATGTTGGGTTGGAACGACCATATTATTTCTATAATACATGCATGAATGAATGCCATGTTTTTGTCTCCCTCTTTCAACCACTTCATAAGGGAGTGATCCTGCACCATCTGTTCCTATTTAAGAAGAAGCTCTTCCCAACTATTCCTTTCTTCCATTAATTGATCGAACAACATATAACTTTATTCTTAATATAGGTTAGATTCCACATTGTGATGCCCTATTTTAGATCCTCTAGGTTCTAATCAACATGAGGTAAGATTATGGGCCATGAAATGGATCCCCTACTTCAGCTTCCAATTCTTATTGTGGAGAGAAACCCATGAGTACCCCTAAATTAGTCATTCCCATATGTCACAAACCACTCTCTGGTATCCATGAGTTTGGGCCCACTAAAATGTGGAACAAAAACTTCTCCTATGTATCCAGAATAGGAAGTAATGAAACAAGAAATGTAGAATGATATGAGATACCAAGGACCAGATGTTTCACCATGGAATTTGGAAATTAACAGATAGCATTGATGTCAACCATAAATCGATCGAGCCAGATCCAACATCACCTACCTACCCACTGGTTGTTTCTCTATGTATAGTAATCTACAGTATATTGTATATCAAGGATCCCCAATCTCACCCCAAATAGAACAAATTCCAAGATGGAATAACAAAGAAAACACCTCTTCCTTTAGTTTCATTAGGATCAATGATGAATTTAAAATACCCTACCACAAACCACAGAGTTCCTCTATATTGAAGGATCGAAGCTCTTACCCTTGCCATTTTCTAACATGTGCATCACAACTTCTATATAAAAAATAAAAAAAATAATATTTTTGTACCTTTTAAGAGTTCCGAAGTGATGAATTGATCCATTTTCAAAATCACATCCAAAGAAATATCCTTATTCAAAAAATTCATGATGTGCCGGTTCACAGGGGCCTTGTGCATGGATCTATGATTCTTAACTCTACAAAATTTTTTCTAGATTCTGTTTATGCTCTCAGACTGCAAAAATATAGACTTTTTCTTCACTTTTGAGGAAATTAAATTAGTCATAACCAAAGCCCCCAGGTCGTGGGAATTCCACATGAACATAGATAACATTAAAATTGCTGAAACCTGGTTTTTACACTAAGCATCTCGGTCTTATTGTTATGGGTAGTTGAGTGATCCATAAAGATTATTGATTTAGAACACGTACACATTCCAGGGATCTGAATGGATAAATTCCATATATGGGTGAAAAAGGGGAGAGAAACTCATAGGAAAACCCTTGTATCATCATTAGATGACTTTGAGAGAGGGTATATGTCTCCTCTGGACCCTTAGACTTAGAGCTCTATGGCTCATCGAGGACCATCCAAGAACCTTCCATCGAATGAGCACTGATAAGAGGGGGAGAGTAAGGAAAACAAACAACATTAACCTGCTCCACAAATGATATAAGGGGTGGGGGGATGGGGGTGGGGTCTCTCGATGATCCATAAGAAACACATGATGAGATAGGGTGAGGAAGAGGGAGGCCTGGAACCTTTCCCACATTCTTCCTGCTACAAGTAACTGATAAGGAGAGAACATACTAAAATTATTAATAGAAATCCCTATAAAGGTATCCACTTCAGTGTTTATAATGATCTTTAATAATGAAAATTATTTTAACTAAAATTACATTTTTTTGAATTTTCCAAACTGCTTCTCCTTCCCCAGAGTTTTCAATGTAACCCTTAGATGATCATCTTGATCCTCCCGAATTTCAATATATATCCGAATATCATCAATAAAAAATACCATTAATTTATAAAGGTATTCCTTAATAACTCTATCCAACAAATCCATAAATATAGAATGAGAATTAATCAACTCTAAGGATATACCAATAAACTTAAAATGCTGATATTTTTTCAGAATCTTGTCTTTGTAATATTATCTTTCTTCACCGATAATCGATGACACCGATATCATAGGTTAATATTAGAGAATAATTTATCCACATGAATATAATTAAATAAATCATCAATTCATTGGATATGGAACATGTTCTTCACTATGATACTGTTAAGTTCTCTATAATCAATGCATAACAACATTGATCTATCATTATTATTCACAAAGTGGGCATGTTATCACTAAGGAGACACACTTAGTTGGATAAGTTCATTATCTCGAAGATATTTAGGTTGTTTGTTAATTCCTATAACTCCGTAGTTTCCATTATATATGGAGTGTTTTATATTAGATTGGATCTAGATACGAGTTTAATAAATAACACTACCTCTCTTTGAAAATTTGGTCTGTGTAACTCTTTAAGAAATATTTCAATGTATTTCTGAATGATGGGGATACTATCTATCGTTGTAATTTAATTTCATTCTCCCTCTTCACTAATAATCTATATAAATAAATCTATGGGAGGTGTTTCTAGGAAAAACATAGGTTGGGATATCCCTCATTTGAAAACAATTGTTGTTTGTCCATTTAAGACTACATCATTTTTAATAATTCTATAGTTGATCTTAGAATTATTCTTTGAGAGTCAGTCCATGCATACTATAGTTTTTAATTCCACCATGGGAATGACTACTAGATTTGGGATGAGATTTTATGCCAATGTTAATACAATAATTTCTAAAAACTACTGATTTGAGGATAATTCATTTGGGATTCATGACTAATAACTCTAATTATATGTTTTGAAGGATTGATTCTATATTCATTGAAAATATTGCTGAAATAAGTGAAAACATAGAACCTAAATCAAAAAAGTACTTTCTAGATTTGATATCACAACACGAGTACCTACCACCACATAATTTGGAGCCTCTACTTCATACATCATGATAGAAAATGAAAAAAAATTCTCCCATGTCCTATGCTATAGATGATGGTGGTTACCCTCCATTTTCTTCTGATTTGGAAATTGATTGGAAAAGATCTTATACTATCCAAATTTAAAGCTTTGAACTTACTGATGTTACTAAACCATCTGTTCTTTTTCATTAGTGTTTAGAAGTTGGGGATTCACCTTACCATGATATATTTGAGCTATATGACCATATTTTCAACAATTTTTCACTTTACACTCCCAGGAAATAAGTTCCCCAAATGCTTCCTCCCACATTTATTTCATATAGGAAGCTTCACTTTCTTTCCTCCTCTTTCCTAATGAAAATTATTCATTGAGTTTGAATATAATGATATCTTATTTTCATTTTATCTATATGACCGGTGTACCTCTCCAAACTCTAAATAAAAATTTATATCACTCCACACTATATACTCACATATTTTATAGTCTCTATTTTATATATTCCGTTACTTATGGGGCCTCTGTCCACTGAAGAATCTATCAAACTTTACAAAAAGTTACATAGAAAAACAAGAGGTTTATCAAGCATGTCTTGAAAAGTTTATCTCATATATTCCCATTGAATCATTTTCCTTCTTTATCTCTAGGAACTCTTTCTTGATATTTTTTTGCATCAAACATGGGAAATATTTATTGAAAACTATTCACTTGAACCCATACCACTATATAACATAAATCTCCTATTATAGAATTATGTTTTTAAGTAGTGTACAACATTTATTAGCATCCCCTTATATTCATTATACATTTAGGGTGTCTTTCTATTACTCCAAAAAATAGAGTACAAAAAAGATATTTTATATAGAGATTATCTTTTGTTTACTATAAAATGGTTTGATAGATTCACTGAAAGTAGGTAGTCCTTGAATCCTAAAAGAATCAATGGAAAATTGTTCCCTTTGAGGGGAATAATGTCTCTCAACTTTATTCAAGTTATTGTTCATAAATTGAGTTTATAGATTCATTATTCTCAAGATTTTTTCTTTTCCATCTTCCATTTAGATTCTGTTATTGCATCATCTGTTTCACTCATCATTTATATGGTTACTCTTATTTCCTGATATTTTTCTATAAGAATAAAACCTTAATAATTTTTTTACATTTACAAATATTATGATTCTATGGGTTTTTTATTTATTAAAACATAATTCTTAAATATGTTATTAATATCCTCTAATAACAATTACATTTTCTATATATCCTTCATAATAGTTCATATAAAGATTCCAATTAAACAGACATATCCCCCAAGAGAGTCAAACTAGGTGTGAATCAATCCCAATTTTTATTTATCATTTCTTGATTGATTCCATATCAATGTGGTATTTTCGGGTTTTACCTATAGTTACATTTGTGCATTATCCACATCCACTTTTAGTATCCAGACATGGATGTGTTTGTTTGGAAACCAATTACTTAATAATTAACAAAATATGAGGACAATTTCTTTTATCTTGACTTGTACATATGGTTCTTTATAAATTTTCCAAGTCCTAATATACACAAATAACTAAACCTTCCTTTGATACCTACTATTGAATCCCACCTTTTTATAAGATAACTTTTCATTACATGGTATAAATAGGGGATATTTTAAAGTTTATTTTCTTGTAAATAAGGTATATTATACATGAAAAATTAAAAGATTCTTATAAATGAACTTGAATATATCTTTATGGGTTTATCCTAAGATACTTTCACTACATATCATATTCTGGGGACATACATAAAAGGAAAGGGGTGAGCATGAATCCTATGTAGGGAAAAAGTAAGGGAGAAAAAAAGGCATGTGATCATGAGACACACCAATAAGACCATTAGACATACCAATATGGAATAAATAAGAATAATATCATAACAATAATAATATGAACTGTAATATGGAAATGTGGATACAACATTTAAATGATAAATTCATAATCATATCACCCAGGGTTAACACCAAGGTTTCTAAAATGAAAATTATCAAGGTTATTCACCATGTTATCACAAAACATGTAATATCTAGAGATTAAATTCTTTAACCAATTAATTAAAGAACTGGAATGGAAAACCATTCATAATTATTAATTAATTTGATCCACATTTTCAACAATAAATGATCACATTTATAAAATATATAGAATAATAAATGGGTTTTTTATCAAAATCATGGCATACAAAAGTTCATAGAGATATGATAATTACGTCATTTTTAACACAAATAAATAAAATGTGGGATTAATGTATGATAATACCAAAATAAATATGTTTTTTTACATCTAATTGAATACCCAACTATGATAAATAGGTTTGGGTATTCAAAAAAAGGAAAATAGAATTTCTCATATAAGATATAAATTCAAAAAATAAATTTGGCAGTATGATGGGTATAAAACGAGGTTTTAGAAAATGGTAAAATGAGATGGGAAAAGGTATCCCACTAATAATAAATATTATTACAATAATGTGATAATAGAAAATGGACAAAAAAATTGGTTTGGGAAAATAGAAAACATACCACCATGTGGGAAATTGAATGTAAAAGAGAAGTGGAGATTTCCCTTAACTTGAAGTATTGTTTCCTAAGACATGATGATAGAGCCTTAGGGGCTTAAGGAAACCATGGGGGAATTTTTGGGGGGTGAAATAACTATAACATAATATAGGATAGATTAGTAGTGAAGATTAATGGATAAATGGGTGGGAATTTATAGGAAAAGTAGAGGAATTACTCAATAATCTCTAAATATTGGTCTCGTAAATCTAGGTCACGTAAATTTAATGAACATTAGATATACCATGGTATTTTTCATATTTTTGAACATATGAATCACATTTTATGATATTTTAATCCAATAGAACCGAACAAAGTTTTTAGTAATTATTTTGGAATAAAAATTAAATATTCCCTAAATAATGCTTTTAAATGTTAAATTCTCTTTTTTAGACTTTTTAAAGTCACTTATAGTTTAAAAGTTGATTAAAATATATTTAACTAAATAATGTTAACAAAATAAAATTTCTTAGGTCTCTGATTTTGTTTAATTAATAATAAAATCATTAACACATAATTATTATGTAATAAAATATGCAAAAAAATAGAGATTCATTTTTTACAATTCATAAAAATAAAGTATTTTATAAAATTCTAATAAATTCACCCTACCAAAATTTTTAAATGATAATTTTTAATATAATTTTTATTTTATCATAATAATTCTATAAATATGAGACCATTAACTTTTAAATATAAAGTCATTATTTATTTAAAATTGTATTTTTTAAGGCATCATAAAATTTATGACACTTAAAAAATTTCTAAGACATTATAAAATAATTTTATCATTTATATTTAAATAATATAATTTTAAAAATTTATTTCATTAAAACAAATATAATTCTAAAGACCTTGTTTTTTAATAAAAATGTTACCATTTATAAAAAAATATAATAATTATTTATTTGTTTCTAGAAATCAATTAGTTAAATTAACTTCGAATAAACATATATTTTATCAAGAAAACCTATTGTAAAAAGGAACTCATAGAATTAAAATTTTATATATACAATGAAAATTATAATTTAATTAACTATGGAATAGAAATGTAACCCCTTACTACATTCACATACACCCTAAGGGTAAGGTGTGTGATGGTGGTATTTTCATGGGGTAGCGTGATAAACATCGATCGTGTGGTAATATCCACCAACTTGAAATTATTAAATAGAATATTTCATTCATGGTTCACCTGATAAATCTTGTTTTGAGATTAGTAAATGGTGAACCGTAGTGACTCTATTTCCCACCCTTGTGTTGGAACCATGGCTATTCTATGAATGAATTGGTGTATGGTTTGTGTTTGTTGTCAATCCTTTGTGGAAGTTCAGAATGTGTGTCAGTAAAGTGATCATTTAGTTCAAGCAAACAATAGTATTGAAGGTGGAACCATTTCCCAGTGTTTGCCATATTCTTGGGCCTCAAAAATCAGAAAATGAAGACATGGATTATTGGTAAAAGGAAATGCGTGCTAAGATGAAGTGGTGCACGAAAAATGTGGGATGTGTGAACAATATTTGAGCTGTGCGTGAAAAATAGTGTGGTGCGCGAAATAGTGGAGCAAGGTTTTTCGCAAAAAGTTTTTTTGGGAATCAGAACGTCCAAAAATAGTAAAGCCATGGGCTGCGTGAAAAATATGGAGATGTGTACGAAAAAAGATACCTATGCAAAATATTACGGGCCGAATGAGAGGTTTTTTGTGCCAAAGGGGGTTTTACGCATGGGGGTCAAAGACACCTATAAATAAGAAGAGACCCCCCTCATTCCGTAGGGCTGATAACTAAGAGAATATCCAAGTGATGATGTGCGTAAATGGTATGTAAAAAGGGTTTGAGTGAAAAAATTTGGGATGCACAAAATTTTTGGGCTTGCGCAAAAAAATTCCGAGATGCATAAAAAATTATAGGTTGCGTGAAAAATTCCGAGCTGCGTGAAAAATTCCAAGTTGCGTGAAAAATTATTGGCTGTGTGAAAATAATAGAGCTGCGCATAAAAAAATTGAGGCGGTGTGTAAAATATTCAGTTGCGCGAAAGGGTTTTTGTTGGAAGACATATTTTTCCACGCGAAAAGAATATATTGCATGCAATAGTAATGTCTTGTGTGCAAAGGGTTGGTGTTTTGCACAATTTTCAGTGTAACCTATTTTCATGTTCTGGTTATCCAGTTCAGTGGTTCAGTGTATTCAAGTGCATCATTTCTAGACTTCGATGCAAGTTGAGTCTCATGATAAGTATAGGCAAAGACTTTAATGAGAATCTATTGAAGTGACCTTCACATCTATAAATTGATTGGGACTTCACCAATCCCATGATATTAAAGTATATATATTTTTAGAGGGATACAAATCTTCATTAGAGAATATGGGTTGAGTCTCT
This sequence comes from Viscum album, assembly GCA_963277665.1. Lineage (NCBI taxonomy): Eukaryota > Viridiplantae > Streptophyta > Magnoliopsida > Santalales > Viscaceae > Viscum > Viscum album. The sequence goes on along the minus strand of OY728133.1, from coordinate 1,410,860,710 downwards.
CCAATATGGTTTACTTTGTGATTATATAAACACTCGAAAAAGAAAATTCTATCACTGATTCATTGAGTAGGAAGTCACAAGTGGATGTTTTTCTAGAATCAAAAGTGGAGTAGTGACTTACAACACTCAACCAAAAGATTAATATTGTTGTATTAAAGGAGTAATTTCATGTTTTTTGGTTCCCTTTTCTATCACATCACTCATGTTGATTGGATGACGGATGGTTCTAGTTATAAACTGAGTTCTAGGTTTATAAAAGAAATCTATATAGTGGGGAGCGGATACATATATGTGTCCCTATAAGTGATTATCTATTGTATTTACATGAGTGATGTTATGTTCCTTTAAATTAAGAGAGAATTTAATGAGAGACATTCTTATGTATTAGTGGGTAGTTCTTCATGGTTTTACTAAGATATACCATAGTGTTTAGTGACACTTCCATTGGCCGAGAGTGTAGTAAGACATAATAGGGGGGTTTTTAAGGTTATTTACCTACCAATGGGTTATATTTATATATAATATTCGGACATGTTATCTTAATTCCTTTCTTATTCATGAATGGAATTGGGATGAAATAACTATGTATTTTGTGAATGGATTTTCATGTTCACTGAATGGGAAAGGAATGGCATGGGTTATTATTGATTAGTTGATGAAAGTTTTCCATTCATTTTTAATTAAGAGTCCCACATAGTTAAAGAGGTTGTGAATTTATATGTTTATGATCTAGTAATAATATTTGTAATACCCCAGAGTATCATGTTGGATAATTATGTGTGATTCATGTTTTGGTTTGGTAAAATTTTTCAAAAATATTTCAACTCTTAAGTGAAGTTGAGTATAGATTATCATCTATAGAAGGATGAAAAAATTGAGCATACAATTCAAACCCCTAAGGATATATTCAATAAGTGTGTCTATAAAGTTAGTGGTGCATGGGAGGATAAATTTCCTTTGGTGTATTATTTTATTACAGAACCTACCATGAATAAATTTAAGTGGCTTATTCTGAGGAGTTATATGGCATAAATTATCACTCTCATTTTTATTGGATGGAATTTATGAATATATCCACAGTTGGACTAATATTGGTTCAATAGACTTACAATCATGTGTATATGATTAGGAATAGGTTTGTTTCTTCTTAGAGTAGGAAAAATTCTTATGCCGATAGTATATGTTGACCTCTTTAGTTTGTGGTTCGATATTGTGTTTTCCTTTTGTCTCACCCTATTTGGGGCATAAAATAATCAGTAAGAAAGGATAGTTGGATCCATGGTATGCTATATCATTTATGATTTTAGATTGGGTTATGGAATTTTCCACTCACTTGGTACTAAATCTGAATTGTGGTGATATGTATGATGTCTTCCATATATCCCAATCAAGGAATTATGCACCAAAAAATTATCATGTACTCCAATGTGATGATATGATGATTTAATCAGACTCTTCCTTTATAGATAATCCTAGGTATATTATTGGTCATATTGAGAAATAGTTTTGGGGAATGTTTGTTCCTCTTGTATGAGACAAATAGCATCATAGATGCCTGTAATAAGATACCTTAGAATGAGAAGCCATGAGGAGGTCCCAATGGCTAGTGTTGTTCCTTGGTGATACATAATGAAACCTCTATAAGAATAAGATCCTTATATTGAAGATTATACAATGACCCCATCATTAAGGATTGTTATATATTTAATTTTTGTTCCTTGGTTTGATTTAGGTCATGTTTTTATGTTTTGATATAAACTATTAGGTGAAGAAAAGTGATGGGAAAGTGGTTGGAGGTGGACCATGATGGGAAGACCATGAATAGGACACTAGGTACCATGTATATGGTATCTATCACTTGATGTGAAATCCTAAGGATTAGGTCCTCTAATCCTTCCACTAGGTTCCCTATGCAATTTCATTGGGTTCCTGATAGGATATTAGGTGTCCGTTTAGGCCTAGGTGGGTATCTTGTAGAGCATGAGTTGTTTTATTAACGAGTGAATGTAAAATATTATTTGTATCCATGTTAAATTTTTATTATATTGGGATTTATATAAATTAGGGATCACTGGGATTAACTTTTATTGACTTTGGATACCTAAATCTATCTTTTCATTTGTCACCTTTAGGATTTGATTATTGCTTAATTTGAGCTCAGATTTGAGATCTGAGATGTGTGTGTGCTTCATTTCAGTTAGTTCTTTGTGAATATTACCTTTTTTGTTTTGTGTTTATTAATCCATGATCATTATAGAGTTTTAAATATATTTATATTAAAAAATATTTACATATATCTTTAATTTTTGAGTTCTTAGTGTTTGTAGAGGCCTGTGCCTAGAGCATATTTATTATCATTTTTTTGGGGATAAAGTCATGATTTCCCATGGATTAGGAATATTTTTATATATTAATTTTCTATTTCTTAATGATTCACATAGATTTTAGGTGTTTGTTGCATGGAAATTGAATTAATTTTTGGGAGAAAAATTTATAATGATAAATTGATTGATAACGATGACAATTAAATGCTACCTTATGACTAAAGTTTGGGATTAACCATGAGTTAAATATTGAATTGGTAAGGTAATGAACATAATGAAATTTGAAGTCCTAATGAATAATAATTTGGAGAATTTTTATGGATAAATATGGTTGGAAATAAAGAAATAATGGGATGATTAATATAAAAAGGGCATAATATTACTTAATACATTTTTGAAGTGTGGATATGAGTTTTTTTATGTTTTTTGGAATAATATTAAATTGATTTTTGTATTTAATAATTTGAATTGATGTTTTAATGTGTGGATTCATGGGTGAATACGGGAATTACATGTTAATAAATTTACTAACATTTCTTAGGAATTAACATTTTTCTTTTTGGGGTTAATACATACATATGTGAAATTGAATAATGAAACATAAATGCTAATTTTTTTAATTTTAATGGTTAAATGGGATAATTAACCTAGGTAAGGTTAGGTAAATAAACTTATATTTTAACCTTAAATATTGAGACCTTGTTAGGGGTTCATATTATGTGTTTTCTTGCTAAATTTTTGAACATTGGTTTTGGAAATGGATATATAATATCATGTTGTTTGCATGTATTATTTAAGGTGAATAAAATGGTTGAAAGAGTTTTCATGGGTTGAAATTTTTAGAATGTTTTGTGAATAAAGGGATTTATGACATGTTTATGACTAACCATGTTTTTTAGTGTCGAGCCATGATAATGGTCACTTACAAGTGGCTTACTATAGGAAGAGATATATAAACCATTATATGGAATGGTTGTACTTGATGTGGGGAATATGAATTATTTTAGGATAATGAATAGTTAGCTTTGAGAGGATAGCTATATGATATTCCATGATCAGGTAAATTTGGAGATTCGGGGTAAGATTCATATTATTTTATGGGTTATGAGTTGTTGGATGTGATTATTCTATGTACATAGTTGTCCCTAGCTAAGAATAATATTTTATGTTGTGTTATGAGAATGTTTCCTAATCATCAGGTACTAGAATTGGCTGATGTATGTATAATTTTTTTGGGTGACATGATGAAACATAATCCTTTATTAAATGTCTAAAATTGATAGTGATTTAATTAATTTTATTTTATAATATTATATAAATATTAATATGAGGACTCTTTGATATGATAGGGGATGTAGTGGTTTCCATTAAGGATTATATTATCACTTATTATACAGAAACACCTCATGTATATACAGATTTCATGAATGAAATTTCCTGTAATGAAAATGGTCCTCTATTGATGAGAGAAATTTTTTAGTGAATCATAAAATTTATTTTATGGGATTTCAATGTCTGGATGAGTGGGGCACCAAATATTCCTTTCTTCATATTTTTTAGTTTTATTTCTTTTTTTGTTGGAATTTATAACATCTTATTGAAACTTGTTTGACTATAGGAAACATAGGGGCGTGTTGGGATATTATTTATAGATTTTTGAGTTGATATTGTTTTCATTAAAGTTTTATTTATTTATTGGTTATTTATATTACTTTACCAATTTTGAAAAATAATTAGAGGTTAAAAAGTTCCCCAAGTGGTATCATGAACTCTCTTCACCGGTTTTTAATATCAAGTGATTGGTGAGTTCACTTGAATCCATATATAAATTCACCTTTGTAGTGTGATCACACAAGTGTGGGATGTTATATGGGTTTATAGTTTCAATGTGCATATATTAATTCTAAATAATTAAAATTTATCAAAAAATTTGTCACTAAACATTGGTAAGAAGGTTTAGTCAGGCGATAATCTTTTATTTCCTTTTATTATTTGTATTTTTAATATCTAAATATATAAGGCTCATATGGTTGTTTTACTTCATCTAATTTATTAGTATATATTGGTTCATAAATATATCATTAGTTGTAAGCTTAATATTCTAACAAGTTGTTTGAACACTCTAAAATAGGAAGAACATTGGAACCTTATAGAAAATATTTTAGTTATATGTTTACAAAAATATAGAATATTTTTATTGTGTTTTGATAAATTCATAACTTATTGTGGATCTCATATATAGAAATAGTTGTTTATAAATTGATGTAATTAATTTAGAGATAAGATATTCTAGTTTTCATGGATCATCATGAATAACATATAAATACATGAGGAATACAAAATATAGAAGACTTATATTTTCTCTTAAGAAAACACCATGAATTTATATTATTTATTTCCATTTTTCTTTAGATTATAAAATGGAGAATGAAATATAGAACTAGTGACAAATAATTGAGTTTATCCAAGGAATAGATGATTTTACTGTACTAGATGTGAAAATAAAAAATGTAAAAGTTTCGAAAAATTACCTCACTTTGTTTAGGTTTGAGTAGACTTCTATTTTTGATTCATATGATGAATTTGGTGAAATTATTTTTTTTCTAAATAAAATATGACGAAGTTATTCTCTTCTCCCTTGGTTTAAATGAAAATTTTATCAATAGAAATACTTATTTTATTTAATAAAAATACACTAGGTATGTACTAAAAGAGTAGGATCGATTCATGAGATTCAAAGAATGATATTCTAATGAGAAAGGGAGGAAAGGTATGTAATATTATCCCTTATCCCTTTCATGTTTTATTTGTTTGATAATATTTATTAATATTTTGTAACAGTTTTCCAACATTATTATATAAGGTAATCCTTTCTATAGTAGAATGATTCAATGTTAAAAAATAATGAATGAATATTCTGAGATGTGATTAGTAAAACAATAGTTTAATTAATGATAGTGGGATGAAAAAATTAATGAGAAAAATGAAGTGGTTATTTAGAGTCATTCCAAACCAATTCCTTAATAATTCATAAAGGATTAGTTTCTACACACTCATTTTAATACAAGTAATCAATTAATTGGACACTTGTGCTTTACATCTCACTGTATGAAATGGTTGAGTAATAGTTTAGTATTACCCAAATTCACTACAATATATTAATTTCTATGTGATGTAAGTAAAATTATCTTATTTAGTTGCAACTACATGACACAATCTCATTTCATATACTCTATTTCATTGTATACACAATAATTCATGTGATGGGGACAAAACATTATATACAACAGGAGTAGAATCATATAATATAAGTATGAAAAAGGAATAAATCACCACTCCACCAAAAAAATCACACATTGAAGTATTTATAATGAAAAACATGGGGATAAAATATCTAAATAAATAATAAATCATGGATTATAAAGAAAAAAATATTTATATTAACCACTAGGTTGTTTAGATTCAATCCTAATATCTCCAAAAAAATAAATAGGAAAATGAATTTATATTCCTTTCTCAATTTATATTTATTTATGAACTTGAAATCCCTTATCTTATCGATAGTATTTTATTTTTATATAATGTAAAATTACATTCTTCTTTATCTGGATCAGTTCATTTGGATCCTAGTAATCACTAAACATTATATATGAAATAGTGACACATCTAGGTTCTTCTATGAGATTCAAGAGTCTTATATAATCAGGTTTTAATAATATATTCTAATAGTTTAAACATTTAACAACACTTCTATTATAAAAAAAATTATCCTCCAATCATATCTCTTATTTTTAGTCTCCACCAACTATTTTTTAAGATACATTCTCAATTTGGTTGGACAATGGTTCATATAAAGTTTATTTTTTCTTGTGTGTATACATATCATCAATGTAGAAGTAGATCATCATAAACTAATGATTGCGCATTGCTATTTGAGAAATTAATTATAGTTACTTGAAATAATATTTAATGTAAAACAATCTTATCATAAAAAGTGGTTTATGGTACATATTTTGGTAATACTTTATAGGCTAAACAACCTCGATAATTCATATTCATGGTCAATTGGATTTCAGTTTATGTTTAGGTGGTTTCACAATCAATGTTAGTTTAACGAACCTTGAATGTGGATTAGGGTGTATTCATAACATGATCTTATTTGGAATATACTTCTTTCATTCTTAGACCAACTATCACATACATGACTTATTTTAAAGTTAAATTCCATTTAATTTCAATTAATGCTTTGTTTTGGGGGTTTTCCATGCTTTTATGGAAGAATGAGCGAGTTTTCATTAATTGGGCCAAACTGTGAGCCCAATACAGATTTAAAAATAAATTTTTATTACCTCATAACTAATTCATTTTTCAACATTTTTCTTCCATTATAATTACTAATTATAATCTCCTGATCTATTAACACCACCATATTAATTTGGACCTTTACCAATCCATAATCATGGTGGATACAAGTTTTAATTTAAGGGATTGGGCCTGCCAGAAAGCCCATCTTCTACATTAAAAATAAATTTTAAATCTTTAATATATCCTTAAATATTTACCTTGTTTTGGTGATTCCAAATCTCACCTGATCCCACATACCTATGGCATGACCCCATTGTCTCCTCCCTCAATTTGGATCTTAATAGAATCACAAAATTGGTCAAAACTTCTCTTTATTTCATAAATCTCCTAGATTTGGAGAGGTAAATTAATTATTTCATAACTCCATATATTTTTACACTTTCCCCCTATTCAACTCACAACATGATCTCCTAATAATTTTTAGAACCTCTCTTAAATGGTTGGATGTTTTAAAATTCAGATACTTGTGGATTTTTGGTTGTTTTATTCATGATTGTTTTGAGTAAGTGTTTCTCTCTTTAATTTCTTCCTTCTCCTTAGGGTTTCCTCCCAGATTAATTTTGTTAAAAGAAAACCAGAATTTAGGTTTAGAACCTATGGTTTGATTTGGTGTCTTTTTGGTTAAATATTGTGGTCTAGGGCTAGATTTATCATCCTTGTGATGCGGAGATAGTGCAGTTGATGTTTCACATAATGTTTTGAGGGATTTGACACATTCGGTAGGTGGTTCCATTTGTAAACAATTATTGATGAGTTAGCTTGCTGTATTTACTCATTTTCATATTACTCATATGTTTGGTGTGGTGCGAGAATAGTTTACGGTTGACTTGGTTAGGTGCTTAATTTTATAGTTGCATTTTAACATTAAATTATGTGTTTTCATGTGTTACTAATGGGGTATTATTTGGGTGTATTTTATAACATATAAAATTGGTTTACTAAATCTTATTTGGCCTGAAAATTTTGGGTTGGTAACGTATTAGTGTCATGTGGGCCAAAAAATAGAGGCTTTGAATAGGTTTTATGTGTAAAACATTGTTATAATTCTTGAGAGCATTATATAAAAATGTGTGTTTTAATTTGGATATTTTGGAGTATTATTCAAGGTGATTTTATAAAACTTGAATGTAGTTTTATATGTGTCTCTTGGGATTACAATTATGTTTTGGATAGTAATTGGTATGGTTTTTGGTATTAAATAGGGGTCTTGAAATGGGTTTTGTGTGCAAGACATATTTACATCACTTGGGTTCTTTTTATGAAAATTGTAAATGTTTTAGTTGGTTAAACAAAGTGGGAAAAGGGTGAATATGTACTGTTTGGTATGAGTGTTCAACTATTAAAGGGTTTTGAAAGGTTAAGGGATGTTGTAGGATGTCAAAAAATTTTATAATGTTTTGTAAATTTCTAAAATGTTTTATTAAATTGTGATGTTGGAGTGAAACTTGTTTGTGGGCTGTTTCATGTAAGTTTGATGGTAACATGATTTTTAAGGTAAAAAGGGTATTATGTAACAAGTGAGTGGGATTTTATAAGAGTTGTAATATATTTTAATGGTTTTATAAAATTTTTTAATATATTTTTGGAAGTGTTAAAGAAACATGAAATGTGTTGTGGGCTATTTTAGTGTGAGTCAGATTTCAAAATAAATTTGAATGAAAAGAGGAATCTTGTGACTTTTGTTGTATACATGTGGGATGATTGGTGAATTTATGATATGGAAATGATATTTTCTTGTGAAAAGTATATTCACTGACTTGTTGAACTTGTTTGAGCAGAAAGGGAAAACCCAGGTATCTAGGTGGGTGGACGTGTACTAGTATGCTAGTGAAATCGTGGGGTTTGGCCTCAATTTCACTTAGAAAAGACTGATGCTTAAAACTTAAAATAAACTATGGTGACGATGATTGGGGATCACTAGGTTATGGGAATGTTCCATACTAGTGGCTCGTGCATGAGAACAAATATTTTTGATGGTTACTCTCACTGAGATATGAGGTACCTGAGACCCACAGCTAGCTAGTGCCTAGGGGTTATTTCCCATTGGTTATGCTCACGAGATATTTTGTGCTAAGCATAGGCATACAGTATGAGTGTATGGAAAATTCAGTATATTTTTTATTTATTTTAAAAGTTTTTATTCATTAAATTAGCCCACCTGAAAACTCTTTTTATTTAATATTTCATCTTTTAGAAATTGTAACTAGCATATCTTATTTTTGAAAACTTGAATGATTTTCATCATTAAATGATTATCACATAGAATCTATTAGTGGTGGTATTCTATTGTGATTTTAATCACACCCTACTTACACCCTTGGGTGTATGTAGACTTGGTTATTTTTTTTGTCTCAGGTTGGGTACAGTTTTTAGTTTCAGTGGTTCGGGTTTCTAGCAGGTCCTTGGTGGTGAAGTCTTGTGGAGATGGCTTGAGGGTGGTGTCCCTTTCCATGAGGGTTCTTGGGCTGTTACCTTTTGGTTTTGTACCTATTTTATAGTCTGGTTGAGTTGTTTTAAAATATTAAATTCAGTTCTTGGTTTTTTGTAAAAGATTGTTTTGGTTGAAAAATATAGATTTGTTTTATTGGATTCTTTGTTGTTTTATGTTTATAAACTCATGTAAATCATACCAAATTTTCTTTTTATGATACCCACCAGCCCATGGGGATTGTGAATTACTTTCAGGACCTGTTGCAGTCTAGGTCGACTACCATTTTTGATGGAGACCAGAATCGGTTCGTGACAAAATGGTATCAAAGGAGGTTCAGGTTAACTCTTTGGGTCATGTTATTTGCAGAAGTGTCAGGTTTGTCTAGATTTTGGATTTTTGGGACTTGGAATTCTAGTTTTGGGTAGTTTGTTAGATCACCACACCTCATGATGGGATTCATGTTTCCAGGTGATGTCGGGATTTATCTAATTACTTTGGTTTTCTTGGTTCAATTATGATTTGGGGAAATGAAAAGAGAGTTGGGATAATGGTCGTAGTGAGATCACAAGGCCTGGAAAGCCATGTGGAGAAAAGGGTATTTCCTAGAACACTCTATGTAATAGTGATGTGATTTTAATATGGCCTCCAACCATATGTCCAAGTCACCCACTGAAACTATTTTTCTCTCGCATTGTTTTGTGCTTTAGTTTTGAAAACATGGCACTTTAGTTTTAAGAAGCGTAATGTTTTTGTGAAATTATTTTCAAATATATATGGAATGGTTTGATTTATGAAATGGTGGAACTGAATTTTCAAAAAAAATTTGAAATGGAAAGTGGTGTGCTTACACCTCTTTTGAATGGAGGAACTATATTGAAGTTGGTTTTGAAATGTGTTTTCAATAGAGTTTTCTAAACAATAAAGGGTGTTTTAATTTGATGATATGTTTTGAAATTGATGTGAATATCATGAAAGTGAGTTATTTTCCAAATGGTTGGGTATTTATGAAATGTTTTGTATGATGTGAATTAGGGTTTTGATCTTGTGGTTAGCAGTTTTGAGAAAAAGGATTTATTGGTTGACTATTGTGGTTTTGAAAAGTGGAAAGAATATTTTTGTTTTAGCCTTTGGTATTTCTGTGAGCAAGCACAAGCATGGGGTTATATGGGATCATGGATGGTTGATGGAATTATTGGGTGAGTGTCGGTATGGATATGAGGAGGGTGCCCGATGTGGAATAGAAACATGCATGTGTAAGGCCCATGGGGTACCATTGGTGGATACGCTAACTGCTAAACCGTTTGTTTTCATGAAATGTTTTTAAAGAAAAACATGATGTCTTGATGAATTTCTTAGGAAGCCTTATATTATGTGATTTTGGATAATGTTGATTTTATGGGATGTTTTGAGTCCAAGAACTGCTCTCGTTTGAACTGTTTTTTGGGTTTATGTTTGGTCGGTAAGCTGTATAGAAGGACCAGTTAGTAGTGTGTAGGATCGAAATAATGATTTAGATGCTCACTTATACAAGAGGGGGGGGGGGTGAATTGTATACTTTAAAAATTCCTTTGGAACCTTTAATGTTAGTTATGAATAACTATGTTTTCCTTAAACAAAGGAAAAAGCTAAATTTAACAAAGTTAAACTAAACAAATTCACAACACCTCTAATACCAAATGAAAACTTGGAAGAAAGAATGAAGTTATAAACTTCATGTTCTATGTACTTGCTTAATACTGGAAAGAGATTCCAAAAGTAGGTTCTGGAAATATGGTTCCAGAGATTGAAACTTAACTAAAGATTACAATATGAGATTCTACCTTAAAGCGTATAGAATATAAATGAATCAGAGTACATGTAGGGAAGTATAAGAAAGTTATACTTTCCTTACAATACAAAATACAGCGGAAACAAACAATTAGTGAAACTTCAAGTAACAAGATATAAATCTTTTAACCCAAAGAGAAGGGTATCCAACATCCTTCGATTAAGGTCCCTTGATTTATACATTCAAGCAAGTCTGTCTTACCCACACCAGGGTAAGCCCTCGATATGAATATCAGAATCTCTGTCTTGTTATCCCTGCAAGCCCTCAACTTCAAGGTAGTTGGCAACCTCTTTCTTCCTCATCAAGGAATCCCTCGAACTTCAAGGTAGTCGATACCTCTATCTTCCTATCCCTGGAAGTCCTCGAATGTAATCACCAATATTTGGAGTCGCACGAAGCTTTGAGAGTTAATAAGAGCCTATCTCTCTAGAAATCACTTCAACAGCATGTGTGGACAATGTCAAAGAGTTATGTACATGCGTATGCAGAGCTCTTTCAAATGAGCTCCTATTTATAGGTAAGGTCAGATCCCTCCTCCAATGGTCATATCTTCCTTAAAATTCAGAGGGACCTGTATATGTGTCACTTAACCAACGATTAGTTTATAACCGAATAGATGACATCATTTTTATAACAAAATAAGTGTAACAGAATGTATGACATCGTTTTTAGTCTAACCGAAAAGTTTGGTGTGAAGGTTCGGAGTGTAAACAAAAATATTATTCGGAGTCTAAATAAATTCGGAGTGTATAAAGAAAAGATGATCAGATTTTGTTTAATAGGTGAATTCAGAATGAGAATCCGGAATGAGAATTTTTCATCAGAATACGGAATGAGAATTCGTCATCAGAATTCATAATGAGAATTCATCGTTAGAATTCATACTGAGAATTCGTCCTCAGAATTATTACTGAGAATTCGTCATCAGAATTCGTAATGGGAATTCATCATCAGAATTTGTACTGAGAATTCATTATCAGAATTCGTAATGGGAATTCTTCATAGGAATTCGTACTGAGAATTCGTATCCAGAATTCGGAGTAGAACTTTATCATAGTTCGTATCCAGAATTCGGAATGGAACTTCATTACAGTTCTTATTTTAAATTCGGAGTGAAACTTTATTATAGTTCTCATCCAGAATTCGGAACCTAAAACAGAATGCTTCATATCAAAGTTTCGAACGATTTCGAGAATCTATAAATGAATCCAAATCTTGTACTTAAGAAATATATGGATGAAAATATGATAAGGATAATTTTTCTTACAAAAGAAATTTTCCTTATAAAAGAAACTTTTCTTAAAGATAAGGTGTTTGTGATTTCCAAAACAAGAAGGAATGGAAAAGTTGTAAGGGAAACCTTATTGATTCAACAATCTCCCCCTTTTTGAAAAGCACAAACATCCTTAAGAAAAACAAAGTCTAAGAAGAAAGAAAAACATTAAGGCTTATCTCCCTTTCCTTTATGGATGTTGATGAAAACGACTAACTCCCCCTTAGTCTTTGAAACTCTAAGGATCGTATTCAAGACTTCCGGAATGATATTTCATTATGAATAATAAAGTCTTCTTTAATGAAAAACTCCCCCTTACATAAACTCTATTAGAGTTCTTTTTTTTCTCACCCTTTGTTAGGGTTCTTTTTCCTTCTCCATTAGGACTCTTTTTCCTTCTCCCCCTTTTTGATTTTCAAAAAGAATTTGAGGGAATGGAAAATATAATAAAGTACCTAAAAAATTAGTACCAACAACAAAAGAGACGAGCAAGAAAAATTTTCATTATGTTTGTAAGTTCAACAACAAGGAAGTTAAGATACAACAAAAGATCAGATCTATCTATTTTGGATCTTTTTCCTTCACCATGAGACCCTTAAGAATAGTCTTTATCTTCTTCAAGTCATTATGGTCTTCCTCGGTTTGCTTCTCTAACAAAACAATTCTTTCATTTTGAGCTTCAATCTTTTCTTCCTGGGCTTGAAGCTTTTCCTCTTGAGCCTGAAGCTTTTCTTCCTGAGCCTTCAAGATTTGTTCTTTCTTTAACAGCTTTTCTTCAAACTCAATCCTATGATCCCTTTCGTACTTCCAGTTTTGAGAAATAGAATTCAGCTTCCCATTCAGATCTATGAGTTCTTGAATCTGGAAATTCTTTTCATCTGCCAAATTTTTTTCAAAGGATAAAGTAAGTTCATTTATCTTCTTGTCTTCTATTTCAAAGGCATACTTCACATTATCTTGGAATTCATCAAAGACCTTCATCGCTTCTACAGTCTTCCTCGACCAACTAGTCATCCTCTTGCAAGATCTCTTGTGAGCTTCATATCCAACAAAGAAAGTTTTGAGCTGAGCCTCAATCTCAACACATTTGTCCATAACCATGGATACAGAGTCTGTTATCTGATTCAAAGAATGTTGGAGCATCTGGCATATTGAATCAATACATGAGAAGGTCAGAATATAACCCACCAACTTCTTTAAAGAATGAACAACAAAGTCATGCCCCAACGAAGATGACTCTGAATCTGAGACTTTCCTTGGAGAATTTTCTTCTTCAATATGCTTAATCTTTCTCTTAGAAGAACTACCAACTTATCTTTTCTTTACAACAACTGAGCTCGGAGTATCAACACCAAGTTTCTTATCCTTTCCTTTTTCTAAATAGATTACTGTTCCGGAGTACACTTTTCACTGTCAGACACTTGAACAACATTGTCTTCATCATCAACACCTTTTTGAGCACCATCCTCTACATTGTCCATTTGAGAAATATAATGTAAAATTTGTTCTCCTTCTGCATGATAAGCTACTTCTTCTTCTCATTTCTCCTCATCCTTTCCTGGAGTGACTAACTTAGATGATTCAGCTTCTGATGTTCGGAGTGACATATGTTCTGAAGGTGACCCCTTATAATCTTCTACTTCTTTCAACAGATCTCTGGTCTCACCACTGCCTTCAGCAACTGCTTCTTCCTCTTGAACTCTCTCAAACTGCTCATCTTCATCAACATGCTCCGCAACTACCTCCTCCAGAATGTCATAATTTCTTCCTGGAGTCATAGGTAGAGATTCCAAGGAAAAAGATCTCAGAACGGGAATGTTTCCGGAATCCATCTCATTAAACTTTAACAAATCTTGAACCACCTCATCTTCTAATATCTTCTTCTTGAGCTTCTTTTATTTTGCATGTTTTTCTAATTCATCTTTGGTTTTCTCTTTCAAGTACTTAGCCTCCAAAAGATCCATGCTAAACCGAGGCTCCCCTTGCACTCTCTTCTCTTTTATTTCCATCCACTTAGCAACTACCTCATCTGGGTAAGCTTTCTTCTTCTTCAGTTTAGGAGGTGCGGAATGAACTTCCTTAGATTTGGGATTTTCTTCATCAACTACAACTTCCTTCAACTTTCTCTTCTTCACTAGTTTAGAAGATTCAGGTTCAGCAACTTTTGGAACCGCTTCTTCTTGAGTAGATAAATCAACAAACTGACCAGTCTTCTTGTCGAAGGCTACATCCATCCTTTTGAGAGTACAATCACTGACCAACATAATCTTGAAAACTCTTGGCTTAGATATGCAAGACTCCTTGAAAGACTCAAGGCACCGAACTATCAACTTTGAGAGGATTGCTGGATACATTATGATTCGAGCTCTCAAATTCCCTTTCTTTACATTCTCAAGGGTAATAAGAATGTGTTTCATCAGATTATACTTCCTCAGATTTATCAGAAAATCTAGGATGTAGATCTCACACTTATTCAATCTATCTTTGTCACCCTTCCTCGGTACGATAAGGCCTTGTACCCATAATTCTAGAATCCAGAAATTTGTAGACAGAGAAGCAATCTTTGGAGCCTTATCATCTGACAGTCCGAGAGTTTCCAAAGCCTCTTCCTTATTAAAGCTTACCTTTGAATCTGGAAATACGTGCGTAATGAAATTAGCTTCTCCTTCATTAGTCAGCCCTACCAAGCTGGCTGCCTTGTCATAAGATAATTTATAAGTCTTGCCATAAGACTTAAAAGACAACTTCTCCCTACAATCTTCCTTATAGAAGGAAACTGTCTCATAGAATTCTATAAGAAAATCTGAAAAAACATCATCTTGATTTCCAGGCTTAGATACAGAAATATATTTCATCCATTAAGCTTAATATTCTTGGATATAAGAGAATCATACTTGTTAAAGAAATCAGGATAAACCAAACTTTCTCTTTATACTAACCACTAGGAAATCGACTTAGAGGAAGACATGTCTTGAGAAGCTACTTCCATAGACAATCAGATCTGAAGACCTCTGAGAAGTTTGTAACGGAGATTGGTGAAGTTCGAAATGGCCTTAAAATAGAGAGGTAGAGCTTCGGGATGCTGGAGCTTGACAACCGATGTGGGACAACCATTTGGGGTTTTCATTTATATAGGCAACGAGAAGACGGTTCAACTACCTCGGTTGATCGAACGGTTGTGACAAGCTGAGATCATATCTGATGATTGAAAACCAAATCTCAAGAAAAACATGAATCTGATCATTTGAGGTTTCTATTAAAACAAAGATTTAAGAAAACTTATAAACCAAGATCAAAATATAAGAAGATATCAGCAAGTAAAGTAAGATTATGAAAACTTGAGTAAGGAAATCATAGCTTTCAGATTAACTTTTAAGGATTATTCGTAATGGGTAATATTTTTCTTGAAGGAAAAAATTTTCTACGAAAAATATTTTCAGAGTTTGCAAACTCACTACGAAAAACTCAATCAAAGAAAACAACAAAAAAAATATTACAAGATTTTTAGTAAGAAAAAACAATACCAAACGTTTGAATACGAAAATCTCATCATGAATGTTTCGGTACAAAAATATTGTTACGGAAACACCAGTACAAATTTTTCATTCTGGAAGTTTTCAAAAAATTTCCATTCCAGAAATCTTCTAAATAAAAATATCAGTTCTGCAAAATTTCGGTTCTAGAAATTTCCATTTCAGAATTTTAGTTCCGAAAAGTTTGAAAAACTAACTTTGAAAAAAAATAGTTATTCTAACAATAAAATGTACTCCCCCTATGAAAAGGAGTTTATTACTATAAGGAGAATTTTTCAACAAGAAGTTAATAAAGAATTATTACCTTATGGTTATCATTTCTAACTTCTGTTTAATGTATTCAAATCTATCAGAATGCAAAGATTTTGTGAAAATATCAGCAAGTTGATCTTGTGTTCCGATAAACTGAAGAATAATATCTCTTTTTAGTGTTTGATCCCTAAGAAAGTGATGCCTAATATCTATGTGTTTTGCACGATAGTGATGTGCAGGGTTATTACTTAGGGCAATGGCACTTGTGTTATCACACAAAATTTGAGTTTTAGTAAAACTCAAGCCGTAGTCTGTGAGTATGTGTTGCATCCACAACACTTGAGCACAACAACTTCCAGCTGCTACATATTCAGCTTCAGCAGTGGAAAGTGCTACAGAATGTTGCTTCTTGCAGGACCAATAAACTAATAAATCTCCTAAGAAATGACAAGTTCCGGATGTACACTTTCTATCCATTCTACATCCACCAAATTCAGCATCTGAAAAGATTTTTAGAATAAAATCATTTCCAGAAGTATTAAATAATCCTAGATCCATGGTTCCCTTAAGGTAGCGAAAAATTATTTTTACTGCATTTAAGTGAAATTCCTTAGGATTGGATTGATATCATGCACATAAGCATACTGAAAACATTATGTCTGGTTGACTAGCTGTTAAGTAAAGAAAACCCCCTATCATACCTCTAAAAGATGTTTGATCTGCTGGTTTCCTAGCTTCATCAAGATCTAGAGAGTTTGATGTACCAATATGAGTACTTATAATCTTAGTGTTGTCATAACCATACATTTTGAGAAGATCTTTAATATACTTATGTTAGGATATATAGGTTCCTTCTGGTTATTGAGAAATTTGAAAACCTAGGAAAATGGTTAACTCACCCATCATACTCATTTCAAACTCAGCTTTCATTAGACTTGCAAAAGTTTCGGTTAAAGATTGCTGAGTTGAGCCAAATACGATGTCATCAACATAAATTTGAACAATCAAAACATTTTTCTTATCTTTCTTTATAAAAAGGGTTGGATCTGCATTTCCCTTAACATAGTTATTTTGAAGAAAAAATCCTGTTAGTCTATCATATCGTGCTCGTGGGGCTTGTTTAAGACCATATAGAGCATTGGTAAGTCTAAAAACATGATTAGTATATTTTGTATCTTCAAAACCAGGAATTTTCTCAACGAAAACATCCTCTTGAACATAACCATTAAGAAAAGCACATTTCACATCCATTTGAAAAATTTTGAAATTCAAGAATGCTGTAAAGGCAAGTAGAATATGGATAGATTCAAGTCTAGCTACTGGAGCATAGGTTTCTTCATAGTCTATTCCCTCTTGCTGATTATAGCCTTTAGCAACCAGTCTATCTTTATTTCTTACTATGACTCCATTTTCATCACATTTATTTCTCAAGACCCACTTTACTCCAATAATAGAAGTTTCCTTAGGTCTTTTAACCAAGGTCTAGACTTTGATCCTTTCAAATTCATTTAGTTCATCTTGAATAGCTTTAATCCAATCATCATCACCTAAAGCTTCATCAGTGCTTTTTTGTTCTAATTGGGAAATAAATTTTAGATGTTCTACTTCATTTTTAAGGAACTTCTAGTCCTTACAATTTGATTTACATCACCAATGATATTATCACTAGGATGATTCTTAAGAAACACCTGATTTGGGTTTTGTAAAACATGTTCATCAACATAGGGTATAAAGTCTTCTGGGGTAAATGTTTTAGAAAAATATTCTTGAAAATTTTCCTTATCATAAGGTTATTCTATTAAAGTTTGACAATCAGTTTTTGAAAACACATCTGAGGATGAGGATTGGGATGGTTTAAAGACAAAAGGATCTGATTCATCAAATTTTACATGCACTGTTTCTTCAACAGTACAAGTATTTTTATTAAAAACTCTATAAGCCTTAGAAGTTGTGGAATAACCTAAGAAAATTCCTTCATCATATTTTGGTGAGAATTTATGTAAATTATCTTTAGTATTCAGAATGAATACTTTTCAACCAAAAACCTTGAAGTAGGACAGTCTTGGTTTTCTACCATTCTATAACTCATAAGGAGTTTTATTAAGAAAAGGACTTATCAAAACTCGATATATAGTATAGAAATCAGTACTTACAGCTTCTTCCCATAAATGTCTAGCTATAGAATATTCACTCAATATGGTTCTAGTTATCTCTTGAAGAATTCTATTTCTTCTTTCAACTACACCATTTTGTTGAGGAGTTCTAGGTGCTGAAAAGTTGTGAGTAATAACTTTTCTTCTACAAAAAGTTTCAAAATTGGAATTTTGAAATTCTCCTCCATGATCACTATGAATAGTTTTAAATGGAAGGTTTTTCTCATTTTTAACATGGGATCTAAAACTTTTGATATAAGAAAAAGCTTCAGACTTCTTTTCTAGAAAATAGACCCATGTAAATCTATTGTAATCATCAACTATAAAAAATACATAGTATTTGCCTCCAATACTTTGAGTTTGTGTTGGACCAAAAAGATCCATGTGCACTAACTGTAATGCATCAGTTGTTGAGACTTCAACGATTGATTTAAAACTAGATTTCTGTTGCTTTCCATATTGACAAGGATCACAAACTTTGGAAGAATCAAATCTAAGCTCCGGTAGATCCTTAACTATTTTCTTCATAGAGAGTTTACATAAGTTCCTAAGGTTACAATGTCTTAGTCTTCTATGCCATAACCAGGAATGATCTTCCATTACACTTAGGAAAGGTAGATCTTGGCTTCTGAGGTCTTCTAGGATCAAAGTGTAAACATTCTCATGCCTATTGGCTGAGAGAATAAATTCCTCCTTGGAATTGTGAACTAAGCACTTATCATTCCTAAAATTCACAAGGTACCCTTCATCACATAAATGACTTATGCTAATGATGTTGTGCTTAAGACCCTTAACAAAAAGAAAATTTGAAATCAAGGTTTTACCTAGAAGGACAATATTACCAATACCAATAATCTCTCCCTTACAATTATCTCCGAAAGTTACCTTTACTCCATTCATTTTGATAACCTTTTCAAAATAGATTTTGTTACCAGTCATGTGCTGGGAACATCCACTATCCATGTACCATGTATTGTTGCTGGTATTCCCTTTGTTTTCCTGAAATCAAGAAAAGAGTTAGACTTTCAGAATCCAAACTTGTTTGGATCTGAGATTTCTAGATAAAAAAATTTTAGGAACCCACATATTCATAGAAAAATAGGATTTGTGAAATCATAGAGATTGGGTTTTGTTTAAGGAACAATTCTTTGCCCAGTGACTACCACATTGACACTTGGTACAAAATGGGGCACTTTGAGGAGAAAAATAATTGTTACTAAAAATTGGTTTTTCTTTTGTATAACCAAATCCAGATTTATTTCTTAAAGGTCGTATTTGGGAATACATTTTATCAAAGTTTTCCTTACCATGGATAAAGTCTGATAAACACCTCTTTAAAGAAAAAATTTTGGACTTGAGTTTTATAACCATGTTTTTATCTTCAAAATCATTAGATTTAGAAATAGAGTTAAGATAAAAAACACTTTTCTTAGAAATTACTTTTTCTAACTCTTTTGAAAGTTTGTTCTTCCCAGAATATACTTCCTCAAGATTTTTTGAAATACTTTCAAAATCATCATTTTTATTATAAATATCTTTAGAAAGATTTGATATTTCTTTCATAAGAATAGAATTCCTAGTGTTTGCCTTATCAAGTTTTTTTTATTGAGTTTGGAATTCTCAATTCCAAGAAGTTCAGCAAACCTAGAAGCTTATTCATAAGTAGATAAAGTATTTTCTTCATCAGAAGAAGATTTTTCATTAGAAGAGTTATCATATTCTTTATCATTAGAATTTAAAGAAACATTAGTTAATGATTCACCATTTCGTACCTTGGCCATAAAACAATGATTTTCAATAGGTATTCTGGATATAAGACCAGGGTTATTCTGTCCTGAAGATTCATAATCCGAAGATTCATCTGAAGAGTCACCACCACTGGCACTCCAGGTATCATAGATTTCAGTACTTTCTTAGCTTTGTCTTTATAATACTTATTTCTGTTCCTGTCTAAATGCCTTTCTTTCATTTCTTTATTTTTGAGCATAAGGCAATATGGTCTAATATGTCCAACTCTTTTGCATTCATAACAAGTCACTTCTCCATCTTTCGTATCTTTCCTTTCCTTTTTCTTATACTTGGATTTGAAATTTCTCTGGCCAGCTATCTTGTTCATCCTACGAGCAAGATTTGCTAACTCATTTTCAGAAACTTCACTCTCACTAGATTCAGATTAGAAAAATAACATTCTTAGACTTGGATCTAGTTACTCTATCAGGAGTCTTAGATTTCATCTATTTTAAAGTTATTATAAAAGCAATAGTACCATTTCTATTTTTCTTCTTGATGTTGTCAGCATCTCTCTTCATTCTGGTTTCATGTTGGAGAAGAGTTCCAAATAGCTCATCAAGAGAAATTTTTGTGACTTTCCTATTCTCATTTATAGTTGTTCTCTTGAATTCCCACTCATTGAGCATGATATCAATTATCTTATCCACAAGTGCTTCATCATTTAAGCCTTTATATCCCATAGATTGTAAACTGTTGACAATAGTCAGAAATCTCTATTTACCTTTACAGATTGGTTCACCATAAGGAAAATTGAATCCATGGTATTCAGCTCTAAGCATAGCTCTTCTAGTTTCAATCACTTTAGAAGTTACAATGTGTGTAACTTCTAACTTCTTCCAGATACAATTTTCTGCTTCACAAGAAGAAATTTGGCTATATATATTACGAGTAATTGAACAAAGTAATGTATTTCATACCTTATAATTGAGTTGATACTCTTGCTTTTCCTGGTTAGTGAAATTTCTGACTTCCTTATCAGGAATTTTATAATCACCAGTATGTATAACAAAAGTTTCTACTCCAGTATTGATAATAAATGTTCTCTTTCAATCTCTCCAATACTCATAGTCATTACCATCAAATATTGGTGGTCTTGTAGGATTTAGATTATCAAGGGAGCCAACATTAACTCCTGCCATGCTAAAAATAACTTTGGCAACTAAAATTGTTAATAGAAAAAGCTCATAATTACAATGTTTGGAAGGAGAAATTTTGGAATGACAAATTCCAGATTGAGACAGTTTGGAATGAAAAATTTTAGAATGAGACAGTCCGGAATGACAAATTTCAGAATGAGACAGTTCAGAATGACAAATTTCAGAATGAGCCAGTATGTGAAAAAAAATATGAACAAGAAAAACTTGTACGCGAGTATAAGTATTTCAGATACCTGCTCTGATACCAATTGTAGGATCGAAATATTTATTTAGATTCTCACTTATACAAGAGGGGGGGTGAATTGTATACTTTAAAAAAAAAATTGGAACCTTTAATGTTAGTTACGAATAACTATGTTTTCCTTAAAAAAAGGAAAAAAGCTAAGTTTATCAAAGTTAAACAAAACAAATTCACAACACCTCTGATACCAAAAGAAAACTTGGAATAAAGAATGAAGTTATAAATTTCAAGTTCTATGTAATTTCTTAATACTTGAAAGAGATTCAAAAAGTAGGTTCCGGAAATATGGTTCCAGAGATTGAAACTTAACTAAAATTACAATATGAGATTCTACCTTAAAGCGTATAGAATCTAAATGAATCGGAATACAAGTAAGAAAGTATAAGAAAGTTATAATTTGATAACAATACAAAATACAGCGGAAACAAACAAGTAGTGAAACTACAAGTAACAAGATATAAATCTTTGAACCCAAAGATAAGGGTATCCAACAACCTTGGATAAAGGTCCCTTGATTTATACTTTCAAGAAAGTCTGTCTTACCCACACCAGGGTAAGCCCTCGATACGAATATCAGTATCTCTGTCTTGCTATCCCTACAAGCCCTCAACTTCAAGGTAGTTGGGAACCTCTGTCTTCCTCAGCAAGGAAGCCCTCAAACTTCAAGGTAGTCGGCACCTCTGTCTTCCTATCCCCGGAAGTCCTCAAATGTAATCACCAATATTCAGAGTCGCACGAAGATTTGAGAATTAATAACGGCCTCTCTCTCTATAAATCACTTCAATAGCATGTGTGGACAATGATAAAGAGTTTTGTACATGTGTATGCGGAGCTCTTTCAAATGAGCTCCTATTTATAGGTAAGGTTGGCTCCCTCCTCCAACGGTCATATCTTCCTTAAGATTCGGAGGGACCTGTATACATGTCACTTAACCAACGGTTAGTTTATAACAGAATAGATGACATGGTTTTTATAACAAAATATGTGTAACAGAATGTATGACATTATTTTATGTCTAACAGAAAAGTTTGAAGTGAAGATTCAGAGTGTAAACAAAAATATTATTCGGAGTCTAAATAAATTCAGAGTGTATAAAGCAAAGATGATCAGATTTTGTTTAATAGGTGAATTCGGAATGAGAATTTGGAATGAGAATTTGTCATCAGAATTCAGAATCATAATTCATCATCAGAATTCGTAATGAGAATTCATCGTCAGAATTAGTACTGAGAATTCGTCATCAGAATTCGTACTGAGAATTCGTCTTCAGAATTCATAATGGTAATTCGTCATCGAAATTCGTACTGAGAATTCGTTATCAGAATTCGTAATGGGAATTTGTCATCAGAATTCGTACTGAGAATTCGTATCCAGAACTCAAAGTAGAACTTTATCAGAGTTCGTATCCAAAATTCGTAATGGAACTTCATTACAGTTCTCATTTGAAATTCGGAGTGAAACTTCAATACAGTTCTCATCCAGAATTCAAAACCTAAAATAGAATGCTTCATATCAAAGTTTTGAACGATTCCAAGAATCTAGAAATGAATCAGAATCTTGTACTTAAGAAATATATGGATGAAAATATGATAAGGATAATTTTTCTTTCAAAAGCGATTTTCAGTATAAAAGCAACTTTTCTTAAAGATAAGGTGTTTGTGAATTTCATAACAAGAAGGAATGGAAGAGTCTTAAGGGAAACCTTATTGACTCAACATAGTGTCCTATGAGATATATTTTGGACACCTTTATGGTAGTTCCCTTCATGTGTTTGGATCTGGTTTATGGTTTGTTTTGACGAATAGACCCGATTGGTTGGGTCCTTGGATTCTATAATTGGAAAAGGTAAGCCCCCATTAAGGGTTAATGCATAACTGAAGTGAAACCCGAATTGTTTCTCCATTGGAAAATCCTCTAGTTGATCAGTATAAAGAATCTTTTATCGATATTTGTTGACTGATTCCACAACCATTACTTTATTTTATTTGTAGATCCTCTAGTTTCAGGAGAGTGCTTGTGGAAGGTTGAATGAGACCTTAGTTTCTTAAGTTTCCTAATTCATCGATGCTGGAAGTGGACTTGGGATGTTAGTGGGGATGAGTGTCTCGATGGCATCTAAGAGGGCCTATGGGTACTTCATAGTTTCTTTGAATCATGAGTTCATGTTAAACCACCAGTGTGGGAAATATGGTCATGATAGGAAATTGTGGCCACTTTTTATAATTGTGTGTTGTTTGGGGATGTTGTATAAGTTCCATCTCCATGCATTGTTTATATCAGTCGCAATGGTCATGTTTGGTGATGCCCTATGATGTCATGTGCTCGATTGACCATGAAGGTAAAAGTTGGGTAATCATATGAGAGTTTCTGTTATGTTGGGATAATGTATCCCTTTTAAAAACATAATGATATTCCATTTTAGAGGAAGGTGAGTATGGGTGTTCTTTACTTCTATGGTTTCTCACCCAAACAGACAATTTGTGATGTGCATGTATCTTCTAAGCCCTAGTTTTAGTGAAATATGTGGTTAGGGAAAAGTGAGCTTGGAATGTGTTATGTCTTGGAAAACTTATCCGGGATTGTGGTGTAGTTGTTGGTTTCACTGAATGAATAATTATCATTCAGGGGGTTTCTAAAGCATAACTGTGAGGCTGGAGATTCTTCAATCATTTGAGCTCCAGCCATAGGTCTTGGTGAGAAGCTGGATCATAGTCAGGGTAAATCACAGGTTCATTTAAACCCTTGTACAAAGTCCAATACTCCGTATGAAAGATAGGAAGAGTTTAAAACTTTGGTCATCATGTTTCTTATATTGTTCCTATTTGGTGGAAATAGGTGGAGGGCCTTGTACCCATGTCATTGCCCAATGTTATTCCCCCCCTTGTTTTCCATTGAGTCTTTGGAGGAAGGATTGAAGTTTGGCTAGATAGGTTGGGCACATTATTTGCAATTGGTTAGGAGTGACCATGCCCTAGATAACCATGTAGATAGAAGGATCCCCACTATTAGTGCATGGTTTCCCAAACCTTTCAGACTAACCATGTGGTCATCTCAACTCTTTAAATTTTGGGGTCTTTCTGTACCGGCCCATGATGGCCAGTTAAGATGGTTGGTGTTTATGGTGGGGAGACCCACTATGAATCTTATATAAGTTCTTTTGAAAATTTCTGATGGAAGTATTCCATTTTTAACGGGGAGTCCATTCAGGCCTCCCCCTGTTAGTGTCCTGATTCTGTCTCAGAAAAATATAGGTTGTCTCTTATGGTGGGGAGCCAATTTTTGTTCCCCCAAACCAATAACTCATAATTATCCATGGTATTGGCTTGACAGTAGGTAGTCTCATTCAGAGCTATCAAGGTACCTACATCATCCTTGGGTAAATTTTGGGATTGGAGAGTTCCTAATGGTTTAGTTATAGAAAGTTATGTGTAACCTTGTTCGATGTTGTTGTTTGTTTGGGTGAATTGATTGAGTCTTTTTTAGATAGTGTTTGAGGAGTTTTATTTTTGGGATAAAGTATGAATGTGATTGATCATTTCAGGAATGTGGTGTAAGTTTTGTTTTTGAGAGTAATAATTCATTAATTGATCACTGGAGGTGTTTTGGCCTTTGGTGTGAAACATGGTAAGGGAGTACATCTTGGTTTCTCAGTTGGGTTTGGTTGTTGCTTTGGCCTTGATGTGACTTTCTAGGGAAAAAAATTTTCATGGTGGGGAGAATTGTCACATAGATGACTTATTTTAAAGTTAAATTCCATTAAATTTCCATTTAGCTTCATTTTGGGGGTTTTCCATGATTTGATGGAGGAATGGGTGAGTTTTCATGAATTGGGCCAAACCGTGACCCCAATTCCAGATTTAAAAATAAATTTTGATTCCTTTATAACTCTTTTATTTTTAAGAATTTTTCATTCATTCTACATCCTAATTGTTATCCCCTGACCTATTAACACCACCATATTAATTTGAACCATTTAGGAATCCATAATCATGGTAGATATGGGTTTTTATTTAAGGGATTGGGCCTTCCCGAAATCCCATTTTATGCAATAAAAATAAATTTTAATTATTCAATATCTCGTTCAGTATTTACCTTTTTCTATGATTCCAACTCTTCCCTAAGCCCACGTACCTAAGGCGCACCACCATTCTCTCTTCCCTCAATTTGGAGCTCAATAGAATCGTGAAATTGGTCGAAACTTCTCTGGATTTCATAAATCATCCATATTTGGAGAGGTAAATTGATCTTTTCATAAATCCTTCTATTTTTACTCTTTTCCCAAATTCCAATTCCTAAATGATCTCTTAATCCATGTCATAACTTCTCGTGAATGGTTGGATTTTTTAAAATTCAGATACTGGTGGATGTTTGGTCGTTTCATTCAAGATTGTTTTGAGTAAGTGTTTCTCTCTTCCATTTCTTCCTTCTCCTTAGGGTTTCCTCCCTCTTTAATTATGTTCTAAAATGTACAGAATTTAGGGTTCAAACTTATGGTTTGATTTTGTGTCTTTTTGGTTAAATATTGTTGTCTTTGGATGGATTTATCATCCTTGTGATGCGGCGGTGGTGCGGTTGATGTTTCGCACAATGATTGGACGGATTCGACACTTTCGGTAGGTGGTTCCATGTGTAAAAATTTATTGATGAGTTAGATTTAAGTATTTAATCATTTTTCATATTCCTCATATGTTTGGTGTGGTGTGAAAACTATTTATGATTGATTTGGTTAAGTGTTTAATTTTATAGGTTCATTTTAATATGTAATTTGTAGTTTTCATGTGTTACTCGTGGGGTATTATTTGGGTGTATTTTATAACATATGTAATTGGTTTACAAAATCTTCTTTGGCATACCAATTCTGGTTTGGTAATGTATTAGTGTCATGGGGGCCTAAAAAGAGGATTTTTGAATAGTTTTTATGTGTAAAACATTGTAATACTTCTTGAGAGCATTTTATAAAAATGTGTGTTTTCATTCAGATATTT
Source organism: Viscum album (assembly GCA_963277665.1). Lineage (NCBI taxonomy): Eukaryota > Viridiplantae > Streptophyta > Magnoliopsida > Santalales > Viscaceae > Viscum > Viscum album. The sequence continues at coordinate 1,410,834,377 of OY728133.1, read as the reverse complement.
TGTAGTATTATTCAGAGTGATTTTATAAAACATGAAAGTGGTTTTATAAAAGTCTCTAGGGATTCTAATTATATTTTTTATAGTAATTGGTATGGTTTTTGGCCTTAAATGGGGGTTTTGAAATGGGTATTGTGTGTAGGACATAATTACATCACATGGGTTCTTTTTATGAAAATTGTAAATGTTTTAGTTGGTTAAACAAAGTGGGAAATGGGTGCATATATATTGTTTGGTATGAGTGTTCACCAGTTAAGGGGTTTTGAAAGGTGAAGGGATGTTTTAAGATATCAATAATTTTTATAATGTTTTTTAAATTTCTGAAATGTTTTATTAAATTGTGATGTTGGAACGAAACTTGTTTGTGGTCTATTTCGTGTAAGTTTGATGATAAAATGATTTTGAAGGTAAAAAGGGTATTATGTAACAAGTGAGTGGTATTTTATGAGAGTTTTAATATATTTTAATGGTTTTATAAAATTATTTAATGGATTTTTGGGAATGTTAAGGAAATGTGAAAAGTGTTGTGGGCTATTTTGGTCTGAGTCAGATTTCAATATCAATTTGGATTAAAAGAGGACTCTTGTGACTTGTGTTGTATACATGTGGGATGTCTGTGATTTTGTGATATGGAAATGATATTTTCATGTGAAATGTATATTAATTGACTTGTTGAACTTGTTTGAGCATAAAGAGAAAAACCGGGTATCTTGGAAGGTTGACGTGTACTAGTATGCTAGTGAATCCGTGGGGTTTGGCCTCAATTTCACTTAGCAAGATTGATGCCTACAACTCTAACTAAACTATGATGATGATTATTGGGGACTACAAGGATATGGATATGTTCTTTACTAGTGGCTCATTCATGAAAATAGATATTTTTGATGGTTACTCTCACCGAGATATGAGGTACCTGGGACCCACAACTAGCTAGTGCCTAGGGTTTATTTCTAATTGCTTGTGCTCAGTAGATATTTTTTTTCTTACCATCGGCATATGGTATGAGTGGCTGGAAAATTCAGTAGATTTTGTATTTATTTTAAAATTGTTTATTCTTTAAGTTAGCCCACCTGAAAACTATTTTTATTTAATGTTTCATCTTTTAGATATTGTAACTAGCATTTCATGTTTTTGAAAACATTCATGCTTTTCATCATTAAATGTTTATCACATAGAATCTATTAGTGGCGGTATACTATTGGGCTTTGGCTAACAACCTACTTACACCCTTAGGTGTATGTTGAATTGGTTATTTTGGTTGTCGTATGTTGGGTACAGTTTTTTAGTCCCCATAGTTCAAGTTTATAGCAGGTCCTTGGTGGTGATGTCTTGTGGAGATGGATTGAGGGCGGTTCCCCTTGCCATGAGGGTTCTTGGGCTGTCCTTTTTTTGTATTATACATTTTTTATAGTCTTGTTGAGTTGTTTTAAAATATGTAATTCAGTTCTTATTTTTTTAAAAGATTGTTTGGATTGAAAAATCCATATTTGTTTTATTGGATTATTTTGTTGTTTTATGTTTATAAACTCAGGTAAATCATTCCCAACATTCATTTTATGATACCTAGGCAATTGTGCCAGCCCATGGGGATCGGTAACGCCCTTTGGGACTTGTTCCAGGTTGGGTCGAGTGCCGGTATCAATGGAGACCAGATTCGGTTCGTGACACAAACTACCATGAATATTGTTTTATGGTCACTTCTCATCTCTTTCAAGATATGCTCAATTGACCATGATAAATGGTTCATAGTACATTGGTTTCATATTTATGGTTAATTGAACTAACCATAAACAATCCTTTGATATTCATTTAAAAATAATTTCAAGAGAAAATCAATGTTTATCCATTTATTTTATTTATAAATTATTAAATTTAATTAATTATATATAAAAAAACAATTTAAAGAAATATTATACAAAATAAAAAATCACACTATCAATTCTAATGAAAGATCAAATTAATATAATTTTAAAATATTGTGGAATACAATAAATTAATAACATAAAAAATATACATAATAAATTAAATATATCAATCCCCCTACTTGTCTCCTTATACTACCGTGAATGACCAACAATGAACACATAAAATTTTATTGAGGTTAAACTAAAAAACATAGGTCAATAATGAGAAATTTGTTTTAATAAAAGTTGGAAAAAACTAAATATTCCTTACTTATTTATTTAATTTCCTAATTATTAATCATTTTATCTAATCTTATTTTAACCGCATATTTCCTCTCATTCACATTTTCTTTTAACAATCTATAGTTGTATCTATATTTATTTAATGAAAATTTAAGTAATTTAATTTATCCTCTCATGATGATTCATTAGTCATCATAGGATTTTTTGTCTCTATATTCTATAATTATGTATTGAATTAATACTGTCAAATTCATTTCCCTTAAATGATCCATCTTACACAGCTCTTTACTTACTATATTATGAGGTTTACACATGATAATTTTAAAATATTATTGAATGATTACCCTTTTACTTATTTGTTTTCAAAGATTATTTATATGAGATCTCATACCCCAAATTAATAAAATCACTGCAATGTATTTCCCATCATGTAAATTTCATCCCATATCGCCCATGAAAATTACCTCCCCCACACCTTTTTTAAATATCCATCATGAAATTCACTCTAGATAAGGGTAAGAAATGAATTTATCCAAGTATGTGCCTATTTATAAGTATATTAATGGGTTATAGATACTATATAATAGCGTAAATTGTTCATGTGGTTTTAAATATTTATCAAAAGGGATTCTAAATTGATTTTTTAGACATTTTGACAAAAATCTCAACCACTACAAGATATCTAAAAAAGTTATATCAAGTTACAATTTATCCAACATAAATAATTTTTCTCTTGAAAAGTGTGAAATTTAATAATATGTATAATGGTCTTGAGTGATTCTAAAAATTTTAAAATTATATATTACAACTCATGGAATAGGTTTCTATAATCTATAGAATTCACATGAGTGTTTTTAGATTAAAATTAGGTATTGATACTCACATTCATATTCATTTAAATTTAAATATTAAAATTAAATAAATTATTCATATATATATTATATATTTATACTATCATGGGAACTCAATGAGTTTTAAAATGTTCTTAAACCATAAAAACAAAAACAAAATAAAAACATAAAAAATGAAAAAGAAAACAGAAAAATACTAACTATCCCAAAAATGGATACTCGAACCACCATAATTGTTTCATGTAAGGTACATATTACATGTATAAATAAATATATTAATGAATTATATATTATATTTTTAATATAATCAATAACTTTATATATATAGACACCTTGGAAGCTATCTTGTATTTAGCTTGGAGAAGTTCTATCTTCTCTACTACATCTATCTGAAGGCCCTCATGATGTTTTTTTAACTCCACCCATTTAACTTGAAGGTAAATTTTAAATATACCATCATTATTTAAATGTAATTATATGGGAACATTTTAATAATAATTATTTTGTTAGTTTATTTGGAATACAATTTTTTGGATTTAGATTAGTCTAAAACTAAATTGCATGAATTCTTCTCCAATATGGGAATATAAATTTCGAAAAAGATTTATCTGTTCCAGTATAAACCTATATTTTCAAAGTCATGAAATAAATTAATATTATCTCCTTAGCTTATCCAACTATATAATTTGGAATTTCCAATTCTCATGAGATTTTATTATGTACATGAGTATTCCCTTCATGGACTAACAAGTCTTGTGTTTCTGTTTTTTTAGTAAATTGAATTAGTTACTAAAGGAAATTATTTATTGCACAGAATATTTTTTAATATGATACCATATACCAATAATTTATCATATAATTTCATTCTATTATCTATATTGTTTGGTTAGACCATTTTTTCTATGATCATTTCCACCTCATGGTTATATAACTCAAATTTCTTATTTTTCAATAGGTGATAATGAGTTGGGTTTTTTGGGATAACTCAATATCTAATCATATTTGAATCCACACATTTATTATATATAACAAATTCTTTGATTAGTTATGATATTCTTAGGTACACAAAACCTATATAATATCAATGAAAAGAAAAATATACTACAATATAAAAATCATTTGTTCAAGTGACCCTAGACTTTATAAAAATGAAAAATAATAAAATATTAGTATAATGTAAAAATATAAAAAATAAAGTATAAATTAACCAATTAAATATATCACATAAATATATAATACCTAATAATAATTTATTGTTTTTTAGGCATTTCATCTCTCTTGGAAATATTCTTGGAATGCTGATTTTTTCATTGTTTTTTAAAAATAATGTGAGTCTCTAAATAGAGTAAGCTAATAAATTACATATAAAAAAAATTTCAATATTAAATTTGAATACTAAAATTAAATTTTTATGAATGTGTATGAAAGAATATAATCAATGAGTGAAACTCACTCTCAAGTATACAAATACTAACTATATGAGCACTACAAATCTTTCAAAGGTAAAGATATCCCCAAAAAAGTATTTTAATTCGTATTTTAGTTTTAATAAATGATGATTATTATGATGTGTAGTAGACATAAAAGTGACTAAAAAATCCACAATATTACTATATCAAGGATTATTGATAATGATCATAAAAATTTTATCACTTGGATGTGATTCATGAAATGGTACGATATTCAGAATTTCGACCACTAATATATGTAAAATCTTACTCATGTGGTTGGATTATATTATATAGGACCCTATATTATCCTTTATTTCTATAAAAATCTCATTATGTAGCAACATATATCTTACAAGCCTTAATTTAACATATTTTTTCTTGAGTAAGAACCATAATGCTGTATAGTTAGAATAAATAGTTAATTTGTTACTAAAATATATAATTAAATATTATTAATATTAAAAACAATGGAATGAAAATCATTCTCTATTTTGGTATAATATGATTATTACATATACAATATCAATGAGTTATAATAAATAAAATTTTATCTTTCATCTATTATTATTTAAAAAACAACCTAACAGTATAGTCATGAGAATTGCATAATAATTTAAGTAGTAGGTCCTACCATGGCGTATGGATAATGGTGGTCTGATGAATATCCTCAATATCACATCATATAGCAACCTCTATGAATTTTTATAGTTGAAATATATTTATTGTTTATAAAAATTTCAGTTAAGGATAATGAAATATTGCTAATATTTCTTATAAACCTCTTGTAAAAATCCACATGAACTAAAAAGGACCACACATGTTGAATAATATTAGCATATTGTATGTAGGTAATTTTTCCATTTTTATATTTTTCAACTTCAATTTCATGTTTTGAAATCACATTCCCCAATTTTACTCCTTTCTAAACCATAAAATTAAATTTTCCATGTTAATGATAATGTTATTTTTAATGAAATTTAATAATAATTTATTAAAATTTGAGAGTCAATGATCATATGTTTTGATAAAAATAACTAATTTGTAAATAAATACCTCAAGGATGTCATCAATTAAATCTCAAAATATAATTATCATGTATATATGAAATGTAGCTAGAGCAATACACAATCTTGAAAACATTATCCTATGCTTGAAATTTTGAAATGGATAAGTCAAATATGTCATATATTATCCCTATACTAATAAGGGGGACTTGAAAATAACTAAAAATCTTTGCTATGAATTATAAATGTGTCATCCTTGTAAATCTCTCAAGTATTTCAATAATAAAAAGGGTAATAAAATGATCATTTCATGTGATTTTTTTATAATGTAGTCACATCATCCATTTACTTCTAATAATTAATGGAATGATTGTATTTTTATAATATTTAGGAAGAGTAAGATTGGATTTATTGGTAATTATATTCATGGGTCTGTTCCCAGTGTTTTCATATGTGTCGCCCCCTTTTGGTTATTTCAACATTGTGATGCGTATCCGAATTGAGATAATGAGAGTTTAACCTATCCCATAGAGGATATTATTTTCTAGTATAAGTCTTTAAAATTTATATAAATTTATGTTAGGTTAATGAAATAATCCCCAATAAAAAAACAGTTAATATTTAATGAAATTGATTGATCAACCATAAGGAATTTACAGGACCACTGTATATCGAAATTAAACTATCTCATATTTAATAAAAATGTTCTATTCTATATATTTTAATGTTTTATAGGAATATAGTAAATAATTTAATTCCATTAGGGGAAGTTTTGGGTATTTTTATAGATTTATTGTGCCTATGATATGGGCTTCCTACGTATCCATATGAAGGTAATCAAAACCTACATAGTTCATTGTTTATTAATGAGACACATCATAACTTTTAATGTCATATTTAAGGGTAAACTTGTATTTATTTTAGATATTGAATCTATAGAAAACAGTTTTCCTTTCATGGTCATGAATAGAAGACTATTTATAATTTATTTAATGTCATAAATAACTGATTACCTAGAACAGGTTCATATAAATGGTTTGGTGTGTGACTTACACATGAGTATTACTCTATAGTTTAACCTAATTGATGATTTTAGTTACGGTATTTTATTGAACCAACAGGGGTTTCTCAACTCAATGAATTTTTGTAAACCAAGAGGATTTTCTCAACCAGATCAATTTTAGGAACTATGAGGAGGATCTCAAATCAAAGAATTTTTGGAAATAAAGATGTGTCTCTTGACTCGAATAAAATTTGGGAGATAAAAGTAGTATATTTATTCAAGGTATTTGAAGGATCCATGAGGGGGATCTCAACTAATTACTTTAAATAAAACTAAAAAAAGAAACTTGAGTTAATTTATTTTTGGGATAAAGGTGGATACTATTGGTATAATGACCCAAATCTTGTTTCACTAAGCCAAAAATGTTCTCTGTGTGGCTCTAGAAGTTTCTTGTGGGTCAATGATGAAAGAGGAGGGACTAGGAAATGTATTCCATTATTGATCATTATTATTTATAGTGGAGTAGACACCAAATTATATTCCATTTTGATTTAGATATGCCAGAATTAAACTGGTAGGATCCTACTAACCAAGGTACACCTCCCTAGAAATCCCTTTAGGGTTATACATTGAACCGAATTGAAGGATTCTGGGTGACTGGGACACCCAAGTGAGTCCTTAAGGGTTGGTAAATATTCTAAATTAAAAAACCTGGTAGATAGAATAACATACCATTCTTTCATGGTGGATCTCTTCAAAAGATACCATTATCCCTATCTTAGGTTTAGGCTTGGTTTAAGTCATTTTTCAACCACTTATCATTTGATTTTATTCATAAACAACATATTGGACTATTTTAGAAGTTGTGGGTTGTTTAGTATTGTGTTTTGTTTTCTCGAGTGGTTCATGATCATTTATCATTTCCACTTTGTATCAAAATGGGATTTTGGGGGTCCTTTTATTTGTAAACGAGGCTTCAGAACCAAGCCTTATGCATTACAATTTTTAAATAACTTGTGAACCCATGTAGATCCCTATGTGTAGTCTTCGATGAAGAAGCGAACACACACACTTGTAATGAACATGGAAAATGTGTTGGATTTGGGGAGGTTGTGAACATGGGGATTCATCAGGGTGAATTGGTAGAAACTTGGTTGGGAACATGAATTATAGAGGTAAAATAATTGTACACATATTATTACATGTTTTTAAAATAAGTTTCAATTAAATACAACTAAAGGATTGATAGTTCTAGTGTATTGGGTAAACATGGTAATTAAAAAAACAACTTGAAAAAATAAAACTTACTTATTTTTATATCTATATTGAGATATAAATACCATTGATCTCTTAAAAATACATAGGATAACCTAGGGAATATATATTATAAAGGGGTGAGAAAAAAATCCCAATAAGGGAATAAACATTATTGAGAATCATAACATACCGATCAAAAGTAATATCAAGAAATATTAATGAAGAAATTATAATAAAAAATAATATAGAATCATAATATATTATCATGAGATAATAAGATAATATAGTCATATTAATGTTTCAAAAACATGTAACATTACATGAAAATAAATTAATACTAACATTGAAGACAACATCACATGGAGGGTAGAGTCCCATCATGGATTAGTTTCACTCCTTAATCCCATAAAAAATGTATCATGAGGGAAAAACAATACCTAATACATTGGAGTACTATATAGGAACACTCATAACAACATGTAAATAGTTATTTATTCAAAAAAGAAATCAATAATAAGTAATAAACATAATAATTAACCATGTAAGGATTTGGGTTGCAAAATCCTTCCTCATATCACAATCAAATGAGATTTCAAAAATAAGGCACTTGAGAAATGAACATAAGGAATGTATTACCCTATAAAAGAAAGAGAGAATAATATAAGAATATATGTGATAAATATATAAACATAGTTTAAAATCATTCCACAATATTAATATGATATATAATGTGTTTTAGAAAGAGAAGGGTCACAACCCTAAGAAAAATGGTGGTTTAAAGAGATTCCTTACCTTTTGTTCCAAAATTGTTATACAATTTCACTTAATATCATAGAAAATAAAATAAAATAATTTTTTTTATTTATAACCCTTTTCTTATATTGTTTATTTACTATAGTATTATTATATTCATTTATAACTATTTTAAGGAGATATAATGTTTAATTTGTTTGTTCTGAGGGCGTTCGTTTTATGGTCCCAATGGCGGATTACTTTTGGAAAATTGTTCAAGTTATTATCAAATAGTGATAAAACGTCATAAGTGAAATTAACTTTTATTATTATAATTATAGAAATAGAAATGGCCCCATTTATCCTTTTATATTCTCGAATTTGGATGGTTCATTTATTAAAGTTGTTAATGTTATTCTATTAGTTCATTTAGGTAGATTTAAAAACCTTCAAAAACTAAATTAATTTTTTTTAACTAAATGATAATTAAAATATTAAAAACTTTAAATAATTTATATTAAACTTACTAACATATAATTTAAATAGAATAATATTTTTATGACCATCCTTGAAGGTGTTGGAGTAAAATGAAGTGCGTTGTTTCGGGAGGCGGTGAACATACCTTATTGTAAAAAATATTTTCATTTTAAAATAAAATTACAGGAGGGTAGAATTTGACTATTACATAATAAAATATTATTATAATATATTTATGATATGTTATTAATCATTTTATGTTGGATGAGGGAGGAAATGATAAGCTAGTAAATGAAATGAAATTAAAAGAGGTAAATTCAAAATATTACATTTTATATGTTGTCTCCTAGAAATAATCATTAAGGAACATAAAATGTAATTTGGATGATTTTATAATAACTATGACGTAGGGTAGTTGATTTTGAAGAGAAATAAGTGGAAATTGACAAGCTTCAAGGTATATATGTACTAATGAAAAGGGGTATTATTTATATGGGGAGGAGAGGGGTGTTTTTTAATATAATAAACACTATTTTATTATTTTAGCTCAAAACTACAAATAATTTTTATTATTGGGATGATATAAATTATAATTATAATTTTATTTTGAAATAATTGGTGATTACATCATCTATTACTAAAAAATTCATGTATTTAGCCTATAATTCTAAATAGTGTATTTTATCGCATTCAACTATTCACAAAAATCCAACTGTTTTAAAAGAACGAAAAAATTTCACCCCTGCCATTTTTTAAAATGTAGATTTAAAAAATGGAATCCATTTTATGAAAATAACATTATAAATATGAGAAATATAATATTCAAATAAAATATTTATTTATTTTAAAATACAGATTTCAATTCTATAATCAATTTTATAACCCTTTTAAAAAATACGTAAGTTCTTATAAAATTATATTATCAATATAATTCAACATAATATTAATTTATTTTTCCATATTATAAATATAAAATTTCTGAAAATCATTATATTTCTTATAAAAAATGAAAATAAAACATATATGTTCATTAAAAATACAGACACTTATTTTATCATTCATAAAACTTTTATTTTCTTGAATCGTGATATAAATATGCCATATTTTCATTTTATAAGGTAAATAAATAACATTTTACCCCTACATAGGTGAGGATACTTTTCTAACAATACTGTTACTATTCATAATGTCATGACTACTATTCTAACAGTTAGATTACAATTCCACAACTCCGATTTATAAGGATCATATATGTTCCCTACATTTATAAATATCAAATATTTCATTAATTCTGTATTCACATCTAATTTTCTCTTAGGGTTATATTTTAATTTTTAAAATAAAAAATTCATTACTAATATTCTGCATCATTTATACAGCGTTTTTTAAGACTGTGATTATTCTAGGGGATTGTGCTCTGAGAATTTTCCTACTATTATTATCTTATTGTCTATTTTGGTCCCATTATAATACTATTGATTCTTATTGACATATTTATTCTCAAAATTAGATGTTCAAAATATTATATTAATTTTTTTTCATCTGGTTCATTTTTTTAAAAAAAATGTGGCGACATGAACTGGTTTCCCAACACATTCCCCAAAGGAATTTATTAATATAAAAAGAGTTTACAAAACAAGCTCGATGTGTAACATACTTAAACCAACATATAATTAGAGATTATAAAGCATAGAAAAAAATGGACACCAGCAGGGATGTGCCTCCATGACTAGCCCTTAAACTTCAGAAAGTATTAGATAGCATGAAAAGATTCTTTAGAGAAGCAAAGTTCTTTAAGATCCAACATGCCTCAAAATAAAATCATGAAGGATGAAAGTCCAAACTCAAGAAAAGGAATCTAAAAATAATCAGAAGTACTACATCCAAGAGATGAATCCAAATAGCATGTCAGTAAATTCATGCATTATACCCAACACCAACTGGAAATAGAGAAAGCAGCCAAACAATAATGGAGAAGGCAGACCAGGGCTTCCACAACAAATAAAATAGAGGTAGAATCGTCATAAACTATCAGCTTCTGTCTAGATTCCTGAAAGCATAAAGAAACCAGATCCAAAACTTATTGCCATGGAATACTCGTGAAATCAAAGTTTGGATCCTTATTGAATTCCTCAACAACTTTGTTAAACACACTCTTTCTTATATCAAGGTAATCTTGAGCAGTTATATCATCATTTTTATACTTCCTAAATGTATCTGTCTCATTTTACCCGAACCAGGAGTCAAGATCTTTGGGAAAATACAGATCATTATCATACTGGTAGGAATCCCTATATGCCGGGTCATTTTCATCAACTTCAATTGAAGAAGTGTCTGAATCAGAACAATCAGAGTTTTGTGAATATTCAGGCAGGGGCTCTATAGGAACTGGTTATGGAGGAACTTCAAGGGTAGAACTTTTGGCTCCAAATGATCTTGTGATGATGGTTCTTTCATAGCTGACATTGCCTCTATGTTTCTTAGTTTTCCTGGGGAGTGGAGTGATGAAACCATCTGAGTCCACAATAACTTTTTTAACTTTTTGATCATTTAGATGATAAGATTCCCCAACTTTAGGTATCATATCAACAACAACCCGGAGAGACTCCTCTGTATGCCTATCTTTATTAATCACATGACCCTCAGATTTTTCAACTTCCTTCATGGTTGGTTGGGTGGGATCACTTTTATCAGCATCAAGATGTTCTTGATGCTTGGTGACAGCAAGAACTTCATTGAAAAAGTATGAGAGTTGATCTCGAGATGTTTGAGAATTCAATTGTCCATTTACCCCATCACCTCTTTCCTTGAAAACACAAGCAAGGATTTTTTATTTATCCTTAACTACATGATCATCTTCTATGCTATCAAAATTAGAAGGTCTATCCATGTTTTCTTGATTATTTTTACACTGTTCTGTCCAACAGGTTTAAGGATTTTAAAAATAAAAATAGATTTTCCACAATTGCTTGTACAATGCCCTAATCTAAAGAATTTAGAGCAGTAGGAAGACAATCTTTCATAAATAACATCTTGTGAGAAGGAAAAGTCCACACTTTGAATCCAAATACTGGAGGGAAAAATCTGAGAAACATCTAACTCAATAAAAATCCTAGCAGTCGAGGGTCTTGAAAGCATTTTTGTTGCAAAATCCAAATTTAGAGGATTCCCAATAAGATTAGAAATAAGGAAAACGGCTTCTTGCTTGAACAGGTGAAGTGGTAACTCTAGGAAGCTAAACCAGATAGGAACAATAGGGGATTCAGTATAGGGATCAAAATCTGGAGTCCACTTAAGATCTGGTTCATGTGCATTACTAAATTTGAAATATTTATATAATCATAAGGGAGATTTCATTGATAAAATAATGGGTTGGTACATTATTCCCCTTAAGAAATTACACACATGAAATTTTGATTTAAATAATAGGTTAAAAATGTGATGGTAGTTCTACAACATTCATTACTATGTTTCCCAAGTGGCCTCCTCATATTTATGGTTTCACCATATTACATTCACTAGGTGAGTTGTCTTGTTGCATAAGACTCTATCTCTATATTCTAATATCCTCACTTCCTTATCCTAATAAAAGAGATAATTTTATAGTTATAACAAATATAAATTTAGTACAGGTGAGGGATATCATATATAATTCCTCAATAGGGATACATAAAATACATCACGTACTTGAGGATGGATTATTGGGGGAGCTATTCAATAAGCCATGGCTCTAATGAAATCTTGAATCTCAAAAGATATGAGGTTTATAGGACTTAGCCCTCCATCTTTACCAAATCTCATGAACCTCTTACCCATAGATAGATGGAGGAATAATTTATCTCTAACCTGAAATCCCATTTTCCATCCCTGATTATCCATATAGATCTTTTCTCAACTCTGAGAATCCCAAATGTGACGTTGAATAGTCTTAACATTTTCTATAATTACTTTGACCATTTCTAGAACCTGCATCATATGTTCTCCACCATTACCCTAAAATATTGGTTTTCTATATCTCTTTCCATAAATGGATTTCTATTGATCCATTTAGATTATTTAATAAAAATATATTTTTATATGAGAACTCAAATAGAAGAAAATGTTGATATCATCCGCATTTAGAGTCCATTAAGCATTGTATCAATATATATTATTGTGTTTAGATAGTCCACTCAGATTGGAAATCAGTTTGTGGTTGATAAATTGAACTAAAGCTCAACTATGTGTTTAGAGTATGTTGGAGACTCATATATAACATGGTGGTAAATCTATGATATCAATAATATATAGTTTATAGAGGTGTTTCATTTAGTCTCACAAATTCTCTAATTTATATCATTTCAAGTTGATCATGTTATATGTCCAATTTAATTTCAGTGAAGTGACATATCTTTCTATGATGATCCACCAAAAACCAAACAATAGTATATCCAATTTAAGTCTTTGAAAGAAAAGTGAAAAAATCTATAGGGATGTTTTTCCAATTCCATATAGGTTTGGGTAATGGTTGCATCGTACCCTTATAATTTTTCATTTTATTCTTCACCTATTGACATACCAGGATTTTTTATGTATATTCTAAGATCTCCATTTTCATATTATCTAACCAATTGTGATCTAGTAGATCTCAATACATCTTCATGATCCTTGGGTGGATAGAGCATATCAAGACCAATGAATCATTCAATAACTGCATATTTTTCTTATAATTTTATGGTACACGTATTCATTACCCAAATTCAAAATCCCCTACTTCATGAAATTTGAAATATGAGGATTTAATTTTCTTACAACTTATACCTTTTTTTGTATTTCCACATCATTTATTTAAGAAGCCATTATCTTCTCTAGAAGGAATGGTTGAGAAATAATTTTCGAAAGTAATGATGATGTTCCTTCATTTATAATTCCCATATCCATCCTATGAGAGACTAATAAGATTGAATCCTTCCAAATTCTCATCAATGATAACATTGGTAGATATGTTGTACTTAGAGAATCTGTCACATTATTTTCTTTACCAGGGTGGTAAAGGATTAAGCAGTGACAACCCTTTATTATATCTAACAAACAGAACCAGATAATATTATTCTCCTTGTATGGGAATATATATTTGAGGATTTTATGATCCATTTATATTTCAAAATTTCCCTCAAATAGATAATTTTGATATATATTCAATGTAAATATCACTATTACCAACTTTTGATCATGCATTATATTGTTATACTCATGAAATTTTAACATTATTGAATTTTAGGATATAACTTTTTCATTTTTCATTAATACACACCCTAAACCCTTCTTACAAGAATCCCATTATACCAAAAAACATTCCACACTTGAGGGATGTGTGAGTACTGAAGTAATGAGAAGCCCCTTTTTCAATCCCCTGATGTTTTGTTGACAATCATTTGTCTAGAAAAACATTATTCCATTTCAATTCATCTTGGTTAGCAAATTTGATAATCATGAGAGGCTTCTTAAAAATCATTGGTAATAACTAGATAGTCAAAGGAATCTATAGATCTCTATTATATATGTTAGTCTGGACCACTCATCAATTGACTATATGTTATAAGGGTCAATACATATCCCTTTATTGGTGATAAAATTCATAAAGAAAGATTATATCTGTATACAAAAATCACATTTACTAAAATTTTCATATATATTCTCCTTTCAAAAATAAATTACCGCAATATTAAAATTCTACTCATATTCCTCCTTAATTTTTGATTATATCAATATTCCATCTATAAATAATACCAAAAATTTGATGTGGTAATTTCTAAAGAATCTATTCATTAAATCTATAAAGATATATGGTGCATTTTTTAGTCCAAAGGGCTTCACATTGAAATCATGGTTTCCATATATAGAAACACAAATATTTCATACATAAATATAAAATATTAATAGATTAATACTCATTACATAAAAAAATGATCCACAATTGAATATTATAGGTTTAGCTCCTTGTTAAAAGTTGACACATAAATCATTGGTTCATAAAGGATATATATCATCTCCCATAATGTTCTTCATAAAATACACCCATCATAGACATATCAGTTCTAAAAATATTCTTCATAACCTAGGGAATGGAAACATAATAAAATATGATCTTAGATTTTTAGTACAGGCAAACAAGGGAGATATTAATGTTCACAAAAGCATGACATGAAAAAATGTGTGTGAGATCATGATATTAACATTTTAATTACACACACTAATATAATATATCATAATCATGAGTCATGGGAAAAATCCTAGAAATTCCTAAGAAATGAATAATAAAATAATCAAATAACATAAACAATGGGATCATAAAATTGAATGAGACATGGAATGTTATCATACAAAAAAACCTTATAACTTTGTGAACATGTATAAATAGACAGAACATCACTCATTAAGTTAAGGACATGAAATTAGGCCATTATAAAACATATATACATGAATAAAGATCCACACATGATCTTATAGAGATGGAATCAAGTTACATACATAAACATATGGATTATAAAACAACTTCAACACATAAGCTTATGAACATGAAATCTAGGTCAACATATAAAATTGTGAACATTAAATTAGGTTCACGTATAACATATTTACATCCTTAGATATCCATATTTATCCAATGTATTAGAGGGATATATAGGTATCACTTGTCACATAAATAAAATTATACATATGTTTTCCACATTATCATAAAACATTCATCATCTTAGAACCAATGAAAAGAATTAGATTTTATAAAAATTTCAACATCGTATAATCTGTGGAATGTTAAAATGAGATTCATAAATATATTTTCATCATAAACATAAAAAATGAAGAGAATTAATAAGGATGGAATCATTGAATTATAACCCCATTAAAACATAATTACCATTAAAGTATGTCATAATAGATGGAAAACTATTTTAAAATATCCTTTGGAACATTTATTAAGGAAAATAGCCTTTCCATTTTGAAAACACTTCTTTAAAATATAAAAATTTATAAAATATTATAGAAAATAATTTCATGGAAAATATCCATGGGAAATTTTAATAAAATATTCAATGTATTTAACTATCATAATGCTGGTGAATTATATTCATGACATATAATTTATAAAAATCTTTATTTCATACTTTTGTAATAACTAAAAAAGTACATCAATTAGAAAATGATAAGAATATTAATTTAAGAACCATTTGAAATAAGTAAAAATGGGGAAAAATAAATTTTAAAAATAATATGATAATATTAAATAATTTTTTTTATTGATCTTGGATATATAATAAAAAAATTCGATCGAATAGAGAAATGAACTCGATTTTCTTAAAAACATATTTTCTATTTGTTGAGAATTAATGTGATTAAAATGAATAGGAACATGTATTTTTAATAAACAAATAGGATAATAAAAATCATTTTTTCAATGATATTTATATCATAATATATCATCATTTTAATCATTGTGAAAAAAAACCTAATAAATAGTGAGATTATGACATAAAACCATTACCATTTTGGTTAATTCTGAATCATAGTCCCCATAAATGAAAGAACCATAGATGTAGATTTATATCCAATAATTTTGATTAAATTAATCATGAAATACATTAATTTTGGTGTATAAAACACAAAAATAAGCAAGTGGTGTATAGGGCATCTTTCCAAAAAAAGATGAAAATAGCTTACATCTAGATCGAATTTCTTTAAAAGTTCTTTAACCTTTTATTCTCTTAAAAAACCCTTTATATCTAACATTAAAGATCAAAGAAAATGTCTTTTGGGAGGAAAATAACATATATAATGTATATAATGAATTTTATAAGGGATCTTGGTAGGGTATGGTTGAGCTAGAAGGGTCAAAGTTGTGTGAAAAAGAGAAAGGAGGGGTTCCCTTTTATAATTGAGAGGAGAGACACGTTTTGAATTTCTTAAAATATTAAATGAATATTAATTAATTTTGATATCTAAATGAATATAAATTGGAAATATTAGAATATAAGATAATTATGAGTCTAAATACTCTCAGGATATAAAATTTGGACATGATTGGATCAAATTTTTACCCTTATTTTTTTTGTTTTAACCCTTCATGGTCCCTTTTAACAATTACATTTAAATTAAAGTTTTCTACCCATTAAGGGTTTATAATATAACTATAAAATTAAAAAAGACTCATCAATGGACTGTGGAGGGTGTTTTCAAAGAAATCACATTAATTTTGGGAAGTCATATATTTTTATGAATTTTTTATCATTTAATTAAAAGTTATTTATTATAAAATGTATTTAATGTAATTTTTAACACCATTCATTTAATTTGACATTAAATACATCAATAAAAATGATGAATTAGAATATAATGTTCCATAACATCCTTAATAAAAAACATAGATATATAAAACTCATGGGGAACATTAAATCATTAAAATTATATTGCTTTTAATATTATCAATATCATTTATTTTATTTTTATATTAATTAAATAATTAATGGATTTGAGTTTCACAATATTTTAAGGTAATTATAAAATTTATAAAAAATATAAATATGTATCTATCATGAAAATAAATACAATAATCTGAAAACATAAATTTATATTCATTTATAAATTTCTTTTTTATCTTTATGTGGACATATAAGATATATTTAAAACTACGAGAGTGACATTTTTTAACTTTCTTTGCTTTAAACATTAAAGGTTTCATTTTCAGGGAGAAATATCCATTAAATGGATATATTTAGAGCTTAATATCAAAAGTGTGGAATTATATCCATACAATATTAATTATTATGAAAACAATATACTTCTTACATATTTTTAACCAAGATTAACCTTATTTAGCATTTATAGAGGTGATAAATTTTACTATAGTTAATGTTCATAATGTCTAAATATAAAATAGAATCATTTTAAAATTATGAACCTTATAATTCCAAATATGGAATAAATTTTATAAAATTAAATAACTATAAGAAGACAAAATTAATTCTAAAATATGTACGCATAATTCAATGAAATATATTTTCAGAAAATTATAATTTTTCTGAAAAAAATTATTTCTATGCATAAAAACGTTTTTATAAAAAAATAAATAATAAAATTGTAAAAAATAAAAAATATTGGATGTTAAAAATATAATATAAATAATCTTAGATCTAAAACATTATAAAATAAATGTAAATTTGAAAATATGATAAAAAAAATACAATTTTGGATAAAAATTAGTATTTTTCATTATTCACCTAAAATGCAATATTTTTAGAAAGAATAAAAAAATTAAATCTAAGATAATTTGGATATTATTATTTAAAAGTTGATTTTTAGTAATATAAAACTTCTATACTTTTAAAAAATTAATTATAATAATTTTTCACATAAAGGAAATAAAAAGCATTTCTTAAAAAACGTATTTCTGAAGTATAAAATTGATTTACTCAAAATTGGGTACTCATTTACTAATAATTAATAAATGATTTTTCCTTGATTAGATTCTTGATATAATTTTTATAATTTATGTAATTCTATTTATACCTACTAATTTAATAACTAGTTTATAACAAATATATTTATATAATAATATTTTGGTATTTTTTTGGATCGTTGTTCCATGTCATAAAAGTTATTAAAAATAATGTTATTTCAAAATATTATGGTATTACACTATACCTCATTATAATGGTTGTACTGGAAATATATTCCTTTTCCACCTATAATTGGTGATATCTCAACTGAAGTTCTGCCTTAGAGAAGTATTGGGACCCATAAAATTGATTAAATAACCCATCTATCTTTGGTTGGGGATACTAGTTCTTTATTTTGATTTTTTTAATATCATGATAGTCAATGAAGAGTTGCATTGAACCATACATATTCTTAGTGAATAGGAACTATACAACCCATGGTGAAACACTCATGCATATAAAACTCTTTTCTAGATTCTCTTGTAATTGCTTCTTCAGTTCTTCTAACTCAATGGTTGAAATTCTATAAAGAGTATTTAATATGGGCATACAAATTTGTATAATTTCATATCACAACTCAACAACATAGTCAGGAAGAACACTATGATTGTTTTCATGGAATACATAATTGTATTCCCCCTTACTGGGCATGTATTCAAGAAATAATTTCTCTTTTTATCAATAATTTGGGCTAGATATG
This sequence comes from Viscum album, assembly GCA_963277665.1. Classification (NCBI taxonomy): domain Eukaryota; kingdom Viridiplantae; phylum Streptophyta; class Magnoliopsida; order Santalales; family Viscaceae; genus Viscum; species Viscum album. Next base: position 1,410,815,285 of record OY728133.1, on the reverse strand, counting down.
ATTGTTCATTACCAATAATACCCAAAATTGAGTAAAAGATTCCAAAGGATATTAATCCTCCTCCTTACACTGGAAAAAAATCATATGGGAACTGAGGATGTGAAGAGTTATATACATCTCTTGATTATTGATGTTGGATTTATATAAAGATGAAAATCCCTTGACAAATATATAATCAAACTCTCCTAAAAGATGTAAAAAAATTATAGGAGGTTCAGTAAATTTTTTTTGCAGAGGTGGAGTTACATATTTGGGATGAATTTTTTTTCTCATATATAAATCAACCCCTATGCTTTGACATAGTGTTTTAATATATCTACAAGAAATGAAGGATATGAAATAATGTGTAGAACCCGAATAAAATAGTATGTTCAATATTTCTGAATGAATAATCAACATACCTATCACTGCATCACTTTTGAGATCCATGTAAACAATAGTAGATGCATATACCCTTCATTTCTCTATATAACTTAGGGGTTGTTTTCATTTATTGTTTCTAAAAACAATTGGATTATGGAAATGGTTTTCATAATGGCCATCTTCCTTGTAGTTTAAACACTATACCAGATGTCGAGTGTTGAAATGAAAATTCTTTTCCTCTATCATATTAGTGGGTATTTTATATCCCTTTAGCACGAATTATCATAATGGACCTATTTTCTATATTTTATGTATCTTCTGGTACCCTTGGTATATTTTCATTGATTCATCTTCCTATTTTTGTGCCACAATGAATTTTGGTTTTTCTTTCCATCTTAAGATTTATCCATAGGTTCTCCTAAATTGAACTCAATTTTATTGTTTTTATCTCCATACCAATGACAACAATGAGAGTAACTTATCTCCATCTCAACCATAATGGAACAATGTAATATAATTTCATATCTTCCAAAGTCTCAAATCAATAAATATTTTCATAGGATCTACTTTAATCCTCTAAATAAATTGTCCACCTTACTTTAGTTATCGAGGAAAATTATGATGTCGTACTGTGAAAGCGTTGTGAATTTTACATCATACATCCCAATAGACTCATTTTCCTTATGCTTCACTCAATGTAACTCCCTCTCCATTTAATTATAGATTTTTTTGTAAATATTTATTGAAATTTTTTTTCTTTAATCTTTCCTATTCTATGCATTCAATGTTCTCTTTGGAATTTATATTCTTGATTACTACCACCACATATCAGATTCCCCTCAATAATGATAAAAAATAGAATAAATTTCAATACTTTTGATATTTTGAGGATGTATAATATCTTCTCAATAGAGTTAATCCATTTTTATACAATGAAGGGATAAATAGTTCCACTAATGGTAGGAGTCATTTTTCATAAAAAAGACTCAACCACATCTTTCTCTTTCCTAGGAGGAGGAGGATGTTCCACATGATTAAAGTTATTGTTTATATCATGTGTCAAATTACACATTAAACCATGCAATTAAATTATCCTAATCCCTTAAGGTCATAAATATCATTAGAGTAATCATCATATTGCCTACCACATTGGTTTTTGGCACATTTCTTCATATTTCTACCATTAACTAAAAAATGGACGGGATTACTCATACTAAAAAATATATAAAATGGAAAATTTGATGTTATAAGAAATAAATGACATGTATATGATAAATTATGAGTCTCTTAGTTTTAATCTAGGTTGTCCATGGGTTTTCACAATTATGTTCCCAAAAGAAAAAATAAATTTTATTTATTTATAATGTTTCACAATGAGTGTATGAATTTTACAAAGCATATCCCTAGAAGAGCCAAACCATGAGTACAATAAGTTATATTTTTAATTCACTAGATATAGATCCAGTTAACACCAAATGTTCAAATTTTAGGTTTATTTTCCCAAGGTAAAAATGTTTCATATCAACCTTTAATTGTATTATCTATATAGGGTTTCAATTTAATAGTAACAACTCCTTATAAATATCAAAAAAAATATGTATATTCTCCACTAATTAGATATATTCCTCGAGTTCTTAGTTACATATTATTTTCCTAATACCCCATGAAACAAGACTATCCTATAATTCCAACTATATAAACCCATGCCTTTTACAGATATTATTACATTTTTTAACATAAATATCCATAAATACAACCAAATTATTGAAAGGTCTATTGCATATATAATTTTAGGTACTTAAATCAACAGGATGAAACTAAAATAAAAATTCTTAATTTTAAGCTCCATATTGGGGTCCTATATAACATTTAACTCCATGAATGGAATATGATGACTAAGAGAATACATAAAATAAGGAGGTGATAGATAAATCTTGGTAATGCAGTTTACATGACTGAGAAGCATAACATATCAATAAAAATGTACACAACGATATATTGAAGAAGTATAGATCATAAATAATTATATAGAACCATAACACAAAGTAAAAAATATCATAAGAACATGATATCCTAGGAATGTGGTGGAAACACATAAGATGTCATAAAACCACATCAATTATAACCACTCCTCCTCCTCTAATGGCTTTAAGGCCTTCATTTTTTATAGATTTTGATAATCCACCTTTCAATGGGTGAGGTGGAACCCTTACAAATCCCATAAGCATAAGATTTTAAAAGGCCCATAGGAATTAGAGGAATTCATTTCCTGCAGGCTTCAAACATTGCATACATCCCTGACTAACTACTTGGAACTTCTCCTCCCTAGCATCTTCATCATGAAATCAGCTCTCCACCTTCACATGAATGTTCGGCTAGGATTTTCTGTGCATTCACAGACTTGTCCTAATTGCATGTGCCATACCCTCTCATTATTGAAATCTGGTTATCTTCTACTATGGGGAATTATCCTTGCTCCTCCTTCTTCTGATGTTTGTTCCTTGTAGGTTTTCTGGTTTGCATCTGCACTTATGGTGGCCTGAAGGCCTAGAGGTGGCCCGAAGGCCTTACTGACCAAAAGGCCTAGGTGGCCCAAAGGCCTTAAAGGACTCGGGGACCAAATTGGAGGCCCAAAGGCCCAAACGAGGGAATATTCCCAGCTGCCAGAGTGCCAAATAGTGCCTTCTATAGTTCCCGCTACAGTACCTGCAACAGTTCTGCATAGTTCCTGCTACAGTTCCTGCCATAGTACTGCTACAGTACCTTCTACAGTACTACTACGGTGTTTCTACAGTCCCCTTGGAAATTAGCCACTGCTTGGATTTGATCCCAGGTCTCTTGGATGCACTTAAAGAGTCCTCACTAACTGGGCTGAGGCTCATGTGCTCTAGTCTAACCACTGATACAAAACATGATGTACAAAATCCCATAATGGATTATGTTCACTCACTAATGAAATACATAATGTATCATGAAGCAAATCCAAATGAATTGGAATTTTTTTTGGGAAACCTATAATAAAATGTAAATTATTATTTGTTCCAGAAACAAAATAAATTATAATTTATAGACATTCAAAATACCCATGGAATGAAATGGGTTGGAAAATCTTGCCTCATATCATTACAAAGGATATTTTGTAATGAAAACATTTGAAAAATGAACTTGGGGATTGAATTACCCCATCAAAAAAATGTAGAATAATAAAGGTATATATTTGATAGGAAAATTTAAATAATTTAGAATCATTAAATAATAGTAAAAATTGATAAAAAATTTGTTATAGAGGGAATGGTCATAACCCTATGAAAAACAGTGGATCAGAGAGATCCCCTAACTTATGTTTCAAAATTGATATACACATGCACATATCATCATTTAAAATAAAATTAAATTAATTAAATACTAAATTTATAAAAAATTTAATAAAAATTTTATTTAATATAATATTATTAAGATCATTTATAACCATTTTAATAAGATATATTGTTTATTTTCATTGTTCTGAGGGTGTTTGTTTCATGGTTTTAAGGTCTGATCACTTGTGTAAAATTATTTATGTTATTGTAAAATGTGACAAAAAATATATAATTAAAATGAAATGGTATTCATACACTTATATAAATAAAATTAGTCCCAAATATCCTTTTATGTTATAACATAGGTAGTTTTCTGTTAGTTAAAAAAATAATGTTATTCGATTAGTTCATTTAGATGGATTTACTTACCATCAAGAACTAAATTCATCTTTTTATTTAAATGATGATTAAAAAATTAATGAAATTTAAATAAGTTATATTAGAGTTATTATAATATAATTTAACCATAATAATGTTCTTCTAACTAGAATTTAAGGATGTTTAGATAAATGAAGGGCATTGTTTAAGGAGGTGGTGAACTAACCATATTGTAAACTAAATATTCATTTTATAATCTATCTAACTAGGGTAGAAAATGGATATAGCATAAAACAATAATAGTGTATTTATTATAATGTAGTCATAATGTCATGTTTGATGATGGAGGTGAGTATAAGGTAGATGAAGAAATTAATTTTAAAGATGTAAATTGTAAATATTTTCACTTAAATGTTGTATCCTTGAAATACTCCTTATGAAAACATGAAATGGTCTTTAGATGACACCAGTAAAACAAGTATGTTGGGGATAGGATTATGAATATAAATGGGATGAAATTTTATAATATCCAAGGCTTATCTGTTATGTACGTAAGGGGAGGTGAGGAGTAGTATTTATAATGGGATGTGATTAGTGTTTTTGAATATTGTATTCATTAGTTTTTTATTTTGGCTCAAGACTACCAACAATATTGATTTTTATGAATATATAAAAAACATTCATGTTATTTTTAACTAATGTGTGATTATATCATCTGTGAATCAAATATTCATGTATTTATCTTGTAATATAATATACAGTATTTTACCGTATTTTACTATTCATAAAAAATCAACAATTTTAGAGAAATACAAAAAATCCACCCCTAACAATTTTAACAAATATATTTTAAAAATAAAATCCATTTTATTAAAATAATTTTATAAATATGATAAATTTATTATATAAATAAAATCCTCATTTATTTTAAAATAACCAATTTTAATATTATAATCAAATTTATAACCCTTTAAAATTTAGTTTAGGGATCATAAAATTATATTACCATTATAATAAAAAATAATATTAATTTATAATTCAATTATATGAAATTAATATTTATTTTCAATCATTATATTACCAATAAATATTATTAAAAAACATGTATGTTTTACAAAAATACAAACACTCATTTTATCATTTTTATAAATGTTATTTTCATGACCCCCTCCCTCCAAAGATATCATAATTGGGGGTGAGAGATAACTACCCCTAAGTCCCACGTCTAGTAGAAAATTGAATGGTGAATAGAATTGAAGGTATACAATCTCATAAATGGGAGGCATTACCCTCTATAATAATATTTGATTGGGGGATATAATGAATCAACCTTAATAAAATACTTGATATATATATATATATATTAAATCCAAAACCACCCAACAATAGATATTTAAATAATAATGATACATATAGATGTCCCCAATTTAAATACAAAAAATAAATAAAGCTAGAGTAGTGACAGAACATCCCAAATGTCTGAGCTAGTGATGTCCAACATAGTCCATGAAGTCCCCCTAGAATATTGAAAATATTTTTATATATGTAAGGTCAGAATACATAAAAACATATTTAGGAAGAAAAATTCTCTCATTCATATATAAATATAGCAAACTAAATCACTCATGTGAAAAAGAGAAAAACCAAACAGAACCTACACAGGTATACTTACCAAAACTCTAACCTCACAAAGGTTATCTCACAAAAATAACGCATCCAAATATAATAATACAATATGATGAATATTGATTAAGGGTACCCTAAACCACTTTACCACTTAATCTCCTCTCTCAAACACTAATTTCATATCTCCAAGCTCCCCCACTACTTCCAAAAAACATTATAACTCATCACTTGACATCCTGGTTGTAGAATCCTGGTCTATCACATCACATTTCATAAAAAGGGTTGTAGGGAATCATGAATGTGAAGTACATCAACCTAGTTACCTCTTCCTATCAGAAATTTCCTCCAATGTAAGCCATACCACAACATATCACCTAAAATCACATGGGCTATCCATCTTCTCTCATCAACACTTGACTGTGGAACTTTTGACTTCTGGGCATCACAACCAATGCATGACCTTCTTATCTCCAAGAAGAGGGAGTGGAGAATAGTGGGTATACATCCATCCATCCTCCCACTAGGATGTTGAAAAAACAACCCATGCATGACTATGTTCGCATTGGAACATAGTTCTCAATGAGGGTGGGGTGCCAAAAGAATTTAAATGAATATAAAGGGTATATACATATAGAGTTATAGAACACAATCCCCATCACAATGGTTCCAAAAGGCACAACAATTCTCAAAAGAACCTTCACTTACACCACCAACACTAAAAAAACCTCCTATAATAGAAACACAATCCACAGTTAATATTTAAATTTTTAATTCTCTTTAATATATATTCTCCATTTTTTATTAGCATCTCATTTTATTGATACAATCACATTTAATTTATGTATTATTTTTTTATGTCCCATATAATATCATTATCATGTATTTAATTCCATTTATACTAGAGAAATTAGAGTAACCAACCACCATCGAAACACTTCCACAAAACCACACCATCACCACCATCGAAATCCCATTGCATACGACATCCATTGTTCCCACAACCATCACAACATAGCCATCACCCATGCACCCCATCAACAAACCCAATCCATAACACACAACACCATACAGAAGCATATTATAACACGTTGATAGAGTTTTCTAGATCAGGCCTTGGGGATTTGATTAAATTCCACTTATTTATGTATTGGTGTTATCACACAAGCCATAAGATCCTAGAGAATCCAATTCATTACCCAATTATACAGAATTATCCAATTATATTTTCATGTGAAAAGTACATTTATTTACCTGATTATCTTGTTTGAGAACAGAGGGAAAACTTGGGTATCTAGGTGGGTGGACGTGTACTAGTATGCTAGTGAATCTGTGGGGTTTATCCTCAATTCCACTTAATAGGATTGATGCTAAAGACTCTAACAAAACAATTATGATGATTATTTGGGACCAATAGGTTATGGGTATGTTACCTACTAGTGGATCATTCATGAGAACAAATATTTGTGATGGTTATTCTCACTGAGATACGAGGTATCAGGGACCCACAACGAGCTTATGCCTAGGGGTTATTTCATATTGCTTATTCTCATTAGATACTTTATAATTAATTTTGGAATATATATATTTTTCTACAAAATTAAATAGCTTTGGAATTTATATTAAAAGTGTGGATTCCTAAAATTAGCCCACTTGAAAATTGTTTTAATTTTTAAGTTTCATCTTCTAGAAACTGTAACTAGCATTTTCTATTTACAAAAACTTTCAAGATTTCCGTCTTTGAATGTTTATCACATGGAATCTCTTAGTGGTTGTATCTTACAGGTCATTTTATCACAACCTACTTATGTCCTTATATGTAATAATACTTGGTTATTTTTTTTGTCACAGGTTGGATACAATTTTTTAGTTCCAGTGGTTTGGGTTTCTAGAGGTTCCTTATTGGTGAAGTCTTGTGGAGATGGCTTGAGAGTGGTTCCCTTTACCTTGAGGGTTATTAATCTATTTTCTTTTGTTTTTGTACCTTTTTAATATAATTTTTTTGGTTGTTTTAAAATATGTAATTCAGTTATGAATTTTTGGTAAAATATTGTTTGGTTTGAAAAATCTAGATTTATTTTATTAGATTCTTTTGTTGTTTTATGTTTATAAACTCTGGTAAATCATTCCCAATTCTCATTTTTTGATAATCGATAAATTGTGCTAGCCTGTGGGGATCGGTAACTCCCCTCTGGACTTGTCATGGGATGGGTTAGTTCCGGTTTTGGCGGTGACCAGATTCGGTTCGTGACAAAATGGTTTCAAAGGGGGTTCACTCTCTTTGGGTCATATTATTTGGGGAACAGTCAAGATATTCGAGAGTTAGAATTTTTGGGACATAACATTCTGTTTTGGATTATTTTTGCTGATAACCACACCTCATGATGGGATTCATGTCGCTAGGGGAATTTGAGACTTTTATTAGTCCTTTGGTTTTCTTGGTTTGATGATGATTAATGGAAATCAAAAGAGAGTTGGGTTAAAGGTCTCAGTGTGCTCATAGGGTCTGGAAAGCCAAGTGGAGAAAGGGATATTTCCCAAGAACAATCTATATGATGGTGATGTGATTGGAATATGTCCTCCAATAGTACTTCCTAGTCACCCACCGAAACTTGTTTCCTCTCGCATTGTCTTGTGTTCTTTAGTTTTGAAATCTTGGATATTTGATTTTAAAGTGACTTAGTTTAAGGAAGAATAATGTTTTTGTGAAATTATTATCTAATAAAGTGGGAATGGTTATATTTTTTCAAATAGAGAACTGAATTTTCCGAATTGTATTGGAATGGAAAATGTTTTGTTTTCACCTCCTTTGAAAGCATGAACTATATCAAGGTTGGTTTTGAAAAAGTGTTTCCAATATATTTTTCTAAAATATTGAAAGGTGTTTCAATGGGATGAGATGTTTTGAAATTGATGTGAATATTGTGAAAGTGAGTTTTCATTATAATGATTGTGCCTTTCTGAAAAGTTTTTTTAATGCGGTAATTTGGGTTCAATTTCGTGGTTTGCGGTCTTGAGAAAAGGGAAGTATTGGTTGATTATTTTGGTTTTGAAAAGTGGAATGAGTGTTTGTAATAACCCTTTGTATTTTCATGAGATACCACATAGATGGGGTTATATGGGATGATATATGGTTAATGGAACGACTATATGGGTTTCGGGATGCTTATGAGGAGGGTGCTCGGTGTGGAGTAGAAACATGCATGTGTGAGACCCATAGGGTACCATTGGTGGATATGCTAACCGCTGAACCGTTTCTTTTTAAAAAGATGATTAAAAAAATAGATTTCTTGATGAATAATATTATATGGTGTGCATTTTGAGTTTTTGAAAATGTTGATGTTGTTGTATGTTTTGAGTCCAAGAACCCCTCATATTTGAACTATGTTTTTGGACTGTGTTCGGTCGGTAAGATGCGTTGAAGGGCCTGTTAGTGGTCCCTTCTGAGAAATGTTTTGGGATGCCTTTATAGTGGTTCCATTCATGTGTTTGGGTCTACTTTGTGGAGTGTCTTGACCAATGTACCATCTTGGTTGGGTCCTTAGTATCAATATTTGGATAAGGTACACCCCACTAAGGGTTAGTCCACGACTAAAGTGAAACCCAGATTGTTTCTCCATTGGAAAATCCTCTAGTTGATCAATATAAGGAATCTTTTTTTGAGCTCTGTATATTAAGTCTACACCATTGCCTTTATTGGTTTTTTTAATCCTCTTATAGAAGAAGAGTGCACGTTGATGGTTGAAAAAGACCTTAGTTTATTAAGATACATTATTCATCAAATTTGGAAGTGGATCGAGGTTTTTAGTATGGATGAGTTTCTCAATGGTGTCTAAGAGGGCCTCTAGGTTCTTCAATGTTTTTTGAAGCATGAGTTAATGTTAAACAACTAGTGTGGAAAATATGGCCACGATAGAATATGGTGGGCACTTTATAGAATTTTTTGTTGTTTGGATATGCTATATAAGGTCCCTCTCCATGAATTTTTTATATCAGTCATAACGGTCATGTTAGGTGATTCCTTGTGATGTCATGTGCTCTATTAATCGTAAATGTGAAAGTCGTTCAATAATCTTAGAGTCTCTATTATGTTGGGAGAATGTATCCCTTGGATAAACATAAAAATATTAAATTTTAGAGGATAGTGAGTACATGTGTTATTTACTTATTTTTTTCTCAACTGAACAAATAAGGTGTGATATGTGTGAAACTTTTACGACCTTGTTTCAGTGAAATATCAGGTCTGGGTATTGTGAGTTTGGAATGTGTTATGTCTTGGAAAACATATTGAGGATTTCAGTGTAGTTTTTGGTTAAAACAATGGAATAATTCTCATTATAGGGGTTTCCAAAGCCTAATTGTGAGGCTGAAGATGATTGAATCATTCAGCTCCAGCCATAGGTCTTAGAGGGAAGCTGGATCATAGTTAGGGGAAATCCCAGGGTCATTTAAACAATTGTACAAAGTCCTATCCATAGTATGTAAGATGGGAAAAGTTCAAACCTCTGGGGTCTTAATGGTTGAGCACATATTTTGTGCCTGATTAGTGGTGGTCATGTTCTAGGAATCCATTCAGAAATAATGATCCCCATGGTTAGTGCATGGTTTCCAAAACCATGCAGACTAGCCGTGCGACAAACCCTACCTTTTAAATTTTGGGGTATTTTTTTGCATTCCCCTACTGGTTGTTAATATAGTTTGATATTATGGTTGGGATACCCAATATGGGTCTCATGTGTGGTATTTTGGAAATGTCTAATGGTAGTCTACCCCATTGTACTGGGAGTCCGTTCGGGCCTCCCCCAGTTAGTGTCCTGATTCTGTCTCGGGAAATTTTGAGTTGTCCCTTATGGTGGGGAACCCATTTGTGTCTCCCCATACTAGTAACTCAGATTGGTCCTTGGTCATGGATTGGTAGTAGGTAGTCTTTTTTGGAGCTATCTAACTACCTACACCTTCCTTGGGTAAATGTGGGGTGGGGAGAATTCCCAATGGTCTGGTTAAAGCAAGGAAAGTGTAACATTATTCGTTTGGGTAAATTGTTGGAATCTTGTTTGGATAGTGTTTGAGGAGTTTTATTTTGGGATAAAATATGAATATACTTTATTGTTTCATGAAAGTTGAGTATTTTTGGTTTATGAGAGAATTCCCTCCTTAATTGATCATTGGATGTGTTTTGGCCTTTGGGGGTGAAACATAGCAAGAGAGTACCTCTCGGTATTTCAGTAGGGTTTGGTTGTTTTTTAGACTTGATATGGCTTTATAAGGACAAAAAGTTTTCTTGGTGGGGATAATTTTCACATACATGACATATTTTAAAGGTAGATATAATTTAATTACCATTCATGCTTTGTTTTGTGGGTTTCCCAAGCATTTAGGGAGGAATGGGTGAGTTTTCAAGAATTGGTCCAAATCATGAGCCCGATTCCAAATTTTAATATTAATTTGGATTCCATTATAACTCCTTTATTTGTAAACGTTTTTCATCCACTCTAATTCCTATTAGTCATCCCCTGACATATGAAAACCAAAAAATTAATTTGGACCAATTAGAAATCTATAATCATTGTGGATTTGGGTTTTTATTTAAGGGACTGGGCCTGCCTAAAAGCCCATTTCTTGCATTATAAATATTCTTTAATTCTCTAATAACTAATTATATTTTTATATTTTTTTAGTGATTCCAAATCCCACCAGATGACACATACCTAAGTCGTGCCCCCATTCCATTCTCCACCAGTTTGGAGCTTAATATAATGACAAAATTTGGAGAAAAGTCATTGGATTTCACAAATCGCCCATATTTGAATAGGTAAATAGATCCATTCATAACTCATTATATTTTTACTCTTTTCCCCCATTACAGTTCCTATATATATTTTAATCCTTTTTCAAAAATCCAATAAATTTTTAGCTGTTTTAAAATTTAGATTCTGCTGGATTTTGGGTCGTTTTATTCAAGATAGTTTTCGGTAAGTGTTTCTCTCTTCAATTCCTTCCTTCTCCATAGGGTTTCCTCCATATTTCAAAATTTATAGTGTGTCTAGATTATAGGTTTGATACATAGGGTTTTATTTGGGGTATATTTGGTGAAATATTATGGTTTAGGGTTCATTTTTACTACATTGTGCCGCGGCGGAGGTGTTGTTGATGTTTCGCACCAAGATTCAAGGGTTTTGACTCAAAAGGCAGGTTGTTCCATGTGTAAACAATTATTTTTGAGTTATCATGATATATTTACTCATTTTTCATATTCCTAATATGTTTTTTGTGGTGCAAAAACAGTTTATGATTGATTTAGTTAAGTGTAATATTTAATAGTTTCTTTTTAACTTGAAATTGGGTGTTTTCGTGTTTAACTGATAAGCTATAATTTGGGTGTTCTTTTATAACTTATGTAATTGGTTTACTAAATCTTTTATGGCCTAGAAATCCTATATTCTTAATATATTAGTGTCATTTGGTCCTAAAAATATGGTCTTTGGATAGGTTTGTTGTGTAAAACATTGTTATACTTCTTGAGAGCATTTTACGAAAATGAGTGTTTTTATTTGTATCTTTTCTGATATTATTCAAGGTTATTTTATAACCATTGAATGTGGTTTTATAAATTCTTATAGGGATGAAAATTCTGTTTTTGATAGGAATTTGTATGGTTTTGGTCTTTAATTGGGGTTTTGAAATGGGTTTTGTGTGCAAGACATAGTTATACCCCTTGAGTTTGTTTTATGAAAATTGTGAATGTTTTGTTTGGTTAATCAAAGTGGGTAAAAGGGTGTATATGTACTGTTTGTTGGGTTTGTTCACCTAATATGGGTTTTTAAAGTTAAAGTTTTTATTTAAGTTGTCAAATATATATTTTTAGAATGTTTTATAAAGTGTTGAAATGTTTTAGAAAATGGAAAGAGAGCAGCAAAACATTATTGTGGGCTGTTTTGTGTGAGTGTGTTGTTTTAAAAATGAATTTTGTTCATGAAAGAGGTATTATAGGATATTTGAGTGTGCTTTTATCTGAGTTACAATGAATTATAATGGTCTATAAAAACTATTTAAAGGATTTGTGGAATTGTTAAAGAAATGTGAAAAGTGTTGTGGGCTATTTTGGTGTGAGTCGAATTTCAAAATCAATTTGAATGGAAATATAACTTTTATGACTGGTGAGGTATACATGTGGGTAGTTTGGTGAATTTGTGATATGGAAATGATATTTTTATTTGCAAAGTATATTTCTTGACTTGATGATCTTGTTTGACAACAAAGGGAAAACCCGAGTATCAAGGTGGGTGAACATGTACTTTTATGATAGGGAATCCATGGGGTTTGGCCTCAGTTTCACTTAGCAAGATTGATGCTAAAAACTCTAAATAAATAATGATGATGATGATTGTGGACCACTAGGTTATGGTTATTTTCTCTAATAGTGGCTCATGCATGAGAACATATATTTGTGATCGTTATTCTCACCGAGACATGAGGTACCTGGGATGCACACGGAGCTAGTACTAGGGGTTATTTTCTATTTCTTGGGCTTATTAGATTATTTATACATACTGTTGTCATATGGTATATTTTCTTGTAAAATTAAGTATCTTTGGAATTTATTTTAAAAGTGTTTATTATATAAATTAGACCAGTTGAAGACTATTTTAATTTTTAAGTTGCATCTTTTAGAAAATGTAACTAACATTTCTTGTTTTTGAAAACTTGCTTGTTTTTCATCTTTGAATGTTTATCACATGGGATCTCTTAGTGGTGGTATCTTATTGAGCATTGGCTCACACCCTAATTACACCAATGGGTGTAAGTATACATTGTTGTTTTTGTTGTTGTAGGTTAGTTATAATTTTTTAGTTCCAGTGGTTTGGGTTTCAAGCTGGTCCTTGGTGGTGAAGTCTTATGGAGATGGCTTGAGGGTGGTGCCCCTTGCCATGAGGGTTCTTGGGCAGGTTCATTTTAGTTTTTTACCTTTGATATAGTCTTTTTAGTTGTTTTTAAATATGTAATCCGGTTATGAATATTTTGTAAAATATTGTCTGGTTTGAAAAATACAGATTCTTTTTGTTGGATTATTTTGTTGTTTTATGTTTATAACCTCAGGTAAGTCATTCCCAATTCTAATTTTATGATACCCAAGCACTTATGATATCTCGTGGGGATCGGTAACGCCATTCGGTCCTTGTACCGGGCTGGGTTTGGTGCCGGTTGTGGCAGTGAAAAGATCCAGTTCATCAAAATTTTATATTAGTTGATGAAAATTAGATTTTGATCCTCAGAAATATGAATCATTTTTCGGGAAGTATACTATTTCAATTAAGAGACTCTTTTGTTATATTCAAGGAGATTTGATATAAATATTTTTTTGATAAATTATTATTATTAGATAATAATTATTTAAATATAAATGTTAATTTATTTTAATGAAGTCCAATGTAATATTTATAAGGGTCACAATGTCATTAATATCACAAAAACTAGTATTTTTCAACAAATAAGGATATTTATTTAAAGGAAAAAATCTTATACATAGAAAATAGTTTTTATAAAATAAACAACATTCCTAAAATTAGCATGTTGAAATTATCCAGGGATATTTTTTCTTAATAACCTGATACATAATATTTTTTTTGTGTAAATGTTTAATACGTAAGAAATATATGGTCTATATTATGACATATAAATTTCTTAAAAGTGATGTAAAAAAGAAATTAAATTAATTAATGAAGAAATATATGTTTCTACTTGAATTAATTTATTTTTTAGTTTATTTGATGAATTTCATAAACCCATAATAAATTTTCTATAACCTATACAGTATTTAAATGTTTTAAGTCAATTATTTTTAAACATTACTCACTTCCATGTCACTAATGGTATTATTTTAAGGAGTTTTGTTTTTGGAATTATAAAATATTGAAATACACTCTTATTTGGTATAATATAGGGGTAAAAACCATGGGACGATTCATGGTTTTTATTATATAATCATATAGATACCAATATCTATGTTATGAAATTAATACATAATTTGTCCACTTTTTCTGTAAATTACCGCCCATTCTCCCACTCATCTTGAATAAAAACACATTGATATCTCAATATATATACATAAATCCACTAAAAGGTGTTAAAAAGATCTTAATAAGATCCTCCCAATCTTTTGGAAGTTCCCTTCAAGGTAATGGATTCTCTCCTTATACTTTTTACTCAAGAACCTTCTTTGCATTACGACTTAAATTTTCAATTTTTTATATTGGAATATATTTTAAAAAATACCCGTTAATATCATTATGAAATCCAAGTAATGTGACACCACATTTTACCCTAATTAAACACTCCTTGGAATCCTATTGTACCCTAGTTGTTTTTTTGAAATTATCCTCTGATTTTTCATGCCAAAAAATTTTATAGTGAATAGCCATCCCTATTTCCACTCAAGGGTATCCACTTAGAAGTAAATATCCTTCATTGATTTGATTTATCCATTTATCTTTCCCATACTTCTTAATCATGGGGCTAAAATTTATGAAATATGTTCTCATTTTGTATGATCTATGTTCCACACAAATGTAGGTAACTTAAATGAATGTCATATGTGGGCCTAGAATTATTTAGATCTCCAATTAAATAGATAATGTTTTTATATCATGATTTACAATTCATGGTATATGAGAGGTTATCCTGACTACACAATGTTATGATATCATGGTGGTTATCCCTGAATTATTCTTGTAAGTTCATGTTTTATGTTGTTTCCACATTCTTGTGTTTCCTTGATGCTATCATCTTATATCATGCTTCGATGTTCAGGTTTATGATTACAAAATATTTTATATCACCTAGATATGAATCTTGGATAACCTTTATTACATTCATCATATTTTACATTTATTATTTGTATACTAGTATTTATTGATCACCCCTTCCATATATATACCCTTAGGTTATCTTGTTTATTTTTAGAAGATCAATGGAATTTTAATATAATGTTAAAAAGTTATAAATAATGTTATTTTATCACTATTTTATGTTATTAAGTTATGTATCTAGTTATCAGAAGATACGATTTAATTTGATCTTTTGGGATTGTATTATGTGTTGATTTATATAGTAAATAATTATTTAATGTGTATTAATGATATGGGTCATCAAAATGTTGAAAGATGTTGTGGGATGGGTTGGTCTTAGGAAATGATTAAATTGATTATAGTGAATGGAAAGTTAGGTGCTTGGTCGTGAGGATGCATAGTGTTTTGTTGGGTGAGGGTGGTGTGATGTGGGATGTGTAGGGTATAAAGATGCAGAAAGCTATTATGGGATGAGAATGAAGACATGCTATATGTTCTAAAGATGTAAACAATGGAGGTTCTTAGATCAAAATAAGAATATAGTATTAGAAAATAAAAATGCTGGTGACGAAGATGGCATAAATCGAATATTGATGCATGAATGAAGTTCACTATCCAAAAGGTTTTGATCTATCCCATTTGTATGTGAAGGGTTATGAGGGAAAATTTCTTTGAGGGATTTCACCAGATGTTGGAAATTCTATACACCAAATTCTGAAATCTCCATAATATCAATGTCAGAAGAATATTTCTATAAAATCTTTTATTGATATGATTAAATTGAAATATCCCATCATCCCACATATTTATATATCAAAAACTAGTGAGATTGAAACCGATTAGAACTCATAGTTTTGATGAGAAAAACCATGATTCAATTGAAACAAGGAAACTTTTATAGGGTGAAAACCAATTTGATTTCAAATTTTGAAATGAAATCATCATAAATAATATAATAATTAATTTTTTTTATAAAAATGTTATTTTATTTATATATATATATATAAGTAAACATTTCAATAAAAAAAATATATTTTTAAAAACATTAAAATTAATTTTGATATATATATATATAATATGAAAAAATTTACTATTTCCAAGGAAATTATTTATTAGGAAGGACCTTTAAAATAAAAATCCCCCAACTAGTGTGGTATTCTAAAAATCAAAATAATTCCCTAAAATTATTTTTAAAAACCCTATCATGCTATTTTAAGTGGGTCAACCTTTTTCTATTAAATAAAAATCATAGTAATCCCACACTTTTATTTATTAAATCTTAATTATCTAGATCACATCCATATTATTATAAATAAATAAGGTATCTATTGATTTAAACACTTACTTAGTATCAATATCTCAAAGTATTAGCATATTTATAAGTTTTTGAATCATTAAACTTATTAATATTTAGTATTAATTGGATATTTTATATATAGTATGATTTCTTCCATCAAACATAGCATTTTTTCTCTTTTATTACCATCAGATTATATCCTTTTCAGGAAATTTATATGGTTTAAACCCATTAAGTCTTCTAAGAAGTGGCACCACTTAAACTTCAGATAGATAAAATATTGAAATGTGTTTCCATTATTTTCACAATTAACTGATTAAGTATGTATATTATTTAAGAGTTTATAATTCAACAAATATTCATAATAAATGAAATTGATACCATGTTGTTGGATTTATAATTATTAATATCAAAAATATTATTCATAACTTGATTTTACCCTTTATACACTTTGATTAGGATCTTCCTAAATAAAGTGTTGAGTTACCATTAAAACAATTTATTATATGGGATTTAACTCCATCACATTATTAGTTTTATGAATGAAATTTCTCAAAAGATAATTTTTAAATATATTCACAAGGTTTTTCATAATCTCACATAAACAATTATTATGATACCATCTTTTAAAATATTTCTCATATAATCATGTATCAAACTTAAATTTCTTGACTTTTTATTACACATGAAACTATATGATATTTATAAAGTTTCATTACTATTAAAACTGATAGAAATAAGAGGATTTAGAATAGGCCAAAATCTAATATCCATTAATATATTCCTAATCCATTCATCTTCTTTTCCACATATCATTAAGGGGATAAACTCTAACTCCATCATTGAATATGAAATACATTTTTATTTCTTTCTCTCCCAAGAAATAGAAGTAACTCTAAGAGTAAAAATCCCACCATATTTGGATTTATTACCACCAATATTGGTATCGAACTCACATCAGTGTATCCTTCTAATACAACCAAATAGAAATTTTATTATAAAATTAAATATTGGTTATTTCTAAAGTTTCAAAGTATTCTTGTTATAAATTTCCAATTATCCACAAAATGTATTACTAGTATATCTACTCATTTTACATAGAATAAAAAATATATCAGGCCTAGTATAATTCATTACACACCTCAAATAACCAACTTCACTGGAATACTCAATTTCTGTTACATATCTTCCTATATTTTTAAATAGTTTTACACAAGAGTCAATTAGAGTATTATAATCATTAAAAACCAAAATGATCAAATATATTTTTTTCCTTTTTTATTTTAATGAGCCAAAAATAAAGAATTACCCCCACAAGATTTTCTAAATTGAATAATTTTAATAGTATCAACTATTCTATGATACCTAATTTTAAATTTGGAAGATACATAATTATTTTTGTAATTTAGAACAAACATATTGGTCAAAAAATTAACATATCATTTATATATAAACACATAATAACTACATATTATTTTATAAAATTTAATAAATTAATTAACATACTTTATTATGATTAAATACATTAAATGAGATAAAAGAATCAATCTTTCATTCCATTTATTTGGATCTTGTTTTTGGTCATAATGAGATTTTACTAGATTACATAATTTCTTTTAATTACCTTGTAAAATAAACCCTTTTGGTTTTTCCATGTAAATATGTTCAACTAATTCTCCATTAAAAAATAATTTTTACTATACATTTGATGGATATAAAAATGATTAATTTAAGTTAATGAAAAAAAATCGTTATTTAATTAATTTGATATATTGGAGTATAAATATCAAAATAACCAATTTTTTCATTTTGTAAGAAACTATTGGCATGCAATCCACCATAAAAGTTTTAATTTTTCTATTTGAATCATTATTCTTTCAAAAAAACCCATTTAAAACTCTTAGGTTTTTCACCACATGAAAAATAAATAATGACCCATGTATTATTCCCTATAATGGAATCCATTAAATGATTAATTGATTCTTTCTAGAAAGAAACAAATATATAATTCATATCTTCTTTATATTTATTTAGTTTATCTTATAATGTCAATATTATAGGATACTTATTCATAAAATGATTATTTTGATCTCCCTGAACAAGGAAAAATATAGAATTGTGAGATATAAAATTGGTATGTAGATGTTTCTCTTTCCCTTACCTTGTACTCCATTTAGGTTCAAGTCAAGAATCATAATTGTTCTTTAATAATTTAGTTACCTCTATAGAGTACAAAGAATACATTTATGAAGAATAAAAACCTTTACATAATCGTTATAAAATTTATTTTTTAAAAATTAATCATTAATTGATTAAATAATTGATTTAAATACTCAATACATAACACTATATTTTCTTATTTTTTAATATTTAATAGAAAAACATTAATTGATGTAGGAAAATTTTAGATCTTTTTATTATAGGCTAAACACCCCCACACTTTAAAACATAAAATATTAGGTCATCAAACATTTCAAATTTTATATGGGGAAAACATAATTTTCCTTGAATAAATCTTATTAAAATCATAACATGGATCCAATAAATATCTAACACATAAATGTGATGGTAAATTAGATTTATTAATCCATAAATGTATCATTTATTGTAATGTATTATTTTACCTGTTATTTAAGAATTTTTTTTCAGGTTTATAAGGGTAATTACTTTGATGAATTATATCATTTTCCTCACTAAACTCATTGAATTTATTTATAAATTTTTAAACCTCTATACAAGCATAATAATTTAATCCTTTTATATAATTGTTTTTAAATTTCATATTTATACTTCTTGAAAATCTTAAAGGATTCATCTTTTTGTTATATATATATATATATATGTAAATAACTAGTAAAATCATCAAAAACATTAATAAAACAATGTTTTCCTCCCAGAGTTAACGAACCATTTAATTCAAAAATATCAAAATGTACTAATTCTAATATATCATTATTTATCTCAACACTTTGAAATGGTTTTTTTAACTATTTTAGATTCTACACATGTTTTAAAATTATTAAATGAATTTCAAAATTTAACTAAGTTTAAATTATGAACTATCATTAATGAATTGTAATTAACATGTGAAAAATGGTCATATCATAAATTAGATGTCTCAATTAAGTTATTAGTATAATAAATCATATTATTAATTGAAAATTGATACATTATATCATTTGGGTACCCATCCCCACAAAGAATCCTACTTTTGAAAAGAAAACCATATTTGATTCGAATGACACCTGAAATCCATTTTTATAAACTAGATAAATAGATACTAAATTATTTGGAATATTAAGTACATAGAACACATTTTAAATATTCAAATTCTTATGAGATGTAAAGCCTAGTTCCATTCTTTTTTGAATGGATACATTGATTCAGGGATTATTTCCAAGTTGTTCCTACTTCAATATTATACCTTTATCAAATGTTTTGAACAATTAATTTTCCCGCCAAAATGCACCATTTCTGTTGGATAAAAAAATAATCCTGACTTCATCAAAGTCATATTGACTTAATATATCATCATAACTATATTTTAATCAGTCATCATATTAATAGCGAGTTTGTGTTCTTTCTTTAGATAGTGATACTTCCTTGAAAAAATAACTTGTTTTCCATAGAAAAATAATTTACCTTTCTTCTTGAATTTTTTACATTTCTTATTAACATGTAAGAAAGTGTTCTATGGCGACTTTCCCCCAATGATATTTTCCTTGATATAAAATAGTAAACACATACTCACATCTCTCAACATAGATTATTCTTTAATATAAGGAATCTTTTTAATTATTTTAAAAAATATCCTCATTATTTTTAATGATTAATTTACCAAAGTCTTTCCACAAAAGTGACAATTTATCAATAAATTCACACACAAGGAAAGTTTATATACTATTTTAATAGAAATAATTTATTTTTAAATAACTTGGAACTCAAGAAATTGAACTAAAAATAGATTTTTATCAATGATCATAACATTACAATATTTTTTAATAACAAATTTAATGGATCCTTCATCCCCAAAAATTTATTTGAAGTTAATTTCATCCATATCTCTTTAGAAGACATAATTTAGTAAAAATAGTCATAAATATTATTTTAAACTGTTCTAAGGATACGTCCTAAACACAAAAAATCATCATCTTTACATTTTTCCCTCATTGAATTAAGGTGTTTAACTTGAATCACATTACTAGTAGTGCCACCACGATTTGGATTAGGATTGACAAGAATAGAATAATGGTTTGGTTCTACACTGAAAAATGTTTTTAATATTTTGAGGAGGAAATTTGTCTTTTCTTAAAAATGGGAGATGTTTTCATCAACAAAAAATTCATTCTTTAACATGTATTGGTTCATCACTTTAAAATATATATAATCCATTATCTATTTTCTTCCATGTTCTAACCCTTTTGAATAAAGAAAAATAAGAAGGTTAGTGGAGAATATGGAAGAAAATGAATCTTGATGTGATATTTTTTTTTTGTTAAAAAAGGATTGATATACCCCCACCCAAATTATTATTGTAGGTTTATTTTTGGAATATTACCTTAATGAATTCACCATGACATTGGAAATGTGATAAACCAAATTCATACAACCTCACAACTTCTATGTTGTAAGAATATTTCTGGATATTTCTAGATTCATTAGATTAGATTAAATGATATCATAATCCCACTTATTTATATAAAAAATGGATGTGATTAATATTGATTTGATATCACCATTTCAATATAAATACACTTTTATTCAATCAACACAAGGAAAATTTTGGGGGAGAAAACTGATTGGATTTTGAATTTTCAAATCTAATCCCCATTAATCATCTCATCAATAATTATTTTATAAAAAATATGATTTATTTTGTGTTTTTGTTATAAATATAAACAAAAAATTATAAAAAAATATGTATTTTTAAAATAAATTTAAAATTATTTTAAATATATATATATATATATATTGAAAGAATTTACTATTCCAAAGGCCTCTATTTAAATAGAAAGACCTAGGGAATAATAATCCCACAACTAATGTGGGGTTTTATAAAAAATATAATTCCAAAAAAATATATTAAAAAAAAACAAATTCCTTTATTTTAATATAGATTTAAATTTTTTAAAATTAATTATAATCATAAAATAAAAAAGATTACCTAATTTACTACAATGGCAGTGGTTTCAATCCTCAGGATTCAGGGTGTTGTGAATTGGTGTGGATGTGGAATGTGAGAATGTCCAGATATATAAGGCCCCAGCCTTAAACCTTAATTAATATTGAATTAAACGAATAATTCACATTGAGGATCTTTTCAGGTTTAGAGTTTTAGAGAATTAGAACATAACTATTACATCTCAAAAGATTACAAAGTAGACACTTATACTAAGTTTCCATAATAAAAAAACTCTTAAAAAGAAACATGTCTAGTTCCATGTCTTATATATCATGACATTCCCTTGATCCCATCCTTGACCTTATTCCACTTTAAGTCCTGGGAAAAACATTTCGAAAAACACTTTGGGTGAGCATAAAAAGCTCAGTAAGGGATACACAAAGAATGAAAACTATTACTTTTTCAAACATCATGTAAACCTTGTATACTCTAACAAAGTAATACCTTCACCATCATGAAGCAGTAAAAACTCTTCACTGAATAAAGTATCATTACTTACCTTTTTGTAACCAAAGGATTACCATAAAACCCATATAAAGAACACATAGCATATATAAAGGTAACTTGGGACATAAACATACTTAAGTGGAATAACCATACGGTCGACTTCCACACATATCACTTAATGGAATAGCCATACGGCCAATTTCCATACATACTTAATGGAATAGCCATACGGCCGACTTCCATACCCAATGCATTGGAGGTTATAATGTAACCACCCGTCCTGGTATTCACGGCACCACACGTCATATGGTTTATCACGTAACCACCCATCAAATGTCCAAGTACCATTATAAAAATCATAAGACATAAAACAAACATAATGGAAAGAAAAAATTTCCACAATTTGATCACTATATATCACTCAAATATATTTACATAACAAATCCATTATAAAAAACATTTTCAATACCAAAATAAATAAAAG
Organism: Viscum album; assembly: GCA_963277665.1. NCBI lineage: Eukaryota > Viridiplantae > Streptophyta > Magnoliopsida > Santalales > Viscaceae > Viscum > Viscum album. The sequence goes on along the minus strand of OY728133.1, from coordinate 1,410,792,367 downwards.
AGTATATGGTATTTATTTCATTTTAAAAAAACATTACGGCTTGTTCAGGAAGCCAAAGACAAAATAATACTCGCGGCGGCGGAAAAGGTCGTTGTCACCGCGTACGTTAAAAAAAACATTCCTTTTTGTCATTTAGTAAAGCGCTTCATAGAAAAAGATTCCTTTTGTATAAAAGTAAAAGTCAAAGGGTTTTATACACCGTATAAAATAAAGTTGTGTATAAAATGAAATATGCCTCAATGAAATTATATTGAGACGAATTCCCTTACCTTGGGTCCGACTTGACTCGATCGTTCTTTAACGTCCTGAATAATAAACTTGAGTTAATTTATAATTGATTAAGAACCTTTTTAAAATTCATTATTCCTTTAATATCACTTATTGCCATGTTATAAACATTATGTAACCATTTAAGTTAATAATGTTTGTTTTGTCGATATTTGGTTCTTAAGTCGAAAGTGGACTTCTTACAATTACATGTTGTTCGTGTGGTCAAAGGTTCTTTATATCCAGAATGACATTCCTGATTTGGATTTCATATATATAATATATATCCAGCATATAAATGTATTTATAATATTACATAATCATTTAGAGGTAAGAAATGAAATGCACCGTTCATGGAGACGGTAAGCCATACGTACGCATAAACGCTACTTTCATTTCTTTGTCATATTAATGGAATTAAAACTAAATGAGAGGTATGTATATTTTAATTCCAGAATTATATTCATCATTTAGATATATCATTCATTATATATATCCATTATATACAAGTACTTTTAATAGTACATTACATTTGGGGATAAGAAATGAAATGCACCGTTCATGGAGACGGTAAGCCGTACGTACGCATGAACACTACTTTCATTTCTATATCATACTTTAATGGAAAGAAATAATAATGATATAGAGGTATATTATAATTCCAGTATAAAATAATATATAATAACATTAAATCCATCCTTTACACATCCCACATATGGCATTAACGAATCACATCACTTTGAGGGGGCGGTAGTCCGCACTTCCTTAAATGAAGATATCGTGTTTACCCATAATGGAAACCATAAAGGTATTCCCAAACTGAATAATACAGAAGCTTAAAGAAAACATATACATATTATATATCATATATAAATATAGTGACATCTTAATGGAAACCTTTTAAGGTGTTAAAGGAATGTTGAACAATCATCGTTTCAGGAGGCATAAATTCACCGTCCACAGAAACAGTATGTTCTTTAACCATTAGATGAAGGTGTGTGTAAGTGTAGCTTGAATAATTCTTATAAAAACATCCTAGTATATTGAAGATACTTTAGTTGTTACAAAATAAATAAATAAAAATAGTTTATGGGGTTGGATAAGCAAAATAATACAAAAGGACTCAAGTGAAGACATTACCTCAAAATCGGGTAACTCCCTTTGGTTTGAGCTCAAAGGCTTCCTTGGGAAGACTTCTGCCCAAAGTGATGATTCAAGGAGTAATAGAAGGAAGTGTAGAGACCACATGGGCAGGGGTTGGCCGATCCAAAGGCTTTGGGAGTGTGGGTAAGGTGGTAGAGGTGGGGGCCTTTTTAAGAGGAGAGGAGGGGAACTTTTGGAAAGTAAAGAAATATTACTTTATTTGAAAATGTGTTTCGGTTTTAAAAGGTCCCAAATTGACATAATTAGTGTATAAGGTGATAAGGGTTTGAAATAGACCCATCCAATAAGTTTTGGACATGTTTAGTTCATAGATTTTACATTATCTTTCCATTTTATTTAAATCGTCAAATAATGATGTCATCACTGCATCATTATTATGTCATAAATAATTTAATTTGTTTAATGTCTAAAAATTATAAAAAAATACTATGATGTAGGAAATATTTTTATCTTTCCAATGAGTATTTATAATCAAAAATATGACTTGTATAACCCCATTTAAAAATTGTTTTAGTAAAACATATCATGTTTGTGCCATTTTTTACATTAACATTAAATAAAAGGTATTTATGTCATTTTCCAACCAAAGTGGCTCCATGGGGTCCCCAAGTTGACCCATGGATTGTCTTGGTGATCCATGACACATCCAATGAGGTTAGTACATGTGTCTAGGTCATCTCATATTATTAATACATTATTTTTACTTTAAACTACACTAATTACCACTAATCGCGATTAAAAACTTAATAAGTTACTATTCACCAAAAAATTATTTTAATCTCATTGAACCACATTTTACTTCTTAATGACAACCATGTATGTATTATTTTTGAAATTCAATACACAAAGGTGGAAAAATTTCATTTAAATGGAAAATCAGTTTTTATAAGTACCGCTTAGTGATTTCACTATTCATCAAAAATTGAAGTTTTTCAGAAAAATTCCAAAAATTCACCCTAAGATATATTTGATATTCCGAATTCAAAAATGAAGCCCATTTTAAAAAATTCAAAACATATAAGTCAAATTAATTAATTTAATAATTAATTCCCGCTGTCATGACAAATAGGGGGTTTTTGTAAAACAATAAGTACCAAAAGATTGACACTAGTTTAAGTCCGATTTCAAAGTGAAATTAATTCCAATGACCACTATTGGATTTGATGGTAAACATATTTTCTAATTTCACTTTAATAAAAATTCAAATAATAATCTAATCATATAAATAAATTAGATCAAAAAGAGGTTTTGAATTAAAATACAACATTTACAATATTCATTAAAAAAATGAACTTTATCGGAAAGATACCAAAAATTTACACAAAGTAAATTTTGATGTCCCGATTCTAAAGAAGAGTTCTATTTGGTCCAATAGAATTTATAAGATTGATCAAAACTATATTTAATGACGGTTCGTCATCAAAAGGTGATAAGTGAACCCTTAGTGAAAATTAGGGTATAAATGCCTAAAATTGAATTCTTTCCATATTTTAAGCCTTTATCTTTTATTGGGTAAATATAAAAACATTTAAAAACATATATAATCATATTTTAGTTATTTCTATCCATTCCCGCCAGTACAATGGCTACATGTTAACTACCATTTAAAATAATATTATTATATTACTAGTGTGCAACGTAAGATTTCAATGAAACTCATCGTTGCGTATCGAGTAAGCTATCGAATGTAGAAACCCCTTTTAATTAAAATTAATATTTAATTCGTAAATATTAATTAATATGAAAATTAGTTATTCTTTATTTTCCTGGGATGTTACATCCTTCCCCCCTTTTTGGAATTGCGTCCTCGCAATTTTATTCACTTATCAAAATAAGTGGGGGTATTTATCCCTCATACCATTTTCATATTTCCACATTGCCTCTTCAATCACATGGTTTCTCCACAAAACCTTTACCTGACGAATCACCTTATTCCGTAACACCTGCTCCCTGTGGTCAAGAATCTGGACTGGTTATTCTTCATAAGATAGGATCTCTTCCAGCTGAACTACCTCTGGACTCAAAACATGAGATGGATCTGGCATATACTTCCTCAACATTGAAACATGAAAAACATTGTGTACCTGAGATAAACTCGGAGATAAAGCCACTCGGTAATCAACTGATCCAACTTTCTCCAGAATTTCATATGGTCCAATGAACCTTGGACTCAGCTTTCCTTTCTTACCAAATCTCATCACAATTTTCCATGGAGAAACCTTGAGAAAAACATGATCACCTACCTCAAAAGATAGATCCTTCCTCCGATTATCCGCATAACTCTTCTGCTCGCTCTGAGCTATTCTAATGTGTTTCTGAATCAACTGAACCTTTTCTACCATCTCTTCTACCAATTCTGGTCCCATCAACTTCCTTTCACCCACTTCATCCCAGAAAGCTGGAGTTCGACACCGCTTCCCATATAATGCCTGAAATAGTTCCATCTGTATACTAGAATGAAAACTGTTATTATATGAAAATTCAACCAAAGAAAGATGTTGGTCCCAACTTCCCTGATAATCCATCGAACAAGCTCGTAGCATATCCTCCAAGGTCTGAATTGTTCGTTCTGACTGCCCAACTGATTGAGGATGAAAAGCTGTACTAAAATTTAATTCAGTACCCAACGACTTCTGAAGGCCTTTCCAAAAGTTAGAAGTGAATCTGGGATCATGGTCAGATACAATGGAGAGAGGAACACCATGTAACCTGACTATCTCTTTATGATAAAAACAGGAAAGTTGATCTAGAGAGAAAGTATCTCATATAGCAAGGAAATGAGAAGATTTGGTCAAGAGACCAACAATAACCCAGATTGCATTATTACCTCAAGTTGTCTTCGGTAATCCCACAACAAAGTCCATGGATATATTCTCCTATTTCCACTCTGGCACTGGTAAAGGCTGAAGCATCCCTTTCGGTAACTTCCGCTCTGCTTTAACCTGCTGACATGTCAAACACTTCATCGTAAAATCAACAATATCTCTTTTCATTCCATCCCACCAGTTATACTCACGCAGATCTCTATACATCTTAGTACTGCCAGGATGAACTGAAAACGGAGAACTATGAGCCTCACATAACAACTAATTCTTCAACTGTGAATCAGACGGCACACATAATCTCTTCCCAAACCTCAAAACACAGTCATTATCAATGTTGAATTCAGGCAACTTACCTTTCTGAACCAGCTCTACCTTTTTCTGCAACTCGCAGTCTTGCTTCTGTGCTTGCTTGATTCTGTCTGATAGAGAAGATTTCACTGATACCCGAAACAAAACAGAAGGACTTCCTGCACCAACAACTTCTATGCCAATGTTCATTAAATCAAAAACCAAAGGATCTCATTCCAAACGTAGCATGGTTAATGAAGCATTACTTTTTCATCTCAAAGCATCGACCACTTTATTTGCTTTTCCTGGATGGTAGTGGATTGTACAATCATAATCCTTGATTAAAACCAGCCATCTCCTCTGTCTCATGTTCAATTATTTCTGAGTGAATATATACTTTAAACTTTTGTGATCAGTATATATTTCACACGTTACTCCATACAAATGATGCCTCCAAATTTTTAAAGCAAAGACAACAGCAGCTAATTCCAAATCATGTGTAAGGTAATTTACCTCATGAGTTTTCAACTGACGTGAAGCATAAGAAATTGCCTGATCATTCTGCATAAGGACACAACCAAGTCCCTTCAACGAAGCATCACTATATATAACAAACTCACCATTCCTGGAAGGAAGTTCCAAAACTGGAGCATTCACCAATCTTCTTTTCAACTCCTGAAAACAATCATCACATTCATTTGTCCAGATGAACTTAACACCCTTACGAGTTAGCTTAGTCATTGGACTAGATAACCGTGAAAAATTTTCAACAAACCTTCGGTAGTAACCTGCCAAACCAAGAAAACTACGGATCTCGGTTACATTTGTGGGTTTTGGCCATTCTTTAACAACTTTTGTTTTAGTAGGATCAACAGTTATGCCATCTTTTGAAACAATATAACCAAGGAAAGAAATTTGTTTCAACCAAAACTCACACTTGCTGAATTTTCCATACAGTTTCTTTTATTTTAAGGTTTGCAAGATAACCCTTAAGTGTATTTCATGCTCCTCTTTACTTTTAGAAAACACCAAAATATCATCAATAACACAACCACCATTTATCACCTGATTCAACTGAGCCATCACTGCAGTAAAATGCTCAATTTTGATTTTTACCATCTCAGTAGGCTGATTTGGAAGGTCCTTTCCCTCAGCACGCCTTCCCAAAAAAACTTCTATGTTTCCTCTACGAAAAAACATTCTTAACACTGAAATACCTTAGGCGAAGCAACATGGTAATCTATAAATGCTATATCATTTCAAAAAAAAAAATTGAATAATCATTTAATGGAATTCTAACTCCTAAAGTTATCTAAACCGACCTCTGATACCAACTTTAAGGCCCCAGCCTTAAACCTTACTTAATATTGAATTAAATGAATAATTCACATTGAGGATCTTTTCAGGTTTAGAGTTTTAGATAATTAGAACATAACTATTACATCTCAAAAGATTACAAAGTAGACACTTCTACTAAGTTTCCATAATAAAAAAAACTTTTAAAAAGAAACATGTCTAGTTCCATGTCTTATATAGCATGACATTCCCTTGATCCCATCCTTGACCTTATTCCACTTTAAGTCCTGTGAAAAACATTTTGAAAAACACTTGGGGTGAGCATAAAAAGCTCAGTAAGGGATACACAAAGAATGAAAACTATTACTTTTTCAAACATCAAGTAAACCATGTATACTCTAACAAAGTAATACCTTCACCATCATGAAGTATAAAAAACTATTCACTGAATAAAGTATCATTACATACATTTTTGTAACCAAAGGATTACCATAAAACCCATATAAACAACACATAGCATATATAAAGGTAACTTGGGACATAAACATACTTAAGTGGAATAACTATACGGTCGACTTCCACACATATCACTTAATGGAATTGCCATACGGCCAATTTCTATACATACTTAATGGAATAGCCGTATGGCCGACTTCCATACCCAATGCATTGGAGGTTATAACGTAACCACCCGTCCTGGTATTCACGGCACCACCCGTCATATGGTTTATCACGTAACCACCCATCAAATGTCTAAGTACCATTATAAAAATCATATGACATAAAACAAACATAATAGAAAGAAAACATTTCCACACTTTGATCACAATATAACACTCAAATATATTTCCATAACAAATCCATTATAAAAAACATTTTCAAGAAAAAAATACATAAAAGAGTATATGGTATTTATTTCATTTTAAAAAAAACATTACGGCTTGTTCAGGAAGCCAAAGACAAAATAATACTCGCGGCGGTGGAAAAGGTCGTTGTCACTGCGTACGTTAAAAAAAACTTTCCTTTTTGTCGTTTAGTAAAGCGCTTCGTAGAAAAAGATTCCTTTTGTATAAAATTAAAAGTCCAAGGGTTTTATACACTGTATAAGAGAAAGTTGTGTATAAAATGAAATATGCCTCAATGAAAGGAGATTGAGACGAAGTCCCTTACCTTGGGTCCGACTTGACTCGATCGTTATTTAACGTCCTGAATAATAAACTTGAGTTAATTTATACTTGATTAAGAACCTTTTTAAAGTTCATTATTCCTTTTATATCACTTATTGTTATGTTATAAACATTATGTAACCATTTAAGTTAATAATGTTTTTTTTGTCGATATTTGGTTCTTAAGTCGAAAGTGGACTTCTTACAATTACATGTTGTTCGTGTGGTCAAAGGTTCTTTATATCCAGAATGACATTCCTGATTTGGATTTCATATATATCATATATATCCAGAATATACATGTATTTATAATATTACATAATCATTTAGAGGTAAGAAATGAAATGCACCGTTCATGGAGACGGTAAGCCGTACGTACGCATGAACGCTACTTTCATTTCTTTGTCATATTAATGGAATTAAAACTAAATGAGAGGTATGTATATTTTAATTCCAGAATTATATTCATCATTTAGATATATCATTCATTATATATATCCATTAAATACATGTACTTTTAATAGTACATTACATTTGGTGATAAGAAATGAAATGCACCGTTCATGGAGACGGTAAGCCGTACGTACGCATGAACGCTACTTTCATTTCTATCTCATACTTCAATGGAAAGAAATAATAATGATACAGATGTATATTATAATTCCATTATAACATCATATATAATAACTTTAAATCCATCCTTTACACATCCCACATATGGCATTAACGAATCACATCACTTTGAGGGGGCGGTAGTCCGTACTTCCTTAAATGAAGATATCGTGTTTACCCGTAATGGAAACCATAAAGGTATGCCCAAAATGAAAAATACAGAAGATTAAAGAAAATATAAACATATTATATATCATATATAAATATAGTGACATCTTAATGGCCACCTTTGAAGGTGTTAAAAGAATGTTGAACAATCATCGTTTCGGGAGGCATAAATTCACCATCCACGAAAACAGTATGTTCTTTAACCATTAGATGATGGTGTGTGTAAGTGTAGCTAGAATCCTTCTTATAACAACAATCTAGTATATTGAATATACTTTAGTTGTGACAAAAGAAATAAATAAAAAGAGTTTAGGGGGTTGGAGAATCAAAATAATACAAAAGGACTAAAGTGAATACATTACCTCAAAATCGGGTAACTCCCTTTGGTTTGAGCTCAAAGGCTTCCTTGGGAAGACTTATGCCCAAATTGAGGCTTCAAGGAGTAAGAGAGGGAAGTTCAGAGACAAAATGGGCATGGTTTGGCCGAGACAAAGGCTTTGGGAGTGTGGGTAAGGTGGTAGAGGTGGGGGCCTTTTATAAGAGGAGAGGAGGGGCACTTTTGGAAAGTAAAGAAATATTACTTTATTTGAAAATTTGTTTCGGTTTTAAAAGGTCCCACATTGATATAATTCGTGGATAAGGTGATAAGGGTTCGAAATACACCCATCCAATAAGTTTTGGACATTTTTAGTTTATATATTTTACATTATCATTCCATTTTATTTAAATCGTCAAATAATGATGTCATCACTACATCATTATTATGTCATAAATAATTTAATTTATTTAATGTATAAAAATTATAAAAAAATACTATGATTTAGGAAATCTTTTTATCTTTCCAATGACTATTTATAATCAAAAATATGACTTGTATAACCCCATTTAAAAATTGTTTTAGTAAAACATATCATGTTTGTGCCATTTTTTACATTAACATTAAATAAAAGGTATTTATGTCATTTTCCAACCAAAGTGGCTCCATGGGGTCCCCAAGTTGACCCATGGCTTTTATTGGTCGGACATGACACATACAATGAGGGTAGTACATGTGTCTAGGTCATCTCATATTATTAAAACATTATTTTTACCTTAAACTACACTAATTACCACTAATCGCGATTAAAAACTTAATAAGTTACTATTCACTAAAAAATTATTTTAATCTCATTGAACCACATTTTACATAATGGCAACCATGTATGTCGGATTTTTGAAATTCAATACACAAAGGTGGAAAATTTTTATTTAAATGGAAAATCAGTTTTTATAAGTACCACTTAGTGATTTCACTATTCATCAAAAATTAAAGTTTTTCAGAAAAATTCCAAAAATTCACCCTAAGCTATATTTGATATTCTGAATTCAAAAATGAAGTCCATTTTACAAAATTAAAAACATATAAGTCAAATTAATTAATTTAATAATTAATTTCTGCTGTCATGACAAATAGAGTGTTTTTGTGAAACAATAAGTATCAGAAGATTGACACTAGTTTAAGTCTGATTTCAAAGTGAAATTAATTCCAAAGACCACTATTGGATTTAATGGTAAAAATATTTTCTAATTTCACTTTAATACCAATTCAAATAATAATCTAATCATATAAATAAATTAGATCAAAAAGATGTTTTGAATTAAAATACAACATTTACAATATTCATTAAAATAATGAACTTTATCGGAAAGATACCAAAAATTTACACAAAGTAAATTTTGATGTCCCGATTCTAAAGAAGTGTTATATTTGGTCCAATAGAATTTATAAGATTGATCAAAACTATATTTAATGACGGTTCTCCGTCAAAAGGTGATAAGTGAACCCTTAGTGAAAATTAGGGTATAAATGCCTAAAATTGAATTCCTTCTATATTTTAAGCCTTTATCTTTTATTGGGTAAATATAAAAACATTTAAAAACATATATAATCATATTTTAGTTATTTCTATCCATTCCCGCCAGTACAAAGGCTACATGTTAACTACCATTTAAAATAATAGTATTATATTACTAGTGTGCAATGTAAGATTTCAATGAAACTCATCGTTGCGTATCGAGTACGCTATCGAATGTAGAAACCCCTTTTAAATAAAATTAATATTTAATTCGTAAATATTAATTAATATGAATATTATTTATTCTTTATTTACCTAGGATGTTACAAGATAACTAGAGGGTTTTCTAATATTAGTTATTTCACATAAAATATGCTAGACAAAAGATAAATATGGGATATCAGTACCAATATAGAATGGAGGATGTGGAGCATAGGGGGTGGTGAGAGGGTGATGGAAGGGCATTGACCTGCATGGAGAATAAAATGAAAATAATTTTTTATATCGTAAAAATATATTTATAATTTTTTAAATAATAATAATAATAAACTGATAATAATAAGAGCTAATTATTATTACTTATCATTATTAAATTTAATTAGAAAATAATGAGAAAATACATACAATAAAATTAGATTAATTATAAAAATATAATTAAATAAATAATGAAAATATACTAAAAATTATAAATGCTAATATAATTTTTTATTGCAGAGGATGATGTTGGAGATCCCTTTTTTAAGGAATAAGGAAAGGAAGGGGAGTGAATGGTGTCAGAAAATAATAAAATTCCCTTATTAAGGTGAAAAATGAAACCAATATTTTAGTTTAAATTAATACATATTCTTTGGGAAGTCTCTACATTTGGGAGGTTTTCCTCTCTCTTGCAAGATATCACTCTCACAGAGCTCTGGATTTTATTCTAATTAAATATATGTTTCATCATGTATTTTGGATATTGCATTTTAATTCTATGCTTTTATCTAATCTATACCCCACAAGAGGTTCTCAAATGATCTTAAATATAGAGAGAAATAAATTTAAGGACCACCTAGTATTCATTAAACCCAAAAATTTCTGGTTCTATTTTTAAGAAAACAATCTCATCTTATAGGCAAAACAAGTATAAAGAAATATAATTATGGACCTAGGAAATCTTTTTCTCATAAAGTCAACTGAATTGGTGAATTTGGAGTTTCATATCATTTTCATGACACATTATTCTATTGAATCCTTTCAAAATTAATCATAAATATATTTCATAAGATTAATAATGTGAGAGGGAAAGAAGAAAAATCCATTTTCTCATATTCCAATATTTTTTTCAGAGTGGAGGCTCATAAATTGTGGAGTCACTAGGGTCCCTCATCCACATTATTGCTATCCTCATATTCTATCTAATATTTTTTTATAAGGTACATCTGCTTTGATGCTTTATATTACAGGTGAGATTCAATCAGATTTAGTGTTAAGAGCCACTGGAGTTCCCAATATAGAGAGAATATACATAATAATAGAATATCTCCCCTTATATGTAGTGTATAGAGATGATTCATATCAATGTGGGGACTCATTGGTTCCACCATTTGAAGAATAAAAACATGAGATGGGATGGTGACATCATATTCCAAGAAGATATTATCTTATAATGGAGTAGAAACTATGTGAGGACTATGAGAAACTCCAACAACATATTTATATATCATTATCTCATCAAAGACAACCTCATGACAAGTAAAATTTCTAGTAATTCTGTAATCCCGAGCATACATTCCCATCCCAAAAATGGCATCAACTGGTTTGATTTTTTTTTCTATTTGGTGGCAACCAATTTATCCTCCTTCCACAATTTTATGTCCACCTTAGTATGAGAATATAATTACATGTTAGGAACATTTTCCAATGATTATTTTTGTTCAATAACCACAGTCGATGATAGTGTGTCCCTAAAAAAACTAAAATTTTGGTTAACTGCCTACTGTGCACCTATTTGTCCATAACTTCATCCCAGTACATGCCTATTAATTTTGAAAATGATCACTAGAAGGAACAGGGTCTAGGTGGGATGCTGAGTTGATCCCCTAAACATGAGCTCATGTCTCATGCTTGGGATAGTCAGGCTACTTTTGTTGTTCATGCCTCTTGTCCACTATATTGGCTATTCCCTTTCCCTTCATTTTCCTATAGTCATTCTCAGTATAACCACTTCAAGAACAAATATATATAATGTATATCTATAAAAATCATTCATCAAACACCCAATTATTTGAAATGACATATAGGAATGAGATAGTTTCTCATATAGTACCTATAGATAAATTTATTCAATCAAGGTAGAGAGTGAAACATGGTAAATTAAGGTAGATTTGAGATCTACTTAAACATGTATGTGGGCTTAGTACACAAGGGGCACTATTTTCATGGCTCTATCCATTTTAATGGGGATACCTATAGAAGATGAAACATCAAATGAGATATGGGTATGCCACAAAATCTATTTCAATGACATGATCTTAAAAATTACATCATATTAGGTGTTTTTTGGGGATAAGTGATTAAAATAAAAAAATCTCATTCTTGAATAAAATCAAACCTAGTTTCAACGAAATTGGTCCAAGTCCACAAGCATGTCTCTTCTTTTCATCTGATAAAATAAGGAGTAAAATTTTCATAATAAGGAAGAAATCCTTGGCTCAAAATAAATATAACAAGGGTAGTCGTTTCACAAGATCATCAATGTTAAGAGATCTATCACATATGATAAATAATAGTCGAGTAATGATCAATGGTTGAAAGATTTTGAATTGATCCACAATCACATATTACTTAGATTTTACATGAGCCATCGAACCCTTGTGGAGAATTTGTTTTGGTTAAGTATCCTACATTAATGAAAAATTCATTAGTGGGACTCTATATTACATGATCTCACATTTTTTTTATTTCCTTTGAGGCCATGGTCAGTGAAGATAAATTTTGGTATAAACTCCCTTGAAATTTAATAGATCTAAGGTAATGTGGAAGACCCATAAAATTGGTAGAGATCTAACCGGCACCATCATCAGTGTTAGAGCACAAAAGATACCCCATGTCTACCATAAATTCTAATATAATTTATATATAACAAAAATAACAATGATAATAACAATGATAATAATAATAATGATAATAATAATAATATAAATAAATAAAAACATTTATAATTATTTGCAAAAGACACATATGATGACATGGCAAGCAGCTAGAAAAAACTTACATCAGAAAATGACGATGATGGAATGGGTGATAGCCCCAAATGACGCAGTTATGGGTAGAAGATTGTGTTTATGGAGGGGTCCTCAATGAAATGCTGGTGATGAGGACACTGGTTAGGTTGTTTGGGAGAGGTACATGATGATGTTATTGGTAGTAGACAATTTAAACATAAGTTGTGGTGGACCCGATTACATTGTGATGCATAGAAGATGATGAAAATGGATGGGCTTATGGGGATGTACTAACACATAATAAATGGAAATGATAAAGGGTTGGTCTGTTGGTCAACAACGGTTGGAATGTTAGTGCATGCAGATGACGATGTCAGGGCGATGGGGGAACCAATGTTCGTGGGATGGGGTAACTTGTAGTGAAACCCACACCCATGAAATGGGATTTAATTGCCAACAGTTCTTTACTCCACGTAATTAGTTTCCCTGTTTCCTATAATGAATAAATTCATGTTACTTATTTTTTAAAAAAGGGGGCTCACCCCAACCAGTTTTGAAAAAAAAACTACAAAAAATAACAAAAAATATATAAATTAAATTGAAAGTAAATAATAAAAAACATGTTCTAAATACATAAATAAATCAGATATTTCAATTTTTATCAATGACAACATACTTAAAATTTTCCAATAATATGAAAAATAATCACAAACTACACATTTAAGTTATAAGTTCAAAAAAATTCAATCCTTTTACCCACAAAATACCATTCTTAATTTATAATTTTATTTTCAAAACTAATTTATCCTAAACTCAAATTCAATTAAAAATAATCATATACACTAATACATCATGTGACCTACCTATACATCACTCTGATTACTAAAAAATTTATTGTAAAAGTTATTCTCAATTATTATAAAAATTAATTTTACATATCCATTAATGGATGTAAAAGTAATAAACTAATCTCGGGGAATGTCTATTAGGATCAAATTTTCTCTAAGGATATCGAAAGGTGGGTCATATTAGAAATAGAATTTTTTAAGGAAAAAATAACGGTTAAATAAAATAATTTATTGAAAATTTTTAGTATAAATGACTCCCTTAAAACCAAATTCTCATATATATTTTTTTCAAATACCCATGAAAATGATAATATCAAAATAAACAAGATGTATAAGGAGACATAACTCATTTGAATATAAAAAAAAGAAAATATGTGAGAAGTATATCCAAAACCCTATGAAATAAATATAATAAAATATCCAATTTAAAATTAAAAAATTAAATCATAATCTAAAAAATTAGTGTAATTAGGTTATAAAAATTTAATTATCTCATGAAATAATGGGTGATAACTTTTATCGGTATGCCTAAAGGTTGGGGTTACCACATACGAAAAAAATTTACTCATTGTTGAAACCAAGAAGAATCTGTATTCCCATATTAAAATATATATTAATTGAATAAATATAATGTGAAATGAAACACAATTTTCATGATGAGTTTATGTCTATTCATCTGCTTCAAATGACTCACTATCCTTCAAACAACCCTCTCAATGAATGAGTCACTCCGCATACATAGATTATAAAAGAGCATGAAAATATAATAGATATGGGAAGGGATGGGTATCAGTTATGGGATCATAATAAAAAGGATTACTTAGGAATTATTAGGGGTATGTAATGGGGAAAAAATTCTCTTAATTGGTGAAAGAGACCAAATAAAACAAAAACAATACCTCATTTGTTTTAGTTTAACTTTCAAAATTTCTATCACTATGATGGAATAGAATCGATTGTTCAAGAAGTCATAATATAGATGTTATTCCCTTAATAAAATATAAAAAGGAACTTATGTATGAATGGTCTAGATTCTTCATTGATATAACAATATAATGATAGAAAACATAAATGTTCAAAAGTGAAAATAAATGTATAACTAATTAATATGTTTTAGAAAAGAATTTTCTAATAATTTAATGATATCTATAATAATATAAAAGAATGGAAAAAATTATTTAAAAAATTCAGCTAATAATCTCATGCTCAAACTGAATAAGGATTAAATTGTTTTATTCCTAATTGTGTTACCATTGAAATACTATGGTTTTTGATGTTCCATTAATGATATGTTTCCTTAATAAAATAGTGGGGTTGGATCATTAGAGGGTTGTTTTAATAATTTTATATTGATGAAAACAAACATTTACATCTTGTTATAGTGATAATCACTCATCAAAAAATTACATAGAATCACATAATTATGAAAAAATAAATGTCAAGGGACACATAATATTTTTCATGTTTCCAATCTATTTTGGAATCCAAATCCTAGTTCTGGATGGTCACCACCGACTATATAAATTTTTTACTATTTCCTCAAGTGAATCTTTGTAACGCCCCAAACCCAGTTTCCCAGAGTCAGTTCATTAGTACATAACATTGGCATGATCATAAGAAAGATCAAATCTTGAAATACATATTAGTTTAGTAGCCTTCGAATAACTAGATACATTCATAAAGTTTACATTACATCAAAAAATAAAACCTACAATAACAAAGTCTCTACAGTCCACACTCATATCCCCTCATACTATCCCTACAGGCCATTCATAAAATACTTCCTCACATCCTAGGAAAAATAAAACCTAGAATGGGGTGAGCTCAGATTCCCAGTAAGGATAACAATATAGCAAAAACATTCATAAATAACAATAAACACATAAAGCAATGTATAACTAAAACAAAATCATTTTAAACTTGAAATTTAGCATAATATGGCAAATTTAAAATGAAATAATTCCATTTACTTATTCACATGGATATTCTACTAATAGAATAATCACATGAAATATAAATAACCACTTTCATAATAATGGAATTCATAATGCCATACTATCATAACCACATAGTCAAGGATTTATGCTAAGACCACAAATAAGATTTTGTCAAGGCCTTATGCCAAGACACTGGTTTGTCTCATGAGACCTACCGATGCATCGAGGAACTATAGCGGGTGCCACCCATCACTTATTAAGTCCAATTCATTCCTCATATGAATATGTATAAACATAACATAAACATTCGTATTAAAACTAGAATATAAAATTTCAATACTTTCTCCATAAACCATGAATGGTATAAAAATAACACATCCATAATCAATCGTATCACAAAAGATTCAATATAATATGGAAGTTTTGTATCATAATAAATCAACTTCAAATAAACTTAAAATTCATCACAGGATGTTGACATAGATGAAAATCAAAACTATTTGAGAGAAATACCTATTTTTTTAAAATCATTAGAAGTCTCATAATTATAAAGAAATCATTTATTTTAAAAATATTCTTATAAGATTGTAAGGGATGCTTCAAAGGAGTAATAACAATAGGGAATAACTGTACCTTACATATAAGTTAAAAAACATTCTTACCTTAATTCTGTCGAAAAGGATAAAAAGGACCTTATTTGGAAAATGACAGAAATATTCATTTATAAACATCTTATAAAAATTCAAAAAGGGTATAAGTGACTTTAACCCATAGTATGTAAAAATATTAAGAATTATTTGAGAAACATTTTTAAGAAACATGGATGTGGATGATAAAGATGTCCCAATAGATAATTACGTATAAATAACCTCTGATAATGAAAAGATTGTGAAATAAACCCTTACCTTGTACATTTCCTCATTCGATGGTATGTTAAACTCCATTATAATAGTTAATTTTTTTATTAAATTATACAAGAATCATATACAATAATATGATATCATATATGATCTTTTAACATAGATTTGTTAATAATATCTTAGTATTATTATGGTATCCGGTGTTAATGAATTCGTTTTCCTTTATATTCTTTGTTATGTGAGCCATATTTGTTATTTATGGGATGTATATTATCCATATCCAAAATTATATTATGTCTCTAAAAATTATTTTTAATCATCAAATGAAATTTAGTCTTGATTGGATATGATGGGAATGAATCTCATCACGTTCGTGGAGATGGTAGTCCGTCCGTACGCACGAGAGACAATATCATTCTTTATTTTGATTTGATCAAAAGGGCTCATTATGATGTCTTTCTGATATAAATAAGTCCTCTAGGTTTATGTGAAAGAATTTGAGAGGATATTTGGGAAGAGTTTGGCTGAGCCAAAAGTCTTTGAAGGTGTGAATTTGAGAGAAGGGGGAGTTCCCTTTTATAAGAGGGGTGAGGGGCACCTTTGGAAAAGCTAGAAATATTAATTTATAATAAATTCATATTCGATTTCTAATGGCTGAAATGTTGATTATTTATAGGTTAAGGTGAGGAAGGGTCTAAATCCTTTCAATCAATAGATTTTAGATAGGTTTTAGTCACTATATTAACCTTATCATTTATATTTAACTCTTAGTTAAATAGTTTGACTTTTACCAAGTGTTTATGTATATTTATATTATATAGTTAATAAACATACTATAAACTTTCAATCGACCCCAAAGTGGTCCATTAATGATACAAATATCATGATATAAGTCGTTTGGCCAAACTATTAATTTTTTGGAATATAACATCAATTAATAATATAATATTTGTTTTAAAAACTCTTTTATGTCAATTTTGACACTATTGGGTATTTTGTTTTTGATAAATTTATAACAGCATTATTACTTCAACAAAAATTCATATAACCAATCCTAATATGTAATATTAATCTATAAAATTATTGTAATTCATAAAAAGTCTCAAATTACATTTCTTTTGATATTTATAATATCAATTATTTTAATATTTCATTAATTAGGTAATTACTACATCACCTTTGTGTCATAAATAAACTAAATTATTTAATGTCTAAAAATTATAAATAAAATAAAATTATGTAGGAAATATTTTTATCGTTCTAATGAATATTTAAAATCGAATATATCTGATGTATAACCCTATATGAAAAATGTTTTAGTAATTAAAATTTAATTTTAACTCTTTTAACTCTTCTTTGAATTAAATAATAATAAATGTCCTAATCTAATCCAAGTGGATATAAATGAAAATATTTTATTCATATGGTTGTTTTTGGTCGAGATACACTTTTACAATAGAATTATGACATGAGTTATGGTAATATTAATATCATTTTTACCCTTAATTACCCTATTTACTTTTAATTGTGGTAAATAAAAGTAAAAAAGTTACTATTCACCAAAAAATATTTTCATCTCAATGAACCAAATTTTACTTACTGATATCAACTGTGCCCCTCTGATTTTTTAAATTCCACTCACAGAAGCAGTAAAATTATGTTTTATGTGAATTTGCAAATTCTCCTAGGAGATAGGTAAAATACAGTGAAAAGTTCAATAAAATTTTTATATATCTAAAATTAATATAAATTGACTCTAATGAATTACATTGAACTTATATAGGTATTATGTATCTACTTTGACCTAAAATAAATTTAAATAAAGTAAATAACTATTTAAATAAAAATTCATTTTTAACTAATAACTTAGTGCCTTCACTATTCATCAAAAATTGAATGTTTTCAGAAAAGTACCAAAAATTCACCCTAGGCTTATTTTGATATTCCAAATCCAAAAATGAAGTCCACTTTGAAAGATAAAATTTATAAAATTTAAAAAAGTGGTTATTACTATTCATAATGGCTAGTTTGATTGGTTGTGGTGTGTGTTAGAACTCGAAGTTGCGTATAATACATGCTACTGTATTATTCAAAGTGAAGTGTACCGTGGAAACACGGGGCGTTACATTCTCCAATCCTTCAAATAATTTCATCCTCGAAATTTCTAGAATACTACTGCATGAAAAGACTTGGGTGATTCTTTATTTTAAGTTCCTCAGGTTCCCACATTGCCTCTTCGATTTTTTGGTTTCTCCATAGAAATTTTACTGGACGAGTTGTATGGTTTCTCAGCACTTTTTCCCTTATATCAAGAATCCGGACGAGCTCTTCGCAATAGGACAGATCGGGTTCCAATACTAATTCCTCGTAAGTGAGGACATGCATTGGGTCAGGTATGTATTTTCTCAACAGTGATATGTGGAACACATCATGAACTTTGGAGAGACTTGGCGGCATTACAAAATGGTAAGCTACAACCCCAATTTGTTCTAGAATTTCGAAGGGTCTGCTGTACCCGGGATTCAATTTACCCATCTTACCAAAACGTATAACACCCTTCCATGTAGATACCTTCAAGAAAATGTTATGTCCTACTCGAAATTCCCAATCCTTCATTCAGTTGTCAGCATAGCTCTTCTGCATACTTTGAGCTACTTTGATGTGGTTTTTGATTACCTTCACCTTTTCCATCATTTCCTCCAACAATTTTGGGCCTACAAGTTTTCTTTCACCAATGTCATCTCAACATGTTGGTGTGCGACTTCTATTTCGGTATAACTCTTCATATTGTTCCATCCAAATACTTGAATGGAAGCTATTGTTATAGTAAAATTCCACCAGAGGTGAATATTGATCCGACATACCCTGAAATTCAAGTGAGCATGATCTCAACATGTCTTCTAAGGTCTGAATAGTCTGTTCTGATTGTCCATCTGTTTGAGGGTGGTAGGCAGTGCTCAAATGATGTTCAGTATCCAGGACATTCTGAAGACTTTTCGAGAATCATGATGTAAAATGGGGATCACGATCTGAAACCATTGATAGGGGTACTCCGTGAAGCCTCATAACTTCATTAATATATAGTCTTTCTAGACGTTCAAGTGGTAAATCTTCCCTTATAGAAATAAAATGTGCTGGCTTGGTAAGACGATCAACAATGACCCATATTGAATTGTTCCATCTAGGAGTCTTTGGTAGTCCCATGACAAATTACATCGTGATAATATACCATTCCCACTCAAGTATGGGAAGAGGTTGCTTGACTCCTCAAGGTTGTTGCCTTCCAGCCTTCACTTGTTGACAAACCATATATCTTGACACAAAATCAGAAATCCATCTCTTCATGTTGTCCCACCAAAAATATTCCTTCAAATATTTATACATCTTGGTGCTCCCAGTGTGTATACAGAAATTGGAACTATGAGAATCATCCAAAATTTATTTTTTAAATCAGGTATATCGGGATCAAAAAGTCTCTTCCCAAATTTCAAAATTCCATATTCACACACAAAGTCACTCAGTCTCCCATAATTCAAAGCTTTAATATTCTTTTTAAACTCTTCATCATTGGTCTGAGAACTCGTTATCCTTTCTAGTAAAGAGGGTTTGGCAACCACCTGAATTTTTTTTGATGTTTCACCTTCCATGGTGATTCCCATATCCATTTTTACTAGATCCATGAAAATGGAATCCCTTTAAACTCTCATCTTGTTCAAAACTCCATGATATTTTTTACTCAAAGCTTTTAACACCTTATTTTCCTTCCCTGGGTGGTATTTTATCGCTAAATCATAATCCTTGAGTAGTTCAAGACATCTCGTTTGCCTCATGTTGAGTTCTTTTTGTGAGAAAATATACTTCAAACTCTTGTGATCTGTATAAATCTCACATTATTCACCATAGAGGTATTGTCTCCATATATTCAAAGAAAAGATCACAACTGCTAACTCAAGATCATGAGTATCATAGTTTTTCTCATGAATTTTCTGCTATCATGATGCATAGGCAATAACTCTATCATTCTACATAAGGACACAACCAAGTCCTTTCATCGATGCATCACTATAAATAACAAACCGATCATTCCCCAATGGTAGAGTGAATATAAGAGAATTGACTAATCATCTCTTCAGTTCTTAAAAACATTATTCACACTCTTTTATCCAAACAAATTTAACCCATTTACGTCTGAGATTCGTTAATGGGTTAGCCAATCAGGAAAAATTCTGGACAAAATGCCGATAATAACCTACTAAACCAATAAAACTACGTACATTAGTTATACTCATTGGGGATGTCCATTCTTTGATTTCCATGGTCTTATAAGTATAAACAGAGATTCCATCCTTAGAGACAATATGGCCATGGAAAGAAATCTTTTGAAGCCATAATTCACACTTTTTAAACTTCCAATATAATTCATGTCTTCTCAGAGTCTTCAGGATAATGAGAAAGTGATTATCATGATCTTTGTAGATTTTGGAGTATATGAAGATATCATCAATAAATAACACTAAAAAATCATCGAGATATTATTTTAAAACTCTGTTCATTAGATCCACGAAAACAGAGGGTGCATTAGACAACCAAAAAGGCATTACTATAAACTCATAATGCCCATACCTAGTTCTAAATGTTGTCTTCAGAATGTCTTCTTTCTTCACACATAAGTGATAGTATCCCAATCAAAGGTCAATCTCGGAAAAGTATTGATCTCCATGTAGTTGGTCGAATAAATCATCAATGTGAGGTAGGGGATACTTGTTCTTTATTTTTATAGCATTGATCTCCCTGTAATTGATACATAACCTCATATATCCATCTTTTTTCTTATCAAAAAGGATAAGGGATACCCATAGAGAAAAACTAGAGCGAATAAGTCCATTATAAATCAATTCCTCTAGTTGTTTCTTTTTTTAAACTAATTCCACAGTTGCCATTCTATAAGGGGTCTTCGATATGGGACTTGAACCAGGAATTAAATCAATGGAGAACTCAATTTCTCGTTCTGGAGGATGTCCTGGTAAATCATTCAGAACACATCAACATACTCTCTCACAATAGGTACATCCTCTATTTTAACATAACTTTCCTTACCCACAATTATTTTATTATCTTCCTCCTCAATAATTGAATTTAGTTGAGCTACTAGGGGTGGATATTGATTAGAATTAGGTGGTGATGATTCTGATCTAAAGATAAGGCGTTCTTTATCATCATCAACAAAAATTGTAACCTCCTTCTTCCTATAATAAATTTTTACATCATGGTCCAAAAGAAAATCAATACTAAGGATTATATCAAATTCTGTCTTGGGTATGATGATGAGAATAGCAGATAAATAACATTTATATTCCCTAATGGGAACAGATCCACAGAACTATGTTGAAATGATACTTCCCTAAGGAGTTTTGACTGACAAATCCCTTGTTAAAATAAATTAGAAATATATAATTTTTTTAAAAACTGGGAAGATATGAAACAATGTGGTGATCCAGAATCAAATAAGGCATTTTCTAAACTTGAGGAAACCATTAAATTACATGCCACTAGGTCTTTTGGAGATTCTATCTCAGTAGTAGTGATAACTTAAGCTTGGCCTTGAACCCTTGGCCTTTTCCGAGGTAAATTCCCCTGACATATAGGAAATTCATTTTCATAATGTCCCATCTCCCTGCAGTTGTAGCATTGAACATTGGTAGATTCTTTCTTCTCTATGAAATCATGATATTGGTGGCCTTTTTCACCACACTTCTAACAGACTCCCATTCTCTTAAAGCAAGTACCGGGGTTTTTCTTCCCACGTTTACCGCAGGATGGATAATCAACTTTCCCCTTATTCCCTTTATTTCCATTTCCAGAGTGGTCAGTAGATCCCTTCTTCAATTGCTTTGATTTAAATTCATTGACTTAGATAATTCCTTTTCTGTCTTGATAACACATGAGACAATATCTTCGTATGATTAGAAGGATTGTGACACTAATTCTTGATGAATAAATTTTTTTAACCCATCAAAGAAATGATCAATCTTACATCTTGGGTTACGTATATAATCTGCCTCATGCCTCGATAACCTTGTAATGTTAGCCTCATACTCTGTGACATTCTCATCCTCCTTTTGCCGAAGACTTAGAAATTTCCTTTCTATATGTGCTCGATGGTCACAAGGAAAGTATTTTTCTAATAAAATCTCTTTGAAATCCCTCCATTCCATATTTGATACATCATCATCTTCCTTTGTGTTTTGAATCAATGACCACCATTGGTCAGCATCTCCAGTGAGGCGGTAAACTGCCATGATAACGTTTTCCCTTTCACTACTTTCCAAGGCATGGAATATTTTCTCTAAGGAATTTATCCATCGCTCTACTACTAAGGGATTTGTACTACCATTAAATTTTGCTGGTTTTTTTTCACATGAAGCAATCTAACATTGATCCTCCATACTGTAGACTAGGGTGCTCCATATGGGTAAGGTTATTATTCATAACCTATGTGAGTTTTCCCAGTATGGTGATTAGCTGATCAGCACCAGTTGCATCACCAGCTCCAATATAATTATCTTGAGCAAGAGGGAAATCCCTACATAGAGTGCGTGCATTGATACAGTTTCCATTTATTCCACTAGGCACCGTTTCTAAGAATTGGCATAAACTAGATCAGTTTATGAATCAAAATACAAAATTCCATACTTTTAAAACACATAACATAAATTGAACAGTTTATGGATAAAATCCATAATCATAAAAATGTTTTCTTTGAGGAAGTATATAATCTTAACCCCTTCATAATGGTTTGTAAATAAAATGATAATTATCCTAAGCATATCCCCCAGGAGTGTCGTAACCAAGAGTGCAGCAAGGCCCATTGTCGTGCACCAGTTTCCGTTCTAGTCTAGCACAAAGAGGTGTTTTTAGGTTTTACCCCTAGGTACTTCTGTGCCAGAGCCGCCTCTACCTACTCGTATCTAGACATATATGTATTGCTTGTAAAACTCACAAAATCTCTACAATACCAAAATTATAGGAAATTCGTCAATAAAAATCCTCAAAGTCCATCTTAGGTCTATGTGATCTAATCATATTTTATCAAAATCGAGCTTCCAAGGTTTGTACTAAACTTCTTCTGATACCAACCGTAATGCCCCAACCCCAGATACCCAGAGTCGGTTCATTATTACATAACATTGGCATGATCAGAAGAAAGATCAAATATCGAATGACCGATTAGTTTAGTACCCTTGGAATCAATAGATACATTTAAATACTTTACATTACATCATTAAATTAAAACTACAACGACATAGTCTCCATAGTCAACACTCATATCCCCTCATACTATCCCTGCAGGTCATTTACAAAAAACTTATTCACATCCAAGGAAAAATAAAACATAGAAAGGGGTGAGCTCAGATGCCTAGTAAGGATAACAATACAGAGGAAACTTTCATAAATAAGTATAAACACTTAAGGCAATGTATAAATATATCAAAAGCCTTTTTAACATGAACATTAGCATAATATGGCAAAGATAAAATGAAATAATGACATTTAATTACTCACATGGATATTCTACTAATAGAATAATCACATGAAATATCAATAACCACTTTCATAATGATGGAATGCATAATGCCAGACAATCATAACCACATGGTCAAGGCCATGTGCCAAGACTGCGAATAATATTTTGTCAAGGCCTTGTGCCAAGACACTAGTTTGTCTCATGAGACCTACCGAAGCATTGAGGAGCTATAGTGGGCTCCACCCGTCACTTATTAACTACAATGCATTCCTCATATGAATAGGTTTAAACACAACATAAACATTCTTCTTAAAACTAGCATACAAAATGTCAATACTTTCTCCATAAACCATGAATGGTACAAAAATAACACATCCACAATCAATCATATCACAAAACCTTCAATAAAATATGGAAGTTTTGTATCATAATAAATCAACATCAAATAAACTTAAATTCCGTCAATGGATGTTGTGATAGATGAAAATCAAAAATATTTGCGAGAAACATCTCTTTTTTTGAAATCATTTAAAAGTCACATAATAATATAGAAAACCTTTATTTTGAAAATATTATTATAAGATTGAAATGTAAGCTTTAAAGGTTTAATAACGGTGGAGAATAACCGCACCCGTCGTATAAGTTAAAAAAAATCTAACCTTAATTCTGTCGAAAAGGTTATAAAGGACCTTGTTTAGAAAATGTCAAAAAAATTACTTTATTAAAATCTTGTAAAAAGTCAACAAGGGTATAAGTGACTTTAACCCATAGTCTGTAAAATCTTAAGAATAATTTGAGATGCATTTTTATGAAACATGTATGTGGATGATAGAGATGTCCTAGTAGATAATTATGTATAAACAACCTCGGATAATGAAAAGATTGCAAAATAAACCATTACCATGTACTTTTCCTTAGTCAATGGTATGTTAACCTCCTGTATAATAGTTAAAACATTGTTATTAAATTATAAAAGAATCATATACATTAATATGATATCATATATGATCTTTTAACATTACTTTGTTAATAATATCTTGGTATTATAATCGTTTTGGTTGTTAAAGAATTCATTTTCCTTTATATTCTTTGTTATGTTAGACATATTTGTTATGGAGGGGATGTATATTATTCATATCCAGAATGATATCATGTCTCTAAAAACTATTTTTAATCATCAAATGATATTTAGTCTTGATTGGATATGATGGGGAATGAATCTCATCACGTTCATGGAGACGGTAGTCTATATGTTTGCATGAGCGACAATATCTTTCTTTCAATATTAATATAATATTTAATTGGATGGTATATCATATATACAGAATCATTATCATGTTATATTTAATATTTACATGAATTATACATCATTATTATACCCATATAAATAATAATATATTGAATAACAATTACACCACAACGTGGAGAATGTAGGCCGTACGTACGCACGCATGGTGACATGTCATTAAAGGGATGAATAGAATAATGAATTTGGTTTTTCTAAAAATATAATAACATCATAGTATATAGAAAATACTGGAGTTATTATTTTATAATGGAAATAACAAGGAAATAAGAAGTTGAAGAAGAAAGGAACTTGAAAGAGGGTGGTGAAATCATCATCTCTTCTTCGGGTTCTTCCTTTTGATTTGATCAAAAGGGATCCTGAGGTTGGCTTTCTGATCAACCTATGGAAACAAGGTTTAAGTGAGGGAAGTTGGGAGCATATTTGGGCCGAGTTTGGCCGAGCTAAAAGTCTTTGAAGGTGTGAATTTGAGAGAAGGGTGAGTGCCGTTTTATAAGAGGGGTGAGAGGCACATTTGGAAAAGATAGAAATATTAATTTATAATAAATTCATATTCGGGTTCTAATGGATCCAAAGAGGATTATTTAAAGGTTAAAGTGGGAATGGGTCGAAATCCATTCATCCAATATATTTTATATAGGATTGAGTCACTATATTAACCTTATCATTTATATTTAACTCTTAGTTAAATAGTTTGACATTTACTATGTCTCTTTGTATTTTTATATTATATAGTTAATAAACCTACTATAAACTTTCAATAGATCCCCAAGTGGTCCATTAATGAAAAACCTATCATGATATAAGTCCTTTGGCCGAAACATATATTTTTAGGAATATAATATCAATTAATAATATAATATTTGTTTTAAAAACTCTTTTATGTCAATTTTGACACTATTGGGTATTTTGTTTTTTATAAATTCATAACCACATTATTACTTAAAAAACAATTCATATAAACAATCATAATATGTAAAATTAACCTATAAAATTATTGTAATACTTAAAAAGTCTCAAATTACATTTATTTGGATATTTATAACATTAATTATTTTATAATTTAATTAATTAGGTAATTACTGCATCACCATTGTGTCATAAATAAAATAAATTATTTAATGTCTAAAAATTATAAATAAAATTTAATTATTTAGGAAAGCTTTTTCTATTTCTTAATAAACTTTTACAATCGAATTTATCATATTTATAACCCTATATTAAAAGTGTTTTAGTAATTAAACTTTGATTTTAACTCTTTTAACTATTCTTTGAATTAAATAACAATAAATGTCATAATCTAATCCAAGTGGATCTAAATGATAATATTTTATTCCTACGTTTGTTTTTGGTTGAGATAAAATTTTCCAATATAATTAGTACATGTGTTAGGGTAATATTAATATCATTTTTACCCTTAATTACCCTATTTACTTTTAACCGTGGTAAATAAAAGTAAAAAAGTTACTATTCATCAAAAATTATTTTCATCCCATTGAACCACATTTTACTTACTGATATCAACCGTGTCTCTAGGATTTTTGAAATTCCACTCACAGAAGCGGTAAAATTTAGTTTTATGTGAATTTGCAAATTCTCCAAGGAGATAGGTAAAAGACGGTGAAAAGTTCAATAAAATTTTTATATATCTAAAATTAATATAAATTGACTCCAATGAATTACATTAAACATACATAGGTATTATGTATCTATTTTGACCTAAAATAAATTTAAATAAAATAAATAATTATTTAAATAAAAGCTCGGTTTTAACTAATAACTCATAGTGTTTCACTATTCATCAAAAATTGAATGTTTTTAGAAAAATACCAAAAATTCACCCTAGGATAATTTCGATATTAAAAATCCAAAAATGAAGTCCATTATGAAAGATAAAATTTATAAAATTTCAAAAAGTGGGTATTACTATTCATACCGGCTAGTTTTATTGGTTGTGGTGTGTGTTAGAACTCGATGTTGCGTACAACACACACTACTGTATTATTCAAAGAAAAACATACCATGGAAGCTTGTGGTGTTACAAACTTACTAACAAACAATCATGTATAATCCCAGCATATTTGTATGGAGTCACACAAAAACACCATATCTACCTACTATAACAAAAAATGATGATTACAAAAACCAAATAATATCACTATAAAATCAGGTTCCTTTAGTAATGAAGAATGTAGATGTCATTTTACGATACTTTATAAAATTTTAAGAAGTACTGCTCATAGTGTACGCACACAATCAATGCATATATTATCTCAAATTAGGAACATATCTCCTGAATATGGGAATATAATCTGATATTGATCGTTGAAGAAGAAAACCTTATATTTGGACCAGTCTCTCTATTATTTTCCATATATCTCCATTTTTTCTTTTCACTATATATCAATGGTATATCACATAAAATATGAATCATGTTCTAATCAGGGCCTCACAAATTTCACTTTCATGGGCCATGTTGCTTATTTATGGTTTATCCATAATCATCTCTCTATAGCGCATTACATAAATTCTCCATTTTTTGTAGAAAAATAGAAATACATTAATGTAACTTGACATTTATAACTGTATTCAACAACAAAAATCCCAAAATGGAAGAAACAATTAACACCAAGTATCATGGAGGAATTGTAAACTGCTACCAAAATTAAATTCCTCAGAATATATTAATTCTCAATCCCTACTGGAAAATAATCCTAATATAGCATATATTCATAATTTGTTTTGTGAAAAATTCCCAATAATCATATACAGAAATAAGCTATATAGATATACGTAACTAGAACAAAAGGATATGTGATATCATTCTCTTATGTGGATCAATTGGATACATGAACCAATTTTACACATAACATATTTATCTATGTGAATCAAAAATAGATTGCATCACAAAATGGATATATTGATCACATATCAAAATGGATATGTTGATGAAATGGATTCATGATTACCTTACAAAAAAATCTATATGAATTCCTGACATTTAAAAAATGGCTACATGAACCTCTTATGTAGAAAAAATAACTTCATTAAATGGCTATGTGAATTATCCCTCACCAATTTGGCTATGTATCATTAACATATATGTGATTCATCCCTATGAAAATTCACCAATATAGATAAAAAACTAAAACTCACCCCAAACTACTTCAAGGGATATCCATCCCTTCTCAAAACACTCTCTAAAAAAATGCAACTCCCTTATAAATTATTTAAATCCATATGGACCACATTACACCCCATCAGACATACAAATTATTCTGATGTGGTCGTCAATAAATAAAACAACCCAAACATACCAAGAACCACTATTTCTTAAATAATACTCAAACCAATACATTAAAACATGGGGTTTTTTCAATATAAGTATTTTTATTGATTGAAAATACTTTGGATGCCCTCTTAAATATAACCCTTGCTACCATAGTAGATAAAATCAATGTCTGATTCCTCACTATAATTCATTGAGACTTATTCTTAATCTCATTAAATATAGAAACATTAAAAGAGTATTGGCATACAATTCTTTTGACATCTTCATCATATCTTCATTCTATTACTTGTGAAATATCCATTTAATATCTTTAATATGGTCATTGAAGATAAATATTTCCTTACTAACTTCATCACAATCTCATTTTAGGAGTTTCGTATCATTGAATAAACAACATTACCACCATTTTATTTGAAACTCCCCTTGAAACATATAATGCTCCTCCACCAAAAAAAATATATTTACCTTTGGGAAATTATTCCAAAGGAATATGGAGAAACAAAAAACAATTGAAATTCATGTACATGTTGAGGGAAACACATGAACATTCATCCTTAATTCAAAAAAATCTATCATGTGTTATAGATTTGGTGAAGATATATGAAATTGCACCTTGGTGAAAAAAATAAATAAAAAATATTTTACTTAAATCCACTTCATATTGGATTAAATTATATAAAATTTCAATATGTTTAGACTGAGAGTGTTAAAATAGAGTTTTTTGACAAATCAATAGAACATTGGTTTCCATAAATAATCTTAAATAGTCATTGAATATAAACCCTCAAATTTGATAGATGTGTTTTCATTCACAAGGCATGTGTGACCGTATTTGTGGATGCCACATTCAATGATTGAGATATAATAAAGTTCACTAAAATCTACTTCTTACTATACCAAATGAAACAACCATCACCAATAATGATCATAAAATATTATTTGGAACTATGACATGTACAATCACATATGCAATCTACATAGTGTATGGAATAAAATATAAATCCCCAAAACATCAATCAAACAACCCATTATCTATTATTCTTTTACATATCTAATAATTATTTTAAATAAAATAATGTGTGAATCCTTTGGTTCAACTTGATACCTTGAACATAGATTATCCCTATATGAAATGTATGTCCTTGAAGATATGAGATACAGTAGAATTACAATAATAGTGTTGAAAATATTTTTATCAACCGTGCTTCCTTGTTCATCCTTTATTTACATCATAAAAACTAATATAGGTGTATAAAAATCTTTTGAATCTTCCATTCCAATATTTTTCTTATTTGTTTTTCATTTTCCTCTTAAGAAATAAAGATATACTTCAAATCCTTCTTAATTTTCTACCCAAAAAAATATCTTAATTCTCAAAGAATAGACATATCAAACTGCTTATGAATTTCCATATAAGATTCCTCACAGACGAAACTATCATTACTCGAAACAATTATGTTATCCACATAAATTATCACAAACAGTGTTTCTAAGTGATCATTTTTCTATTACACATTGTTGTCAATAATACCTTTGAAAAAAATCCATTTTTTAGAAATAATCAAATTTAGAATATGAGGCCATTGGATCCTTCATTAAATCATAATACTAATTCTATAATATTAAAACCATTGTCCCATAATTGCCTAGAATAAACCCTTATGGTGGTTCTAAAAACACTTCTTCTTTAAGTTCACCATTTGAAAAGCCAGACTTTACATCCATTTGATATGCTTTGTAATGATAATTAGATGCCACTTCTAAGAACATCCTAATTATCTAATTTTTGTAACCAGAGTGAAAATATATTCAAAAACATTTCCTTCTAGTTAGGAATAACATTTTTAATCAAATATAACATTGTTCTGTATTAAATCACCATTATCATTCATTTTTTTCTTGAAGACCCAATTTTTAAATCATATTCATGGTTTTTGGTTTGTGAAAATGTTCCCATGAAGAGTTTTCTCAATTTTATTGAGTTATTCATTCAAGGGTTTTACCCATTCAACATGAATTGGTGTATTCTCATTCCCAATGATATTTTTATATCATCATGTTTTCTTAATATCTATAACTAATTTATATTAAAACTATAAGATTATTCATAATCACTAGAGAATTATGAGTTTGAATCAATTCTTCCTACTCTAATTTTAACATCTTTTTTAATTATTTATTGATAAATATGTTCACTATCTATAGCTAAATACCCAAAAGATGATTGATGTTTCTGACTATTTTTCCCAAATTTTCATCAATCATTACATTCAAACCCTTTTAAATTTTACACAATATTTCATTATGATAATTTATCATTTTTAATTAGAAAAATAATCTATAAAAATTCCATCGTTATCCTTTACTTTAAACATTCCCACCCCGTTACATTTATTTTAATATAAATGGACAACCAAATAACATGATATTTCTATAATAGGCCACTTTTTCTACCAAATTTCATTGGGAGTAGTATGTGTTTTAGGTGTTAAGAGTCATCTATTTTAAATGTGCACCACTGTGTATAGTAATTCACACCAGAAATGTTTTAAAACATTATATTATTCCAATATTGGTATTTCCATTTCCACAATGCTTCTATTATTTCCCTCTTCCACACAATTATATTATAGAGTACAAGGTGTGATATTTTGCTGATAGAACCAATGTTTTATATGATATATTTCAGAAAAATCACACGAGTATTATTTCCCATTACCCAATACCATTATTTCTTTAAACATACCAAGAAATGTTTCATCTAATATTTTATATGTTTTGAATGTCATGAACTCTTTATATTTATGGTTGGTGAAAACAATATTGGTCATCTGAGTGAATTAATCTGTAAATGTAATAAAATATTGATAATCTCATGTATATTATTGTTTCATGGGTCTATAGGGATCTATGTTAACTAACATAAGTGGTCTTATGGAAGAAATGTACACCATATTTTGAGCCACCTAAGTTATCATTCCCTTTTTACATGTTCTACAAACTCCATTTTGATATTTATTTATATTAGATAAATCTATCACTGATTCATGTTTTATAAAAATTATTAGGCTTTTTTTTCAAGGTTAAAAAGTATTATATTATATATAATGAACCCATCTGTCATGTTTGAGAATAATGCATTAGATGGATCACTAATCAAGAAAAGGTTTCCATTTGTTATAGTAACTTCAGAAATATTTCTTCAATAAATTTTGATTTTATTGATGCATATATTTTTATTTAATTTTATTTCATTCCTATAAATTTTGTTTTGGACCTTCAACAAATAGAATGTTTAATGATCTGAAAATTCCATTTTCAGTTTGAGATGAGCCAAGACCATTGATTTTCAAGTTGAAGTCAATACAAAATTCTAATCGAACTCTGTCACGATTCCCAATATTTTTTAGATTTTTGGAATCCCCTACCATGTGGATGAAACAGCCACTATAAAGTATCCCAGACATTGTTTTCTTGCATACCTTGAAATCCACTTTTTACAAGTATGACTATTATTAATTAAACACTTAAACTTATTCTCCTTTATCTTTGAGGGTGAGTTGAATAGGTAATATAGTAATAAAATTCTCTAATATATTCCCCCTTTGAACTCACCTTCCATACAACTCTGTAAGATAACAAACTCTATTTTTGGTTGTCAATTTTTTCTGAGTCTTCTTCTTAGGATACATTCTTCCAAAGTTTTCTTTATTCTCCATAGAACTGATCACTCTTGGGTTCCTATATTTTGACCATTAAATACATTTTATACCATCGTGTATGATATTTATGTATGAGAATTAAAAAAAATAAAAATAACCCTGAAATATGAATTTCCTTGAAAAACCGATGTAGTTTCATGGGATATTCTTTCCATAATATGATATTTTCTGAACTTCTTTTGTATCATTTCACATAACATTTTTCTATAATATCTGAGAGATTATTTCTCAAATTTAATAAGGATTTTTAATTCCATATTGATAATTTACAGAACATTTTTAGAATGAATAGATTTTCATTATGTCATTGATACTTGTTCATAATTAAATAAAATATTTTTTGGATATTTGATCATTTTCTAATTTTATACATCCTTTAAACTAATATTTGTATTTTATTCTATAATAAATGACTCCAATTTGGCTTGTTCAACCTTTTCATTAACCATTTCTCTGTACTATATTATAAGAACCCTCTTCTCTCTCTTGATCATTGCATTTTGCTCAATACATGCCTCAAGTTCATCTTTGAGCATGTATTTAAAATCTTTTCCTCTTAAATCATCCTCATAACCACTATATAGATCAAAATCCTTCTAAACACAAGCTATAAATTTTTAAAAATTTTTTGTGTATCTTTTTCAATGTCCCTACAAGATAAAATACTAGATTCTTCTTCTTTATTCATTATATTATTGCTTTTGGTTATTATAATTATCTGATTACTTCCAATTTCTATTGAATCTTCGTTGTAAAATTTTCTCCACTTCTTCCCTTGGGTTTTTTATTATCCACGGATTTTTTGTCTGATCATTTCTTCATTGGGTAATTGATTGCAAACTGTTCAAGAAAATATAATGGGAAGCACATACTAGAGAATTTTCCTTTGTTTTTATGTTTGTATCTTTGTAATATTTTAGAAATTAATTCAATAACCATTTTATTTTATTCATCATTATTAGAATAACTAGTCTTAAAAACATCTTAATAATTATTAATATTTATGTTTTACATGGGTTTAAAAGATGTCTCTTTTTTATCCTTATTTTTGAATACCTTGATTTTTATAATTTAATATGTAATAAAAATATTATATATCCCATCAAGAGAAAGATATTATATATCTTCAAGTGCTTAAATATTGTGATCCAATATATCTGTAAAATTCCTCATCAATTTTATTATTAATCTATTTGTCATCAAGAATCTCCTTAAAGCCACAAATATTAATCAAAATTTCATTTACATGAGTAAATAATTCATCAATATGTTCATCATATTTCATTTAAATATTTTTATATTTTTTTCTCTAGATCTACAACTTTCCCACTTTCAAATTCACATCACCATATTAACTTATTTACTACTTATCTTAATTTTATTTTATAGTTTATAAACCAATAAATTTATTGTAGACTAATTTTAAAATGACATGGGATTTTTATTTATAAATTTTTTATATACTTACATGTTTCTCCGGTTAGAAAACATCATCTAACCATCATTTGAAAAATGAGAAAAAAAAATCATTTTCCCAATATCATGAACATCAAAACCCTGAGAAAAAAGATATGGTGACATTATATTATTCAATCTATGATAATTTTTTCCATAAAATACAGGGGCTCCCCTACTATAAAAGGAGTTGGTATTATCCATGACTCAAGGGATAATTTTTTAGAAACTACAGATGGAACCATCTCATATTCCTCTTGATGCACCTTTAATGATATGTCTCCTCTACTGAGAAAGGGGGTTGAATTAGTGGAGGGAATTTTTTACTATTTTTTCTAGAAAAAATGAAACATCTATGAAATCTTAAAGTAGGATTTAGTAATAATAGAAATAACAAGCCTTACATTATTACATAGAAAATAAAGTGAAAGGGACACAATTGTTTAACAAGTTTCAAAACTAGTTTGGAATCCTATTCATTTCCATGATTGATTACCCCCTAAACACAGATTCCTTTAACTATATCCCCAAGTAAAATATACTTACAATGAAATCATGAAACCTCCCATTACATATGTATGTATTCCCACCAAAAAACATAACATCCCACTATAATTGAAAAAAGAGGTTACAAAAACGAACTAAGATCACCATAAATAATGTTTATTTGATAATAAAAGATTTATATATCTTTTTATTACCCTCTATAATGTGTTAGGAATTACTTATCATAGTGAATGCTTAAAATCAAAACAAATATGTTATCAATTCATGGAAAAATATCTTGAAGATGTTAGATATATCCGATGTTGAACCCTAAAGGAGAAAACCTTTTCTTAAGATAGATCCCTCAATTATTTTCTCTATATCTCTTTTTAACTTTTTTTTCTACATATTTATGGTATATCACTATCAAATATCTTCCATGCACTAATTCGGTTTTAACACTTTACTATTTCTTAGACCACCTTTCTCATTGGTAGATGATTCATTATCATATCTTCATTTTGCATCAATTGCATCAAGTATTTTTCTTTGGAAAATTCATAGACATTATAAACCTATGATCTATATAACTACAATTATATATTATGTCCCTATTATGTTATATGTAACTAACGATAAGTATCATAATGTAATGAAAAAACATTCCTGTTATTTAAATTCATTGAAATATATTAATGTTAAATCCTTGAAGAAAAACAATATAAATACATCACAAATTCATAATTGTATATATTGATCCTTTTCAAAACTCATAAATAAAAATCAGATATGTAAAAACCATAACCTCGAATAAATGAATTTGTGAGTCCATTCCCATATATAGATCAATTGTCCATATGAACCAATCAATTATGTAGAATATTTTTCAATATGATTCAGCATTCAAATGCATCATGAAATTGATATATCTAACACATCACAAAATTGATATTTTCATTAAATGTAAATGTGAATCCCTTACATAGAAAAAGCATCTATGTGAAACACATACATAAATTTTCCACTACCAATTATTCTACATAGCTCAAATATCTATGTGATTAATACAATTTTAGATTTAACTGCATTGATTTTGAAACCACTCAAAGCCAACCAGATCTACTTCCACCGATCTCTAGACACTTTCATAATAATTTCTAACATCATGGACTTTATTCCAAGATATTTCCTCAAATTTGGTAGTTAAAAAAATACACCAACCCAAAATTACCAAGGACCATTAGATCTTAAAGAATCCTCCAATCAATCCAAAAAACTATGAGTCTCTTTAGTTTTTATATGGGTTCAAAATGTCTAGGGATGTTGGATAGGTTATTTTTTATTTTTATATGTTATTTTACATAGACTTTTTTATGTGTAAATAAAATACAATAGGAAATGTAAAACTTCCATGAGTAATGGAATATTGATGTGGATATTACTATTATATCAAATGAAGGTCTAGAAATGATATACCTATAAAGATCAAACAGATACAAAACATACCCACATATTATCAAAATAATAACACCATAATCAAATTAGCTGTGGATGACTAAAATATATACAATACAATTAGATCTACTATAGTGGTAGGATAAAATAATATATTGGTAAATTAATTTCATTTTTTACCTAAACACTAAATAAAGTCAAATTAAATGTAATGACATAAAAATTAACTGAGGATTGGTTGGCTTCCATCAAGTACTATGTTTATTTCTTCTTTAAAAAAATATTGATTACAATTCAAAACGATTGTAATGAAATTTATACCATGTATTTAATTAATCCTATGTTTAGGTGTTTCATGCACCCATTAATATAGAAATTATCATATAGAAAAAATAATATCTAAACAGAAACATGTTAGTGAAATGGATGCATAGAATGGAGGATGAATAAACCAACTTAAAAGGATGTGAGTAAACCTCGTGTAAAGATAAAATCCTTAAATTATGGGAATTTGGGTAAATGGAATAAATATACTGATAAATAATATTATATCTTTGAATTTTTATAAGAGATGAAATATCATTACTGGATCGCATTAATGTTCTTCTTATATCCATCACATTTATGAATTTAGTGGCTGGATTAATGATTTGTACTAATTATTTTTAATTAATTATAAATAGGTAAATTTTTTAACTTCAAACTCAATTCATGTATCCTATGTTCATATATTATTCATAGTTCAAGAGTACTATTAGGATCCATGGTTATTTAATGTGAAGTGGTTTTGACCTCAATGCATTGAGTTATGTGAAGCAAGCTCAATTATAGTATGCGACTCAATTGTATCCAAATTTATATCTTATACCAATGTTTCTTATATAATTTCATCATCTTATTTTATCAATGACACATTTGTTACTAAAAAAATATAATTATCCAAGTAATCCCACTCTACTGCTATATTTAAAATGTTGTGAGTGTTCTCTACCACTATCATTGAATGATTGTTGGGACCTTTCATTTATCTATATATTTCTATTAAATAAAATATATCCAACATACAATGATTAAAAAAATAGTTGATTAAATTTCTCACTAATTGATTTCCTATAGAATATGAAACTTTATGGTATCTTTGTTCAATTCTGAAACTATTTCATTGAAGAAGGGTCGTAATTTTGTGTCCTTATCAAATTTGTATTCATCCATAGGTTGTAAATGTTTAATTGAATAAAAGAAATATAATCTCATTTTTTTGTATTAATGTTTTAGAATTGAAAAGAGAGGGATACGAAATAAAATTTTCAGATAGTCCTTTATATCTAATTTATCAAAGTCCAACATACTCAAATATTATAATAATTGAGGAATCATGTTGTGGTGGGGTGGGGGTATCTATGGTGTGATATAAATAATGGATAATCAATGAAAATTACTCATTAGAATTATGAAATGTATGGTTTTTATTTGGAACCTCTTCCATACTTTTCACATGAGATTTTTTTGATTTGGGATGTCAAGAGGTTTCAAGGAGGTTAATTTGAGGAGTTGACACATTTTTATTTCTACATGATTCTTTGAAAAATTAAAATTCTCATTTCATTCTTCTAGAATTTATTGAACTCTCTTGAAGATAGAATTTTATTTGTTGTTAACACTTTTTATGTGTAATGATTGTTGAAATTTTCGTTATGTCACATACTAGTAAAGAAAAATTGGAATTGAATTATATAGTGGTTTTTATAATTTTTATGTTTATAATATTTGAGTATGTTGGAACTGGATGTCATTCTTTATTGTATAGATATTAAAGAAAGTGTAGAAACCATCCAAGGTGATGTATATATGATAGATATTGTTCTCAGTGTTTAAACACTACCAGATGAAGGTTTGTAAAGTATAGAGTTACATTATAAGGCCCCTAAATCCATTCTATGAAGTCTAGATTTTTTATTTTTAAAATATAGAACTCCATTACTAATAAAGAAAAGGATAATTCTCAAAGTAACCGTGATTCTCATATGTATTCAAGATTTTATTAGGAGACAATATAAATTATTAGTAATTAAATGGTTTTATTATAAATTCAGAGGGTGTTTTTTTAATAATTTATCTTTTTTATAACTTCATAATGAATAAAATATGACTTCATAAAGATAATATGTTATAAAAGTTGTATGAAATTTATTTCCTTTTACACTGTACGACTTCAACATTTAGTATTCTTTTAGGTG
The DNA here is from genome assembly GCA_963277665.1 of Viscum album. Classification (NCBI taxonomy): domain Eukaryota; kingdom Viridiplantae; phylum Streptophyta; class Magnoliopsida; order Santalales; family Viscaceae; genus Viscum; species Viscum album. The sequence continues at coordinate 1,410,754,417 of OY728133.1, read as the reverse complement.
ATGTTTTTTTTGGAAAATATGAATTTCCAAAATAGGAATTTTTTTGAAGAATGGTATTAAAATATGATGTGTAAATGATATGTTATTTATGGATTAAAAATAATGATCACACATGGATTATAACTATAAATGAGATTAAAGGACCAGACGAAGAAGTTTTTGAGAGATTGTGAAGTGGAGTGACCACTTGAAAGAGGATAACACCCGAAATTTGAATATATGATGATGAATTTAGATACCCTGTAGTGGAAGTTGTGGTCATAGTGAAAGAGGAATAATATTCTCACCAAGCTATTGTGTTGATAGTTTTTGGTGAGTTACATCACGATATGGAATAATAATACTAATTTGAGCCATCATTTTTTTGATATAGAAAAATCAGAAGACAATGGTGTAGTAGATACTATGGTGAGATTATAATTTTATTGTGGAAATTAGCAATGTGGACTAATTCATGGTTCATTTTTGATGAGTTTTCATAGAATATATTGATATGGGAAGTTATAACTTATATCATAGGAAAATCTATGCTATATAACACAATATGTTTCTACATAATTTATAAATACATAGTTTATATGAGATTTGAGGAGATATTAAAGACATAATACCTCACATACCTCATATAGGATCAACAAATTAGTATTAAAGAGTATTTAAAATAGGACATTGACTTTAATTTAAATTTTTTTGAGTGAGTTAATTTGTTCCATGTCAAATCATGTATATTTCTATAATTATTTTAGAAAAAATATTCACACAAACTAGAAATAAATAAAAATAATCGTTAGGGAATGTTGAGGAAGGAGAAATAATAAACATCTATTATGAATAAGAATAATAATTAATAATAGATTCAAGGGATTATAGTGAATGAAATTGGAAGAATATCAATATCTATATAGTTAGTGTAGAGGATCATATATTTATCATGGATAATTCTTAAGGAGGAGTTTTTTTATATTATTAAAGCGAGACTCTAAAAGGTTTTTTCCATTATTTATATGATTTCATGTTTTCTTCCTTTGTCAAGTTAATTTACCCCCCTTTCTTTTATTTTGTATCACCTTTCTAGTGATCCAATAAATTTTATTAGTTCCATAACTCATCTCTAGTTTCTATTAACCACTTTTTTAGATCAAAAAATTTATATCAATAGATAATGATTCTACATATTTTAGGGAAAAATTTTTCAATAGGGAATGTAGAGGATTATAGCTTGTATTATTCCTTTGGAAGTAATACCCTGAGATTTTAAAAAAACATTTTGTTTAATTATTTATAAGATATGAAACACTGAGCCTAAATGAACCACGAAATATTACTATTTAAATATTACTATGATAAAATAGACATTAAATTGGTGGGTATGAAAAATATTAAGTTATTTAAAAAATATATTTAATATTATTACCCAATATAATTATATTGATAATTTTTTTAGTAAAAAATCATTCAATTTATCGTAAATAAATTTTATTTTTCAAAAATATGTTTTTTTTCCAAAATAGTTTTTATTGAATTATTTGAATATATTATAATAAATTTCTATAAATTTTAGAAACTATATTTGATAAAATGGATTTTATTTTTTAATTCAGTATATGAAAATTATCTTTGGTTGATTTTTTGCATAATTTATTAAAATTATGATTTTTAATGTATAATACAAAATACTGATTTCCCTCAAATACTTTATTTTCATTTCATGAACATACACAATTCCGTTTTTATTAAAAAATCAAATTAAAAGTAGTTATATTTTGATTTAAATAATCTAATTATGATTATTGGAATTAATTTATGTTTGAATTTTTTTATAAAATAATTTTTATAAGTAAAGAAGGCATTCCTCCAAAAAAAATACATATTATTCATGAAGTTTATTTTTATCATAATAAATTAAATTAACCAATATTGGTGAATTATTTTAATGAAATGGATATATTATACATTTTATAACATTATAATCATTTATATAACATTTATTATATGAATGAGATTATTATAAAAATACCTTCTTCTAACTATCAGTATCAATTTGATATAATGGATATCGTGTTTGAAAAAACGAGGTACTAATTTTCTAAATTGGTCCCTTTTATTTTTATGACTATAAAGAGTAACATCACAACAATTTATCTCCTCCAAAAAGGGTAAATAGAGTCAATATAGGTTAAAATTAATTCTTAAGGCCAAAATTTTTCATCACCATTCCTATTGTATGTTGTTAATTTGAACCTTATCACCTATAGTCCTAAAATGGTTTTTAGTAGACAAATTTCCATGAAAATGACATATAAAATACTTAATGCAAACAATGTTATGAAATACCATTGTCTTAGTTTTAAATATCTATTATATGTCTGCATTGAGAAAAAAATAATTATCTAAAGAAATATAAATGTATATTTTAGATTAATAATTATTTTTGTTTATTAATATTTATTATAATTTTTAGAGATTTAATAATTACCCTTAATACTTATGAAACACTGAGGAATAATTTCATTAATTAATATAAAAATAAACTAAATGATTTTAAAATTATTAAAATTATTATAATTTGATGGTGTTATACTATTATATGAAATTTTTAGAAAAATAAATCATATTAAGTATGTTTTTATATGTTAATAAAATAACCATTAAGTCAAATTATATTAATTATGTCAAAATTGATTTTAATGACATTTTATCAAAATAATATTTAATTAAATTATTTAGAAATTATTAAAATATTTAAATCAGAAATTATGATAATATATGGTCTAATATTTCATATTTTTACAATTTATGATTATATATTTACATTATAATTGAAATTATAACCCTTCAAGAGTGAGTAACTTTTTACCATGGTTAATGTTAAAATACATTAATTAACGAGTTAAACCAAATGATAATGTTTAAAACACCACATAAACCTATAAAAATATCATTGGTTAATGGTATTTAAAAACATAATATCTTATATTTTAATCCCTATATTTTTTATGCATTTTTACTATATAATATCTGTATTATATTTTAGTATTTTAAGAAATTCACAGAATTCCCCTCCCCTCAATTATAAAAGGGAACCTCTCTTTCACTTCAATACACCACTTTTAGCCTTATGTCTTGAAAAAATTCTGTAATTATCACTTATAAACTTCCTTATTTAAATTATATATGGTTTATAATTCGACAAGACCAACCCTATGATCCTTAAGAGGATATCTAATGAAGATGTTTCATAGAATATGTAATATCCTAAACCGACCACTTCCTTTTGAATTCTTATTTTACATCATCTAAATATGTTACATTATTAATTTAATAATAAATTCAATATAACTAATATATTTATATATTATTTTGATTATTAAATTACCGTTATAAAACCTTTATCCCATCAAGTGGTAAGAGAATGTATAGCTCATGCGTATGTACGACTTACCGTCTCCACGTAGTGATACACATAATTTTACACCAACAAATACCATTTATGAATTTTATGATTATTTTATTCATTATATATAATAATTATTAAATAATTAAACTTTTTGAAAAATAATATCACTTCAGAATTATTACATTGCAATCCATTGGAAAATAATAATGTCGCTTGCGTGTATGAGTAAACTAACACCTCCATGAAGCGATGTGATTTGTTTTTCATTTATTATTTACCTGAATTGTATTAAGGATATATTTAATAAAAATATAAGATATATATGATATAATAATTACTTTTAAGGTGAATTATTACTTATCTTTCTTTATTATCATCAATCAAAAAATGAAAAAAAAATCATGCATACATATGGCCTATAGTCTCCATAAACAGTGTGAGTAATTTTTATATATAAATATTTATGGATGAATATATATTTATATAATGTATATATATGATATAATATGTATGTAAATTATTCTTGTATATAATAATATAAAATTTAAATTTATTATAGAGAAGTTTAATGAACGTTCTAAGCAAGTGGAAATCGAGGTAAGGGGTATTCATATCCCTTTTATTTCTATGAGACACGTGACATATTCACCACTTGTTTCATATATATAGTGTATATACTAAACCCAAATGTCATTTAAGATTATTATTATGAAATTTTTGGGGGTATTTATATCCATATAGGGTTCTATGTTTCATGGGGATTAAGATTCAATGATTACCGATGCAGTAAGGGTTTTGTGACACAATATCATATTTTATTAAAAATGATTATAAATAAGTTTCTAATGATAAAATAATATGATATAACTTTGAATAAATGAATTATTTTAATTATATTATAGTTATTTTTGTGAAATGCATACTCTCATTTCATTTTCCTCAAATTATGTACTCAAGAATCTAGACATACAGTTTTAACAAAATTTGACTTTATATCTCTCTTTGGTTGAAAAACCTTTTTCATCCTTATATATATTTTATAAAAAGATTTAAAAAATGTTTTTACTATTCAACTATTATTATATAAATACATTTTTACCCATGTTTTAATTTTTCTAAAATGGTCTAAAATGAATGTACTTTTCATTTTCTAAATGAGGTACTTTTTCTTTTTCTATAAAAGTTTGAAAGAATTATTTTATATTAACAAAAACAACATGAATACAATTTTAAACATTCATGAATAACCAATGATTTGAATAATCTATTAATAGGTTACAATGTTATTTTAAAACAAAATTATTTTCATAATATTTGGTAATTTTTTATTCATTAAAATCAGTTATTTTTAATTGGAAATGATATTTTTCTCATAAATTTTTCTAGTTATCCTTTAATGGAGTTATTAATCTATGATAACATCATTTTTTGTTACTTGTAATTTCTGGGGATTTTATCCAATGATATAATTCATATTTTTTCTCAAAGTTTTTTTTATTTAGTGATATAATGTTTATGAAATTTATTTATGCTTCATGTGTTATGCTATGATGAATTGATGAAATGTTTATGAAAACTGTTTTATTTAGATGATATAAAGTATGATGATATAATTAATGTTTTAGGATATTTTGGCTCACATGTGTTTGGATTTTATATGTGATGGGTGGGACCAAATTCATATATCCCTCCAAATCATTGGGAAAATTTTTATATATCGTAAGATAACTGGGAGAAACAATTTGATGTTCTTGATCCATTACAGGAAACAAGTTGATATACTGGACATATTAAGGGAAAAAAGCATATGAGATTGTTTCATTATGGAAATGGAGTTAGTGTTCTTGATCCATTAAGGGAAGTATGTGTTGAGGCCAAATCTATTATTATTTGATGTTATTGGTAGTTAACCTTGATCTAAGAAATGGGTTATATACCTATTGTGGATATATACATCTCAAACATGAACAAATGGTCAATTATTGAATTATTATGTTTTAACACACTTATGGATAATTTTTTAATGAATATGATTTATTCTATGATTCATGTTTATGAATTTGATCGATTTTGTAGGAACCTTGTATGTTATGGTGATGATCTATTACCCTTATAATTATCTTATTATTTCATATAATTATCACTGGATATCTCCCATTTTACCCTTACTAAGCATCTAAGATCACCCTTTCTAATGTTTCCTTTACCCACGTTATAAAGAAATGTTTTAGTTTGGGTTTTTCTTTGAGGAGTCGTAAAAGGGTATTCCTTTGTAGGGGATATTAATGATTTTTATGTGATAAGAAGATTGTTTATATAGTATCGAAAGAGAATAAATCATTATTGTATATGGGTGAGTGTTTGTGAAATGTATTTAATATTCATCTAGAAAAGATGTTATATTTGAGCATGAATTTACTAGGTCACTATATTTTGTATAAGAGGAAGGTTTAGTCAATAATTATAGATTAGGGTTAGAAAAAATTGTTCAAAACTCTAGGGATAAGTATAATTATAACATAACATCATAACAGTTTTTTAGTATTGCCCCTGGATAAACTAAGTTTTACCTAGTGTCCCAGAGTTTGAGAAAAAATATTCAAAACGTAGATATCCTATGAATTATATTTCATGTTTATATGATATCTCATTATAATTATAAAAGCATGATGTTTAAAATTTTCATTTGTTTTTATAATATGGATAAAACCTGAAATAATAATTTTAATTCATATTGATATGCACAATGAAATGATTATCCTCCTGAAAGAACAAATTTTATGGAAGATGGAATGAAAATATCATTACTATGACCAAAAAAATTTCTCATGTCATGAATAATGGAGACTTTTCAATTAATAAAATGGGGGAATAGTATTTTATTGAGTCATTCATGAGGAAAACCCCAACTCCTTTTAGGGTAACCCTTGATAAATTAGTCACTAAAAAATAGGTCTCTACTATTAAAAATATATTTACATTCTATAGTGTTTTGGGTGTGAAAAATTCATCCTGGATATCAATCATTTGGAAGGAGAAGTAGATGAATGGTGGACTCTAATAAAGAATAGATGTTAATCGGAATAAATTGACTCTATGGAGTGGGATGAATTTTATTTATTATTTTTCAATATGTTATTTCCTCATAATCAATGTACAAAAATGGATAATGAATTACTTGATATAAAGTAAAAGTATGAAGAATCTACTAGTACCTATGATCCAAATTTTATACGACTTTTTGTGTTTTGATTATGGTTTTATAATGAAACCTAAAAGTAAGGTTTATTGATTCATTATTAGGTTAAAAATAAGTCTCCAAAAGGATTTAGATACATTATAATTTATTATTTATGATTACAAGTTTCTCTAATCATATAAATTAGAAATGGAAATTGGATATTCTTATCATTCCCATGGTTTTGATAAGAAAATCAATATTGAGACTTAGGAAAAATCAAATTAATCACATAGTTAATGAAATTAAATCCTTATAAATGAAAAACATATATAACAAAACATCAAATAAATATCTTTAATAGAAGTAGGAGGAAGTTTAAATGTGGATGGGTGCTTCATAAATCATGTTAATTCTGAATGGGGATGAATAAGGTGGATAATTCAATGGATGAAAAGAAAACCCCAACTAATGCACCACCCACACTTCAATGCATGAAATATTAGTAATATGAGAATTATGCTAACTAGTGCGTAAATCCAAAGGCTTTATGTGATTAGTGTCAAAAAACACTTAAGACCCAGAAAAAATATAATGATTATAAAATCCATATAGTATAATTAAATCAATATAATAAGGGACCACTTATCCTCTACTCTTGGGTTAGGTATTTCATGTGGAATTTTTTATGAATACACCCTATGAAAATATTATTATTCATACTTTAGTGAAATTTTATGTGATTATCAGAATTTATTAGCTCAATATATATATATATATATGATTAAAAAATGAAATCACAATTTATAATTTGAATCAACTTGTGATCATCTATTATTGCAAGGATGAACCTGGACATTAAATGTAAATATTTTCTATTAATATTAGAGAAAATTTAAGGAATAAAACGTATTTATATTTTGGAATCATATATGATTTTATTGTAGCTTTATTTTTTGAAATTATTTGATTATATAGATTTTACTGTAAGAATTAATGAATGATTAAAATTATTTCAAGATAATATCTATGTTGACCATGGAAGGATATGGGTTCAAATTATTCCAATCATTTAAATTCATTTTTAGAGAGACATATTTTGAATGATGGTTATGGTTAACGATTTATGGAATTTATTAATTTGTGATTTTGATTATATTATAGAATATATGATAACCATTTTGGTTATATAAAATATTTTTAGGTAAAATTAATGACTTATGTATCTTATGATTCATTAAATTTTAATTTTAGTAGATCAAAAAAGAAAAATTAATATTTAATATTCATCTATTGGAGTAAGAGATGAAGTGGAAATTTATCAAAGTAAAACCATAGGATGATATTTTTATTATAAAATGGAAATAAATAAAGTATAGTTTTTCTCATGAAAATGTCCATCAAATATAAGAATATGATCACGAGATAACAATATTGTCATATTACCTTCATTCCTAATGAAGTGATAGTATTTTTCTCACATATTTAGTGTATAGTTTAATCTTATGACCATTCAATTCTTTCAGATCAATGATCTATGGATACTAAATGTCACCCATTTTCATATTTTCACTTCACACTAATGTCTTACTAATTGGGATCCTAGTTTTGTGTTTTTCAAGATGACCTTAATATTTTCTCATCCCACTTTTCAATGGGACCTTGTATTAACACGTTTTCCAATGTGAGTTATAAAAAAAGTAATTTCCATTAATTAATGATAATAAGATAAAATTTCAAGGAAGAAATTTTCTAAAGTGGGAGATAATTTAACAACCTCATATTTTAAAATAATAATATGTTCAATAGCATAAAAGATTTGAAACACTTATCCAAAAAGAACCATGAAATCTATGAAACTTATAACCTCGCTGATAAATTAGAAAGTATGAATAGGATTAAAAAAATTATTAAATTCATATAAGGTTCATAATAAATATATATGTATTTTAATGTTTTTTAAATAAAGAATATATTTTTAGTAAAGTCAGCTTATTCTTCATAAATATGTTTTCTTAAAAAATACTTTTTATTTCTTATTATGAGAATATATTATAAATAATTTTAGGAAAATAGTAATTTATATTTGAATAAAGGATAATATTTTTTAAATTTATAATTTAAAAAATATCTTATGAGATTTATTATAATCTTCTAAATATTATGATTTCTAAATGAATAGAAAAAAACAATGATTTTTTATTGAAAAATGTTTTTTCATTTCAAGCCTAAATTTTTTTACTTTGTTATAAAATGTTTTCAAAGAAACATAATTTACATTGGGTTTTAATTTACCTGATTATCTTCATTGGGGTCAATTTTGTGTTTTTATTTTGTATAAATACATTTTTACTAGGAAACAAGGTATTTTAATGAAAACTCATTTTTATTCATGCAATGTATTTTTATAAAAATGAATTAAATTATTCATTGGTGGTGAATTATTTTAATTAAATTTATATATCAAAAATTAAATTAATGTTTTTAATAATTATCTAATATATTTTATATACAGGGGATAATGATAAATCCTGTTTTATGCAAAAAACAATATTTTTTTAAAAAACTGTTTCCTCACGTTTTACATACTTTATTATAAAATTAATTTATTATAATTATAGGTATTCAATTTGATATAATGGATAAAATATTTAGAATAATTAAATTAAAATTTTGTAAATAAGACCCTTTTTATTTTTATATACTATAAACAGTAACTGTAATAAAATTCATCACATTATAAAGGGTAAATCAGGTTAATCTAGGTTAAAATTAATCGACAAGGTAATAATTGTTTATCCTAATTATTAATAGATTTATGGAAGTATAAAATTATTATTTTAGTCTCTAAATTTAATTTTTATGGACACTTTTCCATGAAATTGTCCTATAAAACATTTAACTCAAATAATGTTACAAAATGCCACTATCATGGTATAAAATATATCTATTATGTCCATATTTGGAAAAAATAAATTTATTAATTAAAAAAATTATGTTTCATATTAATTAATTTATTTTCATAATGTAATTTTTTTTAATTTTCAGATACTTTATAGTTACCATTAATTCGTATGGAATAATGGCAAAAGATTTCATCAATTAATAGAAAAAATGATTTTAGAAAAATTATAAAAACAAATTTAGCGGAAAATATAGATGATAAATGGTATAAAATAATGTATTTTTTCAATTAATGATTAAATAGTTACCATATAATTAATTTTATAACCCTTTAAGTGAGAAAAATATAGATAATAATATTTTATTAAAATATTTAATAATTATAAAATATTTTTTAGGGGAAAATATAGATAATAAATGGTATAAAATAATGTTTTTTTCTATTTATGATTAAATAGTTACCTATTAATTAATATTATAAACCTTTAACTGAGAAAATTTTGTTACTATGTTTAATTTTAAAATAGGTTAATTAAGGGGATAAACAAAAATATATGGTATAAAACACCACTTAAACCATTCAGAATTTTAATTTTTGATGTTATTTCAACCCCATAATAAATTATATTAGAATAATTGTTAATTTTGTGGAATTTAGGATATATAAAGACTTTAATATATTCAAATATTTTATAAAGTTTAAAGAGTTCCCCACCCCTCAATTGTATAAGGGCACCGCTCCTTTTTCTTCTCCACACCACCTTGAGCCATATAGCTTGACCATACCATACCAAAATCCTCTCTAAAATTTCTTATACACATTACATAGGTTCTATTATCCCAAAATTTTATCCCATAGATCCTTAATAGGATATTTAATTGAGCTTTTTTCCAAGAAGATGAATTCACCTTAACAGATAACTTCCTTTTTAATTATTATTTTACCTTATATAAATATGTTATGTTATTCATTAAATAATAAATTAAGTATAATAAATATAATTATATTTTATTATGATTATTAAATCACCCTCATCGACCCTTTTTTCGTAAAATTAGAATGTAATGTATCACTCATTCGTAGGGATATCTTTCCATGTCCACGTAGAGATATGCTTCATTCTCCACCACCAAGTTTCATGGACGATTATAATAATTGGATTAATTTTAAATATTATATTTTAAATAATTATACTTTTTTAATAATAACATAACATATTTCTTCTTACCTTCCAATCCATTAGAAAATGATAACATTGCTCAGGCATATATGTTGACTACTACCTCTATTAAGTAATGTTATTTTTTTTACATTTCTAATTTACAATGATGGAAATATGGATATGTTTAATGAATATGTAATATATATATATATATTATAATAATTATTCTATAAATGTGAATAATTATTTACCTTCTTTTTATTTTATCCATCAAAAAATCAATATAATGCTCATGCGTACATACAGCCTAGAATCTCCAAGAATAATGTAATTAATTTTTCTATCCCTCTCTTTATAGATGAATCTATATATGTATTTATAATGCATATATATAATATAATAATTATATAAATTATTATGGTATTTAATTTTATTAAATATAAATGTATTATATAAGAGGTTAAAGAACATTTGAAGCAAGTGGAACTCGAGGTAATGGATTCTCATCTCACTTTTACTTATATGAGACATATGATATATTCACCACTTATTTCCTTTTTTGTAGTGTAAATACTTCCCACGAATGTATATTATTGTTATTATTACGAATTCTATAGCTATTTACATATTCATATAAGGTTCTTTATTTAATTGGGATTATGACTCAAATGTTACCAAAGCAGTAAGAGTTTTATGTCATAATCTATTCTTTTATAGAGATTATTTTTTATTTTGTTTCTGATGATGAAATTTTATAATGTAACTATCAAGAAATGAGTAATTTTTTTTATCCTGAAGTTATTTTTTTAAATACAGGTTTTTTTTTCATTTTCCACACCTTAATTACTTAGGATACCCAAAATATGTTTTTAATAAAAATAGACTTTATTTATCTATTTAATCAAAAAACATTTTATTCCATATTCATGTTTTATAATAATATTTTAAACATGTTCTTATAATATTCTACTAATATTTCTTAAATTAATGTTTACTAATTATTGAATTTTTATAATTTTTTAAAATGTAATCTTCTTGTCATTTCTCGAATGAGAAATTTTTTGGTATTTTATATGATAGTGTGAAAGGAATGTTTTATTTTAACATATAAATCTTGATAAGAATTTCATACCATGGGAAAGAACAAATGATTTTAATATTACATTACATTTTTAAATTGTTATTTTAAATGAAAATTTTCACTTAATATTTAGAAATATTTTATGTTTTAAAAAATTTATTTCATATTGAAAATGATATTTTTCAATTTTTTTACAATTATCCTTAAAAGAAGTTATTCATATATTATAACATATTTTGATGTTGTTTTTCTTTAAAAAGGATATGATAAAATGATAACATCATTATTATTTTTATAGATAAATTATTTTTATCATGATAATATTTCTAGGAAACCCATTTATGTTTCATGGGAAATGCTATGATGAATTGATGAAATGTTTGAGAAACCAATTTTATGTACATGGGATATTATATGATGAGATGGTGAAGGATTTATAATCTTGTGGTAAACATGTGTATGATTGTCATTATATTACTAGTGGGTCCAAAATTATATATCCCTCTAATGAAATGGAAATAGTTTTTTATCATAAAAGATATATTTTGGAAACAAGTCAATGTGTTTGATCCATAATTTTAAACAATGTTTTGTGCTTAATCCATTACTGGAATCAAGTATTTTTAATTAATTACTATGAGAAATAGGTTTTGAGGCCCAATATATTATGATTTTATGGTCTTGGTAGTTAAAATTTATGTATGAAATGGTTCATATACATATGATAAGACCACAATTCTATGACATGAAATTATGGTTCATGATTGATTTACAATGTTTCTTCACTCTTATGAATTATGCCTTTTGAAATGAAAAATCCTTATACCATGAATCGTTTTTATGATCATTGAAATATTGGTTATGAACTTTGTAAGTTTTATTCCTGATCTCACACCCTTATTCATATCACATTATTTTATATGACCATTGACTTATATTTACGATGTATATCCTTAATGAATATATTAGATCACCCTTTCTTATGTTGTATTTTCAGATGTTATAACAAAATATTTTAAGTAATATTTTTATATAATGAGTACTAAATGGGTAGTTAGTTATAGTATATGTGGAATATATTTCATGAGATAAGAAAATTTTATATCTAGTCTCGAAAGAAACTAAACCTTCACCATCCTTAGGTGAGTATTTGTGAAATGTAGTGAATATTAAACTAAAAGAGATGCAATATTTGGTTATAGAAGTACATGGTCTTTATATTGGGGATCAATGTTCTTTGTCCTGATCCATAAGGATTTACTGTTCCAAATGAAGCCTCATTATAGTCACTGACTAAAAATGTACAATTTAAAATGATCGTAATGTCAAGAAATATTTTTTATATTTTTATTAAAAAAAGAGATAAAAAGGAAATGAGATTTATAACTACTATTTATATTTGGATAAATAATCATATCATTTTTGAATAAAAAATAAGTCAGAAGAAGGAAATCTATAAATCAGTTGAAAATAGCTTTAAGATTTTAGAAAATAGAATAATAACAATATTGATGAATACTTTAACAGCTTAAACATGAATTTATGCACTATTAAAGGTTTCCAAAAAAAACTATTAGTAACTATTTTGTGGTTAAAAATTTGATGAGAATCCTTCCTAAAATGTTTATTACCAATATATCATATTTAAACGATAATGTTCATGATGAATTTACCACCTATACATTTCACCTAATTCTTATTAATTATGAAATTAAAAATGAATTTACTCTTAAAATAAAAGTAAAATAAGAAAATGAAATAGATTTTATATATTTCAATGGTTTAGGTATGGAAGAAGAAAATGAATGCTCAAATAAAGAAAAAATATGGGAGAATATACTGAAAATATTTGTCTTATGCCAAGAATGTTTTCAAGAGGGGGAAGAGGTAAATATATAGGACAAATTCCTTTAAAAGTTTTTAATTATTTGATGGTTAGAAATTTATTATATAACAACCCTATGAGAAGAATAGAAGAAATTTGGGACACCCCAGACTCACACATTCAAATATCGTGCTAAACAAGTATACTGTTTAGTATAACACATGAGTTACAACAAACTTCCATGATCTACTGTTTGGCATCTTTTGGAACTATGTATATTAACAAATAAACAAATGGTATTAAAATAAATTTATTTCTACAATATTCTCCATGCATAATACATCATTATATATATCCCTTTCATAAATAATCCCAAGGAAAAGAAGAAACATAAGAAAAAGATGAGCTATAAAAACGAGTAAGGGATGAATAATAAAAATGGAGCATAAATTAACATTACATGTAAGATATGAGTTATGATAAAAGAACATGAACTTGAAAACAAGAGGCATGACATGATCATAATTACATGAGGCAGAAAATTATAATAAAAACAAGTTATATAACATAATTAAATGTGAATGTTACATAATCTAGAAATATGGATACAATTTAATCATTATATATTCATAAACATATCACCACATCTCGTCACTAATGTGTCTTAAAACATTTTACCAAGGATTTTTTATAAGATGTATTTACCAAATGCACTAGATAGTTATCTGGGTGAACCCTTAATGTTACCAAGGGTATTCAAAAAGAAATTATAATACATATTACCAAGGCATACTAACTTGATATCTTTTCCTAATTAACAAGAGAAAAATAAAGGAACACCATTTATATTACTTAATTTATGTGTTACACATCATTAAAACATACAAATACCCATCAATTATTCAAGTATGATAAACCCATTGATAATTAAATGGGTATCCTATGAATTACCATAACTTTTTAGGTAAATACACAACAATCAATAATATCATGTCTAAGGTAAAACACATTATATATAAAAGTAAATATTGTTTAGAAAATAATCTCCCCATTCAATCTTTGTAAGGGTATCTAGATGAATTCTCTATAATTAGAATTATCATGAAAGGGTATTCACATGGAATAATATTAGAATAAAAGATTCTGGTATGCATTACAGATAAAAATGAATGGAAACATATGTGATGGATCATTCTCCATATAGTTCATAATTCCACCATAAAATGTCAACATAATCACATGAACATTTAGAATAAATGAATTAATAATAAGGATTGTGAAATATAACATTCTTATTTTTTATAAATTTGGTGGTAATGAAACCACTTCAGTTGATTAATGTTGTTATGTTGGTGAATAATCAACAATATATATAGAAATAATATAATTTTTAAAATGAAAAAGGTTAGTTATAAAATTGAAGGAATAATAAAAATAAGTATTTAAGGGTACATTGAATATAAATATCTGTCTATATATTAAAATACTTTACTATAGATCATAATGTGTATGTGACTTTTTCAAAGAAAATCCACTGAGAGTATGAAGAAGGTGCATAGTAAGGGCCCAGTCACTATGTGCCAGATGATTATCAAGATATACCTGACAAAATATTTTAGGGTTTTTAATCCCTATATGTATCTAATCCACAACCACATCCAATTTTGGTATCCATATAGGAATGTCTATCTAGGAAATATATACACATTTTTTTACTAAATTTAGGATGGTTTTATAGATATAGAAAACCATGAATATTAAAACAACATATGAAGGTATTATAATTATAGGTAATGGTGAAATATTATTAAAAAAATAGTAAGGAAATAATAATAATGAAACATAATAATATTTAATATTGAAACAAGAAGGAATTTAAAATATCGTGTAAAGGTATTCATAAAAGAGGGGAAACTAACCCTTATTTAATTAAAGTAATGACATAGAAAAAATATATAATGAGAACACATTGAAGTCCCCTATTTATAGGAAATAATATTCATAGTAATATGGGATTTTAAAAACACTTTAAAACGTAATAAATTGATAATCAAAGGATTATATGAAAGGATAACTTGAATCAAATAAATTTGAGAAAATAATCCCTTACATTAGGAGGATGATTTTTAAAGCTAGATAGGGACTCCTTAGAACCTTGGAAATAACTTTTAGGGAATAACGAGAAGGGTATTGAGAGATTAAAAATTATAAAAGGTTTTTTTGTAGAATCTGAAGAGGGAAAATGTAGTATTATTTCTTGAGGAGAGGTGGTTTTATTCATTCAAATATTGGTAATTTTTTATATATGTCAACCATGTTGGTCGGGAGAAAAACGGGAAGGATGGCAAGAGGGGGGGTGAATTGCCTTTTTAAAAAATGATTAACAAATTAAAATCAAAGTAAAGAATGCAGCGGAAAAAAAGAGGCAATCACACAAGAAATTGTTAACGGAGTTCGGCCAAAACCCGGCCTACGTCTCCTCTCCCAACTAAACCGTTGAGAGATTCCTACCGCTTGCTTTTCAATGGTTTTAGTAAGAAACCCACTAGGCTTTGAGGTAGCACTAGAACCTATTACAGCTTGCTTTTGGTGGTTAAGCAAGAACCCACTTGCTTTTAATGGTTTAGCAAGAACCCACTATCCTTCTTACAGGTGAAGGATAGCTCACCTATGTTTCAAGCTATTTAAAGGAAAGCTTGACAACCTTTTCACACCTTAGTGGTGATGTGAAACCCAAAATAGAGAGGATGAGAAAAGGAGTTGGGGTTTGTAGGCACAAACCCAATTTTAAGCTCAAAATAAATAAAACACAAAAAACCGTAATTGGGAGAAGCCTTGGGCGCCTTTGATTGATTGATGACGTTGAAGGACGCTTCCAAGCTTCTTTGAAGGAGCTCCTTGGATGTGGAAGTTGTTGGAGCAAGGTGGGTTCCTTGAAGGAAGTCCGCCGGAGGTACGCCAAATGATGGAAAATGTGTACGGTGGCTTTGTATATGATCTGGTCGGTGTCCGGGGCTTCCTTGGCCTTTATTTATAGGCATGGAACCCTTGGGGAGTCTTCGGAGCCGTTGTAAAGGTCTTCGGAGCCATTGGAGGCCAAAAGAGGGTTGACTGGTCAAAGCCAACGGCTAGTTTGACTGGGCTACCAGCTGGCCGGTACAGCTCCACCGGCTGGCCGGTGCCTTGGCAGAGGAGAAGAAATTTGGTCCAGGCTCTACCGGCTGACCGGTGGAGGAGCCACCGGCTGGCCGGTGGGGAGACAGTAGCTGGCCAATTGGTCTGGGTACCACCGGCTGGCCGGTGGTCAGGCCACCGGCTGACCGGTGGAACCTGGCAGTGGGCAATGCCTCTGCCAGGTCCACCGGCTGGCCGGTGCTATCACACCGGTTGGCCGGTGGACTGCAATTCAGTCCATTTTGCCAGCTTTCTTGGGCCAATCCTTTGGCAATCAATTGCCAGCTCTCTCCTAACCATCGTATTATTGAGCGCCTCATTCAAACTTCCCTTGCGCCCCGTATCGGGGATCATGATAATGTCAAATTCATTGATATTTATCTTATCTCTTTTATCACCAGAGGCATTCACTTCAATTTGGTCCGGTTTCTGTTCCGGGCCATGACTTATGTGGCTGAGCACCCGCGCCGGTCCAAAACTCTACCCTACGGACGCCTCTTGACAAAAATCTTTTCCTTTCTTGATGTGCCTCTTCATGCAACTTCCTTCGAGCAGCCTACGAAGGATAGCATAGTGAATTTTATGATGGTGCAACGAATGAACATCCGTTGGCACCCTTGGCGTCAGGAATGGATTGTCGACAAGGACGGTCTTCTCAAGGCCTACTCTCCTCAGACTCATTCCCATCCTCCTGCCCATGCCATGCCTCCTGCTATTGCCGCTGCCTATCCTCTTTCAAACAGTGAGGATAGTGATGATGATGAAGAGGAAGGGAGTGGTGACAACGAAGGTGAGGCTGCTGCTGCTGCTGATGAGGGAGATGGCGCGGGTGATGATGCACCGGAGCCTGCTGAGGTTGTGCCCCCTTCCGATGATACTGGGAGCTTGTCGGTGACGGCTGATCAGTTCCTTCGCTTCCAGGATCAGATTGAGACCCGGCTCGACCTACAGTTTTCTTACTTCAGCTCTCAGTTTGTTCAGCTCCACTCACGGATTGATTCTCTAGATCGTCGCTTTGAGGCGGTCCAGGTTCCTCCGGCTCCTCTGACCTTCAGGCGTCGCCGTCACTCTCGGCCCTCTAGGAGTGAATAGAGCCGTTCTTGTTTTTGATTTGTTTTTGTATTTGTATTTTGGATTCTCCTTGTCCCATTTCATCTTATTTAAATTTCAAGTTGTCTTGTCTATCCATTCCTTTTTATCATTGTTTACCTCTTTGATTTTTTTTCTTATTTTTCCTCCTATTTTGATAATCCCAAAGGGGGAGAAAACCTCTCTATTACATAGTTATTTATTAAAATTCTCTTTTTATAAGTTCCATTTTAAGTTATTGATGTCATCAAAATCTGTTTTAAATGGTTAAGTTATTGTTTTCAATTGATTTCTTTAAAAAATGGAATTTGGTTGCAATTTCAAAAAATGTCCCTTTCTCAGTATTTCAATGCTTTCAAGATCACTATATTTGGCACGTCTCTAAGTTTTCCAAGTTCAAATTGTTTATTTAAGTTTTCAATTGACATACCTTTTTTTAAAGCTTTCATACCTTTTTTTAAAGCTTTCTCTTTTGTGATTGTGATCATCAAAATAGGGGGAGATTGTTGCACCCCTCTCTCTTGGATTTTAATGATCACAATCACTCTAATTGTATTCTAACTTGTTTTCAAGTGTTTTTGATGATAGGAAATATGGTGCCTAGAAGCTGGCCCAAGAACAATTCAAAATGGACTGTTTAAGTCCACCGGCCAGCCGGTGTGAGACCACCGGCCAGCCGGTAAGGGCACCGGCCAGCCGGATCCAGCCCATCGGCCAGCCGGTGGACCAGGCAGAAGGCCTAGCCCTCTGCCAGGTGCCACCGGTCAGCCGGTGTCTGGCCACCGACCAACCGGTGGGTCCAGACAGAATGGAATACCTTCTGTCCAGACCACCGGCCAGTCGGTGCCTGACCACCGGCCAGCCGGTGGAACCCAGACAGAATAGCATGCTTCTGTCTAGACCACCGGCCAGCCGGTGGCTCAGCACCGGTCAGCCGGTGGAGCCAGACAGAAATCCCTTGCTTCTATCTGGTGCACCGGCCAGCCGGTGGATCAGCACCGGCCAGCCGGTGTGCTCAGTCAAACTAGCCGTTAGGCTTTGACCAGGCTGGCCCACTTGATCCCCAACGGCTCCGAAAGCCCTCCAACGGCTATTTTGAAGTATTTGGGAGTATTTCTCCTATAAATAGACGTCCATGGATTCCGGGAACACCACTGATAATATACCGAAGCATACCAAAGCTATTTTGATCATTTGAGGCTCCTACGACAATTCTCAAAGGCTACTTGAGATCCAATTGCCATCCTTGAAGCTTGGGCTGCCCCTACATCAACTACACTCACCTCTTGGCGCTCAAGGCTTCCTCTAGTTTGTTCTAAATTATTTACTTCAATTGTTTAGTTCTTAATTGGGTTTGTATTAAAACAAACCACCCTTTTTCTTCCTTCTTTCAATTTGGGTTTCTTGCTACAACCATAATAAAAAAGCAAGCTGTAGGAAGGTGATCTAGCCTACCTTAAAATGGCTAGTGGGTTTCTTTCTATAACCATTAAAAAGAAAGCGGTCGTATAAATCTCCCAACGGTTGAGTTGGGAGCGGAGACGTAGGCTTGAGTTTAAAGCCGAACTCCGTTATCAATTGTGTCTTGCCATTTTACTTTCCGCTGCATTTAAATTTGTTTTAAATTGTTAATTAATTTTAAAAAGGCAATTCACCTCCCCTCTTGCCATCACCTCCGACCCAACATTAATAAATTTCTCCCCCTTTGTGATTATCAAAATAGCGTGGGGCACAAAACTTGATTGAGGGAAAGGGTTTGAAAAACTGGATTTGAGATTTGAAAATCAATTGAAATTTTGGAAATTGAAATGAAAATTTGAATAACAGTTTGAATTGAAAGTTTTGAATCAAAAACCAATTGAAATTTGAAATTTTAAACCAAATGAAATTTTTGAAATTGAGAGTTTTGAATCAAAAATGAATTTAAAATGAAAAATGAATCGAAAGAGATTTTTGAATTTAAGAAAATTTCTCCCCCTAAATAAAACAAAAGATCATCGGGGAAACGAAACTATTTTTGGCCCGGAGAGACTCGCCAAAAGGGATTTTTCAATCCAAATTTGATTCATGGCGGGTCTTCTCCTATAAAACTCGTCACTATAGTAAATAGACTTGGGTTGGCCATACCGGGCATTTTTACAATTACACTCATAAATGAGGTGCCCGGGTTTTTTACAATAATTACAAATTTTAAAACTAGAGCTCCCCCTTACAAAAACAGTGGGTGCATGGGAGGAGGAAGCTATATTGGTGTAGCCAAGTTCATTGGTGGTTCTAGATACTCGTTGAGAACCTAAGAGTTTGGACAAATTTTGTTCACCTTGGGTAAACTTGGCTAGAGTTTCTCTAAGGTCCTTGATGGTTGATTCCAAAGAATCAACATTGGGGAAATTTTGGATTTTTAGGGAGAGTTCCTCCTTCTCTTTGAGAAGTTGGTCTTTTTCGGAGGAAAGCTTTTTGAAATTCTTTTTTAAAGCAACAAATTTTGAAGAGTGTTCATGAAAACCATTTTCTAATTGGTCTCTAGAATGTTGGAGTTCTTCATATGATAAATGATTAAAAGAATTAGAAGAACTAGAGGAGGAATAAGAAGAAGAGGATGATGATACCTCATGTTTTTCCATTAGGCATTTTGTACCTTGGTCGCTTGAGGAGGAGGAGGAGGAGGATGATGAGGTGTCACTCCATGTCACCTTGAGGACCTTTTTCTTTCCTTTTTCCTTCTGCGTGGCCCGTTTTTTGTTGAGTGGGCAATCGGGCTTGTAATTCCCTTTTTGGCCGCACCCGTAGCATTTCACCTTGGGCTCGGATTTTTTGGTGGGTTCTTGCTTTTTGTGATTGCGGGATTTCTTCTTCTTGTGCTTCTTCATAAACTTGTGCATTTGGCGGGCGAGATTCTCCATTTCCGAATCGCCGCTTGAAGATGAAGAAGATGAAGAGGATGATGAGGAGGAGAGTTCTTCCTTTTGTACCTTGAGGGCGATGTTCTTTGGAGTTTTGATAGGGGTGCCCTCCTTTTGTGCTTGCCTCCTCATTGTGATCTCGTACGTCATGAGAGATCCGATGAGTTCTTCGATCGGCATGTTTTTGACATCCTTAGCTTCTTGGATTGCCGTCACTTTAGGTGCCCATGAGCTCGGAAGGACCCATAGAATCTTCTTGACCATTGCTTCAGCTGAAACATCATCACCAAGAGATTTTCTACCATTGCGAACGTTAGTGAAGCGTGTAAACATTTCAGAAATAGACTCATTTGGATGCATTGAAAAAGATTCAAAGTCTTGTCTATACATATCTAACCGAGTATCCTTAACTTTGTTAGTGCCCTCATGGGTCACTTCCAATAGTTTCCAAATTTCATGTGAAGAGGTGCAAGTGGATACTCGATTAAATTCATTTCTATCTAACCCGCAATGAAGAGCATTCATGGCTTTGCCATCAAGCTCAAAATTCTTAATATCGGCGGGGGTCCATTTGGATTCGTCGGGGGAAGACAAAGAATAACCTTGCATGACAATTTTGTAAATAGGATATCCTATGCTTCTAAGAAAGGTAGTCATGCGGGATTTCCAATAATTATAGTCGGTCCCATAAAAAAATGGAGCCCGACCCAATGAGTAGCCCTCGGGGGCGAAAGAGGTAGATGCCATCAAAAGGATCTTTAATTTGAAACCGGTTAGGGAATTACTCAAAAACCCCCTCTGATACCAAATGTTGGGTCGGAGGTGATGGCAAGAGGGGGGTGAATTGCCTTTTTAAAATTAATTAACAATTTAAAACAAATTTAAATGCAGCGGAAAGTAAAATGGCAAGACACAATTGATAACGGAGTTCGGCTTTAAACTCAAGCCTACGTCTCCGCTCCCAAGTCAACCGTTGGGAGATTTATACGACCGCTTGCTTTTTAATGGTTATAGCAAGAAACCCACTAGCCGTTTTAAGGTAGGCTAGATCACCTTCTTACAGCTTGCTTTTTTATTATGGTTGTAGCAAGAAACCCAAATTGAAAGAAGGAAGAAAAGGGTGGTTTGTTTTAATACAAACCCAATTAAGAACTAAACAATTGAAGTAAATAATTTAGAACAAACTAGAGGAAGCCTTGAGCGCCAAGAGGTGAGTGTAGTTGATGTAGAGGAAGCCCAAGCTTCAAGGATGGCAATTGGATCTCAAGTAGCCTTTGAGAATTGTCGTAGGAGCCTCAAATGATCAAAATAGCTTTGGTATGCTTCGGTATATTATCAGTGGTGTTCCCGGCATCCATGGACGTCTATTTATAGAAGAAATACTCCCAAATACTTCAAAATAGTTGTTGGAGGGCTTTCGGAGCCGTTGGGGATCAAGTGGGCCAACCTGGTCAAAGCCTAACGGCTAGTTTGACTGAGCACACCGGCTGGCCGGTGCTGATCCACCGGCTGGCCGGTGCACCAGACAGAAGCAAGGGATTTCTGTCTGGCTCCACCGGCTGACCGGTGCTGAGCCACCGGCTGGCCGGTGGTCTGGACAGAAGCATGCTATTTTGTCTGGGTTCCACCGGCTGGCCGGTGGTCAGGCACCGGCTGGCCGGTGGTCTGGACAGAAGGTATTCCATTCTGTCTGGACCCACCGGTGGGCCGGTGGCCAGACACCGGCTGACCGGTGGCACCTGGCAGAGGGCTAGGCCTTCTGCCTGGTCCACCGGCTGGCCGATGGGCTGGATCCGGCTGGCCGGTGGACTTAAACAGTCCATTTTGAATTCTTCTTGGGCCAGCTTCTAGGCACCCTATTTCCTATCATCAAAAACACTTGAAAACAAGTTAGAATACAATTAGAGTGATTGTGATCATTAAAATCCAAGAGAGAGGGGTGCAACAAACCACATATGGTTGAAATAAATTAAATCTGATTTTATGGATTGTTAATATGTTTTCGAATTTTTTTGGATATCTATGTATTTAAAAAATACACCTCATAAGCAGCACATTTAACTAGTAGAATACAAAAAAATAATTTTCAGCATAACTTTCCAATTTTTGGTTCCAAAATAAACGGTATACATTTTTAAATTAAAATTCATATTTCTAAATTAATTTTTATACTTGTAAAATTTACTTTTGATTAAATAAAGGGTTTCAAAATTTTTTATTCGTGATAAAATAATGACTATGTCATAAAATCACAGTGTTCTGTAAAGAGACAGTTACCACATTTTCACAAAAAAACAACTTTTTTAAAGAATTCCCATTAAATAACCCTAAGATAATTTTTTAAATGATGAAGCCAAAAATTATGTTTATTTTATTAAAATAATTCAATAAATATAGTAATTTCAATTTTAGAAAAGTATCATTATTTATTTAAATTTGAAAACATCTAAGAAAAATATACATTCAAAAAATTCTAAAAATTAGTTATTAATTTACTAAAACATATTATCATTAAATAAGTTTTTTGTTAGATTCATTCATTTAAATAAATTTTATCTAATTTTTTTATTTATCAGAAAATATATTTTTATCAAAATATTTTTATAATCTCCAAAAAATAAAACAATTTTGATTATATCATTATCTAATCCATTTATTATTCTTAATTGTAGTTTTCAATGATATGTAAATATAGTATGAAAATATAAAAATATTTATATTTTATTATAATAAAAAAATTATTAATATAAAAAATATTTCAATTAATAACATAATGGTAATTTTGAGGAGTTACATTCTCCCCCTTAGAGAAATTACAACCTTACAACTTTACACATTAAATGACACATAAAAAACAAAATGTTAAATTAAATGTTATCTATATAAATTACATGTTTTGAACACATAAGAGATGGTAATACTATATGGTAATATTTGTTATACATATCGAAGTCTTCAAGAGAGAATTATTATCTATCAAAGTCTCTATACCCAAATATTATGAATCTAAATTCCAAAAGAGAACTAGTATCTTATATGATACTAAATGAGAAACCCCACATCCTACAAATCTTGATATAGTACTAAACATACATACTTTTTATATCAACACATGAGTTACAAGAAACTCCCAAGATATAATGTTCAGTGTCATTTAGAAATAGGTACACTTATAATTAAAAACATAGTATAAAACCCCATTTCTTACACAAGTATTATCTATATTTTTATCTTCCATATACATACCCCTTTACGTTATATTCCCAATCATTAGGGTAAACATAAGAAAAGGGTGATCTATGAAGCCCAATAAATAATGAAAACAAAGAATAAATGAACATCATTGGTAATACATGATTCATGATAAAAGAACATGAACACGAGGAAAAAAATTCATAATATTATTTTAATTATAGGAGGCATAACACGATCATAAGTGCAAGAGATATAATATGATCATAATTACATTATCATAAGTACATGAGTCATTAATTCGAAACATAGCTAAAACATAACCATGAGAAATTTATAAAAATATTATCATATATCATCACTAGGGTGTTGTGAAACATATTTCCAATAATATTTTCTAATGTATCATTACCCTATGTACCGAAGTGCTATGAGGGTTCACCCTTCGTATAAAAATGTTGTCCCTCAAGTTATTTTAAATCATACTACTAAGGAATACAACCATGATATCTCTACCCAATAAACTAAATCACTATCCAAGATAAACGTGCACATTCTATAATTTTTGTGTTTCATATAAAGAAAACATATATAAATCCATCATTAATCATAGAGTGATAAACACTTTTGAAATCAAATAGGTATGTGATGCAATTTGATAAATTTCAAGGTAAAAACCTATAAATAACCGTTTCAAAGTCCAAGGTATTAATATTATATAGATAAAAGGGTACACAATTTAGTCAATATCCTCCCAAACCATTATACGTATGGGTATATAGGTGAGTACAATTCAAAAAGAATTAGAATAAAAGGGTATTAACATGGAATAGTATTGGAATAAAATACTAGATTATGAATTTACAATGATAAAGAAAGACAAAGGATTTTATGGATCATTCCATATAGGGATCGTAATTCCACAATCCAACATATACATAGGAATATGAACATATAGAATAATGATATGAGAAATATTTAATGTGGATGAGAAAATGTCTATTGGTTATAAATTTGATGGTAAGGAAACCCTTTTAAAGGATTATTGTGGATATCTTGGTGAATATAAAACAATCAACATATAATCAATAGGATATATATATATATATTGAAAATGGTAAGTGACACAATTGAATGAATGATAAAAATAAGTCATGATAGGTATATTTAATGTAAATATCAATCCTCATGTTCTTATCCTTTACCATATCTCATAAAGTGTGTGAATTAGTGAAATAAAATACCTTGGGAGTATCAAACTAGGTCAGAAATAAGTTCCCACTCCCTATACACCAAAATGATTACCAAGATTTACCTAGAAAACTGTTTTCTAGATTTTAATCACCCGATTTATCTAAACAAATACAACATCCACTTGTAGTATCTATATAATGATTTCATTTCTTTGTAAAGCACCTGCTCTTTTCTTTACCAAATTATCATAGTCTTATGGATTTGAAAAAAACTAAGCCTTAAAAAAGCCTATGATGGTAGTATAATGATATGGAATGATGATATCTCATTGATAAAATTACAATTAAATTATAAAAATGAGTCATTATAATATTTCATATTGAGACAATAAGTAATTTAAAATTTATTATTAAGGTAGACGTAAAAGAGGGGTAGGGAACCCTTATTTTATCATATTATAAACATAAGAAAAATATGTAATGAGATGTAAATAATGTATATAATTAACAAGAAATCATATTCAAGTAAATAAGTTAATTTAAAATCACTTTAAAACGTAATAAACTAAGAATTAAAGGCTTATAGAGAAGAATAACCTAGATCAAATGAAGTGGAGGAAATGATCCCCTCCCTAATTATAGATAAAGAAACGTTTAATTCAAAAAAATCAACCTGGAATGAATATTTTGAGGGATATTGAGATATAAAAATGCACATAGTATTTAGTAAGGAAATAGAGAAGGTAAATTGGGTATTTATACTTGAAGAGATGTGGTTTTATGGGTTAGAATATGGGTTATATCATTATACAAGCCATCCAAATGTGGTTGAGATAAATTAATTATAATTGTTTGGATTATTAATGAGTGGGATAATTTTTTTTTGTACTAGGAATTCCAAAACCAAAACAAACCTCATAACAAATCCATTTAATGCATAGTATAAAAAAAATTTCCAAAAATTCAAATTTTTTGGTCCATAATTTAAGGTATGATATTTTATATTAAAATTAATAATTTTTATGAATTATTATACATATTAAATTAATTTTTTATTAAATATAATTTTTCATAAATTTGTAGGCTTCCGGACATAATAATGATTTAATTAAATCAATGTGTTGTGTGAATGAGAAATTTTCACTTTTTATAAATAAAACCACTTTGTGTGAAAAAATCCAAAAAAACAATCCAATAATAATTTTGATGTGATGATTCCAAAAATAATATTTTTTTATTATGTTTTTTTCTAAATATAATTATTTTTTCTTTGAAATCAATATCCTTGCTTATTGAAATTTATCAATTTCATATAAAAATGAGATCATCGACTATTATAAAAATTAATTTGGACTTCAATAAAATATATTATTATTTAAAAAGTGTGTTGTAATATTATTTAATGAAAATTTAGTTTTTCTAAAAATTATACTTTTATCAGGAAACACATTTTAAATAGAATATGGTAATAGGATCTAAAATATAATAGAATTTTGTTTATATCATTAAAAAATACCTTCACTATTTATAGTTTTGGTTTTCCATGATGTTTAAAGTTATTATGACAATGTAACCTAATTTATATCTTCTCATAAAAAATAGCCACTATAAAATAATATTTTTATTAATAATATAAGATAATTTGAGGGGTGTTATAATAATGATAACAAAGAAGCTACTAGAAAGTTCACAAATAGGTGAGATCACTCATCTACTAATTCAATCTGAAAAGAGAATATTTTTCATAGTTACTTTAAGTGGAATTTTATATTATTTTAGGAAGATATATATATTATTGAAGAAATTGGTGATGGTGATGAATATGTTTCTTGAGTTGTATCACAAATCATGATCATTTTACACTATGAAGAAGAGGTGTACCCATAATAAATGAGTCAAAATACATATGTGAGTATGTTATAGTGGTTATAGATAATACTAAAGAATATAATAAGATAATGGAAATATTCTTTTAATGAAATAGGAAGGATAAGAGAATCCTCCACTCAATTAAAAGGTGTTTTAGGAAAAAAAATGTAAACTATAAGTTTAAAAATATATTCTAACCATTAAAATAAATAAATTGAAGCTTTCTAATTTATGAAAAGTGAATATAATTTATGAGATGAATTTTAGAATTTTTAATATGGAAATGGAAGTGAATAAACTCATGAAATATATAATTTTATAATTAGGAAAAGAAAAATAAATTCCATAGGAATAAGGATTCAAAAAAAATATAGAATTATCTATGAAACCTACTATAAGAAGTTATCCTAAATATGATGTAATACATGAAAAGGAAACAACTAAAAATGTACTATTATAATGAATTATTTCTTATAATGAAGAGAAATATGATAAAGTGTATCCTGTAAAAACTAAGTCGTTTGAAGAAAAGAACAAATTCAAACAGACATAGAATGCAAAAAATTTAAGAGATGAGTTTTCATTAGCTAAAAAATCTCAAGTATGAATTCTAAAATTTCAATTTTTTGGATCTATATGATTTTGGGTTGATAAAAAATCAAGACAATAACCTATTCAAAAGTGGAATTTTTATCTAAATATAATATTTTAGGGATACTACATATGTTCTATGTTGTTTTTCCAAAAGTGGTAAAACAACGTGAATAATATATTTCTACCTAGGTTAAGAAGAGATCAAGAATAAAGTGGGGTAAAATAACCATATATATGAACATAGAAAACAATGAATCATCTTGAGAAGAGAGTTAAAATAAAAAAAATACTTGGATGTCTAAAAGTGGTTTGTGAACGATGTGATAATGAAGGTGACATCGTAAAAGCTTATATAGATTTTATCACAACTCAATTATGTATACGTCAGAGGTTCAAAAAAAAATGAAAATCAAAGTCATATATGGAAATGGGAAATTTGGTTGAATTAGCATTTAAGGCTTTAAAATTTGAGAAGCCTTTGATTATGTACAGTGTAACACATTAAAATTTTAGAACATATTACTCTTTAAATAAATCGTTAGAGTTTGATATATTTATTGAAATGAAACTCCCTTATTAATGAAAACTATGATATATTTAAGGGTATGAATAATATTAATATTATTATGAAATATATACAGAAAAGTTTTACTTATATCGAATTATTAGTCAATTCATAATAAATAAGAGAGGTATTTTTAGTAAATTAATTTTTTAAATATGTATTCTTTAAAAAGGGTGTTTATATTATTTTGTGTGTGATTATTATAAATAATTTTAAAAAAAGATGAAATTTAATTTGATAAATATTATATCATTTTTAAATAATAATTCAAAAATTATCTTAGGGTGAAATTTTGATAATTTTGTGAATTTTTTTTCAGTAAATAAAGAAAACAACATTTTTTGTTAAATTATGAGTTATTTTCAATTAAAAGTTCCAGTTTTTTAAAATTATATCTCAAATTAAAATATATCATATTTAAATATATATAATCAACACAATTGCATTCGAATTGGTGTTATACCGGATTTTGGTATTATTTCATTTTTGTGCTTAAAAATGTATTTTTCGAAGCACTATTTTTCATTTCATTATCAACAAATATTTTGAAAATTAATTATAAAACACATAGAAATATAATATTGAAAAATTGATTCAATAATTTAAATTTTGTAGATAAAACTCGATAAATAGGACCCTTTTATTTTTTCTCATTAATAAAATTAATTAAGGTAATAATTTGTTATCTTAGTAAGGGGAAAATGGTATAATAGGGTTAAGACCATGATATAAAGTTTCAAAATCATCCAAATTTTTTTTATTTCATTTTAAGGGATAAATTTTTTCATTTAGATCCATTATTTTATTACATGGCTACATGTTCATATTTTTATTTTTTATGGCCTTTAAATTATTTTAAGAAAAAAATAAATACAAAATGTCACTCTCTTGACTTAAATATTCTTAATTTTTTACATAAGTATAAAAATATGATAATTATGTTTATAGTATTGAATTTTTTTGATTTATTAATTTTTTATCATGGTAATTTATTTTTTAATTTTAGTGATTGAATAATTACCTTAAATTCTTACATAATACCGAAACAATATTAATTAGATTAATAAAAATTACAATATATGATTTTAAAAATATTAAAATTAATGAAATTTGGATAAATATAATATAATAGGTGTGTTTTAAATGTTTAAATTCATATTAAATGTTTAATTTTTTATTTTCAATGTCAAATTATATTAATATTTCTTAAAATGACACAAATATTATCTTATGTTAAAAATAATTAATAATTTATTCTAAAATCATAAAAATATTGAAATTCGGAACCTTAGATGATAAATTGTATCAAATTTTATCCCTTTACCATTTAGGAGAAAATTTTTACATTATAAGTAAAATTATAACATTCTAATACTGAAAAAGTCATTATAATGATTACAGTTAAAATTTGTTAAGGGAGGGGATAAACCAAAAGATATGTTTTAAAATGAAATATAAACTTATAAAAATTTTGTTTATTGATTAAATTAATATCATAGTTTCATTATCCTCAAATTCATATCATTTTGAGCCATTTTATATTTGTTATAAAAGCATTATTTATAATATTTCATGTATTTTGGAAAATGTTATTAATGATATTTTATAATAAATAATATTTTATTAAATTATTTAAAATACATTAAAATCAAATAATCATCCAATTTTTAGTTATATTATCAAAAAAATCTTCCATTTTCAATATATTTGTCTCTTTTATTTTTATAGTAACATTATAGACCACTAAAATTGTAAAAAACATTGATATCATGATAATTGACAAAAGGACTAGTAGGGGCTTTAAACTAAGGGATATGGGTTAAAACCACATATAAACATATAAAAATATCATTAGATAGAAATTTTTATACATATAAACTTCATATATTATAAATATTTCAATTTTTATAGAGTTCCATTTGAAAATAATATATATTAATTTAATAATTTAAGAAATTCCAAGAGTGCTTCTCCCCCTTATAAAAGGGTGCCTCTTATCCTATCTTCATCACCCATTTATGTGTTTTATCTCATGAAATAATTGAAATGATATATTAATATCTTCACTAAACACATTATATATCTTTTTTTCTTTCTAAAATATCATCCCTTAAAGGCTTAACATTTTAGACAAATGAGGGTTCTCAATGAAGAGGTATAACTCTTTACTATTTGTATTCAATTTTATTTCTTCTCATTCCACCTCTAAATTCTTGGTATATTTATTATTAAATAATTAATTCATTATCATAAATATACTGAATTTATATTATTATTATTTTTTTAAAATGATTATCCACCATCTTTCTATTATACATAATGTGAAAGCATAATTTGTGCGCACATACAACTTATTGCCTCTACGTAGCAGTGTAATCCTTTTTTAATCATCATTTTACATGGGTTATTATAATAATAAATTTATATAATTTATATAATTTATGATATTATTATTATGTTTTAATTATTAATGTTTGTTTACTTCTCATTTTCCATTCGTATAAATGTGAAAACATCATTCACGCACATGTATTACTTACTATATCCATGAAAAATGTTACTATATTTTCTATATCAAAATTTTAAAGATGATTATGAACACATATATAATTGATATATGTGATATTTATATAAAAAATTAAATTATTGAAATTATTGAACTATGATCAATGTACATGGACTGGAACAACTAAACATTAATTCTTATGAAAAATGAAACAATTATCGGCCAAGAACAACAATTTGTATAAGGAATTATTAATAAAAGGGTTTAAAAATTCTATAAGTGGATAAAATATGATATTTTCAACATTTAAATGACTCTGTTATATAATTATAATCAATTTAAATTTATTATTCATGAATTTAAATTGATTTCAAAGAATCATTAACTCAATGTAAGATATTTATGTTCCACTCTCATTGATAATCATGATTTTTTATGATCAATTTTCTAATGAAATTTGATAACCTATATTTCAATATTCAAGTGATTTTTCGAAAATAATTTTTTTATTTCTTGATAAATCATACATTTATTTCACATTCCTCACTTTATGTTCTCGAAATATGAAATTAATTATTTTATGGAAAAATGACTTTATTTCTCTATTAGGTAGAAACACATTTTTATTCTATCCCCAAGTTTTATAAAAATGTTCTAAAATTTTAATCATACTTTTATGTTATTTATTCCCGTAATTTATCCCTTTATTTATATTTCAATAATAGTTAAAAATAAATATTTTTATAATTTTATGAATGAGGAACTTTTGATTTTTAACTGAAAATGTGAAAGAACTAATTGTTTTAACATACAAAACATGACTCAAAATTTCCATGCATCATTCACAATAAAGGATTTGAATATTAATTTATAATCTTACATGGATATTGTAAATTAAAATTTTTCCCATAATATTTGGTAAATTTAACTATTTTAATATTTTATTTGAAAATAAAAACCATATTTTGTTCAAGAAATATTCAAATGACCCTGTTAAATAATTTTTTGTCTACGATAACATCCTTTTACATTATATGTTCCAAATAAAGGACACAATCAAGTGATAATATATTTATTCTTCATCTAGATTTTTTATGGTTATGTTGATGAAATATCTATGAAATATGTTTTCTTTTCTATGGGTTATGTTTTGAAGAATGTTGTGGTGATCTTGGGGAATACATAAGAATGGTTTATGATTATGTGATATGTGGTCAGATAATTATATATCACTCTAATTTATTGGGTAAATATTAGTATTTTATGATCTTAGAGGGTACACGAGAGGTTATAACAAGCTATAAAGAGGGTACACGAGTTGTTAAACCAAGACCAAAACAGGTACAAAGAGAGTAAGTTAAAGCCTAAAATGTTATTAATGTCTTGGTGGGTAGCCTTAATATAATATTGATATGATTATAATTATGAAACACATTATTATAAATTTTTATGAAATTACCTGATGGAAATTAAATTCTCTCATGGCTTATGTTCCTTGAATCCATTATGGTTTTATGAATTATGAAGTACCTAGATTTATTCAATGACTTTAGATTTTGATCAATGTTATACACGACTTCGTTTTCAAATGCTCCTATCGTGTTCTCGTTCCCTTATGATCATGTTATGTTTAAGTGATTATTGATATCTCCATCGATTACACTTACTGATCATATATGATCGCCCATTATTATTTTTTCTTTTAACTACTATATGAAAAATAATATATATATGATGGGTCTATGAAGTGTGAAAAAGTGAATAACTTAGTAGGATATGATATGGATCTATTATGAATAAGTTTTTTATATATCTAATTTTTTTAATGGAACCAATACATTATGGTTATTACATGGATCATAATGTTATTTAATGAATATTAATCTAATAAGATGTAATATTTATATATGAAAAGCATGAGTCACTATTGTTGGTATCCGAGCAAGATTTAGTTACATCTAAAAACATGGATGAGAAAATTTTATTGAGAACCCTTAGCATGATCCTATGTATTAGATATCATCATATCTTATGGAAAATAAATAAGGGTGGTTTTCCTATAAATGATTCCCTATTCAAACTCAATAACTGAATGTGGTTTTAGAATATGTGCATATAGAGGTAATAAACCTGAAATGGGTTGGTTGAGTATATCTCATTCATTATTCTGGTGCAATATGAGTGTTACTTACTAGAAAACTTTTTTGAAACTCTTAATGGATATTCATGGGTTGATTAATATTTTCTTTATAACCTATTATGAAGGATTTGAATAGATGATGGTCATGGATGGCCTATGTTAAACCTAAGGTTTCATAGATTGGAAAAACTTTTAATGATTTGGACGTTATATAAATGTTTTTTTTGTTATCTAAATATGGTTATTATTTCTTAGTATATGGTTTTTTGTTGTAGTAAATGGATTAAACTGAGTGTATTCATGGTAATACTAAATGTGATAGATAATATAATGATTATAACAACGTGAAACTAAATTAAATGGAATTTTAAGGTGAATCATTGTTATTATTGATAAACATCTATAGAAATTTGTGATTAAAAATGAAAAATATAGTGAATTTACTCACACACAAAAAAAGAATAACATTTTCTTTTATGAATGTTCATGTGGTAATGACAATATAGGAAATAATATTATATTTTATTTATGTTACTAATGTGATAAGTAACACCCAATAGAATGTATCAATGGAAGGTAAATATGTTTTACACATGGAAATAATTGTTATAGATCAATTAACTAATGAGTAATTCAATGTATTATGTTTGGATAACATGGGAATTATCTGAGTCAATTCGCTATTCCAAGGGTTAACTCTTGGACCAAGGAAGGGACAACGTCAGTTTGATCATTTAAGTGGAATGATTAATGTCTTTACAATTTCTTATCAAATAATTTTGTTATAGAAGTGTTTTATCAATGGTATTCTTGTTAGAATAATCACAAAATATATATGTATTGTTCCACTGTAGTTTATATTTAAGGATTTGAAATAGAATATTGGTTGACTATGATAACCAAGAAACATATTTAGTGGTAAGGTGATATTTTTAGAGAACACACGAATAAGTAAAATATAACCCTTAATGCGTGCCTAATGTCAAGTTAAAAATGTTTGGTTGTGATAAATTGATTATTAATATATATAATGTATACAAGGTAGTATTAGTGGCATTAAAATTTATTAGTGGTTTAATGAAAAACAATTTATGTTAATTTTTTTTGGAGTTTACATTATTTTTGAATTTATGAAATATATTCTATAGCTTGTGATTTTATTTTTGTAAGAAGGACTATGTAACTTTTTGTTAGAATATATGTTTTTGTTGAGGTTTTATAGAGATTTAGGTTATTACCCTATATTATAAGGATATATGTTTAATGTATTCACATATTTGGTATATGACATTAAAATATTCTTAATGTTATTTGGGGGATTAATGTTATTTTAATTTTGAAAATTTTGTGAACTTCTCATTAATTTTTTGGATTTGGAATTTGGATAGACATATTTTCATAGAGGCTTGAGTTTAACTATTTATGTAATGGATTATTTTGTAATTTTGTGGTTATTGTTCAACTTTTAGAGATTAAAAAATTGTATTTATTCATATTAAATAACATGTGCTAACCATTTTTGTTTTGTAAAACATTTATAGAAATAATTAATGAATTAATACTATTTTATGTATATAATTATACAATAAAATTAAATTTGAGTGCCTTGGTCATGGAAAGTTAATCTTGAATAATCATTTCTTGGAGTTAGAGATGATGTGAAAATTCATCAAATCAATACCAAAGGATGAAATTTTTCTTATGAAATGGAATAAAATTCAAGTATGTACATTTTATCTTGTTCACTTTCATGACAACAAAATAATACCTCAACTTTAGAAAACTGATCTTGAATTAAAATCTTATCCTTTTACCTTCATTTCTGATTAATTGAGGGTTATTTCACCCATCCCTGATTTATGGTTTTGTGGACAATAAATTTCTCATGAACATGTTCCATATTTTTTTCTATTAGTAGTTGAATTTTTGTTTATTATATACACCTATATTTTAACTTCCCACAATGTTTCTCTTTATTTGGGAACCTGATTATGTGTTATTTTGGGTAACCTTGGCGTTTCTCAATTCCCATTTTAAATGGATATTTCATTATACTTTTTTTGAGGTAAGTTTTTAACAAAGGTATTTTAAAAATTTGAACCTATTTTACCAAGACAAGAATCTAAGGGGTGTAATTTATTTAAGTTGGTTAGAATGAACGACCCTAATATTTTAGAGTATATTTTTCTTCAAGTAAATCGTATGTGTTTTTCAGCTTTCATTTCTCAAAAAATAAAGCATAAAATGAACCAATATATATTGATGCATGTGAATATGATTTTCCACCTTCTGAAATATATATATAGAAATTTTTTACTGAAATCAAATTTATTAGTTAACTGAAAATTTAGAATTACTCAATTTTTTCGAATGTCTTTTTAGGTTTAGAAAATATTTTTTTAAATGTATTTTATTATTTTTTGTGGGTTAGTATTTTAATTAATTCATATTAATTTTATAAATTTAGTTTTATAAAATTTATATTATTTTTGAGATCATAATATAATAATTATCTTTGGTTAATTTTTTTGGATTTTTCTGAAAAGATTGATGTTTTAGTAAATAGTGAAATATTAATGATTTTTGAAAAACTAACATTTCCTTTCATTGAAAAACCAATTATTATATGAACATGATATCAAAGATGCATATTAATTATATAATTAGATATAATCTCTTTAAATATAATATAATTATAATTATAAATGATATTTGTATAACTTCATTTGTAGGCTCGAAAATACTTTTTTCTAAAAAATATTTTTCTTTATGTTTTTTGTGTTTATTTTAAAATGGGGTTCTACAACTTATAAAAACACAATATTAAAAAAATTATTTTATATTTTTAGTAATTTATATAAACTTTGGAAAATAGGTCCCTTATATATATATTTTTTTCTATTAACATTAATTGTGGAAAATATGTTTCACTACAATAAGTTTAAATTGGGTAAATCATGGTTAAAACAAGGTGATATGGTCTCTAAATCAGCCCATAAATTTTCTATTATTTATTTTTAAGGAATTAATTCATACATTTTTATTTATCTAACAGATAAATTTCAACTTGGTTCCATTTTACTCTGTTTATGACCTATATATTAATTTAAGACATAGATAAATAAAAGACGCCACTAAATTGAATTTAATATATCAAGAATTTCAGCATAAGGATAAAACTTGGAAAATTTAATTTATAAATGTTTATTTTATAAAAAAATTAATCATTCTTATCATGGTAATTTAATTTA
Source organism: Viscum album (assembly GCA_963277665.1). NCBI lineage: Eukaryota > Viridiplantae > Streptophyta > Magnoliopsida > Santalales > Viscaceae > Viscum > Viscum album. Next base: position 1,410,718,393 of record OY728133.1, on the reverse strand, counting down.
ATTTTTTAAGGATTTAATAATTATCCTTGATTCTAACACAACATTGATTTAAAATTTACTAAATTAATAGAAAAATAAAATAAATAATTTTTAAAATTTAAAATGTAAAATAATTTGGATAAATTAATGTGTTCTAGGAATTAATTACATGAATAAACTAAAATTAGGTATATGTGAAAGGTTTATATTAAAAATAAAATTATGTCATATTTTGTTCAATTAAAAATTATAATAATTGTTCTTAACCTTACATTAGTAGTATTTTATGTAAGATATAATTCATTAAATTAATTAAAATTCGTAAAAATATTTCAATAAAAAAATTATAATGAAAAATGGTTATAAATTGAATCCATGGGAAATTTATAAACAAATCATCACCTTATAAGTAAAATCATAACTCTTTAATATTTAAAAAGTCTTTCCCACTTTTAGGGTTAAAATTGGTCATCCGTGGGGTTCAACTAGAAGCTAAGGTTTAATATGATATAAAAAACTATAAATATTTGAGTGGATTATCATTTTATGATAATATATTCATTTGAATTTATGTAATATCATTTCTAACCATTTTACATGAGATAGAAACATATTATATTATAATATTTCATGTATTTCAAAAAATGTATTTAATAATATTTTACCAAATATAATATTTTATTAAATGATTTAAAATTCATAAAAATAAAATATTCAACCAATTTAATTAGATTTGGTTAAAAATATAAACCATTGAAAATTTATTGGTCAATATATATTTTATAGTAACTTTTAATATCTATATAGGTTAAAATATACTGATATCTTGGTAATTTTAAAAAGGATTAAATGGGGTTAAAATAAGTAATAAATCAACTAAACTTTTCTAAATATTATATTATGAGAGATTTATAATTAAAAATAATAATATATGCTAAATATATCAATTTTTATCCACTTGAACTCAAAAATTAATTTATATTAAATAAACACTATAAGTAAATCTTGGAGCACCCCTCCCCTCACTTATAAAAGGGAACATCTTATCATCTATTCCACACACCTTTTGAAAATTCAATCCAAAAAACAAAATTATAATACATTCCTAGATTTCTTAAACACATGCTAAATATTTTTCAATAATACCATACCTTCATGCATTATGGTGTAGTGCAAAAGAGGATTTTCAATGAAGAGGTATAACACTAAAATGTGTATTTTAAATTTAATTTCTTATTCTACATCCTATGGAAACATTGTTTCCAAAAAAAATATTTAATTATGTTTGTAAAATATACTTATTTGTTATTATTATTGTTTAAAAATCATTATACACCTTCTTTCCATTATTCAAAAATTGAAAACATTGCTCGTGCATACATATGGATTATCGTCCCCACGTAACCATGTAATTCATTTTTCATCAATAATTTATCTGGATGGTTATAAATATGTATATATAAAATATATATGTAAAATATAATATTATTATTATGCATTAAAGGTGAATTTCTATTTACCCCCTTTTTCATCTGTTGAAAAGTGAAAACAACGTTCAGGCATACATCTGGATTACCGTATCTAAAAATGGTGTAATATATATATTTTATCTCTACATTTTATTGATTTTTATAAATATGTATATAATGAATATATGTTATATTTAAATAATAAATAACACTCTGAACCTTATGGGAGCATGACCAATGTACAATTATTGGAACTAACAAATCGAAATTCTCATGAAAAATGAAACAATTAACACCTGAAAATGAATATTTAATAAGCAATTATTAATAAATGCGATTGAAACTATTATAAGTGGATAATATATGATATTATAATTATTTAAATGTATATTTATTTAATTATAATAATTTTAAATTTATTATATGTGAGGTTAAAGTGATATGAAATAATGTGAAACTCAAGGTAAGGAATTCATGTTATAATCTCATTGTTTATCAGGATTTTTTTGATCAAGTTTATAATGATGAAATTTTAAGACATATCTCTTAATATTCCCATTAATTTTATTCTAATTTCTATATAAATTTAGAATAAATGTTTTCCTATAATTTTTGTCACTTTATGTACATAATAAACTAAAATAATATTTATAAGGAAGTGTGACATTATTTTAATGTACATGACACAAACATGAATTTTACACTGTCATGACCAATAAATTATATGAATATTACTTTATAATATTACATGGTTTTTTATATGAGTTTTTTACTTAACATATAAGAAATTTTTAGATTTTAATAATTTATTTTAATATTAAAATGAAATTTCTTGGAAAAAATATTTGACAGATATTTTGAATGGTTTTTTTATCTACAATAACATAAATTGATATTACATAGGATATATTTCATATATGATATAATGATATAATTTTTTCCCTGTACGGTTTATGTTTATGATAATGAAACATCAATGAAACCCATTTTATTTTACATGATTTAAGATATATTAATTGTTTTTATGATATTATGAAATATATTTTAATGTTTTATAATTATGTTATGGGTGGGGATTCAATGGATCATGTTATCTAATATCATTAAAATTCATGTTTTACGAACTTCCATGATTTATGATAGGACTCGAGATTATGTTGCATTACATTCATGGTACAGTTTCAAAATTTTTATGACCATGTTCTCAAACACTTATGCTAATGTTATGTTAAAATCAACATTGATATATACATGTTCTACACTACTCGATCAATAAATGTCACCCTATATTATGTTTTATTTTCCCCATGATATGAATAAAGGTTTAATATATGATATTTTTAAGATAGGTTTTAGTTGTAAAAAACTATGTAAGACATGATGTAGATTTTTTATGGACATGTTTTTTATGTATCAATGTTTCTAAACAAACTAAACCATCATTGTTATGAAATGGATAATAATTCTAGTTAATGAATTCTTATCTAATAAGATGGAATATTTACTTATCAAAAGTATTGGTTGATATAGATTGTGAGGGATTATATCACATGATAGGTGATATAATAAACCTTAAAAATATTGAAAAATATATTGTATGAGTAATGAAATTTGGTAGTGAAATATCACTGAAATTCAAATGTATTATAAAAACAACCATAGGAAAAAATACAATTAGTCTAGAAAATTTATATTTTAATGATGGGTTACAGGAAAATTTATTGATGTTATAAATAATATTTTATGATTTAAATGATGTTATATTAAAAAATTAATTCATAGTTAAAAAATAAAATAAGAATATTTTATATAATGGGATTTTATATAATTTAGAAACATATTTTTCAGTTGGTGAAACACCGTAATATGAATACTTAATTTACAATCTACAAAATGAGTTATGGTCCAAGATTCTTAGTCACCGTGACCAAAATAATATTAAAAATTTGGATAAATATGATTCTTTTAAGAAACTATCCTTTTCGAAATAAAATACCACCATCATTTGTAAGTCTAAAATAAAGGGAATAATAGTGAATAAAACTCCTAAGGTAGTTGAAATTCCTAATCTAATTTGTATTAAATTTATTCACTATGATTTTTGGGGTCATATAAAAAATAATTCAACAATTTTAGGAATACATTTCATCAGTTTCATTGATGATTTGACAAGGATGACATGGATCATTTTTATGTGTCACAAATAAAGGATCGTGTACATATTCAAGAGATTAAAAATATCAATAAATAATAAAATAGTATTTCACATTAATAGATTTAGATAAAATAATATGAATTAATTTTCCTATAGAAAATCCACTAAATATCGTAACAAATTTGGAATCAGACATTAATTAATTTTGAAGTATACTACAAAAAGAAATTGTGTGGCTAAAAGTAAAAATTATATTTGGGTTGATATGGATAGAAATATACTATAAGAGTAAAAAACCTCAAGTTATCACTAGTTATATTCTATTACAACAACTGGAATAATTCTGAATATATGTCCCATAAGGACGAAATTAGACATGTCTCCTCATAAGATGTGGTTCGAAAGAAATCTGATTTTTATTCACTTTATAGTTTTTTGAATTCTATAACTAATCAATAAAAATGATAAATGAGAAGTCAAATTTAATGAAAGAAAATATGATTGAATCATTCATCGATATACAAAAAATTGGAAATCAAACATATGTCATAGTAAGAAATGTGAATTTTTTTTGATAGTGATAATGTCAAGGTCCATAAAAATGACTAATGAATTATAAATAATATAATTTTATATTATAATGTTGATATTTTATATTTTTAAATGGTTAAGGAAATTGAAACAATCAAATATATTTAGATTTATGATGTATAATCTATATTTTATTATTATGAATATCAGTAATTAAATTGGAAATGTTTAAATTAAAGTCTTATAAAACATTATTATGTTTAGAAAATTATTGTTGATAATAATAATTGTGTATAAAACATAATGAATAAAATTTCAATTGGTCATACCATCATACTATCAATGGTATAAACATGTATAGTTGAGGATGCATTTTATCATAATATGTAGGCCAAAGCAATGAATAGTAATTGGACAGATTGTGATGAATGCGACATGTGAACATATTCCTAGACCCAATGAAAATAAATTTATTGGAAAAAATGGGGGTTTTAATAAAATATTGTTTATAATGGTTAAGTGGCTAGAAACAAGCACTGGTTAGTTTGTAAAGGGTACTAGAAATTTTAGCGTGCTATATTTGATGAAATTTTTTCCGAAGAAGCTAAAAATGAATATAACAAGATCTTTTAAGCTACTAAATCTCTATGAAGTTTTAAAATATTTAAAATAAATGTTATATAATCTCTTATCAATCGTGATATGAATGAGGATGTGTACATGAAATAGATTGATGGATTTATACTAGATTTAGGTAGAAAACGATTTGTAAGACAATGAAATCCATCTATGGGATAAGGAAGGAACTTATATATCTGAACTACAATCATGATGAGTATTTAAAAATAATGAAATAATAGTAAGGTATAGTGGAAAAAAATATATTTTTGAAAAATATAAACACCACATCACCATTTATGATTATACAGGTTGATAAAATAATATTATCTAATAATGAAGAACAATTCTGTGGAGAAATCTCAAAGAACTAGAATGAATGGTTTTAAATTTTACTTCTTGTAGAAATGATATCATTCATTAGGAAAATAATTAATAGAGAATAAAATAATATTTCTAACTCATAATAAAAATATACAAAGTGGCTTTGGAAGAGGTTTGAAATATAGGTATCTTGATGAGTTTAAACATCAATTAATGTGGGGAAAACACTGACCCAGGATGATGAAGAGTAAAATATTAATGAAATACAACTTATAAGTTTGATTGGATGTTTTATGTAACTAAAATAATCACGCTTTGACATTATAACATTTATTATAAATATAATTCTAATCAAAAGGAAAAAATCCTTTTATATACAAAGAGTATCTTAATATATATATTAAATACATTCAATTATAGACTAATTAACGAGAAGAAAAGAGAGTTTTAACTGATATGATTTAATGATGTTGACTGGGAAATGGATGTTGATGATAGAAATCCACTAATAATGGAGTATTTGTCATCAAAAAAGTTTTTTTCCATCAAAATCAAGGAAGAAAACATCAGTGGCACATAATTCTAATCAGTATAAATATGTGGATACATCACAAGAAACTAAATAGATTTTATGGATGGTGATATAGTTTAAATAATTGAAAGTTGAAGTTACTCATCCATTGATTATAGGTAATTAATTTCATATTTCCACAATCCTATCCCAAAATACAATACAATAGTCCATGTAAAAACACATTGAGATAATTACCACTTCTGTAGGATAGGTTTTAAGAGGATATTATGAGGTTTTTATTTGCCCCTATAAATAATATATTGATGATATTATTAGAAAACTTATAAAAATTTATTTTTTTAGAATATAAGGTTAAAAATAGAAGTGAAACCAAATCAACCTCATTTAGGTATGTAAATATTATAGTTTCTTCTTATATCCTAGCTTGATAATATTCTTAAACAGATGTTATTTGTTGGGGGATAATGACGATTCTTATATATTTTAATAGTTTTAATGTGTGTATTGAGTCACATAAGAATAAAATTTGTTTTTAATATTTTATTTCACTCATTTATATCAGCATATAATATTTTAGGAATGAGATGAGTTTGTATTAAAGAAAACACTGATCATTGATTTAATCATTATTTTATTCTATAAATATCAACATCACATTGAAATAGTTTCTATTGATTATTGTTTCTATTTATTTTATAATTTTCAGTTGATCCCAAACAACTATTCTCTATTGTTTTATTGTCAATAAGTGGGATATAAGTATATAATATTGACAAAAATATAAAGGAGGATATTGTTGAACCCTCTAGAGTATAGTGTTGTATTTATTATCAATATATGTTACGTATGATGATTGATGAATATTTAAACATGTTAAATACTGAAACTGATAAATTAGAAATTTTTTCTACAATAATATATAGAAGATGGAAGATACTATTATGTGACGATATGGTCATTAGAATCTATTCTCAATAATAAATCTAATAAATAAAGTGGAGAAACCATACAAGGTGTTCCATAAATAAAATACTATGTATTTAGAGTTTATAATCGCTTGAGAAAAGGAATTAGACGAATGGAGTTACTTTTAATCCCCTTTAAGTCTTTTCATAATTTTTTTATTTTTATTTTTATTGTTTGGAATTATATTATTGAGCTCAAAATTGTACAGGTCCCGAAGTCAAACAAATTTTCATAGGACTCAGTGAGTTTCGTATGAAAAAACCTACATTAATTATGACTTATATCATTTTATTATGACATTTTTAATAGATCTTGAGTGACTTAATATGTTTCATATGCTTCATATGGAAGAATATAGTATATGATGTAGTTTTATAAGGAGTTAATGTCATATGAAATCAATTTTATAAGACATCCTAATACACCATATGACTTAATAACCTAGTAAGTCTTTTTGTGTCATTTAAATAGATTATTTTAAATTTATTTTTATTTTATTTTCCATTAATGCTTTGTTTTGGGGGGTTTCCAAAGGTTTTATGGAGAATAAATGAGTTTTCAAGAATTGGGCCAAACCATGAGTCCAATTCCAGATTTAAAAATAAATTTTGTTTCTTTTATAACATATTCATTTTTTAATATTTTTCACTTATTCAAACTCCTAAATGTCCTAACCTAATATATTAACAGAAAAATTAAAATTTGGTGCCTTTAGATATCCATGACCAAGGTGTATATGGGTTTTTATTTAAGGGATTGGGCCTGCCCGAAAGCCCAATTCGAGTTCTAAAAATAAAATTAGATTAATTAATAACATATTCATTTTTAAGGATTTTCCGGTGATTACAAGACTCAAAAGTGCCCCTTGAACCCAGTAGTGCTCCCAAGCTCTCTCTCCCCTCTTTGGAGATCTTCTTTATCGAGATTGATTGCTATACTTATTATGGTTTCTAAAATCGGGCAGATTTGAAGAGGTAAATTCATTACTTCATATCTCCTTCAATATTTACTCTTTCTCCCCCATTCTAATTCCTACATGACCTTATCATTCTTTTTTGAATATCCATTAAATTTTTATCTGTTTTAATGTTCATATTCTGGTCGATTTTGGATTGTTTTCTTCAAGATTGTTTTAGGTAAGTGATTCCTTCTTGGTTTCTTCCTTTTCCCTGAGGGTTTTCTCTCTCTTTCATTATGTTATAAAATTTATAGAAGTTAGGGTTTGATCAAAGGGTTTCATTTGATGTATTTGTGGTCAAATATTGTCATCTAGGTCTGAATTTATCTTCCTTGTGGTGCGGCGGTTGTGCGGTTGATGTTTCGAACCAAGTTTTGAGGGATTTGATACTTCTGGTAGGTGATTCTTGTGTAATCATTTCTATATGATTTAGTTTTCTTGAATTAATTATTATTAATTTTCATAATATGCCGTGTGTTGTGAAAAAATGGTTTATGTTGGATTTGGTTAAGTATTTATTTTTAAAGTTTCATTTTAGCATAAAATTTGGTGTTTTTCATGTGTAACCCTTTGGGTATTGCTTGGGATTGTTTTATAACATATAAATTTGGTTTAATAAAGCTTTTTTGAGATGAAAATTCTGATATGGTGGGGTATTGGTGTTCCAATAGGTCTTAAAGTGTTTTTTAAGGGTTTATGGTGTAAATATTTATTGTACTTCTTGAAAGTGATTTTGAAAACATGTGTGTTTCACGTGGATCTTTTGTGATATTGTTTGAGGTGTTTGTATAAAACATGAGGGTTGTTTAATAAATGTTTTTGGGACTTCCAATTCTGTTTTTAATTTGTATTGATGTGATTTTGTCCTTGAAATATGGGTTTTAAATGGGTTTTATTTTAAAATCTTTGGTACACTATTCAGAATTGTTTTATGAAAGTTTTGAGTGGTTTAATGATTTATGTAAGAGGTGAAACCATATTGGAAAGAAATTTTGGATTGTTTATACTCTCAAATGAACCATTTTAAATCTGAATAGTTATTTTATGTGTTTTTTATCATATTTGTAGGGACTTTATAAAATTTTTAAAGGATGTGTTGGATTGGGAAAGTTGTGAAAAAAGTGTTGTGGGCTGTTATGGTGTGAGTTTGATTTGAAAATAAATTTGAATGAAAAGTGTAATTTGTGACTTGTATGATGTGCATGGGTATGTTTGGATAATTTGTGATGTAGAAGTGATATTTTCATGTGAAAAGTATATTTCTTGGCTTGTTGAACTTATTTGAGCACAAAGGGAAAACCCAGGTATCTAGGTGGGTGGACGTGTACTAGTATGCTAGTGAATCCATGGGGTTTGGCCTCAGTTTCACTTAGCATGATTGACGCTTACAACTCTAACTAAACTATGATGATGATTATTAGTGACCACTAGGTTATGGGTATGTTCCCTACTAGTGGCTCGTGCACGAGAACAGATAATTTTTGTGGTTACTTTCACCGAGATACGACGTACCTGGGACCCACAGCTAGCTAGTGCCTAGGGGTTATTTCCTATTTCTTGTGCTCATTATATCCTTTATACTTACCATCATCATATGGTATATTTGGATGGAAAATTCAGTATCTTTTGAATTTATTTTAAAAATGTTGATTCTTTAAATTAGCCCACTTGAAAACTGTTTTTTTAAGTTGCATATTTTAGAAATTATAACTCGAAATTACATGTTTTTGAAAACTTGAATGCTTTTAATCTTTGAATATTTATCACATGTAATCTCTTAGTGGTGGTATCCTACTGGGCATTGGATCACACCCTACATACACCCTTGGGTGTAAGTAGGCTTGGTTATTTTTTTTGTCGCAGGTTTGGGTATAACATTTGTGCCAACAGTTCGGGTTTTCAACACTCATTCATGATGTGGTGTGGTGGAGATGGCTTGATGGAAATGCCTCTTGCCATGTTGAGGTTATTGGGCTGTTCATTTTTTTGTTTTTCCCTTTTTTATAGTCTTGTTGAGTTGGTTTAGACTATGTAATTCAGTTCTGATTTTCTAAAAAACATTGTTTGGTTTGAAAAATCCAGATTTGTTTCACTGGATTATTTTATTGTTTTATGTTTATAAAATAAGTTAAATCGTTCCCAATTTTCAATTTATGATACCTAAGAACTTGTGCCAGCCCGTGGGGATTGGGACCGCCCTTCAGGCCTTGTCACGGGCTGGGTATGGTGCCATTTTTGGTGGCGATCGATTCAGTTCTTGACAAAATGGTATCAGAGGAGGTTCGCTCTCTTTGGGTCATGTTATTTGGGGAACAGTCGAGATAGTCTGGTGCTAGGATTTTTGGGACTTGTAATTTCAGTTATGAGTAATGTGGATGATCACCACACCTCATGACATGATTCAATTCTCCATGGGAAGTCGGGACCTTTCGAAGTCCTTTGGTTTTCTTGGTTTAATGATGATTAGGGGAAATGAAAAGAGAGTTGGGTTAATTGTCTCTGTAAGCTTGTAGGGCCTGGAAATCCATGTGGAGCTGGGGATATTCTCTAGAACACTCTCTATGACATTGAAGTGATTAGGATATGTCCGCCAACCATATGTCCAAGTCACCCACTGAAACTAGTTTCCTCTCACATTGTCTTGTGTTCCTTAGTTTTTAAATCTTTGAACTTTGGTTTTAAAATGACTTGGTTTTAAGAAGTGTAATGTTTTTGTGAAATGATTTTCAAATAAATATGGAATGTTTTGATTTATGAAATGGTGGAACTAAATTTTCAGAATTGTTTTGAAATGGAAAATAGTATGCTTACGCCTCTTTTGAAAGTCAGAACTATATTGATGTTGGTTTTAAAAAGTGTTTCCAATATAGTTTTCCAAAAAAATTAAAGGGTGTTTTTATGGGATGAGATGTTTTCAAATTGATGTGAATAACTTTAAAGTGAGTTCTTTTCTAAATGGTTGTGTCCTTATAAAAAGTATTGTAAGATGTGAATTGGGATTTTGATCTCATTGTTTGCAATTTTGAGAAAAAGGTTGAGTTGGTTAACCATTTTGTTTTTGAAAAGTGGAAGGAATTTTTGTTTTACCCTTTGGTATTTCCATGAGTGACCACATGCATGGGGTTATATGTGATGATGGATGGTTGATGGCATGAATAGATGAGTGCTGGGATGGGTATGAGGAGGGTGCTCGGTGTGGCACAAAAACATGCATGTGTGAGGCCTATGTGGTACCATTGGTGGATACGCTTACTGCAAAACCATTAGTTTTCAAAGAATTAGTTTTAAAGAAAAACATGATGTCTTGATTAATAGTTTGGTATGGTTTGTATTATGGATTTTTGAAAATGTTGATGTTGTGGGCTGTTTTGTGTTCAAGAACCCCTTCTGTTTGAACTGTGTTTTGGGTTTGTGTTTGGTCAGTAAGTTGTGTTGTAGGGACGGTTAGTGGTCTATTTTGAAAAAAAATGTGGGATGCCTTTATGGTGGTTCCCTACGTGTGTTTGGATCTATTTTGTTGAATGTTTTGACCAATGGACCAGCTTGGTTGGGTCCTTGGGTTCTCTCATTGGATAAGGTATGCCCCCATTAAGGGTTAATGCACAACTGAAGTACAACCTGTATTGTTTCACCATTGGAAAATCCTCCAATTGAACAATATAAGGAATATTTTATTGAACTTTTTTTTATTGAGTCTACACCCATTCATTTCGCTGATTTGTGGATCCACTTGTACTGGGATACTTCTTGTGGAAGGTTGAAAGAGACCTTAGTTTCTTAAGTTTCCTGATTCATCAAAGGTGGAAGTGTTCTTTCATTGTTAGTGTGGATGAGTGTCTTGATGGTGTCTAAGAGGGCCTCTAGGTTCTTTATAGTTTCTTTGAAGAAATAGTTATTATTAAACCACCAATTTTTAGATTTCGGTCATGATAGGATATTGGGTCCACTTTTTGGACTTGTCTGTTGTTTAGGGAATTGGAATATCATCCTGTTCCATGTATTGTTTCTATCAATCGCATGGGTCATGTTCGGTGACGCATTGTGATGTTTTTTGATCTTTTGACTGTAAAGGTGAAGGTCACACAATACTCTAAGGTTCTCTATTATGTTGGGAGTGTGTCTACCTTGGAAAAAATATCAAATCCTCTATCTTAGAGGAAGGTGTTTATACGTGTCCTACCCTTCTGTTGTTTCTCACCCAAAGAAACAAGGTGCGATGTGTGTGCATCTTCTTATCACTTGTTTCAGTGAAATGTCTTGTTTTGGTAAAGTGAGTTATGGAGTGTGTTATGTCTTGATGAACCCATCAGGGTATGCGGTGTTGTTGTTTTTGGCATCGAATGTAGAAGATCCATATAGGGGTTTCCACAACCTAACTGCGAGGCTGAAGATGCTTTAATATTTTGAGCTCCGGCCATAGGTCCTGGAGAGAAGCTGGCATGTAGTCAGGGGAAACCCCAATGTCTTTTAAACCCTTGTACAAAGTCCTATCCTTTGTATGAATGATATGAAGTGTTTAAACCTATGGTCTCATTATATTTCTTCTATTGTTCATGTTCAGTGGAAATAGGTAAAGGGCCTTATACCCATGTCATCGCCCAATGTTATTCCACCACCTTTTGGTTTCCATTGAGTCTTTGGAGAAAGGTTTGATGTTTGGATAGACAGGTTGGTCACACGATTTGCACTTGATTTGTAGTGACCATTCCCCAGAAAACCTTGTAGATAGAATGATCTCCACTGTTAGTGCATGGTTTCCCAAACCCTGTAGACTAACCGTGCGACCTTCCAAAATCATGAAATTTTTGGGTTTTTTTTGTGCTTGCACATGCTAGTCAGTTAATATGGTTGGATCTTATGGTGGGGAGAACCACTATGATTATCATGTATGTTCCTTCGGAAATTTTTAATGGAAGTCTACCCAATGTACCAGGGAGTCTGTTCAGGCCTCCCCCTATTAGTGTCATGATTCTGTCTCTGGAAAAAAATTTAAGTTTTATCTTATGGTGGGGAGACACACTATGAGTCTTATATAAGTTCTTTTGTAAATTTCTAATGTAAGTATACCCATTGTTCTGGGGATTCCATTCAGGCCTCCTCCTTTTAGTGTCCTGATTCTTTCTCGGGGAAAAAAATAAAGGTTGTCCCTTATGGTGGGGAGGTTATTTTTGTTCCCCCATACTAGTAAATCATACTTCTCCATAGTCGTGGATTGGCGGTAGGTAGTCTCATTCAGAGAAATCAAGCAACCTACAACTTCCATTAGTAAACATTGGGATTGGGGAGTACCCAATGGTCTAGTTAATGTAAGGTAAGTGTAACCTTCTTTGATGTTGTTGTTCATTTGGGTGAATTGATTGAGTATTGTTCAGATTGTGTTTGAGGAGTTTTTATTTAGGATAAAGCATGAATGTGCTTGATTGTTTCAGTAAAGTGGTGTATGTTAGGTTTGTAAGAGTATTCCTTCTTTCATTGATCACTGGAGGTGTTTTGGCCTTTGTGGGAGAAACCTGGTAAGGGAGTACCTCTTGGTTTCTTAGTTGGGTTTGGTTGTTGCTTTGGCCTTACTGTGACTTTCCAAGGTGGAAAGTTTTCATGGTGGGGAGAATTTTCACATACATAGCTTATTTTAAATTTATTTTTATTTTTATTTCCATTAATTCTTTGTTTTGGGGGGTTTCCATAGTTTTTATGGAGAATAGTTGAGTTTTCATGAATTGGACCAAACCGTGAGCCCAATTCCCGATTTAAAAATATATTTGTTTCTTTTTTAACTTATTATGTTTTTAATATTTTTCACTCATTCCAACTAATAAATGTCCTCCCCTAATATATTAACACCAAAATTTAAATTTTGAGCCTTTGGATATCCATAACCAAGGTGTATATGGGTTTTTATTTAAGGGATTGGGCCTTCCCGAAAGTCCAATTCGAGTTTTAATAATAAAAATTGATTAATTAATAACATATAAATTTTCAAGGATTAGTCGGTGATTCCAAGCCTCAATCGCGCCCCATGAACCCAGTAGAGCGCCCAAACTCGCTCTCCCCTCTTTGGTGCTCTTCTACATCGCGATTGAGTGCTAAACTTATTAGGGTGTATAAAATCGGGAAGATTTGAAGAGGTAAATTAATTACTTCATATCTTCTTCAATATTTACTATTTCTCCCCCATTCAAATTCCTACATTACCTTCTCATTATTTTTGGAATATCCATTAAATTTTTATCTGTTTTAAAGTTCAGATTCCGGTCTATTTTGGGTCGTTTTCTTCAGGATTGTTTTGGGTAAGTGATTCCTTCTTGGTTTCTTCCTTTTCCCTTAGGGTTTTCTCTCTATTTCATTATGTTATAAAATTTCTAGAAGTTAAGGTTTGATACAATGGTTTTATTTGGTGTATTTTTGGTCAAATATTGTTATCTAGTTCTGAATTTATCTTCTTTGTGGTGCGGTGGTTGTGCGGTTGACGTTTCGACCCATTTTTTGAGGGATTTGACACATCCAGTAGGTGATTCCGTGTGTAATAATTTCTAGATGATTTAGTTTGCTTGAATTACTTATTATGAATTTTCATAATATTCTGTGTGTGGTGAAAAAATTGTTTATGTTGTATTTGGTTAAGCATTTATTTTTATAGTTTCATTTTAGCTTAAAAGTTCGTTTTTTTCATGTGTAACCCTTTCGGTATTGTTTTGGATTGTTTTATAACCTATAAATTTGGTTTAATAAATCCTGTTTGGGATGAAAATTATGATTTGGTGGGGTATTGGTGTGCCACTAGGTCTTAAAGTGTTTTTAAGGGTTTAAGGTGCATAACTTTATTGTACTTCTTGAAAGTGATTTTGAAAACATGTGCGTTTCATGTGGATCTTTTGTCCTATTGTTTGAGGTTGTTGAAGCTCCTTTCGTCACAGAATCTATAGATCGGAAAAGGGGAATATCTGAGCTCAAAGTGATTCATACTTTGAAGAAACATCAAAAATCGACAAAGGGATGAACAAGGAGAACATTTCCCATAGGTCGCGCAAGTTCCCTCATGGTCGCACAAGTACACTTCCGCGCCGCCTAGTGGTCGTGCAAGTACTTGCGCGCTGCCTAGTGGTCGTGCAAGTCTACTTGCGCGACGCCTTATGGTCGTGCAAGTGACTTGCGCGACCTAAGTGATAACCGCTCGGTAACCGCCCAAGGCCTTCTTTTGCCTATAAATAGACCCTGTGGGCCCCCATTCGAGAAGATCTTTTTCCAGAAACTCGGATTGAAGCTCCCGACGCCCAAGACTCTTCTCAAAGCATCCGGAACACTTCTAAGGTAATTTCTTACCTAGAACGGAAGATTTAAAGAGAAGAAGAAAGTCCTAAGTGTTGAAACTCATCAACACTTGCGCGCCGCCTTATTCCTTCAATAGAACTTGCGCGTCCCTTTTTTGGATGAACCTCAAGAGGATTCTAAAGGGATTTATAAAGAGTCGCTCAAATATTCTAATGATATTTGAGAATCGCGCAAGTACCCCTCATGTCGCGCAAGTATACTTGCACGACCAATACTTGCGTGCCGCCGCAATACTTGCGCGCCGCCGCAATACTTGCGCGCCGCCGCAATACTTGCGCGCCGCCGCAATACTTGCGCGCCTTTCAAGACTTGCGCGCCCCTACCTTTTTGGGTGCCTATCTTTCCCATTTTACCCCTCTTAAGCCATCACACCTTTCCTTTTCAAGATTCAGTCTTCAAGACACTCTTCAAAGCCATTTATGGCATGATTTCTTGATTCGACTTCATTATCTGAAAGGAATTCTATGGAATATCTCTCAAAGTCTAGTGATTTAAATATCCTTATGTCACTAAATATGGAGAGTTCATCCATTCAACCTCATCCTTTAAGATGAGAGAATCCTAACCTGGGTCTCCTTTTCAGGAATAATCCCCATTTATAAATCCTTTAATCTAGGCATCCTCTTCAGGAGTAAGCCCCAATCTCAAACTTGGGCATCCTCTTCGGGAGTAAGCCCCAATCTCAAATGTGGGCATCCTCCTCAGGAGTAAGCCCCAAACCTTAATCCCTAACCTGGGTCTCCTTTTCAGGAATAAGACTCAGTCATAATCTTGGGCTTCCTTTTCAGGAGTAAACCTCAAGCCCCCCTTAAAATTCTCTTAACCAGTCATAATTTACCCTTGATTTGGGTTTCTTTTTCAGGAGTAAAACCCAATCATAAGTCTCCTCCTAATTTGGGCATCCTCCTTAGTAGTAAGCCCCAAGATTAGAGTATTCAAATCTCCATAAAGCACATATACCTTTATTGACCCTGTTCTTGGATTTTCTCCCTAAAAGTAAATCCTAAACCTTCATCTATTTGGGAAGTCATACATACATAAGCCCCAAATAATTTCTTATGATTGCATCTTTCATGGCATAATTGTCTAATTTTTACCAATACCTCTTGTTTCTCACACCGAGCATGACTCACGTGAGCTTAGAGTGTAAAATTAATTATGAAATTTTTCATTGAGCCATCAATAATAAACATCATACTCCATTACTCGAACTACGTGGGTTCTGATTCCTTTCCAAAACAAAGGATACGTAGGTAGCCCATTTATGGGTTCGATCCAAATTTTGAAATAATCCATGTCCTTCTGAATGACGATAAACTTCAAGTGCCTCACTGAGTGGCTTTAAAACCAGCCTGGTCATCATAATGACCAAGAGACTTTTATAAATGTTTCGAAGGATACCATTGACCAAGAATCTCTAAATAGATACAGATGATTCTCTATTGATGAAGAACCTCGAATACATATAAAATATTCTCTAAATTTCTTGCATATTTAATCATTGATTGTTAAAACTTAAGGAAAGATCATTTTATACTTGGTAATGTAATAAAGATTCAAGAACATAACTTAAATCTATAAAGAGAGTCCCGGAGTAGACAATAATTCCCCTCAAAAAGGTGTGATGAGTCCGACCTCCCATCCTCTCGACCAATGCAAATTCCTAAACCTCATTAGTCCACAAACTAATGAGCGCCTACCTTTGGAAAGTAGGTCCAAATGGATGTGGAATCATTGGATGTTTCCGGTTCTACGAACAAACCCGTTAGAAACCGATCGGAACGTTTGAATCTCCCGTCCAAGAGGTCATCCCCGAAATCCTTGAGGAATCAAAAATGGTGAACCCGGCGTGAATCTTTAACCAAGTTAAAGTGATGTTTTTATTATTTGTTAGGCCCCTTGGGCCAACAAATCAATCATTGACATGTGCTCATCCAAAAGATGCAGTGGCCGGATTCATCTTGATTATGTCTGTTATATGGAACAGGCACTCTTTTCTCAAGATCTTCTGCAAACTGGCTTTCCTTAAATTCACCCCTGTGAATACTGCTGCTGTGAACACCTCTACTGTGAGGTCTGCTGCTGGGAAAACCAATGCTGCTACTCCTGCTGGAACGTCGTCCACTCTGAGGATGACATCACCAACTCAGCGTCTTCAACGCTGGGTTTCTAATGCACTGGTTAAGGAGTACCGTCGCAATGGTACTATCCCAACACTGGAGGCCGCTCGTCAAGCCCTCCAAGTTAACAACTCTACCTGGTCATCCGGACAATGGCGGCCGGTGATCAAGAAGCAGGCGGTGCTGACTAACATCTCCAACCGTTTCGGGTCGTTATCCCCGGAACGCAATTTCCATTCATTACCATACTCTGAGGAAGTGAATGAGCAGGTCCCGCAGGGCCTTAATTCAAAAACACAGGAGTCTTTCTCGAGGGCTCCCATCAACAATCGCCGCCAGACTCGTGCGGTAGTGCGCCCTCAACATGATGAGGGTACCGACTCCAGGCATTCAGCTCAGGTACCTCGAACCCGAGCAGGAAAGATGAACCGCCAGAGACGGAATCCGATTAACAATAGGTAGGTTGTCATCCCTGCCATCTCCGGAGAAGTCTACCAACCTAACTTGGTGGCAAATAACGAGCAGGCACAATCACCTGTCTGTTTTAATTCCGCTGTCCAGCAGACTCGTCTGGCAGCATTACGCCAATCCCGCCAGGCAATTCCGGCGGAGTACTATAGGCAGGAACATGCACCTGCTTATACATCACCAGTTAGTCAGCAGGCTCGTCTGACTACATATGATGGATCTCGTCAACCGTGTTTGGCGAAGTGTAATCAGCAGGCACATACACTTGCTAATACTAATCAAGCCTACCAACAGTCTCTCTTGGTAGTGCACGGAGAAGTCAGTCGGAAAGTCCCGATGACAAACATGAGGCAGACTCAACTCTCTGCCTCCACACTTGAGTACTGTCAGGATTCACTGACAGGAAAAGGAGGACAGGAGCAGGCACATACACCTACTCCAAGCCCGGAATGGATGTATATCCCCGTTCCGGCGGCTGAAGTCACCAAACAAATTTTGTCAATGGTGAAAGAGCAGAAGCAAATTCCTGCTCATATTCTGGATGCTTGCCAGGATATCATAACAGCTTCAGCATCATCACAGGGACAGACACATAAATCTATCCCTAGAAGAGGAGTGACACATCAATGATTCACTCCGGAACAGACACACATATCTGTTCCAGTCCAAGAGGGTTATGGGGCATACTCCCCCATATCATACGGACAACCAAGTCAGGCACATACACCTGATTTGAGTGGAGATCGTCAGCCTAACCTGACCATCTTTCCTGATCAGGAACATACACCTGCTCAGAGCAATCACTTTCATCATCAAGTGGTTTCTAAAGCGAGTAAGAAGGCATCTAAGAAAAAGATCCTCCCAACACAGTCAGGAGATCAAAGGCCAATCTGTAACCAAGCCTTGCTCGATGCTGGAGTTCTTGAAGCCCTCAGACATTTATCTATCGGAATTCAAGATTCTACTCCCTCAGTTCCCAATAACGGGAACATTAATTCTGAAGGTCTTCAACAGACACTTCCTCATGAAGACTTGCTTCATGAAAGTTCGGTCAATCTTGAAGTTTCTTCTTCAGATGAGAGCCACAGGAACCCTCTGTGTGGTCAGAAGACCAAGGAGCAAGATATTTCATCTTTTGCTGTAACCCATCATGACGGTCCTCCTCATGGTGATGAACTTCGCTGCGAAAGTCCTCTCCGCAGTATTGATTCACGTTGTCTCGAAAATTCTTCAGAAGGCAATGTAGTGACGAGAAAGCCCTCCTATCTCGAGGCACTTGCAAACATAAAACCAGTCATGTCTGATGCTTTAATATCGGCAGGTGAAACTCTTTCTCCATCAGAAGATAGCCTGGGGTTCAGGTTATTTTCTGAACCATCCCTGGGTCATTCATCTTCCAGCATGAATAGTGATCTCTCTACCAATCTTGTTGAATCCGATGAAGCAACAAGGAAACACCAACTCTGGTCCAAACAGGTAGAAGAATCTTCATTTAATGATAAAGAAGAAATGCTGAACATGAGGAAAAAACTGGCAAAAGGTGAAGTACCAGTCATGTTTTAGCCTTTGGCTGACTCCCAGTATGACATTCCAAATATGTTGACGGATGATGGAATCCATGATATTCGTCTCAACATATGGAAGACTCTTTGTCAATTGAAGAAGAATGTATTATCTTATGGTGATTATGAAAATCATATTAAGATAATAGAAGGGTTACAACGCCAGATTGATTTGGCATCTCTATCAGTCTCTCGGTATCCGAAGGCTGAAAAGCAAGAGAGAACCCTTCAACGTTCATGCCTTGGCGCACTAAGAAAATTGCGTCAGTTAATTGCCAATGCTCCATCTGATGTTCATATAAGAGGATGGGGTGTTCATGGAGCACTACATTTCACAGTGCTTTCCAGTCATCAAAGCCCGCCGAAAATGGTCTCATGCAATGTTATTGCCCATGGCCAGCCACAGTCAATGGGCTTTGTTCATAATCAAAATCTTGCTCAAGAACAGGCTTCAACTAGTTCCTCTCAAAATCAAGTATATAGAGAACAAGTTGTTGAATTTCTCCTACATCAAGCAGGCGAGAATATTGCACAAGCCTCTCGTCTAGAGAAAACACGTCATCAAATGACAGAAGTTTCGGAAATCATCCAACGGTCTGTTGAACCAGGTGATAAAAGTGGATACAGGTTAATGCATCCAGCTAATTTCCGAACTAAGATTCGCAAGATCAAGAGAGATTTTAAGAAGATCTCAGACATAGCATGTCAAGAGACACCCCAGCTTGTCAGACTGGGGACTTCTCTAACCTAACCCTTAGAGTCAACAAATGGGATTCGAGGAGTTGAGCGGAAGCAGCAGGAACATACTTTTTCAAATCCTCAATCCCTCCCTCAGAGAAAGTCAGAATTCTCTCGATTAGGGAATAAGCCTCAAGAGGAACGAAGAGCCAAGCTATCAGGAGATTCTCTCCAAGTGACGGTTCTCCAAGAAGTTCCTGAGGGATCAAGTCAACGGAATGCCATGTCTCATCATGGACATGGAAGAAGACAATATCACAGAAATGCTGATAGAAAGGATTCCATGCAATATGCATCCATTAATGTCATCAATGTCGTTGCTGCTGATTCACTAGATGAGGCTCAATCAGAGGGATCAGACGAAGAGGTTCCTGCTCAAGAATTTGCGCACACAGACCTAAATGAAGAAGGTGTGCGCACACGTAATCAAAGGCTTACCCAAAATCTGGGTATTCCTTCAAGTAACCCACTTCCCCCTCTCCGAAAAGGATCCAATAAGGGGAAAGGAAAGAATCAGGTTACTTCTCACCCTTCCTCTGAAGGAGGTCAATCGCTCTCATTAGAGCAAAGGTTTGCACAACAGGAGGAAGAAATGAAAGAATTAAGAAGGTTGAATGCATAACTACTTCAGAGTAGTCTTCTTCTTAAGAATGCTGAAGTCTGACAGCCAAAGGAATTTGTTGTAACTACTGAGATGGATCGGGAATATCCTCCTTTATTAGTACACCCTCAGAGGTCTAATCCTACCGGTCAAACGCAACAACGGTTGGCAGCACTACCATCAGTTGCAGCACCAACCACCACGTCTGTACAAGCTCCATTCATTGCACCTACCCAAAACCAAGTTCAACCTGATGTTTCTCAAAAGTTAATAACTACTATTGAGTCATTAACAGCTCGGTTAGAAACTATGGAAGGGAAACAGGCGCAAGTTCAACCTGAAAAGAAAGTTTACCCTGAATGGGTAGATTCAATTTCTCCTCCATCCGGTTTTGGAAACCCTGTTTTCCCTACTTTCAATGGATCAGGCGACCCTGAACAACATTTGACGCATTGCGTGTCTTGTTGTGATCCTATGATGGGAACTCCAGAGCAGCAAGAAGCAGTGAAACTCAGATGCTTTGTGCGAACCTTGCAAGGACCAGCTTTTGTCTGGTATACAAGCTTGAAATCCCGATCAGTCATCGGATGGGAGGATCTTCGTCAAAAATTCCTTCTTCAGTTTAGCTCAACTTTGCCAAAAACGACAGTTTTCGATCTTACAAACTGCAAGCAAAGGGAGAATGAAAGAGTCTCTGATTTCATTGCTCGTTGGAAGGGATTAACGTATTCCTTGAGTTTAGCACTCCCTCAGAAGGAATTGTTGCCAATCTGTGTGGAAAATTTGCGTGACGAATTACGCACGCCATTGATCCCTGTGAAATACACAGGAGGGTTTCGAGACCTTACTTCAATCGCTCAACAAATTGAAGATTCCCTTATACAGGCTAAGGTTAAATCTCGTATAATTCCATCGGCTCCAGGAAGAAGAATGGTTAAAGCAGAAACTGCTATAGTTATGCTTAAACAAGCACCTGTACCTATATCTACTTCAAAACCTTCATCTTCTCAAAGGAATCCACCTCCTGAACGCCAACAACAAAGGCCGTTTCGTCCAAATGATCAAAGAGATCAACGACGAAATCAATTTGAGGATATGAAGAGTAAAACATACTCTTTCCGAAATGAGCAAGTTCCTGGTTACTTCATTGCAGCTCTGGAAAATAATTTGGTTCAATTACCAGTGCCCAAGAAGCCAAACAAGGAAGGAGATGAAGAATGTCCCAATTATTGTCCCTTTCATCAAATGTTGGGGCATCCCATCCAGGAGTGTTTTGTCTTTAAAGTCCTCCTGCAAAAGATGGTCGACTTGGGACAAGTCAAATTGAAGGGTTCTTCAGCTCATGTAGCGTGTATTACCGCTACAGATCCAGAGGAAGGAGGCGAGTGGCAGGAAGTCAAAAGCAAAACTGCGAAAAAATATGATGATTGGATGGTCAGAAAGACAATCAATCGGACCAATTCCATTTTGCGAACACAATTGAAGAAGCCAATTGTGTCTCAAACAAAAGCTGCAGTAATGCCTCCATCAAAAGACAAATCCTCAAAAGGGCAGCGAAATTCAAAGAGGAAAGAGGAATCAGGAGAAGATGAGTATGTAGCAAAGCCTAAATTGTCTTTGGCTCTGGAAGATTTCATGCCATCTACTTCAAAGCCACGAGCATTGTCCCATCAAACGGCACAGCCTAAATAGGCTAACCAGGCAGAGTCTTTATCAGAGGAAGAGTTAATCTTTGGTTCTGTTTAATCTCAATGGATGGAGAACTCATCACGACTCCAACCAATGCCAGATTTCTGAAGAAGTATTTTGTATAAACACAAAATATTGTTCCCAGAGCCAAAACAATCACATTGGTTCATGATATTATGTCCTACATGACACTAAACTGTATTATGTCCTACATGACAATAAACTGTATTATGTCCTACATGACACTAAACTGTATTCTCTCCTACATGACACTAAACTGTATTATGTCCTACATGACACTAAACTGTATTATGTCCTACATGACACTAAACTGTATTATGTCCTACATGACACTAAACTGTATTATGTCCTACATGACACTAAACTGTATTATGTTCTACATGACACTAAACTGTATTATGTCCTACATGAAACTAAATTGTATTATGTCCTACATGACACTAAACTGTATTATGTACTACATGACACTAAACTGTATTATGTCCTACATGACACTAAACTGTATTATGTCCTACATGACACTAAACTGTATTATGTCCTACATGACACTAAACTGTATTATGTCCTACATGACACTAAACTGTATTATGTCCTATCTACATGACATTAAACTGTACAGAAGTTCCTTATTTGTCCGAGATGACATTAAAATATATTTTGTCCGAGATGAAATTAAACTATATTGTGTCCTAGCAACATGACATTAAACTGTGTGGCACTTCCAACGTCCAGCATGACGATAAACTGTAAAAAGTCCCCAGAATTGATATCATCGTATTGGTTCACCTTAGTCCTAGCTACATGACTTTAAACTGTACATCACCAGTTCGTCCTTGCTATATGACGTTAAAACTATACAGCAATGGTCTAGTATGACTTTAAACTGCAACTTCGTCCCACATGACATTAAACTGTGAAAAAGTTCCATGAACCGTCCAACATGACCTTAAACTGCATCATCCCTGGTCCATGTATATGACCATAAACAATTTTCAAATCCCTTATGTCCAGCAAGACGTTAAACTGTGACGTCCTAAACTACATGACGCTAAACTGTATAAAAGTCCCTCACGTCCGAAAATACGTTAAACTATATAATCATCAAAGGTCCTGCATGACATTAAACCGCACCATCCACGGTCCATGAATATGACCTTAAACTATTCTCACTTTCGTCCAATATGACGTTAAACTGTATTGTCCCCATCGTCCTAACTACATGACGCTAAACTGTACAGAAAGTCCTTAATATGTCCTACATGACATTAAACTGTTATTTTGTCCCTGCTACAAGACACTAAACTGTGCAGCACCAATAGTCCTAACTGCAAGACTTTAAATTGCATAGTCCCTTTTTTATGTCCTACATGACATTAAACTGTGCATCGTTAAGGTTGTTATTACCTCTTGTTTCTCACACCGAGTATGACTCACGTGAGCTTAGAGCAAACCTCAACCATAACACTCTCTTTGGGCCCCTAACCATGTGTAAGTCCCAACAACATTTTAATTAGATCGTTGTCCTCAAGAACAACTTGATCATTAATTCATTCTTTCATTGAACTACACGGACATTGATCCTTTCCCTCCAGGCTGGGTATGTAGGCAACCTCCCAGGGTTCAAGCCCAAAAAATAATCTCTTCACATCGGTTCACCACCATCTCATATGATGTTGATTCGTGAAACCGCCCCTAGAATCAATATCTTTACATTTATTCACTTTCGTCCTTGTTATATGACGTTAAACTATACAACACTTTTGTCTGGTACGACAACAAACTACAGTATTCTTTGATTTCCTCATTTGAGAAGGAACCATTATTGACATTGATTTTTTCAATCATGTTTCATTTCAAAAGACTACGTGCATACATGGTAATGCCTAAACTTTTTATCTTAGGTTAAACCATCATTGCACTAAAGTCCCCTTTCACCCTTCACATATACGAACCAAATTTGTACAAAGGGTAGTTCTAGAACTACGTGGACTTGATTCCCATCCTTATGGGATACGTAGGAACATTCGAGTGTCCCTCGAATCCAGTCCCAAGTCTTTTGGGCCTAACCCCAAATTTCACTTTCTGTCCCTTGGCTGAAAAGTCCTCATGAAAACACACACTGTGTATTCATTATTATGGTCCGAATTCTATGACCCTAAACTAAGATCACTCATACTTTCATCCTGCACGACGTTAAACTGCATTTCAAGAACTACGTATGGCTTGATTCTCATTCTTATGAGATACGTAGTGAATTCCAAGTTTTCAGGACCCAGCCACAACATGATTATGGTTATCATTGACCTATGTATCTCTATATACATTGGACAATACCCATCTTTATGTGTTATAATCCTAACCTTAAATATTTTCAGATCTTCATAACCCTTTTCATGACTTCTAATAACAAAAATGTCAAACTTCTGATAATTCTTTTGCCTGACTATGCAGCACGTGACCATAGGTGGCCTTGCATAAACAGTCCACATAACAGACTTGTCTGCCAAAAGATGCTATTTATTTGACCATGCAGCCAATGCCCTTAGGTGGCCCTGCATATTTCAACCCCCTAACGGGGTTTGTTAAATAATAGTAACTTCATTCTTGGGAAGAATTCCTCTTTTGTCCTTATTTGTCTTAATCGACAGTATGTAGGGATCCGCAAAAAATAGACATCCTTAACATATTTGTCCCATATCCTTTTTCATGATCTGAAAGTATTCAAGTCTATGGTTTATTCTTCTTCCCTACGTTTGGGTCAGACCTTCGTAGGAGTGATGTTCATCCAGTTATTCGATATTCTTGTTCGGAAATATCTTCTCCATATTCAAGTACCTCATTCCATAAAACAGACTCTATACTTTAGAAAATTTGAATCTCCATAAACTTTCACTGGCTTTTAGCACTAGGAAAGTAAATTTCTGGGAGTTCTTTTGCCTGACTATGCAACACGTGCCCATAGGTGGCCTTGCATAAACAGTCCACATAACAGACTTGTCAGCCGAAAGATGCTATTTATTTAACCATGCAGCCAATGCCCTTAGGTGGCCCTGCATATTTCAACCCCCTAACGGGTTTTGTTAAATAATAGTAACTTCATTCTTGGAAACTACTTCTTCTAAATGCCTTTTAGCTCTTTTTCATATCATTCCTCAGATTCAAATATTCTTAAGCCATAGTTTACATTTTTTCTCTCATACTTGAGTATGGTAATATGTTTTCAGATAAATTGTCAAAGAATTGAATCAATTTTAATCCATTTTGGTCAAAGCTATTTCGACCTTAAACATTAGCCCCTTTATGTCCGGCATGCATGACTTTAAACTGCCCACAAAAGACAAAGGAACTCTGAATAAAAGTCAAGTTCCAGCACACTTGCGCGCTGCCCTCTGTGCCCTGAAGACTTGCGCGCCCCCTTTTCCTTTGAATGCATTCAATTTCCTCAGAGTCAAATCCCCATTTCTTTCCGGATCCAACTCCGAGGGGGGACTTTTGTTGACGCTCCTTTCGTCACAGAATCTAAAGATCGGAAAAGGGGAATATCTGAGCTCAAAGTGATTCATAATTTGAAGAAACATCAAAAATCGACAAAGGGATGAACAAGGAGAACATTTCGCATATGTAACGCCCCGACCCCAGTTACCCAGAGTCGTTGCATTATTACATAACATTGGCATGATCACAAGAAAGATCAAATCTCGAAAGACCGATTGGTTTAGTAGCCTTGGAAACACTAGATATATTCATAAGTTTTACATTATATCATAAAATGAAAAACTACTACAACAACATAATGTTTCCACAGTCCACACTATAATCCCCTCATAATATCCCTGCAGGTCATTCATAACTTACATCTTCACATCCTGGGAAAAATAAAACATAGAAAAGGGGTGAGCTCAAATGCCCAGTAAGGATAACAATATAGAGGAACATTCAAAAATAAGCATAAACATTTAAGGCAATGAATTACTAAAACAAAAGCCTTTTAAACTTGAACTTCAACATGGTATGGCAAAAGTAAAATGAAATAATGTCATTTACTTGTTCACATGGATATTCTACTAATCAAATAATCACATGAAAAATCAATAACCACTTTCATAATGTTGGAATGCATAATGCTAAACTTTAATTAATTTTCAAGGCCTCGTCCCAAGACCTTGGGGCTAACTGTAACCGGAACCCAACCCGGAGTGCCTCTAATAACCGGACACCAACCCGGAGTGCCTCTAATAACCGGACACCAACCCGGAGGGCTTACTTTTACCAGTCCCTAACCTGGAGGGCTTACTTTTACTAGTCCCCAACCTGGAGGGCTTACTTTTACCAGTCCCCAACCTGGAGGGCTTACTTTAACCAGTCCCCAACCTGGAACATACTTGTCCAACACATTCATATGAAGTAAATATTGAAATATAACATAAACATTCTTATTGGAACTAGCATACGAAATGTCAATACTTTCACCATAAACTATGAATGGTATAAAAATAGCACATCCACAGTCAAACATATCACAAAACCTTCAAAACAATATAGAAGTTTTGTATCATAATAAATCAACTTCAAATAATCTTAAAACCCATCAAAGTATGTTGACATAGATGAAATCAAAATTCTTTTTAAAGAAATATCTCCTTTTATTTTTAAATCATTTAAGATCCATATAAAATCAAACATTTTCTTTGAAAATAATCTTATAATCTTTTAAGGGAAGCTTTGACGATTTTATAACGGCGGAAAAATTCCTCTTATAAAAAGTCAAAAAAAGGTATAAATGACTTTAACCCATATTCTTGTAAAAATGCTTTGAAATACATTTTGAAGAAACATGGATGTGGATGATAACGAGATCCCAGTAGATTATTATGTATAAACAACCTCGGATAATGAAGAGATTGTGAAATAACCCTTACCAGTTTGGTAACTTATGAAACATACAACCCATGAAAGAGGTATCATACAATTAATATGTAAGTACACATAAATTAGAGTGTATTACACAAAGAATATAATTATGGGCAGTACATACACCACACAAAAGGTAATGGTGGCAATATGGCATGAATCTCACGGGAATAAGGAGTGAGATGAAAACCCCTTACCACGTTAATCAACTGAGTCGTATGGCCAAAAGTTAATAACCACCAAATTATTTATAGAATAACATGAATATGATAATATACATCAAATGCCAGTACACAATACACCACTTTCAATAATTTAGTGGCGAATAATGGAAATCTCACGGAATTGAATGTGAGATAAGAAAATCCCTTACCTTGTACTTTTCCTTTGTTGGGGTAGGTTAACCTCCTTTAATTTAGGTAACTCACTTTGGTTGGAACCAAAGGACTTCTTGAAATGCTTTCTGCCTAAGGGGAAGATTCAAGGAGGAGGATAGGGATGTGGGGAGATTATTTGGGAAGAGTTTGGACGAGCCAAGTGGCTTGAGAGGTGTGAGGAATGAGTAGAAGTGGTCTCCTTTTATAAGGGAGAGGAGGGGCTCTTTAGGAAAGAGTGAAAGTATTACTTTATAATATAATTATATTCGGTTTATAATGGTCCAAAAATCATTGAGGTCGAAGATAAGATGACTCATATTCTAAATAACATCAACCAATAAGAATTGGATAGGTTTTAGATAATATTTTAATCATTATAATCTTATTTATTTAAATGATTTATTAATGAGGTAAACATTGCATCACTATTGTGTCATTAATAATTTAACTTATTTGATGTATAAAAATTATAACTAAAATATCATTATGTAGGAAATCTTTTTATCTTTCTAATGAATATTTATAATTGAAAATCCAACATGTATAACCCTATGTAAAAATTGTTCTTCTAAAAGATGTAAGCTTATGCCATTTTTATTTTTATTTTAACTTTATTAATATAAAGTGTCCCTACCACATACAAGTGGCTCCAAGGGGTCCCCAAATTGACCCAAGGATGCTCATGGTCGGGTATGTGTCCACCAATAAGGTTAGGACACGTTTTAGGGTAATTATGTATTATTATAATATTATTTTTTAACCCTTATTTACCGGATTTACCCTTAACAATGGTAAATAAAATATTTACCACAGTAATTATTCAAAATGTCTAAAAATAAAAGTTACCTATTTACACAATTTGGAAATCCTGATTCCAAATATGGAATCAATTTTTCTAAATTCAAAACACATAAGTGGCAGAAATTAATTTAAAATTAATTCCCGCTGTCAAAACAAAAAGCGTGTTTTTAAGAGATAATAACTATCAAAAGATTAACACTTGTTTATGTTCGGTTTAATTGTAAAATTATGTCCAATGACCAACATTATATTAAATTGTAAAAATATATTCTAAATATACTTTAAAACTACTAAAATTCATAATTTATCACTATTAATTATTTTGATTAAAAAAGTTGTTTTTAATTAAAATTTAGTAATTTTCACTATTCATCAAAATATGAAAGTTATCCGAAAAGTACCAAAATTTCACCTTATGCTAAATTCGATATTCTGAATCCAAAAATGAAGTCCATTTTAAAATATAAAATATATATAATTTCAAAATTTAGGTATTACTATTCATAACGGCTAGTTTGATTGGTTGTGGCGTGTGTTAAAACTCAAGGTTGCGTACAACACACGCTACTATTTTATTCAAAGGAAAGCGTACCGTGGAAGCTTGGGATGTTTCATTTAAAATTTTTTTTTGATGTCCCAATTTATTCAGATAGTTTAAAATATTTTATTTAAAAAAGGTTTCACTATTAAAGTTGATAAAAGTGCAATACTGAAAATGAATCTGTTCTTGCATTATGACTAAGAAACTCATAATAGGGATTCTAAAATTATAAGGATTATATAAAGTTCAAAATGTTGTTAATACTATTCATGACCTCTTTTAATGGTTTTTTTTTTACGTCATGGTGTGATTGAACTCGGTGTTGCGTGTAGTGCAAGTTATTGAATTATTTTTAAGAAATAACACACTATGAAATCCTGGGGTGTTACATTCTCCCCTCCTTCAATAAATTGCGTCCTCGCAATTTGAAATTGTTCTTAGAAAATAAAAGGTTGAAAATAGAAAATATCTTTGTGGGAAAACCCACATCGGAAATTAGGTTACTAAAATTTAGTCTTAATATGAGGAAAAGAGAAATGAAAGAGTCACCACCAAATTATGATCTCGATTAGGAGAACATTGGTGGCAATTAGAGACATATAATTGGAGGAAAAACGTAAATATTTATAGGTAGTGATTGAGATCATCAATCACAAACAAGTGTATAATTTAGGTCCTTAAATTCATCAATCTATGATGATTTGAAATACCATCGGTTCAACAAAACATAGGGTATTAGGATAACACATTTTTGATGTTTCAAAATATCATAGTTGAAATCCCACATCGAAAAATGAATTAACGAGGCCTCTATTTAAAATAAAGAGTGGAAAGTATGAAGATTACTGAAAATAACACATACTAGGGTTCCATGTAGGAAAATATGGATATGGAAGAGAAATCTAACCATCAATTATTTGATGGAGAGTGGTAGAGAACATGGCTATGAAAAGGCCAACAATCCCAAAGCCATGAATTAGTGATGATTTAAGGTACCATCTAGGACAACATTTTTGTTCTAAGTTCCTTTTATTAATTTTGAGGAATATATTTATGAGATTGGCTAAGATCATAAGGAGATATACTTACTTTATAATTAGAGTTTTATCCATTAATAAATTTATACCACAAACTCATCTTTCACTCTAAAAGATAATAGAATGTAATTTTTTTATTTATACTATTCGTACAGGGTTCCAAAATAAATGAATTTATAATTCATCTACCAGATCTTTAAAAAAAAACAACATTATTTAATCCAGGACATCTCGTGGGCCAGTGGTAGGTGATACACCCTTGTCGCCCTTCGGTTGCGGGTTCAAGTCTCGCAGCCTTGCCGGACGCGACGGGTTGCCGCCCGACCTCTGGGTTGTCCTTTTATGGTAATCCAAAATAATCCAAACTAGAACTATCCAAAATACTTCTGTCCAAACTCACAGTCCAACATTTATAAGGAAGGTAAACATAATATAGATCCTTTTTATCCCGTAATAGCATATGAATACCTTCATATTGTATTCTTTTAATAAACTGAAACATCTTGAATTACCATAGTCCTTATTGATTACATTCATGCTCCCCTATTCCATATAGAATGCTGGATATACTTCATCAATCCAAAAATGTTTTAAACCCCAAAAAAATGGTGGAATATACAAATCATTAATCAGTTTCAAGGTAGTCAAGAATATCCAACATAATTTATCCAAATCAATCATGTATTATTCTAAAATCACTAACTCGGTATCAGAACCATATTATGGTTTATCTTTCTCTCAACCATATATTTTCCAAAAATTTATCCTGCTATTGAGTCACTTTTCTTTGTTCCACACAATCTCAAGTCCTTAATGAAATAGTACTGCAGTACAATCCTTATATACTCCATAATTATTATAACAAGTACATTGTTGATACAACACTCAATTGACATAATCAACATAAGAACTCTAATCATTCCTCTTCATCTATGGTAGTATCATAACTTGATTATTATCCAATAGCATCATTTGCGGCATAGTCTGATGACTGGGGCATAGGTTCGCGTAGTGTCCAAACTCCTTGCAAATGAAGCATTGTACATTTGAAACCATTTTCTCACCCTTGCAGTCACGTAATTTGTGCCCTTTTCCTCCACACTTATAACAAACTCCCATTCCTTTCAGGAAAGTTCCAGGGTGTTTCTTCCCACAGTTACCACATATGGGAAAATTCTTCTTTTCCCTCTTCCCTTTATCCATTTTTCTCTCTTCCATCCTTTTCTTCTCTTGCTTCCCTTCAAAGCCATAGGACTCAGTAAACTCTTTACTTATCTTATCAACACATGATATTATTTCTTCATATGATGATAATACATGGGAGACTATTTCTCTTATCAATCCTAGCTTAAGACCATGAAAGATATGATCCTTCCTTCTCTTTGGATCATGTGCATTTCTGGAGTTCTCATTCCTTCTACTGGGCGCCATTTCTAAACAATGGCATAAACTAGATCAGTTTATGAATCAAAATACATAATCGCATACTTATAAAACACTTAACATAAATTGAACTATTTATGGATATAATTCATAATCATAAAAATGTTTTCTTTGAGGAAGTATATACTCATAAACCCTTTATAATTATTTGTAAGAAAATGAGAGTTATCCTAAGCATATCCCTCGGGAGTGTCGTAACCAAGAGTGCAGCAAGGCCCGTTGTCGTGCACCAGTTCCCGTTCGAGTCTAGCTCAAAGCGGTGTTTTTGGGTTTTACCCCTAGGTACATCTGTGCCAGAGCCGCCTCTACCTGCTCGTATCCAGACAGGGATGTATTGCTCGGAAAACTCACAAAATCTCTACGATACCAAAATTCTAGGAAGTTCTTCTATACTAATCCTGAAAGTTCATCTTAGGTCTACGTGCTCTAATCAGAGTTTATCTAAATCTAGTTTCCAAGGTTTGTACTAAACTTCCTCTGATACCAACTGTAACGCCCCGACCCCAGTTACCCAGAGTCGTTGCATTATTACATAACATTGGCATGATCACAAGAAAGATCAAATCTCGAAATACCGATTGGTTTAGTAGCCTTGGAAACACTAGATATATTCATAAGTTTTACATTATATCATAAAATGAAAAACTACTACAACAACATAATGTTTCCACAGTCCACACTATAATCCCCTCATAATATCCCTGCAGGTCATTCATAACTTACATCTTCACATCCTGGGAAAAATAAAACATAGAAAAGGGGTGAGCTCAAATGCCCAGTAAGGATAACAATATAGCGGAACATTCAAAAATAAGCATAAACATTTAAGGCAATGAATTACTAAAACAAAAGCCTTTTAAACATGAACTTCAACATGGTATGGCAAAAGTAAAATGAAATAATGTCATTTACTTGTTCACATGGATATTCTACTAATCAAATAATCACATGCAAAATCAATAACCACTTTCATAATGTTGGAATGCATAATGCTAAACTTTAATTACTTTTCAAGGCCTCGTCCCAAGACCTTGGGGCTAACTGTAACCGGAACCCAACCCGGAGTGCCTCTAATAACCGGACACCAACCCAGAGTGCCTCTAATAACCGGACACCAACCCGGAGGGCTTACTTTTACCAGTCCCTAACCTGGAGGGCTTACTTTTACCAGTCCCCAACCTGGAGGGCTTACTTTTACCAGTCCCCAACCTGGAGGGCTTACTTTAACCAGTCCCCAACCTGGAACATACTTGTCCAACACATTCATATGAAGTAAATATTGAAATATAACATAAACATTCTTATTGGAACTAGCATACGAAATGTCAATACTTTCACCATAAACTATGAATGGTATAAAAATAGCACATCCACAGTCAAACATATCACAAAACCTTCAAAACAATATAGAAGTTTTGTATCATAATAAATCAACTTCAAATAATCTTAAAACCCATCAAAGTATGTTGACATAGATGAAATCAAAATTCTTTTTAAAGAAATATCTCCTTTTATTTTTAAATCATTTAAGATCCATATAAAATCAAACATTTTCTTTGAAAATAATCTTATAAGCTTTTAAGGGAAGCTTTG
Source organism: Viscum album (assembly GCA_963277665.1). Lineage (NCBI taxonomy): Eukaryota > Viridiplantae > Streptophyta > Magnoliopsida > Santalales > Viscaceae > Viscum > Viscum album. The sequence continues at coordinate 1,410,685,627 of OY728133.1, read as the reverse complement.
ACGATTTTATAACGGCGGAAAAATTCCTCTTATAAAAAGTCAAAAAAAGGTATAAATGACTTTAACCCATATTCTTGTAAAAATGCTTTGAAATACATTTTGAAGAAACATGGATGTGGATGATAACGAGATCCCAGTAGATTATTATGTATAAACAACCTCGGATAATGAAGAGATTGTGAAATAACCCTTACCAGTTTGGTAACTTATGAAACATACAACCCATGAAAGAGGTATCATACAATTAATATGTAAGTACACATAAATTAGAGTGTATTACACAAAGAATATAATTATGGGCAGTACATACACCACACAAAAGGTAATGGTGGCAATATGGCATGAATCTCACGGGAATAAGGAGTGAGATGAAAACCCCTTACCACGTTAATCAACTGAGTCGTATGGCCAAAAGTTAATAACCACCAAATTATTTATAGAATAACATGAATATGATAATATACATCAAATGCCAGTACACAATACACCACTTTCAATAATTTAGTGGCGAATAATGGAAATCTCACGGAATTGAATGTGAGATAAGAAAATCCCTTACCTTGTACTTTTCCTTTGTTGGGGTCGGTTAACCTCCTTTAATTTAGGTAACTCACTTTGGTTGGAACCAAAGGACTTCTTGAAATGCTTTCTGCCTAAGGGGAAGCTTCAAGGAGGAGGATAGGGATGTGGGGAGATTATTTGGGCAGAGTTTGGACGAGCCAAGTGGCTTGAGAGGTGTGAGGAATGAGTAGAAGTGGTCTCCTTTTATAAGGGAGAGGAGGGGCTCTTTAGGAAAGAGTGAAAGTATTACTTTATAATATAATTATATTCGGTTTATAATGGTCCAAAAATCATTGAGGTCGAAGATAAGATGACTCATATTCTAAATAACATCAACCAATAAGAATTGGATAGGTTTTAGATAATATTTTAATCATTATAATCTTATTTATTTAAATGATTTATTAATGAGGTAAACATTGCATCACTATTGTGTCATTAATAATTTAACTTATTTGATGTATAAAAATTATAAATAAAATATCATTATGTAGGAAATCTTTTTAGCTTTCTAATGAATATTTATAATCGAAAATCCAACATGTATAACCCTATGTAAAAATTGTTCTTCTAGAAGATGTAAGCTTATGCCATTTTTATTTTTATTTTAACTTTATTAATATAAAGTGTCCCTACCACATACAAGTGGCTCCAAGGGGTCCCCAAATTGACCCAAGGATGCTCATGGTCGGGTATGTGTCCACCAATAAGGTTAGGACACGTTTTAGGGTAATTTTGTATTATTATAATATTATTTTTTAACCCTTATTTACCGGATTTACCCTTAACAATGGTAAATAAAATATTTACCACAGTAATTATTCAAAATGTCTAAAAATAAAAGTTACCTATTTACACAATTTGGAAATCCTGATTCCAAATATGGAATCAATTTTTCTAAATTCAAAACACATAAGTGGCAGAAATTAATTTAAAATTAATTCCCGCTGTCAAAACAAAAAGCGTGTTTTTAAGAGATAATAACTATCAAAAGATTAACACTTGTTTATGTTCGGTTTGATTGTAAAATTATGTCCAATGACCAACATTATATTAAATTGTAAAAATATATTCTAAATATACTTTAAAACTACTAAAATTCATAATTTATCACTATTAATTATTTTGATTAAAAAAGTTGTTTTTAATTAAAATTTAGTAATTTTCACTATTCATCAAAATATGAAAGTTATCCGAAAAGTACCAAAATTTCACCTTAGGCTAAATTCGATATTATGAATCCAAAAATGAAGTCCATTTTAAAATATAAAATATATATAATTTCAAAATTTAGGTATTACTATTCATAACGGCTAGTTTGATTGGTTGTGGCGTGTGTTAAAACTCAAGGTTGCGTACAACACACGCTACTATTTTATTCAAAGGAAAGCGTACCGTGGAAGCTTGGGATGTTTCATTTAAAATTTTTTTTTGATGTCCCAATTTATTCAGATAGTTTAAAATATTTTATTTAAAAAAGGTTTCACTATTAAAGTTGATAAAAGTGCAATACTGAAAATGAATCTGTTCTTGCATTATGACTAAGAAACTCATAATAGGGATTCTAAAATTATAAGGATTATATAAAGTTCAGAATGTTGTTAATACTATTCATGACCTCTTTTAATGGTTTTTTTTGTACGTCATGGTGTGATTGAACTCGGTGTTGCGTGTAGTGCAAGTTATTGAATTATTTTTAAGAAATAACACACTATGAAATCCTGGGGTGTTACACCATAGGTCGCGCAAGTTCCCTCATGGTCGCACAAGTACACTTGCGTGCCGCCTAGTGGTCGTGAAAGTACTTGCGCGCTGCCTAGTGGTCGTGCAAGTCTACTTGCGTGACGCCTTATGGTCGTGCAAGTGACTTGCGCGACCTAAGTGATAACCGCTCGGTAACCGCCCAGGGCCTTCTTTTGCCTATAAATAGATCCTGTGGGCCCCCCATTCGAGAAGATCTTTTTCCAGAAACTCGGATTGAAGCTCCTGACGCCCAAGTCTCTTCTCAAAGCTTCCGGAACACTTCTAAGGTATTTTCTTACCTAGAACGGAAGATTTAAAGAGAAGAAGGAAGGCCTAAGTGTTGAAACTAATCAACACTTGCGCGCCACCTTTTTCCTTCAATAGAACTTGCGCGTACCTTTTTTGGATGAACCTCAAGAGGATTCTAAAGGGATTTATAAAGAGTCCCTCAAATATTCTAATGATATTTGAGAATCGCGCAAGTACCCCTCATGTCGCGCAAGTATACTTGCACGACCAATACTTGCACGCCGCCGCAATACTTGCGCGCCGCCGCAATACTTGCGCGCCCCTACCTTTTTGGGTGCCTATCTTGCCCATTTTACCCCTCTTAAGCCATCACACCTTTCCTTTTCAAGATTCAGTCTTCAAGACACTCTTCAAATCCATTTATGGCATGATTTCTTGATTCGACTTCCTTATCTGAAAGGAATTCTATGGAATATCTCTCAAAGTCTAGTGATTTAAATATCCTTATGTCACTAAATATGGAGGGTTCATCCATTCAACCTCATCCTTTAAGATGAGAGAATCCTAACCTGGGTTTCCTTTTCAGGAATAATCCCCAGTTATAAATCCTTTAATCTGGGCATCCTCTTCAGGAGTAAGCCCCAATCTCAAACTTGGGCATCCTCTTCAGGAGTAAGCCCCAATCTCAAATGTGGGAATCCTCCTCAGGAGTAAGCCCCAAACCTTAATCCCTAACCTGGGTCTCCTTTTCAGGAATAAGACTCAGTCATAATCTTGGGATTCCTTTTTAGGAGTAAACCTCAAGCCCCCCTTAAAATTCTCTTAACCAGTCATAATTTACCCTTGATTTGGGTTTCTTTTTCAGGAGTAAAACCCAATCATAAGTCTCCTCCTAATTTGGGCATCCTCTTTAGGAGTAAGCCCCAAGATTAGAGTTTTCAAATCTCCATAAAGCACATATACCTTTATGGACCCTGTTCCTGGATTTTCTCCCTAAAAGTAAATCCTAAACCTTCATCTATTTGGGTAGTCATACATACATAAGCCCCAAACAATTTCTTATGATTGCATCTTTCATGGCAAAATTGTCTAGTATTTACCAATACCTCTTGTTTCTCACACCGAGCATGACTCACGTGAGCTTAGAGTGTAAAAGTAATTATGACATTCTTCTTTGAGCCATCAATCATAAACATCATACTCCATTACTCGAACTACGTGGGTTCTGATTCCTTTTCCAAAACAAAGGATACGTAGGTAGCCCATTTATGGGTTCGATGCCAATTTTGAAATAATCCATGTCCTTCGGAATTACGATAAATTTCAAGTGCCTCACTGAGTGGCTTTAAAACCAGCCTGGTCATCATAATGACCAAGAGAATTTTATAAAAGTTTCGAAGGATACCATTGACCAAGAATCTCTAAATAGATACAGATGATTCTCTATTGATGAAGAACCTCGAATACATATAAAAGATTCTCTAAATTTCATGCATATTTAATCATTGATTGTTAAAACTTAAGGAAAGCTCATTTTATACTTGGTAATGTAATAAGGATTCATGAACATAACTTAAATCTATAAAGAGAGTCCCGGAGTAGACAATAATTCCCCTCAAAAAGGTGTGATGAGTCCGACCTCCCATCCTCTCGACCAATGAAAATTCCTAAACCTCATTAGTCCACAAACTAATGAGCACCTACCTTTTAAAAGTAGGTCCAAAAGGATGTGGAGTCATTGGATTTTTCCGGTTCTACGAACAAACCTGTTAGAAACCGATCGGAACGTTTGAATCTCCCGTCCAGGAGGTCATCCCCGAAATCCGTGAGGAAACAGAGGTGTTTGTATAAAAAATGGGGGTTGTCTAATAAATGTTTTTGGGGCTTCCAATTCTGTTTTGAATTTGTATTGATGTGATTTTTTCCTTGAAATATGGTTTTGAAATGGGTTTTTTTGAAAAGCTTTGGTACACTATTCAGAATTGTTTTATGAAAGTTTTGAGTAGTTTAATGATTTATGTAAGGGGTGAAACCATATTGGAATGCTATTTTGGATTGTTTATACTTTCAAATGAACCATTTTAAATCTGAATATTTCTATTAGGTGATTTTTATCATATTTTTTGGGACTTTATAAAATTGGTAAATGATGTGTTGGATTGTAAAAGTTGTAAAAAAGTGTTGTGGGCTATTTTGGTGTGAGTTTGATTTCAAAATGAATTTGAATGAAAAGTGTAATTTGTGACTTGTGTGATGTTCATAGGGTTGTTTGGATAATGTGTGATGTGGAAGTGATATTTTCATGTGAAAAGTATATTTCTTGGCTTGTTGAACTTGCTTGAGCACAAAGGGAAAACCCGGATATCAAGGTGGGTGGACGTGTACTACTATGCTAGTGAATCTGTGGGGTTTGGACTCAGTTTCACTTAGCAGGATTGACACTTACAACTCTAACTAAACTATGGTGTTGATGATTGGGGACCACTAGGTTATGGTTATTTTCCCTACTAGTTGCTCGTGCATGAGAATGACTAATTTTTGTGGTTACTCTCACCGAGATACAAGGTACCTGGGACCCATAGCTAGCTAGTGACTAGGGGTTATTTCCTATTGCTTGTGCTCATTAGATCCTTTATAATTATCGTCGGTATATGGTATATTTGGATGTAAAATTCAGTAGCTTTTGAAATTATTTTAAAAGTGTTGATTCTCTAAATTAGACCACTTGAAATCTGTTTTTTAAGTTGCATCTTTTAGAAATTGTAACTAGAAATTACATGTTTTTGAAAACTTGCATGCTTTTTGTCTTTGAATGTTTATTACATGGAATCTCTTAGTGGTGGTATCCTACTGGTCATTGGCTCACTCCATACTTACACCCTTGGGTGTATGTAGACTTGGTTATTTTTTTGTCGCAGGTTTGGGTATAACATTTGTGCCAACAGTTCGGGTTTTCACCACTCATTCATGATGCGGTGTTGTAGAGATGGCTTGAGGGAAATGCATTTTTCCATGTTGAGGTTATTGGTATGTTCATTTTTTGTTTTGTTCCTTTTTTATAGTCTTGTTGAGTTGTTTTAGACTATGAAATTCAGTTCTGATTTTCTATAAAACATTGTTTGGTTTGAAAAATCTAGATTTGTTTCTTTGGATTCTTTTATTGTTTTATGTTTATAAACTCGGATAAATCATTCCCAATTTACATTTTATGATACCCGGGCACTTGTTCCAGCCCGTGGGGATTGGGAACGCCCTTCGGGCCTTGTCACAGGCTGGGTATAGTGCCATTTTTGGTGGCGATCGATTCGGTTCGTGACATTTTGAGTAGAATATAAACTATTTCCAATAATGAAATTTAATTCAAAAACTGAATTTTATATATTATTCCATGATCAAAAATGATAATCATACATGGATATTGATTGGAGTTGAGATTAATGTACCAACAAAATAAGGGTTTGTTACTTTTAGAAGAGTACTGGCCACACCAAACATGTGAAAAATCGTATACTAAAAATAAGAAGATGATATTAGACACCATGTATTAAAGGTCACGGTCTTAGTAAAATGGTAAGAATATTCTCATTATTCTATTGTGATTATGGTTTTAGGTGAGTTAATTCATGATGAGGAATAACAATACTAGCCCGACCTGTCATGTTTGCAAAATAGTAAAAGAAAAAAGAATTATCCATAGAATAAACTATGAAAGAATTATAATTTCTCCATGAAAAATGGTGAGGTAGACCCAAATATGATTTTATATTTTGTGATCTTTTTAGAACCTCTAGGAATGTGAAATCCCAAGGTCTATAGTGGGTATCTCCACACTAAAACACACATCTTGTTTCTTCATGATTCATGCAGATAAAAAAGTAATGATATTTTTAGAGATATTAAAAATGTGGTATATTAAATAAAACATAGAGGATCAATTAATATGTTTTATGGAGTATTGAGGGATGATATTTAATCTATGTTAATTGTGTTTGAATGAGTCTTTCCATGAAACATTGAATTATGAATAGTACCATAACTATTAGAAAAATTAATCATAGAATATTCAATGAATATAAATAACTATAAAAGAATAAATATAAGAAGTTTATAATTTTGATAAAGAGAACTATTATTTAATTACATTTAAGAATAATAACTAAGAAAAATAACTAGATTTTTTTTGCAAAAAATGAAAAACATCAATATCTGTGGAGTTCATGTGGTGGTTTATACATTTATCTGTGATCATTATCCACGATGAATTATTTGTTTAGTTGATTTGGGATTCTAACTGGTTAGTTTTAGAATTTGTATGATTTCATGGTTACACCCTCGTTTGAGTTTCTTTTGATAATTATAAGTAAACTGTGTACATGGGATATATAATCATGACACACTAGGGAAATTGTAATCCTCAATGGAGGAAAACATAATTAACAAGTATGTTATCTTTATTTTCATTTATAATGAATAAGAATATACAGAGAGATGTTTTGAATAAGAAATAGAGAAGAAGGTGCATTTAAATGTCCATGCACACTGATTCACCCCCTATTAGTGTGTATCACTCTTTATGTGATCCAAAAAAAGTTGAAATATTTTAATTACATCAACTATAATATTAAATATTGAGTCTTTTAATATTTATATTGTAGGATCATAAATTGATTAGTCAAATTGAGTATCATATTCTAATGTTCAAGGTGGCTCATATTCTACAATATTGAGATTGTGATGTTTTGTTTTAAATTTTTTCTAAAAGTTCATATAACATGTATGAAGACAAAAAAGAATCCCTTACAACATTTTTAGGAACAAATTTAACATGATAATAATCAAAGGTAGGTTATGAATTAATATTATAATATATTTTAGTATTCTCCCATGGACAATGATATTGACATAGATTAATATAAAAAATAATTACCTAGAGAAATCTTGGGTGGTTAAAAATTTTAATTCATAATATGCACCATGGGAAAGTAATGAAATAATTGATTGAAAATGCGTGGTGTAGACCATACCATTATGAACACAAGGGAATACTGAAATTTTATTTTAGGAAAAAACTACCAAGAAAATAAATATATTTTTTAAATCACAATAATTTTTGGTTCTTCTAGTACTATAAATCTAATCTTCCATGGAAACGTAAATTTGGTAAATGATTTCATGTGACACCAAAATTTGAAATATTAGTATATAAAAACTACTCTATAAGTGGAAATAGGGTTTATCCCAAAATTATAATGTGTGTAAAATCTATTGTAATCCCATTTCAAAGAATGTTTAGGAAGTTGAATTTTTTAAAATGATAAAATAATAAATTCTAAAAATTGAACAATTATTTAAAAGAATAGAACTAAACAAATGGAGAGAAGTAGATATATATGTGTTATAGATAATATTTCATATTTTGTAGACATGATTTGTTTTATCCAAATTCCATATCTTATTGATAACTCTTATAATTATCTTATATTCTAAATATAATAAAACTATCATCAATTTTCCTTGAATGACATTAACAAAAATATAATTCATTTAATATTGTATTCAATGTTAACTCTATGGTATCATAGAATTTTTTTAGTTGATTCACTATCAAATCAGTTAGTTAAATATAATGAACAATTTCTCACAAAGTCAAGGTGTCCATCTATGTCACATTCACTCACATGAGATTACTATTTAGGCACCACTTATAAAATTTTGAGAAGAAATCACATAGATCAAACCTGAACATGTGGTGTCAGTAACAACTTATTATAATTGTCACAATAGATCAACTTTACCACACCCCCTTACCACATATCTTCCCTTTTCCATTTCAAAGATAACAAATTTCCCTCTTATTGATTTATTGCACACACATTTCATTAAATAATACCTTTAACCATTTTATAAAACAAAAATCCAAAATCATGATTCAATATTCAATTAAATCCTTATCAATTGAATATAGATATATAAAATATATCTCTTCCAACTCCTATATGTGCACATCCATGTGAGAGTTTAACAATTGAAACTCTTTCATTTCTAATTTTTATATCTCTATGGTTCCAAATTAGTCATTATTAATGAGAAGGAATAGAAGTTCTTGGTTATGTAGATGAAATAGGAAATGGTGGTTGAATTTTAATAGGGAGGGGTAAGTTACCCTTGTCTATTTCAACTTAGGAGTTTGTGATTATCATTTTTTCGGGTGCTTTGTACTAGTGTAGATATGTGTAGTGAGCAAGATTGGCTAACTAGAGGGTTGAATGCTATTGGGTTCTATACAATGTATGAGGTTTTGTTGACTTTATGAAAAGGAATGTGGAAGTGGGAAATAGGATTATAGTTTAATGTCGTGTGCTGACAATGAACAGAGGATATGGAACATAGAGAAAATAGATAGGATAATGGAAGGTCACCTGCTCACATTTAAAATTAAAAAAAGATAAATTTTTTTAATTAAAAATTATAATTATCCTATATTATAAATAATAGTAATAATAATAGTTATAATTTTGATTTTAATTATAAGATGATAATAATAAAAAATAATTCTTATAACTAACTGAATATTATTATAATTTACTATACAAACTAAGGTTCGTAGCTAATATAAAATTAGATGAATTATGAAAATATAATTAAACATATCATAATAATAAATTAAAATAAATAAATTATTGTATAATTTATATATAAAAACAATAAAATAACAATTTTAATGATGATAATTTTAATAATATTAATAATAATTTTCATGGTATACTAACAAATAAAATTAATATATACTAAAAATAATAATTAATAATAAGTATTAGTATATAATTAAAGAGAATTAATTGAAATATTATAAAATACAAATAAACCATGAAAAACTAAAATTGGATAAACTAATTAATTAAAAATAAGTTATAAATATAGATTAATGTTACTGATTTCATTATTCATCAGTACTCGTACTTGACTCTGTTACATAATATGTAAATAATAGAATATACAGTGAGACATGATGTTTGTATAATCACTGATATCAGGTAGATAATTAATAAATGTTAACTTCCATATAGTACTTGGTATAGTAAATTTTCATGAATACTAAAATTTAAATGGGACTTCTGGTGAAATTAAAGAAATGACATTCCTCCCCAAGCACACTCTTTTATCTATATGAAAGAATATTTTTTAAAATTAAATATCATTAAGAAAATTATCATACCTTGTAATTTTTTTGATAGAAAATAAAATTGTAATGTTTATATATAACTTCTTTAATGCATCCGGAACATATCATTAAAATTACACATTATTTTTCTCATTTTGTTGGATCAACCATATTGAAAATTACTATGGTAAGAGAGGTATAACCTTCAAATTCTAATTACTTCCTCTATTAATCGTGGTTGTACTATTTTTTTCATCTGTTATTTTAATGTGATTTTCTCTTCTCCATGAGTTTAGTGAAATGTTATTTGTTCTTATAAGTTATTTTGAATTTCCTATTTTACTTCTTTAATTAAGATAATTGAAATTAGTTTCAGGTCTAGGAATATATTTTGGAGGATACATACTTATCCAATAATTCATTATGAATTTAGTGTTTTAAAATTTTTTCTATGTTTAGGATTTAATTTTTTAATCTCAACTCCATTTTTCTTAGACTCAATATATTGAGTGTAAATAACCCACTCTAGAAGATAATACCTTGATGGTCTATTTTTTAACAATTTTTTTTCTTAAAGTTGATTCCTGGATGGTAGATGAGTTTTGATTCTCAAATATTAAAATGATGGTTGTTGGTATCATTGTCGAAATGAGGGCCTTTATTATTACTGCTAGATGAATTTATACAACACATTAATGTAATAGTTTCACCCATAGAAATAAATTTTTTATTTAAATATTTTTCCTTCAAAAATCACAAAACAACTTTTAGGTTTATGAATGTACACCACTAGTTTCATGTATGAAACATTGTTTTATGTTTTTTAAGTATATAGACTATATCGATGAAGTTTGGGAGAGTTCAGAGAACCTATTGAGAGTTTTTGGGGGAATTTATATAGGTATAACGGGGATGCATTGTTTGTGTAAAATGTGAAACACTTGTAGGAAACCAGAAAAAATGAGACAAAGGCAAAAGGGATGGAAAACACGATGAGCACAGTTTATCCAAACCATGTGAAATCTTAAGAGATACCATGTAGTGTATTTAATTTGTTTGAAAATGAGTTTTTCTTTGTTTAACACAATGTTTTGTAATTATTCAATCAAACCATTTGAGGTCTTCCTTAGGGAAGTGGATGGAGCATGATCAGTGCACAGTTTTCATAACTGTATGATTAAACAATACCTAAGTCCAGGATAGATCATTAAATTGGGGATATAACTCATTTTTTCTTGTAAGTGCATATTGTTTCTATAAAATGGATTTCAATTAGGATCTAGGTCTCTTAAAGGATGTAGGACCCCTCTCCATTGAATCTGAATTTATTTTGATTCGTCCATTCATTTTTTAATCTCGATTCTTGTGGTATTTAATAATTCTTAATTGTTTTTTATTTTTTTCTTAGATATACTATTCCCCTCTATCAGTTTCTTAGATATAAACCCACAATCGGTAGATCTCAGGTTTTGGATGAAACATATGATTAGATTTGGCCTCATTAATTTAGGGTATGATACTTAAGCCAGGTTCGTGGAGATTCAACCATGTTTTGTAACATTTTTCATGACATTTATCATTTTCTTAAAAACTATCAATGTATGTGTATTCAATCATGAATCATCTATTTTGAACATAATTTTTTTGTTTCAAATTTATTTCTGCAATTGAATTTTTTTAATTTGTTGTTATAAACCTTCATTGGTCATGGTCTAGAAAATTATAGAAAATTCAGACTTTTTTGAAACATGATTAGTTTTCATGATTCTAAAATCTTGATTTATTGGAATTATATAACTCCTCAAGCTTCTATGGTATGTTTACATTTGAATAATGAAATATCTTGCATTGTACGCAACATTAAGATTTTAACACATCGTGACCAATAAAACTAGCCATTATGAATATTAATAACCACTTTTTGAAATTTTATCAATTTTATCATTAAAAATAGACTTCATTTTTCGGTTTGGAATATCGAAATTAGATTTGGGTGAATTTCTATAATTTTTATGAAAACATTCATTTTTTGATAAATAGTAAAAAATACTAAATTTTAATTAAAAACATCTTTTAATCAAAATGATTTATAGTGATAAATTATACTATTGAGTGGGTTTTAATTAAAATTAGATTATATTACTACAATTTATTTCAATATTGGTCATTGAACATAATTTCACATTTAAACTAGGCATAAGAAAGTGTCAATATTTTGATAGTTATTATTTCTTAAAAACAAACTTTTTTGTTTTGACAGAGGGAATTTATTTAAAATTAATTTCTAAGACTTCTATGTTTTGAATTTAAAAAAATTTATTACATATTTAGAATCAGGATTTCCAAATTGTTTAAATAGGTATCTTTTATTTTTATACATTTTGATTAATTACTTCGGTAAATATTTTATTAACCATGGTAAAAGGGTAAATATGGTAAATATTTCATCATCTCTTTGAAGTTCCTTTCTTCTTCCACTTCTTCTTTCTTTGTTATTTCCATTATAAAATAATAACTCTAGTATCTTATATATACTTTTATGTTATTATTAAATTATACAACCATATTCATTATTCTATCCATCCCTTGAATGACATGTCACCATACGTGCGTATGTTCGAATTACCGTCTCCACGTCATGGTGTAGTTGTTATTCAATACATTATTATTTGGATCGGTATAATAATGATGGATAATTTATTTAATAATTAAATGTAACATGATAATGATTCTGTATATATTATATACCATCAAATTATATATTATTTTAATATCAATATAATTAAATTGTCCCTCGTGCGTACATACAGATTACCGTCTCTACGAACAGGATGAGATTCATTTCCCATCATATCATTTCAAGAATAATTTTCATTTAAAGATTAAAAACAATATTTAAATACTTAATATCATTCTGAATATGAATAAGACACATTTTATCCATAATAAACATTACTTATGTAACAAAGCATATAAAGGAAAACGAATCAGTTAACACCCGAAACGATGATAATACTAAAAAATTATTAACAAAGTAATATTATAAGATTATATATGATATCATATTAATACATATAGTTATTGAATAATTTAATAACAATTATTTCACAATTATAGTTGAGGTTAACCTACCCTAAACCAAGAAAAAGTATAATGTAAGGGTTAATTCCTCAATCTCATTATTATTCGAGATTGTTTATGGGTAAGTTTTTTGTAGGTCATATTTATTATCGATGTCCATGTTTAATAAAATATTTTTTAATGGTATTATTTTAAAGTACTCTTTTATTAAAACATAATTTTAAATGTTTTAAATATTTATTCTTCTAAATCATTCTCATTAATTTCCATGTTTTCAAAATAGTTTTTTAAGGATTTATTTATATGGACGTGAATGTTTTTAAAATATTAATTCCATTCAATAGTTTCAAAGTGGTATGGGACACTTTGATTAAAAAATGTTTTTAAATGTCTTCCTTTCTAAATTGTGTGACTTTTAAATTTTTTCATGGAAAAGAGGTATTTATCCCAAAGGGTTTTACAAATCATTTTCATCTATGTCAACATCGTTTGATGGATTTTAAACTTGTTTGAGGTTGTTTTATTATGTTACAAATCATCCATAATCAATTGATGGTTTTATGATATGATTGACTATGGATGTGTTATTTTTATACCATTTAGGGTTTATGGTTAAAGTATTGAAATTTCATATGCTAGTTCTAATATGAGTGTTTATGTTATGTTTCATCCTTTTCATATGAGAAATATATTGGACATATTAAGTTATGGTTGGAGCCCACTATAGCTTTTCGATGTATCGGTAGGTCTCATTAGACAACTAGACATGGAATTGGTTTAGGCCTTTCCCAATTTGATATATGTTTTCGGCTGAGGCTGTAATCATTTTAAGACGTCTTGGCCGAGGCCTTGACAAAATGTTTTAGAATATCTGGAATTATACATTACTTCTTTATAAAAATAATATTGATGGTTCATGTGGTCATTCAACTAGTAGAATACCCATGATTATGTTTTAGTATGGAGTTATTTACTCAGATCATATTCCTACCATAAAATTATTCATTTTTATTATTATTAAAGGGATGTGGTTTCAATTATTCAACATATTAAATATTTATGTTATCTTCTTCTATATTGATAACAATTACTGAGCATTTGAGCTGACCCCTTTCTTATGTTCTATTTTCCCAGGATATGAATATGTTAGTTATGAGTGACTTGCAGGAATAATATAAGAGTCTTGTATGTTTCTAATGGAATAAATTTGTGTTGTATTTCTTTTCAAGTTTTAAAGTTGAACATATGTATGAATCCTGTTTCCAATAATACTAAACTGATCGGTCTTTCGAGAATTAATTTCCTTGAGATCATGCCATTTTTATGTAATAATGCATTGACTTTGGGTAACTAGGTTCGAGACGTTATAGTTTATATTACAGGAAGTTTAGTACAATACTTGGAAACTAGATTTAGATAAACTCTGATTAGATCACATATCCCTAAGATAGACTTTGAGTATTAGTATAGAAGAACTTCATAGAATTTTGGTACTGTAGAGATTTTTTGAGTTTTCCAAGATGTACATCCATGTCTGGATAGAAGCAGGTAGAGGCGGCTTTGGCATATATGTACCTAGGGGTAAATACTGAAAACACCACCTTGATCTAGACTCGAATGTGAACCGGTGCACAACAACTGGCCTTACAACACTCTTGGATAAGACACTCCCTGGGGATATGCTTAGGATAATTCTCATTTTCTTTAAAAACCATTATGAAGGGTTTATGACTATACATTTCTTCAATGAAATTTTTTTATGATTATGGATTCTATCCAAGAACTATTCAATTTATGTTATGTGCTTTACAAGTTTGGATTTATGTATTGAGATTCATAAACTAATCTAGTGTATTCCATTTTTTAGAAATAGAGCCCAGTGGAAGGAATGAAAACTATATCAATGAACACACTCTATGTAGGGATTTACCTCCTATTCAAGATAATTATAGTGGAGCTGGTGATTCAACTAGTGCTGATTAGCTTATCACCATATTGAAACAACTCACACATGTTCTGAATAATAACCTTACCCGTATGGAGCACCCTGATCCACAACGCGGAGGATCAATGTTAAACCACTTCATGAGGAAACCACCATCAATATTCAATGGGGGTAAAAATCCATTACTAGCTAAGCAATGGATAAATTCCATAGAGAAAATATTCCCTGCCTTGGAGAGTTGTGAAAGGAAAAAAGGTGTCATGGCAGTTTACCGCCTCACTGGAGATGATGATCAATGGTGGTCATTGATTCAAAACACAAAGGAAGATGATTATGTATCAAATATGGAATGGAGGGACTTTAAAGAAATTCTCTTAGAAAAATAATTTCTTCATGACCGTTGAGTGGATATAGAAGGAAAATTTAGGAGTCTAAGGAAAAAGAAGGATGAGAATGTCGTAAAGTTTGAAACTAACTTTACAAGGCTAGAGAGATATGCTATAGATTATATACATAACCCAAGAAGTATGATTAACCATTTATTTGATGGGTTAAAACCATTTCTCCATCGAGGATTAGTATCACAATCCTTTTCATCAGAGAAAGATATTGTCTCATGTGGTGTCATGACAGAAAAGGAATTCTATATGTTTTATGAATTTAAAAAATATAAAGAGGAGAAGAGATCTACTGAACAATGTGGGAATAGACATAAGGAAACAGTGAAGAAGGGAAGAACTGAATTTCCACCCTGTGATAATTGAGGAAGGAAGCACCATTATGCCTGTCTAAAAGGAAAAGAAGTATTTTTTAAATGTGGGAAGAAAGACCATCTTTCTGGTGTTTGGAAGGGAAATAAAGATTCTACCAATGTTCAATTCTACAATTAAATGTGTATGGGACATTATGAAAATTAATTTCTTAAGCGTCCGGGAAACAAACCTCAATGAAGGTCAAAGGATCAAGACCAAGCTTATGTGATCACTATTGCTCAGGAAGAACCCATGAAAGACATAGTGGCAGGTAATTTAATGGTTTCCTCAACTTTTTCAAATGCATTATTTGATTCTAGATCATTGCATTATTTCATATCTTCCCAATTTTCTAAGAAAAGTAAATATTTGCAATTTGATTTAACAGGGGAGTTGTCTGTCAATAATCTTGACGGAAGTATCATTGCTACAAAGTTTTGAGAATCAGTTCCCATTAGGGAATATACATGTTCTCTATATTCTTATCTCATCATCATACCCATTATTGAATTTTATATAATCTTCGGTATGGATTGGCTTTCAGACCATGATGAAAAATTTTATTGTAAGAAGAAGGAGGTTACAATTTTTGATAATGATGTTAAAGAACACATTATCTTTAGAGCAGAAACATCACCACCTCATTCTTATCTAGATCCACCCCCAGTAGATCAACTAAATTGAATTATTGTAGAGGAAGAGAATGAAATAACTATAGATGAGGAAAAGAATGTTAAAAGATATAATGTACATATTATGTAATAATATGTTGATGTGCTTCCAATTGATTTACCTAGACATCCTCTATAATGAGAAATTGAGTTTTATATTGATTTAATTCCTTTTTCAAGACCCATATCAAAAAACCCTTATAGAATGACCACTGTGGAATTTGTGTAACTAAAGAAAAAACTAGATGAATTGATTAAAAATGGATTTATTTTCCCTAGAGTTTCTCCATGGGGAGCCCATGTTGTTTTTGTTAAGAATAAAGATGGATCTATGAGGTTGTGCATTGACTATAGGGATATCAAAGCTATAACAATAAAGAACAAGTATACCCTACATCACATTGATGATTTATTCAACCAACATCTTGGAGCTCAATATTTTTCAAAGATTGGACTTTGATCGGGATATCAACAGTTGTGTGTGAAGAAGGAAGACATTATGAAAACAACAATTCGAACTAGTTAATGGCATTATGAGTTTACAGTAATGCCTTTTGGGCTGACTAATGCACCCTCTATTTTCATGGATCTAATAAATAGAGTATTCATGGAATATCTTGATGATTTTGTAGTAGTATTTATTAATTATATCCTAGTATACTCTAAAATCTATGAAGATCATGAGAATCACTTGCACACCATTCTGAAAACCCTTAGAAGAAATGAATTATATGAGAAGTTTAGAAAGTATGAATTTGGCTTCAGGAGATTTCTTTTCTTGGCCATATTTTTTCTAAGGATATAATATCTGTTGACCCTTCTAAGATAAAGGAAATCTAATAATGGACCACACTGACAAGTATAACTGAGTTACATAGTTTTATTGGTTTAGCAGGTTATTATCGACATTTCGTCCGGAATTTTTCCTGATTGGATAAGCCATTAAAGAAGCTCACAAGTAAAGGGGTAAAATTTGTTTGGAAAAAAGATTATGAAGAATGTTTCAAAGAACTACAAATAATATTATTCAATGATTTTATCTTGACTCAACCATTGGGGAATTATGGTTTTGTTATTTATTGTGATGCCTCAAAGAAAGGAATTGGTTGTGTCTTTATGCAGAATGATAGAGTTATTTCTTATGCATCACGACAGATGAAAATTCATGAGAAAAACTATCCTAATCATGATCTTGAGTTAGAAACTATAATATTTGATTTCAAGATTTGGAGACACAATATCAATGGTGAAAAATCTGAGATTTATATTGACCATAAGATTCTAATTTATATTTTCTCTCCGAAGGAACTCGACATGAAGCAAATGAGATGGCTTGAACTACTCAAGGATTATGATTTCTTGATACACTACCACCCAAGGAAGGAAAATAAGGTGGAAGATGCTTTGTGCAAAAAGGTTCATGGAGGTTTGAACAAGATTAGAGTTGAAAGGGATCTTATTTTCATGGATCTAGTAATGATGGATATGAGAATAACCATGGAAGGTGAAACATCAGTTCATTTTCGAATGGTTTCAAAACCATCATTACTAGAAATGATAAAATGTTCTCAGATTGATGTTGAGTAATTTTAAATGAAGATTAAATCTGTGAATGATGGGAGATTGATCAAATTCATATATGAAGATGGGATTTTGAAATTTGGGAAGTGACTTTGTGTTCCCGATCTACCTGATCTGAATAGGGAATTTTTAGATGATGCTCATAGCTCCTATTTCTCTATACACGATGGTATCACCAAGGAATATAGAGAATTGATGGAACATTTTTTGTGGGAAAACATGAAGATGGATATTGCTAATTTTGGGTCAAGATGTATGGTTTGTAAACAAGTGAAAATGGGAAGCTAACAGCCTGGAAGAGTCATTAAACCTCTTCCTATACCTGAGTGGAAATGGGATAATATTACGATGGACTTTTTCATGGGACTACCAAAGACTCCTAAAAAAACGTTTCACTATGTGTCATTGTTGATTGTCTTAGAAAGTCATCACATTTTCTTGATATAAGAGAAGATTTACCACTTGAACGTTTATCAAGACTATATGTTAATGATGTTTTAAGACATCATGGGGTACCCCATTTGATTGATTCTAATCATGATCAACATTTTAGATCAAGATTCCTGAAAAGTCATCAGAAATCCTTGGATATTGCACTTTGTTTGAGCACTGCCTACCACCCTCAAACTGATGGACAATTAGAACAGACAATCAAAAATTATAAGACATGTTGAGATCTTTCTCACTTGACTTTCATGGTATGTGGGATCAATATTTACCTTTATTAAAATTTTCCTATAACAATAGATTCCATTCAAGTATTTAGATGGCACCATATGAAGCGTTATGTAGAAAACGACACCGTACACCAAATTGTTTGAATGATGTCAGTGAAAGATAACTTATAGGCCTAGAACTTGTTGAGGAAATGATGGAAAAGGTGAAGGTAACCCAAACACACATGAAAGAATATTAACGTAAGCAGAAGAGCTATGATGATAACTGAAGGAAGGATTCAGAATTTCAGGTTGGAGATCATGTTTTCGTGAAGGTATCTCTATGGAAAGAAATTATTCGGTTTGGTAAGAAAGTTAAATTGAGACCCAGGTACATTAGAACTTTTGAATTTCTAGAATGAATAGGGTCTTTATCTTACCATTGGCAATGCCGCCAAGTGTCTCCAATGTTCATGATGTGTTCCACATATCATTGTTATGAAAATACATACCTGACCCAATGCATGTACTCACCTATGGGGAATTATAACTAGAACATTATTAGTATTATTGTGAAGAGCCAATAAATATTCTTGATAAAAGAGAACAAGTGTTGAGAAAATGGATGACTTTTCTGGTAAAATTTCTATGGAGAAACTATAAAATGGAAGATGCAATGTAGGAACCTGAGGATCTTATGATGAAGAACCACCCGAATAATTTAATGTTGTAACATTTTAGAAACTTATAGGATGAAATTATGTAAACATGGTGAGAATGTCACACCCCAAGCTTTTGTGGTACGTTTACCTTTGAATAATGCAATATCTTGCGTTGTACGCAACTTCAAGATTCTAAAATATCGCGACCAATCAAACTGGCCATCGTTATGAATAGTAACACCCATTTTTTGAAATTTTATCAATTTTATCTTTCAAAATGGATTTCATTATTGGGTTTGGAATATCGAAATTTTCATAGGCTGAAGTTTTGGTATTTTTCTGAAAACATTCATTTTTTTGATGAATAGTGAAAAATACTGAATTTTAATTAAAAATAACCTTTTTAATCAAAATAATTTACAGTGATAAATTAAAATATTGAGTGTATTTTAAGTATAATTAGATTTTATTTTTACCATTTAATTCATTTTTGGTCATTGGACGTAATTTCACTTTTAAACTAGATATAAGCAAGCAACAATCTTTTGATAGTTATTATTTCTTAAAAACACGCTTTTTGTTTGACAACAAGAATTAAATTTAAGTTAATTTCATTCACTTATGTGTTTTGAATTTAGAAAAATGGATTCCATATTTATAATCAGGTCGTCCAAATTGTGTAAATAGGGAACATTTATTTTTAGACATTTTGAATAATTACTTCGGTAAATATTTTGTTTACCATGGTTAAAGGGTAAATATGGTAAATAAGGGTAAAATAATAATAATATAATAATATTAAATTACTCTAACACGTGTCTTAACCCTATTGGATGATACATTTCTGACCTTGGGCATACTTTGGTCTATTTTGGGACCCCTTTGATCCACTTGTAAGTTATAATGACACTTTATATTAATTAACATAAAGTATATATGAAAATGACATAAGCATGTATCATTTAGTAAAACTATTTTTTACATAGGGTTATATATGTTATCTCATAAAATATAAATATTTATTAGAAATATAAAAATATTTCTTACATAATGGTATTTTATTTATAATTTTTATACATTGTATAACTTAATTTATTTATGGCACTATGATGATGCAATAATTACCTTATTAATGATATATTTAAATAATAGATTTTATAAATACCAAAATAAATTTAATTGGAGACATTTAATGAATTATACCAATTTTTTAGGTTAATACGGAATGTTATTGTTGAGTAAAGAATTTTTTTTCGATTTAATAATGCTGTTATAAATTTATCAAAAACAAAATACCAAATAGTGTCAAAATTGACATAAAAGACTTTTAAAAAAAATATTATATTATTAATTGGTACTCTATTCTTAAAAATATATGTTTTGAAAAAAGGGTTTAAATAATATTATATATTTCATTAATGAACCAGTTGGGGTTCTCTTGGAAGTTTATAGTATGTTTATTAACCATATAATATAAAAATACAAAGAGAGATGGTAAATACCAATCTATTTATCTAAGAGTTAGATCTAGAAGAAAAGGTTAATATAGTTACCCAAACCTGTCTAAAACCTACTGGTTGAGTGGATTTCGACCCATACCAACCTTATACTTTAAATAATTCATTTTGGAGCCATTATAAACAGAAATTTATTTTGTTATAAAATAATATTTCAATATTTTCCTAAGGTGCCCCCACCCCTCTTATAAAAGGGCCCTTACCCTTCTCTCAAATGCACACCTTAAAATCCATTTGGCTCAGCCAACCCCTACCCAAATATCCTCCCATCTTTCCTACCTTCATCCTAGAGGCCTTTATTTAGTCATCAAGCCAACTTAAGGAGCCTTTTGATCCAATCAAAATGAGGAACCTGAAAAAGATGTAAATATTTCATCACCTCTTTCAAATTTCATTCTTCTTCCACACCATCTTTCATTGATTTTTCAATTATAAAATAATAACACCTATATCTTATATATATTTTCATGTTATTATAAATATGGTACAACCATATTCATTATTATATACATCTTTTTAATGACATGTCACCATACGTGCGGACATACGGCTTACCGTCTCCACGCCGTGGTGTAGTTGTCATTCAATACATTATTATTTGGATGGGTATAATAATGATGTATAATTGATGTAAATAAAGAATATACCATGATAATGATTCTGTATATACGATATATCATCCAATTATATTTTATTTTAATATCAAAATAATGAAATTGTCACTTCTGCATACGTACGGATTACCGTCTCCACGAACATGATGAGATTCATTCCTCATCGAATCCTTTCAAGAATAATTTTCATTTTATGATTAAAAATAATTTTTAAATAATTAATTTAATTCTGTATATGAATAAGATACACCCTATCCATAACAAACATTACTTAATTAACAAAGTATATAAAGAAAAATTAATCATTTAACACCTGAATAGATGATAATACTAAAATATTATTAACAAATAAATATTAGAAGATCATATATGATATAATATTAATGTATATAGTTCTTGAATAATTTAATAATAATTATTTAATCATTATACATGTGGTTATCCTACCCTTGACCAAGGAAAAGTATAAGGCAAGGGTTAATTCCTCAATCTCATTATTATTCGAGATAGTTTATGGGTATGTTTTTACTGGGACATATTTATTATCAAATTCCAGGTTTCATAAAAGATTTTTTATGGGATTCATTCAAGAGACTCTTTTATTAAAACTATATATTAAATGTTTTAAATATTTATTCATCAAAATCATTGTCATTAATGTCCATGTTTTCAAAAGGGGTTTTAAGGATTTATTTATATGGACATGAATGTTTTTAAAATGTTAATTATATAAAGAAATTTCAATGTGGTAGGGGACACTTTGACTCAAAAATTTTATTAAATGTCCTCTTTTATAAATTGTGTGACATTTAAATGTTTTCATGTAAAATGGATATTTTTCCCAATGAGTTTTACAAATCATTTTCATCTATGTCAACATCCTATGATGGATTTTAAACTTGTTTGATGTTTATTTATTATGATACAAATATTCCATATTATTTTGAAGGTTTTGTGATATGTTTGACTGTGGATGTGTTATTTATATACAATTCATGGATTATGGTTAAAGTATTGTAATTTAGTATGCTAGTTATAATATGAATGTTTATGCTATGTTTCTACCTTTTCATATGAAAAATGTATTAGTCATATTAAGTGACGGGTAGAGCCCGCTACAGCTCCACGATGAATCGGTAGGTCCCATGAGACAACTAGACGTGGAATTGGCTGAGGACTTTCAAAATTTGATAAATGGTTTTGGTTGAGGCCTTAATCATTTTTAGATGTCTTGGTCGTGGCATTGAAAAAATGGTTCAGAATGTCCTGTATTATACATTCCCTCATTATAAAAATAATATTGATGGTTCATGTGGTCATTTTACTAGTAGAATACCCAGGATTATGTTTTATTATGGCATTATTTACCCATCTCGTATTCTTTCCATAAATGTATTCATGTTTATTGTTGGTAAAGGCATGTGGTTTCAATTATTAACCATTCTTAGTATTTTTGTTATCATCCATTGTATTGATTACCCTTACTAGGCATTTGATCTCACCCCTTTATTATGTATCATTTTCCCAGGATATGAATAAGTTAGTTATGGGTGACTTGAAGGAATAATCTTGGAGGCTTGGATGTTTCTAATTGAATAAATTCATGTTTTATTTATTTTAAAGTTATAAATATGAACTTATGTATGAATCTTATTTCCAATAATACTAAACTGATAGGTCTTTCAAGAAAAGATTTCCTTGTGATCATGACAATGTAATGTAATAATGCACCGACTCTAGGTAAATAGGGTCGTGGTGTTACAAATTATGGTAAATTGTTTTATAAAAAAATTAATTAGATTATGGTTTTATTAAATTTTATTGAATTTGTTTGTTTAAAAGTTTTCCAATCAGAGAATTATTTAATTTAAATAGTTTAAATGGTTGTATTTAGATGGTGTTTTTTGCATACATGGTCGTGTGTGTTCATGTTAATTTTGGATGGATGAGGTTCAAGAGTTTCCCCCATCATTACTGATATGGATATGGGTCAGGGATATCCCCCATCAAAAAATTCATGTGAATTTAGGTTGGATAAGGGTAAGAAGTCTCCTCCATCATTAGTGTAACAGATAAGGTCTAGGGCTTTCCCCTCTTCCAGGTTTCATGTATGGTTGGTTGTGTAGATATGTGCAATGGAATGGTTACACCAAAATAGAATTTTTCATCCTTTAATGAATTTATTATGTTATTTCTATGGAAAAAAGTTTTAATATGAATTAGTCATCTTTGAAATAAACTTTTCTAGAAATTTTTTAATATAAATTTCTTATATAAATATTGCTAACATTTTCTATCCTAGTTTCATGAGTTGTGAAGTCGTCACAAAAAACCTATTGAGTTTTAGTACTCACCCCTACTTTAGATCTTTTGTGATTTTGATGATATGAACTATTGTTATTAGGGAAAAGGTATGTAACACCCAAATTTAGTATTCATCAGGATACTTGGGTTATTTTTGTGGAGTTGGAGCCTGGATCATGTGGATCTTTAGATTCATGTGGTTGTATTTATGTTTTAATAGTTTGTCGTCCACTGTTTACATTAATGTTAGATTTTTCTTCCATTATGGTACTTGATTTCAGTTTCATTTTGATAAATGAAATGTTGAGTTTTCTTTCATTTATATCATTTATCATATAGTGGTTTATTTTTTGTTGCTTTTGTTGGATAGTTATATTATTTTTAAAGGTAAGATCGTCCCCCACTTATATTAATTCCCTTAAAAATTTATTTCCAGAATTTGGCATCATGGGGATGTCTCTTAAGACCATGTAACGTCTCACTTCCATCTCAAGCTAATGAGAAGGGGTGGGATATGACAAATGGATTCATTTTTTTCAGTCCAAATAGTCTCTTTGAGACAAGTCGTATGATCTTGGTCATTCCTTTGTGGAATAAGTGGTCTAAGTCTAGGATGGTTTTTGATTTGGAATTGGATGTCGATCCTAGAGTTGAATAAAATATGGTTTATTCCTTGAGTAGGGATCATATAAAGGAGTAGTGTTTTCGTAACATGAAGTGTGTAGAATAAAAAAAATTTATCTAACCTTTTTATGTTGAACATCATGTTACCTAGGTGTTGGGTAAATAATTATTTTAGAGACACTAATAGGATTTCAAATATTATTTTCATGTTCTTAGACAATGTGATGAGCATGCAAAGCATTAGAGTAATGACCTCCCACTATGAGTGCATACAACATTTTATGTAATGATTTATGATTTTGTTCGAAAATTTTTATTTTTGAAAATTTTGAATGTGTTTCAAAAGGACATATTTTGAAAAAGTGCAAGGGTTTTTTATTTTAAAAAAGATATCATTTTCAAAATCAAGTTGAATATTTTAAAAAAATTGATGAACATGAAAGAGGTTTTATTTTAGAAAGAATTTTTTGTGATAGAATGATGTGATATAATTTTAAATTGTAAGACTTTAGTTAATATAAAGTGATATTTATGGTTATTAATTTTGTTTATAGAAAATAGAACCAAATAGATGTTATAGGAATGAATCAGAAGAAGCATTTGAGAATGTGGTTGCACATGAACCATAGGGGAACCAAAAATTAGTTCAAATAATCACTAATTCATTTCAAACTATTGAGTTTGTAATGTAGGTATATATTCTTTTTACGATAGTTTTCACTACTAGAAATCCAATTGTAGGGATTATGGATGTCTTTATGAGAGGAGGTGAGAACTTTAATACTACGAGTAATAAGAAGAGGAACAACAATTCTCAATGAGGCAGAACTCATCAGAATCAGACCAAAAGATCAATTATACTTCCTCCATGACCCAAGATCAGAGAATGATGTTTCCAATTTTGTTTTGTAGACAACATAAAGAAAATTATACTGCACCACTAAGAGTAAGCCCAAACTTCAATGCTCACATCGATTGTTATGTTCGAAGGGTTAATTTTAGGACCGAGGATGGTGTGTAGCATCTCTTTAGAGGAAAAAAGTGATTAAAGGAATGTTCAAAGGAATGGTTTGCCCAAGAATTTGTAAATATGTCATACTAGATGAGAGAATTGACTTTGGAACCAATGGGATAAATCGAAAATACCAGTTTTCCAGGAGTGTTTAACCAGTTACCTAACGTGTCTCCTAAAATTTATCCAGTTTACCATTGGTAAGGGAAGTGGAGTATAAGATTGGTCTCCTCTTGAGGAATATTACTATCTCACTTATATATTATCAATTTAAACATACTAAATTAATGGAATTGAAAGTGGAGTTGAAAGAGATTGAAATAAAAGAGTTCATTTAGCCTAGTATATCACTTTTGGCAGCCTCAGTCTTCTTCGTAAAAAAAGAAGATGAAACTCTAAGGCTATGTGTGGATTTTCATAAGCTTAATCCAGTTAAAATAAAGAATTATTTTCAAATTCCTCACATATATGTTCTATTAAATCATTTGGATAGATGAAATTACAAAGATTGATTTTAGAATTAGATATAACCATTTTTAATATGTGTTAATGACTTTTGGTCATAATAATGAACAAATTTCCTTTATTTAATTGATGAATACAATATTTTAGTGATACCTATATAATTTTTTTGTGGTGTTTCTGGATGACATATTGGGGTATTCAAGGAAAATGGCTGATCAAGAGAAACACTTGGTGATCATGTTGGATATCATGAAAGACCATCGTTTTTGTGAAAAATTATCAAAGTGTTATTTTTGGATATAAGAAGTATGATTTCTTGGCCTAGTAATTTCTAAAAGAGGTGTTTTAGTGGATCCAGATACGATAGAATACGTTATCTCCTGACAACATCCAATGAATTACTTTGATATATAGAGTTTTCTTATTATAGATAGATATTACCAATGATTTTTTCAGGGATTATCAGGACTATGTTTACCTATGACAACCTTAAAAGAGAATAATGTTCTATTTTAATGGATTGATAAATGTCAAAAATATTTTCAAGTGTTGAAAGTTCACCTAGAATCATCACCTATCTTGATTTTTCCAGAATCAGAACATGGGTACAATGTGTATTATGATTATTTAGGATATGGGTTAGGGTGTGTTATTAAACAAGGAGACCAAGGTGCTTCTTGTTAATTAATGATTATAGAGTGCATGAGAAAAATTACCCAAAACATGATTTGGTGTTATCTGTAGTTGTCCATTCATTTAAGACTTCACATCATTATCTTTTTGGAAATAAATTTACTCTATTCACAGATCATAAGATCTTGAATCATATTTTCTCACAATGATATTTTAATCTATGACCAAGGTAATGTTGTAGATTTTTTTAGTTTCACTAGTTCCTGATTTGGAAAATAGAGTAAAATATGAATAGACATATGATTCATAATGAGATTCAATGTGTTCAAAAATAAATTGTTGGAGACCATAGAGGTATTAAAGATGGATGAAATTTCAGTTATGTGGTTGCATGATCAGATGGTTGTACATATGGCTTGTTCGGAAAAATTCTCTACGCTTTCCAACATTCATGAAGTTTAGTTCAACCAATAATAAAGAAGATTTATATGGCCTTAAAAAAAGTTTTGGTGGATCTATATGAAACAAAGGGTGGATTAGTTTGTTTTGAGATTCATGACATATCAGCAAGTTAAAGTAGAGCATTAACATACAATAATTATGTTACAGTTCTTACATATCATTGCATAGAAATGAGAGAATATTGTGATGGATTTTTTATAGGTATCTCAATAATAGTTTAGAAGCATGATGTCATATGGGTGATAATGGATCGAATTTCCACGTCAGCTCATTTTTTCCCCATTATGGAAACTCATACGGTGGAGGATCTATCCAAAATATATATCCAAGAAGTGGTAAAGAGAAATTGAATACTAGTTCGAATCATATTAGATAGATATCCAAGGTTCATGTCTCATTTCTTGAAATACATGAAGAAATCCATTAGGAATCAATTGACCGTGAGTATAAGGTATCATACTCAATTGGATAGGAAATCCGAAAGGATGATACAATCATTGGAAGACATGTTCTTGGTTTTCATAATGTATTTTGGTGGCATATAGGAAGATCATGTTCCATTAGAAGAGTTCTCATAAAACCAATACTATCTGGCCTCGATATATATTCTTCCTTTCAATTTATTATACAGGCTTCCTTTTAATTTTCCACCATTTGGGAATACATTGGTGAGACTTCTTTAGTTGGGATGAGCTTTGTCTAATAAAAAATAGGGAAGATTTAGTTGATTCAATATAGGATAAAGATGGATCTTATTCATCAAAAATATTATGTAGATCATTGAAAATGACCTCTTCAATAAACATTAAGTGACCATGTGATCTTGAGGATCTCTCCAAGGAATGGACATTGACATTTTGGGGAGTATAGAAAGTTATAATTTCAACACATTTCCATTTTGATATACTGGAATGGAGTTGAGAGGTGGAATATCATTTAGAGTTACAACCATTATTTAGTAAAGTGAATAATGTATAAGATGTAAGACAACCCTGCTTTTTATTACAACTTAAGCATGATTTATTACATAAAACATCACTTGATACAACAAAGAAGATCGAGAGGTTTAGTGTCTTTGGGGATTAGGATCATTACCTAAAAACTTTAAACTTGAAATACATCATCTTTATTGAAAATTTCCTTTACATGACCACTACATTCCTTTGTACATAGCATTGCATGGGATAACCTGAGGACATGCATAAGAAAAGGGTGAGCTATAAAGCCCAGTAAGGGAGTACACAATGAATAACATGAAGAGTAAAATACATGTTAGGCAATAGGAACATCAACAGAGCATTAGAGTAACATGAACATAAAGGCATGATAAATCATGATAACCATAACATGGAAATGTGGCAACAACACTTAACATTGAATTAGCATGAGCCAAGGCTCATTGCACATGGAGCATGAGTAAACCCTCATTGCACTTGAAGCACGAGTAAACCCTCGTTGCACTTGAATTAGCATGATTCAACACTCATTGCACATGACGTATCATGATACTATACTTTACCCAATGCATTGGAGCGCTATCAGGGCGCACCCTTCTTAAACATTTCATTTCATGCATAAGTTTGCCACATAGATCATAAAACATGGATCCATAAAACATAATAATTTATTCCACAATAAAGGAATATGGAATTCATACATGAACTTTACAATCAATAAGTACATGTGCATAAAGTTGAATAACCTTTATGGAGAAATGGGCATGGTATTCACTACACAATGACATTGGCTTAGAAAATCGGTGCGATTTCGGCAGCGTAACGACGTGTCATAAGAATTCATAAAAAAAGGTTGATGAGAGAGAAATGGGTTCCTCATCATATTTACATGTAATGGACAGTAAGGAGGTCATATATATACATGTCCCAACAATTGAAAAGGAATTTAGATTCATGATACAAAAGTATTGCTTGAATGTAAAAGAAGAGAGAGAAGTTCCTTTCGGAATTTCGGCATAGTAACAGGTGTACATGGGAGGCTTTTAATGAGAGAGAAAGGGTTCTCCCATCATTCAAACAATAAAATGTCAGTATGTGGGAGGTTATAAACCATACCCCAACATTAATAATTTAAATTAAAAGGGAAAAACAACTTAAAGAAAATTGACAAAAATGAGAAAGGAAGAAAAAAACCCTTACTTGGAAGTGTGCTTCCAAAGGATAGAGAGAGGCTTGTGAGAGGCTTCTTGGGAGCTTGGGGCACCTTGGGAGGATTCTAGAGAGAGTAGGGAAGAGGTTGGACGAACTCCAAGGGATTTTAGTGAGGAGGAAGGGGGAGCTTTGGTAGGTTTATATAGGAAAGGTGAGAGAATTCTTTATTATTTAGGTTTGGGACCCCTTATATTAAAATAATCCAAACCACAAACCATCCCATGGTATTTGCCCATGGTTTCTGAAAAAGGAAAGAGGAAAACAATATTTTACAAGGCCAAGGTCCGAAATTATTAAAAATTAGGGTTGCTTATGTGGAGGTGAGTCACACTCCCATGGAAATTAATTTAAAAAGGCCAAGTGTTGAATAAGTCTTGAGGGCTCCATTAATGCTTTGAAAAGTAGGTCAAACAAACCCAAAACCTCATTATTTTAATGATAAAACACATATTAGCCGAACATAAGGATTATGTTATTTTATTACATCACCATTGGGTCATTATGATGTCATAAAACACATTATATATTTAAATGGTATTTAATTTTTACCCAAAAATTAGACTATCTCAGAAAATTATGAAAAATTCACCGTTGGATAATTTCGACGTCCTGATTCCAAAAATAATATTTATTTTATCTAAATAATTTTCTAAATATGTTAATTTTCACTTTTAAAATAAAAACCGACTTTTATAAAAAAATTCACGGGTTTTGACAGAAATGGCTTTCAAACCTTAATAAAAATTTTAATTGCATTCATAAAATTATAAGATCATTTATACGTAATAAAAAATTAATTTAATATTAATAATAGTATTTTATTAAGATATTATTTAATTCAAAAATCCTCTGATTTAATAAAATATAATTCTTAATTAAATAATAACTAAAAACACTATTTGTACTTTAAAAAATAATTACAATGTATCAAAGATGACTAGAAATTATATTCATTATTATATAAAAAAATAATGTACATGAACATGGTGATACTTATTTGTTACATAACCCCTCAAAATAGCCGCATAAGACCTAAGGGTAAGGTGTGTGATGGTGACAGACTCTTGGGGCGGCTCGGATAACATCGCCCGAGTGGTAATTTCAATCAACTTCCACTTTTCCCGTAGACGATCACATTCGAGCTTGACATGATGAAGCTCAGCTTGGGCTTGGTCAAGGGAAAATCCCAAAGACGCCACCTCTTTTCCGAGCTCTGACAAATGGGCTTCGTAAGGGGAAATTCTACTGGATGAGGCCATCGCTTCCTTTGTCTGAGTAGAAATGGGTTTGTTAAAGCCTTATATTTATACTACTCAGATGATCACTGTTCAACAGCAATAAAAGTAACGGTCACAAATCTTAACGTAAAACTAAAGAAGTTGACATCTTATAAAAACATTTTTCATAAATAAACATTTAACTGGATCAAGAGGGATTTTCTATTAATTAAACATTGGGTCGTTACAGTATTCCCCCCTTAAGAAATTTCTCCCTCAAAATTTTATTTTTCCCACACTAAAACAAATGTGGGTAACTCAGCTTCATCATATCCTCTGACTCCCAAGTTGCTTCTTCAAACTTGTGGTTTCTCCACAACACCTTGACGAGGGGCATTGTCTTATTTCGTAGAACTTTTTCTCTACGATCTAAGATCTTCACTGGTTGCTCCTCATAAGAAAGATCGTCTTCTAATTGTACCAACTCAGAAGAGAGTACATGTGAAGGGTCTGGTATGTACTTCCTTAAGAGGGATACATGGAAGACATCATGCACCTTGGCCATAGTAGGTGGAAGTGCTAGTCGATAGGCCACAGCCCCAACATGATCATGAATCTCGAAGGGGCCTATGTACCTTGGACTTAACTTCCCTTTCTTTCCAAACCTCATGACCTTCTTCCACGGAGATATGCGTAAAAACACCATGTCTCCGACTATAAACTCAAGGTCTCATCGATGATTATCTGCATAACTCTTCTGTTGACTTTGGGCTGCCTAGATAAGCTGTTGAATGGGTTTCACCTTCTCCACCATTTCTTCGACCATTTCTGGTCCAAGAAGCTTATGTTCACCAACCTCATCCCAACATGCTGGTGTTCTACACCTTTTCCCTTATAGGGCTTCATATGGTGCCATTTGGATGCTCGAGATGAAACTATTATTATAAGAGAACTCAACCAAAGGAAGATGTTGATCCTATCCTCCTTTAAAGTCCATTGAGCACGCTCTCAACATATCCTCAAGTGTTTGGATAGTCCGCTCGGATTGGCCATCAGTTTGAGGATGATAGGCCGTACTGAAGTTCAGTTCAGTATTCAGAGCATGTTGAAGACTCTTCCAAAACATAGAGTTGAATCTTGGATCTCGGTCAGAAACAATAGATAGTGGTACTCCATGCAACCATACCACTTCCCTTATATATATCTGTGCCAGTTGATTGAAAGAGAAATCCACTCGAATAGCAATGAAGTGTGCAGTCTTTGTAAGATGATCCACAACAACCCAAATTGCATTGTTGCCTTTGGATGTCATTGGAAGTCCAGTGACAAAGTCCATGGTGATGTTATCAGATTTCTATTCTAGTATGGGCAATGGTTGCACCATCCCCTTAGACTTATGCCTCTCTGCCTTCACTTGCTGACACACCAGACACTTTGATGTATATTCAGCGATCTCCTTCTTCATATTATCCCACCAAAAGTTTTCTCGGAGATCTCGATACATCTTTGTGCTCCCTGGGTGAATAGAGAAATTTAAACTATGTGCATCATCCAAAAGTTCCTTCTTCAGCTCTGAACTTTATGGAACACATAGTCTTTTCCCAAACTGCACAATTCCTTCTTCATTAACATTAAACTATGAGGATTTTACCTTTTTGATAGATTCCACTTTTTCTTGGATTCCCGAATCATCTTTTTGAGCATCATTTAACCTATCCAAAAGAGATGGTTGAGGAATATTTTGTGAAAGGATTGATGATATTCCCTTCTTTATGATTCTCACGTCCATCTTCATCAAGTTTAAGAAGATTGGATCCTTTTTAATTCTCATCATTGATAGAATCGCTGGATCCTTTCTACTTAGGGCATCCACCACCTTGTTTGCCTTCCCAGGGTGGTAATGTATTGAACAGTCATAATCTTTGATGAGCTCTATCCATCTTCTCTGGCGCATATTAATCTCTTTCTGTGTGAATATATATTTAATACTCTTGTGGTCAGTATATATCTCACATTTCTATCCATAGAGATAATGACGCCAGATTTTCAAGGCAAAGATCACCGCTGCCAACTCCAGATCATGCGTTGGATAGTTTTGCTAATGGATTTTCAACTGCCTTGAGGCATAGGATATCACTTTATCATTCTGCATTAGCACACATCCTAAGCCCTTATTCTAAGCATCACTGAATACCACAAAAAGCTCCCCCACTTGTGGGTAAAGTGAGAACGGGTGCAGTGATAAGCCTCCTTTTCAACTCCTTGAAGCTTTATTCACATTCATCACTCCAAGAAAACTTTACTCCCTTTCGAGTTAGCTTGGTAAGAGGGTTGGACAATCGTGAGAAATTTCTCACAAATCGTCGATAATATCCAGCTAACCCCAAGAAGCTACGGATATCAGTTACCGATGATGGCCTCATCCATCCCTCAATTGCATCTGTTTTGGAGGGGTTCACAAATATTCCATTGCTTGTGATGATATATCCCAAGAATGAGACTTACTTCAACCAAAACTCACACTTGCGGTACTTTTCATAGAGCTTCTCCTTGCGCAAAGTCTCTAGTATAGTTTTTAAATGCTCCTCATGGTCCTCCTTGGTTTTGGAGTATATTAAAATATCGTCTATAAATACTACCACAAATTTGTCAAGGTAATCTCTAAAGACTCTATTCATCAAGTCCATGAATATTTCTGGAGCATTGGTGAGTCCAAAAGGCATTACTATGAATTCATAGTGCCAGTACCTTGTACGAAAAGCAGTCATGGGGATATCTTCCTTCTTCACCCTTAGTTGATAATATCCCGACCGCAAGTCCACCTTGGAGAAGTATTGTGCTCCACGCAGCTGATCAAACAAGTCATCGATTCTTGGGAGAGGATACTTATTCTTTATCGTTATTTTGTTAAGTTGATGATAATCGATGCAAATTTGCATTGACCCATCCTTCTTCTTGACGAAGAGGACTAGTGCACCCCATGGTGATGCACTTGGGCATATAAACCCTTTATCCAGATTCTCCTGTAGTTGTTTTTTCAGCTCTTCAAACTCAACAACAGCCATTCTATATGGAGTCTTGGATATTGGTATCACCCCAGGTATAAGTTCAATTGAGAACTCAACATCTCTTCTTGGAGGAAGACCAGGATGTTCCTTGGGAAATACTTCAGCGAATTCCATCACAATAGGCATTTATTCAAGGGTGGTTTCTTCCTTGGACTCAATCATCTTAGCCAGATATGTGTGCTCATAAGGCAGTAATATCCATGCTTGAGATGATGGAGCTAAAGGAGATTCGTCTTCCTCCCGACACTTGTAAAGAATTGGGGGTCGATTCTCCATATGGAGTGTGATTTCCCTCTCCCGACAATTTATGTTGGCTCTATATAAGGAAAGCCAATCCATGCCAAGAATGGCATCAAATTCCACCAAAGGGAGTATGACGAGGTTCGCCAGGAAATTCAATCCACAGATTATAACAGGGGAGGACTTATATTCATTGGATGCAATTATTTACCCATTTTCCGTACTCACCAACATCTTTACTTCCATGATTTGTGGTGGTGCAGGGATCGTTCTACTAAAATTTTGAGATATAAAAGAATGCATAGAACCTGAATCAAAAAGTACGTTCACTATTCTTGAATGAATAACTAGCATACCTGTCACCACTTCGTTGTCGGGGTTCACTTCGGCAGAAGTGATGGCAAATGTTCTCCCTTGCTGTCTTGGAGGTTGCTGGTTGCCTCCGATAACCCTTGGATTAGGGCACTGATTAACAAAATGACCCGGTTATTTGCATTTGTAGCATTGAACAATGCGTTGAGGTTCGAATGGAGTGTTCCTCTCCTCTGTCGCAGCCGCGGGTCCTTCTTGCCGACAGTTAATAGCTATGTGCCCTTCTCTTCCACACCTAAAGCATTTTCTCATCCCCCTAAGGCAATTTCCAGGGTGCTTCTTTCTGCACTTTTGGCAAGTGGGGTGCTGGAACTTCTTAGCACTGTTGGATTTATCCATTGGACCACCAGCATTGAAGTCCACCTTATGCTTCTTGTCCCCATGATACCCCTGTGATTCTCTGATCTCCATTTCAACCTTGAGGGAATATCACATAATTTCCTCATAGCTGTCGAAGTCACGAATCGCTAATGCTTTCCGCAATCTAGGCTTCATCCCACCAAAGAAGCGGTCAACCTTGCATTAGGGGGTAACGACAAAGCTGGAAGCGTATCATGCAAGCCTTGTGAAGTTGGCCTCGTACGCTCCCACAGATTCATCATCTTTCTGCTAAGGGAAAAGAAGTCCCTTTCCATCTTAAGACGGAGGGTGCGTGGAAAATATTTATTGAAAAACATCTTTCGTAATTCCTTCAATTCCGAAGCCTCGATCTCCTCCTCAGGCTTCGTATTTTTGATCAATGTCCACCATTGATCAGCTTCACCCTCCATACGATAAGACGCTAGGAGAACCTTCTCTTGTTCAGAACATTGAAGGATAGAGAAGATTTTTTCAATGGAGTTGATCCATTGCTCAGCGATCGTGGGATCAGATGATCCACTAAAAGTAGGAGGCCTTTGTCTCATGAAGCTCTCGATAGCGACTTGTTCTTTCTTAGGGGGTGTTGAACATTCCTCTTGACCCGTGCTTCTATTCAAAACTTGAGTTAGCTGAGAGAGAAGCATGACAAAGTTCGCGATTCCCGCTGCCATTGGATTGGGCATCTCATTAGTACAATCATCACACTGATCTTCACAACGGTTGTTAGCCCGAGTTCTCCTATTACTGGCCATTGGCTGGAATAAAAGGAAAGTTAGGGGTAACACATAAAGGGTAATCCAAAGACAAAAGTTGATGACTTATAAATAAACATTAATCTCTTTAACTCATGAGTCTATAGGATTCAATCAAGGATATTCATGATCTTCCTTCTAACATATATTCTTAGGGGCATTTTTCCCTTAATAAGGGTTCATACTAAAATTGTGAATTTATCAAAACATATCCCCCGGGAGTGTCGTAACCAAGAGTGCAGAAAGGCCCGTTGTCATGCACCAGTTCCCGTTCGAGGCTAGCTCAAAGCCGTGTTTTCGGGTTTTACCCCTAGGATACATTTGTGCCAGAGCCGCCTCTACCTGCTCATATCCAGACAGGGATGTATTTGTTTGATAAACCACTTACATAGTATTTACCAAAACTTAGGGATGTTTTTATTATGCTTAGTCTTGTATCTAAGGCTTTACTAGGGTTTCCTAATCCCAAAAATAACTATACTTATTCTCTGATACCAACTAAGACAACCCTGCTTTTTATTACAACTTAAGAATGCTTTGTTACATAAAACTTCACTTGATACAACAAAGAAGATCGAGAGGTTTAGTGTCTTTGGGTCTTAGGATCATTACATAAAAACATTAAACTTGAAATAAAACATCTTTATTGAGAAATTCCTTTACATGACCACTACATTCTTTCGTAATTAGCATTGCATGGGATAACCTGAGGACATGCATAAGAAAAGTGAAGTGCCCAGATCAGTATGAATCACTGAGAGGGGGAGGGGGTGAATCAGTGATCCCTTAAAACATTTTACTAATTGATTCCTTATCAATTAAACCTCTATGGCTGGTTAAAGCCTCGATCCACTCTTCTTGTATCTCTCATCCTTTCCTCGAATGATGCAGTAAATGTAAAGGCACAGGACACAAGGATTTACAAGGTTCGGCACCAAAGGCCTACGTCCTTGCGATGTTGGTTATATGCCCCAACATGGTTTCTCCATTATAACTTGTTAGAATTACAATGGTCGATACAGCATCCCACTGTATCTCTCCTGAGTCCCACAGGAGGGTCTTTATACTGCGTCCCACAGTGTTACCAGAGTCCCACCGGCCTGCTCCAGAATCCCACTGAAGACTTCTTCCACCCTGAGTCTCACAGGGGGCTTCTCCTGGCTCCTCGAGTCACACGAGTAGCTCTTCTTCACTTTATGCTTCTTCAAGTATCTTCAGCAGTCTGGGATAAAGACTGCTGGCCTTGCTCTGTACCTCTGATCACTTGAGTTGATCAGGTCTTCTCGTCTTGCTCAGGCTTTATCTCCTTCTTCTAAGGATGACCTGGCTTCTCTCTTCAAGAATCTTCAACAGCCTCTGAAAAGGTCTGTTGGTCTTGCTCACAACTTCTGATCACTTCTGTTGATCAGGGTCTTCTCAATTACTGAAAACTCAGGCAGCTGAAGTCTTTAACTTCAGTCTGGCTTTAGTCTCACTGCAATTCAACTTCATGCACTGAATGCATGGAAACTCTGATTCTTCAATATCTTCTGGTCTTGGACTCCTCAAATTCACACAACCAGATTTGGCTTTGTTCACGTGTGCATGTGCATACATGCATGCATGCACTCTTCTATTTCGTTCCCGGTGCAATAAACCCACAAAGGGTGTAATTCTTTTTAGCACATACACCTTATTTCTTCTTCACACTTTATTCTTTTTGTTTACACACTCACAAGTGTGTTGTACGTTAGTGTAGATGTCCTCCCTTTTCTTCTTCTAAGTGTATACACAATTCTTAGTGCACACGCCTAGGTTCGGCCACTTTGTCACTTGATAACCACACACAAATTCTTCACTTTTCATACACTCAAGGCTACGGCCTCTTTGTTTTCTTTTTGCACACATGTAGGCTTAGGTGTTGTCTTCACTTGGTGCACACACAAGGGCTAAGCCTTGGCCTTCCACTTTGAACACCTACTGCCCGTAGAGAGTTCTTCTATTCACTTGGCTCACACAAAGGTATGCCCTCGGGTTCTTCTCCACTTCTTCTCCGTGCAAGGTTGCAAGAGCGCGGCCTCTACTGTCTTCAAATGCCGCGCGCATGGTTCACTTGGATCCAAGGCTACACGGGCGCGCAGGGTGCAAGGTGCAACCAGCCTTGGGCAAGCAAGGTTGCTACTGCCTCGGGTGTGCAAGGTGCAACACCACAGGGTGCGCAAGTGCAACAGCATGCAGGTGCTACTGCCACGGGCACAAGAAGGGCGCGCAAGTGCGCTGCCCAACTTTTGCTTCCTGTCGCGCAAGGGGTGTGCGCAGGGGACCTCTCCCTTTCTTCTTTTGCGCAAGGGGTGTGTGAAAGGATCCTTACAGAGCTAATGGGAGCTCCGGGCTTCTGCCGCACAAGTGATGCACGCAGGTATGACTTCACATTGCACAAAGGCTTCGCGGGACCTCTTAAGTTTTTCAGCAAGCTTCTCCAATGCCTCGGGCTCTCCTTTTATAGGCAGAGAAGCCTCAAAACTTCCGCGTGGGATAAATCTCAAATCCCCAAAGTATTCGGATCTTCAAGATTTTTTTTCAAATCTTGGACTTTCTCCTCGGTTCTCCGCGGGTTCTTCTCTTTTTATTTTCCATCACATTTATGTGTTTTTGAATGCATGCATGCCTCTGTTAATACCTGTCCATGCAGATCAACAACACCAAATGGCCTCGCACCTTTGGTTGCTTCGTCCGAATTTCGAAATCTCCTCTCATTGCATGCAAGCCAATTTTTAGGCATGGATATGTTCAGTAGGTCCAGACGAACTCAATGGAGCCTTCGGCTTCGGAAATGGTGGCCCGGAGCTCGAAATCGGTGCTCGGAGGGCCACTGGTTCAGGCGGCGTCGAGGGAGGTGCCTCGACCGAGCTCGAGGAAAGAGATGCCTCAGAGCCGTCGGATCAGGTGATCAAATAGTCTTCGGACGGCCTGGATCAGATCGCGAATGGCACGATGAGATGTGCGGCGCAGATCGTCCGCGAGATCAGATGGATGTCCACGATTTTCTCCGCGGAAAAAATGCGCGTCCCACATCGAATCGCCTCGCATAAGTTCCGCGGTTTATCACCCAAACGCTCCCATCCTCACCTCAGTTGTATCTTCTCCCTCCACGGTGCCGCCCCGCACCGTGTTCTCTTAGCGGGCGCGCTCTTGCGCCCATCCCTGCCACTCGGGCGCGCCACTGGCGCCCACCATGCACTCCTCCGGGCGTGCCCCTGGCGCCTACACTGCGTCCTGTGGGTGCGCCCCTGCCTCAAGGCTGCTGCCTTGGCCTTGAGGGTTCCCCATGGGCGTGGTGACCATGAGTCCCACATGTGCCTTGGGTGATGACCCTCGACTGTCCTTCCTTGGTGGCTATTTTTTGCTACTTAAAAACACAAGTGCTTTTTTAAGAAAAACAAAGTGACAAGTGTAAATGCCAATTGCCATTCAAGCCATCTTCTCTTCATTTACTCTCCTCTCTTCTTCTTAAGAATTCATCCATTCCTCCTCTCATATGATCTCTACTTAGGATATGGAATTCCCAAGGTTTCTTCATCTTCAACTAAGCTCCTGAATCAAACATAAATTCTTCAATGTCCTTCATTGTTCTAATCAGAGATCAATTGGAACTTCTTATAATTCACATGCACTAAGAAATAGTACATGGACCTCATTAGCACCACTTCATCCACTTAGTGATTGTGGATGGATCACTTCATCTCATCATGCATTGTCAATACAATGCATGGTCTTCAAACATTGTTGTGACATTGTATCCAATTGATACAAGTTCTTGGAACTTTAAGAACAGCTCAACAATCGCCTGATTTAATGATGCTCCATCATCATTCATTCTTCAAGCTGTGTCACTTAGTATCACCTTGATACAAGTATTTGGAACATTAAGAACAACTCTACAATCGTCTGATATTACTAGAGAATGTTTCAACCATTATCTCCTATGTCACTTAGTGAATCTCCTAAGTGACATGCATCTTAGTACCATGGCCATTCTCCTTTCCTCACCAACACCATCACATCCTTTGTCATTCACACATTGAAACTCCTTGACATCCATCCATTCATTCCTTGACAACAACATACCTCATTGACAACAAATGCAACATAGTGCATTTCAATCTCCCCCTTTGTATTTGTTGTCAATACACTTCTTCAGCACATATGAATGGGTCAATATGTGTGCCAATATTTTCTCCCCCGTATTGGCAATAAAATGCAAAGGTGTGGTGTGGTTCTCTTTCAAAAATCTCTTCCTCCCTTTGAAAACTATTTTCATGAAAAACACTAAGAGAGGGATGATGTCACATGTTCTCTTTAGCAAATAACCTTTAGTAAATCAACTCTAAGTCTACTTGGGCTAACCCGGTGTAGAAAACAAGAGTGATGTAACCAAGGTACTCAATGCTGTCCAACATTCACTGTACATGTGAGATCATGCTCCAAGGGGTTGAAATTTTTCAGATATAACAATAAATTGCTAAATCCTGCACATACTTCACAAGACTCATTAGAAAGTTCAGTGCAAAGAAAAAGCTCCCCCTTTCAACCATTTGTCTTCAATCAATACTCCCCCTTAATTGAAAAGATAAAATCAATTAAGAAACAAGGGATGAAAGTATGATTGGAATACCTTCACTTTTCTCAAGATGGTATTAATCTCAGAATCCCATCTTTTTCAGATTGGCTCCCCCTCAAGGGGTGGACTCCATTCTGTCCAAACCACTCTCTAGATGAGAATGATCATCATCTTCAATTCCCTGTAGTGTTAGAACATGAAAATACAAATGATTAGGGAATAAGATGGAACCTCCTTGGTTCATCAATGTGAACAACAAGGTTGAGAAGATTCTCTCAACCGAGATGCCCCATTTTCACCATTCTTCACACTTGCACATCTGATCTTCAATGATGATTGTGCTTGTGTGGATCTCAACACATCTTCATGTGAAATATTTTGTTTCCTTTTTGCCTTAGCAATTGCCAGTGCTTCATCTTCAGCTCTTTGCAGTTCTCTGGCAAGTTGCAACTGATTCGGCCATATGACTAACAAATTGTTTGGAAGTGTGGCCTCAGTTCTGGAAGTTCCACATGGTTCTTTTGATGCTTTCAAGCTACCTTTCTTAGGCAACTTGTTTTCAATCAATCCCTTCTGCTTCTTCTGGATTGATTGTCTGTTTGAGTCTAGTCTGCCTCTATTGAGTTTCATGGCTTGTTTACAAAGATCCATGATATGTCCTTTCTTTCCACAGTAAAAGCATGTTTTCTTGGTGGTCCTTATGGATGCATCACCCTTCTTGGATTTAGACTCCAAGGTCTTCTCTTACTTTTTCATAATCTTCTTGGGAGCATCTTCCACTTTCTTATGCTTGCTTCCCAAGGATTCTTTCTGAGCCAGGTTCTGTGATCTTTTCTTCTTTTTAGCTCTGGATATAGTTGGAGATTGACATGTATCCTTTTGACCACTTTTTCAATCATCCCAGATGTTGTCATGTAATCCAAATTTATTTGCAGTAAACAGATGTCTCTGAACCTGTGAATGTTTCTTCTTTTCTTCTGGATTGCTCCCCCTTGTCATGGGCTTCCTTTGTGCTCTGACATTCAGTGGATTGTACCAACAATCCTTTGCACAGTGCCCATACTTATTACAACACCAACACTGACCCACAAATCTTGACCTCTTCAGTCCTTCTGATTGTTGGGTACTTTTCTTGACTTGCTATGTTGTTTCAGGAGGGCATTCTTTCTTCACTGTCTTCATCCATACTTGTTTGGATTCATTCTTCCATCCTGCACTTTTAGTAGAAACACATTTAGAAACATGAGTACAAGATGGTATGGATGGTACCTTCTTTTTAGAAGTTTTTGCCCTTTTATTAGAGGATGTCTTTCTTTTAGAATCATCCTGCTCAATGCATACTTGAGTAGCAACATTTCTACTTTCAGCTGACTGGGAGGCTTTGGCATTGGGTGATTGCTGATTGTTCAATATCACCTCTAGTTCTAAGCATTTCATATTGAGGGAGTTCTTCTCATCCTCAATAGTTCTTAGCCTTCCTTCCCATTACTCTTCCAGCTGCTTTATCTGGTCTTCATGCACCTTATTCATTTCAAGCAATGAGTTGTCAAGATCCTTCACCCTTTTTACTTTGTCTTCAAGTTGAGCATCTTTAACAACCATTGATACTCTGTGTAATTTTTCAAGTGCACGGAAAACTTATTTGACAATTGTCTTAAAGAATTCTTTCTTAGAAAGGATTATTTGCAATTCTTCAGTAGTGTCTT
The DNA here is from genome assembly GCA_963277665.1 of Viscum album. NCBI lineage: Eukaryota > Viridiplantae > Streptophyta > Magnoliopsida > Santalales > Viscaceae > Viscum > Viscum album. The sequence continues at coordinate 1,410,644,450 of OY728133.1, read as the reverse complement.
CATATCTTTCATTGAAAAGGAAAACAGTTTCGTCTTTAGCCTTCAACAGCTTTCTGAGAGTGTTGGTTATGCTAACCCTTTTTGCCAATTGGACTTCCAGAGAATTGGCTTCATCTTCTAGCTGTAATTTTTCTTCTTGAAGATCAAGGAGGCCTGTAGCTATACACATTGCCACTTCCATGGGGGCTGTCTTCTGATGATATTTGATGGAATTTAAAAGATCATTGTTTCTTCCATCTTCATCACAGCTAGAGCAGGCTTCATCAGAAGAATGATAAAAGGAATTGTCATCTGATGTGACTTTCACATTTCTTTCCATAAAAGGAGTTTATCTGATTGCAACAACCTTCTTCTTCATCTTCTTTGCCTGTTTCTTCATTCTGTTTTTCAGAGTCTTGGCAGATATCTCCATTTGAGGATGTTCTTTCATTTCCTCAAATCTTCACTTTATAAAGACTCCCTTGGATCTTTTAGAGGTAACCTTCCCTCTGATACCAATTGAAGTGCCCAGATCAGTGTGAATCACTGAGAGGGGGAGGGGGTGAATCAGTGATCCCTTAAAACTTTTTACTAATTGATTCCTTATCAATTAAACCTCTATGGCTGGTTAAAGCCTCGATCCACTCTTCTTGTATCTCTCAGCCTTTCCTCGAATGATGCAGTAAATGTAAAGGCACAGGACACAAGGATTTACAAGATTCTGCACCAAAGGCCTACGTCCTTGCCATGTTGGTTATACTCCCCAACATGGTTTCTCCATTATAACTTGTTAGAATTACAATAGTCGATACAGCATCCCACTGTATCTCTCCTGAGTCCCACAGGAGGGTCTTTATACTGCGTCCCACAGTGTTACCAGAGTCCCACTGGCCTGCTCCAGAATCCCACTGAAGACTTCTTCCACCCTGAGTCTCACAGGGGGCTTCTCCTGGCTCCTCGAGTCACACGGGTAGCTCTTCTTCACTATAAGCTTCTTGAAGTATCTTCAGCAGTCTGGGATAAAGACTGATGGCCTTGCTCTGTACCTCTGATCACTTGAGTTGATCAGGTCTTCTCGTCTTGCTCAGGCTTTATCTCCTTCTTCTAAGGATGACCTGGCTTCTCTTTTCAAGAATCTTCAACAGCCTCTGAAAAGGTCTGTTGGTCTTTCTCACAACTTCTGATCACTTCTGTTGATCAGGGTCTTCTCAATTACTGAAAACTCAGGCAGCTGATGTCTTTAAATTCAGTCTGGCTTCAGTCTCACTGCAATTCAACTTCATGCACTGAATGAATGGAAACTCTGATTCTTCAAGATCTTCTGGTCTTGGACTCCTCAAATGCACACAACCAGATTTGGCTTTGTTCACGTGTGCATGTGCATGCATGCATGCATGCACTCTCCGATTTCTTTCCCGGTGCAATAAACCCACAAAGGGTGTAATTCTTTTTAGCACATACACCTTATTTCTTCTTCACACTTTATTCTTTTTGTTTACACACTCACAAGTGTGTTGTACGTTAGTGTAGATGTCCTCCCTTTTCTTCTTCTAAGTGTATACACAATTCTTAGTGCACACGCCTAGGTTCGGCCACTTTGTCACTTGATAACCACACACAAATTCTTCACTTTTCATACACTCAAGGCTACGGCCTCTTTGTTTTCTTTTTGCACACATGTAGGCTTAGGTGTTGTCTTCACTTGGTGCACACACAAGGGCTAAGCCTTGGCCTTCCACTTTGAACACCTACTGCCCGTAGAGAGTTCTTCTATTCACTTGGCTCACACAAATGTATGCCCTCGGGTTCATCTCCACTTCTTCTCCGTTCAAGGTTGCAAGAGTGCGGCCTCTACTCTCTTCAAATGCCGCGGGCAAGGTTCACTTGGATCCAAGGCTACACGGGCGCGCAGGGTGCAAGGTGCAACCAGCCTTGGGCAAGCAAGGTTGCTACTGCCTCGGGTGTGCAAGGTGCAACACCGCGGGGTGCGCAAGTGCAACAGCGCGCAGGTGCTACTGCCGCGGGCACAAGAAGGGCGCGCAAGTGCGCTGCCCAACTTTTCCTTCCTGTCGCGCAAGGGGTGCGCACAGGGGACCTCTCCCTTTCTTCTTTTGCGCAAGGGGTGCGCGAAAGGATCCTTACAGAGGTAATGGGAGCTCCGGGCTTCTGCCGCACAAGTGATGCATGCAGGGATGACTTCACGTTGCACAAAGGCTTCGCGGGACCTCTTAAGTTTTTCAGCAAGCTTCTCCAATGCCTCGGGCTCTCCTTTTATAGGCAGAGAAGCCTCAAAACATCCGCGTGGGATAAATCTCAAATCCCCGAAGTATTCGGATCTTCAAGATTTTTTTTCAAATCTTGAACTTTCTCCTCGGTTCTCCGCGGGTTCTTCTGTTTTTATTTTCCATCACATTTATGCATTTTTGAACGCGTGCATGCCTCTGTTAATACCTGTCCATGTAGATCAACAACACCAAATGGCCTTGCACCTTTGGTTGATTCGGCCGAACTTCAAATTCTCCTCTCATTTCATGCAAGCCAATTTTTAGGCATGGATCTGTTCAGTAGGTCCAGACGAACTCAATGGAGCCTTCGGCTTCGGAAATGGTGGCCCGGAGCTCGAAATCGGTGCTCGGAGGGCCACTGGTTCAGGCGGCGTCGTGAGAGGTGCCTCGACCGAGCTCAGGGAAAGAGATGCCTCAGAGCCGTCGGATCAGGTGATCAAATAGTCTTCGGACGGCCTGGATCAGATCGCGAATGGCGCGATGAGATGTGCGGCGCAGATCGTCCGCGAGATCAGATGGATGGCCACGATTTTCTCCGCGGAAAAAATGCGCGTCCCACATCGAATCGCCTCGCGGAATTTCCGCGGTTTATCACCCAAACGCTCCCATCCTCACCTCAGTTGTATCTTCTCCCTCCACGGTGCCGCCCTGCACTGTGTTCTCTTAGCGGGCGCGCTCTTGCGCCCACCCCTGACACTCGGGCGCGCCACTGGCACCCACCATGCGCTCCTCCGGGCGTGCCCCTGGCGCCTACGCTGCGTCCTGCGGGTGCGCCCCTGCCTCAAGGCTGCTGCCTTGGCCTTGAGGGTTCCCCATGGGCGTGGTGACCATGAGTCCCACATGTGCCTTGGTTGATGACCATCGGCTGGCCTTCCTTGGTGGCTATTTTTTTCTACTTAAAAACACAAGTGCTTTGTTAAGAAAAACAAAGTGACAAGTGTAAATGCCAATTGCCATTCAAGCCATCTTCTCTTCATTTACTCTCCTCTCTTCTTCTTAATAATTCCTCCATTCCTCCTCTCATATGATCTCTACTTAGGATATGGAATTCCAAAGGTTTCTTCATCTTCAACCGAGCTCCTGAATCAAACATAAATTCTTCAATGTCCTTCATTGTTCTAATCATAGATCAATTGGAACTTTTTATAATTCACATGCACTAAGAAATAGTACATGGACTTCATTAGCACCACTTCATCCACTTAGTGATTGTGGATGGATCACTTCATCTCATCATGAATTGTCAATACAATGCATGGTCTTCAAACATTGTTGTGACATTGTATCCAATTGATACAAGTTCTTGGAACTTTAAGAACAGCCCAACAATCGTCTGATTTAATGATGCTCCATCATCATTCATTCTTCAAGTGGTTTCACTTAGTATCACCTTGATACAAGTAGTTGGAACATTAAGAACAGCTCTACAATCATCTGATATTACTAGAGAATGTTTCAACCATCATCTCCTATGTCACTTAGTGAATCTCCTAAGTGACATGCATCTTAGTACCATGGCCATTCTCCTTTCATCACCAACACCATCACATCCTTTGTCATTCACACATTGAAACTCCTTGACATCCATCCATTCATTCCTTGACAACAACATACCTCATTGAAAACAAATGCAACACAGTGCATTTCAAAAAGGGTGAGCTATAAAGCCCAGTAAGGGAGTACTCAATGAATAACATGAGGAGTACAATACATGTTAGGAAATAGGAACATCAATAGAGCATTAGAGTAACATGAACATAAAGGCATGATAAATCATGATAACCATAACATGGAAATGTGGCAACAACACTTAACATTGAATTAGCATGAGCCAAGGCTCATTGCACATGGAGCATGAGTAAAACCTCATTGCACTTAAAGAACGAGTAAACCATCGTTGCACTTAAATTAGCATGATTCAACACTCATTGCACTTGACGTATCATGATACTATACTTTACCGAATGCATTGAAGCGCTATCAGGGCGCACCCTTCTTAAACATTTCATTTCATGCATAAGTGTGCCACATAGATCATAAAATATGGATTCATAAAACATAATCATTTATTCCACAATAAAGGAATGTGGAATTCATACATGGACTTTACAATCAATAAGTACATGTGCATAAAGGTGAATAACCTTGATGGAGAAATGGGCATGGTATTCACTACACAATGACATTGGCTTAGAAAATCGGTGCGATTTCGGCAGCGTAACGACGTGACATAAGAATTCATAAAAAAGGTTGATGAGAGAGAAATGGGTTCCTCATCATATTTACATGTAATGGACAGTAAGGAGGTCATATAGATACATTTCCCAGCAATTGAAAAGGAATTTAGATTCATGATACAAAAGTATTTCTTGAATGTAAAACAAGAGAGAGAAGTTCCTTTCAGAATTTCGGCATAGTAACGGGTGTACATGGGAGGCTTTTAATGAGAGAGAAAGGGTTCTCCCATCATTCAAACAATAAAATGGCAGTATGTGGGAGGTGAGAAACCATACCCCAACATTCATAATTGAAATTAAAAGGGCAAAACAACTTAAAGAAAATTGACAAAAATGAGAAAGGAAGAAAAAAAACGCTTACTTAGAAGTGTGCTTCCAAAAGCTAGAGAGAGGCTTGTGAGAGGCTTCTTGGGAGCTTGGGGCACCTTGGGAGGATTCTAGAGAGAGTAGGGCAGAGGTTGGACGAACTCCAAGGGATTTTAGTGAGGAGGAAGGGGGGGATTGGTAGGGTTTATATAGGAAAGGTGAGAGAATTCTTTATTATTTAGGTTTGGGACACCTTATATTAAAATAATCCAAACCACAAACCATCCCATGGTATTTACCCATGGATTCTGGAAAAGGAAGAAGGAAAATTTTTTTTACAAGGCCAAGGTCCGAACTTATTAAAAAATTAGGGTTTCTTATGTGGAGGTGAGTCACACTCCCATGGAAATTAATTTAAAAAGGCAAAGTGTTGAATAAGTCTTGAGGGATCCATTAATGCTTTGAAAAGTAAGTAAAACAAACCCAAAACCTCATTATTTTAATGATAAAACACATATTAGACGAACAAAAGGATTATGTTATTTTATTACGTCACCATTGGGTCATTATGATGTCATAAAACACATTATATATTTAAATGGTATTTAATTTTTACCCAAAACTTTTACTGTCTCAGAAAATTATGAAAAATTCACCATTGGATAATTTTGACATCCTGATTCCAAAAATAATATTCATTTTATCTAAATAATTTTCTAAATATGTTAATTTTCACTTTTAAAATAAAAACCGACTTTTATAAAAAAAATTCACGGGTTTTGACAGAAATGGCTTTCAAACCTTAATAAAAATTTTAATTGCATTCATAAAATTATAAGATCATTTATGCTTAATAAAAAATTAATTTAATATTAATAATAATATTTTACTAAAATATTATTTAATTCAAAAATCCTTTAATTTAATATAATATAATTCTTAATTAAATAATAACTAAAAACACCATTTGTACTTTAAAAACTAATTACAATGTATCAAAAATGACTAGAAATTATATTCATTATTATATAAAAAAATAATGTACATGAACATGGTGCTACTTATTTGTTACATAACCCCTTAAAATAGTCGCATAAAACCTAAGGGTAAGGTGTGCGATGGTGACAGACTCATGGGGCGGCTCGGATAACATCGCTCGAGTGATAATTTCAATCAACTTCCACTTTTCCCGTAGACGATCACGTTCGAGCTTGACTTGATGAAGCTCAGTTTGGGCTTAGTCAAGGGCAAATCCCAAAGACGCCACCTCTTTTCCGAGATCTGACAAATGGGCTTCGTAAGGGGAAATTCTACTGGATGAGGCCATCGCTTCCTTTGTCTGAGTAGAAATGGGTTCGTTAAAGCCTTATATTTATACTACTCAGATGATCACTGTTCAACAGCTATAAAAGTAACGGTCACAAATCTTAACGTAAAACTAAAGAAGTTGACATCTTATAAAAACATTTTTCATAAAGAAACATTTAACTGGATCAAGAGGGATTTTCTATTAAGGAAACTTTGGGCCGTTACAAGATGTATCATAGTTGAAAAAGTATTAAACTGACCCTTATCATGTGATAAAATGTAATGATGTTATCCTACAGTCAGATGCTTCATTGGTACGTATCCCGATGTAGATTTTTGATAGGCAAGAGAAATTATTTCATGGAAAAATATATTCTAGTATTTAGCATCTTGGGGACATCACTTAAGGCCATGTAACATAACACCACCCTCTCAAGCTAGTGAGAAGGGTTGGGATGTTACAATGAAGTTATGAAAATCCATTAGTGAAGTGTTTCCAAGTAGTTAAATGTACAAGAAACCTAGGAGTCTTTTTTATTATTTCATTATAAGAAATAATTATATCACTAAATTTGTTGTTCATTAATTCAAGATTCAATTAATGGAATTCTAAAGATTTTGCCTCATGTTATCTTCATGATTCTATGTACCTTGTACCCAATTTTTAAAACAATGAGAAATATTTTAAAAGAGACCATTGACTTCAATATGTGACTTTTTAATGAGTTCTCTTCATGATGTTACATCTAAAAGTCATCAATAAAAAAATCTGTTGTAAAAGAAGACTACAAAGTGATTATCTTTATTATGTTAGTGTGGATTTTTTTATATAAAACTTCTTGAAACTATATTAATACTTATAGAAGGTTTCTCCTGTCACATGAATTAACCCATATATGAAATTATTGAAATTATTGATCCTTGAATATATATATAATCATTGGAGGGAGTTCTATTATAGTTCACACTATTTTGGACTTTTATTGGTCATAGATTTTATGGAAATTATTTAGAATATACATCAATATAGAATTTGGACACACTCTATTTTACTTACCGTTAAAATACACCTCATGGATTCATGGTTTCACAAAATAATTGGACTATTCAAAATGATTTTCAGTATCCTAGTCTGTAAGACCATGAAATTTTAAAATAAATCTAATGAGTTTACTATTAAGTTCAATTATTATTTACAATACATAAAAAATTGATTATTCTTATTAATTTAATTTACTACATATTGATCCTAATTTTTTGTGAATTTTTTTAACTTTATCTTCCATTTTATTAATATTTGAGTTAATTTTAGTCATATAAATTATTTTTGAAGAATCATAATGAGAAATATCAACAAAACCCTTTTTTATATTCCTAATGTACTTAAATGTTTTTCTTTGGCTAACAATGTTCTTTTAATTTCAAGATATAATCCATGTTGTCCTACATTGAATGAGATGCTCATGAATTAGACACATTATAAAATAAAATAAAATAAAATAAATCAAATGTAAATTATCAATGTTACATGGAAATAACACTATGATATTTATTTGAGTTATTACAGTATATGGAAAATTATATATAAATACATAAATAATATAGTATAGGAAAACTATAAATTTCCCATAAAATAGGATAACTGCAATTTATTTTCTTATATTCCACTATTCATTGGATTTTAATATGTAGAAATAAATAAGGGATAATATTATTTATTATTTATTGGTAAAAATCCAAAAAATAATATAATTTTGATAAAAATATTAGTGACTGAAATATGACTGATCCTTTAATAAATTTGCAGGTAATTCCCTCATAGTTCACAAATGATTATTTCTCCTATATTATTAAGATTCAATAAATGTTTCAATAACAAATTCTTAATCAACACCTACTATATGAAATTGTTTAGTAACATATAATATTTTCATTCTACATATTTAAAAAAATTATTTTGTGAACTGAGTAAACATAGAACATGAGGTAACAAACTCATGTCACTATATCATGAACATACTACCCCTGCCATATGTAGAATAAATTATAGGATTTGAACTATAGATAATAAAAAAAGTGAATAATCCAAGTATATATATATAAGACTGGTGAATCAACCCTCACTCCACCAAAAATGACCACACTATTGTCTTTATAATGAGTATTAGGTTGTATAAATATTGAGTGTAGAGACCTGAGATTTACATACATAGACATTACATTACTTTTTCTGAACACCTAATACATAAAAAAACGGACACCCAAGGACAGTAATAGTTTAGTGTCTTTGGAAACTCGGAACAACATCTCCTAGTCATGGTGAAAGTTCTTCAACATCTCCCATAAAGATCATCCCTATTTATTTTCTTACCTAAAACTTTTATTTAAATCCTAGGGAAAAGAAAACATATAAAGGCTGAGCTCAAATGCTCAATAAGGGTAAGAATCTAGAAAATAAAACAAACCATATACATTTGAATTTAAAAATATGAACATAATGTTTAAAAATAAAAATCTTGAGCAATGACATAAAACATGGTAATACGTAAGGAATAGATCATAATGGAACATCAATCATGTTAAAATAACATGTGAATAAAACATGAAATTGTGAAAAACCATTAAGCACATGATATTATTTCCCTAGTAGCCAAGGCATTATTGCCAAGACCATTATATTGGACAAAGTCCATTACTGAATCAGATTTTCTTGTCATTCCATCCATGTATTACTAAACCGAATTTTACTTTTCATTCCAGCCATGTCTATCTCATGAGATATAAAACATTACCCAATACATTAAAGGGAGATATAGGTCCCACCCATCTCATAATTAAATAATTCTTTCATGTGCTACAAAATAAACATAATCATTCATCATAACGCAAAGAATAATATGGGTTTCATAAACATCATCCCATTATTACATAATCCATATAAAACAAATAGATATCATTTAATCATAAGAAAAATCAAACCATGTAAATAATAGAGACATTATACTTGAAATATAACCATAATAAAAAATGTCATCTTAGATAGAAAATAGTTTTTATAAAACACCTGAAATGAATTCTTGAGGAAAATATCCTTTCTTCTTTAAAATCATTTTATTTTCACAAAATGCCATGAAATTTCAAATGAAAATGATTTTTCTTGAAAACAATCATGAAATTTTGTACACGAAGCTTCATTGAAATAAGTCTTTATGAAACCGTAAAAATCCATTCATGCTGTATAAGTTAAAACAACATTCTTCTTTAACTTATGCCAGAAAAGTCAAAACGGACCTTGTATTGTAAACAAAAGAAAGATTCCTTCCATAGTACAAAGTAAAAGTCAAAAAGGGGTAAACATGAATTTAAAAATACATGGAAGAATAGAAAATAATTTATGAAAAAATTTCTCTATAACATGTAAATGGATGATAAATATAACCCTACTAAACACTTACGTATAAACAATCTCATATAAAAATGATGATTGCAAAATTATCCCTTACCTTATGTCCAATTTCTTCTATATGTAATCAAGACACCTATATAGTGGGTTTAAAAATTTTATTAATTTGTTATAGAACTATAATAATATTCATAATATCATATATTTTATTCAGTTATGAATTTATATTACCCATTTTTTTGTAAATTCCATGTTAAAGCAACGTTTTGGGTAAAATCGTTTCATTTATCGTACGTGTTTGGACTTTTTGTTCTTGATATTATTACTTATAACCTGATTTAATTAATTATAGAATTTAAAACATTAATTATATGTAATATATATTCATAATATAAATATATATGATAGATCGATAAATTGAATGAGATACACCGTTCATGGAGATGGTAGGTCGTACGTACACATGAACACAATTTTTATTTCCTTATTAAATTTAATGGAATTAAATAACATACACATAAATACAGTGTCATTATTATGTCACATTTATCATGATTATTTATTATATATACTTTATAGTCATTCTTGAATGGTTAACATAGAGAATGAATTTCATCACATTGTGGAGATGGTAATCCGTACGTACGCACGAGCGATGATATCATTCTCATAATTATTGAATTGAATTGAAGTGGATGATATAATATCTCATAATTAGTATCATGTTATAATAATCATACATAGTAATTCTTTACACCATTATACCCATCCAAGTAATGTAGTGGTGGAAAAATAGATTACACCACAGTGTGGAGACAGTATTCCATACGTACGCACGCGCGATGATTTCATTTTTAGTAGGATGGGTAGAAGATGAAATAGGGTTGTTTCATATTTATAATAAAATGTAATTATATTATTTATACTGATGTTATTACTTTATAATTAAACAACTAAATAAGAGGAATTAGAAGAATAAATAAACTTTTAATGAATCAGTAGAAGAGATCACCTCTTCTTCGATGCGCCTCTTCTAAGCCTCTTATTAGGGCACTAATGTTGGACTTTTGAGAAGACCAGGACCTATAAAATGTTTCTAGGGAAGTGAATAATTTAAATTTTCAGGGTTTGGCCAAGCTTGAATGCTCAAAGTTGTGTGAGGAGGAGAGGGAGGAGGTTCCCTTTTATAAGAGATGAGAGAGGCACTTTTTGAAACCTCTAAAATATTAATTTATAATAAACTGAAACCCCACATAAAAACATCGAAAAAAATATTCAAAGCAGAAGAATATATGAAATATGTTTGTAATATAATCAAAAAATAATATTTAGACATGTTGGTAATTTATTTTAAACCCTATCAACTTGATTTATCCCTATTTAATCTATTTAATTGTATTTGTGGTAATAATATTCTGAATTTCAAATTGTAATAAATAATTACATATGTGTTGTGAATTGTCTATAATTTGATACTTAATGAAATTATAGACCATATAAATTTCAATTTATAATTTTTAAATATTTTTGTTATTTTTAAACAATTTTATAATATGTTATTTTTATAAAATAATAATAGTGTCAATTTTGACACTATTCATTTACTTGAATTTAAATAAAATCCACACAGAATATATATTCGGAAAAAATATTTAATAGATTCCTAAACTATCATATTAATCTAGAAAATCTGTGTATAACATTAATTATTTCATATAATATTTACTTTAATATTTTTAAAACCATTTATTTGATATTTCAATCAATAAAATAGTTTCTACATCACTATTGGGTCATTAATAATAATAATTATTTAATCTCTAAAAATTAAAAATAAATTCTCATGATGTAGATAGTTTTATTAGATTTCTAGAAACTATTTTAAATTTATTTTTAATGAGGTTTATAAATAAATTAAAATTATTACACTTAAAAGATATAAGAGAGTAACATGTTGTCAATTTCTTTTATTTTAATAATAATTATATCATTTTCATGGTCCAAAGTCCATAAAATGAATCTATTACGACCCTTAGGTGATATGGGTCGAATTTTATTCATTTAATAGAATTTTCTTAGGTGTTATGGTAATTTTATAATCTTATTTGTACAATTAATTACCCAATTTACCTTTAACTGTAGTAAATAAAATTTACCATAGTTACTATTTATAATGTCTAAAAAATAAAAGTAGCCTATTAGAATAATTTTTACATACTGATTCCAAATATGGAATCCATTTTTTCAAATTCAAAACACATAACTGTAAGTATTTAATTTAAAATTAATCCCACTGTTGAGAAAACGGGTTTTAAATGTTAAAATGTTGAAAAAGATTGAAATGTTTTACCTATGAATTCAGTGTCAAATTAATGCTCATGACTTAAATTATAATAAATTGTAAAAATATATTCTAGTTATTCTTTAAAACCGTTCAATATTATAATTTAACCATAAATTATCTCGATGAAAAAAAGTTTTTTTAATTAAAATTTAGCATATTTTTACTATCCATCAAAATATGAATGTTAAAAGAAAAAGATTAAAAAATTATCCAAAGTCAATTTTTATATCCTTATTTAAATTAATAAGTTTATTTTGTCAAATTCAACTTTAAAATGTGTCAAAAACAATATGTATTGTGGGTATGCGATCAAAAGGTGGCAAAACCACATTTTTTGAAAAAATACTTATTTGACACGAAAAATTTATTTTGTTCTCATACCATGTTCTATAAAATGTGTAAGATGAATTATAATGTCATAAAATTAAAAATGTAGTTAATAATATTCATAAAGGAATGTTTATAATAATATTATAATAATATATCATTATTTAGTGAAACTCAGAATTTCGTTCAACACACACTATCGAGGAAGGTCACTATTGTGTGTAATGCAAGCCATGTCAGGGTTTCATGTAGTGAAATCTTCCACTTGTGTTGCATATAACATAATAAAAATATACTTCATTTATACATTGATCAAAATCTATACTTGTTGTTGTGTATAGATCAAGATAATTTTGGAGTAGGATACAACATAAGACATCTAATAAATTAAAAAGATTCTTTCTCCAAAAATCACAGGGTGTTACATTATACCCCCCATAAATGAAATTTCGCTCTCGAAATTTTTCAGTGTTATAAATCATTTACTACCTGAAAGTTTCTTTCATAGAAACACACATCTTACAAAGGAATACTAAAACTTAATTTCAAAAAGGAATGTTAGAAACAGAATGGTCACCCAATGTAACTCAACACTGGGTTTCCACATAGAAGAATATTGGTCAAAAAATGGATATGGAATAAAAAATCTTACCATCATGTTTGAATTAAGAGTGGTAAATAGCATGGATATGAAAAATCCAACAATCAAAAATCCATAAATTTGTGATGATCTAAGGTAGAATATGATTTATCAGATATGAAGGCATGAGAACAACATTTTTTATTTTCAAGATCATTTACATAATGTGGATGAATTTTTGAATTAAAAGAAATACTTACATGATTTTGGAACAATATCACTATTATTTGTGCCTTCAATAATTTCAACTTCATCTTTTAAATAAATGAAGTTGAATTTGTCTTCTGTGAAGTGTTAAGAGATCACACAATAGAATGATAGGTCATTCCAGCTATCTCAAACATAAGGTTAGCAAAAGTTATATACATAAGTCCACATTATGGTGAGATTAATCGTATATGGTTCCAAAAATGGGCTTATACATCATCTATCATACCGCTTAATATAATAAAACTAATTTTTACTAACCAAGGACTTCCTATAGGCCAGTGGTAGGTGATAAAGTCCTGTTGTACTTCAGTTGTCGGTTCGATTCTCGCATCCTTTTCTGACACGATAAGTTGTCGCCCATCCTATGGGTTTTCCTTTTTCTAAAACTACACTATTATAACATTCCAAAAATAATATCGAAAAAAGGTTATATCCTTTATAAATATTATCTTATGTCCAACATAACCCATTTAAAATCTTTAGTCTTATCCAAAATAATTTTATCCAAGCTCATAGTATAAAGAAAATGATTTCAAGAAATTTCATCAACCAAGCATGTGAATACCATCATTTATCCCCCATGTATCATAAGATATATCTTGTTGGTTACATTCCAAACATGTGAATTACTTAATCATGTATTCTTTTGAAACATAAATTACCATATAATGTTTGGGAAAACATGAATGTTGTCAAAAGATAACTCTTTCACACATACCAAAATCCCATGATATCACTTTTTCCTTATATCAATCACGAGTTCATTAATACTATCAAACATTTCATTATCTCATTATCCCTTCATTATGCACATATTAGGTGCTTTACAAAAATATTTCAATCACTTTTCATGGTTACTGGTACCATATAATTAATGAAAACCACAAAAAACAATACATAGATATTCTAATATTCCATGATACTATAAATGAGATTCCACAACACTATTTTGGAATCTCATTACATAAACACATAATCATTCCCCCACATCATTTTCATATTCAACATCACCAATAGTGATAGGCTTTGAATTACCTTTGTCCTTTTCTTTAAGAGGTTGTTTATTTCAATCATCATTAACCCTTGCATTAGGGAATTGGTTTGCATAATGCCCCATTTCCAAGAACTTATAGCATTTAAGTGTTTGTGGTGCGTTCTCTGTAGTCTTTTCTCCATTCACATCATTAGCTGCCTTTTTCCCATTACTTCATCACTCACTTGCTCGATGACCTTTTTTCCACACTTAAAAACATTTTCTAGTCCCTTTAATACAATATCCACCATGATTCTTTCCACACTTTGAGCATAATGAAAATTTTTTATTCTTTTCACTGTAGTTTTTAGATTTTTATTTCATGAACTATATCTTTCGATTCTTGTCAAAACCATGAGATGGATATGTAACAAAAACTTCCGATTCTACCTTGGTAGCATAATGCAAAATCTATTCATAGATACTGAAGTCTCTTATGGCTAATGGCTTTCTAAGACTTCATTTTAAGCCACTGAAAAATTGAAAAACATTACTTTCAAGTAGGATGATAAATCCAGATTCATTCCTTGTAAGCCATGTAAAATTCTCTTCATATATACCAACAGATTCTTCATCCTTTTGCTTAAGCTCAAGGAACTCCTTTTCCATCTTTGTTTGAGGAATAAGAGGAATTTACTTATTAAAAAATAATATCTTGAACTCATCCCATTCTAGGGATTCAATATCATCTTGGGGCCTCATATTCTTAATTAGAGTCCACCACTGGTATGCTTCCTCTTCTAATTGGTAAATAGACTGAATGAATCTTTCATGTTCCAAACAGCGATGTATGGAAAATATCTCTTTAATGGTAATAATCCATTTTTCAACAAAAAGTGGATTAGAAGACCCACTGATTGAAGGTGGGAGTTGCCTCACGAAGGACTCCAATGAATATTTTTCCCTTCTCTTCTCATTAGGAATACCATAATGATTTATAGCCTGTGTAAGTATAGCAATAATATTTTTCAGTCCATCTCCCATAATATTGGGTTGTTCAAGAGGAATATCAGTGCATTGTCCATTACGTTGATCAACACACTTCCTTCAGGTTCTACCTATCATCTAAAATTCAAACAGAATAGCTTGAGAGGCAAAAATCATTCTAGGAAAACAATATCATAAAGGGGGAGTACTTTAAACATATAACATATTTTGTTTAATTCTAAGATTGTAACCATAATTTTAGGAATATAACCTATACTTATACTTAACCTTAGAGACATCCCTAGTCATTCCTTTGAAATATCTCTAGGGATCTCACTAAAGATTTTGCATCCTAGTTTCCAAAGGTTAACTAATACTTTCCTCTAATACCAACTGTAGAGACCTGAGACTAACGTACATAGAAATTTCATTACTTTTTCTAAATAATTAATACACAAAAAAATAGACACCCAAGGACTATAATAGTTTAATGTCTTTGGAAATATAGAACAACATATTCTAGTCATGGTGAAAGATCTTCAACATCTCCCATAAAGATCATCCTTATTTATTTTCTTACCTACAAAATTTATTTAAATCCTAGGGAAAAGAAAAAATATAAAGGGGGAGATTAATTTCTCAATAATTATATGCATGGATAAAGTAAAAAAACCATATACATTTGAATTTAAAAACATTAACATAATGTTTAAACATAAAAATCTTGAGCAATGACATAAGACATGGAAGTACATAAGGAATAGATTATAATGGAAAATAAATCTTGATAAACTAACATTAGAATAAAACATGTATTTGTTAAAAACCATTAATCACAAGATATGATTTCCATAGTAGCCGAGGAATTGTTGAAAATACCATTACATTGGACAAATTCCATTGTTAAACCAGGTTTACTTGCCGTTCTAGCCCTGTATTACTGAACTGGTTTTTATATGCTGTTCCAGCCATGTCTATATCATGAGATATAAATCTTTACCCAATGCATTGGAGGGAGATATAGGTACCACCAATCTCATAATGAAATCATTATTTCGTGTGCCACAAAATAAACATCATCATTCTTCATAACCCAAAGAATAATATGGGTTTTATAATCATCATCCCATCATACCATAATCTATATAAAACAAATGGATATCATTTCATTATAAGAAAAATCAATCCATGTAAATAATAGAGGAATTATAATTGAAGCATAAACATACTAAATAATGTCATCATATATGGGAAATAGTATTGATAAAACACTTCAAATGAATTCTTGAGGAAAATATCCTTTCTTCTTCAAAATCATTTTATTTTCACAAAATTGCATGCGATTTTAAAAGAAAATGACTTTTGTTGAAAATATTCCTAAAATTTTGTGCATAAATGTTTATTGAAATAAGTTTTTATGAAACTGTGATAATCCATTCATGCCATATAAGTTAAAAAAATTCTTCTTGTACTTTTTCTGGACAAGTAAAAAAGAACCCCATATGGTAAGCAAAAGAAAGATCCCTTCAATAGTATATAGTAAAAGTAAAAAAGGGATAAAATGAAATTAAAAATACATGTAAGAATAGTTAATATTTTATTAAAACATTTCTCTAAAACATGGAAGTGGATGATAAATATAACCCCATTAAATACTTACATATAAACAATCTAAGATAAAACTGATGATTGCAAAATTATCCCTTACCTTTTGTCCAATTTCATCTATATGTGTCCGAGAATCTTATATAGTGCGTTTAAACATATTATGAACTTGTAAAAGAACCATAATAATATTTATGATATCATATATTATTCACTTATGACAATATATTACCGTTATTTTGTCAATTCCATGTTAAAGCAATGCTTTGGGTAAAATCGTTTCATTTATCTTACATGATTGGACTTGATTCTCTTGATATTATTACTTATAACCTGATTTACATAATTATATAATTTAAAACAAGATTTATATATAATAAATATTCAGAACACAAAAATATATGATAGATTAATAAATGAAATGAAATACACCATTTATGGAGACGGTAGGCCGTACTTACACATCAATGTCGTTTTCGTTTCCTTATTAAATTTAATGGAAATAAATAACATATAAATAAATCCAGTATCATTATTAATTCAAAATTTTCTTGATTATTTTTATATATACTTTATATTCATTCCTAAATGGTTAACATAGATAATGAATCTCATCGTGTTGTGGAAACGTTAATCTGTACGTACGCACGAGTGATGATATCGTTCTCATAATTATTGAATGGAATTGAAGTGGATGATATAATATCTCATAATTATTATCATGTTATAATAATCATATATAGCTATTATTTACACCCTTATAACCATCCATGTATGGTGGTGGTAGAAAAATTGATTACACCACAGTGTAGAGATGGTATTCCATATGTACGCACACACGATGATTTCTTTTTTCATAGGATGGGTAGAAGGTGAAATAGGGTGGTTTAATATTTATAATAAAATATATGTATATTAGTTAAACATATGTTATTACTTTATAATTAAACAACTGAAGATGATGATGTAGAAGAATAAATAAACTTTGAAGGAATTGGTAGAAGAGATTACCTCTTCTTCGACTCGCCTCTTCTAAACCTCCTCTTACGGAACTAAAGATGAACTTTTGAGAAGACCAGGACCTCTATTATGTACCTAGGAAAGTGGATAATGGAAATTGGTAGGAGTGGACTGAGTTTGAAGGCTCATAGTAGTGTGAGAAGGAGAGGGAGGAGGTGCCCTTTTATAAGAGAGAAGAGGGGCACTTTTGGAAACCTCTAAAATATTAATTTATAATAAACACAAAACCCCCTTAAAAACCACAAAAAATGAATCAAATCCAAAGATTAAATGATATAGGGTTTTAATTTCGTCATACAATAAGATTTAGACATGTTGGCTATTTATTTTAAACCTTTTCAACTTTATTTATCCTTATTTAATCTATTTAATTTTATTTGTGGTATTAATATTTTAAATTTTAAATTGTTATAAATAATTAATTATGTGTTGTTAATTGTCCATAATTGGATATTTTATAAAATTTTAGACCATATAATTTTCAATTAATAATTTTTAGAAAAATTGTGTTTTTTAAACAACTTTAAAATATGTTATTTTTTTAAAATAACAATAGTGTCAATTTTGACACTATTCATTTATTTGAATTTAAATAAAATACTCACAGATGATATATTCGAAAAAAAAATTAATAGAATCATAAAATTTCATATTTATCTATAAAATTTGTGGATAACATTAATTAGTTCATATAATTTTTATTTTAATATTTTTAATACTATTTATTTGATATTTCAATCAAAAAATTAATTTCTATATCACTATTGTGTCATACCTAATTATAATTATTTAATCCCTAAAAATTATAAATATATTCTCATAATGTAGATAATTTTATTAGACTTCTAAAGACTATTTATATTCTATTCTTTATGAGGTTTATCACTAAATTAAAATTATTAAACTTATATGATATAAGAGACCGACATGTTGTCACTTTTTTTGGTTTTTAAAATATTTATATCATTTTCATTGTCGAAAGTCCATGAAATGAATCTATTCCAACCCTTAGGTGATATGGGTCATCATTTATTCATCAAATATAATTTTTTAATGTGTTAGGGTAATTTTATAATCTGATTTTTACACTTAATTACCTGATTTACCTTTAACTTTATTAAATAAAATTTACCGTATTTACTATTTATAATGTCTAAAAAATAAAAGTAGCCTATTATAATTATTTGTACTTATTGATTCCAAATATAGGATCCATTTTTCCAAATTCAAAACACAGAAGTGGATGTATTTAATTTAAACTTAATCCCATTGTTGGGAAAATAGTTTTTAAAAGTTAAAAAGTTGAAAAAGATTGAAATGTTTTTACCTATGAATTCAGTGTAAAATTAATTCTAATTACTTAAATTACATTAAATGGTAAAAATATATTATTTTTATACTTTAAAACCATTAAATATTATAATATAACCATATAAATTATCTCGATGAAAAAAAGTTGTTTTTAATTAGAATTTAGCGTATTTTTACTATTCATCATAATATGAATGTTATCAAAAAAATATTATAAAATTCTCCAAAGTTAATTTTTATATCCTTAATGAAATTAATAAGTTTATTTCATAAAATGGAACATATAAATGTGTAAAAACTAGATTTAATGTGGTTGCGACATCAAAAGGTGACAAAACTGCATTTTTTTTAAAAAATACTTATTTTACCCAAAAAATTTACTTTGTTCTCATACCATGTTCTATAAAATGTATATAATGAATTATAATGTAATAAAAATCAAAATTTAGTTACTAATATTCATAACGTCTAGTTTATAATAATATTATAACAATATATCATTGTTTAGTGAAACACAGTATTGCGTATAACACATGCTATCGAGGAAGGTCACTGTTGCATGTAATGAAAAACAAGTCAGGGTTACATGTAGTGCAAGATTTTTTAGTGTTTCATATAACATAATCACAATACAGTTCACTTATACATTGATCAAAATCTATACTTGGTGTTGTGTATAGTGCATGCTAATTTTGGTGTATCATACAATACAAGACATCAAAGAAATTAAAAAGATTATTTCTCATAAAATATCGGGGTGTTACATTGAGAGAAACTATAAATATTTAATTAGAATGAAAAATTAGATTAAATCAACATCAATGGGTTTTAGTGTTCCATCTTGTATGATTCAGAATACAAAAGGTAAAATAAAATATAATTTTTTATATTCTAATCTCTATGAATGTAATTTGAAACCATTCTTTGATTGACATTGATTTATTTTTATAGTCCATTTATTTGGTTTTTATAGGATTAGTAAATATTGATTATGGTAATCAGTGACCATATTCAAGGATATTATTCTAATATATTCAATGATTCCCTCTGCTCCATTTTTAAAAATATTCTCCTTCAATATTATTTATTTATGTCTATCTTCCACATTATTTTTTAAGTTCTTTTATTTTTGTGGTTAAAAAATTGTAAATATGGAAATATTCTTCCCAGGTTATTAGTCATGTATTCTAGAAAAAAATAGATAATTATCACCACTTTTATTCTAAAAAATGTTAGAATTTAGTACAATTATATGAAACAACAATCATAGTCAGTTAAACATAATAGATATATTAATTCATGATTAGTTTATTGGGAATTATTTCTGTGTTTGACATACATGGAATATTTTATTCATAGAAAATTGGATTTAACTTTATGATCAAGTGGTTACACTATCATGGTCAGTTCAAATAATTATGAACGTGTTTTATGGTAGGTTCACCACATGATCATGGTAGATACAACCATCATTTATAGTTAAATTAAATCATATGAATAGTGGTTCGTGGTCATATCACAGCTCCAATATTATATGTTTTATATACTATGGGAAATTATTCACAATAATTTGGTAATGATTCCATAACAAGTTCAAATAACACTGAATAAACTATTTATTTATAAACTAAAAATAATTTAAAGATAAATTCAAGTCTCAATAATTTATATTATTATCAAAATATAAAATTAAATTAAATTTATATTAAAATATAATTTAATAAATATTATCTAAAATAATTTATTACTCTATAAATTCTAAAATGTATTGAGATTCCCTCAATTAAAAAATATTAGGGAATAAAATTAATTTAAAATTGAATAAATTATAAATAATTAAATTCATTAACCAAGAAATTCGAGATAAATTAAGAAATATTTATAAATAATGAACAAATTACACTATCATAGGGACCGTTTTAACATTTTTTTATAAGTGCTATTTTGTCATAAATGAGTTGAGAAACTACATATTGCCCTTAATAACCACAGATTTGTTGAGAGTACATTATCGTGGCCTTGGTAATTTTTATGGATGAATATTTCAATGTCAATAAGAAATAAGAATTTGTTATAAATCACATTGTGGTTGTTTTATAGAGAATATAAATACTTTTAATGATCTACTGTTTAAAAGGGATGTTACAGATAATCGCATTATGTTGTAAGGATTCTCAAAGAGTGTTATTTTAAAAACTAATGACTCATAATGTGGACTAAAATTGAATTACATTTCAGTTCGTAGATATTTTTATGGAATTATATTTGATTAGTTGTGTATATTGGACATTTAACTAAAGTAAAATAATCATAAAATTATCAATACAAATATTTCATTATCATGGAATCAATGAGATAATGGATCTAATATAATTAAATTTGATAATATGGAAATGGATAATAATACATAAGATAAAGATCCAAAATCATAGACCTTAGAGTATAATATTTAGTAAGGAAACCATGTCTTAGTTCAGGATAACCATGCCATGGTTTTTAAGATATCAGTGAAGTTTGAAAAATTCTGTCCCATTCAATTTTGGAAACATTAAAGATAATATTGGGATAAATGATTCGATTAAATTAAATTTTATTTCATCCTTTAATGGGTATGAGCAATGTAACATTATAAGGAAAATTTATAATATTACAAAATATATTTTTTAAATTGTATAGCATTGAAGAATAAATATAGAATACGTAATAATAAAAATATTTGACATAGAAAAGAGAGATATACATATATAAGGAATAGAGAATTGCGATAAAAAAAAGTGATTTATGTAACATTCCAGGACATATGATTTGTTTCTATTTAAATAAATTTGATTTATTTTACATATTTCTTCACATACAACACCAGGTTTAATTGAAACACAATATACTATTGAATTATTATTTAATATGATAGTTATCTGTTAGTCACCAGATGGTAATGTATGAATATAACTAAATAATTTTATTAAATGTATTTATTTACATATTTGTATAATTAATTAATTGTTTATCAATTGATAAAATCATTTTAAATCCATTGAAAATTATAAAAAACAATTTTTACACACTCTATGTGTTTTTAACATTGTAAATTAAATTAATCAATAATTAGGAATGATTTTAAATAATTTTTATAATATATATTAATAAAAAAATTAAACATTTTTCTAATG
The DNA here is from genome assembly GCA_963277665.1 of Viscum album. NCBI lineage: Eukaryota > Viridiplantae > Streptophyta > Magnoliopsida > Santalales > Viscaceae > Viscum > Viscum album. The sequence goes on along the minus strand of OY728133.1, from coordinate 1,410,622,345 downwards.
GTTTTTTCTAGGAATAATATAGGAATAAATCTATATTTATGCATAAAAATAGTTTTATCTAAAAATGGTTTACATTGTATTTGGTACAATTATTTTATAATATATTTATATGACTTATAAAAATTTATTCCAAAAAAATGATTTCGTATTTAAAACCAAGAGGTTTTAATTTGATATTTATTCCCCTTTTTCTATTATGAATAGTAACTATAGTAAATATTTTTCACCTCAGTAAGGGTATATCGGTTGATTACGGTTAAAACAATGTGACAAGTCTTGATAAATCTATATAACACATAGATTATTTATATTTCATGAGTTTAGTTAAAAAATAAAATTATAATATTCAATGATATAGTGAATTGGTGTCATTTTTTTGATAATAACCTTAATATTATTTTATGTAAGGATTAAATTCAAAATTCCACTGGAATTATTTTAATATCTATAATAAATATCATACGAAAAAAAGAGTTTATGTTAAATTATAAATGGTAATTTGTAATATTAATTATTTTATTTTATCACGGTAATTTCATTAAGTGATAGGATAATTACCTTAAATGCTTTCATAGTAGTAACACATTACTTGTTCAAGTAAAAAAAATTAAATAAGTGATTTTAAAACTATTTAAAATAATATAATTTTGATAAATTATTGAGTTATATGAACATTTAAGATAAGTAAAAAATAAAATTCACATTATAATCTTTTTATTCATATTCCATTTCACTATTATTGTCTTTAAATTCAATCTATGTGAATACTCCTAAAAAAGAATTTAATTGTACCTTATACTAAATAAATTTTTTTACATGAATTAAAATTACTTAAAATTATACCTAATAAAGTGGAGCATTATATAATCAATAAGGTAAAAAAATTTCACCCTATGGGACAATTTTTATTTTACAGTAACATTATTGAAATTAAAGAGTAAAAATCAGTGATAATGCAGTAAGTTTCAAAATGGTTAATAATGTCTTAAAAATAAGAGATAAGAGTTAAAATATCACATAAACTTGTGTAAATATTATTTTAATAGATTATGTATGAATATATTCGTTATATATTGTAAATATATCAATTGAGGGCCACTTGAAAATGAAAATCAATTTAAATTTATTTAATACTTTGAATATTTTCATGGGTGCCTCTTTCCCCACTTATAAAATGGAACCTCCATTAATCATTTATTCATAAGGTTTGAGCATTATAACTTTTAAAATAACTTAGATAATACTATATTATATTTTTAACCACATACAATATATTTTTTTCAGTATAAAATACAATAATTTCAAGGACTAATGCGTGATCTAAAGGATTTTCCTCAATGAGGAGGTATGACTATTAACCAAATAAATTCAATTTTATTTATTCTAATATTTACTATAAATATATGGTATCCAATTTAAAATAGTTACTTTATTATATTAAGTATATTTAATTCCTATTATGATTTTTTAAAATCCATTATTCACCTCATTTCCATCCTATGGGAAAAGAAAACATCACTTATGCGTACATGTACATTGCCACCTCCTCAAAGTGATGTATTTTTTTCATCAACAATTCAAATTGATTTTTATAATGATATTTTAACTTAAAATATATTATATTTATGTCATTAATATAGTTAAATAAATGTTACTTTTTATATAATTTTCTTTTATTACACCCAGTAACAACTAGACACATCACTCATGTGTACGTACATGCTATCGTCTCCACAAAGTTATATAATCCATTCTTTATCACCACATTATATGAATTTATATAAAAAAATATATAGTGATTAAATATTAAAATTAGAAAATTATTAGTATTTCTGATATGATGAAGCCATAATAAAAGGAAAAATATTGAGGCTATTGAACCAAAAGAAACATGAAAAATGAAGTAGTTATCGCTCAAAATAGAAATTATAGTAAGGAATTATTTATAAATAGGTGATAATATGCTATAAGTTAATTATATATCATATGATATATATGAAAATGGTTTTGAAATATATTTATGATAACTCAATATTTATTGTACAATATTTAAAAATATGAAGGAATAAATACAAGACTTGAGGTGAGAGGTTTATTTTATAATATCATTTATTTTCTAGAAAATCTATGCTAAATTTATAAGGAGAGAAATTTGATGGATCGCATCCTATAAAATTTTATTTGTGCTATTATTTTTAACTCCTATAATTTTAATGTATTAATCCCATTTTCTCTCTTTGATTTCAAAAATTTTGAGAATGTATTTTAAAAAAATTCAACCTTATTTCCACATTTATCAATGATGTTTTTCATTAATGAATATACACTTAAAATATTTTTATAGTATTTATTAACTATAATTGAAATGATTTTAAAATTCCATATTCACTATATTTTAATTTATTTTTAATTGTTTAAAAAATTATATTTTTAATGAAAGGATATTTAGGATAATTCATCTTTCACTCTTTTCAAAGATGTGAAAGAAATGTTTTCTCTTATTGTAGTGGTGTGAATAGATTTTAGAAATATGAAGAATGTTATTTTTCAATGAGGATTATATTCTGTGCTTCCATGGAGTTTTTCCCAAGAAAATTATTTTCTTAATATTGTAGTAATTTTATTTTAAATGTTATAAAAATAAAATGAATTTTTTTTCATGTTTTCAAAGAATGGTTTAAATTTAACTTATATGTATTTTTTATCTATGGGAACATACTTGAATAATTTTAATGTTTCATTGGGGATATGATCTTCTGATTCCATCCACTTTTTTAGATGACTTATAATGATGATTCTATGAAACTCTTTAATTTACCTTGTGTTCATTATGTTTTGATAGGATCTTTATGAAATCCATTACCTTTCCACGGGTTATGATATATTGAAATGATGAATAGTTTATGATATTGTGTAAGGAATATGATTTGTTTCATTTTATGATATGTGGGTTTTTATATCCATGTAATTCTCTGGATAAGGACTTATTTCTCATGATATAATTATGGAAAATGAGATGATGGGATTAATTATCTGTAGGAAATAGGTAAGGATGCCTGATTCATTTTGATATGTGAATCAAGTGGGGATGTTTGGTCCACCATGATATATGATATTGGTGGGAATTCATGATACTCTATGATATGATGGTCTCAATATTTATCCTTAATGTATGATATGGTTTCAATACCTATGATGGGTCAACCCACTTATGACATGTTTATATACATAAGATTTGAACTCAGGGCTTATGATTGATTATTGATGATTCCTCAATATTTTATAATTATAATGTTTTTCTATGAGTAATGATTATTATCTATGAATTTTTGGGTATGATTTTATATTTATAATCACATTTTATTATACCCTAATGATTATGATATCATTTGTAGCACCACCAGTTTTAGTTACATTCCCATTAATTTATATATTTTAAGTATATATAATTTACAAGTAATCATACTATTGGTTTAAAGGTGTTTTATAAAATATTTTAGGATTTAATAGGGGTAAATTGTTTAAGAATAGATAGTAAAAACCTTGAAACAACTCTGGAAAACTGTGCAACTGAAATAATGGGCAATGGGTAGGTGCATGGTTAGAGAAAAGATTTGGAAAAACACTGTTGTTTCCAAGGAGAAAAAAATAAAATAACGGATATTGTGGGATATCATGGTTGGTACATTGTTTTCAAAACCATTTTATCCAACCTTGTGAGTTATGGTTTGAGGTAGTGGATAGTGCTTGGTTATCGCAAGGGTTTCCAGACCATATTACCTAACTATGCACCGTGAAAAATTGGATCATAAAATTTTGGTTGAAATCCAAATTACCTCACAAAACACTTGTTTTACCCAAAACAATCCATAACAAGAATTAATTTTTCTCTCAATGCTGGGGAGATAATTATTTTTTTATTAAAGAGTGATTCAAAGGGTAATTAAAGTTCATTAGAGGCCCATATTCATCAGTAAGTTCTTTTTAGCCATTTTTTTCCTTAGATATATTATGTTTCCTTCTATTGGATTATTATATCTAATCTATCGTGGACAGATCTATGTTGTGAGATGTCTGTCATAATGAGATATTATTTTTTTTATTGAAGGGATTTAGATCTAGTGTCAAATTTTGGAGTTTCAAGTTGGGGTTTTTGAAGTTGTTGTTTCATTATTCATTTTTGCCTATGTATGAGTGGTAGTTGGATTATTTATCAACCCCTACTGATTAGAACATGAAGGCATACTATCAAAATTTATTTAATTGATTTAAATTGTTGTGAAAAACCTTGTTCAATTTTATAGAAACCTAATTAGTTTTGTTTTCATTGAAAGTGGGGTTTTTGTCAAAAATAAATTTCATTTGTTATTTCAAAATCGTGGTATTAAAAATGGTTTGGTTTTAATTCGTGGAAAATGTTTATATAATTTTTTTCTATAAAATTAATTATTTTTAAATGAATTATCTTGGGTTATGTAATATATGGTTTGTGTGAGTTCATTTTCATTAGACATGAACCTAGGGATGGGTCATGTTATACTGGGGAACCTGTTATTAGATACCATGTGATAACATAGTGGAGTAAAAAGATATAACTCAAGAGTATGAGACTATCACCAGAGAATTCATGTGTGGATGTGTGGAGTGGGTATGCCAAATGGATTTGAGAAATGTTCCTAATGGATTGTTTGATTTCATTCTATGGAAACTATTTTGGTCTAGAAAACTATTTACAGAATTGATAAAAAATACTTTAAATTATTTAAAAATACTTTATTTAAATATTATATTTTAGTGGTGTGGGTTGGAATGTCTTTGGGTGAATCAAAATAATTTTTATACTCATTCCCATTTTGGGAACTTTGATGGGTTCGTAGATATAATCCATCAATACCCCAGTATAGTCTAGGAATCTATTTTCCTTAGTGATGCATTATGATACCATGAGAATGGATTGTTGAGTTGAAGCACAGAATATTTTGGGAGTTGATGAGTTAGTATATTTATGTTAATTGAGTTTTTTTTTGTTTTTCCCTCTTTTTACTCTTATATGGTCAATATTGTGGAAATACTTGAATTTTATTTTTCAACATACTCTTGAATCAAGTTGTGTTTTTTCCTTTTCTTCAATGGTTCGGTTTTTTATATTAAATGGAAAATAAATCTTCCAAATTTTTACAGGGCCCTTGGATTTTATTTTTAGTCTTTCGTGTCTTAGGGATGTAATCTACAACCTAGTAAGACACACCCACCTATTCCCAAGATAATTGGGCATGGAAGGATGTTTCAAATGGCATTGTCTTGTTCATTCCTAGAGTTAGAAAATAATTCAGGTTTTGTCATTGAGTTAGGTTGTTAAAAAAAAGATAGGATCATTGAAACTTGAAATATGGATCACCAATATTTGTATATAACCTATTTATGATGACTTCATGTTGATTTTGGGTACATGAGTATTTTGAAGCATTCTTATGGGTTTTTGACACATAATCATGTATTCTTCAATTGAGAATATAATGACATGCATTTATAGTAATGAATTTAAACCTAGAGTTCATATTTAATATTTATTCCAGATTTATGATTTTATAAAATGTTCTTAATTTTTAAAACAGTTGATTTTTTTTGATTTTCAAATGGTAAGGACAAATTTAAAAAATGTTTTAAAGTGGAAATTATTAAATTTTTGAAAGTCTGTTGTGATATGCATGATGTGGTAAATTTCAAATTTCTATGAATTTTGTTTCTAAAGAGTGATACTAAATGTAGTTTTCTTTGGATTATATAAAATGGAACCCATTAGGTGTAAAATAAACCAACCAAAACATGAAGATAAGAATTTGGTTTCACCTGATGCACAGGTGAACATGTAGTTGGTCCAATGTATTTTCTATGATTTTTATTTCATGTAATGATGAAATAGAAAATATGATCCTAGGTAGGGGGATCAATCATTTTAGTTCCAAAATAAGAATACAACTATCATTTGAGGATATAAAGAGATAGAAAAGGAAGTGGTGTGGCTAAATAAGATGATTCAATTCATTAATTTCCATAGAACACCAATTGAGTTGAAGGTAGATATATGATTTTATATGAAGTAAAGTCTAGAATTCTAGTGGAAGGATTGATAAATTCATACTAAATTGGACCAAGGCACTTCATGTGAGTATTTTGAAGAATTGGATAAAAATAAATTATCTTCAATTGTTTAGATTTCTATAACAACATACTTATTCATATTGAAGTATTATAATCTATTGGTAATAGAGTATTCAACTAAATTTATTTTTTTAGTTCACTTTGCATCTTATGTTTATGGAAGTCCATCATTGAAGGAAGACATGCTTGGATCGATGTTGAGGAAAAAAACTACTCAAATATTTTCAGTATTTTTATAACAGATTATACAAGGTTGGTCAATAGAGCTACTTTTGTAGAAAGAAATATCATGCAAAACATGGTGGGTGGGTGTATGTTTATTCTTGTGGATACTTGTGGGAACTTCAATACTTGAAAAAAGATGAGTAAGGAAACCTATTCTCAAGGAGGTATCGTATCTCAAAATCAAACTATAGGATCAGTCAACTTGACTAATTGAAAAAACTCTTATGATTAGATGCATTTATTGTGGTTATTTTATGCATATGAATCCAGATTGTACAACACCACCTAGATAATGTCACAATTGTAACCAGATAGGGAATATTTAGTGATATTGTCAAAGTACACCAATGTCAGATGTTTGGGACACATCTCATGATTCCAAGCCATCATATTATTTGATGATAAAAGTGAAGTTGAAAAGTTATCATTAGTAAAACTAAGAAATTTAGGGTGATTTGGAGAATACCTGGACTCCTCAACTAGGGTAATCTTAGAAGGGTAGTTAAGGGAAAAGCGTAGTGAGTAAGAAATTTTACGGAGCTAAGAAAATGATTATCGATGACCATTTTAGACCATTAATGTTGAGAGGTATGACTCTTTTTAATTCTAAAATTATGAAATAATTGATTGATATGGTTTCATGCAATTCATTAATTTCTTCTAATGATGTTGAAATTTTGGGTTTTTTGGTAATATGATGCCCTCTATTTTTATACATCAAACTGTACTTAGAAAAAGAGAATATCATGAAATTATATGTAAATAATATTTTTTAACAATCGATGGGGATGAATAGATTTGGTATTTATATGTCTTTAATATTGGTGTTTATGAATTAATTGTGGAAATAGAATTTTTGATAATGATCAAATCCCACATTGACTATAATACATGAAGTGTTAGTCTTACAGAGGATAATGGAATAAGCCATATCATGATAGAATATCATAATTTATAGGAAAGTGGAACAAGATTTTTATTACTAGCAGTTATAAATATCTTGTTCTTGTTGGAATATTTGACCTTTTCATCTATAGATTAGATCCATAATATTGGTTTTCTAATAGTTTTTTATCAGTTTCCTGACGTTTTTTCTGATAAATTCTATGGGTTTCCAACCACAAGAGAATATGTGTTTAAAATTGGTCTCATAGCAGAGAAGATTACTATCCCACAACCTTCTTATTGATTGTAACTAACAGAAATAAGAAAATTTAATGTCAGGTTGTAATAGTTATAAGGAAAAGGGTTTTTTTATCCCACTACAAATCCATGGGTACTACCTATCTCTGTTTCTAAACAAAGAGGATGGAAATATAAGGCTTTGTGTTTATTATCATAAGATTAGTAAAGTTATGATAGAGAATCAATATCCTCCTCCATGTATTGATGAGATTTTTGGTAAATAGAGTGGATCCTAATGGTTATCTTTAAAAGAATTGTGTTTGGGGTATAAAAAATTATGGGTTTAAAAGAATAATATATTGAATAAAAATTTCCGAAATAGATATAGGTATTACGAGTATAAGGTTATAATTTTTTTCTATACGAATTCAATAACTATATTTAGGTAATAAATGAATCATATATTTCAAAAATATGTAGATTCTATTATGGTGGTGTTTATGGATGATATATGGGTGTATTTTAGGTTAAGGGATAAGCATGAGGAACATTTGGTGATAATATTGGGTATCTTGTGAGACTATCTTCTGTATGGAAAAACATTAGGTTGTGATTTTTGGATAAAAGTCGTATGCTTACTTGGACATGTAATCAATGAAAGTGGTGTTTCTATGCATACTTAAAAAAATAAGGGATTACATATCTTCGAAACAACTAAATAATATCATTGAGATATATATCTAACATGGAATCATTGTTTATGAAAAACATTTTTCCTCACATTTCCTGACTATCATAACTAATAATTATTTTGACAATGAAAAATGCTCCATTTCAATAGAATGATGAAGGCCAAAAGCCTTTTGAATAGATTAATGTTTCCCTTACATTAGAACTGGTCTAGATATTTCTAGAACATGGTCAATGGTATGAGGTGTGTTTCTAGATTTTGGGATCTGGATTGGGGTGTATTGTCATATAGGGAGATAATGTTGTAGCTTATGTCTTAGGATAGTTACCATTTTATGAGATGAACTACCCAACAAGAGATTTTGAATAAACTATTATGGTCCATGATTGGAAGGCTTGGCATTATTACCAATTTGGTGAGAGATTTATGGTTTTGATAGATCATAAGAGCTTGAAGCATATTTTCTCATAATGAGATTTAATTTTGAGATAGATAATATGGATGTATTATATTAAAATGTTTGAATTTGAATTGATGTATAAAAATGGTAAAGGAGATTTAAAGGCGTTTTTATTAAACAAAAATCCACATAGTAATTTGGAAAAATAGGCTTTAGATCAATAGAATCTAATTTCAGTGATATGTGACAGGCACCTGGTTTGTAAATAATGAGGCAATGTTGCAGTTTTATTTTTGGTTTCTTTTGATCCAAACTTGGTTGAGCTGTTTAATGAGTCATAAAAGTCAGATTCCCAATGTGTTTCTATAAGTTCAATTCTTAATGGTGAGGTGACCATTTAGGAATGAAATCATGATATTATATTAGTGTTCTGTTTTCAAGATCGGATGGTTGTACCTTTGTCTTGTTTGAACAAAACTTCTTCATTTTTAAGTACTATTCGAGATGGGCTATTCATACTAAAAAAATGAGGTATAAGGCACTAAATGAAATTTGTGGTCTAAGATGAGAAAAAGAGGATGATATTGTTTTTTTGATGACACACATATCTATAGGTGAATGTAGATCACCAATAGCTAGTAGGTATATTGTGGTATTTATCAACTACCATTTTCAATTGGGAGAAGATAACTATGTATTTTGTAATAGGACTCTAATGGAAGGTACAAAAACACGATTCCATATGAGTGATAATGGATTGACTCAAAAATTCAGCCCATTTTCTCCCTATTCGTTAATAAAATACGGTGGAAGACCTTTCGTAAATATATATTCCAGAAGTGGTAAAATGATATGGAAAACTAGTATTAATAGTATTATACTGAGATTAAAGGTTTATATCTCATTTTTTGGAAATGAATACACTAATCCCTTGAGACTCAGTTAACTATGTGAATGATGTATCTTCCTCGAATGGATTGAAAATATGAGAGGATGGTCCATGCATTGGAAGACATGCTTATGGCTTGAGTAAGGGATTTTTTTCTCTTGAGAGGATCACATACTATTAGTGGAGTGATCTTATGAAAATAGTTATAAGGCCTCAATACATATGGATTAATTTGAAGTATTTCATGGGTGTCCTTATCATTCTATAATTTATTAGTTAAAAATATATGAGACTTTACTATTACAAAACATTGGTTAAATAGTGACAGAATTTTTCAACACTAGATATAATCGATGATAAATGTTGTCTTTATTAGTGCTAAAGAAAGAGATGATAAATTCAACCCTTTATGAGTACATTACTTTTAGTGCTGATAAAGGGTACCCTTTATTACTATTATATTTTTAGCACACATATTGGAATCCTTTATCTGTTCTTTTTTAGCATTGATAAAGGTCTGAATAAATAAAATTAAATAATTAAATTCATAAAATATAAAAATGATTTTATTAAAAAAATATTACTAATTTTTTTTAAATAAATAATTATTAAAAAAGGAATAAATTAATTATTCTATATATAAATTATAAACACTAATAAATAATATGTATTAATTATATATATATTTTCAAAATTAAAATTAAACAAAGTAAAAAAAAAATTAATTAAATTGAGAAAAATATTAAATATTTTATTAACTGGATGATTTTTGATAATGCTAATGAATAGTATATATTAAATATATTGTTATATATTAATGCATATAAATATTATTTATATAATAAAAAACATTATATATGATTTACATTATATAGTACATTATTTAGGGAATAACAGTTTATAATTAAAAATTAATATGAATTGAAAATACTTACTAATTGTATCATGTAAGGGACATAATTGAATGTCATTTTATTTTTCAATTTAAAATATATATGAAACGTATTATATTGATTCCATGTATATGTAATTAAATCATCATACAAATATATACACACACAAAAATATATCTTTTGGAATTTAATCATTTTATATTATTTATTATATATATGATTATTTAATGTGTTTTAATATTTTCAATATGTATTCACATTTATTTAAATATATATTCCTTTTAAATAATTGATATTAATTAAACTCATCCAATTTGTCAATATTGTACTTATTTTTAATTAATCAATTTTTTTTCATTATTAACATGCATTAACTTAAGATAAAATAATCATTAATAATGTTTAAAATGCATTTGCAAAAAAGTAAATACAAATAAATATATTTATAAATGTATATTTATTTTTTTATACATTAATAATTATAAATAAATAAATAATATTTTTTATAAAAGTATTTATATAATTATAAATATATAATTATAAAATTATAATAAATTTATTCAAAAAATGTTTACATTTACTATGTTTATGTATATTTAATGTTATAAATATTATTTTTTAAAATTATTTATATGATAATAAATAAATAATTATATATTCAAAAAATTATAAAATTATTATTTTATAAAAAAGTATTATTATATGTATTATAATTATATATAATAATAATAAAATTTTAAAGTATTATTTTAAAAGTACGATAAGTATTAATTATCTTGTTTTTAGCACTGAAAAACATTGAAGTTTATTAGTTCTAAACAAAGCGCTGATAAAATAAATCTTTGTTAGTGCTAAAAAAATCACTAATAGAGATTCATTTTATTAGTAGTTATAAATTTAGCAAAGATAAAAGTGCCCTGATCTATTTTAAGAACCCATTATTACAAACCAGTTCACGATATCCCAATCTCTCAACATAAGAGACATGCTGCTGGTGCTCCCTGTTTTCGAATCCCATCTCGAATCGAGGCTCATGCCATGGATCTAACTATTCAAAGGCTTGAATCCAAGTCTCGAGCGATTCAAGGGTTGAACACAAAAATGGCGCCAACAAAATCAAGGTTTTTCGATATCTCTAATTTACCTTGTTTATCCACTGATACTATCTTCCAACATCCATGTATGAAATCATGTTTAGTTGCACTATCCTATAATAAAACAACCCAAATTTCATTTTTTATATATATTGAGGTATCATATTCCCGGATATCATATAGGTCTCCTTGGGACAACATTGGAACTATGCAAGTTGAAATATATGAAACCCTATATTGGGACATGTTGTTATAAGTTATAATAGGTTCCCAATAAATATATTTCATGACATCTACCACTTATCAATCATAAAATTTTAAAAAATTCAACCATATATCGGTCATGATTTTCATTGGTTTAGAAAATGACATTGCTAATCACCTGGATGATGAAATATCTCACATCATTTGGGACTTTTATTATGACATGCAGTAATTCAAATTGAGTGGGTAGAGTGAGGATGAACTAAAATATAGAGTCATCCCCTTCTATATGAAAAAAAATTCTAGAGGTTTTTTCCAAAAAATGAATGATGAAATATCTAACACATGGGGACAACTATTTGATGATTTGTTTTAGGAAAATATTTTGAAGTATAATTAGCACTAAAATATGGTGTAAAATTAATGGATTTATTTATGAGTACTATTAACTATTTCATGATTCTTAGGATAGATTTAAGGGTCACTTATGAAATGTTACAATTAAATTATTATGATAAAACATTAAAATTAGATGTGGAAAAAATTATATATGTTTGAATTGTTATCTTATTTATTTAATTATTTCTTGAAAAAAATATAATGTTTTTAGTTTTTATTTATGAAATATTTCAATGTGAATTTAAATGATACGAACTAATTGCTCTAAAATTAAGAATCAAAGATGTTTAAGGTTCTATAATCCTTTGAATATGTTATACAAGAAAAAATGAATTTGTTAGAAAATATAATTGATATTTTGATTTTGTTTGTCGAAATTTAATATTAAAATAAACAATTGGAATGAGTCATTTTCTAGGAAAAACATCAGCATCATAGTGTTTTGAGAAAAAAAATATTGTTTCTTTAAATTGTGCAGAAGAAGATTACATTGTTGATATAATTTATTGTTCTCAATCCTTTCAGATTGATAAAATTTGTTCTAAAATTGATATTTTTTTGAAAATTAATTTATTATAGAGAAATGTTTTCTATTATTTAAATATTAATGAATTTTATAAATCATTTAAGTATAAATATTATAGAACTATATTTAATTAATTTTGATAAAATGAATTATTAAAATTTATTGACGCAAATTTAATAAATATGTTTTAATAGAATCTAATTTTTTTGAATTAAAAATAATTTCTTATGGATAAAATCATAAAACCTTTATAATAACACTTCAACTCAACTTTAGTAATTTTAATTTAATAATTTAATGGAACTATATGTTCACTATGGATTCTTAATTCTATTAAAATTTATGGTTTAAAAATATAAACATAAACCAATTTTTATGTTCTTATTGTGGTAATATGATTCCCCATAGCTGTGACCATCTCAATTAAATGACATAATAATAAATTTCATTACAATACATTACCATGACCAATTATGTTAAGAGTTTTAGAGAATTAGGAAAAAATTAAATAATAAACTTATGAATTTTTTATATAATAGACCTTTTATGGACCAAAATATGCAAAAACATGCTCTATAAGAAGCCTTAATTATTCTTCTTCAGATCATGCTCGTCCAGTAACATTATTCTTATACAAATCATGCTAATTATTCAATGATTTGATCCATTTATAATCCTTTTCAGGCTCTCCTAATGATTTGGGATCTACATGGGAAAAATGATGTTTTTTAGAGTCATACTAAATTGAGAAATCTCTAAAACATTATGATAAACAATGAATTTTTATTCATTTATTTCATCCTTCCCTATACTTATTGTCGTTGATAAAAATATAGCTATCTTTGAAAGGATAATCCACCGATTAATACTTCTTAAAAATAACTTCATTTCTTTTATCACACATCTAAAAAACATTATTTATGTTTTAGCTTAATACATAAAAAATAGATCCTTATTTAAAATTTTATTTTTGGTTCTACACATTGGAATCCTTAATTAGCATCGATGTATTTCATAAAAATGGGAGACATTCACCTTTGATATAGAATATCTTATGTCTTTTTATTAATTTATTGTACCAAATGAATATTTTATAAACAAAATATGATATCATTACTTTCTATAGGATGATTAAATCTTTAATTCAATTTATATTATTTTCTTCTCATCATCTTCACTCATTTATTGATTGTTTAGTTGGATATATTGGCTGTTTTTATCACCATTTTTTCTTTACTATCGGTATATCCTAGTGGTCAAAAATGTTTTCATAGTAAAATAATTATCCATATAATTAATGTATTATTTCAAAAAAATCAATATTACCTGTATAATAATTGTTTTATTGTACAAGTGGATTGATTTATTTGAGTTGGTGTGGTTTGTTCTAAGCTTCTCATGCTCATGAGTGATTGGACTTCTAGAGTAAAGATAAAATAATGAAAAAAGGAAATGTGTAAATAATGCATACAACCATCAAGAAAAGGTGAATTACTACCACTTTATTAATTAAAATTTATATCAATTTATCGTCAATTTTCAAGTTAATTTCCCAATCAATTTTTATATAATACTCATTTAGTTTTTTTATAGAAATTTTTGGAAGTTGAATTTTTCTTTTAACAATCTAAAATAAGCCAAATAAGAGATAAAGTGACTATTTCTTCCAATGATAACACATTTTCCATTTTCATTTCCTTTCATTATTGATTTACAAACACTGAATACTGATTCTATGTTATTATCTATAAAACGATTCATGTTATTAAAATCCTCTTCTCTTATAACAGTTAACCAATAGAAATTTTTTTAGCTAAGAACATCAAGGAAATATGTAGTGTTGGATGTTAGAAATATAATGACAATATAAACATTGTAACATTGATAGTTAGGATTTTTTGGAGACTTTAGGATGTGTAGAAATCAACCATAATTAAATCTGACACATGGTGTGATCGGTATGATTCCAAGTGATTCTTTTTTATTTAAAAATGAAATTAATTTTAATAAAAAATTAAAATTACATACTTAAAAATAAGAAACAATATTATGATTGTTTTAATACTTTTGGTAAATTATACATTTGTAATTTTAGATGTGTATGAATCAATCAAACCTCAATTCGATGAATGTTGTTACCAATATGACTCAACGTTTTTGTTATCATTTTAAAAATGATAGTTCAGTTAAAAATATTTCACTCCCAAAAAATACAAAAATGGATTTATATTTTCATGATAATTTTGTTTATCTATTCATAAGTCATTTGGGAAATGTAGAAATTAGACTCATGTAAAACTGATACATGATGTGGTTAGTATAGGTCAAAGTGCATGTTTTCAATTTAAAATGTCATTTTAGTAAAAAAATGATATAATTAAAATCGAGAAAAAACATTGATTTGTTTGATAATTTAGGAAAATGATTCATAACTTTTTTGGGACGTGTATAAATGATATTTCCTTTAAACTCAGACATAGTGTGACCAGTCTGACTTAGAGTATATGTATTTATTTAAAAATGACATCAATTTTAATAAAAAGGACAATTGGAATAATAAAAATTATAAAACTCATTCATATTATTTTGATAATTTATTAAAGCAATCCATACATCATTTGAGATGTGAATGAATCAACTGTACCTCAGTCTGATGAATGAAAATATTGGTATGACACCAGGTGTATATTTAATTTAAAAATGACATCATGTTTAATAAAAAGTACAATTGACCAAATCAAACTAATAAAATTCATTCATATTGTTATGATACAATAGTGAGATTAGCTATAAGTCTTTTTTTTACATTTAGGATTCATCCGAACCTTAATCCAATACATGATATGCTTGATATGACTCAATGTATCCATTATGAGTTTAAAATCGACAGTTTAGTTCAAAAAATTTCACACACTCAAAAAATGAGAAAACATGCTAATATGTTCATGAAAATTTATGAAATTGAAATATATGTCATTTATTATGTGTAGGAATTATTCACACATTGAACTGATACATGATGCTATCAATATGATTCAAAGTGCATGTTTCCATTTTAAAATTACATTTTAGAAAAAAAGAAAACAGACATACTCAAAACTGAGTAAACACATTAAGATTGTTTGGATAATTTATGAAAAGAAATTGACAATCCATTTGATATATGTAATAATTATCATCAGAAAAATATTCCACATGGTGTGACCGGTATGACTCAAAGTGTATCTTTTATTTAAAATTTTCATCAATTTTAGTAAAAAGGATAACTCACCTAATCAAAACTGAGAAAACACATTTATATTGTTTTGATACATTAGTTCAATGATCTATAATTAATTTGTGTCATATAAAAATTATCAAAACCACAATTTGGTAAATGATGTGTCAGGTATTACTCAATGTGTCTATTATCAATTTAGAATGAACATTTTAGTTGAGAAAGTGTCACTCACTAAAAACTATGAAATAAAATTTGAACTATATTTATATTTTAGAAAAATGACTGATAATCCATTTTTTATATGTATGATTCATTATCACACAAAATAGACCAAAGATATGACCAGTATGATCGAAAGTGGATTTTTAATGATCAAAATGGAATTTTAGAAAAAAATAGAGGCGAGAAACTCAAAACCGAGAAAACACATTTGGATTGTTTTAATACATTATGAAAACAAACCATAAGTAATTTGTGATGTGCAAGAATCACACATACCTCAATGTTATATATGGTGTGGCCATTATGACTCGAGGTTCATCTATCAATATAAAATAATAGTTTCAGTTTAAAACTCACATAAAATCACCAAAACCAAGAAAATGAGCCTATATTGATTTCTCTTCATTTATATTCTATATATATAAATTATTTTTATGAATTTATGGTGTTTTTGGTGATGTGGTGTGATACAATAGCACATTTTAGTATTCCCCTTTATCATTACCTTTTTAGTATTGATAAAAGACTCAGGATTTTAATCTATCCCTAGTAGTCAGCACTTCTCTTTCCTGATAAATATGATTTTCAGCACTATTAAAGTCCTATTTTATAGTATTCATTCACTGTTTCGACCAATAATAGTGTAATATAGAATAAAAAAGATATAGTTGTTTATGAAAAGTATAAAGACACCATAGAGTCATCATAATTCATATTCAGATCATCATTGATCAATTTTTGTTGTTTGAGGTGCGTGATCATTTATTCATGGGAATATATCTTGTGTTTGGGAATCATAGTTCTGGTAAGTAGGAAATGCTATATCCTTGATACATAAACCCTTTTTTATATACTTGAAATATTTGGTGAGGTGTAATATCGGTTGGCTATGCCAACATGGTTTGGATTAGGGTATAATGTGTTCCATGTATCTCAAGTGGAGTAGAATCATCCTAAACCTAACCATGTGATATGATGGTTTCCCATTGACCTAGAGCTAGATACTTCATTTGTTTATTTTTCTGTATGGATTGAGAATAGAGAAAGAAAATTATTTCTTGGTAAAACAATAAATATAGTGATATTTTTATGAAAAAAATGGTTTAATTCAACAAGAAACATGTCATCATGAGAACGAGTTGGTATAGCAATGGACCAAACTCTTTTAAACCAATGGTGGATTTCTACATTCAAGGGATAGAAACACCAATGATTGGGAGAATTTAGACCCCTCTTTTTTAGGTACTTAACCAATTATTAATTTTTAATTATATATAATACATTATCTAAGATTCAAGAAGTTCAAGGGTGTTTTGGCATACTTTGGAGGGTATTTTAGGGAAGCATGATTTGATAATGGTTATTATAAAGAATTAAATACATACAAGAAACCATGTAAAATAAGTAATAGTTAATATCTAGGTGCATAGTTAGGTGGATGGTTTTTACAAATCATGTGGTTACTGAAGAGAAACCATGAAATAATTTATAGTGGGGAACAAAACTATTTTTACATGGTATTCTAAGCCATATGATCCAACCATGTGAGGTGTGGTTTGAGATAGTGGGTCATGACTGGTTAGCGCAAGAATTTTCTAACATTTCACCCTAACTATGCACCATAAAAAATTAGATCAAAAAAATTGTAGATCTAATCATATTTACCTCATAAAAAACTCATTTTCCCTCTAAATAAAATTAACATGATTTTTTTTTCCTCACAAGGATGTGGAGAAAATTATTTTTGATTAGGGAGTGATTTTAAGGTAAATCAATGTGAGTTGGAGGCCAATATTCATTAGTAAGTGCTCATTACTCTATGTTTTCTATAGATATCTTCTTATTACCTATATTTTAACCTTATATATAATCCATTTGGGACAAATATATATTTTTAAATCTTAATCATGATGACATATAATTTTTCTGACTAAAATTATCATGGTCTAATAAGGGATTTAGGAGTTTCAATCCTAGTTTTTGAAGTTGTTGTGTCATTTTTCATTTTATTCATATGTTTGGAATGTAGATGGTTTATCTTTTGACATCGATTGATTAGAACATGAAGTATTGAATTAAAATTTATTGAATTTTAGGTATTTTTTCTATAAACATTTGGGTTATTTTATGGAAACATATCTTGTTTTATTTTCTATAAAATGGTGCAGATTTTTTGGTTTTGTAGAAAGTAATTTTTCATCAGGATTTAAAAATGATGGCTTTAAAATTATGATATGGTTTTAATTAATTTAAGGTTTTTATAGAATTTTTTTCAATAAAATAATTTTTTATTGAAATTTATTATCAATATTTTTGGAATACAAGGTTGGTGTGAGTTTATTTTCATTATATTTGACCCTGTGGAAGGGGCATGTTCCATTGGGGAACTAGGTAATAGTTACTTAGTGATGACTGGATTGATAGGTGAGAGACCACTCTTGATTTTAAAACTATCTTCTAGGAATTATTGAGTGTATTTTTGGAGTGGGTTTTCCAAATATATTTGAGAAATGGTTTTAATGAATTTTTTGATTACTTTCAATCAAAATTACTATGGTCTGGAAATATATTTTTAGATTTGATAAAATCTACTTGAATTATTTTCAACTATTTCACATAAGTGTGATAACATGTTCTATCTTAGTAGAATGGGTTGGGAATTCATTGGGAATATCAAATTGAGTTTTATAATCAGTCCCTTCTTGGGCACTTCGGTGCATCTGCAGATGTTATCTATCAAGACACAGGTAGCAAAAAGGTATTCAATTTATTTATTAGTGAATTATAATACCTTGTTGAAGTCTTTATGAGTTAGATCTTTGATTATTTTGAGAGTTTATATATTTTTTAATTGGTTTACTTTCAGCTTTATATGTTTTTGTTTCCACTTTTTACTCCTATATGGTTATTTTTTATTGTACATTGATTTTTATTTTTCCTTTTACTCATGCATCATGCTATGTTTTTTATATTTTACTTGGTGGTTTGGTTGTTTTTTTATTAAAAGGTAAAATCATCCCCAAACTATTTATCAAGCCCTTGGCATTTATTTCCAAACATTGGTGTATTGAGGATGTAACCTAAAGCATAGTAACATACTCCCACCTCATCCCAAGCCAATGGGTGAGGAGTAGGATGTTACGTGATTACATATGATCGATGATTGATATCTCACATATTTATCCTTAATGTGTATTTAAGGTCACCACTTATTACGATTAATTTTTCTTGAAGTTATAAAAAAGGGTTTTATATATGATTATACTATAATGTAACCCTTGGTAAAAAAATATGTTAGTGATGATGAATATTGTACTTAAAAAAGTTATTTTTATATCTAGTCTACAAGTACACTAAACCTTTATCATTCTCAGGCATGTTTATTTGGGAGATATATTTAATATTCAAAAAATATGTAATATATATTTCTTGGGGATCTTTATTTTGATTATGTTTAAGTTTTAATTTTTTGGGAGATTTTGGTTAGAAAAATTTGGAAGAATCTAATGGGATAAGTATAAGATAAGGATAAAAATTAATTTTTTTTCTAAAGTACAAGTTGTGTTTCTTTACTATGTAAAAAATCCCTATCTGGATACTAGAATGTGGATGTTTCTATAAAATAGATTAAAATAGGGGTAATAAATATAAAAGGGTAAATATTGGGTATTAACTCAATTGTCACTAGTGCTGATGAGTGTTCCTAAGACTACACACCTAGAAAGAAGCTCCTGGGGGTAAGTGTGGGTAAATTAAATTTATTTATTGACCATTATGAATTATTTTAATAAGTGATGGCCATGGATAAACTACCTAAAACCTATGGTGTCCTAGGTTTAAAATGGCATCATAATTTAGTATATCATAATAAATCTTTTTATAATCACATGATCATTTGCTCTTATTATAAATAATTGATGATAATTCTTAACATTTTGGTTTTAGAATGGGAATAAAGATTGAATAATAAAGTTTAGGAGGTAATGGGAATGAAAAAAATATCATTTTATTATAATTGATATTCTGATTATGATTTCCTTTATATCATGAAATTTCAATAGGTATATTCATTAATATAATCAATAATTAGATGATAACTTATCAATGAAAATACCAAATGGTATGATGATTCTATCTCAATTCTATATATCCTCTCAAACAGATGTTTTTGGGAATATGCTTCCTATAAATCTTATGATACCCCCTCTAGTTGAATTTGATGTGATTTTGGTCTTGAGTGGATCAATATATATAGCCTATATTAGTTAAAGAGGAAGTGTAGTCACATTTGATATTCTAAATGAACATATGATCTTTTTTCACTGTGAGGATGAATATGAACTTCCAATGGATGTTTGTTCTATTTTATGGGTCTTACAACATGTTTATGAGGGTTTTTTTAATGGTTAGGAAGAAACGTGATATCACTGAATTTAATATCTATTTACATTTGTTTTAATTTGTTTCTTCAATGAATTGTTTCCTATGAATTGGATATCTCTATAAATTTAGAAAATTTAATTTCTTTTAATGGTATAGAAATCATTTGTAGATGTTTTTCATTATATGGAGGAAAGGATGGTATTTTGGGTGTTAATGGAAATTTCCCACCGTGATGTGATGTATCATGGAAAGACTCTATAAAAATTATCTTGAGCATGAAATAAAGAAGAATTTTACATGGCGACTCATAGTTTTAATAGATATTTACTCTATAAACATTTAAGGACATGAGTTTATGAATCTTTTTGAATATAACTCAAGAAATGATGGAATATTCCTGCCTTGAAAGGAATAAGTATAAATAGTTTATGACATGAACCCCAATCCACGTCAGGCATATTCCAAGTCAAATGGAAACCAATTAACACTCTAACAATCCACAAATGAAACTAGAGATGATCAAAACGTGTATTTACGATTCCATGTATGAGAAAAACAACTATGTTAAATTTCAGTATCTATCTACCTTAATAAGGAATGATTTTCATTCATTCCATGTAAGATAAATTTACACAGTTGAGTATTCAATAGAACTTTCTGATTATATGATAATTATATTACTCTAGGGAATATAGATTCTACTTGGAAGTCATTTTATAGAGGATCCAACCAAGGAAGAGGGGATCATTCAACCAAAAATTAAGATATTTTCTAGGGTTCCAAACTTGGGACTCATTCACCATTGTTAGGTCTTCTTATACCATGATTATATTTTCTATTTTACTACAATTCTGGATGTTTTAATGTTTAATTCATTTATTTTTTATTCTCATAGTTTAATTTTATATCTCTATTGTGGGTTGTGGATTAATTTTTGATGGTGATAACATGATAATTATTGGTTAAAACTTGTACAAGATAGTGGAATCAGTCGAAATGGGTTAGTATCGATTTGTTTCTATTTATTTCTCTATATGGTTGATAATTTTATTCCATTATTATGGTTTTATTATTAAAATTTTTCATATTTTTTTAATCATAGATCATGTTTCTTTGGGAGGAGATAATATCCATCAAAATAAATTTAATTGATTTAAGATCACTGAATTAGATTAACCATCCATAATTTCAATATGATCTTAATATGCTTTAATTATTTTGTTTCACTAGACAATGAGGAATAGATATTCTCAATTATATTAATATGGATTGAAAATTTTTTATTTTAATATAATTTATTGATTGTGCATCTAATGGATACGATTATTTTGAATATGTATTTAGAATTTTATTTCATAAATCCTCCCATGGAAACTGATTTATCTCTCTTATGTATTTTCCATTTGAATTTATTTATTTTAACTTATTTAATTATATTAATATATTAAATTAATTAAATTTTATAGGAACTAAAATTTGGTTATGATAGATCATTTTGATTCCCATCCTTTTACAAGATCAACCCCATACTCCTACTATGCCATTCCATTATAGTTAATATAGTTTGAGATTAATATAAATGTATAATTTTATTCTTCTGTGGTACATAACAATGTCATTAAGATGCCTCAAAACCCAAAATTGAAAATATTACTATTTTTCGAGAATTTACTAATGTATTTCATTAATAATTTCACATTATTCCCTCAAACTGTTAAGTTGGGTTTTTAATAGAACTAAAACATTATTCTACACCTATTTATAAGACACCATATAGAGTGGCCCTGATTTAGTTGATGGAATTTAAAAGTAACTCTAAAATAACATCAATATCAGTTTCATATGCCCTAGTGTATCAACTTGGGGTTAAATAAAAATATTTGGAATGGTACAATAAGGTGAGTGATGTGCTTGAGATCAAAAATGATTGTGATGTAATGATAAGTTTTCGGAAATGAGTATGTGTTCCATAAATCAATATTGTATAAGGATCTATTATATGGTGTTGATAGTTCAAAATTATCTATTCATCCAAGATGTTAGATGATGCATAGTGTTATGAAAGAGTATTCATTTTCAAACATATTGAAAAGGGTTATTATAGTGTGTGTACCTTGATGCATAGTATGATATCAAGGCTAATACACAGAAGTATAAGGGGATATTACAACCATTACCCACACATGACTGGAAATTGGAAAATAACGCCCTGGATTTTATCATTGAAGTTCGAAAAAAAAAATACAATAATGAAATTTGGGTTATAGTTGATCACCTTATGATATCAGTTCAATTCATTTCCATCATTGAATATTTCCCTCTTGATTATATTTCTAGTATATAAATTAAGATGGTGGTAAGGATTCCCAATGTAAAATGTTATAATAAATTTAATCATGATATTATGTATACCAGGAAGTTATAGAAAAGTCTTATACAAGATTCGAATACATAGTTGAACATTAGATCTACATATCATCCATACATAGATTGGTAGTATACGAGGAAAATTCAAACCCTAGAGGATATTTTGGTATTATGTTCTTTGTATTGAAATGGTTTTTTGGATCAACACCTTCCATTGTTTGAATTTTATTACAAAAATAGATTTTACTCAAGTGTAGAAATGGATACTTATAAAAGACTCTATGATAGAATTTTAGAACTCTAATGTTCTAGGATAAAGTTATATACATAAATATATTGTTACTCGATCTATTTGATAAAATATAAGAGAAGGTGACTGCTATTGAGCACCACATCATGTTGTTTCAATGGGAATAGAAAAGTGATTTTTAAAATCATTAAAAATATCTAGAGTTTGAAGTTGGTGAAAAGATATTTCTGTATTTATCCCCAGGTAAAAATATTATTAGATTTTTAAATAAGGGAATGTTAATCCATTTATATATCAGTCCCTTAAATTTTTATAATCATATCATGATAGTTTCATGTTACATGGTCCTTCTATTAATCTCTCTCATGTTCATTAGTTATTCCACATATCTACCCTAATGGTGAGCATACATAATACTTCATATGTATTTAACTTGGGGCCCATACTATTGGTGAATGATATCTTTATAAGGAATATCTAATGGTCATTCTATATTGAAGATAAAAAATATTTACAGAATAAGACCACTCACCTGGAAAGAGTGTTGTGGAGAAGACATCAAATTGAATAAGCTAAATGGGAAATGAAGGACATGATGAGGCCAATGTATTATTTGTTTTTTGTATTGGAGCGATCAAATTTCAAGGGAGAAAATCTTATATTGGGGTATAAAATAACAAATATAGACCTAATGATAAATTTCTTCATAATTAAATTTTATTTCTTTGATACATTTCTTTACATGAAAAAAAGAGTTTAAACAAACCATGATATAATATTGAATTAATATTTAATATGGAAGTAATCTCATTAATGTTGAATTGAAATGTATGAATAAGACAATCCAAATTTTGAGACAATATTTTTTGGGATTTTATTGAAAGAAATTACTTTTTATCAATTTATAAAAGCACTTGAAAGTAAGAAAAGTAATCTTTTTCTAAAAAAATGTTTTTGTGTATGTGATGTGTTTTCTCATAAAAAATTAAATTAATCCATATTGATGACTGATTATAATGAAATGTGTATATTAGATATTCAATAAAATTTTCTAACAATAATCTAATGGTTTTTACTAGGTATAGTATAAAAATAAGTCTTGTTTTATAAATAAAATTTCATTTTTATTTAAACGGGTTCTATTGTATTTTACAAGATTATTTTAAAATGGATTTATGAAATTTAAAAAAATTTAATCATGAAAAATGGATTCAATATTTTGAATAAGAAGTTTTAATTTTTTAAAGGGATCCATTTTATTGTTGGTCATTATGGATAGTATCTTTGGTAACTATTTTTCAGTTATTTAAGTGTAAATTGGGAAATGAAATTTGAAAATAATGTTATAAGGCTTTAAAAATCATCTAATACCATACCTTTATTTTATTTTATGAGTTTATTTCTACCATTATCATCAAATATTGTAATATATGGAAACATGATTTAATTTTTCTTTGATAACAAAAAAAAATATTATTTTTTGTAAATAATGAATACCAAATGCCACTTTATTTATTTTAATATCATTAAATTTTTTTATTAGGATAAAAATAGGTTATGTTTGATTCAAAATTGTTATTTTAAAGATAAATAAACTTTTTTATCATGGTTGTTTATTTTTAATTTTTAGATTGGTAATATTTATCTTAAATGCTTATGCAACGCAAACACAACTCTTGTTCAAGTAAAAAAAATAAAGGATTTTAAATCTTTTAAATGTAATTTTTTTAAAGATAGAAATGTTACAATTTTTTTTAAAATAAATATAAAAAATGGATATGTTTTAAAAGTTTTTACTTTGACCACATTTCAATATTGTTTCCATTAAAGACAAAAAATGTGAATAGTCCCAAAAAACGACTTCAATTGTATTTTATGTTCAATAATATTGTATTAAATGAAATAAAATTGATAAACATTTTATATATAGATAATAGAATGATATATGATCTTGAATGTCAACCATTTTACAATTATGAGGAACTTTTACTTTTATAGTAACATTATTGTCCCCTGAAGATAAAAAATCAATGGCAACACAATAATTTTCAAAAGGGTTAATGGTGGGGGTGGGGACTAAAACTAATAGATAAAGGACAAAACATCACCTAAACTTGCATAAATATTAATTTTTTAGATTCTTTAAAATTATACTCCCTTAGATTTCAATTATATTAATATTTAGTAACCTAATCAACAAAATTAATTTATATTAATTTTATTATTTATGTAATTTCAAGGGTTCCCCTCCACTCACTTATAAAATTGAGCCTCCCATCCACATTTATTTATAAATAATGATTAAAATTGCATGGATTATACCTAAGATAATACCATCTTATTTTCCATACACAATTATTTGATCTTTGAGTCTTTCTAGATTACCATAGTTTTAAGGCGTAAGGTGTAACAAAAATGATGTTTCTCAATTAAAAGTTATAACTCTTAACCAAGCACATTCAATTTTATTAATTATTATACCAACAAAAAATATATTTTTTAAATTATAAAATAATTATTTAATTATATTTATTATATTTATTTTTTATTATTATGAAACAAATCCATTAACAACATACTTTCTAACCTATGGTAAAAGAAAAAATCTCTCATGTTTACGTGTTTATTATTACCTCCACAAAGTGATGCATTTAATTTCTCATCACCACTTCACTTTACCAATTATAATAATGAATTTAATGAATATATAAATTATTTATGATATTAATATAGATATTTAAAGGTTAATTATTATTTAATTTTCTTATGTTCAATCCACTGAGAAGTGGAAAAATCACTTGTGTATTCATATAGACTACTATCTCTAAGAAGTGACATAATAAATTTTTAATAATTACATTATATGAATAGTAATAAAAGTGAATATAATGAATAAATAAGATAAAAATTATATTATAAACATTATAGATACTATCAATCATTTATTAACGTACAATGATCGGGACTTCCACACTAAATTATGCATGACAAAAACAACATTTACCACCCAAAATAGTGATTTTGAAAAAGATTTGTTAATAAATTGATGATAAGAATTTATAATTAAATAATATATGATATGATATATATGATTATGGTTATTAAAGAAATTTAAAATAAATATTTATTACTTATAAATTAGGTTCTAACATGAATGAAGTAAGATGATAGTTGAGGTAAGAGGTTTATATTACAATCTCATTTCTTGTACGGTTTGTCTATGCTAAATTTACATTAAAGGAAATTTTATGGGTCTTATAATTTAAATATAATTTATTTTATTAATAATTGATTATTATTGGTAATTTTATGCAAACATACCTCTTTCCTCTCATTGGTATGAAAAATGATCTAGAAAATATTTTTAAAGAAAAGTCAACTTAATTACATCTCTGGTCAATTAACATTTTTCGCAAACCCATAGTATTAAAATTGTTTTAGGAAAGTTATTTCATATTCATGAAATATTTAAAATTTTAATTCTCACTATATTTAAACTTACATAAAAATTCATAAAATTGAATCTTATTAAAGAAATACTTTTCCAAACAAGTCATTTTATACTTTTTTCTAAGGTGTGAAAGAAATGTTTTCTTTTATAGTATACGAATTGAATTTTTTATCATCATTACAATAAATTTAAGTGATTATTAATTAATATGTTTTCAAGATTATTATTTATTAAAATTGTTTTTATAATATTATTGAAACATTAGTTTAAATATTATTAAACTAAAAGGATATTTTTTTTCATGTTTTAAAAGAATGTTTTGAATATTATTTTAAATGTATTTTTATCTATGTTAGAATTATTTATGAATTTTTATGTTTCACTGTTTATATGATCTTATGATTCAATCCACTTTTTTGGATGAATATTGAGGATGATGATGATTATATGAAACTCATTACTTTCCCATGGGTTAATTAATTTATGATGATATCATTATGAAAACCATTTATTTTCTATGGATTATTTTATATTGTTATTATGAATGATTTATGATATTAAATAAAACATATGTATGTTTTTGTTATGTTATTTGTGGGTCAATTACACCCCTTCAATACATTGGATAAGGCCGTATATCTCATGTGATAATTAGGTTACATTATTTTTTATGCATGATCCACTATGGGAATCATGTAGGTATGAATGATCTGCAATGATATGAGAAATAGGTGGTGAATCATGATCCTATATGGTTTGAGAAATAGGTGGTGATGACTAATCTTACATGATATGATTTTATCAATATTTTCCTTCGATATATGTTAAGGTTTCTATGTCCATGACATTTTCATGATCTTATGACATGTTGATATGATTATGATTTGAACTCATGAATCATGTGACCCCAACATGGTCATTGGTATTCCTATATTGATTTTTTATTTACCCATGTTATATTTCACAGTGTTTTTAAGATTGGGGGTTGGAAACCAAGGTTTTTCAAAATACATATCTGGGGAATACTTA
This sequence comes from Viscum album, assembly GCA_963277665.1. Lineage (NCBI taxonomy): Eukaryota > Viridiplantae > Streptophyta > Magnoliopsida > Santalales > Viscaceae > Viscum > Viscum album. Next base: position 1,410,594,815 of record OY728133.1, on the reverse strand, counting down.
GAACATAGTTTTTCAAACAACATGGCTAACCATGAGAGGAGGATGGTTAGGGTATATATTATTTTGAATGACATGATCAAGGTTTGTAATACAATGTGACTTTCCAGAGTAACTATACAATTTTAGGGTTTAAGAGAGAATGAATCCCGCATATTTTGTGAATGGTTTTCCAAACTGTGTAACCAAACCATGTGTGTTTCCATCGACATGATTTTTTTTAAACTTCCAATTTCCCCTTGTAAAATATAACACCCCTTGTCCCCATTTCTCATCCCAAATATGTGCATCCCTCTCCCCTTGAACATGGATAATATCTCATTTCACTTTAGTGGATATATCATTGATTCCTTGGTGATTAGTCTTAACGGAAGACTTTTTATTCCCAATTTATCTTCCATTTCCTCCTTCTACCATTTTCCATCCCATTTCATGGAAGATTAGAACCCTAGCATGACCTATGGAAAATTATAGGGTTTTATGTGAGGGTATTTGGTTTTTTTCTTTTTTGTTTAAGGTGTATGATTACCCATATTCATCAAATATAGTTTTTGATGTTTATGTTGACAATGTTTAGAATGATTATGAGGTAGGTGTCTTATTTAATGGATTATTTCTTGGATAACCTTTGATTAGTATTAATATTTTCGTTTATTTGGATTATAAAATTAATTTTAAATTGATTGATAAAACATTATTTATCTATATTTTATGTAATGCATGATTTTTTTGCAAATTTGACTCTTTAAAAAGGGGTTTCAAAGGGATTTCACATTAGTGAACTCCTTTTATTTGTTAAAGTGGGTAATATTAGTTTAATTATTTCAAACATAATATTGAAAGGATTTTAAAATTTAAATTTCATGGTGTTGAATTATTGAATTATAATGGAAATGACATTTAAGGAATGTGGGATTTTTTAAATGGAGTTTCTCATTAAGGAAGGATTTATATCTTTAATGGGAAAAATTTCATTGAGTAGGGAATTATATTATAAATTTGGAAAGTTTTACCTTGATGATTTTTAAATGTGTAAAGTCATTATTCAAATTGGAATTCTTTATGGATTTTCTATTTGTCACTTTTCACGACGGTTTTCATGTTTAGAATTGAGAAACACATTGAAAACCACGTGTATGTGTAAGGTGACTTTTGAACTTGGATCCTGTCATATATCATCGACTAAATTGGGTAGGTTTTGTAGGGGATTGAGATATCCTTTAGGGAAGAAGACTTAGAGAGATTAGGAATAGTTTTCCAAAGGTCCAGTATATCTTTTGGGGAGGAATACCAAGATATATTATTTTATATTTACCTATAGATTGAGAGATATCATGGGATTTTTGACTATGGAATATTATGAGAGCATTCAATTTTATTATATTTTTTAGTTGTCTAGAGAACATTATTTTAGTCTATCGTACACTAGTCTCATGTGTTTATAGAACATTGTGAAAATTAAAAATGATAAATTTATTTTAAATGATATATGTATGATGTTAGATTGATAGGTAATTATGTTATTCCTTGTACTCTCACCCACTTTATCTTTATATGATTATGTAATGATGTTTTTCCCATAAATTTATGTTTAATTTTTTTTATATGTGAGGTTGTTTATTCTTATTCGCATTTCCCATTACTTTCTTATGAAATGATGGTTATCTTTATGATAATATTTTTTTGTTGTCTAGGTTTTTTAATCAGGTTTATATTTGGAGTCTCTCTTACTTTTTTCGATCCTTGATTACCGTTATTTCAAAAAGGGGTTTGTTTCTTTTTTGAATAGCTGAATGCATTTATAAAATTATCTTTATCAAGCGATCATGATTTAAAATTAAACATGGTTATGAAAAAATGAGTTTTAAAATTGTATTTATTGGTTTTCATAGATAAAATCCATAAATATATTAATAGTGGTATCCTACTCTAATTTTTACCTCAAACACTCCATATGCCTTTGGGAATATACAAAAATGTTTTTCTGGATAAAAGTAAAGGAAAATGTGTCTATATTTTGTAGATATTTTTTATTACCAGAATCTAGTGCTTTCATGATAGTTGATACATGTTCTGACTATGTTAATCTCAAGAGTCACTACTTTTGAGTTATTTTTGTTTGGATTTTATGTAACAACCCAAAATGTTTTAAATTAAATTCTATTTTGGTTGAATTATATTCCCAATTATATATAATGGTTATAGGAAACACATGTATTTACATTATTTTATTATAACCTATAAAATTTAAAAAACTTTTATGAATCTTAACTACTGATTACACGGTCATTGAATATTGATCATATGATTATCATAAATATTGGATTTTAAAAAATATAATTGACAAAAAAAAGGAAGTGATGGAATCAACCAGTAGGAATGTACAGTATGAATACCATATATCAGAGATTACAAGAGATTTATCATCATCAGTATTAGACTTTGACTGATCACATGTTTAGATACAATAAATTAAAAAAGATAAAAACCTTTTATGGGAAAAGTTCGAGATCATCAAGGTCATCAACAGAACAACCCAAACCATGTACACCAAACCACCCCATAAAAGTATCACTGTCATGCACCATACTCATAGTGCATATTATGGTGTAATAACAAGATATGTATCAAGACTATATTAATATTCATATCTATATTATGAAAATAATGAGTATATTTCCATATTATTTTTGTTACTTTATAAATGATTTTGATGGTGATACAATTAAATAAAAATTGATTTTTGGGAAATATTAAAATTGAATTAAGTTATCTACATTGATGAATTAAATTATTTTGGAAGTAATTAGTATTTTTTTACAAAGGATATATTATTAAATAATTTTCATTAAATATAAATTATCATATAACTTTTATGATGTGAAATCTAATTTTAAAAGGATTTCGAAAACTATTATTTAAAATACCAATTATTTCTCAAAAAATGTCAATTGTTATATTAAAAGAGAGAATTAAAATAATAATAAAATTATTTTGATAAATTAAACTATTATTATTGAAATCAAAACGTTGATATTATCCATTGATTATTTTTTTCATAATTTTCTACTGCAGTCAAATTTTTAGGTAAAATTTAAATACATTATAAATATATGTTGTGTATCATGACATAATATTGACCCAAGAATGATATAATAAATACAATAAAGGGTATCCATGACTTAATATATGTTTTAAATTTAAAAATAATTAATTTTCAATCTATTTTATTTATTTTGACAAATTATTTTATAATTGTCTAATACTTATAGAATATTTTAATTTTTAAAAATCATTACTTTAAGGGCATGACTCACTTCCACATCATAATGGGTAAGAGTATAATTAATTTTTCCTCTCACACTTAAGAAATAATTAAAACCCTTCCCATTGGGAAGTAACCATGGGAAATATTATGGGCATGTTTGTGTTTTTATTACTTTATTATATAGATTCCTAAAGCTATGTTTGAGAAATAATAAAGAATTCCACACTAATTCCATGTATAAACCCACCCATTATATCATTTATCTTCAGTAGAAATCCCTGTAGAACTTACTTAATCTACCCTCCCATCTCAAGAGTCCTCTCATGGTTACCTGATCTATCATGTAGCTCCTCCAAAGAATTTGTAATCACACTCTCAAGGTGAGGAATCCTCCCATTACCCTCTTTATTTAAGATTATTCATTATATTATGCTTTTATTATCTAATTCTTAATTTTGGGATATGTTAGTAGATATACACCTTAACTCCCTCAAAATGTATAAATTATTACATCTCCCCTTTATTCGCATCATGGATTCCAAGGAATATTTATGTGTCCTGATTATGGTGCATAAATTTCCCTATGATTTTCCAGGCTAAAAAGCTGTGTAGTGAATACTTGTACCAATTTCCTATCAATAGTGTTCAGATTTATATAGATATAGTTATTTGATTATATAATAACCTATATTTATTACCCAATACTTTATCATTGAATAAAATTTGATGATAAATTACTCGATTTTTCATGATCAGTGTGAAACACTTATGAATTTGAATGAAATTAAGCTAATGGGTGCACCCAGAATTATACAGCACTCCATTACATTGGGTAATGTTTTAGTCTCATGAGACACCATTAAATTTATTATGGAGTCAACCTAATAAATAATAGGTTTTTTTCAATCATTATGTATTTTCATCTAGCCTTGAAATAATAATACGATCCCAAGTCTAAAGTTTTTTCCACAATATATCAGAATTCCTTTACATTGGCAAGAAATACCATTCATCATTATTCTGGTTTACGATTCTCATAAATTTTATGTGACATTGATATTTCTATTGCATAACATGTGATAATTTAATCATTTTATTACATGTATATAACCTTATTGGTATTTTTAGCTCACCCCTTACATATGTATATCCCTAGGTCATCCCATGCAGTTTTATTTATGGTGGAACAATATGAGCTTGTAAAGGATTATTTCAATAATAGAGATTTATTCCATGTTTTATGTTCTTTATATAATGTACCTCATTCCGAAATTTACTGGACTTCTCGATCATATGGGTTTTATTATGTGTAATCTTGTGTATTAAACAATTAATTAACATGTAATAACGACATGGGTTGTCATAGTTGGTATCAAATAATGGTTTAGTTATTTTTAGGAATAGGCTTAGAAAACTCTAGAGAAATCCTTATGGATAAGACTAAAAATGAAAATACATCCCTAAATTTTGGTAAATTATAGATTATGTGGGATTCAATAAAATACCTCCCTGTCTTGATACATCAAGTTGATGCGTATTTGGCACAGATGTAGCTAAGGGTAAGACCTGGAATCTCCACTTTAGTGTAGACATGATTGGGAATTGGTGACCAAAAATGGATGTGTAGAATATCTAGTTAAACACATCTAGGATATATGGATTGATACATTGACAATATCATTATGAAAAATTTTAAAGGTAAAAATTACCCAAAAGAGTCTATGTTAGACAATAGATCATGGATAACATAGATTAGACCCTTGAAAATCATATGTTAAGTTATAAATTTCATTTATATGTCATGAATTTAATTTAATTGGATCACCCTTTATGTTTATAATATTGTAAAATTACTCATCCCTATTTTTTTATTCATGGAAATGGATAAAAATAGGAGGAATTGAGTAAAGAATAAATGTAAAGTGAAATGTGATTACTTCCCAAATGAGACTCCCAATTGAATGGGAGTAGGAATCACAAAAATTCTAACAATAATCTCTTAGCTAAATTAAGTTATTAATAGAAACCTGAATCAAGATTTGTTCTCATACTTTGTATAAAGGAATAATATTCAATTGAGTCATTTATACGATAGAGTCATTTACCATTCAAAGGATCATTAGATCCCTTAATCACGAAACAATGGATCAGCTCCATCATTAAAATTTATAAGCAAGAGAAGGTTATACTGGTTGATTATTATATGGAGGGATAATATAATTAGTAGTTTAAATTAATCAAGAATACGTATCCTAAGGATGAGATCAAACTGATGAGTTGGAAGGAATTTAGAAAATGTTTTTTGAGAAATATTTTCCTCGCACTCTATTATATAAAATGGAAATATATTTCCTTTAAATTAAGAAAACAGATGATTCATCCATTTATTACTTAATGAAAACATAAAATGACATGAACGATATGCCTTAGGATTTGTAGATACACCTTAATAAAAATTTTACTACTTATTTGGAATTTTAAAACCTAGTATATGAAATCCTTGACAATCCGAAGCTATGATAGCTTTGAAGAAATTGACAGATGATCCTTCATAGTGGAAATGTAGATCAATGAATCTCAAGGGTATAATGGGGATATGAAGTGAAAATTGGAGATTACTTTTAGTGGTGTTATAGAGAAATATAATGATGATATGAAATATCCACATGATGATTTGTCATCAGGATGAAATAATCACCCCATAAATTGCCTAGTGGGGGTGGTGAAATTATTTAGGTGGAGTTTGGAAGGAAAACTAGCTAGAAATTTACAATAGGTGAAACCCAATAATGTGATGGTGGAAATGAATGATCCAATAAATTTAATGAATCATTCATTTTCTCAACTAAAAAGAATAAGTGAACTTTGAAAACCAGTGAACTAATTTATGGGTTTTCAAAGACAACCAACAACCACTAATAAAGAAACGGAGAGGTTGTGTAATAAAAAACAAGGAACTGGGACCCAATAACTAAGTGGTGAAAAGTATGCTAGTTATTAATTCAATAATATAGAAAGTAATTTTTTATTCTTGTTATAGTCATTACCTATAATCATGAAATTTTAGCAGAACTATTCAAACACCATCAATAAGCATGGAAGTAGAGTCATCAGTGAAAATAACAAGTGGATTATTTATTTCATCCCAAATATATAACTACTCCAATGTAAAATTTTCAGGCCTGAATTTCTTAGTGAACCTTTTGATACTTATTTTAGTGTAATTTGATGCAATTATGGGTATGTATTGAGTAACCCTATATAGATCCAACATAAATTTTCATGAGAATAAAATCACTCTCTATAATGAAAATCATCATTTGATTTTGTACATGTGTCAGGACGAGGATGAAACTATTTAACACTAACATCTCAAGAATGAATATTATTTCCCTATTATAATTAATATATATCTCAAATGATTGATTCTAAGGAAAATATCATCCCCTAAGATATTCTTATTGTGAAGGAATATACTAATGTGTTTCCTGAATAATTTTTTGGTCCTCTCCTATTTGAGATGTTGAATTATCAATCGATCATATACTTGGTGAGTTTAAAATATCTTAGATTACATATATAATGGATTCTATAGAACGTTTGGAGATAAAGAAACAAATACAAGGGAATTTGGATAAATTATTCATATGACTATGTGCTTCACCATGGGTTGAACCAGTCCTCTTCATCAAGAAGAAGGATGGGTCAATGTACCTTTTTATTAATTACCATTACCTCAACAAGATCATGATAAATAATATGTATCCTCTAACATGGATTATTGACATGTATGATCATATATTTGGGGCTTGATACTTCTCTAAGTATTTGATCAGGGTATTATCAAGTTAGGGTGAATATGTAGGATATCCCCAATACCAGTTTCCATATAATGTATGTGCACTATGAGTTGATATTAATTCAATTTGGATCCACTAATTCTCATAAAATATTCATGGAAATGATGAATAATGTATTTATATATAACATAGATATGTTTTTATTAGTATTTATTTAAGAAATTCTAATCTAATCTAAAATCAAGGAGATTAATGAAGAGAGTTTCAGAATTGGGAAAAATCCCTAACATAAGGAGAGGCTTTATAAAATGTACAAAAAAAGAGGGTTCTTATTGAAGGAAGCCTCATTATTGTGGAATATTATCACATGAAATGGAATATATATATATATATATATATGGAACCTAAAAATAATGATAAAAATAATGAATGGATGAGGCCAACATCTGTGACAAAAATCGACAGTTTCCATCTGTTATATGGGTATTATCGTTAGATTGATAGGAATTTATCAATATTTTTATAATGACCGAAATTATAATATATAAAATTTACCTTTTTTTTATTTAAATTTATGATGTTCACAGAAAAAAAAATTTAGATCTTTGGTATTATTATGTCTTGTTTAAAATATTATTAAGAATCATTATCGTTGATAATATAGTCGTTGAAGAGTGATCACATGGTTAGTATAAATATAGGGTTTTAAAAATCTAATTGACACAAACAAAGGAAGTGATGACTTCAGCCAGTATGATCATTCCATATGAAGCCTATTTATCCTAGAATCTAAATATGATAGAATCTATGAGATTTTCCCTAGACCATGACCAGGCTAATATTCAAAAACATAAGAATGAGCGAAACCATGTACAAGAGATGCTCAAGGTTATTGAGATCACAACCCAAACCATGTTCACCAAACCACACAATGAAAGGCCAACCAACTCACACCTTACCCTTATTTTTTTTTGAAGTGTATTAAATTGATATGTATTAATAAAATAAAAATATGAGTATGTACATTTTTTATAGAATAATAAATATACTCTTATACATTTATTGTAACTTTATAAAATGATTTTTATATTTTTATTAAATTTTTAGTTAAAAGTCAAATTCAATTAATTAATATATTTTTGGTAAATTAATGGGTTTTTAAAATAAAAAATATTTTACTAAAATATTATAAATATTTTTTTTTTCTAAATATAAAAAATTGTATTATATTTATAAAGACAAATGGAAATTTTATAAGGGGTCAAAAATATTTATTTAAAAAAACCCAACATTTTGTAATAACTATAGATTTTATTTCAAATGTGAACATTGACTTATTTAGAAAATTATTTACATAAAATAAATATTATATTTGGAATCAGAACATAAAAATTATTTAATGGTGAATTTATGATAATTTTTTGGGGCAGTCAAATTTTCACGTAAAAATTAAATACCATATAAATATAATTTGTATATTATGACATAATAATGACATAAAATTGATGTAATAAATAATTTAAATGGTATCAAAATCTAAATATATGTTTTACTTTTAAAATAATATGATTTTATATTTATTTTAATAATTTTATAAATCCTCTATGAATCCTCAAAAACTATTAATATATTTTATTCTTTTGAAAACATTTCCTTTAGAGTATGACTCACCTTCACATAAGAAAATGAATTATTTTAATAACTTGGGACCATAGACTTATAAATTAAAAAATAAACTCTGATGTTTTGGAATGAATGGTTAAAACAATGATATTTATTGTGGTTTTGGTTATTCTACTATATTGAGTCCAAAACTTATGTTTGATAAATAACAAATAATTATCCTATATTTTCCTATATAAACCCTCCCAAAATACCATTTCTCTTCACCCAAAATCCTTCTATCATATACTTAGTCTTTCCTCCCCTTTCTAGTTTCCTTCAATGGTTCCCCCAATCGCTAAAGAAGGTCCTCCAAAGTATTTTGAGTCACACACTCAAGTAACGAATCCTCACGTTGTCTTCATTATTCGAGTTTATTTATTATCTTATGAGTTCTATTTCCAATTCATAATGTTGGGTATTGTTTTTAGATTACCCTATTACTTAACATTTCATTTCAAAATATTTTTATACCTATTTCTATCTCAACAAACCATTTTAAGAATTTTTATGTGACACTGTTATGTTGTCAAAATTTCACCATGATTTTCTATGCCCAAATAATTTTAACGGGAATACCATGCCAATTTACAATCAAGGGTTTTCAATATTACATAATTATACATTTTTTGTGAATTTCATGTATTTATTTCAAAATACATGATCCTGTAAAAAAGTATTTCAATGAATGAATTCATGTTTTTTGATCTATGTGTCCCATATAAGCAAGAGAATGAAATGAATGTGATGGGTTTTCCCATAATTATATAGTGCTCTAATGCATTGTATAATGATTAGTATCAGGAGATATCATGTTTGGATATGGAGTGAACCTTATTCCATTTTGGGACTTTTTTCATCATGATTTCAGGGTAGATATCCTGGAATTATGTATATGATTCAATGGTTTAAGTTGTTTCCAAATTTTCAATGTTTCCTTTATGATTATCTATTTATATCATGTCTTATTGTTCATTTTTATGATTATCACACTTTTTATTACCAATTTATATGCCTATTGTCTAACATGTATTACCATATTAATGATACAACATGATTATTTCCTTACTGATCTTTATATTTCACCCCTTTCTTATGTTTGTCCCAAGGTTATCCCTTAATGCTTTTTATTCGATGGATTTTTATTATCATGTTAAGGAAGTTATCAATAAATATAATGTATTCCCCATTTAAAGTTGGTTTGTAATTTACCTATTTCTTAAAGATTCTATAATTATGAATATTATGAGTTTTATTAAGTGTAATCATATATAATAAATCATGAATTAATATGTAATAAAAGAGAAGTGTTTTTATAGTTGTTATCAAATGAAAAAGATTAGATAATTTTTCGATCATGGTTAGAAAAATATAGAGAAATCCATAGGGATAATAAAAATTATAATGAAACATACCTCAATTTTTGTAAGTATATATTAATTGGTTTATTAAGAAAATAAATCCATTTCTGAATACTATAGGTGGATGTGGTTCCAGATAAAATGTACATAGGGGTAACAACTCCGAAATGGAATGTCAAGCCTGACATGACGTAACCAGGTATATGACAATCACCATTACTGCACACCTATTTTGAAACAAAAAAGTGATGTGATTTTTTAAATTCATATGATCATTACAAACCATTATTAAGAGATTAAAAAAATACCCATAAGAGTATATATTGGAAAATAGATCATGGATAACATAGATTTAAGCCAAAAAATTCATAAGTTAACGAAATAATTGTAATTAATATGTTATCCATTTAATAACATTGGATTCCCTTTTATGTGTTTAATAGAATAAAAATAATCATCCCTAATTTTCCCTTTATTCTAGAAAATTTATTGATATAAGAAGAATCAGGTAAATAATCAATGTGGTGGATAATGTGATGACTTCCCCAATGAGATTCCCAACCTAATGAAAGCAATAATCAAAAAAAAATTGATGTAACTCTCTAACCTAACTCAATTCATTTATCGAAACATGGATTAATAGAAGTGACCAAATCATATTAATAAATAAAAATTTCCAATAGAGTCCTTTATATGATAAAGGCATCCAACATTCAATGGATCATATGATCTATTAATTATGGAAAAATTTACTAAATCCATTGAGAATATTTTCTCTATCCTTAAATGTTCTAAACTAGAGAAGATTCTACTAGATGTTTTCCATAATTCGATAGAAGATGATTACTGGTGAATATTTATCATGAATATGAATCCTCTAGAAGAGATCAAATCTATTAGGTGAAAGAAAATTTAGAAATTGTGTTTTGATAAATATTTTCCACACACACTCAAACATAAAATGGAAATGAGTTTCATTTCCCTAAAGATAAAATACAATAAATATATTAGGATTTATGAGGGAATATAATGACCCATACTTTACAAACATTGTTATTACTTCATAATTGAAACACACTTATTACAACATATAACAAAACCAGCAAAGGACCATATAGGTATAGAGTATTTAGAAACAGGGAAACATAAACAACTGGTTCACAAAGCATCTACTTTGCCTCCCATTTATTTCATCATATCTAGAGTCCATTTTTTGCATATCCTAATTAATAACCTTCTTCCTGACCTGGGGAAATAAAACATACAATAGGGTGAGCTCAAATGCTCAGTAATGGTAAACAAAATAAATATCAATCCCATCATATACATAAGAACATAACTTTTGGAAATCTTAACCTGCAAAAGAAATCATAATTTCATAACATGGGATAAATTATAGAAGTGAAATATAATCCCAATAATCCTAACGTAAAACATGAAACTTTGTGACATATACACATAATCAAAGAGAATCATTTCTTATTAGTCAAGACTCATTTCTAAAACTATCTTAGTGGACAAATTCCATTTCTGAACCGAGTTCACTCATCAATTCAGTCCTGTTTCACTGAACCAGTTTAACCTGACATTCCAGCCAAGTCTATCTCATGAGATATAAAATCATTACCCAATGCATTGGAGGTAGATATAGGTCCCACCCATCTCATAATGATACCATTATTATGTGTTCCACAAAATCATAAACCATACATCATAGCATAACCCATAAAAATGGGAATCTTAAACATCATGACATCATAAAACAATTCATATAAGATAAAGGAATTAATAAAAATAATTCCATCACAACATAATCAAATCAATGTAATAATAGGTATAGAAACAGAACCCTATATTATCTTATATGGAAAATAATTTTGATAAAACACATGAACTCCATTATTGAGGAAAAAATCCTTTCTACTTTAAAAACATTTTTCTATTTTTAACACGTCATACAATTTTAAACTAAAAGAAGTTGATTAACAATAAACTTGAAAACTTGTAAAGTAATCTTCTTGGAAATAATGTTTTAAAATTCCATTCATGCTGTATAAGTTAAAAAAAATTCTTTTCGTACTTTTGTCGAAAAAGTCAAAAATTACCTCGTACGAAAAACGACAAAAGATTCCTTTCATATCTTTTACTAAAAACTCACCCAATGGTAAAATTGGATTTAAAAAATTTTAGGTGGATGGAAATAATATTACATATTGAGGAAACATGGATGTGGATGATAAAATACACCCCAGTAAGTTCCAAAGTGTAAACAATCTCGGATAAAAATGAGATTGTGATATTTCCCTTACCTTAGGTCCGATTTGCATCGTAAGTGTCTAAACCTCTTTTATAATGATTTAAATAATGTTATTGACATATTCCAAAATAATAATTATTTTTAGGATATCATATATGGTCATATTATTAGTTTCTTATTAATAATATTTCATTACTACTTGTTATTCGGGTGTTTATTACTTTTTGTTCTTATGTTTGTTTTGTCGAATAAATTCTTATTTTTATTTTTAGGTTATAGATACATCATTTCCAGATTGGTATTACTGTAATATATATCTTATTAATTCATTAAATTAATTTATATTATCATTATGCAATGAATATCATGTAGAACGAGTCACATCACATCATGGAGACTGTATTCCGTACGTATGCACGAGCGATGATATCATTCCTATTATCGTGGAATTGTATTATAGTGTATTTATACTATTTCAGATTAAATATCACTTCACAATAATCATATATATTCATTATTTGCACCATTATACCCATCCAAGTAAGGTGGTGGTGGAAAATAGATTACACCACAGCGTGGAGACGGTATTCCGTACGTACGCACGCACGGTGATTTCATTTTATGTAGGATGGATAGATGGTTAAATAGGGTTGTTTCATACTAATAATAACATATCAGTATATGAGTGATTTTGATGTTATTACTTCATAATGAAACAACTAAATAAGAAGAAGTGGAAGAAGAAATAAAGATGAATGAATCAGTAACGAACATTGCCTCTTCTTTGAAGTTCATCTTTGAGACCTCCTTTTAGGGAACTAAAATTGGTCTTTGAAGAATACCAGGACCTCTAGGATGTCTCTAGGGAAGTGTAGAGGAGAAAGTGGCCGGTGTTGGCCGAGATTGAAGGCTCAAAGTGGTGTGAGGAAGAGGGAGAGGAGGTTCTCTTTTATAAGGGAGGAGAGGGGCTCCTTTGGAAAAACTAAAAATATTATTTTATTATAAAGCCAAATTCGGTTTTAAATAGCTCCAAATTGATTTATGTCGAAGATAAGGTGGTGATGGGTAGAAATCCTCTCTTCCAATAGAATTTTGACAAGTTTAGGTTCCTATTTTAACCTTATCATTTAGATTTAACATTAAGTTAAATAATTATACTTTTACCGTGGCTTCTTGTGTTCTTATACTATATGCTTAATAAGCTTACTATAAGCAGCCAAACGAACCCCAAGTTGTTTATTATTAATATATATAACCTTATCTAAGTCATTTGGCCAAAACGTAGATTTTTAAGAATAAAATAACAATTAATAATAGAATATTTGTTTTAAAAACTATTTTATGTCAATTTTGACACTATTTAGTAATAGATTTTTTGTGAAAATCATAACCGCATGATTAGTTCGAAAAAAGTTAATTAAATCAGTACTAACATGTCATATTTACCTATAAAATTATTTTAATTCATAAAAAGTTTCAAATTACATTTATTTGGGTATTTATAACATCAATTATGTCAATATTTCATTAATAAGATAATTACTGCATCATCTTTGTATCATAAATAAATTAACTTATTTAATGTCTAAAAATAAAAATAAAATACCATTATGTAGGAAATATTTTTTTCTTTCTAATAAATATTTATAGTCGAATTTATCTTATGTATAACCCTATATTAAAAATGATATACTTATTAAACTTTGATTTTAACTATTTTATCCCTTCTTTAAATAAATTAATAATAAATGTCCTAATCTAATCGAAGTAGGCCTAAATTGTCATATTTTATTCCTAAGGTTGTTTTTGGTCGAATTACACTTATCCAATAGAATTAGGATAGGTGTTAGGGTAATAATAATATCATTGTTACCCTTAATTACCCTATTTACTTTTAACCGTGGTAAATAAAAGTAAAAAGTTACTATTCACCAAAAAATATTTTCATCTTATTGAACCACATTTTACTTACTGACATCAACCGTGTCTGTCAGATGTTTGAAATCCCACTCACAGAAGTGGTAAAATTAAGTTTTATGGAAAATTCAGTTTCTTTAACAGCCACTATGTGGTTTCACTATTCATCAAAAATTGAAAGTTTTCAGAAAAATACCAAAATTTCACCCTAGGCTAATTTTGATATTCTGAATCCAAAAATGAAGTCAATTTTGAAAAATAAAATTTACCAAATTTCAAAAAGTGGTTATTACTATTCATAACTACTAGTTTTAATAATATTTTTATAGCATATCGTTGTTTAGGGAAACTCGGTATTGCGTAGGACGCAAGATATCGAGGAAAGTCGTGATTGCGTGTAAAGCAAGCCAAGAAAGTGTTGTGTGTAGAGAAAGATTCCTTTGATGATTTATATAACATAAAAGTCTAGGGTGTTACATTCTACCCCCCTTAAAATGAATTTCACCCTCGAAATTCATCACTTTGTAACAAATAGATGAGGATCCCTCTCCCTCATCATATCCTCAAACTCCTATGTAGCTTCTTCTAATTGGTGGTTCCTCTATAAAACTTTCACCAATCGAGTGGTCTTGTTTCATAGGAATTTTTCGCTACGATCCAGAATCTCTATCGGCTTTTCTTCATAAGAAAGATCTTGCTCCAGCGATACAACTTCTGAGCTGAGTACATGTGAAGGATCAGGTATGTACACTTCAGGAGAGATACATGGAACGCATCGTGAACTTGAGAGAGTTTCGGTGGAAGCGCCAATCGGTAAGCTACCTTATCAACACGATCCAGTATTTTTAAAGGACCGATATATATAGGGCTCAATTTACCCTTCTTTCCAAATCACATGACCCTATTCTAGGGAGATATTCGTAAGAACACTTTATCACCCACTTCAAACTCTAGGTCTTTTCTTCGGTTGTCGGCATAACTTTTTTGTCAACTTTGAGCTGCTCTTATGTGTTGTTGAATAGATCTGACATTTTTTTCCATTTCATCAACGAGATCAGGTCCTAATAGCTTTCTTTCCCCAACTTCATCCCAGCAAGTTGGAGTCTTACATTTCTTTCCATAGAGAGCTTCATAAGGAGCCATCTAAATACTGGAGTGAATGCTATTATTATAAGAAAATTCCACCCAAGTTAGGTGATGATCCCAACCACCTTTGAAATCCATATAGAAAGCTCTCAACATATCTTCTAGAGTTTGAATTGTTCTCTCAGACTGATCGTCTGTCTGAGGATGATAAGCAATGCTGAAACTCAACTCCGTATCTAGAGTATACTGAAGACTTCGCCAGAACTTTGAGGTAAACCTCGGATCCCGATCAGATATAATAGAAATTGGTACTCCATGAAATTTTACCACTTCCTTCACATATATCCTGGAAAGCTGATCCAGAGGGAAATCCTATCTAATAGCGATGAAGTGTGCAGACTTTGTAAGACAATCAACTATGACCCAGATAACATTATTTCCTTTAGATGTTTTAGGAAGTCCTGTGAAAAAGTCCATAGTGATGTTTTACCATTTCCATTCGAGTATGCGTAATGGTTGTAACATGCCCTTAGACTTCTGTCTCTCAGCTTTAACTTGCTGACAAACCAAGCATCGAGAGGCATATTCAACAATATCTCTTTTTCATGCCATCCCACCAGAAGTACTCTTTCAGGTCCCTATACATATTCATGATTCCAGGATGAATAGAGAATGAAGAACTATGAGCCTCATCCAGCATCTCCTTCATTAATTCGGGGATGGGAAGAACACAAACCTGATTCCTAATCTTTATTATCCCATCACAATCAAGGTTGAATTCAGGAACATTTCTCACATTCTTTTGTAACTCTACATCTTCTTTCTGTGCCTCTTTAATCTTCACATGTATAGATGGTTGAACATTCATTTGAAAAAGATATGATTTTCCCATTTCATTAAAATTCAAAGATCCATCCTTTGTAAATCCATAAATATTGGATCTTTTGTGATCCTCATCATGGATAAACTGGCATGGTCTTATCGACTTAATGCATCTTTCACCTTGTTTGCTATCCCAGGGTGGTAATGAATTGAGCAGTAGTAATCCTTAATCAGCTCCAACCATCTTCTTTGGTACATATTCAGCTTCTTTTTTGTGAAAAATATACTTTAAACTTTTATGATCAGTATAAATGTCACACCTTTCTTCCATAAAGATTATGCCTCCAAATCTTTAATGCAAATATTACTGCAGCTAACTCCAAATCATGAATTGGGTAATTTTGCTCATCTGTTTTCAACTGTCGTGAGGCATAAGCTATAACCATATCATTTTGCATAAGAACACACCCCAATCCCTTCTGGGATGCATCACTGTAGATCGCAAACCGTTCTCCACTACAAGGAAGTGTGAGCACAGGTGCACTGGATAACCTTCTTTTCAACTTTTTGAAATTATATTCCCATTCCTCCATCCACACAAACATAACTCCTTTCCAAGTCAACTTGGTGAGTGGATTAGATAATCATGAAAAATCATTCACAAAACGTCGATAATATCCAGCCAAACCAAGAAAACTTCAGATCTCAGTCACTGTTGTTGGTCTCAACCATCTTTCGATAACCTCTGTTTTTTCTGGATCCATAGATATCCCCTCTTTTGAGATTATGTGACCCAAAAATGAAACATTTTGAAGCCAAAATTCACACTTGGTAAATTTGGCATAAAGTTCTCTTTTCTCATGGACTTTAATATAATTCTCAAGTGATCTTCATGTTCTTCCTTGCTCTTTGAATAGACAAGAATATCGTCTATAAAGACTACCACAAACTGGTCAAGATAGTCTCTAAAGACTCTATTAATCATATACATGATGATAGTAGGGGTATTATTAAGACCAAATGGCATCACTATAAATTCAAAGTGTCCATACCTTATACGGAAAGCCGTCTTTGGTATATCCTCCCTTTTGACCATTAATTGATGATAACCTGAACAAAGATCGATCTTAGAAAATTATTGAGCTCAGTGTAGTTTGTTCAAATAAGTCATCAATGCGTGGGAGAGGATATTTTTTCTTGATAGTGATCTTGTTAAGTTCACGATAATCAATGCAGAGTCTCATTGATCCATCTTTCATCATAGAAAATAGAACAGGTGCTCCCCAAGGTGACGCACTAGTGCGTATTAACCCATTATCAAGATTCTCTTGGAGTTGCTTCTTCAATTCATGCAACTTAATTGGGGACATTCTATAATGTGTATTTGAAATAGGTAAAGCACCCAGTATGAGTTCTATTGAAAACTCAACTTCACGATTTGGTGGAAGACCCAACAATTCTTCCAGAAAAACATCATCAAACTCTCATACAATCGGAAAATTCTTAATCGTGAGTTTCTCACCAACCATTTGAGATAAATAACCTTCATTTAGTGGAAACAAGACCTATAAGATGGAAGAAATTTCCACTAGAAGGTTATTTTCATTGTTGCATCGATAGACGATCATAGATTGATCTGGAATATAAAATGTGACTTCCCTTCTTTGGCAATTGATATGAGCTCCATATAAAGAAAGCCAATCCATGCCAAGAATCACATCAAATTCCACTATAGGAAGGATCACAAGATTTGCAGGAAGCACTTTTCCACAAACATCAATCAGAGAAGAATTATAAACTTTTGATACTACTGTTGTGCCATTAGGAGTTGTCACAGCTAACTCAACATCTGATTATTGAGGAAATACGGTTATACCCTTAGAAAATTCTTCAGAAATAAAAGAGTGGGTGGATCCAGAATCAAATAAAACATCTTCTACTTCACATTGGATAGTAAGTGTACCTTTCAGCACATCGTTATTGTACTCCATCTCACTGATAGAAATTGCATGTGACTTTCCTTTTTCTTTGGCCTTAAGAGTTTGTTGACATCGACCATCATCATCAACCCTTGGATTTGGACATTGATTGGCATAATGCCCCATCTCCTTGCACATGAAACATTGTAGTGTAATAGGTTCATTCTATGTATCCTTTTCTTTGTTTGCATAATTAGAAATCTTCTTCCCATCATTGCAGCATTCAAATGCCCGATTACCTTCTTTTCCACATTTGAAACATTTACTTGTCCCTTTAAGACAACTTCCTCCATGTTTCTTTCCACACTTTGAGCATAAGGGAAAGCTCATCTTCTTTTCATTATGCTCTCTAGATTTTCCTTTGAATTCCATTTTCTTATTCAAATCAAACCCATATGACTGATGGGTTACTCCAATCTCCATCTAGACATTGAGAGCACATCGAACGATTTTCTTTGTAGCTATTGAAGTCCCTTATGTATAACGCTATTCGAAGACTTGGTTTTAAGCCACTAAAGAATCAGTCGATCTTACTCTCAGGTTAGATAATAATACCAGAAGCGTACCTTGAAAGTCTTGTAAAATTAGCTTCATAGGTACCAAAAGATTCATCATCCTTTTGCTTCAGTTCAAAAAACCCTTTCTCCATCTTTGTTTGGAGAATACGAGGGAAGTACTTATTGAAAAATAAGTTCTTGAACTCATCCCATTCCAGGGACTCAATTTCATCCCTTTGCCTTGTATTCTTAAAAAGATTCCACAATTGATCAGCATGACCTTCCAAATGATACACTACTAAGATGACTTTATCATCTTCAAAACTTTGAAGAACTGAAAATATATTTTCAGTTGTACTAATCCATTGTTCAGCAACTAATGGATCAGTAGACCCGCTGAATGAAGGTGGACGCTGCCTCGTGAAGGATTCAACAGAATTTTGCTCCTTCCTTTGCTCATTTGGAAGTCCTGCATGATTCATAGCTTGAGAAAGTTGTGTGAGCATGGCTACAAGATTTTGTATTCCAGCTCCCATAACGTTTGGTAGCTCAGGGGGACAATCATTGCATTGCCCGTCGCATTACGGATTAACACGTTTCCTTCGGGTTCCAGCCATTGACTAAAACCAAGAAGAATAGTGTGAGAAACACTAATTATAATAGGAAAACCACACAATAAAGAACAAAATTTCACACTTAAGGTCTTATCCTAGGTTATTCATGGCCATTTTTGAAACCCTGAGATTGTGTTCTATGCTTAGACTTATCCTTAGGGTTCTTACAAACGCTTTCACATCCTAGTTTCCAAAGGCTGACTATGCCTTTCCTCTGATACCGACTATAAAGACCCATACTTTACAAACATTGTTATTACTTGAGAATTGAAGCACACTTATTACAACATATAACAAAACTAGGAAAGGACTGTATAGGTATAGAGTCATTTGAAATCGAGAAACATAAACAAATGGTTCATAAAGCATCTACTTTGCCTCCCATTTATTTCATCATATCTAGAGTCCCTTTTTGGAATATCCTACTTAATAACCTTCTTCCTGACATGGGGAAATAAAACATACAAAAGGGTGAGCTCAAATTCTCAGTAAGGGTAAACAAAAGAAATATCAATCATATCATATACATAAGAACATAACTTTTGGAAATCTTAACCAGCAAAAGAAATCATAATTTCATATCATTGGATAAATCATAGAAGTGAAATGTAATCCCAATAATCATAACGTAAAACATGAAAATTTTTGGCATACACACATAATCATATAGAATCATTTCTTATTAGTCAAGACTCATTCCAAGACTATCTTAGTGGAAAAAGTCCATTTCTGAACCGAGTTCACTCCACGTGTCAGTCCTGTTTCACTGAACTGGTTTAACCTGCCATTCCAGCCATGTCTATCTCATGAGATATGAAATCTTTACCCAATACATTGGAGGGAGATATAGGTCCCACCCATCTCATAATGATACCATTCTTATGTGTGCCACAAAATCATAAACCATACATCATAGCATAACCCATAAAAATGGGAATCTTAATCATCATGTCATCATAAAAAAATTCTTATAAGATAAAGAAATTCATAAAAATAATTCAATCACAACATAATCAAATCAATGTAATAATAGGGATAGAAACAGAACCCTATATTATCTTAGATGATTTTGATAAAACACTTGAACTCCATTCTTGAGGAAAATACGCTTTCTACTTTAAATACATGTTTCCTTTCTTAACATGTCATACAGTTTTAAATTAAAGAAGTTGATTAAAAATAAACTTGAAAACTTGTAATGGATGATTCTTGGAAATAATGTTTTAAAAATCCATTCATGCCGTATAAGTTAAAAAAAATTCTATTCGTACTTTTGTCGAAAAAGTCAAAAAGTACTTTGTATGAAAAACGACAAAAGATTCCTTTCATATATTTTACTAAAAACTCAATAAATGGTAAAATTAGATTTAAAAAATTTTAGGTGGATGGAAATAATATTAAATATTGAGGAAACATGGATGTG
Organism: Viscum album; assembly: GCA_963277665.1. Taxonomy (NCBI): domain Eukaryota; kingdom Viridiplantae; phylum Streptophyta; class Magnoliopsida; order Santalales; family Viscaceae; genus Viscum; species Viscum album. Next base: position 1,410,574,132 of record OY728133.1, on the reverse strand, counting down.
GATGATAAAATACACCGTAGTAAATTCCAAAGTATAAACAATCTCGGATAAAAATGAGATTGTGATATTTCCCTTACCTTAGGTCTGATTTGCTTCGCAAGTGTCTGAACATTCTGTATAATGATTTAAATAATGTTATTGACTTATTCAAGAATCATAATTATTTTTATGATATCATATATGGTCATATTCTTAGTTTCTTATTAATAATATTTCATTACTACTTGTTATTCGGGTGTTTATTACTTTATGCGTGTTTTGTCGAATAAATTCTTATTTTTCTTTTTAGGTTATAGATACCTCATTTCCAAAATGGTATTAGTGTAATATATATCATATTCAGTAATTCCATTAATTTATATAATCATTATGCAATGAAGATCATGTAGAACAAGTCGCATCACATCGTGGAGACGGTATTCCGTACGTACGTACGAGCGACGATATCATTCCTACGATCATGGAATTGTATTAGAGTGTATGTATACTATTTCAGAATCAATATCACTTCACAATAATCATATATATTCATTATTTACACCATTATACCCATCCAAGTAAAGTGGTGGTGGAAAATAGATTACACCACGGCGTGGAGACGATATTCCGTACGTACGCACGCGCGGTGATTTCATTTTCCGTAGGATGGATAAACGGTTAAATAGGATTGTTTCATACTTATAATAACATATCAGTATATTAGTGATACTGATTTTATTACTTCATAATGAAACAACTAAAGAAGAAGAAGTGGAAGAAGAAATAAAGATGAAAGAATCGGTAACAGACATTACCTCTTCTTTGAAGTGGTTCTTTGAGACCTTCTTTTAGGGCACTACAATTGGTCTTTGAAGAATTCCAGGACCTCTAGGATGTCTCTAGGGAAGTGGAGATGAGAAATTGGCAGGGTTTGGCCGAGCTTGAAGGCTCAATGTTGTGTGAGGAAGAGGGAGAGGAGTTTCCCTTTTATAAGGGAGGAGAGGGGATCCTTTAGAAAAACTAAAACTATTATTTAATTATAAAGCCAAATTCGGTTTTAAATAGCTCCAAATTGATTTATGTAGAAGATAAGGTGTTTATGGGTCAAAATATTCTCATCCAATAGAATTTAGCGAAGATTAGGTTCCTATTTGAACCTTATCATTTAGATTTAACATTAAGTTAAATAATTTTACTTTTACCGTGTCTTCTTGTGTTCTTATACTATAAGGGTAATAAACTTACTATAAGCCGCCAAAAGAACCCCAAGTTGTTTATTATTAATATATATAACCTTATATATGTCATTGGCCGAACCATATATTTTTAGAAATAAAATAACAATTAATAATATAATATTTGTTTTAAAAACTATTTTATGTCAATTTTGACACTATTTAGTAATTGATTTTTTGTAAAAATAATAACAGAATGATTAGTTCGATAAAAGTTAACCAAATAAATACTAACATGTCATATTAACCTAAGAAATTAGTGGAATTCATAAAAAGTCTCAAATTACATTTATTTGGGTATTTATAACATCAATTATGTCAATATATCAGTAATAAGATAATTAATGCATCTTCTTTGTGTCATAAATAAATTAACTTTTTTAAAGTCTAAAAATTACAAATAAAATACCATTATGTAGGAAATATTTTTTTATTTCTAATGAATATTTATAGTCGAATTTATCTTATGTATAACCCTATATTAAAAATGATATACTTATTAAACTTTGATTTTAACTATTTTAACCCTTCTTTAAATAAATTAATAATAAATGTCCTAATCTAATCCAAGTTGGCCTAAATGGTCATATTTTATTCCTAAGGATGTTTTTGGTAGATTTACACTTATCCAATAGAATTAGGACATGTGTTAGGCTAATAATAATATCCTTTTTACCCTTAATTACTCTATTTACTTTTAATCGTGGTAAATAAAAGTAAAAAGTTACTATTCACCAAAAATTATTTTCAACTAATTGAACCACATTTTACTTACTGACATCAACCGTGCATCTCATATTTTTGAAATTCCACTCACAGAAGCAGAAAAATTATGTTTTATGAAAAATTCAGTTTTTTAAGAGCCACTTAGTGGTTTCAATATTCATCAAAAATTCAATGTTTTCAGAAAAATACCAAAATTTTACCCTAGGCTAATTTTGATATTATGAATCCAGAAATGAAGTCAATTTTGAAAAATAAAATTTACAAAATTTCAAAAAGTGGTTATTACTATTCATAACCGCTAGTTTTAATAATAATTTAATAGCATATCGTTGTTTAGTGAAACTTGGTATTGCGTAGGACACAAGCTATTGAGGAAGGTCGTGATTGCATGTAAAGAAAGCCAAGAAAGTGTTGTGTGTAGTGAATGATTCATTTGATGATTTATATTGCATAAAAGTCTTGGGTGTTACAGGGAAACATCAAAATACTTTCATGGTAAGCCCCTGACATTTTTGTTTCCCCCGAATGCATGGTTGACCACTTCTTTGGTGGGTTAAAACCTAATCTACAAAACTCTTTAGAGATCTGTGACATTGATATCTATGAGGAAATTGTCTGACACACCCTCTATATTGGAATGAAGACAAAATAATGTCAAGGGTATCATGTGGATAAGAAGAAAAAAAATTATTTAAATTATAGTTGCTCGATAGAGAAATCTAACTCTACTATGAAATTCCAAATTCTTTGGTCAATGATTTAGAAAGAAGCGCCTTGACGATTTCCTAACACAGATGAGAAGATTCTTCTGCTGTGCGATGGAAAGGAACCTAGCTAATGATTACCAAGAAGAGAAACCCACCAATGCGATGGAGAAAAGTAATGGTCTAGATAACCCACAACACATTTTACATTGCTCCAATTGTAAGAAACCAGGTTACTTATAAAATCAATGCACTGAGCCAAGGGTTTTAAGAGACAACCAACAACATACATGGTGGAAAGAGAAGTCTTTTTCCACCGAAATCACTAAGGTGGATCCCAATAATGATGTGGTTACTAATATTCTATTTATTCATTACAGATTAGTGATCACACTTTTTGATTCTCGTTATATGAATTCCTTCATATCATGAATTTTTATTATAACTATTAAAAAAACTCCACAAATCATGGAGGTAAATATGTTGGTGGAAATACAAAATGTGACGATTATTATATCCATAGTATATAAATACCCCCCTTTCAAATTTTTTTGGATGAACATATCAACAAACATTTTTATAATCACATTGGTGTAATTTTATGCAATATTTATTATGGATAGTATTTCCTTATATAGATAAAACATAAAATTTTCAAAGAATAAATTCACTATATATATAACAAATTGACCGTCAATTTTGTACAAGTGCAAGGAGGAGGATGAATATTACTATAAAAAAACAACTCAATAAGGTATATTGTTGACCTATGAGAAAGAATACATTTATCAAATGATTTATTCTAATGAAAGAATTATCCTTTAAAACATTCCCATTGTGAGGTAATAAGGTTATGTGTTGTTAGAGGAATTTACAAGTTTTCCTCTTAACTGAAAGGTTGAATTTTCAATTGAACATATACCTAGGGTGTTACAATTATCCAACACCCTAAAATGAATGGATGTTTTGTAAGCAGATGAGAAAAAAAAGAAATACATGAAAATTTTGATAAAGGTTTCATACAACCTAGTTCTTAACTTTAGGGTGAACAAATCCTCTTCGTCAAGAAGGATGGGCCAATGAGTATTTTCTTTGGTTATCATGAGATTAAAAAGATCATGATAAAGAAAAATTATCCTCTTCCACGTATTGACAACTTGTTAGATCCGGTAAGTGAAGCACAATAATTCTCCAAGGTGGATCATCATTCAAGAAATTAAAATGTTAGGGTGAAGAAGGTGGATATCCTGAAGAATGCTTTTAAAATAAATTATGAGTAATATGAGTTCATAGAAATGCCATTCAGACTCACTAATGCACTAGAAATCTATATAGAATTAATTAAATGTGTCTTTAGATATTTCTTATACCAATTTTTGGTTGTATTTTTAGATTATATTATAATATTCTCCAAAACTAATGAGGACCATGAGGAGTATCTGGGTATTTTTATAAATGGCTTATGAAAAGAGAATCATTATTACAAGTAAAAAAATCTAAGTGTTTTTTGAATTAAGTCTCATTAATTAGTAATATAATCATACGAAATTGAATATATTAGGAACCTTCAATGATTGAAGAAATTAAAGTATGAGAAAGGTCCCTTATCTAATATAGATATCCATAGTTTCCTTAGATTATCTTGGTTGTATCATCAATTTTTGAGAAATTTCTCAAAATTTTAAAAACCTTTTACAAAGATAAATAGGAAGGGATTCAATATTTCTTGGAATGTGGAATATAAATAGAGATTCAAAGATTTGAAAAAGAGGCTTATAATTTCCCCTTTGATATCACTACCCACAAGTGGAATACTTTTTGTGGTATTCAGTAATGCTTCAATGAAGGGCTTCAGTTTTGTGTTAATACAGAATGAAAAAGTCATAACATATGTTTCATGGAAGTTGAATTTTAATGAATAAAAAATCACAACACATGATCTAGATTTAGAAGAAATGATCTTTACATTGAAAATATGGAGACATTATCTATTTCATTAGAGGTATAAAATATATACGTATCAAAAAAAATTTAGGTATATATTCACATAGAAAGAGTTATATATGAACCAACGAAGATGGATACAGATGATTGAGGAATATGATGTATGGATACACTAGTATCATAGTAAATAAAATTAATTGGTAGATTCACTAAGTAGAAAGGATCTAACAATTCTATCATTCATGATAATTGATAGCGATCCTACTTTTTATATTTGAAAAGGATGAAAATGGGAGTCATAAGGGAAAGAACATCATTCATCCTTTCTCAAATGATTTATCAAAAATATCTTATGGAAAGGATAGAAGATCATTAGATATGTTTTAGGAAATAAAAATAATGTTGAAACTATAAGAAAATTTAAATCATAAGAGTAAAATGTTTATGATGAGGGATTTATAAAATTTGTGTCATTACTATGTGTACATTCCAATCAATATATAATAAGAGATATTCTAAATGACTCACATAGATCATCCATATTTGTTCACAAAGGAAGAAAATATATATATCAAGATATTTAAGATAAATATTTGTGGGAAAACATGAAGAAGGATAATACTAAATATACATCAATGTTCACGGTAGGTCAGTAAGTGAAGGATGGAAGGAAAAAGTCTAATAGGATTATGAAACAATTAGCATACCAACATGGAAATGGAAAAAAATCACCATGGAATTTGTAATTGGTCTTCCAACGAAATATTTATATGGAGAAAATGTAAATGGGTTGGGGTGGACCAATTATATCTGATCGAGATCCAAGATTAACCTCTATGTTTTTTAAATTATCCAACACAATTTTTATATTGATTTTAAATTCATCATGGAGTATCACCCTAAAACTGATGGCCAATCTGAGCGATATATCCAAAAACTTGAGAAAATGTTGATAGCATGCTCAATGGTTTTCAAAGGAAGATGGGACTAACTTCTTGCTCTGATTGAGTTTACATACATCAATAATTTCCGATGAATAAACCAAATATACACCTTTAAATCACTTTATGGGAAGATATTTATAGCACCTACATGCTCTAGTTACATTGAGGGAAAAAATACTAGGTCCTAAGATGGTCAAAGAAATGTTGGAAAATGTTATTACTATTTAGTAGAACATCAAGGCTACTCAGTGTCAAAATAAGTTCTATGATAATAATAATTGATCAGAAATAGAGTTTTATGTTAGATACATTGTCTTTTTTTCCATATCTCTATGGGGAAAAGTGACAGGATTTTGTAACAAGAGAAATCTTAGTCCCTGATACGTCAACCCCTTTGAGATCCTTGATCGCATTGGAGATGTGACCTACCGACTTTCACTCCCACCTAACCTGTCTCATATAAATGGTGTTTTACATGTATATATCTTAATAAACTATATAAAATACCCCTCACATACATTAAATCCAAAGGTGGTACCATTGTATAATTACTTTCATACAAGGATCATTTATTGAATATCTTAGATCATAGAAAAAATGTTCTAGTAAATAAGACAATGAACCTAGTAAGAGTTTTATGTAGAAACCTAAAGTTTGAAGAAGTGTTGTGTGAACTAGAGGAAGTTATGAAATATAATTACCCTCATCTATTTTATTATGGGAAATTTATATTTTTTGGTATAAATTTCTAAAATATGAAAGATTGTAACACCCTGAACTATTATAAATATAATTCCACTTTCTAATTTATTTAAATTTGTTGTTATTAATTTTGGTAATAGAAAACAAACAAATTTTTCTGGTTTTATTATATCCTATTTTAAATGACGTTATGAATAATTACCATTGATAATATATCCATTGAATATTGATCACATGACTCGTATAAATATCGGGTTTTAACAAATCAGTTTGACATTGAGAAAGGAAGTTATGGTCTGAACTAGTCGGATAAAAGCATATGATGCCCATTTATCAGATCATCTGATGATTATATCAACTATTGAGATTCCCTTTAACCAATAGCATGTTATGTAACAATAACTTAGGAATGAGTAAAACCGTTTGTGGGAGATGATCAAGATTATCGAGATCACGACCCAAACAATGTTTGTCAGACCACCCCATGAAATTCCAAACATTTTCCACCTTAACATTATAAAATTTTATAGTGTATTAAAAGAATATGTATCAAGAGCATATTAATATGAGTATGTACATATTTTTGTATAGAATAGTTAATATATTCTCATCCTTTAATTGTTACTTTTTAAATAATTTTTTATTCAATTTTTTGTTAATAGTAAAATTCAATTAATAAAATTATTATGATTAATTAATGGGGTTTAAAAATAAATAATAGTTTGATAAAATATTATTTTTTAATAATATTTAGTAAATATAAATAATCATATATTTTTTTGAATTCAAATGTAATTTTTATAAGGGTTCAAAAACATTTATTGTAAAAAACCCCATTATTTATTAATAAATGGTTATTTTCTTTTAAAGGAGGAAATTCAAATATTTAGAAAAATATTTAGATAAAATGCATATTATTATAGGAATAAAAACATAAAAATTTCCCAATTATTAAAATTTCAACATTTTCAAAGATATTTGAATTTTCAGGTAAAAATTAAATACCGTATAAATATACTTTATGTATTATGACATCATAATGATCCAAAAGTGTTGTAATAAATACTATAAAGTGTATCCACAACCAAATATATGTTTTACCATTTATATAATGTGAATTTATGTTTATTTTATTAATTTTTTGAAGCCATTATGAATCTCCCAAATTCATTAATATATTTAAAGGTTTTAAAATCATTTATTTAAGATTATGAATTAACTCCACATAAGAAATTGAATTATTTTATTATGTTAAGAACATGAAAATGTAGAATAATTTTAAAAAAATCACATTTTGATGAAACTATCAAAAAAATGATTGGAAGGTTTTTGGTTTTTTAGTTTTTTATTATATAGAGTTCAAAACCTATGTCTGAGAAATAACAATGAATCATCTCCAATTTTCCTATACAAACCCACCATATATCTCAATTATCATTACCAAAAAACCTTATATCATGTTATTACTCAATCCTAACATCTCTATAATTTTTCCATGGTTTCCCATGCTCTCAAGAAGCTCCTCTCAAGCATTTGGATCCACACACTCATGCAAAAGATTATTGGTGTATCTTCTTTATTCAGGTTTCATTATTATCATATGGATTATATTTCCAATTAATAATATTGGGATATGTGTTTACATGTAATTATTACTTTTAATTTCATTTCCAAATTACTATAGACCCATTTTTTGCTCGTTAACCCAGTTTTTAATTTTTATGCAACGTCCCTATGAAACTAAAATTTCACTACAGTTTTCCATGATAAAACATTTTTATAGTGAATAGTGTACCCATTTAATATCAAGGGTGCTAAATTTTATACACATGTAATTGTTTTTATAAGGACTTAAATTTATTTACTACAAACTACATGATCTCTGAATAAAATATGATGATTAATGAATTTATGTTGTATGATCTATGTGACACACTTAACCATGAGAATGAAATTAATGTGATGGGTGCGCTAAGAATTATATAGCGCGTAAATGAATTGGGTAACATTTACTCTAATTAGATGTCACGTTGGGATGGGGCGTGATCCCGATTCTTTTATAATAATATTTCCATAATGATTTCTTGGAATTTATTCATGACATGTGCTTATGATGAAGTTTTTTAAGTTGTTTCTACATTTCCCATGATTCATTTATGATTATTACGATATATAATGTCTCATTGTTAATGTTTAAAATTATCACTATTTTTATTGCACACTGATATGCTATTTTATAACATCCATTAAATTATTCATGTTATTTTATGTTTATTTTTTATAGGCTTCATAGGTCAACCCTTTCTTAGGCATGTCCCTAGGATATCCCATGAAGTTTTATATTAGATGGAATATTTTGATCATGATATGGAAGTTTTAAATAAAGATGATGTATTAACCATTAAAATATGTTATGTAATGTACCAATTTCTCAAATACACGAAACTTATCAATATTCATTGTTATATTACCTATAATCATATGTAATAAATCATGAATTAATGTGTAATAAATTGAATGGTTGTTATAATTTTAAAACCATCTAACCAGGATAACTCAAGAGGGAGGCAAGTCTATTTGGAATAATGAATGATATTACGGATTAAAAGAGTGGAAAAATAGGCTCATCACTACTCCTATACTTATTCTACAAACAATTGGGGACATTTTCATGGTGTAAAAAATTTATTAAAATAAGGGATTGGTTGTGTGTTAATATGGAGTGATAAATTGATTGCCTATGATTGAAGGTAGTTGAATGTTATTGAAGAGAACTACCCAATGCATGATCTTGAGTAAGACATGGTGACCACTGTATTGAAAATCTACTGGTATTATCTTCATGGGGAGAAGTTCGAAATATATACATATTAAAATATCATCAATTATATATTCACAAAAAATATGGCGATGCAGTAATGAAGATGGTTAGAGATAATTAAGGAGTATAACTTCTCAATCCACCACTATCCTAGAAAAGAAAATTATGTGGTAGATTAAATATGTTTAATAGATCAAGGATTTTTATCATTGATGATAATTGAGAAGGATATGATCTTCTTAGACATGAAATGTATGTACATTAAAATCATAAAGGAAGGAACATCATCAATACTTTTAAAAATTATTGCTCAACCATCCCTTCTAGAGAGGATAAAGGATACTCGAGGAGATGATGTGTGAATTTTTAAGAAAGTGGATGCTATAAGAATATTAAAATCCTTAGAGTTCAATATTAATGAAGAATGAGTAGGGAGATTTGGGTTATGACTATATGCAGTATAAAAGATTGATTTAAAGGAGTTGTTGGATGATGCATATATCTCGACATTCCCCATGCATCAAGAGAGCACAAAGATATATTTAGACATATGAGATCCATATTAGTGGGAAAATAAAAATAAAGAGACCGTGGAATATACATCAACGGGTCTTCTATGTCATCATTTTGAGGAATGGAAAAAGTCTAAGGGGATGATGAAAACATTACCCAAACAAACACAAAAATGTGAAAAATAACCATGGACTTTTTCACCGGTTTTTTGAAGACATATAGTTGAAAAAATTATATATGGGTTATGGTGGATAATATTATAGAAATGTCTTACTTAATTTAAATTATATATAATTTCTCACTCGATTAATTACAAGGATATACATTTTAGAACTGGTGAGGCTGCATGGAACCCCACTATTGATTGTATCCGATAAAGATCCAAGATTTACCTCCTTGTGCAATAATAGTCTCCAACATGCTCTAATTATTGAGTTGAACTTCATCATGAGTTAACATCAAAAAAGTTATGGCCAATCTGAGTATAGTATCCATAAACTCAAAGATATATTGAAATCATGCTCAATCAACATCAAATGAGTATGAGACTAACAACTTACTTTGGTTGATTTTCCATATAATAATTGTTTTCAACAAATCATCCAATGGTTCTATACGAAGCCCTTTATGGTAAGAGATTTAGAACACCTATATATTGGGATGAAGGTGGTGAACGCAATCTAATACATCTAAAAATGGATGAGGAAATGGTATAAATGGTCAAGAAAATTTAGCAGTGCATCAAGGATACTCAAAGATGACAAAATAGATGTTTTGAAAATTCTTTTTGAGAAATAGAGTATGTGGTTAGAGATAAGGTATTCCACTATGTATCTACAAGGAATAATGCCATGATATTTTGGATGAAGGTAAAGTATAGTCCAGGATACATCTATCCCTCTGAGATCCTTGATTGAATCATATCGATGACCTATCGACTAGCACTCCCTTATAAAGTATCTCAAGTAAATGATGTGTTCCAGTTATCACTCTTAATAATAAACATATTAGACCCATCACAGGTACACAATCCAAAGGTGGTACCATTTTTTAATGATATTTCTTATGAAGAGTATCCAATGAAGATCTTTGATCGTAGAGATAATTTTCTATATAATAAGACAATACACCTAGTCAAAGTAATGCAAAGAAACAATAATTTTGAAGAAGTGACATGGTAACTATAGGAATAAATATCTTAATGGGGGAGAATTTAATGATCTGAAATTTTATTAATAAAATTACCATTATGGATGAATTAAATTACCTATTATGTAATATGGTTATAAAAAACAACTATAATTTCTTGTTTTTATTATATTATATTGGATTTAAAACACTATTAAGCATATTAACCATTTATAATATTGCCATTGGATAGTGATTCTATGTTTTGTATAAATATAGTGTTATTAAAAACCCAATTAACACAGATAAAGGAAGTGATGAACTGAACCAATCGGATAATACCTTATAAAGCCCATTTATTAGAGCTTCTATGAGAGATAATATCACTTAGATTTTCCCTTAACAAAGACCAATTTGTGATATAAAAACTTATTTATGAACAAAATCATTTATGGGAAAATTTTTATCTCATCAAGATCACAAACTAAACCATGTATCCTGAACCACCCCATGAAAGTCTCACAATCATACACCTTTACCATATAAAATTTTCTAGTGTAATAGAGTTATATGCATGAAGACCCTAATAATATGAATATTTAAATTTTATAAAATGATGAATATATTTTTGTATTATTATTTTCACTTCATTGATGATATGGATTTTGTTACAATAAAAAACAAATTATATTTTGGCGTAATATCCAATTTCAATTTAGAATTATATTTTGATTAATTAATGGATTTTTTAAATAAATAATATTTTAGAGAAATATTATTATTAAATAATTTTTATTAAGTATCAATTAACATATAATTTTTATTGAAGTAAAATGTATTTTTTATAAGGGATTGAAAAGAGTTATTCCCAAAAAACCCATAATTTCTCAATAAATATATATTAATATTTTGAAAGTAATAAACTCAAAAATTTACAAATACTATTTGAATAAAATAAATATTATTATTTGAATCCTAAAGAATAAATTAACCCATGGTGATATATTTATAATTTTTTGAGACAATCAATTTTTTGGGTAAAATTTAACAACTATATAAATATATGACGTGTAATATGACATCATAATAAACCAAAATTTATGTAATAAATTCTATAAATGGTATCCCAAATAATTCATATAAATAAAATTTAAAAAAAATTAAATAATAATTTAATTTGATTAATTTTATAAATCCTTTGTGAATCCTCAAAAACCTATAATATATATTATGTTTTTAAAACAATCTCTTTAAGGAAATGAATCACTTACACATCACCATGGGTAGTATTTTAAAATTTTTGTCTCTTGGCCTTATAAAATAAGGAATAATAATCCAATTTGGAAGAAACCATGGTCAAAAACCTTATGAAGGTTTACGATTTGGATTGCATTATTATATAGAGTAAAAAACCAATGTCTAATAAATAATAACAAATTCCCTAATCAATTCATATATAAACCCATAAAATATCCCATTTATATTATATCAAAACCCAAGAGAACATATTTTTGCTAACCTGATGACTCTAAATAACTATTAATACACCTCAAAGATCTCAAAAAGCTCAAACAATGCTTTTGGAATCACACTCTCAAGGTAAGGGATCCTATTATTTTCCTCTTTATTCAAGCACCATCATTATCTTATGCCTTTATTATGCAATTCATAATGTTGGGTTATGTTTTAACAAACCCCATTACTTTTATTATGATTTATTAATTATTATATGCCCCTTTAACTATCATCATTATCCACTAATAATATTTATGTGTCCCTGTTATGCTATCGAAATTTCACTATGATTTACGATGCCAACAGTTGTATTGTGAATACATGTACCCATTTCCTGTCATGTCCGTTCACCTATATGGGCATATAATTAATTTATTGGATACATAAACATATTTATTCCACATTTCTTGATCATGGAATAAAATTTAATCTTAAATAATTCCATAATGTATGATTTATGTGGTATACTTATGCATGTGGGTGAAATGAATGTGATCGGTGCATGCAGAATTATAAAGTACACCAATGCATTAGGTATTATTTTATTATCATGAGTTTTCTTTCAAGGGATTATAGAGTGATAATAATCTATCAAAAAAACTTTTTTCCTTCATTATTTCATAGTGAGTATCCTTTAATTTCGTTTATGATTCCATGTTTAAAGTTATTGCCATGTGTTCCCATGTTTTCTTTTAGGTTATCTTGTTATATCATGACTCGTTGTTCATATTTACGATTATAATATAGTTTAATATAGTTTATATTCCTATTGTCTAAAATGTAACACTTTGTTCATGTTATTATATGTTTATTCCCTTACTAGGCTTTATAGACCACCCATTTCTTATATATGTCCCCAGGTTATCCTATATAGTTTTAAGTATGATGGAATAGTATGAGAAAACTAAGGTAGTTTTAAATAATAATTATTTATTAATTGTTTTATGTTGTTATATAACATAAATAATTTTCCAGAGAACTAAATTCTTGATCTTCAGACTTTTATTATGTATAATATTACATATTGAATCATGAATTAATGTGTAAAAATTACATAAGTGTTCACATGTTATGTATCAGACCTTTTGATCTCTTTATTCTATTTGGAACTACTATATATTATAAATATAGATATCATTTTTTGTCTTGTTTAGGTAATGTTATGGTTTTTGATATTGCTTTGTTTATGGTATATATTTTTAGTCATTTTAGTGCAATCTACAATACTTATTTATTCATTATGATTATGATGTCATGTATTTGTGACTATTAAAGTACATTGATGAGTTGTACTAATTTAATAAAGGGTAAAGTGTACTCATTAGGGTTATTATGACTCCCAGGTTATTTTCACGAACTCATGGTGATCAGGAATGCACCGTAGGCCTTATAGAAGAGTGTCTCGAGTGATGAGTTTTGTTGAAATTGTCTCTTTCATAACAAAATGGTATCAGATGAAGGATACAATGAATTTGGGGCTTGTTTTTAATGTTGTTTTCTTATTTTCTCATGACTTTGAGTGCTTGGAATTTTTTTTCTTAAATACCCCAAAAGTTAAATTTATTACATGTGTGATGGTTTTTTGGGTGTTTAAATGTGAAAAACGTGAATTTATTTCCTCTTGGAAATATGGTTTACATTGTTCATTTGAATTACCACTTGAAATGAAATTTAGTGATTCATTTTAAAATTGGGTTCAAAATCAAATGTGGCATTTTAAATGGATTTTGAACTCATTTGAGCCATAAAATGAAATGGTAAGTTTGTTTTTTAACTTATGAATGTTTTTTCATGGCGATTAATGTAGTGATTTAATATCTCAAGTGGTTTAGAAATTTTTTAAATATATTTTTTAAAATGAAGTGATTATTTAAAACAAATTAACCCATGTTCGTTGTGATGTGAATTAATATGGTGTATTTAATTCCCAATGAAATTTTTGAATAAAAATTTGTTTTTATTAAAATTTTTAATATGAATGATTTGTGTAAATTTATTTTGAAAAAATTTTAAACATTTATTTGATGATATATTATTTATAGAAGGTTTTATAGTGGGACTTCATAATAGAGAAGTTGTTTGACATTCCTAGTCTTCTATAAATGGTCCATTTGGAAAAGTTGGTGATTTCCTAAATGGAATGGGTGGGTGAGAGACCCAATGGTGTTCTAGGAGTGTTTTTATAAATCCTTTTATCCATTATAAGATGTTTTAGGGGGTTTCAGTGGTTAACCCTTATTTTTACCCATTCTTTTTTATGTTTATGACACCTTTGTTTTTGTTGTCCCTTTTAGCATTCTTGTTTTATTTTAGGTGCCCCATTATCTAACTCTTATAGGATTCGTGTTTTATTTTAATTAAATTTTTTATTTATAAATGATTTGGAAAGTGTTTTTTAAATAAAAGTGTTGTTATTTGAAAGGTTTTATGGGGGAAAATATTTTGAATGAGGAAAAATGAGTTTTTTTTCAACTACTTTTTTTTTTTAAAAATGGGCCCCAGTATGGGGTTGATATTGTTTATAAACAATGTTAGTACTTCACTATACATTTTATATTATTAATCTAGTGATATTTTATAAAACTGTTTTAGGCCGAAAAAAAAAGTATTCTAGATTGGTTTTTTTCAATTAAACCAAATGGAATTGTTTTTTCTGAAATATGAGTATATGTTTTTTATTTGTAAGTTTTGTGGTTTGGGTTATTACATTATTTCTTATGTGAAACATTTAATGTTTTTAGATTATGTGCATGACTTTTGTTTTCATTTATTTCTTTAATTTTGGTGTCTTCCTATACAGTGACCATTTTTGGGCCTGTTTCTTGTTGAAGTGAGAATGAGTGGCCTTTGGGACAATGACTGATAAATTAATAAATATGATTCATATAGGTCATTTAGTATTAGTTACCTTTCGTTTTTGGTTTATCAATATACATTTTAATTGAGGAATGAATTATGGTTTATCCATGTTGGTTGTGACACATTATTTATATTGGAAATTTTATTCTTTAATATTTATATCCAAAGAGTTTTTTCATTAGTGCACTCCTTGTTATTATTAAAATGGATAAATGTTGTTTATTTAATTCAAATAATGTTTTTAAAAGGGTTTTTAATGTTGTCATTAATGGTTTTGAATGAAATAATTATTATGGGAATGAATGGTTTTTGAATGTGGGGTTTTAAATTAGTGGTTTTCCTTGAGGAAAACATTATATCTTGAATGTTAATTTTTTTCTTTGGGTAAGGTGATATATTTTGAAATGGGAATGTTTTTCATTAAAGTGGTTTTTATTTTAAAATTATATATGTTGATTTTAAAAATGGATTTTCAAATAGATTTTATGTATGAAACTTTTATTGAATGGTTGTGTGTTTTTAATTTGGTAGAATATGGGAAACCACGGGTGTGTTTATCATTATTTAGGGATTTGGACCCTATAATATGTTTTACACTAAATAGGATTGGTTTTCCAAGGTAATGAGAGATAAATTTGGAGGAAGGGTTCGGGATATTTTATATAATTTTCCAAGGGACTGAGAGATCCTTTTGGGAGTAATATCACAATATTTTCCATTATATTTACTAAAATACATAGGGATATATTTGTATTTGGGCCTAGGTAAGATTATGATAGATGTAAATTTTATTATACATGATAATCCAAATAAAAAACTTTTTTATAATAAGTAATACTAGTACCTTTTTATTAGATCCCATTGTGTAAATTACTTATTCCTGGTTTATTTTAAATTATTTTTTCAATGTATTAATTATATGTGTAGTTATGTTAGTCCATGTAATAATTCCACCTTTATCATTATTTGATCTTGTAATGATGTTATGCCCATGAATTTATGTTTAAGAAACTTTTTTATAAGTGTTGTTTCCTATGCTTATTCCAATTTCCTATTACATTATTATGTAGTTATTTCTACCACAACAATCATATGTATGGCTTTTATGGGTATATTGAGCATTTTTATGAAGGGTGTTTTTGTTCCTTTTTTACCGTTGTTTTAAAAAGGTGGGTCTTTGAGAAAAACCAACGGGATTTATAAAATTATAATTACCATGTGAATTTATTTTAAAATATAACTCGGTTTTTGAAAAGGGAGTTCTAAAATAAGTCTAATTAGATGTCATGGATAAAGGACTAACATATATTAATTGTGTAATCATACATACCATTTTTCATCACACCCTGCATATTCCATTAGGCACATGAAGATTCTATTCTATACGACATATATAAAAGAAATGGAACCTAATTATTATAACTCTTATTGATTATTGTCATCCTATTTTTTCATATTGGAGGAGATATGGTCTCATGGGGTTAAAAAAATTAATATATTATTTTGAGTTTTGTTTTTTAGGATAGTATGTATCATCTAATATGGTCTTTTTCCATTTTTTTTACCATTTATATATTATGAATATGGATATCATATTTATGATTTGTTTATGGAATATTAGGGTCTTAGGTGATTTTGTATATGATATAATTTATTAATTATTGATCCGCATTCCTCTATATTTATATATTCATGATTACTATAATGTTATGCTTGTTAGGCTCAGGTAGGGGGTCAAATTTACCCAGGTCAGTTCAATATATCTCGTGATTTATTTTTGATGACTCTATAATATTATTGAAAACTAATGTATTACTCCATGAAACATGATTATGATATATGTTTTTAGGGGTATTATTTTCTATTTATAAACAAACGTTCTATTTCTATTTTTCCCATGATATTCTTACATATGATCATTAAACAATATCTCCCATGTTTACACTACTGAGCATTTGTGATCAACCCTTATTATATTAAATGTTTTCCATGGTTTATGGAAATTGGTACTAAGTATGATGACTTTTAAGGGGAACCTTATATAATGAAATATGTTAGAAATTTTGAAGAGTTTAAATAAATATTATTCTTATGTATGTACTCTTCATGTACACTAAATAGTTATGGTTCTCAAGAATGTTTATTTATAAGATATTTTGAAAATTCATTGAAAAGATGTAAAATTTATGTATGTTATTATTGGTTCACATCAATATATGTGTCTATATTATGCTGAATTAAATGTATTTTAATAAAAAAAATTACAAAAAAATGATGTTTATGTTAAAATCTAGTAAAATATTAACACAATTATCAGTTTGATGTATTTATTTAATTGATTCTTTCACTATAAATTCCTCCCCACCAATATTTTTTATAATGATTTTATAATAAATTTGACTGCCTATAGTGAATAAAATATACTATTCCATTGTATTATAAGTGGAAATATCATAAATATGTAATTATAAAATAGTAGATTTTTAATTTTATATTACACTAATATATCATCATGTGTATTCTCCTTGGACATATCACAAGAGGTGAATTATGAGAAAATATTTATTTATATTCATTTCATATTTCGTTATATGTATTTTAAGTGATATTAAATAGTAGAAACATTTTTTTGTGGACATGAACATGGGAACTATATAAAATTAAAGTGATTCATTCAAAAGATGTATCACCTTTATTTATCCCCTTCTAATGGTGGTGTAGGATTTTTCACAATACATGCTCTAAAATAAGAATGGTTAGTTCTTGGAAAAGCTCAAGAATTAAATGAATCCAGGTATAAAACATTTCTAACTCGATGAAGCACATAAATAGAAAATAATTATTAATATCTGACTATAATAATTATCAAATAGAAAATAGCTAGAAGAGAATACATCTATAATCAATTTACCTCGATATTTACTCCTTATACATGTATAAAATAAAAATAAGTGATCATAAGATAATTTCATAAATTGAACCAGCAATAAATTTTTTGAATGTGGATTCAAGGATAAAAGAACATTATCTAAATCACCCTCAAATTAAATATCTATAATGTTATTGAGTTAGATATACTCTAAAGATATACTCGATAATCATTAAAATTCTTTATAAATTGAAATAGAGGTTAATGAGGCCATACATTAAGGTATACATAAAAAAATTAAAATTTTGAAGATAAACTCAAATGAATGTGTCAATGAATTATTAAACAAAATCTCTAATATAATTTTATATTATTTATTACATAGATTAAATAATTATAATGTGGAAATTATAAATAAAATAATGTGAAAAATTAAACCATTATATAATTTAAGGGTTTATATTCTTATGGAATTATATCTACGTAAATAATAACTTTATATAATATAATTTATTTTGATATATGGTATATGGGTAAACTTTCATGTATTCTTGGAAAACTAATCTAAGGAAACAAAACTTATTTCAATTAATTCATCTTATTTGAATCATTAATAAGATGATGGAGATATTAGTAAGGAATTCCTTTTAATGGAAGCTAGAAAAATCAAAATAGGAACGTGTAGGATTGAAGGTAAAATGTTATTTTCAGGGTTTAAGAGTGGAATATTTTTATAAATTACCATGACTTTTGTAATAGAACATTCTGAATAAATTTTATATTTATTTATCATAAATAAATCAATGGTATTTTGCTTAAGAAGTTCTGTTGTTGATTCATAATCAATAATGAAGGTGTTAGGCTTCTTATAAATCTTAAGAGGGTATATAATTTAGAGAATGTGTGTTAGAAGTAAATGAGATAATGGTTTGGAATATGATTGGACATGTTTTCAATGGTTTAAAGATGAGAATTTTTTAACCATGAGGCTATTTTGTAATCATTATTGATAAGTTATGATAAGGTTTACAATGGATATCACTATACACATAAGAAGATAGAAGAACTTGAAAATACATTATTCTAGAGGTAAAAACTATAATGAATTGATCACACAATGTAAAGTGAATAGGACTGGGGAAAACATTTTATAACAACAGAGAAATAGGATAAATGGAATTTATATAAAATGGTTATTGATACATGTAAGATCAATAGATCATGTATTAATGTCATCAAAATGATTATGGAAGAGGAAGTGAGAAGGTGTATAAAATGGATTATCTTGTAAAGGAAAAGCATGGATAAAAAATATGAAGTATTATTTAAAAATAAATTACCATAATCTTTTCATGATTAATGGTTTTAATGGTTGAATTTATCTATTCAATCCAACTTAGAAATTGGGAAAATTATAAATGTAATATGATATGTTTAGATTAGGATAAAATTAAATTTATAGAAAGGAAAAAACTACATTGTGGACAAAAGATGAAATATAGTTAATGATTATCAATGATAATATATTGATAGAAACCAAGAGATGTAGAAAAAAATATAGAGAGACAAAATAAAAGTTATAAAAACCATGTGATAGTTTGTATACCACCATTATGGTGGTCACTATTGTTATCGAAGAAATATTAATAGGATTTATGGTCCCCATAAGATGATTATGCCACATCATTTTTATCATCAAGGTTTTGAACAAATGAGTATACTGCCCATTGTTATATGTGGATAGATGATAATTTTATTTGAATTTTATTCAAGTGTGTGTAATCTAAAAGTACTTGAACTAATATGGTTTAACTCAGGCTACATGAGATCCACTAGCTGGTCATTGACCAGCCACTAACCAACAAGTGAAGCAACTACGGTCAGAAAAATGAAGATTATTACAATAATTTTCCACTAAAATCCTATGTTTTAATATTTTTTTCTTCTTCCTAAATAATATTTTGAACTATAGAAACATCATATCCCATCTTTGATTCTTTTAGATCTCCTAACCTAAATAATTGATGGATCAAAGTTCCAATCGGAAATGTGGTCTTATTTTGGTAATTTTAAACCCATTTTGATCTTAGATCCTCTTATTTATAATATTTTTCTAGAAAATTGGCTATGAAATCCTTGGAAATTTGTTTGATCTTTTTAATAGAATTTTTTCTAGATATAATATATAATTGGGAGTTTTTAGGAACCTTCATCATATTTCATGCATTCCTTTGGAATCATTATGTAATTTGATTAATATATTTTCGTTTTCTATATAAATTAGTTAATTATATAATATTTATTAGAAAATAATTGATTATGGTACTCCCATATTTTGTAGAGTCCAAATTTCTACTTGGATTTTGAATCCCATGCAGGTGTTTGAATATGAAGTTTTCTAAACTGTGGGTTTCATAATAAGGCTTTATCTTATAAAATATACATGTGTTCTATTTCAAAATTACATTGTAAATTATTAAATCTATGACTTATAATAATTTAATTTTTCAGGTTTTATATTATTTAATTAAATAGAATCATCCCTTTGTTAAATTGATGGAAATTGATTTCAAATCATTATATATTTTTATGGATAGTGTTTTCAAATAACTTTTTATTTTGAATAAATGTTATTTCAAATCATGTTTTACTTTAATGGAAATTTATTTCTAAGTATATTGTATTTAAATGGTTAATATATTAAAAGAATGTTATGTTAACATGGAAGGTCTGATTGTGGTATATTAATGCTGGTTACTTTGATTTTATTGGCCTCAGTATAGGGAGAGAACATTGGAACCTTGGGTACATAATAGGATGTTTTAACTGATAAAATCATGCTAGACATGGAATTTTTTCCTTATAATGGATATATGATTAAAGGAAGGGAAGCCTCAGAGTGGCGTCTTTTCCTCTCCCCTTACACTACTAGGTTTTCTCTTTCGTTTCTTCCTTCTTCCCTCTTCGATGTGGTCTGGTCCCGATGTTCACAGCTGCATCCTGGATCCTCCTCTATGGAGTCTTCCCCCATGTTTTATGGCTTCTAATTTAGAGTTTCATCATGCCTTGTTGCTTCGGGATCTAGATGCGGATTCGGTTCGTTGGTTGTTGGCTATGGTCCACACAGAGTTGACTCCTTCTCTCCTGGCTTCAGGATCTTTGACTGGCTTTGGGTGGCGTCGGCTCTGTGTGCATCAGATTTGGGTGCCAGGTCGATGATTTCCATTAAATATTTGGGTTCTTTTGTGGATTTGTGAGCTCGGTGTCAGGCTTGGTGTCGGCTTCAGCACTCACCTGTCCTCTGGATCTTGTCACAGTTTATATGCACGCGTCGCCGGATCTAGGTTGTTCTTTTCCGGGTACGGATGGTTCATCCTTGTATTTTAGATTCGGTCGTGGCTTCGGTATTCTTGGATTCTGGCTTAGCTATCCGTGCCCGACTTCTTCTCGGCCTGATGGCTGTCCTGGTGTGCTTTGCTCTTCCCAAACTCAGATCTACTGGTTGGGGGGGGAGGCTGTTCCTTTCATTTTCTATGGATTCCTATGCTTCTGTACTTCTGTAGCTGGTGATTTGTTGTGGTTTTTTGGTGATCTGTGGGTTTATCTTGCAATTGTATCAAAGTTGTATGTGTTAATTTGGTGGATGGTTTTTTGCAGCCCTGATTCAGTGTCACAACATGGTGATTTTCTCTACTTGAATGGTTTGTTGTTCGAAGGAGGGAAGTTTGTGATCTGGATGTCTTCATGAATAGACTTCAGAGGAGGTTTCAGAGCTGGCGCTTTATCTTTGCACAGCTTTTTTGGATTTGGTTGTTTGAGAGGGTATAGTGTCAACCATCGGATTGGGCATGTGCTAGACACATGACACTTGCTTACTGATTAGCCTTGCAATGGTGGAGAGCTTATTCATGTTCAAATGCTAGGGAGTAGCAGTTCAATGATGTCTTTATGGTTTTTGTTATTTTTTCCTTCGACTGTATTTTCCTATGTCCATGATGTCTTTGTGTTTCCACCCCCTTCATCCCTTAAAAGTGGGATTATCTTATAATAAAAAATTGAAGGCCTTCGGGCCGTTGGATGTATATATGATTAAAGCTATAAATAAACTCTAAATTTAATGAAACTTATTTTGGGGGTTCATATATTGGGATATACTTATATACATTGATTTTTTTGGCTTGGGGATTAGTTGTTCCAATGCCATTTTTCTCTTCACTGAGATGGAGTGAGAACTCTAGCTAACATGGAGAAAATAGTATCCTAAAAATCTGTTTTAATTTCATATCTCTTTGTAAAATGGATGTTTTTATATAAATAAATATATAATTTATATGAACTGAAATTTAATACTTTAAATGGATAGAATGATTTGAAATGGAAATGGTTTGATTAAATGTTCTTTGAAAATTGGTTTACATGGAAGGGAATTACATTTTGTTTTAAAGTGATGGGTTTCTTTTTTTTTGATATAATGTTTGAAAATGTATTTGATGAATTTTTTTGTTAAATAAGTATTAGTCTTTTATTCTATAAAGGATTATTATGAACATATTTTTTGGGATCCTTCTGGTATTCATTTATCACACCCTACACATACATTTGGGTGTGTGTAGATTTTGTATTATATTATTAAAATAAATGAAAAGTTACTCATAGAGGTGAAATATATCCATTAAAATTAGTTATGGGAGTAAAGTGGTTGCATGGTTCACATAGAGATGTATTTCCTACCAGTTGAGTACTTGGGTTTTATCTTTTATGGTTTGGATAATGATTTTCCATATATATGTTTTATTCATCTCATTTTTAGTGTATATTGGATGGTTGAACATATTTTTTATATGCCATTTTTTATTTCCCTTCATATTAATTATATGATAAAATTCATTCACAACAATATTTATTAATTCCTAAGATCATTTCACTTTCTAGTGGGGATTGAAAAGTCCCTTTAGTCCTATCTATAACCTGTTGAAGTGTCATGTTCAGGAATGAATCATGTTAGTTCATGAAAAATTGGTACCATTTTAGTTTTAATTTCATAAAATTATATTCTTGGGATGTTTTGGTAGATATTAGATAGGGCTTTGGTACATAAGGTGTATCTTACAAGTGATTTTCTAGCTATATCTCATCATAACAAGCCTTATCATTCAATAGTATGTGGGGAAGTGTACCTCTTCTGATGAATTTTGATCTCATCTTTGTTACTTATTTATGTTTTATTTATTTAAGTTGACATTTATCCCTTATTTATGTCTTGTTTACTTTATTTGATATAATACCATTCCCCCAAATACATTCTTGAGTTTTTATGAAGGGTTTTGTATATGATGCTCAAAGAGGAAACCATACAATCGATCAACACGTTGTCGAGGTAGTGGTGTGAGTACTCCATAGTTAGATGAGAATTATATCCCTACCAAGACCTAATAAAGATAGTTATAATCTATAATTATAAGAGATAAAAATTGGTCCTATGAGATTATTCTTCAGAAACCACTATCATTTTGTTGTGCCCAAGTGAAGTAATTGCATTTGTTGTCAATAACTTGTCATGGTGTGCCATCTGATGAAGTACATCTTGAAGACTGATGATTACAGAAGCATTAAATCAGACAATTTCTAAGATGTTCATAAGTTCAAAGCACGTGTATCAAGGAGATACATTGTCACAACATGATTAGAAGACCATGCACTATCTCTTAGTGCATGAGGATTTAAATTTGATCCGACCTCTCTGATTAGATCATTGAAGTTCTTTGAAGAATATGTGTGATTCAGGAGTTCGGTTGATGAAGATCCTTGAGAATTCTCTCCTAAGTAGAAAATGAAATGATGGAATTCTTAAGAAGAAGAAGAAAAGAAGAGGTGGGCTTGGAAGGTGGCTTGGAATTTGGCTTGAACTTATGGAAGAACATTGGATTTGACTAAGTCTTACTCTTTGCCCTTAGCCAAAAAATAGGCCAGCCAAGGCCAGCCCACGAGTTCAACCCCACGGCTCATATGGGCACTAGGCGCCACGCCCATGGGGGATCCCATGGTGCAAGCACAAGGTGGCAGGGGGCCGTGGATAAGCCCCCGAGGGCACGCGGTGGTGAAGCCCGCGCACCCGAGTGTGCAGAGTGGGCACTAGGAGCACGCCCGCAGAGGCGAGAGTGGGTGCAGAGCGCGCCCGTAGGGAGAACACAGTGCGGGGCGGCACCGTGGAGGGAGGAGATTCAACTGAGGAGGCTGGGGGAGCGCTTGTTTGTTAAACCGTGAGAAAATCTCGCGGCATTTCGATGTGGGACGGCGAATTTTTCCGCGGGAGCGATCCTGGCCGCACAATCGATCGCGCGCCAGATCTCGGCCGCACATCTGATCCACGGCGAGGCGATCTGATCCAGGCCGTCCGATGTATTTCGATCGCCCGATCCAACGGCTCCCGGCTCATCTCCTTCGTTGAGCCACCCCGAAGCCACCCGACGTCTCCCGCTGAACCAGAGGCCACCCGACGAAGGCATTCGAGATTCCGGCCACCTCCGATCAAAGTAAGACCTCCATTGTGATCGTCTGGACCTAAGGAATCCATCCATGCCTTAAAATGTACATGCATACGTGAAATGGAGTTTTTCGAAGAACAGACGAGGCAAATGAAGTTGCCGAGGCTTCGTGCATTCTTGCTTTGCATGGTTTGTGCTTTAACAGAGACATGCATACGTTCGAAAACGCATGCACGTGAGGGGAACCATAAATGAGAAAACCCGCATTAATACAGTGAAGAAGAACGTGATATGCGGAAGATCTTTTTAACGCGTTTGAAGTTTTCAAAGACGCCGCAGATTTCAGGCATTCAAAACGTATTTCCCCGCGGATCATCCATGCACCTCCTCTGCCTATATAAAGAGGAGTCCGAGGCCGAGTGAAGCTTGTTGTTCATTCTTGAAGACCCGCGACGCTCTCTGCCTCGCGAAGTAAAATCCTGCGCATCACTTGCGCGACAAGAGGCTCTAAGTTTTGTTCTCGCGCAACCCTTGTGCGAAGGGTTTCTGTTTGAGAAGAAAGGAACTTGCGCGCTACCTCTTTGTGCGACAAGAAGAGAATCCCCCCTGCGCGCTACTCCTTGCGCGACAGGGAAGTTTGGGCTGTGCTCTTGTGCGCCCGAGGTGTCTTTGACACCCTCCGCGACCCAAGGCAGGAGTACCTTGTGCGCCCCTTGAGGCCTTTGTGTTTGTGTGCCAAGTGAAGAGGAGTATACTGGTAGAGTGTGTGCACAAAGAGGAGAAGGCCGAGGACCTTTGTGCTTTGGGTGCAAAAGGAATACCACACTTCGTGTGTGTTTATATATTGAAGAAGAAGGACAAGTCAAGTGTGTGCACTAAAAGAATGGGTAGTGCATGTGTGCACAAGTGAAGAAGACCAACCTTGAGAAGAAGAGTACACACTCAAGTTTGTGAGTACAAAAGAACTGATCATTCTAAGTGATTGGGTTTTTGGTGAGCAAGACCAACAATATCTTTTGAAGACTGTTGAAGCTACTTGAAGTTTTGAACAACACCTTTGAAGAAGTGAAGTGGAGCCATGATGAAGATGATTCTGTGGAGTTGGGGGGTTTAACCAACTTGTAATTGGTGGGGGGGGTAACCAATTACTGTGTAATCATCTTTTGGCATAGTGAAGAATCCGTGTTGGGGGGTGTAACCAACACGACAAGGAGTAGGTCTTTGTACCGAACCTTGTAAATCTCTGTGTTCTGTGCTCTCATTATTACTGCACCACTAAAAGAGTAGATCTAGGCTTTAACCAGCTGCAGAGGTTGAATTGATAATCCAAAGGGAACAATTCATAAAAAGAAAAAGTTATCACTGATTCACCCCTCCCCTCTCAGTGATCACAACCGATCCAGGCATTTCAAGTGGTATCAGAGCGAGGTTGCCTCTGTAAGGATCTACTTATGAGAAGATGGACAATCTGAATTATGTTAATAGTAGGGGTGTTCCTAAAAATCGGATGTTGCCCTACCTTCTATCTCTCGGCCTTGATGTTAGAAATGCAGCCTTATTTGGATTCCCTCCTCTTGCTAAGGAAGCTGCTATGACACTCGATGAGAAAAGAAATATGGAAGCTGATGGTAAAGCTCAAAATTCCATTCTTATGTCACTCTCAGAAAAGGTATACACAAAAGTCATGGGACTCAAGAATGCTAAGGAAATTTGGGACAAATTGGAAAGTAGTTATAAAGGCAACATAAAAGTCAAGGAAGCCAAATTACAAATTTGGAGAAGCAAGTTTGAAGATGTCAAGATGGGAGAAGAAGAAAATATTGATGATTATTTCACAAGAGTCAATGAAATTTTCAGTATCATTCGGGGATTTGGAGAAAAGTTGGAGGACTCCACTATTGTTAAAAAGCTAATGAGAAATTTTCCTGACAGGGTTGACCCCAAAGTCTCAGCATTAGAAGACAGAGATGATCTCTCTCTTGATGAACTACACAACATTCTCATTGCATATGAAATGAGGAAGATCCCAGTATTCAAGAAGAAGATCAAGGATGAGATGGCTTTTGAGGCCATGAGACAACTCAAGATAAAAGATGACGAAGTCCTAGAATCAAGTGATACTGAAAATGAAGAAAAGGATGAAGATCTCAACACGATTATTTCTCTTTTTTCTAAAAGGTTTGGAAAAACTAAATTCAGGGGAAAAGGGAAATCACCATCGAGATGTTTCAATTGCAATAACATCGGACACTTTGCTATAAACTTCCCCAAGAAGAGATATAGTGCTCCAGAAGTTGAAGATGAGAAGTCACAAAAGAAGAAATGGAGTAGATACCCAAGATAAGGAAACAAATCAGGTGTAAGAAAGAAAAGGTTCATTCCAGGTGAAAGAAGAAGCTATGTAAGCAAAGAGGAAGAATCAGACTCTACTTCAGCCAGTCAATCAGAAGAAGAAATGAATTTTACGGCTCATGTGGAAAAAGGGTTTGATACCTGCAGCAGTGAAGATGATGAAAGTGAACGAACAGAGCTTGAATACAGACTGAAAGATGAATTAGAGGCTTGCCTTGAGCAAAACATTAAACTCAAGAAAGAGAAGAAATTGTTACAAAAGGAAACTAAAAGAATGACTGAGGAGTTGGAAGAATGTATGAAGAAAGAGACAATGTACATTGATGAAATCAAAAGACACAAACTGAAGATAGCTGAGCTGGACAAGATTGCAAAAGATCTTGAGGAGAAACTTCACCTCAAAGAAGAAGAACAATCAGAAACACAGTACAAGTTGGTTGAAGCACAAAATAACTTGACAAAGATAAGAGAAGATTTTAACAAGGCTGTTGAAATCAAGGCAGAATCTTCTCATACTGGTGCTCAGAGGCAGGTCAACTCACCACTCAGTAAATCTCCAAATACATCTGTTATTTCTAACAATGCAGGTTCAAAGATAAAATCGAGACAAACCTGTGTAAAATCATCTTCAATGGAAGAAAGAAATTCCTTAGGAAGGACTACTCAAATCTTGGACAGAAAATTACAACATGACTCCTATCAGTGGAGAAGATCACGGTTTAGAGGCTATTGCTGGTGTTGTGGTGTGTTTGGACATAAGGCCTATGCATGCTGGTATAACATGTCTTTTCTAAGCATGAGGCATGAGTCAAGGGGGAGACATCCTTGAACCCAGAGTGTTTTGCAGAAAACATCAAAACCACCAATTCAGAACACATTTGACTGCCTGAGTGAAGCTTGTGAAAAATGTGACCAACAGGGTCATAGAGCTGATAAGTGTATGACTACTCTTCCTGAACAAAAAATCAAAGACATGAAAGGAAAAGGTATTCAGGAAACCAATGATGAAATCACATGATTTGCTGAAGTTTCTCTAAAATCCAACAGTATAACCAAGTCATGGATTCTTGATAGTGGATGCTCATCCCACATGACTGGTGATACAAAAATTCTAAGCAACATTGAAAGTCATGAAGGAGGAACCGTGGTGTTTGGAAATGATCGTTCTCTGAAAATCAAGGGAGTTGGAAAGGCAATGATTGAAACAACAAATCTAAAATCCAATGATGTGTTATTTGTTGAAGGATTAAAACACAACCTACTGAGTGTAAGTCAATTATGTGATGATGGACATGAGGTGTTGTTCAAGAAGGATTCATGCATCATCAAGAGCTCAAAGGATGGACAAATAATTACTAAAGGAAGAAGAACCACTGGAAATCTATTTCAAATTGGTGATCCCATCAATTCTTGTTTTCTCAGCTCTAAAGATGAAAACAACCTCTGGCATAGAAGACTTGGCCATCTTGGTCAAAGGAGTATGAGTAAAATTCTGAAGTACAATGTTGTACGAGATCTACCCAAATTAAAGAGAGAAAAATATGAAGTCTGCAACACATGTCAGAAGGGAAAACTGACCCATAGGTCACACAAAGGAGTTGATATCATGTCTACTAGGCCTCTTGAACTCATCCATACAGACATATGTGGACCAATGAGACAGAAGTCTACAAGAGGAGATTTCTATTTTATAACCTTCATTGATGATTTCACTCGGATGACCAATGTCATGTTCATGAAACACAAGTCAGAGGCAATCGCGAAGTTCAAGACTTTCAGAAGGCAGGCTGAGAATGAACTAGAGCTCTGTATCAAGAAAGTAAGATCAGACAACGGAAAAGAATATACCGGTGATGTATTTGAAATCTATCTGGTCAAGCATGGAATCAAACATCAATATAGTACACCATATACTCCACAACAGAATGGAGTGGCTGAACGAAAGAATCGAAGCATAGATGAAATGGGGAGGACTATGTTAGCTGAGCATGATATCTCTATGTTTTACTGGGGAGAAGCAGTATGCACTGCTATACACATACAGAACAGATGTCTCCTGAGACCAGAAACACAAACGACAGCCTATGAAATGTGGTTTAACAGAAATCCAACTGTTAAATATTTCAAAGTCTTTGGCAGTCCATGCATCATCAAGATTAAAAACATCAATCTGGGAAAGTTTGAAGAAAAAGCTGAAGAAGGAATCTTTATGGGTTACCTACCTAATGGAAAAGGCTACAGATGCTGGAATAAGAGGTTGAATAAAATGATTGACTGCAGTGATGTCATAATAATTGAAAACAACACCAAACCATACACTGTGGATGATGATGACTGAAAGAATGACACAGCCTTGGAACAGAAGAATGCAGAATTACCTGAGCCAACACCAACTGCTGGTGAGATCAACTCTGAATATACCAGTGATGAAGATGAAGGTAATGAAAATGGAAGAAGAAGATACAACAAATTGAAGAAGCATGTTGACACAGAAAATGTCCTTGGAGACCTACAGTCCTCAGTAAGAACTAGAAGAAGATTGAGATTGGAAGATCAGACTACACTGGTTTCTCAAGTTAAACCTCACACAGTGGCTGTAGCAGTTGTACATGAGGAATGGATACAAGCTATGCATGAGGAACTCAATCAAATTGAAAAGAACTCCACTTGGGATCTTGTGCCAAGGCCCAAAAATAAAAATGTTATTGGGACAAAGTGGGTGTTTAGAAACAAACTCAATGAAAAGGGAGAAGTTTCCAGAAACAAGGCCAGACTTGTATGCAAAGGATATTCACAAATGGAAGGAATCGACTTTGAGGAAACCTTTGCACCAGTTGCAAGACTAGAAACTATCAGAATGTTCTTAGCAGTTGCAGCACACAAGCAGTACAAGGTCTATTAGATGGATGTGAAATCTGCATTTCTGAATGGAGATCTTGAAGAAGAGGTGTATATTGAACAACCAGAGGGTTTTTTGCTGGAAAAAGATGGTAGTATGGTGTGCAGATTGAGAAAAGCCTTGTATGGATTGAAGCAGGCCCCTAGAGCCTGGTACTCAAAATTGGATGGTTGTCTTAAAGACATGAAATTTGTCAAAGGAACAGTTGACAGTAACCTCTATGTCAGAGAAATGGCCAATGGTACCCTCATAGTCATTATCTATGTGGATGATATCATTTTTGCTGGTAACAAGGAAGGACTATGTGAATAATTTGCTGAGCAGATGAAAAGAACTTTTGAAATGTCGATGCTTGGTCAAATGACATATATTCTAGGATTTCAGGTGGAACAAAGACAAAACTCCATATTTCTTTCACAAGAAAAGTACGCAAGGGACTTAGTGAAAAGGTTTGGAATGGAAAGTTCAAAGGAAGTCTCCACACCCATCTCTGTCGGAACCAAGCTATGCAAGGATGAAGAAGGCAACAATGTTGATCAGAAAGAGTTCAGAAGAATTATTGGCAGTCTACTTTATCTCACGGCTTCAAGGCCAGATATAGAATATGCAGTGACTTTGTGTGCCAGATTCCAAAGTGATCCAAAAGAATCTCATTTAACTGCAGCCAAAAGAATCCTGAGATATGTTAAAGGAACCCTCAACTATGGACTCTTATACAAACACAGTGCAAACATATAGTTGTTGGGATTCACAGATGCTGATTGGGCTGGTGATTGCACTGATAGAAGATCCACATCTGGTGGAACCTTCTTTCTAGGAGAAGGGTGTGTTAGCTGGTACAGCAAGAAACAAAATTCTGTAACATTGAGCACAGCTGAAGCAGAGTATGTGGCCTCTACACATGCATGTACTCAAATGATTTGGATGCAGGTGCAGCTAGCAGATTTGAGGATTAAAGCTGAAAAACCATTGAGGATCTTATGTGATAATCAAAGTGCAATTGGGTTGTCTAAGAATCCTATCCAACACTCCAGATCCAAGCACATTGATATAAAATATCATTTCATCAAAGAAAGGGTCTCTAGTGGAGACATCAAGCTAGACTACATTCCTACTCAAGATCAGGTGGCAGAAATTTTCACCAAAGCTATGCCTACGGAAAGATTTGTTGAATTGAGGCTGAAACTTCATGTTCAGCCTTCTACTCTCACTTGAGGAAGAATAAGGTCCCTCCTTATTCCCTAAATTTTTGTATTCTTGTACTTACATGCAGGGAATTGAAGGAGATGAGTGCATCCCCTGAGGGGGAGCATTGGTAGTTGAAGATGTGCAGGTTCCAGAAGCTCTATATTCTGAGTATGGTTTCCATTCATCCCTTTGCATTTGTTGGCCAATAAGGGGGAGAAATCATCAGGCACACGACATTCTCTCAGTGTTCTTCGGATTATTGACAACCAAATACAAAAGAGGAGATTGTTGTGCCCAAGTGAAGTAATTGCATTTGTTGTCAATAACTTGTCATGGTGTGCCATCTGATGAATTACATCTTGAAGACTGATGATTACAGAAGCATTAAATCAGACGATTGCTAAGCTGTTCATAAGTTCAAAGCACGTGTATCAAGGAGATACATTGTCACAACATGATTAGAAGACCATGCACTATCTTTTAGTGCATGAGGATTTAAATTTGATCCGACCTCTCTGATTAGATCATTGAAGTTCTTTGAAGAATATGTGTGATTCAGGAGTTTGGTTGATGAAGATCCTTGAGAATTCTCTCCTAAGTAGAAAATAAAATGATGGAATTCTTAAGAAGAAGAAGAAAAGAAGAGGTGGGCTTGGAAGGTGGCTTGGCATTTGGCTTGAACTTATGGAAGAACTTTGGATTTGACTAAGTCTTACTCTTTGGCCTTAGCCAAAAAATAGGCCAGCCAAGGCCAGCCCACGAGTTCAACCCCACGGCTCATATGGGCACTAGGCGCCACGCCCATGGGGGATCCCATGGTGCAAGCACAAGGCGGCAGGGGGCCGTGTATAATCCCCTGAGGGCACGCGGTGGTGAAGCCCGCGCACCCGAGTGTGCAGAGTGGGCGCTAGGAGCGCGCCCGCAGAGGCGAGAGTGGGCGCAGAGTGCGCCCGTAGGGAGAACACGGTGCGGGGCGGCACCGTGGAGGGAGGAGATTCAACTGAGGAGGCTGGGGGAGCGCTTGTTTGTTAAACCGTGAGAAAATCTCGCGGCGTTTCGATGTGGGACGGCGAATTTTTCCGCGGGAGCGATCCTGGACGCACGATCGATCGCGCGCCAGATCTCGGCCGCACATCTGATCCGCGGCGAGGCGATCTGATCCAGGCCGTCCGATGTATTTTGATCGCCCAATCCAACGGCTCCCGGCTCATCTCCTTCGTTGAGCCACCCCGAAGCCACCCGACGTCTCCCGCTGAACCAGAGGCCACCCGACGATGGCATTCGAGATTCCGGCCACCTCCGATCAAAGTAAGACCTCCATTGTGATCGTCTGGCCCTAAGGAATCCATCCATGCCTTAAAATGTACATGCATACGTGAAATGGAGTTTTTCGAAGAACGGCCGAGGCAAATGAAGTTGCCGAGGCTTCGTGCATTCTTGCTTTGCATGGTTTGTGCTTTAACAGATACATGCATACGTTCGAAAACGCATGCACGTGAGGGGAACCATAAATGAGAAAACCTGCATTAATACAGTGAAGAAGAACGTGATATGCGGAAGATCTTTTTAACGCGTTTGAAGTTTTCAAAGACGCCGCAGATTTCGGGCATTCAAAACGTATTTCCCCGCGGATCATCCATGCACCTCCTCTGCCTATATAAAGAGGAGTCTGAGGCCGAGTGAAGCTTGCTGTTCATTCTTGAAGACCCGCGACGCTCTCTGCCTCGCGAAGTAAAATCCTGCGCATCACTTGCGCGACAAGAGGCTCCAAGTTTTGTTCTCGCGCAACCCTTGTGCGAAGGGTTTCTGTTTGAGAAGAAAGGACATTGCGCGCTACCTCTTTGTGCAACAAGAAGAGAATCCCCCCTGCGCGCTACTCCTTGCGCGACAGGGAAGTTTGGGCAGTGCTCTTGTGCGCCCGAGGTGTCTTTGACACCCTGCGCAACCCAAGGCAGGAGTACCTTGCGTGCCCCTTGAGGCCTTTGTGTTTGTGTGACAAGTGAAGAGGAGTATACTGGTAGAGTGTGTGCACAAAGAGGAGAAGGCCGAGGACCTTTGTGCTTTGGGTGCAAAAGGAAGACCACACTTCGTGTGTGTTTATATATTGAAGAAGAAGGACAAGTCAAGTGTGTGCACTAAAAGAATGAGTAGTGCATGTGTGCACAAGTGAAGAAGACCGACTTTGAGAAGAAGAGTACACACTCAAGTTTGTGAGTACAAAAGAACTGATCATTCTAAGTGATTGGGTTTTTGGTGAGCAAGACCAACAATATATTTTGAAGACTGTTTAAGCTACTTGAAGTTTTGAACAACACCTTTGAAGAAGTGAAGTGGAGCCATGATGAAGATGATGCTGTGGAGTTGGGGGGTTTAACCAACTTGTAATTGGGGGGGGGGGGGTAACCAATTACCGTGTAATCATCTTTTGGCATAGTGAAGAATCCGTGTTGGGGGTGTAACCAACACGGCAAGGAGTAGGTCTTTGTACCGAACCGTGTAAATCTCTGTGTTCTGTGCTCTCATTATTACTGCACCACTAAAAGAGTAGATCTAGGCTTTAACAAGCTGCAGAGGTTGAATTGATAATCCAAAGGGAACAATTCATAAAAAGAAAAAGTTATCACTGATTCACACCTCCCCTCTCAGTGATCACAACCGATCCAGGCATTTCACATTTAAAGGGATGAGTGATCCTTAGGAATTAAAAAACAGGTTAGTGAAGATCAACCAGATTTCAACCCTATGGAAATGGCATATTATATTGAGTTATAGTGTGTTACTATTATTATTGAGGGGACTAATAGGAAATTGTGGTATGTATTGGTTTTGGTACAACAACTTGAAGGATTCAACTATAAAGACTTCAAACACCATATTTTCCAATAATTATATCCTAAATTACATTTAGTAACCAATTCAATTGAGTTATTTACCTTTTAGAAGGGTGATTAGACCACGAATGAGAATGCCAACCCTTTTTATGAGTTGGATTATTTTTAACTTGAGGTTGTATTAAATTATAAATTTAAATTTTCGTGTTGTTAAATGGGATTATTAGGAAATATCCATAATTATATTTGCATGATGAATTATAAATCTGATACTGAGGTTCTTGATAGAGTTATAGTGGAATAAATTGGCCACATATGAAATTCAGGGATAGTTAGAATTCAACTTCCACCTAGTTGATGTTTTAGAGGCTCCCATGGTAAGAAAAGATATTGGATTGATACTTGCATTGGAAGAATATATGGAATTCAGTAGTGGTCTTACTCTGCACCTTCAATGACAACATCTAGCATTATTTTTTTGTAATGAGACCAATGTTTAAAATATAAGCATGTGAATCATTTTTCCCACATATTAAAAATTTTACAACTTCTGAAGATGCTAAGGTCATATTTAGAAGTTTTTCCATGATATATATAATTTAAATTATGAATATGGTTCACAAAATCCAATAATATTTTTTTTTGTATTTATATTCTTCAATGTGAAAAGGGTTCTAACCACATGCCTATAGAACAAATCTATAATACAATGTATAAGAGTCTCAAGTGGAAATTGTTCTAGGATTAACAATATTGATAGGTACTATCATTATTTATTCAACTTTAATGAATGATTTTCTTTCTAGTTCCACAGAGTCTTTTATATCATCCTCCGTGGTGAATCTTTTATAAAATCCAAAATAAATCATTCCTTATGTAATGTAATTAGAAATTTATATATTAAATAAGACGGAGTTGGGTTTATAATTTCCCTCATGTTCTTTATCGATGTTTGAATTTGGGTTAGTTTTAGGTTTCCCAATTCTGGACGAATACCTCTTTAATGTCATTATCTTGATTGATTGGATGATCACACATAAATAGAAAATTTAATGTAATCAATGGTGGTTTTTCTAGTTTATTTTAACTTAGAGAGATATTATCATATTCACCAGAAATCTATTTTGTTAATTTTGATAGATAAAAAATATTTTTCTAAATTATATAAATTTAATTTCAAAATCTAATAATTTAAGATTATAGGACATGAAATCTCAAAACAAGGAATCTTAGTTTAACCTCAAATGGGGAAAGTATTATTTTCCTGGGAAGATCAATAAAAATTATTTAGATTCAAGGAATTTTGTGTTTGGAATGATATTATTTTTAGTTTTTCAGTGATTTCTCAAAACCTAAATCAACTTTGACTACTCGTACAAGGAAATGGGAGAAATTTTTATCAGATGTTTCATGAAATACAAACATTGTTGAAATG
Organism: Viscum album; assembly: GCA_963277665.1. NCBI lineage: Eukaryota > Viridiplantae > Streptophyta > Magnoliopsida > Santalales > Viscaceae > Viscum > Viscum album. The sequence continues at coordinate 1,410,539,003 of OY728133.1, read as the reverse complement.
AAAAAAAAGTTTACTTCATTTTAAATTTCATTATTTCAAAATCAAGGAATTGATATGTCGTTTGTTATGATGCTTGAGGTGAATGATTGTGAAGTTTTTTATTATAGGAAGATTATTTAATGGTATATTAATATCAAAGGTTTTTGCATCATTAGAAGAATTACCCCACTCATAAAATTAACTAACAGGTGTTATGCACTCTATTAAGTGTTGGAGACATTATCTTTTTAGAGAGAATTTGATAAAATATTTGGATTATCAAAGTTTAAGTTTTTTATTTTCTTAGAATTACATGAACCTTAGGTTTATGAAATGGGTAGAGTAGATCTTGACATAGACATCTCTTTTACCATAGGAAAGGGGAATATTTATTCGAATTATCTTAGTTGGAAAATTCCATCTAAATTTGTGGTGGAGTCAAATAATGAATAAAAACTCACAAGGATCATTCATCTGATACACCTGAGTGTGGTAGAAAAGGATATGATTATTATTCTTGAAAGTGTTTAATTTCAAACATCTCTTCTTGAGTCAATCCATCATGAGAAGAAATAGGATGAGGGGTTTGAGAGTATTATAAATTCTTTATATGATGGGGAGGTGATCGGAGAATGGTATTTATCATTGGAAGGTGTTGTTTTCTATAGGAAACAGTGTGTGGTTCTTGTATCCATGAGAAATGATATGATTTAATATTTTCATTATTATCAGTGGGCCATTAACCCATTCCCTACTAAGACTTATTATGAAATGAAACCTCAGTTTTTGTGGCCAGGTATGTAGTGTGACATTTCTGATTTTATGTCTCATTGTTCTAAATTACAAAAAATCAAGTCTGATCATCAAAATTCGGTACATTTTATTCAAAAAATATATACCAGCATGTAAGGGGGATGAGGTGTACATTAATTTCTTTAATGGGTTATAAAGGAATCCTTAAGGAATAAATTAATTTGGTCACTTATTAATAAATTAATATGTCTACACATTTCATTCAAATTTGGGACACCACTGAGGATAAGTATTTGGGAAAAGATGTTAATGATATCATTAGTTTTTAATGGGTTATATCTTATATCATTTGGAATAAGGTCCCCCTATTTTACCTCTTAGTTTTTGAGAGGATTGCAAAAGGTAATGGATACTAAATTGAATATGATTATATATTTCCATCATTATATAGAAGGATAATCATACAATTTTGTTCATATTTTTAACCATATGATCTATAATTATATCATAGTCATTGGTGGTTCTTAAAATATCCACTTAGTACTATTAGTGACTGGTTATAAAAATAGTTACTAGTCATCCACTAAGATGCATCCCCTTGAGGATCTTTGTGGTCAACATACAAAATCACCTATTAATTGGTCTGATGTGGCTGATTCTTATCTTTTTTTATTAATCCTTTATTGGGTCAACATCATCTTGGGAAATATTTGATATTCATTACGAGATAAATTAGGCTATTTGAGACCACTGATCATATCAGATAGATTTATTATCTATTATATTTTTGATCATAGTTTATTTCCATTTCCAATGTCTTCTATGGTAGTCACCTAATGAAGTACCATCCTTACCCATATCATGTTTTGAATTTGTATGAACTTGACATCAAACCTGATATTTCTTTAACATAGAAGCAGCTACATATTGGTAACAATCAAATAAAGTTTCTATACGAGAAGTTTGTTCCATTAGTCTATGTTTCATGACAGTATAGGCTAAACCATCATAAGATATGGGAGTGGAAATTTATGAATAGGTTGAAATGGCCTTATCAATTTATAGATAAAACTTTTTTGACGTGTCCTTCAATGGATAGAAAACAATATTCAATGAAAAAATTTCAATTCCAAGTATTTCATCTAGGTATGAACTTCTATATATTTTGTTTCTCATTTTTTATCTCATAAAAATATCATTATTTATCTATTGTTCGAGGTTTTGGGAGGTGGATCGATAGATGATAAAGAGTGTGTAAAAGAATATGTTGCTGTAAAATCTAGAGGTAATACATGTTCAAGCTAGTGTGAACCACCAACTAGTTGATCGATTTTCATGGGCTAACCTATGCTAAAATAGATCCATCGATGAGCCGGTGGATGGCCAACGACTATTCAGTGATGCCACTGGGGTTACGAAAAATAAGGGTCTTACCATAATTTTCCCCTAAGACTTCCGTTTTAATATTTCGATCCTTTACCTTGACCCCACATCAACCCATATAAATCTATGAGCCATTTTTTGATGCTTTTGGCTCTCCTAAATCAAATACTTGGTGATTCAAAGTTCTCATTGGCGTCGTGATCCTATTTTGATAATTTTAACTCAATTTTGATCTTATATCCTCCTATTTAACATATTCCTCTTACACATTGGATATTAAATCCATATATATATTCATTTGATCATGGTTTTTAATTGAGTTTCTTTTAGATCTATTGTGGGATTGAATTATTTTGTCCAAACCATCATATTTTTTGTCCACTTATTTGTAATCATTTTTATAAGTAAATATTCTCTTTTACATTTCTCTAGAAATTGATTAATTAGATAGCTTGTATTATAAATTAATATATTATGATTCTACCTCAACTCCTTGATCCCTTGGCTTTTCTTATCTTCTGGTTCCCATGTGGGCATTGTAATTCTATGGGATTTGAGGTGGGTGGTTTCGTAATAAGCCTTTTCCTTATAAATTATACATTCTAAGTCATTCTAAATTGGGATTTAAATTATTAATGGAATATTTCATAATTCATGAATTGTGATTTTTTTATCTATTAGAATGAAATGGGATCATCCCATTGTTTTAATATATTAAAGTGACTTCAAATCGTAATTTTTTGTTTCAAAATGTGTTTTTTAAGAATATCTTATTTTAATAGAATGATATTTACATGAATGTTTAATTTTAATGAACATTTATTTCCAATAATGTTTTAACTTGATAAAAATGGATTCAAATCATGGTATGTAAACATGAATGGCCTATGGAGTTGGTAATTATTGCTGGTATCCTTGATTTTATTTTCCTTAGTATTGGTAGAGTACAAGAGAAACTGTGGTTCTTATGAGGGTGCTTCAATTATTATAGTAATTCATGGCATGGTTTGTTTTTCTTAATAAAGGGAATAGGATTACAACACTATATAAACTATGGATTTCAAGACATTATTTGGGGGGGTTCACTTGTCAGGGTTTTCATCTATACTTTTATGTTCTTTGGCCTATTGACTTGAGTTGTGTACTAGTTATGATTATTCACTAAGATGGATTAAGGATCCAAGATAATGTAGACCTATTATATCCAATGACCTAGTTTCTTTGTTTCCTCACTTTTTGAAATGGGTTTTTTGTAAATACATGGATATATATACCATTTTAAATGATATATAATGATTTAAATGGTATGAATAATTTTAATGGAATGTTGTTTCATTAAATATTGTTTACAAATAATTTTATATAGATAGGAATTGTAAATTTATTTAAGGGTGTTGGTTTCTATATTTTGATATAAATTGTGAAAATGTATTCGATGAATTTGATTATTATTAAAAGGAATAAATGGATTATATTAAAAATACTTATTATGGAATACTTGGTTGAGATATTACTAGGATTATTTCCCCACAACCAGCATATACCTTTTGAGGTGTGTAGATCTTCTCTTACTTGTCATCGGTAAAGTTGATTCCCTTTATGAAGGTAGTCAGTATGCATGATTTTAGGTAGTTTTTGTTCAATGTTTACATGTTTGAGATGTTTATAGATTTTATACCATTTGATTATTTCATTTTATCTATTTTATTTGGATCATTTTTATGTTTATACAAGATTCATTATTCCATTTTTTAACATGTATTAGGTTATTGACATACTTTTTTATAATCCCTTATTGTTTTCCCTTGATTAATTTTTTAGGGATAATTCATTCAAAAATGTGTTTCTGGGTTATTTGGTTCTATTCTCTATCCCATGAGGATTAATAATTGCCTCTAGGACCTATCACTGGTTATCTTGGGAGTTTGGTTTAGGTATGCGTCGGGTTGGGTAAATATAATGTAGGATAACTAAGTAAAAATCCATTTTTTGTTGTGGGGTTTATATTCTTTATCATAATTTTATTTTGTGTGGATGAATTTAATAGAATGATATACTGAAATATGTTTTTAACAATATTATCTAAAGATTCAATGATATGTGAGGATTTAATGACAATTTTTAATTTCTAAGTCACTAAGATTTATAATTAGGGTACCTTGAATCTTACTTCATAACCTAGTTTTCCCAATCAACTTCATTATAGATTTAAGGTTTGGACTTTTTTTCATTTTTTAAAATATCTATTTTTTGATTTCTTCCCATATTGGTGTGTTTATAAATTCTTCTATTCTTTATGTAATTGACACTCGTGGTTGGAAAAAAGAGATTTTTGGTTTTTTATATGCCTGTGGTTCTGATGTTATAAAATATATATATCATGATATTGATTTTTGAATACATAGGGAAAGATTTTATCCTGTAAAGACAAAATATATTTTCACTAGTATTTTGTCTTAAAAGATATTTTAAAAAACAAATAATTATGCTAGTAATTTTGAAATTTAGAAAAACATAAAGATGATTTATAGAGGATGAATAAATAAAAAATGTGTTTTGAATCCCCCTAAAAGTGTTAAATTAAAATATAAATAGTATGATAAAAACAAGGATAAAATTAGGGAAATGTATCTAATTTAATATTCTGATAAAAATAATGACAAAAGTAAAATGTATTAAAAATAGACACTCCAAATGAGGTGATGGTTTTTGACTTTAATGATAAATATAAATTTGACACTATAATATAGGTTTCATTTAAATATGAAATTAAATATTCTCCCTTCAAATGTGAAATAAAATTTTAGGATATATAATATGATGTGACCTCATTATATAGTTTTAATTTATATAATTTTCTTATGAATAACAGCATGAGATTTATCTATTAATAAAGGGAGTAAAACACTCAGAAATTAAGAAATGAGTAAACTATATTCTCTATATAAATTAATTATAGATAATTAAAGATAAAGTAAAAAGGGTTGAAATGGAAAGGATTTATTAAATGGATGAATTATAAGTTGATAGAACAAAGTTATTTTATAACAAACTAGTCATAATGTACATGGACATTGCATAATTTTTGTGGAATACTTAAAATATTACCGAAACAGACACCCAAATATAGTATTAGTTTATTACCTTTCAAAGCATTGAACAAAAATACTATAACATAGTAAAAGATATTCAATATTTCCAATGAATATCACTCTGTAGTAATTCAACATAAATATAATTCTTCATAACCTGAGTAAAGGACACACAAGAAGGGGGTGAGCTTGAATGATTAGTAATTGTAAATAAAGTAAATATGTAAGATTAAGATGAACATATGTGCATGAGAACATGGTCCTATCATTAAAAGATAATACCTTAAGGATCAAAGATCATAAAAAATAATCATGGAATAATGATTGTATGTTCATAATCCATGAATCATAATATATTATGGAATATAAGCCATGAATCATAATATATTTTGGAACATAATCCATGAGAGCATAACTTGTGAATAAGACATGGAATTGTGGCATACACATCAACATATAACATCGATAACACATAAAAGTAGAAATTGGTTCACTAATTAAGTTAAGGACATTAAATCATTCATTCAAATGGATTTAGGGACATGAAACCAAGTCCACGCATAATGTTGTGAACATGCTATCTGGTTTACACATAGTAATTTTAATAGGTAATTTGGTTCACACATAAACCTATAGACATGAAACAGGTCCATGTATAACATTATGAACTTTTAATAAGGTTCATGTGTAACATTATGAACACATAATATGGTTCACACATAACATTACGAACATGTAAACACATTCACACATAAACTTATGGACATGAAATCAAGTCCATGAATTTCATTATGAACATGTAAGTAGGTTCTCCCATTACATTACAATCACATAATAAGGTTCACTCATAAAATTTTGAACATGAAATTAGGTTCACACATTAACTTATGGACATGAAACTAGGTCTCTAAATAACATTGTGAACATGTTATCAGGTTCACACATAACTTTTATACTCATGATTCATCCATCATTACCCAATGAATTAAAGGGAGATTTATGTCCCACCCTTCACATGATAAAAGTCCCAAAATATTATAAACAATCATCATGTCATAGAACTTGAATTAAAATGTTATAAAAAACATTTAATCATATCATTAGATATGGAAAAGAGATATGTTTCATAAACATTCCATCAAAGAATATCCCATGAATAAAAGTAGGTTTCAAAAATGTATAACATGTGGAATAAAAACTAGTTTCATAAGAATAATTACATAAAAAACATAATCCTAATATTTCATCAATGGAATAATAGTCATAAATAATCTTGACAAACAATATAATAGAAGCTATAAACTGTTACCCCTTTTGTAGCGTTAAATCATAGTACAATTGAAATAATAACATTAAATGAAGCATAAAATATCTTTAAAAATAGTATTTTTAGGATATAATATTTAATAAGGATTTATATACACCTCAAAGAAGAATATAGATGCATAAAATGACTTGGGTCCCAAAGAAGGTAAGTTGAGGCAAAATTACTTCACTTATTTTTTTTACTTTTGAAACATAAACCCCATAAAATAAATATCATAAAATAGATATTTAAATATAAATAAATTTAATTATAATATTTATATAATTAATAAATGGTATGTATACACAAGTAATAAAAGTAATTAGTGGGGAATGAGACTTGTATCTCATGGAAAAAGTTGAGATTTAATTCCCTTACCTTAAGGCTTGGAATTTTTCATACACAATAAAAATAATATATAATAAATATAAGTATATTAAAAATATATCAAGGAACCATATTATTATATCTAATACAATATATTCCTTGGTTATTACGTTAAATTACACATTTATTAACAAATCCATGTTAGTGTTATATTTTGGTTAATATCTACATTATTTTTTGTATATGTTTTGAATTTTTATTCTTGATCCACTTAAATAGATCATGATATACATGAAAAGGGTAAAAGTGATATAAATATAATATATATTGAGTTTATATTTAATTATAATAATATATGTATGATATAATTATGAAATGGAATACACTATTCCAAGAGACGGTAAGTTGTACATACACATGAAAGTTGTTTCCATTTTATTAAGGTATTGAAAGAATAAAAACTATTGAAATATATGTATATATATTTTTATATATAATATAAATAAATTTCTATTATTATTTCCTATATTACACATACTTTCACTAAATTCATTGATAATATATTCCATGTACAGTGCGGAAAAATTACAATGCTTTGAGGAGGCGATAGTCCACACATTCTTAAATGAAATTACCATATTTGCACAAAGTGGAAAGCATGAAGGAATGTGTAATATAATAATTAATGAAAGATAAATATATAATATATATAATATATAATATATAAAAATATAGTGTCCATCATAATTTATTACCATGAGAGGTGATAATTAAAAACAAACAACATCATTTCATAAGGAATTAGTTTTCCGTACACACGAACAACACGTTTGTTACCCATTAAATAGAAGTGTGTGTAATTGAATTTCAAAAACATATAATAATAACATATTATTATATTCAGGATAGTAGTTTTTTATATAAACATGAAATAAGTATAATTTAAATAGCGGATAATGAAATAAAACTAAAGAGCATGAACAAGGAGGTTACCTCTTATTTTGGTATCTCTATTTGGTGTGCACCAAAGAGATTCCTTGGATGAATTTATTCAAAAGGTAAGGATTATAGATTGAGGGTATGGATGTTTAGTATTTATTTGGGCTGAGTTTTTCCCAAACAAAAGTGGCTTAAGAAGTGTGATGAATTGTTAGGCATGACTGCTTTTCTGTAGTGACAGGAGAGGACACACTTGGTATTTTTAAAAATAATCGTCTGTTCGCCAAGTATTACATGTTACCCAAGATTCCAAATGAACCATTATGGAACTTTAGTGGTGTAGGGGAATTAATATTTCTATACAGTAGGTTTTATAATTTATTATAGTTCATTTTTTCCCTAAATATTATGGTTTAGTCCCTTGTAGAACTAATTTTTTCCTTAATCTATGTAATAAATTTTAATTAATTTCACTAATATTTGTGGTTAAAAAATAAGTCGAACTTATTATAAGTTATAAATTGTGATTATTATAAATATTGATCAATATTTTTCAAATTTAAATAAATAAAGTGTCATAAATTAATTAATTTAAATGTAATCTCGTAGAAGGGACGACAATGAAGTTTTTTAAAGAAAAAACAATTGAAAAGTTTTATATATTTTTATACTCAATTTAATTGTCAAATTGATTAAACTGATATAAATTATATTAATTGATAAAAAATTAATATAATTATACTTTATAGACATTTAAAAATTAATTTAATGTTTAGTCTTTTTAGATAAAATGGTGGTTTTTAATTAAAATTTATTATTTTTTACTACATTAAATAATGAATCATGATATGAAAATACGAAAAATACACCCTATTCAAATTTTTATGTTTATATTTAAAAGGAAATTATTTTTAAATATAATATTTTTAAAAGTTCAAAAAATGATATTTAAAATAGGGGTTCTATTATAAGGTGATAAAATTGATTTTATAAAAATATGGGTGTTTATGTGTAATATTGGGTATATTCTCATATAATTCCTATAAAATAAATTTGATGAATATGAAAAATATTTTAATTAATATATAAAATAATAATTAATAAATAACATTCAATAATATAAATTAATTAAACTTAATAAGATAATTCTCTTTTTACACAAAAACATTCTTTTATAAAATCACTCATATTATATTCATTTAGTTTTTATATTAATTTATAATTAATAGTTAACCATCTAATTAAAATATATATTTTCATAATTTAGTTGATTCTATAATAAATAATTTAATATCTAGTTTATATCTTACTATATTAAAAATTAATGTTTTTAATAATTTATTACTATTCGGTAAAACTCAGTTTGGCATGTTATGCAAGCTATCAAGGAACCTCGGTTTAGCATATAGATCAACGTAAACTTGATGTTCCATATAATGAAATCAAACATTTATATTTCATATAGGGAATTATTAACTTGGGGTTGTGTAAAATGTGATCAAAAAATAATGCATTAAAAAAATTAACTATTTTTTGTGGTGTGGGAATATTAAAATATCAAAATATTAAATTAATTTTAAAAACATATTTCGCAATAAATCTTATGGCATTACATTCTACCCCCCTAAAATAAATTTCTCCCTCTAAATTCATCTGCGTATCAAATGAATAATACTTGATTGTTCCTTTCATATAAACCCACATTGTAAAAATGAACACTAAAACATCCTTTAATAAGAATGATGTAAAAATAATTATTACCCAAAGTAACATATAACTTGGTTTCCACATAGGATAACATAGGTGGTAAGTGAAATGTTGGACATGGAGTAAAATAAAACTATCATGTCTTGATCGAAAGTGATATAGATCTTGGTTAATATCAAGGAAACAATCAAATAAATAACCTAATGTGGATTGAAAATGGTCATTGATATCATAAAAAATAATGACACTAGGAAAAAAATTTATTTCAACCTACTTTCTTAAAGTTTAGTAGTTTTTACTTGGAGATACACTTAATTTACTTCCACACAATATCACCATATGTTATTCCTTGATTGAATTACACGTTATATCTTATTATAATAAATAAAGGTGAATTTGTAATTCTTGAAGCACTAAAAGATCATGAGATCCATATAAAGAGTGATAAGCCATTTCCAATGTCTTTATAATAAAAGGTTATAACAATTTATCTAATATTTATAAAAACACATATGGTGAGATAAAACCATAATTATCTAAAACCTAATTTGAAGTATGATAGATAGCATTCCATAAATGGTTATCCTTAAAACCCTTGCAAAATATTATTCACCCATTCTTCCATAAATAATCTCTTATACCCAAAATATTTCTATTGGATACACGGGTTCATCCTGGCACTAATAGAACATTAAATGCGATTTTATTATTCCAAAAACCATGTAGGGGGATATAATCACCTGAAACTTCACTAAAAGATGAAGAATAATATATCCATAGGGAATATTTATTCAAAATTAAACGTGAAATTTAAAACAGAGAAGTAAAGGATAAGTTCTCATGAATTATCATGATTAACTTCATCCAATGAGATTGAATACTCTTTACCATTATACGTCTATATAAGATATTTTTTAAGTCAATAATCTTAATTAAACATTGGATTTAGGAACATTTTATAAAAATGACCAAACTAATTACATTTGAATCATTTAATTTTGGCATGGTTCATTATTTGGATCAATATATTTTTCCCCTTAAATAAAAATTTAGGCACTCGATGACCATTCCATCCAATATTAAAACATTTTTCAGTTCCTCTAGTACAATTTTCTCTATGTTTTCTTCCATAGTTTGAGAATAAAGTATATATAATATCATTATATACATAGGCTTTGGATTTTTAATTTTAATTCTATACTAATTTTCTTATCATAACCATGATATTGGTGGACATCATCAATATCTCTCTTTGTAATAAGAATACGAGGAATTTACTTACTTAAAAATGATTTCTTAAACTCAACCTAACCCATGGATTCAATTTTTTATGATTGAATCAAATTATTTATAATTTTCAATGAATTACATTCTTCTCCTTCAACATGATAAGTTCCTAACAAAAATATTTCATGATCAGAACAATGGAGAATGAAAAATAACTTTTCAATTGGTCATAACCATTTCTTTATAACCAGTGGATTGGTTTTTCCACTAAAATAAGGTGGATGATTCCTTAAGAAGGATCCAAAAACATTGGCCCCTTATTTCAACAATTAGAAAACCTATACGATTCGTGGCTTTATAAGGCTGTGTGGTTATAGCAATGATGTTTTCCACTCCATATTCTCTAACATTTGGTTACTCCAGGGGCCATAACTGCATTTTTCAATTTATTCCTCTTTAAAAAAATTCTTTTAGGTTCTAAACATTTACTAAAACCTAAAATAAAATATAATGAAAAAGTTTTGATATTGAGGAACCATATAATCCTGAAAAACCAACTTATTTAAAGAAAAAATTATGACACATCCATTCATCTATAAAAACCAATGTTTATACTACGTTATTCATAGACAAATTATTTTCAAATACTTCATGATATTTTGTGAAGTGTTTATGAATTCTTAAGGAATATCCCCTATAAGTGTCTAAAAAAGTATGTTGTAATGAATGTTTTCATGTACTAGGTTACTATTGAGCCTAGCCTGACACACCATGTTGGAGTTATTTCTACAAGGTAAATCTGTTCTAGAACCATATCCACTTGTAATATCTATACAAGGATTTGTTTCTATGAAACCACTTTCTCCATTCATTTCCAAAATTATAGGATACATTCTTATACATTTCAACATCCTTAGAATTATCCTTAAAAACATACCTTGACATGTCCTTAAAAATATCCATTAGGATATCTCTAATGTTTATTCATCCTTGTTTCCATATATTGAATAATCCATTGTTCTGATAACAACTATAATGTCATAGTCTTAACATATATATATTTTTCATCATATTTATGGAATACTTATATCATTCCACAAATGGACGCCCAATGAACATATTATTTTAGTGAATTTGGAAAAAAGGAATAAAAATTTTCTAACTTAGTAAATGAACTTAAATTATTAACATAAAGATCTCCCTCGTTAGTAATTCTATAGAAATCTCTTTCTTCATAACCTGGGTAAAGGAAATATAATAAAGGGGTGAGGTTAAATTCCCAAAAAGATTAAATAATGGAAATATGTATGAATAACAAGAACATAAGGGTAAAATAATAAGATTTAATCATTAAGAGATCATAACTTACATATAAATGATCACAAACAAAAATCATGGCATAGATATTAGTAGTTTATAGGGCATTAATCCGAATAAAATTCGAAACATAAGCAATGAAAGCATAAAATATGAATCATACATGGAATTTTGGCATAAATCTCAAAATATAATATATTGAACCTATATAAGTAAAAATAAGTTCACTTATTATGTTAAGGAAATAAAATTAGGCCCACACATAGACTTATGGATATGCAGCCTGGTCAAAGCATATTGTTATGAACATGCATTCAGGTTCATACATAAAATGTTAAACATGTAATCAGGTTCACAAATAAAATTATGGAAATTCCAAAAGGTCCATTTATTACATAGTGAACATGTAATCAGGGTCATGGATAACATTTTTTATACATAAAAAGGTTCACTCATAAAATTTTGAACATTTAGACATGTTCACAAATAATCGTTCAAACATAAAACTCAGTCTATGAATAACATTTTGAACATGTAATCAGTTTCATGCATAAAATTAGGAACAAATAATAAGGTTCACTCATAACATTATGAAAATGTAATCAATTTAACATATAAACATAGGGACATCAAATCCGGTTGGGGAAAATATGAGTATGTACATTTTTTATAGAATAATAAATATATTCTTATAATGTTATTATAACTTTATAAAATTATTTTTCAATTTTTATTAAATTTTTAGTTAAAATTCATATTCAATTAATGAATATATTTTTCATAAATTACTGGATTTTTAAAATAAATAATATTTTACTAAAATATTATAAATATATATTTTTATAAATATAAAAAATTGTATAATATTTATAAAGACAAATGGAAATTTTATAAGGGGTCAAAAATATTTATTTAAAAAACCCAACATTTTATAATAACTATAGATTTTATTTCAAATGTAAACATTGACTTATTTATTATATTATTTACATAAAATAAATATTATATTTGGAATCAGAACATAAAAATTATTTAGTGGTGAAATTATCAAATTTTTTTGGGGCAATCAAATTTTCACACAAAAATTAAATTCTATATAAATATAATTTGTATATTATGACATAATAATGACATAAAATTGATGTAATAAATAATATAAATGGTTTTGAAATCTAAATATATGTTTTAATTTTAAAGTAATATGATTTTATATTTATTTTATCAATTTTATAAATCCTCTATGAATCCTTAAAAACCATTAATATATTTTATGTTTTTGAAATCATTTCCTTTAGAGTATGACTCACATTCACCTAAGAAAATGAATTATTTTATTGATTTGGGCCCTTAGACTTATAAACTAAAAAATAAACTCATTTTTTTTGGAAATCATGGTTAAAACAGTGATATTTTTTGTGGTTTTGGTTATTCTATTATATTTAGTCCAAAGCTTATGTTTGATAAATAACAAATAATTATCCTATATTTTCCTATATAAACCCACCCAAAATCCCATTTCTCTTCACCCAAAATACTTGTATCATATAATTAGTCTTTCCTCCCCTTTTTATTTTCTTCCAAAGGTTCCCCCAATCCCTAATGAAGGTCCTCAAAAGTATTTTGAGTCACACACTCAAGTAACGGATCCTCACTTTCTCTTTGTTGTTCAAGTTTATTTATTATCTTATGGGTTCTATTTCCAATTCATAATGTTGGGTATTGTATTTATATTACCCTATTACTTAAAATTTCATTTCAAAATATTTTTATACCCTTTTCTATCTCAATAAACAATTTTAATAATTTTTATGTGACACTGTTATGCTGTAATAATTTCACCATGATTTTCTATGCCCAAATAATTTTGACGGGAATACCATGCCCATTTCCAATCAAGGGTTTTCAATATTACATAATTATACATTTTTTTTGGGAATTTCATGTATCTATTTCAAAATACTTGATTTCATGGTAGTTATCCTAGAAATATGTATATGATTCAATAGTTTAAGTTATTTCCAAATTTCCAGTGTTTCTATTATAATTATCCTGTTATATCATGTCTCATTTTTAATTTTTACGATTATCACTCTTTTTATTACCAATTTACATGCCTATTGTATAACATGTATTACCATATTAATGATACAACATGATTATTTCCTTACTGATCTTTATATCTCACTCGTTTCTTATGTTTGTCCCAAGGATATCCATTGATGTTTTTATTCGATGGAATTTTATTATCATGTTAAGGAAATTATCAATAAATATAATGTATTCCCAATTTTAAGTTTTTGTGTAACATAACTATTTCCTAAAGACGCTATAATTATCAATATTATGAGTTTTATTAGGTGTAATAATTTATAATAAATCATGAATTAATATGTAATAAAAGAGAACTTTTTTTATAGTTGTAATCAAATGAAAAGATTAGATAATTTTTGGTTCATGGTTAGAGAAATATATAGAAATCCATAGGGATAATAATAATTATAATGAAACGTACCTCAATCTTTGTAAGTATATATTAATTGGTTTATTAAGAAAATACATCCATTTCTAAATAGTACAGGTGGATGTGGTTCCAGAGCAAATGTACATAGGGGTAACAACTCTAAAATGGCACATCGGGCCTAACATTATATAACCATGTATATGATAATCAGCCTTACTTCACACCTAGTTTCAAACTACAAAGTGATATGATTTTTTAAATTCATTCTCTCATTACAAACCATTATTAAGAGAATAAAAAATACCCATAAGAGTATATAGTATAAAATAGATCATGGATAACATAAATTTAATCCTAAAAATTCATAAGTTAAGGAAATTATTGTAATTCATATGTTATCCATTTAATAACATTGGATTCCCTTTTATGTGTTTAATAGAATAAATATAATCATCCCTAATTTTCCCTATATTCTAGCCAATTTATTGAAATAGGATGAATCAGGTAAATAATCAATGTGATGGACAGCGTGATGACTTCCCAAGTGAGATTCCTAACCTAATGAAATCAATAATCACAAATATTATGATGATACTCCCCAACCTAACACAATTCAAGAATAGAAACATGGATTAATACAAGTGACTAAATTCCCTTAATAAATAACAATTTCCAATAGATTCCTTTATATGATAAAGGCATCCAACATCCAATGGATCATCTGATCTATTAATCGTGGAAAAATTGATCAAGTCCATTGAGAATATTTTCTCTATCCGTAAATGTACTAAACTATTGAAGATTCTAGTAGTTGTTTTTTATATTTTGATAGAAGATGATTAGTTTTGGCCATTAATCAAGAATATGAAGCCTCTAGAAGAGATCAAATCGATTGGGTGAAAGAAAATTTTGAAAATGTGTTTTGATAAATATTTTCCTCACACACTCTAACATAAAATGGAAATTAATTTCATTTCCCTCAAGATAAAAGACAATAAATCTATTAGGATTTATGAGAGAAACATCAAAATACTTTCATGATAATCCCCTGACATTGTCATTTCCCCCGAATGCAAGGTTGACAACTTCTTTGGTGGGTTAAAACATAATATAAGAAACTCTATAGAGATCTGTGACTTTGATATCTATGAGGAAATTTTCTGACACACCCTCTATATAGGAATAAAGACCAAATAATCTCATGGGTATCATGTGGATGAGTATATAAAAAAATTGATTCTAATTATAGTTGTTCGATAGAAAAATCTAACTCTACTATGAAATTTCAAAATACTATGGCCAGGATTTTGAAAGATGCGCCTCGACAATTTCCTAACACGGACAAGGAAATTCTTATGCTTTGCGAATGAAGGGAACCTAGATAACGATTACCAACAGGAAAAACCCACAAATGTGATGGAGGAATGTAATGGTCCAGATATCCCACAACACATTTTACATTTCTCCAATTATAAGAAACCAGGTAACTTATAAAATCAATGCACTGAGCCAAGGGTTTTAAAAGACAACCGACAACATAAAAGGGGGCAAGAGAGATCTTTTTCCACTAAAATCACTAAGCTGGATCCCAATAATGATGTTCTTACTAATATGCTAGTTATTCATTCCAGAATAGTGATCACACTTTTTTATTCTTGTTATATGAATTCCTTCAAATCATTAATTTTTATTAGAACTATCAAAACACCTCCACAAATCATGGAGGTATATATGTTGCTGAAAATATAAAATGGGACGATTATTATATCCATAGTATATAAATACTCCCCTTTCACATTTTTAGGATGAACATATCAACAAGCATTTTTATAATCAAATTAGTGTAATTTTATTAAATATTCGGTATGGATAGTATTTCCTTATATAGATAAAACATAAATTGTTCAAAGAATAAATTCACTATCTGTATCACAAATTGACCCTCAATTTAGTACAAGTGCAAGGAGGAGGATGAATCTTATTTTACAAAAACAACTCAATAAAAAATATTATTGACCTATGAACAATAATATATGTCTAAAATGATTTATTATAAGGAAAGAATTATCCATTAATACATTCCCATTGTGAGGGAATAAGGTTATCTATTTTTTTAGGAATTTACTAGTCTTCATCTTAACTGAGAGGTTGAATTTCCAATTGAGCTTATACCTAGGGTGTTATAATTATCCAACACTCTAAATTTAATGGATATTTTGTAAACAGATGAGACAAAAAAAGAAATACATGAAAATTTTGATAATGGTTTCATACACTGTAGTTCTTCACTTTGGGGTGAACCAGTCCTCTTCGTCAAGAAGGATGGGCCAATGAGTCTTTTCTTTGGTTATCATGAGATCAACAAGATCACGATAAAGAAAATGTATCCTCTTCCATGTATTGATGACTTGTTAGATCAGGTATGTGAAGCACAATAATTCTCCAAGGTGGATCGTCATTCAATAAATTAACATGTTAGGGTGAAGAAGGTGGATATCCTAAAGAATGCTTTTCAAATAAAGTATGAGTAATATGTGTTCATAGTAATGCCATTCAGACTCACCAATTCACTAGAAATCTTCATGGAATTAATTAAATGTGTCTTTAGATATTTCCTATACCAATTTTTGGTTGTATTTTAAGATGATATTATAATATTCTCCAAAACTAATGAGGAGCATGAGGAGTATCTGAGAATTGTTATAAAGGCCTTATGGAAAGAGAATAATTATTCCAAGTAAAAAAATATGAGTTTTTTAATGAAGTCTAATTAATTAGTAATATAATCATATGAAATGGGATATGTTATGAACCTTCAATTATTGAAGAAACTAATGTATGAGAAAGGTCTCTTATCAAATATAGATATCCATAGTTTTCTTATATTATCTTTCTTGTTTCTTTAATTTTTGAGAAATTTCTCAAACTTTTAAAAACCTTTAACAAAGATAACTAGGAAGGGATTCAATATTTCTTAGAATGATGAATATAAATAAAGATTCAAGGATTTGAAAACGAGGCTTATAATTTCCCCTATGATATCACTACGCATAAGTGGAGTACTTTTCGTGGTATTCAGTAATGCTTCAATAAAGGGCTTGGGTTTTGTGTTAATATAGAATGAAAAATTTATAGCCTATGCTTCATGAAAGTTGAATGTTAATGAATAAAACATCACAACACATGATCTAGTGTTGGAAGAAATGATCTTCACATTGAAAATATGGATACATTATCTATTTCGTTAGAGGTTTGAAATATATATGTATGACAAAGTCCTTAGCTATATATTCACATAGAAAGATTTATATATGAACCAATGAAGATGGATAGAGATGATCAAGGACTATGATGGATTGATACACTAGTATCATAGTAAATAAAATAAATTGGCAGATGTACTAAGTAGAAAGGATCTAACAATTCTATCATTGATGATAATTGAGAGCGATCTTATTTTTTATATTTGAAAAAGGACGAAAATGGGAGTCATAAGAGAAAAAACATCATTCATCCTTTCTCAAATGATTTATCAAAAATATCTTATGGAAAGGATAGAAGATTATTAGATATGTTTTAGTAAATAAAAATAAAGTTTAAACTATAAGAAAATTTAAATCATAAGAGTAAAATGTTTATGAAGAGAGAGTTATAATATTTTTGTCATTACAATGTGTAATTTCTAATCATGTTATAATGAGAGATGTTCTAAATGACTCACATGGATCAACCATATATGTTCACCAAGGAAGAAAATATGTATATCTACATATTTAAGATTAGTATTTGTGGGAATAAATGAAAAAGGATAACACTGAATATACATCAATGTTCATGGTAGGTCAGAAAGAGATGGATGAAAGGAAAAAGTCTAATAGGATTATGAAACAATTACCATACCAACAATGAAATTGAAAAAAATCACCATGGAGTTTGTAATTGGTCTTCCAAATATATATATATATATATATGGAGAAAAACTAAATTGGTAGGGGTGGATCAATTATATCTTATCAAGATCCAATATTAACCTCTATGTTTTTTAAATTATACAACACACTTTTTATACTAATTTTAAATTCATCAAGGATTATCACCCTCAAACTGATGGCCAATCTAAGAGATATATCCAGATACTTGAGAAAATGTTGATAGCATGCTCAATGGTTTTCAAAGGTGGATGGGACTAACTTCTTACTCTAATTCAGTTTACATACATCAATAGATTCTAATGAATAATCCAAATATACACCTCTGAATCACTTTATGGGAAGATATTTATAGCATATACATGTTCTAATTACATTGAGAAACAAAAACTACTAGGTCCTAAGATGGTCAAAGAAATGGTGGAAAATGTTATGAGTATTCAGTAGAACATCAAGGCTACTCGGAGTCAAAATAAGTTCTATGATAATAATAATTGATCAGACATAGAGTTTTATGTTAGATACATGGTATTTTTTTCCATATCTCTATGGGGAAAAGTGACATGATTTTTTAATAAGGGAAATCTTAATACCTGATACATCAACCCCATTGAGATCCTTGATCGCATTGGAGATGTGACCTACCGAATTGAAATCCCACCTAACTTATCTCATGTAAATGATATATTACATGTATACATCTTAATAAACTATATAAAAAACCACTCACATACATTAAATCCAAAGGTAGTACCATTGTATAATTACTTTCGTATAAGGATATTTTATTGAATATCTAAGATCATAGAAAAAATGTTCTAGTAAATAAGACAATGAACCTGGTCAAAGTTATATGCAGAAACCTAAAATTTGATGAATTGTTGTGTGAACTAGAGGAAGTTATGAAATATAATTACTCTCATCTATTTTATTATGGGAAATTTATATTGTTTGGTATAAATTTCTTAAATGTGGAAGATTGTAACACCCTGAACTATTATAAATATAATTCCACATTCTAATTTATTTAGATGTATTGTTTTTAATTTTTGTAATAGAAAACAAATAATTTTTTTTGGTTTTATTATATCCTATTTTAAATAACGTTATGAATAATTACCATTGATAATATATCCATTGAATATTGATCACATGACCAGTATAAATATAGGGTTTTAACAAATCAAATTGACATTGAAAAAGGAAGTGATGGTCTGAACTAGTCAGATCAATGCATATGAAGCCCATTCATTAAATCCTCTAATGGTTATATCAATGATTTAATTTTCCCTTAACCAATAGCATGATAAGAAACATTAACATAGGAATGAGTAAAACCGTTTATGGTAGATGTTCAAGCTCATCGAGATCATGACCCAAACAATGTGTTTCGGACCACCCCATGAAATTCCAACCATTTTCCACCTTAACATTATGAAATTTTCTGGTGTATTAAAAGAATATGTATCAAGACCCTATTAATATGAGTATGTACACATTCTTGTATAGAATATTTATAAATTTTCATCCTTTTATTGTTACTTTTTAAATGATTTTTTTTTTCAATTTATTGTAAATATTAAAATTCAATTAATAAAAATATTATGATTAATTAATAGGTTTTTAAAATAAATAACAGTTTGATAAAATATTATATTTTAATATATTTTAGTAAATATAAATAATCATATATATTTTTTGAAGTAAATGTAATTTTTATAAGTGTTCAAAACCATTTATTGTAAAAAACCCCATCATTTATTAATAGATGGATATTTTCTTGTAAAGGAGGAAATTAAAATATTTAGAAAAATATTTAGAAAAAATGAATATTATTTGTAACACCCCAAGCTTCTACGGTACGCTTCTCTTTGAATAATGTGATAGCGTGTGTTGTACGCAACACCGAGTTCTAACACACCATAACCAATCAAACTAGCCGTTATGAATAGTAATACCTACTTTTTGAAGTTATATATATTTTATATTTTAAAATGGACTTCATTTTTGGATTCGGAATATCGAATTTAGCCTAAGGTGAAATTTTGGTACTTTTCGGATAACTTTCATATTTTGATGAATAGTGAAAATTACTAAATTTTAATTAAAAACAACTTTTTTAATCAAAATAATTAATAGTGATAAATTGTGAATTTGAGTGGTTTTAAAGTATATTTAGAATATATTTTTACCATTTAATATAATGTTGGTCATTGGACATAATTTTACAATTAAACCGAACATAAACAAGTGTCAATCTTTTGATAGTTATTACCTCTTAAAAACACGCTTTTTGTTTTGACAGCGGGAATTAATTTTAAATTAATTTCTGCCACTTCTGTGTCTTGAATTTAGAAAAATGGATTCCATATTTGGAATCAGGATGTCCAAATTGTGTAAATAGGTAACTTTTATTTTTAGACATTTTGAATAATTACTGTGGTAAATATTTTATTTATCATGGTTAAGGGTAAATCCAGTAAATAAGGGTTAAAAAATAATATTATAATAATACAAAATTACCCTAAAACGTGTCCTAACCTTATTTGTGGACACATACCCGACCATGGGCATACTTGGGTCGATTTGGGGACCCCTTGGAGCCACTTGTATGTGGTAGGGACACATTATATTAATAAAGTTAAAATAAAAATAAAAATGGCATAAGATTACATCTTTTAGAAGAACAATTTTTACATAAGGTTATACATATTGGATTTTCGATTATAAATATTCCTTAGAAATATAAAACGATTTCCTACATAATGATATTTTATTTATAATTTTTAGACATCAAATAATTTAAATTATTAATGACACAATAATGATGCAATGTTTACCTCATTAATAAATCATTTAAATAAATAAGATTATAATGATTAAAATATTATCTAAAACCTGTCCAATTCTTATTGGTTGATGTTATTTAGAATATGAGTCATCTTATATTCGACCTCAATGTTTTTTGGACCATTATAAACCTAATATAATTATATTATAAAGTAATACTTTCACTCTTTCCTAAAGAGCCCCTCCTATCCCTTATAAAAGGAGACCACTTCTACTCATTCCTCACACCTCTCAAGCCACTTGGCTCGTCCAAACCTTGCCCAAATAAGCTCCCCACATCCCTCTCCTCCTCCTTGAAGCTTCCCCTTAGGCAGAAAGCATTTCAAGAAGTCCTTTGGTTCCAACCAAAGTGAGTTACCTAAATTAAAGGTAACGATTTCTCTTAAATTATTTTCATTTATTTTGCTTCTCCAACCCCCAAACTATTTTTATTTCCTTTATTTTGTAACAACACCAGTATCCAAAATATACTAGGATGTTGTTATAATAAGGATTCAAACTACACATACACACAACTCCATCTAATGGATGATGAACATAATGTTTCTGTGGATGGCAAACTAACGCCTCACGAAACAATGATTGTTCAAATACATCTTACCTCCTCTCATGGTGGCCATTATGATGGCACTGTAATTAAATATGGTATTAATGATATATATTTTATATATAAGCTTCTGTAATTCCATTTTATTTCATACCATTATTCGTTTCATGTTGTATCTACATACGATAATTTCATTTGAGGAAGTGCGGACTACCGCCCCCTTAAAATGATATGACTCGTTCATACCACACATGGAACGTATAAAGGATGGTGTTAATGAACTTAAGTAACATATATAAAATATTATATTATACTGGAATATTAATATACCTATGTATCATTTGGATTCGATTCTTTAAAAATAAAAATTAAATGGAAGTAGCGTTTGTGCGTACATACGGACTACCGTCTCCACGAACGCGATGAGATTCATTCTCCATCGTATCCATTCAAGTCTTATTCTCATTTTAGGGTTAAAAATAATGTTAATATCATTCTGATTATGAATAAGATATAATCTATCCATTACAAACATTTATTACGTAACCAAACATTTAAGAAGAACGAATCGATTATCACCCGAAACGACGATAATACTAAGATATTATTAATAAAGCAATGTTAAAAGATCATATATGATATCATATTAATGTATATGATTCTTGTATAATTTAATAACAATTATTTCACCATTATACAGGAGGTTAACCTACCCTAACAAAGGAAAAGTACAAGGTAAGGGTTTATTTCGCAATCTCTTCATTATCCGAGGTTGTTTATACATAATTATCTACTGGGACCTCGTTATCATCCACATCCATGTTTCTTCAAAATGTATTTCAAAACATTTTTAATATTTAAAAGAATATGGGTTAATGTCATTTATACCCTTGTTTGACTTTTTATAAGAGGTTTATAAGGGAATCTTTCCGTCGTTTTCCAAACAAGGTGCTTTTTAACCTTTTCGACAGAATTAAGATAAGAATGTTTTTTTTAACTTATATGGCGGGTGCGGTTATTTTCCGTCGTTATAAAATCGTCAAAGCTTCCCTTAAAAGCTTATAAGAATATTTTCAAAGAAAATGTTTTATTTTATATGGATCTTAAATGATTTCAAATTAAAAGGAGATATTTCTTTAAAAAGAATATTGATTTCATCTATGTCAACATCCTTTGATGGATTTTAAGATTATTTGAAGTTGATTTATTATGATACAAAACTTCTATATTGTATTGAAGGTTTTGTGATATGTTTGACTGTGGATGTGCTATTTTTATACCATTCATAGTTTATGGTGAAAGTATTGACATTTCGTATGCTAGTTTTAATACGAATGTTTGTGTTATGTTTACACCTTTTCATATGGGAATGCATTGGACTTAATATGTGACGGGTGGAGCCCGCTATAGCTCCTCGATGCATCGGTAGGTCTCATGAGACAAACTAGTGTCTTGGCACAAGGCCTTGACAAAATCTTATTTGTAGTCTTGGCACGAGGCCTTGACTATGTGGTTATGATAGTCTGACATTATGCATTCCAACATTATGAAAGTCGTTAGTGATTTTGCATGTGATTATTTGATTAGTAGAATATCCATGTGAATAAGTAAATGGAATTATTTCATTTTATTTATGCCATACTATGTTGAAAGTTCAAGTTCGAAAGGTTTTTGTTTTAAGTTATACATTACCTTAAATGTTTATTCTTATTTATGAAAGTTTCCTCTATATTGTTATCCTTACTGGGCATTTGAGCTCACCCCTTTTCTATGTTTTATTTTTCCCAGGATGTGAAGATGTAAGTTATGAATGACCTGTAGGGATATTATGAGGGGATTATAGTGTGGACTATGGAAACATTATATTTTTGTAGTAGTTTTTCATTTTATGATGTAATGTAAAACTTATGAATATATCTAGTGTTTCCAAGGATACTAAACCAATCGGTTTTTCGAGATTTGATCTTTCTTGTGATCATGCCAATGTTACGTAATTAATGCACCAACTCTGGGTAACTGGGGTCGAGGCGTTACAGTTGGTATCAGAGGAAGTTTAGTACAAACCTTGGAAACTAGATTTAGATAAACTCTAATTAGAGCACGTAGACCTAAGATGAACTTTGAGGATTAGTATAGAAGAACTTCCTAGAATTTTGGTATTGTAGATATTTTGTGAGTTTTCCGAGCAATACATCTCTGTCTGGATACGAGCAGGTAGAGGCGGCTCTGGCACAGATGTACCTAGGGGTAAAACCCGAAAACACCACTTTGAGCTAGACTCGAACGGGAACTGGTGCACGACAACGGCCCTTGCTGCACTCTTGGTTATGACACTCCCGGGGGATATGCTTAGGATAACTCTCATTTTCATTACAAATCATTATGAAGGGTTTATGAGTATATACTTCCTCAAAGAAAACATTTTTATGATTATGGATTATATCCATAAATAGTTCAATTTATGTTAAGTGTTTTATAAGTATGGGATTATTTATTTTGATTCATAAACTGATCTAGTTTATGCGATTGTTTAGAAATGGCACCTAGTGGAAGAAATGGAAACCGTATCAATGCACGAACTCCATGTAGGGATTGCCCTCCTGCTCAAAATAATTATAGTGGGGCTGGTGATGCAACTGGTGCCGATCAGCTAATCACCATACTGGGACAACTTACTCAGGTTATGAATAATAACCTTACCCGTATGGAGCACCCTGATCCGCAGCGTGGAGGATCAATGTTAGATCGATTCATGAGGCAACAACCACCAACGTTCAATGGGAGTAAAAATCCCTTAGTAGCTGAGCAATGGATGAATTCCCTAGAGAAAATATTTCAGGCTTTGGGGAGCAGTGAAAGGGAAAAAGTTATCATGGTAGTTTACCGCCTCGCTGGAGATGCTGATCAATGGTGGTCATTTATTCAAAACATGAAGGAAGATTATGAAGTATCAAATATGGAATGGAGGGAGTTCAAAGATCTGTTTTTAGAAAAATACTTTCCTCGCGACCATCGAGCAGATATGGAAAGGCAATTTCTGAGTCTGAGACAAAAGGAGGATGAGAATGTCACAAAGTATGAAGATAACTTTACAAGGTTAGCGAGGTATGCTGAAGATTATATTCGCAACCCAAGAAGTAAGATTGATCGTTTCTTTGATGGGTTAAAACCATTTCTCCGTCGAGCGTTAGTCTCACAATCCCTTTCATCGTACGAAGACATTGTCTCATGTGCTATCAAGACCGAAAAGGAATTCTCTAAGTCTTATGACTTTAAAGCAAAGCAAGAGAAGAAGAGACCTGCTGATCAATCTGGGAATGGAAATAAGGGGAAGAAGGGAAAGGTTGAATATCCATCCTGTGGTAAATGCGGGAAGAAACATCCTGGTACTTGCTTGAAGGGAATGGGAGTCTGTTACAAGTGTGGTGAAAAAGGCCACCAAGCTCGTGATTGCAAGGGGAAGAAGGAAGCTACCAACGTTCAGTGCTAAAATTTTAGGGAGATGGGGCATTATGCAAATACATGTCCTAAGCGTTAGGAGAACTTACCTCAGAAAAGGCCAAGGGATCAAGGCCAGGCTTATGCTATCACTACTGCAGATGTAGAAGCTCCGAAGGACGTGGTGGCAGGTAATTTAATGGTTTCCTCAAGTTTAGAAAATGCATTATTTGACTCTGGATCGTCGCATTGTTTCATATCTTCCCAGTTTTCTAAGAAAATTAGATATTTCCAATTTGATTTAATAAGGGAGTTGTCAGTTAAAACTCCTAAGGGAAGTATCATTGCAACAAAGTTTTGTGAATCAGTCCCCATTAGAGCACATAAAGTTTCTTTATCTGCTGATCTCATCGTCATACCTATGATTGAGTTTGATATAATCCTCATTATGGACTGGCTTTCGGACTATGATGCGATGATTTATTGTAAGAAGAAAGAGGTTACGATTCTTGATGATAATGATAAGGAACACCTTATTTTTAGAGCAGAATCGTCACCACCTAATTCTTATTTAGATCCACCCCTAGTAGCTCAACTTAATTCAATTATTGGGGAGGAAGAGAATGAAATAACTGTCGGTGAGGAAAGGAATGTTCAAATAGAGGATGTACCTGTTGTGAAAGAATTTGTAGATGTATTTCCGGAAGATTTACCTGGACATCCTCCAGAACGAGAAGTTGAGTTTTCAATTGATTTGATTCCTGGATCAAGGCCTATATCGAAGACCCCTTATAGAATGGCCACTGTAGAATTAGTCAAACTAAAGAAACAAATAGAGGAATTGAGTAATAAGGGATTTATTCGCCCTAGTGTTTCTCCATGGGGAGCCCCTGTTCTTTTTGTTAAAAAGAAAGATGGATCTATGAGGTTATGTATCGACTACAGGGAGATCAATGCTATAACGATAAAGAACAAGTATCCCCTACCTCGTATTGATGATTTATTTGACCAACTGCATGGAGCTCAATACTTTTCAAAGATTGACCTTGGATCTGGATACCATCAGTTGTGTGTAAAGAAGGAAGACATTCCGAAGACAGCATTTCGAACCAGGTACGGGCATTACGAGTTTACTGTAATGCCGTTTGGATTGACTAATGCACCCTCTGTATTCATGGATCTGATTAATAGAGTTTTCAAGGAGTATCTCGATGAATTTTTGGTGATATTTATTGATGATATCATGGTATACTCCAAAACCTATGAAGATCATGAAAATCACTTGCGCATTATCTTGAAGACTCTGAGGAGACATGAATTATATGGGAAGTTTAGCAAGTGTGAATTCTGGCTTCAGGAGATTTCTTTTCTTGGCCATATTGTCTCTAAAGATGGAATCTCTGTTGATCCTTCTAAGACCAAGGCAATCCAAGAATGGCCATCACCTACGAGTATAACTGAGGTACGCAGTTTTATTGGTTTGGCAGGTTATTATCGACGTTTCGTCCAGAATTTTTCTCGATTGGCTAACCCATTAATGAAGCTCACACGTAAAGGGGTTAAATTTGTTTGGAAAAAAGAGTGTGAAGAATTTTTCGAAGAACTGAAGAGAAGATTAGTCAATGCTCCTATATTGACTCTACCATCAGGGACTGATGGGTTCGTTATTTATAGTGATGCATCAAAGAAAGGACTTGGTTGTGTCCTTATGCAGAATGATAGAGTTATTGCCTATGCATCACGACAGTTGAAAATTCATGAACAAAACTATCCTACACATGATCTTGAGTTAGCAGCTGTGATCTTTGCTTTGATGATATGGAGGCACTACCTCTATGGTGAAAAATGTGAGATTTATACTGATCACAAGAGTTTGAAGTATATTTTCTCACAAAAAGAACTCAACATGAGGCAAATGAGATGGCTTGAATTACTCAAGGATTATGATTGCACGATACACTACCACCCGGGGAAAGCAAACAAGGTGGCAGATGCTTTGAGTAGAAAAGACCATGGAGTTTTGAACAATATGAGAATTGAAAGGGATCCAATTTTCATGGATCTAGTGAAGATGGACATGGGAATAACTAGGGAAGGCGAAACATCATTTCTTTTTCAAATGGTTGCCAAACCATCTTTACTAGAAAGGATTAAGAGTTCTCAGACCGATGATGAAGACTTTCAGAAGAAGATTAAAGCTGTGAATGATGGGAGATTGAGAGAATTTGTGTTTGAAGATGGAATTTTGAAATTCGGGAAGAGACTTTGTGTTCCCGATATACCTGATCTAAAAAGGGAATTCATGGATGATGCACATAGTTCCAATTTCTCTATACACCCTGGGAGCACCAAAATGTATAGAGATTTGAAGGAACATTTTTGGTGGGACAACATGAAGAGAGAGATTTCTGATTTTGTGTCAAGATGTATGGTTTGTCAACAAGTGAAAGCAGGAAGGCAACAGCCTGGAGGAGTCATGCAACCTCTTCCCATACCGGAGTGGAAATGGGACAATATTACGATGGACTTTGTCATGGGGCTACCAAAGACTCCTAGAAGGAACGATGCAATACGGGTTATTGTTGATCGTCTTACCAAGTCAGCACATTTTCTTGCTATAAGAGAAGATCTACCCCTGGAACGTCTAGCAAGACTATACATTAATGAAGTTGTGAGACTTCATGGAGTACCCCTATCGATTGTTTCTGATCGTGATCCCCGTTTTACTTCAAGATTCTGGAAAAGTCTTCATAAATCCCTAGATACTGAACTTCATTTGAGCACTGCTTACCACCCTCAGACAGACGGACAATCAGAATGGACTATTCAGACCTTAGAAGACATGTTGAGATCTTGCTCACTTGACTTTCAGGGTATGTGGGATCAATATTTACCTCTGGTAGAATTTTCCTATAACAATAGCTTCCATTCGAGTATTCAGATGGCACCATATGAAGAGTTATACGGAAAGAGATGTCGTACACAACCTGTTTGGATGACGTTGGTGAAAGAAAACTTGTAGGCCCAGAACTGGTGGAGGAAACGGTGGAAAAGGTGAAAGTAATCCAAAATCACATCAAAGCAGCTCAAAGTAGGCAGAAGAGCTATGCCGATAATCGAAGGAAGGATTTGGAATTTCAAGTCAGTGATCATGTTTTTCTGAAGGTATCTCAGTGGAAGGGAGTCATACGTTTTGGTAAGAAAGGTAAATTGAGTCCCAGGTACATCGGACCTTTCGAAATTCTAGAACGAATTGGGGTTGTAGCTTACCGATTGGCAATGCCGCCAAGTCTCTCTAAAGTTCACGATGTGTTCCACGTATCTCTGTTGAGGAAATACATGCCTGACCCAACGCATGTACTCACCTATGAAGAATTAGAACTGGAACTTGATCTGTCTTATTGCGAAGAGCCCGTCAGGATTCTTGATACGAGAGAACAAGTATTGAGAAACCGGATGACGCGTCTGGTAAAAGTTTTGTGGAGAAACCATAAGATGGAAGAGGCAACGTGGGAACCCGGGGAACTTATGATGAAGAACCACCCGAGTCTTTTCATGTAATAAGTATTCTAGAAATTTCGAGGACGAAAATATTTGAAGGAGGGGAGAATGTAACACCCCAAGCTTCTACGGTACGCTTCTCTTTGAATAATGTGATAGCGTGTGTTGTACGCAACACCGAGTTCTAACACACCATAACCAATCAAACTAGCCGTTATGAATAGTAATACCTACTTTTTTAAATTATATATATTTTATATTTTAAAATGGAATTCATTTTTGGATTCGGAATATCGAATTTAGCCTAAGGTGAAATTTTGGTACTTTTCGGATAACTTTCATATTTTGATGAATAGTGAAAATTACTAAATTTTAATTAAAAACAACTTTTTTAATCAAAATAATTAATAGTGATAAATTGTGAATTTGAGTTGTTTTAAAGGATATTTAGAATATATTTTTACCATTTAATATAATGTTGGTCATTGGACATAATTTTACAATTAAACCGAACATAAACAAGTGTCAATCTTTTGATAGTTATTACCTCTTAAAAACACGCTTTTTGTTTTGACAGCGGGAATTAATTTTAAATTAATTTCTGCCACTTCTGTGTTTTGAATTTAGAAAAATGGATTCCATATTTGGAATCAGGATGTCCAAATTTTGTAAATAGGTAACTTTTATTTTTAGACATTTTGAATAATTACTGTGGTAAATATTTTATTTACCATGGTTAAGGGTAAATCCGGTAAATAATGGTTAAAAAATAATATTATAATAATACAAAATTACCCTAAAACGTGTCCTAACCTTATTGGTGGACACATACCCGACCATGGGCATCCTTGGGTCGATTTGGGGACCCCTTGGAGCCACTTGTATGTGGTAGGGACACATTATATTAATAAAGTTAAAATGAAAATAAAAATGGCATAAGATTACATCTTTTAGAAGAACAATTTTTACATAAGGTTATACATGTTGGATTTTTGATTATAAATATTAATTAGAAAGATAAAAAGATTTATTACATAATGATATTTTATTTATAATTTTTAGACATCAAATAATTTAAATTATTAATGACACAATAATGATGCAATGTTTACCTCATTAATAAATCATTTAAATAAATAAGATTATAATGATTAAAATATTATCTAAAACCTTTCCAATTCTTATTGGTTGATTTTATTTAGAATATGAGTCATCTTATCTTCGACCTCAATGATTTTTGGACCATTATAAACCGAATATAATTATATTATAAAGTAATACTTTCACTCTTTCCTAAAGAGCCCCTCCTCTCCCTTATAAAAGGAGACCACTTCTACTCATTCCTCACACCTCTCAAGCCACTTGGCTCGTCCAAACCCTGCCCAAATAAGCTCCCCACATCCCCCTCCTCCTCCTTGAAGCTTCCCATTAGGCAAAAAGCATTTCAAGAAGTCCTTTGGTTCCAACCAAAGTGAGTTACCTAAATTAAAGGTAACGATTTCTCTTAAATTATTTTCATTTATTTTTCTTCTCCAACCCCCAAACTCTTTTTATTTCCTTTATTTTGTAACAAAACCAGTATCCAAAATATACTAGGATGTTGTTCTAAGAAGGATTCAAACTACACATACACACAACTCCATCTAATGGATGATGAACATAATGTTTCTGTGGATGGCAAACTAACGCCTCACGAAACGATGATTGTTCAAATACATCTTACCGCCTCTCATGGTGGCCATTATGATGGCACTGTAATTAAATATGATATTAATGATATATATTTTATATATAAGCTTCTGTAATTCCATTTTATTTCATACCATTATTCGTTTCATGTTGTATATACATACGATAATTTCATTTGAGGAAGTGCGGACTACCGCCCCCTTAAAATGATATGACTCGTTCATACCACACATGGAACATATAAAGGATGGTGTTAATGAACTTAAGTAACATATATAAAATATTATATTATACTGGAATAGTAATATACCTATGTATAATTTGGATTCTATTCTTTTAAAATAAAAATTAAATGGAAGTAGCGTTCGTGCGTACGTACGGACTACCGTCTCCACGAACGCGATGAGATTCATTCTCCATCGTATCCATTCAAGTATTATTCTCATTTTAGGGTTAAAAATAATGTTAATATCATTCTGATTATGAATAAGATATAATCTATCCATTACAAACATGTCTTACGTAACCAAACATTTACGAAGAACAAATCGATTATCACCCGAAACGACGATAATACTAAGATATTATTAATAAAGCAATGTTAAAAGATCATATATGATATCATATTAATGTATATGATTCTTGTATAATTTAATAACAATTATTTCACCATTATACATGAGGTTAACCTACCCCAACAAAGGAAAAGTACAAGGTAAGGGTTTATTTCGCAATCTCTTCATTATCCGAGGTTGTTTATACATAATTATCTACTGGGACCTCGTTATCATCCACATCCATGTTTCTTCAAAATGTATTTCAAAACATTTTTAATATTTAAAAGAATATGGGTTAAAGTCATTTATACCCTTGTTTGACTTTTTATAAGAGGTTTATAAGGGAATCTTTCCGTCGTTTTCCAAACAAGGTGCTTTTTAACCTTTTCGACAGAATTAAGATAAGAATGTTTTTTTTAACTTATACGGCGGGTGCGGTTATTTTCCGCCGTTATAAAATCGTCAAAGCTTCCCTTACGAGCTTATAAGAATATTTTCAAAGAAAATGTTTTATTTTATATGGATCTTAAATGATTTCAAATTAAAAGGAGATATTTCTTTAAAAAGAATATTGATTTCATCTATGTCAACATCCTTTGATGGATTTTAAGATTATTTGAAGTTGATTTATTATGATACAAAACTTCGATATTGTATTGAAGGTTTTGTGATATGTTTGACTGTGATGTGCTATTTTTATACCATTCATAGTTTATGGTGAAAGTATTGACATTTTGTATGCTAGTTTTAATACGAATGTTTATGTTATGTTTAAACCTTTTCATATGCGAATGCATTGGACTTAATATGTGATAGGTGGAGCCCGCTATAGCTCCTCGATGCATCGGTAGGTCTCATGAGACAAACTAGTGTCTTGGAACAAGGCCTTGACAAAATCTTATTTGCAGTCTTGGCACGAGGCCTTGACTATGTGGTTATGATAGTCTGGCATTATGCATTCCAACATTATGAAAGTGGTTAGTGATTTTGCAAGTGATTATTTGATTAGTAGAATATCCATGTGAATAAGTAAATGGCATTATTTCATTTTATTTATGCCATACTATGTTGAAAGTTCAAGTTTGAATGGTTTTTGTTTTAAGTTATACATTGCCTTAAATGTTTATTCTTATTTATGAAAGTTTCCGCTATATTGTTATCCTTACTGGGCATTTGAGCTCACCCCTTTTCTATGTTTTATTTTTCCCAGGATGTGAAGATGTAAGTTATGAATGACCTGTAGGGATATTATGAGGGGATTATAGTGTGGACTGTGGAAACATTATGTTGTTGTAGTAGTTTTTCATTTTATGATGTAATGTAAAACTTATGAATATATCTAGTGTTTCGAAGGCTACTAAACCAATCGGTCTTTCGAGATTTGATCTTTCTTGTGATCATGCCAATGTTATGTAATAACGCACCAACTCTGGGTAACTGGGGTCGGGGCGTTACATTATTATAGGAATAAAAGCATCAAAATTTTCCAATTAAGAAAATTTCTACATTTTCTATGATATTTGAATTTTCAGTTAAAAATTAAATACAGTATAAATATACATTATGTATTATGACATCATAATGATCCAAAAGTGTTATAATAAATACTATAAAGTGTATCCACAACCAAATATATGTTTTATCATTAATATAATGTGAATTTATGTTTATTTTATTAAATTTATGAAGCCATTATGAACTTCAAAATTCATTAATATATTTAAAGGTTTTAAAATCATTTATTTAAGATTATGACTCAACTCCACATAAGAAATTGAATTATTTTATTATTTTAGGAACATGAAAATATAGAATAATTTAAAAAAATCACATTTTGATGAAACTAGGGGGAAAATTATTAGAAGTTTTTAAGTTTTTTATTATATAGAGTTCAAAACCTATGTTTGAGAAATAACAATGAATTATACCGACACATCCTATACAAACCAACCATAGATCTCATTTCTCTTTACCAAAAAAACTTATATCACAATTTACTCAAACCTAACATCTCTATAATTTTTCCTTGGTTTCCCATGCTCTCAAGAAGCTCCTCTCAAACATTTGGATCCACACACTCATGCAACGAATTATTATTGTATCTTCTCTATTCAAGTATCATTATTATCATATGAATTATATTTCCAATAATAATATTGGGATATGTGTTTACACATCCCTATTACTATTTATTTAATTTCCAAAAGATTATAGACCCATTTTTCTCTCTTTAACCCATTTTGTGAATTTTTATGCAACGTCGTTATGAAAATGAAATTTTACTCTGGTTTTCCAAGATAAGACATTTTTATAGTAAATACCGTACCCATTTAATATCAAGGGTGTTAAATTTTATACACAAATAATTGTTTTTATAAGGACTTAAATTTAATTACTACAAACTACATGATCTCTGAATAAAATATGATGATTAATGAATTTATGTTGTATGATCTATGTGACACACGTAACCATGAGAATGAAATTAATTTAATGGGTGTACTAAGAATTATATAGCGCTTCAATGAATTGGGTAACATTTACTCTAATTAGATGTCACGTTGGGATGTGGCGTGATCCTGATTATTTTATAATAATATTTCCATAAAGATTTCATGGAATTTATTCATGACATGTGCTTATGATGAAGTGTTTTAAGATGTTTCTACATTTCCCATGTTTACTTTATGATTATTATGATATATAATGTCTCATTGTTAATGTTTAAAATTATCACTATTTTTATCGCACAATGATATGCTATTTTATAACATGCATTAACTTATTCATGTTATTCAAAGTTTATTTCCTTAATGGGCTTCATAGCTCACCCCTTTCTTAGTTATGTCCCTAGTATATCCCATGTATATTTATATTAGATGGAAGATTATGATCATGATATGGATGTTTTAAATAAAGATGCTATATTACCCATTAAAAGATGTTATGTGATGTACCTATTTCCAAAATACACTAAAATTATCGATATTCATTGTTATATTACCTATAATATTATGTAACAAATCATGAATTAATGTGTAATAAATTGAATGGTTGTTATAATTTTAAAAACATCTAACCAGGATAACTCGGGAGGGAGTCAAGTATGTTTGGAATAATGAATGATATTTGGGATTAAAAGAGTGGAAAAATAGGCTCATCACTACACATATACTTATTCTATACAAAATTGGGGACATTTTCATGGTGTAAAAAAATTATTAAATATGGGCTTGGTTGTGTGTCAATATGGAGTGACAAACTGATTGCCTATTATGGAAGGTAGTTGAATGTTATTGAAGAAAACTACCCAATGCATGATCTTGAGTAAGACATAGTGACAATTTTATTGAAAATATACTGGTATTATCTCCTTGCAGAAAAGATTGAAATATATACAGATTAAAATATCAACAATTATATATTCAAAAAAAAGATGGAGATGTAGTAATGATGATTGTCAGAGCTGATTGAGGAGTATAGCTTCTTAATCTACCACCATCCTTGGAATGAAAATAATTTGGTAGATTCAATATATTTAATAGATCTTGGATTTTTATCATTGATAATAATTGAGAAGGATCTGATCTTCTTAGACCTGAAATGTTTGTACATTAAAATCATAAAGGTATGAACATCATCAATACTTTTAAAAATTATTTCTCAACCATCCCTTCTAGAGAGGTTAAAGGATACTCGAGGAGATGATGTGTGAATTTTTAAGAAATTGGAAGCTATAAGAAAATTGAAATCCTTAGAGTTCAATATTAATGATGAAGGAGTAGGGAGATTTGGGTCATGAATATATGCAGTATAAAATTTTGATTTAAAGGAGTTGTTGGATGATGCATATAGATCGACATTCCCCATGCATCAAGAGAGCACAAATATATATTTATACATATGAGATCCATATTATTGGGAAAATAAAAATAAAGAGATCGTGGGATATACATCAACAGGTCTTCTATGTAATCATTTTAAGGAATGGAAAAAGACCAAGGGGATGATGAAAACATTACCCAAACCAACAAAAAAATGGGAAAAATAACCATAGACAATTTGACTGGTCTTTTGCAGACATATAGTTGAAATAATTCTATATGGGTTATCGTGGATAATATTACAGAAAATTCTTACTTAATTTCAATTATATATGACTTCTCATTCGATTAATTACAAGCATATACATTTGAGAAGTGGTGAGGCTACATAGAACACCACTATTGATTATGTCCAATAGAGATCCAAGATTTATCTCCTTGTGCAAGAATAGTCTCCAACATTCTCTAATTATAGAGTTGATCTTCATCATGAGTTAAAATCAAAAAATTTATGGCCAATCTGAGTATAGTATCTAGAAACACAAAGATATATTAAAATCATGCTCAATAAACATCAAATGAGTAGGGGACTAACATCTTACATTGGTCGATTTTCCATACAATAATTGTTTTCACAAAATCATCCAAATGGATCTATATGAAGCCCTTTATAGGAAGAGATGTACAACACCTACATACTGGGATGAAGGTGGTGAACGCAATCTACTACATCTAGAAATGGATAAAGAAATGGTAGAAATGGTCAAGAAAATTTAGCAGCGCATCAAGGATACTAAAAGATGAAAAAATAGATATTTTGAAAATATTTTGTGGGAAATAGAGTATGAGGTTAAAGATAAGGTATTCCACTCTATATCTACAGGTAA
Organism: Viscum album; assembly: GCA_963277665.1. Taxonomy (NCBI): domain Eukaryota; kingdom Viridiplantae; phylum Streptophyta; class Magnoliopsida; order Santalales; family Viscaceae; genus Viscum; species Viscum album. The sequence goes on along the minus strand of OY728133.1, from coordinate 1,410,503,290 downwards.
TAGTGCCATGATATTTTGGATAAAGGTAATGTATAGTCCAGGATACATCTATCCATTCGAGATCATTGATTGAATCATATCGGTAGAATATCAACTAACACTCCCACACAAAGTATCTCAAGTACATGATGTGTTCTAGTTATCACTCTTAATATAGAACATATTATAACCCTCACTGGTACACAATACAAAGGTGGTACCATTTTTGAATGATATTTCTTATGAAGAGTATCCAATGAAGATCTTTCATCATAGAGATAAAGTTCTATAGAATAAGAAAATACACCTGGTTAAAGTAATGCATAGAAAACAAAATTTGGAAGAAGTTACATGGTAACTATTGGAATAAATTTCTTAATGGGGGAGAATTTAATGACCTGAAATTTTACTAATAAAATTTCCATTATGGATGAATTAAATTACCTATTATGTAATATGGTTATAAAAAACTAAAATTCATTGGTTTTATTATATCCTAATGGATTTAAAACACTATTAAGCATATTAACCATTTATAATATTGCCATTGGATAGTGATACAATGTTTTGTATAAATATGGGGTTATTAAAAATCTAATTAACATAGATAAAGGAAGTGATGACCTGAACCAGTAGAATCATACCTTATAAATCCCATTTATTATAGCTTCTATGAGAGACAATATCACTTGGGGTTTCCCTTCACCAAGACCAATTTGTGATATAAAAACTTATTTATGAACAAAATCAATTATGGGATAATTTTTATCTCATAGAGATCACAAACTAAACCATGTATCATGAACCACCCCATGAAAGTCTCACAATCATACACCTTTACATTTTTAAATTTTCTAGTGTAATAGAGTTATATGCATGAAGACCCTAATAATATGAATATTTAAATTTTATAAAATGATGAATATATTTTAATATTATTATTTTCACAACATTGATGATATGGATTTTGTTACAATAAAAATCAAATTATATTTTCGCATAATATCCAATTTCAATTAAGACTTTTATTCTGATTAATTAATGGATTTTTTAAATAAATATTATTTTATAGAAATATTATTAGAAAATAATTTTTACTAAATATAAATTAACATATAGTTTTTATTGAGGTAAAAATTATTTTTTATAAGGGATTGAAAAGAGTCATTCTCAATAAACCCAGTATTTCTCAATAAATATAGACTATTATTTTGAAAGTAATAAACTCAAATATTTACAAAAACTATTTGAATAAAATAGAAATTATCATTTGAATCCTAAAGAATAAATTAACCAATGGTGATATTTTATAATTTTTTGCGACAATCAATTTTTTGGGTAAAATTTAACCACTATATAAACATATGATGTGTAATATGACATCATAATAAACCAAAATTTATGTAATAAATAGTATAAATGGTATCCCCAATAATTTATATAATTAACATTTAAAAAAATTAAATATTATGTTTATTTAATTAATTTTATAAATCCTTTGTGAATCCTCAAAAACCTATAATATATATTATGTTTTTAAAACAATTTCCTTAAGGAAATGAATCACTTCCACATCACCAAGGGCAGTATTTTAAAAATTTAGTCTATTGGAATTATAAAATAAGGAATAATAATCCAATTTAGAAGAAACCCTGGTCAAAAACCTTATGAAGGGTTACAGTTTGGATTGCTTTATTATATAGAGTACAAAACCAAAGTTTAATAAATAATAACGAATTCCTCTATCATTTCATATATAAACACATCAAATATCCCATTTATATTCACTCAAAACCTAAGAGAACATATTTTCACTAACTAAATGGCTCTAAATCCCTCTTAACACACCTCTAAGATCTCAAGAATCTCATACCAAGCTTTTGGAATCACACTCTCATTTTAAAGGATCCTGTTATTTTCCTCTTTATTCAAGCACCATCATTATCTTATGCCTTTATTATGCAATTAATAATGATGGGTTATGATTTTACAAACCCCATTACTACCATTATGTTTTATAAATTATTATATTCCCCTTTAACTATCATCATTATCCCCCAATAATATTTATGTGTCCCTATTTTGCTGTCAAAAATTCACCATGATTTACGATGCCAACACTAGTGTAGTGAATACATGTACCCATTTCCTGTCATGTCTTTTCACCTATATAAACATATAATTAATTTATTGGAGACATAAAAATACTTATTCCACATTTCTTGATCATGGAATGAAATTTAATCTTAAAGGATTCCATGATGTATAATTTATGTGGCAGAATTATGCATGTTGGTGAAATGAATGTGATAGGTGCACCCAGAATTATAAAGTGCACCAATGCATTAGGTATTATTTTATTATAATGAGTTTTATTTCAAGGGATTATGGAGTGATAATAATCCATGAAGAAACTTTTTCCATTATTATTTCATAGTGAGTATCATTTAATTGTGTTTATGATTCCATGTTTAAAGTTATTGCCACAAGTTCCCATGTTTTCTTTTTGGTTATCATGTTATATCATGACTCATTGTTCATATTTACGATTATAATCCAGTTTATATATAGTTTATATTCATATTTTCTAAAATTTAACACTTTAATAATGTTATTATATGTTTATTCCCTTACTAGGCTTTATAGACCACCCATTTTTTATATACATCCCCAGGTTATCCTATATATTTTTATGTATGATGGAATAGTATGATAATACAAAGTATGTTTTAAATAATAATTATTTATTAATCGTTTTATGTTGTTATATAACATACATAATTCTCAATGGAACTAAATTCTTGATCTTTAGAGTTTTATTATGTATAATATTACATATTTAATCATGAATTAATGTGTAACAATTACATAAGTGTTCATATATTATGTATCAAACCTGGTAATCTCTTTATTTTATTTGGAAATTCTATATATTAAAAATATGGATATAATTTTTTGTCTTGTTTAGGTAATGTTATGGTTTTTTATGTCCCATTGTTTATGGTATATATTTTTAGTCATTTTATTGAAATCTACTATACTTATTTATTCACGATGATTACGATGGATTTGTTTGTGACTACAAAAGTACATTGATGAGTTATAATAATTTAATAAAGGGTAATGTGTACCCATTAGTGTTATTATGACTCCCAGGTTATTTTCACAAGCTCATGGTGATCGGGAATCCACCGTAGGCCTTATGGAAGAGTGGCTCGAGTGATGGGTTTTGTTGAAATGGTCTCGTTCATAACAAAATGGTATCATATCAAGGTTACAATTAATTGGGGGCTTGTTTTTAATATTGTTTTCTTATTTTCTCATGACTTTGGGTGTTTGTAATTTTTTTTCTTAAATACCCCAAAAGATAAATTTAATACCTGTGTGATGGTTTTTAGGGTCTTTAAATGTGAAAAAGGTGAATTTATTTCCTCTTGTAAATATGGTTTACATGGGACATTTTATGTACCAGTTGAAATGAAATTTAGTGATTCATTTTAAATGTGGGTTCAAAATTAAATGTGGCATTTTAAATGGATTTTGAACTCATTTGAGCCATAAAATAAAATGGTAAGTTTGTTTTTTAACATATGAAATTTTCTTTATGGAAATTAATGTAGTGATTTAATATCTCAAGAGTTTTAGAAATTTTTTAAATATATATTTTAAAATGGAGTGATGATTTAAAATTATTTAACCCATGTTCATTGTGATGTCAATTAATATGGCATATTTAATGCCCATTGAGAGTTTTGAAAAAAAGTCATTTTTATTAAAAAAATTAATATTAATGATTTGTGTAAATTTATATTGAAAAAATTTTAAAAATTTATTTAATGATATATTATTTATGGAAGGCTTTATAGTGGGAATTCATAATAGAGAAGTTGTTTGACATTCCAAGTCTTCTATTAATGGACCATTTGGAAAAGTTGGTTATTTCTTAAATGGAATGGGTGGGTGAGAGACCCAATAGTGTTCTAGGAGTGTTACTAACAAACCTTTTATCCATTATAAGATGTTTTAGGGGGTTTTGGTGGTTAACCATTATTTTTACCAGTTCTATTGTAGGTTTATGACACGTTTTTTTGTTTTTGTCCCTTTTGGCATTCTTGTTTTATTTTATATTCCCCATTATCTAAATCGTATATGATTCATGTTTTATTTTAATTAAAAATTTTATTTATAAATGATTTGGAATGTGTTTTTTAAATAGAAGTGTGGTTATTTGAAATGTTTTTTTGGGGAAAATATTTTGAAAGAGGAAAAAATGAGTTTTTTTTCTTAACTGCTTTTTTTTATAAAATGGGGCCCATTATGGGGTTGATATTGTTTATAAAAAATGTTTTTACTTCAAGATATATTTTTTATTATTAATCTATGGATATTTTACAAAAAAAAATTAGGCCCAGAAGACAGTATTCTAGATTGGTTTTTTTCAATTAATCCAAATGGAATTGTTTTTTATAAAATATGAGTATATTTTTTTTATTTTTAAGTTTTGTGGTTTGGGTTATTACATTGTTTCTTTTGTGAAACATTTAATGTTTTTAGATTATGTGCGTGCATTTTTTTCATTCTTTTTCTTTACTTTTGGTGTCTTCCTATACAGTGACCATTTTTGGGCTGGTTTCTTATTGATCTGAGAATGAGTGACATTTGGGGAAATGCTTGGTAAATTAATAAAGATGATTCTTATAGATCATTTATCACTAAATATTGATATAATTATAGGTTTCAACATGAAATGGTTTTTGTATTTGGGGTCCATGTTTACCTATTGAGTATGGGGACCTACGTCATAATCCCATGTCATCTGTTAACATGGAATGCTTATAAATTATCCCAGGTAGAGGTGAGTGATAAGATCTATGATGGAATAAACATGTGGTTCTTAATTTTCCTATAATTGGTTTTCATTTTTGGATATTAAAATTGGTTCCTTAGTGGTTCATAAGTGTAACTTGATTATTATTTTGTGATGATTTCCAATATTAGGGGTCATTGTTCAGTGTTTTCCATTTTGTTACACCATTATGAGAATTTATAAATGGTAGGGAAACTTGTTATCAGTATCCCTTCAATTTTTGGGTCATATATTACCGAGTGTGGTTTCTTTATGAATGTATACATCTGGTTGTTTTATATAATATGAAATTTGATGTTGTGAAATCACGGTTGTTTAAGAGTTTATACGTAGGGTCATTCCTTTTGGTGTAAGACCAACTCATAGTGTTCTGTGATTTTTTGGTTTGAATAATTTGTTTTGTATATGTCATTGCTATAATTTTATAAGTGATTAATGTTGTATCATGTGGAGGTTTTTGAAACATTATCGATCACTAGCATACATATATTGGTTTTTTATTTATCCATGTTTTTCTTATATATCCTGAATGTCGAGGGGTAGAAACCAATGTTTTTGGGAAAAAAGACCCTAGTGCATGGTGTGTGTAATATTTTTCTTATAGTTTGGCTTACCATTAAAGGGTTATGGTTATGAAAAAGTTCCATTTTCAGCTCTTGAGAATTATTTTTCAAACCGTGTGAGATTCAGAAGCATCCTTACAGCTCTGGGATTGTGGAGACATTGACACTTGCTTGGTTGGTGAATGATTTTTCCAAAAGTGTGACAAAAAATTTCAAGTGTTCTATGTAAATAACAAATTGGGAGTTTCCCATTTTTAAATTAATGATTTTATACCCCATAGAATGACTTCCCCTCCAATATGTGTGAATTCATATCCCCTTTGACATGAAGCTTCTCCCTTTTCAACTTGGTGGACTCAAACTTCATTCCTTGGTTGTTCGACTTGAGGTAAGACTTTTTATTCATGAGAAACCTTAAATTTCCCTTGTGCTTAATTTTACCATCCTTTTTCATAGAAGAGTAAAAAAATTTATTTCCCAACAAGTTATTATAGGATTGTTAATGGGGGATTTTTGTTTGTTTTATGTGGATAAGTTGTGTTAAGACCCATCTTTCCAAAATATAATGGGATTCATTAAAGGAGTTAGTTATTAAAATTATTGTGATGTAGATGTATCTGTTTAAGGGTTTTTCCATGGATAACCATTATTATTAGTTACCTTTGGTTTTGGTTTATCAATATACATTTTAACTGAGGAATGAATTACGATTTATCCATGCTGGTTATGACAGATTATTTATATTGGAAATTTTATTCTTTAATATTTATATCCATAGAGTGTTGTCATTAGTGCACTCCTTATTTTTATTAAAATGGATAAATGTGGTTTATTTCATTCAAATACTGTTTTTAAAAGGGTTTTGAATGTGGTCATTAATGGTTTTGAATGAAATAATTGTTAAGGTAATGAATTGTTTTTGAAAGTGGGGTTTTAAAAGAGTGGTGTTCCTTGAGGAAAATATTATATATTTAATGAAAATGTTTTTCTTTGTGTAAGGTGCTATATGATGAAATGGGAATTTTTTTCCTTAAACACATTTTTATTTTAAAATTATATATGTTGATTTTAAAAATGGATTTGGAAATAGATTTTATATATGAAACCTTTTTAAATGGTTGTGTGTTTTTAATATGGTAGCATATGGTAAACCATGGGTGTGTTTATCATTATTTAGGGATTTGGACCCTTTAATATATTTTACACTAAATAGGGATAGTTTTCCACGGTAATGAGAGATAAATTTGGAGGAAGGGTTAGGGATATTTTATATAATTTTCCAAGGTACTAAGAGATCCTTTTGGGATGAAGATCACAATATTTTCAATTATATTGACTCAGATACCTAGGGATATATTTTTATTTGGGCCTATGTAAGATTATTATAGATTTAAATTTTATTATACCTGATAATCCAAATAAAATACCTTTTTTATAATAAGTAATACTAGTACCTTTTTATTATAGCCCATTGTATAAATTACTTATTCCTGGTTAATTTTAAATTCTTTTTTCAATGTATAAATTCTATGTGTAGTTATGTTAGTCCATGTAATAATTCCCCCTTTATCATTATTTGATCTTGTAATGATGTTATGCCCATGAATTTATGATTAAGAAACATTTTTTATAAGTGTTGTTTCCTATGCTTATTCCAATTTCCTATTACATTATTATGTAGTTATTTCTACCACAACAGTCTTGTGTATGGATTGTATGGGTACATTGAGCATGTTTATGAAGGGTGTATTTGTTCCTTTTTTACCCTGGTTTTAAAAAGGTGGTTTTTTGAGAAAAACCAAAGGGATTTATAAAATTATAATTATCTTTTGTATTTATTATAAAATATATGTTGGTTTTTGAAAAGGGAGTTTTAAAATAAGTCCAATTAGATGTCATGGATAAAGGACTAACATATATTAATTTTTTAATCACACCTATCATTTTTCATCACACCCTGCATATTCCATTAGGCACATGAAGATTCTATTCTATACGACATATGTAAAAGAAATGGAACATAATTTTGATAGCTCTTATTGATTACAATCATCCTATTTTTCTTATATTAGAGGAGATGTGGTCTCATGGGGTTAGGAAAATAAGTATATTCTTTTGAATTTTGTTTGGTTAGGATAGTATGTATCATCTCATATGGCCTTTTCCCATTTTAATTACTATTTATATATTATCAATATGAATATCATATTTATGATTTGTTTATGGAATATTATGTTTTTAGGTGATTGTGTATATGATATAATTTTTTAATTATTGATCCAAATTCCTCTATATTTATATATTCATTATTACTCTAATGTTATGTTTGTGAGGCTCAGGTAGGGGGTCATATTTACCCAGGTCGGTTCGATATATCTCATGATTGATTTTTGATGACACTCTAATATTATGGAATACTACTATATTTATCCATGAAACATGATTATGCTCTATGTTTTTAGGGTTATTATTTTCTATTTATAAACAAATGTTCTATTTCTATTTTTCTCATGATATTGTTACATATGATAACTGAAGAATATCTCCCACATTTACACTTACCGATAATTTATTCTCAACCCTTATTATAGTTAATGTTTTCCATGGTTGATGGAAATTGGTACTATGTATAATTACTTTTTAGGGGAACCTTATATAAGGAAATATGTTAGAGATTATGAAGAGTTTAAATAAATATGATACATATGTATATACTCTTCAAGTAAACTAAATAGTTAGGATTCTCAAGAATGTTTATTTATAAGATATTTTGAAAATTCATTGAAAAGATGTAAAATTTATGTATGTTATTATTGGTTCACATCAATATATGTGGCTATATTATGTCGAATTAAATGTATTTTTAACAAAAAATACAAAAATTATGTTTATGTTAAAATGTAGTAAAAGATAAACACAATTCACAGTTCTATGTATTTATTTAATTGATTCATTAATTATAAAGGCCTCTACACCAATAATATTTATAATCATTTTATAATAAATTTGAGTGTATATATTGAATAAAATATTCTATTCAATTGTATTAGAAGTTGAAAAATAATAAATCTGTAATTATAAAATAGTGTATTTGTAATTTTATATTATACTAATATATCATCATGTGTATTCTCTTTGGACATATCACAATAGGTGAATCATGAGAAAATAATTATTTATATTCATTTCATCTTTTGTTATATGTATTTTAAGTTATATTAAATAGTCGAAACATTTTTTTGTTCCTATGAACATGGGACAAGTATAAAATTAAAGGGATTCATTCAAAAGATGTATCACCATTATTTATCACCTTCTCATGGTGGTGTTGTATTTTTTCAAAATATGTGGTCTAAAATAAGAGTGGTTAGTTAATGGAAAATCTCAAGAATTAAATAAATCCAGGTATAAAACATTTCAAACTTGATGAAGCATATAAATAGAAAAGAATTATTAATATCTGACTATATAAATTACCAAATAAAAAATAATTAGATGATTCCACATATATAATCAATTTACCAAGATATTTACTCCTTATACATGTATAATGTAAAAATAAGTGATCATAAGAAAATTTCATAAATTGAACCATCAATAAATTTATTGAATGTGGATTCAAGGCTAAAAGAACTTTATCTAAATCACCCTCATATAAAATATCTATAAAGGTAATGAGTATTATATACTCTAAATATATACTGGATAAACATTAAAATTATTCATAAATTGAATGAAAGGTTAATGAGGCCAAACATTAAGGTATACATAAAAAAATTAAAAATTTAAAGATAAACTCAAATAAACATGTAAATGAATTGTTAAAAAAAATCTTTGATATAATTTCATATTTTTTACGACATAGATTAAATAATTATAATGTGGAAATAGTAAATAAAATAAAGTGAAAAATTACACCATTTTATATTTTAAGGGTTTATATTGTTATGGAATTATATCTAAGTAAATAATAACATTATATAATATAATTTATTTTGATATATGGTATATGTGTAAAATTACATGTATTCATGGAAAACTAATCTAATGAAACAAAACTTATTTCAATTAATTCATCTTATTTGAATCATTAATAAGATGATAGAGATTTTTGTAATGAATTTCTTTTAATGGAAGCTAGAAAAATCAGAATAGGAACGTGTAGGATTGAAGGTAAAATGTTATTTTCAGAGTTTAAGAGTAGAATATTTTTATAAATTAGCATGAATTTTGTAATAGAACATTCTGAATTAATTTTAGATTTATTTATCATAAATAAATCAACAGTATTTTGCTCAGGATGTTTTGATGTTGATTCATAATCAATAATAAATGTGCTAGGATTCTTATAAATCTTAAGAGGGTATATAATTTAGAGAATGTTTGTTGGAAGTAAATGAAATAATGATTTGGAATATGATGGGACATGTTTTCAATGGTTGAAAGATGATAATTTTTTAACCATGAGGCTATTTTGTAATCATTGTTGATAAGTTATGGAAAGGTCTACAATGGATATCACAGTACACATAAAAAGATAGAAGAACATGAAAATACATTATTCAAGAGGTAAAAACTAAAATGAATTGATCACACATTGTAAAGTGAATAGGACTAGGAAAAAAATTTTACAACAAGAGAGAAAGAGGATAAATGGAATTTATATAATATGGTTATTGATACATGTAAGATCAAGAGATCATGTATTAATGTCATCACAATGATTACAGAAGAGGAAGTGAGAAGGTGTATAAAATAGATTATCATGTAAAGGAAAAGGGTGGATAAAAAATATGAAGCATTATTTAAAAATAAATGACCTTAATATTTTCATGATTAATGGTTTTAATGGTTGAATTTATTGTTTCAATCCAACGTAGGAATTGGGAAAAGTATAAATGTAATATGAGATGTTGGTAGTAGGATAAAATTAAATTTGTAGAAAAGAAAAAACTACATTGTGGCCAAAAGATGAAATATAATTAATTCCTATGAATGATAATACATTGATAGAAACCAAGAGATGTAGAAAAAAATATAGAGAGACAAAATAATAGTTATAAAAACCATGTGATAGTTTGTATACAACCATAATGGTGGTCACGATTGTTATCGAAGAAATATTAATAGGATTTATGGTCACCATATGATGATTACACCACATCATTTTTATCATCAAGGTTCTGAACAAATTGGTATACTGCCCATTGTTATATGTGGATAGATGATACTTTTATTTGAATTTTATTCAAGTGTGAGTAATCTAAAAGTCCTTGAACTAATATGGTTTAACTAAGGCTACATGAGGTCCACTAGCTGGTCATTGACCAGCCACTAACCAACAAGTGAAGCAACTACGGTCAGAAAAATGAAGGGTATTACAATAATTTTCCACTAAAATCCTATGTTTTAATATTTCATTCTTCTTCCTAAATCATATTTTGATCTGTAGAAACATCAGATCCCTTCTTTGATTCTTTTAGATCTCCTAACCTGACTAATTGATGGATCAAAGTTCCAATCAGAAATGTGGTCTTATTTTGGTAATTTTAAACCCATTTTGATCTTAGATCCTCTTATTTATAAATTTTTTCTAGAAAATTGTCTATTAAATCCTTGAAAATTTGTTAGATCTTTTTTAATATATTTTTTACTAGACATAATATATAATTGAGAGTTTTTTAGGAACCTTCATCATATTTCATGCATTCCTTTGGAATCATTATGTAATTTGATTAATATATTTTTTTTTCTATATAAATTATTTAATTATATAATATTTATAAGAAAATAATTGATTAGGGTACTCCAATATTTCGTAGAGTCTAAATTTCTACTTGGATTTTAAACCCCATGCAGGTGTTTGAATATGAAGTTTTCTAAACTGGTGTCTTTATTATAAGGCTTTATCTTATAAAAAATTCATGTGTTCTCTTTCAAAATTACTTTGTAAATTATTAAATCTATGACTTATAATAATTTAATTTTTCAGTTTTTATATTTTTCAATTAAATAGAATCATTCCTTTGTTTAATTGATGGAAATTGATTTCAAATCATTATATATTTTTATGGAAAGTGTTTTCAAATAACATTTTATTTTGAATAAATGTTATTTCAAATCATGTTTTACTTTAATGGAAATTTATTTCTAAGTATATTGTATTTAAATGGTGAATGGAATAAAAGGATGTTATTTTAACATGGAAGGTCTCAATGTGGTATATTAATGTTGGTTACTGTGATTTTATTATCCTCAGTATTGGGAAAGAAAATTGGAACCTTGGTATCTTAAAAGGATGTTTTAAATGATACAATCATGCTAGACATGGAATGGTTTTCTTATAATGGATATATGATTAAAGGTATGGAAGCCTCGGAGCGGCGGCTTTTCCTCCCCCCTTGCACCGCTAGGTTTTCTCTTTCACTTCTTCCTCCTTTCCCCTCCGATGTGGTCTGATCCCGGTGTTCACAGCTACATCATGGATCATCCTCGATTGAGTCTTCCCCTGTGTGTGATGGCCTCAGATCTAGAGTTTCATCGTCCCTTGTGGATTCGAGATCTGGATGTGGATTCGGTTTGTTCGTTGCTGGCTATGGTCCATGCAGAGTTGACTCCTTCTCTCCTGGCTTCGGGATCATTGACTATCTTTGGGTTGCATCGGCTCTGTGTGCTTCGGATTTGGGTGTTAGGTCAGTGCTTTCCATTACAAATTTGGGTTATTTTTGTGGCATTGTGAGCTCAGTGTCGGGCTTAGTATTCTTGGTGTCGGTTTCGGCACTCACCTATCCTCTGGATCTTCTCACAGTTTCGGTGCATGCATTAACGGATCTAGGTTTTTCTTTACCGGCTGCGGATGGTTCCTCCTTGGATTTGAGATTCGGTCATGGCTTCGGTATTCTTGGCCTCTGGCATAACTATCCCTACCCCACTTCTTCTCGGCCGGATGGCAGTAATGGTGTGCTTTGCTCTGCCCGGACTCGGATCTACTGGTTGGGTGGGAGGGCCTGCCTTTCATTTTTTATGGATTCCTATGCCTCTGTACTTATGTAGCTGGTGATTTTTTGTGGTTTTTTGGTGATCTGTGGGTTTCTCTTTCAATCTTATCGATGTTGTATGCGTTGATTTGGTGGATGGTTTCTTGCAGCCCTGATTCAGTGTCGCATCATTGTGATTTTCTCCACTTGAATGGTTTGTTGTTCAAAGGAGGGAATTTTGTTATCTAGATGACTTCATGAACAGACATCAGAAGAGGTTTTAGGTCTAGCACTTCATCTTTGAAGAGATTTTTTGTATTTGGTTGTTTGAGAGGGTATGTCGTCAACCATCAGATTGGGCATGTGCTAGACACATGACACTTGCTTACTGATTAGCCTTGCAATGGTGGGGAGCGTCTTCATGTTCAAATGTTGGGGAGGAGTAGTTCAATGATGTCTTTCTAGTTTTATTCTTTTTTCCGTCGACTTTATTTTCCTATGTCCATGATGCCTTTGGGTTTACACCCCCTTCATCCCTTAAAAGTGGCATTATCTTATAAAAAAATTAAAGGCCGTGGGGATATTGGATGGATATATGATTAAAGCTATGAATAAACTATAAATTTAATGAAACTTTCTATGGGGGTTCATTTATTGGGGTGTACTTATATTCATTAATTTTATTTGGCATGGGGATTAGTTGTTCCAATGCCATTTATCTTTTCACTGAGATGGAGTGAGGACTCTAGCTAACATGGAGAAAATTGTACCCTAAAAATCCATTTTAATTTCATCTCTATTTGTTAAATGGATGTTTTTATATAAATAAATATATAATTTATTTGAAATTAAATTTAATACTTTAAATGGATATAATTAATTGAAATGGAAATGGTTTGATTAAATATTCTCTGAAAATTGGTTTACATGGAAGGGAATTACATTCTGTTTTAAAGTTATGGGATTATTTTTTTGATATAATGTTTGAAAATTTATTTGATGAGTTTTTTTTGTTAAATAAATATTAATAGTTTATTCTATATAGTATTATTATGGAAAAAAATTTTGGGATCCTTCTGGTATTCCTTTATCACACCCTACACATACTTTTGTGTGTGTGTAGATTTTGTCTTATATTATGAAAATAAATGAAAAGTGACTCATAGAGGTGAAATATATCCATTAAAATTAGTTATGGGAGTAAAGTGGTTGCATGGTTCTCATAGAGATGTATTTTCTACCACTTGAGTACTTGGATTTTATCTTTTGTGGTTTAGAAATTTTTTTTCCTTATATATGTTTTATTCGTTTCATTTTTAGCGTATATTGGATGGTTGACCTTATTTTTAATATTCCATTTTTATTTCCCTTGATATTAATTATATGATAAAATTCATTCACAACAGTATTTATTAATTCCTAAGATCTTTTCACTTTCTAGTGGGGATTTAAAATACCCATTAGTCCTTTCTATAACCTCTTCAACTGTCATGTTCAGGAATGACTCACATTAGTTCATGGAAAATTTGTACCATTTTAGTTTTAATTTCATAAAATTATATTCTTGGGATGTTTTGGTAGATATTAGATAGGGTTTTGGTACACAAGGTGTATCTTACAAGTGATTTTCTAGCTATGTCTCATCATAACAATCCTTATCATTCAATAGTATGTGGGGAAGTGTATCTCTTGTGATGAATATTGATCTCAACATTGTTAATTATTTATGTTTTTTATTTAAGTTGACATCTTTCCCTTATTTATGTCTTGTTTACTTTATTTGATATAATACCATTCCCCCAAATACATTCTTGAGTTTTTATGAAGGGTTTTGTATAGGATTCTCAAAGAGGAAACCATACAATTGATCATCACCTTGTTGAGGTAGTGTGGTGAGTATTCCATATTTAGATGAGAATTTTATCCCTACCAAGACCCAATAAAGATAGTTGTAATCTATAATTATAGGAGATAAAAATTGGTCCTAAGATATTATTCTTCAGAAACAACTATCATTTAAAGGGATGAGTGATCCTTAGGAATTGAAAAACTGGTTAGTGAAGATCAACCAGATTTTCAACCCTATAGAAATGGCATATTATATTGAGTTATAGTGTGTTACTATTATGATTGATGGGAAAAATAGGAAATTGTGGTATGTATTTGTTTAGGTATAACAACATGATGGATTCAACTGTAAAGACATAAAATACTATATTTTTCAATAATTATATCCTAAATTACACTTGGTAACCAACTCAATTGAGTTATTTACTATTTAGAAGTGTGATTAGACAATGAATGAGAATACCAAACCTTTTTATTAGTTGGATTATATTTATCTTGAGGTTGTATCGAATTATAAATTTATATTTTAGAGTTGTTAAATGGGATTATGAGGAGATATCCATAATTATATTTTCATGATGAATTATAAATCTTATACTGAGGTTCTTGATAGAGTTATAGTGGAATAACTTGGCCACATATGAAATTTAGGGATAGATAGAATTCAACTTCCACCTAGTAGATGTTTTAGAGGCTCCCATGGGATGAAGAGATAGTGGATAGATACTTGTATTGGAAGTATATATGGAATTCAGTAGTAGTCTTACTATGCACCTTTAATGACAACATCTAGTAGTATTTTTTTGGCATGAGACTAATGTCTAAAAATTAAGCATTTGGAACATTTTTTCCCACATATTAAAAATTTTACAACTTCTATAGATGATAAGGTCATATTTAGATGTTTTCCATGATATATATAATTCATGTTATGAATATGGTTCACAAACTCCAATAATATATATTTTTTGTATTTATATTCTTCAATGTGAAAAGGTTTCTAACCACATGCCTATAGAACAAATCTATAATACACCGTATAAGAGTCTCAAGTGGAAATTTTTCTAGGTTTAACAATATTGATAGGTACTATCTTTATTTATTCAACATTAATTAATGATTTTATTTCTAGTTCCACATACTCTTTCATATCAAGAATCTTGGTGAATCTTTTATAAAATCCAAAATAACTCATTCTTTATGTGATGTAATTAGAAATTTATATATTAAATAAGAGGGATTCGGGTTTACAATGCCCCTCATGTTCTTTATCGAGGTCTGAATTTGGGTTAGTTTTAGTTTTCCTAATTCTGGAAATATACCTCTTTAATGTTATTATCTTGATTTATTTGTTGATCAGGAATAATTAGAAAATTTAATGTTTTCAATGGTGGTTGTTCTAGTTTATTTTAACTCAGAGAGAGATTATCATATTCACCAAAAATATATTTTGATAATATTTATAGATCAAAAATATTTTTCAATATTATATAAATTTAATTTCAAAATACAATAATTTGAGATTATAGGACATGAAATCTCAAAACAAGGAATCTCAGTTTAACCTGAAATGGTGAAAGTTTTATTTTCCTTGGAATATTAATAAAAAATTATTTAGATTCAAGGAATTTTGGGTTTGGCATGATATTATTTTTAGTTTTTGAGTGATTTTTCAAAACCTAAATCACCTTTGAATACTAGTACAAGGAAATGGGGGAAATTTTTATTAGATGTTACATGAAATACATACATTGTTGAAATAAAAAAACGTTTACTTCATTTTCAATTTCATTATTTCAAAATCAAGGAATTGATATGTAGTTTATTATGATGCTTGAGGTGAACGATTGAGTAGTTTTTTATTTTAGGGAGATTATTAAATGGTATATTAATATCAAAATTTTTAGCTTCATTAGAGGAATTACCCAACTCATAACATTAACTAGAAGGTGTTATGCACTCTATTAAGAGTTGGAGACAACAACTTTTTAGAGAGAATTTGATAATATATTTAAATTATCAGAGATTAATTTATTCATTTACTTTGAATTACATGAACCTTAGGTTAAGGAAATGGGTAGAGTAGATCTTGACATAGACATCTATTTCACCTTAGGAAAGGGGAATATTGATTCGAATTTTGTTAGTAGGAAAATTCCTTCTAAATATGTGGTAAAGTCAAATAATGAATAAAAACTCACGAGGATCATTCATCTGATACACTAGAGTGTGATAGAAAAGGATATGAGTATTATTCTTAAAAGTGTATAATTTCCACCATATCTTCTTGAGTCACTCCATCTTGAGAAGCAGTAGGATGAGTGGTTTGAGAGTATTATAAATTATTTATATTATGGGGAGGTGATCAGAGAATGGTATTTATCATTGGAAGGTGTTGTTTTATATAAGAAAAAGTGGGTGGTTCCTGTATCCATGAGAAATGATATGGTTTAATATTTTTATTATTATCAGTGGGCCATTCACCCATGCCCTACTAAGACTTATTATGAAATGAAACCCCAGTTTTTGTGGCCAGGTATAAAGTGTGACATTTCTGATTTTATGTCTCATTATTTTAAATAACAAAAAATCAATTCTGATTATCAAAATTAATCACTTTTTATTCAAAAAAATTATACCAACATGTAAGAGGGATGAGGTGTCCACTAATTTCATTAATGGGTTATAAAGGACTCCATAAGGAATAAACTCATTTGGACACTTATTGATAAATTAATATGTCTACACATTTCATTCAAATTTGAGACACCACTGAGGATAAGGATTTGGGAATGAAATGTGAAAGATATCATGAGTTTTTAATGGGTTATATCATATATCATTTGGAATAGGGTCCCCCTATTTTACCTCTTAGTTTTGGAGAGTCCTGCAAAAGGTAATGTATACTAAATTCATGTTGATTATATATTACCATCATTATATGGAAGGATAGTAATACAATTTTGTTCATATTTTAAACCATATGATCGATTATTACATCATAGTCCTTGGTGGTTCTTACAATATCCACTTAGTACAATTAGTGACTGGTTATATAAAAAGTTCCTAGTCATCCATTAAGATTCATCCCCTTGAGGATCTTCATGGTCAACATTCAGAATCACCTATTAATTGGTTTGATGTGGATGAAGCTTATATTATTTTATGAATCCTTGATTAGGTTTACATCATCTTGGGAAATATGAGATATTCATTAAGAGATAAATCAGACTATTTGAGATCACTGATCATGTCAGATAGATGGATTATCTATTATATTTTCGATCATAGTTGATTTCCATTGCCAATGTCTTCTATGGTACTCTCCTAAAGAAGTAACATCCTGAACCTTATCATGTTTTGAATTAGGATGTCCTTGACATTAAACCGGATATTTCTTTATCATAGAAGTTGCTCTAGATTGGTAATAATCAAATAATGGTTCTATACGAGAAGTTTGTTCCAATAGTCAATGTTTCGTGATAGTATAGGCCAGACCATCATGAGTCATGGGAGTGGGAATTTATTAATAGGTAGAAATGGCCTCATCAATTTATAGATAAAACATCTTTGACTTGACCTTACATGGATAGACAACAATATTTTATGAAAAAAATTCAATTCCAAGTATTTCATTTAGGTATGATCTTCTATATATTTTATTTCTCATTTTTATCTCATAAAAAATCATCATTTATCTATTGTTCGAGGTGTTGGGAGGTGGCTTGATAGGTGATAGAGAGTGTGGAAAAGAATATGTTGCTATAAAATCTAGAGGTATTCCATGATCTGGTGAGTGTGAACCACCAACTAGTTGATCTGTTTTCATGGGCTAACCTATGCTAAAATAGATCCACCGATGAGCCGGTGGAGGGCCAATGACTATTCTGTGATGCCACTAGGGTCACGAAAAAAAGGGTCTTACTATATTTTCCCCTAAGACTTTCATTTTAATATTTCATTCCTTTAACTCGACCCCACATCATCCCATATCAATCTAAGAGCCATTTTTTGATGCTTTTGGCTCTCCTTAATCAAATACTTGGTGATTCAAAGTGCCAATTGGAGTCGTGATCCTATTTTGATACTTCTAACTCAATTTTGATCTTGTATCCTCCTATTTAACATATTCCTCTTACACATGGGATATTAAATCCATATATATTCATTTGATCGTGGTTTGTAATTGTGTTTCTTTTAGATCTATTGGGGAATTGAATTTTTTTGTCCAAACCTTTATATTTTTTTCCACATACATGGAATATTTTTTATAAGTGAATATTCTCTTTTACATTTCTCCAGAAATTGATTAATTAGATAGCCTGTATTATAAATAATATATTAGGATTATACCTCAATTCCGTGATCTCTTGGCCTTTCTTAGCTTGTGGTTCCCATGTGGGCATTGTAATTCCAAGTGATTTGAGGTGGGTGGTATTGTAACAAGCCTTTTCCTTATAAATTATGCATTCTTAGTTATTATAAATTGGGTTTTAAATTATTAATGGAATATTTTATAATTCTTGAATTGTGATTTTTTTATCTATTGGAATGAAATGGAATCATCCCTTTGTTTTAATATATTAAAGTGACTTCAAATCCAAATTTATTGTTTCAGAATGTGTTTTTGAAGAATAACTTATTTTGATAGAATGTGATTTAAATGAATGTTTAATGTTAATGAAAATTTATTTCTGATAATGTTTTAACTTGATAAAAAATGGATTCAATTAATGGTATGTAAACTTGACAGGCCTATAGAGTGGGTAGATATTGCTGGTATCCTTGATTTTATTTTCCTTAGAATAGGTAGAGTATAAGGGAAACTGTGGTTCTTATGAGGGTGCTTTAATTATTATAATAATGTAAGGCCTGGTTTGTTTTTCTTAGTAAGGAAATAGGATTACAACAATATATAAACTATGGATTTCAAGACATTATTTGGGGTGGTTCACATATCAGGGTTTTCTTCTATACTTTTATGTTTGTTGGCCTATAGACTTGAGGTATGTACTAGTTATGATTGTTCACTAATATGGATTAAGGATCTGAGCTAACCTAGACCTATTATATCCCATGACCTAGTTTCTATGTTTCCTCACTTTTTGAAATGGTTTTTTTGTAAATGCATGGATATATAAACTATTTTAAATGATATATAATGATTTAACTAGTATGAATAATTTTAATGGAATGTTGTTTCATTAAATATGGTTTAAAAATAAGTTTATATAGATAAGAATTGTAAATTGATTTAAGGGGGTTGATTTCTATATTTTGATATAAAATGTGAAAATGTATTCGATGAATTTATTTATTATTAAAAGGAAGAAATTTATTTTATTAAAAATACTTATTATGGAACACTTGGTTGAGATATTACTAGGCTTATTTTCTCACACCCAGCATATACCTTTTGAGGTGTGTAGATCTTCTCTTACTTGTTATAGGTAAAGTTGATTCTCCTTATGAAGGTAGTCAGTATGCATGATTTTAGGGAGTGGGTGTTCAATGTTTACATGTTTGAGATGGTTATAGGTTTCATACCATTTGAATATTTCATTTTATCTTTTTTATTTGGATCATGTTTATGTTTATACAAGATTAATTATTTCATTGTTGAACATGTATTAGGTTATTGACATTATTTTATATAATCCCTTATTTTTTTCCCTTGATTAATTTTTTTATGGGGAATTCATTCAAAAATGTGTTTCCGGGTTATTTGGTTATATTATCTATCCCATGAGGATTAAGAATTGCCTATAGGCCCTATCACTGGTCGTCTTGGGTGTTTGGTTTAGGTATGAGTCGGGTTGGGTAAATACAATGTAGGATAACTAAGTAAAAATCTATTTTTGGCTATGGGGTTTATATTATTTATCATAATTTTATTTTTTGTGGATGAATTTAACAGAATGATATATTGAACTATGATTTTTACAATATTATCAAAATATTCAATGATATGTGAGGATTTAATGAGAATTTTTAATTTGTAAGTCACTAAGATTTACACCTAGGGTACCTTGAATCTTACGTCATAACCTAGTCTTCCCAATCAACTTCATTATAGATAAAAGGTTTCGACTTTTTTCATTTTTTAAAATATATTTTTTGGTAATTTCTTCCCATATGGGTGTGTTTTTGAAGTCTTTTATTTTTTATGTAATTGACACTCATGGTTGGACAAAAGAGATTCTTGGTTCAATATATGCTCGTGGTTATGATGTTATAAGATATATACATTATGATATTGATTTTTGAATACATAGGGAAAGATTTTATCCTGTAAAGAAAAAATATATTTTCACTAGTATTTTGTCTTAAAATATATTTTAAAAAACAAATAATTAATCTAGTAATTTTTAAATTTAAAAAACCATAAAGATGATTTAAATAGGATGAATAAATAAAAAACATGTTATGAATCCCCTAAAATGTGTTAAATTAAAATATAAATAGTATGATAAAAACAAGGATAAAATTAGAGAAATGTATCTAATTTAAAATTCTAATAAAAATAAAGATAATAGTAAAATGTATTAAAAAATAGACACTCCAAATGAGGTGATGGTTTTTTATTTTCATGATAAATATAAATTTGACATTATAATATAGGTTTAATTTAAATATGAAATTAAATATTCTCCCTTGAAAAGTGAAATAAAATTTTAGGATATAGAAGATGATGCGACCTCATTATATAGTTTTCAATTTATATAATTTTCTTATAAATATAAATATGTGATTTATCTATTAATAAAGGGAGTAAAACACTCAGAAATTAAGAAATGCTTGAATTATATTTTCAGATATAAATTAAGTATAGATAATTAAAGATTAAGTAAAAAAGGGATGAAATGGAAAGGATTTATTAAATTGATGAATTATAAGTTGATAGAACAATGTGATTTTATAACAAACTAGTCTTAATGTACATGGACATTACATCATTTTTGTTGAATTCTTAAAATATTATAGAAACAGACACCCAAATATTGTATTAGTTTATTACCTTTGAAAGCGTTGAACAAAAATACTATAACTTAGTAAATTATATTCAATATTTCCAATGAATATCACACTATAGTAATTCTACATAAAAATAATTCTTCATATCTTGAGGAAAGGACACACAAGAAAGGGGTGAGCATGAATGATTAGTAATTGTAAATAAAGTAAATATGTATGATTAACAGGAACATATGGGCATGAGAACATTGTCCTATCATTAAAAGATAATAACTTGAGGATCAAAGATCATAAAAAATAATCATGGAATAATGATTTTATGTTCATAATCCATGAATCATAATATATTATGGAATATAAGAGATGAATCAAAATATATTTTGGAACATAAGCCATGAAAGCATAAAATGTGAATAAGACAAGGAATTGTGGCATACACTTCAACATATAACATCGAGAACACGTAAAAGTAGAGATTGGTTCACTCATTAAGTTAAGGACATTAAATCATTCATTCAAATGGATTTAGGGACATGAAACAAAGTCCACACATAATGTTGTGAACATGCAATCTGGTTTACACATAAAAATTTGAATAGGTAATTTGGTTTATACATAAACCTATGGACATGAAACTAGGTCCATGTACAACATTATGAACATATAATAAGGTTCATGTGTAACATTATGAAAACATAATGTGGTTAAAACATAAAATTGTGAACATGTAAACACATTCACACATAAACTTATGGACATGAAACTAGGTCCATGAATTTCATTATGAACATGTAAGTAGGTTCTCCCATTACATTACAGTCACATAATAAGGTTCACTCAT
The DNA here is from genome assembly GCA_963277665.1 of Viscum album. NCBI lineage: Eukaryota > Viridiplantae > Streptophyta > Magnoliopsida > Santalales > Viscaceae > Viscum > Viscum album. The sequence continues at coordinate 1,410,481,240 of OY728133.1, read as the reverse complement.
AATATTTTGAACATGAAATTAGGTTCGCACATTAACTTATGGACATGAAACTAGGTCTCTAAATAACATTGTGAACACGTAATTAGGTTCACACATAACATTTATAATCACGATTCATCCATCATTACCCAATGCATTAGAGGGAGATTTATGTCCCAACATTCATATGATACAAGTCCCACAATAATATAAACAATCATCATGTCATAAACAATGAATTAAAATGTTATCATAAACATTTAATCATATCATTATATATGAAAAAGAGATATGTCTCATAAACATTCCATGAAATTATATCCCATGAATAAATGTAGGTTTCAAAAATGTATAACATGTGGAATAAAAACTTGTTTCATAAGAATAATTACATAATAAACATAAAATATTAATGAAATAATATGATTGGAACCTTTGGATTAGTTCATATAAGGACATGAGTAACATCCACAGATGTTATATTTGGTCAAAAATAAATTTTCAAAACATTTCATAGGGAAAAAATTATTTCTTTTTTGAAAAATTCTCTTTAAATCTAAAATGTTTTTGAAAACAATTTTTATTGTAAATTAATTAAAATCATAGAAAGTAATCATGAAAACATTTTGAAAACTATATTATTTGAAAAAATACAAATTAATCTTGATTTTTTTGAAAATTATTGCTTATGAATATAATTTCAAAACATATAAAAGAATATTTGACATTATTTAAATAATTTTATTTTAAAAAAACTTTTTAAAAATTATAAATGATGTTTTGAAAATCATTTGAAATAATTTTTAACATAGACCAATTTTTTAAAACAATTATTCATTAAAATCAATTTTAAAATATTAAAAAATTATATGATATAAGGGAAAATGTTTATTTTTAAATAATATCCCTGTAAAATTAAAAAGTAAGAATCAATTATATAATGATAATAATAGAGGGTAGGTTCATACATGCCAGACATTTTTTTTCATTATAAAAACATAAAATGTGGCTTGATCTAAAAATGATAAGAATATTATTTTTAAAAATCATTTTTTAAAAGGTAAAACATGTGTTAAAATTTTATTTAAATTTTATAGGATAATAGTAAAATATTTTTGATTTTTTTGAAGAAACCCCAATTTTTAAGGAAATAAAATTTCTGATTGAAAGGAGTAATAAATACATATTTTCATAGAAACATATTAATAATTATCTTTCATAACAAAGAGTGAAAAAATGGTACTATTAATTGGATAAAACATGAATATATATAGGGGAATAAATATCATGATATTCATTGAGATAGAGATCCTAATATTTCATCAATGGAATAATAGTCATAAATAATATTGACAAACTATATAATAGAAGCTATAAATTGTTACCACTTTTGCAGATTTAAATCATAATACAATAGAAATAATAACATTAAATGAAGCATAAAATATCATTAAAAATAGTATTTTTAGGTTATAATATATAATAATGATTTATATACACCTCATAGAATAATATCGATACATAAAATGACTTGGGTCCCAAAGAAGGTAAGTTGAGGCAAAATTACTTCACTTATTTTTTAACTTTTGAAAAATAAACCCCATAAAATAAATATCATAAAATGTATATTTAAATACAAATAAATTTAATTATAATAGTTATATAATAATTCAATGGTATGTATACACAAAAAATAAAAGTAATTAGTAGGGAATGAGACTTGTATCTCACGAAAAAAGTCGAATTTTAATTCCCTTACCTGAAGGCTTGGCATTCTTCATTCATAATTAAAATAATATATAATAAATATAAGTATATTATAAATATTTTGAGGAACCATTTTATTATATCTAATATAATATACAACTTGGTTACTACTTTAAATTACAAAATTATTAACAAATCCATGTTAATGTTATATTTTGGATTATATCTACTTTAGTTTTTGTATATGTTTTGAATTTTCATTCTTGATCCACTAACATAGATAAAGATTTACATATAAATTGTAAAAATGATATATATATATCATATATATTGAGTATATATTTAATTATAACATTATATGTATGATATAATTATGAAATGGAATACACTGTCCCTAGACACGATAAGTTGTACATACACATGAATGTTGTTTCCATTTTATTAAGGTATTGAATGAATGAAAATTATTGAAATATATGTATATATATTTTTATATATAAGATAAATAAATTGGTATTATTATTTCCTATATTACACATTATTTCACTAAATTCATTGATAATACATTCCATGTATAGTGTAGAAAAATTACAATGCTTTGAGGAGGCGATAGTCTACACTTTCTTAAATGAAATTATCATATTTTCACAAAGTGGAAAGAATGAAGGAATGTGTAATATAATAATTAATGAAAGATAAATAAATAATATATATATATATATATATATAATATAATATATAAAAATATAGTGTCCATCATAATTTCTTACCAAGAGTGGTGATAATTAAAAACAAACAACATCATTTCATATGGCATTAGTTTTCCGTACATAAGAACAACACGTTTGTTACCCATTAGATAGAAGTGTGTGTAATTGAATTTCTAAAAAATATAATAATAACATATTATTATATTCAGAATACTAGTTTTTTATATAAACATGAAATAAGTATAATTTAATGAGGGGAGAATGAAATAAAACTAAAGAGCATGAACAACGAGGTTACGTCTTATTCAAGTATCTTAATTTGGTTTTCACCAAAGATATTCCTTGGATGAATTTATTCACAAGGTGAGTATTAAAGGTTGTGGGTATGGATGTTTAGTTTTTATTTGGAATTAGGTTTTACCAAACAAAAGTGGCTTAAGAGGTGTGATGAATTGTTAGGAGTGACTTTTTTCTGTAGTGGTGGGAGAGGACACACTTGGTATTTTTAAAAATAATCGTGTGTTTCCCAAGTATTACATGTTACCCAAGTTTCCAAATGAACCATTATGGAACTTTAGTGGTGTAGGGGAATTAATATGTCTATACAGTAGGTTTTAGAATTTATTATAGGTTATTTGTTCCATAAATATTATGGTTTAGTCCCTTGTGAAACTAATTTTTACCTTAATCGATGTAATTAATTTTAATTAATTTCACTAATACTTGTGGTTAAAAAATAATTCAAACTTATTATAAGTTATAAATTGTGATTATTATAAATATTGATCAATTTTTTTCAAATTTAAATAAAAAGTGTCATAAATTAATTAATTTAAATTTAACCTCATAGACAGGATGATAATACAGATTTTTAAAGAAAAAACAATTTGAAAGTTTTATATATTTTTATACATAATTTAATTTTCAAATTTATTAAAATAAATTAAATTATATTTATTGATAAAAAATTAATATAATTAAACAATAAAGACATTTACAAAATTAATTTATTTTTTAATGTTTTTAGATAAAATAGCAGTTTTAAATTAAAATTTAATATTTTTTACTACATTAAAAAATGAATCTTGATAAGAAAATACCAAATATACACCCTATTAAAATTTTTATGTTTATATTTCAAAGGAAATTATTTTTAAATATAATATTTTAAAAATTTTGAAAATTTATTTTTAAAACAGGGGTTTCATTATAAGGTGATAAAATTACTTTTATAAAAATATAGGCTTTTATGTGCAATATTGGGTATATTCTAATATTATTCCTATAAAATATATTTTATGAATATGAAAAATATTTTAATGAATATATAACATAATAATTAATAAATAACATTCAATAATAAAAATTAATTAAACTTAATAAGATAAATATCTTTTTTCACATAAAAACAATATTTTAAAAAATCATTAATATTATATTCATTTAGTTTCTATATTAATTTATAATTAATAGTTACCCAAGTAATTAAAATTTATATTTTCATAATTTAGTTAATTCTATAATAAATAATTTATTATCTAGTTTATATATTATTATATTACAAATTAATGTTTTTAATAATATATTACTATTTGGTAAAATTATGTTTGGCGTGTTATGAAAGCTATCAAGGAACGTCTGTTTAGTATATAGTTTAATGTAACCTTGATGTTCCATATTATGAAATCTAACATTTATGTTTCGTATAGGGAATTATTAACTTGGTGTTGTGTAAAATGTGATTCAAAAATAATGCATTAATAAAAAAAGACTATTTTTAGTGGTGTGGGAATTTTAAAATATCAAAAGTTTATATTAATTTTAAAAAAATATTTTGAAAAAAATCTTAAGGCATTACATTATACCCCCCTAAAATAAATTTCTTCCCCTAAATTCATTTGGGTATCAAATGATCAATACTTGAATGATCCTTTCATATAAACCCACATTGTAAAAATGAATACTAAAATATTCTTTAAAAGTAATGATGGAAAAATAATTGTTACCCAAAGTAACATATAACTAGTTTTCCACATAGGATAACATCGGATGGAAGTGAAATGTTGGACATGGAGGAAAATACAACTATCTTGTTTTGATGGACAGTGATATATATCTTGGTTAATATCAAGGAAATAATCAAATCAATAACATAATGAAGATTGAAAAAGGTTATTGATATTATAAAAAATGATGACAGTAGGAAAAATATTTATTTTAACCTACATTATTAAAGTTTAATAATTTTTACTTGGACATATACTTAATTAATTTCAGCACAATATCACCTTATGTTATTCCTTGATCAAATAACTCTTTATATCTTATTACAATAAATGAAGGTGAATTTGTCATTCTTGATGCACTAAAAGATCATGAGATCCATATAAAGAGTTATAGGCTATTTCTAATGTATTTATAAAAAAATGTTAGAACAAGTTATCCAATATGCATAAATACACATATGGTGAGATAAAACCCTAATTATCTCAAACCTAATTTGAAGTATGATAGATAGAATTCTATAAATGGTTAACCTTAAAACCCTTCCAATATATAATTCACCCATTCTCCCATAAATAATCTCTTATACCAAAAATATTTCTATTAGATACATGGGTTCATCCTGGCACTAATAGAACATTAAATGAGATTTTATTATTCCAAAAACCATGTAGGGTGATATAATCACCTGAAACATCACTAAAATATGAACAATAATATTTTCATATGGCATATTTATACAAAATTAAACGTGAAATTTAAAACAGAGAAGTAGAGGATAAGTTCTCATGAATTATCATAATTAACATCATTCAATGTGATTGAATATGATTTACCATTATACATCTATATAAGATATTTTTTATGTCAATAATCTTCATTAAACATTGGATTTAGGAAAATAATTGAAAAATGACCAAAATAATTACATTTGAATCACTTAATTGTGGGGGGGGGGGGAATTACTTGGATCATTATCTTTTTTTCCCTTCAATAAAAATTTAGGCACTCGATGACCATTCCATCCAATATTAAAACATTTTTCAGTTCCTCTAGTAAAATTTTCTCTATGTTTTCTTCCATAGTTTGAGAATAAAGTAAATATAATATCACTATCTACATAGGCTTTGGATTTTTCATTTGAATTCTATAATAATTTTCTTATCATAACCATGATATTGGTGGGAAACATCAATATCTCTCTTTGTAATAAGAATACGAGGAATTTTATTACTTAAAAATGATTTCTTGAACACAACCTAATCCATGGATTCAATTTTTTATTATTGAATCAAATTATTTATAATTTTCAACATATTACTTTCTTCTCCATCAACATGATAAGTTCCTAACATAAATATTTCATGATCAGAACAATGGAGAATGAAAAATATCTTTTCAATTGTGCATAAAAATTTCTTTATAACTAGTGGATTTGTTGTTCCACTAAAATAAGGTGGATGATTCCTTAAGAAGGATCCGAAAAAATTGGTCCCTTATTTCATCAATTGGAAAACATATATGATTTGTGGATTTATAATGTTGTGTGGTTATAACAATGAAGTTTTCCACACCATATTCTATAACATTTGGTTACTCTAGGGGCCATTATTGCATTTTCCAATTTATTCCTCTTTAACACAATTATTTTAGGTTCTAAACATTTAAAAAAACCTAAAATAAAATATAAATAAATAGTTTTGATAGTGAGGAACCATATAATCATGAAAAACCCACTTATTTGACGAAAAAATTATGGAACATCCATTCATCTATGAAAACCAATGTTTACACTACATTATTCATAGAGAACTTATTTTCAAATACTTCATGATGTTTTGTGAAGAGTTTATGAATTATCAATGAATATCCCCTATAAGTGTCTAACAAAGTGTGTTGTAAGGAATGTTTTTATGTACTAGGTTACTCTTGAGTCTAGCCTTACACACCATGTTGGAGTTATTACTACAAGTTAAATCTATGCTAGAACCATATCCACCTGTAGTATCTATACAAGGATTTATTTCTAGAAAACCCCTTACTCCATTCATAGACAAAATTATTGGATACTTTCTTATACATTTCTACATACTTAGAATTATACTTAGAGACTTACATAGACATGTCCTCAGAAATATTCAATGGGATATATCTAATGTTTTTTCATCCTTGTTTTCAAATATTGAATAAGTCGTTGTTCTGATAACAACTATAATTTCATAGTCTTAACATACATAGATTTTTCATCATATTTATGGAATACTAATATAATTGCACAAATAGACTCCCAATGAACATATTAGTTTAGTGAAATTGGAAAATAGGAATAAAAATCTTCTGACTTAGTAAATAATCTTAAATGATTACCATAAAGATCTCCCTCATTATAAATTCTATATAAATCCATTTCTTCATAACCTGGGGAATGAAAACATAATAAAGGGGTGAGGTTGAATTCTCAAAAATATTAAATAATGGAAATATGTATTAATAACTAGAACATAAGGGTAAAATAAAAAGATTTAATCATTATAAGATCATACCCTATATATAAAAGATCACAAACAAAATTCCTGGCATAGAGAGTAGTAGTTCATATGACCTTAATCTGAACAAAATTTGAAACATAAGCAATGAAAGCATAAAATATTAATCATACATGGAATTTTTGCATAAATATCAAAAAATAATATATTGAACCTATATAAGTAGAAAAAAGTTCACTTATTAAGTTAAGTACATAAAATAGGCTCACACATAGACTAATAGACATGCAGCCTGGTCAATGAAAATTATTGTGAACATGCATTCAGGTTCACACATAAAATGTTGAACATGTAATCAGGTTAAAAAAGAAACTTAAGGAAATTCAAAAAGGTCTATTTATTACATAATTAACATGTAATCAGGGTCATGGATAACATTTTTTATACATAAAAAGGTTCACTCATAAAATTTTGAACATTTAATCATGTTCACAAATAATCTTATGGACAAAAAACTCGGTCTATGAATAAAATTTTGAACATGTAATCAGTTTCATGAATAAAATTAGGAAAAGACAATAAGGTTCACACATAACATTATTAAAATGTAATAAATTTCACATATAAACATAGGGACATCAAATCAGGTTGAGGAAAAACATTTTGAACATCTAATCAGGTTCACACATAACATTTATACTCATGTGTCATTCATCACTACCCAATAAATTAGAGCGATATATTGGTCCCACCCACCACATAATACATGTCACTCAATATTATAAACAATCATCTTGTCATAACCAATTAAATTAAATTGGTTTCATTAAAATTTCATCATATTAGTATATATGATAAGCAGATATGTCTCAAAATCATTTTATCAATGCATATCCTATTAATGAAAGAGTGATTCAAAAGAATATAAACCATATAAGATAAACATATTTCATGAGAATAATTCCATCAAATAAATAAACCATCTAAGAAAGAATATGAATTGAACCATTGGATCATTTCCCATAAAGGGAATGAGTAACATCAACAAATGCCATTTTATATGGAAAATAAATTCAGAAATAACTTTTTAAAAAAAATCATGAGGAAAATATAATTTTTCTTTAAAAAAGGATCATTAAAAAATAAAACCTCATAAAAAACATTTTATTTTAAATTTCATTTAATACTTATAAAAAAATCATGAAATAATTCTGAAAAATGTTTTCCTTTAAACCTTATTAAATAATATTAAAAAATTTGAGAATTTTTTTCCATGAAAGCTTATAAATGAAGCTTGAAAATGTTTTGAAAACCATTTTCATTAAAAATAATTTAAAAACATATAAAATAAAACATGATATCATTGAACTCATTTTCCTAGAAAACAACCATTTAAAAACATATAAAGGAATTTTTGAAAATCATTTATTTTTTTTATATAAAATAATTTTTTAAAAAACATGTTTTCCTTGAATACCATTTTAAAATATACAAATTTAGAGAATATTAGGAAAAAATTTTGTTTTAAAAAATTAATATTTTAATCATAAAATGGAAACATCATGGAAATAATGGTTATGATAGTTGGTATGTATGTACATTGCAATCATTCCTTTTTCACCTTAAATGTTTAGAAAAGTACCTTCATAAACAAATGATAAAAAGATTATTTTTTAAAAGAATTGTGTAATGTTTTAAAATATGGGAAAAATTTTCCTTCAAACATCATTAGGTAATAATAATAAAAATTCAAAAAAAATTTAGAAATCACATTTTTGAATGAAGGTATATTTCTAAATGAAAGGGGAAATAATGAAATATTTTCATAAAAAAATTTAATTATCTTAAGTATCATAGTGTAAAAAATGGAAAAATTACATATATATAACATTAATATCCATAGGGTAATAAATATCATGAAATATATTCGGATATGGATCATAATATTTCATTAATGAATGCGTCATAATAAACAATCTCAAAAAATGATGAGATTGAAGCTATAAATAGTTACCACTTTGGTAACATTAAATTATAAAAAATAGATATAATAAAATGAAATTAATCTTAAAATATGTTCAAAATAAGTATATTCATGATTTAAAATTTAAAAATCTTATATATACATCACATAGAAAAATATGGGTACATAACATGGCATGTGTTTCAAAGAAGGATAATTGAGACAAAATTATTATACCGATTTGGTAACAAAAGAAACATAATCTCCCTGAATGAAAGATCCTAAAATTGAATGTTAATTTCCTTTAAAATTATTTATAATAGTAATATAATACATCCATGGGAAGTATACACAACAAAAAACTAATTAGTGGTGAATAAGAGATGTATCCCACAAAAATAAAAAGTGAGATTCAATTCCCATACCTAAAGTCTTCACTTTCTTCATAAAAATTCAAAACTAATGTATATTAAATATAATATTATTATAAATGTACTAAATAAAAATATCATTATATATAATACCAAATATTACATGGTTATTACTTTGTATTTTCTGTTTATTAACAACACCGTGTTAATGATGCGTTTCAGTTAATATCCACTCTAATTTTTGTATATCTTTTTTAAATTGTTATTCATGATCCTCTTACATAAATCCCGATTTAATTAATAAAAGGATGTAAATAATTGTATAAATATCATATTTATTTATTATATATGTATTTATAATAATCGATATAGGATATAAGTACAAAATGTAAAACACCATTAATGGAGACGGTAGGTTGTACGTAAGAATGAACGATGTTTCAATTTTATTGACGTATTAAAAAATTTGTATATATATAATATAATTTTAGTATCTTTATTATTTCATATATATCATAAAATTTTAATAAAATAATCTTTAATACAATACATGTAACGTGTGGATGAATCACATCGCTTTGAGGAGGCGATAGTCCAAAAATCCCCAAACAAAATATTTGTACATGTACAAAATGGAAATTAGGGAGGTTTGAATAGTATAATATTTATATAAGAATAAATAAATAATTATTATAATTTATAATATTTAAAATTAATTTTTTATCATAATTCCTAACCAAGAGAGGTTTTAATGGATAAAATGAAAATTGTTTTGTGAGGTGGTAGTACTCTGTACACAATAATGGTATATTTGTTACCCACTAGATGGATGTGTGTATAAGTTCCAATCGAACCCTTAGAATAACAAAGTATAACTAAATTTAGGATAAATGTTTTATTATTTAAATTTCCAATATGTATAATTTATGAAGTGGATAAAGAAATAAAACATAATACTTTAGAAAGCTTCTTAACTTTTAATTAGGTAATTCCTTTGGTTTGAACAAAAAGATTTTTAGGATGGATTTATTCCCACGGTGAGGATTATAGGTTAGGGGACAGATTTTTAGGATCTATATGGGTATATATTTGTCGATAAAAAGTGTATTTAGTGGTGTCAATAAGTGGGAGGGATGAGTTCATTTTTATAATGGAGGGAAAGGACACACTTGGTATTTTTGAAAAGAATTGTTTGTTAGCCAAATATGACTTGTTAAAAAATCATTCAAAAAGAACACTATGGAAACTTATAGGTGAAGTGGAAGAAATAATTCTATCCAATATTTTTTACATGTTTATAGGTTCTTTTCGCGTTAAGATTATGGTTTAGTCCATTGTTATTCTTAATTTTACCGTTATCGATGTAATTAATTTTAATAAATTTCACTAATTTGGTTAGTCAAAGAATAATTTTTCCATATTATAAATTATACGTTATTATGATTAAAAATTTTGAATCTATTTTTCTAAATGAGAACCAAATATTTGGTAGAAATTTCTTTATATTTATTATTATATACGAGCTGACAATACATCTTTTTAAAGAAACAACACTCAAAATTTTGATAAGTTTTTATATTCATTTTAAATGTTAAATTGATTCCAATGAAAAAGTTTTGATTAATTGAAAAAATTTAATCTTATTAAAATTTAAAAAATAAAATAAAAAATATTATGTAATCTTATAAATAAAATAGAAAAAACCTATTTTGAATTAGAATTCATTATATTTTACCATTCATTAAAAAATGAAACTTCATAGAAAAATGAAAGAAATAAACCTTAATCTAATTTTTATGTTTATCATTCAAAAAAAATTATTTTAACATAAAATATATAAAAGATCCAAAATATATATTTAAAATAGGTTCACCATTAAAAGTCTTTAAAACAGATTTTATAAAAATATAGGTTTTTATGTGTAATATTGTGTTTGTACTCATAATATTCCTATAAAATAAATTTTATGAATACAAATTTTTTTATGGAATATATAAAATATAAATTTAATTAACATCACTCACTAATAGTAATTAATTTTTCTTATTAAGATAAATCACTTATTTCACATAAAAATAACTTTTAAAAATCATTCCTTTTGTATTAATTTGGTATCAAAATTTATTTCTAATTAATATTTAACCAATGAATTAATATATATATATATATATATTAATAAGTTATTTAATACTATACTTTTCAATTTAACATCTAGTGTATATATTATTTTTTGGTAAAACTATGTCTTACATGTTATGCAAGCCATCAGGGAAAGTTAGTCTTGAGTGTAACACAAGATAACCTTAGTTTCCCTTATAAATAAATACAAACATTATATTGTGTTTAGTTCAATATTAACATGTTCTTGCATATAACGAAATACAGTCATAATGATTTAATAAAAATAAAATATTTTTAGTGTCCACTGAAATGAAAATATAAAAAATACAAATTTAATTAGAAAAACATATTTCATGAAATCATTAGGTGTTACATAATTTAATGGTGAATATTCACAAGAAATGGAAGGTAAAATTATCAATTACTAGGAATTAAAATCTAGCATGATTACTCATAAGAAAAAAATCTAGAAGTTATTGAAATATTTTCACTAATTATATTTTAAAATAGGTTATATGGGTACCCAATTTAAGGAGATGGATTTAAAAATTAAAGATATTGAAAATTCGATGAGACCCAAAAAATTATAAAAGGAAAATTAGAGAAACCACACATATATGCCTTAAAATTTATAGTATAAACGGCCAAAATATAGAATCTATTTTGTAGATAAAGATTCTTACTATAAAAAGATCTAAAAACATAAGTGAAAGTGAGAAGTAGTCACTACTACAATTGAGCTAAGAAACAAACTAGATGTTTTTAGAGTTAAATGAGTGAAAAAATAAAAATATATAATACAAAATCTCATATAAGAAGGAGAATGATAGAAATTGAGTTTTTGAGATATATTTAAGTTTTTATAATCATGGACATATGAATAATTAATTCAACATAAAATATGAAAAAATATCATAGATTCAAGCAACCATGCCCTTTGAAATGAAGATACATGTACGAAAGGAATATATATAATCCCTTCAAAATGACTTATATAATTGTATAAAAGTAATGATGGATTAAAAATATTTGTGTGTGTGTGTTAACAATGAACGGATAAATATGTAAAATAGTCATCATGGATGAAGAATGAATAAATTTTTATGAAATAGGATTAACTAGTCCTTATTGGATGTATAAAAGATGGATATATTAATAAATACATAGAAATGATGAATGAATTTCAGATTGTCTTTATATATTATAAAGATGACAATCATTAGGCATCAATAAGAGGTTAAAAAAATTATACTACAATTAAATATAATAAAATAGATTTAATTTTTTTATATGGATAATAATCATGGAGAGGGATGAAAAAATGTTGTATAAATGGATGAATGATTCTTTAAGAGGATAAAAATAACATTTTAATTAGACATAATACCAACAAAAATGGAGATGAGAACATATAAATCTGCATTTTTTTACTAAAAATATAATCATTCAAAGGATAAGTTTAAGGATTAGAAATAATTTTTAATAAAATGTTTGGTTTAATAAGACTATAAAAAATAAAAATATTGATGATGATTGTGATGTAATCCTCTATCTAATATATACAATAAAAATTACTATTAATGTGATTTAGGTTTAAGGGAACGATAATATCAATGTTTTGAGTAAATTAGAATTAAATTATATAAAAATTATTGATAATGTATATATTAATAAAAAAATATGAGTCTAAAAATTAATGTGGTATCAAACTAACATTAATGATCAAGTTTTATCAAGACATATCTAGCAAATAAAATAGAGTATTTGATCCTTTTGAAAAGTTTTTAATTCCTAAACGTGGTACCAATTATTTCTATACGAGGATACATAAAGTTATTAAGTTAAATATACACATTTGACTATTATCGTGTTTAAATTTATCCATTAAATTATAAGAATTGATATATAGCTTTTCATATAGAACATTTAAGCATTTCTAATCTCATTTGGCGAAGGAGATATATCTTGTAAAACAGTGAAATATATTTAAAATAGTAGTATGACTCATAGTCTTTATGATTTTACATTTCATTCTAACTTTTATTATATGAATGTGACTAAGATGAGGAAAATATTTTTTGTTAAACATTCAAGTGGAATGCTCTTATATGTGTATGTTAGTCTAGTGGGAAATAATGTTATTATAGACATATTATCTTTTTTTCTACATCGACCATTGAATCAATTATGATAAAATTATTTTTTGGTAGATATTTGTGAAATTTTAAATTAACTCACTGAAAACATACAAGAAATATTATTTTTATGTATGAGATGATTATATAAAGAGTAAAATATAAAAAATTCAATAATTAATATGCTATGTTATTAAATCTGAATGTTTTTAAACAAGGGAGTTTTAAGATGAAATAATAAAAAATATGAAATTTTAATTATTACTTTTTATCAAACTAAATGAAAACTTTTTTTCATTCTAAAAAAAATTTGTTTTAGGTATAAAAATAAAATAATATCATTGAATTAATTAGAAAATGGATGAAATAGTTTATAAATTTTTCCTAAGAGAAAATTACTCTTCAATTGAAATAAGATATAATATTTTTTTTAAAAGAAATTAGTTTGTATATTTTAATGTTCACAGATAGAAAATATCATTTATGCTTAAGTATAAATAGTAGAAACAAAAGAATTTTATAATGTCTGTGGGATTAATAATATAAAATCACTTGAAAATATCCTTTGAATTTTATTTCCAAATAATAAAAAATAATTTCAAATAAAAGTTGCATTTTTAATTAAATAATGGCATATTGTAATATGTGATATACCCATGTTTCTAGATAAGTTATGCACATAGTTAATATTGCATTCATATGATATATCTATGTTGTGTGATGCATGAAATGAATTTTTTAGGTTTCATAATAATATAAGATTAGGCGTATTATATATATGGATAATGAATGAAACTCTCATATCACAAATTGTTTTTTATAAAATAAAAGATTCATTTATTAATGTCCTGGAACACATTCATTGAAGTATTTAATGAAAAAAATCCATAAGAAGTAATATATTATTTCCATGATATGGAACTTCATAAGACCAATATAGATGATGCCCTTCATTAAATGAAGGTTACCAGGATGCCTATACAAGGGAAGGGGTCCCTCCGGTTTTCACACCATAGTTGTCTGTGAACATTGCGGAAGCTCTCTCTACATGATTCATAATTAATCTTCAAAGAAGTTTCTTGCACCCCTTTCAGGGATTGAGATCCTAAAATTATGGATTCGGATCCACTAGTAAGAATAAAACATATATAATCCAGAATCATTTTATTTTTTTTACTTTAGGGATATTAATTACAGTGTTTTCATTGAGAATGATAATATGGAAGATGTTTCATTTTATGTAATCCCTTTTTTATCTATACAATATTGAATATTGATCAATTATCATATGACCAATAATTATTCATGGATTTATTCCACTAGTAGTTTATTAGATGAAACCCCTAAACCCCATCAGTGGTACTAAAAAAATGATCATAAATGGAATAGTATTCTTATATTGTTTCTTCATTAAACATTGACGTTTTTATTATTCTTTGGTCATATTGTAAAATATGATATGGTGTGGATGAAGTTCAGTCTTTTTTTCCATAATCAAATCATATGATATCCTTGTTTAGTAAAGTACTTTATATAGTATACTCATGGTTTAATTCAGTATCATAGGATATTATATATTATATCCTGATCAGGGTAGAACATAGTTTAACATGGAAAGGTGTATATTATTGTAAATTTGATAAACAGTTATCATAGAATATGATTGAGGTATCACAATGATGCATTCCATACTTGATGATACAAATCATATCATACAATATAATTGTATACCATAAAATATGATAGATATATGGGAAACTTATCTTCAATTTCAATCATATTTTATGATCGATAATATTATTATCTATAAAAAATGAAATATACCATAAAGGTGTTTATGGTTTTATATATTTACTTATGGTTTAAATTTTTTATAAATTATATGGGTTGTTCCATGTAAAAAAAATCATTCCTAAAAAAATAAAAATAGTTCCTATTAGTGTACCATGTTTTGGAAAATAAATAATGTGTTAATTTATTTGTTAAATTTTTTTAGAATATTAATCATTGTAAATTATTTCTATAATGTGAGTATTTTTTGTGGTCAATTAATATTATAAATTACTTATAAGATATAGTTTTCTATATTGAATAAAATATATGATATTATATGATTTATTTTTCATCTTAATTTAACATGGTTTGTTATTATATTCTCTAATTTGAAAGCACTTATTAAATATAGTTTATAAATATAAGAGTATAGAACTATTTTGAATTGAATTCTCTCTTGAGTAAAGTCTCATCAGGGAGAGGGACATAGATTTTGGCTACATAATTTCCTAGAGATTATTCCTAGTTTAATAAATGTGAGGGGTTATATATATATAAATCTTGGATTACCCATGTGGATATTTTCAATCATGTATATAACTATGTCTTTACATGAAGAGTTCATGTACTTTATTCATGATATTAATTTGGATACATATGAATATGTTTGAATATAGTTTATGGTGAGTAACACCAACCTATGTATCATTTAAATTGTTACTTATTAATGTGGTGTGAACATAATATGTTGGAGGATGTAATAGGAATTGAAAAGAAAAATCATTAGAATCATACGTAAAAAATGTATTAAACATGATATAATAAAAATTTAATGAGATCCAATGGGTTTAATATGCATATAATATTTGTTAAATTAGTGAAACTTTTAAAAGGAAAACCCTAAAATTCTATGTGTGAGATTCTTTATAATGAAATAAATTTTCATATATAGATAATTCAGTATGGGTGATTTTAACCATTAGTTTACCATGGATTATATTATTTAAGGAATGTAAGTAACAATGCGCCACCGATAATTAAGTGTCTTGTTCTTGGAATTTTATTTTATTTACATTTTACTAGGAAATAATAACCATTCATATACTAGAGGAATAAATTTGAGCTAACCCATATGTTGGATTTGGATAAAGAGTTATATAATTATTTGTCTAAGAATTATATATGACATTATTGGTAATATATTTCTACCAAATATAGTCATGGTTTATATACATGCTCAAACCAATACAAGTCATGATGAAACATGGTTCTTGGATCACTAAATTGATATAATGAAAGGGGTTATAACTTTTAGGGGGAATAAAATCATTAAAATTCCTTGTTAAAATTATATAATACAAAATAATCACCCATTGAAATGTATTTATTAATGATTATGTCTTACATAATGATAATCATATTGAGATCCATTAGAGTCTTAAACTATAATAAATTTATATATTGATAAAAATATTGATAAGTGTTATAAAAAATAAGAATTATTTTAATCTAAATTTTAATTTTAAAGTGGTCAATTTCACTAAATATGCATCATGGATACTAGATACCAGGTGTGAATCACATATTTGTGCTACTAATTATAGACATAGAAATAGAAATAAAATAAAAAATTGTGAATTATATATTCATGTTTGTAATTGATCAATATTTTATGCATCATAATTTATCACTTATTATTTAACATTACCCAGTGGATTAATATTTTAATTAGAGAACTATTATAATGTTCCCACTATTATTTGTTTATTTCCACATCTCATTTAAATAAGAAGTGTTTTTCAATCATTATTAAGTATAAGAGTTGTTCTAGAAATATGAATGAAATGTTTTAAGGAATTAGGAGTATAATAAAGGGTTTGTATATTATATACATGTATAATCCTATCTTCTTTATTCAGGTAAATATGGTCATGGTTGATTTTAATATCACCTTCCTTTACCATTGTCTCATTGGGATTATAACTGTGAAACACAACCAATTCCTTTATATATGTGGACTATTGAATCCTTTTTATTATAAATAATTTTAATATTATTAAAATTATTTATTAAAAAAATGAAATCAACTTTTAGTGTAAGTGGTGAAAGGGATAGTGGAGTATTGGGTATCATACATAGTAATGTAGGTGAAAAATTAATACTCAAGAATGTGGTAGTTTTTTATAAACAATTTATTTTATGGAGGATGTATGTTGGAACGATTATGTTATTATGGTGAGAAAAAAGTAGGAAATTTTTTAGATTTGTAATTGTCTTTAGAACGAAGTACAAAATTTATTTTGTATTAGTACTAAGATTCTTCAATCAGATCATGACAGATAATACTTTAGATTGTAATTCAATGATCATTTAATGAGTTTTTAAATTTGTCTATAGATAACTCTTATTATAACATTATAGTGTAATGATACATATTAGAGGAGTTATTTTTCCATGATGGACATAGTTTAATCGATGATTTGTCAGTGGGACCTTCCTATTTCATTCTTGGGTTATTCATTAGAGACTTCAACCTTATTAGTGAATCATGTTCCATATACTGTATTAATAAATATACCATATGAGATACAACATGTTAAATGTCCCAATATGAATTTTATGTGGATTTTTTATTTAATAGTTCTCTTTCTAACTTTAATATTAAAAATTAAAATTCACTCTTTAAGTGTATTCATATTTCAAATCATTATATTTACTATGATAAAATGTTTTTGTAGGAACATGTTATGGTTTAAAATGATGGATAAATCCAATACCATTGGATGAATATATATTAATTATATTATCCATATGTGTATAAACTGTCATAAAATTGAAATATACAAATTTCATCATATGGAATGATTATAAAGTCAATTAGATTGTGTTTTACAAAGAAAATCAAAAATATTTTGAAATATGGAGTCATGAAAAATCAACTAAATAAAAATTTACTTATCCTTCTGGATGTATACATACAGATTAAATCGGACAATGTTTTTAATTTCTATCAGATAAAATATTTAATTTATTTTAATAGAGATTTAACAAACAAACATTGGATATAATTATGTTGGGGTGAAATCATATTTCAAAAGATACTTTTTTCTAATGTTGTTACAATTTATCCAGATAAGTAATGAATCATACTATCGGAAATAATCCATAAATAAAAATGAAATATTTAAGATAAAAATACATTATAAATAAAAAGATCAAAAGTTTCTATTAATGTTTATAAGATCTTGTTATTGAGAGAAAATAAATTTCTAATCATTAGGGAGTTTCCTTAAAACCATAGTTTGTGAGGATTTCATTTTAATCACTTTAGGTTTCTCCTATTATATTATTTGTATGTCTGATCGAGTTGATTGAGGGATCTTCGGGATAGATATATTGATGATGAGTTGATAGAAATGATCATTGAAATTATTCTAGTGTAAGAGGAATATAGGAAAATGGAAATTGATGGTACAAAACATTTAACAAATATTATTTTGGATTATCATATTGAATGATTCATGCAGTATGGTAATGGGATAAGAATAAATTTTATGAAATAGAATAAAAATTATAGTGTTTCTCTTAAATCTACTTCTAGGATAAATCCATTTAATAACGTTATGTCTGGTGAGAATTATTTTAAATTTAAAAAATCTAAGAATAAATTTAAAGTTGAATCAAATTCAATTTCATCAAAATAAATCGAAAATGATCTCACCCATTTTTTGAATATAATATATCAAATAATTGGGAATAATGTATTTCATTTCATGTAAAAGAAAAATTAGAAATATATAAGTGATATGAAAGATACATCTTAGATAATTTATTATAAGTGAATGAAACCCGAGCATATTATGCCAGACTATCCAAGGTTAATGAATAATGATAAAGGCTCGAGGAATTTTTTTAAGAGTAAAGGATAAAAGAGTTTCAAATATTCAAATACCTTCTAGTGATAGTTGTAGTGATGGTTCTATAAAAAGTTTATTAGATGATATTAGTGATAATGAAAAGGTTATTGGATTTTATATTGTAATTCCAAAGAAAAACCAATGCTACATAGGAAAGGTATCCGCTAAAACCCTTACTAATCAAACAATAAAATCTTGTTATTATATTTTCATGGATGAATATAAATAGAATTATTTATTACATGATAATATTTTTACATGTAATGATGCAGATAGTGCACCTTGTTTTTTAAAAAATAAATAGATTTGTTAATTTTCTAAAAAATGAATAATTAAGGTATGAAAGCTTATTATTAAGTGATATTATAACTTTCTAAAGTTAATTATATAATGTATAAACATACATCTGATATTTAATATCTTACATTAGTGTTAAAAATATGTTGAATTATCTCTCAACTAAAGATGATAAGTCAATATTTATAAAAATAAATCATAAGATATTTAGTCAAAAGAACATTTGTCCAATTTTACTTATAGGAAGTTTTTTTATAACCTATAAAGATAGTTGTTACCACATATGAATACTTTTGGAATTATTTTTAATTCATTTAAACCACATATTTAGTCTAATTACTCTCTTCCAAAGAGTACACCCTTCTATACTAAATGTCAAAGAGGTGGAAATTAAAAAACAATATAATTTTTTTAAATTGTTTATAGAAATTTAGATTTTATAATTCTTATGTCTATTAATATTGGTTGTTATTAAATATATGAATATTGGTCATATTTTGATTCTAATATAATCAATTTCTAATAATTCAAGACCCATGAATGTTTAGGTACCAAAATATTTATCTTTTTATTTCAGGGAGAAATGTTGATTGCCATCATCAAAAACATAAGGTGCATCGATAATAGTTTCTATAGATTATGATTATTAACTTTAATTACATCTATAATAAATTAATCTTTAATGAAGGAAAGTGAATTTTAATGACAACATTTATGGATAAATATATAAAATTAATTACATTGAATTTATAGGGAAAATTTAATTTACAATATTTTTTTATGTTATTGGATTTATTCATAATATGGTCAATAAAATTAAATTCTGAGACCATAGTTATTTTGTAAACTCTTATAATGATAAATATATTTTTCCAAGATTTGGAAGTAAATTTTTTTTCAATAGGCCTGATAATATTTATACCTTTAACATAGAAGAATAAGTGATCTACCTTACCTATTTATGATGGATGATCAATCTTGGTTGTGGAATATAAGGTTATAAAAATATAGTGTATGAAATACAACAAAAAATTATTATAATGTACATGTAAGATATATTCTAGTGTATATGTTTAATCATTATAAATTTTATGACCCATTTCAATATAGAAAGAAAAAATTCAAAATATAAATCAATTATTTAACTTTAAAATTTTTCAGATTTATAGTTTTTCCACTATGAATTATTTGGTATAACAAAAACATTAAAAATTAGAGGTAAACATTAATTTTATGTCTTGAAATATTATTACACTAAATCTAGATGGGATGATTTTCTATCTAAAAATAATAATCTCTATTTTATTTTAAATATTTTTAACTATTTCTAGAGATGATTAAAACCAAAATTTTGTTATAATTTTTAGTTATCGAGGTGGAGTGTTTGAAAACATTTATTTTGAAACCATTAGTTGTAATCAAATCATTAAACATAACTTTTTGACACCTAGAACTCTCCAGAAAATGCTATTGTTGAATAAATATATTATCTTATTTAGGATATTTCTAAAACCATGTATGTGATTACTCAATTGATAAACATTTTTTGGTTGAATTTGTTCGTATTAAATTCTATACTATAAATCATGTTTTAATTTAACTTTTTATTACTAAGAATATTTATGAGATGTGGTCATGAAGAAAGCCAATATTTTCTTACTTCTATGTTTTTTATATAAACTATTCATCCTAAATATTAAATATGATTTACATAAATTTGATTCAAAAGATGATGATTTAATATATATTATTTATTCTATAATTAGTAAGGATTATATAAAGGACTGGACCATAAACAATATATAAACAAGTTAATTTAGCTAGAATTCCCTTCTATACATTCCCAAATATCTTTCTAGTTTATAGTATTGGTGAATTAGGTTAAAAATCATAAATAAAACCCCATTAGCAGAAAATGTGGATTCTACTAAAATATTATCAATTATTTCACAATAAAACAACCTTTAAAAAATAAACTGTTTTTAATTTTCATTAAAAATATTCTCAACATTCTGCTTGTCTACCCTTCTCGTATAACCCAACCTTAAACCAATATTTTTTGTATAAAATTTGTATGATAACAAGAAGATATTTAGGGGCATAAAAAGATTAAATAAAACTGTTAGTTAAGAATAATTATAAACATATGAAATAATATTCACAAAAATATAATTCTCAGGATGATGGATTTACTCTAGGCCTGACATAACATTAGTCAGCGTGGGTCGTTTGTGAAAAAGTTTTCACAGGATTTAAAATGATTAAAAATTATTTTTATATTTCATTGATTTAATGATTAGTGGATCATTAAATAAATCCTTAAGTAAAAATTCCAATGTTACCCACATAAACATGTACACTATGGGGAATTGTTGGAGAGTAGGCTGAAGAATTCTCTTCAACGAATGAAAATAGATCAAGATCTGATCATAGATCAATGCACCAATGGAATCCACATAACTCTTTAATGGTGAAAATGAAATCATTATCCATTAGTGATCAATCCCAATTGAGGTATGATGTTTTTTAATGTGGATTCTTCCCTTTTTATGTGATGAATGCAATCCAATCGACGAGTTGATTGATTTGCAGATCGATCACCTTGTGGGACGAGATTTATTTAGTATGAATTTAATAGAAGAATTTTTTTGAATAAATTATTGATGGATTAAATTTTTATTCTATTGAAAATGAACCATGATTCAGATAAAAATTGATTGAGCCTCATTCCTCTTGATTCATTGTGATTTTCTCCCCAAACTCCTTGATTCACAACAAGTATTTTTCATTTTACTGGGGTTTGACTATTCATGATCAATCAATTATTGCAGAACTGTTTCGTGGTGAAACAATCTGATATCGTAGATCTGGGTTTGGTATGGAATGAAGGAGGTGACAGGATGGAGATGAAGAGAATCGAGTGACAAATGATTCTAGATTTTGTGTAATTAGGAGTTCTTTAGTTCACAATAAATAACAATGAATTAATCTATTTTTGGAGTAGATATAATGATGTGATGAATTGTTCAATGAACAAATGGAATGGAAAACCTTTAATCTTTGATTATGTAGAGAATTGATTACTAGAATGACGGTGGAGAATCACCAGAGATGCGCAAAAGAGGAGTGAGATATTATAGAATATCCCACACTACATGACATGTAATCTCGGATTACATAGTGTGTGGAACCCCATGTCAATGACACCAGGGCTTGGTGGAAGCTAAAGATCACATGGAGTGTGACCCCTGTCACAAGACATCCGACCCCCCCCCCATTTGACTCATTTTATACTTTATAGAGTACATCGACATGGGAAATAGTACATGGCCATATGGAATGCTGTATACTTATAAACATACATGGAATGACATAAATTGACTAGTAAATGGACATAACTTTAGTACACTGACACTAGCAGAGGACATGGTCATGGTACCATGTGTCTCTAGACAATGTTTACATCCATCTACACATTTTGTATATGGATACTTAATGTCGTGTGAGGCTCATCCACACATAGATGACTTGGGATAGCTTGAAATGTTGTGTACCCCCTGGGACACACCATGTAGTCCCTTCAAGAGTGATTAAGGGTCTTCATTTTCTTAGTTTAGACAAATATTGGTTGAGTTGATTCCATTGGTTCTTTCTATCGAGTGTGCAGCATGACATTACATCCACATCATTGGATTTTGATCCCCTCTAGAGGCCTAAGGTTAGATAGAGTTGTGGGGTCCCTCTATGAGACTGGAGTGCGATCCTTCATCATACCTTATTGTATTTTTTGAAATCTTCTTGAGATCCCTTTGTAGGATGTTGATCCACCACCTAGCAGGCCATATCAGTAGGGTTTGCAGAGTTTTTGACATGCAATCCCCTATATAATGGGTTGATCCAAACTGGGTTCACGACATCCCATAATGGTCATAGGAGTGAACACTTATCTATGAATCATGGTACCCTTAGACTAGTGATCGACCTTGTTATAGGCCCAGAAATCCATACATCTTCATTTAGTGTCTCTTATAGTAGCATGGCTTGTGGAGTGGGTTCCCCTAGTATGAGCGTTTCTTCGAACACAATGCTTTGGAGGGTAGTTTTTTATGACTACCATATGGTGTGGTGTATTCCATGGGTATATCTAGATTATTTTTTGATTTTTTATACAATTATTTTTATATCTTGTATTGAACTAACTATAATTGGTGCTCCGGGTTTAGTGTTTTTGGGTTTTCATACATAGTATTTTTATACTCACCCCTACATGGGTTTTCCCAGATGTGTCATGTTTTTTGTAGACATAGAACCTTTTTATTGTATCCCTAGATGAATATGAATGGGTGGAGTGTAGCTGGATCTTGATTGAAGAATGTGTTTTTCATGATCCTTTAGTTCACTTAGTCCTTTTCTTCAGAGCAGGCAAGAATATTCATAATTTTTTTGGAATTATATTTGGACCATTTGTTCCATTTTTTACATTAATTTCATACATTGTTGTGGGATATTAGATGTATTCATGAATTCCTTCAGTTTTTTACATTTCAACTATTTGTGGACTTGCAGATGAGTGTGTGTGTACAAGTACATTAGGCAATTACCTACCATTTGTGGGATTTGCCAACTCGGTGCAGTTCTCTAGCCCTTAGCCAATTATATGTAGGCTTGGGGTAGTCATGAGTTAAAACTCAATGGATTAGGTCATGAAAAGAGGTATCAAAGGTGGTCGATTCTACTTTATCACCCGAGTAAGTGGGATTGGTTTGGAGAAATAGTGTTTGCTATTTTGAGTTTGAATTTCAGGACCAAGACTCTAGTGTTTGTGTGAAAACTGATGTATCAATACACCAAGACTCAGATAACCATATTTTTGACTCTGTACATGAGAACACTAGTTTTAGGGAAAATAGTAGTATATTAATTATATAATAATGGTTTTGTTTTCTATGTAATTCTTGAGTCAGCTACACAGAAAAAGTATTTTTACCATGGTACATCTTGTTTTGTTTTAGGATGCATCCACATAGATACCCATACAAGATTCCATTGTGTGGTCATGAGGATTATCCCCCTAGTAGAGAGGCATTATTACAGGGGCTTGTATTAGAGGTAGAACCTCCATGTGATTTAATATCTATACCTCCATCCATTGAGAAACATGTTATGCCTGAAATAATAGCAGAGTATGCAAAGAGGTAGAATGCATTACACAAGTTTTAGAGGAAGTGACCTCCCATGTTTGTAAGTGAGGCAGACCTGCAGGTGGATAAGGACTAGAAAGAAAAACTCCCTCACATTTTCTTCCTAGTGAGGATGCCTACAGACCAGATGGCAGTCCTCATAATGAGTCTTCTTTATAGTTATTCTAGGCAATGGTGGAGCACGGTGACTTAGTCACATTATGAGATATATCTCTCCTGGAAATACATTGATCATCTATGTAAAGAGAAGTTATATATGGAAACATTGTAATCGGTATGCATATATGATCCTCTATATCTGTAGCAGGTAGTATGATCATGGGGGAGTTTTCTATAAGGATTACTGATCTCTCACATTACTCATTAGATATGGTAAATTACTAGTTTTTTTAACGTAGTGTTCTAGTCAAAGAACAAAACAAAAAAATTATTATATAAAATAATGTGGTTATACAAGTCTTAAATAAGTCATTTTGTTAACATCCCTCAAATATAGAGGAAGAAGCTAAGGGGGATGATCATCTCTACAGGTAGAGTCTTTATCTATACCCATGTCGTCAAGGGCATCACAAACACTGTTTTATTCCTGGTAAGTGTGCATAACAATGATGTTGAGGGAAGTGAGAGTGTGAAGACATTAAATCCAGTGGGAAGTGACTTTCCAGGCTAGGTGGATAGTGCGCTTCCAGATTGCCTAGACGGTAGTGGAGGAGTCTCTTTCAATCCATATGTTGTTCCATTTGTGCAGCTTGGAAAATGAGATAGCATGATTGACGCTGAGTATCTCGGCTTTTAGGGAGGTATCTATACAACTTGATCGACAGAAGCATCCGAGAACATGGTCCAGATGATTCTTGAAGATGGCTCCACAACCCGTTGGGTCAGGGTTGCCTTTAGAGGTGACATTTACATTGATTTTGATCCACCCTATATGAGGGGTTTGCCAAAAAAATTCAAGCATTAATTTCGGGTGAGGATATTTACCTACAATCCCAATATGTCTTAGGTTCACCAAATCTCTGACCGAGTTGTTACACTGATCTTTCAGTATTGAGGAGACCTCTTGGGTAGTGATAAGAATTCTCATTTTTCCTGCATGAAGATTTAATGAACTATTGTGAAAGGTATAATCATTCCTGCCATACTAGATTACATGCAGAAGCTCTGCAATTGAAGCCATAAAGAGGTTCTTGATTTGTTGAGAGTCAGATTTTGGTAGAAATTTGTTTATGTGAGAGATTAGAGAACTAAAAAACAACTAGTTGCATTCAAATATGTCAAAGATATAATGCCAAAGCACAATAGTCATATCTCCTGAAAGTAGAATATGGTCATAATCTTCACAATGTTCGTTAAACATACGACATATAGAGAATAGGTTGATTCCAAAATTTGTAAACACGAGTCAGTCGGAATTCTACAATGAGAAATACGCCAAATAATAGTAAATCATGAAGGTTTAATCCATTATTTATTGAAGTTGTTATGCCAGCTAAAGTCACTCATATCATTTGTGTATCAATTATTGTAAAATCTCTTCGAGTCAAGAATCCCATTATGGAAAGGCTCCGAGATCATGAAATCCTCATTAACAGAGAAATAGTAATTATCGAAAATAGCTTTAATATCTTCAGGGAAGGGAGTATTTTGAATGTTCATGATGTTTTTAATGGTGTCACTAGTATTCATAGGGATATGTGAGGAAAAAATTAAGGGAATCAAGGGCTTCACAGTCCAGTTATCATGCGAAAAATTCAAATTCGAGTCTCTATTGGCCATCCATCTAGAATTGGACATAATGGAGTTGAATATACATTTAATGGAAGGCCATATTGAGGAAGTGAGTTAAGTATGAATGTTTCTTCAAAGTTTTCCAATAAAACGAGGCCAGAGGAAGTCTGTGGAAGGCGATTTATTACAAATGAGATTCCACGTGAGCTTTCCCTGAAGGGCCTGAATAATGTTTTTGAGGTTTTTATTCCAATACTGCCTTTTTCAATATGTTTACATCACGTGGACCAAGGTATGGTGACTAATTTCTTTTCTAGAGTGTTTTCCATCCAAAAAATGTTTTTAATGGAAATGTTGATGTGTTTTAATAGAATAGCCTGAAATTTATTGATCATCATTGAGTAGACTAGTTTAGAAACAATTGTGGACTTAAGAAGGAAAATTCTCCCTACCATTGAATGATTTTTTTTGCTTTCCAAGTAGAGGGGTGTTGAAGAGTTTGATCAATGATGGTAGAGAAATGAGTCGCTTTGTGTCTACCCCAAAAAATGAGAACCCCAAGATATTTAGAGGGTAGAAATCCCTCATTAGTACCAAGAATATTTGTAATGATACTTTTCTGACCATGGGGATTGTTTTTTCCAAAGAATATAAAGGATTTTATCTAGTTGATATGTTGACCAGATACCTCTTCATTGTGAGATATGATTGTTTTAAGATTGCTAAGGTTTATTTTGTCCCCTTTTTGGAAAAGGATAATGTCATCAGTATATAGAAATTGGTAGGGGGATTTCACACTTTTAGAAGAAGAGATAGACCTAATATTACCATTTCCAATAGCTTGGGAGATTAGTCTACTAAGCTAGTCTTCAGCGATGGAGAAAAGAATATGCGAGAGGGGGTCTACTTACCTGACCCCGTTTGAACAGTTGAAGTAACGTCTAGGTGTACCATTTACCAGAATAGAGATACGAGCAAAGTTAAAAAGAGTGATAATTCTGTTGATAAAGGTCTCATTGAATCCAAAATTTCTATGAACATTAATGATAATGTTCTAGTCAATGGTGTCAAATGCCTTCATTATATCGAGTTTAATGGCCACATTCCCACCTATTTTTTCATGTTCAACAGGTTAGTGGATTTGGAGGCTAAAAAGATACAATATTTTATAGGTATACCATTAATGTAACCAAATTGATTCCATGAAACAATATTATAGCTGATATCGGCGATAAGGTTGGAAATCAATTTTGGTGATAATTTTAAACAGAGAGTTAATAAGGGAGATGGGTCTGAAATGATTGATTTCGTCAGAATATTTCAATTTAGTAATGAGGAAATGGAATTGAGAGTTCAGACCATGAAGAATAATACCTTTAGAGAAGAAAGTTTTAACCATTTAGCAAACATCGTCATGAATGATGTCTTAATGTTGCTGGTAGATCCAATTATTAAATCCATCTGGACCTGGGGAACCATCTATGTTAAGACTAAATACCGCGTCTTTGATCTCATGATCTAGTGGGACATTATTAAGTAGGAGATTATCCTCATTTGTGGCCATTAGTGGAATAACTTCATGCTGAATATCTTTATCAATATTAGGGCCATTGAGGACATTTTTAATGTGAGTGATGACATGGATGGAAATGTTTTCATCAGTGTCCAAAATTTTTCCCCTTCCCTAATATAGGAGAGAGTTCTACAAGTTTTTTAACTTTTTTTAGAGCATTGTAGAGCATTGTGTTTCTATCTTCATCATTAACCATTGAGTTTTAAATATTTTCTTTTATAGGTTATCTTTAATGTTAAGGAGAGTAATCAGTTTGGAAGAAATATTAATTTCATGTTGGGTATTTTTGGAAAAAATAGAAGAGGTGTTTTGATTTTGAAGATGATTAAATATTTTTCAAGAGTGTAAATATTTTTATCTATTTCCTCTGATTTTGATTCACATCAATTTTTGAGGATTTGTTTTAGCAGTTTTAGTTTCATAGGATATGAAAAAGAATCATTTTTCATATTCATGTTCATCCAAGATTTTTTAATAATGTTCACACAGTATATGTCAGAAGACCAGGCGATATTATATCTAAATGGATATCCATGTTTTATGAATTTGAAGTAGAAACTAACCAGAGTAGGTTTGTGATCAGAAGCCACCTTGTTATGAGTGATACTAGAAATGTTGTCCCATTTATCAATAGCAAGATAGTTATTGAAGGCTCTATCCTATTTTCTGGCCACAATTTTGTTATACTGATGTCTGTACCAAGTAAACTTATCATCGCATAGATTAATATCTACAAGGTTATTATGTTCAATTCATTCTTTGAATTATCTAGTAGATATTGAGGCATGTGGTGGGCCTAGTTTTTCACTAGCATCTATATGGAATTTAAGTCCCCAATAATAAACTATGGTTTTTTAATAAAGATACTAAGTTGGGTGATTTCATTCCAAAGAGACCTTCTATCTTGATATCTATTATAAGAATAGACAAAATTAGTGAAAACATGTGTTTTTTAAAATGTGTAATCATAAATAAAATCTTGATTTGATGTTCTAAAAATATTAAAATTTTGAAGGGAGAAGTGAGAAAAAAATCCATAAGGATTCAATTGGGATGTTATTCGTGCATGCCCCAACAAAAGAGTGACCAGGGGGACAAGCATGCTTGAATCTAGAAGCAAATTTAACTTTGGGCTCAGAGATAGAAAACAACATTGGTGTGTGAGTAAAAATAAATCTTTTCAAAATGTTGGTCGTGTCATTGTTTTCTATCCCTTGGATGTTCCAAAAAAGAACATTCATATATACCCTTTTTTTGTGGGGTTGCCCCATTTATTTTCAGAGGCTGCAACCTTTTATTTTGTTGCCACTCCCATGGTTTTGTTCTTGTCTTTATTACAAAGTTCTACTTGTGTTGACAAGGGGGAGCCAAAGAGGTGTTAAAAGAAACTGATTTTTTCCTAGTCTCACCTTGTTTTTTAGAATCTAATTCATGCAGAATGCATGCATCTGTAGCCGGTGCAGATGATTTGTATTCAGCCTATTGTAGTGAAGCTTTCTCATCAAGAGGTGGAGATCTATCCATCCCAATTTATACACCCTTATCCTGAGATTTGGTTTGGGAGGATAACAACACCATTTTCGACCCCTTCATCACCATGTCTAACCTGAAGTCTCGCTTAAGAGGTGTTAATATACCAGTTTCAGTAGTGTTTTGAGAGCCTAGTGTGATAGAGTGCATTAGTTTTAACAGGGGGATTGTTCAGCAATGTTCATGTCTGTATCCTTTAGGGGTGCTTCTAAAATAAGGAAAATATCTTCTGAAGGGGATTCAGCTTTTCCAAGGGCTAGTTGGGGATGTGAAACAATTTCAAATATATTAGCCTCAATGTCATTGAGAAGGATCTGTTCAAGGTTTTCAGAATCTTTTTCATCAACCATATTATCCTAAGAATCCCATTTTTTAGGAATCAGTTCAAATGGGTTGCTTTTGATAACCCATTTTCCCTTTCCCTTTTGAGAGATTTAGGTTTTTCTGGAACATTTTCCTTTCCCCTGTTATTTCTCTTAACCTCTATCCATTCATTGGGGTTCTATAGAGGGGGAGGTTTTTACACAAACCTACAGTTATAAACTGTATGACCAACTAGTTTACAGAATTCACAGTAGGAAGGAATCCTCTCAAACACTAACATAACTTCAGTTTTATAATTAGTACCATTGAAAGTGATTGAGTGGGGATATTTGTTCTCATGATTGACCTCTATGAGAACTATGGCATAGAGGCCACAGTCTCCCTTTAAGGTTCTTTCGTCCACTTTCACTGGGGGTGCCAATACAAGATGCTAGGTCATTGAGGATTTGTGGGTGCCAGTAAAAACAGTTTAGATTGTGAATCCTAACCTAGACATGTTCTGTGTTATTCCTATTGAAAAATTTGTTGAAAGCAGCATCCCATTCAGACAATAGAAGCATCCCTAATTTAAGATTCGGATTACCATTTTTCCAGGCCTTATCGAGGTCCTCTTATGAAGTAAATAAAATAGGAAAGTAACCTTGACCAAGAGAAACTAATTTCCAGCTTGAAAACCCCCAGTATGTAGCAATTCATAGTTTCAAATCAGTCTAAGGCCAGGGTTTGTTACCTTTGATATATGCGATGCGAGCCGTAATTGAGAATTTACATATCTGTGCTCTTTGGCGTACCACATCTAGGTTTACTTCTACACAGAAGTCTCTATCTTCCAATCTTTTGATCCTAAATTTATTCATGTTCTTCAACTTGATAGAGTCTATACCCACTAGGGATTCAAGAAAAGAAACTTATTCTCTCGTCGGTTAATCATGCTTCATTGTTCATCTTTGAATGAAATCCCCACTTCCTTATCATATATATCCAAGATGAGGTCGGAGGCAGACATAATTCATGAAATGGAATGAATCAGCAGGTTCCTTTGTGACTGTGGTAATTAGGGTTTTTGGAAAATTCATTCACGTATCGTGAGTAAACAGTGTCATGAGTTAGGAGTCGCATCGTCAACGGTACATTAATAGTTTTTTAGTTCTCATTCCTCTGAGAAGATCTTTCACAAGGACATCAAAGAGTTAGAGGAATCTGTTTTCATTTTCACCTATGTCGGATTTTCTGAGTGATCGTTGTTGGTAGAATTTTTTCTGGTAGAGAACACTCCAGTGTTGTGAGCTATATATGGGCATCAGGTTGTGAAGACCTCAACATCATGTAGCCTACAATATTCATAGGGGCCCAAGTGGGTCAGATGCTTCAGGAGGTGATCCATGGACTTAATGTCAATGATGAAAGACTCATAAGGTGACGTGAATAAACCATGGGAAAGGCGGTGCTTCACCTAAAATGGTTGGGTAAATATGTCTTGGCATTTCCCGACCTACCATACAACTAATTGAGAGATGGTCGAGGGACTATCAGGAAAAAGGCAATGGTTGAAGTAGTGTGGTCTGTAGGGAGGAAGATGTAAAAGAGGGGCCAAAAGGGAAATAGGGGGTGGTCAGAGGTTTGACCTATTTCTACCACCACCCCCAAGTGGGGCACACCAGGCTTAGGGTGCTAGTGGTAATGGGCAAGGCTAGCTATAGGCTATATAGGAATTTGACACTGAGGATCTAGTGATAATATGAGGTACGATATATGTTTTTTCTACTTTAGTTGAAATATTGATAGATAGTGGTGAAATCCAATTTTTCTTTGACCTTTCTATGGTTTAAGACTTGTAGATTATGGTTTTGGTATTATATCAACCTTTACCATTAGACACTTCGAAAGTTTGTTATTCAGTGATTGCACACTTCAACAAATAATATAACCAGACACTTAAAGGAGAGAGTCTTTTATGGGATATCTTTGTAGCCACATTGATTCTTTATGATATCATCTTAGGTATGGATTATCTATCTATAGTTCATTCCCAGATTGAATTTTTTTTGCAGAGGATGTGGTGTGCCCATAGTGATGGGACCAGGTTTTCATTTGTCAAAGAGAAGTAAAAACGGGTAGCATAGGATGAACTCATGCATAGGAGGGTACAACTGATCACTCATCAATTAGGTATCCCAACCCTGGGTGTAACAGATGTTGAGACATTCTAGTTTCTTATAGTGGTGGAGGAGTATGAGGATGTCTTCCTTGAATGTGTTATTGGTTTACCTCTATATTGACAGGTATATTTCTGTATTGACTTGCATTTTGATACAACACAAATATCTACACCAACATATCATATAGCTACTGTATGGATTCGAGAGATGAAGATATAGTTGGAGGATTTTCAAGAGAAGGTGTTCGTGGGACCCATTGTTTTCCCTCGAGCACTTATATTGTTGTTTTCCATGAAGGAAGAATGCAGCTTGAGGTTATGTGTGTATTAATGGTACTTAAACTAAGTGATCATGATGAAAAAGTATCCAATTACAAAGATCTAGGACCTATTTGATCAATTGAAAGGGGTGCTATGGTTCTGGAAGATTGACCACATATTAGGCTATCGCCATCTATGAGTATGAGATGAGGATATATCAAAGACGACCTTTATATATCTTTACCTTCACTATGAGAACGTAGTGATTTCCATTGTCATGTAAAATTCCCAATTAGTGTTCATGGGACAGATAATCCATATCTTTCATCATTTCATAGATTAGTTTTTGGTAGTCTTAATCAATGAAATCCTAGAGTACTTGATTTTCTAAGAGGAGCACATGAGACACTTAAGGATGGTCCTAGACTCATTATAATAGAATCAACATTATGGGATGATCTCTATGTTTTAATTTTTGATTTGAGATTCCCAATTTCAGGGACACGTCATCTCATAGGTTGGAGTTGTATTGGATACAACAATGGTTAAGGTACTTCTATCTTGAGAGACACCAAAGAGTGTCATCAAGGTGAATAATTTCCTTGGATTGTCTAGGTACTAATCAGAGTTTTTTACCCGACATCTCCATAGTAAAAAACCCCCTGACAAACATGACCAAGAAAGGGAACACTTTTGTGAGGACAGAAATGTTCTAACTGTACTTTCAAGATCTAAGGTAGAGGTTGATGAATTCTCCCATCTTGAGTTTACCAGAGGAGGGTGTTGAGTAAGTAGTGTTCTGTTATTCATTAAGGTCCAGACATGACTGTGTTCTTATGTAGAGGCAAGTAGTTGTTAAATAAGGTTAATTATTGTTTGGACCACATAAGATTAACTACGAAACCCACAACCTTGAGTTAGCATCAGCAATTTTTGTATTGAGGATGTGGAAACAATAACCGGTGGGTGAGCGATTAATCATATACTTTGACCATAAGAACCTCAAGAATATATTATCTCAAAAGGATCCTAACTTGAGATAGAGCCAATGGTGGGACATCCTCTCGGACTATGACTTTGATATTATCTATATTCCTTGAAAGGGGAACATGGTTGCATATACTCTCATCCAGAGATCTTGTTCACATTTTATGAATAAGGCGTATGAGTTGTTAGCCTTATTACCATTATCTTTTTTGGATGGAGATGGAGTATATTACCTCAATTCTAGAGTTTCCACCCCTCCAGTACTATTTCCAGTTAGGGAGTCACATATTAGGGATACTGACATTGAGACCCTTCATACTCAGATATCCACTTGATATAATCTTGATTGGTTTTCTGATGGTTGGGAGCATGCCATTCTTTTTTGAGGATGTATGATGGTACCAGCATAGTTGAGGGAGTAGGTTCTGAGAAATTTTCATACATCTCATGTGGAGATACATAAAATTGTGTAAAATATAAAGCAGGACCTCTTACGTCTATTTTGGTGTCCAAGGATGAAGAAAGGAGTTTCAGACTTTGTCTCCCGATGCCTTGTTTATTAGCATGTGACGTCTAAACACCATGTTCTTGTGGGTTTTTCTCAACCCATTGATTTTACAAAGTGTAAGTGGGATGATGTATTCATGGATATCATGTTGGTCTTACCACACATGTCCAAGGGACATGATTCTTTCTAGGTGATCATAGAACGACTCAACAGGTCGACCCACTTCTTAGCAATTCAGGAGAAGATGTCAACAAAGAGATTAAAACTCCCATATGACTAAGAGATAGTTCAACTCCATGGAGTTACATCAACTATTTTTTCTGAATGCAATTCTATCTTGATATACATAACATGGGAGATACTACATCATGCTTTTGATACCCAGTTACACTTGAGCACATCTTTTCACCCCAAAAGTTAAGGCCAAATAGAGAGAACCATCTAGGTCTTGGAGGACATGATGCATGCTTGTATGATGGACTTCATCCATAGTGGGGAAGATAAACTACCCTTGGTGGAGTATGTATAGAACAATAGTTACCATTACACCACTGGTATGGAACTATTTGAGTAATTGTATGGGCGACCCTATAGGCTACCACTTTGTTGGATAGATCGAGGTGAGTTAGAACTCATGGGTTCAAAGTTGGTGTGAGAATAAACATATGATTTAAAGATCATATCAAGGAAGATGAAGACTATACAAACCCATCATTAGTTTTATGTAGATAGATGATGGAGACCTCTGGAGTTCAAAGAAGGGGACCATGTGTCCTTACATCTATCATATTTGCATGGATTACTGATATCATGATGATGTGGAAATCCATCTTTGAGATTCATCAGTCCTTTTTATATACTATATATAGTTAGAGAGGTGGGGTATCACTTAGATCTACCAACACAGTTCTACTGAGTAGAAGACATCTTCCATGTGTCATAGTTGAGAAGGTACATGCATGGCCCATCACACGTTATCAACTTGGGTGATCTGGACATCAATGATGGATAGAACTTCATCGAGTACCCAGTAGAAATATAATATTGGTTAGAGAGGATCCTTTAGATCATTTGATTCTCCTTGTTCATGTTCGGTGGATGCACAAGATTCATCATGAGAGAACATGGGAGCTGGAGGCTCTATTTCATGATCAGTACCCACTTCTCTTTTTGTAGCCATTGTTATGGCCTTATGGGATGTAAATATTTAATATGTAGATGATGTAACGTCTCATATTTTTTAGTTATTATTTTTAAATAATAAATGGATTATTTTTGAGACCAACACCTAAAATAACATGGGATTATAAGGCACAGTGTGCAGAAATAAATGTTTGAAATAGTTTATATATATTAAATTGCAAGCTCACGCTAGTTTTTTTCAAAAGTGGAGTAAATGCAAAAAGGGTTTCCATATAAAAAATATGATAGAAATTTTGATTTCATAATGGTGTTTTTTACCTGAGGTGCACCTTAACATTAGTTGGTGTGGTCCATTTGTGAAAAAATTATCACATTTATAGAAATAAATAATTTTTTAACATTTTGTTACCCAGTGATTAGTGGTACGTTAAATAGATCCTTATTTCAGAATTTTAGGGTTACATACATAACCTTGTAACCTATGTAGGATCATTGGAGAGTGATTTGTAGAATTATCTTAGGAGAATGATGATGGATCAAGATATAATAGAAGATCATAGCCCCAACGAAATCTGTTGACCATGTCAATGATGGAAACATAACCATTCTTTGTCATAGATTGATCCAACTCAAGGTAGGATATTTTTTAATGAGGATTTATACTCATTTTACAATTCTATGACAAACACAAATCAATTGACAAACATGTTGATTTTTTGGTCAATAACCTTATGGGATGGGATTTAAATTACAGGGATTTAATGGGAGTATGAATTTTGATTAATTTATTGATGTATTTGATTGTCATTCTAAGAGAGAGAAATTAATATTGGAAGAAAAACCAATTACGGTTCTTTCATCAAGATTGATTGTGCTTTTCTCCCTCAATTCCATAATTCACCATGGCCATTATTCATTGGCGCGAGGTTTGACTATTCCAGATCAATCGATAGGTGTGAACCTGGTTCATAGTGTAATGATATGATATCAAAGATCTAGTTATAACATGTAAAATGGAGGTGCAATGATAGAAATGGAGAAAATCGTATGATGGATTATTACAATTTTACGTTCTACAGTGTTCGTTTGAAAACAATGGAGAATTGAGAATAATACATTTTGCAAGCATATTTGATGATGGGTCATATTTTTCAAAAAAGGAAATACATGGAAGACCATGGATATTTGATTTTGTGGTGAATTGATCGCCTGATCAAAGGAAAGGAATCGTATGGGATGCTTGGAAGATGGAAGAGAGATTTTAGAAAATATTTCATAAGACAACATGCAATCTAGGATTGCATGATATGTGGGACCCTTTGACTATGATGCTAGGTTTTGGATGATGTTAAGGATCACAAGTAATGTGACCCCTATCATATGATAAGTGAGCCTCCCAGTTGACTCATCATTTACTCCAGAGAGTACACTTACCCTGGAAATAGTGCAGTATTTGTTGACATGTCATGTCCTTATACTCAGACAAAATATTGCAAACATAGATTGGTACACTGATATGTATTTGGTAAGCAGACATATGAAAGTGAAATAGGTAGGATAGCACATGTCTCTACACATTTTGTATATACTTCTACTCACCATGTATATGGAGACTACATTCCCTTTGTGGCTCTTTCACATGGGTAGGGATTGGGATAGCTTGACACTCTATGTAACCCTTGGGACATGTTGTGTAGTCCCTTTAAGTGTTTTTAGGATCATTGTTTCTTGGTTTTTGACCATTATTGGTTGATTTCATTCCCTTGGTCATTTCCCTCGAGGGTGGAGTGAAAATTTACATCCACACCACAGGATTGTAATCCCTTCTAGAGGACGAATTTTAGATAGTGTTGTGGTGTCCCTCCATAAGACTATATTGTAATCCTCTAGTATCATTAATTGGAGTTTGTGGAATCAAAATGACATACATTATTAGGGAGTTGTTCCTACATCAAGTAGTTTTTATCATTATGGTTTGCAAAATCATTTCCATAAGATCCCTAAAATAACGGTTTGATCAAAACAAGGTTCATGGTCTCCCCTATTGGTCCTTGGCATGACCCATTATCTGTGTATCATGGTCCCCTTAGACTAGTAAGATTCCTTGGGAAGATCCAAATGAACCAAAATGATTTTTTGATTGTCTTTGATGGTATAATGTCTTCTGGAGTGGATTTTATATGAATGAGCATTGCTTCAAATAGAATCATGTTGTTGGTAGTTAATTATTACTACCTTATGGCATGATGTATTTCCTATGTATACCTATATTTTTTTTTAATTTTTTTATACACTAATTGTTATATATTATATTGATATTAATATAATTGGTTATCCATGTTTAGTGTTTTTTGGATATTCTACTGTGTGTTATTATATTCAACCCGACAGGGGATTTTCCCACACGCATTGTGTCTTCGACAGACAATGGCACATTTAATGGTGTCCCTAGATGTTCATGAGTAGGTGGAGCATAGAAAGATCTTAATTGAATGAGGTGATTTTTGGGAAATTTTATTTTACTTTGACTTATCCCTTGGATCATGTAGTAATCTTTAGAGTTTTTTGTGGGTCTTCTATTTAGTCTATTTTCACCCTTTGTTTTACATTTCTATTGTACTCTATTATGGGATCTTAGATTTATACATTCATTATTTCAATTGTTTACATGTAAAAATTCTATGGGTTTAAATATGTATGAATATGTATAAGTACATTAATAAAATAGCTCCATTTTCTGGGATATGAATACTCATCACTGGTCACCAACCCCTGTTCTATTGGGGGTGGGCTTGGGGTAGTCATGCGTAGGACCTCAGTGAGTCGGGCTGTGTGAGGTTTAATGATGAATATTACATTAAAGAAATAAAATGTTATAATATGAAATATACCAGAGTTATCATTTAAATATTATATGGTAGGTTAACAGAGGATTATAAAAGAATATAAAATACAAGAAAATGAAAAAGGATTTTACCCCTTGAATTATCCTCCTTGAGAACCTCATAGAGAAGTTGGATTTGGTCTTTTGTTAAGACCAAATGATCCTAGATGTAGGGAGAGGATTGGGAAGTTTATTTGGTAGAATTTGGATAACTTTAATGGATTTGGATGAGTGAGGAGAAGAGGTGGTGAGGGTGGTATTTATATGGGGAGAGAGGTGTTTTGATTATTTTAGTCGTTAGTTTATTATTTTGGCTCAACAATATCAATCGTAATTTTGTTTTTGTCACTAAATAAATTAAATAGTGAATATGAGTTCAAACTAATGGGTTCTTACATCATGCATGATGTTATAATTCAGGTATTTGGATTAAAATATTAAATATCCAAAATTACTATATTTCAAAAGTCAAAATAATAAACTATTTTTGAATAGCAGAAAAAAACACAAAACATTTTTTGACATGTGAATTAAATTATGAACACAATTTCATGAAAATAATTATCTAAATATGAGAAATTTAATTTTTAATTAAATTCATCATTTATTCAAAAAATACTAATTTTAAATCTATAATAGATTTTATGACACTTTGGGAAATTAATTAAGGTCTCATAAAAGTATCTTATAATCACAATACAAGAAAGAATTAATTTATGAATCTATTTTATAATGTTATATTTTATTTTATATAATTATATTAATTATAAAATAATAAAAAACATTTAAATTTCATGAGAATACCAACACATAATTTATAGATTCCCTAATTTATATAAATACCACTTATTTAATTATTCATTTATAATGAATTTAACTATTTTAATACAATTATGGAAATAAAT
Source organism: Viscum album (assembly GCA_963277665.1). Taxonomy (NCBI): domain Eukaryota; kingdom Viridiplantae; phylum Streptophyta; class Magnoliopsida; order Santalales; family Viscaceae; genus Viscum; species Viscum album. Next base: position 1,410,442,572 of record OY728133.1, on the reverse strand, counting down.
TATTTTATAAGTACTTGGGTTATTACATATTATAATTTAAAAATCATACAAACATTGTTGCTGAAATAGTGCATTTTATGTTTGATGAAATTGAAACTTTTGTTTGAAAACATTGACAAACCATATCCTTAGATGATATTTTCATATTTTATTTTAAACCCATGTTGTAAACTTCTTCATATATATGAAAAAATAGAAAAAAAATCAAAATTTATGCATCTAGAAAAAGTTTAACCTATAGTTGATGAAAAATGATTTACAAATATTACTAATCAAATTATATTATTTAATAATCCATTGATAATAACATTAGAGATATAGATCAAAAAATCAAAAGTCATAGTCACTTAGGAAATGAATATAAAAAAGTTTATATCATCACAGCACTGTGAACTTTAAGCACTTAATGAGTCTCTAGGGTATGAAACAAACACTCACTTATTTTGGCATGATTATTAGTAAATCTCCAATTTTTTGTGTGACGACCCAATATTTTATCAATGAAATTTCACCATTCTTATAGTAAGGTAATAATCATATAAAAAATAATTATGAAAAACAATGCCACATAATGATTAAATGAACTACTATGTGTACTTTAAATACATCTTTACCACTTATATGTTTAATTTTTTTGAAAATCTGACATACCTGGTTGCGATCGGTAAGATGTTTGTGTTTGATAGGAAAAATTTAATTTTTTGGTGAAAAGTAACCTACCCTTATGAATAGTAACCTCCCGTTATTATTATTAATTTTTATCTTAGGAATATAAAATCATATAAAATATCAGTAACCTCACCCATGAATGTATAAATAAAATTTTGGAATCTTATATCCGATAATATGACCATTGTAAAATTATGAGTTTTTTTTATAAGTCCTAAATAATTAATTATAATTATCAATTTATTTTAAAATAAAATATATTTTACTAAAATGTGTTCATAAATTAACAATTTTATGTCTTATAGTTTTATGATAGTTTTAAAATACCATAATTAATTTTTGAAACCATTATAAAATTAGCTTTAATTTTTAAAATATGTATTTTTTAACTAAATTATATTATTAAATAAAAAATAAATTGTTCATATTTATAGATTTTTTTTTGGAAAATGTTTCTCATTATTTTCTTCTACACATTGATTATGGTTAGGTTTAATTTTTGGAATTTTTATAAAATACTATAATTTTTGTTGAACAGTAATATTTTATAATTTACAAAATATGCTAAATAAATGAATTTTTGAATCATTCATGGGTCATGGATGATGTAAATGGAAATTGGTTCGAAATAAAGTTAACTTATTAATATTTTTATTCAGTATAATAATCAATATTTCTTTCCTTTTTGAAAAATAATAAATTAATGAATATAATATTAAGACTACCCTCCTCCCCTCCGCTATAAATACCACCCCTCACACCCTCATTTCTTTACACATCTCGATCTTCAATATATAAAAAAAATTATTCCCAAATATCCCCTAAGATCCTTCTCTACATCAGGAAGATCTTAAAATTCTCAAAAGACCAAATATTCTTCCTTAAAGAGGCTCTCAAAGGAGATAAACTCAAGTGGTTAATTCCTCTTTCTGATTCAATTATTTTCATTCACATTTCATTATTTTATTTTTATTTCCTCACCTATATTAACCAAAATGTTATGTTAAATAAATTAAAATAAATTTAATTTAATTCTAATATACTAATGTGATATTCATCATAATACACCTTCCCTCTCCTTTGATACTATAAAAGAAAACACCATATGATATGTTTTAATATATCACATTCAAGGACGACAAGTTTTCAATTTGCATTTCCATCTCATTGACTAGTCATGAAACCATTTTAATGGTTGAACCATATCCTAATGTAATTATTTTATATTATTTTTTTCTTTAATCCTTATAAACTTGTGATATAAAAAAATAATACAAAACAAGTTTATTGTGAATGAAACTACCAAATTAATCCAAGAATTTATCATTAAAATTTTATATAATGATTCAACCTCATGGTTTATAAAAATAATAACTATAATATCATATATATATATATATATATGAATAATTTAAATAAGAATAATTATTAACAATTATTGATGTTTAACCCCATTTTAAATGAACATCAATTCAAGAATACAAGTGAACCATTCATAAAAGCTAAGAAAATTAACACTCTCGAACAATGCATTTAAGCTCTATATCTAATGTAAAGGAACATAAAATAACTTAATAAAAACATAATAAATAAAAATAATGTATTAAAGTATATGTAATTTTTAATTAACTAATAAAATTTCATTATAATAGACTTTTAAGTGAAGAAAGTGTTTTGACACAAAGTAGAGGGAATTCTCGAACCCATCACTTTTTTGGGTTTTCCCTCTTCAACCCATTTTCTGTATGGTTATGCCTTAAAATTAAAACATTCACCATTATATTACATTTTCATGTATATAAATGTTCTATAATTTATTTTATAAAAATGAAATGTTTTTCAAATGAACTATTACTTCAAATAAACACACCCTTTTTACTTCTCGAAGAATGTTTCACTCTTCACTCATGGTTAATGGTTATATACCAAGAATAATATTACATATTTATTTTGGGATCCAAATGTTTAGGAATGTATGATTTATTATCTGTAACCCATTTATTAAAATGGGTTATTTTATGTTCTATTTGTACATATTTTCTATGTGTCATGCATGATAATGTAAATGTTATTATGTGATGGATACACTTGGAATTATATAGTGCAATATGAATGTCTGAATGTGACAGGTTCACATGGAATTATAGAGTTCTCCAATGCATTGGGAAAAGTGAAGGCTACACTCAGAATTATTTTTTGTTTATCAGAGCATAATATCAATTTGATAATATTTTTACAAAATTTATAAATTATTATATAATTAAATACATCATATAAAATCATTCTATTATAAATGTAAAATTATGATTAATCTAATTATTTTTTTACTTCTATCATTACAGTGACAACTCCTTAAGAATGGGGAAGGACATTTTTTTCATTGTTTTTTTACATGGATTTTCTTATGAATTTTTCTTCATATTTGGATATAGAATTACTAGAAACACATAAGATTAATAAAAACAAATATCATCTATATTTTCATTAGAATTATCCCATTGCTCTCTATTTTATTAAGCACGCAAAGGTATCAATTCAAAAGATAAACATTGTTAATAAATTATAATTACAAACTATACATGGGGGCAATTTGTTTAATTATTATAATTTTTTTGTACATATTTTTATGAAAACATTATTATAATATTTCAAATTTCATTGAATTTATGTTCATCTAATACAACATGAAACTTTAAAACAAACACTAATAAATTTCATGTGTTAAAGAACTATACTTTCTTAAACCATTTACATCATCACATTTCGATATAAAATCCCATTGGTTGGATCTAGTGGAAATAAAATAATCACTCTCCTTGTTAATATAAAGAAATAGTTTGTCAAATTTTTATCATATTCGAGATAAGGTTTCTTATTTAGGTGATTAAATAATTAAAAATATAAGGATAATCAATTTTTATACTCGAATAAATTTTATAGACAATTAAACTAATGTTTCATCTATTTTAGAAGTTTATTCTATAAATAAAAAATATATTTTGAAGTGTAAAGGTAATAAATCCTCCAATAAATATCCATTACCCTATATAAATATGATAAAAGAAATGTCAAATCATCCCTTCATTGAGTTTATGAAAAAAGAGAATAAAAAGAAAGAGGGAGGTCCAACTATGGGATGGATGTTTCTAAAAAAATATTTTATAGAATATGTTTTTATCAATTTAAAAGAATTATAAAGGAAAAAGGGAGCAGAATAAAAAATAAGGATAATGTATCATGTTATTTTTTATGGAAAATATAAATATCTAATGATGAAATAGAGATAAATGAGGAAGTTGTTCTTCTATTTGTTGATATTGAGAATAAACAGTACATTTCTATTTCTATTGCACCCTTTTCTACTAATCTTTCATCCATTATCTAGAAATAATATTCGGATGTTCATACTGAGTTAAATCCTATGTCTGTTTCATAGCAGAAGGGTAAGAAAGTCATTGTAGATGCTAATCAAGTTGTTGATCATGCTTTCGAATTTTAAAAAAACAGATGTTTGTGGAAATTAATATAACCCCAAAGAACCATATAATTTTTCATAGATGATACAAACATTAATAAAGTATACAAAAATTATAAAATAACTTAAGAGATATTTTGATATTTGAGATTATTTAGTTAATACTTGAATAAATTTAACATCCCAATCTGAATAAGAAGTGGTTTCTCTTAGTGTTGATAATCTGAGTGTTTATAAAGTTAACAACAAGAATAAATATCCATGGTATTGGGCCATCATAAATATGATAAAAATGACGTTTTAGTAGTTTCATAGTCACATTTCATAGAAAAAGAAGAATCCTCACATCTAAGAGTTGGAGAATATTTTTTCCAAAATTTTCTAATTATTATACTAACTCTTCTCCAAGAACATGATATAAATGATATAAAATTAATATGAATTACATTAATAAATTCATTGAGATTATTGATGTTATGATGGATGTATTTATAGAAATATAAGCTCAATGAAAGGACATTCATTGAAAAGTTTATATTATTTATTGTTATAGATCCCTCAAGAAAATATTTTAAACTATTTTTAAAATAATATAGTCCTAAAATATATTAAAGGAAAATATTCATTGTAATTTAAAAAGATAAATAACATTACAAATTTGATGAATCACAACATATAATAAATATATTTTTTCAATGAGTAGGTTGCAAGGATAAATAGGAAAACCATGTTAGTCTCAATGTAAACTAATTCACATAACCTAGATGTTAGAGAATGAGTATGATCTATTTATAATAACAAGTCTCTTTCTATGAAAAAAAATTGGAGATCAATTAATAGAATAATAATATAGGATTGGTCCAAAATTTATCGAAAACATTATTCAAAAGAAGAAGAATTGGAGAAAATGAAATGTTATTGAAATAATATTTCATAACAATGATATTTTCTATGAAGTATTTATTTTTCTTAAACTCTTTAGTATTTTTAATAATTGTTACATAACCTATTTTTATGAACGTATTATCTATTTTACATCTTTTTCAATGGATTATTTATTTCTTAAATGCTTTTTAAGCCTTAATGTTGTTTTTTAGTATTTCTTTCTAAAATTTTAGTAGATTATTTATACTAAGTATCTTATTTTTTATGATATTATAAATAATAGAAATATGAAGAAATTAGAGAAGTAGAGAGTTATTTATATAACAGGTATTATGTTTTCTAAATCTTTATCTTTAAATACTTTAACTTTAGTGATATACATTTTTCTTTTCAAAAAGGGGGATATTGTTGAGTTAAAAGACCTATTTTTATTTTTTATTTTTTATGTCATAATTCACTAATTAAATGTAAAAAAATTTCTAACAATTACATTTCCAATGTTTTATAGGGTTTGAATAAAGATTTATGTTCTCTATCAAGGATAATTCCAATACCTTTGGAAAGATATATATAAAGTATATTGGATAGATCTGTAAAAAAGTACATCAAACAGAAGAATTCAAATTCTATCATATAGAATGTGTATGAAGACTATCTAATGGATTTTTAGGAAGCCCCTAGGAAATACACCATCAGTCAAAGGCACAAAAATTATACTATATGAAAATTTACATGGTCTACAAGACAGATACATACAAAGTACACCAAAAAAAGTTTTTCATTTTTTCTAGACTGAAAATTCAAAGCATTGTAAAAGTTATTTATCAAACAATAATCAGATAGAGTGATGATGTTGTAAAATCTTTAGGAAATGTGATTTCTTTTATATTTCATTTTAACTATTCTAGAGAAGTGTATAATCGGACCATTGGAGCATTCCAATATATAGTACCAAAACTTCAAGCGTAACAATCTTTTGAAATTCCAATTATCAATTTTCTTTTGATGTTTGTAACATATTTTTACTAAGAATAATTAAATTTTAAATATTTATATAGTTTCATTAATGAATCATTTGTGAGTTTTTAATTAAAAATTATTTATGGTTTGTTTATTTTAATATTATTTTTTATGAGTTTGTACAAGATATCTTAGGGGTAGAGAGATAGATTTTGTCTAATTAGTGTGACTGAGAGATCGTTGGGATAAAGAGATAAAATACTATTGAATCAAGTGGGTCATGGGATTACCAGTATTTGAAGACACACCTTTGTGATTTTTTTTAAATTATTAATACATAATTTTTTCTTTTATATATTTCTGTAACACTTTGAGTGAAAGTGTATATCTCTCTTTGGATGCATTTTGTAAGTTATACTTAAAATAATTATAATATTTTTTACTAATTTGATATAATTTTCTTTAAATGTTATCTTATTTCCATTGTTCATGTTTTAATAACATTTATATTATTTCATAAAAACTATTTTCTTTACCATGTTATAAATTATATTGGTAAAATTTTTTGTCCAATAGGATTTCTTAACAAAAAATATTCAGGACAATTGTATGTTAATATTTTTATAAAGTATAATTCACCCACCAATTAGAGTATTATTGATAGTATTATAAGATAAAAAATGTAGTATTTTAATCAATTTTTAAAACATTTTGTTTCTGATAAACTCTGTAACATCCCAGACTTGGAATCTACTCAATGGGTGCCCAGAGCCCAGTGGGCCATATGGCCTTAAGTGAATCGCCCCAAATTCCAGAGGCTGCTGACTAATAGTGATGGCCTAGGGTGTGTATGTGGGGATACTGTTCCCTCATTAGAATTGTGTAGCACAATGGAAGGAATATTAACAGTTTAAATAGTATAAGCAAACAAATGCAATAGATAAACAAGAATTACTATAACTGTATTAGTAGAAGCAATGATGATGTACTGACAAGTCTCTAGAAAACTAGATTACATGGATACAAGACAATATGAATAAAATTTCCAAAAAAGTAAAATAAAAATAAATACTAATCCAAGATTTCTGAGATCACACTCATTCATCTACTATCAATCTCCATCCTATCAGCAATAAATGAAGTGTTTAATGTTGTTTGAATCTCTTTATAAATACCTGCATTCATGTAATCTACTCTAGGTACCAAACACCACCCGGAGAGGGTGCAAGAAAAATCTAATTGGGCCACCACCAACGGTTTTTATAACCTATGGCCCATGAAATGAAATATTGTAGTGGGAAGACAATTATATATAATTTAATGTAAAAGGTACCATATAATTAAATTCCTAGAATCTACATCATTCCTTAGCTAGTGTCTAAAAATGACACCAATTCATTAGTTAAATTATTTTTCATTTAATGTTAATAAGTCAAGTGAGGAAAATCTAACATTGACATCACCTCAAGATAGTATAAGTATTGAAGGTCCCATGATGTAACAAGGAATCCTAAAAAAATAGCTGGTGAGGGGGTCCCAGGGTAATAACCAAGGCAACATTGATCTCATAGAATGCTAACTCATTAGTATATGAGTCTAGATAAAGGTAAGAGTGTAATCTAAGGAGTGTAAGCTAGGGAATTCCACTATAATGCTCCTACTGAGTCCAAGGCGATCAGCCATGTTAAAATGGGGATAAGCAAAAACTGGGCCCTATGGGAATTAATCATGGAAACTACTATCCAATAATTGGTCCATGGAGTGTATCTAAGGTCTCATGTAATAATGTAAAGGACCCTATGGTATTATACTAGGAATCTGAATAATAGAAAAGAAATAGAGTCTAGGTGGGTATCAACCTAAGAAAACCACAACCATGAATCTGAATGGGGTTCCCGATACCCAAGGTATTATCTTCTTGGAATCCACGGATATCTTGAGTCAGTCCATTCCTATTTGATATTTTAATCATGTATTCATTTACTAGGTTCAAGCATTTTCTTCCATTAGTGTGGATATGCCAAGTAGAATTGCATCCATTTAATCAAGTCTTAATTAGCCATTAAGGCATATTCAATTATTGAGGTTCACTCTTCTACCTTCCATAAATATGGAAAGGGGTTCTAAAAATATGTAACCTTTATTAAAACTCATTTAATATGGCCAAGTCATATGATTAGTATACTTTTTATTTTAAATTTTTCATTTAATAATCCTATTGAGAACTTAGATTAGGTGGGTAAAGTGGTGAGCATATATGGTACATTCCATTATTCAATTATCATTAATAACAAAACTTCTAATATAGAAGGCCTCAACTTTATGAATTTCAAGCAAAGGCTCCCCAGAATGGTGCATTAGACATGGTTAAACACTAAAACCCTAAATATGGAATAACCTTCAACATGAGGAGGATTGAGTTGGGGTGTAATCTCTAACAACTACTCATGAATTTGGAAGGAGCATTACCATATGATTCTAGAAAGTAGAATCATGGAATATAAATCTAATAATTGAATATTGATTAAATTGGTGGGACCAAGATGATTATTACTAAGTCCAAAATCTTTATGGATGAGTTATGGACCACCCACCATAGGGTTGTTGATCCTTCTCTCCTGGTATAGGCCCTTTATTTTCCTGAGATTGTAGTAGATCTAAGAAAAATTGAAAAGTATTAAATAATGATATCTAAGTCAAGAGAAAGAGATAAGAAGATTGGGTAAAGAGGACTGCAGTACGCAGCCTTCCACATCCAATGTGATGAATGGAAGCTCAATTGGATTCTAGAAGAAGGGGATCTCTTGGTCCCAACATGGACTTCAAAAGCTCAAAAAAGAGAGGAAATTTGATTAATTCCCCATGTTCACGAATTTTGGAATAATAGATGAGTAAATAGATCATTAATGTAATCTTTGACATTTTCATAGAATTTTAGCCTACGCATGGTTTGTATGCACGGTCTGCCAAACCGTGTGAAAACCGTGTGAGATGGTTCTGCCCCAAATAACATCTTCCACATGATTTGATCAAAATGTGTGTATGTCGTTAATAAGTACCTAAGGAAAATTGGAGATTATCACTATTAGGGAACATAATCATGGTCAACCATGCGAGGAGGCTCTGTTCAGGAAAACAAAATCTACATAATTTGACAAACCATACACCAAGCTAGTTTTCCCAAAAAGATGGGTTCCAACTCCAAAAAAGCCCTAAAAACACTCATAAACATTACTTATTAATTAGGCACTCATATTAGGTCAAAATTAAATATTTTATTGTAAATTAAAGGAACCATACCATACTAAAAAACTGAGTTCTTATAGTCTTCCCCCTTAAAAGAACTCACCCATAGGGTTCTCCTTCCCTGGGTAAAGAAACACTTTCTCAGAAATACTCTATCCATTGGGAACTTTTTTCAGCTTCCCTCTCGCAAGTCTCATCCTAAACTCATCCATGCTACCATATCACCTGTATGATAAGGATAGACTTTCCTCAGATAGCTTTAGTTCTTTGGAAAATGATGTGTATTGGATATTCCTTAAAGGTAGAATTGAAATCTAACTCAACTTCCTATGGATCAAAGGTATGAGATGGGTCATCATGATACGGGAGATGTTGTGAGACCTGAAATACATCATTCCTGGAATGGTACCTCTAAGGTAGTAGCAACTGATAGGGTACATGTTCCACTCTCTCTTAAATCTTAAATCACCCAATGTAGTTAGGTGACAACTATCCCTACTCCGTTAATCATCCATGCCATATCCTGGGTTATACCTGAAGAAAAAAAATCACGAACCTCAAACTCAAGAGGTTGTTGAGGGTGATCGAAAAAAGATTTTGTCAATACTGAACAGTAATCCTACGCTTCCTGATCAACTGAACCTATTCTAAAGTATCCTGAATGATACGAGGACCTAGTAGTGATGCCCCACCTACCATTAGCTAGCACAAGGGTGAACGAAATTGCCTACCATATATGGTCACAAAATGACCCATCTAAGTTGTTGCCCGAAAACAGTTATTATAAAGAAAATTGATAAGTGGGATGTGATTATCCCAAGAACTATGAAAATCAAGGACACATGCTCAGAGAATATCCTCATGATCCTGTATATTCCATTATGATTTTCCATCAGTATAAGGGTGAAAAGATGTTCTTAGAAGCACCTGATTCCGCATAGCTTTCTACAAACCCTTCTAGAACCGTGATATGAAACAAGAGTCATGATCTATGATTATAGTATGAGGAACCCCATGTAGTTGTATGATCTCAGGGATATACAGTATTCCAAGTTCATCAAATGATAAATTCTCATGAATAAGAATGAAGTAGGATAATTTTGTTAGTCAGTGAATGACTACCTAGATATAATCACTACCCCATGGAAACCATGGTCAGCCGACTATGAAATCCATAGAAACATCTTCCCATTTATATTTTGGGACTAGAAGTAGCTATAACAAGTCTTCAGGTCTCTATTGCTCCCCCATTTCCTACTGACAGGTGTAAAACATACTGATGAAGGGTTCAATCTGACGTTTCGTCTCAAGCCACCAATAATAGCAAGACATATCTTGATACATCTTTGAGATGCCTTGATTAACTACCGACTAAGAAGCATGGTACTATTTAATAAACTCTCATCTCATGTCTATGGTATCCGAGACATGTCCATGCACATAGAGGATTTCTTAATTTTCCACAAATCAATCTAGAGGTGTGTTATATCCTAATATACGCTCATGGAGAACAAAACCATATGGATTTGAAAATAGTATACTCTTCACATTCTCAAGGAGGTAAGAGGTTATAGTTAAGGCTAACATGTCAGAATTATTATTACTATCATGAAACTCTAGATGATGTTCTGAAAAACTTCCATTAACATCCATTCATCATTGGCATCATGTACGAGATTCATTTGAGTTTCCTAACTTAGTGCATCAGCGTACACATTTCCCTTTACATGCATATAGGAAAGCTCAAATTCAAAGGATTGTAGATATTTGATACTCCTTTGTTTAATGATGTTCAAAACACACTAAGAAAAGATATACATGTGAATATTATGATCTATATACACCACCAAGTTCTCAAACAAGAGTTAATGTCTCCAGTAACGTAAGGCATGGACAACTGGTACTACCTTGAGGTTGTGTGTCAGGTAATTTCTCTCGTGAGGACTCAATTGTCCAGAACCATATGTAAAGAATTTATCATCGTGCATCAACACTTCTCCTAGTATAATTACTGAAGCATCACAAAAAATGATATAACCATTAAATGATTTTGAAAGAATCAGAGTACGTGTTCATACAAGCCACCCTTTAAAATATAAAAAGGATTTCTCACTTGCTTTTCACCTTCTGAAATTGACACCCATCTTTGTAAGACCATTAAGAGGTGAACCAAGAAGAGAAAATTCTTGTATGAAACACATATAATACCAATTATCCCTAAGAAGCTCCCGATATCAAACACATTCTTAGGTTACTCCTAGGAAACTACAACACTATCCTTTTCAGGGTCAACAAATACTCTCGATTCTGAAATTATATGACCCAAGAATTTGACATTGTCGATCCATAAGTTGAACATAGCTTGCTTTCCATAAATAGGATGCTCTCTTAGTGTACTCAGAATGACCTCAAGATGTTTTTAATGGTTTTTATGAGTGAGAGTATACACCAAGATTTCATCCACAAAGACAACAACAAAATAGTCCAAATAGTGGTAGAAAATCTATTCATCAAAGACATGAAAATAGTAGGCACATTCGTAAGACCAAACAACATAACAAGATACTCATAAAAACCATAACTATTATGGAAATCTATATGAGCTTTTCATGATGGTCTGACTCACACCTGATAATAATCCAATCTTAGGTCAATCTTAGAGAACACCTTTGCTCTTGGATCTAGTAAAAGAGATCATCTATTATAGAAACTGGATACTGAGTCTTGACTGTATTCTGGTTAAATATTCTATAATCAATAAATAATTGAATTTTTTTATCTACCTTTTAATAAAAAGAAATGGGTGAACTTCAAGAGGATGTACTAGAATTTATAAATCCATGGGCATCTAGGTCCTTTATCTACTGCTTGAGCTCCTGAAGCTCTGTAGGTGCTATTCTGTATGGAGGAATGACATTATACATTCTCCTAGAACAATCTCAATTCTAAACTCTACCTCTCTCTGAGGGGGAAAACAAGAAAAATCATCAGGAAAGACTTCCCTAAAATGATCAACTACTGGCGGGAAATTAATTCGAAACAATCCCTGATCCTCCACATAAATATTTTCAATTTGGCTGGTCACTCCTCCTATCACAAGATGTATCTGTATAGATCTCAAATCTTGGACATCCCACTCAAATTTTAAAAGATAACTGCTTCCTTCTAGTGATGTAAAAGAGACCCTACGATGTTAGAAGTTTACAAAGGCGTGATAGCGGACTAACCAGTCCATCCTGATAATGCCATTGAAGCCCATAATCATGAGTATAATGATATTACATAAGAAAGGGTAACTACCAACCTCAAAGGGGATTGTCCATGCATAGGCATATTCCCTCATCCATATTCCCAACGCTGTATTGAGGGTAATTACACCGTAGTGATAATGTATCTCTAGTTTGATACCTTCTACGATAGAAAAGGAAATAAATTTTTTTGAATCACATTTATCTAATAAAAAAATATAATAGTGACGACTACTAGAATAGTATATCTAACTATAGATGGCCCTAGAGCCTCATATTTAGATATCAGTTGTAAAGTATGCACCAGAAATAATCAATGACCATGTTTAACATATGGACTACCATGATCATGAAAAATCTAATGTCACTTATGGTGATCATGGTTCGAACTACCACAACCATGACCTCCCCATTGGCTAGATCTATCGGTTTTATTCGAACTCCCTAAGTGATGTGGCACAAAAAAACTCATCCATGAAGGTGGATTGGATGCTAATCTTTTTCTACTTATGCTTTTAGAATAGTCCTCCAGAAACACTTAAGACGTACCATACAGCTACAAGCCTGAAAATCCATAGGTTCTCTTTCACATTGGGGCATCATATGACCTGGTCTTCTACACTGATTACTCAACACAGAGCTATCAAACTGGATACTGTATCTGCCACTACCCTGATGAGAAACCATGAGGAATGTTTACTACCACCCGAAGAACTACTGTCTTGACGTGGCAATAATCCTTTAAACCCAGTACTTGGGTCATCCATTAGTTTATGTTTATTAACAAGGGCCTAATAAAAGTTATAGAAAAGGTTGTATAGTGAATGAAATTCACCTGGGTTCGGATGGCGTACTGGAGCCTATCCTTAATACTCATAGCTTGTGAAATGTCGTCATAGTCTAGAAGTAGTGAAAAGTGATGTAAATTTGTGAAACATGCTGAATATTATTTAACTGACATAGAACCCATCTCGAGATGCATGAACTCATTGGTTATAATATCTCTCACTGCATGAGGAAAGAACTGATCATTAAAGGAAGACTGGAAATCAACCCACAACGTGCCCTGATGATGACCATCTTGGGTAACCACATCCCACAAACGCTTGGCCAAATCCTGAAGCATGACTATAGAAATCATGACTCTCCACTATGGAGGCATATCTAGATGCTTGAAATTAGAAAACATGGCCTCTAGCCAAGACTCAATATCATGAGAACCATCATCCCCACAAAAAGTTGGAGGGTACTGATGCTAGAACTCGCAGGTCAGATCATCCATCATAGGTGGGACCCCTGGAGCACCTTTCATGGACTACATCAGATGTAGGAAGATATAATGGACATGAGAATCAGTGCTCAAATAAGATAAAACAGGTGATGCCTAAAGTGTCACTCCTGTACGTAAGACGGGAAGCTAATTGGCCACCATGTCTAGAGCATGATTGTCACCACCTTAATAAAGAATGACACAAGGGAGTCATGGTGGAATTGGTCTACAAATTCTAAGAACATGCCTTGGTATAAGATTAGAAGCATGAATATAGCATCAATAACAAAAATTCAATGTATGAAAATTCACTACAGATGTAATACTACCCAAACTAACCGCTTAGATTAACATGTATCAGTATGTGATAAATTATAAGTTTCATGTCATTTTGAAGTTGATTTATAGGTTCACTCCATTACCTTTTATAAACAAGACAAGGTGGGTTAAGGATGTAAAAACAAATTGTTTTAGAATTTTTTATTCACTTTATATTTTATAGGCATTTCCGATGAATCAGTACACATACACTTATCACTAGTAATGACACCAATTTATTTATAGTATACTAGCTTGACTTAGTAAATTACTCATCCCAACCCATGAGGGCACATACACCTCCTGAATTGAGTCAGGAAATTACTCAATCATAACCAAAAGTAGTACATGTACAAGAAACAATCAAAACATCACTTAATAATCACAACCATATCATGCAATGAAAAGTAGTTAAATGCACATATATGGCATGGAAATTTGCATGACATGTAAATTTTAGGTGAATATACTGATTCATGTTGCAATGTTCTATGCCCTGATGTCATCAAGCTAAGGATGAAATAAGACCATCAAATAGTGTAATAACCAAGTATGCCACATAGCATGTGCGTCACCCAATGGTGAAATAATATCAACTATAATAGGAAAAATAAGAATAACAATTATAATTAAGGAAACCTGGTTCTTCCTCCGAATATGGGTTTGCGACACCCTAGAATGACTTATGACCGAGTCCCAAGCATTCTTATTCTTAAACATATTGTCTCCAAATAGTAATGGAAGAAAAGAAACAACATTTGATACCATTTTGCTATGTCCCGAACCCAGATTCCACTTAATGGGTGCCCCGAGTCCAGTGGGTCACATAAAATCAATGCATGTCCCCAAATTCCATTGGCTGATGGCTAGAAGTGAGGGCTTAGGGCGAGTTTTTGGGGAGACTATTCCCTCATTAGTAGATTATAGCAAAGTAGAAGGAATAAAAATAGTAGTGAATAGCAAAAGAAACATGATAAACAACAGAATCAAAATAATGCGATAGATAAATGTGAATAACTATAAATGTATTAGCTGAAACAATGATGGCATAATGGAATGTCATTAGAAAACTAAAAGACATGGATACAAGAAATTAAGAATAACATGTTCCACAAAGTAAAAAAACTACTCCAATCATCCTGAGATCCAAATCGGTCATCTGCTATCAAGATCTATCCTATCAGTAAGAAATCATGTGTTCGAAGCAATATACTTCCCTTTGTCAATACCTCCAGTCATGTAATCTACTGCAGATACCAAATGGAACCCGAAGAGTGTGTGAGATAAATCTTATTGGGCTACCACAAATAGTTTCTATAACCTCTGACCCATGAAATTGAATATAGTAGTGTGCAGGCATGCATATATAATGTAAAAAAAGTAGTATAATATAATTAAATACTTAGTAAATTCTTTAGCCCTCGATTGGTGTCCGAACATGATACCAGTTTCTTAACTAAGTAATTACTAATTAATTTGAACATGTCACATGAGGTATAACTAGAACTAACATCACCTCGTGATAGTATAATTTGTGAAGGTCCCAATACCTATTAAGGAAACCTGACAAAATAATCTAGTGAGGGAGTCCCAGGGTAATAACTAAGGTAATGTTTACCTCACTGAAGGCTAACTAAGTATTATTTGAGTCTAGATATGGGTAAGAGTGTAATCCAAGGATTTTAATCCAAGGAATTCCACAATAAGGTGCCTAATGAGTCTAAGGTGATCGACCAATGTGCAATAGGGATAAACAAGGACATGGGCCTATAGGATTTTACCATGGAACCTACTAGTAAATGTCAGATCCAAGGAGTGTATTTGAGATATCATGTAATAATGTAATGGAGCCTATGGTAGTATACCATGCATATGAGGAATACACAAGAATCATAGTCTATGTGGGTATCAACATATGAAAAATTCATCCTTGAATTCTAATGGGGTTCCGAAGACCGAATGTATTATCCTCTAAGAATCTAACATAAGGTCAAATCAATCAATTCTTATTTGATATTTTAATCAATTAATCATTCATTTCGTTCAACCCTAGTCATTTATTAGTGTGGATAGGGCAAGTAGAATTGAAACCATTTAATCCTGTCTTAATTTGGCATTAAGTCATATTCAATTATCGAGGTTCACTCTGCTACATTCCATCAATATAGAAAGTTGTGTGACGAGTATTTAACCTTTTATTCAAACTCATATAATAAATCCATGTCATATACATTGTATAATTTCCATTTCACATTTCAGATTTAATAATAATATTGAAGCACATACCGTAGGTGGGTCATGTGGTGAGCATACATGTTATATTCCATTATGAAATTATAATTAATAACAAACCATTTATTTTAGAAGGTCTCAATTTTAAGAAGGTCAAGCGAAGTCACACCAGAACAATGGCTTAAATGTTCCAAAACACTAAAAACCCTAAAATGGAATAACCTTCAAAATGGGACGTATTGAGTTGTGGGTGTAATCGCTAACAACTAAGCATATATTTTGAAAGATTATATCCATACGATTCTAAAAAGTATAATTATGGCATGTATATTTAAGAAACATATTCCGATGAAATTAGGGGGGCCACATGAGTATTCCAAAATCCAATAACTTTTGGTATGATTTATCGACCACCCACCATAGGGTTGTATGACCCTTATCATCCTATATCTACCCTTTATCTTCCTTATATTGAAGTAGATGTTTGAAAAAGTGAAAATGATCACATGATAAAGTCTAGGTCGATATCAACAGATAAGAAGAACAACTGAAGAGTAATCAAGTACATATTATTTCACATCTAACATGATGAACAAATGCTCGATCAGATGTCGAACAAAGGATATCTCTTGATCCCTATATGTGGACTTAAAAAGATCTAAAAATGATAGGAAGATTGAATAATAATATTGTTTATCAGATTGGGGAAGAATAGGCGATTAAATATATCATTAACTGAATTTTAGAAATTTTTAACAAAACTTTATCCTGCACACAGTTTGTCGGCATAGTTTGTCAAACCATTCAGAAACCGTGCAATATGGTTTTTCCAAAAATAACATCTTTTGTACGGTTTGATCAAACCCTTCACAACCCATGCATATGTACCTGGGGAATAAGGGGGATCGTACTGTTTGGCAGCATGCAAATAAACCGACCATTTAAGGATCCTCTTTCTGAAAAAAAATAAAATCCACACAGTTTGAGAAACCATTCATAATTCTTATAGGGTTTACACTAAACCATGCGCCAAGCCAGTTTTCTTCCAAAAAGATGGGTTCTGGCTCCAAAAAAATCCTTGAACACTCTCATAACCTTTACTAACACATTAGGCACTTGAATTAGGTCAAAATTAAATATATAGACCAAAAATTAATGGATCCATACCTAAGTGAAATTCTGGGTTCTTACAAACTCAACCTTACATTAGAGAAACAATTACTTTTTGGTTACCTGAAGGAGAATAAAAGATATTGAATTTACAATCCTATTGAACACAAAGTGTTTGTATCCTGATGTGGTGTTTTTATTGATAATAAAAACATTAGTATATGTGTTAGTGGGAGAGAATTTGAATTTATAAAAAATCAGGACCAAGAAATATGATGTATTCCTGAGTTAGAAGCTGAGTTAGTCCCATTAATAGTTTTAGAATAAGAACCGACACTATGAAGATAATAACATCAATGATGTGGTAAGATTTAGTAATATCTCATGAGATATAGATTTTGAAAAGATAATTATCATGAGTTAATTTTCAAGAATATGGATAAACTACTACTCATGAGGATATAGAGAGTTTTGATATTAATAAATTGTTAAAATCTATGGATACCAATTTGGGATACATGTATACTAACCATGATTGGAACATAGTGGATTCACATAAATGATTAATATCCATAGGATAAAATTGAGTTTTCTATAAGAAAATTTAAATTGATAGTATAGTGTATACCTATAAAGAATTCCTGGTGAAAAAAGGTGACAAGAAAATTCATGGTGTTGGCTATAAATTACCCTTTTCACTTGTAGTGTTGAAAAAATCTATTAGGAATTTTCCCACCATAACATCATTTTTTACTATGAAATATATCAAATTGGTTCATAAAAATGAGTACATTACACAAATATTTATATTGGAACAACTGATATCTTATGTGAAGTTTTTTTGGTAGTTTAATAGAAATAATGTCAAAGCATTAGTTATAAAAGTGCCAAAAATAGGGAATTACTAATTGTGTCTAGAGGATTCTGGATCATGGTTTTAGAGGATGACTAAAAATTAAGAAATGGGAGATTCTTAGTTATAATAGTAATCATTTTTTAATATCTTGTTTTATGAAGTTTTTTAATGAAAATTTTAGTGAGGTTGTAATATTCATGGTTCTCTTCCACTTTGATAAAAAAAAGTAAATTTTGTATGGTGTATATCATTGTTCAAGCTAGTTTTCTAATGAATTCGACTCAATGCTACGGGTGTGATCAGATGAAAACTAAAATGTAGATGGGATGAAAACATATCACGATTTATAAAACATATATTATTTTAAAAATGTAAATGATGATATTTTATTGTAAGTATAGATATGGTAGTCCTGGTTTTCATGGTAAAATGGTTGATTGAACAAAACACTTCATGATCATGTTAATGTGCCATGATTTATAAGAAATTGTTTTTGTATATTTGGATATATTTTAAAATATAGAATGTCATGGATTAAAATTTGAGAATCTTATTTGATGTCCTTGTTCGGAACCCAATTGAATATTTGAATAATTTTTTACTTGTATTCAACTGTGTGGGTTGTTAAAATGTTTGAAAACATTTTCAATTGATTTGAAGTAATTTTCATGGGCTTGAAATTTTTTAAATGATTTTTAAGTTCAATTAAATAATAATGTAATCTATATTATTTTAGTAAATTGGAAAAAAAAAACTAACTTTACTATAATTCATAAGTTACACTTAGTTTCTGTAAGATTGATCCATTGGGCAATATCGAAAAGAAGTATTTGGAATGTTAATTCTTGGTGTTTTTATGTTTGATACAGATATTCATAATGTTTTTTCATAATAGATTTTTTCAAATGGAAGAGGAATTAAGATTCTATTTTTTATATGTAAGATTCATAATGTTCATATATAATCATATAATGTTCTACTTTATAAAGTTATCTATAACATCCTTACCCATCTCACACATTCTAGTTTCCAAATAGGTTTTCCACATAACCTTATGCACACCTCTCCATTTTGAATAGTATTTTAACAAGCATTGAGGGTCTAATGAGAAGCATGGGGTGATTATATCTATTTTATTAGTGAAATACAATAGTTTAAAACAATAGGAAATAATAGCAACCCATATCCACATCACATCACCAATTCCAAAAATAGGATATGTGACCAAAAAATGAGTACAGTAAAAATTCCTTCTTGTGATAGTCATAGGTGTGAAAAAAATCAAAATAAGGTCATATACTAGAAATACCCAAAACATGTCCAAAATTCAACCCTAGTCCCCTCATCTATACTTAATACCTTGTCCAAAATCATCCAACTATTGTAGGGAATTTTTCTTAATCTAGCCCTACAATAATGAAGTCTTCTCAAGAACCAATGATGTCATGAGCAGGGTTTCAGTAAATTGTAATAGGCCACAACCAGTGGTGAATGATGAAATATACAATCTAACAATAATTTATGCAGATGTAAATGGAATAATAGACTATACAACAAAAGAAATGCATTAAAAACAGTTAATCAATTAGCCTCTTTCACCCTTGGGTTCCACCATGACACCTATGCTATCCATACCATCTTCGACCCGCACGATAATTATGAACAATATACCATAGGGGTTATACGCATTAATTCAAAGGGTGGTGTTAATAAATATTTTCAATTCATTTTTTATAAACTATGTATGCATATTTCCACATCCAATATTCCAAACCACATATGTTGAGAATCATGTTTGACCACCCAAATTCAAGAATATGGAGTGTCATGTCCATCATACTTTCCAATGGGTGTGGAGAATCATGTCCATCATCAAAAAAAGTAGTTAGAATCCAACTTCCAAGTTCAAGAATACTTAACATTTTAACACATATAACAACAAGTGTACACCATTTTGAATATTAATTATTTTGATGGTCTATTATATTCAACCCCTTTTACCCCATTTCAAAATTCAAGTATTTGTTCATTTATTCATATAAGAAACCCTTAAATGTTCTTCAAAACATTTAATAAATGAAAAATACCCCTTTAAAGATTTACCATTTAATCTACTTATCATTTCATAAAACATTTAATTTCCAAGTTAATCTAAATAACCCTTTATTCCATGATAATGTGAGTTTTAAAAAGTATAACAAGATTGATCTAATAACCCCCTCCCACCATTCCACCATTTAAAAACCCCTCATACAATTTTTTAGGAATTAGAACACACCATGGGTGGCTATACGTCTAGTATCATAGTCATCAATGGACCCAATGAGATTTTTAAAGGGTATAACAAATTAATAAAGGCCTAATTTATTTATTTAAATCAAGGAATAAAATGTGTATTACTTCATCACAATAACACATACCACGTACACATTGAAAAAAAATCATGACCGTGTGAAAAATAATATAAAATTACTACCTTAGGTTCATATAAAACACTCATCCAACCACAACCCTTGACTGAAGATAAAATAACCGCAACCACAAAAGTACAAAGTCCCCTAGAAATAGGATTCATGAGACATAAAATAAGAGAGACAACAAAGTAATGAAATTTCATGATAATATAATGATGTAGGATCATAGACTTACTTGGGGATGTGAATCAAAAAGAATTTCACTTCAAAATACTATAAAATAAAAGTGGATCCACCCATGGGGGAGGGAGAGTTTGGTTCTCACCCTAGGATACCAGGAGTGAAATGAAAGAGAAATTAGTGTGAAATATATAAAGGAGTGGAAGAAAAATATGCTATGTTTTTACTTTTAATGCTGTTTATGGTTTGGTCCCATGGTATTCCAAACAATACACCTACCATGTGAGCTTTACTATCCAATGGAAAGACAATTTTCTTAGTCTTTTTGGACACCAACACTTATTGTAAAATCATCTAGAACCCATGTAAATGACTCTAAAATAACCAATGATTCAAATCCCCCATTGTCTTTGTTGAAAACTCTTCACATTTTGATACTCCATTAAAGCCTCTTCCATCTTATACCAAAATTTTCTTTATGTTAGTTAGTTACAGATAACATAGTTACTACGCACATACTCTAATCCCACATGGTCCATGCTCTTCATGAGAAACAAGAGTACTATGTAATGATCATTAATGAATAACTTCATTCAAAAGCTATCAATTACATTCATCACAATCTATATCTGTCAGGATATATATCCATTGATTAGCACTTCTAGAAGAATAATATTTAATACTTCCCCTCTATAGATACTCCACTGGTCATCTTCTCCACCTACTATCATTAGAAAATCCCCCCTTTAATTTCCACAATTTATCCCCATTTGTCAAAAAAATCTGAAGGTCAATACAACAGGGTAAAGAAAAAATATTAATACATTAGGGAAAAATTCTCCAAACCTCAGGGAGAGGGGGTACCACATCCACAATTTATCAAGTGCAGATATTTGACTAAACTCTATGATTCATTATATTTCTTTCAAATGCATCTATGTGTAAGGCCTTTGTAAGAATTTATGAAACCTATTGTTCTGTTGGCACACACTCCAAAATTATAGTCACTTTCTCCACCTTTTCCTTGATAAAATTATAATTCATTTCATTTTCTTTTTTGTCCATGAGTGATGGAATAGATTTTTCATAAGATTTAATGCACATTAATTGTCATAGAGGATTCTGATCAGAGACATCACTTATACTCCTATATCATCAAGCTGGTGCTTCATCAACAATTACTGCATGCAAGCTCAAGTAACCTCAATATATTCACCTTGTACGATTCTCCAACAAATTCCATCATGATTATATTATAATCAAGAAATACATTAATCACCCAAAAAGAATGAACCACATATTGTAGGTTTACTATCATATACTAAACTAGACTAATATACAACTATATATCCCAATAACTCCTGTTGATATTTGACATTGTACATCAAAAAGAAATCCACCATTCCCCTGACATACTAATGTATTATTTTTATTTCAATCATGTGTATTTCCTTGGGATTTCATTGATACTACATTTCTTGTCATGTTTAAAAACAATATATGGTTGTGTTACTGTCATGTATAATTGAAATTCAATGATGTACATGTATTTTGCGACATTAACTATTTTTTCCTTTGTTATCCCATGAGAGTTTTATCTCGGTAGCCACCATAGTCATCATCTCTTTCAAATTATCCTTTCCAAATATTCTCAAAACCTCACAGGAATGTTTTTCTTGAGGAATGAATGTTCGATTCTTTCCTTGTGTTACCTGTAATCTATGTAAAAAATCAGTTCACTATTCATGGACATTAAGAAGTCACTTGTAGTGAATTAGAAAAACATTTTACAATGCCCTTAATTAAATCCTCTAGAGATTATTTCATCAACACATACCAGCACCTACATTCATGTATTTCCTTCATGGTTTGCATATATATTTTAATCATCTATGCCATGGGAAAATTGAGATTTTTCAGAAAATGATCTATCCTTGAATATCATGCTCTTAGTGCCTACTTCAAACCATACAATTCCTTCTCTAGCCAACACACTATGTTATCATCTTAATGAATGATAAAACCATATGGTTTCTCAATGTACACTACTTCTTCTATAAACCAATTCATAAATAATGATTTTACATCCATTAGGAAAACATTGAGCTTTTTTTCACTATTATGTGTGATAATAGTATGATTGTCTATGGCCTCACAATAGGTGAAAATGTCTTATCAACATTAATACCCTATTTCTAGAAGTACCCCATTCACACTTATTGTTCTTTGTTTCAAATCATTGTGTTGTATTCATTAATTTTATTATGAAGGAACCATTTATTCCTGATGAATTTCTTATTTTATGTCCTAAAAAAATCTCCCATGTCTAATTCTTTTTAATTTAGTCATGCTCTTCATTCATAGCCTCAAACCAGTTCTTATCTATAACTATTTCAAAAAAAAAACCATTTAGGCTCTACCTGTGATAAATATGATTATTATTGTAGTGTCTCCATACTCTTTGTATTTATTGGTGTTGTCTAGTCACCAATTATTTTTTTTCTATTGATGTTATATATTTTCATCGGTCTCTATGCAAATATTGATTTATTATTATTATCACTATCTAAATCTTATTCTAAATAAGCATCTAGAATTAGAACATCCCCTAATAATCTTATCTCTTATTCATTATCCTCATGAGCTTGATCATGTATTTTCTGAATTTTCTACTCATTATCCACTATAGTTACTACATTGGTATTAACTACCTTTCCAACCCTTTTATTAAAAAATTTATATAATTATCTTTTCATTGAGTATCCATTTAATATATGTTCTTCTCAATAAGATATAAACTTCTTGTGTTTCTATATATTGAGAATTAAAAACTTACTTTTGAAGATAAGATATTACTTCATTGTTGGATTTTTTTCCATGCCACATCTCATGGAAAGTCTTTTCATCCTTCAATCACAATAGAGAACTGTTATATATATAGAATGATGTCAACACAGATTTCTTCCATAATTTACCTCTTAGGTCCTTTTTTATATGAATTGTTCTTGACATTTTGTTGATGATCTGATTTCTCATCTCAACCACTCCATTTTTTAGGAGTTGTTACTGTAGAAACTTTAATCCTTATCCCGTATTTCACAAGATAATATTCTAGTTTGATATTTTATAATTCTGTACCATTATCCAGACGAAACCTCAAAAAAATATTTCCATGCATACTTTTATATTGCCTCGGATACTGTTTTAGAAAGCCAGACACACTAGATTTTTGGGAAATGAAAAATACTCATGACATCCTAATGACATAATCAATGAAAATAATGTAATATCTTCTCCCATAAATATCTCAATATTAAATAGGTCCACATACATAAATATGAAAAAACTCATGAACTCTTGTTGGCTTCTTCTCATTTTACTTACATTTCATTCGATTGTTCATCCCTTGTTGACAATAATCACATCTATTAATATGAACACATGAGAACTTTGGTTGGTATAAAAAAGAATAAAATTTCACTAGATCTTCCAATAATATTTGGATTAAGTGACCAAGATGTTTATTCCATAATTTTTTTTCGCGTTTTTGGATAGAAGGAAAAATCTTCTTCTCTAATTACTATGTAGAGACTTCCTTTCTTATGCCTTCCTTTCAAAACAAATGTGCTGTATTTTTCATTGATGACTCATAATTTAATTAAAAATATTGTGGAATGCATGAGCCACATAGTTGACTGAAACTGAGCAAGTTTCAACAGAGACCATGTACAACTAAGACATTGGCACTCCTCATGTCTCTTCCTCCAAACATAAATTTTCTAAATCCAATAATCATTAGGCCTTAATCATTAAAAAATTGTATGATAACATACTTATAATACAAGAATATTATCACCATATCCTTATTTCTTGTCATATAAGATGTGCATCCATTATCAATGATCCATTATCCAGTGCGATCTCATGATTTTAATGTAATCTGTATAACAAATACATGTTCATTTATCAGCTTTTTGATCCATGTTTTTTGACTTAATAATTGAAAGATATTGATGAAAATTATATTCCACGATCTATGATGGACCATCTTCATCTTCCATTACTGCAAATTGATTTTTCATTATAATCTCATTTTATGATGCATTTTACAACTTCTTGTGACTTGATTCAGTCTGCTTTGAAAAATTCTTTTTCAATGTTGATGGAAAGTATCTTTCCATGTGTATATATCCTGAACACCTAATATAGTTACCATTAAACGATGACATGGAATATTGAGCGACGTATTACTTCCTATTTGGTTCTTGTTCCATTTGATACCACTTTTCTATGGAACAAACATTTTTTGAGTGTCCCAAATTTCCACAATAATAAAATCTAATGAATACAAAATTTTATCATATTGGTATATTAGAATAGTGAAATGAAAAGACATCAACCAAATTTTTTGGGTCTTAAATATCTTCAATAGAGATCTTATTTATTACCTTTAATTCTTCTTTTATAGACATCCCCATCTCCACAACATCATTATCATCACCTGTCATTTATATACAACAAGTTTACTATGAAATATATCCAACGTTTGATATTGCATAACTTTTTCTTCAAATATAAAAACTATGGGATTAAACTGTGGTGGAATTTTTCTAAAGATATACTTGATAATCATTATATCTTCAATATTCTCTATGAGACGATACATGTCTTGCATGAATACATTCACCTAATAAATAATGTATCAAAAACACACTAGGGTACATTATGATATCCCCATATTTGATCCACAACACTAAATATTTTATTCTCTGACTTTTGAGTCACCCTCAAAGATATTTAGAGACTTTTCCCACAAAACATGTGATGATTTTCATGACATCACTTTTTTATACATTACATTTGATACAGATCCCCCTAAAGCATTGATCTATTTATAATCAGGATTTAATTCCCTTCCATCATCTTCTTATAAATTACAATTGTAAATATTGGATGATATTTAGTGCCTAGCTACTACAAAGACATCCATTCATAATTATCCAATGTAGTGCTACATCTGATTCTTCTATAATTGAAAATTGTTTCCATCAAATATTAGAATTCATTTTTTATTGAAATCCTCCATTTCATCTATTAAGAGAGAACCACTGACTTTTAACCTTTCCCTAGGATACCAATTGGTAGACCAACAAGGATAAATACCTGAGAGGGGGGTTTGAATCATGGAATGATAGATTCAAACTACATCCCCTTTAAGATCTTTTTTCATCATTAAACAAAACAAACTTCTCTATCATTCCCATTGAAATGGATTAGAGGAATGTAAATCATGCATGAGACACAATATTTTTTACTTATTTCACCCACACCAGGATACATCCAGGGAGAACACATTGAAAATGTCTCAATTGTACCAAATCCATTAAGGCTCACTACCAGGAATGGTTGTTCGTGCTAGATCTTGTCTATACCCAAGCTCACTACATTTACAAGGTTTTGGGTCAGATCATTACTTTTCCATGGTTCCCTCCCTATTTATATTTATCTTGATCACTGTTAGTGGAAATGATCATCATCTTCCTCTTTTGTTGCTCAATGCTCTTCAAAGGGATACACCCATAGTTTATGGACTTTTTGATCCCTTCATTATCTCTATTGAATACATACTCAGTTATAGAATGATTCTCTATTAAGGTTCCACATTCATCCATCTGATGAATACCACTTTACCATAAATTCATTGGGAAATTCCTTTTGAATAAAATTCACGACTGTCACTACCATTGCAACTCTTCTCTTTCACAAACCTCAAATAGCCTTCATGAAGCTCCAAACTTTTCACGAATCTCACTTAGACTTATCAAAACACACCACATTCTTGTAGATAATCTATGTTGAGATGGTATGTGGAGTATGATATACTCTATAATAACAAATGCAAGATAGAAATAATAGAGACACTATATGTAGTATCTAATTATTCTCAATATACAAGAGGGGGGTGAATTTTACACTTTAAAAAAATGTTTGGAACTTTTAATGATGGTTATGTTTTACACGGTTAAACAAGGTAATTCACAAAACCTCTAAGTTCTATAGACTTGCTAGATTCTAGAAATATGATTTTGATAAAGTGAATCTGGATAGATGGTTCTTGAAACAGAAACTTAATGAAAGTTTACAAAGATAATGCTTCTACCTTAAAGCATATAGAATCTCACTAAATAATAGTACATGTATATGGAAATATAAGATAGTTATAATTTCCAAAAAAATAAAATGAAGGGGAAAAGTTGTAAAAAAACAATTAACATGTAGTAAATCTTTTAACCCAAAGAGAAGGGTATCCAACAACCTTGGATAAAGGTCCCTTGATTTATATTTTCAAGAAAGTCTATCTTACCCACACTAGGGTAAGCCCTCGATACGAAGATCAGAGTCTGTCTTTATATCCCAGCAAACCCTCAACTTCAATGTAGTTGGTACCCCTTTCTTCCTAACCCTAAAAGTCCTTGATTTTATACAACATCAATTGGAGTCGCAAAAAGAAAATCTGAACAAGATGTTCAGTACGCACAAGGCAATGATAGTCTCTCTCTAGAAATAACCTCAACAGTATGTCATCTCTAGAGTCATAGAATGGTGTTGAGATATTTTCAAATGATATTTTATTTATAGGCACAACACCAACAGTCAGCTTCATCTTCCAACGGTCATATTTTTCCAAGAATTTTTTAGGGACCTGTACATGTGTCACTGAAACAATGGTTAGTTAGTAACTGAATTCACAAAATTGTTTTATAACAAAAACATGTGTAATAAAGAATATGGTTACATAAAAAACAAATATTAAAAATTTAAGCAAATAAAATTTTTGAAGTCTAACCAAAAATGAATTTGGAGTCTATAATACATGGATATTCAGATTATATTTTCTAAGGAATTTGTAACCTGAACATCCAATGTTCGGAGTCTGAATTCATTATAATTCATTGTTAGAACTCGCAAGGTTTCATAGTCTGAATTCATTAAAATTAGGAGTCAGAACTCACAAAGCACTGAGTCAGAATTCATTAGAAATTGGAGTCAGTACTCACAAAGTTCATAGTCTGAATTCATTAGAATTCGGAGCCAGAACTCAAAAGAGTTTGGAGTCAAATTTCAGAGAACTCATTTTCTGAATTAATAAGACTTTGAAGTATGAATTCAAAGAACTCAGAGTTAGAACTCATTAGTGTTCGGAGTCTTAATTTAGAGAACTCAGAGTTAGAACTCATAAGATTACGTAGTTGGAATTCAGTGTCTGAAAATAGAATGCTCTTTATCAAAGTATTTTATGATTATGAGGTTTTATATATGAAATTGAGTTTTACACTTAGACAAGATAATGATCAATTAAAAACTTGGTAAGGATAAATTCCCTTGGGGACGGAAAATTTTCCATATAGAAGTAAAACATAGGGTAAATTGAGATTTTCCTTGAGATAATGTGTTTGTGATTTTCAAAACATGAAAGAATGGTAAAGCCATAAAGAAAATTTATTGACTTAACAATTCCCCCCAAACATGAAGGAATTAAAAATTTATAAGGAAAACCTTATTGACTCAACAATCTCAGCCTTTTTTGAAAGCAAAAACATCCATATGAAAAATAATTAAAGGACTTAGTCAATATTTTTCTAGACCTTGAAAATAAAACTTACCGTCCTTTACACATGGACAATGATGAATAAGACTAACTCCCCCTTGGGTTTTTGAACTCTATGGATTGTATTCTATATTTTCCGAATGAGATTTTCAATTTTTTGAGTATGGAAATATCTGTAATGAAAAATCCCCCTTGGATAAACTCCCACTTTCATAGGGATATTTCTTATTTTATTAGTATTCTTTTTCCTTTCTCCCCCTTTGTGATTTTAAAAAAGAATTTGAGGGAATAGAAAAGAAATTATAGCACCTGAAATATTAGTACAAAACATAAAAAGAATAACGAGCAACCAAAATTTCATTATGATAGGAAGAATTTGTACAAGGAAGAAAAAACACAACAAAATATCAGAGTGGATATATTTTCCTTACTTTTCCTTGGGTATCAATTTCTTCACAATGGTTTTCAGCTTTTTGATTTCTTTGTGATCATCCCCTACTTTCTTTAGAATGTGATCATGATCATCTGCTTTCTTATCTAAAGATTTGATCATTTCTTCCTAAGCCTTTAGAGCTTCTGCCTGAGCCTTCAACAACTCTTCTTGCATGACTAGCTTCTCATAGATCTTGATCCAAAGATCCATTTCCCTTTTCTATCTTTGGGCAAAAGAATACAACATCCCATTTAGATCATTGTCCTCTTGAATCCGAGTATTCAGTCAAATATTAGGATTTCATCAAATCTAGTCATATGATTACTGATTTTACTATCTTCATTATCAAAATCTTTTTTAACTTCATGTTGAAACGCATCATGCTCTCTCAAATCTTCAACAATTTTATTTGAACGGCTAAACACTTTCTTACAAGATTTTTTGTGGGCATCGTTGTTGATAAAGAAGTTCTTGAAATCAACTTCTAGTTGGAAACACTTATCCATCACCATGGATACTGAATCTGATTTTTGATTCATGTTGTGTTGGAGCATCTGACATCTCGAGTCAATTCTTGGAATGATTGGAATGGCCTCAACAAGATTCTTTAGTTATTCAATGAAAAAATCATGTCCTTGGCCTGATGATTCCGAATCTAAGAGTTTTCTTTGTGGAGTCTCCTTCTCTAGCTTAACATACTTCCTCTTCAAAGATCCACCAACTTTATTTCTCTTTAAAACAAATTTGGTAGGTGTATCCACAATCACCTGTTTCCCCTTATCGGTTCTTCGAACAACTTCCTCATCCGGAGACTTTCACTGTCAGACAGCTAAACAACTCTATCTTCATTTATCTTCTCTTTCTTAGCACCTTCTTCAACATCTTCAGGGTGAATAAAATGTTGATTATAACTCTCTTCTTCATTGATCTTATTCACTTCATCTTCAACTTTTTCATTTACCCTAGGAGTAGCATGCTTTGAGGATTTGTCTTGTGAAGTCTGAATTGATAATTTCTAAGATCCACATTCCTTCTCATGAAAGAATTCAACTTCCTGAATGAGTTATTTTGTGTCAGCACTGCTTTCCTCTTCTTGCACTTCTTCCATAACTTCCATTTCACCAACAACCTTCTGTTGATCTTTTTTTGTAGTCATGTACTTCTTCCCTAGAGTCTCAAGTATTGTTTCAACCAACAAATATTTCAGTAATGGTATATTCTCGGATGCAATTTAAGTGTCATTCAAAAGGGACTGGACTATATCAGCTTCAGAAATTTTCTTCTTCTACTTCATTTCTTTGGATTGCTTCTCAATATCATAGGTTGCCTTCTCATTCAAATAATTGGCCTCTGCAAGATCCAAGAAAAACTATGGCTCTCCTTCCTTCCAATTCATTTTGTCTTCCCTCCACTTTGCAACAACCTTATCCAGATATGATTTCTTCTTCATGGGATTTGGAGGTGCGGATTGAGCTTCCTTAGCTTTAGGGGTATTCTCTTCTTCATTCTCTTCTTTTAGCTTCCTCTTCTTTCCAACATTTTTTGATGGTTCTTCCACATCTTTCTTCTTCGGAAAGGATTCTACTTCCTCCTCTAGTAAATCATAGAATTCTCCATATTCCTTAGAGAAACCAACATTAATTATCTTAAATGTATCATCTCTTACCAACATGATGTTGAAATTCCTCAGCCTAGAACTACAAGGAATCCTGAAAGACTCAAGGAACCGTACAATTAGCTTGGAAAGAATAGCCAGATTCATTATAATCTGAGATTTCAAATTTACATTCTTGATATTCTCTATCGCAATGAGAATATGCTTCATCGGATTTATCTTACTCAGATTCATAAGAAAATCTAAGATATACATGTCGCTCTTCTTCAAGGTGTCCTTATCACCTTTTCTCGGTATGATAAAATCTTGAACCCAAAACTTATGGATCTGATTTTTTGTTGACAAATGAGAAATCTTCAGAGTCTTGACATTATAAATTCCAAGACACTCCATACCATTCACCTTGAAAAAACATACTTGATCTTCAAGAAACTTATGGGAACCAAATTCAGCTTCCCTATCAAATGTAACTCCAACCAAACTGGCTACCTTTGTATAATATAGATCATAGGTCATACCATAACTTTTGAATGAAAACATCTCTCTGGATTCTTCCTTAAAGAAACTAACTGACTCATAGAATTTGATAAGAAGATCTGGATACACCAAGTCTTGAGCCCCTGGATTTGATATGCAAACACTTCCCCATCCATTAATCATGATGTTCTTGGAGATTATAGAATCATATTTATTGAAGAAATTCGAATGCACCAACCTTTCTCTATATACATGATTCTCCGGAATCAGCTTGACAGTAGACATATCTTTTTGAGAGGATTCATCTGAATAAATTAGGATTTTGGAAAACTATGAGATATTGGGAATGAGATTTTGTATGGGGAGAAGAGTTTCGGCATGGAAATGCTTGAAAACCGATGTGGGATCACCCTTAAGGTGTCCTTTATATAGGCATTGATGTGACAGTTGAACTTCCAAACTCGATATAACGACTTAAAATCCATCTGATTAGTTCTAATGGTTGAAATGATAGCCGCAAGGAAAAAATTGTAGGATCCATTCTTTTGAGGTTTTTAAAGGAAAACATACATATTTAAGGAAACTAGAATCCCAAAAATTTAAAACACAAAATAAAATACAAGCAAGGAAATGATTACTACGAAAACATATGAATGAAATATTACATTTCAGTTTACCAGGAAGATTATTTCTATTGAAGAAAAATTCTTTTTAAATAAATTTAGATTATGAAAATTTTGATTACAAAAAACACCATTATTAAAAACTTTAAAAACATCATTACAAACCCTTTTTGAAAAAATCATTATTAAAAATATAAAAAATTTGAAAATCTGACTATAAAAAAATTTGAATATAAAAATATTCATTAAGAAAATCTTCATTATGGAAATTTTCATTATGAAAATCTTATGTATGAAAATATCCATTAAGAAAAATTTGGAAACATTATTAGAAAATATTTCGAAAACATCATAACAAAAAATTCCAAAAACTAACAATCAAATGTACTCTCCCTATGAAAAAAAAGTTTATTACTATAAGGAGATTGGTTTAAATAGAAAGTCAACAAGGAAGATTACCTTACGGTTATCATTCCTAACTTCTGTTTAATGTATTCAAATCTATCGGAGGGTAAGGATATTGTGAAAATATCAGTATGCTGATATTGCATTCTAATTAATTGAAGAATGATATCTCTTTTTGTGTATGATCCCTAAGAAAGCGATACCCAATATCTATGTGTTATTCATGAGAGTGATGTGTAGGGTTTTGACTAAAGGAAATGGCACTTGTATTATTACACAAAATTTGTTTTTTGGTAAAACTCATACCATAGTCTGTGAGTGTGTGTTTCATCGACAATAATAGATCACAACAACTTCCAGCTGCTACATATTCAGCTTCAGCTGTGGAAAGTGATACCGAGTGTTACTTCTTGCACGACCAAGAAACTAAATAATCTCATAAGAAATGAAAAGTTCTGGATGTACTCTCTCAATCCATTCTATATCCACCAAAGTCAGCATCTGAAAAACTTTTCAAAACAAAATAATTTCCAGAAGTATAGAAAAGTCCTAAATCCATTGTTCCCTTTAAGTAGAGAAAAATTCATTTCAATGACATTAAATGAGATTCCATAGGATTGGATTGATATCTAGCACATAAGGATACTAGAAACATTAATTCTAGATGACTATCTTTCAATTAAAGTAAACTTCCTATCATACCTCTAAAAGATGTTTGTTCTACTAGTTTCCTAACTTCATCAAGATAAAGTGTGTTTGAGGTACCGATAGGAGTACTTACACTCTTAGTGTTATCATATCCATAATTTTTAAGAAGATCTTTAAAATAATTATTTTTGGATATATAGATTCCTTCTGGTTTTTGAGAAATTTTAAAAGCAAGGAAAAATGTTAACTCACCCATCATACTCAATTGAAACTCAGATTTCATTAGATCCACAATGGAATCAGTTAAAGATTACTGAGTTGAGCCAAATATAATGTCATCAACATAAATTTGAATAATCAAAATGTCTTTCTTATATTTTTTTATAAAAAGGTTTGGATCTTCATTTCCCATAACATAAATATTTTGAAGAAAAAATCTAGTAAGTCTATCATACCAGGATTGAGGGGCTTGCTTATGTCCATAAAAAGCTTTGGTAAGTCTAAAAACATGATCATGATATTTTGTATCTTCTAAACCAAATGATTTTTCAACAAAAAATTCCCCTTGAACTTAACCATTAAGGAAATCACATTTCACATCCATTTGAAAAAGTTTGAAATTAGAGAATGCTACAATGGAATGTAATATAAGAATAGATTCAAGTATAGCTAATAGAGCATAGGTTTCTTCATTGAATGTTCCCTCTTGTTGATTATAGGATTTAATAACTATTTTTTTTTGTAACTATGATTCCATTTTCATCACAATTATTTCTAAAAACCCATTTTACTCCAACAAAAAAAGTTTCTTTAGGTCTTTTATCCAAGGTCCAAAATTTATTCCTTTCGAATTCATTCAGTTCATCTTACATGGATTTAATCCAATAATCAACACCTAAAGCTTCATCGATGCTTTTTGGTTTTAATAGGGAAAGAAATGATAGATGTTCTAATTCATTTCATAAGGAACTTCTAGTCCTTACGGGTTTATTTACATCACCAATGATACTATCACTAGGATGATTATTAAGGGACAACTGATTTGGGTTTTTTAAAATCTATTCATCAACATAAGGTAGAGAATCATATGGGGTAAATGCTTCCGAAATATCTTCTTAGACATTTTCTTTATCAGAAGGATCTTATAACAAAGGTTGATAATCAGTTTTTTAAAACACATCTGAATATGTAGGTTGGGGTTTTTTAAAAACAAAAGGATTAGTTTCATCAAATTTCACATGTACTATCTCTTCTAAAGCACAAATGTTTTTATTAAAAACTCTACAATCCTTAGAAGTTGTGGAGTGGCCTAAGAAATATTCCTTCATCATATTTTTGTGAGAATTTATGAAGATTATCTTTAGTATTCAGAATAAATACCTTGCAACCAAAAACCTTGATATAGGAAAGTCTAGGTTTTCTACCCCTCTATAACTCATAAGGGGTTTTATTAAGAAATGGTCTATTCAAAACACGATTTATAATATAACAAGAA
The DNA here is from genome assembly GCA_963277665.1 of Viscum album. NCBI lineage: Eukaryota > Viridiplantae > Streptophyta > Magnoliopsida > Santalales > Viscaceae > Viscum > Viscum album. The sequence continues at coordinate 1,410,408,404 of OY728133.1, read as the reverse complement.
GTAATTACAGCTTCAGCCCAAAAATGATTGGCTATAGAATATTCACTCTATATTTTTCTTGTTATCTCTTTAAGAATTCTATTTCTTCATTAAACAACACCATTTTTTGAGGAGTTCTTGGTGTTGAAATATTTTGAGTAATGCTTTTTCTACTACAAAAAGTTTCAAAATCATAATTTTAAAATTTTCCTCCATGATCACTATGAATAGATTTCAATGGAATTTTTTCTCATTTTTAACATGGGCTCTACAACTTTTAAAATATGAGAAGGATTCAGACATCTTTGCAAGAAAATAGTCCCACATTAATCTAGTGTAATTATAAACTAAAACAAAGACATAATATCTGTCTCCAATGCTTCCAGTTTGTATAGGACCAAAGTGATCCATATGCACTAACTGTAATGCATTAGTAGTTGAGACTTCACTGATTGAGTTAAAATTTGATTTATGTTGCTTGCCATGTTGAAAAGGGTCACAAACTTTGGAAGAATCAAATATAAGCTCCGGTAGATCCTTAACTAATATTTTTTAGAGAGTTTACATAAGTTATTAAGGTTATAATGACCTAAAATTTCATTCCACAACCAAGAATGATCTTCCATTTCACTAAGGCAAGGTAGATCTTGGCTTCTAAGGTCTTCTATGTTTAGTGTGTATACATTCTCTTGCCTATGGTCAATAAGAATAAACTCTTCCATGGAATTGTGTACTAAGAACTTATCATTACTAAAATTGACAAGTTAACATTCATCACACAATCTACATATAATAATTAGGTTGTGCTTAAGACCCTTAACAAATAAAACATTTTAAATCGATGTTTTTCCAAGAAGAATGATGTTACCTATAACAATAATTTCTCCCTGAGCGTTATCTCCGAAAGTTACATTTCCTCCTTTCGTCTTGATAATATTTTTAAAATAGTTTTTATTACGAGTCATATGGTGGGAACATCCACTATCCATGTACCAAGTATTGTTGTTGGTACTCTCTCTATTTTTTTAAAAAATAGAAGAGTTATACTTTCGGAACCCAAATTTTCTTGGATCCGGAAATTTCAGAAAGAAAAATTTTATGTACCCATATTTTCCTAGAAAAATAGGCTCTATGAAATCCTAAAGATTTAGTTTTGTTTAAGAAACAATTCTTTGCCCAATGCCCACTACAATGACACATAGTGCAGAATGGATCACTTTGAGGAACAAAATAATTGTTGCTAAAAATTGGTTTAGAACAAATATAAAAAAAACCAGAACAATTCCTTAATGTTTTGATTTGAGAATTCATTTTATCAAAATTTTCCTCTCCTAAGGTAAAGTTTGACAAAAACATCCTCAAGGAAAAAATCTCTGATTTTAGTTTGATAACAAAGTTCTTATCTTCCAAAACATTTTATTTGGAACAAGAGTTAGGCTTGAAAACATATTTCTTTGAAATAAAATTTTCTAGATCCTTAGAAAGTGTATTCTTCTCAGAATTCACTTCCTCAAGATTTTTTGAAATACTTTTAAAATTACCAATTTTCATATTATGATCATTAGAAAGATCTGATATTTACTTAATAAGAATATAATTACTAGAATTTTTCTTATCATGATTTTTTAAAAGTTTTTAATTTTCAATTTCATAGTATTTGGCAAACCTAGAAACTTCCTCATAAGAGGGTAAAGTATCATCTTCATCAGAAAAGGATTCTTCATCAGAAGAATTACAATATTTACAATCATTAGCATTCAAAGATATATTGGTCACAGATTCAACATTGTGTACCTTAGCCATAATGAAGTTACTGTTAATAGGTAGTCTACCTATTAGAACAAGATTATTCTATCCAGAAGATTCATAATCTAATGATTCCTCTTAAGAGTCACCACAAGCACTTCAGGTGTCATTATATTTCAAGAATTTCATAGCTTTATCTTTTTACTACTTTTTTCTGTTTCCATCAGAATGATTTTATTTTCTTTCCTTTCTTTTAAGCATAGGACAATCAGGCCTTATATGTCTAGCTCTCTTGCATTCATAACAATTGACTTTTTAATATTTCTTGTCATTTCATTCATTTTTCTTATATCTGGATTGAAAGTTCTTCTATCCATCAATCTTATTCATCCTTCGAGTAATATTTTCCAACTCATTTTCTGAAGATTCACTTCAACTAGATACAGATTAGATGATAACCTTCTTAGATTTGGATATAGTAACTCTCTTAGGAGTCTTAGATTTTAAATGATTTGAATTAGTTGTAAAATAAACTCCTCCATTCACATTATTCCTTTTATCATTATTATCATCTATCTTCATTCTAGTCTCATACTGAAGAAGAGTTTCAAAAAGCTCATCTAAGGAAATCTGGGTGACATTTTTTTCTCATTAATTGCAGTCATCTTGGAATCCCACTCATTTGAAATAATATCTATTATCTTATCTACTAGATCCTCATCATCCAAACTTTTTTCTCCCATAGACTATAATCTATTAACAATTGTCATAAACCTTTGCTGATCTTTGTTTATAGGTTCTCCATAAGGAAAGTTAATGCCATGGTTTTCAACACTCAACATAGCTCTTCTTGTCTCTATAACTTTGGATGTACCAAAATGTCTAACTTCATGTTTCTTCCAGATATTGTTTGCAACTTCAGAAGAAGATATTTAACTATAGATATTTCTAGTCATAGAACAAGGAAAGGTATTGACTACCTTATAATTTAGTTGATACTCATGATTTTTTTGATTGGTGAAGGTACTAACATCCCTGTCAGGGATTTTATATCCTCTACTATTCATAATGAAATTATCAACTCTAGTATTGATGATAAAATTCTTCATATGATCTCTGCAGAACACATAATCATTTCCATCAAAAATAGGTTGTCTTTTTGGATTTAAGTATTCAATAGAACCAACATTGATTCCTGGAATCTTAATGAAAAATCATTCCACAAAATCTTGATAATAGAAAAATTTTTTAAACAAGGAAAATATTCCTCAGTAAGGAAAATAAAACTAGGGTATCTCTTAGAAAAATAAGAATCCGAACATTATGAGTATGAAAATATTATTTTGAAAAGTAGAAGAAGATGATTTCTCTTATGAATCTAATCGTGATATTAATTCAGATTAAACCAAAATTCTAAAGCCAATTGTTAAATTAGTTCAGCAATCAAGGTCACCTCCTCTGATATAAATGTTTGAGATGGTATGTGGAGTATGATATAGTATATAATACCTAATGTAGGATCCAAATAATAGAGATACTATATGTAGTATCTAATGATGATCAATATACAATAGGGGGGTGAATTGTACACTTTAAAAAAACCTTTGTAACCTTTAAAGATGTTTATGTTTAACAAGGTTAAACAAGGTAATTCAAAAAACGTCTAAGTTTTACACACTTACTAGATTTAGGAAATAAGATTCCGAGAATGTGAATCTAGAAATATGGTTCCAGAAAATGATACTTAATGAAAGTTTAAAAAGATAAAGATTCTAACTTAAAGCGTATAGAATCTCACTAATTCAGAGTACAAGTATAAGTAAGTATAAGATAGTTATACATTCTTCATAAAATAAAATGCTGTGGAAAACTTGTAACAAAACAAGTTATAAGTAGTATATATTTTAACCCAAAGAGAATGGTATCCAAAAACCTTGGATAAAGGTCCCTTGATTTATACTTTCAAGAATGTATATCTTACCCACACCAGGGTAAGCCCTCGATACAAAGATCGGAGTCTATCTTGCTATCCCTGCAAGTCCTCAACTTCAAGGTAGTCGGCACCGCTGACTTCCTATCCCCAAAAGCCCTCGATTTTACACAACAACAATTGGAGTCGCACAAAGTAAATCGAAACAGGAAGTTTAGTATGCACAAGGCAATGAGAGTCTCTCTCTAGAAATCACTTCAACAACATGTCATCTCTAGAGTCATGGAACATTGTTGAGCTCTTTTCAAATGAGCCCCTGTTTATAGGAACGACACAAACGGTCAGCTCCCCCTTCCAATGGTCATATTTTTCCTTGAATTTCAGAGGGACATATACACATGTCACTCAAACAATGGTTAGTTAGTAACAGAATTCAAAACATCATTTTATAACAAAAACAATTGAATGTAAAAATATGGTTACATAACCAAAATCAAATATTCAGAATGTAAGAAAATAAAAAGTTTATAGTCTATCAAAAAATAAATTCTTAGTCTATAATAAAAGGATATTTGGATTCTGTTTTCCAAGGAATTCAGAACTTGAACATACAATGTTAGGAGTCTGAATTCATTATAATTCGGAGTTAGAACTCACAAGGTTCAGATTCTGAATTCATTAGAATTCAGAATCATAACTCACAATTTTCAGAGTCTGAATTCATTAGAATTAAGAGTTAGAACTCACAATGTTCAGAGTTTGAATTTATTAGAATTCGGAGTCAAAACATAGAAGAGTTCAGAGTCTAATTTTAGAGAACTCAAAGTCTAAATTCATAAGAGTTTGGAGTCTGAATTTTGAGAACTCAGAGTCAGAACTCAAAAGTGTTTGGAATCTGAATTTAGAGAACTCAGAGTCAGAACTCATATGAGTTCATAGTCGGAATTCAGATTCTGAAAACAGAATTCTCTTTATCTTTGTATTATATGATTTTGAGGTTTTAAGTATGAAACCGAATTTTACACATAGACCAAATAATGATCAATGAACAACATGGTAAGGAAAAATTTCTTTAGGGAAGGAACGTTTTCCTTATTGAAGTAAAACAATGGAAAAATTGAGATTTTCCATGAGATAATGTGTTTGTGATTTTCAAAAGAAGAATGAGTGGTAAATTCATAAGCAAAACGTATTGTCTTAACAATTTCCCCCAAACATGAAGGAATGGAAAAGTAATAAGGAAAACCTGATTGAATCAAAAAACAATCCTCTATGAAGCTCCATTATTTCATGAATTATACATGGTGTTCAAAAAATTTCTTTACATTCACAATGATCAAAACATTCGGTTGGCTTTAGCCTGTATAATCATCATTGCATGAAACTACATCAAAGATGCTTAAAACATTTTTTTGGATTTTAAAATATTTGTGAACTTCTTCAAAAGTCACATTTATGAACCAACCTTCATAAACTTCCCTTCATGAAAAAACATCATGAATATGGATGCTTATGATTTCCAGTAAGTCTTTACGTTTTTGAAGATGGTAGAGGCCTATTTTTAGGCATTTTGACCGATTCCAGAACCTTCTGGTATCATCATCACCATTTTTCAATTATCCCACCTTTCAACCATGATGATACCATTTTCTTGAAGCTCCTTGGAAATTTTCCATTCATGATACTTGTCATAATCACAAAGCATTGGTTAAAACCATCATGGTGATGTGATTCTCCACTTGTGATGCTCTTAACATGCATCATTTGTGATTCTCATCCCTATCTCATAGATATATGTCAAAATTATTTGATACTTTTCAAAAAAATCAACAATCCCATCTTTATGTAACTCTTTCTTTTTTTATATTTTCATAAGTACTTCAATGAAATCCACTTTTCTCAATGCTATCCAAACTCAAAATTTTGGCTAACACTGGAAAACAATGTCACCTTGTGTACACAATTTTTTAACCCACTTCCAAGGAATTTATTTTTTAGTATTTGATATTTCTCAACAAACCATGCCAAAAATATATCTATAGTTCTAAAACATGACTTAGAAGCCAGTGTTGTAAACAAACAGAATTAACCCAAAAAAAGATGTGATGTTACCTTGAGGGATTTTAACTCAACAAATGTGCTTTTCCCAGGTTCCTATATTGTCTAAGACACAATATCTTTTCATTACCTCTAACACTCAGAAATTCCTTTTCAATAAACCACTAATATGTGGGTTGTAGGCTATACTAAAAACCCCATGAGTACCAATATACTTTAATAATTCATTTGAGAGAAGTGTAATTAAATTTAGAGGTATTTATCTAAAATAATAATCTGATAAACCCCATGATAATTCAATATATTATCAACATATAAATTACACAATTGATTGATAGTGGAAGTCTCTCTAACAATTAATGAATAGGAAACATTTTTTAATGGGTCTAAAATCACCCATATCACATCACTATTCCAATGAGTCCATAGAACAACCACCATTAAATCTATTATAATATCATCCCCATTCTATTATAAAATGGAAAAATGATGTAATAGGATAGTAGGACACTGATTATCATACTTTATCAGTTGACTAGTGTAGTATCACATCACAAAACCTATGATCTCTTTCTTCATTACTATCCACCAATATTGTATATGAATGTAAAAGTACATATTGATCAAATTAGTATGTAATGAGCACAAATCAATTATTAAGATAATGTATATCCACCACCTTCAGACCTATAGGCTCAAAAATGTGGTCATGAACTTGGGAAACATCACCTCGATCAATGGTCCAGTCAAGAGGTAACTCATCATAAAAAACACTTCCCTTGACACTAGCCACTCTGGAACCTTATGATACCTCCTCTTGATCTAGTTCAGAGAAGTGGGTACAATGGACAAGGATATGAGGTTTATTTTTTTGTCTCTACTTTAACACCTATATGTATCTTAGTGAATAAGGGAATCATCATACATTTGATAATAAACTCTGAAATAACCTAATTATTTATATTTTAACCCAAAAACTGTAAAATATGTTTCTTATTCCCAAAAAATATGCTAACTCAAAATCAAAATAATTCATTTACTCAACCCATTTGTATTACTAAAAATTTCTATCATGTAGGGAAAAGACATATTTTTAAATGTAATGATCAATAAAAAAAATAATCCTTTCACTTGGTATATAATGATGCCAACATTTTAAGGTGTAAACCACCATGGCGAACATGATATCATTTATAGTATAATTCCATTCATGTAGCCTATACTATTATGATTCATATTCATCTACTAGATATACTTTCATTATAATGGCTCCAATACCAATTCTATAAGCACAAAAATACATAGTATACTCCTTGGTCAATTAAAGTACGATAATAATTGATTATTTGGTAAAACACATATTCATCTCCTATAAATCATTCTCATGTGGTTTCGAGCACTCAAAATTACAAACATATTAGTTTTAGGCCTAAAATAGACACTTTATAGGAAGAAAAATTTTGGATGAACCTTCAATAGTTACAATCCATTTCAAAAAAGATTGGAATGTCAAAAACATTTTTGGGATACTCCTAAGAAAAAACTGCTCAAAAATTATTAGGTTCCAATGACAAAACATCATTTAAGATGATATGTCCTAAGAAATATACCTTGTTGATCTTGAAATTACATATAGGTAGATCGGTGTATTGTATTTTTTTCTCTCAGTATACTTAGGATGATATCAATGTGATTGGAAGGCTAATATCTTTTATATGAGTACAAAAAAGGAAAAGAGGTGAGAATAGACTAATTTAATTACTTGTGAAAGATTTTTTCCATCACATCCATGAACATAATTGGATCATTGGTCAACCAAAACCACATCATAAAGAACTCATACAAAACATTCCAACATCAAAATTAATTTTGTGGTGTATTAGAATGTCTCACCCTCAATTTATGAAACTTGTATCATAAATAAATCATAGAGAATAAAAAGTAACCCCACAACAAGTGAAAAAGAGCATTAATATACAAAAGAGGATATATAATATTAATTTTAATTTGGTTTAACTTCTAGTAATTGACATATTAGTGAAACATTATATCATACTTCATAGAAAATAGAACTAGAGACACACCCATGTGGCATGCTTCAATGGTTGAATCCCTTACCCTCCTACAAATTTAGTTGTGTCTTATGATATTGAATATCAGTGGAACCATTCTATAAGGTTGAATAAAAACTATCTCAGACCCCTGAAATTTCTCAATAGTGAACCTAATCTCCCAATCAGTTTGAAAACAAGAGAAGTTTTCTAGAAACACATTCAAAAACTATTCCACCATAGGAGGAAATAAATCCTTCTCTTTTCCCCTATCATCTAGTATAGTCATAATTATCTAAGCAATGACCTATCCAAAATAATAAAGAAAACTAGCCTTTTGGGCATGCCGAAATATCCCATCCCATGTAATGAACATAAATATCACCCTTAAGAGATGTGATGGTCACCCTCCTATGGTAATAGTCGGTATGGTATTCGAAACAAACCAACAAGTACATTCCTAGTATCTAGCAAAACATTATCATTTCCATCATGAAAAAATTCATGAAGGGAAATATACCCACCAATCATGATGGAAAAATTCATATAATGAAAGATATATTCTGATTACGACCCAAATTATGTGTCCATCAATATAAACCCATAAAATAACTCCATCACTAGAGAAAAACCATCCCCAAAACAATAATATATAAAATAATATGAATATATGGAATGGAATAAATCTCTCAAAATTATAGAAGCTATAGGAATCATACATTAAATAGTTAACAACCTACTATCACAAATGATGCCTGTAGGCTAAACTACGTGCAACTGACCTATCCCACTATACAAGTATCCTATCCAAGTGTAATATACATAACTACTCTACTAATACAAACAATCATCTCATAGAGTACCTTATCCCCAAACATGACAAATATATCCAGTAGAACCCCAACTACTAGACTAATATGGGGTAGTAAATCCCTTACTGATGCCTAGTATCTCCTTATATCCTCCATCACCACCAATTTTCCAATGGTTCCTGTAGAACCTCAATATGTTTCCCATGTTACTATAATATCATCTCCAAACAAGTGGTATAATACAAAAACCTCACATTTTACAAGTCTTCCCACACTAATATCTGATCACTTGATCACTTCCCTGATATAATGATCCTCTCTCCCTATCGACTCTTCCCATCAGCACCATGGAAAAATTTATCCTAAATGGGATTCCTACTATCTGATAGCGTACACTAGATTACCCAAATAAAACCATCTATTAAACAATATGGAACTACTATATATTCCCCAAATAAGTGATAACATTATTCATTACCACATTAGGATTTTTTAAATAAAAAATATTCACTTACATCATCATCTCAATTTTGAGTATTACCTGGAAACATTCTTCCCAATCAGCTTCACCTCCTGAAAATGTTTGAAAAAAAATGATTCAAATAATTGATTCTTCCAGTATATTATATCAATAAAATAATATCCTATAGACAAAAAATATAATCTATATCAAATTCATGTCTCATGGTGTTTATGTAAAGGTGTATAAAAACTAATTTTGGAGGACCTTCCAAGACATTTCATCTTGATACTCATTCTAGACCTAATATCCAATAAAAAATTTTCTTCTAATCAGAATATTTATGCATTTAATTAAAATTCATCTCCACATGAGCCTCCATGTTTTCATGGATCCTAAATACAGAATCAATCTATAACTCAACTACCTTAGGACTACCCTCCTAAGGAAATGTCAGAGGATGCAATAGCTTAAATTCACTTTTCAGATCAAACATGCATGAAATCGACCAAATTGAATCTCCCTCCAAATACTAATTAAATATGGTAAAATTATTATAGATCTTATATTCCAACCTAACACATAGAACCAAAAGGGGATTTGGTTTTTCTACTGTATTTGTATTCTCATCATTATCCTACTATCACCTTAATGGGAAATGAAATAATGGGAGCATAACTCTCTGATTTAAAACCAATTTTACGAACCATATCATATAATTTAGAAAATTACATTAATGAGGGGTGGTAATCGGAAATAATAAATGTATTACATACACAATCCCAACAAACATATCTAGAACACTTTTACTACAACTAACCATCTCTATCTAGGGTTACTAGTTTACTTAGAGAAACATTGATCCTCCAAGTTTTTATCATCACGCTTAACACCATATTATAATTAAATTAGAAATATTTCCATTAAAGCGATTCAAACTTTTTAATTAAGTATTATAAACTTTTAAAACAAAAATGAAACATAAAAACTCATTTTATTTCCCACAACCCAGTTTTCCTCTTTCAATGTAAAAGAATATGAAATCATTTCCCATGTGTTACAAATATAAATCATGTGACATAAATACATAAGTGACTGAAATTATGCATCCAAAAACAATCTCATGCTTTACTTTCCAAGATTATAATCTCATATAATTTTAACATCACATAATATACATCACCTAAGGTGAAATAAAATTTTAATTATGACAATTAAATATTATATATAGAAATACCACCCATAAAAACATAGGTTTTCCCACACACATGGATTATAGACCCACATACATGACCTCATTATAAATACATAACACATATTATTCTCAATTATACCTTTCAAAAATAGTAATATAATATAATAGATCTGATTATTATAATACCACATTTTAATATCCCAGTTCAACTATATCTAGCTTGTAGTGGAAGTAGTTCACCACATGACCACAAGAATTCATCACCATATGCCATAGATTGCTGACTAGTAGTGAGGGTGTAATGATATATTTCAGGATATTATACCCTTTATATCATAATAAAGTAACAATATAAAATAATATGAAATAAACAGAATCTATAACCACATCACATAAAAAATTCCAATAATAGTGTATGTTTACAAAAACCAATACACTAATCATTTCATGTAATGATTGTCATAAGTTGAAAAAGAAAGTATAAATAAATCATATATTGAAAATAACTAAAATGGTTCTCAACATGATGCTCAATATCCTCATACGTGAAGTATCTCACGTCCCAAATAAGTTATTTATCATGGGGCCTTTTCTCTTATCCATACTCGTAATTATGAAGTCTTCTTGGGCACCAACGATGCCCAGTGAAGTGTGTGAGTTCAACTTATTAGACCACCACAAATGGATTCAAAGGAGAAATATAATATAATAATATTTTATTCGTCTTTATAATAAATAATAAAAGGAAATAAATGAAACAGGTTTATAAAATTAACCTCTAACAATTAACCTCTTTGACCCAGGGTTTACACCGTAACACTTGGGCTATCCAATCCTACTTCGAACCAAAATGAAATTATATACTATATATCAAAGGGGTTACTTAATGATTTTCAAATATAGATATTAAAAAATAATTTCAATTATATGTTCGCAAACTAAGGACACATAACACCATTTATAACATTCGAAACCAAGTATGTGGAGCATCATGTATAACCATCCAAATTCAAGGATATATGGTGTAATATCTATCATCATTACCCATGGGTTTGGAACATAATGGTTAATATCTTAAACCATCCAAATAACAACTAATTTCTACATTCAAATATACATGACTTTTTAACACATGATAAAAACAAGTTTGAGCATTTTCAACAATCAATATTCCCAAGGTAAATTTTATTCAACCACTTTAACCAAATTTTAAAATTAAACCATTTTATAATTTATTCATATAATAGAACCATTAAATTTTATTCAAAACCTTAACTACATAAAAATAACTATTTAAATATTTTTTATTTATTTTATTTATCATGTAAAAAAAATTTAATTTCCATGTTAAGCCTAACATCCTCTTCTTCCATGATAGCATTCCAAAAAAATTCTAACCAGTTTGATATCTTAAAAATCCCCTATCACACTATTTATAATCCTATTATATGATCTCTATTGAATTGGATCATCCCATTGATGGATATAGGTCTAGTTTGAGATTAATCAATAGAAAAAATATAATATTTTATGGTTCTAACGCAACAATTAAAGTTATATTAATTTCTCTAAATCAATGCATAAAACACATAGCATACCTACACAATATCACATACCACATAAACATGAAAAAACATCATGACTATGGAAAATAGATTATAGAAAACCTACCCAATGTTCATAGAAAACAACTTATCTAACCCCAACATTTGATTCAAGCTAAAAAAGAATCAACAACCAATGAAAAAACTCAATAAAATAGGGTTCATGAGTAATAAAAGATTAGATACAACAACAGAATTAATCTTCTAGATAATAGAGGGAAATATACTTGTAGACTAATATGGGGATATGAATCATGTGAAACAGAACATCAAATCCCCTACAATTGAAGGATACCCACCTTTGAGAAAAGATACATAGAGTTTTCATAACAACATTGGTTACTAGAATGGAAATTGGGGAGAGAAATAGGTTAAAATAATATTTATTGAGAAGGAAAAGTGGTAAATTAATTAAATTTAATGAGGTGTATGGTTTTCGGAGCTGTTTCCCAACCATGTGAGTTTCTCTTTCTAATGAAATAAAAATTAATACAATATCTTGGTCTACCATAACTATTTTATAAACTGTGTGGGATCTAAAAATATAGAGCTGGACTCAACCAGTGTGGGTTATAGACCACCTTTTATCTGTTTTAAAACTATAATTCCCATTAATTAGGTTCTCACAATCATTATGTTTTACTTGAACTAACTATGTCCTAACCATGTGCTAAGAACTCTAATCCCAATATTCCATATTTTCTATATCCCAAGCATTAGGGATGATCCCAAGACCATCCATACTCCTAAAATCATCATATAAACAATATTAAAATGAGTTTAACCAAAATTAAATTAAGAACAGCCCTATATAAATGTCAGGATATTGCATTTTCTGATGCATGTAATGTTCTTCATTGAATTAATAATTATTTTCATAAGGATGTATGAAGGGAAATCATAAGTATCCTTTATGATTTTTACATGGATGTAATCATAAGGAACCCATCATATGTAATTTTTTTTAGTTTTATAATGAATTCAATATCTAAAATTTCTTTTAAAAATATTATGAAGAATAAATCTATTTAGATGATTCTGAAACTATGCTTCAGTGGATTAAAGAATATAAATGGGTTCGTGATTCAACCCCTGTGATTTAAACCATAATCTCATGTATGTGGGAAATATGATCAATGTAGGAATATGCAATAAGATTTTAAATTTATTTATATTGAAAAATTTTCAGAAAAAATATTTCTAAAAATAAAATGGGGTGGCATTTTTCTAAAATTCATAATTAACATGATAATAAATTTTTTGCGATACACGATTATTATTATAAATTGGTATACCCTGAGAAGATGTGTTATGTCATGAAACAAAACCGAGGGATAATCCAACCAAAATTTTTCAAGGAAATTAAGAGGAAAATCATTATTTAAAATTTGTTAAATTCATAAACTCGTTTATTTATAAATTATTTTAAACAGTGATTTAATTTTATGAAATAATTAGGAAATTTATTTATCATCTAAAATGGAAGATTGTTATTACTGAAACATTACTTGAGAGAAACCATTAAATTATAAAGGAATATTATTAGGTCAGGGTAGCACACACATAAAAATTGTTGATTGAGGATACACATGTAATATTTTTTTGTAATGTTTTTTGAAAAAAAATCACTGATTGAATGAGTTGTAAATAATTTATTTATTTTAATTTATTAAGAAATAGTGATATATTTTTGATAAAAGGAAATTGAATGGAAAAGAGATTATTTTTTGATTATTTTTTGACAATTAAGAGAATAAAAATAATTGATTCTTGGCCTTGTGATCAACAGAGAGAAGAAAAAAGAACATGAGTGATCAATGACTTGAGAATGGTAAAAAATCATAAAATAATTCTACATGAATTAATAAATAGAATAATATTATCATATAATTATTTGTATAAAATTAAAAAATCATTTAAAAATATTAATGATCATGAAGAAGTGATTATAATTTTATCTCACTATCTTGAAGGCTCGAGAGGAAGACCATATCTGGTCTATAAAGACACCAATATTCTCTTATAATCTTAGTAACCCTAGTTTGAAGAACATTCATAATAGTAGGAGTCAGTTTTGTTTCTAGTGGGATGTTTTGTATGTGTTTCAAAACACCATAGGTAGAGAATTATACCTCCAAAACCAATTTTAAATTAACATATGATTATAGTGTAAATTATATGAATTATATTCTTGGTCATAATAAGAATTAGGTACCAACATTATGACAGAACCAAGAAAAATCTATTTGACCTAATATTACATTCCTTTTTATTGTATTAGATATATGTTTGAGAAAAATATTTGAGTGGATGAAATTATAAAATATTTTGGAGTTGAATTTCACTTTAAATAAATTATAAAATAATCCACCACTGATTCAACACCCCATTCTTAGTGGTTCACCCATTCATAGGGAATATCATGTGGTATGAAAGCTTACTCAGTATCCTTCTATAAAATCATCATGTTTTGTAATGTAAATTATAAATTATATAAAAAGTATGGGTGTTTCTAACTTTGATGAAAAGAACTATCATGGCTTGGATAATATGATTTTTATGTCCCAACCTGGATCACTTTATAAATAGTAGTTTAACTAGTTTATGAAAGGGCCTCAAGAACACCTCCTCATAAATTAGATTCATCCAACTTGCAATGAATTCCTAGGTTGTTTCCATTCAGAGAATATTCCATTGTAACAGAGTAAGACAAATAATTGAAATAACAAAAAATTATCCATAAAAGTGATGAATTAGTGTGTTAGAAGAAATAAATATAAATAACACTATGATAACAAATGAAATGTAGTAAAGTCCCAAATAGCCATGTCATACATACAATAAAAATCTCCCACTAGGTTGATCTCATAAACATGAATAAAACAAACATAAAAAATTATCTTCTTATAATTATGATCCAACCCATATACACAGTCTCTAAGACATTATCTTCTTATAATTCTCACTAGGTCACCCCCATTGGTGTAAATATCACCTTCTTCCATAAGTTCATTATCCTGAAATATACTAAGCCTATCCAAGACACAACTCATATATAAAATTCAATCCATATATGATATTTGGATTCATGATCCTGATAAACATGACATTTTTTTAAGAGATCATAGAGTTTCATGTCACACCACTCTAACCACGTATAATAAAATTGATCATTGGGTCTCTAATCCCAATTGAATATACCTTTCTAAGAAGAAACTATAAATGTCTATAAGTAAGCTACGTAAACATAGAGGATACATATCATATCACTTGGATAATTGGTACTATCCTTAAATAAATACAAGGAAGGATTCTATGTATCAAATTGACATCATGTAAATGATGCAATGAGTTGGATTTCATATTATTCAAGACATGTGTAATCTAGTTAGATGTATGTGTTCAATGTCCTGGTATATAAGAAGTCACGACATTGGATCATGGATAATCCATATGTAAGGGTGAACCTTAGGTGGTATGTAATGAATACTCTCCATATCCAATATAATAACTCAACATATTTCAATAATTATCTGATCAACCCATTCCCAAAAAAGTGTTGGAAATATACTAACGGTGCTTCCACCCAATCCTAGAGTTTATACAGTTCCTCATACTGAAGAGATCATAATAAATAATTAGGGAGTAAATACTTAATATCCTAGGACATGAAAATATTTTTCCTTTATTTTTTCTATCATTCTTATATACAACACCATGATAAGCTTACTCTACCCACAACACTATTATATTTGCTATACACGCAAAACTATGTTTTATCAACTTTTAATAAAGTACCTATTTTTAAAAAAAATTGGTAATTAAAAAAAGTTTACCTTCCAAAAAAAATTATATTTTGATTTGTAATTTCAAAATTAGATCAGGGTTAATTTTGGTTTTTTTAGGAGAAGTTTTATTTTCAGATGAATAGTAAAAATAATGTGTTTTAATGAAAAATGTTATTTTAATTTAAAAAACTATTTGTTTAAAATAATATAATTTATTTTATTAAATTCACAATATATCAATTATAAATATAGAAATATAATTTAGGTCATTGGAATCATTTTTATCTTGAAATTAGATATAAACACTTATTGATCTTTGGAATGCTTTTACTTTAAAAACTCGCTTTCTCACCACATGTGTGGGATTGGTGTTAATCTTAATTTTCAATCATATGTGATCTGAATTTTTTAAAACATATATACAATGTTTAAAATATAAAAATATTTTTTTCTAATAATATGAACTTAATTTTTTACGAAAAAATATTACTGAAAGTGATTAAAATTAATTACGGTGATTAAGATAAAATTAAGCTTAATAAGGGACTAAACCATAATCTTAAGGACCAAAATAACCTATAAACATTTTCAAAATCCATTGGATGCCAATAATTTGACCATATAACCTCTTGGTTCTCATTGTATTTTTTATTGGTATATTAATAAATGGAAGTCCAATATATAAAAGGATATGTAAGGAAAAAGGAAAAAAGGAACATTACTTACGTTTAACATTTATAAAACATTGGGATATCTAAAAAAACATAATATTTAATTATATACATATAATTTTGATAGATAAATGATTTATTTTTATCATAATAATTTTTTAATAATTTTTAGAGATGATTTAGTGACTTAAAATTCTTAAGAAATGCCAACATGTTGATTATTTAGTTAATAATTATCCAAAATAAATGATAATATAAATATTGAAAGTAAGAAATATTGATAGAATAATTGAAATTAATTATTTTTTAGATGAATATATCATTTTAAACATCTGTTAAATGAATATATTTTAAATCCAATATTGGTTTGTTATTTTAATATTATAATTAAAAAATAATATCGAAATTTACATTATTGTTATTTTAAAATAAATTTTGTTATTTAAAATTAATGAAAATCCTATATTCAAAAAATTGATTTTTAAGTGTTAATAAATATTTAATAAGGTCCATTAATGAAAAAATTAATCTTTTATATTTAACATATTTACCAATATATAGTAAAATCATTGTAAACACAATAAGGTTTTTATTATTGTTTTAGTGTGTCATATGCGGTTGTTTTAAAATTAATTTCAAAAATACATAAGATTTTTTATCATATAATTTATAAATAATATTCATAATTGAGTAGATCTATATTTTTTAATAAATAACATTTTCTTTTAGTCTTAATGGTTAAATTAATTATATTAGAAAACTAAATGCTTTCATAAAAAACAAAATGATAAAATTGGGGAATCTTAAAATTTGACGAACCAAATTAATAAAATGTACATATCTTTGTGTGATGGAGGTTTTAATATACCTATATTACCCTTTAATCCATTATTGTTTCATTTTTTAATTACTTTAGTTAAGGTATGCCTCCCATTAATGAATACCTTTTTGTATTTATAAGAGTGAGACTCCCCCTCCATTACAAAAAGGAAAGCATTATAACCCTTAATATAACATCTCACGACACATTGGATCAACCAAGATCATCCCAAATAGTCTCCAAAGAGAACCTATCCTATTTATATAAGAATAAATTTTATCAATATGAAATCCAATGAATTCTTTTGGTACAAATCAAAAAGAGTTACCCAATAAATATGTAACCTATTCGATAAGTCTCTCTAGATTCATTTATATTATCCACTGCCTAAAATGTAAATATTATATAATTATAAAATAAAAATAGAGTTGTAAATATACTAGGATTTTTTGGTTAATATATCTTCCCACACATACACACACCTCTATCTATTGGGTAATGAACATATCGTTTCTGTGTACGGTGAACTACTGTCTCATGAAATGATGATTGTTAATTTTTTCTTTACAACCTCTAGTGGTGGACATTATGATGGAAACTAGGTTTATATATTTTATCTGTTATATTTATAATTTATTTATACTTATGTATTTTTAATTTATAAAATACCTTTATTCTTTCCAACATGTGTAAATACAATAATTTCATTTGAGGAAGTGTGGACTACCACCCCTAAAAGCGATGTGACTAATTCATTCCTTATATGGAACATATAAAAGATTGTATTAATAATACTATTTAACATATGTAACATATATATTATACAGGGATTACAATATACATATTTATAATTTAGTTTTCATTCATTTAATACAATAAATAAATGAAATTAGTGTTCATGCATACGTACGGCCTACCATCTCCATGAACGGTGAACTTCATTTCTAATATCAAAATATTATGGAATACTATAAATTAATATATAATTAATATATATAATAATTAGTTAATGTTTTACATTATTAATAGTATGAAATCATGATTTAATTAATATGAACAGCAAATCGTAGGTCAAAAACCTACTCGAGAAAACTAGGCAATTAACCCCTGAATTAGTGACATTAATGAAATCTTGTTAACAAACGACCAATGAGATATTATGTAGAATTAATATATGATATTATAAACATGTATATGGTTATATTATGTGTTATAGAAATATTTTAAACATATATAAACGAGGATATGTACCCCCCCCCCCCAAAAATGAAGGTTAAGGTAAGGGATTTTATCTCAAATTACTCTCAATTGAAAATTATTTTTGTTATGAACCAATTTACATTTATTTAGTATATATAATTCACTTTTACATGTTAAATCATGAATCTAATTAATATCGTGATATTATATTATTCATTTAATTCATATTAAATTGTTAATTAAATGTTTCAATGTTTTATGAGAAACATTGAAATGTTTAAATATTATTTTCCTCAGGAATGTTTTAATGTCCAAACCCTTGTCACTAGTTTTCCTCCATTGAAGTATTATTGATTAATCCATATTATTTATTCAATATTGATATTTGATAAGAACCCTTATTTATATTACATATGAGAAATTATTTGGACATTCAATTCATGTGTTGGGGATCATTAAAGGTAATACCTCGGGTTGGGGACCAGTTAATAAAATCCTATTGATGCATATGTAGTCTCATGAGTAGAAATAGTTGGCCAAAATATATGGGTTTTTACTTAAGAGTTAAATTTTCTTGTAAAAGGTTATGATGCAATTGAGTCCATGTACCTAGGAATCATGGTGTTCAATAATTACTAATTCCCTTCAATTTTTAGTTGTTATTCATTTATGAGAATTTCTATTGACATATATATGGATAAATTTCAGTTCATTTCATTGGTTAAATGAAATTTGGTTTAGTTTATTACATTGACATAATGACCTTTCCTTAATTATTTACATGAATAGAATGAGATATTATTTATTTACCCTTACATGTAAATTTATTTTCATTTATTTATTATTAATTCCTCTTAACATACCCTTATGTATAATTTGATCTCACGCTTATTTAGTTTCATTTCTCCCAGTAATGAAGAAGAAATATTTGAATAATATTTCAAGGATGTAGTTTATTTTATATATTTACCTATCTTGTTTGTCATATTTATTTCCCAATATATTATTTGTATCATGTAGGTAATATGACATGCCAATACCTCTAAATTGAAAAGTCCTTCGATATTGGTTTACTTGTAATCATAAAAATATAATAATATAATGCATCACCTCTGGGATTCTATGGCTGGGGCATTACACAATCAATATCTAGTTCCAATGGGAAATGACCCACCTAAAAAATAGGGAATCACCTAGATCCATGAGATATATTCATTAAATTAGGGACCCTATACAATAAGGGTTTTGATATGTAGTCATCAAATTACATCTATAACCCCTATGGAGATAGGAATCTAAGATAAAAGACAAGACTTCTAGTAATTGTAACATTCAAACAACTAAATATTATAATTCATATAAAAATAAGTATCTTTCATCATGGCCATCACAAAATCACATCATATCAATCTTCATAGGCTATGTACCAGGAATAATGTATAGAAATCAAATCCACATCAATAGTAACTGGGTGAAATAATAAGTAAATGATAGAGGTTGGTGGAATTCCTAAACTCATTAGTGTTTCCATAACCCCTTGGACTCACATGCTCATTACAGGTTTAAGGTGGAACATGGTATTATCTCAGGCCAAGCCCATTGTGCACTGAATCATGGTTGGTTAACTGTCCGAACACCCACTAGGGTCCCTTAGGATAAAACATAGGATTAACATGTAAAACCCCAAGCTTCTACGCTATGCTTCTCTTTGAATAATATAGTAGTGTGTGTTGTACGCAACTTCGAGTTCTAACACACACCACAACCAATCAAATTAGCCATTATGAATAGTAATGCCCACTTTTTAAAATTTTATAAATTATATCTTTCAAAATGGAATTCATTATTGGATTTGGAATATCGAAATTAGCCTAGGATGAAATTTTGGTTTTTTTCTGAAAACTTTCAATTTTTGATGAATAGTGAAAAAACACTGAGTTATAGTTTAAAACAGAATTTTTATTTAAATAATTATTTAATTTATTTAAATTTAATTAAGGTCAAAATAGATACATAAAATCTATATAAACTCAATGTAATTCATTGGAGTTATTTTAGAATATTTTAAAATATATAAAAAAATTTGTTGAACTTTTCACCGTCTTTTAGCCACCTGCTAGGAGAATTTGGAAATTCACGTAAAAAATAATTTTACGAATTCTGAGTGGATTTTAAAAAATCTGAAAGTCATGGTTAATATCAAGGAGTAAAATGTGGTTAAATAAGATAAATATATTTTTTGGGTGAATAGTAATGTTTTACTTTTATTTACCACTGTTAAAAATAAATAGGGTAATTAAGTGTATAATTGATATTAATATTACCATAACACATGTACAAATACTATTAGAAAAGTGTATCTCGACCAAAAACAACCTTAGTAATAAAATATTATCATTTAGGTCTACTTGGATTAGATCAGGACATTTATTATTATTTAATTCAAAGAAGAGTTAAAATCAAAGTTTAATAAATAAAACATTTGTAAAATAATGTTATACATAAGATAAATTAGATTATAAAATTTCATTAGAAAGATAAAATGATTTCCTACATAATGGTATTTTATTTATAATTTTTAGTCACTAAATAATTTAATTTATTTATGACACAATGGTGATGCAGTGATTACCTAATTAATGAAATATTAAAATAATTGATATTATAAATATCAAAATTAATTTAATTTGAGACTTTTTTAAATTATACTAATTTTATAGTTTAATATGACATATTAGGATTGTTTATATAAATTTTATTTGAAGTAATAATGCTTTTACAAAATTATAAAAAACAAAATACCCAATAGTGTCAAAATTGTCAAAAAAGTGTTTTTGAAACAAATGTTATATTATTAATTGATATTCTATTCGTAAAAATCTATGGTTTGGCCAAAGGACTTATATCATGATAGGTGTATCATTTATGGAACACATTGGGGTCTCTAGGATGTATATAGTATGTTTATATACTATATAATATAAAAATACAAAGAGACTTGGTAAATGTCAAACTAATTAACTAAGAGTTAAAACTAAAAGATATGGTTAATAAAGTGACCCAAACCTGTCTAAAACCTATCAGTTGAGTTATTTCCGACCGATACCAACCTTATCCTCTAAATAAATTATTTTTTATCAAATAGAAATCGAATATGAATTTATTATAAAATAATATTTCAAGATTTTCCTAAGGTGACCCTCACCTCTCTTATAAAAGGGCTCTCCCCCTTCTCACTAATTCATAGATTCAAATCATTCTGAATAAGTGGTAATGATTTCACCCCCCCTCTTTCAAGTTCCTTTCTTCTTCAACTTCTTCTTTCCTTGTTATTTCCATTATAAAATAACAACTCTAATATATTCTTTATACTTTTTTGTTATTTTAAATATGGAACAACCAAATTCATTATTCTATCCATCCCTTGAATGACATGTCACCATACGTGCGTACCTATGGCCTATCGTCTCCACGTCATGGTGTAATTGTTATTCAATATATAATTATTTAGATGGGTATAATAATGATGAATAATTCTATAAATAAAAAATATAACATGATAATGATTCTATATATATGATATAAAATTCAGTTATATATTATTTTAATATCAAAAGAATGATATTTTTTCTCGGGTGTACGTACGGACTACGATCTCCACGAACGCGATGAGATTAATTACCCATAATATCAAATCAAGTCTAATTATCATTTGATGATTAAAAATAATTTTTAAGGACTTGATATAATTCTGGATATGAATAATATACAACCTATCCATAAAAAACATGGCTTATTTAAGAAAACATATAAAAAGAAAATGAGTAAGTTAAAACCCGAAACGACGATAATACAAAGATATTATTAACAAAGCAGCGTTAAAAGATCATATATGATTTCATATTAATTAATATGATTCTTGTATATCTTAATATCAATTATTTCTAAATTATAGAGGATGTTAAACCACACTCAACCAAGGAAAATTACAAGGTAAGGGTTTATTTCATAATCTCTTCATTATCCGAGGTTGTTTATAGGTAATTATCTACTTGGACCTCTTTATCGTCCACATCCATGTTTCTTAAAAATGTTTTTCAGATCATTATTAATATTTTATAGACTGTGGTTTAAATTCATTTATACCCTTATTGACTTTTTATATGATTTTTATAAAGGAATCTTTCTATCATTTTCCAAACAAGTTCCTTTTTAAACTTTTTGACAGAATTAAGGTAAGAATGTATCTTTAACTTATACGGAGGGTGCGGCTATTTTCTGCCATTATAAAATTTTCTAAGATTCCCTTACAAGATTATTTGGATATTTTGAAAGAAAATGTTTTATTTTATAATTATGTATCTTTTAAATGATTTCTAAAAATAGTGATATTTCTATCATATAGTTTTGATTTCGTCTATGTCAACATCCTTTGATGGATTTTAAGCTTATTTGAAGTTTATTTATTATGATACAAAAATTCCATATTGTATTATAGGTTTTGTGATATGTTTGACTGTGGATGTGTTATTTTTATACCATTCATGTTTTATAGAGAATGTATTGAGATTTCGTATGCTAGTTTTAATATGAATGTTTATGTTATGTTTAAACATCTTCATATAAGGAATGAATTGGACTTAATAAGTGATGGGTGGAGTCCTCTATAGCTCCTCGATGCATTTGTAGGTATCCTGGGACAAACTAGTGTCTCAAAACAAGGCCTTAACAAAATCATATTTGTAGTCTTGGCAAGAGGCCTTGGATAAGTGGTTATGACAGTCTGGCATTATGCATTCCATCATTATAAAAGAGGTTATTGATATAACTTGATATTATTCGAATAGTAGAATATCCATGTAAATAAGTAAATGGAATTATTTCATTTTATTTCTACCATATTTTGCTGATGTTCATGTTTAAAAGTATTTTGTATTAGTTATACATTTCCTTAAATGTTTATGCTTATTTATGGATGTTTTCGCTATATTTTTATCCTTACTAAGCATCTGAGCTCACCCCTTTCAATGTTTTAATTTTCCCAGGTTGTGAATAATTAATTTATGAATGACCGATAGGGATAGTATGAAGGGATATAAAGACAATATGTTGTTGTAGTTTTTTTGAGTTTATGACGTAATGTAAGACTTATGAATATATCTAGTGTTTCCAAGAATACTAAACTAATTTGTCTTTCGTGACTTGATCTTTTGTGATCATGCCAATGTTATGTAATAATGCACTGACTTTGGGTAATGAGGTTTGGGGCATTACAGTTGGTATTAGAGGAAGTTTAGTACAAAATTTGGAAGCTATATTTAAAAAAACTCTGATTAGAACACATATCCCTAAGATAGACTTTGAGGATTAGTATAGAATAACTTCCTAGAATTTTGGTATTGTAGATATTTTGTGATTTTTCCAAGAAACAAATCCCTGTCTAGATATGATCAGGTAGATACGGCTCTGAAACAGATATACCTAGGGGTAAAACCTGAAAACACAGCTTTGAGCTAGACTCGAATGGGAACCGGTTCACGATAATGGGCCTTGCTGCACTTTTGGTTATGACACTCCCAGGGGATATGCTTAAGATAATTCTCATTTTCTTTACAAAAAATTATGAAGGGTTTATGATTATATACTTCCCCAAAGAAAACATTTTTATGATTATGTATTATATCCATAAATAGTTCAATTTATGTTAAGTGTTTTTCAATTTTGGATTTATGTATTTTGATTCACAAATTTTGTGTATGCCATTGTTTAGAAATGGTTCCTAGTAGAAGAAATGGAAACTGTATCAATGCACGTACTCTATGTAGGGATTTCCCTCCTACTCAAGATAATTATAGTGGAGCTGGTTATGCAACTGGTGCTGATCAGCTAATCACCATACTGGGACAACTCACTCAGGTTATGAAAAATATCCTTACCCGTATAGAGAACCCTAATCCACAGCGTGGAGGATCAATTTTAGACCGCTTCATGAGGAAAAAACCACCAAAATTCAATGGGAGTACAAATCCTCTAGTAGCTTATCAATGGATAAGTTCCCTAGAAAAAATATTTCAGGCTTTGGGGAGTAGTGAAAGGGAAACAGTTATCAATGCAGTTTATCACCTCACTGGAGATGCGGATCAATGGTGGTCATTGCTTCAAAACACAAAGGAATATGATTAAGTATCAAATATAGAATGGAGGGAGTTAAACTAGATTTTCTTAGTAAAATAATTTCCTCCTGACCATCAAGAAAATATGGAAAGGCAATTTCTGAGTCTGAGGCAAAAGTAGGATGAGAATGTCACAAAGTATGAGGCTAACATTACAAGGTCCGAAAGGTATGCTAGCGATTATATACGTAAACCAATAATTAGGATTGATCATTTATTTGATGGGTTAAAACCATTTCTTCATCGAGAATTAGACTCACAATCCTTCTCGTCTTACGAAGATATTATCTCATGTGCTATCAAGACAGAAAAATAATTCTCTTAGTTTTATGACTTTAAAGTAAAGAAAAAGAAGAAGAGATCTTTTGATCACTCTAGGAATGGAAATAAGGGGAATAAGGGAAATGGTGAATATCCATCCTATTGTAAATGTGGGAAGAAACACCCTGTTACTTTCTTGAAGGGAATGGGAGTCTGTTACAAGTGTGGTGAAAAAGGCCACCAAGCTCATGATTGCAAGGGGAAGAAAGAAGCTACCGATGTTCAATGCTACAATTGTAGGGAGATGGGACATTATAAAAATGAATGTCCTAAGAGTCAGGGAAAATTATCTCAGAAAATGAAAAGGGATCAAGGCCAGGCTTATGATATCAATACTTCTGAGGTATAATCTCCTAAAGACGTGGTGGAAGGTAATTTAATGGTTTCCTTAAGTTTAGAAAATGCATTATTTGATTCTGGATCATCGCATTGTTTCATATATTCCTAGTTTTCTAAGAAAATTTTATATTTCCAATTATATTTAACAAGGGAGTTGTCAGTCAGAACTCTTAAGGGAAGTATCATTGCTACAAAGTTCTGTGTATCCGTTCCCATTAGGGTATATAAATGTTCTTTATCTGTTGATCTCACTATCATACCCATTACTGAATTTGATATAATCCTTGGTATGGATTGTCTTTCGGACCATGATGAAAAAATTTATTGTAAGAAGAAGGAGGTTACGATTTTTTATGATGATGATAAAGAACACATTATCTTTAGAGAAGAATCTTCACCACCTGACTCTTAGCTAGATCCACCCCCTGTAGCTTAAATAAATTCAATTATTGTGGAGGAAGATATTGAAATGACTATTGGTGGGGAAAGAATGTTCAAATAGAGGATGTACCAATGGTGAAAGTATATGTTGATGTGTTTCCAGAAGATTTACCTGGTCATCCTCTAGAATGAGAAATAGAGTTTTCCATTGATTTAATTCCTCGTTCAAGGCCCATATCGAAGACCCATTATAGAATGGCCAATGTGGAATTAGTTGAACTAAATAAACAACTTGAGGAATTGAGTAATAAGGGATTTATTCTCCCTAGTATTTCTCCATGGGGATCCCCTATTCTTTTTGTTAAAAAGAAAGATGGATCTATGAGGTTATGTATCAACTACTGGGAGATCAATGATATAACAATAAAGAACAAGTATCCCATACCTCGAATTGATGATTTATTTGACCAAATGCATGGATCTCAATACTTTTCAAAGATTTACCTTTTATCTGGATACCATCACTTGTGTGTGAAGAAGGAAGACATTTTGAAGACATCATTTTGAGCCAAGTACGGGCATTATGAGTTTACATCAATTCCTTTTGGATTGAATAATGCACCCTCCATATTCATGGGTCTAATAAACAATAATTTCAAGGAATACCACAATTATTTTGTAGCGGTATTTGTTGATGATATCTTGGTATAATCCAAAATCTATGAAGATCATGAAAATCACTTGCACGTTATCCTAAAGAATCTTAAAAGACATGAGTAATATGGGAAGTTTAGAAAGTGTGAATTCTAGATTCAGGAGATTTCTTTTCAGGGACATATTGTCTCAAAATATAGAATCTCTGTTGATCCTTCTTTGATAAGAGAAATCCAAGAATGGCCTACACTATTGATTATAACTGAGGTATGCAATTTTTTTGGTTTAACAGGTTATTATCAACGTTTCATCTAGAACTTTTCCCGATTGGATAACCCATTAATGAAGCTCACACGTAAAGGGGATAAATTTGTTTGTACAAAATAGTTTGAATAATGTCTTGAAGAACTGAAGAGAATATTAGTCAATGCTCCTATTTTGACTCTACCATAGGTAAATGATGGGTTTGTTATTTATAGTGATGCATCGAAGAAAGGACTTGGTTGTGTCCTTATGAAGAATGATAGAGTTATTTCATATGATTCACGATAGCTGAAAATTCATGAGAAAAACTATCCTACCCATGATCTTGATTTAGCTATTATAATCTTTTCTTTGATGATTTGGAGACACTACCTCTATGGTGAAAAATGTGAGATTTATACTGATCACAAGAGTTTGATGTATATTTTCTCACATAAAGAACTCAACATGAGGCAATGGAGATGGCTTGAACTACTCAAGGATTATGATTTTATGATACACTACCACCTGGGGAAGGAAAATAAGGTGACATATGCTTTGAGTAGAAAGGATTGTGGAGTTTTGAACAAGATGAGAGTTGAAAAGTATCCTATATACATGGATCTAGTAAAGATGGATATGTGAATCACCTTGGAAGGTGAAACCTCAATACTTTTTCAAATGACTTCTGAACCATCATTACTAGAAAAGATAATGATTTCTCAGACTGATGATGAAGAGTTTCAATAGAAGATTAAAGCTATGAATGATGGGATATTGAGTCACTTTGTGTATGAAGATGGAATTTTGAAATTTGGGAAGAGACTTTGTGTTCCCAGTATACCTAATCTAAAAAGAAAGTTCATGAATGATGCTCATAGTTCCAATTTCTCTATAAACCCTGGGATCTCAAAAATGTATAGGGATTTGAAGGAACATTTTTTGTGGGACAACATGAAGAGGGAGACTGCTGATTTTGTGTCAAGATATATGGTTTGTCAACCAGTTAAGGCTGGAAGGAAACAGCCTAGAGGAGTCATGAAACCTATTCCCATACCTGAGTGGAAATGGGATAATATCACAATGGACTTTGTCATTGGACTAATAAAGACTCCAAGAAAGAACGATGCAATATGGTTCATTGTTGATCGTCTTACCAAGTCAGCACATTTTCTTGCTATAATATAAGATCTACCATTAGAACGTCTAGCAAGAATATATATTAATGAAGTAGTGAGACTTCATGCAGTACGCCTATCTAATGTTTTGGATCATGATCCCCATTTTACTTCATGATTTTGGAAAAGTCTTTAAAAACCCTTGGATACTGAATTTCATTTGAGCACTGCCTACCACCCTCAAACAGATGGAAAATCAGAAAGGACTATTCAAACCTTAGAAGGCATGTTGAGATCTTGCTCACTTGACTTTCAGGGTATGTGGGATCAATATCTATCTCTGGTTGAGTTTTCCTATAACAATAGCTTCCATTCAAGTATTTATATGGCACCATATAAAGTGTTATACGGAAAGAGATGTCTCACACCAACCTGTTGGGATGAAATTGGTGAAAGAAAACTCATAGGTCCAGAACTGGTGGAGGAAACGATGGAAATGGTGAAGGTAATACAAAACCACATCAATGTTGCTTAATGTAGGCAGAAGAGCTATGCCAATAACCAAAGGAAGGATTTGGAATTTTAGGTTGGAGATCATGTTCTCTTGAAGGTATCTCCATGGAAGGTAGTTATCCATTTCAGCAAGAAGGGAAAATTGAGTCCTAGGTACATCAGACCTTTTGAAATTCTAGAACGAATTGAGGCTATAGCTTATAGTTTGGAAATGTTGTGGAGTCTCTCTAATGTTCACAATGTGTTCCACGTATCACTATTGAAAAAATACATTTCTAACCCAACGCATGTACTTACTTATGAGGAATTATAATTGGAACCCAATCTATCTTATTATGAAGAGCCTATCAAGATTCTTGATACAAGAGAACAAGTACTGAGAAACCAGACGACTCGTCTGGTAAAAGTTCTATGGAGAAAACATAATATGGAAGAGGCAATGTGCGATCCCGATGAACATATGATAAAGAACCACCCAAGTCATTTCATGCGGTAGTATTCTTGAAATTTATAGGACAAAATTATTTGAAGGAGGGGAGAATGTAACACACCAAGCTTCTACGGTATTCTTCTCTTTGAATAATACAGTAGCGTGTGTTGTATAAAACTTCAAGTTCTAACACACAGCACAACCAATAAAACTAGTCATTATGAATAGTAATACCCACTTTTTGAAAATTAATAAATTTTATCTTTCAAAATGCTCTTTCTTTTTGGATTCAAAATATCGAAATTAGATTAGGGTGAAATTTTTGTATTTTTTCTGAAAACTTTCAATTTTTGATGAATAATGAAAAAACACTAAGTTATAGTTTAAAACTGAATTTTTATTTATATAATTATTGTCAAAATAGATACATAATATGTATATAAACTCAATGTAATTCATTGGAGTTATTTTAGAAAATTTTAGATATATAAATAAATTTATTGAACATTTCACCGTCTTTTACCCACCTCATAGGAGAATATGGAAATTCCCATAAAACATAATTTTACTGCTTCTTTGATTGGAATTTTGAAAATCCAAGAGACACAGTGAATATCAAGGAGTAAAATTTTGTTCAATAACAAAAAAATAATTTTTGGTGAATAGTAACTTTTTACTTTTATTTACCACGGTTAAAAGTAAATAGGGAAATTAATGGTAAAATGATATTAATATTACCCTAACACATGTCCTAATTCTATTGGACAAGTTAATCTCGACCAAAAACAACCTTAGGAAGATAATATTATCATTTTGGCCTACTTGGATTAGATTAGGAAACTTATTATTATTTAATTCAAAGAAGAGTTAAAAGAGTTAAAATCAATGTTTCAAAATAAAACATTTTTAATAGAGGGTTATAAATAAAATAAATTAGATTATAAATATTCATTAGAAAGTGAAAATAATTTCATACATAATTTTATTTTATTTATAATTTTTAGACACAAAATATTTTAATTTATTTATGACACAATGGTGATGCAGTAATTATCTAATTAATGAAATATTAAAATAATTGATATTATAAATATCAAAATTAGACTAATTTGAGAATTTTAATGAATTACAGTAATTTTATAGGTTAATAAGACATATTAGTATTGGTTATATAAATTTTATTCGACGTAATAATGCTGTTATGAAATTATCAAAAACAAAATAACCAATTGTGTCAAAATTGGCATAAACGAGTTTTTAAAACAAATATTATATTATTAATTGATATTCTATTACTAAAAATATATGGATCCACCAAAGGACTTATATCAGGATAGGTGTATCATTAATGGAACACTTGGGGGTCTCTTGGATGTATATAGTAAGTTTATTAATTATATAATATAATAATACAAAGAGACATGGTAAATGTCAAACTAATTAACTAAGAGTTAAAACTAAAAGATAAGGTAAATAAAGTGACCCAAACCAATCTAAAACATATTGGTTGTGTTGTTTTAGACCTATACCCACCTTATCCTTTAAATAAATTAGTTTATAGCCATTAGAAACCTAATATGAATTTATTATAAAATAATATTTCTAGATTTTCCTATGGTGCCCCTCACCCCTCTTATAAATGGGCACTCCCGCTTCTAACTAATTTATACATTCATAACATTTTGGTTTGGATAACCCCTAACAACATATTCTCCAAACTTACATTACTACAACCTAGAGTCCTTAGTTTGATCATAAAGCCAACCAAAGAGCCCTTTTGATCAAATAAAAAGGAAGTACCCGAAGAAGAGGTAATGATTTCACCACCCTCTTTCAAGTTCCTTTCTTCTTAAACTTCTTCATTCCATGTTATTTCCAATCAAAAATAATAACTATAGTATAGTATATATACAATGATGTTATTATAAATATGGAACAACCAAATTCATTATTCTATCCATCCCATTAATGACATTTCACCATACGTGCGTACAAACGGACTACCGTCTCCACGTCGTGGTGTAATTGTAATTCAATATATTTTTATTTATATGGGTATAATAATGATGTATAATTCATTTAAAAAATAAATATAACATGATAATTATTCTGTATATATGATATACCATCCAATTATATATTATCTTAATATCAAAATAAGGATATTGTCTCTCGTGCATACGTACAGACTACTGTCTCCAAGAACGCGATGAGATTCATTCCCCATCATATCCATTCAAGTATAATTATCATTTGATGATTAAATATAATATCCAAGGTATTGATATCATTTTGGACATGAATAATATAAAACCTATCCATAACAAACACGGCTTATGTAAGAAAACATATAAAAGAAACCGAGTAAGTTAACACCCGAAATGACGATAATACAAAGATATTATTAACAATGAATTGTTAAAACATCATATATGATATCATATTAATGAATATGATTATTTTATAACATAATAACACTTATTTCACCATAATACAGGTGTTTAACCTACCTGTAACTATGTAAAAGTACAGGGCAAGGGTTTATTTTACAATCTCTTTAGTATTTGAGGTTGTTTATACGTAAATATCTACTGGGACCTCTTTATCATCCACGTCCATGTTTCATAAAAAGATAGTTCAAATCATTCTTACTATTTCATAGACTATGGGATAAAGTCATTTTTACCCTAATTTTCTTTTAATAATATATTTATAAAAGAATATTTCTGTCGTTTTCCAAACAAGGTTCTTTTTACCCTTTTTGACAGAATTAATTTAAGAATGTTTTTTAACTTATACGGAAGGTACGACTATTTTCCACCATTATAAAATATTCAAAGCATCCATTACAATCTTATAAGGATATTTTCAAAGACAATATTTTATTTTATAATTATGTGACTTTTAAATGATTTTAAAAAAAGATATTTTCTCAAATAGTTTTTATTTAATCTATGTCAACATCCTTTGATGGATTTTAAGCTTATTTGAAGTTTATTTATTATGATACAAAACGTCTATATTGTATTGTAGGTTTTGTGATATGTTTGACTGTGGATGTATTATTTTTATACCATTCATGGCTTATGGAGAAAGTATTGACATTTCATGTGCTAGTTTTAATACGAATGATTATGTTATTTTTAAACCTGTTTATATGAGGAATGCATTAGACTTAATAAGTGATGGGTGGATCCCGCTATAGCTCCTCGATGCATCGGTGGGTATCATGAAACAATATAGTGTATTTTCACAAGGACTTGATAGAATATTATTTGTAGTCTTGGCACCAGGCCTCGGCTATGGGGTTATGATAGTCTGGAATTATGCATTCCATCATTATAAAAGTGGTTATTGATATTGTATACAATTATTCGACTAGTAGAATATCCATGTGAATAAGTAAATTTAATTATTTCATTTTATTTCTTCCATATTATGCTGAAGTTCAAGTTTAAAAGGCTTTTGTTTTAGTTATACATTGCCTTAAATGTTTATGATTATTTATGAAAGTTTCCGCTATATTGTTATCCTTACTTAGCATCTGAGCTCACCCCTTTTAATGTTTTATTTTTCCCAGGATCTGAAGAAGTCATTTATGAATGGCCTGTAGGGATATTATGAATGGATATGAAGACAAGATTTTGTTTTATTTTTTTGAGTACATGATATAATGTAAGACTTATGAATATATCTACTGTTTCCACGACTACTAAAATAATTAGTCTTTCGAGACTTGATCTTTTGTAATCATGCTATTGTTATGTAATAAGGCACTGACTCTAGGTAACTAGGGTTGGGGCATTATAGGACATCACTTTTTGGATCCTCATGGTCTATACATAAGTATAGATATACCTATTGGGGTACTCTAAGTCTACATAAAAGAAGATACATCCCTCTATGGGTCATCAAAAAGAATAATAATGTAAAGGAATCACCTTGTAGATCTTTTAGTGTGGTTTATAGTGAATCCAAAGCATATGGGATCCTTTTGGTCAGATAATAAGTAAATACATCCCACATGGTACCCTTGGCTATAGACTAGGCATTCAAGCCATTCCATTCACTCACAAAAAAAATTCCTTCCAACAAAGTCAACACATAAATGGACTTTTGGCCTTAAGGGGAAAACGAATTAAAAATTATTCTATGGAGATGTCTCATTTACTCTATTAGTTTGTGATTTCACCCAAGGATAGAATGAACAACAAACCTATCTATTTAAATAGGTCTCAAAACATCCCCATAAACTAGTGATTATCCTACATTATACCAAACAAGTAAATAAGTTGTATAATTACATATCCTCCAACCATTACCTTGACCCTCATTTGAGTCACATCTCATTCTTCACATCCATGACCTCCAATTCCATTTAATAGAGGTAAAACCTCTCTATTAATTCTCTCTCACACAAATTCCTTTTATAAGTCCTCAAATCAACCCAATGGTTCCACCATCATGAAATATATATAAAAATTTGTAGAATGGACTAATATTATATCCAATTATAAATCCTAGCATAAAATCAGTAAATCCCCGAAAAAGGGAAATAAAGGGGAAGTACACAACATGTACTCATTGTATAAGGTGTGTACCAAAAGTTTATAGTGTGTAATGAAAATACATAGTGCGTAAAGACAAACCAAATTACTATATATGTACATCTATAGGGAATGAAACAAATGGGGTTTTGGAATTTACAACTACTTTTTTAGGTCATACATGGGGTCTGGTAGTGTACAACTACATGGTCAAGACACACCTAGGGTCCAACCGGGTACCACAACACATCCATGTACCCCTTATATTGTATCCCTACACATGTATTAGGCCACATGGACATATATAACTACATGGTGTGTAATTCCAAAATGCAATCTTCCCTAAATAAGAAGAACATATGAGATGTGTTCATAGTCCCAAACATCGTGTGATCAATATTTCTGAATGGGAATGCTCTATGAACAAATGAAAATCCCAGTTTAAGATGACATAAACCCCACGGGGGACTATAAAAATTATAATATGGCCTTAATATTCAATATTGGTAACTCTATGGGGATT
Source organism: Viscum album (assembly GCA_963277665.1). Lineage (NCBI taxonomy): Eukaryota > Viridiplantae > Streptophyta > Magnoliopsida > Santalales > Viscaceae > Viscum > Viscum album. The sequence continues at coordinate 1,410,374,848 of OY728133.1, read as the reverse complement.
TATGGAAAAATATTAAAAAACTTCTTCCTTTGGAATAAATCAACTGAATCCTCACCAATTTCTACATTCCATAGCTACTACACGATGATTCATCTCATCTTGAGCAATGTGGTGACACCTCTCTTATTATTTTAATATATATATATATCTTTATATCTTCCTCTCTGACTTCTATAATAGGTGTTTAAAAGAGATTCCAAAAGGGTGCATGTGCGTGAAGCTAATGAATGGGAATAAAGAAAAAGGTAAAATAAGCGGAACAAAAAGAAAAGAAAACGTGGCTTGGATCCAACCCAAGAGGACTATGTGTTTTTATTCCTCAACAAGGATATCCCCCCATTTCAGACTCAATTGTGACGAAAAATTTCAATATGATTCTACAATGTAATGATATCATCAAGCGATATTGTATAAATAAATTAATAATTAATAAATTAATTATTAATTATTCCATGAAAATTTTAATAGATTAGAATTCTACAAAACACATATTTTAGGGTCAAAAATATATTCTAAGATTAATGGTGTGGTAAAAAAATTATCCATGGTCATCTTATTAGTGAAAAAGTTCCATTTTACCCCTCATTAGTGTCTAAAATAAAAATTTCAAATTTCAGATCAATTTTACTATATGGGAAAACAAGGGTCTTTATAACCTAACCCCATAACCCTTATAATCCATAAGAATTATGGGTGGTCAATCAACATCCATGTTCTCATCCCTAGAATCAATACAACTACTCCATCTTGAAAATAAAAAAATAGTCTCACAACTCTCTGAACACAATAGATATTCAACTCAAATCAATATGGTAATACCAATGATATGATTATCCTTATCACCAACTCATAACTGAACTCCCATGCTCATATTATAACTCTCCATCCATCACCAAGAATAATTATGGGCATGTACAAACCCGCTCATTCCTTATCGCCAATTCAAAACATCACAGAAAATTCATTTTGAGAATAGTTTCCTCAGAAAATAAAAACATAAACTTATAATAAGGGTCGCCTCCCTCAATTTTCCATGGGTTTAATCCCAACCATCTCAATTACCTTATTATTATCCTTGTTTACTATATCAATAGTTTATAAAACAAAATGTTTTTCTCTTCTAGTTATCAATACTATTTGTCTTTTTGATACCTGACTTGAATTGAGCATGATCATCTAGGAAACTACACTTGATCCGTTAATTATGTATTATCTGCCATGTAAATTCATCTATAATTTTATTAAAAATCAATATCACCATTCCTATAAAATTTATTTCAAACCATTATTCCACAACTGACACATGGTAACTCCCTAATTTATTATTTAAATGGTTAAAATGCATAAGTTTCATGAATCATTCCTATTTCACCAAGAAAAATAAATGTACTATATCGTTCCACCTAGTCACCACCACTCGACCAACTGTACTATGAGCTACATATTACCAAAGACACGATAAACCTACTACACAACACATCATCCTTAATAAACTAGGATCTCCCTTGGAACTCCTCTTCAAAAATAGTATCCTCACCTAGGACATTATTTATTCCACCAATGGATGTCTCACGATGTCATTTCTGCACCATAGTAGTGAAAACTCAATCTAAAACATGTTAACCTCATACACAAACAAAGATTCCATCCAGAATCATTCTAGTAATGATTTTCCTCCTTCACTCTAACTATAATGGTAAAATCACACACATTGGTAAATAGAGAAAGAACCTGAATAGTCATTCCAATCAAATCCAGTATCGATAACCAAACACCATAGGTGATTTCCTAGAAACCAAAGACACTATTATTTATATATTGCAATAACTAAGCACCCCCCATGCATATTCATCTATACATACAAAAAACCATTATTACTATATAAAAAGGCATTTTTAAACCTAGGATAACCTCTTTCTTAGGTTTCCCTTGATCAAAACCGAACACTTAATCAATAGGGTTTTATTTGATACTAAGGGACTCTAGGTTTTAAACTTATAACTACATATCAAGTCTCAATATTGGTCACTTGGGCCTGCCACCTATCCTATAAGTCAAACCTCTCACTAATGTTACATCTCATGTGGAGTTACCCACACTCTGATTTTAAAAATTACAAGACATCAGACACACCATTCAACTCTCTCTAAAGGGGGTAAGGATAACATGACCAATGATAGAAAAAACCTATCAACATGGGTTAAAATATATAGTTTTTCGATTCCATATTATATAGGAAAGAACCCAATATGTTTTAATTATAAAACCATTTAAATGCAACCCATTGGAAACCTATAAATCGAGGAGAAATATAATAGAATAACTAGTAAAGTATCAGGCTAGAAGGACATAATGTTCTATAAGAATCATTATAAAGTACTTATACAATGAGGTTCATGATTTCAATAGGAAAATATAATGAAATTATCATCAATTGGAATCCATATACACTAATAACCCATTGAGGTTTTAGTTTACTAAAAATGTCAAGGTAATGATTGACATCACATTTGATAGTCAAACTAGATAATCAAGAAATTGGTTGGTTAAATAAAATATCATAGAAAACTAGATTGGAAAAATCTTTTTAGGTTTTATAAATGTTTATTTAACCACAAATAAAAAGGCTACAACCTTATATGATTTTTAAGGGAATTAGTTGTTGTTGTTGAATGAGAATTTTCAATAGTACACGCATATTATCATCTCAAATGATCTGTGTTATACCATAGTAATATGGTTTTGTTAATTGTAATTCCATTCAAATATATGATTTTAAACACTATATAGGTTATTACTATAACATTGAATAAATTAACATAAGTTAAAAATCACCATGAGGGTTCCAAACCATGGGTACTACATGCCCCATCGACCAACTAGAGTCATTAAACCACTAATTAATGGGGGCAAAGTCATCATTATCACTATAAAACATATAAACAGAGATATATATGACCTTCCATTAGAAGAAAATATAAAAACAATTCAATTTATATGATTAAAATTCCTCAAAAACCCTATATAGGGAAATAATATTTATTTTCTTGTTAAAACTTCAACTAATTTTCCTTACCATAAATAGTAAAATTGCACACAAGAAGGCCAATAACGTGTGGGAACATTGTTCCAAATATGATGTATGAACAAAAATATCATTATTCAACCATACAACGGATAAAATTGATCAATATTCACTTAACAACAGGTTGGGAACACTAAATTCATAATAACTCATATGTTTCACACCACATGTGATTCCCTTGAAGAAAAAAACATAATCAACAGTAACCTCAAAAAAACCATATCCATGGAATCATTGATTTCTCATAGGAATAAGTATTCTCAATACACTGATATAATATCCATCAAAGGCTCTAACCCAATCCTGATAATCATGTCTATTATTTTGAAAATAGTAATACCATGGGAATGAAATCCATTGGAATAACTTTTTTAAATCCTAGACTGGTTCAATATATGAAAATTAGGTGAACCATTTTATGATAATAAATTAAGATCACATATTCGTACACTATAAGATATCAACTAGCAGTGAGTTCCAAGTGATTGTCCATGAGGATACCATTCCCTTATATTAGAGTAAGAAAAACATAACTAAACAACAAAAATACCTATAAACAGTCAATGAGAAAAATAAATAAATATAAATAAAGTTATAATACTAAATGAAATTTTGTAAATATCAGAAAAACCATATCATACATACAACATTGATCAACCACTGGGCTGAGAACATATATAGGAAAAAATAATAAAAAATTATATACTTCTAGAACATATGTAAACTATAAACATCATATCTAAGACACTATAGAGCTTCTCCAACATGATCATAAGAATTCACACTAGTAGATCCACTAGGTAATGAAACCTTGTTACTCAACCATATCCATCGTATTTCCATGATTAACCTGAAAGTACATATAATTATTTCATGAACACAGATGTTAACCTAAATGGGGTGAGAAATAAATCTCATTAGGCTAACCCCAATGGTGAGCCTATAACCTACTATCATAACTGAATTCTCATTAAATATGATCATACTACTCGAGACATAACTAGTATGGATAAAATAACCAATCCATAGTTGATCCTTGGATTCATGATCTGAAATCGACTTGACATTAAATGAATAGGCCACTAAAATGGATTTAATAACACTCAATTCATGTATAATAAATTTAGTAGTTGGTAAATAATCCTGATTGATCAGACTTTCTTCTTCAAGCATCATAAATGTCACTTAGAAAGCTAAATAACCACTAGAGAATACATATAATATCTATGTCATCACCCATACTACACTTTAATAAATAAAATGAAGGATTACAGGTATCAATTTGACATATTGTAAATAATCCATTAGGATAGATTTTATATAACTCAAGACATTTCTAATCTAGTTTGATATCAGGGTCATGGGTCCCAATCCATAGGAAACCCTAATATTAGAACTCAGATAATCCCTAATGGGGATGACTCTTAGGTGACTGAAATTCCCATTTTTTTCATATATGTCACTTTTTGGGTTAGTGAGAAATAAACAAGCAATGAGAACAATGGGCGGGTTGGCTTTGGAACCACACCCAAGTCCAGACCAGCCAAAAATAGAACCTAGACAAAAACAACAAAAAACAATTTAAGGAAATGTGAGAACCAGAATGACAACAAAAACCATTAGCAGGCTGGGAAAAGGACCTTGTCCAGGGCTAGATCCACCAAAAAAACACCTCAACATGCGGAACAAATAAGAGAGCACTTGGAAAGTTCAATCATGACCATGAACACCTGCACAATATAAAGAATCATGGAATCCATCAAACCCAATCAAATTTGGGTCATGCAAGATGGAAAATGATGCAAATTCAGAGTCAATCAATAAATTCCAGAATCATCAAAGGGATAAACTCCTCAACATCCATAGTAGATAAAAACCGATCCCAGGTTGAGTAGCCGGTGTCTGTGAAAGCCCCTGCGTGTGTCCCGCACCGCGGATACCCACATAATCCCTTCTCAATGATCATGCAAATCAAAAGAGCTGACCTGGAGTCAAAGTAGAAGACAAGCAACACAACATATACACAAATAGTATCCGGTGGATGAAGGGTGAATGATGACATCGGCCTCATGGTGGAGGGATCTAGGTGAGGTGTGTTTAGCGGTGGACAATGCTCTTGGGGCGCGCTCGATGGAAGCGACCTCACGGCGGCATGATCCATGAGGGAGGTTGTCATGATCAGTGCCACTCATGGAGGAGTCGCGGGTAGTGCCAGGGATGTTGCAGGGTCGTCGTTGGTGAAAGGAACCAAGAGGCGCCTATTGGGTTAGGAGCTAGATCAATCCCATCATAGGTTAAGCCAATAGTAGGCCGGATGAAGGTGGTGCAAACCCATGGAATCAGAACTCGAGGTCACTGTAGGGAGAGCTCTCGGGCCACGCTCGATGAATATTAGGTGAGATATAAGGAATAGTCTCTTGATCTGATATAATAATTCAAAATCATTCAATAAATGTATCAACAACCTATTCCCAACAAGTCTATTAAATGTTGTAATAGTGTTTCCACAAGTTACTAGGGAGTATCTTAGGCCTCGTATCAAGTAGATAATCATGTATTCTTAAGGATTAAATCAACATCATATGATGATGAAATATTATCCCACCTATAATTCTCTAGAATCACCTAGACCCTAATGAGATAGCCATTATAGGTAACACCCTATATAAGAGGTGTTTTTAGAGACAATCATGAACCTACCTCTATAAACTCTATGAAGTGTGGAATCCTAGTGAAAAATGGGACTTCTAGTAGTAGTAATATTTAAATAACTAAGGCTCAAAAACTAGATCTGATGTAGTATATCTATGTATCCCTATCATATCATCACATTGTATTATGCCCCATAGGTCGTGTACTAGGAAGATAATTTGGAAATATCTATTTCACGAATAGTAACTAGGTGAAATCATATACAAAAGAGTGGGGTATTTTTAACTCCAATACCCCTCACTACTTCCAAAACCCTATGGGATATCATTTTTACTATAGGTTCTATGTTACACCTTATATCATATATACCCTTTACAATAACACACTAGCTTAGGGACAATCAGCCACTAAGAAACCCACTACGGACCTCAAGGATAAAACATAAGAGAGGAATTCATTTTGGGATCCTTAGTGTCGACACATAAGTAGATGTACCACTTTGGAATTCTTTATGTCAACAAATAAGAAGATGAATCTCTCAGGGGATCCTAAACATGAGTAAGTGAGCATTAGAATCCCACATGGTATCCTCTATGATAGTTCATAAGTGGAGGTATACCACATGGGATCCTTCAGGTTAGATCATATGTAAAGGCATCCCACATGAGATCCTCATTTATATACTAGGCCCTAAGTCGAAGATAAACATGCCTTCTAGAAAACACATAAATAGATAAACATTGATCTGGCCCCATAAAATCTAGTAGGGTAAACATGACTAGTAAAAAACTAAACACATAAAATGCATATATTCCTTAAGAATAATGATACTTATAAATTGATATAGGGTTATAGATCATGGAACATCTAAGATTAAGTTTATACACCATGTTGGGATGGACACCGAATGTATACATTTACTTAAGTCACAACCTAATCCCACAAAAAAATGTTCTATCCTAGAAATATCAGACACAAATATAGATGATCCCATTCCATGTGAAACAAACATTCTTATAACCGTATTCTAGGTCTCATCCAACATCTCACTTTTGAGACATCTGAATACATTTAAGAGTTAAATATTCTCTCTATTAACTACCTCACTAAAAACCCTATTTAAATGTACTCAATTCACCAGAAGGTTTTCAACATCATGATATATCTGAAAAAAGATTAAAATGGACTACTGGTGTATAAGTCATTAACTCCAGGGTGTAAAATTACCCAAAACCATAAAATGGTAAAAAGGGGTAGTACACTGTGTATACTCAATATACATAATGTATACTACGAAACCCCTTCCTGGACATGTACTTTTACACAGATTTCAACATATTGGATTTGGATTTGTTCTAATTTATAGCCAAGGAATAAATTGGTTTTGGACATGTCTAACTAAATGACCAAGACACACTTGGGTTTTGGTCATGATATTTTACATGGCAATGTACCCCTTATGTTGGGTGTGATCCCATGTACTGGGCCAGATGATATTGTAAAACTTCATTGTGTGTACATAATGTAAATTGTTTTTACTTCCAAAACATTATCCCCTCAAAATATAAAGAATATAAGAGGTGTGTTCATGGACACTCACACATGTGATTGGGATTCCAAAATGAGAAACCTTTATGAATGTCCAAAAGAAACTATTTTCCCCAGATTAATCATAGATCTACCCATGGGGTTCTTATCAATAAAAATAGGGCCCTAATACTAAAAGTAATTAAATATTATAGGATTAATGGGGAAAACATAAAATAAAATGATTTTGGGGGGAATATAATAAATTTTCTCTTATTTTTGTATTCTGTAGCTTTCACGTGATGATTTGGCTCCTTCAGAGATCTAGGATGACACCTCCCTTCTCCCCACGCTCTCTCTCTCTCTCTATATATATATATCACTCTACCTATCCTATATCAGTTATGATAAGGATATTCCCCAAAGGGTGTAGCATGAGGTTCCAGGTAAAGGGATTAAGGATAATTGGAAATGAAATAGAAGACAACTAAAAGAAAAATGAAAATGGGTCCTTACATTAGGACCGATACCCAACATGGGTTTATGAATCAAGTCAGAAAAAATCAACATTAAAAACTCATCCACGAAGTTATAATAAAAATATGATACTCTATTATAACAATATATCCAAATTAATTCATAAGAATATTATAATATTCAAATTACTATGTATTAAATAATCTTTATTATATGAAAATTTAAATGTCTTGAAATTTCACCAAACTCCAATCCTAGGGTAAACACCCTATTAAGGGAAAAATAAAATGGCCAAGAAAATTATATGAGATCATCTTCTTGGGAAAATAGTTCATTTTAAGCCTCATTATGATTTTAAAGTAAAAATTCAAATTTTTTCTAAATTCCACTATTTGCAAAAGAACATGTCATTACAATGATATTACCCTATATTTTATCAATTTCTACAGTGAATGCTGGTGAAATTTATTTAATATAGAAATTTATGAAAATATTTTCAAATATTTTTTAAAGAAGTACAATAATTTGGAATTTTATAGAAAATTGTGAATGTTATTCATGAATCCTTATTAAATAATGTTTATACCAAGGTATTGGGACTTCAAATAGGTAAGGGAATCTGGGATAATTTTAAATTTAGTTATGAAGAAAATATTATTTATAAATAAGCTCAACTAAAAATATAGAGAATGTAGTTCAAATATGTGAATATTAATTATGAAGAAACCATTGATGACTATTTTAAAAAAATCACGAAACAACAAAAAACATCACTAGCTATGAAGAAAAATTATAAAACTCTATAATTTTAAAGAAGTTAATGGGAAAAATTCTTAAGGTTCTTGATCCTAAAATTATAGCATTATAATATAGAAAAGATACTACCAATTATTCATTTTTATAAAAATTTATTATTTTATACGTTTTTAATTGAAAAAAACATGAATTATTTAATAGATTGTTTTACCAGAAAACCAAATACTAAATGAACCCATGAAAAATTATAACTTTAAAACTATTAAATTGTGTTGGTCAGATTGAATTGTATTAAATACATTATGAAATATGTATAATTTTTGTTATAAATCCAAAATTTATTGATCAATTCCTAATATATAATGATTTTATTTTAACAAAAACCATTTAATTATTAAAAGAAATATTTTTTAAACAAATATATTTCTCGACATGTTATGTATTATTATATAAAAAATTTATATTGATCAATTTTAAAAAATTATTTTAAAGAAATATATTTTATGTTTATGTATTAACAAGCATACATTATTTATATAAAATATTGAAATTAATATATAATAATTTAAAGGTAAAATAGAGTTATTTCTCTTATGATTATGTTAAAATTAGTTATCACCACTTATAAAAAATGAATTTTATAAAAAAATATTCTATATTTTGAATCATAATAATTAATATAATTTAATAGGGGAAAAATAATTCTTGACCATAATGAATATTAAAAATATTAAAAAAAATTACCTCGATGATGTTTAAAATTTGTTTATCAGGGTTTAAACTAAGAGATAAGGCTAAAAATATTTTATTATCTAGTTTAATTCTTATTGGTTGAAGATATTTTGATCTTATAAAATCCTACCATATAAATTTTATCCATTTGGATTAATATTCACAAGAAATATACCTTATATTATTGAAAACATTTATGTAATTCTATGTGTGTCTCTCCCCCCACTTATAAAAGAAAACCTCTTATCCTCTATTAATCCCATAATTTGGGCCCAATAGATCAGAAAATAACTACCCAAAAATCGTCTTATATTAATTTTATTCTTTATAGAGCCACTTTTCTTCTCCCCATATCAATTATGAAGGATTAATTTGTAATCCAAACGAGGAATCTCAAAGAAGAGGTATAAATATTAACTGATATCTTTCAATGTTAATTCCCCTTTCATATTTTCAAAACAAATTATATAAATAATATAACAATTAATATAGTATCATAAATATACTAAGATATTATTATGATTATGTTATAACCGTTTTCCACATCCTTTCCATCCAATGGGAAATGAAATATCTCCCATGTGTATGTGTGAACTACTACCTCCACGTACTGATTTGATTAATTTTCCATAAACACCTAACGTTTTTTTATAAAATGATGTCTTTACCAAATATATAAGATATTTATGATATAATTATGAATCTATAATGAAAAAAATATTTTTCATTATTTCATTCTATTTATTTAAAAATGAAAACAATATCTATGCATATATACAGACTAGTATCTCCAGGAATGGTCTAATTCAATTTTCTATATCTAAAAATTTATGGAGGGTTCTAGATATATATATAATGAATATATATGATATTTATACCATTATTAACATTAATTAGATTGTGAAACCATGATCCATGTAATATACTTGGACTGCTTATGTGATATTTTTATGAGAAATGAAACATATTACACATGGAAATAATGATTTTAATAATGAATTGTTAATAAGTGGATATTGAAATTTTATAAGGTTTATATATATTTTATTTTAGGTATGAATTTGGTTATAATATAAAATTATAATATATTTTAATTTTCTAAATTAGAGGATAGAGTGCTTACAATGAAATTCAGACTAGTTTTAAGGGTTTTATATTACAATCTCATTTTTATCAGGATTGTTTATCTATAAATTTATATGATGTAATTATAAGATATATATCCGAAAAATATTATTTATTTTATTTAACCTTCTTATTTTTGGAAATTAAATATTTTACTTTCATTTTTCTCCTTATATATTCTCCAATGTATGAAATAACGATTTTAATGAAACCAACATTGTATTTCTATTTGGCCAAGAATATTTTCTTCAATGTGAATATTTTCTTTAAATTGTTTTAAATAACAATATTATTATTCTAAAAATATTATTTAATGTAATTTTTAATAATATTTGAATTTATTTAATATGTTTTAAAAGGAATGTTCTTTTAATTTTCCAAATGTGTTAATTTTTACTGTCTACCAGGAAGATGAAATAAATAATTATTTGAACGTATACATAGTTAACATATTTTCTTTATGTCATGATTTCTATTTTATTTTAATCTTCAATTAGAATTTTTTTAGTTAGTTTAAAATGAAAATAATTTTCTTCTGATTTTTAAAAATTTTACATTTTAAAAAAATGATTTCAAAAGAAAAAGTTTATTTTCTCCCAAATCATATTTGAGTAATATTTCAAAGTAGTTTTTAATCTATAATGAAATAAATTGAAATTACATATCATTAGATCAGAATATGATCCTATGATTTAATATTTGTTATTTTGAGAGATTTTTTTTTGTTATGATGATCAAATATTTATGATACCAATTTTCTCTTCAATTTGTTAATCTATAATGAAATGATAAATTTTCTAAATATATTATGTGAAAGATATGGATGGATAATTATTATGTAATGGGTGAGTCTATTATCTCCCTCAAAATAATTAGGTAAAGATTAATGTTTAATGAAATCAAGGGGTACATGATAAGTTATCCCAAGACTAAAAGAGGGTACATGAGAGGTTATACCAAGCCCAAATCAAGTAAACACGTGGTTATACCAAGACTAGAATTTGATGTATGTCTTAATGGGTAGCTTGGATATAATATTTATATTATTTTGATTATGATACACTTTATAATTGTATTTTATAAAATTAAATTATTCTGATGTAATTCTATCATGGATAAGGTTCATTGATTCTTTTAAGACTGTTTTTTCTAATTACAAAGAATTATTCGATGACTCATTGTTATGAACTATGAATTGTGGGGAATGATTTTAAAATGTTAAAATAATGTTCTCATGACATTATTATTATGTAATTCGTAAAAATTATTATTAATTGATAACTCTATTTTCACACATACTATTTATTTTAGATATCCTTTTATTTTTTATCCTTTTACCAAAGATACTAACAATGGTTTTATGTATGATATGAATAAGAATAGCTATAGTTGTAAAAAACATAATGGTCTCTGAAGTATATTTTTTATGTTCTGGTTTTTAATGTATCCAGGTTTTTAAAGAAACTAAACCATTATAGTTATGGAATGGATCATAAAGATATGTAATGAATATTAATATAATAAAATGTATCTTTTATATGTTAAATTATTCGATCACCATAGTTTGTATGAAATCAGGGATTAGTTATTTTTGGATACTAAAATGTTAAAACCATACATAGGGGCACTAATATAACCAATCATATATAATAAAATCATCGTTTTTGGTAATTAAAAAAAATGTGGTTTTCATAGAAAATTCATTAATGTATGGATTTTGTAAAGTGGATGTTGTTGGGTCATAGATGCACCTAAGGGTCATAACTATTAAAGGGGTGTATTTGTTATTAACTCAATCATCACCAGTGGATGATGAGTGTGCCTAATATAGAACACCTATATAAATACTCTTGGAGGATATTATTACATCAATTAATATTTTATTTATGAGACATTATGAGTTATTTTAATATATGATGACCAAGGATGACATAGTTTAAATCGAACATGTCATAGATTGAAAAAGTGACATTCTTTAGAATCATATATATGGTTCTCATGATTATAGGGATTATCACTATTATTATTTTCTCAAAATTTATTCTTTACCATAGTACTTCTCTTTAAACAAAAGTAATAATTTTAACATTTAGTGTGATAGACAATGTAATGACTTTATTATTGAGAAGCTGTATGTTATGGGAGCAAGAATGTCAAATCTTTTTTCAATTATTACACAACATTCTCATGACAATAATCTAACCGAGCATACAAATGGGAATGTATATAACACCATTATTTTGAGTCCTTTATGGTGGAATAAATACCTTATTTTAGTGGGTACACTAATCAAATATTTTTTGAGAAATTAATCATTACCAGTAAAAATATATTTTAGGTTATCAAGTCTTTAGAGAATGAAAAATTTATTTATGTTGTTTATCATTTTTATTTAGATCAATAGCAATGGATGAATCTTATCAAGAACATGAGGAAGTATGAATAAGTTGACATTATATAGATGGATGATTTTAGAATTATATATTTATACAATTAATTTTCTTATATTTTTTTGTGAAATGAGATAAGGAATTTTTTGAAATAAATCAAAATAATGATTATTCTATTAGTGCTAATGAGGAAAATTCAAAAATTCCTAAAAGATAAAATTATAGTATTATCATTTTACTTGAATTTAAGATTTATCCATTATTTTGTGGCCTAAAACCAAGTCCTTCGATTGTGTTTTCATAAGATAATTTAGTATCTATAAATAAATCACTGGAAGTTCATTCTAGTTTGAAATGGGGATTGGGGTCACCCATAAATATGTTGGTTTTGATAATAATGATATAATTTAAAAGAATTTATAAAAATAAAAACTATATATGGGAGGATATTATTATTCTTTTATGATATATTTTTTAAAATAAGAATGGAGGGAATATTATTAAGTAGAAAAGTTTATTCTTCATGTATAGAATGTAATTTTATTAGGGAATCAAATTCCAATGTGATGGGAAGATGATAAATAATGATGTGAATATATAAAGAGATTCAAAAAATGTCACACCCATACTCTATTGTTTCATATTCAAGAAAAATGAACATTATAATAACTCATGCTTGAATATGAGGGTTAATGATGATAATCATCTTCAGTAACCTATTAATCATAGAGACAAATAAGAATATCATATTAGATTTATTATTGATGTGGGTTATGAAAATGAAGTGGTAAAAGGTATATTGAACATACACACTAGAAATGATAATGTATTTTTTTATTCTAGATCAATCAAATTTTTTTTTCTAAATATATTATAAGTGTATCACATTACCAACTTAATGATTAGATTTTAAATTAGAAATCAAAGCATATAATGGTATAATATAAAATCACATATTGGTAGTTTTTCCCTAATTTATGTTTGTGGGAAGGTGATTTGAAAAAATAATGTAATTCTTCCTCTCGTTAAATTTTATGTTTTTTGGGAAGGGATTATATTTCTTTATATAAATATCATATCAATTGACAAGGAAGGGATGGCATATTTGATATTCCAAATAGACATGTTATGTATATCTGTTCAAGGATAAAAAATAACATCCAATAGAAATTGCATCCACTACATAGGTATGAATTTTTATTCAAAAGGGATATCTATCTCAAATGTTATGTGAGAAACTCGACATTAAAGATATGCCTATTTTATAAGATTCTAATAATGTTTTCAAGAATATTTTCTTTGAATTTTCCTGAATTGTAAAGTTTAGTCTTCAATATAACTCATACCAGGTCCCAAAACTATTTCCTAGGATCTATATTGAATGCTATAAATTTATTTACATGAAATGAAAAAGAAACTATAGGAGAATAGAGATTAGGGATTTATTTATTTAATTGTGTTCCTATGGGGTGAAATGTTTATTTTCTTCAAGAGGAAACATGAATTGATGAAACTCTATATTGATTGTCCGGAACATACAAAGATAAAAATCTAGAATAAGTATCCCCAACCCTATTTTGATGATTTACTTACTCAATTATAAGGAGATCAATTTTTTACAAGAGTTATATTTGATATGGATACTATTAATTCAGGATCAAATGTGAAGACATTCCCAAGAAAAATATATGAATGATATATTGAAACAATTTATTTATAGTGATTCTATTTTGTCAAACTAGTTCTCCCAATACCTTCTTGGATTTAAAAAATATAGACTGTAGATATTACACTAATAATTCTATGGTGGTCTTTATAGATGATATTATTATATATTCCAAGAGTATAGAAGATCATGAAGATAACTTGAGGCTTGTACTAAGGATCCTAAAAATGGTAAAGATATATATAGTATTTACAAATTAATAATTTCAAATAAAATAATTTAATTTTGGATCATATAATCTCAATAAAGGTTATATTATTGAATCAATGAAAGGTATAAGTTATTAACAATCCCTCTATAAAAACCACTATGACTGAGATCCATAGATTTCTTAGATTGGATAGATATTAAAAAAAAATTTATGAAGTATTTATCTTATATATCTAATCATATCAACATGATAATACTGAAGAGAGTCATGTTTATTTCGATTGATTAATGTGAATAAAATTATAAGAAATATAATATAAGGTTAGTCAATGAAGCAACGCTTATAATACCCTATAGTAGAGAAGGGATTGTGAATTATAGTGATGAATTGAATAAGGGTTTGGGATATTTTAATTTGTATAGTTATATGGTGATAGATTGATCCTCACAACAATTTATGTTTCCTAAAAAAATTTACATGACTCGTGATTTAATGTTAGTTATAGTAATACATACATTAAATATATAGATAAATTATATTTAGAGAGAAAGTTGTGACCTGAAAACTGATCAGATGATTTTAATGTAAATATTCACTTAGAAATATATGAATATCTTCCTGAAAAGATGGTTTAATTTTATTAAGGATTATAACATCTCAATATATTACAACCCTAGGGAAGAGAAAACGATTATTGATGCATTGAGTTGAAATAATAATTATATCTTATATACAATAAGGATCACAATGGATTCAATATTTTCATATTTCATAAGGATTGTTATTGAAATATTGAAGGAAGTTTAGATATCATGTATTTATAAATTTATTGTACATATATATATCCATTTGAAGATTAAAGAGGCGATAAAGGAGGATGTATATCTATAAAAGAAGGTGAGAGATGTTATTGAGTTCAACCTTGATTGTTATGGAATGATAAGGTTCAAAAATAGAGTATGTGTACCATTGATACCAGAATTCAATAAGGAGATGCTGGATGAAGCTCATAGTTTATTATTATCTATTCATCCCAGAGGTATGAAGATATAGATTTATCATAATAAGTATCTATAGTGTGATAACATAAAAATAGATATTATAGTGTATATATCTTCATGTTTGGTGTGTTAGTATGTTAAGTCTGCGATAAGTACTTCTAAGGGTGTGCTATAACCATTACCCATACGTGAATGTAAATGGGAAAACATAAACATGGATTTCCTCAAGAGACACCCCAAATTTTCTACAAGACATAATTTCCTTTTTCTTTAATACCACATAATGTCATCTAATTTCATTAATACAAATGAATATTTCCTCCTTGATTATATTCCTAGGATATACCTTAGGGAAGTGGTAAGGTTATCTAGAGTACTATATTCTAATTTATCTGATAATGATTTAACGATTACCTTAATATTATAGTGATATATTCATTAATATTGAGATACATAACTATGATTAAGAACTATTTATCATACTTAGATAGATGGTCACACTAATAAAACCATTCAAACCCAAGAGGATATGCTAAGATCTTATTTCCTCTAGTTCCATGGTGGTTGGGATGAATAGATTCATCTTATAGAATTGTATCAATACAATACCCTTCACTCAATAATTTAGATGGATCCTAACAAAAACATCTATAAAATGAATCATAGAACATCATCATGATATGATGATTTTCATGAATAAATCTTTTGGTTCCTAAGCGAGATAATGGAATGATATAGACTATTAGAGTGATTAATCAGAACATTAGGCCATCTCAAAGTGAACATGAAATTTATGATGAAAACGATCAGTTAGATAAAATTTCACATTTTTTAAAATGTATTCCTATAAATATATCCATTTGATAAGGTTATGAAATTTGGAATGTAGGGAATTCTAACCCCTAGATATATCAACCCTTTCAACAATCTCTATGAGACCGAGACAGTTTCATATCATTTTAATCTATCATTGAACATCTCTTAGAATTTTTATAAGTTCCACATATCTCTTTTGAGTAAGTACATACCTGATGGTTCATGTGTAACAATGTTAAATGGTTAGATCATTTTCCTTTATATGAAGAAAAACTCATAGAAATCTTATAGTGAGTTGGCTAAAGTTTGTTGGAGGAATAAAAAGTTCAGTGAAGTTATATAGGAACCTGAGAAGTTAATGAGGATGAGATAATATATATTTTTTGATTAGAGTGATATGATTTTGAAGGAAACGATAATTATAAGGGGGGTAAAATGCAACACCATAGTATTTTATATATTTTTCCTTTTAAATAAGAATAAATTATTTGATATCATTATTTACATGAATCACGAACTGGTATTGAACTAGTGATAATATATAAATTTATAACATATTAGTTTGATTGATGGATATGAACAGAAATAACCACTCTATGAAATTTTTTAAATTTTTTTTCCTAAAAATAGTTTTTTTTAATTTATAATAAATAATCATTAAGTTTTTCATAAAATCATTTAACTATTTAAAACCAAATTTTTTAAAGAAATCAAAATTTCTATATGCTTTTTAATATAGTCTAAAAAATGTATTGATCACTAGGAAAGAGTTATTTATATTATTTTTTTTGGAAATTTATTAATAAAGACCCATACAATAGTTATTTAATGATTTGGAATGAAGATAAAATCATTTAATTAAAAAAGTTATTTTTTATAATATAATTTTATATGTGTAATATCTTTTTTACCATAATAAATTAAAATAGTAATTATTGATTATTTTTTATAAAATTAATAAATTATATATTTAGTAAAAAAATTAACACCCATTTTATAGTTTTTACTATGCTATATATGAATATATATTTAGTTTTATTCTTAAAATTTATTTTAAAAAATGATTTTTTATTGCATTTAATGCACTAATTATAAAATTAATTTCATCCACATATAAAATTTTATATTATGAAATGGATTCCATATATTTAATTAAAATAGTAAATATAATTTAAGAGGTTCATATTCATCTATGGGCCTAATGAGTTGTAAAAACAACAAAAGCTTGTTACCAAATTTATGGTTAAAACGATTTTATCACGGGTTAAACTATGTTATAAGGGTAATAGTGCCACATAAAAATGTATAATTTTTATTTTTAGAAGTTATTTAAAAACTATATTATCATTCATATTAATTATTATTAATATTTATACACTTGGACATAAACATGACCATATATTATAGAAATATTTTAAGTAATTCAATGTGTGTCCCTCCCCTCACTTATAAAAAGGAACCTCTTCTCCTCCCATAGTAAAACAATTTTAGAATTAAAATTCTTCCAATATCTACAAATATTATTCCTTTATAGCTTATGGTTATCCTATATCCCTTTTAACTCTATGATAACCAATATTTCGTGCATAATGTGAATTCCAAAAGAGGTCTTTGAAAGAAGAGGCATAAAAATTAACTAAGACCCTTCAATTTTATTTTTATCTCCATATCCTATAAAAATATTATATCTATAATAACCTGCTTAATACACTATAATAATTACACTGTTGTGTTATTATTATGATTTCACAACAAATTTATACCTAATTTTTATTAAACGGTAAATGAAAGTATCACTCTAGTGTTTGTGAGGACTACCACATCCACGTAGTAATATGATTCACTTTACATAACTATCTCAAATAGATTGATATAATTATGGAATCAATATATATATATATTAATATTTATATTTATATAATTATAATTCTATAATGATAAAAAATTATTTTTCTTTCATTTTTTTCTTTTCATTAAAAATGAAAATGAATCATCCGTACATACAGACAATCATCTCCAATAATTATGTAATTCGTTTTTCTATGTCGAACATTTATGGATTGTTATAAATATGTATATAATGAAATTATATTATATTAAAATAATTAAAAATTTCATGGATATGATGGAACATGGATCACTATACAACATTAGAAACTTAAAAACAAAACATTAAACAAAGAAAAAACATATAACACTAGGAAAAAGAAATTTTAATAAATAATTATAAATAAATGAGGTTTGAAATGTTATAAGCGGACCATAAATTGTTTTATAGAAATAATTATTGTTCTTTGATATAAATATAATAAATTTTTCTTTATAATACATTAGAATATGGTTTTTATGATGAAATTTGTACTTGAGGAGAGAGTTTTACACATCAATATCATTTTTACCAGGATTATTAATGCTAAAATTTTAGATAATGAAATCATATAATATATATCTCAAAAATATTATATATTTTGTTATCGATTTTTTATTTATATAAATAAAATTTTTCCCTTTCATTTTTCTATCTTTATTTATTTAATATTATATAATAATGTTTTATAGAAAACTGACGTTGTATTTCTATTCAGTTGGGAATATTATCATTCAATGTCCTTATTGTCACGACCCATCCTCGGGGCCTGTGCTGTGACTACCCCAAGCCCACCTTCCATAGGCCAGGGGCTGGTGACTAGCACCAAAGGTGTAAAACCCGTTAACTCGGAAGGCATTTCCTTTATAAAAGTAAACTAAACACTACAGAGTACAAGCGGAAGTAAAACACTAAGTACAAAAGAAAGTGTTGAAAGGTAAATGGGCCAAAATACAAACCCAAATGAATGTACAGCGACAACTGAACAAAAGTGCAATAGAAAAAGACAATAGCTGGAAGAACGGAAGCGGCTCCTGGGTCGTCCCCCTCGGAAACTACCTGAAGGGTAGGTATAGATGGCGTAGCTCCTGGATTATCCACCACGGATCCTACCTGAAGGGTAGGTACAGATAGCCTCCACAACGCTCTCGCCTGTCAACCTCCTCCACGTGTCATCTCGTCGCGAAGTCCACCTCCAGGTACGGACTTGTCGTGTGGTCCACCTTTGGGTATTGTCTAGTCCTTGAACACTCGGCCTCTGTCAGCGCTTCCCGTCATCTGTAACCAACACAACGAGGTGCGGGCATAGATCATGCAGGTGTGAGTATAACGATACCTAGTAGGGACCCTGAGACCCTTACGGTCTCACTAAAACCAACATGGATATCCACAAGGAAGATCTCAACAGATAACCTCTACTTAGGTATAGCCCATACATATACCTAAGTTATCATGTAACCCATCTCAATCATGAGAAAACATAGAGATTATGAAATCAACGGATAACCACTATCCAGGTATATGCCCATACATATACCTAAGTTATCAAGTGACCCATCTCAAACATGAAGAAACAAAAAGGTCAAAGACTCAGCTCAAACTAGGATTTTCAATATCGAAATAGTAACTGTTGGAGAGCCCCGTCTCTGGAGTGTACTGTGGTCCTGCCACGACTCCGAGGTACTGCTCACTAACCTAAGACTGCTGAGGTATTCCTCCTGTCGAGTACTATGGGCCTGCTGCTACAACCAAGCGCTTCCCACCATGGGTCTGCCGCTACAACGAAGCACTCCCCCTCATAGCCTCTAGAGGTACTCCTTCTATTGAGTATTGCAGGTCTGCCGCTACAACCAAGCACTCCTCCACCGTGGGTCGGCCGCTACAACCAAGCGCTCCCCACTGGGATATCCGAAACACACCGAGTCAATCGGTCAAGTAGTCATCAGGTCTCAGCCGGCTACACGGTCTCTGTACTCCGCACGCTCGTCACCGGGAGGATCCGCTCCACAAGCTACTGGTCGATACTCCAAGTATCACAAAGTCCCACGAAGAAGTATCTCAAAGGACCGCCTCATCATAGGGGTCTCAACACAATAGATGGAGCGTCAATCGGACGCCCGGTCTGTGAGTTATTAGTCTTTTCGTCCCAGGGTCCCGGTTGGTTTTGTGTGCGAACCAACCCGGCCGTATCTCAACTATACCCCGAAATCTCAAAGGGTATACTCATAGGGACCAATTGTCAACGTAATCACCAACGCCGCTGAAGGTTTGTCAAACAGACGTCCTGTCTGAAAGATATTAGCTTATCCGTTCCAGGGGCCCAGTTGGATTTCAGGTACAACCTAATCCATCTACTATCCAACAGCTCCCACACCATGAGCGAAGTATGACAAATGTTCTGTCTCATCAAGAGGAATCTAACAATGTCGATGGCACATTAATCGGACGTCCGCAGCTCAAGATATAAGTGTTTCCGCTCTGAGGGCCCGGTTGGTTTCGTATCCGAACCAACCTGGCTGAACCCAATGTTCGCTGAAACATTGAGTGTAATATATCGAAACGACCATCTCAATCCAAGGATCGCATCGCCGCTGATGGTGCATCAATCAGAGGTCCGTAGCCCATGATATGGGAAAACCCGATGGAGGTCCGAAAACGGGGGGTCTGGGCCCGGACTGACCCGGCCCAACCCCCACTGGGTCGGCCCGAACCAGGTCGACCTGACCTGGGTCCAGGTCCATCCTGGATTGGCGCGGCCCGGCTGGCACGGCCGGACCTGGCCTGGCAGTCCGGCCGGGCGGCTCGGCCCGGCGCATTGGCTCGCTGGCCCTGGCCAAGCGGTCGCGCAAGGGGGGACTGCCCCCCTGGATGAAACTGTGTCCCCCGTATGGGGGCCGCTCCCTATCAACATATGTGGCATGATGTCGTGTCCCTCTGGTTCTGCGCGGCCGCAGGACCACCCGCCCGCCGCCACTGCTGAAGCTGTGGCGCCCCTTCCTGGCAGCGCACCGGGCACTGCCGCCTCCTGGCGGTCGACTGGTGTCGGCCGCCGCCTCCGTCCGCCGCCACCGCCATGCTGGCATGGCAAGTCGGCAGAGTCTTCTGTGGATCACCAGACCACTCTGGGGGTCTGTTTTGCTCGCTGCCTTCACCAACGGTCCTCCCGGGACACGACCTTCACTGCTGAGGCTTCAAAACGCCATTGCGGGCCGCTTCATCCTCGTCCATCGATCCGCACATCGACAAAAAACTGTGGAATCTTCGAATTGCTCCCACAGCCCCGACTCTGGCCGCAATTTTTTTCGGCCTCAACGGCACGACGCGACGGTGCAACGCTTCTTCGTCGCGTTCTTTCTTATGTCTGTGCGGTGCCGTTGCACCGGGCTGAATTTGTTCGTGCTGCAATGAATCAAAACAACAAGGGGGGGAGATTCGGCCGTGTTCGTGCGGTCTGACCTCCTCCCATTAAGTTGGTATGAAGTGGCCCAAAAGACGAAGAACAACAAGGAAAATTTCATGAACAAAAGAAAATCAACTCAAACCTTTTTCCCGCAATTAAATATTCCCAACCCGCAAAAGAAATCAATCACGGATCAAATTGAGGATGAGTTGATCCAAGTTATTTGTTTTAAAAGGAAGGAACCATGGGAATATAAACTTGTACAAAAAATTGACCACTACTACAACGTTGTCATCGAATGAGCGTTCGTCACGGAATTAACCGTCGCGGAAGAAGGCGTCGCAGAGGGAGGATCATCGCGTCGCAGAGAAGAGGATCACCACGGAAGGAACTTCATTAGCATTAGGTGATCCCTTATGAAGGCATCTCTCACCGTCGTCCGCCGTCAGAGGTTGGCGTTCTTCGTCGGCGGTGGTGCGTACTTCACGTTCTTCGCGTTCTTCGTGTTCTTCGTCAAAGAAGAAGGCTTTTCTCCAAATCCTCTCAATTCAACCAGTTCCCACCGAAATAAAATAAGAGCTGTCTTATTTTATTAATGCACGAGAAAAAATTTGAAATTCAAAAAGAAAAGAAAAGATCAATTAATTGAAGAGTTTAAAACCGCCCAATTAATGAGGCATTTATTAACCAGAATAAACGCATGAGTTGACTTCATTAAAAAGGGGGGGGGGTGCGGGTTTGTTGCTTATAGGGAAAGAAACGATTGGGATTGTGTGGGCCCTACCTCAAAAATATCCTATCAAGTGGGTATGATATTGTGGGTCCCATCTTATCCACTTAACTTAGGTTAAGCCTCTTTAAGTAAAATAAAATAAATTGTCGCACCACTTTTATTTTATTCCTTAACTTAACCCCAAAAAAATAAAAACCACACCCGAGAAAACACAACTCTAGAAAAGGTGTTTCTAAGCAATTACTGGCCCTGTGATTCTGTTGGTGCCCTCGGAATTCGATTTTGAGCACCGGTTCAAAAGTTAGAAAAACCCGCTCGTTCTTTCACTGAACGTACCCAAGTAGAAACTTCAAAAAAATATTCTGGGCGCACTGGGCCTCGGAATCAGGCGCCGTCAGAATCTGCGTTCTTGTAAAATTCCAAAGAAAATTAAGAAAAAATTTCCCTTGAATTTTACGGGTCTTTACATTACTCCCACCTCAGGGCTTTACATCCTCGTGAAGCTTTAACACAAACTAGGGTCACAAAAGCGATACTGATCAAGCATCTGAGCCTTCCACTCCCAAGTGCTTACCTGGAGGTTCCCATGCAGCCAAAGAAAGTGAACAAGAGGAATCAACCATCCTCAAGGGACCACCCCTGTCGATCCTTGATCCCCACTGGAATCTCAGCGTAAGTCGCCCTGTGATCGACGTCCCACCCCCTGAGGTCGATGATGTGTGAAGGATCATGCACGTATCTCCTCTGTTGAGATATGTGGAAGTTGTCATGCACCTGGTGCAATTGAGGTGGATGGGTCAAGTAGTAAACCACCTCGCCTACCTAGTTGAGGACCTAGGAAGGTCTGTTGAACCCCATAGATAAGTTGTCACTTCGGCCACATCATCGTAAAACTCATCGTGGTGAGACCCGTATAAAGACGTGATCGTCATCCTTGAACTCTAGAGGTCTTCAATTCCTATTAGAACTAAAACTCAAAACGACTACTGCCATGAGGGTAAGGTTGACCGACTCAAGAGTGATCGGCTGCACCCTCCTGTGCATGATTTTATCCTGTGTTGCATGGGGTTTCCTTTTCGCTGACCAAGGTAAACCCATCCCGACGTCATAGATAAACCACAACCTTATTGCCTAATATTGTCAATCTGTGTATGAACTGTGATTTCCCAGTTCATACTCAAACAAACGTCATAAGGCCTCAACGCAGCCTCCAAGAGATTCCAACTGAAACTCTCACCTAGAGGGTCTGACCACACTGTCAACGTAAGTGTGTTTATCAAGTCTTCTCCCAAGGTATCTCCAGATGTGAGGGTCAAGTCCACGGCTTACCGGAAACTCTAGGTCTGGGACAAGATTCGTGGAAGGAAGTAATGATTCGTATCAACGTCTGTTACTACAGCAGCTAGTAGTGGACACAGACAGTCCCTCGAATCATTCTTAGAGCCATTGGGTCACTCTCCCTAACCGCATGCACCTATTCTCTTCCCCTTCCCTCCAGCTCCCTGAGCTTGGCGGGGACAACTAAGGTGGGTGGTTGTAGCATGTTAAAACGTACACCACCCCATGCTGCTCTCCTAGCTCTGCCTCCACGTCTGCTGCTCCGTAGACTCATCTCTCCTTAAAGCTTCCTCTTCTTGAAACATTTAACATGCCTGAGTCTCTAAGACTGGCGCCGGTTTCCTATTTCTTACTGCACTGTGCAGTCTTCATCCGCTCCTGGATGGTCTGCACCTTCTTTGCCTACGATCTGAAAGAGCTGCTAAAATTTATCCTTTGTAGAAAAGAGAAACTCGGTCTCATCCTCTGGATGAACCACACCCACTGCCTAATACAGTCAATCCTGACATGAATGATGTATTCATTCCATGGATGACGTCGAAAGGCCTAGACGTAACTACAAAGAGATCCAACTATCGCTCTCGCCTCCAAGGGTCGAGTCACACTGTCGGCATTAGTGTGAGGAAACTGGGTCTCCTCCAGTAGAAATCTCAAAAGTGAGGGTCAAGTCAACAGTTTTAATTGGGACCTCTCAGTATCAACCAAACAAAAGGACAAGAAATCAAACATCACAAAGATAAGTGTCTTTTTATTATTGCAGCTTATAGTAAAAATACACGAATACAACAGCAACATGGAACTAGAAGTACAAGGGACGTATCCACTATTTCCACTCTTGTCCACCTGCTCCCGGAGCTCTACTGCCTTGTTCACTACCTGGCTATTGCTCAAGCACCCATCGCTGCTTCTGCCTCAGTGGCTCCTCCAAAGCCTTCGGATCAACTGTGTGAGGAGTCGGACAGTCACGTGCCAGGTGACCTTTTCTGCCGCATTCATAACACTTCATGCTCCTCATACAGCTTTTTATGGTCCTCTTGGACCTCTACATCATCTTTATACTACCTACAGATGATTTGGCTACTAATCAAAAATCCTACGGCAAAGGTAGTAGGTCCTATACACGCTCGGGGTGTAGAGCTACTGGCACAAACTCCACCCTGAAGGAGGTCTCGAAGTCTTCCCATGTGAAGGTCATCCCATCGCAAAACTAGAACAAGTGGCTCCACCACCTGCATGCTACTGCATGAAGAAGGCTAGCAGTAAAGATCACAATGAAGTCTGCTGGCATCGCCACTAACCTGAAGACTCTCACCACAGCCTCCAGCCAATCCTCATCTGCCTGAGGGTCCGTCTCTCCCCAAAACCGGGGTGACCTCTGGCGCTGGAACTCGTGTAGCGTGCTCAAGTGGCGTGCATCGCCTACTACTGGGGCCGGTGGCATCGATGGCCCAACGTATGGTAGTACCACTGGTGCCTCAGCTGGTGCCTCAACTACAAGAGGGCCCTGTACCGAAGCCTCATTGCTCGGCAAGATGTCAGTACATACATCTCTTGGGACACTAGATGATTGTCCGTGAAAAGGAATCCTGAAAGAAACAACGTGACACGGTCAAATGATTTACCCCTGGTGAGCTGACCTGGTTTGAGCTGACTACTAAAAAACTTTTGGAAACACACATGCAATCAGTGTTTTTGTGCACAAAGTTAGAAATCTGTTTTCAGGATCCTGGTGTATGGATATGTCCGCTGCCCGCACCAACACTGGACTCCCATTACTGAAAACCGCACTCGGTACCCTTAACACTATTGCTTCACATGAAGGAAATATTAGAGTTATAAGTTCAGCGGTAGAACCGACTCCTTTGATACGAATTTGTCACGACCCGTCCTCGGGGCCCATTTTGTGACTACCCCAAGCCCACCATCCATAGGCCAGGGGCTGGTGACTAGCACCAAAGGCGTAAAACCCGATAACTGGGAAGGTATTTCCTTTATAAAAGTAAACTAAAAACCATAGAGTACAAGAGGAAGTAAAACACTAAGTACAAAAGAAAGTGCTGAAAGGTAAATTGGTCAAAATACAAACCCAACTGAAAGAACAGCTACAACTGAACAAAACTACAACAGAAAAAGACAACAGCTGGAAGAACTAAAGCGGCTCCTGGGTCATCCTCCTCAGATCCTACCTAAAGTGTAGGTACAGAAGGCGTAGCTCCTGGATCGTCCACCACGGATCCTACCTGAAGGGTAGGTACAGATAGCCTCCATAATGCTCTCTCTTGTCAACCTCCTCCGTGTGTCATCTTGTCGCGAACCCACCTCCAGGTACTGACTCGTCGTGTGGTCCTCCTTTGGGTATCGTCTAGTCCTTGAACACTCGGCCTCTGTTAGCGCTGCCCGTCGTCTGTAACCAACACAACGAGGTGCGGGCATAGCCCATGCAGGGGTGAGTATAATGATACTTAGTAGGGACCTCGAGACCCTCAAGGTTTCAATAAAACCAACATGGATAGCCATAAGGAATATCTCAATAGATAACCTCTACTTAGGTATATGTCCATACATATACCAAAGTTGTCAAGTAACCCATCTCAATCATGAGAAAACACAGAGATTACGAAATCAACGGATAACCACTACCTAGGTATATGCCCATATATATACCTAAGTTATCAAGTGACCCATCTCAAACATGAGGAAACACAAAGGTCATAGACTCAGCTCAAACTAGGATTTTCAATATCAAAACCGTAACTGCTGGAGAGCCCCGTCTCTGGAGTGTACAGTGGTCATGTCACGACTCTGAGGTACTGCTCACTAACCTAAAACTGGTGAAGTACTCCTCCTGTCGAGTACTGTGGGCCTACTGCTACAACCAAGCGCTTCCCACCACGGGTCTGCCGCAACAACCAACCGCTCCCCCTCATAGCCTCTAGAGGTACTCCATCTGTTGAGTACCGCGGTTTTTCCGCTACAACCAAGCGCTCCTCCACTGTGGGTCTGCCACTACAACCAAGCGCTCCCCAATAGGCTATCTGAAACGCACCGAGTCAATCGGTCAAGCAGTCGTCAGGTCTCAGTCGGCTACACGGTCTCCGTACTCCGCACGCTCATCACCGGGAGGGTCCGCTCCATGAGCTACTAATCTAGACTCCACGTATCACAAAGTCCCATGAAAAAGTATCTCAAAGGACCACCTCGTCATAGGGGTCTCAACAAAATAGACAGCACGTCAATCGAACGCCCGGTCTATGAGTTATTAGCTTTTTCGTCCTAGGGGCCCGGTTGGTTTTGTGTGCGAACCAACCCAGTCGTATCTCAAATGTACCCCGAACTCTCATAGGGTATACACATAGGGACCATTTGTCAACTTAATCACCAACGTTGCTGACGGTTTGTCAAATGGATATCCAGTCTGAATGATATCAACTTATCCGTTCCAGGGGCCCGGTTGGATTTCAGGTACCACCCAACCCGGCTATTATCCAACAGTGCCCACACCACGAGCGAAGTATTCCAGAAGTTCCGTCTCATCAACAGGAATCCAACAAAGTCGACGGCACGTCAATCAGACATCCACAGCTCAAGATATAAGTGTTTCCTCTCCGAGGGCCCGGTTGGTTTCGTATCCGAACCAACTCGGCCGAACCCAAAGTTCTCCGAAACATTGAGTGTAATATATCGAAACGACCATCTCGATCCAAGTATCGCATCGCCGCTGACAGTGCATAGATCGGAGGTCTGTAGCCCACGATATGGGCAAAACCGAAGGAGGTCCGAAAACGGGGGGTCTGGGCCCAGACCGACCCGGCCCAACCACCACTGGGTCAGCCCGAATCGGGTCGACCCAACCTGGGTCCAAGTCCAACCCAGCTGGACGCGGCCCGGCTGGCGTGGCCCGACACGGCCCGGGTGCGGCCCAGCCTGGCGGTCCGGCCGGGCAGCTCAGTCCGGTGCGCTGGCTCGCTGGCGCCGGCCAAGCGGCCGCGCAAGGGGGGACCGCCCCCCAAGACGAAACCGTGGCCCTCGTACGAGGGTCGCAATCTATTAACGTATGCGGCGCGATGCCGCATCCCTTTGGTCCCACGCGGCCACGGGACCAGCCGCCCGTCGTCGCGGCTGAAGCCGCGGACGCCCCTTCCCGGTGGCGCCCCGGGTAGCACCGCCTCCTAGCGGTCGGCCAGTGCCGACCGCCGCCTCCGGCCACCGCCATGCCGGTGTGGCACGCTAGGAGAGTGTTCCGCGGACCACCAGACGCGCTTCGGTGGTCCGTTTTGCTCACTGCCTTTGCTAGCGATCCTTCCGGGAACCGACCTTCACTGCGGAGGCTTCAAAACGCCATTGCAGACCGCCTCATCATCGTCCGTCGATCCTCACTTTGACAAAAAACTACGGAGTCTTCAAATTGCTCCCACAACCCCGACTCTGGCCGCAGTTTTTCTCGGCCTCAACGGCGTGGCGCGACGACGCCACGCTTCTTTGCCGCGTTCTTTCTTATGTCTGCGCGGTACCGTTACACCGGGCCGCATTTGTTCGTGCTGCAAAGAATCAAAACAACAAGGGGGGGGGGGGTAGAGTCGGCCATGTTCGTGCGGGCCATCCTCCTCCCTTTAAGTTGGTATCAAGCGGCCTAAAAGACGAAGAACAACAAGGAAAAATTCACGAACAAAAGAAAATCAACTCAAATAGTTTTTCCCACAATTAAATATTCCCCACCCGCAAATGAAATCAATCATGGATCAACTTGAGGATGAGTTGATCCAAGTTATTTGTTTTAAAAGGAAGGAACCATGGGAATATAAAATTTTAAAAAAAATTGACCCCTACCTCAACGTTGTCGTCGAACGAGCGTTCGTCGCAGAATTAACCGTCGCGGAAGAAGGCGTCGCAGAGAGAGGATTGTCACGTCGTGGAGAAGAGGATCGCCATGGAAGGAATGTCGTTGGCATTAGGTGATCTCCAAGGAAGGCATCTCTCACCGTCGTCCGCTATAGAAGGTTGGCGTTCTTCATCGGTGGCGGTGCATTCTTCACGTTCCTTGCGTTCATCGTGTTCTTCATCGAAGAAGAAGGCTTTTCTCCAAATCCTCTCAACTCAACCAGTTCCCACCGAAATAAAATAAGAGTTGTCTTATTTTATTAACACACAAGACAATATTTGAAATTCAAAAATAAAAGAAAAGATCATTTAATAGAGGAGTTTAAAAACGCCCAATTAATGAGGCGTTTATTAACCACAATAAACGCATGAGTTGACCTCATTAAAAGGGGGGGGGTGCGGGTCTGTTTCTTATATGGAAAGAAATGGTGGGGCTCATGTGGGACCCACCTCAAAAATATCCTACCAAGTGGGTAGGATATTGTGGGTCCCATATTATCCTCTTATCTTAGGTTAAGCCTCTTTAAGTAAAATAAAATAAATTATCGCACAACTTTTATTTTATTCCTTAACTTAACCCTAAAAAAATAAAAACCACACCCGAGCAAACACAACTCCAAAAAAGGTGTTTCTATGCAATTAACGGCGCTGCGATTTCGTTGGTGCCCTCGGAATTTGATTTCGAGCACTGGTTCAAAAGATAGAAAAACCCGCTTGTTCGTTCACTAAACATACCCATGTAGAAACTTCGAAAAAAGATTCCGGGCACACTGGGCCTCGGAATCAAGCGCCATTAGAAACTGCGTTCATGTAAAATTTCAAAGAAAATTAAGAAAAAATTTCCCTTGAATTTTACGGGTCTTTACACTTATTTTCATTAAATTGGTTTCAATAATGTTTATTTTATTTAAAAATACTATTTAAAATCATTTTTAACTATATTTTTCTTTATTTATTAAGGATAAAATGGAATATTCTTTTCATTTTCCGAATGATGTACTGTGTACTTTCTATAAAAAATTTGAAAGGAATTTTCATTTTAACCAATAACATAAAAAATTACTATTTTCATGATTACTCTATTATTTAAATGTTCACATAAAATTATCCATGCGTCATTTCAATTAAAATTAATTTTTTTTATTTTAAATAATTAATTTCAAAATGGAAAATATTTTTTCTTAAACATGTACTCTATTGATTTTTGAAGGAATTTTTTATCATCATTTTATTTTAATTATGATTCATTGAGAAATTGATACTATGATATTATAATTATTATTTATTAGGAAAATCTATTATTATGAATATGAAATATTGATGAAGGCCATTTTATTTTTCATAGTTAACCGAGGATGAAATGATTATTTTTTTAATGATATATTAGAATATATATGAATGGATTATAATTATGTGATAATTTGGTTTGTTATATAAGTCAAATTAATTTGGAAAATAATAATGTTTTATGAGACCAAAGGGTACATGATAGGTTATCCCCTTCCCAAAAGAGGGAATATAGGAGGTTATCGGAATCCTAAAGAAGGTGCATTGGATTTTTACTGAAGTATAACATTAAATGAATGTCTTTGTGGGTAGGCCCGGCATTAGATTTATATGATTCTTATTATTACACACTTTAGGACACTATTTTATAACATGATATCAAGTCAATTATATTCTCTAATGGATAATATTATCTAATTATTTTATGATTCTTGTATTATGAACTACTAATATTTATTACATGACTCATGATTATAACCTATGAATTGATGGATATGATTTTCAAATGTTAATTTCATGTTATCATACCCTTATAATCAATTTAGGCTTAAAAATTATCAGTTATTAGTATATTCCTTTATTACATTAAATTTGACCCTTTATTATTTTTACTTTTCCAAATGATATAAAGAAATGTATTAAGTATGATTTTACTAAGAATAGTGCAATTTTTGAAAAATTGTTGGGAGGTGATATTGATCTTTTATGTACTAGTTGTTTATATATCAATATATTCAAAAAGAATATTTTTTTTGTTCGTTCATATTTAATAATTATAATTAATGTAAATTCATCTAATAAGATGTAATATATATGTTTTTAATTCTTTTTTCATTACACGTTTTATCAAAGTAGTGGTTTGTTATACTTCGAATCTTGTATGAGAAAAATTTAGTCAGAACACTAGGATAAACAATTATATATGACAAAATAAATTTTTTATTAAAGAAAAGATTTTATATTTCAATAAAATACATTTATATATAGACACTAGAATTTGGATTATATTATGGAATAGATGAATCTATGGTTAACAAACCTAAAATGGAGGTTTAGATATTAACTCAGTCATCACTGCTTCCCAACGTGTGGGAATAAGACTATACAACTAGATAGACACACCTTATGAATTTTCAAGGGTCAATTTATATTTTATATATGAGGAATTATTAAGTATTTGTGTGTTTCATGACCATGGATAACCTTGGTTGAATGGAATTTTTTGTTGATTAAAAAGAAGATGTTATTATTTAAACACCCAATAACTAATTTTCAGGATTATGTGGTTCCAAAATATAAATTTGTTGCTAATATTATTATTTTTTGGTTATAGTAAATGGTTAAAACTAAACGGAATCATGTTAATAATAAATGTGATGGAAAATGTAATGATTTCCTCTTGAGATATTAAATGTTACTATAGATGGAATGAAAAATATCATTGTATTTATATTAAACCATTCTCAATCCATGAATCATCCCGAGTTCTTAAATGAGAAAAAAAAGTTAAAAAAATTATATTGAGTCCTTCATGAGGAAATATCCACATTCTTTTAGTGGGTCTTCTAATACAAAAATTCTTCAATAATGGATCCATAACTCTAAATTTTTTTCTTTTATCCATCGTTCAGATCAATAAAATGTTATTTTGGTTGTTTTTTATTTGGAATTTAAAGAAGATCAATGATGGACTCTTATAAAAACATATGGAATAAAGAATAAATTGACTCTAGGGTGTGGGATGAGTTTAAAATGTTATTTCTCAACAACTCCATTCCGGGTATTCTTTATATGAAAATTTAGATGGAATTCCTTTTTCCATAGTACAATGATATTTAATCCATTAGTACCTTTGATGGATCCTTTAAAATAACTATGAGGTACAATTCCAGTATTATCATATAACATTAAGGTTGTATTGATATAATCATTAATGGATTAAAACCATTTTCCAAAGGGAATTTTTATGGACCTGAACTGTTATAAATAAAATTTCATTTTTTATTTATTTAAATGTCCTATTATGTTTTATGGTAATAGAAAATACATGAACTTATATTGTTTTAATATATCCTATCATATTTAAATAACCATAAAAAATATTTACCCTTGATAAAAAATATAATTTATCATGACCACATTGTTTGCATAAATATAGGGTTTTTATCAAATTCGACTAACTCAGAAAAATTATTTGATGACACTAACTAGTATGATCCAACCCTACGATGCCCATTTATTGATGCTTCCAAATAATATAGCATTAGTGGGATTTTTCCTTAACCAATCCCAATCCAAAATATGACAAATATATATTGTGTGGTACAATTTATTAGAGAATTTCAATCTCATTGACATCACGACCCAAACCATGTACACTGAACCACCCCATGAATGTACCTCCAACACACACCTTACTCTTAGTGGGGTTGTTTGTGTATTTAATGGATATTTATCACAACCAAAGTGATATGATTTTTTATAATAATTTTAATAAAATAATTAACAAATTTTCATAATATTAATTTTACTTTATAATTTATTTTTATACAATATAACACACATATTATTTTTGGGTAATTTTGATATTCAATTAACGAATTTATTTGGGAGAATTAATGTATTTTAAAAATAAATAATATTTCAAAAAATATTAATATTAAATATTATTTATTAAATATTAATGATCATATACTTTTTATGAAGTTAAATTAAATTTTTAATAGTGTTTAAAAACTATTATTGTAAAAAACCAAAATTTTTCGTCAAATGATAATTATTATATCAGAATTGAAAATAAAAATATTTAAAAAAAATTAAAAAATGAATATTATTTTTGGAATGTAAATGTTAAAATTATTCAATAGTAAAATTTTAACTATTTTCTGAGATATTTAAATTTTCATGTAATAATTAAGTGCAATATAAATATTTGATGTATTTTATGACATCATAATTACCACAAAGTGATGTAATAAATACTATAAAGTTACCCATTACCAAATATATTTTTATAAATTAAAATAAAGAGAATTTTTAGTTTATTTGGTTTATTTTATTAATCCATCATGAATCCTCCAAAACATATAATATATTTGAAAATTTTAAAATCATTTATTTAAGTTCATGACTCACCTCTACATGAAAAAGGTCATTATTATATTTATTACATCAATTTACATTATAAAATAATAAAAAACCACTCCCATTTAGAAGAAACCGTGGTAAAAACAATGTATTGGATTATGTTTTTGTGTATTTTATTATATAGAGTCGAAAAACTATGTTTGCAAAATATTGGAGAAAACCCAACTCATTTTCTATATAAAACCACCCATGATCTTGTTTTTATTCACTATAAAACCTAGTAGTACATACTTACTCTTACCTAAATTCCCTGTAGTCCCCCCAATGTGCCATCGTGCTCTCATGAAGCTACTCCCAATCATTTCGAGTCAATAACACAAGTAAAAGGCCTTCCTTTCCTCCTATGAATTCAACAATATTCTTTGAAATTAGTCCTATTAATTTGAATTAGTTATATTTTTATTCAATTATAAAAAATATATTAATATCCAATTTATGTAATTTTAATGACATACCATTTATCCTCTCTTATTTTTACTCTTACCTAATCTATTACTATGCCGAAATTTAGTATGGGATTTCTCTCTTCTCATTTCCATTCCAGCACCTCTCTTATATTATGCCCCATAGTTTCAATTTTTTCATAAATGGATATATAATTATATATATATATTACAATCCATTTGATTTATAAATGATTATAAACCAATTTAAATCTTTTCTAGACCTCCCACGAGCATTTATGTAAACCTGTCAAAATGAGGAAATTTATTAATGGATCCTTCCCATCTCTTATTCATTAATGTTTCTTATATATCTTATGAAATATATTTAAAATTAATATTTTTGGAATATATATTTACATGTGTCTATTACTACCAATTTTATTTCAAAATTATTTGAAAAAATTGTCCCTATATTCACCTCATTTTATGTATTTTTATGTTTCACTATTATGCTGTCAAAATCACACGGTGATTTTCCAAGCCAAAACAATTCTATAGTGAATACTATAACTATTTCCTATCATGGGTTTTATCCTTTATACACTTATACCAATATGACATGTAGATTATATTTATGTTTTCCACAATCATTATTCATGGAATAAAATATGAGGATGAATGAATCTAGGTTGTACGATCTATGTGTTATGGCTAAGCATGAGAATGAAATGAAAGATATGGGTGGTCCTAAAATAATATACCACTCCAATGCATTGGGTAACTTTTAGTTTCATGATATATAATATAGGGGCATGGAGTGAACCTGATTCCTTAATAGAAATTTTCCCATCATTAAGTATTTGTAGATATCCTTGAACTTTATTTATTATTCATTATTTTAAGTTATTTCCATATTTCCCATGTTATGATTATCATGATATATCATATATTATTATTCATGTTTATGATTCTCACAACTTATATTCCACATTTATATGCCTATTTTATCACATGTAACATTTTGTTCTATATTTATTCTTCTATTGTTCTTTATAGCTCACCCCTTTCATTTGACTTTCCAAAGGTTGTCCCATGTAGTTTTAAAATCATTGGAATTTAGAAGCTTGTTAACAATGTTTTCCTTAATGTTTTTGTATACCATGTTCCAGATGTTATGATTTGTACCTAATTCCCAAATATACAATAATTATTGATCTTTTGGGTTGTAGTAAGTGTAACCTTATGTAATAAATCATGTATTAATGTGAAATAATGAAAATTGTTGTTATAGATTCTATCAATAGAAAATGTTAGTTATTTTTTGGAATTACAATTAGAAAAATCTACATAATGTCTTATGGATAAGTCTAAGTATAATAAAACATCACTAAATTATTATCAGTAAAGATTATGTAGTTTATCAAGAAAATTCATCCCTCTCTGGAGACTATAAGTGGATGTGGATCTAGCCTTGAGGTATATATGGGTAAAACCCAAAACCACCACATTAGGCCAGACCCGACAAGGAACTAGTTCACAATAACGAGCCTTGATGAAAACCTCATTTGACACTCCTGGTAGATATTCTTTGGTAAATCCCTAAGCTCATTATAAACCATTATTATGGGAAAAAATTTCTATAAAAATATATATTAGGAAAAAGATCATCAATAACATATATTGAATCCTAGAAATTAATAAGTTAAGAAATAAATTAAATATATATTCAATCCATTTAATATAATTAGATTAACCTTTAGATGTTTAATATCTTCAAACACTCATTCTTATCTTTTATTTAATTCTATCCAATGGCTGAAAATAGGAGGAATAAGGTAAATAATCAATGTGTTGGGAAATGTGATATATACCCCAATGATATTACCAACATGATAGGAGTAGGAATATTGAGATTTATGAAGATACCCTCTTTTATAACTCAGGTTTTGAATTGAAAATCGAATTATGAGGAATTTCCAAATCCAACTAAGAGATAAAAAGCTATGTTTGAGACCTTTATGTAACAAAGGTCCTTAAATTTAAATGGATAATCTGATCCCATAGACATGGAAAAATGTATCAACTTGATTGAGAAGATATTCTTTATCAATAAATGGTATGATAAAGAGAAGGATACACTGGATGTTTGTTTTAAAGAGGGATAAGCTAATTAGTGTTGAACATTGATCAAGAATACAAAGCATGAGGAAGTGAACAAAGTGATGGGACATAATGAATTCTAGAAAATATTTTTTGATAAATATTCTTCTCATGCTCTCCAATATAAAATGGAAAGGAATAGCCTTTACCTAAAAAATATGACGAATCTATCAATTAGTTTGAGTAAAAATTCACAAGACTTTCACTATAAGACTCTATGTTTGTTGTTACTCTCGAATGAAAGGTTGAACACTTCTTTGGTGGGATGAAACACAATATACGAAAATCCAAGGAGAATCACAAATTTGATATATGTGATTAAATTATATGATATTTCATCAATGTTAAAATGGATATCAGTAAACTCCAAGTGTATTTTGGGGATACCAAGTAGAATGTAAACTTCAATTTTAGCAGTATGAGGGAGAACTAAAATAGTGCAACAAAATTTAAATATCCCACTTGTCAAATGTGCAGAAATAGGTACCATGATATTTCCCTACGGTGGTGATGAATTTTTTTTTGTGTGGGAAGAAAGGGAATCTAGTAAGATATTTTTGATAGAAGAAACCAAATAATGTGATAGAGGAAAGAATAGTCCAATTAATCCTCAACAGATTTTTCATTGTATCGACTAAAAGGATCTAGAGAACCTTTAATGTCATTGCACTAAGACAAGGGTTTTTTAAGGCAACCAACAGCCTTCAAGGAAGTAAGGGAGACAATTTTCTAACTGAACCAGTTAGGTGGATCCTCTAAATGAAGTGGTTATAGGTATTCTAGATATTAATTTTGGTATATTTAATGTAATTTTTTATTATGGTTCTACGCATTCCTACAAATCATGAAGCATTAGTAGATATATTCAAGCACAACCACAAAACATTGAAGTGGAGTTATCAATAAAGACGAAGAATGGGACAATTATTGCATCCTCACTAAAACCTCATCCCCTATCACAATTTGAATGTTGGGATTCCCATAGAAATTTTTTATACTCCATTTTGTTATATTTGATGAAATAATGGGTAAGTATTGTATTTACTTAAATATAGTCTATATAAATTTACCTAAGAAGGAAATTTCTCTCCATATCGCAAATCAACCCCCAATTCTGTACAAGATCAAGTAGAATTTTAAATATTCTTTAGAACCAACATCACATGAATGGATATTTTTGGCCTTAGATAATGTTTATCTAGAACAAATAATCAAGTCTATGGAATAAATCATACTCTAAGACTTGGCTATTTAGAGGGAATATGCTAATGTGATTCCTGAAGAATTTCTTGGTCTTCCTCCAAGACGATAGGTTGAATTTTCATCAAATATTATACCTAGGGTGTTACCATTATCCAAGACTATGTATAGAATAGGTGTTGTGGGAAATGATGAGATGATGAAAATAATACGTAGAATCTAGATAAAGGGTTCACACTTCCATGTGTTTCACCAGGGGGTGCACCCATCCACTTCATCAAGAACAAGGATGGATATATGTTCCTCTATATTAATTATTGTGATCTCACCAAGGAAATGATAAAGAAAAGGTTTCTTTTTCCTCATATTGATTAAATTTTAGATCAGTTATATGTAGTATAATACTTATCCAGGGTGTATTTTTTGTCAGGATATAACCATGTTAGGGTGAATAAGGAGAATATTTCCAAGACTACTTTTCATATGAGGCGCATGAACTACGAGTTCATAGTGATGACTTTTGTGCTCACTAATTCTCCAAAAATCATCAAGGACATGATGAATTGTGACATTAGATACTAACCTATAAAAATATGGTAGTATTTATGAATGATATTATTTTATACTCATAAATAATGGTGGTGAATGAGGATTATCTAAGTATTGTTATAAATATCATTCAAATGTATATTATTTATGAAAAGTAAAAAAAATGTGAGATGTGGTTAAAGGAAGTATCATTATTGGGAGATTTCTTCTTAAGAAATGGGATATCCATGGACCCATAAAAATAATATCCTTTGATGGATGGGTGATCACAACACATGTGAAAGATATCCATAGTTTTTTGGATTATCTGGGTATTATAGTCTATTTTTATGATATTTCTCATGATTTCCAAACCCTATACCAATGATAACTCATAAGGGAGTCAATATTTCATAGAAATATAAATTTTAAGAGAGCTTAGAGAAACTAAAAAATAAGCTAATCACTGACCACGTACTACACTGCCCAAGTTTGAAGAAATTTTTATTTTATTCAGCGACGATTGGAAGACGGGATTTGGATATATGTTATTACTAAATGAAAAATACATTTCTTATGATTCAAAAAAATTAATAGTGGATGAATAAAAATTCCCATCACATGATCCATATTTAGATGCAATGATATTCACATAGAAAATATGGTTTAATTGTCTCTTTGGGTAGAAGTGTGAAATATATATGAATCACAAAAGACTCTAGTATATATTAACATAGAATGACATGAATGTTCACCAATGAAGATGGTAAGTACTGATCAAGGACTATTTTGTATTATTGGCAAAGATATTGATAATGTAGATAAATTTATAGATGCTATAAGTATTTCAGATCTAAAAATTATATCATTGATGAGAATTTATAAGGATACGATCTTATTAAATTGGAAAATGATGGACCTGGGAATCATAAAGGAAGAAACATCATCAATCATTTCAAAAATGATTCCTCAACCAACTTTTCTATAGAGGATAATAGATTCTAAATGAGATAATTTTTCTATTCAAAAGAAAGTAGAAGCTATAAGGAATTGTAGTATCAAATAATTTAATGTTAATGATGGAGTTGTGATATTTTTGTTCAGATTTTGTGTAACCTCAAATCCTATGACATTGAATGATATTTTAGATGATTCACAATGCTCAACCTTCTACATCCAGCTAAGAAGCACAACTATATATTCAAATATCCAAGAGCACTATTAGTGGGGAAATATAAATATGGAGATCAATGAATACAAATCAAGAAATCTTAAATAGTAACTAGTGAAATTATAAAAAGAAAAATATAAGGGGATGATAAAACCATTTCCTATACCTATATAGAAATTCGAAAACATCACAATGAACTTTGTCACTAGCCTTCTAAAGAAATAAAGAGGGAATGATGCTATATGGGTTTTTGGGGATCCTTTTATAAAGAATGCACACTTCATTGGGATTAGAGAAAATTTATCACTCGATCAAATTGCACAAATATACAACAGAGAAGTGGTTAGGTTTCATGGAGTACCACTATCGATTTTATCCAATCAATATATGAGATTTACCTCCATGTTTTTTTATATTTTCAAATGTTACCTGGACACTGGGATGAACTTCCATATGAACTATCATCCCAAAACCGATGACCAGTCTAGGAGGACTATCTAGACACTTGAGGACTTGTTGAGAGCATGCAAAATTTTCTTTAAAGTAGGATTGTACCAACATCTTCCTCTAGATGAGTTTTCCAAAAAAAATACACTTAATCATCCAAACAGATCCCTATGAATCCCTTTATCAGAAGAGGTGAAGAACACCTACATGTTGGGATGATGTTGGGAAATAAAAATTGATGGGTCTTGAAATGGTCTAATAAATATTTGGAAATGTTAAGACAATTTGGTTGCAGATCAAGGATGCTCATAGTCGAAAGGAGATCTATGATGACAATGCATAATGAGACCTATAGTTTAATGTTTGAGACATGGTATTCCTCTACAGATATCCTTGGAATTAAGCGTCGAAATTTGTTATGAATGGAAAGCATTATCGAAGATACATTGGCCCCATTGAGAACATTGATCGCTTCAAAGTGGTGGACTATCAGCCAGCACTCCCACCTAATATATCATATGTATAAGATTAATTACAAGTATACCTCTTTATAATTTATATAACATAACTCCCAAATGTATTAAATACAAATATGGTACCATTGGGAAATTACATTTCCTATAAAGAGTATCTCTTGAAGTTCATAGACCATAGAGACAATGTTCTACGGGATAAGATAATAAAACTGGTCAAATTTTTGTGGAGGCTCCAAAAGTCTAAATAAGTAATGTTGGAATTAAATGAGGTGATTAAAAAGTGTTACCCTCATCTATTTTAGTGAGGGAAAAGGAAATGTAAAGGGCCAAAATTCTTTAAGGGGGGAATAATGTATAGGCCTAAACTATTATAAATAAAATTATTATTTTTATTTATTTAAATGTATTATTCTGTATTATTGTTTAGAAAACAAATGAACTTATTTAATTTTTTTATATCCTATCATATTAAAATGACCACTAAACATTTTTACTGTTGATAAAATAACCATTGGATAGTGGTCACATGATTAATATAAATATAGGTTTTTATCGAATCCAATTGACTCAGAAAAAGGGAGTGATTGCCTAAACCAAGAGGATCATACCCTATGAAGCCCATTTATTAGATATTCCAAGGGAGATATAATCACTCGGATTTTACCTTGATAATGACACAACTAATATTCAACAACATAACCATGAGGGAACCCATTTATGCGATAAGATCAAATAATCAAGGTAAGGTCCCCAAACACATATGTTGAACCAGCCAATGAAAGTCTCACCATCACAGACCTTACTCATAGGGAATTTTATGGTGTATTAAAGTGATATATATAAGGATCATAGTGATATGAGTATGTAATTAATGTTGTATATAATAATTTATAAATTTTTATCCTGTTATTGTTACATTATAAATGTTTTTTATACAATAAAATAGAAATAATATTTTTGGGTAAAATTCAAATTCACTTATGGAATTTAATTTCATAAAATAATGGGATTTTAAAAGAAATAATATTGTATTAAAACATTATAATTAAATTATTTTTTAAAATATAAACTATCACATTTTTTATAAATTCAAATGTACTTTTTAAAAGGGTTCCAAAACTTTTATTATAAAAAATCCTAACATTTATTAATAAATTATTATTATATTAAATGTTAAAATGCACATGTTTAGTTTTTTTTGAAAAAAATGATTATTTTATTAATGATGAAATCATAATTATCAAATTATAAATCTTTCATAATTTTACTAGACATTTGAATTTTTGGTTAAAAACTAATTATTGTTCAATATAATGTGTGTATTATGAAACCACAATGACCCAAATATGATGTATTAAATACAATAAAATATATCTAAAGCCAAATATATGTTTTTATTTTATAAATAATTATTTTTTTAATTTATTTTATAAATCTATTATGAATCATCCAAAACATATAATATATTTGAAGGTTTAAAATCATTTATTTAAGAGTACAACTCACCTTCCCTTATGAAAGTGTATTATTTTTTTATATACAGACATTGGTATTATATAATAATTAAAAGAAATCTCATTTGGTATAAAACATGGAAAAGTACCCTGGTAAGGTTTTTGGTTTTGGTTATTTTATTATATAGAGTCCAAAACCTATGTCTGAGAAATATTAAAGAAATCCCCCCTCAATTCCTATATAAACCCACCTAATATCCCATTTATATTCACTAAAAATACTCGAATAACATCTTTACTTGGATATCCCCTCTATATAGTCATCCCATGATCACCCAAGCCCCCATGAAGCTTTAACCAAGCATTTTAAGTCACACACTCAAGTAAGTGACCTTTTTATCCTCATTTCAATTCAAGAAACTTCTTTGAAATTATCCTTTTAAATTTTAAATCGTTATATTTTAATTCATTAATAAACATTATATAACTATATAATTTATGTTATTTTAATGGGATACCACTTGTCCCATATAATTTTTACCCTTACCTAATCTGTTACTACGCTGAAATTTAGTAAGGGACGTCTCCCTTATTATTTTGATTCAAGCAAATCTTTTTTATCATGCCTCTTAGTTTAAATTTGTTATTGTTGAGATATGTCATTAAATATCTTCCTTATTATCCATTGGATTTATAAATGATGAGTGATCATTTTAGTAGCAGCAGTGTACTATAGCAACGGCAGTTACTATGTAGTACTTTAGCAGTGTGGGTACTGTAGTAGTACTATTCACAGAATGGGCTTTGGGACAAAACAATGGGCCCATGGGTCACGTAATGGGCTAAATGCCCACTGGGACTTCAGGCTATGTAATGGGTTTCCCTCTACCCATTTAAAGAGGTCATTTCTTTCCTTTAATAATAAATGAGGCTTTGTACCCAACCTCTTATAAATGATGAGTGACCCATTTCATTCTTTTTAATACCTCCGATAATCCTTCATGTACACTCATTTCCATTTCAAATTTTAGTATGATATACTTTCTGTATTTTCTTAATACAAGTATTGTATTTATCTTATAAAATGTATTTAAAATTATTAATGTTGGTATATGTCTTTAAATGTCCATATCACATCCCAGTTTTTGTCCAAATTATTTGAAATCATTTTCTTTCTCATCAATTTATTTCATTAACTTCTAAGTGACTCCATTATGCTACCAAAATCTAATCATTATTTTCCATGCCAAAATAATTATGTGGTGAATAAAACTCTCATTTTCTATCAAGGTTGTTCTCTATTATACCCTTAAAACAATTTTAATTGGGAATTTCATATTTTATTTGACACAACTTGTTGTGTGATAAAATTTGATTATTAACGAATCTATGTTTAATGATCTATATGGATCACCTAAGCATGAGAATGAAATGAATGTGACGGGTGAACCCAGAATTATATAGTGCTCCAAAGAATTGGATAATATTTAGTCTCATGATATGTAATTTTGGGAAAGGGGTAAAACTGATTTATTTATTGTACTTTTCCCATCATGATTTCTTTGTAGTTATCCTTGAACTATGTTCACGATACATTATTTTAAGTTGTTTCTACATTTTCCATGTTATAATTATCATGTTCTATCATTCCTTATTATTAATGTTTATGATTATCAAAACTTTTTTCATCCTTTATATTCATATTTTGTATCATTTATCATTATATTCCATGTTTATTAAATTATAAGGATTTATATATCACCCATTTATTATGTATATCCCCACATTATCTTGCGAAACATTAAAATCCATGTAATTTTAGAAGAATGTTGTTGATGTTTTCAATAATCTTGTTGTATCCCATGTTCAATATGTTATAATATATACCTAATTAAAAAATAAACTATACTTTTTGATCTTTAATGTTTTATTAGGTATAACCTTATTCAAAAAATCATGTATTAATGTGAGATAAAGAACATGTTTGTAATAATATTAT
The DNA here is from genome assembly GCA_963277665.1 of Viscum album. Taxonomy (NCBI): domain Eukaryota; kingdom Viridiplantae; phylum Streptophyta; class Magnoliopsida; order Santalales; family Viscaceae; genus Viscum; species Viscum album. Next base: position 1,410,331,939 of record OY728133.1, on the reverse strand, counting down.
CCATAAGAGACTTTAGTTGTAATGATGAAATCATTAAATGTAATCTCAATGTAAAAATTAGGATCAAAGTCACCCATAAATTTCATGATTCTTATAATAAAAGAATGATTTAATTAAAATTAAATTATGATAATAATAAACATGTATCCAAGAAGATTAATCTTCATTTATGTTATAATTGTGGATGGAAAGATACAAAAAGTTGTCTTAAGGGGACTAGTAAATTCATTAAGAATGGAATATATGTTCATTGTTAAATCAAGTACATATGTTATGGGATCATGTTTGTTAATGATGAGAATAGAAATAAATATCCATAGAACCTACCACACACAAATTAGTGTTTGAAATGAAAGGAGTATGGGTGTTATGATAACTAATGATTTAATTTGAGGGTTAATTAAAATGATTGACATCAGCAACCTCTTAATCCTAGAGATATTGGGGAATCTCATAAGGAAACTATCATCGATATGGTTTATGAAAATGAAGTGGTTAAAGGTATAAATAATATAAACTCTAGAACTGATAATGTATTATTTGATTATAGATCTACCCAATATTTTATATCTGAAATTTCTTATAAGTGTGTCACATTACCACCAGAATGATTAGTTTTTGAAGTTTTATTGAAAACATTTAATGGGATGATGATCAAATCTCACCACTTTTATTCTTCTCTAATTGATTTTTGTGGGAAGGTGATTCATGTAATTTTCATTATTATACCACTAGTTCAATTTGATGTTATTTTATGCACAGATAACAATTCTTTATATAAATCCAATATTAATTTCTAAGGAAGGGAACTCATATTTGACATTCCAATCCAATTTATGTTTTTCTATCAATGAATGGATAAATTTGATCTAGTATTTTAAATTAAATCCATTAAATTATAATTAAATCTAATTAATAGAGGTTATTTATCTTTTATGGTTAGGGAAAAAATAAAAATAAAATATATATCTATTTTATGGGAGTTTTATGCTAACTTTCTATAATAATTTCCTTATTTTCTTCTGAATCGTAAAGATCATTTTTCAATATAACTCATAAAAACTAATATACCTATTTCAAGGCCTCAATATATAAGGAACCCAATTGAGATGTGGGAATTAGAGAAGGTAACCCATGAGAACCATGAATATAGCTTCATTCATCCATGTGCCTCATCTTGTGGTGCACCTTTTCATTTTTTAGCAATAAATATAGATCTATGTGACTCTGCATTGATTATCAGGGGCTTAAAATGATCACAATCATGAATAAGTATCATATTACCCATTTTTTTATTTTCTTCAATATATTATAGGGCGATAAATATTTTTTAAATGATTTTGTTTGAGGGGGTTACTATTAATTGAGGTTAAAATTTGAATACATACCCAATGTAACATTTCATACGAGGTATGAAAATATTGTATTTAGAGTTATTCCATTTGGTCTCACAAGTTACCATAAAAACATCATCAATTTAATGAATAATGTATCTAAATAATACCTAATTTAGATTATGGTTGTATTTATGGATGATATTATTATGAATTACATTATTATGGATATCATTAATCTAACAAACTTATATTCTAAAAGGTAAATCTATGTTCGATAGCGTATGGTTCACAAAATAGAGAACCCAAAAAAATTGATTATTTAAATATTAAAGTCATAAACTAGTCATTAAATTGATGGATGTAAACATTATTAATGGAATTAAGAATTATATATGAAATATATACATTATTTAAAATTATTTGGATATAATAAAACATTTTATTTTGATAAATAAATTTATTCTTCAACAAAATTTATTTTCTTCAAAAATAACTTTTATTTCTTTTTACGGAAGAACAGTATTGTCAATTTATTGTAACTTATTGAAATTTTATTTTATAAAATTAAAATCATATTTAATTAGGAATATTGATATTAAATTAGAGTGTAATTTTAGGATTTCTCAAAAAATTTCTATTTTTCAATGCTTACTGAAAAATACAATTTTTTTTGTAAAAATATGATTTATTTTTAATAAATTATGTAATTTAAAAGTTACATTGTTACTTGAATTCGAATTAAAAATAACATAAGTGTTCATTATTTTAATTTAAACCAATTACTTACATTTAAATCATCGTTATACTATATTTTAATATATTTTTATTTTTTCTAAAAAATTTAATTTTTATGAAAAATATTTTAATGTGTATAATGTTTTTTCAATCTAACTAATTGAAATAATACCCAATTAGATATTATATAAAATAAAATTATAATTTTATATCTATGAATATTAATTTAAATTAATTTAATTATGATTAATTATCATATAATTATTATTAATCATCTTAGTCAGAAATAATGAGTTTCTTGAGAATTTTTTTGAAATGTCAATAATTTTAATTTTAAATTGATTGTTCAAATTAAAATAATTTAATTGATAAAATAGGCTCCATAATTTGAATAACCATAAATAATATTGTATAATAACTTCAAATTTTTTTCCCACATTAATAGCAAAAAAGTAAAAAACTAGTTAGTGTGGTAAAAATACTAAAATGGTAAAAGTGAGTAACCTTATAGGTAAAGATTATAACTTGTTTAATTGTTTTTTCTTTTATAGGAGTTTCTCATAGTTAAATATCTTAAAATAATTTTTCTATCTGTTTTTTAGTAACTTTTTTTATATTGGATTCTAATTATTGAATAGTTTAGGGTATTTGCAATAATGCTTCTCCTCCTCCCTTTTAAATTGAAACCCCATATCCTCTCCAATCCACACTTGAAAAATAAATATTATGGACAATATCACCCAAAATAACTTCCTTAATTCCAACAAAATGTCTTATAATCCTTTTTTTAATCATAAAGAAAATATCATAAGGCTTTAATTTTATACCTAAATATGTGGTCTGAAGAAGAGGCATCATTCATAGTTGAGCATCTTGTTTTTTTTCTTCCTCAAACTCTTTAAAATATTATTAAAACAAGATGATATATTATCACCATTATATATCATATAATATTATGTTATTTTGTTAATTTCACACCCTAAATCCATCTCCACTTCAATCAAATGGGAAACAAATCAATCATTTATGTGTACGGTGGACTACTTCTTTACGAACCAATATAATTCTTTTTCTATAATTTCCTTTCATGACTGTTCATGATGATGATTTAAATACTTTTATGGTATATTATTAAAATATTATTCCTTTTGAAGAACTACTGCCTTGTAAAGAGGTGTAATTCACATTGAATTACCTCTTCAAATGAATGGTAGATGTATGTGTATTTATTGAAATATTATGCTATTTATGACATATTTATAATTTTTTAAAAATAAAATAGCACATATGTTATTTACATCATGATCACTGAAAATGGAAACGTTACTATGGTGTACATATGGCCTATTATCTCCATGATTGTAACATAGTTCATTTTTCATAACATTCCTTTATGATGTTTTATAAAACATTAATTAATGTATAAAATGATATTTATTTCATCATTATTATTAAGGATATAAGTATTTAATAATACCTTTGACCTTATTGAACATACAAAAGTGATTTTGGACATTTGAGTTGAACATCATCCAATTTGAACTTTAAATGATCATGTAATTTAATATGAAATGGTAATTAATTAATTAAAATGAATAATAAGAATGAAAAAAGTTATTAATAAATTTAATAATTAATATTTTTTTTCATGAAGATAATGTATGCACATGAAAAATCATTCTTAAGCTAAGGGATCTCTCTAAAAGAACATTTTTTTTGGTTATGGCCAGTCTCTCCTCCGACCATATTTATCTCTCTTTTTAATGATATTAAATCCTTATCAATTAAGTATATATGTCTCTTAAATATATAAATATCTCATTATCCCTTCCTTTTATTGGTTAATTGATGCCTTATGAACGTTTCTAAAATTCCTTCTTTAAGAAATCACTTTTGATTATGTTCATAGATAATAACATACAACCCTTTTCATTTCTTTTGTAATTCTTATGTCTTGGAATTTTTATTTATTTCCTTATGTGTCATCCATATGAATATATAGTACGAATGTTATGGGTTGTACCAAAATTATATATCCCTCCAATTCATTGGGTAATATTTTAGTCTCTTGAGACATCATGTATGAGATTACGGAGTGAACCTAATCCAATATGGGACTCAGTCTACCTTGTGATGTTATCTGGGCTGTTATCCCTAAATTATTGTTATGTCATGTTTTATGTTGCTTTCAAATATCCTATGTTTAAATTATCTTATGATACCCCACTCTTTATGTTATTCTTCTATTTCATTACTCATGTGACATATCTTTTATGGAATTATGTTATACCTTTGAATCCCATGATATGATACTTATCATATCTATTCCCTCAAAGGGAATATACCTCACCCATTTATTTCATGTATTCCCCATGTTCCTATATATAGTCTTATGAGCTCAAATGTATTTCTAAGCTCACTGTAGAGAGTAAAATATGGATTTCATCCCTTTTATTTATTATGAACCTAGTTTTAAAAAAAACTATGCCATATGATCCATGTTTTTTATTAATGGATATTTCTGATTAAAATATTGTAAGAGTATGGGTAAAATGGTTTCGTTCTATATAGATGTAATCATATATTTTTTTCATTATTTTAGGAACTATGATGAAAAAATATATTGATGACTCCAAGGATAACTCTAAGGATAACACTGAGTATATAAAAATAATATAGAATCTTGGTGAAGTATAGATAGAGTGGTTTCTAAGCAATTATATCCATGTATAGATAATAAAAATAGAAATGGTTCTGAAACATAAGTTTATGGGTAATAAATTCAAAAAATTAACATCAGTATTCACTCAATGTTTACTTGTTACATGAAATCTAGCCTTACTATGTTTTTGGTATGATACTCCAAGAGGATATATTTTGGAAATATACAAACTCTTTATAAACAATTATTAAGCGAATAAAAATTCACATATGATTTTATATTCAAAATATATCATTGATAACAAAGGTGAAACCTATAAATTCATATGTTAATTCACATATTTCATTTATGAGTTAACCCTTTAAGTTATATATTTTCCCATATATGTGATTACTAGATAAAAAATAATCATCCCAAATTTTCTTATATTCATTCAATGAATATAAATATGATAAACCAAGTCAATAAACAATGTGTGGGGAAATTTAATGATATACCAAATTAGGTGTGAACCCTGATGGAAGTAGGAGTTGGGAAGTTTATTATAATAATTTCTTTGTTAACATAAGTTTTGAAAAGAAATTTGAATCTGAAGAATTTCCCAAATCGCTTCAATAAAATAAAATAAAAAATCGAATTATCTCTATGACAAATGCCTCAAAATTTTGGTGGATAATTTTATCATTTAATTATGAAACAATTAATTAACTACATTGAAAATATATTTTCTATCCTTCAATGCTCTGAGTAAGAGAATGTTATGCTAGATATTTATCATATGTAAGGGTAATCAAATCAATGTTGGATTCCAATAAAATATATAAAGCAAGAGATAAATATAAAAGTTATGGAATGAATGTAATATGAGAATATATGTTTGATAAATATTTTCCTCACAATCTCTAACATAAAATAGAGATGAATTTTAGTAGGATTATGTAAAATGATAACGAATCAATCATGTAATATTAAGAAAACATCACATGGATTTTATGATATGACTTCAGCTTTATCATATCCCAAAAACATAAATCTGATTACTTATTTTGCAGGTTAAATACAAATTTTTTAAAATATTTGGAAATTTTATACTTCAACTAATTTGATGAAATTGAATGAGGTTCCCCTAAATTTTAAATGGAGATTATAAAATCTCAATGTTCTCATAGGGATAAGAATATGAATGTATAGGTTATATATAATGGTATGATAGATAAATATAATTGTGTAATAAAATTATTTTATGCCACTTACAAAAATATTGGGAAAAAGAATCCATGGGATTCCATGAAGGGGACATATAAAGTCTTTAGGTGGGGAAAGGAAGGTAACCTATTTAGTAATTTTTTTTGTGAGAAACCATCCAATATTATGTAAGAATGGAATACTCAATCAAATCCTCATCCTAATATCCAATGTTACAACTATAAGGAATAAAGACACTATGAAATCCAAAGCATTAAATGAAGTGTTTTCGATAAAAATCAATGACAACAACCTTCACGGCCTAAAGACCAAGGGTATGTGTATTCTAGTACAACTATGTAGGTTTATCCAAACAATAATGTGGTGATTGGTGCACTAGTTACTTATTCAGAAATTCAGTATTTAAGATCCTAGTTTTTTCTTTAAGTGATGGATGATTTTATATTTTGGTTAAACCCTTTGTTTTATTCCTCTTAAGGATTTAACTCAGAAACCATACCTTATGAGATGTGATTTTTTCCATTAACGAAAAGGATAAGGGTGATAGATACTAAATTGAATTGAATTACAATACATGTATATAAATACACAATATGGATTAAATACAAAACATTTATTAGTCTATCCAGAATACTTTCATAGAATGTATGGGGATTTCCCAATAGGAAAAAACCTACGAATTACATGGTTTGTGAATTTAACACACAATATAATTTCCCTAGTTTTTTTTCAAAGGATCGAAGCCATCTTTTTAAAATAATCTCACCTATACTCCTATTTTCTCTCTCATGAAGGAGATCCACAAAAGAAGCTATATTTGGATATTAATGTTATTATTTAATCCTATCTATCTATCCATATTCTGATTTGAGTTACATCTATCATGTTGGATAGCCACTAGTAAGAACATTTTCCCTTAATCTTATTTTATCATTTTTTTCCTATTGAAAAATCTATTTTGGTGCAAGAAAATATGCCCTATTTTTGGAAAATTATTATATTTCCACATTTTCATTGAATCTATATGAAATAAAGGGCTGATACTGGATGATTCATATACTATAGTAGTAATTTATCTCATATATAAATTCTCCCAAAAATTCTTTCCTCTGTATAAACTGTCACCACTATTCCAATGTCGGTTTTTCCATGTGTTTATCCATTAAATTGAAACTCTCTAATTTAAATTGATAGGATGGTATTCTAGTTCCCCATTTAAACCTATTGACACCATTTAATGTTAAGACCTCAATGTTAACCACACCATATAGGGTGGGTTCAATTTTATTCCCATGGTGATTCATGATTGGTTTATCTGTGACACCATTAGGGTGTGTTTAACTTGTAATTGATAAGGTAAGTGTTTATATTTAATTATTATATATTTAAATGAATGTTATGAAAATTATATATAAATTTATGTATATCACTTAGCCATGTTAAATTATAAACTGAATTTTTAATTTATTTCATGTCATTAATTCACATAGTTATGTTTAATGAATGGTCATGGAACATACCGTTGAAATTGTTAAAATGAATCTATACTACATGGAATATGGTTAAATATGTATATAAATTAAATGAGTAGAAGGTGACTATTAATTTTTGAACATAAAATATTTATATGGATGGTGAGATATGATCCTACCTTGGATTCCAATGTTAATTCCCTTCGGTACTCATAGGATTCTATTCTAATTAAGTAATATAATTTTTGTAAGAGATACCCACCCTAGAATCTGTTCCTTATCTTACTGTTTGAATTCCTTATCGATGTGCTGAAGATTCACTTGACTCATTTGTAGATATTACAAATCCTCGAATACACTCCTTGTATTCATCTTGATATCTTTTCACACCTGATGAAATAGATTCTCCCCATTGTACCTAGTCATGATTAGCCTGGTATTACCATGGACGATCCCAAAATACTTAATTAGACTCTTTTAAAGAGGAATTACTTGGATGTACGCATTGGATTTCACTCAAATTATTTTTTCCAGACTACCTGAGTTACTACTATAAGTTGGATTCCCCCTCAGGGGTCATGGATGCCTTGTTTATTCATTAGGTCCTCTATTATAATTATTTCCTTTTGATAGTATTGATAATAACTATTATATAGATTAACTCTTTATTATAAATGAAATTATAATTAATTAAATGGAATTCTATGGTTCTCTTTGGACCCCATTTCATTAATATCAGTTATATTACACATTTTTACCAATACATTATAATATAAAACCCTTGTATAATAATTAAAGGATCACGTTTTCAGATATAGTTCATGATGCGGATGAAGTAGGTATGGGTTATTTATTTTATCACTACTTTACTTCATATATATACCCACACAATTGTTCAGTTTATATTCATAGACTGGATCTGTATAAACACCTTTGGTTTTGGCCTACTAAGATTTATCTTATGAAAAATCGAGGTTGTTTTTGTCACTCGAGAAGAGTATATGATTTCATGTTGGTAAAAAAGGAAGCATACCATTTTTGGAAACCTCCCTTTCCTTATTTCTTTAGGATAGAAGCATGGCAGAAAATGACCTAGATAATGCTCAGGATGGTTGGATAGATTTTCTCCATTAAATTTCTTATGTACAACATGCATTATAGTGGCTTCCTACTACAATGTATGCATGTTTTTAATTTATTATAGACATTCCATGAAATCCTTCTGTATATGATATTGTTTAGATTTTTTAATTGACTATTTATTACATGGATATTCATTATTATTTCAATTAAATTATTAATTATTTAATTTAATTCTCTAATTTATTTCATTTTACATCACCATTGTTCTCCACTTTGACCAGATGTAATAGCCTCCCCACTAAAGAACCATAGGTCTTTGTTTATATTCAGCATCCTTTTGTGTGTGGGGTGGCGCCCTTGAATCCATGTGGCCAACTAAGTTTAACTATGAATGAGTGATCTTGGTCTGGGTCATTAGGCAGGAGAATAGGAATTGGTTGGTTCTTTGTTATACGTCATTCTTGGGAATAGATAACCCATGTTTGTGGTAAATATGATGTTTCATTGGAATGAAAGATTTTTGTTATATATTTCACTTATTACAATTTATATACTTTCATTATTGGTTGATTCACATTAATTGTGTAATTTTTTGTCATTTATGTATATTTTACCCTAAATTGTATAGAAAGTGGAATTATTTTGTGCATCATTATATGTACCTATAATTCACACACCATGCATACTCCATGCCATTTAGGTTAATTTTAATACTATAAAATCATTATTTCCTTTGATTATTGTGTGTGTCTTGGTTGTTATATATATAACTATGCCACTAACATCATTTGTAGGGTAGAGAAATTTAAATTTTCAAAGAATAAATACAACCCAAAATGGTTTCTTCAGATATTTATTGATGGTGTCATCTTAAATAGCCCATTTTGATCTATATAAGTTATGCTACCCTTTTCACATGATTTGTGCTTTGACTGTGATTACATGATTACAAATTTCATGTTATAAGGTTTACATGATCTTATAAGTTTGAAATGGTGATTTATGGTAATAAATCCATTTTATTTGACCCATTACATCCTAATATTGAATCTAATGGGGGATTGTTTTGATTACATCGGTGTTTATCTCAGCTTATAATGTGTATGGTACTTTATAAACTAGGGTTGGGAACCCATTTAATTTAACCTTATATTATGTATTTACACAAATACAAAATTTAAATATAAATCATGACCTAGAAATTAAATGGTTTCCAGAAAATTAACTGCCCATGTTCAACATAAAGAGTTTTTACCTCCTTAAATTATAATTTCCCTTCCACATACCAGAACCTATGTAAATGAAAACAAGAACACTTACCAAAACCATGGCCTTCCTAAATGTTAGTGGGCATGTTATGTTGGGTTATGAACCCTTTTATTTTTTGTCTATTTCTTTTAAGGATCTTATCTACTTTGGTATCTTGTTATGAGGTGTTTTCATGATATTTTTAGGCCAATTACACCCTTACATCATCTTTTTGTGCACCATCAGGGTGCAAATGACCACATTATGAAGGTGGTGGGTCCTAATCCACTAGTGATACCTCCATTATTACCACCTAAGGAACCACCTTTTATTCCCAAATTGGTCACTCATACTCATATTCAAGATTTTTTTCTACAATTGATGTTTTTTATACAGGGTTTTCAATGACATACACTTATGATGTATGATATTACTTGGGAGTTCAGCAGCAACAACATCATGTCTTCTCAGGGAAGAGTGGTCCTCAAGTTACTATGTCTCAGATGGAAACCATTCAATCTATATTTGAGAATCTGGAGGCACCTACAAAAATGTTGGTTAATCTCTCCACCTATATTATGATTGATTCTACCAAGTAAAGGTGGGATTTGATTAACCATGTTGGTCTTCATCATAGAATGGTCTGAGAGGATATCAAGGTTCCCTTATAGGATTACATTTTCTATCTAATGATGAGAATTTACTGATCCAAAGATTTTATGCACTAAGAGTAGGGTGTTATGTATATCATTACTATATAATGTGTTTCAATATTCTAGAACATTTCACCCCACTTCTTTCTAGTGATGAGCTATCATGACCTAGATGCATTGAATATGGGATAAAATATGTAATTTATTCTTAGGTTATTGTATTTCTCCAATAAATATTTTCTAAAATCATGAATTATGATCTTATCATTGAGTGAAAATTTCTATGTTGATAGTAATGAGAATATTGGGTCAGTTTTGAGCCGTGGAAGTAATTCATCATGTAACAAGAACCATAGACTTGAGGTTTCCCATCCTAGTAGTGGTGGTAAGAGTATCCACATTCATAGCCCTATTTTATTCCATAAGTATGAAAAATAAGGGATCCTAAATACAATATGAGATATAGACCTTCTAGAGTGTCATTCTGGAGGCTATATAGGTCAGCTTATAAGGGTTTTGTAGATCTTTTGGCCTATTTTCAATAAAAGAGGACCCATGCTAGCTCTTTGATTAAGATAAGGATTAGTGGATTTATGTCAGGGATGAAGCTAGAGTATCAATATCTTAACAATACATGTAGGATGTAATTATTGGGGTAACCAAACATCTTATTATCAGCACAGAAAAAGAATACCTTATAAAGGTATTCAACCTGTATCTCAGGTCCATGGATCAACCTATTTGCACACATTATAGTAGATACTTCAAGAGAAGAGTCTATTATTTTCTATTATATGAGGTACTATTCTCATATCCTCTACTATAAAATTTTATTTTCTCAATACAAATTATTTTCACTCATTTATCTCTATATTGACTGTGAAAAGTATCTTTCTAGAGGTTCTGTACATTTATGGGGTGATGGCCCTGGAAACATAGTTGGGTGTGTGGTTAGAGGGTATAAGACAAAACAAGGACTATCCCATTGAAATTGAATGTTATTGATTCATATGATACCTCTTTTTCCTTCAGATGATAGGTTTTGATTTTGTTATTAGGAGGGAATTATTTTTTACCAATTACACATGTGTGGACTGTTACAATTGTAGTGTATCATTTACATCACTATAGGGTGATAGATACATTCAAAAGGGTGAGTGAAGTTTCCAAGAATGCATAACTCAATCAGAGTGTCATGGTATAGATAGAGTGATAACCCAAATTAATATCCATTATATGGTGGATAAGGGAATGGGATAGGTTAATTTTCATCTATTGTTGTAATTTTTTAGGGATGTTTTCTGAGATGACTTTATTGGAAATCCTTCTATGAGATAGGTAGAGATCAAGATCAAGTTCATTCTAGGAGTAGCTACAATATCTATTCATCTATACTGGATGGCACCTACTGAGCGTCATGAACTTAAGAGAGAGTTGGATGATTTATAATATAAAAATTTTATCTGACCTATTAATTATCATTGGTTATTTCCCATTCTTTTCTCAAAAATGGGTATGGAACCCTATGAAATTGTATGGATTACCAATGGTTGAATGTGCATATGTTTAAAAACAGGTAACCATTTCCTTGAATAGGAGATATATTCAACCATATCATAGCAGAAAGAGTTTTCTCAAATATTTACCTATGATCGGGCCATTATCAATTGTGATCTAGGCCTTGATACATTCCACATATGGATTTATGAATTCAGTATGATTTATATGTGTAATTGGTTTTGTAATTCAGTAATATGAATGTGGCTTCCATTTTATTTCCTTGATGAATAGGGTTTTCAAACCCTACCAGGATTCTTTTGTTTTGGATTTTTTGGATGACATCTTGGTGTATTCTCATACTCAAAGAGACCATACCAAACACATTGATATCATATTGAGTACATTGAGAGAGCATCATTTATAATGCTAAGATCAGGAAGTGGCACTTCTGGATTGACAAGGATTACATGTTGGGTCATATTATCTCAGAATGAGGACTTTTATATGACCCATTTAAAGTGATTACTATTGTTTACTAGGATAATCTTAATAAACCCTTTGAAATATGGATTTTCTTGGGATAATTGAATATTATAGTTGGTTTATTCTTAAATTATCACACATTATGCCACCTAATACTTCTCTGAATATTAATTGTGTGAAGTTATTGTTGTGTCAAGAATATGAGATGTACTTTTTGGAGATAAAAAGAACCATTACATTGGAACTAATACAAATTATTCTAGATCACGGTAGAGGCTTTACAATGTTTGGTAATTGATTAAAAATTTAGAAAGTGAATTATTGAAATATGATGATCGAGTTGTTGCACATATATCACACTAGTTTAGACCTCACTATCATAATTACCTGATGTGTAACCTCGATTATGATGTTGCTTTTCATGACAAATGTTGCTAGAGAAATTATCTATGGGGACAGTAGATTGTTGTGTATAAATACCTCAATATCCTTAAATATATCTTTACATAGTGTGACAAGAATATTAGATAGTGATGATTGTTCAAATACCTTTAGTATTTTGACTTTGAACATTCCTATATAATTGGAAAAGGGAAATGTGGTAGATGATGATCTGACCTGAAAGACATAGGAACAATCCATCTAGGTAGACAGTGATGAATAGAATCCTATGGACATATTTTTTGAGATTCATCTAGATTTACAAGAGATTCATCATAATATTTTTATTTTAGACTTATAAGATACCTCTTCAAAAATGGATACTGTTAAAAGAAAGAGTTTTCATACCCTAAATGTTTGTTTATAAGGGAATGTATTTCCATGGAGGACCCACCCTAAGATATGTTAATTAATAGAGATGGAATCCTATATATACCTGGGAATATTTGGGTTCTTATAGACATGTGAGAGGATCTGATTTGAGAATACCACTCTTCTTAGTGGGTTGTGCACCTAGGTACCTGCATTATTTTTTTAATAAGAATCAGCACTATTAGTGGCATGGGATGAAATGTTAGATTTTAGGTTTTATCACAAAGTGTCCTACCTGTTTGTAGGTAAGGGTAGAGAACTAGTGTCCATCTAGATTGTGAAATCTATTAATGGCCCCGAAATAAAAATGGGATGACATCATGAGTGATTTTGTGGTTGTTTTATTGAGATCACCTGATTTTTTTTGGGTCTGGTAGTCCTGGAATGATTGATGAAGGTAGCCCAAATTCATCCAATCTGGGAGACTTTTTATGTAAACAATTTTGGAAGACACTATTTCTAGGATATTATATGTTTACATGGGGTCACTAATTCTATTATTTATTATAAGGATGCCCATTTTACATCTAGGTTGTGGAAAGGTTTTACACAATCTCTTGGTACAAAGGTGCTTCTAAGAATATATTTTCACCATCAGACTATGACCATTCAAAATAATTTACATAGGTTTTGGATGAAATTATTTTCACAGGTGTTATATATTTGGGAGTTTATAATTAAAAATATCCCTCTCATTATGTTCTTCTACACTAATATATTTCACGAGATGATTCAGATAGATCTATACGAGGCCTTATATTTTAGTCCATGTTATTCACCTTTTTGTTGGCTAGAGAATGTGAGTGTTGTGATACTAGGACCTCATATCATGTAAGATTATTTGGGTAGGTGTTCTTGATCAAAATGTTAATGTCTATTTCACAATATTGAAAAAAATATATTGATCAACATCGACATCCCTTGAAGATTGAGGCTGGTGTTTGTATTTTTTATTGTTGTTATCTTGACTTGGGAATAAATGGATACATGGTTAAGGGAATATTTAACATCATTTTATTTGGTCTTTTTAGATCCTAGATTGTGTTGGGATGATATCCTATCAGTGTTTTTACCTTAGAGGTACCATTCCAAGCATGTTGTCCTCCTTGTTTCACATATTCTCTATTACAATGGCGAACTATATAATACTTTTGTTTCCAAATTTTTTAAATTGAGTTTCAATTCTTCTTTTATGAAGTTTCCCACATTCCTTACTGATTGGTGCATGAAGACTCTCTATATAATTTATGTCCCTTATAGGTGATATGGAATCACAACCATGTACTGGATGAGGCTTGGGAGTGGAAGGCTAAAATATATGTTCAATGGTTAGAGTTATTCTTAGATGAACTTATACCACCCTTGGAAGAGACACTCGAGGATAAGTTCATTTAGTAGGGGAAGACTGTAAGATCACTATTTTTTCTTATGGTATAGATCATTTAAATTTATGGTTGACATTTTTTTATAGTCCTCTTATGTATTAAACATGAAATCTGCATAGAAGGGAGGGTTATTTTATTCTTATAGGGAATGGAGAAAGGGGATAAATTATGGACACAGTAAAAATACCAAGAATGTATTTAGATACATGATGTGTATTGGTCTGGACAGACATATTTCATAGTCTGTAATAGATTTTCCCAATATTAGGAAACAATGATGATTCCATGACATATATGTTTGACACACCCTATAATTTTCATAAATATTCTTTAGGGAGGCATGGACCCTTTCGATAGAAGATCACCCTTATCCTTTCTCTATATCAAATAGGAGCTCTACAATTGAAACTACCTTTAGAGCATAATGTGGTGCCTTGATTGTTTCCCTCCATCGAAAATTTTATTTGAGTGTCGTCTCACATGTTAGATATATATTGTAAATATATTCATTATTTAGGCTCATTTCATCTTCCTTCATCTTATCGAAAAATGCTATTTTGGGGAAAGCTCATATGACCTATTTTTGGGCATTCGTATATTTCTTCATTTTCTTCTGATCTGGGACAATATATGGGCCAATATTGGAAGTGGAATCTACTACAGAAAAAAGGTAGGTGGATTATGAAATTTCCCAAATAGTATTGCCTATTTATAAATATTCATCATTGTGTGCTCACCAGTTTCAGTGATAATTGATTCATTGAAGTCATCTAATTGAATTTAAATTTTCTATATGGTTTTTTAATTCCATATTGATAGATGTTGACTCTATTGTAGGTCAAAAATTCAACATTAACCACCCCAATTAGGATATATTTTATGTTATTCCCTTGGTTACCCGTGTTGGGTGTATCGACGACACCATTCGGGTGTGTTTATCTTTACCTTGAAAAGGTATGTGTTTATTCATAATTATTAAATATTAAAATACATGTTATTGATATATATATATATATATATATATGAATATCACATGGCCTAGTAAAACAATTAAATGATTTGGTATTTGGTTTTCTATCCTTAAATCGCTTTATCATGATTAATGAAATGTCCTGGATAGAACCTATTAAATTTTTAAATAGAAATAGTTTTACATGGCCTAATATTAAATATTTATATAAATGATATGATTATAAGGTTACTAATAATTTTCAAACTTTTTTATATGTATAGAATTTTCCATACTTAATCCATCCTTAGATTCTAGAGGGAATTCTTAGTGCAGATGAGGATGCCATTCTGATTTATTGATCTGATTTACATGGAGAATAACCATCAGGGAATCTATTCCTTGACTTATTATGTGAATTAACCTATGATGTACCAACATTTCACTTGACTCATTTCTAGATATTTGAATACCTCATATAAACTCCTTGGATTTATCTTGACGACCTCAGATGGGTGATGCCATGGATTCACCCCATTGGTCCTAATCATGACTTTCCCTAGATTACCATGTGTGTCCTCCATGGACTCTGTCAGACACTTTTACATTGGAATACCTTGGTTGTACACATTGAATTAAACTCAAACTCTTCTTCTAGACAATATGAGTTACTAATTTGAGTTGGATATACCCCTGAGGTCAAGGATTCCTTGGTTACACATTGGATCCGCTATTATCAATATTTTAAACATAAATTGTTTTATTTTATTAAAAAAACAAAATAGAGGAAATACATTAAAAAATTATAATATGGGTTTCAAGGTCTAAAAAAGTGGATCCTAAGGGAATTATCGAAAACTAAATCAATCCCCTGAGAAGAAAAATAAAAATAGATTAGATAAACACATAACTAACATACCTCACAAGTATATGGAAGAGAAATAATAATCTAATTTATTACCCTCATAAAAAATATAAAGGAATTCGATATGATCTGTGATAACACTCATACACTTTCTGATAGAGTATGAAACTATCTAATGGATGATGCAAACATCTAGTAGACAGATTTTAATGATCTTAGAATGAATCTCCATAGTAGCCAAAATAATTATGATCTCATTACATAGCTCTAATTTTTTGAGAAGCACTCTCACCTCAACATGAATGGAGTCATAGGTACCAAAGTGGGCTGAAATTGAAAGTATCACACAACCCCTGGTATCCTGAACCACCCAACCACCATAAATATTATCTATACAACATTATCCTTCAAGGTTGAGATTGAGATCATGGATTTGAGGACACCAATAGATCCATTGTCTTTAGAGGCTATGTGGAACATTATAGGGAAGAGTCCCATTGTGTTTGGTGATCTTAAGAGATGGTAACATCTCCAGTAACTATAAATATGGAAATGCTCTAGAAACATTACACTAACCCTAAATACAATATCCAAAAACATGCATGAGGTACTGTTACACCAAGCAGTGTTACTTCCTTACCAGAGGCACCAGTAAATCATTAGAAAAAATAATATTTATCTCCTTGTGCTCAGTGGAGATATACATCACCCCTTGGAACCAAAATGTTAATAAATGAAAGATTTAAGGTCATTGATTGGATAAACTATTGATATATCCAATGTTAAGCTAAATTTCTTGAGCCTAGTCACTTTCAATGAATATTTGATCTGAGGACTCTTCATAGTGAGTGCCACAACAAATCCACCATAGCACTACTAAAATTCCAATTCACATTACATGATCATTAGTGGGTAATTAATTATTTCAAATGAACCAATCAAAAAAATTCATCATTTTAGGGATCGCATTACACCATAGAAAAGCATCAAATCTATCCCACTCATTTTCTGTAGATTCAAAAAAATGAAAATACCTCTCAGAAAAAACACCAAAAATCATGCTAGGAAAAAATATTTTATCAGAATCATTATTAAACTCAATAAGATCTAAGGGGTAGCATTTCTCATCATTGAGGAAATACTAATGAAAATTCATGTATATATTTTTCATCCAAATGGTAATTTCTCTTGGTGTCAAAATCATATCATGTCTTCATTGACATGATTCATATCAGCATTCCACATTCAAGGTTACTATATTATTTCATGAAGGAAACACAGATATTCCCCAAATATTCTCAACATGAAGATCCTTCTAATCCTCCTTATACTCAAAATCCAAAATGAAATGACCTTCCATAATCTTTTAATGGTCACCTAATTTTTACTTCCCTTGGAATAATTCTTAGTCTTGACCTGAATGAGTCCTCTACTCCTTCTTTATCCCATGAGCTTCTATTTTCACCTCCCATGCTTTCAGAGCCCCCTCCACTACATTCCTACGCTATCCAGGGTATACCATTATCGATTATGGAATTGTTTTTATAACAAAATCCATGATTAACTATTATTGTGTATTCTACATCCCCTGATTCTACTAAGGAAACTATGATACAGATGTACCCTCCTCTCCCACCCCTATTCCACTCCCCTCTAAGGCTAATTGCTTATTCCCTTGTCTCTCCCCTTTATATCTCGAAGCCTTTTTTTTCCTTGACCTCCATGTAGACTTGTGTCCAGACTCCCAAATCATACCCCTCTATCTCTCTAATAAATTTTTTCAAAGAAGTTCTCAAAAGAGATAATAATTCCAAAACTCTTTGGCCTCTAGCTCCTTAGTTCCATCCTCCGGTAGCGCCAGAGCCAAAAAACATATATTCCAATGATCTCAAAAATCATGTTGAATTATTGAGGTATTGATGATCAAGTAAAAACTGACTTTAATTCAAGATAACTCTCCATAAATATTAATCCACAGTGGTCATTCATGAGCCGAAGCAACACCACTCCAAGATAACATTCTTTTCCAATAGAGTCTATGTTCACAATTTTTCTATGAAAATCCTAACATTTATTTTTTATCGATATTTTTTATGTCATACATTATAGTGGAGCTGATTTCATTCTCCATTTTTTTATCACCATGAATGTTAATCAGGGAGATCATTTATAGTTTTTCTTCTTTATCTATGAAAAGTGTGTGGTACAGGAACACGATCACCTATGGAACAACTTGGGAAGATTATAATTGGATGTTCAACCCTGGATAATAGGTGGAGACTTAAATATTATTGTGGATATCTTGGATAATAAGGGTCATGTTTTCTATTATTTTCAAATAAAACTAGAAATTTCTTTCTTTTACAGCTCATAATGTCTTTGCATATAAGGGGTTATCTAGAGACTATTTTACATGGTGGAGTAATCTAAAAGGATCAAATCAAAATTGGATTCATCTTGATTACTAACTTTCATTCTTATCTTCTCTAACATCATATCTTGATTCTTAGGTATCCCACCTCCCTAGATTTATGTATGATTACTTACTTGTTTTTTTAAGTGGTTTAGAAGAGTAAATAGTGGGAATTTCTTTCTCTTTTATAATTCATGGACCAATGTGTCAAATTATCATGATGTGGTGTGTTAGTCGTGGAATAGAATAGTGAAAGGATGTTTTTGGATTATTTTTCATAAGAATCTAAGTCATGTTAAGGGATACCTTCATGCATGGAAAATCCAAAACCTCTATATCCTTCATGCACCAGACATTCTCTCATTTGAGGTGGATGATATAGAGTCTACCCTAGAGGACAATAAGGATTAGGAATCCTAAATGCTTCTCACTTCCAAAAAGAACATCCTAGTAGAAAATATTTTGACATAGGAACATATATTGTGCGATCAAGAAATTTTCAAGTGGCTCATAGAAGGTGACACAAATATTGCATACTTACTAGAATGTGTTCAAGAAATGAAATAATCTTCTAGGAGGAACATCTAGTTGGAGGATGAAGCATTTTTAGATAATCGTGATGTGGTTGGGATTATGGATTGAGTCTAAATTTAGGGCTCTCTTGGCTAGCCTAGGCCATCACAAGCAATGAAGATATCCCCAGGGACCCTATGATCTTTTTAGTGATTTCGTCAACTTCTTCAATAGATGATAACCATGATTTCTAAGATATGTCAGAATAATAATAAATTTGTGATGCGGTAAAATGTCTCATCCAAGATATTTTTCCCAACCCTAATGGTTTCTTAAGCACCTTATTTTTTTCTTCCTAGGATGTGATCACATCTCTAGTGCTCATAACAAAGATTAAGGATCCATCATTACTCAAGAACTATTGTCTCATCAGCATGTGTAACTTCTCCAATAAAGATCAAGAATATGTAATTAATAGGTGAATTTTTAGGATGCTTCATTTGTGGGGGTTTCAAGAATATTACGTGTTTATTAAAAAGATTTTGGTACAGGGTAATCAGATTAGAAAAGAAGATGATCAAGGATATCAACCTGAAGGCTACGGGCTCTAATGTAGTCATCAAGCATGACTTATAAATGGACTATGTCCAAATTGAATGTAAATTTATTCTTAATTTAATCTATAGAATGGGAATATACAAGTTATTCTCATTCCTCTTATATAGGCTCTATATCTCTCCTTGGTTCAATATTTACTTAATGGGAAAACAATGTAAAATCGTTAACTATGTCTATGGTCTAAGGAAAGGGGTTCATTGTCTCTTATTTTGATCATTCTTATAAAGGATTATCATAATCGGTACATCAATAGAAGTTTCTACGTTGGAAGTTTTATTCATTTTAGTTGTAACATTAAAATCATTGGAGTCTCTCACCTAATGTATAACCATGATAGTATCCAATTTCTCAATTATAGCTGATGGTCTATCTATGACATTAATTATATTCATGAGGAGTACTATAAATGTAGCGGGTAGTTGATCAGTCATGAGAAGAGTTATATATACCTCTAACTTCTCTATACAGAGAGTCTTACTCAATACATAGAAATAAATATAGGAATACATAAACACAACTTTTTGATGGAATGCTGTCATTATTTTCTTTATAGTTTGATTGATAACTGTTATATCTGAGAAACTTATTATAAACTAAATTATAGTTAATTAAATGGGATGACTTGGTTTTATTTTTATCCTCTTTTATTATTTTCATTTCCATTACACATTTTTAACAATACATTATTATACAAATCCCCTATTTAATAATTAAGTGATCACATGTTTAGAGAAAATTCCAACTAAGTTTGAAGTAGATGTGGGTTATTTATTTTAGGATTACTTTCATTTCTATATATCCACACAATATTTCATATTATATTCATAGAACATATTTGTATAGTCAGTATTGGTTCTGGACAATAGATATTTATCTCACACCCAATTTGGTCCTTTATTTTTACCCTCGAATATTTTATGATTTCATGTGAGGTTAATGGGAATAATTCTACTTTGGACTCCTCAATTATATACTTACGTTAGAATGGGAGATTGGTAGATGATGATCGGGTATGTGGTCGGGGTGCTTGGATATTTTTTTTCCTTTTTTCTATTGTAAATCATGCATTGTACTATTTTAATTTATCCTTGTATGCATGATTTCCCAATTTCTAGAGACATGGATGTACATCATTTTATATATGATATTGTTTAGTGTTTACTGTTTATTATTTATTACATGTATATTCATTATAATTTCCAATTCCTTATTCGTTATTATACTACTTCTAATTATTTCATTCATGTCATATCACTACAATCCTCTACATTGACAAGAGGGTATAATATTTATACTAATACATCCAAAGTCGCCAATGCTTGTCGGCATCCTTTGGCATAAGTGGACGCAAACTATAGTCCATGTAGACAATGGGGGTTGTATACTCATGAGTAAGCTAGGTATGGGACATCACTATGATCACATTTTTTTATTCTAGTTTTACACATTCTTTCATATCATGCAGGTTTAAAATAACTATTCATGAACCGCCTAGAGACATGGAAGTTGAGTTATTAGTGAAGATTGAATATGATTTGTTTATTGAAACCCAAACATATATCTGAAACCATGTTTATATTATAGGGATGAACTTCCAGGAAAATTTAGTGGTACTTATATTATGGAATTTAACACAATTTTGGACTTGTAAAAGAATTTATTATATAGAGCCAAAATAAAATGATGAGAGAAGTAAATCACCCTCTAAATCAAGATTCTCCCAATAATTCTATAAAATTTTAATGAGGATGATGAATCATATTTTCTATAATCACTTAAGGCATGTATATTTTTTCTTTCTATGTAATAATATCTTGTTAAAATGGTTAAGATTAAAGAAAATATCAAGCTTGAAGACATTCCCATTGTGAGGGATTATACTATTGTGAAAATATTTTCTTATATTGTCTCCTGGTATGAAGGTTGAATTTTAAATCAAGATTATACCTATATCATTTCCAAGATCTAAGACTCCATATAGAATCACAATTGTTGAAATTGAGGAGTTTAAGAAGAAACTATAAGTGAATCTAGATAATGCGTTTAAACTCCCAAATACTTTACAATGTGGTGAAATGATGCTCTTTTTAAAGAATATGGATGGGTAAATGTGATTTTGAATTGATTATTTTGAGAAAAAAAATAATTATAAATAACCAGTATCTCATTTTTTGGATAGTAGACTGGGATGATCAATAACATAGATCATGTAATTTCTCTAAGGTGTACCTTCGGATGGGATACCACCAACTAAGGATGATGAAGTAAAATATTCCCAAAATATTATTTTCATGAAAGGTATAAACAATATGAGTTCATAAAAATTCCTTTAGGACATATTTACTCTCAAAGAATATTTATGTACCTAATTAATAGGGTCTTTAGAGAATAAATCATTCAAATAATTGTAGTATTTGTAGATGATATTCTACTATTGGTCGGAGTAGAGTACTAAAGAGAGGGTGAATTGAGTATCTATTAAAAATTTTCTTTTGAAAACATCTCTTGAAATGGTTCCCCAATAAAATGAATGTGGCCCAGTTAATCATCGTAATATGGTTATAAATGTTTGACTATTCAAATAACCTCTCAAAATATTGATTAGTTCTCAGTAATATAAATATAAATTATTGACTCTACTTTTGAAGATATTCTAATAATAATAAAAAATTATAACTTCTATTCAAGACTAACTATCAATGTAAATTCTATTGTTTTCTTTAAAGCAAAGAAAAACTAAATTAAAAGACACGAAGGATAAAACAAGTGGTTTAGTCTCAAGACGATTCCTAATCCACTCCACTTGGTGATCACCTTCCACTAAGAGGTTTATATTAATAAACTTTATCGACACCCTGGATCGGGGAAAACAATAGTGCACAAGAATGTCCAAATCACATGACCTATTCCACTATTCTTCAGGGGTAAAAACTACCAGGTCACACGAGGACCTCTTCCACACTTATTTGTGGGAGTAAACATATGTAAAATTATATGATAGTAAGGTTATATTTTATCCTTCAGTTTAGTGCAGGAGATAGTGTGTTTCTTAATACAAACATACACACACTGATTGAAAGATATAAATAATAAAAAACAAAGAAAATATGATGAGAAAATGTTATATGTGCTTTAAGGGGTATTCTATGTAGCTATGGACTTGTAGGATGAATCAGATGAAAGTATCGAGTCCTCTTGTGAAAAATAGAGTATCAAAAGTCTACCAGTTCGAAGGTGTAAGCTGTCTAGATCGTGTTCTTCCTGAAGGTGGTACTACGAAGATGTTTTTAGATATTATCTATCTAATTATAGAATTCATAATCGAGAGTGATTCATGGGTTCATCAGTTGATTCTTATTGCATGAATTGGTTCTCTTCTTCGTGATGCACATATATCATCTCCTCTACTTCTTGTTTCATTTTATTTTTGAGTGCATGTGTTGGATCCAAAAGGATTCATGTATTCTACAACATGTATCACATAATTTGTAGTGATGTGTCTAAAGAGATATATTAATTTTTTATGTGCATTTATATTACACAAATATGATCGTTAAAAATGAGATTTAAAATGACAAAACAGATTAAAGAACAGTTTCACGGTCTATCCCTAAATAGTATCACTTGAAAACTGTGTCTCAAAAAAATGAAGTATTTTTATTTTCCTTTGAGTGGTGATATAGTCATGATGGGATTGTTTTTTTGAGATTAAGAACTTGTAACACTGATGAGATGTTATGATCATTGTTTCTGGTGCAATGTCTAACTTCGAACAGTGTCTTAGTGATGGTAGCAAGGATTCGGTGTCACATACATCATGATATCTAAAACTAGTCATGTTGTCTGGGTCACAGTGTATGGGATCATGGTGTGTGGATCACAGTGTCTAGTTCACAGTGTGTGGTTCATAGTGTTTTGGTCACTGTGTTTGGTTCACGGTGTCCAGGTCATGGTGTCTGGGTGACAGTGTCTGTGTCATGGTGTTTGGGTCACAGTTTCTGGATCACGGTGGATTGGGTCATGCTATTTGGATCATGGTGTTTATTTCATGGTGTCTAGTTCACTATGTTAGGGTTATGATGTATAGGTCACAGTGTATGGGTACTTAACTAGAAAAATACAACCAGTGGTAGACTCACGACTTCTCAGAGTTAGCCAAATATCTGTATATAGACATAAGATGTAATGTTCAAAAAATGAATTGGACCTAATCATTAATAAAAGAAATCATTATAGAATAAATTAAATAAATTTTATAATAATCAAAAATGATTTAGGATTAACAGTATTTAGTGGATTTTTATTTAAATAAAAAAAGAATTGAGATATATTAAAAAGGATTAAAAGTATATGTGATTATTAAAACATGATTAAAACATGGGGAGTCCAAAAATATCCCCCATTTTGATGATCACAAATATTATTATTTAGATATATATTCTTAGTGTAATGATATCCCTTCGATAATTTAAGTGAGCTTTCTCCCCCCATTGGGATTATCAAAAAGAGTATAAGAAAAAGAGAAAATGAAGGTAAAAAATAGTTCACAGTGCATTAGATGGAAATAGATGTCTTAATACAAATAGTATGAAATAAAAAAACATCCCTATAAAAATATTGTTTTCACTTTTCTTCATCACCAGTATTATCTTTTCACTTGGAAGCATCATTAGAAAAAGACACAAGAGCATAAGTATAATTTGAAGAAGGGAGTGATCCAACTATCAGAGAAGGAATAGGGAGTCCTTCAAAAATATAAGGTTCAAAATTAGTTTTGGTGGAATACTGAGGAATGTTTTGGTCAAGGATAACAGTTTTAATCTAACTCAGTGCCCGAGATATAGACATTTAGGAGGAGGTAAAGGCATTAGATGTGAAAGGAGGTAACTTTGACTAAAATGTTGTAGCTGTAGGAGCCATAGTAGAAGTGATCTTCACATTAAGATAAGGCTTCAAAAAATGAATGAAGTCAGTAATAATCTCACCACCATACTGTATTTCATTCTCGAAATCATCTTTGTTTTACATTAATTTTTCCAATAGAGTAGTGAAATATTTTTTTTTGGACTTGAGTCTTAAGGGTTTGAGTGAAATGAGGGATTTTAAAATTATCTACAAGATACATGAAGTTATTGGTCATAACATTCTTAGACAAAATTATATTAATATAGAAATCCACATTCTTAGAAATTTCTTCATGTGCATCATTTGCAATATTTGAATGAATCCCCACAAAATAAAGTACTCTGTCAATATTCATTACAACTATCGATAAACACTCATCGTCAAAGACACTTAGTACTTATTGAAGTTCTTCTTGAATAATAGTTCTGAGTATATCACTATCAAAGGGTTAAGATGACTTTCCAAAGGCACTGGAGGATGTAACAGCTGAATTGAGGGACTTGACCTGATTGATAACTTTTTTTAGCAACCCTTTTAATCGTTAGTTAGTTTGTTGAGACTAATAACAATCCCACACATCTCTTATACTATCTTCATGTTTCTCTTAGTCACTTTTTCAGCTAATAAAGTCAAGTTCGGTTGAATTGGAGAAGAAAATTATTGTGGATTATGACCACTAAAATCTTCAATAGGATGAGCAACATGAGATTGTCCTGATTTAAACAATTTCTGGATATCTTCATCCATAGATCTGAGAGACATCACTTCATCACTTAGTTGTTTGTTCCCAATTTCTGACCACTTGAATTTTAGGGTGAATTTTGGGGTGAATCTTCCATATGATCTTTTATAAAAGTAAGGTTGTATCTCATTCACTTTGGTTTGTTACAAGAGTACGTTGGGTGTTCATGATATTTTCAACTCCGTCCAATAAAGTAGCTCCAAATGATTTAACATCACTTTGACTCACAAAGGTAGGAATTTCTTGTGAAGGTTCAGGAATAGAAGATGAGACATGCATAATTTCCTTTGCAGAGATTACATTTAGAGCATAAACTGGTTTAAATTGAAACATAATATAGAGAAATATGACTTTAACTGAGGCTTCTTGGGTTTCATCCACATCAAAGTATCTAGGGAACTTATACGATGTATCTACAGTAATTTGATCAACATGATTAGGAACATAAACACTTTATAGACTGCAGTGCTTCTCCCCATAAACAAGTGCATCTCTCATAGAACTAAGTGATTCAGTTCCTTGAAATGGTTCCAAAAGGTTATCTCCATTAGTCTCTACCATTTCTATTCTAGCCAACTGGAAGGCTTCTCCCATTATTTCCACATCAGATATGATAACAATAGTATTATACTATTCTACTAAAAATTCTTCAACTATAGCTTCTTTCTCAAGAGACATTTATTATTCTAGATACTCCTCAGGAACAACCTTTTCTCTTATATTAACAATATATTCTCTTGTAGAAGTATTTTATTCTTGAAATTAAATACTTCTTTCAGTAATAGCTGCTTCATTTTCATCTTTGTCTTATGGAAGAAGTCCACTATATTTCTTATCTAGGTTATTTTTTCCTTTTCAAACATCAACTGCCTTTTCCTCCTATTCAACAGGATAATAAAAAAATTTTTCTTGTTCCAAACCAAGATCAAATATGTTCTTAGGTCTTGAAGGATTCTCAACCGGATTAAAATTTTCAAATAACCATTCATTATCATCCACTCATTCCTTTTTCCATGGATTTTAACTAAATTATATCATTTTGACTGTAACCTTTGAGATACATAATTCACAATCCTTGATGACTTCTTCATTTGGTCTAACTATACCTAAGCATACAAAATTTCAGAGATTAACCCTTTGCAGAAAAAGGAGGTTGAATTTGAGGTTGTCTTAATCAACTCAAACATATGATGTATAACATACTTGTATAGGTAAATATTTTTTCCATTCTTCATAATATGTATGAAAAATACATTATGATATTTGAGGGTAGAAAATATCTTTTTTCTTGGACTAATTATATTTTGGATAAACTTAAACATCAATCTAGTTTCACGATCCAGTTCAACAGCAATATCTCTTCTCTTCCTTTTATCACTAGTCATGCTTTCCAAGGCCTCTTCGAAAATGAAAATATCACTAGGAGGAGGGGGCCTCATTGGTAGTCCTCAAAAATTCATTCATAGGGTATCCCTAGGAAATAAATTCACACCCCTGAGGAAACGGTGAATCTTTGTCCATTTATCTATATCCTCACAACAAAATCATCTTTATCATTGAAAGAAAACTGAACAAACTGATAGAACTGAGCAATAAGATTTGGATAAATT
The DNA here is from genome assembly GCA_963277665.1 of Viscum album. Lineage (NCBI taxonomy): Eukaryota > Viridiplantae > Streptophyta > Magnoliopsida > Santalales > Viscaceae > Viscum > Viscum album. The sequence goes on along the minus strand of OY728133.1, from coordinate 1,410,304,747 downwards.
TGCCTTTTCTCTATTGTGAACCAGTCCAGCCATCATTTCCCTTTTAGTACATTAATAACTGAATACTTACTTGACATCAACCACTTAGGTTAGATTTCATTTTCTTGTACCACTATTCTATCAATAAGATTCATGTTCAACGGTCTACCGGGCGCTACCATCAAATCCATTTTCACTTTATTCTTATATCTGCTTTTATCATAAGTATATAAAGAAGGGAACTTCATCTTGGGAATTCAATGATATTTTAAGAGATATAGAGAGGTATTAAAGTGTCCTTATGGTTTGAGAGATAAAGGTATCATTTATGAGAAAAAAGATATCGAGTGAAGAAAATAGTGAAATGCATTTGGTTTTATAATTTAGGAATCTCAAGCATCTCAAATTAAAAACAGTGGGATGAATATAATAAAATAATAATCATAGTGAAACATGTAATAAAATAAAAATAAAATAGAAAAAGTGCCACTATAGTGAAACTGGAATAGGTTGTCCTTATGAGACCAGAGTAGGTTCTCCTGGTGTCATCTTTACGGTGTGTCTCCACATGGTGTGACTTTATTATTTGAGATAGTAAGTGAAGGATAGTATATGAGAGACAGTAAAAATGAGACAATAAACATGAAACTGAAACATCAAGACAGTAACTTGCAAAACTGTGAGAGTGAGACAATACTTTTAAGATAGTGAACTCGTGAAACCGTAAACTGTGAAACAGTGAGCTATGAAATAGTATGTTTTGAAACATTATATTTTCTACGTGAATTATATTATTCCTAATTCAAGTATTATTTAATCTATCCTTTAAGAATTTAATTATTTATGGAATATATCAGAACTATGATAATAAATTCTAATGAATTCCAAAGTGATATCACCTTTTTGATAATGGTCTCTCAAAAAGTGATGTATTACATCAATTAGTTTTTTCCTAGAGTGTGAAACATTATTTTTGAGATGTTAATAGCCCTTGTATTGTCACAATTTATGGTTACATGCTTCAATTTATATCCATAATCTAGTAATGTGTGTTTCATCAACAAAATTTGAGCACAAAAACTACCAGCAGCTATATATTAATTTTTGGCACTAGATAATGCAACAGTGTTTTGTTTCTTAATACACCATGATACTAGATACTTGCCTAAAATGTGACATGTTCAAGAGTTTCTTTTTTTTTTCTAACTTACAACCCTTGATATTCGCGTAAAAAAAACTCACTCAAATGATTTTCCTCTAGGGTAGAAAAATCTTAAACTGGGTGTATATTTGAGGTATTTCAAAATCTGTTTAAAAAAATTTAAATGATATTCCTTAGGGTTTTCTTGAAAATTAGCATCCATACATACACTAAACATAATATCAAGTTGGATAGTTGTTAAGTAGAGTAGGCTTCCAATCATTCCTATATAAGTGGTTTTATCAACAAATTTTCCATCTTTATCAAGATCCAATATAACTGTAGCACTCATTGGAGTATCCCTACATTTAGTGCCATCCAAGAAAAAACGTTTTATAATGTCCTTAGTATATATATATTTTTTTAAACTCCATCTTTATTTTAAATGATTTGAAATACAAGAAAGAATTTTATTTCACACATTAAACTCATATTAACTATTTTTTGCATCATTTTAGAAAATTAATTACATAAGGAATTTTTTGAAGATCACAAAATAATATCATCTACATAAATTTTAACTAATACAATATCATTGTAAATTCGTTTTATTAAAAGAGTAGGGTTATCTATTCCTTTTTTAAAACCATTAAAAATTAGAAAAGCACTTAGTCTATCATACCAATCTCTTGGATCTTATTTTCAATCATACAATTATTTTGATAATTTGAAGACATGATTTAAAATGTGAGGATTTGTGATACCAGGGGATTTTCAACAAATAAATCCTTAGATATATACCAATTTAGGAATGTACTCTTGACATCCATTTGATATAGTTGGAAATTCATGTGTCCAACATATGAAAGTAGTATTATGATGGATTCATGTCTAGATACTAGTGCAACGATCTCGTCATAGTCAATTACTTATTCTCAAATATATTTTTTCACAACTAATCTATCATTATTTCTTAATATATTACGAACTTCATCTACCTTGTTTCTAAGCACCCACTTAGTAGCTATGGTAAATATGTCCTTGGGTTTTTCAAAAAGATTACAAACATTGTTTCATTTAAATTGATTAATCTCTTATTTCATAGACATCACCCAAAATTCATCATCAATAGCATCATTAACGTTTTGATGTTCAAGTTGTGATAATAAAACTTAATGTTCAACCTGATTTCTAAGAGAAGATCTAGTTTGAATTTATTTATCTAAATATCCTACAATATCATCTAATGGATGGTTTTTAAGGGTCCTAATAGCTTTATAAAAATAGATGTCAGTGATTTTAGGTTCTTCAATAGGTTTGGTCTCATTATGAATTGAATCTGGTGAATTTATAAACTGAGAGTTTTCACATATTACTTTTCATGATGGTTAGATGATTTAGAAATGATGTCCATATTTCACATATCATCCTCTAGGTTCTCTAGAGAGGTCTTATGCTCATGTTTATTTTTCTCATCAAACATGACATGGATAGATTTTTCCACAAATGTATTTCTTTTGTTAAACAATTTATAGGATTTAATAGATAGTGAATATCCATGAAATATCCCTTCATCACTCTTGGATGAAAACTTTTCAAAATTTTCTTTAGTATTAATGATATAGACTATGCAACCAAAATCATTAAAGTATCGTACTCTGGGTTTTCTATTATTCCCTTACTCATTTGGATTTCTTTTAAGTATGGGTCTAATAAACAATATATTAATTATATAGTATGTTGTATTTATAGCTTCAACCCAAAATTAAGTTGGTAAGTCATATTCACTATGAATGGTTCTAGAAATTTCTTTCAAGGTCCTATTTCTTATTTATAAAACTCCATTTTGCTGAGGTGTTATAGGGGAAGATAAATTATTATTATATATTTTTTTTGGGCAAAATGATTCAAACTCTGGATTTTCAAACACACTACCATGATCACTTCTTGAGGATTTAATTCTAATTCCACAATGATTTTATACAATTTAATCATATTTGGTAATGTGATAGGAGTCCTCACTTTTGTGAGACAAAAACAAAGTCAATATATATCTAGAAATTTCATCTATAATAACATAAACATAGTTATTACCATATAAACTAGAAACTCTAGATGGTCTAAACAAAATCTTGTGAAGCAACTCGAGATGTGGAGATGTTGACACTTCTTTATTTGGTTGGAAAGAAATTTTATGTCGCTTTCCCTTTTGACAAGAATTACACACTTTATCATTTAGAAACCCATGTTTGGGTAGGTCATTGACTAAAAATTTTCTAGTTATCTTTTTAAGGGAGTGAATATTTTAGTGTCCTAGTCTTCTATGCCAATGAAATAACTTTTTATGAAATACACACAAACATTAATCATTTTGAGAATCTATAGATTCTAAGTTAACAAAATATATATTTTTTCTCAACATAGAAAATAAAAATTCGTTTTTAGAATTAAAAACATTGCATGAATAATTTTTAAATTTTTCATGAAATACATCATCAAATAGTTGTGAAATACCTAGCAGATTATATTTTAGTCCATCAAGAAGAATTAATTTGAAAATTAAAATTTAGTTAGAGTTACCCATTTGACCAAGTCCAATGATTTTCCCCTAGCATTCTCACCAAATGTGACATGTACACAATAAATTTTTATTATGTTCTTGATGTATGAATAGTCTCCTATCATGTGCCTTAAACCCCCACTATCCAAGTACTATAAGATTTTATAGTAGCTATTTAAAATTAGTTTCCTGCAAAATTCTCCAATAAAATCACACTTTGGTACCCATTTTTATTTGGGTCATGTGATATTAGTAACTAGTTCATTAAAAATGAATATCTACTTCATAGGCTTCCTATAAGCATTATGTATAGTACTGGAAAAATAAACACTATTTCATTCAGAAATCATGAAATAGTGGAGAGTGTATCATAAATTTAATTAGAAAAATGGTTTCCTAAATTAGGAGTAAAGATGTATGTTATATATTTAGAAACAAAATTGGTTTTACCAAAATTTATTATAATAGGTTTATAGCAAAAAATAGTAGTATATTTAGGGGAAATCTATTTACATAGATTTTGTACTATGGTATATTTACCATTATTAAATATTTTAAGTTCTTTTTTTAATTGTTCATAACATGGATTTAGTTCATTGTTTTCTTTGAGAAATTGATAATTTTTTTCTCTTTCTACAGTAAGTTCAGATTTAACAATTTAGGTAAGAGAATATTGTTTCTTTAAAGACATTTATTTATCATTTAGTTCATTACATGTCTTTTAAAGCATATTATAGTACTCAAACAATTATTCTTTCTACATATTTTCATAATCACTTTCATCACCAAAATAATGAGATTTTTTACAAGATATTTCAGGGATAAGTCATATTTGTTTGTCATGAAACACATATAGGATTTTTTAGCTTGTTCATTATGTGACGATTCTGATTCACTTGAACAGTCTTTAGAATCACTCCACATTGCTTTCATTACATTTTTATACTTTCTAACATTGTACTCGTATTTCTTTTTATACATGAGCATGGTATAGTCAGCATTTACATGTCTATTTCTCTTATATTCATAATATACTATCTCATCATACATGTCATTTCTTTTCCAATATTTATTCCAGCTTTTATTTTGATCATATCTTCATTTGGAGTTAGGATTTCTGAAAAAATTCTTAAACCTTATGGAGAATTGAGTCGTATCCTCATCTCTATCAGTTTAAGATTTTCCGCTACTATAACCTTCTACAGAGACTTGAAGTTTCTCCCTTATCATTGAATTTAGAGGTGGTGGTCTTGAATGACATTGATTTTTTTGGGTTATCCTCATATTCCTTGTTGATGTTCAACTCCTCTTCACACATCATTAGTTTCCAAATGAGTTTTTTGATAGAAAATTTTCTTATGTAACATGATTCTCTAATATAGACAGAGGTTCTTCTCTATTTATTAAGTAGAAATATGAGAATCCTCATGATTTTTTCTTTGTAAATAACTTATCTTCCAAGAGAAATCACTATGTTGACAGTTTTATTGATCCTAAGATACATGTCAGAAATATACTCATTAGGATTTATATAAAAGTCATTATATTTAATAGTATAATTATTGAGTCTCATTTCATTCATACTATAAGTTTCTTCATGTGAAATATACAAGGTATCCCAAATTTCATGGGCAGTTTTACATACAGATATTCGGTTAAATTCCTCTTATTCTGAAGAGAAATACAAAGAATTTTTGGCTTTACAATTTTTATTATAAGTAGTCTTGTTTGGGTTAAACCAATTAAGTCTATATATTTTAGGAATTTTATACTCACCTATAATTGAATAGAAAATTTCAAAGACCTTACATTCAAAATCCATTTTCATTATAATTTTTCATTGGGAATAATTAGATCCATTAAAGAATGGTGATCTGTTAGTTGTAACACCATCCTATTTATTATCCATAATAAATAAATACTTTTAAAAATATAGAAATCTATAATTAATATACATTTTTAGATCTTTAAAGTACAACTAAAATTATAGTTAAACAGTTTTTAAAAACACCGTCTTACCAAAAATAACAATCCTTTGATACCAAATGTTTGTCAGAGTAGAGTACTCAAGAGGGGGGTTAATTGAGTATCTATTAAAAATTTATTTTCAAATGTTATCTTAAAAATATTCCCCAATAAAATTAATACATCCCAGTTAATCAAGTTAATACGATTATAAATGTTTTACTATTCAAATAACCTATCATAAGATTGATTTATTCTCTGTAATATCATAATTAAATTTTGATATTACTTTTGAAGCTATTCTCAAAAGGAATGAAATTTATAAATTATATACAAGACTAAATATGAAATTAGAATATATTATGTTCTAGAATACACAATAAAGTAGAGAAAAATAAAATTAAAAGACACAGTGGATAAAAAAATTGGTTCAGTCTCATGTCGAGACCTAATCCACTCCACTTGGTGATCACCTTACACCATGAAGTTTATATTAATAAACATGATCTACAACCTAGATCAAGGTAAAAAATCATGCATAGGACTATACAGGTAACACAACATCTTCCACTATCCATCATGGGTAAGAACTATAAGGTCACTAGAGGACCTCGTCCACACTTATCCATAAGAGTAAAAAAATGTAAAAATATATGAGAAGAAGGTTATCTTATATCCTTAAGTTTAGTAAAGGAGAAATTGTGTGTTTTAATATAGAAATACACACACTGTTCGAAAGCTAAAATTAATACACAATAGATAAAAGATGATGATAAAATGATAGAAGTGCTCTTAGTGCTATTCTATACAGTACTAGACTTTTAAGATGAGGTAGATTCAAGTTTCAAGTAGTCTTATGAAAAATAGAGTATTGCTAGTCTACTAGTTCAAAGGTGTATGCTTTATAGCTCATGTTATTCTGGAAGGTGGTACTATGAAAATGTTTTTGATTATGATCTAAGTAAATTCTAACCTTCGAAATAAAGAGTTCTTTGTGTGTTCTTAATTTGTTTCTTATTGCATGTATCAGTTCCCTTTTTCAAGATTCTCATAAATCTACTACTATACTTCTCGTTTATTTTTATTTTGTATTTCAAGTGTTGGAGCCAACAAGATGCATGTATTCTTCACTTTAGACATTTTATTGTTAGGTGACATATCTATAATGAAATACTGTTTTTGTTAGTGAATTTAAATGACTCAAATATAACCGTTAATAATTAAATTGAAAATGAAAAAATAGATTAAAGAACTGTGTCATTGTTTGTCCATAAATGGTATCACATAGAAATGGTGTCCCCAAAAAATATTGTCTTCTTATTTTCCCTTGAGCAGTGATACAGTCATGATGTAATAGTTTTATTGAGATTGGGAATCGGTAGCACAGATTCGGTGTTAGGATCACAGTGTCTGGTACATCTCTGAATAGTGACTTAGTTATGGTAGTAAGGAACCTGTGTCACAGACATAATGAGATTTGAAACTGGTCACCGCTTCATGGGTCATGGTGTATGGTTCATGGTGTCAGGTTCACGTGTTCTAGTTCACAGTGTCTGGGTCACAGGGTATGGGTCACGGTGTCTAGGTTACTGTGTCTGGGTTATGGTGTTTGAGTCCCGATGTATGGGTCACAGTGTCTGGGTCACGGTGCCTCGATCACTGTGACTAGTTTATAGTGTCTAGGCCATGGTGTATGGGTTATGGTGTCTAGGTCATAGTGTTTGGGTCCTTTACAAGGGAACTAGAACTGGTGGCAGACTCACTGTTTATCTGACTTAGCCAAACATCTGTATTCAAACCTAAGCAGAAATATTCACAGAATGAATTAGACTAAATCATTCAAAAAAGAATTCATTATAGAAAAAATTAAATATAATTTACTATAATAAAACATGATTTCAGATAAACAGGATTTAGCGGATTTTTATTTAATGAAAAAATAAACCATCTATCGGTACACATGATTTGAGAAAGATTAAACAGGATTAAAAATAATTGTGATCATTAAAACAAGATTAAAACATTAGGAGTCAAACATCTACCGTACTCCAAATGAAAGGAGGAGCATGAAGTGTATTTGAATAATATATTGAAGTCTTTACATAAATATATTATACGTCATAATTAAAAAAAATATTGTGTTTAGTATGGAGGAAGTATCATGTTTGGTGCACATTATCACCAAAAATGGATAGCTATATGTCATTCTAAGATAAATGAGAATAAAGAGTGGATTAAAAAAACATTTATATTAGAGATTACTTATAAAATCTAGGTATTAAAAATGATTAGATAAGAACATATTTTTCATTTAAACCCCTCAATCCAAGATAACTCGTATGGGAGTAATGTTTTTTTGGACAAGTGAATGAAAAGAGAGCTTTGAGGAGTTGAGAAAAATGCTTTTCATTACCCACTACTCGCACTACCCTCAAGTGAAGAAATAATTATTTTATAAAGTGATGCTTTAAATAATGTTTCGGTTTATTAATAATGGAGAATGATAATGTGATATTATATCCCTCAATGTTGTTGAATTTTCATGAGTAGAAATATCCAACACTTGACCCTGATTTGGCTGTAATGATCTTTTCATTGAATATCTAGTGACATTATATCATTGGGTAGAAGTGTGAAAAATATATAGATGATAAAATCCAAAAATTTATATTCAAAAAAATTATCTTAGCATGTTCTACTAAACATGGTTTGATCAAATCAATGACTACAACTACTCAATCCATTAATATCATGATAAAGGAAAAAAAGTGGTAGATTCTCTAAGTAGAAAGGACTCGATAATTTTCTTAGTGATGAGAATTAAGAATGATCAGACCCTTTAATACTTTAAAAGAATTAATATGATAATAATAAAAAGAAATTAATACTAATATTCTTAAATAAATTATCCACCATTCATTGTTGATAGAATAATGGAGGTCTTGAAATATGATGAGGTGCTACAAAAAAGTAGTGAATATTCCATAGTTCTACTTTGTTGAAGAAGTAATTATAAGGTTTGTAACCCAAATATGTGTCCTATAAAAAGAAGATTTCAATAGGTAGCATCTAGATGAAGATCATAGATCGTCATTCTCTATTAATCTATGAAGCAGTAAGATTTAGAATGATCTGAAGAAAAAAAACTGGTGGAATAATATGGATAAAGAGATTGGGGAATTTTAGTATCGATACCTGGTATACCAATAAGTTAAGTATAAAAGACCTAATTATAAGGGTGTGATGAAACCATTTCCCATACCATTATTGAAATGAGAAAACATGACCATGAGTTTCATTATAAGTCTCCCCATGAAACCTAATGGAAATAAAAACATGTAGGAGGTAGTTCGTTATCATAAAAAGTCATCAATTATCATTTCTATTTAAGGTAATATCTATATTTTCGATCTAACTAAGTTATATATAAGAAAATTGGTAATATTTCATGGTTTTCCAAACTCCAAAGAATATAATAAAGATTTTGGGTTTTCTTCATGGTTCATGAGAAGCCTTTAGTAATCATTTGTTATAGAACTCACCTTCAATACTACAAATAAACCTCAAAAGGATAGTCAGTCTCATGGAACCATCCAAAATGTAAAGGATATGTTGAGATATTATTCAATGTATTTGTAAATATATTGGGATCATCATAATCCCCTATTATAGTTCACATAAGTCAATATCTTGTATTATGACATTCTAATTATACCTTATAAGGCTCTATATGGGAAGAGATGTTGGACTACTACATGATATGATAATGTTGGAGAGTAGAAGCTTATGGAACTAGAACATATCCATGGTATTATATATTTGTTTCAAGCCATTCAAAGTCACATGAAATTTTAAAAAAAAAGTCGATAGAAAATCTTTGTATAAAATCATCGATGAGTCATGGAGTTTGATTTCTAAGAAAAGGAATTCCTACATATTTCACCGTGGAAGAAATTCATGAGATTTTGGAATAAGGGAAATCTTATTCATAAATACATCATCCACATTGATATACTTAATTATATTAGATAATTTTCCAATGAACTTTTACTTCCACTAAATCTATATCAAGAACATGATGTGTTTAATGTATCTAACTTAAAGAGCTACACACTAGGACCTATACATGTACTAAATCCAAATGTGGTTCCTTTGAATAATGAAATTCATTTGAGGAATATTTTGTAATGATATTATATCATAGAGATAATGTTCAATGAAACAAGACATATCACCTAGTTAAGGTGTTGTGAAGAAACCAAAAGTTTGAGGAAGTAACATGGGATTTGGATGATGTGATGAAGAAGAATTACCCAAAACTATTTTCATATTTTTTTAATATAAAATTATTATGGAAAAAGTCAATAATGGGTGAAGTATTTAACACCATATGTTTTTAATAGGGAAAATAATATTTGATAGCATAGGAGACACGAAACAATAAACCCAAAAAAACCATGAATATTTAAATACGATTATTATAACAAAGTCATTAAATTGAAAGGTATGAAAATAAATAATTAAATAATGAATTAAATATAAAATTTCTAATTAATTTATTGAATAATAGTATACAATCACTGAATATTTTAATAAAGGTTTTTTTTCAAATAAATACATGCTCTTGAAAAATGATTGAAGTTTCTTTTTAAGAGAAAATATTATAATTAAATCATTTATTTTTTAAAAAAATATTTTATTAAAATAAATTTTATTTCTCAAAATTTTATATCAACATTAACATAGGATTATTTCTTTGGTTTTAAAAAATATTTCTTTCAATTAACCGAGAAAAATAAAAAATCCTTAAAAACAATCATTTTTTAATAAATTATGTAATTTATAAGTACCATTATTAATTTTATTTTATTTATAATTAAAAAAATTATTATATATTTTAATTAAAACTAATTAATTACATTTAAAAATCTTTATACAAGATTTTAATATAAGTTTGTTTAGGCTAAATAACATGTTTTTACATAAAACTATTTTAAATAGTATATTGTTTTTTATTTAAACTAATTTAGATAACACAAACTGAGGAATTATTTAAATTTAATATATAGATTATAAATATATAATTATTAATTAAAATTAATTTAAATATAATGGATTTTCATATATTTATCATAAGATCATCTAATATTTGAGAAATATATTTTTTAAAAATAATTATTCAACACATAGGTGTGTATAATTTAAATGCAATTATGCCATTTATTTGAATAAATTTGTAGAAAATTGATTCCTTATTTGGAATCATGTTAATTTATATTATATAATAACATCAACTATCTTTTGGTCATAATGAATAGTGAAAATAGAAAAAATACTTAATGTGGTAAAGAATTAAACAATAAAAGTGAATAACCTTAGAGGTAAGGAGGATAACATGTTTAAAATATGTTTATTTTTTGTTTTGGAAGTGTTTATAAGAATTATATATAGTACAATAATTTATTTATCAATTTTTTAAAATCTTATATTGAGAGTGACTTTCCATTATTTAATAGTTTTGGGTATTGACAAGAATGTAACTCATCCTCCCTTAAATATTGTCAATGCATCTTCTATATTCTCTACACTTGAGGACCCTATATTATAGGACAATACATGAAAATATAAACCCTTAATTATCTCCCCATTCCATATAACTATTGTATTTATTATAAATCCAATATAGGAAGGCTATATGTATAATCCTAGATAAGTGGTCTGAAGAATAATTATCATTCTTAATTGAGAATTTTTTTTATTTAATCCTAAAAAAACATTCAAATATTATTGAAAAATTAATATATATATTAACATTATTATATCCAATATACAATAATTTTTTATTTAAATTAAATACCCTAAATCCATACCCACTACAATAAAATGAGAAACATAATCATTGTTCATGTGTACAACAGACTATGGCCTTGTGAACCAATGCAATTTTTTTTCATCATCAAATCTATAGGACATTTATGATTATGGATTTAATTTTAATTTATTATATTCATTAAATACTATAAATTTTTTAAAATCATTATATTATATACCATCCTACCTTACCATCCATTGAAAACAATAATATCGTTCATGTGTATAGTGGATTGCCATCTCACGAAGCGATGTGATTTGTTTTTAATTAACATTTCACATGGATGGAATATGTAAGTGAATTTAAAGAAATAATTTCATATTTATGATATGATTTTTATTATTTAATTTTAAAATAACACATACCTTTATTCCATCATTATTGTTTAAAATTGAAAAGTTACCCATGTGTACTTTCAAACTACCATCTCCATGATTATAACATCATTAATTTTAGAAAACAATCAATCAAGATTAGTTTTAAAATTATAACTAATATATAAAAATGATAAATATTTCATGATAAATATTTTTTATATGATTAAATAATTACCTTCTTGACATTATTAATTTTACCTATGTAATTTTAGACATAAGAGAAAAACATCAACACAACAACTGGCATGAATCTAAATGATAAATTAATTTAATATGAGATGGTAATAAATATAATAAATGATATAATTTGACTATAAAATGTTCTAAATAAAATAACATAATTAATAATATCTTATAATTCAAGAAGATACATAAAAGACGCGATGAATTAAACTCAAGGAAATGGATCTCTCTAAAAAATATTTTAATTGGTTTATAACCAATCTCTATGTAACTCATTTTATCTCCCTCTTTAATGATATGAAATTCTTATAAATTATAAATATTTTTATATTAAATATATAAATATCTCATTATCTCTTCCTTAGATAAGGTAATACAAGACTTATGACCATTTCTTAAATGTCTTCTTCAATATATCTCCTTTGATTATGTTATAAGACAAGATTATAAAAGTCATTTCTTCTTAGGGGTAATTCTTATGTTTTGAAATAATGATGGATTTAATTATGTGTCACATATAAGCATTTACATATTAGTAATATTATTGTTTGGTCAATAATAATATATCTCTCTGAAGTATTGGTCAATATTTCAGTGTGATGTGACGTCATATATGGGATAACAGAGTGATCCCAATTTGTTATTGGAATTCTTCTACCACGTGATGTTTTCCTAGTAGCAATCAATAACCTATCAATATTTCAGGTTTTATGTGGTTTCCACTTTACCATGATTCCAATATCCTACGATACCATACTCATTTTTTATGATTTCATTTGATTACTCACGTACCATATCTTTTAAGATATCATGTACTACCTTTGAATCACATAGTATGCTTCTTATTAAGTTTATTACATTATTGAGCATTTTTCTTTCTCTGTTATTTCATATATTACCTCAGTTAACCTATAGAGTTTTCGGAGCTCAAATATAATTTTAATCTCACTATTGAGAATAATATATATATATATATATTGTTTTAGTTTCCTTTCAATTTATTATGAACATATTAATCCAAAGAAACATGTCCTAAAAATCATTAGGTTATATTAATGGATATTTATATTTCAAATCATGTAATTTTATGTTTAAAAAGGAGTAGGTATCTATAATTAATGACACTAGAGGATTTTAATAAAGTCCCTAATCAATGAAATTTTGTATGAAACAATTACTAACTATGAATCTTGGTAATTGAAATTTTTTGGGCCATTTATGTTTAAGACAATTATATTTTTGGATCCATAAATGTTGGAATATATTTAACATCATACTAGACCAAAAAATATGACTGATATGCATATTTATATTAGATTGTATGGAAATATTGGATATCTTGTGATGGATTTATCACTACTGCCTTACCCATTCATCATGTTAACTCATAAGGGAGTCATGTTATTTTAGATCGATGAATGCAAATAAAATTTCTAGTAATCAAATACATTATTGTTCAATGTCCTAGTTCTCAAACTACCTTACAGTGGAGAAGCATTTTTAATTTATATAAATTTCCTAAAGAAGGGTCAGGGGTTTTTTCATTATACAGAAAAAATGGCTATATCTTAGGTTTCATGCTAGTATATTGTTCATGAGAAAAATTACTTAATCTATGATTTTGAGTTAGCAGTGGAAATACTTTCATTAAAGATTTTGAGGAATTTTCTTCAAGAAAAAAGGTGTGACATATATATTGATCAAAATATTTAAAATTATATATTCACATATAAAGAGTTTAGTAACTTCCAGATAAGATGGATGGAACTTATTAATGATTATGAATTATCCATATATTACTACACGTGTATAATAGAAAATGGGTTTAATGATTTTAGTTAAAAGCAGACTTCAAGATTATATAGGATAAGGATCACAATGGATCCAATTTTCTCCAGAAATTCTATAAAGTATATAGAAATATGGGAGAGAAAAAATATGTTTCTCAAATGGTTTTTCAAACATCTATCTATAAAGAGATATAAGAGTCATTGCAGGAGGATGGTGAGATATAAAATACAGTGAGAAATTTTATTTAGTCCAACCATGGTTATGATGGAATTATAAGGATTGAGAATAGATTATATGCCTCATCAATGCCATACATAAATAATGAGTTGATGGATAAAACTCATAGTTCAACATTATCAATTCCTCATGAATATATGGATATTTATAATGTTATTAAAGATTAATTGAATTGGGAAAACATAGAAATGGATATTGGAGAGTATGTCACTTGATGAATAGTATGTTATTAAGTTAATAATGAGAGAAAAATGTCTAAGGGGTTGTTACAATCATTACCCAAACTAGAATGTAATAGGGAAAACATCACTATAAATTTCATCATCAGACTCATCCAAATTGTTGGAAGTCCATAATTATATTTGGGTTATGCACCTTATAATGAAAACTGAATTCAATTTTATTAGAGGATATATATCTCTTGATCACCTATTGATGGTATAGATCAATAAAGTGGAAAGGTTACTTGTATAACCACATTATATTATATCTAACCATGAATTGATGTTTACATTAATGTTCTATAAATTTCATCTACAATATTAGAATATATAGTTTTTTTGTTATGTATATAATAGATAGACATATAATAATTCATAGAGAACCATTCAGACTCTAGAGTATATTCTATGGTTCTAATATCTATATTTCAAAGGTGGGTTGTATTAACACCTTCCCCAAGTAAAAATTTATTATAATAATAGCTTTCACTCAAGCATTATGTCACCTCCAAATGAATCCCTAAATGGGTTGAAGATATAACTCTATTGTTTTATTTGATGAAGATAGAAAAATAAATATATTTGTACATGAGATATTTAAGGAAACAACCATGAATGTTAGTGTCATTTAGCAGTACATCAAGGTAGATCTGAGACAACAAAATAGTTATGCTGGAAATCTATAACAAGGAATGAATTTTTATGTTTTATTGTGAATTTATCCAAGGAATAAGGTTATGATATTTTAAAAGAAGGTAAATTTGAGCACTATATATATCATTATTTTTTATTTTCTTAATTGGAATTGGATGGTTTCTTAAGAAATAGAACTTCAACTAACCCTCTCTAATTTTTAAAATTTGTTCCACCTATATATTTTGAGAAAGTGAACACCTAATTTTTCATTTTTATTGCACTCAAAGTATTTATCACTAGAGAATGATATTTAGTATAAATAAAAACAAAAGGAAATAAAGGATAATAGAGATAATGTGTTATGGAACAGGACTACTCACCATGTTAAAAATATTTAGAAAATTTTAAACTTCCAAGATGGTACATGGGAAGCCAAGGATGTGATGAAAAAGATATATTCTCATCTTTTGTGTTGAAGTGAAGAAATTTTTAGGGATAAATTTTTTTAAGGGGGTTATAATGTAGCACCCCAATATGTTATATGTTTTTTCATTGAAATATTCATAAATTATTTGACTTCTTTCATTACATGAAACCCCAAGTTTAAATTAACATATGATATAGTATTACAATAAAATAAATCCATTTTATTAGTGGGTATTATTATGATAAACCATATTAGGAAATATATATATAAATTATTTCTTAAATAAAAATTTACTTTTTAATGCCTAAGAATTAATCATTAATTTTGTAACAAAGTCATTAAGTGATAAAGGACCTATATTTCGATGGAATATATTTTTCTATATATTATATATTTTTAACTAAAAACATATATTGATAACTAATAAAAAATATTTTAATGAAATTTATTTTTAATTAATGAATAATAATTCATACATTTGTTATATAATTCTATGTAATGAAGATAAACTACATTATTGGTAAAAGAGATATTTTTATTTAGAAATATGTTTAAGTATGTTATGTATTTAATGAAATTTATACGTTATATATTAAATTTTTCATATAATGGTTTATACCAGGTATGGAATGAAATTAAATTTAATTTTATGCTAAAAATGCATTTTTTTAAATGGGTTCTATTGTTTTTTGTACACTTATTTAAAAAATTAATTTATTTCACTTATTTAGTTTTTTTAAAATATGGATTAAATAATTTTAGTCAAAATAATTAATATTATTTAATAGTTTAAAATTATTGTTTTCATTTTGAATAGTAATAATAGAAAAAATTTGTTATTGTGGTTAAGGATAAAATGTGTTTTATGGGGGAGGTTGAAATAATATAAAAGGATGATATTTCCTCATAATCCTATTTAATTCATATTGTTTAAATATATATAAATATTATTTTATCTTAAAATTTAATTATTTTTTGGAGCCACTTTTACATAACGGTGACCTTATATTATCGAAATATTTTATATAATTCCATGTGTGTCCCTATACTCACTTATAAAAGGGAACCTCTCCTCCTATCTCATTTGCCCAATATAAGAATACTTGATCTAAAAATAACTACCCAATACCCTATGAGAATAATTTTCATCCAAATATATCGATTTATTCTCATAATACAAATATTTAATGGTATATTGTTTATCACAAACATTTCACTCAAAGAATAGGTATAAATCTTAATCGAGCTCCATCAATTTTATTTCTTCTTCAAACTAATCCAATCCTAATGTATCCATAATAACATGATGATTATAGTATCATAAATATACATTTATGTTATCATGATATTTTCCCAACCATCTTCCACCACATTTATTTTCAATGGAAAATGAATGTAATAATCGTGTGTGCATGTGGATTACCGCCTCCAAGTAGCGATATGATTAATTTTCCATAGCTACCTCAAACGGATTTATATAATTATAAATTTAATTAATATATATGATATTTATTATATTATTATTACTCCATAATGATAATAATTATGTTTCTCTTTTTCATTCAATTCATTAAAAAATGAAAACAATGTTCATGTGTATGTAAAGGACAAACATCTCCATGAACAGTGTAATACATTTCTTATATATACCTTTTAAAAATTATTATTAAAATATATATAAGGATTATATATGTATTATATATAATTATTAAAATTATGGAGATGGTTGAACCATGATCAATATAAAAGTATCAGAACATGTGATGAAAAAAATTCATCAAAAACTAAACATATAATATTTGAAAATTATAATTTTAATAATGAATTTTTAATAAATAGATATTAGAATGATATAATTGGACCATATATTGTGTAATAGTTATGAATATGGTTCTATAATTTAATTATAATAGACTTTAATTTATTATAAATGATTCTAGAGTGCCTATGAAGAAATTCATTGTTGAGGAAATGGTTTTACGTTATAATTACATTTTTACAAAGTTTGTTTCAGATTAAATTTCCACTGATGCAATAATATGATATAACTAGAAAAAATATTATGTAATTTAGTATCCTCTAGTTATTTCGATAAATTATAATACTTCATTATATTTTTCCCTCTCTAATTACTCAAAATCATGAAATTTATTTTTTAAGGAAAATCGACCTTATATTCAAATACGGTTGGGTATCTTTTTTTCATGTCCATATTTTCATTAAAATGTTATCGATAATATTTTTAATATTCCCCAAATATTTTTTAAATTCATTTTTAAATTTATTTGAATTTATTTTTAAATCATAGAAAGGAATCTTTTTATCATTTTCTAAATAGGGAATATTTTATTTTTCACTGAAAATGTGAAAGGAGGAATCATTTTAATGTTTATTGGACAAATGAATTTTATGAAAGTCATGAATAATATTTTATTTAATGATTGCCTTCGAATTTCAAATGGATCTTCATAGGTAAAATTATTTCCATAATATTTTGGAAATTCTTATATTTTTAAAAAGTGATTTCAAAATGAATGTTCTATTTTTCTAAAGAAATATTTGACAAATCTTTTATATGATTTTGTCATATATGATGACATAATTTTTTGTGAATTTTTTTTCTATAGTGAAATTATATTATGATTCCATCATTATTATATATTGCGATAATTGAATATTATGATAATAAAATATTGATGAAAATCATTTTGCTTTTTCATGGGTTAATCTATAATGAAATGATAAATGTTTTCATGATATAATGAAATATATATGAATGGATTTTGATTTGGTGATGGGTAGGTATTTTATATTCCTATATTAAATTAGATAATTATTTGTGTTTTATTAGCTCAAAGGGTACAATGAAGTTTATCCCATGCCCAAAATAGGACATAAGGGTGCAAATCAGATGCCCAATGTAGGTATATAGGTGGTTAACCAAAGATTAACATTTGGTGAATATTTTAGTGTTTTGTATTGACCTGATATTTATATGATTATGATTGTGAAACACCTTATTATGCTATTTTATGACATGATATTATGACAATGTTATACTTTTATTGATCATGTTCATTGATATACTTTTAATTATTGTCTTATGTACATCCATGCTTTATTCCATGACTCGTGATTATGATATTTTAAGTAATAGATATGATTTAAAATGTTGAGTTCATAGTCTCATAACTAGATGCTCATGTTATGAATAAAAAATTTTATTGATTGATATCTCCTTTGTATACCTTTACTGAATATCTACACTCACCATTTAATACGTTTCATATTCCTTATTATATAAAGTAATATTTTAAGTATGATATTCTTAAGAAGGTAGACATTTTTGAAAATTAAGTTGGGTAAGATATAGATATTTTATATACTAGTTTTTTATGTATCTAAGAAAATAAAATAAACATTTATAGGTATTTCATTTATCAGAATGATATTCTATTAATATTAAATAATTAAAATGTACTTTTTTATGAAATGATTAGGTCACTAAAGATGGTATCATAGTAGGGCTTATTTATTTCTTAATCTAAGATTAGAATACCTTAGTGAGAACCCTTGTGGTAAGCCTATGTATAGGATAATATCGTATGTTATCAAGAACATTTTTTTTGATTTTCATAGAAAATAAATCTATTTTTGGATATTGGAATGTGCATTCCACTACGTTAGAAACACACAAAGTGGTAAAAACTCTGAAAGGGGTTTATTGGGTATTAAACTAATCATCATCGATAAAATATGAGTGGAAAATAAGGTAGAATACGTATATATACACTCTTACGGGATATGTTGCAGTATATTTATATTTTATTTATGACCCATTATGAATTATTTGAATATTTTAGGATCATTGATGTCCTAGGTAAAACTGAAGGTGTCAATGATTGAAAATATTATTTAATTATCTAAACATTCTATAAAATATTTTCATGATGATTTGGTTTCTCACAATGATTATTGTTTCTTATCTTATGATATTTGGTTCTCTTAAATGGTTAGATATTGAAGGAATCATGGTATTTCTGAATGTGATGGATAGTATAATGATTTTCCTCCCCAGAAATTGAATTTTAAAAGAGTTGGAATTCAAAATTTTATTGTTATGGTTATGTAACGTTATAAAGACATATATAAAATTTATCTTCCAAATGAGAAAATTTGGGGATGACTATCAGTTGTGTAATTCATGAGAAAACATCCAACATCTATTATTGTGGCTTTTTATCCACTAATTCTCAAGCAATGTATTCGTATAATAGAAAAGATATTTTCTATACTTCAATGATTGGAGAACAGAAATTTATCTTGGTTGTTAATCTTCTCGAAGAATAATATGTTCAATAATATACTCTTATCACGAACATGAGGTAGATAGAAGAAATTGACTCCGTGGAATCAGAATAGTTCATAAGGATATTTTTCAACTAGTACATTCCTCATATTATTTATATGATAATAGAGAAAAAATTATTTGAGATAAAGCAGAAAATGATGAATCTATTTGTAGATAAAAATAATCATTTTCAAGACTTTTGAGGTAAAATTATTGTATAATAATAAAACCTAAAAGAAAATTTGATTGATTATTCAATAGATTAAAAACATTTCATTAAAGGGTGGTATCCATAAGTGACTATAGTTTTTATGAATAAATCATTATATGTACTCTTATGGTTAAAATTGATATCATAGACACCCATAAATTTCATTGTTTTAATAAGAAAAGAATTTAGTAATTTAAAGGAAATTCTAATAATGAAAACCATGGAAAGAAGAAAATAAGTATTCTATTATGCTACAAGTTTCAAAACAAATGTACACGAAATTTAATATTGTAGTAAAGCAAATATTCTAGTTAATGATGCAAATGGAGAGAAGAAATACATAATGAACCAAACACGAATGTGTTTCAAATTCAAGGAGTGTGATAATTATGATAACTAGTGAATTAATTCGACATTTAATAATGATGAACTTAAAAAGTAACCTCTTAATACATGGCAGCAAGATAAATATCATGAAATCAATATTGTAATTGTGGGAATAAAAATAAAAATACAAAATGTCAACTTACCTTCCAATCTATAACATATAATTTCTTATTTGATTTTCGATCTACCAATTATTTTGTGTATAATTACTTTCAAAATTGTATCGTATTACAAACTATATCATTATATTTTGGATTAACAGTGAAAATTCTTAATGGTATGATGATCCCATCTCAAGTTTATGATTCTTCTACAATTAATGTTTGTGGGACGGTGCTTTTTAAAAATCTAATTCTAATTATTCATGTTTAATTTGTTGTTATTTTTGGAATTTATAGTATTCCTTTATAAAACCCCATATCATTTTCTAATAAAAAAATTCATATTTGATAGTGTGAATAAACCTATGATTGTCCATTTGTGTGAGAATAAATAAAAACTTCCAATGGAAATTACATCCATTATATAAGTATTAATTAATATTCAATGGGAGTATTTATCTTAGAAGGTTTGGTAGAAAACTCAAAATTTATGATATTCCTATTTTATGGATGTATAACCCCTTTACATTACCATATTTACCTTTATATTTTATTAATATATTTGAAATACACACAACACCTGATTTAAACAAAAAATTATTTAGTAATTTTTTCCATTATCAATTAAATTATAAAACATTTAGAGAGTTTATATAGTAAATTTATAGTTTACATATTAATCTAAATATTTCTGAAACCCATATAATATATTTTATATACGCATAAGATAAGAAAAATCCCAATATTATACACAAATTACTATATTTTATTAAAAGTGGTTTTCATCATTTGATAGATAATCCATTTTAAATCCAAATTTTAACCCCATTATAAATTTAATATTTCAAAATAAACTGCACGTTTAATAGAGAAACATTATAATTATCATTGGATTATTTTTTTTTTATTTTCTATGAAGATTCATTTTTTAGAGAATAGTTAAAATTTTCAAATTTTTTTTAAAACAACTTTTTCATCTAATTTATTTATATGGTTAAATTATAAATTTAAATTTTTTAGTGTTTATTTAGATAAAATTCTAATAATTTAATAAATTTATGTCTTGGTAATCAATTTCACTTTGAAATTTATTATAAAATCATGGAAAACATTAAAAATATTTACATTAAAACCCCACATTGTGATACTACTAGTGGGATGAATTTTCAATTAATTTTTCACACTTCTATTATTGGAATTTGAAAAAATGGATTTCATATTTTTAATAATAATAATTTATAATGTCTAATATGAGAAAGTTTTTTTGAAAAAAATATTAGTGAAAATGATTAAAAATAATTACAACGATTAAGGGTAAATTAGGAATAATAAGGGACTAAACCATAAACATAATGCCTCAAAATACATATAAACGTGTACAATGTCCATAGGATGGATATATATAGACCATATACTCTCTTGGCTCGAATTTGGTCTTTTATTTGATCCAATTTCAATATGAAAAACGTTCATGGAATTCCATTTCAAAATATTACAAGAGTGAGGCCCCCCACAATTGTCTAGGGTGGTATGGGTGGGGAGCAATTTGGGATGTGGTCATGGGGTCAATCACCTAGGCCATCAGGTTTTCTTATATTTTCTTCTTTGTGTGTGTAACTATTTTCGGTTTTACCCAACCCTTTTTTATTACAAGAGTTCCACTCCTCCTCCGCTATAAAAGGAAACCACTTCTCCTCATTCCTCAAACCTCTAAAACAAAATAATTTAGGAAAATATCTTCCAAAATAAAATCCCAAGATCACTAAACTAGACCTTGAATACTTTAATTTGGCATAAATATTTCCAATGAATCATTTTAGTATAAACCAAAAGCAGTTACCCGATTAAGAGGTATGGTCATATCTCATGATTTTTAATTTTATTTCAATTATCCACCCCATGATATATCATTATTCCATTATTATGTCACAAAACTAGTATAATAAATATACTAGTATGTTTTTATGTAATTTATTTAACATAAACTCACACACACCTCCCTTTAATGGGTCATAATTATAATATTTTAATGTACGGTGTACTATTGCCTTATGAAATGATGATTGTTCATTTTTTTCTTTACCACCTCTCATGGTGTCCGTTATGAAGGAAAATATATTTGTATATGTAATATATGATATTTATAAGTTCTTTTTTCTTCAATAACTACTAATTGCATACCTTTATCATTTCCATATTATGTAAATACAATAATTTTATTTGAGGAAGTATGGACTATTTCCCCCTCAATGCGATATGAATTGTTCATTTCATACATGGAACATATAAAGGATTTTTTTAATAAACATATGAAACATATATAACTTATATATCACAATGGAATTATAATATACATATGAATCATTTTTGTTTCATTTCTTCTTATAAGACGATGAAATGAACATTGCGTTCATGCGTACGCATGACTTACCACCTCCATGAACAGTGCACTTCATTTCTAATCTCAAAATATTGTGGACTACTATACATAATTATATACTGATTATATATGATAAATAATTCATTTTATTTATTCTATAGATGATTAACCATGATCTTATTAATGATAAAAACAAATAACAAAATAAAATATACATGAGAAAACTATGCAATTAACACCCTAAATAGTAAAATTAATGACTGTTGTTCACAAATGGGTAATGCGATATTAAAATAATTTAATATATGGTATTATAAACATGAGTATAGTTATGATATAATTTCGTAACATATTTTAAACCTCTATAGAAGATTCTATAAACCACTCAAAAATGGAAGGATTATGTAAGGTATTTCATCTTAATTAATTTTCCATTGAGAATTATTTTGTGTTATGCACCGATTCACTTTTATTTTGTGTGTATATAGCACTTTGACAAGTTATATCATGAATATATTTAGTCTCATTACAATATAAGTTTTATTTAATTCATGGGTAATTATTATTTAAATGTTTCAATGTGGTATGAGACACATTGGGTTGTTTTAATGCCAACACCCCTTGTTGTTACATATCCTCCTATATGGTATTATTTATAAATCCATATTATTTATTTAATATATATATTTGATAAGGAATATTTTTTATCTAATATATAAATAATACTTTGGACATGCAATATATGGGTTGGTGACTATTTAAGGAAATCCCTATGGGTTGGGGACTGGTTAATGCAAGCCACTCGATGCATCCATAGTCTCATGAGATGAGTAAGTTGGAAAAATAGTTTAATCTATCTCTTGATGATAAAGGTATCATGTTCCTAGAAAACAAGAAGTATGATAATTAACAATTTAATTTATTGAGAATTTAGTTATTATATATCCATGATATTTTTCATTGACATAAGTATGAATTCATTTCATTTTCAGTTCAATAATTTAATAGAATGTGATTATAGTTTCTTACTTTAACATATTGATATTATCTTGTCTAGTTAATGAATTTCATGTTTTGTCAGTTATTTTCCATTCCATGTAGATTTATTCCAATTTATTCATTGTTTCTCCCTCTTTAATTTCCCTTACTAAGCATTTGAGCTCAGCCTTATTATGTTTCATTTACATATTTTATAAAGAATAAATATTTGAATTATAATTCAAGGGTGAATTTTATTTCATATTATTACGTATCATGTTTTTATTTTATATTTCCTAATGTATTATTGGTATCATGTATATAATCTTTAAATCCAATACTATTAAATTGATTATTCCTTCTTAAGTTGATTCTTTTTAATCATGACAATGTAATAAAATAATTTAATAGATTTAGGATTTAGGGTTCATGTGGTTACAGTTTCTATCAAATGGTGTTTAGTAATATCCTTGGAAAATATATATAGAATTAATATATTAGTGACTACAACCCTAAGATAGACATTGAGTATAAGTGTACAAGAACATCCTATAATTTTTTAAGGTTAGAGATTGTATTTTTATTAAGGGAAATAAATCCTTGATTAGTTACTACATGTGGATGTGGTTATAGAATATATGTACCTAGGTTAAACTACTTCGATAAGGTGTTTCAGTCATGACCCAGGATAACATAGTACTTGACAATGGGCCTCAGAGCACACCTCATTGACACTCCCAGGAGATAGACTTAGGATAACACACATTCTCTTTACCTATATTTATTAATGATTTAAATTTAAAAAATCCCTTCAATGTGACAAATGTTATGATTAAATATTAATTTATTTGAGTATTAAATAGTATTTTATATTCATGATTTTAGGACATAATATATTATATAAAATTTAAAAAAAATGGTTTATTGAAGGATGAATTGTATTAATACTCATGGAAAAGATATTGATATCCCTATTGGGGAAACCAATATAGCTAGTATTATAAAAGTGAAAATTATGGAAATATTAGGGTAGCTTAATCGGGTTATGAAACACAATCTTATCAAATAGAAAAACATAGTCTATAGAGATAATCTCCTATACAGGATTAAATTATGTGGCAAAATTCTGCATCATTTAGTAAGAATACTAATCCTATTGTAGGTGTTCAATTGATTAAGACTATTGAGAAGGTATTCCCAACCCTGGAATATATTAAAAAGGAAAATGTTCTGCTAGCATTCTATTGTCTTCTAGGTGATGCTGATCAGTGGTGGTATCTGATCCAAAATATTAGGGAGGAAGAAGAATTTTATCTAAGGGAATGGATTAATTTAAATGAGGTATTCTTCGATAAATAATTCCCTCATGATCTACAAATTGAGATGAAGAAGATATTTCTTAACATCAAGCATAAAGGACAAGATAGTGGTTTGGATTATGAAGATACCTTTATAAGGTTATCCAGGTATTCAAATTATTATTTATGAAACAAATAGTGCAAAATTGAACACTTATTTTACATTATTAATCCAAAGCTCTAAAGTAAACTCATATCTCAGAAATATTCATCATACGAAGAAGTAGTTTTACATTCCATCAATAAAGAGAAGAAATTATCAAGATCATATGTATTCAAAAAAATACAATAGAATAATTGTTCTTATAACCATACTTATAAACGGAATGTGTCAGAGAATAATAATTGAATGAAGACATTCCCACCTTGTGATAACTATTAGAAAAAACACTTTTGGAAATGCTTGAAGGGACTTGTAGTTTGTTTTAATTGTTGATAAAATGGTCATCGTATTAAAGACTGAAAAGGGAAGAATAAAAATATTGATGTTATGTGTTTCACCTATATGTAGTTGGGGTACTACTCAAATGAATTACCTAAGGGTCAAAAGAATTTGCCACATAAGAGGCCATTGAGAGATAAAGAAGTGTATATGATCATTACAATTGAGGATGAAGTGCCAAATTTTGTGGTTTATTTTACACAAATACTATATTAAAATTTATCCAATGCATTATTTGATTTTGGATGATCATAATTTGTATATCGACCCAGTTTTCCAAGAAAATTATTCATTTACATTTTCATTTAATAAGAGTGTTGTCTGTAAAAAACTCTTTTTGGAAGTACCATTGTAATAAATATTTGTTGGTAAGTGACAATTATGACACATAGTCATTTTTTATGTGTTTACCTTATCATCATACATATGCTTGATTTGGACATAATTATTAATATAGACTAGTTCTGAAACTATGATGAAAAAATTTAGTCCAAAATAAAGGAGGTTATGATTTGTGGGGAAAATGTTGAATCCATAATCATTAGATTATATATTTTCTCAAATTATTATTATTTAGGTCTACCCACAGTATCTCTACTAAATGAAATTCTTTTGGAAGATGAGACAATAACCTTCAGTTATGAAGAAAGTAATCTTAAAATCGAGTATGTACTAATTTTATAGGAATAAATTGTTGTATTTTCAAAGGATTCACCTAGACTTCCACTAGAACATGAGTTTGAATTTTACATTTATTTAATCCCTAATTTAAGACAAATATAAAAGACAACATATTGAATTTCCAATGTATAATTGGTAGAGTTGAAGAAATTACTAGAGTATTTGGATAAAAAGGGATTTATTCTCCCCATTGTTTCACTTTGGGGAGTCCCTATAAACTTTGTTAAAAATAAATATGGATCAATGAGTTTTTGAATTGATTATAGGGAAATAAAGGTTATTACAATAAATAAAGAGTATCATTTACCTCATATTGATGATTTGTTTTGTCAAATTCTTAGAACCCAATAATATTCAAATATTCATCTTTATTCTAGGGATCACCAATTGCGGGTGAAGAAGGATGAAATTATGAACACTACATTTCAGATAAGGTTGGACATTGTGATAGTATTTCTATTTGGATTAACTAATTAACCCTCTATTTTTATAGACCTAATGAGAAAATTATTCCTAGAATTTCATGATGATTTTTAATGGAATTCATTAATAATTTTCTAGTGTATTCCAAAATATATAAGGAACATGATAATCACTTTTGGATCATTCTTAAGACTCTTAAAAGGATAGAATTATACGTTAAATTTAAAAAGTATGATTTCTATATTCATGATGTTTCTGTACAAGGCTTTAATTTATCCAATTATGGAATGTCAATTGATCCAATAAAGAAAAATGTAGTTATAGAATGGCCTACACCATGAATAATAACTATGGTACATAGTTTCATTGGTTTGGTAAGTTATTATTGGTGATTTGTTCAAAATATTTCCCAATTAGCTAAACTGTTAACCCATATTACACAAAATGGGTCATGTTTTTTTGGTTTAAGGAATGTGAAGAGTGATTTTATGAGTTAAATATAAGATTAGTCAATTATTCATTTTTTAATCTATGATATAGAAGTCGGGAATTTCTCATATATATAGTGTCTCATCGAAGAAGGGAGCTTTTTGTGTCATAATTCCAAAAGATAAAGTCATTTCATATTCAACAAGGAAACTAAAAACTCATGAGAAGAAGTATCTAACCCGTGATCTTTATTTAGTTGTTGTAATCATTACTTTTAATATAAGGATACATTATCTCTATTGTGAGAAATATGAAATATATAGCGATAATGAAAACCTAAAATACATCTTTACACAGAATGAGATCTACATGAGACAAAAGAGATAGCTTGATCAACTCAAGGATTATGATTTACCAATAAACTACCACCCAGGGAAAGATAATAATGTAGAGGATGTATTGAGTACTAAGGATCACAAAATTCTAACCCAAATGATGATTAAGAAGGATCCTTGGTTCAAAGAACTATTAATAATGGATATGGGAATTTCTAAGGAAGGGGAGACTTTAATCATATATCAAATGATTGAAAAATCATCTCTATTATAGATGATAAATAATTCTCAATCTGACGATGAGGAATTTCATAAGAAA
Source organism: Viscum album (assembly GCA_963277665.1). Classification (NCBI taxonomy): domain Eukaryota; kingdom Viridiplantae; phylum Streptophyta; class Magnoliopsida; order Santalales; family Viscaceae; genus Viscum; species Viscum album. The sequence goes on along the minus strand of OY728133.1, from coordinate 1,410,276,963 downwards.
ATATATGATGTGAATGAAGGGGGTTTAGAAGACTTTGTTTGTGAAGATGGTGTATGTTCTAAAATTAGGAAAGAGTATTTGTGTTCCCTCTATTCCTGAGCGAAAAGTATAATTTTTGGATGATTATTATAGCTCAAACATCTCCATACAAACTGGTAGCACAAATATGTATAGGAACATAAAGGAAAACTTTTGGTGGGATAACATCACTCGGGAAATTGAAAATTATGTGTTCAGATGTTTGGTGTGTCAATAAGTGAAATTTATAAGGAATCATCCCAAAGGAGTCCTACACCCTCTTCTTATTCATGTGTATAAATGGGATGAAATTAATCTGGATCATTCATGGGACATCCAAAGACTCCTATAATGAATGGTGAAATATGGGTTATCATTAATTACCTAACCAGATATTCACATTTCATTACTATATGATAATACCTATCTCTTGAGTGCCTTTGAATGCTATATATTATGAAATTTATTAGTATTTTTTGTGCACCTCTGTCAATTGTCTCCGACCAAGACCGCTGATTTACATAAAAATTATTGAAGAATCTTCAGAAGTCTATTTACATTTAGATTCATTTTAAAACTTCCTTCCATCATCAAACAAATGGATAGTCTAAAAGAACAATTCAAATAATGCAGGATATGTTGATGTCGTTCTCACATGACTTTCACGGTATGTGGGATCAATACATACCTTTGGCAGAATTTTTTTATAATAATATTTTCCATTCAAGTATTAAAATGGATCTGTATGAAACATTATTTGGAAATAGGTATTATAAACCAACTTTTTGGGATTAATTTGGAGAAATAAAACTCTTAGTCCAAACATTTTTTGAAGATATGATGAAAAAGTGAAGGCTATTGAGGCACATATCAAAACAGATCAAAGTAGAAAAAAGAGTTATGCAAATAATTAGAGTAAAAATTTAGATTTTTAAGTGGGAGATCAGGTTTTACTAGAGGTATATCCATGGAATGGTGTTATCATCTTTGGTAAGAAGGGTAAACTGAGTGATAGGTACATTAGACACTTCAAAATTCTTGAAATATTTGGAATCATTTGATATTTCCTGGAAATGCAACGAAGTCTCTCAATGGTACATGATACATTCCTAAAGAAACACATGTTCTCACCTATTATGAGATATATTTGGAACCTGAAATTTCATATTGTGAAGAACCCATCTAGATTCTTGATTCTAGTGAGCAAGTACTGATGAAACAGATGACTTGTGTGGTAAAAGTTATCTGGAGAAATAACAAAATCGAAGAAGTAGCATGGGAGCCAGAGGATTTTATAAAGGGGAAATAACCACATATTATTTAAGGTAATAACCCTAAAATGTTTAGGAATAAATTATTAGAAGAGATAAGAATGTATAACTCCAATACATTACCATATTTACCTTTTTATTGTTTTTCATATCTTTATAATACACACAACATCCGATTTAAACAAAACATTTTTAGTCATGTTTTTCATAGTCAATTAAATTATTACACTTTTAAAGAGTTTCAATAGAAGATTTATATATTATATATTAAAATAAATATTTTTATACCCATATAATATATTTTATATTTTCATAATATATTAAGAAAAAAAATATTATATACAAATTACTATATTTTTATTAACATTGTTTTATTCCTTTTAATGGAGAACCAATTTTAAATTAAACTTTTGTCCATTTAATAAATTTAATATTTTAAAACAAACTTCATAATTTATGGATAAATATTAAAATTATCCTAGGGTAAATTGTTTTTTTTAATGTGATGATTTGATTTTAAGCAAATATTAAAAAATACTAAATTATAGTTTAAAACTACCTTTTCATATAATATATTCATAATATTAAATTTTAAATATATTTTGTTTCAATATTTATTTAGATAATAATTTTATCAATTAATATAATTAATTTCATTTGAATTAATTTCACTTTTAAATTTATTATAAAAACATAACAAACATTATGACGTTTTTACATAACAAACTACATTGTCATCCCTCCTACGGGATGAATATTAATTTATGTTTATTTTGTGATATGAATTTTTAAAAATGGTTTCCATATTTTTAATCTGAATAATTTATAATTTCCAATTATACAAACATTTTTTTAAGAAACTATTTGTGTAAGTGATTAAAATTAATTACAACAGTTAAGGTAAAATTTTGTTTAATAAGGAACTAAACCATACAATTAAAGACATAAATTTCTGATATACTTGTCAAAAAGGAATTTTATTTCCATATATCAAACCTATCCTCTCCTGGATGTAATTGGGTTCATTATTGGATCCACTTTCAACATGAAAAATGTGTATGTAATTCCCTTATCAAAATATTACAGGAGTGCCACTCCTCCTCAACTATAAAAGGATACCACTTCTCCTCATTCCTCACACCACTAAAACCACTTATGTTTGTACAATATATACCCAAATAGATTAAAAATTACCTTTTTTAGACATTGAATCCTCTTTCTGAGAATAAATCTCTCCATGTAATCCTTTTGGTATAAACCAATAGTAGTTTCTCGATTAAGGGGTAATATCTTCTCTAAATCATTTTAATTTCATATACATTCTCAACCCACTAAAATATCTTAATTAAATAATTATATGACAAAAAAAGTAAACAAAATACACAAGTATGTTTTTATGTAAATTTTTAGACAGACACACACACACCTCAATATAATGGGTATCGAACACACAGTTTCTGTGTATGGTGAACTGCTACCTCACGAAATAAAGATTTTTCATTTTTCCCTTACCACCTCTAATGGTGGCCATTTTGAGGGAAACTATATATATATATTATATTATATTTATAATGTATTTATACTTATTTAATTATCTATAACATGACTTTATTCTTTCTATCTTGTGAAAATGCGATAATTATGTTTGAGGTAATGTTGACTCGAACCCCCTCAAAACAATATGACTCGTTCATTCCATAAATGAAACATATAAAATATGGTTCTAAAATAACGTGTAAAATATATAACATAGATATTATAATTTCATTATAATTTACATATTTTTCTTTTATTTTTCATTCTTTTAATACAAAAATTAAATGAAAGTATAATTCATGTGTTTTAGGGCATATCAACTCCAAGAACGATGCACATCATTTCTAACATTGTAATATTATAGACTATTATAAATAAAAATATAATAATTATATATGATATTTAATTAATGTTATAAATAATTTAGATGATGAAACAATTATCTAATTAATGATAATAACAAATAAAAGGATAAAACTGACATGTGAAACTAGGAAATTAACACCTAAAATAAAAACAATTAATGAAATTTGTTATCAAACGAGTGATAAGATATTATATAAAGTTAATATATGTCATTATAAAAATAATTTTTTTTATTATATTAGTTATTAACATATTTTAAAACACAAAATATGATAATAAATACCACACAAAAAAATGATAAGTTAAGGGATTTCGTCTTAATTTACTTTTCACTGAGACTTGGTTTTTATTATGCACCAATTAACATTTATTTTTTGTATATACTACCCATGAACATGTTATATCATGAATATACTTATTATCATGATATTTTAATCTTTATTTAATTCATGGGGAATTATGATTTAAATGTTTCAATGTCATATAGGACACATTGGAATGTTTAGATATTATTTTTCCATAAGATTATTTTAATGTCAACAACCCTTATTGGTACTTATCCTCCTCTAAGGAATTATTGATAAATACATATTTTTTCAATATAAGTATTCGATAAATTATATCATTTATTTTTATGTATGAGTAATTCTTTGGTCATGGAATACATTTGTTGGGGACCGGTTAAGGCAATCTCTAGGGGGTGGGGACAAGTTAATGCAAGCCCCTCAATGAATTAGTTGTCCCATGAGATGAGTTAGTTGGCCAAATAGTTTAAATTATCTCTTGATGTTAAAAGTATCATGTTTATGGGAAACATGGCATATTGTAATTAATAAATTACTTTATTGAGAATTCAATTATTATTTGTCTATGATATTTTTCATTGATATATCTATGGATTTATTTCATCTTTAGTTCATTGATTTAATAGAATGTGTTTTCAGTTTCTTACTTTTTTTATTGATATTTCATTATCTAGTCATTGAATGGAATGTGTTATCAGTTATTTACCTTTCCATGTTAATTTCCTCATATTTCGTCATTATTTATTCTAATTTTATTACCCTTACTAATCATTTGAGGTCACCCTTATTATGTTTTCCTTCTATAGGTTATGAATAATAAATATTTGAATACATGTTGAAGGATTCAGTTTATTTCATTTTATTATGTATCCTATTTGTATTTTTCGTTTACTGATTTACTATGGGTATCATGTATGTAATATAGATTTCCATGAATACTAAACAGATTTTTCCTTTGCAATTTGATTCCATCTAATCATACCAATGTTTTATGATAATGAACTAACTTCAGGATTTTGGGGCCATGGAGTTACAATGTGAGTTTTTTGATATCATTCTAGAAGAATTTTTGTCACTTCTTATGAATTTTTATTTTTTTATCAATAGAAATAAAATGTGGAAATTTAAAAATTTCAAAGGATCCATGTGTAATAGTCATTATTGAGTAGTAGGTATTGAAAAATGAAATCAAATAGAACATTGATAAGGGATTCATTCAGCCAAGTGTTTCACCATAGGGAACACCTTTTCATTTGGTTAATATAAAAGATAAATCGATGTGTCTTTTAAATAAATATCATAGACATAACAACATCACAATTAGGAATACTTATCATCTTCCCTATAATAATGATTTCTTAGAATAATTACAAGGAGATCCATATATTTCCAATATTGATCTTCGATCCAGATACTATCAATTGAGGTTCAAAAGAAAAGATATACTAAAATAAACCTTTTTATGAGGTTTGTAAAATATGAACTTTTTTTGATTGTATTTGGTATTACCTTTTCCCTCACTATATTTATGGTATTAATTAATAGAGTCTCTAGATATTACCTTGATATGTTTCTGATAGTTTATATACAGGATATTATTATATATTTTATGACCACGGAAGAGCATGAATACCACTTGAGGATTGTACTAAATATCTAAATAAAAGAGCATTTGATGAAAACAATTACCAACTGTGAATTCACACTAAAAAATTACTTTTTATTTATATAATCCCAATCATGAATATATCGATGGTTCATTCTAAGATTGAAGTTATTGGACACAGGTCTAGACTAAAATCTATGGATGAGGTCTATAGTTCGAATGTACTGGTTGGATATTTTTTTCTCTGAAGGATTTATCATAGATATTTATTCCACTAACCTATTTAACAAAGAAGGTATTATATATCCATTGGAATTATGAATGTGTAGAAACATTCAATTAACCAAATATATTGTTATTGTGTTAACCTATCGTCACACTACCCTCTAGTAGAGAAGTGTTTATGATTTATAGTGATGCATTGAATAGGTGGTTGTGAAGTGTTCTTATAATGAATAATATAGTCATATATTATGCCTAATTTAAATTTATGGATTAAAATAATAATTACCTAACACATAATTTAGAGTTAAATATGGAAATATTTTCATTAAATATATAAAGGAATTATCTTTAAGGATATATGTGTGATATATATATTGATCACACATAATTAAAGTATATATTCACCTAGAAATATTTGAATATGTCGCAAATCGGATGTATACATTGTATAAAATATTATGAATACCAAGTACAATACCAACCAATGATAAAGAACAAGATTATTAATGATTTTATTATAAAGGAGAATAATAGCATATCTATGTTGAGAATCACAATAGATATAATATTTTTATATTTTCAAAGGTTAGACCTTGAATTATTTAAGGAAGGGTTTAAATCATATCATTCTCAAATGGTTTTTTTACCATATCTATATTTGATGATTAAAAAGGAATAGAAGGAGGATGAAGAGATACACGATATGGGGAGAAATGTTCATGTTTTCTACCTTTATTGTAATGAAATGATATGGTTTTTAATATACTATGTTCCCAAATAATACCATACTTGAAGAAGGATCTTCATGATGAACCTCATAGTTCATCACTACCTATAAATCCCAGAATTAAGAAGATATATATAGATTCAAAATACTGTTTATAGTGGAATAACATGAATCATGATATTTAAGAGTATGCATCACAATACATGGTATGTCAGAATGATAAGGCTAAGAGATATAATTATACTAGGTTGTTATATCCACTACCAAAATCATAATGACCATGGGAAAAATTACAATGGATTTTATCTTTGAAAACCCAGAATTTTATAATGGGAATAATGATATGTGGGTGATAGACCATAAGATGTAAAAAAATTACTTTTTATCATAAAAAATTACAATCATGATCAAATTTACAAGATATAAATTTAGGATGTTTTGAGGTTACTTGAAGAACAACATTTTATTGAATTTGATTGTGAGATGTGGGGATCCTTATTTTTATAGTGATATATTCATAAAATATTGACTACAGAGGTTTTATTATAACTAATTATCATAATTAGATGGATTTTTAGTTTTAGAGAACCATTTAAACCTTATAGGATATTAAAATACCTTGACCGTTATATTTAAAAGATGGTTGGGATCAATACCTTTTTCTTGTTAAATTTTGTTATAATAATAGCTTTCACTTGAGAATTCTGATATATCTTTATCAATACATCCAGATAAATATGTATGGAACTCAAATATATTGGGATGAGGTTTAATAATGATTTTTTTTATAATTTATCTAGCTAAGGAGATGATAGAGAAAATAATATCCAATCAGTAGCACGTTATTGAAACTCATATTCAACAGAAGTGTTATGCTCAAAATCATTAGTGATATATGATATATAAAGTTAGTGAGAGGGTAATACTGTGAATTTATACATGTAAAATGGTTATGGTATTTATAAATAACGAATCATCGATCCCTATATATATTTTACCATTCATGTTTCTTTTTTAGATCATGACAGTTGCTTATCACTTGATACTACCACTAAATATCTCTCAAGTTCATGATATGATCCATGTATTTTTGTTGAGGATGTGCATAACTGATCCTTAACATGTACTAAATTCAATGATTATACCATAATAGCATGTTCTTTCTTATGAATAATAAATGTTTAAAATCTTAGTTAGTAGAGATAAAGTGTTGTGGAGAAAGACTACTCATCTGGTTATTGTTCGATAGGGGAATTTGAATTTTGAGGAATATATATGGGAACCCACAGATGTGATAAGTAATATATATTATCATTTTTGTATCAGATTGATGGAATTTCAATGTATAAATTTATTTTAAATGGTTAATAGTGTAACACATCTTTAATTTATATCTTTTTCCACTGAAATAAACTTGAAGTATTTGATAGCTTTCTTTACATGTAATCCCATGAATAAATGAACTAATGATATATAATACCTTTATAAACAATCACTTTGAATAGTGGTTGTGAATAAGATAAACCACATTATGAAATATGTATAAAAATTTCTTTTTAAATAAAAATTTATTAATTAATAACTAGGAAATATTCATTAAATTTAAAAAAATCATTTACTGAATAAATTTCATTTTTTTGAGGAAATATATTATTCTAAACGTTATGTATTATTATATAATAAAATAAATTGATCCTTATTAAAATTTATTATAATTAAATTTATTTTTAGTTTTTGAAAAAACTTATATACATTAGTTATCAAAACGTTAAGAATTAAAATAAATTCATTTAAAGGTATAAAAGAATTACTTTATATAAAACTATTTTTATGTGAACAATTAATTTTCATCATTATAAAATAAATAAATCATCATTTACTAATGGTATTAATTAAATATGTAGATTATATATTCAATAATATTTTTTGACATTAATTTAATAGCTTTTACTAGGCGTGGAATGAATTTAAATTTTATTTTATGTTTAAAAATCCATTTTTTAAGAATGGGTTCTCATTTCATTTTGGACACTTATTTAAAAATTATTTTCTCAAAATTATATAACTTTAATTTTTTTTAAAATATATTCTATATTATGAATTAACATAATTATTATAATTTAAGAGGTTAAACTTAATTTTTAGTCATATTGAATAATAAAAATAGTAAAATTATGTTATCATGGATGAGATTTAAATAGGATTACAATTTGGTTAATTTAAAACATAAGGGTAATAATTGCACATAAACATATCTAATAATTATTTATTAATGTTACATCAAACTCATATTACCCCACCTTTGATGTCTTTTGTCCCTCCAAATATTTATAAAATGGAACAACTTATCCTTTTTATACACACAATTTATGTCTTCTATCGCTACAAATTTCTATCTCAAACCCACCATTGATTCATTTTATTCATCCTATATCCAATGGAATTTTCCTAAGAATATTATTTCAAGGAATAATATCTAATCTGAAATAGGTTTCTCAAAGAATAGGTATAAATTTTATCTGGGCCCCTAAATTTTATTTCTTATTCCATATCCTCTAAACCTATTGTATCCATCATAACATGATGAATCTACTATAACAAATATAATTTTTTTAATGAAAAATCCATTTAACATCTTATTTATATCAATGGGGAAATTAAAGTGTTCATCATGCCTATGTGATAACTACCGCCTATTTGTAAGAATATTATTTATTTTCCATAACTGTATCAAAATGATGGACGTAATAATGGATTCAATAAATTTATAAGATAATTATTCTATTATTATAATAATATAATTATAGAATATTATTTATAATTATTTCCATCTTGTAATTTATAAAATTAGAACAACTTTAAAATGTGATCATGGACAACCATCTCCATGTATGATATAATACATTTTTCAATCTATAACTTTTAAAGATTTTTTGTAATTATATATATATATATATTGATTATATATTTTATTTATATCATGATTAATATTATTTAGATGATGGAAACTTGATCAAATTATAATGATAAGAACTTTCAAACAAAAAATTTATGAAAAACAAAACAGATAAAACCATAAAACAATGATTTTAATAAAAAAATTATTAATAAATGGTTATTGAAATGTAATAAGTGGACCATATATGGTCTTATAGGTGTGAAAAAGTTTTTTATATAAAATTATAAAATATTTCATTTTGTTATATAAGATTATAGAGTGCTTATGATTCATTTTATTCTTGTGGTTGGGGTTTTACATTACAATCACATTTTTACTGGGATTTTTTATTCATTTATTTTTTATAAATAAATTATTTGATCTATATCTCAAAAATATTATATATTTTATTTTCCTCAATTTATTTTTGTAAATTACAAAATTTCCTTTCATTTTCTTCACTCTATGTTCTCAAAATCCAAAAAGAATATTTTTTTTGAAATCTGACTTTTTATCTATATTCAATTAGGAATATTTTTCATTCATATCCATATTTTTAAAAAAAAATTCATTGAGAATTTTATTACTATTCTAAAGAGAATATTTTTTATTCATTTTTAACTATATTATTATTTTTTCAATGATAAAAAATGAATCTCCTTTTCATTGTCTAATTGAGTTTGCTGGATAATACTAAAATAATTTTATTTTCATAATCCCAAATAATTTTTTATCTTGTTATTAATTATTTTCATTATTTCTATTAGAAAACTTATTAATTTAAAATTTGAGAAAAATAGATAATTATTGAGCTTATCATTCCAGAGAGCCATGTGAAGTTCCAGTGATTGTATCGCCTTACAAAAAATTATACTACACCTAATAATATGAGAAAACATCATGCCATTAGTCAAATGGGAAAAAATTTCTAAGACATTAATTGTATGCATGTTGAAGATTCACCATAATGAACATTGATAATAACCTTAACACATGTAAAATCAACATGCCTTGAAATAAAAATACCTGAATGTAAAAATTAGTGGAGTGTCTACATGGATGAAATTAATTAACACATGATGAGATCAAGTTACAGTTCTATGGTATATATAATTTTCATAAAGTAATATACATACCATGTATTCTAATATAGTGGTTGTATGAATATTTTTATTAACTTGTGAATTTGTAAAATTACAATAGGTGAAAAACAGTTAACTATTTGAAGAGATAAACTGACTATGTTTCTGTAACACATCAATTGATCATGTGATGTTTCCATTAGCATAACTATCCATGCTTTAAGTGATGACAGATTATCATGTCTAACATATAAAGGGATTATTTAAAATCAACTATTTCTATTTTTCAAACATTAAATTCAGATATAATGACTTAATAAAGAATTTTTATTTCTCAATGTCTACTTTTAATGAATATATATTTAAGATGAATATTTTATCATGTGTAGTGAATGCATTATATAGAAAACATTTTATCTTATACAGTGAGTAATAAGAGATCATTTCTTGGATTTCATATTCCATATAAAAGAATCCAAAACATTATATTTTCTAGAAACTTATAGAAAAACTCATTTGAATCTATTAAAAGATAAAATATAATTCTATTGATCCATTAAAGCTAACCAGATTGACGTGCACCAAAAAATTTTGGATTCATTTTCATTTCAATTCCATTATTTTATAACTTTAGAGATGTTTTTAATACACTATTTGACTTTAAAAACATTGATAATTTTTCTAAACTGGAGAACTCTCAATATTCCCTAAAAACATTAATTTTTATTCCCATGAATAAATATGGAAGATGTTTTGTGTGACCTTGTATCTTCTTTATCCCATGAATAATTTTGGAGGATTTATGTCCAGACAGTCATGTGTATCATTGTTTTTAAAAGCTGATCTAGTATGTCGATCCATTTATTCAATAATAATATTATTCTATAGAAATTATTTCAATGTAGAGTGAATTATATCTCAGCTAGAGACAGAATCCCTTGTTTAAATTCTATTGAATGATTTTCTCTTTTGGTTGTTTTAATATTTAGATCTGTCTTTATTTTATTAATTGAAAAAAAACATTGCATTGAGAGATTGTCTTAATTTGTTTTAATATAATTATTTTGATTATTCTTCTTAGTTAAAAAGGTTGATTTATTTAAAATATATTTTATTTTGATCATAATCCCACTTTTTAAAAACTATCTGAAAGATAAGTTTAATATATTTCCACTTTTTAAATTAACTAGGAATTTGTATTAAATTACTAGATTTAGTTTTTATATTATTTTAAGAAATAATTTTTATTATAAAATAAATTCACCCCCCCCCCCTCCCTTAATATTTCTACTCCGATAAGAATTTGCTATTAGAGAATTTACATATAAATTTTTTTCTATTATTTAGTTTCATTTATAGTTCATCTACTTTTGGAATTTATATAGTTAAATATTTGATAGATAATAGTATATAGATAGAAAATACCACTAATCAATGTCCTTACTTTAATATCTCTAATTATACTCAATGGAAGAATAAAATGAAAATCCATATTGGAATAATTTTATTTTAAATTTTGAATGTAATTGAAGATAAGTATGAAGTTCCTAAAACTAAGATTTCTAATTGGAGTGATCCTACCAAAATAGGATATAAAAATTACTATAAATCAATGAATTCTTTTTTACTATGCATTAAGAGATTATGTTTTTAACAAAATATATTACTATACAACTACTTTTCAATTTTTTCATACCCTAGATGCTTATCATGAAGTAACTTCAAATTTAAAAGAAATTATATTGAATAATTATACCATTGAATCTAATACTTTCAAAATTAAACTTGAGGATCCTTTTTCTGATTTGTATCTTGGGTTCAATAAAATTGTAATCACAATTCATTCTCTTGTGAAACCAATTGATGACAAGGATCATGTGATGTACATTATCATATGTTTACCATATAGGTGGAGAAGAACTTTAGATTTCATAAGGGAATATGGTGGCATAAGTTAGTTAGCATTAAAATAGAATATTTGGAAGATCATGAAGTATGAGGAGGAATTAAATTTTAATAGAGAGTAATATGATGAACAAATGAAATGGTGAGTGGATTTCAAGACCTAAAATGCAAAAACAAATATCAAGGATGAATGTTTTTGTGATGATGAATCACCAGTCAATAATGATGAGATCATCCATTTAGATTAATAGTTCATATAAATTTTAAAAAATAATAATTTATTAATGAAATTAAATAAAGAGGTATGTATGAAAAATAATTAAAATAGGGAAAATTTTGGAAAATTCATTAAATGATAAATTAAAAAATATTTTATGAATCCATGAGAAAATAGCACATAAAGGAAGACTATCCAAACAAAATTTATAAGAAAAAGTAGGAATAAAGAGACAAAATATATAAAAATGATATAAAATACACTTATAGTTCCCCAATGTATTGGTCTATTGATTCTGAATCTAGTAGATAAAAGAAACCTGAAAATTCTTATACGTGTTTAATGAAAAACAAATCAGAGCTATTAGATGTTTTTCTGAAATCTCCATATCATGATTCAAATAATTGTGTGACTGAAAATGATTCAAAAAATATTTCTAGTAAAGAATTATTTGAATATTGTAATACATTGGAAGACACATTTAATGAATTATAAGATAAAGACAAAAGTTTAAAAGAAGCAGAATTCTATATCAGCTCATTTTAATACTGATCTTACAGTAGAAGAGGATACAAATTCTCATCTAATTGAAGAAAAAAATGAGTTGAAATAATCTTATGAATAGTCAATGGAAGATATATAGAGGTTCACTATTTAAATAAACTAGTTCACGTAGAATATTGGTAAACACTAGCTCCTAAATATACTATATGAATTGGTCATCAACGTAGACAGATAAGAATTGGTATAAATAAATTTGTTCCATGTTTCAGTTCTATAAATTCTAAATGTAGTTCTTATTGAACAAGACCAAATAAAGGAAATTTGTTTTAGATTTTATGATCACATTATCAGAAACTAATAATACATTTATGGATTCCAAAATAACATATTCTTAACACATTGGGAACTAAGAAGATATGTGTACCAAAGTAATTTTTTAATTAAATATATTATATTGGTAACATACATGAATATTTGTAGAAAACAACTATGGTACCTAGATTTTTTATTCTCCATATATATTATTTAGGACTACTCTAGATTGAAAAATTATAAATTTTTATTGTGGATATGTCACTTTTAGTGATAATACCAAAGGTAAAATAATTTTACTCATCCAAATTAGTAACTCTATTATAGTTTTAATTTCATAATTATTATTTTTAAAAAGATTGAAATATATTTTTCTTATCATTTTATTGTAATTAAATTATTTTTAATGTTAAATTTGAAAAAAAGACTTCAAATTTTCTAGTTCCGAATAATATTTACTTTTTACTTATTTGATAAATTTGAATTTTTATGATGTAAATTTAAATTCATTATTTTCATATAGAGTTTATTATTTATAATCGTTTTAGAAAAAAATGTTTATAAACCTAGAATCCCCATAAAACAAAGTCAGTAATCCTTGACAAATATAATGGATAATTAAATACTATTCAAATCAAATAAAGAAGTCTCAATATCAAATTTTTTTTATTTTTTTCACATGGAATTTTTTGGACCCTATAGAGTTTCACTTTTAAAAAGGGAAACATTATACCTATTTTATTTTTGATGATTATTCAAGAGAAACCTAGGTATAATTCCTTTCTCAAAAATATGATGTTCCTTTATGTTTTTATAAATATTTTAGATCTATAGAAAATGTTAGTGGACTTAGAATTATGACCATTAGAAGTGATTGTGGCAATGAGTTTGAAAATAAATAATTTGAATCATTATGTTCATAACATTAATATAATCATAACTTTTCTTCTCCTTATCAAAAAAATAAAATGGTTTAGTAAAAAGAATAAATATAACCCTTAAAGAGATTTCTCAAACCATGGTTAATAAGGATGATTTACCTATTCATTTTTTGGAAGATTCTTCCAATTAATCTTGTTATATAGTTAATATAGTATTAATTAGATCTCTATTAAAGAGATCTCCTAATGAATTATGGAATAGTGGAAAACAAAAGATTAAATACATTATATTTTATTGTTTTAACATATTTATAATCAATTGAAATGGAAATTTTGGAAAAATTTCTTCCAAGAGTGATTAACTACTTCTTCGTGGATATTATACCATAATTAAATATTATATGGTGTTTAATAATAACTATAATATTTTGGAAGAATATATGCATACGAAATTTGATGAAACAAATCCACATGAGCCTAATACCTATTTAATGATTCTAAAGTATGATCTTTCATGTTTTGATATAAATGAAAAACCTAGTGACAATCTTGTCAAACCTACAAAACAATATTCATTTTCTAATGAAATATTTGAACCAGAACCAATAGATGTGAATTAGGTGTTAAATTTTTATCTTCTTATAGCTATTAAGAATCATATATATCTTCTCATAGATGTTTTGGTACCTTACCAAGATTAAAGAACTCATACTAGAGTTTTAGTAGGAAATTAGGTTGACCATCATGCTTTATTATCATAGCTTAAACCAAAAAACATCAAAAATGAAATTAATGATGTATTATGGGTAATGGAAATATAAGAATAAATTTATTAGTTTGAAGTATATAAAATCTAGGAACTAGTTAAAATACCGAAATACTACCTATATATTATAAATAAATTGGTTCTTTGAAAAAAGTTTTATGATTCAAGTACAATAGTAAGAAAAAAATCAAGATTTTTTGCGCAATTATATAGTCAAGAAAAAGGAATTGATTATAAAGAATCTTTTGAACTAGTAGATATACGTAAATCCATTATAATGTTTCTTGTATATGAAATACATTTTTATTCGAAACTGTATCATATATATTTCATAATAGTATTATTAAATGGTTATATTTTTGGGGATTTTTCTATTGAAAACCCCTATATTTCAAAACCCTCACATTTTAATTTTTTAAATTAATAAAATATTTTTTTTGGTTTAAAATAAGAACCTATAGATTTTTATAATAGTATTAGCACATTTTTATTTCAATAGATTTATAGAAATCTATATATAACGCTAATTTATTTATATAAAGTTTTCAAAAGCTATTTTGTAGTATAAATTTGTGTTTATGATATTATTTTTAGATTATCGAAAAGTTCATTATGTTCTGATTTTTCAAAAATAATGAAAAGATAATTTTAAATGAGTTTTATGTGTGAAAATAAATTCTTTCATAGTTTTTAGATTTTTCAAAATAAATAATGATTTATTTTAAATCATAGAAAGTACACATAATATAATTTAAAATGTTTTAGAGTAGAAAATACTAAATTTAGTGATACACCCATGAATACCAGATACAATTTGGATCATTATGAATCTTGGAAATCAATTAACAAATCTACTTATAGAGGTATGATTGTAGTTTTACTACATAGTTTTTATCTGTCTAGATATAATGTTTAGTGTGTGTAAATATGTTCATTTTCAGGAAAACCCAAAAATAGTCACATCTATTATCTATAAAAATTAATTTCAAATACCACAAATGAGAAACCAACATAGTATTTTCTTAATCCATAATATAATAATTTTATTTGGTTATTTATTCATATGTATATTCTGGTGGTTATAAGTTATATAGAAAAAGAACTTCTTAAACATGTAACTTTTTGGAAGGTTTCTAGTTTCATAGTAAAATATGAAGTAGAACCCTATGGAGTCATCTTATTTAAAAGATGAGTACATAGCTTTATGAAGTTGTTGTGAATATAGTATGTGGATGAAACGTATACTAATTTACTATGGATATTAATTTTGACATTTCCCAATAAATTTTGATACTGTTAATGTGATAATTATTTGCAGGAACCCAATATCACATTATTGAAAAAACTATATTGATACAGGGAATAAATTTCATTGAGTTCATTACAATAAAAGTGATATAACTCTAAAAATCATTGGTATTGAACTTCATATTGATGATTTATTTACAAAGCCTTTGAATATTGAGAGATTAAATTATATTAAATAATAATTTATCATGTTAAATTTGAAAATTATTTTAATTTAATTTTAGTTATTAATTAATTTGATAAAATGTTTTAAATTTTTTTTCTATTGTATTGTTTGGATGTTAATTTTAAATATTATTAACATGGTCAATAGGTTAATAGTAATATTTTTCATGTAGAGAACATGCCTACCATGAACAATTACTCTTGCAATCACCATACTCATTGAGTGTGATTACTCACACTGTCACAAATATTACAATTTAAATCCATTCCCATTATCATTACTTATCATGAAAATCTGTGTTGGTTAGTTAGTGTGCCAACTATACTTATGTTGTTTATAAATCCATCATTTGAAGACTTTCCCAATCTATTTACTTCAAACTTTTTATAAAATAATTTTTGTGCAGTTTCTTTAAGTTTATTAAAATTTTATTTTGAAAATGATCTAAATTAAAATTTAAATTTGAACCCATGATATTTCTTATATTTTAAAATTATATCTCCTCTACCCTTTTATGATGTTTTGAGAAGACAATTTTCATTAATCCCTAACTTCTCACTCTCTCCAACTCAAACCTCACTATTTTACTTATAGAAACATCAGAGTTATTGAATAAAATCATAATTCAATGGATTAATTGAATGTTAGAAAATTAATTTCACATTCCATAAACTCCTTCAAATAAAGTTAATTCCACCTTGGGGGAATCAATGAATTAAAAAAAATTAATTGATATTCTAGTTTTAGAGGAAAATATGTCAATTCATAATGGTTTAATTATAACATATAGTTTGTTTGGAATATTATTTTGTAACAAGGATGGGATGACAAGCATTATGGAAATATTAGACAATTATATCACTAAATAGTCAATTATTTTTGCAATAAACATGATTTCTTCCATGGATATAAGAGATATAAAATAAAATCCAGGATAAATTGTGATATGTTTTAATTATCTTCAAAGCATTAGGAAAATTGTTTGGGGTGACTCATAATAGAAATATATGAGGATTATAAATCAATATATCATATTAATCATCCAAATTTCATGTTTTATAGTTCCTATGATGATATCACTTCGAATGGAACCCTAGGCGACCATTAGTTTTTGAATTAAGTAGAAAATGTAGGCTACAAGTTAAATTTATTCATTATATAATATATCCAAAGAAAAATAAAATTGTGAATCATGAAGAATTAGGTCCTATTAATTATGATTTTTAAGTAATAATGTTATTTAAATTTATCTTTTAAGATATGTTTTTAGACCCGTGGTTTAGTTGTGAAATCTTGCTTTAAATTTTTGTTCTCTACCCTATCCTATGCTCATTTATTGTTCTCTAGAGTAGAAATGTTTTGTTTCTAGGGGACGAAATGATTGCCTTATCGGGTATATATTTTATAACCTAATATTCTTCTAAAAAATTAATGTCAATTGGAAGACATGAAAATATGGGTGGGTCAATAACCCATAGAAACTATATAAATAGTTTAACCTAGAGAAGTATCATATTAAACAATGGGATGTTGAGGATCCATGTATTGAACTTCAGGATATTGTTGAGTATTCAAACGATTATGTTAATCCTTTTAAATATAAATAAGAGTTTGTGGATGTGGAATAATAAAATGAATAATATGAAACATAATCTGATGAACTTAATGAATAATTTGTATTTCCTTATAAGGATGATTTAGAATGGGATAAATCATTTGGACAAGATTCTGATAGGGATAACTTATAATGAACTCCTATTATCATATGATTCTCTAAATACCCTATAATTGATTCACCTTTTAAGGGGTAAAATTCCCCTAGATATATTGTTTATGGATTATAACATCATGATTTTCCTGATGAAGGTTATGGAGGTAGTCCACTTGGACATAGTGGACCTTCTATTCACTCTGTTCTTCTAAGAGAATTTGAAATATATTTGATTCATGAGGTTGAAATTCCAGAAAGAATTGATTATTTTCAACATATCATTAATGATGATGTCAATTATGATTCATATATATATGAATTTTAACCTATTAATATTTTTCAGGATCAGACTATAAGATATAAATTTATGGTGGTTTATTGTGAGATAGATAGTAGAAATCTGGCCAGTGATCCATTTCTATCTTCTCTCAAACCATGTATTTTGTCTACTTCATATGTAACTAAGGATTACATAGTTGTTTTAAAATTAGAAATGATGAAATGTTTAAGAAAGTGTTAAATAATTTTTACAATTCTTTACAAAAATTGAGAGAATTTTATATTTCTGAAGTAATATATTAACTGATCAATCATATCTAGAGTCAATTTAATTTTAAAATAGACATTATGGAGAATGAGAGTTAAAATTTTAGATCTTAGGTTGGTGCTATTCAGGTTAATATATCAAACATGGTGATTTAGTCAGTCTAGAGATTCATGAATGATGTTTTTTAAACTTCTAATGTGTATTCTGCACCATTTATTTAACCAGTTGATGATGAAGAAAATATCAAAGAGTTCCTTCTAGATGAGTTGAATGATTTTTTAGAGTCCAGAAAGACCTGAAAATATGTGTATGATGTGTTACAAATCCATTCCACCAAGACCCTAGATTTAGTTAATTAGGATTTTTAAAAATCTAGTACAGACTATGAAATATTCAGTAGGGTAGTTTATTTTTAACCATGTAAGATCTTCAGAAATTCAAATCTGAATGGTATGTGTAGAACTCTTCCTTTGGAAATTAAAATTATCCATTTGACTCAATATTTTATGCCAAAAGGTGATAATAAAAGATCTATGAATCTTATTTTGGAATATTTCATGGAGAATAAAGATGAATTCATTCTAGATTTAGATCATGTTTCTCACACTGTTAGTGATTTCACATAGATGATATAACCCTATCACTATACCTATCAAATAGTTATGTTATCCACTTCATCCATTAATGTATCTCTTCATACTACCTCCTCTCTGATTATTAATTTTGGCCCCAATCCTACACAAGAATATTAGTATCTTAGAATAGTTTCTAGGTGTGTAGTCAGTAGAGACCATACCTCCTCATCTACTCCTAAGACAACATATGATCATGCCACTATATCAAAATAAATGGATCACATCGTTCCTAAACATATCATATATGCCACTAATTTTAATTATAATTTGGATTTAAAATATGGATTCATTGTAATATATTCTTACAATTTTATGTTATATTTTAATATATTAATGGAATACTCTCTTTCAATCTCATCAGAATTTTTTCTTATTCATTATTTTATTCATTTATGATAATATCAAAAGGGGAGTAAAAATTTATGGGTAATTAAAATAAAACAAATTCACTGGAAACATTGACTGATTTTAAGAAAATCATAAATAGTTGTTCAAATCCTTTAAAATTATAAATTTGATTCATTAAATTCATTTAAATTTCAAGGTGGTGATTTTATATAATAAAAAGGGGATATTGTCCTCTAAGATAAAACCCTCTTATATTAATGATACAAATCATGTTTATCTTATTAATAAGTATTTATAGGTTTTTTAAGAAATATATTACTTAGAATGAATTATAGAAAATGGAAAAGTATGGAGCTTACTATTCCACCTTACAATGTAAATGTCAAGTGACCATATCCCCTTACCACAAAATATAATTCACTTTACTACATAGTCAATTTTCTTATAGAGAATCATATGGAAAAAACATTTCAATTTCATAAACTAACCACACATTGGAGATTAAACTAACTATGCATTAAAAATCACCTTTCCTCTTGTACAATAAACCTAATATGAGACCAAAATACCTGGACATGAAAATTAATGAGTTTAATTAATGAAGGAAGTTACCTACCAATGAAGAGATCAATTTACCATTCTAATTTATGAATATTTTTTCATAACTAAATATACATTCTATTTATTCTAATTTAGCGATTGACTAAAAAACAAATTATCAAATGAAGTCAATAACGTAATTCATTTGACAATGAGATTACCATATAAAAAGAAGATCATAACATGTCACCCTTGCAAATCCACTAAAAATTTCATGTTTCCATGAGCTCAATTAAATTTAATTTAAGTGAAGATATTTCCATGTCTAACATAAAAGTGGAGAATTTCAAGTCACCAACATCTAGTTTTGAAGCATTCTATTCTTATCCTATTCATTAATGAAGAAGTATTCTTCTTCATCTTCTAATTTTTAAGAATATCTATTTACGATAAATATTTGATCATGTGGAGTTAATGTGATACACAAAATACATTTTATTTTATAAAAATAATAATAGATAATCATTTACATGAGTATATGTGCTATAGTTAAGACTATATAATGTTCTTTTCTAGAATATTTAGGATAAAATCATAAAAATTAATTCAATGATGAAATAAAAGAATATTGATCCACTATGTTTGATCATAAGGATATACAATAAATTTCTCTTATTGTATTCTCTTACACTATTTGTTTTTTTAATAATTCTGAGCTATGTTTTATTTTTCTCTATTTATATGTCAAAACAAAATCCCTTGGGATTAATCAGATAATAATCTATATTTTCTCAAATTATTTCCTTTGTGTTCCTCTAAATTAGTAATGAAGAGTTCATATGTGACATTGTATATTTTTCATCCCATTTATAATTGTGGAAGATTATCTATGCCTAGAAAATCTTCTATACCATAGTTTGTAAAACCTCATATAGTTTGTGGACAAGTTTATTCATTAATAAATATCTTGAAAACAATTGATTACCATGTGGAGGGTATTAAGTTTCATATTGATACTGAAACCCTTGTTTAAATTACACTATGTGATTTTTTAGTTTTTCATGTCAATTTATGTTTTGTAAACTTAACAAAATTTTACATTGATAGTTGTTCTTATTTTTTTATTACATAATTAATTTTATAAGGTTACATAGTTTGAAAAGTTAAATTATTTAAAATCTATTTTAACAGATCCTTAATCTCTCTTCTTATAAATTATTTGAAATATTAGATTTACATATTTTTAAACTACTTATTAAAATTTTTATTTTTAAAATTGTGGTATCTAGTATTTAAATTGATGTTATATAGATATTTTATTGGAAACTCAATCATCCCTCTTTATTTTTTGACTTCTACCAAAGAATTATTTTCATCTTTGTCCAATAATTTTCAATGATTTTTTAAAAAATACCTCATGAATTGATTTTCCCTCTACCATGAATACTTTTTCCTTATATATTACTTTAAATTTTCCTTTGTTTTTTCAATGAATTTTTTTTTGAATTTTTTAGAGTTTTTTTTCATTTTAAATGTGTAATTTAAAAATTAAAAGTTTATTTTATTTAATTGTATTCTATCTAACCTTTATAGGAAATATTCATATATGATAATATCTATTGATTATACTTAAGCTTCACTTGGTATATTATCCTATTATAAAATACATATTCTTTATTGGAATTAATATTATGATGATGAAATATTAATGAAACTTTTTTTTGCATTCCATGGGTTTTGATATGGTGAAATGTTAATAATTTTTATAAACTCATGGAATACAAATAAATTAAATTTTATTATGTGATGGCTTGGCTTGTTATATCCATCCAATTCATTAGATAATGATTTCTGTTGTATGGACTAAAATGGTAATGGGAGGATATCCCATTATCAAAAGAGGGTAAACTATAGTTTATCCAAAAAAATAGTTACATGGTTTTTTAAACTAATCCTAACATATTTAAATGTATAATTAGGTATCCTTGACATAATATTTCTATGATTATGATAATATAACAATTTATAAAATTATTTTATGATTGGATCTTCTTTAAATATTCTGATATCATGGATTAATTTCTTCTATTCCTTTATGATTCATTCCTTATGAATTGTCAGGCATTACTCCATGACCCGTGATTATGATATATGAATTGTTTGGTATGCCTTTATAATATTAACCTCTTTTTCTCAGACCCATATGACAATGTTATATATATAAATTACTATTGATTGATATATCCCTTATTTACCATTAGTGAAAATATGATCCCCCTAATTATGTTTCACTATCCCTAGGATATGAATAATGGTTTTATAAATGATTTTTCTAATGATGATTATAGTCGTGAAGAACATCATGTGAGATAATATATATCTTTTATGTACCAATAATTTATGTATCCATTATTCTAAAGGAAATAAACCTTTAAGGTTTTAGTGTAGATCACAATTGAATGTAATGAATATTAATCTTATAATATTTAATAATTTTAACACCCCTAATATTTATTTTAAAATAAAAAAATATTAACAACTTTATTAACATGTAACACTGAGCTTTAAGAGAATTATGATGTGTTATAAAAATAAAATTATTTGAAAGTGTACATTCTAACCAATACATTTAATTATAAGGTATAAATATTAGTCAAAATTAATGAAATTAATGTAAAATGGTCCTACTCAAAAACAAATTATTTATTAATTCTTAGGAAATAACCATTCATTTCATAGTGAATTAATTTAATGATTTAGAAAAGATTTTTCTTCAAATAAAATTTCATTGCACTTCGTATGTAGAAAATATAATAAATTTAGGACAATTTTAAATGGTATATTTTTTATTTTGTAAATATTTTTCAAAATAAACATACCAAAATTAAATCATGGTGAAAATTATTGTTTTTTCTAAAATTATTGAATATTATTGTGAATAGTGAAAATATTAACTTTCCAAAAAATCTCGTTTTATTTCATTAAATCAAGTAATTTAACATTAAAATTCTATTTTTTGGTTTAGAATTAATGTTAAATATGATAAAAAAATTTAATAGTGTAATTATATATATTATAGTAAGAAGTTTTCTTGATTCTGATATTAGTTAATTTTTATGATTAAACACACATTTTGAAAAAAAATATTTTTTATTGGGTTTTATGGAATTATATTGAATTTAATTTCTCTCACTTATAGAGATTCAATCCTGAAAAAAAAAATTATACCATTTTTTTAATCAAGAGGATAATTTTTTAGCTATTTCTCTTTTATTATTTGAAATTATGAATAGTAATCATGGTAACTATTTTCTACCTCGGTAAGGGTACGATGAATAAAATAGAGTTAAAACATAGACATATGAACTCAAAATAAAGTCAAAACATTCCTTTCATTCATTAGTTTGAATAAATTATTAAATATACATCTATGTTTCAAATGTATGATATTTTGGTACCATTTTCCTATGATAATGAAATTTATATTATGGTGTGTAAATAAAATTACAAAATGTCACTCTCTAGAATTTAGTATCTATAAATGTTTATCATAAAGATAAAAAGAGGATAATTTTGTTTATAAATGTTTATTTGGAATATAAATTTTATTATTTTATCATGATATTTTTTTTAATTTTTATTGATGAAATAATTACTTTAAATTCTTACACAACAATGATATAATGCTTGTGCAAGTAGTAAAAAAATCATGTGATTTCTTTAGGAAATGCACAGACGTGATTTTTTGGGTGATTTATTTTATAAAACTAATTGTATAAATAAATAAAGCATTTTAGTTTTGTTATAATGGTTATTTTAATAATTATATTACTATCTCGATGACTTTATAATCAATGAAAATAAATTGTGTCAAAAATGATATAAGTCATATTTAAGTAAAATTAATATATTATTAAAATATTTAATAAAAACCTTGAAATATGAAAAGTGGGATTTTTAAAGGTCTCGTATTTCATCCCTTAGAAATTTATGAGATATTTTTTAACTTCTGTTTTAACTTATAACCCATTGAAATTAAAAAAGTTATTAACACGGTTAGGGTTAAAATCAGTAAATGAAAAGGTTAGACCAAAATATAAGGATTCAACTGAAAACAAAGATCTATATAAATTTCATTAATGGATTATATTTTTGAATTATACTCTTTTCCTTGTAATATACATCAATTTTTATTATTTTTTCTTTATAATTACTTAATTATATTTTAATCTTATTTGTAATTCCAAGTGTGTCATTTCTCACACTTTTAAAAGGACATCCATTTCATCTTTTATTTACACCACTTTGAGCCTTTAATTTTAAAAAACTGATAGATACCTCTTATAAATTTATATATACCTAAATTATAGGAAATTTTATTCATAAAATACAATTACAAGGGTCCATAAGAAGGTATTTAATGTAGGACAATTGAATTAGAGTTAATCATCTTACCTGAACTCTTTCAATTTATTTCTACATAGATATCCTCTAAATAAATTTTATTCATTAAAAAATAAAAATTAATTATCCTAAATGTACTTAAATTTTATTATGATAATTTTAACACCAATATAAACTTTATTTTACATTGAATGGGAAGTGAAATTATAGCTTATTCATACATGTGGATTAGTACTTATACATAGAGATACAATTCATATTTCTTCACTATATTCCATTGAATGTTATTATGATAGGTGTAAGTATAATATAAAATATTTATAACATACTTATGATTTTATAATTTTAACATCATATATATCTTCTTAGCTTATAATCTGTTGTAAAATGATAACATCACTAGTGCATTCACGTGGGCTATGACCTTCATGAAGTGATGTGATTTGTTTTTCATTTCAGCTTTACATAGATGGTAATAAAGATATATTTATTGAATATATATTATATATATTAAATAATAGTTATTATTGATAGTTGTATTAATATTTACCATTCTTTATTTCAAACTACCTACAATTTAAAATATCATTAATGCGTATGTACAGCTTACCATCTCCATGAATGGTGTAATTAATTTTTTTATCACTATCTTAGAGATTATTTTAAATATAAATTAGTATAAAATGAATAAATATTATATTTATACCCTGATTTATACTTTGTAGATGATAGAACCATGATCAATGTGTAGGTACCAAGACTACCAGACCAGAATTCTCATGAAAAAGAAAATTCATGACATTAAAAAATAATGATTTTAGGGAAAAATTATTTAAAAATGGGTGTTGAAATATTATAATTATATCATATATGATATTATAATTAAATTAATATATATGGAATATAATAATAATAAATTTAAGTTCTTTTACAAGTGGTTAAATCTATCTCAAATCAAATCGAATTTGGGGTAATAGATTCTCATTACACTTTTATTTCTCTGAGACACAATCTATATTCACAACTTTTTTCTTTAATATGTTGAATATACTACTGATGAATGTTTTTATGATTATTCTCATGAAAATTAATGGGATTTTCATATCCATTTAAGGTTATATCTTTCATTGTATTTTTATTAAATAAATACTAATGTGGTAATGGATTTAATTCAGAATCTCATTATTTATCAGGAATTGTTTGTGACTATATTTTGGATGATGGAATTTCATAATCAATCGATAAATAATCACATGAATTTTTTTTTCTAATATGGTTATTTATAGAGAGTAAATTTTTTCCTTTAATTTTCCTCTCTTTAAGAACATATGAGAATGACAGAATTCTTTCATGGTAAACTAGCATTATTTCTCACTTCAGTCAATAGTAATTTTTCTTTGATATTCACATTATCTAAATTTTTTTCAGGAATTTCATTACTAATATACAATTATTGTTTAAATTAATTTTTACCCTCTTTTTAGTTATTCAAAAAAAAAAAATAGAATCTTTTTATCATTTTCTAAATATGATACCATTGACATTTTACTTAAAATGCGAAAGGAATCATCATTTTTATACACACGACATGAATAGAATTTCAACCATCATAAATGATCAATTATTTGAATAATAATTTAAAATCATTCCATTTAATTTTTAAATTTGATGTTTTTCGTAGTTTTTAAGAAAATTTAATATAATATATTAGTTATTTAAAAGGTATAAAGGGGTTTTTATTCATATTAAATTATCCTGTAATATTTTAAAGGAATATTTCATATATGAGGACAATTTTCTATGTTATTTATTATTTGTTAGGGTTATGATAAAATTATACCATACATATTTTTTCTCTATATGGTTTTACGTCATTATGATCAAATGTGTATGAAACCCATTTATTTTTTATGGGGTATATTTTGATCAATTGTTGAAGTGTTTTTGAAACCCATTTCCCTTCCAAGGGTTATGATATGTGATGAATGTTTTATGATCATATGGAAAAAATTTGAATGGATTATGATTAACTGATTGGTGGGACCATAATTGTATATTTGACCAATTTATTGGTTAATGATGGATATATCATGTTATAATAAGGAATTGAAAATGGTGTGTACCCATTTTATAAAGGGACTCTTTCCACTATGATATCATGGGAGTTTTCAATTACTAAGGAAAAGATTTTACATGATTATTTTTTTCCAAAACTTATGTATTATGACAATGTTTTTCATTCACGCATCATGTTATTTGATTAATTTATGAATCAACCCTTATAAACTGCCATGTGTTATGCCATGAAACAGGATTATGATATATGATATGTAGTGTCTGTTTTTAAATTGTTATTCTCATGTTTTCATACCCTTATATTCATGTAATGTTTTAGTAAACACTGATATCACCATCTTTTACACTTAATGAGCATAAAAGATCACCCTTTATGTATCATGTGTTAAAAAATGGTGCTATTTGGGAAGGACTATGTGGGAGATTATTTAGATCATTTATGGACATGTTTTATATGTATCTATGCTTCTAAAGACACTGAACCATTAGAGTTATGGAATATATATTAATTTTATGTAATGAATATTTACCTAATATGATGTAGTATTTATGTATGAAAATTACGGGTCATTATACTCGGTATCTAAGAAGGTTTAGTTACCTTTGAAAACTAGAATAGGAAAACATTATTGAGAACCCTTAGAAAAATCCAATGTATGTGATAAAATCCTATGTTATGGTAAGGAAAAGAGTTATTTTTTATAAGAAATACATCTCTATCTTTATTCTACAAGTGGAAATGGTTTTTTAACAAATATATCAAGGGGTAATAACCCAAAAAAGAGATCATTGAATATATCTCAACCATCAATAAGGTGTACAAAGAGATTTCCATTTATATAGACCTATTTTGAAACACATTTTAGATATTCCAGGGTTAAAACACATTTTATTTGTGAACCATTATTAAGAATTTTAAAATATGATAACCATGGATGACCTAGTATAATCCAAACCTACCATGGATATGGAATAAGTTATCACAATTAACAAACTCTATAAACTATTTCCTTGATCTCTCAAATGTATTATTTGTTTTCACATAGTGGCTTTTGGTTTTTTAAAACTTATATATCTAAGAGAATTCACTTTAATGGTGAGTGTAATAGGCAATTGAAATATTTTCCCCATGAGAATATAAATTAAATATCATTTGGAAGTATAAAACTTATGGTTATTCCTAATTAGTTAAAACGATATGAGATTAACAATGCTTACTTTGGCGAGTTTCCTAATGTTTTATATTATAGGAAGGATGAATTCTATAAAAGTTCTTGTGTTAATGACCATTTAGGAAATAAATTATAATTTTCATCATGTTAATTATGTTTAAAAGAGAACCTAGAATAATGTATCAAAAAAAGGGGATGGTGTTTTCTAAATTGAAATGAAGGTTATAAAGAAATATACTTCTAAGTAATAGAATGTATTTTTTGTGGTAACTTGGGATTTATATGAGTTAATTCCGTAATACAAGGGTTAACCCATAGACCATATAATAATATATATTATATAAACAATTATTGTTAAATATTGAACTGTGAATTTGTATGGATTCATGAATTTTGTCTTATAAATGTTATAGAAATGATATTATAGTTGTAATAATAATTGAAAATATAAATAATCTTCTAAAATAACATTTCTTCAATGATATACATATTTTTAATGTTATTGATAACCAAGAAAATTGATTTTGTGGTAAGGTATTATTTTTGTAGAATGCATGATTAAGATATAGATAAGCATTATTACTTGCCATAGGTTAATTTGGTAATGTTTAGTTGGAATAATTGATGATTGAAATTTATTGAGTAAATGGGATAGTATTGGAAACCTTAAAATAGATTGTTTATTTAATGAAACTTTGATTTGCATCATTTTTTATAAATATGGATTAATTTTTGGATTTATGGGATATATTCCTTAGTCTATGATTTTATTTGAGGAATACATATAGAATTTATTTTTGTAAGAATATATATTTTCAATATGTTTTTATGGTTATTCATGTTATTAGAATTTTTTAAGGGAATCAAGGTATTCACAGGATTAGTATATAAACTTATTTTCTAATTAATGTGTTTTGGGGGTAAATGTTAAACATGATCTTGAAAAAAAACATATGATGAAATATCTTTTATTTTTGGGTTTTCAATATAGTATGATTTATTTTGAATTAGTCTACAGGTTAACTACTTATATAATGGATTATGTTGAACTTTGGGTTTTAATATTGGGGTTTTAGAGATTAATGTAATATATTTATCCCTATTGGATAACTTATCCTAATGATTTTAGATTCGGTAAATATTTATAGGTATAATATATTTCTTATAGATCATATTATTTGTTAAAATTCAATTTAATTTCTTAAAACATGAAAATTAATTTCATGGAGTATGAGATGACGTCAACATTGATCAAAACACAACTAAATGTATAAATTTAACATTATAAATAGAAGTAAATCAAGTAAGGAAATTTTATCATTTTCCCAATACTGATTTTAAAATAATGATAGAACATTAGGAAAAGGATGTTGAAAATGAAAATTTTTTCTTTTACATTCCATTTTTACGCCTTAATGGTCTTTTAACCCATCATAGAGTTGTGTTTTTGTGGTCTTTATCTTTCTTAGGAACATTTTCTCTATCACTCTATATTTTCGATGGATAATCATTTTCTCTTCTATGTATATAATCTTTCATCCCACAAATTTTATCCATATAAATAAACATTATTATGTTATATTTGATAACACCTTTATATTTCCATCATCCCATTTTTTAATATAAGTTTTATTATCCAATTATACGATTTGGGTTTTCAATAAATATATTTTAAAATATTTAAAATTTGATGATTTATATGAAATTAGAATAGAATAATTTATTTAAATGGGAAATAATGTAACAATAATTTTTTAAAAAATAATAATAATCTCTATATCATTCGAGACATGCAACACTGAGATTTAAGTGGTTATAGTTTATTGTAAAATATAATTTTCTAATTGTGACTATTATATCATAGTCATTGAATTAGTCGGTATGAATATTTTTAAATACATTACAATATCATTGTATAATTCTCATAATAAATGAAATGCTGTAAATTATTTATTTCATAAAAAGCACTCTTTTCCAAGTAAAGTTATTTTATGATTCAAAAATTCTACTTATTAAAATTATGATTTATATTTTATTTTATATATTGAAATTATAATTAAGTTGTGAAACTTTTAAAAATTGAATTTTATGGAAGGAAAATTATTTTTTGAATCGTTATTTAAAAATTATCTTCGGTATAATTTTTTGTATTTTTCTAAAATGATTGATTTTTTAATAAATAGTGAAATATACCGACATTTCAATTACTCTTATTTATTTTCATTTAATAAATTAATTTAAAATCACCATTATATATTGTATTTGGCATTAATGTGAAATATGATCCATTTTATTTAAAATAATATAATTAATTCTTTTTTAATTTGAAATATTTATGATTTTGATATAAGTTTATTTTATAAAAAAGAATTCATTTTTAGAAAAATCATTTTCATTGCATTTATAAGATAATATTAAAATTTATTTATTTATTTTAAATATATTGGATTTCGAAAAAATTATACCATATTTAGATTCAAGTGGTTAAAATTCAGAAAATAATTCCCATATATTTTTTTCATTATAAATAGTAATCATGGTAATTATATATCATCTCAGTGAGGATAAAATATAGAAAATGGGTTTAAACCATTAGAGAATTTCTAAAAATCCCCCAAAAACGTGAAATTATTTCATTTTATGGAACAAATTAGGCTATATTAATTCCAAATTCTAATATATGTCATTTTGGATCCATTTTACCATGATAATGAATTTTGTATTATTTTAATTAAAGTAAATTAAGAAATGTCACTCTCTTGAATTCAATATCTCTATATTTTTTATATAAGGAAAAAAAATTGATTGGTTAAATTATAAATTTTTATTTGGTATATTAATTAATTTTATTATTGGGTAAATTTTTTTTAATTACTATTAATTAAATAATTCTCTTAAATGCAAACACAACCCTGGCATAACACATATTCATGCAGTAGAAAAATCGTGTATTTTTTTTTCAAAAAAATATAACTATGATATTTTTTTGGTGAATTATAGTTCCCAATGAATTTTAAATATAAATATAACATTTTATGGATTTTTAATTGGTTTATATTAGTAATCACTAATAACATTTAGGACATTGAATTCTAAGTATATAAATAATATTAAAAAAGTAATTAATCATTTTTATGATAAATAATATTTAACTAATTTTTTTAAAAAATAATCAATATACATAAATTGAAAAATTAGGATTATAAGTGGTATAAACATTCAACTATTTTAAATGTTGGAGTTAATTATTATGTTTTAAGTAAAATCCTAAATCTATAATATTAAAAAATTTATTACAATAGTTAAAGATAAAATCAATTAACGAAGGGGTTAAATCAAAAGACAAGGGTTCAAATTACACAAAAACCTACATAAATATCATCTTAGGATTATATTTTGACCTTATAATCGTTAAATTATATAATTTATAAAATTATAAAAAAATATTGAGTGTGAATTAACTATATTTTTACCATTTTTTGTAATTCAATGTGTGTCCTTTCCCTATTTTTTAAAGGACACCCAATCTCTCATTTCATTGCACATAATTGATCCATATACCCAGAAAAAAACCTGAAAATTATCTTATAAAATTCATTATACCTATATTATTTGTGATTTTATTTTTAAAATACCATTCCAGTGGCCATTAAGAAAGGATCTGAAAGAAGTCAACCGAAGGGGAAGTAATCGTCTTACCCGACAACATTAAATTAATTTTTTCTTCCATATCCAAAAAATTATGATATTCATCATAAAATAAAACCTTAAATATAAAAAATATTAAAAAAATATAATGATTATATATCAAAAAATATATAGAATCTATTCCATTAATTTGGAAGTGAAAGTTTCGCTCCTTGTTACTTGTGGATTACCACATCCTTGTAGTGACACCATTCATTTTTCATCATCATATTTAATGGATTGTAAATATGATGGGTTTAATAATTATAAATTATATTTATGAAGCTAGTAGTCTTTTTTTACTTATAATATTATATATAAATTCATACCTTCCATTCCATTGGAAAATGATAAAATTGATTATGTGTTTGTGTGGACTACCACATACCCCCAGTGATGTGATTCGTTTCTCATTTCATTATTATATTGATGGTAATAATTATATATTTAATTAATATATATAATATATATGATATAATAATTACTATTAAAATTTTAATTAATATTATAAGTTCTTTTATTCCATCATTTGAAAATTAAAAACAGTATTCATGTTTACATATAGCTTACCATCTCCATGACTGAAGTAATTTATTTTTTTATATCCATAAATTATAAATGAATGAATATATATAATGAATATATATTTTATTTATTCCATGAAAAAATATAAGTTTTAACCATGGTCGAAGTGTATGGATCAGAACTACCAAACAAAAATTATCAGGAAGAACATAACACTTAACACCCAACAATGAAAATTTTAAAAAGGAATTATTAATAAATAGATGTTGAAGTATTATAAATGGATAATATATGAGATTATAAGTATTTAAAGTACAAAATTATATAATTATAATAAATAAAAATTAATTATATAGGTTCTTAATTACTTTTAATAAAATTCAAACTCTAGGTAATGGAATTTTGTGTTGCTTTTATTAAAATGAGAGACATGCCATATTCACCTCTTGTATCTTTTATGTGATGTTAATAATTTTAATGTTTTTTTATAATTATTATAACTATGATTTTGTCAATTTATATTCCCATTTAATGTTTTTTCTTTCATGAGGTTTTTTTAGTGTTTACAAAAGCTGTAAGTGACTGATGATACAATCTCGTTGTATTCTAGGATCATTTTTTACTATGTTTATTTCGATACAATTTCACAATATATCACTCAAATATTACAGTTAATTATATTCTCCATTGTTTATTTATGAATAATAAACATTTTCCTTTCACTATTTTTAATTTAAGAACTCTAGATAATAAAAGAAAATTTTTAAAAAATCGACTTTATTTTTGTCTTCAGTCTATAATCCAATCTCTTCCATATCCATGTTTTATAAAATTTCTTCATGAATATTTTTCCTAATATAAAATGGTTATATAAATTCATTATTACCCATGTTTTAATTGTTGAAAAATTTTTAAATTCAATCTTCTGGTCGTTTTTATAATGAGTTACATTTGAATTTTTTCTAAAAATGTGTATTGAATCTTTTTTTACATACATTCTTAAATGTAATTTCACACTATAATGAATAATAAATTTTTTAAATATTACCAGAAATTATAAAAATTATATTTTTAAATAAAATTTATACCTTATATTTTAGAAAAATTTTAGATTTTTAAGAAATTATTTCAATTTTAAGGGTCATTTTCATATAAAAATCTTCCAATAATATTTTAAAGTATTTTTTGATATAAAATAACAAAATTTAATGTTACACATTATTTAATGGAGATATAATTCAACGATACCATCCTATTTATTTCTAATTGGCCTAATATTATGATAAGTATAAATTTGTAAAACCCATTTATTTTCTAAGATTTATATTTTGTTGAATTAATGAAATATTTATAAAACTCGTTTCCTTTCAACAATTAATGGTGTGAAATGAATTTATTATGATCTTACAAAAAATATATGAATGGATTAGTATTGTGCGATGTGTGGACCCAAAAATATATATACCTATGATTAATTGGGAAAATATGTATATCTAATTAGATCATAACTATTGGAATGGGGAGTGAACCCAATTTATAAAGGGACTCTTTAATCTATAATAGTCTTAGGAGTGAACCTTAACTAGGGATATAATAGAATAAACTGTACACCTAATACTCTATGATAGTCATAGAAGTTATCCTTGACTATGGAAATGATTTTTAATTCTTCTATGTGTGCCGCAATCCTATGTTTTATGACAAAGAGGTTATGCTATTTGATTCTTTTATAACTCTTATTTTATGAACATTCAATATTTATGAAATGAATCAAGATTATGATCTATCATGTAACGCCCCGACCCCAGTTACCCAGAGTCGTTGCATTATTACATAACATTGGCATGATCACAAGAAAGATCAAATCTCGAAAGACCGATTGGTTTAGTAGCCTTGGAAACACTAGATATATTCATTAGTTTTACATTATATCATAAAATGAAAAACTACTACAACAACATAATGTTTCCACAGTCCACACTATAATCCCCTCATAATATCCCTGCAGGTCATTCATAACTTACATCTTCACATCCTGGGAAAAATAAAACATAGAAAAGGGGTGAGCTCAAATGCCCAGTAAGGATAACAATATAGCGGAACATTCAAAAATAAGCATAAACATTTAAGGCAATGAATTACTAAAACAAAAGCCTTTTAAACTTGAACTTCAACATAGTATGGCAAAAGTAAAATGAAATAATTCCATTTACTTGTTCACATGGATATTCTACTAATCGAATAATCACATGCAAAATCAATAACCACTTTCATAATGTTGGAATGCATAATGCTAAACTTTAATTACTTTTCAAGGCCTCGTCCCAAGACCTTGGGGCTAACTGTAACCGGAACCCAACCCGGAGTGCCTCTAATAACCGGACACCAACCCGGAGTGCCACTAATAACCGGACACCAACCCGGAGTGCCTCTAATAACCGGACACCAACCCGGAGGGCTTACTTTTACCAGTCCCTAACCTGGAGGGCTTACTTTTACCAGTCCCCAACCTGGAGGGCTTACTTTTACCAGTCCCCAACCTGGAGGGCTTACTTTTACCAGTCCCCAACCTGGAGGGCTTACTTTAACCAGTCCCCAACCTGGAACATACTTGTCCAACACATTCATATGATGTAAAGATTGAAATATAACATAAACATTCTTATTGGAACTAGCATACGAAATGTCAATACTTTCACCATAAACTATGAATGGTATAAAAATAGCACATCCACATTCAAACATATCACAAAACCTTCAAAACAATATAGAAGTTTTGTATCATAATAAATCAACTTCAAATAATCTTAAAACCAATCAAAGGATGTTGACATAGATGAAATCAAAATTCTTTTTAAAGAAATATCTCCTTTTATTTTGAAATCATTTAAGATCCATATAAAATCAAACATTTTCTTTGAAAATAATCTTATAAGCTTTTAAGGGAAGCTTTGACGATTTTATAACGGCGGAAAATAACCGCACCCGCCGTATAAGTTAAAAAAAACATTCTTATCTTAATTCTGTCGAAAAGGTTAAAAAGCACCTTGTTTGGAAAACGACGGAAAGATTCCCTTATAAACCTCTTATAAAAAGTCAAACAAGGTTATAAATGACTTTAACCCATATTCTTTTAAATATTAAAAATGTTTTGAAATACATTTTGAAGAAACATGGATGTGGATGATAACGAGATCCCAGTAGATTATTACGTATAAACAACCTCAGATAATGAAGAGATTGTGAAATAACCCTTACCAGTTTGGTAACTTATGAAACATACAACCCATGAAAGAGGTATCATACAATGAATATGTAAGTACACATAAATTAGAGTGTATTACACAAAGAATATAATTATGGGCAGTACATACACCACACAAAAGGTAATGGTGGCAATATGGCATGAATCTCATGAGAATAAGGGGTGAGATGAAAACCCCTTACCACGTTAATCAACTGAGTCGTATGGCCAAAAGTTAATAACCACCAAATTATTTACAGAATAACATGAATATAAATAGAATAATGATAATATATATCAAATGGCAGTACACAATACACCACTTTCAATAATTTAGTGGCAAACAATGGAAATCTCATGGAATTGAAATTGAGATAAGAAAATCCCTTACCTTGTACTTTTCCTTGGTTGGGGTAGGTTAACCTCCTTTAATTTAGGTAACTCACTTTCATTGGAACCAAAGGACTTCTTGAAATGCTTTCTGCCTAAGGGGAAGCTTCAAGGAGGAGGAGAGGGATGTGGGGAGCTTAGTTGGGCAGAGTTTGGACGAGCCAAGTGGCTTGAGAGGTGTGAGGAATGAGTAGAAGTGGTCTCCTTTTATAAGGGAGAGGAGGGGCTCTTTAGGAAAGAGTGAAAGTATTACTTTATAATATAATTATATTCGGTTTATAATGGTCCAAAAATCATTGAGGTCGAAGATAAGATGACTCATATTCTAAATAACATCAACCAATAAGAATTGGACAGGTTTTAGATAATATTTTAATCATTATAATCATATTTATTTAAATGATTTATTAATGAGGTAAACATTGCATCACTATTGTGTCATTAATAATTTAACTTATTTGATGTCTAAAAATTATAAATAAAATATAATTATGTAGGAAATCTTTTTAGATTTCTAATGAATATTTATAATCGAAAATCCAACATGTATAACCCTATGTAAAAAATTTTCTTCTAAAAGATGTAAGCTTATGCCATTTTTATTTTTATTTTAACTTTATTAATATAAAGTGTCCCTACCACATACAAGTGGCTCCAAGGGGTCCCCATATTGACCCAAGGATGCTCATGGTCGGGTATGTGTCCACCAATAAGGTTAGGAAACATTTTAGGGTAATTTTGTATTATTATAAAATTATTTTTTAACCCTTATTTACCGGATTTACCCTTAACCATGGTAAATAAAATATTTACCACAGTAATTATTCAAAATGTCTAAAAATAAAAGTTACCTATTTACACAATTTGGACATCCTGATTCCAAATATGGAATCCATTTTTCTAAATTCAAAACACAGAAGTGGCAGAAATTAATTTAAAATTAATTCCCGCTGTCAAAACAAAAAACGTGTTTTTAAGAGATAATAACTATCAAAAGATTGACACTTGTTTATGTTCAGTTTAATTGTAAAATTATGTCCAATGACCAACATTATATTAAATGGTAAAAATATATTCTAAATATACTTTAAAACTACTAATATTCATAATTTATCACTATTAATT
This sequence comes from Viscum album, assembly GCA_963277665.1. Taxonomy (NCBI): domain Eukaryota; kingdom Viridiplantae; phylum Streptophyta; class Magnoliopsida; order Santalales; family Viscaceae; genus Viscum; species Viscum album. The sequence continues at coordinate 1,410,240,426 of OY728133.1, read as the reverse complement.
ATTTTGATTAAAAAAATTGTTTTTAATTAAAATTTAGTAATTTTCACTATTCATCAAAATATGAAAGTTATCCGAAAAGTACCAAAATTTCACCTTAGGATAAATTCGATATTCCGAATCCAAAAATGAAGTCCATTTTAAAATATAAAATATATATAATTTTAAAATTTAGGTATTACTATTCATAACGGCTAGTTTGATTGGTTGTGGCGTGTGTTAAAACTCAAGGTTGCGTACAACACACGCTACTATTTTATTCAAAGGAAAGCGTACCGTGGAAGCTTGGGATGTTTCATTTAAATTTTTTTTTGATGTCCCAATTTATTCAGATAGTTTAAAATATTTTATTTAAAAAGGTTTCACTATTAAAGTTGATAAAAGTGCAATACTGAAAATGAATCTGTTCTTGCATTATGACTAAGAAACTCATAATAGGGATTCTAAAATTATAAGGATTATATAAAGTTCAAAATGTTGTTAATACTATTCATGACCTCTTTTAATGGCTTTTTTTTTGTACGTCATGGTGTGATTGAACTCGGTGTTGCATGTAGTGCAAGTTATTGAATTATTTTTAAGAAATAACACACTATGAAATCCTGGGGTGTTACATTCTCCCCTCCTTCAATAAATTGCGTCCTCGCAATTTGAAATTGTTCTTCGAAAATAAAAGGTTGAAAATAGAAAATATCTTTGTGGGAAAACCCACATCGGAAATTAGGTTACTAAAATTGAGTCTTAATATGAGGAAAAGAGAAATGAAAGAGTCACCACCAAATTATGATCTCGATTAGGAGAACATTGGTGGAAATTAGAGACATATAATTGGAGGAAAAACGTAAATATTTATAGGTAGTGATTGAGATCATCAATCACAAACAAGTGTATAATTGAGGTCCTTAAATTCATCAATCTATGATGATTTGAAATACCATCGGTTCAACAAAACATAGGGTATTAGGATAACACATTTTTGACGTTTCAAAATATCATAGTTGAAATTCCACATCGAAAAATGAATTAACGAGGCCTCTATTTAAAATAAAGAGTGGAAAGTATGAAGATTACCGAAAATAACACATAATAGGGTTCCATGTAGGAAAATATGGATATGGAAGAGAAATCTAACCATCAATTATTTGATGGAGAGTGGTAGAGAACATGGCTATGAAAAGGCCAACAATCCCAAAGCCATGAATTAGTGATCATTTAAGGTACCATCTAGGAGAACATTTTTGTTCTAAGTTCCATTTATTAATGTTGAGGAATATATTTATGAGATTGGCTAAGATCATAAGGAGATATACTTACTTTATAATTAGAGTTTTATCCATTAATAAATTTCTACCACAAACTCATCTTTCACTCTAAAAGATAATAGAATGTAATTTTTTTATTTATACTATTCGTACAGGGTTCCAAAATAAATGAATTTATAATTCATCTACCAGATCTTTAAAAAAAACAACATTATTTAATCCAGGACATCTCGTGGGCCAGTGGTAGGTGATACACCCTTGTCGCCCTTCGGTTGCGGGTACAAGTCTCGCAGCCTTGCCGGACGCGATGGGTTGCCGCCCGACCTCTGGGTTGTCCTTTTATGGTAATCCAAAATAATCCAAACTAGAACTATCCAAAATACTTCTGTCCAAACTCACAGTCCAACATTTATAAGGAAGGTAAACATAATATAGATCCTTTTTACCCCGTAATAGCATATGAGTACCTTCATCTTGTATTCTTTTAATAAACTGAAACATCTTGAATTACCATATTCCTTATTGATTACATTCATGCTCCCCTATTCCATATAGAATGCTGGATATACTTCATCAATCCAAAAATGTTTTAAACCCCAAAAAAATGATGGAATATACAAATCATTAATCAGTTTCAAGGTAGTCAAGAATATCCAACATAATTTATCCAAATCAATCATGTATTATTCTAAAATCACTAACTCGGTATCAGAACCATATTATGGTTTATCTTTCTCTCAACCATATATTTTCCAAAAATTTATCCTGCTATTGAGTCACTTTTCTTTGTTCCACACAATCTCAAGTCCTTAATGAAATAGTACTGCAGTACAATCCTTATATACTCCATAATTATTATAACAAGTACATTGTTGATACAACACTCAATTGACATAATCAACATAAGAACTCTAATCATTCCTCTTCATCTATGGTAGTATCATAACTTGATTATTATCCAATAGCATCATTTGCGGAATAGTCTGATGACTGGGGCATAGGTTCGCGTAGTGTCCAAACTCCTTGCAAATGAAGCATTGTACATTTGAAACCATTTTCTCACCCTTGCAGTCACGTACTTTGTGCCCTTTTCCTCCACACTTATAACAAACTCCCATTCCTTTCAGGCAAGTTCCAGGGTGTTTCTTCCCACAGTTACCACATATGTGAAAATTCTTCTTTTCCCTCTTCCCTTTATCCGTTTTTCTCTCTTCCATCCTTTTCTTCTCTTGTTTTCCTTCAAAGCCATAGGACTCAGTAAACTCTTTACTTATCTTATCAACACATGATATTATTTCTTCATATGATGATAATACATGGGAGACTATTTCTCTTATCAATTCTAGCTTAAGACCATGAAAGATATGATCCTTCCTTCTCTTTGGATCATGTGCATTTCTGGAGTTCTCATTCCTTTTACTGGGCGCCATTTCTAAACAATGGCATAAACTAGATCAGTTTATGAATCAAAATACATAATCCCATACTTATAAAACACTTAACATAAATTGAACTATTTATGGATATAATCCATAATCATAAAAATGTTTTCTTTGAGGAATTATATACTCATAAACCCTTCATAATGATTTGTAAGAAAATGAGAGTTATCCTAAGCATATCCCCCGGGAGTGTCGTAACCAAGAGTGCAGCAAGGCCCGTTGTCGTGCACCAGTTCCCGTTCGAGTCTAGCTCAAAGCGGTGTTTTTGCGTTTTACCCCTAGGTACATCTGTGCCAGAGCCGCCTCTACCTGGTCGTATCCAGACAGGGATGTATTGCTCAGAAAACTCACAAAATCTCTACGATACCAAAATTTTAGGAAGTTCTTCTATACTAATCCTGAAAGTTCATCTTAGGTCTACGTGCTCTAATCAGAGTTTATCTAAATCTAGTTTCCAAGGTTTGTACTAAACTTCCTCTGATAACAACTGTAACGCCCCGACCCCAGTTACCCAGAGTCGTTGCATTATTACATAACATTGGCATGATCACAAGAAAGATCAAATCTCGAATGACCGATTGGTTTAGTAGCCTTGGAAACACTTGATATATTCATAAGTTTTACATTATATCATAAAATGAAAAACTACTACAACAACATAATGTTTCCACAGTCCACACTATAATCCCCTCATAATATCCCTGCAGGTCATTCATAACTTACATCTTCACATCCTGGGAAAAATAAAACATAGAAAAGGGGTGAGCTCAAATGCCCAGTAAGGATAACAATATAGCGGAACATTCAAAAATAAGCATAAACATTTAAGGTAATTAATTACTAAAACAAAAGCCTTTTAAACTTGAACTTCAACATAGTATGGCAAAAGTAAAATGAAATAATTCCATTTACTTGTTCACATGGATATTCTACTAATCGAATAATCACATGCAAAATCAATAACCACTTTCATAATGTTGGAATGCATAATGCTATACTTTAATTACTTTTCAAGGCCTCGTCCCAAGACCTTGGGGCTAACTGTAACCGGAACCCAACCCGGAGTGCCTCTAATAACCGGACACCAACCCGGAGTGCCTCTAATAACCGAACACCAACCCGGAGTGCCTCTAATAACCGGACACCAACCCGGAGGGCTTACTTTTACCAGTCCCTAACCTGGAGGGCTTACTTTTACCAGTCCCCAACCTGGAGGGCTTACTTTTACCAGTCCCCAACCTGGAGGGCTTACTTTTACCAGTCCCCAACCTGGAGGTCTTACTTTAACCAGTCCCCAACCTGGAACATACTTGTCCAACACATTCATATGATGTAAAGATTGAAATATAACATAAACATTCTTATTGGAACTAGCATACGAAATGTCAATACTTTCATCATAAACTATGAATGGTATAAAAATAGCACATCCACATTCAAACATATCACAAAACCTTCAAAACAATATAGAAGTTTTGTATCATAATAAATCAACTTCAAATAATCTTAAAACCTATCAAAGGATGTTGACATAGATGAAATCAAAATTCTTTTTAAAGAAATATCACCTTTTATTTTGAAATCATTTAAGATCCATATAAAATCAAACATTTTATTTGAAAATAATCTTATAAGCTTTTAAGGGAAGCTTTGACGATTTTATAACGGCGGAAAATAACCGCACCCGCCGTATAAGTTAAAAAAAATTCTTATCTTAATTCTATCGAAAAGGTTAAAAAGCACCTTGTTTGGAAAACGACGGAAAGATTCCCTTATAAACCTCTTATAAAAAGTCAAACAAGGGTATAAATGACTTTAACCCATATTCTTTTAAATATTAAAAATGTTTTGAAATACATTTTGAAGAAACATGGATGTGGATGATAACGAGATCCCAGTAGATTATTACGTATAAACAACCTCAGATAATGAAGAGATTGTGAAATAACCCTTACCAGTTTGGTAACTTATGAAACATACAACCCATGAAAGAGGTATCATACAATGAATATGTAAGTACACATAAATTAGAGTGTATTACACAAAGAATATAATTATGGGCAGTACATACACCACACAAAAGGTAATGGTGGCAATATGGCATGAATCTCATGAGAATAAAGAGTGAGATGAAAACCCCTTACCACGTTAATCAACTGAGTCGTATGGCCAAAAGTTAATAACCACCAAATTATTTACAGAATAACATGAATATAAATAGAATCATGATAATATATATCAAATGGCAGTACACAATACACCACTTTCAATAATTTAGTGGCGAACAATGGAAATCTCACGGAATTGAAAGTGAGATAAGAAAATCCCTTACCTTGTACTTTTCCTTGGTTGGGGTAGGTTAACCTCCTTTAATTTAGGTAACTCACTTTGGTTGGAACCAAAGGACTTCTTGAAATGCTTTTTGCCTAAGGGGAAGCTTCAAGGAGGAGGAGGGGGATGTGGGGAGCTTAGTTGGGCAGAGTTTGGACGAGCCAAGTGGCTTGAGAGGTGTGAGGAATGAGTAGAAGTGGTCTCCTTTTATAAGGGAGAGGAGGGGCTCTTTAAAAAAGAGTGAAAGTATTACTTTATAATATAATTATATTCGGTTTATAATGGTCCAAAAATCATTGAGGTAGAAGATAAGATGACTCATATTCTAAATAACATCAACCAATAAGAATTGGACAGGTTTTAGATAATATTTTAATCATTATAATCTTATTTATTTAAATGATTTATTAATGAGGTAAACATTGCATCACTATTGTGTCATTAATAATTTAACATATTTGATGTCTAAAAATTATAAATAAAATATATTTATGTAGGAAATCTTTTTAGCTTTCTAATGAATATTTATAATCGAAAATCCAACATGTATAACCCTATGTAAAAATTGTTCTTCTAAAAGATGTAAGCTTATGCCATTTTTATTTTTATTTTAACTTTATTAATATAAAGTGTCCCTACCACATACAAGTGGCTACAAGGGGTCCCCAAATTGACCCAAGGATGCTCATGGTCGGGTATGTGTCCACCAATAAGGTTAGGACACATTTTAGGGTAATTTTGTATTATTATAAAATTATTTTTTAACCCTTATTTACCGGATTTACCCTTAACCATGGTAAATAAAATATTTACCACAGTAATTATTCAAAATGTCTAAAAATAAAAGTTACCTATTTACACAATTTGGACATCCTGATTCCAAATATGGAATCCATTTTTCAAAATTCAAAACACAGAAGTGGCAGAAATTAATTTAAAATTAATTCCCGCTGTCAATACAAAAAGCGTGTTTTTAAGAGATAATAACTATCAAAAGATTGACACTTGTTTATGTTCGGTTTAATTGTAAAATTATGTCCAATGACCAACATTATATTAAATGGTAAAAATATATTCTAAATATACTTTAAAACTACTAAAATTCATAATTTATCACTATTAATTATTTTGATTAAAAAAGTTGTTTTTAATTAAAATTTAGTAATTTTCACTATTCATCAAAATATGAAAGTTATCCGAAAAGTACCAAAATTTCACCTTTGGCTAAATTCGATATTCCGAATCCAAAAATGAAGTCCATTTTAAAATATAAAATATATATAATTTCAAAATTTAGGTATTACAATTCATAACGGCTAGTTTGATTGGTTGTGGCGTGTGTTAAAACTCAAGGTTCCGTACAACACACGCTACTATTTTATTCAAAGGAAAGCGTACAGTGGAAGCTTGGGATGTTTCATTTAAATTTTTTTTTTGATTTCCCAATTTATTCAGATAGTTTAAAATATTTTATTTAAAAAGGTTTCACTATTAAAGTTGATAAAAGTGCAATACTGAAAATGAATCTGTTCTTGCATTATGACTAAGAAACTCATAATAGGGATTCTAAAATTATAAGGATTATATAAAGTTCAAAATGTTGTTAATACTATTCATGACCTCTTTTAATGGCTTTTTTTTGTACATCATGGTGTGATTGAACTCGGTGTTGCGTGTAGTGAAAGTTATTGAATTATTTTTATGAAATAACACACTATGAAATCCTGGGGTGTTACATATGAGATATGGGGAATGGTTCTAAAATTTCATTATCATATACTCTATCCCTTATACTCATGTTATATTTATGTGTAAATTTTATATCTCACTTTTTTACCTTTAATATGTATTATATATCACTTTTAAGGGTTTCTTTTCCCTAGGACATGAAGAAATGATTTAAGTGTAGTGTTTCTAAAATTGGATTAAGTAGTGGATAACTAAAAGGGTGATTATTTTGATCTACTATAAACTATATTTTCTTGAATCCATGAATCAGACGAAAAAAAATTAAAATTATACCATGTATCGTAATTTTATGAATTGAATATACCTTTATTAAGATTTAATATTTATGTATAAAATGTATGGGTAACTATAATATTTATGTATAAAATACATAGATCCACCATTTGGTATCAAATAAGTATTTAGTTATTTTTTATACTGGGATGAGAAATCTCTAGTGATAACCCACTGAATGTGAACATGTATAGAAGAAAATATTATGTCATATTAAATATTGTAGTATGTTTTTCTGAAAAGATAAATCCCAGTATAGATACTTTAATGTGGGTGTGGTTACAGAACAGATGCACCTTGGGGTAATAACTCTGGAAGACATAGATTGGTTATTAACTTGATCAACACTAGTGAATGAGGAGTTAACCTATGAATAAACTTCTATGTAGACATTATTAGGGGATATTATTGGATTAAATAACTTTTTCATTATAATCAATTATGAAGGATTTATATAAATGATAACTATGGATGTCATATGTTAAACTGAAAGTGTCATAGATTGAAAATAATGTGTCAAGATTTAAAATTATTACAAATTATTTTCATGATTATGTGATTTATCACTATGAATGTCTTTTCGTAAATTATTATTTTTAGTTATAGTAAAATGGGGAAACTAGAAAGATTTTATTTAATGATGAATTTAATAAACCATTCAATTATTTGTTTCTTGAGAAAATGAATTTTCTGGGAGCTAAAAACAATTTATTAATGAAATTTTATGAAATTTTATGAAATTTTTTTAATCCATGAATCATGAGGAATTCCCTAAAAAGCATTATATGGAACAAAATTTTTTGTAGTCCATCATGATGTTATATAAAAATTATTTAGTGGGTTAAATGGTCCAATAATTTTTCAGTAATGGATTAGTACCACTTAAATTTTATTTTGGGTTCTTTTGTGTTCAAATCAAAAAAAAAAATTAATTGTGTTGTTTATCATTCTGAGTAAAAGAAAATCAATGGTGGTTTCTTTTAAAGAATATAATTCAACAAGAATAAATTGACTCTATAGAGTGTAATTATTCTAGAATTTTATTTTTGAACAAGTAATTTCTTTATATTCCTCATTTGAAAATGGAGAATTAATTCCATGAGCTAAAATAGAAGGATAATGAATCCATTAGACCCTATGAAGTAAGTATTAAAATACATGTGAGGAAAACTTATAATATTATCACCCAACAAAAAAAATAATATTTATTTACTCTTCAGTGGCCTAAAACCAATTTTCTAGTGGATGTTATCCATATGATACATTATTTCTATGAATTAATGACTCGGTGTGATCTCAAGGTAGAAATGGATATTAGAGTAACCGAACAATCTCATGGGTTTTAAAAGAAATAAAATTTGGAATTCAATTGATATTATAATAATAAAAACCATTTAGTGAAGAAGATGTGTCTTACTTTATACCATAAGTGTGTAAAGAATCATGTAGTAAATTAGAATAAGTGGATTAGTAAATGATTTATGTGTAGAACAGTAGTTCATCAGGAAATAGAATTACAATGTGCTGGGAATAAAGTAGCTAATGATGAATATAGATATAAATATAAACCAAATGAACCAACCACACTCCATTGTTCTAAATACATGATGTTTGGTAGTTTTTCTTTCAAGTACTCAAATATGAGTGTTAATGGTGATGATCGATGCCAACAACATCTTAAGTCCATAGACAAAGGGAAATATCAGGAGATATCTATTATTGAAATGGGGTAAAAATTGTGAAAGGTACACTAACCATTTACTTTAAAACATATAACATCTTATTTGATCATGCATATAACCAGTCTTTTATAATTGAATAATGTTTTAACGGTATCAAATTACAACCTCGACGATTAGATGTTTAATTAGTAGTGATAATTTTTAATGATATGATGATCATATCTAAAGTCTATAATTATTCAATAATTGTTGTTTGTGAGAAGGTGATTCTTGTAAATCTTCTTATTATTTTTATAGTTTAATTTGATGTTATTTTAGTTAGGGTTTGGATTTATTTATATAAATATCATATCAATTTCCAAGAAAGGATAGTCACATTTGATATTCTGAACCAAACAATAATTTTTTATCATTGTGGGAATAAATATAAACATACAATGGAAATTATATCTATTATATAGGAATTGATTCCTATTCAAAGGGGGTATTTGTCTCACATGATTGGTGATAAACTCAACATAGATAATATACCAATTATATGGGATTTTTTTGATTTATTTTTAAAAGAGTTTACTAGTATTCATGTATTCGTAAAGTTGAGTTTTAAAATGATCTAATATCTAATTCTACACCAATTTCAAGGACTATTATTTAATGGAATTGATTTATTATAAGGAACTTAACCAAACCAAAATAAAAAATAAGTATCATATTCCCTATATTTCTAATTTGTTTGATAAATTACAAGGACATAAATTATTTTAAAAATTTTATCCTTAACATTTATACCATAAATTAATTTTCTAGAGTAAATAAAAACCCAAGACATCATTTAGTATGATTTATGGACAATATGAAATATTAGTTACTCCATTTTGTATTACTAATAACCCTCATATCTTTATGGATTTAATGAATATATTATTTGGATACTACCTTAATCAATTTGTGGTACTATTTTTAAATGATATTCTTATTATTACTTGGCAAAAGAATATCATGAAGATCACTTAAATATTGTACTAAACACCCTAAATATTGATAAACTATATGAAAAATTTACTATCCAAAAAGTTCATCTATATAATATTTATTTTAGGGTCATACGATCTCAGTAGAGGTTATATCATTGGATCCATAAAAGATATAAGTTATAAAACATTGTCTCAAACCAACCACTATGACTATGATATTTAATTTTCTTGTATCAGATAGATATTATCAGAATTTTATAAAGTATTTATAATGACTATCATATCCACTAACCATGTTAATATTGAAGGGATTCATGTTCCTTTTGATAGATGAATGTGAAAAAAATCATGGAACTAAAGAGATGGTTGTTCGGTGAACATGTGATCACACTACCTTACAATGTAGAAAGTTTTGTGATTTACAATGATTCTTTGAATATCTGGTTGGGATTTGTTCTTATACAGAATAAAATGAGGATAGTTTAATCCTAAAAGTATTTCGAGGTTCGTAATAAAAATTTCATGCCTCATGATTTAGAGTCATGAGTGGAAATATTTACATTAAATATATAGTTCCATTATGTTTGTTAATAAATGTGTGACAAATATAATGATCATAAAATTTTGAAGTATATATTTACAAATAAAGACTCAAATATATTCCATAAAATATGGTTGGATTTGATTAACAATTATGGATTCTTAAAATTATCACCGTAGTAAAGAGAGAAAGGTAACTAATACCTTGAGTCCAATGGATCATGATAGATTATCTATGATGAGGATAAAAAAGGATCCATTATTTCTATATTTGAAAATTATTGACCTTCAAATCCACATATAATGTGAGATATCATTTCTTTCACAGATGTGTTTCCTTATGTCTACTAATTTTATGAATGAAGTGGCATAGAAGGAGGATGTATAGTTACAAAAGACATTGAGAATGGTTAGTAAGTTCAACCTTGATTTTGATAGAATGTTAAAGTTTAGAAATTAAGCATGTGTCTCATCATTTCTAAACATGAAGAATGGTTTTTTTATGAAGCTCATAGTTTATCATTATCTATTCATCCAAGAAATATGAATATGTATAAATATCTAAAAGAGTATTTCAAGTGGGATAACCAAAAAATTGATATTAGTGAGTATGTATCATGACTCATTATATGTTTTTATGTAAAAGTTTATATATTGTAGTCTAATGGGATGTTTAAAATATTACCCATACATATATTTAATTAGGAAAACATCACTATAGATGTCATCATCAGACTCCCAAAAACATCTACATGGCCTAATGTTAATAGGGATATAATTGATCACCTTATGAAGAAAAAACATTTAATTACTAATAGATAAGATTTATCTCTCTACAATCAAGATAAGATATACATTATTAATGTTGTAAGGTTGCATGGAGTACCACATTTAATTGTATATGATCACGATTTGAGGATTTACCCAATGTTCAGGAGATGTATTTAGCAATATTTGGATACAAATTTCTCTTTTCTACAACTAATCATCTTTATTCATATGGAAATAAAAGGGAAAAAATTAAACCCTAGAGGATATGTAAAAATATGTTGTTTTATAGATTTGAAAGGTGGTTGGGTTCAAAACATTCTCCTTGTAAAATTATATTTTAATAATAACTATCACTCAATAATTCATAAGGCATATCATGAATCCCTCTATGGATGGTAGTTTATAACAAAAATGTATTATGATGATGTTTGAGAAATAAATCTATTGGTAATAGTGATAGATTAGGAAATAAAAGTGATGGAACGAAAAATTTAGTAGAACATGAAGGTAGCTTTGAGTCAATAGAAGAGTTATACTAACAATCATTAGTGAGATATAAAATTTCAAGATGATGAGAAGTTATTGTTATAGATTTATCCATAGAATAACAATATGATATTTGGATAGAATAAATATATGATCCCTAGATATATATCATAACTTTTGAGAATTTCGATCAAATCCGGATGGCTTCATATCTCTTAGTGCTTCCTTCTAACCTCTCTCATGTTCAGGATGTGTTCTATGAATCTCTTTTGAGGAAGTTCTTATATACCCCTTCACATATACTGAACTCGGTGATTGTAACATTGGATAATGACCATTCTTATGAATAATAAAAAATAGAAATATTTTATTGTAGAGACAAATTTCTATAAAACAATATTACATACAAGATAATTTTTATTTGGAGAATCAAAAATTATAGGAATTAAATGACCTAAATCAATGGGGATCAAGATTCAATAACCATATACCTACCTATAATAGGCTAGGGGCAGACAACCAATGTTTTGTAGGAATATCACCAACCTTGGTGGCATTAACCTAATATACATATACACATGAACAAATCTCTAAGACCATAAAATAGTGAAATATAAAATAAATGACAAAAATTTATGCATATATCAATAACCCCACAATCAGAGTAAGATATAAAGTATTGGAAATCTTAAAAATGGTCCAAAAAATAATATCACTCAAACATGGAATAAAACGTCTCGCCTACTCTTGGGGAGGGTAGTGCTATCAAATATATCACCGGTATACAACTTGTTATGTCTAGTCCAAATGAAGCTCTACCTTTTTTTGGTCCTCCAATGACTCCATAAAAAGGATCATTGTCAATATAAGATATGAAATATGTGGGAGTATCCCATTTATGGGTGAGTAAAATAATTCCTAGCTGGATACCTCAAAATCACCCAGCATAAAACATCAAGATTAGTCCACTCATCGGACCTCGGTATGTTAGAAAATATACAAGACACAACAATAACCTAGGAAATCAATGTTATACATATAAACAACTTTGATTAAAAAAAATAGTCAACAAATTAAAGTATTAGATAAACTATGAGTTTTCGAGGTAATTCTAATCAAGAATATCTCACTCAATGAGTCCTTCCATCCTCGATGGCACTCAACTAAGTTATATCACCCATCAGGTATCTCTATATCAAAAAAACATCCCCTTTATCCCATAGATCAAGATTTATGAGGATGAACCACTCCCCGATCTATATCACCTCTAAATAAATTCATCCCAGAGGTCACACTTATAAGATATAGCCATGAAGAATCACATAAGAAAATGAGAGGGTTTATATAAGACACACACTCCATTGTAACAATACCCCATCAAAAAGAGCAGATATTAATAAATAGAAATGGGACAACACCTTGGGAACCCTAGGGGACACCAAACCCTGTTAGAAACATCCTTCAAGATATGGAATTGATGCCCATGTAAGTATGGGTCAGAAAAATTCTTTAAACCCTAACTATGGAAACTTGAATTAAATGAGGAATACTTATAACCTCATAGATTGATACATTCTCTAAAATACTAATAGATATTTTGATGTATATTAATACTAATCACTATAGAATAGGGGAAATCACCCAAAGTTCACTAAATATCATGAAGATAAATAGGGGTCACCCTCTATGATGATAATGGAACGTTTCACCGAACCCTCATAGGGATATTCCAAGGTAAAACATTCAACTAATACTAGTCTAAGGACACTCACACAATCTCACAATGATGCTTAGATGGTAATATAGAGAACTCTAATATGTCCCCAAAAAAGTACATGGCTTGTACCTGGGGTACATGACATGTCTCTCAATATGTGGAATCTTCCATGCCTCACACCCATGCATCATTCAGTTTTCCAAAACATGTGCCATGTCCCTTAAGATACATAGTGTGAAGAGTTATCTCTGGAACTCAACATGTCGTTTGGCATGTGCCTGTGTACACCATGTTACGCCTGTGTACATGTCCCTATCTGAGTACATGTAGTCACCCATTTTTTCCAAGTACATGGTATATGGGGACACATCGTCACGTGGGTATGTACTCTCTATATGCATCGATATAGCCTCCAGGAATTATATAGAGTGTGACTGGAAACACGTTTTTTGTAACACTACATGTCCTAATGGGCATGTAATACCTATACACACTGATACATCTTCTATGTGTTACAAAATGTGTGACTAGTCACACATGGAACATGTAACACTTCCCCCTGTAAACACTAAGCTGGTTAGAGAAGGGACAAATTTCATGAGACACATTTCACATGGAGTGTGCTACTTATCTTTGCAAATAAACACTAACTCCACACAGAGGGGACTAAGTAATTTGTGTTAATAAGACAACACACCATGTTTTCAAGTTCTTAATAGAACCCATAAAAGACTCATATGCCTTCTGATTTCAATGCCGATGATGTCTATTCTACCAAAGAATCATATATCTTTTCCAACTACATCCTATCGTCATCTTCTCATCATTTTTTGAATGAAATCATCGTAATGAAACCTCCCATCACCTCTCCTCATCATTTATTGAAATTCCACACACACAAAACTCATATATGCAATGATCCATCCATGGATATATTTATATCATTGTATACTAAAATTTTATCATCAGATCTCGTTCCCAAACTAACAATAGTTATTTTTCCTGAAAATATTGAATTTTCAATGATCATTTAGTGAATATTTATTAAATCTTAGGAAAAAGGTAAATTCGAATGATGAACACATGTATAAAGGGGAGAGAAAATGTATAAAAACAAATGTTAGTAATTGAACACAGACAATATTCATGTCGGTACTAATTTTTTTTCATTGGTAGATGGACAAAGATAAATAAATAAACCAAAACCATATCAATTCCTACACCTTAAGAAGATATAAAAATTACTTGAATTGGATAACCGATTTAAAAATTAATTTGGTAAATTATAAATTTATGTTCTTCATGGGTATAAAAATTAGGATAAATCTATAAAAATACTTACCTCAATTTGGATATCATGATAGGGAAGAATTATCTCATCCAATTATTATTGATGAGATACACAAGTTGTAATATTGCACGATCCACAATCTGATATCAATCTGAAGTTGTGCGTCGATGATTCTCCAAAGTCTCATCCAAAACATCAAAGGTTATGTTTCTAAACCAAGTTATTTAGATTAACAACATATTTATGTTTTTTATGCGGTTTTGGATTTAAAAGAAATAATTTATTAAATAATAATTTATTTATTTAACTAATTCATCCATGATATCGCTCAAGAAAAACACCTGACACCGACCAAGGTTGTGTCAAGCCTAAGGTAAACCACATTTTCAATACTCAATAGTAGTATTATATATCTAATAAAATATATTTTTTGGATTTATTACACTTTTCAAGAAAATTAAATTCATATAATATTAATTTTTTTAATTTTTTTTAAACAATACAAATTCCAAGCACACCAGGACACAGAATATCACAAAGTCTCAGTGTCTACCTCTAGAAATATTCCAATAAAATTTTGATGTGTCAAATAGTAATAATTTATATATTACATTATTCCCCACTTCAAGGATTTATTTCCCTAAAAATAAATAAATAAACAAAATGGTGGGGATACTAAACTCTCAATTGGGGATCCCATACCTGCAAGTTCTCCTTGAAGTTTCTTGTGTTTAAAACAGACACACTCCCAAAGAAAACACATTCCCATAAAGGGACATTCACTTATGGTTCTAAACACCATCATATCTATAAAAAAAAGAAAACCCATTATCATGGTCTACCTTACCCAATTTCATATCATATAATGAGTCATAAAAATACCTTCTCGGTTGCATTATGTGCAGAAAATCAAGATACCAAAACTATTGTCATCATAGGGTCAAGTGGTACATCACCTTGCCATCACGACATAAAATTAGGTAAATGGAAGGGCTTAAGAACCCCATACATAGCTAAAAACCCATTATAAAACCCTAAAACTCTATAACTCTAAAATACTTCACCATTGGTCGGTAAATAACTCTTCACATTTCTAGGAAGTCCTCATCCATGCCTAGATGAGCTACACTCTTACAACAATCACTATCACGAAATCAGAGACCCAAGCACCATAACCCATTATCTTTAACAAGTATAATAGTTACCTAGATGGTCAATTATAAATATTCTCAAAATGGTGGTAAACTTGTTGATGAGGGTAGTCACTATAATGTAAATACTCTATCTTCAATTGGTGATCATCACATAAATAGATCAATAACTAATATGTGAACTAGAAGAATCTTCTATTTAACTTGAAAATGCATCATTAACTAGCAAGATGAATTGGGGAAAACATTATTCTCAACTATATTAGAGTCTTAAATGGATTTCCACATCATCTCCCTAATTAGGATGTGAAGTGACCATCATGGTTTATAATAATTATCAATGGAATTCCATGAATCCAAACTATATCTTACAAAAAAAGTGTCCCAAACTCTACACAATGATATACTAATCATAAAACATAGATAGTAGAATAAAAAAGAGTTTATCATGATAATATATGTCGACTCCATTGCCTTCATTAATTATTCTGAGAATACCATGTACATCCCCACCACCATGAAATGGGGTAAGATCCAAAACTATCCCAATTGGTCTTTCAATATGCGAGGGGCTAGTGACCTACAACAAGTAGGAATATCACACCCATGGGAGGCATTAACCTATTTTACCTATACAAACAAAAACTCATGTCCTAACATTTCAAACGCTAAAATATTAAACAACAGATAATAATCCATGCATAAATATATAATCCCATTAATACAGTATGACATATTGTACTAGAATGAATAAATGGCTTCCAAATAAAATACCACACAAAACTATAAAAAAAATTATTTCCCAATGAGAGGGAGGGGATTACTGTCAAATGAAACAATTATATACATCTAAGTGTATCTAGAAAAATTTAATCTCTACTTTCTTTCGGCCGTCCATTAACTCCATAAAAGGATCCTTCATCCACATATGAAAAAACATGTTATGATATTACCCAATAGGAGTGAGAATAACAATACCCTATAAGATACCCCAAAATCACCAATTAAAAAACATCAAGAGTATTCATATCATCAATCATAAGTATATAAAACAACATATGATGCACAATGATAAACAAGGATATCATAGATAAACTCATAAATGCCTTCAAGTTGCAAAAGGACTCAACCACTGCCAACCATGGATCATCTTTGAGGTTTTATCATAATAATCATATAGGAGAACTCACTCCATGTCCCCTACCATCCCTGGTGGAAACTCAACAGATAGATATCACTCATGAGGTATCTCTAAGCCTATGGAAGATCCACACTATCCTAGAGGTCACACCCATTTGGGATTATCCACTCCCGTAGCTATATTTAAACTAATGACACTCATCACAGAGGTCACACTCGTAAGATCTAGCCTATATGATGTACGTAGGATATTTGGATGTTTCATATGAGATATACACTCCATTGAACTAATACCCCATCTGAAATATCATATATTTATAAAAAGCTATAGATTCAATACCAAGGGATCACTAGGGAGATAAAAGACACTACTAGAAACATCCTACTAGATAGGGGTTGATGCTCATGTAAGTGTAGGTAAAAAAATTACAAAAACCCTACATAAGGAAACATAATAGAAATGAGTATTGCTCCTGAATAAAGGAACACACCCACACTCCACTAATCAACAGAACACTATAGAGGGGTCACCCTCTGTGTCTAGATCTAAATGTTGTTCCAATACCTTCAAATAATGGACCAAGGGAACACACGTAACCGATATTGGTACAAGGAATCTCACATAAGATCACAATGATGTTGAGATGTGATTAAAGAGGACTCTAACCACTCATCAAGGAAGCATATGGTGTGTTCCTAGGGGTGTATAACGTGTCTCACAAAAACCCTTCATTGCATGTGTCTCATGCTCACATGACATGAACTGTTAAAAAATACATGGAATTACCGTTAAGTTAGATGTCATGTACATATTTCCATGTCACTCAGCATTTACTTCTTCTCATTACTATTTAAACCAATTCGTGCTCATGTACTAGGCTATGTTAGGGTACATGGATCTACCAGTGTACTTGGGCATGCCTATGTACTTTTAACGGAAATAGTGTGTGGGAATAACTATCCAACTAGTCATATAATCCCTATAAACATTGATCCATATGTCGTGTGTTACATAGCGTGTGACTAGGAATAGATGGCGTGTAACTTTATACAACCTCATGGGCATGCACTCTCTATATACACTGAGCCACCCAACATGTGTTACATGGCATGTGACTTGTCAGAAAAACGACATGTAACACTACATATCCTCATAGACAGGTACTCCATGTACATGCCAAGCTAGTCGACTATGGGTCACATGTAATGTTATACATATCTGTGAATAGAAAACCTAATGCTACACATAGGGAACTATATGGAATGTGTTCATAGGACTGCATGTTGTGTAGTTGTGATTTTAATAAAACCCATAGAATACTCATGCATATTTTTATTTTGACACCACATCAACTTATTCCAACCATGGAACTATATTTTGATCCCGCCAAGCCCCACGTTTAACTAGTATCTAGATTCTGACCTTGAAATCATCAAAATCACCACTTATGTCACCTATCCTCATTAGAAAGTCAAAACCCCCCACACAAGGATCTCTAATCCAACCTATTCCATATATGGAACTACTGTGATAATTTTATATCCCAGTCTTGATTATGGATATCTATCACAAACCTAGGATAACAATCCATTATGATAAATAATGAATATGGGATGATGGTTCACTGGATATTTATCAAATTTTAGGCTAGGTAAAAATTCTAATGATAAGTACACATATAATGGAGAGAGAAAAAACTAAACAAAAACATTAGAAAAATTCATTGGCCAATGTTTGTGTTGGCCCTTATTAATTATTGCAGGGTAAAAAATGAAGATAAATAAATAAACCACATCAATATCAACTCATATACCATAAGAAGATAAAAAAATTACTTCAATTAGAGAGTCAATCCATGATTTAATTTAGTATATGATTAATTCACAGTTGTTATGGTCAAATCAAAAAGTCAATAATTCCTTAAAAAAAGTATCTGACCTAAATTTATATCATTCACTGATAACGAATGATCACATGTCATTATTGAATATGATATCCACAAGCTATGTTGTCGCATGATCCATAATCTGATCATAATTTGATGTCATCAACCAATGATCCTATAATAAATCAATCCAAATATATAGGGTAATTTGGATATCCCAATTTATTTTTCATAACCAAATATTTATATAGGTTTAGTAAGTTTTTCTATAACATGATACCTTGAAGTGGATCTATGGTTTGTATTGGTTGAGAAATTTTGGGATTCAAAGTCATTTTTGTGTATATGTGGGATATCCTTGGTTATAATTGTGTATTATAACTTATATAACATACCTATGTTTTAGGAGATAAGAACTCTTGATGTTTTATTCTTATTTATTTTGGGGTGTCTTTCTTAGTATTTTAACTCTCACCCTAAATAGTTCATGTATTCACATGTCATGTCTTATACAAATGACGGACCATTTTATGGAGTCCTTTGATGACCAGGAGTGGATGGAGCATAGTTTTAACTATAAAGGATATGGTTTATAATAGTTTTTCATTTGACAAAATTCCATGTAGAGACCTGAAGCTTGACGTACATGGACATTACATTACTTTTGCGGAATACTTAGTACATAACAAAAACACACACACAAGGACAGTAATAGTTTAGTGTCTTTGGAAACTCGGAACGTAATCTTCTAATCAGGGTGAAAGATCATCAACATCTCCCATAAAGATCTTCCCCCTTTTTTTCTTACCTAAAACCTTTCTTTATATCCTGGGGAAAAGAAAACATAAAAGGTTCAGCTCAAATTCTCAGTAAGGGTAAATAAAAGAAATATCAATCACATCATATACATAAGAACATAACTTTTGTAAATCTTAACCTGCTAAAGAGATCATAAATACATAACATGGGGTAAATCATAGTAGTGAAATGTAATCCCAATAATCATAACTTAAATCATGAAACTTTGTGGCATAAACACATAATCATAGAGAATCATTTCTTATTAGTCAAGACTCATTTCCAAGGATATCTTAGTGGACAAAGTCCATTTCTGAACCGAGTCACCCTCATTTCAGTCCTGTTTCGCTGAACCGGTATAACCTACCATTCCAGCCATGTCTATCTCATGAGATACAAAATCTTTACCCAATGCATTGGAGGGAGATATAGGTCCCACCCATCTCTTAATGATACCATTCTTATGTGTGCCACAAAATCATAAACCATACATCATGGCATAACCCATGTAATAAAAATGGGAAAATTAAACATCGTGACATCATAAAACAATTCATATAAGACAAAAGAATTCATAAAAATATTTCCATCCCAAAATAATCAAATCAATTTAACAATAGGGGTAGAAACAGAACCCTATTTTATCTTAGATGGAAAATAATTTTGATAAAACACCTGAACTCTAATATTGAGGAAAATATCCTTTCAACTTCAAAAACGCTTTTCCTTTCTTAACATGTCAGAAAATTCTAAACTAAAAGAATTTGATTAAAAATAAACTTGAGAACTTGTAAAGGAAGCTTCTTGGAAATAATGTTTTAAAAATCCATTCATGCCGTATAAGTTAAAAAAACATTCTTCTTGTACTTTTGTCGGAAAAGTCAAAAAGTACCTCGTACGAAAAACGACAAAAGATTACGTTAATATCCTTTACTAAAAACTCACTGAAGGGTAAAATTGGATTTAAACAATTTTAATTGGATGGAAATAATATTACATATTGAGGAAACATGGATGTGGACGATAAAATACACCCCAGTAAATTTCAAAGTATAAACAATCTCGGATAAAAATGAGATTGTGATATTTTCCCTTACCTTAGGTCCAATATGCTTTGTACGTGTCCTAACCTCCTGTATAATGATTTAAATAATGTTATTGAATTATTCCAGAATAATACATATTTTTATGATATCATATATGGTCATATTCTTAGCTTCTTAGTAGTAATATTTCATTGCTACTTGTTATTCGGGTGTTTATAACTTTTTGTTCATATGCGTGTTTTGTCGAATAAATTCTTATTCTTCTCTTTAGGTAATAGATACCTCATTTCCAGAATGGTATTAGTGTAATATATATCATATTCATTCATTCAATTCATTTATATAATCATTATGAAATGAAGATCATGTAGAACAAGTCGCATCACATCGTGGAGACGGTATTCCGTACGTACGCACGAGTGATGATATCATTCCTATGATCGTGGAATTGTATTGGAGTGTATGTATAATATTTCAGAATGAATATCAATTTATAATAATCATATATAGTCACTATTTACACCATTATACCAATCCAAGTAAGGTGGTGGTGGAAAATAGATTACACCACGGAGTGGAGACGGTATTCGGTACGTACGCACGCGCGGTGATTTCATTTTCTGTAGGATGGATAGATGGTTAAATAGGGTTGTTTCATACATATAATAACGTATCAGTATATGAGTGATACTGATGTTATTACTTCAGAATTAGACAACTAAAGAAGAAGAAGTTGAAGAAGAAAGAAAGATGAAAGAATCGATAACGGACATTACCTCTTCTTTGAAGCACCTCTTTGAGATCTCCTTTTAGGGCACTAAAATTGGTCTTTGAGGAAGACCAAAACCTTTAGGATGTTTCTATTGAAGTGGAGAGGTGAAATTGGCAGGTGTTGGCCGAGCTTGAAGGCTCAATGTGGTGTGAGGAAGAGGGGGAGGAGGTGCCCTTTTATAAGGGAGGAGAGGGGCACCTTTGGAATAACTAAAAATATTATTTTATTATAAAGTAAAGTTTGGTTTTAAATAGCTCCAAATTGAGTTATTTTGAAGATAAGGTGGGGATGGGTCGAAATCCTCTCATACAATATAATTTAGGCAAGTTTAGGTCATTATATTAACCTTATCGTTCAGTTTTAACTCTTAGTTAATTATATTGACATTTACCATGTCACTTTCTATGTTTATATTATATAGTTAATAAACATACCATATACATCCAAGAGACCCCCAAGTTGTGTTTTATTAATATATATAACCTTATCTAAGTCACTTGGCCGAACCTTAGATTTTTAGGAATAAAATAACAATTAATAATATAATATTTGTTTTAAAAACTATTTTATGTCAATTTTGACACTATTCAATAGATGATTTTTTTAAAACTCATAACAGAATGATTACTTCGACAAAAGTTAATTAAATCAATCCTAACATGTCCTATTAACCTAGAAAATTAGTTTAGTTCATAAAAAGTCTAAAATTATATTTATTTGGGTATTTATAACATCAATTATGTCAATATTTCATTAATAAGATAATTACTGCATCATCGTAGTGTCATAAATAAATTAAATTATATAATGTCCAAAAATTACAAATAAAATACCATTATGTCGGAAATCTTTTTAGCTTTCTATGGAATAATTATAGTCAAATTTTTCATATGTATATCCCCATATTAAAAATGATTTACTTATTAAACTTTGATTTTAAATATTTTAGCCCTTCTTTAAATAAATTAATAATAAATGTCTTAATCTAATCCAAGTGGGCCTAAATGGTCATAGTTTATTCCTAAGGTTGTTTTTGGTCAAATTACATTTGTCCAATAGAATTAGGACATGTGTTAGGGTAATAATAATATCATTTTTACCCTTAATTACCCTATTTATTTTTAACCGTGGTAAAAAAAAGTAAAAAGTTATTATTCACCAAAAAATTATTTTCATCTCATTGAACCACATTTTACTTACTGAAATAAACAGTGTCTCTCAGATTTTCGAAATTCCACTCATAGAAGCGGTAAAATTAAGTTTTATGAAAAATTCAGTTTTTTTAACTACAACTTAGTGGTTTCACTATTCATCAAAAAATGAAAGTTTCCAGAAAAATACCAAAAATTACATCTAAGCTATATTTGATATTATGAATTCAAAAATTATGTCTATTTTATCAAATTCAAAACATATCAGTTTCATTAATTAATTTAAAAATTATTTCCCGTCGTAAAAAAAAGCATGTTCTTAAGAGATAATAACTATCAAAAGATTGACACTTGTTTATGACCGGTTTAAATGTGAAATTACATCCAATGACCAAAATTGTATTAAATTTTAAAAATATATTCAAAATATAATTTAAAACCAGTCAAATTAATAATTTATCAATATTAATTATTTTGATTAAAAAAGTTGTTTTTAATTATAATTTAGTAATTTTCACTATTCATCAGAATATGAAATTTATCCGAAAAGTACCAAAATTTCACCTTAGGCTCAATTCAATACTCCAAATCCAAAAATGAAGTCCATTTTGAGAGCTAAAATTTCTAAAATTTTAAAAGGTGGTTATTACTATTCCTAACGGCTAGTTTTAATAATATTTTAATAGCATATCGTTGTTTAGTGAAATTCGGTATTGCGTACTACACACGCTATCGAGGAAGCTCGCGATTGCGTGTAATGAAAGGCAAGTCAAGGATGTGTGTTGAGGAAGCTCCTTTTGGTGTAGCATACAACACAAGTCATTAATGAAATTAAAAAGAATATTTTTTATAAAATCTCGGGCTGTTACATTCTACCCCCCTTAAAATGAATTTCTCCCTCGAAATTCGTCGGGGTTATAAATGGTTTACTACTCTAAAGTTTCTTTAATAGAAACCCAAATCGTAAAAAGGAATACCAAAACTTGGATTTAAAAACTAAAGTATGAAATGTAACGATTACCCAAATAAACAAATCACTGGGTTTCCACATAGGTGAAAATATGGATATAGAAGAGAAATCTATCCATCATGTTCTGATAGAGAGTGGTAGAGAACATGGTTATGGAAAATCCAGCAATCACAAAACCATAAATTTGTGACTATCTAAGGTACCGTCTGATTCATCAGATATAAGAGCATTATGACAACATTTTTTGTTTTGAAGATCGTTTCCCTAAAGTTGATGAAATTGGAATTAGAAGAAATACTTTCATGATTTCGGTATAGTATCACTGTTGGTTGTTCTTTGGACAATTTCCACTTCATCTCTTAAAGAAATGAAGTTGAATTTGTCATTCATGATGTGTTAACAGATCATGTGATAGAATGATGGGTCATTCCATCTGTCTTAAACAAAAGGTTAGAAAAGTTATCAAAAAATACATAAGTCCATCTATAGTGAGATTATTGATATATGGTTCCTAAAATGGACTTATACTTCATATATCATACTGCTTAATAAAACTAGTTTCTACTAAATAGGGACTTCATGTAGGCCAGCGGTAGGCGATAAAGGCCAGTCGCACTTCGGTTGTGGGTTCGATTCCCACGTCCTTGTCCATCGCGATGGGTTGTCGCCCGTCCTGCAGGTTGTCCTTTTTCTAAAACTATATTACTATAACATCCCATCAATAATATCGAAAAAACTTATGTCCTTAAACAATACTAACTTATGTCCAACATAATCCATTTTAGGCTTATCCATAATACTGTAGTCCACTCTCATAATATAGTGAAGAGGATTACCATAGATTTAATACCATTGTTGATCCCCATATATCATAAGATAAGTCTTGTTGGTCACATTCCAAACATTCGAAGGCCTTAATCATGTATTCTCTTGAAAAATGAATACCCATTGAACCATAGTAAAAACATGAATGTAGTTAAAAGTTAACACTTTCCACATACCAAAATCCTCAAAATTCTATATACTCAAACCATGATATCACTTACTCCTTATATCAATCATGAGCTCATGAATACTGTCAAACATTTCATTTTATCGTTTTCCCTTCATTATGCGCATATCATCTTTTTTTTCCAAAAATATCTCAATCCCTTTTCATGGTTACCAGTACCATAAAATTATTGAAAACCACAATAGACAAATACATAAATATTCCAATATTCCACGATACTATATACAACATTATTTTGGAATCCCTTTACATAAACACTTAATCATCCCCCCACATCGTTTTTATATTCAACATCGCCAATAGTGATCGCATGTGACATTCCTTTATCCTTTTCCTTAAGTGGTTTCTCATGTCGATCATCACTAACCCTTGGATTAGGGAATTTATTAGCATAATGCCCCATTTCCTTGCACTTGAAGAATTGAAGTGTAGTAGGTTCATTCTGTGTATCCCTTCCTTTGTTTTCATCATTAGACATCTTCTTCCCGTCATTGCGGCATTCAAATGCTCGATGACCTTCCTTTCCACATTTGAAACATTTACTTGTCCCTTTAAGACAATCTCCACCATACTTCTTTCCACACTTTGAGCATAAGGAAACATTCATCTTCTTTTCACCATTATTCTGAGATTTCTCCTTGAACTCCATCTTTCGTTAGTTGTCAAAACTATGAGATGGATAAGTAATACCAACTTCCATTTCTACCTTGATAGCACAACGCACAATTTCGTCATAGCTACTGAAGTCTATTATAGCTAATGCCCTTCGAAGATTTGGTTTTAAGCCACTGAAGAATTGATCAACTTTACTTTCAGGTCGGATGATAAATCCAGATGCATACCTTGCAAGCCTTGTAAAATTCGCTTCATATATACCAACAGAGTCATCATCCTTTTTCTTTAGTTCAAGAAACTCCTTATCCATCGTTGTTCTAAGAATATGTGGGAAGTACTTATTGAAAAATAAGTTCATGAACTGTCCCATTCCATGGACTCAATTTCATCTCTTTGCCTCGAATTCTTGATAAGATTCCACCATTTATCATCTTCACCTTCCAAATGATATACTGCTAAGATGAATTTATCATGTTCCGAACATTGAAGAACTGAAAATACCATTTTAGTGGTACTGATCCATTTTTCAGCAACAAGTGGATCAGAAGACCCACTGAAAGAAGGTGGACGTTGCCTCATGAAGGACTTAATTGAATATTGTTCCCTTCTCTGCTCATTTGGAAGTCCAGAATGATTCATATCTTGTGTAAGTATATCAATAAGATTTTGCACTCCATCTCCCATAACATTTGTTTGTTCAGGAGGAAAATCATTGCATTGTCCATTGCATTGATCAACACGGTCCCTTCGGGTTCCAGCAATCGTCTAAAACCCAAAAAGAATAGTGTGGTAGGCAAAAATCATAATAAAGGGGGAGTAACTTCAATATATAACATCTTTGGTTTAATCTAATATCGTTACCATAGTTTTAGGACTATATCCTATACTGATACTTATCCTTAGGGACATCCCTAGACATACCTTAGAAATATCTCTAGAGATCTCACTAACGTTTTCGCATCCTTGTTTCCAAAAGTTGACTAAACCTTTCCTCTGATACCAACTGTAGACACCCGAAGTTTGACGTACATGGACATTACATCACTTTTTCGGAATACTTAGTACATAACAAAAACACACACACAAGGACCGTAATAGTTTAGTGTCTTTGGAAACTCAGAATGTAATCTTCTAATCAGGGTGAAAGATCTTCAACATCTCCCATAAAGGTCTTCCCCTTTTTTTTCTTACCTAAAACCTTTCTTTCTATCCTAGGGAAAAGAAAACATAAAAGGGTGAGCTCAAATGCTTAGTAAGGGTAAACAAAAGAATATCAATCACATCATATACATAAGAACATAACTTTTGGAAATCTTAACCTGCAAAAAAGATCATAAATTCATAACATGGGGTAAATCATAGTAGTGAAATGTAATCCCAATAATCATAACATAAATCATGAAACTTTGTGGAATACACACATAATCGTAGAGAATCATTTCTTATTATTCAAGACACATTTCCACGACTATCTTAGTGGACAAAGTCCATTTTTGAACTGAGTCACCCTCGTTTCAGTCCTATTTCACTGAACCGGTATAACCTACCATTCCAGCCATGTCTGTCTCATGAGATAAAAAATCTTTACCCAATGCATTGGAAGGAGATATAGGTCCCACCCATCTCTTAATGATACCATTCTTATGTGTTCCACAAAATCATAAACCATACATCATGGCATAACCCATGTAATAAAAATGGGAATCTTAAACATCGTGACATCATAAAACAATTCATATAAGACAAAAGAATTCATAAAAATAATTCCATCACAACATAATCAAATAAATTTAATAATAGGGGTAGAAACAGAACCCTATTTTATCTTAGATGGAAAATAATTTTGATAAAACAGTTGAACTCCATTCTTGAGGAAAATATCCTTTCAAATTCAAAAACGCTTTTCCTTTCTTAACATGTCATAAAATTATAAACTAAAAGAATTTGATTAAAAATAATCTTGAAAACTAGTAAAGGAAGCTTCTTGGAAATAATGTTTTAAAAATCCATTCATGCCGTATAAGTTAAAATAACATTCTTCTTGTACTTTTGTCAGAAAAGTCAAAAAGTACCTCGTACGAAAAATGAAAAAAGATTCCTTTCATATCCTTTAATAAAAACTCGCCGAAGGGTAAAATTGGATTTAAACAATTTTAAGTGGATGGAAATAATATTACATATTGGGGAAACATGGATGTGGATGATAAAATGCACCCCAGTAAATTTCAAAGTATAAACAATCTCGGATAAAAATGAGATTGTGATATTTTCCCTTACCTTAGGTCTGATATTCTTTGTACGTGTCCGAACCTCTTGTATAATGATTTAAATAATGTTATTGACTTATTCCAGAATCATAATTATTTTTATGATATCATATATGGTCATATTCTTAGCTTCATAGTAGTAATATTTCATTGCTACTTGTTATTCGGGTGTTTGTAACTTTTTGTTCTTATGCGTGTTTTGTCGAATAAATTCTTATTCTTCTCCTTAGTTTATAAATACCTCATTTACAGAATGGTATTAGTGTAATATATATCATATTCATTCATTCAATTAATTTATATAATCATTATGAAATGAAGATCATGTAGAACGAGTCGCATCACATCGTGGAGATGGTATTCCGTACGTACGCATGAGTGATGATATCATTCCTATGATCGTGGAATTGTATTGGAGTGTATTTATACTATTTCAGAATCAATATCACTTTATAATAGTCATATATAGTCACTATTTACACCATTATACCAATCCAAGTAAGGTGGTGGTGGAAAATAGATTACACCACGGCATGGAGACGGTATTCCATACGTATGCACGCACGGTGATTTCTTTTTCCATAGGATGGATAGATGGTTAAATAGGGTTGTTTCATACTTATAATAACATATCAGTATATGAGTGATACTGATGTTATTACTTCATAATGAAACAACTAAATAAGAAGAAGTTGAAGAAGAAAGAAAGATGAAAGAATCGGTAACGGACATTACCTCTTCTTTGAAGCGCCTCTTTGAGATCTCCTTTTAGGGCACTAAAAATGGTCTTTTAGGAAGACAAAAACCTCTAGGATGTTGATAAGGAAGTGGATAGGAGAAATTGGCAGGGGTTGGCCGAGCTTGAAGGCTCAAATTGGTGTGAGGAAGAGGGGGAGGAGGTGCCCTTTTATAAGGGAGGAGAGGGGCACCATTGGAATAACTAAAAATATTATTTTATTATAAAGTCATGTTCGGTTTTAAATAGCTCCAAATTGAGTTATTTCGAAGCTATGGTGGGGATGGGTCGAAATCCTCTCATCCAATAGAATTTAGACAAGTTTAGGTCATTATATTTACCTTATCTTTTAGTTTTAACTCTTAGTTAATTAGATTGACATTTACCATGACACATTGTATTTTTATATTATATAGTTAATAAACATACCATATACATAAACAAGACCCCCAATTTGTGTTTTATTAATATATATAACCTTATCTATGTAATGTGTCCGAACCTTAGATTTTTAGGAATAAAATGACAATTAATAATATAATATTTGTTTAAATAATTATTTTATGTCAATTTTGACACTATTCAATAGTTGATTTTTTTGAAACTCATAACAGAATTATTACTTCGACAAAAGTTAATTAAATCAATCCTAACATGTCATATTAACCTAGAAAATTAGTTTAGTTCCTAAAAAGTCTCAAATTATATTTATTTGGGTATTTATAACATCAATTATGTCAATATTTCATTAATAAGAAAATTACTGCATCATTGTTGTGTCAAAAATAAATTAAATTATTTAATGTCTAAAAATTTCAAATAAACTACCATTATTTATGAAATCTTTTTATCTTTCTAATTAATATTTATAGTCTAATTTATCTTATGTATAACCCCATATTAAAAATTATTTACTTATTAAACTTTGATTTTAACTATTTTAACCCTTCTTTAAATAAATTAATAATAAATGTCCTAATCTAATCCAAGTGGGCCTAAATGGTCATATTTTATACCTAAGGTTGTTTTTGGTTGAATTACATTTTTTCAATAGAATTAGGTCATGTGTTAGGATAATAATAATATCATTTTTACCCTTAATTACCCTATTTACTTTTAACCGTGGTAAAAAAAGAAAAAAATTACTATTCACCAGAAAATTATATTCATCTCATTGAACCACATTTTACTTACTAACATCGACCGTGTCTCTCAGATTTTCGAAATTCTACTCACAGAAGTGGTAAAATTATGTTTTATGAAAATTTCAGTTTTTTTAACTACCACTTAGTGGTTTCACTATTCATCAAAAAATGAATGTTTCCAGAAAAATAACAAAAATTATATCTAAGCTATATTTGATATTATGAATTAAAAAATGATGTCTATTTTATCAAATTCAAAACATATCAGTTGCATTAATTAATTTAAAAATTAATTCTCGTCGTCAAAACAAATAGCGTGTTCTTAAGAGATAATAACTATAAAAAGATTGACACTTGTTTATGACTGGTTTAAATGTGAAATTATATCCAATGACCAACATTGTATTAAATTGTAAAAATATATTCTAAATATACTTTAAAACCACTCAAATAAATATTTTATCACTATTAATTATTTCGAATAAAAAAGTTGTTTTTAATTATAATTTATTAATTTTCACTATTCATCAGAATATGAAAGTTATCCGAAAAGTACCAAAATTTCACCTTAGGCTAAATTCGATACTCCGAATCCAAAAATGAAGTCCATTTTGAGAGCTAAAATTTCTAAAATTTTAAAAGCTGGTTATTACTATTCATAATGGCTAGTTTTAATAATATTTTAATAGCATATCGTTGTTTTGTGAAATTCGGTATTGCATACTACACACGCTATCGAGGAAGCTCGCGATTGCGTGTAATGCAAGGCAAGTCAAGGATGCATGTTGAGCAAGATCCTTTTAGTGTAGCGTACAACACAAGACATTAATGAAATTAAAAAGAATATTTTTTATAAAATCTCGGGCTGTTACATTCCCCGCCCCCTGATTAGGTCAGAAATTATTTTCCATTTTTTTAGTGGTCTGTATTTTCCCCTTTTTTATGATTTCTAGTACTTCATGTCATGATATAATAGTGGGATTATATTTTTATGAACACATTATTATTATTTGTTTTACATTTCATCATTTTATGGGATTAGATGTGTTGGAATTTATATAGGTACATTATGATAATTCCCCCCATGTGTGTGATATTCCTACCCAGTGTTTGTCCCTTGCCCTTAGTATATTGAAGGTGGGATTGGTGTAGTTACTCCTCGATCCCCATTGGGTAAAGTCATTATAAAGTGGTATCAGATAGAGGTTTCAAGGTAACATTCATCTAGGAGATATCACTACATAATATCTATGATCCCTAGTGGCACTCAATCAATAGATATCACTCATCAGGTATCACCAAGTTGATGTCTCATCCCCGTTATCCTAATGATATTTTTCATCTAGGATGAACTACACCCTGAGCTATATTTCCCCTAAAAATTCTTATCCTAGAGGTCATGATCATCAAATCTAGATAAGAGGAAGCACAAGGTAAAATGATAGTGTTCATCCAAGATACAAAATCAATCATACTAATACCCCATCAGAATGATCAGATCATGATACATATCTAGAGAGTCAAAACCCCAGAATCACATGGGGGACATGACCAAACCCTATTGGATATATCCTCCTAGATAGGGGATTATTTATTATGCAAGTTTTTTTCAATTTAATTTTGAAAATCCTCACTAAGGAAACATGATGAAACAAGGATCACTTTAGGGCTATCAGAGTGATACATGCTCCATGATGTAGAGGAATCTATCAAAGAGGACTTAGACTACTTTCTCCATAATATGGGATCTCACCCACTCTGCATTGATCATAAAGATTCTATAGAGGGGTCACCCTATTTGATAGAGAGAGATATGCTACACTGAATCCTTGTAAGAATGCACAAAGGGAAAACATGCAACCAATAATGGTGCGAGGAAGCTCACACAAGATTTCAACAAATCTAAGCTAAGAAAAATAGGAATTTAATCAATCCTCAAATTATTACATGTTTTGTCCCTACGGTTGCATGGAATGTCTCAATAAACCTAGAACAACTCATTTATAATGCTCACACGACCTGAACTTTCCCAAAATACACAGTGTGTATCTTAAGATACATGCCATGTAGATGTCTCCTTAGAACATGGAATTCTATATATCTCATTCTCGTGTACATGAAGTTCTGAAATTTTAATTCACCATTTCCATGTATGTGGATATACCCATGTACTCAGGCCTTCACATGTACTTCCCGAGTACATGTTATGTGGGGTCATATGGACAGAAAGTAATCTAATCCCTAGACAAGCTGAGTCATCCACCACATGGAGTGTAATACGGAATATACACCTAGAAGTGAACTCCTTGTACACACTAAGACATCCTCCAGATGTTACATGGTGTGTGACTTGGTACACACACATCGCGTAACACTAAATGGCATCAAGGGTGTTTAATACATAGTGCACACAGATCTAGTTAGCTAAATTCTAAACTACGTGTGTCTTGTGTCACACGACATCTGATATGTAACTTTATTTATAAAACTTAGTGGAAAAAAAGGGAATAACACAACGTGTGTTAGTATGACTACAATCTATGTAGTCGTGTTTTTTCAGAGAACCCATAAATGAGTCACATGCATTCAGATTTTGATGTCACTATCACCGACTCTACCCAATAAACTTGGATCTTGTCCAATTGAGTCCTACCATCACCTTATCACTATATTCCAATAATAAAATCATCAAAATTATTCATCCCATCTCATATCCTAATCAGGATATGAACACCCATGCACAAGGAACTCAAATCTTCCCATATCCATCTCTGGAGCTATTACTATTGTCTTATACCACAAACATGACGTCAGATCTCTATACTAAATAGGTGGAAGTGATCAATTTCACCCACTTATAAATGTACAATGATCATTTAATAGAGATTCTTCTAGTTGTAGGCCAAAATAAAATTCCAATAATGGAAGCATGTAGAACAGGGAGAGACAATGAAAAAACACAAAAATTAGTAAAATAAATCACACAATGCTCATGTTTGTCTCCATTCATTTTAGTTTGGAGATATGTGAGGCGAAATAAATAAAGAAAAACATTATTAATTATAATACCACATGAAGAAAAATAAATTACATGAATTAATCAATTGATCTAAGAAATCATTTTTTAGATGATTAATTCATTTTCTTCTTGGGTAATTAAAAATGGGAATAATTCAAAAATAATACCTAATTTGATTTTCATCTCTCACTGATGATGAACAATAATTCATCATTGTTGTTAATGAGGTCCATAAGCAACATTGGTTCATGATCCTCGATCTGATCTCCATCTAATATCATCTACCTACATTCCTCCAATGGCTCATCCCAAATCTCTAGGTCTATGCGGATAACAATATAGATTTGGAATAGCCACATATTTATGGAGGTTTAATATGTTGTGGATTTTAAAGAAAGAAAAAAATAATAATAATCTATTTATTTAATTATTACTCCTATTATGGTGCTCCATCCAAACACCTAACATTGACCAAGTTTCTATTGTTCCTATGGTAAACCCATCATTCTAAACACTATGGTGGACTTAGATTCCATATCCTAAACTTATTTTGATTTATTCCACTTTTTCTAGAAAATTATAGACAAATAATATTAATATAGTTAATATTTTAAAAAATATAAATTCTAAGCTCACTAGTCCTTTAATTATCACGTTTTCTCAATGCTTTTCTTCAAAAATATTCATATAAAAACTCCAAAGTCTTAAAAAAACAGAGATAGTACATGGAAGCAATATAGAAATTCAAGGATGTGATGAGGTAGATATATCCTAATTTTTTAACTGAGTGATGGAATTTTGGGGAAAAATCATTTTAATGGAGGTAGAATATAACACCCCAATATTTTTTATGACTTCACTTTGAGATAATTATGAATCAATCTATATCTTATTATACATGCATCCCCACGTCTAAATTAACCCATGATATAGTGTACCTTTATATCCTATCAATTTGATTTTGTGGTAATGATTAAGATTAACAAAATTATAAACATTTTATTAAAAACAATTCCAGAATTATAATTTATTAGTTAATTATATTATTATAACCATGAATTTTTTTAATAAAATCATTTAATTCATAAAAACCATATTTTTTGATTAATTGTATTTTTTTAACATATTATATATTATTATCTAAAAATTTTTATATGTAATTATTAAAAAACATTTAATTGAAAATTATTTTTTGGTAAGGAATAAAAATCAATATATTAGCTATTTAAAAGATTAGAATAAAGATAATATCATTTTAAGATAAAAGAGTTATTTCTCATAAAACTTTTTCTATATGGACGAAAATTAATTTTTTATTAATATAAATCCTCTTTTAATGGGTAAGGGGAAACCCAACAGAGATCAATGACATAAATAATAAAATATCCATAGTTTAATGTCTCAAGGTCAGAGATAATTCAATTCAATTTTGAAAAGAAAATCACATCCATAACATCAAAATCAATAAGACAAGCTTCCAAAATCCCATCGCTGCTCAAATTTAAGTCTCATGTAAGGATTCACAGGCATGGAATAGATGGATAACACCGTACCCTCTCAAACAACCAAATCTGGAACCCGTGATCTGTGGAAGCTCCTACTATACACCTCTTCTAAAATTTTGCCTTATAGTGAAATTGATGAATTATTCTGAAATGCCCAAACCCTAGTTACCCAGAGTCGGTACATTATTACATAACATTGGCATGATCACATGAAAGATCAAGTCTCGAAAGACCAATTAGTTTAGTAGTCTTGGAATAACTACATACATTAATAAAGTTTACATTAGATAATAAAATGAAAACAACAACAATATAGTCTCCATAGTCCACACTCTTATCCCCTCATACTATCCCTGCAGGTCATTCATAAAGTACTTCTTCAAATCCTGGGAATGATAAAACATAGAAAAGTGGTGAGCTCAAATTCCTAGTAATGATAACAATATAGCAGAAACTTTCATAAATAAGAATAAACATTTAAGGAAATGTATAACTAAAACTAAATCCATTTAAACTTGAAGATCAACATAGTATGGAAAAAATAAAATGAAATAATACCATTTACTTATTCACATTGATATTCTACTAATCAAATATTCACATGCAATATCAATAACCACTTTCATAATGATGGAATACATAATGACAGACTATCATAACCACATAGCCAAGGGCTCGTGCCAAGACTACAAATATGATTTTGCCAAGGCCTTGTTCCAAGACGCTATTTTGTCTCATGAGACCTACGGATGCATCGAGGAGCTATATTGGGCTCCACCAGTCACATATTAAGTCCAATGCATTCCCATATGAAAAGGTTTTAACATAACATAAACATTCATATTAAAACAAGAATACTAAATGTAAATACATCATCCATAAAGCATGAATTGTATAAAAATAACACATCTAAAATCAAACATATCACAAAACCTTCATTACAATAAAAAAGTTTTGTATCATAATAAATCAACATCAAATCAGCATAAAATCCATCAAAGGATGTTGACATAGATGAAATCAAAACTCTTTTTAGAAAATTATCTCTTTCTATTTTAAAATAATTTAAGAGTCATACATTTATAAAATAAAACATTTTCTTTGAAAATATTCTTATACGATTTTAACGGAATATTTGATGATTTTATAATGGTGGAAAATAGCTTCACCCACCGTATAAGTTAAATGAACATTCTTACCATAATTCTGTCGAAAACGTTAAAAAGTACCTTGTTTGGAAAACGATGGAATGATTCCTTTAAAAACCACTTATAAAAGTAAAAAAAGGTATAAATGACTTTAACCCATATTCTAGTAAATAGTAAAAATGTTTTGAAATACATTTTTAAGAAACATGGATGTGGATTATAAAGAAATCCCAATATATTATTACATATAAACAACCTCGGATAATGAAGAGATTGTGAAATAAACCATTACCTTGTACTTTTAAATGGTTGGGAGTAGGTTAACCTATTTTATAATGGTGAAATAATTGTTATTATGTTATAAAATAATCATATACATTAATATGATATCATATATGATCTTTTAACATGGATTTGTTAATAATATCTTAGAATTATCATCGTTTCGGGTGTTAACTTACCCATTTTCTTTTATATGTTTTGTTATGTAAGCCGTTTTTTTGTCATGGATAGAATGTATCTTATTCATATCCAGAATGATATCAAGTCCTTAGATACTATTATTAATCATAAAATTAGAAATATACTTGAATGTAGATGATGGGAAATGAATCTCATAGCGTTTGTGGAGACGGTAGTCCTTACGTACGCACGAGCAACAATATCATTCTTTTGATATTAAAATAATATGTAATTGGATGGTATATCATATATGAAGAATAATTATCATGTTATATTTATTATTTACATTAATTACAAATCATTATTATACACATCTAAATAATAATATATTGAATAACAATTACACCATGGCGTGGAGACGGTAAGCCGTACGTACGCACGTATGGTGACATGTCATTCAAAGGATGGATATAATATTGAAATATGGTTGTACCATGTTTATAATAACATCAAAGTATATATAATATACTGGAGTTATTATTTTAGAATGTTAAAAACAATGATAGAAGAAGTGGAAGAAGAAAGGAACTTGAAAAGTGGTGGTGAAATCATTAACTCTTCTTCGGGTTCTTCTTTTTGATTTGATCAAAAGGGATCCTTAGGATGGATTTCTGACTAAAGGAAGACCTCTAGGATGAATTCAGGGAATTTGAGAGAGTATTGTGGTAGAGGTTGGAAGAATCAAAAGGCTTTGAAAGTGTGAATTAGTTATAAGTTGGAGTTCCCTTTTATAAGAGGGGTGAGGGGCACCTTTGGAAAAGCTAGAAATATTATTTTATAATAAATTCATATTCAGTTTATAATGGCTCCAAAGTAGATTATTTAAAGGTTAAGATGGGGATGGGTCAGAAAACAATCATCCAATAGAAGTTATATAGGTTTGGGTCATTTTTCTAACCTTATCTTTTAGTTTTAACTCTTAGTTAATTAGTTTGACACTAACCATGTAACTTTGTATTTTTATATTATATAGTTAATAAACTTATTATATACCTCCAAGATACCCCCCAAGTGGTCCATTAATGATACAAATATCATTATATAAGTCTCATGGATGAACATTATATTTTTAGTAATTTAATATCAATTAATAATATATTGATTTTTTAAAAAACTCTTTTGTGTCAATTTTGACACTATTCAATAATTGATTTTTGTGAAAATCATAACAGAAAGATTACTTCGAAAAAAGTTAATTAAGTCAATCCTAACATGTCATATTGACCTATAAAATTAGTGTAATTCATAAAAGGCTTAAATTTTATTTATTTGGGTATTTATAATATCAATTAGTTTAATGTTTTACTATTATGTAATTACTGCATCATCATTGTATCAAAAATAAATTAAATTATTTATTGTCTAAAAATTATAAATAAAATATAATTATGTAGGAAATATTTTTTTATTTCTAATTATTATTTAAAATCGAATTTTTATTATGTATAACCCTATATTAAAAATGTTTTTGTAAATAAACATTGATTTTAACTCTTTGAACTCTTCTTTGAATTAAATAATAATAAATGTCCTAATCTAATACAAGTGGAACAAAATGATAATATTTTATTCCTAAGGTTGTTTTTTGTTGAGATACACTTGTAAAATAGGATTAGGACATGTGTTAGGGTAATATTATTATCATTTTTACCCTTAATTACACTATTTACTTTTAACCGTGGTAAATAAAAGTAAAAGGTTACTGTTCACCAAAAATTACTTTCATTTCATTGAACCACATTTTACTCCTTGATATTAACCATGTCTCTCGGATTTTTGGAATTCCCCTCACAGAAGCGGTAAAATTAAGTTTTATGAAAAATTCAGTTTTTTAACTACCACTTAGTGGTTTCACTATTCATTAAAAAATGAAGTTTTTTAGAAAAATACCAAAAATTCACCCTAGGCTAATTTTGATATTCCGAATCCAAAAATGAAGTCCATTTTGAAAAATAAAATTTATAAATTTCAAAAAGTGGGTATTAGTATTCATAACGGCTAGTTTGATTGGTTGTGGTGTGTTAGAACTCGATATTGCGTACAACACATGCTATTGCATTATTCAAAGAGAAGCGTACCGTAGAATCTTGGGGTTTTATATTCTCCCCTCCTTCAAATAATTTCATCCTCGAAATTTCTAGAATACTACCTCATGAAATGAATTGGGTGGTTCTTCATAATAAGTTCCTCGGGTTCCCACATTGCTTCTTCCTTCTTATGGTTTCTCCACAAGACTTTTACCATACGAGTCGTCTGGTTTCTAGGTACTTGTTCTATCGTATCAAGAATCATGACGGGATCTTCACAATAAGACAGATCAAGTTCAAGTTCTAATTATTCATATGTGATTACATGTGTTGGGCCAGGCATGTATTTCCTCAATAGTGATACGTGGAACACATTGGGAACTTTGGAGAGACTTGGCGGTATTATGAAACTGTAAGCTACAGCCCCAATTTGTTCTAGAATTTCGAAAGGTCCGATGTACCTGGGAATCAATTTTCCTTTCTTACCAAAAAGTATAACTCCCTTCCATGGAGATACCATCAGGAAATCATGATCACCAACTTGAAATTCAAAATCCTTCCTTCGATTATCGGAAAAGATCTTCTACCTACTTTGAGTTGCTTTGATATGGTTTTGGATTACCTTCACCTTTTCCATCATTTCCTCCACCAGTTCTGGGCCTACAAGATTTCATTAATCAACATCATACCAACAGGTTGGTGTGCGACATCTCTTTCTGTATAACGCTTCATATGGTGCCATCTGAATGCTCGAATGGATGCTATTGTTATAGGAAAATTCTACCAGAGGTAAATATTGATCCCACATACCCTGAAAGTCAAGTGAGCAGGATATCAACATGTCTTCTAAGGTTTGAATAATTCGTTCTGATTGTCCATCTGTTTGTGGGTGGTAGGCAGTGCTCAAATGAAGTTCAGTATCCACGTCTTTCTGAAGTCTTTTCCAAAATCTTGAAATAAAATGGGGATCATGATCAGAAACAATCGATAGGGTTACTCCATGAAGTCTCACAACTTCATCAATATATAGTCTTTCTAGACGTTCCAGTGGTAGAACTTCTCTTATAGCAAGAAAATGTGCTGACTTGGTAAGACGATCAACAATAACCCATATTGTATCATTCCTTTTATGAGTATTTGGTATCCCCATGACAAATTCCATCGTAATATTGTCCCATTTCCACTCTAGTATGGGAAGAGGTTGCATGAATCCTCCAGGCTGTTGCCTTCCATCTTTCACTTGTTGACAAACCATACATCTTGACACAAAATCAGCAATCTCCCTCTTCATGTTGTCCCACAAAAAATGTTCCTTCATATCTCTATACATTTTGGTGATCCTAGGGTGTATAGAGAAATTGAAACTGTGAGCATTATCCATCAATTCCCTTTTTAGATCAGGTATATCGGGAACACAGAGTCTCTTCCCGAATTTCAAAATTCCTTCTTCATACACAAAGTCTCTCTGTCTCCCATCATTCACATATTTAATCTTCTTCTGTAATTCTTCTTCATCAGTCTGAGAACCCTTAATCCTTTTTAGTAAAGATGGTTTGGAAACCATTTGAAAAAGTACTGATGTTTCACCTTCCCTGGTTATTCCCATGTCCATCTTCACTAGATCCATGAAAATTGGATCCCTGTCAATTCTCATATTGTTCAAAACTCCATGATCTTTTCTTCTCAAATCATCTGCCACCTTGTTTGATTTCCCCGGGTGGTAGTGTATCGTACAATCATAATCCTTGATTAATTCAAGCCATCTACTTTGCCTCATGTTGATTTCTTTTTGTTAGAAAATATACTTCGAACTCTTGTGATCAGTATAAATATAAATTTTTTTACCATAGATGTAGTGCCTCTATATCTTCAAAGAAAAGATCACAGCTTCTAACTCGAGATCATGAGTAGGATAGTTTTGTTCATGAATTTTCAACTGTCGTGATGCATAGGCAATAACCCTATCATTCTGTATAAGGACACAACCAAGAACTTTCTTCGATGCATCACTATAAATAACGAACCCATCATTCCATGATGGTAGAGTCAATATAGGAGCATTTACTAATCTTCTCTTCAGTTCTTCGAAACATTATTTACACTCTTTTGTCCAAACAAATTTAACCCCTTTACGTGTGAGCTTCGTTAATGGGTTATCCAATCCGGAAAAATAATGAAGGAAATGTTGATAATAACCTGCCAAACCATAAAACTGCATACCTCAGTTATACGCGTAGGTGATGACCATTCTTGGATTGCCTTGGTCTTAAAAGGATCAACATAGATTCCATCTTTAGAGACAATATGGCCAAGAAAAGAAATCTCCTAAAGCCAGAATTCACAGTTGCTAAACTTCCTATATAATTCATGTCTTCTCAGATTCTTCCGGATAATGCGGAATTTATTTTCAGGATCTTAGTAGATTTTGGAGTATACCAAGATATAATCAATATATACCACCACAAATTCATCGAGATATTCCTTGAAAACTCTATTCATCAGATCCATGAATACAGAGGGTGAATTAGTCAATCCAAAAGGCATTACTGTAAACTCGTAATGCCTGTACCTGGTTCGAAATGTTGTCTTCATAATGTCTTCTTTCTTCACACACAACTGATGGTATCTAGAATGAAGGTAAATATTTGAAAATTATTGAGCTCCATGCAGTTGGTCAAATAAATCATCAATGCGAGGTAGGGGATACTTGTTATTTATTGTTATAGCAGTGATCTCCCTGTAGTCGATACATAACCTCATAGATCCATATTTCTATTTAACAAAAAGAACAGGGGCTCCCCATGGAGAAACACTAGGGCGAATAAATCCCTTTTTACTCAATTTCATTGGTTGTTTATTTAGTTCAACTAATTATACAATGACTATTCTATAAGGGGTCTTCGATATAGGCCTTGATCCAGGAATTAAATCAATCGAAAATTCAACTTCTCGATCTGAAGGATGTCAAGGTAAATCATTGGGAAACACATCTACATATTCATTCACAATAGGTATATCCTCTATTTGAACATTCCTTTCCTCACCCATAGTAATTTCATTCCCTTCATCCCCAATAATTGAATTTAGTTGAGCTACTGGGGGTGGATCTAGATAAAATTAGGTGGTGACAATTCTTCTCTAAAGATAAGGAGTTCCTTATTATCATCATAAAAAATTGTAACCTCTTTCTTCTTACAATAAAACATCGCATCATGGTCTGAAAGCCAATCTATACTGAGGATTATATCAAACTCAAGCATAGGTATGATGATGAGATCAGCAGATAAAGATCATTTATGTGCTCTAATGGGGACTGATTCACAAAACATTGTTGCAGTGATACTTACCTTAGTAGTTTTAACTGACTACCCCCTTGTTAAATAAAATTGTAAATATCTAGTTTTCATATAAAACTGGGAAGATATGAAACAATGCGATGATCCAGAATCAAATAATGCATTTGCTAAACTTGAGAAAACCATTAAATTACCTACCACCAGGTCTTTTGGAGCTTCTACCTCAGCAGTAGTGATATCATAAGCTTGGCCTTGATCCCTTTTCCTTTTCTGAGGTAAGTTCCCATGACTCTTAGGAAATTAATTTGCATAATGTCCCATATCCCTGAAATTATAGCATTGGACATCAGTAGCTTCATTCTTCCCCTTGCAATCACGAGCTTGGTGGCCTTTTTCACCACACTTGTAACAGACTCCCGTTCCTTTTAAGCATGTACCAGGGTGTTTCTTCCCACATTTACTACAGGATGGATATTCAACTTTTACCTTATTCCCTTCATTTCTATTCCCATATTGATCAGAAGATCTCTTCTTCTCTTTCTTTACTTTAAATTCATATGACTTAGAGAATTCTTTCTCTGTCTTGATATCACATGAAACAATGTCTTCGTATGACGAGAAGGATTGTGAGACTAATGCTCGATGAAGAAATGGTTTTAAACCATCAAAGAAATGATCAATCTTACTTCTTGGGTTACTTATATAATCTCCATCATACCTTGCTAACCTTGTAAAGTTAGCCTCACACTTTGTCGCATTCTTATCCTCCTTTTGTCTCAGACTCAGAAATTACCTTTCTATATCTCCTCGATGGTCACGAGGAAAGTATTTTTCTAAAAAAAGATCTTTGAACTCCCTCCATTCCATATTTGATACTTCATCATCTTCCTTCGGGTTTTGAATCAATGACCACCATTGATCATCATCTCTAGTGAGGCAGTAAACTGCCATGATAACTTTTTCCCTTTCACTACTTCCCCAAGCCTAAAATATTTTCTCTAGGGAATATATCCTTTTCTCATCTACTAAGGGATTTTTACTCACATTGAATTTTGGTGGTTGCTACCTCATGAAGCGATCTAAAATTGATCCCCCGCACTGTGGATCAGGGTGCTCCATACGGGTAAGGTTATCATTCATAACCTGAGTGAGTTGTCCCAGTATGGTGATTAGTTGATCAGCACTAGTTGCATCACCAGCTCCACTATAATTATCTTGAGCAGGAGGGAAATCCCTAGCTGGAGTGCGTGCATTGATACGGTTTCCATTTCTTCCACTAGGATCCATTTCTCAACAATGGTGTAAACTAGATCTCTTTATGAATCAAAATACATAATTCCATAATTATAAAACACTTAACATAAATTGAACTATTTATGGATATAATCTATAAGCATAAAAATGTTTTCTTTGAGGAAGTATATACTCATAATCCCTTCATAATTATTTTTACAGAAAATGAGAGTTATCCTAAGCATATCCCACGAGAGTGTCATAACCAAGAGTGCAACAAGGACCGTTGTCGTGCACCAGTTCCCGTTTGAGTCTAGCTCAAAGTGGTGTTTTTGGGTTTTACCCCTAGGTACATCTATGCGAGAGCCTCCTCTACCTGCTCGTATCTAGATAGGGATGTGTTTCTTGGAAAACTCACAAAATCTCTTCAATACCAAAATTCTAGGAAATTCTTTTATACTAATCATCAATATCTATCTTTGGTCTATGTGCTCTAATCAGAGATTATCTAAATCTAGCATCCAAGGGTTGTACTAAACTTCTTCTGATACCAAATGTAACACCCTGACCATAGTTACCCAGAGTCGGTTCATTATTACATAACATTGGCATGATCCCAAGAAGATCAAGTCTCAAAAGACCGATTAGTTTAGTAGCCTTGCAATTACTAGATACATTAATAATGTTTACATTACATCATAAAATGAAAACTACAACAATAAGGTCTCCATATTCCACACTCTTATCCCCTCATACTATCCCATCTGGTCATTCATAAATTATTTCTTCACATCCTAGTAAAGATAAAACATAGAAAAGGGGTGAGCTCAAATTCCCAGTAAGGATAACAATATAAAGAAAACTTTCATAAATAAGAATAAACATTTAAGGCAATGTATAACTAAAACAAAAGCCTTTTAAACATGAACTTAAAAATAATATGGAAAAAATAGAATGAAATAATTCCATTTACTTATTCATATGGATATTCTACAAATCGAATATTCAAATGCAATATCAATAACCACTTTCATAATGATAGAATGCATAATTCCAGACAATTATAACCACATAGCCAATTCCTCGTGCCAAGACTACAAATAAGATTTTTCCAAGGCCTTGTGTCAAGACAGTAGTTTGTCTTATGTGACCTACCAATGCATCTAGGAGCTATAGAGGGCTCCACCCATCACATATTAAGTCCAATGCATTCCCATATGAAAAGGTTTAAACATAACATAAACATTCGTATTAAAACTAGCATACGAAATGTAAATACTTCATCCATAAACCATGAATGGTATAAAATTAACACATCCATAGTCAGACATATCACAAAAATTTCAATATAATATAGAAGTTTTGTATCATAATAAATCAACTTCAAATAAACATAAAATCCATCAAAGGATGTTGACATAGATGAAATCAAAACTATTTTTAGAGAAATATCTTAGTATTTTTTGAAATCATTTAAGAGTAATATATTTATAAAATAAAACATTTTCTTTGAAAATATTAATATATGCATGAAAGGGAAGCTTCAACGATTTTATAACGATAGAAAATAGCCACACCCACCATATAAGTTAAAAAAACATTCTAACCTTAATACTGTCGAAAGGGTTAAAAAGGACCTTGTTTGGAAAACGACGAAAAGATTCTTTTATAAGCCACTTATAAAAGTAAACAAGGGTATAAACAACTTTAACCCATAGTCTTGTAAATAGTAAAAATGTTTTGAAATACATTTTTAAGAAACATGGATGTGGATGATAAAGAAATCCCAGTAGATTATTACGTATAAACAACCTCGAACAATGAAGAGATTGGAAAATAAACCCTTACCTTGTACTTTTCATTAGATGATGCTAGTTTAACCTCCTTTATAATGATGAAATAATTGTTATTAAATTATAAAATAATCATATACATTAATATGATATCATATATGATCTTTTAACATTGATTTGTTAATAATATATTAGAATTATCATCATTTCGGGTGTTAACTTACTCATTTTCTTTTATATGTTTTGTCACGTAAGTCGTGTTTGTCATGGATAGGTTGTATCTTATTCATATACAGAATGATATCATGTCCTTAGATACTCTTATTAATCGTCAAATGAGAATTATACTTGAATGGATATGATGGGGAATGAATCTCATCGCGTTCGTGGAGACGGTAGTCTGTACGTACGCACGAGCGACAACATCATTCTTTTGATATTAAAATAATATATAATTGGACGGTAAATAATATATTCAGAATCATTATCATGTTATATTTATTATTTACATGAATTAAAAATCATTATTATACCCATCCAAATAATAATATATTGAATAATAATTACACCACGACGTGGAGATGGTAAGCCGTACGTACGCACGTATACTGACATGTCATTCAAAGGTTGGATAGAATAGTAAAATATGGTTGTACCATGTTTATAATAACATCAATGTATATATAATATACTGGATTTATTATTTTACAATTTTAATAACAAAGATATAAGAAGTGGAAGAAGAAAGGAACTTTAAAAGGGGTGGTGAAATCATTACCTCTTCTTCGGGTTCTTCCTTTTGATTTGATCAAAAGGGATCATTAGGTTAGCTTTCTAACTAAAGTAAGGCCTCTAGGATTATGTGATGGAAGTTTATAGAGTGTTTGGGAAGAAATTTTCCAAACCAAAAGGCTTTGATGTTGTGAATTAATGAGAAGGGGGAGTTCCCTTTTATAAGAGGGGTGAGTGGCACCTTTGGAAAAGGTCGAAATATTATTTTATAATAAATTTATAATCGGTTTCTAATGGATCCAAAGTGTATTATTTAAATTT
Source organism: Viscum album (assembly GCA_963277665.1). NCBI lineage: Eukaryota > Viridiplantae > Streptophyta > Magnoliopsida > Santalales > Viscaceae > Viscum > Viscum album. Next base: position 1,410,195,686 of record OY728133.1, on the reverse strand, counting down.
TAAGGTGGGTATGGGTATAAAACCACTCAAACAATATAATTTAGACAGGCTTGGGTCATTATTTTAACCTTACCTTTTAGTTTTAACTCTTAGTTAATTAGTTTCACAATTACCATGTCACTTTGTATTTTTATATTATATAGTTAATAAACATACTATATACCTATAAGAAACCCCCAAGTAGTCCATTAATGATACACCTATCATGATATAAGTCTCTTGGCCGAACCTTAAATTTTTACGAATTTATTATCAGTTAAGAATATAATATTTGTTTTAAATACTCTTTTATGTCAATTTTGACACTATTCAATAACTGATTTTTATAAAACAAATAACAGAATTATTACTTAGAAAAACGTTAATTAAGTAAATCCTAACATGTCATATTATCCTATAAAATTAGTTTAATTCATAAAAACTCTCATATTATATTTATTGGGGTATTTATAATATCAAATATTTTAATTTTTCACTATTATGGTAATTATTGTATCATCATTCTGTCATAAATAAATTAAATTATTTATTGTCTAAAAATAATAAATAAAATATTATTATGTAGGAAATATTTTTATCTTTCTATTGTATATTTACAATCGAATTTATCTTATGTATAACCCTATATTAAAATTTTTTTAGTAAATAAACATTGATTTTAACTCTTTTAACTCTTCCTTGAATTAAATAATAATAAATGTTCTCATCTAATCCAAGTGGACATAAATGATAATAATTTATTATTAAGGTTGTTTTTGGTCTAGATACACTTGTCCAATAGAATTAGGACTTGTGTTAGGGTAATATTAATATCATTTTTACCCTTAATTACACTATTTACTTTTAACCGTGGTAAATAAAAGTAAAAAGATATTATTCACCAAAAATTATTTTCATCTAATTGAACCACATTTTACTCCTTGAAATTAACTGTGTCTCTTGAATTTTCGAAATTCCACTCACAGAAGCGGTAAAATTAAGTTTTATGAAAAATTCAGTTTTTAAACTACCACTTAGTGGTTTTACTATTCATCAAAAAATAAAGTTTTCAAAAAAATACAAAAAATTCACCCTAGGATAATTTCGATATTCCAAATCCAAAAATGAAGTCCATTTTGAAAAATAAAATTAATAAATTTCAAATAGTGGGTATTACAATTCATAACGGCTAGTTTGATTGGTTGTGGTGTGTTAGAACTCGATGTTGCGTACAACACACGCTGTAGCATTATTCAAAGAGAAGTGTACCATAGAAGTATGGGGTGTTACATGTTCCCTAGACTGAAAAAATTTGGGCTAAAAAACATAAAAATGATTTGCACATTCAACCAAAACATACTCAATCCAAAAAATCCCAAAAGCACCATTATAAAATCATCAAAATGAGAACCACCATACTAAAGCCATGAAGATTTCCCCAAAACAGAAGCATACATGCTCCTCCCAAAACATCACATTACTATAACCATAAAAAAATAAAATCTAAATAGATAAACCCAGCCAGAAAGGGGTCCTCCCGAACAGATGATTCGTCGGAAAAAGCACCCCTTCCCAAGTCATGAAAGAATATCCTGTCACCGCCATCATCCTCACACCCCTGTACCAGATAAACCCAAACACCTATAGATTTCATGGAATGTAACGCCATCCCTAGTTCGTAGCATCTAAAACCTATACCAAGAATGACACCACTCTACCGATATAAACCCTAACCAGTTCGAAGGTTAGGGTGAGAAGATAGCATGGATGCGAAGTAGTTCTATGAAGATGAGCTTGTCAATTCCGCCACAAGAAGAAATCATTCCACGAAACAGTTGAGTGAAGTATCGAGGAGAGATCCAGTCAACCCATAAAAGTGGGGAAGAAGGCTGTGGTGGGGGAAGACCTAGCGATGCAGATACCTTTAAGGGCCCATCCAACACTTTTGGATTTTCCTCTTTCTATATTTGAAATGTATTTTTATCATAAAAAATATATAAATAATTATTTAATAATTTTTCATGAAATTTATAGATATTTTATTCAATATAATATTCTCACATTTATTTGATAAATTTTATTAGCAAATTAATTAATGTGAATTTATTTTTTTAGTTAAAAAAACATTTTCTATGAATGGGGTTTTGTTGTGTTCTTCATGCTTATTTTAAAATTAATTTCTTCCAATTATAGAAAGTGAATATACTGTAAAATGAATTCAATATTTTTAATTACCATAATTATTATAATTCAATGGTTTGAACATAATATTTGTTTACCATTAATAGTAAAAACGATAAAAAATCCTTGGTCAAGGTTAATATGTGTTTATTAAGGGTTAAACTAATCGATAAGGCTATAAATGCCTCATAAAATGGAATAATTGTTATTTGTTGAAGATGTTTAGAACTTATGTTTTCCTAGATATTATTTATTTACAATTTGTATCCACTTATATAAAATTGTGACCTTATGATATTGAACATTTTATGTAATTCAATGTATGTCCCCCCTCCCCCGACAATAATAAAAGGCTACATGTTATCCTCTATTATTCATATAATTTTTGCATTAAATCATGTAGAATATCATCCCTATAACATTCCTATATTCGTTAAATTCATTTTATAACACTTTTTCTTCACCTATTCCCATTATTTCAAGTCTTTTCGTATAAGCTAAAGTTGGTCTCCCAACAAAGACATTTAAATCTTAACCAATATCATTCAATTTTGTTTCTTGTTCTATATCCTATAAAACTATTTTACTCATAATAAAATGATAAATAAAGTATAAAAAATATATTGAGATGTTATTTTTATTAGGGAACAACTAATTTAATCCAATTTTCCATCAAATAATAATTGATAGTATTAATCATGTGTACATGTGGACTATCACCTCAACATAGCAAAGCATTTAATTTTCCATAATTTCTTCACATTGATGGAAATAATAATGGATTTAATAAATTTATATGATATTTATAATATAATAATTATTGTTTAATGATAATATATTTTTTATCTTTCTTTCCTTTTTTTTAATAAAAAGTTGAAAACATCATCCATGCGTATGTACGGACTACCATATACAAGAACGGTATAATTTATTTTTATATCTATTGATTTTTTGAATGGTTATTAATATGTAAAAAGTTAATATATATTATATTTATATAAAAATTAAAATTATATATATTATGGAACCATGATCAGTGTAAAAGTATCGTAATAGTTGAATTGAAATTTCAAGAAAAATGAAACACGTAACAACCAAAAACGTCAATTTATTAAAGAATTATTAAACATTGGATGTTGAAATGCTATAAGTGGAACATATATGGTAATATATGTTCTAATATGTACAAAATATATAATTATATTATGTTTTAAGTTATTTGATTGGATTTTATATCATGTATGCATTAATTTTGACTTATGGTACGGGTTTTATGTTACAATCTTTTTTTACTGAGATTATTTATTCTTAAATTACTAGTAATGAAAGTATATGATATATCTATCAAAAATAATTTTCTTTCTTATACTTAGTTATTTTAATAAATTAAAATTTTTCCATTCATTTTCCCCTCTCTATGTAGTAAAAATGAATAAATAATTTATTTAAGGGAAACCAACATTGTATTTCAATTACATTGAGAATAATTTTCTTCCATGTATATATTTTTATTAAAATGTATTCATTAATGTCTGTAATATTCTAAAAATATTATATAAATAAAAATTTAACCATCCTTTACTTTTTTTCCATGGTTTAAGATGATTATTTTTATATTTTTTTAAAAAAGTTACTTTAGACTTTTTATTGAAAATTTTAAAGGAATCATTGTTTAAATATATACTGTAAAAAAACTTTTCCCACCATCATGAATAATGTTTTATTTTAAAATAGAATTATAATTTTCTATTTTTAATTTCAAATAAAATATTTTTCTATATATTTTTTAAAATTCTATATTTTAAATAAGGTATTTCAAAATAAAGAGGTTGTTTTCTTCATTAAATATTAAAATGATATTTTAAAAATATTTTTTTATATATGATAATATCCTTTTATTTTATTTATTCTTCAATGGGGATGAGATCTTATGATACCTCCATTTTTCTATCTATGTAATTTTTATGATTATGGTGATTAAATATTGATGAAACCTATTCTCGTTACGATTTTTAAGCTTTGATGAAATTATAAATGTTTTCATGAACTTTTATCATATATATGAATGATTTAGATTTTGTGATGGGTGGGTCTGTTGTATCCCTAAAATTAATTGGGTAACTCTTATTATTTTATGATCTAAAATGGTGAATGATATGTCATCCCAAGATAAAAAATTGTACATGAGAGATAATCCCAAGGAAACAATAGGTACTTGGGGGGTTAGCCTAATCCTACACATGATGAATGACTTTATAGGTAACATTGACATATAATTTATATGATTATGAATATCCCACACTTTATGAGACTCTTTAATGGAACTTTCTTATGCATATTTTATTATATCATAGATTATGTTCCATGATTCCACTATTATTAATTTATTATGAACTACCAGTATTTATGCCATGTCTCATGATTATGATCTATGAATTATTGTGTATGATTTTAAAATAATAATATCATTTATTATACACTTATTCTCATGATATCCATAAAATTAGTTATTGATTAATATCTCCTTTATTACCTATATTGATCATTTGATCTTACCCATTATTATGTTTAGATTTCCATATGATATTAAGGAATGTTTTATGTGTGATATGGATACGAATAGTGATAGTTGTGAAAAATATAGTGGGATATGATGTTGATATTTTATGTACCATTTGTTTATATATCCAAATTTCAAGAGACAATAAACCTTATTTGTCTAGAATGGATCAAAATTATATATAATGAATATTTATATAATATGAGGTACTATTCATATTGTAAATCCATGGGTCTTCTAAATTGCACAATATTCTAAATTATTACGATATGATAATGAATCCAACATTCACGTAGAATTTCAAATAATAGATAGAAATTGAATACATGATAAATCTCAAAATAAAATATTAAGAAGATAAATATTCAAGAAATTTTAATGATTAATAAGTAAATTATGAGGAATATAATATAACTACATATATTATCTCAATGAATTTTAGAAAATTCGAGGGAAAATACAAATAAAAACTCCAACCTAATTGTTTAAAGTGTGGTGAAATTAAACACTTTTTATATAAATTTTGTAAATAAGAAATGTGGTGAGTTTGAAATTATTATCATAATGTGAATAATCAAAATAAAAATAAGATAAAATAAAAATATATATGAAAATATTTTGAGAAAAATAGTTGTTTCAAAGAATAAAAATTAAATCCTAATGATAAATGATAAAGATTATATCATCTATTAATGTATACAATCATAAGAAGAAGATATTGATAAATTAAAATGCTTCATGGAACATGTGGAGAAACATAAATTGTCTTCATGTAATGTAGAAGAATGTGGTGGGATAGCATATATGGAACACATACTGAAAACTAATCTATCATCATATCTTGATTGGAATGAAAAAATAATAAAGAAAATAAGGATAATTTATAATAAAGATTTAAATAAGAATGAAATATAGAAAAATATTATAAAAATAGGAGTATACTATACTTATGAAATCGAAAACATCAAACTGAATGATCTTTAGCTATGTAAGATGGTAAAATATACAGAAAACAAATAAATTTCAATGAAGAAGAGCTAATAAAAAAATTAAGTATATTTAAGATAATATTTTATTAAATAATATGATATAATACTTTTATAATGATATTTATGGAAATCATTGATCATCTCTAGTTTTTATGAAACACTTCCAAAAAATGATATGTAAAATTTGATACTATTTAAAATAGAATAAAATATATTTTTAGTAAGAGTTTAGTTAAAAATTATAAAGATAGAAATTATTGGGATAACAAAAATGATGAAAAAATTATTTATCAAGTGAGGATATTAATATATCAAGAAGAATCACCTATAAATAAAAAAACAAAGTCAAATAATGGTAGGTATGCAACTTCAGTTTTATAAATAGAATTATTATTATTATTATATTAAATCAAACTTCATGGATTATTTTTAGTGTTATGGTATTTATTGGAAAAAATACTAATTAAGTTACCACAACATATAATTAACATATAGATGGAATTAATCAATGGGGATCATTAGTAAAAAGAAAATAACTAACCATGAGAAGATGAAAGTAATTAAAATTGTGAATAGAAATTCACAAGTATGAAAGATTCAAACTAATTTATTTGTCTAAAAGAAATGTGTTGGATGTGAAACCAATAGTTTTAAATTCCTAAAAAGGGTTATAAACACTCTCTTTAGTCATTATATATATAATAAATATATAAATAAAATATATAAGGTTATGAAGAGATAAACTCTACTAATTATAGAAGTTACTCAGAAATATTTCAATAAAGGTAAACCTTGTTTTCTAGATAGTTTTTGTTCCTAACACATATCAAGATGCACAAAAACTTTGAAGAATATTTAAAACCCTAATATAAGAGTAGTGACATTTGGAAATGATATCCCTCTAAAAATCGTGGTATTTGGAATTCATGAGTTAAAATCATAAAAGTTAAATTGCAATAATGTACTCTATGTTGAAGAGCTCGAACACAATATTTTTAGTGTAAGTCAATTTTTTTATTAAAATAATGTTATATTCAAGAAAAATCCACATATTTTCTTAAATATAAATGATGTAAGATTCCTAACCAAATATGAGATGAACATTTGAATCTTATTCTATGTTGTTGATCCAAAATAAATTTCCACTTGACTTTCAATTATGAGACTATATTAGGGATTAAATATCTTTGTTTCCTATTTAAAAGAAACATGGGTAAAATCTCAATGAGTAATGTTATTAGACATCTACCCCCAACACAAAATATAAATATATTTTAATTGAGAAACAATTTCGTAGGGAAATATGGTTCAAATAATTCATTAAAGGGTTGAGATTTGTTAAATTGGGAAATTAAAAATTAATTCATAAATATATGGTCCTATGAGAAAACATTGTTTAAAATGTTATTTTTATATCATTATTTTCATTTAATATTTCTCTATAATGACTAATATCTTGTTTATAAATCATAAGAAGAATAATTTTTATAATTATAAATTACATAGAAGAAAAGTGGAAAAAGAACATATAGTTTCCATCAATAATTTAAGACTCAGTAATAAAAAGGAGTACACCTATAATTATTTTGAGATATTTCTTCTAAATCATGGAATCATGAATCAACAATGTTCACCATACACTCCGTATAAAAATAACATAGTTCCAGTAAAAAATAATATCATGATTGAGATATGTATTAAAATTCTTGCCAGACACAGGCTCACTAAATGTTTATGGATGTAAGATTTATATAATTCCATACTCATATAAATCATGTGCTTATTAAGACCTGATACACACATAAAAATACAATACAATTTTTATAATATGAATCATGTAGTGAAATACATTAATATATCTATAACCCTTATTTCATGAAAAATATCTATAAAAGTAAGAAGATAAAGTATGAGAAGAGATATTTATACAGTATTTATCTAACAGAAGGGGATATAAATTCAGTAAGAAAAGTATTCAAGAGCCTATAAAATTATTTTATTTAAATATTGTTGAAAATTTTCTAAAAAAAATATATAGTTAAAAAATATTAACTAAATTATGGAGTAGGCAAGATGTAGATTACAGTGAAATGGAATAAAAATGAATTTGAGAAAGAGGCAATTTTTATGGATATGGTTTCTAAAAAACCAACGATGAATATGAGGTTGGTGTAAAATATAAATTGATATATCATATATTAAATGAGAATGTTGATATGAAAAAAATAATTTCAAACAAGTAATCTATCATGCGATCAATAAAAAGATAAATTTTTATGAAACAAAATGCTCTCATTTCATTGGTCAAGAAAATAATATAGTAGAATTAGTTGATAAAGTGTAATGTAATAAAAAATAAATGGATAAGTGGACCATATTGAGAAAAGTTGTACATGGGAATTTCTACAAAGTCTAAAAATAAAAATGTCATTGGTACTAAGTGGGTTTTTATAAAAAAATTAATGTACTAAAAAAGACCAAACTTTTTTGTAATGTCTATTAATTTGTGGGGTGAATTTAATTTTGGGATACTTTTACACTAGTCTAAATACAAATTTCAATAAAAAAGTTTCATGAATTAAAATATCATAGACACAAAAAAATATATAAAATAATTGTGAAGAATTTATTTTTAAATGGTTAGAAATAAGAATAGTTATTCAATGAGAAACCTAATGGTTTCATTATATAAAAATATCTCAACATGGTTTCAAAGATGAAGGAATTATATGGGATGAAATAGGCCCCTATAATGTGGTTCTCAATGTTTTATAGCTACCTAAGAGAAATAAAATTCACAAAAAGGATGGTTAATAAAAACTATTATTTGAAATTTATGTCCATAGGTAATTAAATTATGATTTTATGTTTTTATGATGTTATATTTTCAAGTTACAAGGATTATATTTGTGAATATTTTTCCGAGAAAAATAATGAATCATATTGAGATGTACATGTTTGAAAAAATGAATATTTTTTGGGATTATAAAATATATTAAGGGATTCTTACATATTCCTATCTAAATATAAATATTCTAAATAATTTTTTACTAAATTTTTCTATGATTATTCTAAATAAGTTTCAACAATTACAGTTATTATAACTAAAGAAATAAAATATTTGGTTATAAGTAGTGTAAATAAAAATGATTTTATAAGAATCATTGGAAAGAAACATTATCTCATATCCTCTAGGATTTACATTGTTTATATACGGAATTTTTGTACCATATATCAGATGATCTTATGGATTATCACAAACTGGTAGTGAAAATATGAAAGACCACTGTCGTGGGTGCCCTCAAATGATTAGTGTGATCTTGGGGTACTTAGGTGGAGTAGAGTGGCTGACCATGGTCGTCTCTCAAAAGAGGAAGTGAATTAAAACAACTTTTTAGAGGTATTATAGAAATAAAATAAAAGAGAATAAAAATACTATTGAAAGGATGGGAGTTGTTTTTTATAGTTTATAAAACATGAATAAGTTTTCTGGAAGAAGATTGCATTTTTTTGTTTTTAATTTTGAAATAAAGTTTGAATAAAAGACACAACAAGAAGATGTTTTTTAGAAATCTATTTTAAAAGGCGTAATCGATCTAACTCTACCTCTTAATTTACTTATTAATAATTATCATTTAAATAAATATCCACTTAATTATGATCCCCTAATTTGTTAACCCTCTAACACTACATGATTTAACTTAACCCCAAAGATGAAATTACTTAAACCCTAGGCTAGCTTCGGAACATGCAATCGCAGCACCCAGCTTTGATTGTTATTCTAATGTTAGCATATGTTCAGTGGCTAATTAGAGCACATATCCATTCTTTAAATGAGGATGAATTGTTTTTAGGGATAATATATGAACTCTACAAATTTAACTCGTGTGGTCTTTCATTACCGATTAAGATCGCGCTCTCACAATTTACCCAAAATCTCGACCTCGCGTGTTTTTGTGTTAATTATTCAATTGATTTCTTTGTTTCATACAATTTAAAAAAAAATCATGGATCATATTAATTTAATTTCAGTATCTCAATTATTCAAAATAATTAAATGAAGATGGTAGAAGATAGATCGATTACTAAAATACTACTCTTCAATGGGTGGCGTTATAATCGTAGAAGCGTTTTGCATGTGCAAAGGTTTATAATGGGTATAACCCAATAACACTTCTACTCAAGAATTCCAGACCAAATAGGAAGATTAAGATAAGAATAAATTTAAACAAAATAGAAGAAATGATAAGAAATAAAAGAAAAACAAAATGTTTGTTACACAAAAAAAAATCATTACAACACGAAGGAGAAGAAGAAGGCTTAGTCAAAGGGATCCTTGCTTCAAGAGCTACCCTTATTGAAATGGTCTGATAATTAGAGTGGATCCACTTATCCTCTTCCCTCAACATCCCAATGCATGTACCAACCCCACAAAATTAGAAAAACACAAATTTATATAGTGGTGTGGAGGCTTGGTTCAAAGTGTTTTCATGTGTGAATGGGGAATCTCGGTAAAATATTTTACGCCAAATTGAACTGCACATTTGACCACAAAACTGGTAAATTGTCCAGCCTTCTAGAAAGTTCATATGTTCGTATATGGTTCCTATATCTCCTCTAAAAATTTGGTCACAATCCAAGCCTATATGTAGGAGTTATGGCCGAAATACAGAAGCTTCTCCATTCTGGAGTGTCCAGCCCACCTTTGACTTAATGGCCCAATTACTCCATCCAAATGCATTCTTTTTATCAAGTTTCCGAAATAAAAGTTGTATCCCATGAAGTAAGGAACGTAGTTAAAAAATATTTAGTTTATATAATTCAAATATATATATTTATAATTGAAATACTACAGTGATTTTAAAGGGTAAAACATGAATTTTCATAAAATATTCAAATGAATGATCTAATCCCAAATAATTTCTAATTAAACATATTTTACACATTGTGAGGAAATTATATCATTTATTATCAATAAAATATTCAATAAAATATTGTTTTATCAACTCCCCCACACTTACCCTTTTGCACTACTGAGCAAAACATCAATATCAAATCAAAAACAATTTTAAAACACATATCTTTGATATCAAACAATTACACACCAAGAAAAAAAAGATATCATGCCTCATAAAAAATAATTATTTCAAGTTTTCCATTTATATCATTTAATATATTTCCACTTCATTTATCATCCCATGCACAAAACACTTACCTCTCATGAATTTTCTCTTATCACACAAATGCCATTTTTTTCAATGTCTTTCTTATCCAAACTCATACAATGGTCACCATAGGCTTGATAAAATCCTACATCGCCACCCGATGTGAGTCAAAGACATATTTTTATCATGAGGACTTTTCAGGGTTTTCTTGTGGCTTTTGGTTGGTTGGATTTAGATGTGAAAAATTCTTAGGTTGAATGAGGAGGGCTTGACTCTTTTTGAAGCAAAATTGCATTAATATAATTTTCACTTAAATATGGTCTTCTCCTCAATCACCATAGTATCAATTCATCTCAATCATCATGAAAAGTCATGAAAATTTTACACCATTCATCATTTCAGAATCAAAAATTTCAATCTTCTCAAACATGATTGTCTTGAAATCTCTAGATAGGCACAACTTTCAACCTCAATAAGAAGCTCCAGAAAAGGCATAACTTCACTTGTTATGAAAGCTTTAGAAAAGGCACAACTTTCAATATAATGAATTTCTTCAGCAGAAAACACATCTCTTCAGAATTTAATTTTCCACCCATAGTATCAAATAATGTGTTAGCACAAAACAAGATAGATTCCCCCACACTTAAGCTCAACTAGATTATGAAATTTCACTTCAAGAGTTGGTTGGATAGGGAAAATTGGATTGTAATGTGGCTATCCTAAAAGGTTGTGCATGGATTCTAAGGACTACAAGGATTAAATGTTCAAGGTAGGCCATTATAAAAAAGTATTATTTGAAATAGGGTCTTTAATACAAATAAATGCCTCAATCATTTAAACATAAGTACCTCAAACCATCATGTTTTGATAGGAATAGTTCAAATTCTAGTTAAATCAAGAATGTTTTGGTTCTCTCAAGAAGTGAGGTGAATATAATGAATATGAAAATAATGGTTCAGAAGCCTCACAAGAATGTGGCTTCAAATATAAAGATAGTGATATGTGGCATGGGATTCAAAATTCAGTATTCATTTAATAAAATTACTAAATATTTGAACTTGAAACAAATTTATTTCAGCATTCATTTAAGGATAGTTTTAAGGGATAAATTGTTTCACTAATTGATATGCATTTCAAAATTGTGATGAGAATCATTTCATCTCAAAATTTTAAAAAACAGAAACAAAATTGAAAAATAAACACACAAAATTTTAAAAAAACAATAATTTTTTTTAAAGAGGAAAACAATTGAAATTACTACATTAAATGGTTCCCTCCCCACACATAAAATATTGCATTGTCATCAATGTGATCCCATGATATGACATATGCACATGAAATCCAGAATTTTTAAATATGACAAATAATATAAATGTGAAAGGGTTTAAGACATCCTCATGTGCTCAAGTGATTATGGGGTCATGGAGTGTGATAAAATCCACTGCATTAGTAGGAAGTACCTCAATGTATCTCTTCAAACGCTGCCCATTGACTATAAAGATACCTCCAGTGTCCTATTTTGTGATCTCCACTGCACCATAAGGAAAAACATTAGATACAATATAAGGACCTAACCATTTGGAACGCAACTTACCAGGCATCAGCTTCAATCATGAACTGTAGAGAAGGACTTTATCTACAAAATGAAACTCCTTTTGTTGTATCATTATATCCTGATATACTTTTAATTTTCCCTTATAGAGCCTTGAGTTCTCATATGAAGACAATAAAATCTCCTCAAGCTCTTTAATTTGCAGCTTCCTTTGGATTCCAGTTTGGACCAAATCCATGTTGCATTTATTTGTAGCCCAATAAGCCTGATACTCAACCTCCACAGGGAGATGACACGCTCTACAAAAAAATCTGAAATGGGGACATAGAAATGGGTGTCTTGTATGCTGTCATATAAGCCTACAATGAATTATCCAAGCACTTGCTCTAATCCTTCCTATTTGGATGCACAGTTTTCTCTAAAATATGTTTCAACTCATGATTTGAAACCTCCGCATGGCCATTTTTTTGGGGGTGGTATGGTGTTGATGTTTTATGTGTCACCCCATAATTTATAAGGAGGGAAACAAAATTCCTTTTTCAAAAGTGTGTCCCTTGGTCACTGATGATGGCATTTGGTACTCCAAACCAGCAAAAAATATGTGCTTTGACAAAGTCCACAACAACATGAGAATCATCAGTCCTGGTGGCCTTAGCCTCCACCCATTTAATCAAATAATCAACAGCAACCAAAATATATAAAAATCCATATGAAATAAGAAAAGGACCCATAAAACGATTCCCCATACATCAAAAATCTCATAGAATAGTATGGGTTGTTGGGGCATCTCGTGTCTCCAAGAAATGTTCCCAGTGTGTTGGAAACAAGAGCATGACTTACAAGACACATGGGCATCAAGGAATAATCTAGGCCAATATAATCCATAGTAAAAAACTTTCCTAACTGTACGTTGGGGTCCAAAGTGTCAACCATAAGCGAGTGTATTACAGAAATGAAAAACAGACTCAAACTCATGATATGGAACACACCTCCTAATGACTTGGTTACTACACATGCACCAGAGGTAAGGATCATCCCACACATAAATCCTAGACTCACTTTTTAATTTTTGTACATGATGCTTATTCAAATTTTCTGAGATTTCAGAGGAAACAATGTAATTAACTGAATCAGCATACCAAGGATGTGTACCTGAGATGGTATAGAGATGCTCATCAGGGAATGTGTCCCGAACTGGTATCTGGTCCAAGGTGTCACCCTCTGGTGTGTGAGTAAGACTACTCATGTGGTCTGCCACTAAATTCTCTGACCCCTTCTTGCCCTCTATCTCGATGTCAAACTCATGAAGAAAAAGCATCCAATGGATAAGTCGTGGCTTTTCATCTGGCTTCTTTAGGAGGTACCTCAAAGCTGCATAGTCAGAAAAAACAACTACTTTAGATCCCAATAAATATTAACGAAATTTATCTAAAGCAAATATAACAGCAAGAAACTCCTTTTATGTTGTTGTGTAGTTTTATTGGGTAGAATCTAACGACCTCAATGCATACGAAATCAAATGTGAAAGTACCTTTGCCCTCTGAGATAAGACAGCTCCAACCACGAAGTTGGACGCATCACACAGAAGCTCGAATTGAAGGTCCCACCGTGGGGGCTTTATGATCGTTGGATTGGTCAGAAACAGCTTTATCTCATCAAATGATACCCTGTGTAAAGAACTGTAAAATTCAAGGGAAATTTTTTCTTAATTTTCTTTAGGATTTTACATGAATGCAGTTTCTGATGGCACCTGATTCTGAGGCCCGGTGTTCCCGAAATCATTTTCCGAAGATTGTCATGGGTACATTCAGTGAACGAACGAGCGAGTTTTCCAAACTTTTGAACCGGTTCTCAGAATCGAATTCTGAGGGCACTGATAAATTCGCATAACCAGTAATTGCTTTGGAACACCTTTTTTGGAGTTCCATTTAGCGGGAGGAATTGTTAAAAATTGTGGAAGGTAAAATAAAATTGAGCTTCAATTTTATTTTATTTTCACTAAGTGGTTATCCGTTATGTGGAAGTTGGGAAACTATCCTAGATAGGTTATGAGGGCAGTGGGGCCCACACGAACCCCACCCCTTCATATTCCCTAGCTCCTTCAACTAACCATTTAATTAGATAACTTGTGCTAATTAAACAAGTGAGTTTAGTTTGAATGTTTGAAATTCAAAACATATGGCATAGGTAATAAAATAAGACTAAACACTTATTTTATTATTGATGGAATCTTGTTGAGATTGGATTGGGGAAGAAACTCTATGTTCTTCTTTATCATCAAAGAACGCGAAGAACGCGTGGAACGCACTGATCTCCAACGAAGAACGCTGAATCCTTGGAGATCGACTACGCGACGTCGTATACCATGATGCCAACGACATTCCTTCCGCGATGCCTTCTTCCGTGACGATCAATTCCGCGACGTTCCTTTCCGCGATGAGTCGTTGTTCAACAACGCATGAGGTAAGGGATTTAGTTGTTGTTCATGAATACTTTGGTCACCTTTTCTTCATTTCAAATTGTGCCACCTGTTTCCACAATAACGGGAGGAGGTCGGACCGCATGAACATGGCCGACCCTCCGCCCCCTTGTTTGTTTGATTTTATTGTGGCATATGCAAAGGCGGCACGGTGCCGTTGCACCGCGCAGAAAACATGGGAATGGACAATGATGTGAGGCGCTGTCACACCGCGCCGATGAATTAAAACAAGGTCAGGGCACCGTCGCGCCATGCCAGATAATCATGAAAACAGCGAGGCCGGAGTGCGGTCGCGGCGCCGTCACACTGTGCCGCACGAACCAAGTCCACGGCTGAGGCTGCGGCGGAGTAGGACCGGTGGCTGGTTCCAGGCCGCCGGCATCAGAGCAGGGGGACCAGCCAGCGCTGGTCTCATGGTGGCAACAGTCAGCTGGCCAGAGCAGGCTGGTTAGACATAAGGGGAGCCGGGGGGTTATGACCCTCGGCTAGGCAGACAAGATTGGCCCCCCACATGGGGGCCAAGGTTACGAAACGGGCCCCATCCACTTTGCCAAAACAGCCGAGCCACCTGGCCAGCGCCAGCGCGCCAACGCGCCGGGACAAGCCTCCAGGCCGGGCCGCACCCAGGCTGGGATGGTCCAGGCCACTCCCAAGTGGGCCTGACTCGAACTCGGTTCTGGCCGACCCCGGGGGTCTCAGGCCGGGTCGGTCCGGGCCCGAAACCCCCACTACTGGACCCCTTTCGGTCTTTTTCCCATAACGTGGGATACAGAACTCTGATCAACGCACCGTCAGTTGCGATGTGATCCTTGGATCGAGATGGTCGTTTTGATATATTACACTCATGGTTTCAAAGAACTTTGGGTTTGGCCGGGTTGGTTCGTACAAAAAACCAACCGGGCCCTCGGAGCGGAAACACTTATAACATGAGCTCCAGCCGTCTGATTGATGTGCCATCAACTTTGATGGATTACTCTTGGTGAGATGGATCTTTTGGCTTACTCCGCTCAAGGCTTGGACATAGTTGGAGTATGGTCGGGTTAGTTTTGACTTAAAAAACAACCAGGACCCTGGGACGAAAAAGCCAATAACTCTCAGACCGGACGTCCGATTGACGCGCCATCTGTCACATTGAGTTCCTGTTGACGATAAAGAACCTTTGGATACATCAACTCCAGACATTGTGTCAGTTGATGTATCAGCTCTCGGCTCGTGGAGCGGACCCTCCTCGTACGAGCTTGCTGTGTGCGGGAACCCTAGACCTGGCTGCGACTGCGACGACAATGATGACTATACAGAAATCCTCCGTGGATTTGACGACGACGACTACAGCACTCAGAAATCCTATGTTGATCAGTGCTACCGATCCTGTGTGGGTCAGATCATGTGTGGGTCAGTGCTCAACGGTCCTATGTGGGCCAGCGCCTACTGATCATGTGTGGGTCCGGTCCTGTGTGGGTCATTGCGGGGGTTAGTACCTATCGATCCTATGTGGGTCCGATGGATTAGATGAATCAGTGTCTATATTTGATCATCTTTATCAACTTACGAAGAAGTATACCTATGTGATCTAAATCTTGACTTTCAATCCTTATCTTCGATAAGATTGACTTGATATCCTGTGTGGCTTACGTTATGCTTTCATGTATGGATTGGGTTGTGATTTCCTCTGTGGAATGGGTTGTACTTGAGCTCAGATGTTGGAGCCAATAGAGAACTGATGACTTAGGTATATGTATGGGCATATACATAAGTAGTTTTGGATGTTACTTCATGATTGTATCTTTCCTTTATATATTATCCTTTGTGGATTAAGGGAGACCTTCGGGGGTCTCGGGGTCCCTACTGAGTATCTTATACTCACCCCTACATGGGATATGCCCACACTATGTTGTGTTGGTTTCAGACGACGGATAACACTGATCGTGGTTGAGGATTGCGGAGCAGGTCGGTACCTCGAGGCGGACCACTGGGCGGGACGTACTCGGAGCGAACGGCTGGACCCAAGGAGCTGTGGAGGCTATCTGTACCCACCCTTCATGTGGTACTTCCAGTGGAAGGCTCGACGTTGCAGCTTTACTTTTCAGTTCTTGTACAGCCTTTTTTAGTGGTACTTTACCTTCAGTTTGGGTTTGTATTCTGGCCCACTTACTTTTCCACACATACTTTTGTAGCCAGTTTTACTTATTGTTTACTTCTCCTTGCTTACACTGTGTGTTTGTTTACTTTGTAAAGGCAATGCCTTCCATTGTATCGGGAATTACGCCTTAGTGCTAGTCGCCAGCCCCTGGCCTATAGAAGGTGGGCTTGGGGTAGTCGCGGCACGGGCCCCGAGGATGGGTCGTAACAAATTGGTATCTAAGGAGTTTGATTCTACCGAAGAACTCAGGACCCTAATCATTCTTCCATATGAAGCAATAGTGTTAAGGGTATTGAGTGTGGTTAATCAGTCCATATAGTCCAGTGTTGGTGCGACGGCTGACATATCCGTACACCTGGACCCTGACTTTAGATTTCTGACTTAATGCATTAACATATTGATTGCATGTGTGTTTCAAGTTTTTTTTGTGATTACTTTGTGTTAGATCACAAGGTATACTGTTTGAACGTGGCGTACCTGTTTCTTTTCAGGATGGCCCCACGACGGCAGCCAGCTAGGGTTCTGAGTGTTGTGATTGACGACAGCCCACCGAGTGATGAGGCCTCGGTGCAGGGCCCTTTCAGAGCAGGGGCACTAGCGATACCACTACCCACCGAGCCACCGATGCTACCAGCCCCAGCCACTGATGGTGCATGTAGCCTTAGTGCACTGCACAAGTTTCAACGTCAGCGACCGCCCCGGTTCTGCGGGGAGACGGACCCTCAAGTAGTCGAGGATTGGTTGGAGGCAGTTGTATGAGTTTTCAGGTTAGTGGAGACACCAGCTGACCTCATGGTGAACCTCGCAGCGAGCCTCCTGCACGCGGCAACAGGCAGATGGTGGAGCTTGATGCTCCAGGTACACGACGTGGCAACATCCCTCTGGATGGACATTGAGAGCCTTCTCTTCTTGGATTTCATCCTAGCCACCCTCCATGCGGTGCACATCCAGGAGCTTCTACAGCTGCGACAGGGCACCTTGACGGTTGCCTAGTACTCGGCGAGATTACCGATCTCTCGCGCTATTCTACGGACATGGTATGGGACCCATTCTTTTGGGCCCAGACCATCGAGCAGGGATTGAGACATGAGATCAGGGCATCGCTGATCTCCCTCAGCATTTCGACACAGGCATGGGTACTAGAGCGAGCCCTTCTCATCGAGAGCTTCCCTGCTAAGCCGACATCAGCAGCGAGACCTAACACAGGGTGGCACGTAGTAGAGTCTTCTGTAGTAGGCATTCGACGGATGACACATGGGTCCAAGTAGACTAGACCCTTAGGAAGACGACATCAGGACACTGGCTCAGAGGTGTGGGGCACACAGCACAGAGCCAGTCTTACGAGAGGCAGACAGTTCTACACATGCGGCGGGCAGGGCAACATGGCTCGTGACTGCCCGACCCACCATGCCGAGGAGCAGCAGATGGTTGAGGGACCACGCAGACAGAGGCAGAGGGTCGACCGTGGCGGTCTGCAGGGAGTAGGAGAATAAGGCAGAGGAGCTGGTCGAGCAGCAAGTGGTGGGCGACGCTTTGAGGCTCTACCACCACCACCACCAGGAGGTCCACCCCGACCCTAGGGAGCCGGCGGGCAGAGACCGGCACAACATCAGGCAGTGGAGGCCTACGACCATGGCACGCCCGAGATGACTCGAGGTACTATATGTGTCTATTCTACCCTTGCTACAGTTCTTATAGACACAGGAGCGAGTCATTCTTTCATAACCTCTGCCCTTGTTTGGAGTTCGGAGATTCCGACGGAGCCATTGTCTCGATCCTTACGGCTAGAGACTGCTATGGGAGCAGACTCGATGATTACGCACTAGTACCGGCAGTGTGAGCATACTCTAGGAGGTGAGAGCTTCGGCTGGGATCTTCTGTAGCGGCATCAATGCCTTACGACGTCATCTTGGGCATGGATTGGTTGTCTACAGTCCATGCTCAGATTGACTGCATTAGGTGCTAGGTGCGGTGTTTACGCACCAACGGAAGCAGGTTCACCTTCACCGGCCAGAAGGGAGCCTTCGCAGCATAGGATGCACTCTCGCAGAAGAGAGGACAACCCATCACTCATCAATTGGCTAGCCTCATCCTAGGAGCAGTTGACGTGTGGAGTCCTGGTTTTCCAGCAGTGGTGGATCAGTATGTGGACGTTTTCCCCGACGACGTTCCAGGACTACCTCCTCGAAGAGAGGTAGACTTTTATATTGACCTGTACCCCGGGACTACCCCGATATCCACTCCAGCATATCTGATGGCCCCCGCTGAGCTTCGAGAGCTACGGGTACAGTTGGAGGACTTTCAGGGCAAGAGATTCATCTAACCCAGAGTTTCACCCTGGGCTTCCCCGATATTGTTCGCCAAGAAGGCAGACGGGAGCATGAGACTTTGTGTCGACTATCATCACCTGAACTAGGTGACAGTGAGGAACATGTATCCTCTACCGAGGATTTATGCTCTCTTCGACCTGTTCAAGGGAGAACGGTGGTTCTCGAAGATAGACCTCAGGTCAGGCTATCATCAGCTCAGAGTTCGGATGAGGACGTGCAGAAGACGACCTTCAGATGTCGGTATGTTCACTACGAGTTCATGGTTATTCCATTCATCATAACTAATGCTCCAGTAGTGTTCATGGGCCTCATGAACAGGATCTTTCATCCATACCTCGATCGATTTGTCGTGGTCTTCATCGACGACATTTTGATTTACTCAACTATTGAGGAGGAGCATTCCTACCACTTGTGGGTTTTACTGGACATACTCCGAGAGCACCAGCTTTAAGGAAAGCTCTCAAAGAGTCAGTTTTGGATACGTGAGGTCCACTTATTGGGACACGTCATCTCTGAGGTAGGAGTTTTGGTGGATCCTGCGAAGATTGAGGCGGTACTAGCTTGGAAACCACCCAGGAGCGTGATAGAGGTGTGGAGTTTCTTGGGGCTAGATGGATACTACCGGAGATTCGTGCCAGACGTTTCCAGAGTTACGGAACCACTCTCGGCTTTGACGAAGAAGGCGAAACCCTTTGTGTGGTCAGACAGATGTTAGCAGAGCTTCCAGGAGCTGAGACAGAGATTGACCAGCATGCCTATCTTGAGGATATAGGAGGAGGGAGTAGGGTACGTAGTCTACTATGATGCATCAGGGACCGGACTCGGATGTGTCCTAATGCAGGAGTTGGTCATGATTGCCTATGGATCATGTCAGTTGAGGAATCATGAGCAGAATTACACTACCCATGACCTGGAGTTAGTAGCAGTGGTCTTCGCTATGAAGATGTGGCGACACTATCTGATGGGCGAGCGCTTTACAGTCTATACTGACCACAAGAGTCTCAGGTACATCTTCTCATAGAAGGACCTGAACCTTTGATATCGGTGATGGCTCGAGTTCCTCCAGGACTATGACTTTGAGATAGTCTATACTCCTGGAAGGGGTAACGTAGTATTCGATTCTCTCAGCAGGAGGACAGGAATTCAGCTACTTGGGGAGGCGATAGAGCAGCTAGCCACTTTGCAGATATCCTTCATGGATAGAGATGGAGCAGTCTTTCTTCAGTCACTCATAGTCACTCTTCCACTACTGTAGCGGTTCAGAGAGGCACAACGTGGGGATACCGACTGTGAGACGTGGCGTTTGCAGATATCCTCAGGACAAACACCTGATGGATTCTCTTTAGGAGGAGAGAACGAGGTCTTTTTCAAAAGATGTACCATGGTACCAGCTGCTTTACAGGAGGAGGTGCTGAGGGAGTATCACACTTCCCCTTTAGAGGTACATCCATGAGTGACGAAGATGTACCAAGACCTCAGACGACAGCACTGGTGGCCGGGTATGAAGAAGGCTGTGGAAAAGTTCATTTCTCGATGCATCACCTGTCAGCAGGTGAAGGTAGAGAACTAGGTACCAGCAGGCTTGGTACAGCCCTTGGAGGTCCCGGAGTGGAAGTGGGATGAGATATCTATGGACATTGTGACTGGACTTCCACGCACTTCCAGAGGTCACGACTCCATTTGGGTGATTGTCGACTGACTCACCAAGTCGGCTCACTTCTTACCTATCAGAGAGCAGGGCTCAGTGGAGAGCTTGGGACGTCTCTACATTCATGAGATTGTATGCCTTCATGGTGTGCCATCATTTATCATCTCTGATCGAGATGCTCGCTTTACTTCCTGGCTTTGGAAGGGGTTGCAGGCATCATTCAGGATGCAGCTACATTTGAGCACCGCCTTTCAACCATAGATAGATGGTCAGATGGAGGGGACCATTCAGACTCTTGAGGGAATGCTCCGCGCATGTGTTCTTGACATTGGTCGCAGCTGGGAGGATCACCTACCCTTGGTGGAGTTCGCGTACAACAATAGCTACCACTCCACCATCAGGATGGCACCATACGAGGCATTGTACGGCCGACCTTGCAGATCACCTCTGTGCTGGACAGACCCTGGGGAGTCAGTACTTGTGGGACCGGAGATGGTCCAGGCCACAACGGAGAAGGTCCAGGTCATCCAGGAGAGGATGAGGACAGCTCAGAGCCGACAGAAGTCTTATGCTAACAAGAGGTAGAGGCCACTAGGGTTCAAGGATGATGACCACGTCTTCTTGCGGGTCTCACCTCGACGTGGATTACAGAGATTTGGTCAAGGCGTCAAGTTGTCTCCATGCCTCATCGGACCATTCCAGGTCCTCAGCAGGATTGGCGAGGTGGCTTATCGCCTGGCTCTACCACCTCAGTTGCACCGGGTACACGACGTCTTTCACGTGTCTCAGCTGAGAAGATACGTGCACGACCCGACGCATATCATTGACCATGGGGAGCTGGACATCGATGATGGGGAGACGTTTGAGGAGGTCCTAGTGGAGATCGAGGATTGACTGGAGCGAGTCCTACGTGGACGGTCGATTCCTCTAGTGCGCGTTAGATGGTAACACGGGAACCTTCAGGAGAGCACTTGGGAGCGGGAGGCTTGGATGAATGCTCAGTACCCACATTTTTTTCCCTAGTTCATGATGTATCTTTATGGGGACGTAAATCCCTGAGGTGGGAGTAATTTAAAGCCACATAAAATTCCGGGGAAGTTTTTTCTTAATTTTCTTTGAGATTTTACATGAACGCAGTTTCCGACAGCACCTGATTCCGAGGCCCGGTGGTCTCGGAATCATTCTCCGAAGTTTGGCTTGGGTACGTTTAGTGAATGAATGAGTGGGATTTCCTAACTTTTGAACTGGTTCTCAGAATCGAATTTTGAGGGCACCGATGAATTCGCAGTGCCGGTAATTGATTAGGAACACCTTATTCAGAGTTGCGTTTACGCGGGAGGAATTGTTAATAATTGTGGATGGTAAAATAAAATTGAGCTTTAATTTTATTTTATTTTCACTAAGTTGTTATCCGTTATGTGGAAGTTGGGAAACTATCCTAGATAGGTTATGAGGGCGGTGGGGGCCAAACGAACCCCACCCTTTCATATTCCCCAACTCATTCAAATCACCATTTAATTAGATACCTTATGTTAATTAAATAAGTGAGTCTAGTTTGAATGTTTGAAATTAAAAATTTATGGAATAGGTAATAAAATAAGACTAGACACTTATTTTATTATTTTTGGAAGCTTGTTGAGAGTGGATTGGGGGACGAAACTCAAAGTTGTTCTTCATCGTCAATGAACGCGAATAACACGAGGAACGCTCTGATCTCCGACGCAGAACGCTGAATCCTTGGAGATTGACTACATGATGACGTATACCGCGACGCCAATGACGTTCTTTCCACGATGACTTCATCCGAAACGATCAATTCCACGACTTTCCATTCCACGACGAGTCGTCGTTCAACAACGCTCGAGGTAGGGGATTTATTTTCCGTTCGTTAATACTTAGGTCGCCTTTTCTTCATTTCAAATTGGGACACCTGTTTCTACAATAACATGAGGAGGTCAGACCACACGAACACGGCTGACCCTCCTCCACCTTGTTTGTTTGATTTTATTGTGGCATATGAAAAGGCGGCGTGGTGCTATTGCACCGCGCAGAAACAATGGGAATGGACAAGGATGCGGGGCGCCGCCAAACCACGCCGATGAATTCGAACAAGGGCGCTGCGCCGTAGCGCCGTGCCAGAGAATCATGAAAAAACCATGGCCGGAGCGGGTCTGCAGCGATGGGGCGCGATGCCTTCCCACAGTGACGGATAAACCAAGGTCGGGGCTTAGGCCGCGGCGGAGCAGGACCGACGGCCGGTTCCGGGATTCCGGCGTCGGAGCAGGGGGACCGGCCAGCACTGGTCCCGTGGCGGCAACAGCCGGCCGGCCGGAGTGGGCCGGCCGGACCGAAGGGGAGCCCCGGGGGGTTACGACCCCTGGCTGGCCAGACAAGAGCGGCCCCCCACATGGGGGCCACGGTTACGAAACCGGGGGCAGCGCCCCCCCCCCCCCCCCATCCGCTTGGCCGAAATGGCCGAGTAACCTGGCCAGCGCCAACGCGTCCGGCCGAGCCGCCAGGCCAGGTCGGGCCGCGCCATCCGGGACGGGCCGCTCTCAAGTGGGCCATACCTGATCCCGGTTTGGGCCGACCCAAGGGGTCTCAAGCCGGGTCGGTTCGGGCCCGAAACCCCCACTTCCGGACCCCTTTCTGTCTTTTGCCCATAACATGGGATATGGACCTCCGATCGACACATTATCAGTTGAGATGCGATCCTTGGATCGAGATGGTCGTTTTGATATATTACAAACATGGTTTCGGAGAAATTTGTATTTGGCCGGGTTGGTTCGTACACGAAACCAACCGGGCCCTCGGATCGGAAACGCTTATAACTTGAGCTCCGGACATCCGATTGACGTGCCGTTGACATTGATGGATTCCTTTTGGTGAGACGAATCTTTTGTCTTACTCCGCTCAAGGTTTGGACACAGTTGATGTATGGTCGGGTTGGTTTTATCTTCAAAAATAACAGGGCCCCTTGGACGAAAAAGCCAATAACTCTCAGACCGGACGTCTGATTGAAGCGTCGTCTGTCACGTTGAGTTCCTGTTGATGATACAGAGAATTTGGATACATAAACTTGAAACATTGTGTCAGTTGATGTATCACCCCTCAGCTCATGGAGCAGACCCTCCTCGGATGAGTCTGCTGTGTGCGGGAACCCTAGAGATGGCTGCAACTATGACGACGATGACGACTGCACAGAAATCCTCCGTGGATTCGACGACGATGACTACAACATTCAGCGATCCTACGTGGATTAGTGCTACTGATCCTGTGTGGGTCAGATCCTGTGTGGGTCAGCGCTCAGCGGTCCTATGTGGGCCAGCGCCTATAGATCATGTGTGGGTCCGATCCTGTGTGGGTCATTGCAGGGGTTAGTTACCTATCGATCCTTTGTGGGTCATTATGGTTGTTAGTACCTATCGATCATGTGTGGGTCCGACGGCTTAGATGAATCAGTGGCTACATCTGATCATCTATATCTTCTTACAAAGAAGTATTCATGTGTGAGCTGAATCTTGACTTTCAATCCTTATCTTCGATAAGATTGAGTTGATATCCTGTGTGGTTTACGTTATTCTTTCCTGTGTGGATTGGGTTGTGATTTCCTGTGTGGACTGTGTTGTACTTGAGCTCAGATGTTAGAGTCGATCGATAATTGCTGACTTAGGTATATGTATGGGCATATTCCTAAGTAGTGTCGGATGTTACTTCGTGATTGTAAATTTATTTTGTGGATTATCCTTTGTGGATTATAGGATACCTTCATGGGTCTCGGGGTCCCTACTGAGTAGCATATACTCACCCCTGCACGGGCTATGCCCGCACTACTTTGTGTTGGTTGCAGATGATGGACAACGCTGATTGTGGTTGAGGCTTGCGGAGTAGGTCGGTACCTGGAGGCGGACCACTGGGCGGGACGTACTCATAGTAGACGGCTGGACCTGAGGAGTTGTGGAGGCTCTCTGTACCCACCCTTCAGGTGGGACTTCCAGTGGACGGCTCGACGTTGCAGCTTTACCTTTCAGTTGATGTACTCCCTTTTTCAGTTGTACTTTACTTTTAGTTTGGGTTTATATTCTGGCCCACTTACTTTTTTGTACTTACTTTTGTACCCAGTTTTACTTAGTGTTTACTTCTTCTTGCTTACTCTGTGTGTTTGTTTACTTTTTAAAGGCAATGCCTTCCCTTTGTATCGAGAATTACGCCTTGGTGCTAGTCGCCTGCCCCTAGCCTATAGAATGCGGGCTTGCGGTAGTCGCGGAACGGGCCCCGATGACAGGTCACGACACCCTGCACGAATCATCAAAATTGAAGTCATTATCTTTTTGAATCAATCGAGATAAGGGTAGAGAGATCTTACTAAAATATCTGATGAATCATCGATAAAATCCAGCATGTCCAAGGAATGATTGAACATCACGCACACATATAGGATATGGCAGGGATGAAATAATGTCTACCTTAGATTTATCAACTTCAATGCCATGTTGTGAGACTATATGACCTATGACAATTCACTTTTAGACCATGAAATGACATTTTTCAAAATTTAAGACCATATTATTTTCAAATCAACGATGCAACACATCACCCATGCTAGAGAGACTTTCATCAAATGAAGATCCATAAACTGTAAAATCATCCATAAATACCTCCATGCAGGTCTCAATGAAATCTGAGAAAACACTCACCATGCATCTTTGGAAGGTACCTGGGTCATTGCAAAGTCCAAATGGAATCCTTCGATAAGCAAAGGAACCGAATGGGCAGGTGAATATCGTCTTCTCTTGGTCCTCTGAAGCAATGGGAACCTGAAAATATCCATAGAAACCATCCAAGAAGAAATAATGTGTCCTACCTTGAAGTCTCTCAAGCATCTGGTTAATTAATAGAAGTGGGAAATGGTCCTTACGAGTGAATTGATTTAGTTTCCTATAATCAATACACACTCGCCAACTGTTTTGTACACTCACAGGAACTAACTCATCATTTTCATTTTTTATTACAGTTAAACCAGTTTTCTATGGTACAACCTAGATAGGGCTAACCCATTGTGAGTCAGAAATAGGGTAAATGATACCAGCCTCAAGTAATGTTTCCACTTCATTATTAACAAATTCCAAAAGTGTTGGATTAAGTCTCCTTTGTGGATTCCTAATCAGTTTATCTGCATCCTCCAAGAGAATCCCATGCATGAAAATGGAGGGGCTAATACCTGATATGTTTTCCAATGTCTAACCAATTTCCCTAATTTTATCTCTCAATAGATTCAAAAGATTTTCTTCATGTTCAAAATAGTTATTGTTTGCAGTTATAACAGGTAATCTATCACCACTCAGCAAGTATGCATATTTAAGATTTGGGGGAAATGGCTTGAGGTCCAATGTAGGGGGTGATGTATGGATGGAGAAATTGATGTAATAGACATATAGGCACAATGAACATCAGTATCAGAATAAAAATCATTAAAATTAGAAAATAACACATCAAATCCATTATCATACTCAACAGCCATGTCATAATCAATGTTCACATGATCAAAATCAGAATATGATTCCATTTCAAAATCAAATCTTAGAGAGTCTTGTTCCTTAGAAACGAGTGTGAAAGTACTCTTAAACATCAAACTAGAACCAATACGCATAATCTCACTTAGAATAGGACAATAAAATTCCATGGGGTTTTTACTTGGTTGTTCAAAATGGGATATAACAAATGCAGAATGGTCCTCTGAGGGGTACTTCATGGAATCCATGACATGAAATTTTGCAACTTCATCCCCAAATTCCATGTAAAGTGTACCCTCATTGACATTTATGATTGTTTTTTCAGTTTTGAGGAAGGGTCTACCTAAGATATTGGGGGCATGAGAACTTACCTGATCATCCTCCATGTTAAGAACATAGAAATCTACTAGAAAGATCATGTCTCTTACCCGGACAAGTACATCCTAGAGAAATCCCACTGGATATGTCATAGCTCTATTCACCAATTACACCACTACTCTCATTGGCTTCAACTCACCAACATGTAATGAAGAGAATATAGAGTGAGGCATCACATTTATTGAAGCACCTAAATCATAAAGTGCATCAGAAAAGTGTAACTCCCCTATGGTGCAAGGGATGGTGAATGTCCCTAGATCCTCACACTTTTTCGGCATTGCTAGAGTTGGTGTAATGTGTACTGACACATTCGTTCCATGATTGATCCTCTCATTTCCCTTGAGCACTCTTCGATTGGTGTAGAGTTCTTTTAAGAATTTGGAATACCGTGGGATTTTTTTGATGGCTTCAAGTAGAGGGATGTTGATCTCAACACGCTTGAATGTATCCAAAACCTCTTTTTGCATCGCCTCTTCAGCCATCTTCTTTGTTTGAACATCCCTATTTGGAAAAGGATGGGGTTTAAGAAGAACATCATCAATATTTTTCTTACCTTTATCTTTCTCCTTGGATTTCTCATCAGTTGGTATGGAATGCGGCTTCTCTGGAGTTGAGTTGAATCCCAGATGAATGGTTGGTACAAATGTATCATTCATTTTCTTCCCACTTCTCAATGTAATGGAACTAACATTCCTCTTTGGATTTGGAGTGCGTTGGGATGGAATATTTCCAAAATTCATACTTACTAGTTCATGGAGGGCAGTGGAAATATGGCTTATTTGAGTCTTCAACTCCCTCAACTCCGAACCTTGAATCTTTATCTCATTTTGTTGATTAATTAGAATTTGTTTCAAAAGATCATCTGTGTTAGAGTCTTCCTTGGATGGGGGATTCCCTTGTTGTTTTCTTGTTGATGCTTGAGATTCAAATCTCCTTTGGGGTTGTTGGAAACCCTACTGGTAAGGTGGAGGCTGCTGGATGTTTGGTTGAAAAGGTGGTCGTTGTTGTTTCCCAGAGCCATACCTCATGTACGATTGATCCTTAAACCCTTAGTTTTATGTTGGATCGAACTTCTTTTTAGGATATGGTTGTTGTTGTTGTTGTTGCTGATATGGTCTCCCAGGGAATACTGCTGCACAATCTTTGGTTTCTTGGAGTTGTGGGAAATAGTCAGGTGGGTGTCATGTCTTAGTGGAAATACCACAAGGCCTTGAAAAAGTGGGTTGGGATGTCATTTGTGCCAAAGCAATCTGCCTCATCATAGTGGTCAATTCTTCCAACTTGGTATCAATCAAATGACCTTAAAGAGAAGATGGAATTACCTGATTTACTCCCCTGACGTGTGGTGCACCTCGATCACCAAATTGTTGAGAGTTTTGGGCTATTTTGTCAATCAATGCACGTGTGGATACTGGTGTCTTTTCCACCATTGCTCCTCCAACTGCAGCATCCACCATGCTTCTATTAATAGGTGTGAGTCCTTCATTTAATTACTAGATGAGTAATTGCTCATTGATTTGGTGATGTTGGAAGCTTGTACACAACATCTTGAATCGCTCATAACACTCATACATTGACTCTCCTTGTGATTTCTTGATCCCCGAGATCTCCTTAAAAATAGAAGTGGTCCTCGAAGCTGGAAAAAATCTCTTCAAGAAAATACTTTTTAAATCGTTCCAACAAGTTACATCTTGGGGTTGTATGTAATACATCTAGTCTTTCGCAGCTCCATCAAGTGAGAATGGGAATGCTCTTAATTTGATTTGATCTTAAAAGACAGTTATAGGTTTTAGGGTTGAGCAAACCACATTATATTCTTTCAAATGTTTATTTGGATCCTCACCAGAGTGGCCATGAAACTTTTGAAGTAAGTGAATTAACCCAAGTTTTAGTTCAAAGTCCAATTTGAGATTTGGGTATGGAATACAATTTGGTTGATAGTTAATAGCATGTGCAACCAATTATGGAATGGTTTTATTAAGTTCATTTCCATTATTGTCAGCCATTGGTTCTTGTTTTATGGTTAAATCTGAATTGCTTCCAATTTCAATGTTCTGATATTGGTGAAATTCTCCAACTGGTTGAATGTTGAAACGTCCCGTAGACTGAGAATGTCTGATTTGTTCCCTAAGGCTACGTTCAATATCAGGGTCATCATCTAGGATGTCTTCAAGATTAGTTCATGTCATAAATACAATAAAAATTAAACGAAAGAAATTGGACCATAGTAAAAAAAAATAATAAGTTTGAGTTGATGGTCCAAAAAGAAGTAGAATAAAATAAAAGAAGAAGAGAAAAAAATAGATTGGGTAACAAAGGAAGAAAGAAGAGAGGAAGAGAATAAAATGTAAAATAAAATAAATACCTCAAATTGGAAAAAATAATTACTTGTCTCCCCAGAAACGGTTCCAATTTGAAAGAGCACTGTCGTGGGTGCCCTCAAATGATTAGTGTGATTTTGGGGTATATATGTGCAGCAGAGTGGCTGACCAAAGTCATCTCTCAATGGAGGAAGTGAATTAAAACAAATTTTTTGAAGTATTATAGAAATAAAATAAAAGAGAATAAAAACACTACATGAAAGGATGGGGGTTTTTTGTTTATAGTTTATAAAACTTGACAAAGTTTGCAGGAAGAAGATTATATTTTTTTGTTTTTAATTTTGATATGATGTTTGATTAAAAAGACACAACAAGAGGATGTTTTTTTAGAATTCTATTTTAAAAGGCGTAATCGTTCTAAATATACCTCTTCATTTACTTATTAATCATTTTAATTTAAATAAATATCCACTTAATTATGATCCCCTAATTTATTAACCCCCAAACCCTACAAGATTTAACTTAACCCCAAAGATGGAATTACTTAAACCTTAGGACAGCTTCGGAACACGCAATCACAACACCCTACTTTGATTGTTTTTCGGAGGTTAGCTTATTGTTAGTGGTTAATTATAGCAGATATCCATTCTGTAATTGAGGATGGATTGTGTTTAGAGATTATATTTTAACTCTACAAATTTGTCCCATGTGGTCTTGCATTACCGATTAAGATCGCGCTCTCACAATTTACACAAAATCTCGACCCCACGTGTTTTTGTGTTAATTATTCAATTGATTTCTTAGTTTCATACAATTTAAAAACACAATTCATGGATCATATTAAGTGAATTACAGTATCTCAATGATTTAAAATAATTAAATTAAGATGGTAGAAGATAGATAGATTACTAAAAGACTACTCTTCCATGGGTGGTGTAATCATCGTAGAAGCGTTTTTCATGTGCAAAGGTTTATAATGGGTATAACCCAATAACGCTTCTACTCACGAATTCCAGCCCAAAGAGGAAGATTAACAGAATAGGAAATTTAAACAAAACATAAGAAAAGAGAAGAAATAATATAATAACAATGAATCTTATTACATAAACAGAATCATTACAACACAAAGGAAAAGAAGAAGGCTTCGACAAAGGGATCCTTGCTTCAAGAGCTACCCTTATTGAAATGGTTTGATAATTAGAGTGGATCCCCTTCTCCTCTTCCCTAAACTTTTAAATTCATGTCCCAACCCCACTAAATGATAAAAAAAACAATTTATAGAGTGGTGGGGAGGCTAGGTTCAAAGTGGTTTCAAATGTGAATGGGGAATCTCAAAAAAATATTTTATGCCAAATTGTACCGCCAATTTGACCACCAACCTGCATGAATTGTCCAACATTTTAGACAGATAATATGTGTGTATATGGTTCCTCTATCGCCTCTAAAAATTTGGGCTCAATCCAATCCCAAATGAAGGAGTTATGGCCTAAATATAGAAGCTTCTCTATTCTGGCATGTCCATCCCACCTTTGACTTAATAGCCCAATTACTCCATCCAAATGCAGTCTTTTTATCAAGTGTCCTGAATAAAATTTGTATCCCATGAAGGAACAGATTTACAAATTATTATGTTCAAATAATACAAATAAAAATATTTATGATTGAAATACTATAGTGATTTTAAAAGGGTAAAACTGGAATTTTCATCAAATATTCAAATGAATGATCTAATCCCAAATACTTTATAATTAAACATATTAAACACAATGTGAGGAAATTATATAATTTATTACCAATAAAATATTCAATAAAATAGTGATTTATCAAAATAATATGGAGGGTTTTCCAAATAACATTGTGTTTTGGTCAGCTATAAAGAACAATTTTAGAATTGAATCTACCGATATTTACAGATATAGACTATAATGGTTATTTTTTAGATTTAAAATACATATCTTGTGGATCATTATTTAAGGGTGAGTGTTCTTCTAGCTCGCATCATAAGAAAAAAATTTGTTTCATTATGAATATCTATGGAATATTATATTATAATAACTCATTATTGTACATACAAGTTATGGGTGAAAGTTCAACTGGAATAACTAAAGGTGGAAGATCTAAAGACATTGAGGATTGACTATAAATATAGATGCTTCATTGATATATCGAAAAAAATATTCATCACTCAAAATAAAAAATATTGATATAAATAATTATTTCATCAATAAATAGTGTCAAATATAGATGTTATACTGGAAACCCTTTCCATCAAGGATACAATTATAGATGCCCTTAAAAAATAAATTCCAATGAAATTATTTGTAGAGGTAAGTATAAAAAAACATGATTATCATTCTCCTATCACTTGAGAATGTGTGGGAAGTAACCACATTATGATTTGGATTATTCATTCAAAGGAGAAGATATATGAACTCTTCCTTATAATAATATTTATATTTATAAATCCTTATCTAATAATCTAAAGTTGTGGTTATCGTTTAAAGGTATAGAAAATGTGAATATATTAATGAATTTTAGGGGGAAACATCAAAGACACATCTCTGTATATTTATTTTCACCAAAAAAAATAAAATTCTCTCAAAAACAAAGCCTTATCTAGTAGTGTGGTGTAAAGACACATATCGATTAAGAAAGATTTTGATTTGATGATTCTATGGTTAGAATTATTCAGTTCATTAAAAGAGTTCTTCGATGGGTTTAACCAGTCTTAAATACTTGTGACACTTTCAATGTTTATAAGAGATTTTAATGAATAAAATTTATACTAGGAATTGGTTAAAAATATTAGGGATGGAGGAAATAGTAGTTATTTTTCTATATAACAAAATATAAATGATTTATTTATAGGACATAAATGTCATAACTATTAATCATTGATAAATAGGTTCATCAAGAATGTGAGAATCATCATCCAAGAAAAATTATTTATAAATAGAATTGATTGAAGGATAATAATATGGAATGTATTAAGTATAATTATATAAAAAATGAAATTTTCTAAATCCATATTCATGAAAAAGTGTTCACTACTATAAATATAGTTATAAAAAATCCTACTATCTCCCTTAACAAAGATTTTATATCATTTAGTTACATAAAGTAAAGGTTGAATGTTTACAACATTGACACAACACATTTAGATTTTATGATATTGACCATATTTGTTTTCATTTTATTGTAATTTTATATTCTTAAAAATCTTGTAAATTTAGTGCTCTATAGTAAATTGTTTTATTTCATAATAACTTCTATATCCAATGATAATGTGTTTTATAAGTGTATTATTTTTATATATCAACATTTTTGGGTTCATTCTCCTAAGATGTACTGTAATGTAGGTAATCCAAGTTAAAAACTATGTTCCATTGTGTAATTTACATAATATATAAACTATATTTTGTATGTGAATTCATCTATGTAGTTGATATATTTAATTGTGTTCCTAATTACAAAATAGAAGCATTCAATGATGGGTGGGCCTCAAATAAAATTTACCATTTTTTAGTCACTCCCATTCACCCCATCTAAAGGTTCCTTAGGTCCCACTTCATAACCTAGTATTCCTAAAAAAATCACCTTTAAGAAATTGAAAATATCAATTTAAAAATTATATATGAAGAAAAATACAAAAAATAATATACAAGAAAAAGATGAATATATTGATGAATATTTCAGTGAAATAGAAAAAAATGTTTTCAAACATTATATATAATATGTGTTGTTTGGAGATATTAGTGAGGAACCATCATAAATCAAATATGGAGACCAATATAAATGTTTCACTTATTTGAAAGTGGATCTTGAAGGATATCTATATAATTATGTTACTAGTGAAAAAACAAGAGGTTCAGTAAAATATTTCACTAATATATTGATATGTTGGAAGTTGAAATCAATTTTAATTAACAATAGTTTGAGGATAATTCCATTTAACAACAAAATTCATAGAATATGTAAAATTAATGGATAAATATTTAATAAAAATATCATTTGATTGATTACATTAATTTTTTTTTTGAAGAAAGATACAAAATAATAGATTTAATGGAAGAAGATGTATCCACTCTAAAGAATACTGTTGAATAAATATCAATAATTTGAAAGTTTTATAATAATATTAGATTTAAAGGTTACAACTGTGAGAGATTAATGAAAAATATATTAATTATTTATGGGAAATTGAGAAATGATTTGGAAAAATAATGCACTTTTCTAAGGTAATGAGTATACTTGCATATGAAATTTAATCATCCAAGATACGAGAACTCAAAAATAAACTAATAGGTTTAATGGATAATGTAAAGAAAAATATGGATGAAGACACTGAAATAAAATCATAAAAATTTTGAAAACATTATTCAAGCTATTGATATGAGATTTAGAATAAAATCATGATGTTTTTTCCATTGATGAAGTGTCAATTTTTTACTTACATGGTTTAAATGATGACATATTCAAAAGAGTTAAGGACTCAACATTGGGTTAAATAAACATTAAGAAAAAATATATAGAACTAAAAAACTACAAAAAAATGTAAAAGATACAATAATGGGAATTTTTTATATTATTCTTATAATGAACAAAAAAAATTGAATGTAATAATTGATGAGATGAGATTAAATCTAACAAATCATCATGGTTGAATGAGATTCTATGAATATTATTCCATTAAATATATTTCATTTTAATAATGATGAATAATATGATTCTAAATATTTATTAAAAAAGGGATATATAAGATTTTTAATAATTTGACATGAGTGAAAAGTGTTATTTTCACCACTTATTGGCCACCTTAAAAGCTCGAATTGAAGAATAACATATTAATATCGTAAACTTTGTGAATTGTTATTAAGAATTGAAATTAATGCAAATTTTTTTAGAATTTTGTTTATATGTTCTTAAAAAGAAAAAATTTTAGTTATTACTTTTTAAAATCTCTTATAAATAACAATTAAAAACTAATATGTGATATAAAATTAAATTTTTTTGTTTGATCAATTTATAATTTCAAAATTTTTACACATTACTTTGTATTAATAAATGCATTAAAAATATATTTTCAGGTTCAAATATTTAAATGAAAATATATCAATATATTTGATAGGAAATAAATAAAATACATTGAGTCTAAAATAAGAATAAAAATAATCCTGGCTGTTAAATTTATTATTTAATTTTTTATAAATTTTAATGATATTTATTTGAATATTATTTTTTGAATGAAACAATAAAGTATAATTTCTATTTTTTAGTCTTTTTTCATAAGATTTGAAATTATTTGGCTTATGTTATAGTTACTAATCTATAAGTGATTAATTAAGGAATATATAAGGGTGGTAAAGGGTTATGTTAGTCATCAATGGAAGGAACCATTGGCTATGTTAGTGTCTTATCACTACTTTATTTTATGATAGTTATTTTTTTCATATAAGATTTCAGCATGGATAATTTTCACATAAGAATACATATATGAATAAAAGTAGATGAAGAATATCAATCTATAAACATTTATATATAAATTTTAGTAATAAAATTAGAATATCATAGGAAAATATTTGGGTCATCAATAAAAAAATAATATATTTAGTGGATTGTAGAGTGATATTTTAAACAAGATCCAATGATGAATCTTGGACATAGTAATAATATTTTGGAGAGTAAGTATATTTATCACTTGGGAAAAATATATTGTATTTAAAAATGATTATTTACTAAAAAAGGACACAAGAAATGATAAACAAAGGGAGAATATGTTACTATAAATTTCATTACATACATTCTATTTTAATAATTACTATGGTAAAAAATATAATTTATAGAAAAAATGAAAAAAAATCATTATGCTAATATTACAAAAAAATCATGGAGTCTATTTAGTTCATATCATTAACTGGGATCCATTATTGAACATAAACCGTGACTCAAATATTGATGGTAAAATATGACCCCATTATTCATGGTCTCCCTTGACTCCTTGGGCTATTAAACTATGTCTTCATTGTTAAGTTTATTTATCACCCATATTGATGAATTTGTTCAAGATCAATCATTCTTAGTAGATAGCACATCACACTAATATTTTTCTACACCCGAAGGTTCACATGATATTATTTGGTTCTTCTTTTATCATCCAAATCATCATCCATATCACTATCCCTAAATCCAAAATGTTGTTTTTCACATTTTATTATTTTATACACTATACTGAAATTTATTCTACCATTTTTGTTCATTATCATATTCTTCACCACCATATGATACATCGTGGTGGATTTTAACATTATATTGATATATGAAAAATATAAAAAAATCCATACATGAAAAAGATACATGGGGAAGTCGACATCACACATGTACTTCTTAACATCTACCATAACCCCTTAAATATATTTTTATAGCTAATTTGTAACGAACCAGACCGAGATGCCACCCAAATCGGAACCCTAACTATCACACCACAAGGAGAGAAGGGTGTTCCCAATAACATTGGGATGGAAACAAGTTAATGGGTATCATATGAATCCATGTGGGGATGATTTATCCCCTATTAGAGATAAAAAATATAGTGAACCAAATAAATAAATGATATAAAAAATAAACATTAATAACAGGTCATGTCCAATTAAAAAATTCCACCAATTTGAATAAATATAAACAGAATCCATAAATTGTAGGATACAATAAGGAAAAATAGATATAGAGCTAAATAAAATAAAACAACAATAATCCTGATCAAGTAGAGCCTAAACCAACTCCAGGAAACATCTGCTTTCTAACCACCACCAAACACTCCTCATATCGGCCTTAAGGAATGAAAGTTGGATCCAACTAAAAACCTAGAAACTAAAATATATATTTTTGGGATGAAAATCATAATAGATCACCAAAAACTACAAACATTATGAAATTTCATGTATAAGTAAAATAAGAAATTATAATTTTAAAATAAATCTAGTCAGTGTGATTTTTTTATAAGTTATTGAAAACTCAATCACTTACATAATCACCTTTAAAAACAGTAATATTATTTTCTTAAACTAAAACCAATTTTTCCTAAACATTTATATTATACTATGTTTTTTCAAAACCAAACTACCATTAACATTACTATAAAAAAACAAAATTGATTAATTTAAAAAAAATTGTCACTTTATTACATTTATCCATCTGAATACATTTTTATATTAAAACATCCATTTTGAAATAAACATACAAAACTCACAAAAGATCCTTTAAATTCTAAATATATTTTCCAAACATATTTTGAAAAGTCATTTACTAATGGAAACATACCACATCACACATGGGTAAAGAACAATAAGTAGGAACTATATATCATTAGAAAAAATTAATTTGATAAAGAAAACTGTACTTTAATAAAGAAAGTAATGTAAATGATACAAATAATCCCCAGATAAAATTACCCTATATCAATAATTTCTCAAGAAATTGAATATGTAATGAGATCTACCACGGTACTTGAACATATGAATTATATAACCATATAAAAGTATTCTAACAAGTGAATTATTTGTTGGAATGTGTTGAAGTCAAAAACCCGAGTCATTCAACTAGCCCCTACAATCCTCATTATAGGGACCACCCCTCCTAGATCTTATGCCTAAAATTATTGGAGGGACACTAGCAGCATGTGTACCAACTAGAAGAATAAAATGAGATCTACCCCTTAGTTCCTAGATTCCCCTTACCAAGAAATCAAGAAGTGAGGTAAAAGGACATAAAAGCCAAGTCAATCACAAAAATCAATATAAAAGTATAAACATCACCCCCTAACAAACAAAAAATTAATTGTCCCATATATAATATTCACCCATGGATTATACTAGCATATTCCCATATATTGGGAGAAACAAGAATCTCATAGATATCAATAACCCACATAAGGGGTAATATAGATATATATCCCATAGAAGGTGTTAAAAAATTAGTGGTGTAAAATCAAGGTGTGCCTATCAAATTAACCATTTTATAGACAAAGTGAATACCATGTATTTTACACAGTCAAATTTCTTGGTATTCTAAGACTTTTATTATTTCTTAAAAAACCCCACTTTAAACATTCCACTCAAATTATGAAAACCACAAAAAACATTTCCAATGTTTACTAAAACATGTGTCTCCATTTTTTAAATCCAAAACAACTAAAAGGACATACCATTTCCATAAAACCATTTTAATATATGCATTAATTCATTTTCCCAAGGGTTAAATCATATACACATTTCAAATCACTATCTATAATCCAATAAATAATCCATTTCCAAATAATATTAAGGTCAACACCTAGTTTTAAATCAAAACATTCATTAAAAAATAGTTTTAACCCATTGATAAATAAACTAGATTTACAAGTCAAAAATTACATTTAAATCTATTTGAAAATACCTATAGCATTTTAAAAAAATCTTACCACAGGAAAAGATTCTGTTTCAAACAAGAAAACATGAGTTTTATAAGAGAAACCATTTATGTCAAGTTAAAAATATAGTAAAATTGTTTTAAATCATAACAAGGATATCACATATATTAACACATTAAATATGAATTTAAAATTCACAAAAACTCTTTGAATTACAAGAATAGAACCATTTCATTGAAAAACCTACTTGGATGTAGTAGAGACTATTAGAAAATTTGTTTCCATCAATGATGATCGTACTAAAGGGGATTAAGATGGTGTCTTCAAATACAAGACAACAAACCAAACATTATTAGATCAACCTATAACCTTATAATCATCCAAAAGTGATAAATGATCCATGGATAATTAAATCCCAAATGAATAATGAGAGGTAAGGGAGGAAGATTGGAATAGGGGAATAAATACATCAAATCATCTTGTAAATTTCAAAAGAGATTACAAGAATAAAGATATTAGGAGGTTGTAGCTCCACGTTAGGCTCTCAAGGGTCAACTGATGTGAATCGGAGGAGAGGAGGGGTAAAATACATATAAATGTCAGAGGGAATTTTAGTAAATTGCCCAAAATTTAAATTCGTAGAAATTTTTAATTATTTGGCCATGCGGTTTTCCAAATCATGTGCCAACTATGAACAAGCCTCTTCCTAGGCCAATGTAGTGGCAGATTTTTTATGGAGCTCTATGGGAATTCAAAAATTGGCTGAAATTTGGATAAAATGGATCTATCACCATGATAGTCCCATCATCACGATCACCATACAAATACTTGTAATAGTTAAACCTAACCATTCTTCGCAAAAAAATTGTCCCAAAAAATAAAATTATTTCCCAAAACACCCATAAATAAAAAAACTCATGGTGAGATAAAATAACATAAAAAAAATAAATGTAGTGACATGAAGGGTTTCAAAAAAACTACACCATGCTTAATCTTACCCCCAGAAATTTAGTTTAAATAAAAATGTGATAAAAATTATAGAACCAAAGAGGACTTAACCAAAGTAACCACTCAACATGGCTCGAACTCAAACTGCCAACCGAAATCCTTAAAAATTATTATGCTAAAAAACCATAAGGTATTCAAACAAATTAATGAGAAAATTAATTATAAATTATAGTAAGAAGTTTTACAAATCCCGAGTGACATAAAATGTTATACCCACTATTAAAAATTCATCTAATATGGTGTAATGAAAGACAACTACTAAGGGACATGTCCTTAAACAACCATGAAACCATAAGGGAAACTAATACTCCAACCAAAATTTCTCCCAAAACCAATGGAAGGGTGAATAACCATAATAATCTTCTAAAAGAATGAGATGAGTTCTTAAATTTGGTTGAAACACATAGATATAACCTGGTATCAATATCTAGATTTACCTCATATGGTTCATCTCAAACACCCCAAGCCAATCACTAATTAGCATGCCAAAAAACCAAGGTAGATCATGAACCCCTATTATCCCTTCATGCACCCAAGAAATATATCATGTCTAAAAAATGAGAACCTCAATGAAACATTACCATAATGGTCACATACCATTATATCAAAGAGATATTCAACCAAACAATTAGTCTCATAAAAACCAAACCCACAACAACCCACAAAGAATGTGGCAAACAAGAACAACATCATGGTCCACCCATGATAGGGAGGTATTCCGCAAATTAAACCATGAATAATAGAGAGAAATGTTAAAGTACATCCATAAAAAATACCTCAAATGGAATCATCCATAAGATTCCAAAAACCAAAATAGAAAAACTAAAACCAATAAAAAACCCATTAAAGGAAAGGTCCCAAAAACAACACCTCCGCAAAATGATCAAACTTGATACCTTTTCTAAAATCCTATTTTAAAATACTTTTAAAGAAAAACTAAATAAAAAATATTGAGAAAATCTATGGAAATTTAATAATGAGGGTCTCACATTCCCTAGATACCCACACTATAAGTACACCATTGATATTTTCTTCCCATGCGAAGTAACCTTTTCTCTAAGAATTTTCTCTTCCTATATCTTTTCTCAATTCTCTAGGTTATCTGTATTCCTATCAGATGAAACTAGGGAGTCTACAACCACAACTTCATTATAAAAGTTAGCTTCCATTTTCATAGAATCCCTAACAATATTTTGAGAATATTTTTAGGAATTTTAATGTATATATGTATAGTGATATAAGATAGGATCACCTCAAAAGAAATGATCATTATCAGTATTTTTAATGAATTTCAATAAAAAAGACAACAAACTTTTAAAAGTGATTAGTGTACTCACTAAATGATTGGTTAGGGATGTAACGCCCCGACCCCAGTTACCCAGAGTCGGTGCATTAATTACGTAACATTGGCATGATCACAAGAAAGATAAAATCTCGAAAGACCGATTGGTTTAGTAGCCTTGGAAACACTAGATATATTCATAAGTTTTACATTACATCATAAAATGAAAAACTAATACAACAACATAATGTTTCCACAATACACACTATTATCCCCTCATAATATCCCTGCAGGTCATTCATAACTTACTTCTTCACATCCTAGGAAAAATAAAACATATAAAAGGGGTGAGCTCAAATGCCCAGTAAGGATAACAATATAGCAGAACATTCAAAATAAGCATAAACATTTAAGGAAATGCATTACTAAAACAAAAGCCTTTTAAACTTGAACTTCAACATAGTATGGCAAAAGTAAAATGAAATAATGCCATTTACTTATTCACATGGATATTCTACTAATCAAATAATCACATGGAAAAAATCAAAAACCACTTTCATAATGTTGGAATGCATAATGCCAGACTATCATAACCACATAGTCAAGGCCTCGTGCCACGACTACAAATAATATTTTTCCAAGGCCTTGTGCCAAGACACTAGTTTGTCTCATGAGACCTACCGATGCATCGAGGAGCTATAGCGGGCTCCACCCGTCACATATTAAGTCCAATTCATTCCCATATGAAAAGGTTTAAACATAACATAAACATTCGTATTAAAACTAGCATACAAAATGTCAATACTTTCACCATAAACCATGAATGGTATATAAAAAAATAGCACATCCATAGTCAAACATATCACAAAACCTTCAATACAATATAAAAGTTTTGTATCATAATATATCATCCTCAAATAAGTGTAAAATCCATTAAAGGATGTTGACATAGATGAAATCAAAAATCTTTTTAAAGAAATATCTCTTTCTATTTTGAAATAATTTAAGAGACATATATTTATAAAATAAAACATTTTCTTTGAAAATATTCTTATAAGCTTGTAAGGGAAGCTTTTACGATTTTATAACGGCGGAAAATAACCGCACCCGCCGTATAAGTTAAAAAACATTCTTATCTTAATTCTGTCGAAAAGGTTAAAAAGCACCTTGTTTGGAAAACGACGGAAAGATTCCTCTTATAAAAAGTCAAAAAAGGGTATAAATGACTTTAACCCATATTCTTGTAAAAAAAATTTCAAATACATTTTGATGAAACATGGATGTGGATGATAACGAGATCCCAGTAGATTATTACGTATAAACAACCTCGGATAATAAAGAGATTGTGAAATAACCCTTACCTTGTACTTTTCCTTGGTTGGGGTAGGTTAACCTCCTGTATAATGGTGAAATAATTGTTATTAAATTATACAAGAATCATATACATTCATATGATATCATATATGATCTTTAAACATTGCTTTGTTAACAATATCTTAGATTTATCGTTGTTTCGGGTGTTAACTTACTTGTTTTCTTTTATATGTTTTGTTACGTAAGTCGTGTTTTTCATGGATAGGTTGTATCTTATTCATATACAGAATGATATCATGTCCCTAAAAATTATTTTTAAATCATCAAATGTTAATTATACTTGGATGGATACGACGGAGAATGAATCTCATCGCGTTCGTGGAGACGGTAGTCCGTACGTACGCACGAGCGACAATATCATTCTTTTGATATTAAAATAAAATATGAATGGATGGTATATCATATATACAGAATCATTAACATGTTATATTTATTATTTACCGGAGTTAAACATCATTATTATACCCATCCAAATAATATTATATTGAATAACAATTAGACCACGACGTGGAGACGGTAAGCTGTACGTACACACGTATGGTGACATGTTATTAAAAGGGTGGATAGAATACTGAATATGGTTGTACCATATTTATAATAACATCACAGTATATGTGAGATACTGGAGTTATTATTTTATAATGGTAAGAACAAAGAAAGAAGAAGTGGAAGAAGAAAGGAACTTGAAAAGGGGTGGTGAAAACATTACCTCTTCTTCGGGTTCTTCCTTTTGATTTGATCAAAAGGGCTACTTAAGTTGGCTTTATGATCAAACTAAGGCCCCGAGGTTGTAGTGAGGGAGGTTGGGAGAGTATTTGGGCAGGGTTTGGAAGAGCCAAGTGGCTTGAGAGGTGTGAGTAATGAGTAGAAGTTGTCTCCTTTTATAAGGGAGAGGAGGGGCTCTTTAGGAAAGAGTGAAAGTATTACGTTATAATATATTTATATTCGGTTTATAATGGTCCAAAAACCATTGAGGTCAAAGATACGATGACTCAGTTTCTAAATAACATCAACCAATAAGAATTGGACAGGTTTTAGATAACATTTTAATC
This sequence comes from Viscum album, assembly GCA_963277665.1. Lineage (NCBI taxonomy): Eukaryota > Viridiplantae > Streptophyta > Magnoliopsida > Santalales > Viscaceae > Viscum > Viscum album. The sequence goes on along the minus strand of OY728133.1, from coordinate 1,410,153,331 downwards.
ATTATAATCTTGTTTATTTAAATGATTTATTAATGAGGTAAACATTGCATCATTATTGTGTCATTAATAATTTAAATTATTTGATGTCTAAAAATTATAAATAAAATATCATTATATAGGAAATCTTTTTAGCTTTCTAATGAATATTTATAATCGAAAATCCAGCATGTATAACCCTATGTAAAAATTGTTCTTCTAAAAGATGTAAGCTTATGCCATTTTTATTTTTATTTTTACTTTATTAATATAATGTGTCCCTACCACATACAAGTGGCTCTAAGGGGTCCAAAAATCGACCCCAGGATGCTCATGGTCGGGTATGTGTCCACCAATAAGGGTATGACACGTTTTAGGGTAATTTTGTATTATTATAATATTATTTTTTAACCCTTATTTACCGGATTTACCCTTAACCATGGTAAATAAAATATTTACCACAGTAATTATTCAAAATGTCTAAAAATAAAAGTTACCTATTTGCACAATTTGGAAATCCTGATTCCAAATATGTAATCCATTTTTCTAAATTCAAAACACAGAAGTGGAATAAATTAATTTAAAATTAATTCTCGCTGTCAAAACAAAAAGCGTGTTTTTAAGAGATAATAACTATCAAAAGATTGACACTTGTTTATGATCGGTTTAATTGTAAAATTATGTCCAATGACCAACATTATATTAAATGGTAAAAATATATTCTAAATATACTTTAAAACCACTAAAATTCACAATTTATCACTATTAATTATTTTGATTAAAAAATTTGTTTTTAATTAAAATTTAGTAATTTTTACTATTCATCAAAATATGAAAGTTATCCGAAAAGTACCAAAATTTCACCTTAGGCTAAATTCGATATTCCAAATCCAAAAATGAAGTCCATTTTAAAATATAAAATATATATAATTTCAAAAAGTAGGTATTACTATTCATAACGGCTAGTTTGATTGGTTATGGTGTGTTAGAACTCGGTGTTGCGTACAACACACGCTATCACATTATTCAAAGAGAAGCGTACCGTAGAAGCTTGGGGTGTTACATTCTCCCCTCCTTCAAATAATTTCGTCCTCGAAATTTCTAGAATACTTATCACATGAAAAGACTCGGGTGGTTCTTCATCATAAGTTCCTCGGGTTCGCACGTTGCCTCTTCCATCTTATGATTTCTCCACAAAACTTTTACCAGACGCGTCGTCCTGTTTCTCAGCACTTGTTCTCTCGTATCAAGAATCTTGACGGTCTCTTCGCAATAAGACAGATTGGGTTCCATTTCTAATTCTTCATAAGTGAGTACATGCGTTGGGTCAGGCATGTATTTCCTCAACAGAGATATGTGGAACACATTGTGAACTTTGGAGAGACTTGGCAGCATTGCCAATCGGTAAGCTACAACCCCAATTCGTTCTAGAATTTCGAAGGGTCCGATGTACCTGGGACTCAATTTACCTTTCTTACCAAAACGTATGACTTCCGTCCATGGAGATACCTTTAGGAAAACATGATCACCGACTTGAAATTCCAAATCCTTCCTTCGATTATCGGCATAGCTCTTCTGCCTACTTTGAGCTGCTCTGATGTGATTTTGGATTACCTTCACCTTTTCCATCGTTTCCTACACCAGTTCTGGACCTACAAGTTTTCTTTCACTGACTTCATCCCAACTGGTTGGTGTACGACATCTCATTCCATATAACGCTTCATATGGCGCCATCTGAATACTCGAATGGAAGCTATTGTTATATGAAAATTCTACCAGAGGTAAATATTGATCCCACATACCCTGAAAGTCAAGTGAGCAAGATCTCAACATGTCTTCTAAGGTTTGAATAGTCCGTTCTGATTGTCCGTCTGTCTGAGGGTGGTAAGCAGTGCTCAAATGAAGTTCAGTATCCAGGGATTTCTGAAGACTTTTCCATAATCTTGAAGTAAAACGGGGATCACGATCAGAAACAATCGATAGGGGTACTCCATGAAGTCTCACAACTTCATTAATGTATAGTCTTGCTAGACGTTCCAGGGGTAGATCTTCTCTTATAGCAAGAAAATGTGCTGACTTGGTAAGATGGTCAACAATAACCCATATTACATTGTTCCTTCTAGGAGTCTTTGGTAGCCCCATGACAAATTCCATCGTAATATTGTCCCATTTCCACTCCGGTATGGGAAGAGGTTGCATGACTCCTCCAGGCTGTTGCCTTCCAGCTTTCACTTGTTGAAAAACCATACATCTTGACACAAAATCACCAATCTCTCTCTTCATGTTGTCCCAGCAAAAATGTTCCTTCAAATCTCTATACATTTTGGTGCTCCCAGGGAGTATAGAGAAATTGGAACTATGAGCATCATCCAGCAATTCCCTTTTTAGATCAGGTATATTGGGAACACAAAGTCTCTTCCCGAATTTCAAAATTCCATCTTCAAACACAAAGTCTCTCAATCTCCCATAATTCACAGCTTTAATATTCTTTTGGAATTCTTCATCATCGGTCTGAGAACTCTTAATCCTTTCTATTAAATATGGTTTGGCAACCATTTGAAAAAGAAATGATGTTTCGCCTTCCCTGGTTATTCCCATGTCCATCTTCACTAGATCCATGAAAATTGGATCCCTTTCAATTCTCATATTGTTCAAAACACCATGGTCTTTTCTGCTCAAAGCATCTGCCACCTTGTTTGCTTTCCCCAGGTGGTAGTGTATCGTGCAATCATAATCCTTGAGTAATTAAAGCCATCTCCTTTGCCTCATGTTGAGTTCTTTTTGTGACAAAATATACTTCAAACTCTTGTGATCAGTATAAATCTCACATTTTTCACCATAGAGGTAGTGCCTCCATATATTCAAAGCAAATATCACAGCTGCTAACTCGAGATCATGAGTAGGATAGTTTTGTTCATGAATTTTCAACTGTCGTGATGCATAGGCAATAACTCTATCATTCTGCATAAGGACACAACCAAGTCCTTTCATTGATGCATCACTATAAATAACGAACCCATCATTCCCCGATGGTAGAGTCAATATAGGAGAATTGACTAATCTTTTCTTAAGTTCTTCAAAACATTCTTCACACTCTTTTGTCCAAACAAATTTAACCCCTTTACGTGTGAGCTTCGTTAATGGGTTAGCCAATCGGGCAAAATTCTGGACGAAACGTCGATAATAACCTGCCAAACCAATAAAACTACGTACCTCAATTATACTCGTAGGTGCTGGCCATTCTTGGATTGCCTTGGTCTTAGAAGGATCAACAGAGATTCCATCTTTAGAGACAATATGGCCAAGAAAAGAAATCTCCTGAAGCCAGAATTCACACTTTCTAAACTTCCCATATAATTCATGCCTCCTCAGAGTCTTCAAGATAATGCGCAAGTGATTTTCATGATCTTCATAGGTTTTGGAGTATACCAAGATATCATCAATAAATACCACCCCAAATTCATTGAGATGCTCCTTGAAAACTCTATTCATCAGATCCATGAATACAGAGGGTGCATTAGTCAATCCAAACGGCATTACAGTAAACTCGTAATGCCCGTACCTGGTTCAAAATGCTGTCTTCGGAATGTCTTCCTTCTTCACACACAACTGATGGTATCCAGATCGAAGGTCAATCTTTGAAAAGTATTGAGCTCCATGCAGTTGGTCAAATAAATCATCAATATGAGGTAGGGGATACTTGTTCTTTATCGTTATAGCATTGATATCCCTGTAGTCGATACATAACCTCATAGATCCATCTTTCTTTTTAACAAAAAGAACAGGGGCTCCCCATGGAGAAACACTAGGGCGAATAAATCCATTATTACTCAATTCCTCTAGTTGTTTCTTTAGTTCGACTAATTCTACAGTGGCCATTCTATAAGGGGTCTTCGATATAGGCCTTGATCCAGGAATCAAATCAATAGAAAACTCAACTTCTCGTTCTAGAGGATGTCCAGGTAAATCTTCCGGAAATAAATCTAAAAATTCTTTCACAACAGGTACATACTCTATTTGAACATTCCTTTCCTCACCGACAGTTATTTCATTCTCTTCCTCCCCAAAAATTGAATTAAGTTGAGCTACTGGTGGTGGATCTAAATAAGAATTAGGTGGTGACGATTCTGCTCTAAAAATAAGGTGTTCCTTATCATTATCATCAAGAATCGTAACCTCTTTCTTCTTACAATAAATCTTCACATCATAGTCCGAAAGCCAGTCCATACCGAGGATTATATCAAACTCAATCATAGGTATGACGATGAGATCAGCATATAAAGAAAATTTATGTGCTCTAATGGGGACTGATTCACAAAACTTTGTTGCAATGATACTTCCCTTAGGAGTTTTAACTGACAACTCCCTTATTAAATCAAATTGGAAATATCTAATTTTCTTAGCAAACTGGGAAGATATGAAACAATGCGACGATCCAGAGTCAAATAATGCATTTGCTAAGCTTGAGGAAACCATTAAATTACCTGCCACCACATCTTTCGGAGCTTCTACCTCAGCAGTAGTGATAGCATAAGCCTGGCCTTGATCCCTTGGCCTTTTATGAGGTAAGTTCTCCTGGTGCTTAGGACATGTATTTTCATAATGCCCCATCTCCCTGCAAATGTAGCACTGAACGTTGGTAGCTTCCTTCTTCCCCTTGCAATCACGAGCTTGGTGGCCTTTTTCACCACACTTATAACAGACTCCCATTCCCTTCAAGCAAGTACCAGGATGTTTCTTCCCGCATTTACCATAGGATGGATATTCAACCATTCCCTTCTTCCCCTTATTTCCATTCCCAGATTGATCAGCAGGTCTCTTCTTCTCTTGCTTTGCTTTAAAGTCATAAGACTTAGAGAATTCCTTTTCGGTCTTGATAGCACATGAGACAATGTCTTCGTACGATGAAAAGGATTGTGAGACTAATGCTCGAAGGAGAAATGGTTTTAACCCATCAAAGAAACGATCAATCTTACTTCTTGGGTTGCGAATATAATCTCCAGAATACCTCGCTAACCTTGTAAAGTTATCCTCATACTTTGTGACATTCTCATCCTCCTTTTGTCTCAGACTCAGAAATTGCCTTTCCATATCTGCTCGATGGTCGCGAGGAAAGTATTTTTCTAAAAACAGATCTTTGAACTCCCTCCATTCCATATTTGATACTTCATCATCTTCCTTCATGTTTTGAATCAATGACCACCATTGATCAGCATCTCCAGTGAGGCGGTAAACTGCCATTATAACTTTTTCCCTTTCACTGCTCCCCAAAGCCGGAAATATTTTCTCTAGGGAATTTATCCATTGCTCAGCTACTAAAGGATTTGTACTCCCATTGAACGTTGGTGGTTTTTGCCTCATGAATCGATCTAACATTGATCCTCCACGCTGCGGATCAGGGTGCTCCATACGGGTAAGGTTATTATTCATAACCTGAGTAAGTTGTCCCAGTATGGTGATTAGCTGATCGACACCAGTTGCATCACCATCCCCACTATAATTATCTTGAGTAGGAGGGAAATCCCTACATGGAGTGCGTGCATTGATACAGTTTCCATTTCTACTACTAGGCGCCATTTCTAAACAATGGCATAAACTAGATCAGTTTATGAATCAAAATACATAATCCCATACTTATAAAACACTTAACATAAATTGAACTATTTATGGATATAATCCATAATCATAAAAATGTTTTCTTTGAGGAAGTATATACTCATAAACCCTTCATAATGATTTGTAAAGAAAATGAGAGTTATCCTAAGCATATCCCCCGGGAGTGTCGTAACCAAGAGTGCAGCAAGGCCCGTTGTCGTGCACCAGTTCCCGTTCGAGTCTAGCTCAAAGCGGTGTTTTCGGGTTTTACCCCTAGGTACATCTGTGCCAGAGCCGCCTCTACCTGCTCGTATCCAGAAAGAGATGTATTTCTCGGAAAACTCACAAAATCTCTACAATACCAAAATTCTAGGAAGTTCTTCTATACTAATCCTCAAAGTTCATCTTAGGTCTACGTGCTCTAATCAGAGTTTATCTAAATCTAGTTTCCAATTTTGTACTGAACTTCCTCTGATACCAACTGTAACGCCCCGACCCCAGTTACCCAGAGTCGGTGCATTAATTACGTAACATTGGCATGATCACAAGAAAGATCAAATCTTGAAAGACCGATTGGTTTAGTAGCCTTGGAAACACTAGATATATTCATAAGTTTTACATTACATCATAAAATGAAAAACTAATACAACAACATAATGTTTCCACAATCCACACTATTATCCCCTCATAATATCCCTGCAGGTCATTCATAACTTACTTCTTCACATCCTGGGAAAAATAAAACATAGAAAAGGGGTGAGCTCAAATGCCCAGTAAGGATAACAATATAGCGGAACATTCAAAATAAGCATAAACATTTAAGGCAATGCATTACTAAAACAAAAGCCTTTTAAACTTGAACTTCAACATAGTATGGAAAAAGTAAAATGAAATAATGCCATTTACTTATTCACATGGATATTCTACTAATCAAATAATCACATGCAAAAAATCAAAAACCACTTTCATAATGTTGGAATGCATAATGCCAGACTATCATAACCACATAGTCAAGGCCTCGTGCCAAGACTACAAATAATATTTTGCCAAGGCCTTGTTCCAAGACACTAGTTTGTCTCATGAGACCTACCGATGCATTTGAGGATCTATAGCGGGCTCCACCCGTCACTTATTAAGTCCAATGCATTCCCATATGAAAAGGTTTAAACATAACATAAACATTCATATTGAAACTAGCATACGAAATGTCAATACTTTCCCCATAAACCATGAATGGTATATAAAAAAATAGCACATCCATAGTCAAACATATCACAAAACCTTCAATACAATATAAAAGTTTTGTATCATAATATATCATCCTCAAATAAGCGTAAAATCCATTAAAGGATGTTGACATAGATGAAATCAAAACTCTTTTTAAAGAAATATATCTTTCTATTTTGAAATCATTTAAGAGACATATATTTATAAAATAAAACATTTTCTTTGAAAATATTCTTATAAGCTTGTAAGGGAAGCTTTGACGATTTTATAACGGCGGAAAATAACCGCACCCTCCGTATAAGTTAAAAAAAACATTCTTATCTTAATTCTGTCGAAAAGGTTAAAAAGCACCTTGTTTGGAAAACGACGGAAAGATTCCTCTTATAAAAAGTCAAAAAAAGGGTATAAATGACTATAACCCATATTCTTGTAAAAATGTTTTGAAATACATTTTGAAGAAACATGGATGTGGATGATAACGAGATCCCAGTAGATTATTACGTATAAACAACCTCGGATAATGAAGAGATTGTGAAATAAACCTTACCTTGTACTTTTCCTTGGTTGGGGTAGGTTAACCTCCTGTATAATGGTGAAATAATTGTTATTAAATTATACAAGAATCATATACATTCATATGATATCATATATGATCTTTTAACATTTCTTTGTTAACAATATCTTAGATTTATCGTTGTTTCGGGTGTTAACTTACTCGTTTTCTTTTATATGTTTTGTTACGTAAGTTGTGTTTTTCATGGATAGGTTGTATCTTATTCATATACAGAATGATATCATGTCCCTAAACATTATTTTTAAATCATCAAATGATAATTATACTTGGATGGATATGACGGAGAATGAATCTCATCGCGTTCGTGGAGACGGTAGTCCGTACGTACGCACGAGCGACAATATCATTCTTTTGATATTAAAATAATATATGAATGGATGGTATATCATATATAAAGAATCATTAACATGTTATATTTATTATTTACCTGAGTTAAACATCATTATTATACCCATCCAAATAATATTATATTGAATAACAATTACACCACGACGTAGAGATGGTAAGCCGTACGTACGCACGTATGGTGACATGTTATTAAAAGGGTGGATAGAATACTGAATATGGTTGTACCATATTTATAATAACATCACAGTATATGTGAGATACTGGAGTTATTATTTTATAATTGTAAGAACAAAGAAAGAAGAAGTGGAAGAAGAAAGGAACTTGAAAAGGGGTGGTGAAAACATTACCTCTTCTTCGGGTTCTTCCTTTTGATTTGATCAAAATGGCTCCTTAAGTTGGCTTTATGATCCAACTAAGGCCCCTAGGGTGTATTGAGGAAGGTTGGGAGTGTATTTGGGAAGGGGTTGGACGAGCCAAGTGGCTTGAGAGGTGTGAGTAATGAGTAGAAGATGTCTCCTTTTATAAGGGAGAGGAGGGGCTCTTTAGGAAAGAGTGAAAGTATTACTTTATAATATATTTATATTCGGTTTATAATGGTCCAAAAATCATTGAGGTCGAAGATAAGATTACTAAATTTCTAAATAACATCAACCAATAAGAATTGTACAGGTTTTAGATAATATTTTAATCATTATAATCTTATTTATTTAAATGATTTATTAATGAGGTAAACATTGCATCATTATTGTGTCATTAATAATTTAACTTATTTGTTGTCTAAAAATTATAAATAAAATATCATTATGTAGGAAATCTTTTTAGCTTTCTATGGAATATTTATAATCGAAAATCCAACATGTATAACCCTATGTAAAAATTGTTCTTCTAAAAGATGTAATCTTATGCCATTTTTATTTTTATTTTAACTTTATTAATATAATGTGTCCCTACCACATACAAGTGGCTCTAAGGGGTCCCCAAATCGACCCAAGGATTATCATGGTCGGTTATGTGTCCACCAATAAGTTTAGGACACGTTTTAGGGTAATTTTGTATTATTATAATATTATTTTTTAACCCTTATTTACCGGATTTACCCTTAACCATGGTAAATAAAATATTTACCACAGTAATTATTCAAAATGTCTAAAAATAAAAGTTACCTATTTACACAATTTGGAAATCCTGATTCCAAATATGGAATCCATTTTTCTAAATTCAAAACACAGAAGTGGCAGAAATTAATTTAAAATTAATTCCCGCTATCAAAACAAAAAGCGTGTTTTTAAGAGATAATAACTATCAAAGGATTGACACTTGTTTATGTTCGGTTTAATTGTAAAATTATGTCCAATGACCAACATTATATTAAATGGTAAAAATATATTCTAAATATACTTTAAAACCACTCAAATTCACAATTTATCACTATTAATTATTTTGATTAAAAAAGTTGTTTTTAATTAAAATTTAGTAATTTTCACTATTCATCAAAATATGAAAGTTATCCGAAAAGTACCAAAATTTCACCTTAGGCTAAATTCGATATTCCGAATCCAAAAATGAAGTCCATTTTAAAATATAAAATATATATAATTTCAAAAAGTAGGTATTACTATTCATAACGTCTAGTTTGATTGGTTATGGTGTGTTAGAACTCGGTGTTGCGTACAACACACGCTATCACATTATTCAAAGAGAAGCGTACCATAGAAGCTTGGGGTGTTACAAAGGAGGCCAAAAAAATCAAGTACTCTATCTTCTTTTTCAATATCAATAATGAACTAGTAAAAAAATTTCTCATTAAGAGATATCAGGACATACCCTTATACAACTGAGATGGTACAATTAAACCTCAGCAAACATGATAAACCAAAAACCAAGCTCCCAATACCTCTCACAAATGAAGTTGTATGCATCCCAAGAGAATTTATAATCACCTCAATCTCTTCCCACTACCTCATTTCTTCAACTAACCCATGATCATAACTGAACTATGGTAGATTATCATTCAAGATGTAGAATATGGGTTTCAAACATATGTATGGTTCCACTTCCACCACACCACTCATATTCTGGGTGGGAACTTGGACTAGAGAAATTCTTTCAACCATTCTAGGAGGTGTATCACTAAAAATAAAATAAATGAGAACCGTACATTCATTTATTAATGTATAAAATAAATTATTCCTTCATGAACCTTAAATAAATGAATCATGAATTGTTCACATCATTCACACATGTAAAAGGAAATTTTATTATGAAATCATTGATTTTTACTAATTATTGTTTACAAATAACCCTCCATGAAGGTGTATACATAAAAATAAATCTATCCTGATCATTACAAAAAGAACAACCTTTTGGGATTAACATCACATAAAAATTTAATCTATGAAAAATTCCATCCAAAATTCCATTTGATTTTTAAGCTAAAAATACATGGAATTCTCATAAAAAATCATTCCAATTTCGAAAAAACCTCCCTAATTTTATTCAAAAACAAATATCCTTTTTGAAATCAATGTCTTCTTGAAAACAACCCATTTTTTAAAATAAGGTTCTAAAGATCCTAATGCATTGAAATCACTACACAAGAATTAAAATAAGGTTGATAAAAATGCATCCACAAAGGGAATCAACACACTTCTTAATAAACATACATCAATTGAGTATAAAATTAGGATAAATATGGAATCGAGATGAGTAAAGACAATCTAACCAGGGAGGACATAGTTCTTCACATAAATTTTTCAACTGGGATGGGAAGATGTTTTAAAATCATGAAACATACTCAGTACAGAAGGAATACACAACTTCATAGTCACCACATAGTTTCTTGAGCCATGTGATCTAACCATATATGTAAATCTCTCTATCATTATTACCCTAAAAGTAAGGAACAAACCAAAATGTAACATTAATGTTTAAATGGGGTCTAAAAACATCAATTCACATCAAAATCCATGAGAAATGACTATGAAGAAGTGAAATTCATAATTAAAAACCCAACATCCCCTAGAGGATTATGGATAAAGATGAGAAATATCTAGATAGAATCTCCCTACACATATATCTTAAGATTAAATAACCATATTCTCCCTTTTTAAGAACATCCCTAAATAAAAAGAGATAAATAACCAGCTTAATATCATAGAAAATCAGAACAAAAATTTGGTATAGTTTTTCAAGGATCTATCCCAAGATTTCATCCAACCCAACACTCGACCCGATCCATCATAAGTATTGGAGTGTGTTTTTAATCCCCACGGTCTAGAAATGAGTTCTTTGGGATTAAAATAATCTCTTTGGTAATGATTTTTCCTATATAAAATTTAAAAAATGATAAAGGACAAAATAAATACATGGGCTAAAATAGATAAAAATTCCAAAAAGTTCATAACCAATTAAGTTGATTCAACACATTTGTAGAAATATACACACCATTAATATGGAGGATGATACAATAATTAATAATATATACTTAGCTAAAGAAAATAAAATTATAATAAAAAATATCTTTTCAAGCCCAAAACCACTACATGAAACCTCTGGTTTCTCACAACAACCTTACTCTCCCCACATCAGCCTCATGGAATTGAGGAAGAATCCAACTAAAACCTTAGAACCTGAAATATATAGGCATGATATTAAAAGAAATGTAAGTCACAATATCCCACCAAAAATATGAAATTTATTTCATAAAGAAATTCATCAATGTTAGTTATAATGTAAATCAATAAATTATGATTTTAGATTATAACTAATAGAAAACCATAATATTTCATTAATCTCCTTTCAAAATATTTATCTTATTTATGATGTTAAAATAAATTCTTTGAAAACATGTATACTGTGATATGTTGTTTCAAACCCAAAGACCTATAAAAAAATTTTAAAAACCAACTCTTTAGCTTAACTCAATTGAAAATGGTTTCTTTTAAATGTTCAACCAGTTGAATCCATCTTTAGAATAAATCAATTTTGGAATCAACATTAAAAACTAACACAAGATTCATTAAATTAAAAATAGGTTTTTTAAACATCATAAAGAACTAATTTTCTAAAGGAAATGACCCAACTCACACATGAGGGACACGTACAAAAATAATGAACCATATATCATAAAAAATGAATATGAAAAAAATATTTTCCAAAAATAAAGAAAGTATAGGAAAAGATAAAAATAATAACTAAATCAAACTCCCCTATATAAATAATTGATCATGTAATTTAATGTCATGGGATCATATTGGGATCCATAAAATGTGAAGAATCAAACCATACAAGAGTATTCATAATCAAAAAATAGCTATCGATATGTACAAAAGTCCAAACCACATGTCATCCGACTAGACAATTCAAGCATCATTTCAATGAAACACCTCTTATACCATGTGCCTTGGATGATTTTACATCTACTAGTTGTGTGTCAATAAACTAGCATAATAGGCTTAGGTCTCCAACTTATACTTAGTTTCCCATGACCAAAAAAATATTAAGTCAGGCTAAAGGTAAAGAAGACAATTCTAACTATTTAGGCACTAATAAAGGCTTAACCTCACCTCCTAACACCTAAGAAAGTAATTTCCCCATATATCATCTACACCAAAATCATAAAAACACACATTCCCATTAAATTGGAGAAACAAGAATCTAATAGAGATCAACAACAACCATGATGGGTAATATAGGTAAAAGACACACACAAGGGGAAAATAAGGGATGGAAAAAAGAAGGAGAGTCCTTCACATTAACCATTTTAAAATTAATGTTACAACAATTACATTAACAACAAAACATGTCTCATAATGCCAATTCCATTCAAATTTTATAAAAAATCACCATATAATTTCATGAAAATGTTGGAAGTCACACACATCATTTAAAAAGATTTCATATCTATCCTTCACATGGTTATGCCTATTTAAAATTAAAAAACAAAACCAAGGGAATACCTTTTCAATCAAAAAATATTAAAGTATTCATTTTTTCTTTTTCACAAGGTTGAAATAAAAAATAAAACAATTTCCATCTGAAATCCAATAAGGAATCCCTATACAAATCATTTTGAGGTCAACACATCACTTGAAATAAAAAACCATTTTTAAAACATAATTTTCTCCCATTGAAAGCTAAAATATATTGAAAATACAGCAATTATAGTTAAAACCATTTCAAAAATCCAAATTTAATTTCACAAAAAAAATATTAACCCATGACAAAAAAACATTTCAAACATATACAGTGGTATTTCTAAGAGAACCAATTTATTCGATGCATGAAAAATAAACAAAAATAGTTTTATATCATCACAAGTATATCAATTATATTAATACATTCAACATAATGTTATTATGGAAAGAATAAGAACACTTTGAATTAAAAATTCTAAAACTTCATAGAAACTCTTACTTTGAAATGTATCTGTTTCAATGGAAAACACGCCAATAGAGAAATAAATGATATCTAGAAACCATTAATACTGAAAACCTAATCATTTGATCCATACAGAATACCAAAATCATCCCCAATATACCTAGGGTTAATGGGGGAAATCAAACCCAATATGAGTGTGAGATGGAGAAAGGATGAAGAGAGAAAATATGAATAAATAACTCAAGTCCTTTTCAAAATTTACAGAGAGAGTCCAAGAATTAATAGATAAGGAGGTTTAAGCTACTCTTTAGGCTCACAAGGATCATTTGAAATCAATATTGATGAATATTGGTCAACTCCTCTTAATATGAGAGTTAATTTTGGGAAATTTCTAAAAATTTAAACACCCGGACAAGCTGCACAGTTTGCCCACAAGTTTTCCAAACCATGTGTTCACTGTGTGTAGCCAAATTCCTAGAAAAAGAACACCATCATAGTTTGGTCACATGATTCTCTAAATCCTGAACCAACTATGTCCCAATATCCCCCTTTTCTAAAGAGTCCACAAAATTTCAAGGGAGATCGGTATAGATTGTCAACTCGTGTAGAATCCATGAAAAACATCTCTATCACCATAATATGACCATCGACACAAGAATCATAAAATTACTCAAAATTGTGGAGGATAAGTATGATTCTATAAAAATACACAAAAAAACATGAAATTATAACCTAAAAACTATAAAAAAATATAGAACTACTCATATTAAGATAAAATAACAAAATCCCAACAACACAATGACACGGGGCTATCCCAAAATGTCTATACTTCATAGTCTATTTAGTTTGAGTTTAACTAATTTCATTCTCAATGTAATATATATTTTTCATTATGACTAGTTCACAAATAGTCAAATTGTCTACATTAATATTGGATATTATATCTTTATTCAATATTATGGTAGAGCATGAGGGTGTTCTACTTCTTTTGTCTCAAGATAAATTTTAGTTAGTGTCCAGTTATAAATTGGTTCCTTGATGTTTATTGGAATACACATATATCCAATTGATATGGGTGTATTAACATCATCCAATAGTGTTTAAGATTCTTTCACTTCAAGTAATATGAAATTTTTATACCTATTAATTTTTTTAAATCATATGGAAATATTTTCATTCATAATACATCTATTTCTAAACATTCTTGAAAGGCCAATTAATTTTTTTTTCATCTTTTATAGTTCTTTGTGTATTGGATATAGATATACAAAATACTTGTTTTGTAACTTAATTCTTCTATCACTAACTAATTAAATAAACCTTCTAGAATAGTAAACTTTTTAAGGTCATAAAAAACTCCATCACCACTTTCATTTCTTTACAACTACTTACCTTTTTAAAATATTACATCCCAACATACATGAAGTTTACCACAATAAAGATCCTATAATTGATTATATTTTCAAATTTCTTCTACACTGATGTACACCATGGCTAGAACTGGGTAATTAGGGTTTCCAATGACATTAAAACATTACATTGGCATGATATTTGTGTCTAAACACCCTAATATGAGCCATGTGAGGTTTCATTTCAAACCAGGATTCAAATGATACATGTTATCTTGAAACCATAGTTATAAAATGGTTAATAAATGGCATAAACTTCCTTACTACATCATTCCATATTCTTTTAGAGACATTCATACTCTAATGTAGTAACCCCATTATAGCTAGGAGGGTGTGATTCATCTACTCTATTTTACCATTTCACTCTAATTTAAACAATGTATTTTGGTAACTCTTGATCCCACATTTCTCATAAAGTCTCATTAACATAGCTAAAGAAAATCATAACCAAGGTATATCCTTGGATTCATTACCCTATTATCGGATTAATTCTCCACCACGAGAATGAATTTCTTAAACACTGATTTAGATTAACTCATTTCTTTTCAAATTTAAATCTATATCTAGAAAATTTAGTCATTAACAATCAGTAAGAAGTATTTGTTTCTAGTATGTGATAAATGTGTGTTGAGTTCACAAAAATTAAATGTTTCAATTTTCATGAATTCTTTAATTTTATGTTTTCTTGGGCTGGGAAAGGATTTATTGTTAACATGGTTATCAGATCATCACACATATTTTTTATTTGAGTAATCAGGGGAATTCTAGAAACTATTAAAATTTGGTTATGGATATTGATAGTACCAAGATTCACATCCAAAATATGTGCTTGATTATTGAGGCTCACCAAGAGGCATAAAATTATTCACTTTTCCAACTAAAATTGTATAAATGAATCAGAATGTTGGTTCAATAGAATGAAAAAATGGGGATGAATTTCTATTATAATATTTTAATATAATAATCTATACTGAAAATAAATTATAAAAATAATTTTAAAATCAAAATAAAGTATGTAAAATAAATTTAAATGGAAAAAATTGTTTTATATGTTTAACCGCATTTTTTCATGTGTGTGTAAATATACTATACTCAATAGTTTCACATAACTATAATTCATTGGATTTAAAGGAATAGAAAAAACCAAGAAATTAATAATTACACTTGATTTATAATGGTTATAAAAAGAAACCAAATCCATCACTTTAATGGTAATGAGTACCAAGGAAATTACAAATGAATTTGGTTAGATTTTAAAAAAAATACCTTTTAAGATCACATTATTATCAAATCAGAATATTATATTTGTAAAATTTTAAATGAAAGATAAAATAATACTAATGATAATATGAGTAATTATGAACAAAATCCTTCAATTGTGTGAATTCTCAGTGGAAATAATCAATATTTGGTAATTTTCATTTGTAATATCATCAAGAAGGTAGATTAATATATTTTCCTTCTTTTTTAGTTCATTAGAACTAGTAAATCTCAAAAGCCACCACTAAGGTCTGAATATAGTTGTTAGGGACCAAAATTTTTTGACAGTTTGATTTCCTAGAAAACTCTACAATGGTAATGTTTGTTGTCATTAAATTATAGATGGAATCACAATGGCATGGTGAATCTTACTAGACTCTAATGAAGTTCCATAGAAACTAGCTGAAGACTCGATGGTGGATTTAATATCTATTATCTCTACCACTATCCTTCTAATGATTTTTAAATAGCCTTCCAGTGGGAAGTCAACGAAATTCCAAATTTTAACATTATTTTGGTTGTATTATTTGATGCATTTGTGGATAAAAATACATTAATTATGTTATATATTATTTATAAACTCATGAGTTAATATCTGTAGTAAAAGAAAATATGCGTTATAACTAATAAATAGGAGGAACATCGTTCATGAATAATGATCTACAACATTTTGATGATCAAAAGTTTTTTATTATTTAGAACAAACATGTGAATATAATAAAAAGGAATGTTATATTTTTGAAAAAAGATATTTATTTACTAAAAATGACAAGTTATCTGATCTTAAAATAAAGCAATGTCTTAGAACTAACAAATAATTTTTTTATAAAATCAATGTTATTTTAATGAAAACTTATAAGATTAATTTTAGTTAAAAATCAATTGACTGGTTAATATAAAAAAATATGGGTAACTAAAGATATTCCATTTTATATCATTCCCCTTCATTATGATTATCAAGAAGAATAATGTTCTTAAAAAGTATAGTCGTAATTATAAATTTTTGAAATGTAAGATGAAGAGATATAAAAATAAATAATGCCATGTATATAAAAAATAGATATGTAATTTTTATAAGGTTTAAGAAAAAATTTGGGATTGAAATAGAATAATCAAACAATAAATATAGTTGAAGAAAAATAGGTTATTTGAATGGGATAATAGAAATCGTGAGAGATACCTCATTTCAGGGAATGCATAATTTCCTAACTTTTTTCAAAAAGATAGTCCATGTGTAAATTTTATTTATTCACTGAGGACTAAACTCAATACAGTTGGAAATGGATGGTTCTTAACCATCATATAGGTCATTTAATAGATTCAATGTTTTATCCAAGAACATATTCTTTATTATTGGGATCTTTATGACTTATCACATCATCTTCATCATTTATAAGATCTATATTTTTATATTCATTTACTTAACGAGAAAATATTTCAAGGTAAATACTAAATAGAAAGGCTGTAACTATTTTTAGTTGATGCCCTTAATAGAAAATTCACAGTGATGATGATGACGTGAATAGTATTTCAACTAGCATTTTTAGTCAACAACCAATTATTATATTCATGGGTGAGAAAGAAAAAACATTATATTTATGAAATATTTATTAATTAACTCCCTTTCATGAGGAATCTCATACCTTGAAAAATATATATGAAAATGAAGATAATCAATAATATGAGTAATTAAATTACCAAAGAGAATTTATTTAAATCATATAGGATGATGAAAAATATTATTTTTTCATATTAAAAACAATAAATATTACATTGACATTAAATAAATGTGTTATAAATGATAGAATATAGATATCAATGTCTTATAACACGCATAAATCATCAAATTCATGGGTTATAGAGGATTGAAAAATAATTTAAATTAAATCAATATTGATAGATTTGTTATTGTGAAAGGATTTATAAGAGCATGATTTTGTAGAAATAATTCAAAAGGAACTAATAAAATAAAAATCAAGATCTGAAAAAAAATTCCTAAAATAATAATTAATATTTTTATTTAAACTCTTTATCTACATAGTAATTTATTAATAATATAAATTAAGGTGATCATTATTATAGTAAAATATATGGTGCTATAAAAATCAATATATTCAAATTTGATATTGTTATAGAATTAGAAAACATAAAATGAAAAAAAAATCATTGATTGGATGGTTAAACCATAATTTCCAAAAAGGGAAGGTGTGAATGTGTTGGAGATGGGGAAATTAATGTTTGAATAAGAAAAATAAATTATTCTTATAATAATAATCATTTTTTCTATCCAATGTATTATATTTTTAATATATGAGGGTTCTTGAAATGATTATTTAATTTTATCCTTTTATTTTCATGTCACAGAGGGTTTTATTGTAGATATTTAGTGAAATAAGAGTTTTGGAGGTGATAAATAGTTAAAGAGATATATTAGAGTTATAAAAGAGAAGGAAAATGTATATCCCTAAAAAAATATGAATATTTATGATGATATTAATGGATAAAAAGTAATATAGGGGATAATATCTTACAAAAAGGAAATAAAGTTAATGAATTATTGTGTGTCGCATTATAAGATGATGTGAGGTTCAAGAGAGGAATTGGAAAAGTGAGAGATATTGATATAATACAAATAAAAATAGGTTTAAGATTTTATTATTTGTAAATCTAGATGTTTAATATCTATCATAGATCATTTGATGTTTGGTGATAGAGACAGTAGCCACTGTTTCTATCATAATTACTTTGACTCTCCTTTACCAAAAGACCAGTTGTATTTTATTGTTAGAATAAAAACACCAAATAAATTTAAATTAATGGTTAGAATTGAATGAATAAAAATATTAAATAAATTATCAATGATACTATATTACATGTTTAGATGTGTGGAAATATATAATAAACAAAAAATATGTCAATAATTGAATTTGACCATTTGAGGGGTAATTTCAATTCACATTTAAATAACCAAAATCTAATAAAATATAACAATAAGCCATGATTAATATTAAATGTACACAATCTAAAAAAATAGAGATTAATAAATACAAGTCATGTAATAAATTAATATCAATGTACATTTACATCTTAAACAGAAACATTCTTTTAGAAATATCTAATTTTACAAAATGTATAAATATTTATATGACATTAATGTAAGATCCTATTTGTATGGGATTCACATTATACCAAATATTATACCCCTCCATAAATAAATCCAAATGTATTTAATTGAGGGGTTTTGTAACAATATTGACTAGTTAGTGATTAATTAATATAAAATCAAGAATGATATAACTTTTTAAAATTTGATATCTTAAGAAGTGGTACCTAATGAAAATGTTCTTAGTAAAATAATAATGAATTGTATTCATATATATAATTTTTATAATTAATGGGAACATCATTATATGATATACCATTTTATAATAGTGTGTTATTCAACTAAATGATTTGAGAAAAAAAACTTTTTATGGCTGCGTATTCATATTAAAAGATAGAAATAGCAACTGAATTTTTATTCTTTATACAATTTTATACTATAGCCTTTTAATTAAATTACAAGTCCACAATTTACTCTTTTAATATACTTATGATCCCTTAAGGATTGTATTTGAATAAATTTTTAGTTCGAATGATATTTCTTTTTTATAAAACCAGCCAATATTTTTTGAACCTATATGTTATTTAAGTATCCTTTAAGACCCTTAAGGTTATATTGTTTTTTATTTTCCGGAATATTATCGAATAGAGAAATAATGAACATAATATTTGAACAGGTAAATCAAAATTAAATAAGGCTCTCAATAAAACAAGGATAAATTTTATTTCCCACTTTTTTAATAGATTTATCTAGTGATAGCTTAAATAAAATAATCATAGGTGTACATAATTCAATAATGATACCCATATCAAAATGATTATGAATTTTACTATAGTAAATTTACTTTTATTAGAAAAATTACATCTTTTTTATTAATATGAAAAAACTGTAAAGCATTTTACTCACCTATAAAACTCTTTTCAAATTATTTACCCATTAAATATGAAAATTCAAAACAATGATATTACATAGTGAACCAAATGAGAAATCACACATATAACATTTGAAAACTAGAAAACCATTTTAACATTTCTATAATAATCTTTACCCATTTTGAATTCATTGTTCTAGAGGTATTTAGTCAACTAGTAACATGAATTATAAACTGTATATTTTGATCCATAATGGTCTTTGGTTAACATTAATATATGTTTAGAAAACATTGAATCCTTAAATGATGTAGGTTCCATAACTTAACACTTTTTTTAAATAAAACTATTTATGAAATAAATTTTAACATTCATTTACAAAATAGGAAAATTAAATTGATATGTGAATGGAAACAATATTATATTTTATCTAATATTTTTAACAGGTTAAAAAGTTTCACTATAATCAATACCTTCTTATTCATTATTTACTTTTACTAAAATCTTATTATAGTTTCTAACTATGTTTACATGCCTATTTATATTTCTTAAAATCATATTTAGTTCAAATAATGGGGTGATTTGCATTTGTTTAAACAAGAGTCCAAATATCATTTATAGTGAATTTGTTTCGATATTATTATAAATAATTTAATAAAAATCAATATTATTGGATTCATTAAAATTTTATCTATTTTATAATGACGAAAAACCTCAGTGGTTAACCTCAGTTAAAAATTATATTTTTTTAAAAATAATTTATATTAAATAATTGATAATATTTTCTAAGATATTTTATTTAGATCTAACCTATGCCTATGGAAATGGACTTCATATTGATTCTTCCACAACATCATCATCTTTAGAAAGAGGGGGAATGTGCATGAAATTTTTTTCTAAGTATTCCTCAACACTGTCAATTTGTTATTTTGGTTTTGAAAAATTTCCATCAAATTTGATATGAATTGATTCATATATGATCTTGGTCATATTATTTAAAATTGTTAGTCTATATATAAGTTAGGGTAACCCATAAAAATACATTCATACAATTTATAATAATAAATTCTAATGTTGTTATTTATTTTAAGAGTATATAATTTATATTTAAACACCTTGAAATAACCAACATTGTGTTTGTTACCAGTACATGAATCATATGGATTGTTTTTCGAATGATTCATAAAAGAAAATAGTTAGGAGTATAACAAGATGTATTTACTACCTAAACATAAAAATATTGATGTTTTTTAATTCACATAATAATGTTATAGAAATATCTTAGATAATTATTTTTCATCTTTTAACAGTCCCTTTTTTGGTGTTTTAATTCAACAAAACATTTTTTATAAACATATGAAACTAAAAGATTGTAAATTATTTAAATTTGAACTGTCCACCATGATCACATCAAATGGATGGGATCTTATAAAATTTCTCATTTTTGTATTCCTTGGTAAATTTAATAAAATCTTTAAAATCCTATTTTTTGTATTCTATGATATAAACCAAAATAAATCTTTTTTAGACATCAAATTTTTCAAAAGTGTAAGACTTACATCCTATAATTTCAATGTGGATTCGGTCTAATATATTTATGTAAAATAACTCAAGATAATTTAATGTGGAAGCATCTTTGTTAGATAAAAATAAATATACTTGTTGTTACAAAGTGAGAAAGTATTACTCACAATGTCATTTTGTAAACTGAATTTGGGGAAATAATCAAAAACATTCTTGTGATTAAACATAATAATTATGTGTGTGTGTCCTAGAATAAGAAAGGAATTTATACAATAAATTTTAAAATAACAAAAGATAAATTTTGTCTGGAAAATTATTATAAATAAATAAAATAAATATTTTTAAAATAATATATAGATAGAAAAAAAGTTCACCCTTAGAATCAGGAACTTTACAAATATCATTCTTAATGGAAACTCTAAAAATGATATCACATAATTCTCAAATTATCATCATATTAGTTTTAAATAAATACAAATAAAAAATATATTTAATAAAAAATTATTTCAATTAAAATTAAATCTTCCAATTATCATTCTCCTTGAGTTATCTCTGAAAGCAATATGTCTATTATCTTTCTGTTCTAGGTGGTTGAATTTAGCATATTCAGCATACATATTCATTGAGAATATGATGCTCGTATAATATATAACTCCTTGTAATTTTCTATGGATAAAATTTTTCCTAAAGAATATTAAATATACTGAAACTTTTTTATAAATACCCATATTTAAAACATATAATAAAACATTATTTTGTACCTAAAACAAGAATTTAAATACACCAAAAAATCTCATGTTTTAGTATCTTTAGGACATTAGGAATAAAATAAAAACCATTAATATATAAATAATTTTTATTTTTCATATTCATAATATCTCCCTAGATCTCATCACTCTTATATAATTTTGTAAGATATTTTAAGGAAAAATATGAAGAACATGGTTTTTCATAAATCCCATTATAGGTATGAGAAGCGGGAAACAAGGGGAACATATTGATCTATAGATAAATGAAACATCAAGGGGAATGACATGAATTAATAAGAATAATAGAAATATGAATCATATAATATTGGAATACGAGAACATTAATCAATGATATTTGGAAATAATAAAAAGCAGGAGATCATAAGAATACATTAAGACTCGCCACCAAGACAACATGAAATAGTATACTAGGATCTTTTCTCATGACCATACATGGTATATCATGAGATAAAATAATTATCCAATGTATTTAGGCAGCTATATAGTTCTTTTCACACCCATAAAATCACAATATAAACATGTATTTTATACAATATAAGAAAATGGATCATACCCCAATTAGAAGTGTAGTAGCCCATTGTAAAAAAATAGGTTACAAATATGGTAATAAAAAAATTTCAAATCGTGATGAATATATAATCATATTGTTTTGAGACATATAATATAAATAATAATTTATTTATGGAATGATATTGTTTTTTATGAATAA
Organism: Viscum album; assembly: GCA_963277665.1. NCBI lineage: Eukaryota > Viridiplantae > Streptophyta > Magnoliopsida > Santalales > Viscaceae > Viscum > Viscum album. The sequence continues at coordinate 1,410,130,588 of OY728133.1, read as the reverse complement.
AATAACTTCTATAGATGTGAATAAAAATTTGAGTTCATAATGAAATGAAACATGGGAGGAGTATCTTTATCAAACTGAATCATATAAAATGAGCTATTAAATTTACAAAATGTATGGATATAAATAAATTATTCAATAAATAATAAAACCAAGAATTTGATATGTTTTATTAATAATATATAAAGGTAATAGAATCTCTTATATACGGATGAGAAATCATTTTTATATAAAGTGAATGACTTTAAATTATTACTTTATGTATATTTTTTATTTTTAAAATAAAGAGATATTGAAAATGAGATTAAATAAAACAAATGAAAATAATATTTCATTAGTAAATTATAAGAGTGAATTCATTCATAAAATTATGGGAAATCAACACGAAAAAAAAATTAACATGATTGGAGATAAAACTGTCAAAGGGGTTTTAGAGGTAATCCACCTATCTTATGTCCAAGTCACCATGTAATGACCATTTAAATTCATGAATAAATAAAATTATAGTCAATATTTAATATTTTAATAAACTTATTCTATATTATTACGAATCTTATTTTTACATTAAATATCATTATTAATAACTTGTTAGTTTTTTGTTTACGATGTTAATTATTTCCACATGATTTATAATGGTTTGTGATGTTTTGTAATAATAGTGGTAATGTTATGAATTATTAATAATGTGAATTTGTAAAAATAATTAGATTCATGATATATATTACATAATTTTTGCTAAATTAAGGTTCTTATCATTTGTATATTTTAGATATTATATTAAACATGTTTTTACCCAATGTTTTTTAGGCGGCACAGTTGGCCATGATAGTTAATTTGTAATGTTTTCAATAACATATTTATTTTATGGTTGAAAAATTTTAAAAATGTTTTAATTTAGTCATATATAACACAAATATACATTAATAAAATATTAAATCCATCCATGGAGATGGTGATGAAAAATTAAATGCACTATCCTTGCAAGCGAAGAACCCACCATGATATGCACGGAGTCTTCATTCAATAATAAATTATAGGTATTAAGATAAAAGATATTAAATTAATATATTAACATTTATGTATACCTATGATAATTATTTCAGTATATCATGATGTACTAAAGTGATTTTTGGTAGGTAGAAGAAGTATAAATCAAAAAAGAATTAGGTTGAGATAATTTTCTTCTTCATTTAGAAGGCCTTCGATATGTTACTTTTCTTTAAAAGAATAGTATTTTTTGAAGACCATAACCTAAAAAAATTTATACTAGAGTGTGATAAGGTATTTTGAAAGTGATTTTTTAAATAAATAAGTTTTATAAGTGAGTATGAATGATCATAATAGGGGTGGCATTAAAGGTGAAGGGGAAGTAACTCTTTTAATAAAAAATAATTTTTTTAATTTTTTTATTAATACATTCAATAGTATTGATTCATTTGAATTTCTATAGTTATTAATGTGTCATGACCTCCTCCCCACCTTGTGTACCCCTCTAGGGCTAGCAATGTGAGAAAGAGGATAATGACCCCCCGAGTCCTGCCTCCAGTAGGCCCCGGGTTGGCGACTAGCACCTAGGATATAGTAAACACACAGATGGGTGGAATTACCCTCTATGAGAACACATATGGAAGAGAGAGATAATATAGACACCAAAAAACTAAAACTCAACCAGTAAGATGAAAGAAATCCCACGTACATATATGAAAATTCATGAAAAACACACAACAACTAGAAGGGGAAAAACAGCAAGTACCCAAAAAGGAAGTAAAACCGAAGCAACCACAATCCCAAACAGCTCCTCCAACAGTAAGCTAGTAGAAACCAGCTTGTTCGGAAACCTAATCTAAGTGACCTAAAAATAGTTTATATATACATTGGGTGAGTATAACAGTATACTTAGTAGGATCCTCCCTGAAGCCTCTCCTACAAAAGCAAAGAGAGTATGCTAAACCATAGTGAACAACAAGCGAAACTCACCCATCACCTAAAAAGGAATACTATGTTTCCCACCTCACCATGGATAATATCACTAAGTAACGCATATAATAGTATATAATATAATAATGAATATCAATGGTACCCCACTACTACTTTCCCATTGGTTTGCCACTTTACCCCAACGTCGCATGTCCTAAGCATCTCTCTCCAAAAAGGATTTCCCGCAGACACCTGAGTGAAGCACCACAACATGCACCTCATGAAACAAAACCACCACATCCACATAAGCAGAGTAACTAGGGAGTTTCTGGGAGCTATAAAAGCCCAAATAACGTGTATCATATGTCAGGTATTATACATCAAGCCATTACAGCCCACACACTGAGTAAGGATCCTAAATCCATCACACCCTATACATGTTACACCTATAGTAGTCCATGGGAAACTATACTCAGAATATATGTGTGTGAATAACCACAATCCATTACATCCCTCTACACACATATATAGGGAAAACTAACTGGTGTTCCTTCCAGCACAAGTAACTACCAAAAAAAGTGTGTGGGTCTAAAGGGGGTAGTCATCCATTCATCCTCCCATCGGAATGTTGGGGAAAACACCTCCCCCCCACAAGGCTAAGAATCCACGTGGTGCCAGTTCCCATTCTAACAGGGTGGACTAGAATATAGAAACACAAAAAGAACAGGATATACTATATCTTACAACCACACTATGGGAATAACCTATTCCTAGACTCAACTACAGCTAACGTCTCTTGGACTCTGTGCTGCTACTTCTATGACAAGGTATCCTATAAGCACACAACAATTAAAATAGATTTAATACATTATTTCATTCCTTTTTCAAGTTTAACGTTATGCTAATTAATTCTTTAAACATTAATTAACCAATAACAATCCAACATTAAAGTTTATTATCATCACACCCAATGTACAATGTTCTTTCAAATCACAATCTCAACATTGTGCCCCAGCAAGCTCCAAACCCCACGGGTTAACATCATTTATTCAATTATTCATTATAGAATTACTTTCCCACATTCCCAGGCATTCTAGAAAAATATTTTATGTTACTAAACATAAGGGGGCTTAGCATGGTGAGTAGATATACTACCCTTCGAGTCTTTTTCGCCTACAGTAAGAGCATAGACCCATCCTCCCTTGAGAAGCTAATCAAAGAAAGCACATGGTTTACCCTATGCATCATCACCTCTTATAAAAGAAGGGTAAGCAAGACAGCTGCCTTAGGAAGTTGAGAAAATTAAAATAGATAACCAATCAAGGAAACAAGAAGCATCCAAGCATTAAAATCCAACTCGTTCCACCATTACTAGTGTCCTCCCCAACACCAACATGCATACACCAATGCATCTAACCACTCTAGTAGATGTCAACTACTACCAAAACCAATAGGCCTCCCTTCCCTTACATATCACAACTGCCATCCAGACTCACATCACAACACAAGCAACAGGAAAACAAACATCGCATCAATTGGGTTTTTCCCTTCAAACAATCAAGAGGGTAACTCAGAACCCTACATGAAATTATCTTTTATCAAATCACCAGGTCTTTGATCCATCTTGGATTAACCAATTTATTATTCATAGGTTCCAACATTGGGGAACTTAAACAGTAACCTATCCCAAATAATTAAACATACATACTTCACCATTTTGATTAACATCAAAATTACAACAAGAAGAACTAGATTAATTTACATGCCTCTTTATCTTTATCCAAACAATTATCAATTCATTAAGGTTTATGTTCTTTACCAATTTCGATCAAGAAAAAATAGATAAATTAAAGCAAGGAATATTATGAATCAATCATAGATAACACACTATCTGGAAGAACAATATACAATAACATTTGATCGATATCAATTTATTTTTCAGTTAAAATATTTATTATATCAATTTCATTATGATCCAGTGGGAAAAAACATGTTAACTATGAAATTTCACATATAAGAAAAGAGAACAAACGAATCCCCTACATCAAATAGTTCCTTATGTTCTTTATACAAGAACAGTCCACATCACGGTTCACGGTCACTTCCTCTCACGACCACTACAGCCACCTGAGGATGCCACGGTATGACCAAATAAACTGAAACCCAAGAAAACTCCTCTAGAAGAATGAAGATAACATTTTATAATATGGGAAGGAGAACAAAATAAGATGAACCCAAAAAGAATGATGATAAAACATACCTTTTATCGAATATCGATGGAAACTCTTTGGTTGCACCAAAACAGGGGGTGCACTTATAGCAAGAAGAAGGATGAGGAAACCAATCCATGAGAAGACGTTTGATCTCACGATTATTATAGGAAGGAAGGAAATTTTTGAGCATCTTGCACCAGAGAACAAGGAGGAAGAACACGGGATGAAGATATCTTGTCCATTTTGATGACATAACGGAGTGATGGTTTAAGATATGCTTGATTTCCAATTAAAATCGGGTTAAATTAAACCACGCGATTTGACCAAGTAAATGCCTCTAGGGCCTTGGGAAAATTAATATAGGAATTATAGGATGTGATTTGGCCTTAAATACCTTAAAACAAGGACATAAATGTGTTTTTTGTCAAAAAACGTTAAATTGGCGTAACTGGAATCAAAATCGTGAAATTTGGAAAAGGATATATGAATTAGTTCTGGAAACACTATTTATGAGCTATCTCACTCTTTCTGACTCCCTGTTTCTAACTAACCATTTCTGACTCAATGTTTCTGACTCACGGTTTCTGACTCCCCATTTCTGACTGACTAATTCTCACTCACCATTTCTGACTCACCGTTTCTGACTCACTATTTCAGACTCATCATTTCTAAATCACTGTTTCTAACTCACCATGAAACTGTTTATAAAACTCGAAACACTGTTCATAAAACTAGAAATTTGGAAAAGTGTTAGGGATCAGTCAGCTTGACCTCCCAAAACATCTCAAACAACAGATTTCATCCATGTAATGGACCAGAGAGGTCCAGACCATTACATCATATACCTCTCAAAACATTCTCGTCCTCAAGAATCCAAAACCAACCCAAAACAAAAACATAAAAGGTGTTCTGAACAACCAATCCTCGAGATAACTCCTAAAAGAGAGAAATCCATAAGTGGCAAAAAAAAGAAAGCCATCTCATTGACACAAAATGTATACGACCACAAAGTGTACATTGTTACATGAAAAGGGTTAAACATAAAACAAATCTAGGTACGGAGCACATATCTATGACTCACATTCCCAAGTACTCTCTTCCATGCCACCATGTCTCCCCAAGACACACAAAAGGTAATAGAATGCCTGTACAAAACCTTCTCATTGCAGTCTTGGATCTCCACAGGTCACTCCACAAAGGTCGCATCATCATCAACATCAATCTCTCCCCAATTGATGTCTTGAGAGTCATTATGAAGATAACAACGGAGTTTTGATACATGGAAAACAACATGTATTGGACACATCTACAAGGGAAGTGCTACTCGATACACCACTACTCCAAAACGAGATAACACATCGAAACTCCCAACAAACCAGGGATAAAGCTTACTCCCACGACCAAACCTTTATTGTCCATGAAGAGGAGTTACCTTCAGAAACATGTGATCCCCAACATAAAACTCCAAGGGTATCCTTTGATCAGTATATGATTTCTAACGATCATGTGTTTTCTTCATCCTATCATGAATCACCTGAACCATATTTTTTGTATTCTGCACTAGATATTGTCTGAGAATTGCTGACTCTGCCACCCAAGTCCAACACAACAGATAACGGCATGGCCGGAAATACAGGTCTTCAAATGGCGCCATACCGATGGTGGAGTGAAAACTATTATTTTAAGCAAACTCCATCAAGGGTATGTGCCTCATCCATGAACCTCCAAAATCAAGAACATAATAGCATAACATGTCATCCAGAGTCTAGATGGTTCACTCTCTCTGACCATCTGATTGAGGATGAGAAGCAGTGCTAAAGAATAGCTAAGAACTGAAAGAATGTTGGAGACCTCTCCACAAGCGGGAGGTAAAATGAGGATCTCAATCAGAAATGATCATCCTTGGGACTCCATGAAGTCTCACCGCCTCCTCCAGATACTACCTCGACAAAACATCCACTGAGCTTGACTCCTTCATTGCTATTAAGTGGGATGATTTTGTTAAATGATCCACTACCACCCAAATTGTATCATGTCCACCTTGAGATCAAGGAAAACTAGTAACAAATTCCATTGATATGTCCTCCCACTTCCACTGATGAATATCAAATGGATGGAGAAGACCACCAAGAAAACATTGTTTGGCCTTCACCTTCTGGCAGACCAAACATCGAGACACAAACTCCGCAACCACACACTTCATCCCATGCCACAAAAACTGGCTCCTCAAGGCTTAGTACATCTTTTTTACACTAGGATTCCTAGCTAAAGGCAAACAATAAAACAATTTGAGAACCATCTCACACATCGTTAAAGCAAGAAAAATCCTTCTGTGATACAACACTCAATGTTGTTCATCCTCCGACCAACCATCAGAGGCCTCACCATAAACAACTCAGTCTCTCTAGACCTCCACCTCTAGATCACCCCACTGGGACTCTTCCACCTTCTGTGCTAGGGATGATTGTACCATCATCTGAAAAAGACAACCTCTTCCCTCAACTTCTCTCATACAATGATGTAATGCTGACATCTCTTCCATTAATCTTCATGAATCACTAAATTCACGCACAACATCACTATGTGACTTTCAACTCAACACATCAACAACAAAATTCCCCTTTATAAGTGTATATGATATCTCAAAGTCATATTCCTATAAGAACTCAATCCACCGATGCTGTCATATGTTCAATCCATGCTGGGAGAAAACATACCTCAAACTCTTATGATCGGTGAAAAACACAAATTGTTAGACAATGAGGTAATGTCTCCACAACATCAGAACAAACACCATGACTACCAAATCAAGATCATGGGTGGTATAGTTACGTTCATGGGGACGCAACTTCCAAGACCCATAAGAAACAAATGATCTCTTCTGCATCAGAACACAGCCTAACCCCAGATTCGAAGTGTCATAGAAAACATCAAATTGAACTCCCTCTACTGGAAGACAATGAACATGAGCACTTACTATCTTCTACTTTAGGTTCTCGAAAGCTACCTCACACTGAACAATCCACATGAATTCCTGATTTTTCTTTGTTAATGCTATTAGAGGTGTCGCAAATCATGAGAAATCAGATACGAACCTCCTGTATTAGCCTGCAAGACCAACGAAACTTCGCACCTCAGACATTGTCTTGGGGGCTGACCAAGATACAAATGCATCTATATTTGAGCGATCCATAGCTACTCCCTACTTAGATACATCATTACCAAATAAATAGACTTCTTGAGCCGAAAACTCACACTTCGACAACTTCCCAAACAGATGATGTCATCAAAGAACTCCCCAAATGGCATGTAGATGCTCTGCATGCTCTTCCCCAGATGTGGAGTGCACAAGGATGTATTCTATGAAAACTACCAAAAAAAATTCTTGGATCTCACAGAACATAGAATTCATCAATCCCATGAATACAGCTGGAGAATTTTCCACACCAAACGGTATTACAACGAACTCATAATTCCCATGATGACAACATAAAGTAGTCTTCAGGATATCCTCATCATTCACATGTATCTGATTATATCCTCACCGTATTTAGGTCTTTCAGAACCAACTTGAAACATTCAGTTGATTAAATAAATCATCAATCCGCAGAAGAGGATAACAATTCATTATTGTCACTTTCTTTAAGAAATGATAATCGACACACAACCGCAAACTTTCGTCATCCTTTTTTACGAACAAAACCGGTGAACCCCACGGTGACACACTTGACCGAACAAAACTGCACTATAAAACCCCATCAAGCTATATACATATATCTTGTAAGTCGTAACGGGCCATACTATATGGATACATAGAGATAATATATGCTCCTTGTTGTAGCTCGATCCCAAAATCGATCTCTCGTTGAGGGGGTAACGCTACAACCTCTTCTAGAAATACATTAGGGATACACTTCTATGACCCTAGGAACCTCCAACTTCTAAACCTCAGAAGAACTTAGAATCATCTCATCCATCAATGATGATGAGTACAAAACATGCCTATGACTCATTCGAGGGTCTCGCTCGCTAACAAACACCACTGGATCTCCATCTGCATCGAAGAACACATCCTGCCTCTTGAACGAATCCATGATAGCCTATACCAAATACAACCAATCCATATCAAGGATTGCATCATATGGTTGTATCAGTAAACATATTAAATCTCTCCAAGAGCTGTGCTACCCCAACACTAGCCCACAGTTTCTACAAACTTCAAACAAGTCCACTAGACCTCCAACTGGTCTAGTTAACTCCAAGGGCACTGGAAGACTCTCTACCTCAAGTCCCAAAGCAAGGAAAAGGGTAGGTGATATGAAGTAGTGTGTCACTCTTGAATCCAACAAGGAATAAAACAAGGTAGAAAACAAGAAAAGGGTACCACATACAATGTCTAGCACGCCTGGAACTAGAAACGCTAAAGCAAAAAACTGACCATGACCACCCCACGACCTATCTGACCCTGATGAAGACCACCACCACAGTTGTGCACTGCTCTCTAAGGATGAGGGGTGTCACAGGGTTTTCCTCTTCCTGCACCATCTACCCTCTACTGATTTAAAGCTTGGGCAAACTGCTGCTACTGCCTCTGCTAGAACTGCCTCAATGGAGGAACCTAGAGTGGAACACCTAGTGCATGATCACTACTATGAATGGTTGGGCACTCTCATTACTGATTACCATGACCACCACAAAAAAACAATAACCTGATCCATTGGAATAGGCCTGAGAGATTCTACCCCTAGATAAACAAGATGTAAAGGTTTGGGACCAACCCCTAGCTGAATGGAAACTCTTCTGCCCTGAAAACCGGGAACCTTGGACAACAGCTCTGCTTCATGGGGAATCATGGTGACTCCCCTATTGTGATGATATGGTTCAGGTCAAAGTTCTATCGGCAACCTCTACTCTCACCAGAACCACAAGATATGTCTTCAGTATAAATGGGGTGACCTGGCACTGGATCTCTGGACACAAAACATCTTCCAAATGCCTCGTCCAAGCCTCCTCATTTGGAAATAGGTCTAGAGCATATTGTAAAAAGTTCTTAAAATGAATTCCAAACTCTTTCAAGCTAGACCTTCCCTATCGAAGGGGAAGAAGTTCCTGGAGACTAGACACCTTCACTATAAAAGAAAGATACTTGACTCTAAAATTGTCCTGGAACTCCTCCTATGAGATTATTTACTCCTCTCCATCCTTGAGGAATAATGACAACCAATTCCTCGCTACTCCACACAGCATCATCACAACCAAGGACACCCAGTGATCCTTCTTAGCATGGATCAAACTGAAGAAAATCTCTACCTCCTCTAACTAGTCTTTTGTTACGGCATCTAAATCAGAGCCCTCATACTTCTGCAGACTCTGGCATTGAAACTCTCGGAATGTCTTCCTGTAAGTGTAATCTTCATCAACCTCTACCGAGTGGTGATCTCCTAGAACAACATACTGGACAACTTCCATGCGATCATGACAAGGACATTGGCCTAGATCCATACCTATAAAATAACACTTAGTCAGGGCTCCTAAACCTGGAATATGGAAGACACAACATCAATTAATTATTATTTTTCTTTTATTCATTTTATGTTATCTTATCCCATCGTCTACCCATTCAAACATAGGCACAAATAAGAATGATGCATAATACAGACCTAGGTCTCTACCCTGCAACTAGTATCACCTTGTTTAGTTGACATTTTAAACATAAAGGTATATATATCAGATCATAGGGGGACCTAAATGCCTATGTCTCAACCGGTATCCAGTGTTTAAATCACTTTATAAACACGAATGACAATGTCCCCTACCAACCCATGCAACCTCGCTTGCACCTAACACCAATCTCCATCCTATCCCTAAACAAGACCTCTGATACCACTCTGTCATGACCCCCTCCCCAGAATATTTACCCCTCCTCAACTGTCAATTTGAGAAGGCACATAATTTCCCACGAGTCTCACCTCTAGTAGGCCCTAGGTTGAAGACTAGCACCGAGGGTATAGTAAACACACAGATGGGAGGCATTACCCTTTAAGAGAACACATGCGGAAGGGAGAGATAAGATAGACACCAACCAACTCCAACTCTACCAATAAGAAGAAAAAAATCCCAAGTACGAATATGAAATTTCCTGAAAAACCACTACAACTAGAAGGGAAAAAACTACTAGTAACCAAAAAGTAAGTAAAACTGCAGCAACCACAAACCCGAACAGCTCCTACAACCATAAACTAGTAGAAACCAGATTGATCTCCAACCTACTCAAAGTGACCTGAAAAAAAGTTTATATACACATAGGGTGAGTATAACAGTATACTCAGTAGGATCCTCCCCAAAGCCTCTCATACAAAAAGTAAAGAAAGCATACTAAAGCACAATGACCAAAAAGTGAAACGAGCCCATAACATTAAAAGGTATACTATGTTCCCAACCTCACCATGGATACTATCACCATGTAACACATACTAGTGAATATAATATAATATAGAATATCAAGGGTACCCCACTACTACTTCCCCACAGGTTTTTTACTTTACACCAACATCTTACGTCCTAAGCATCTCTCTCAAAAAATGCTTTCCCACCGACACCTGGGGGAAGCCCCACAACATGCACCTCATGCTACAAAACCGCCACGTCCACATAAGCAATGTAACTAGGTAGTTTCTATGAGCCACCACACCCTGCATAATGTGTATCATACATCAGTTATTATACCTCAAGACATTACAACCCACACACCAAGTAAGGATCCTCAATCCATCACTGCCTATACAAGTTACACCTAAAGTATTCCATGGGAATCTATATCCAGAATATATGTTTGTGAATAACCACAAGCCATTTCATCCCTCTACACACATATATGGGGGGAAACAAACCAGTGTGCCTACCAACACAAGTAACTTCCAAGAGAAGAATTCACGGCCAATGGGGGTAGTCAGCCATTCATCCTAAGACTATAATGTTGGGGAAAACACCCCCAGGGCTCAAAATCCATAGGGTGCCAGTTTCCCTTACAGATAGGTTGGAGTGGCGTATATATACTATTTCTCACAACCACACTATGGGCATAACCTAGTAATAGACTCAACTACAGCTAACATCTCTCAGACTCTAGGATGCTACTTTTAAGACTAGGTATCTTATAAGCACACAACCATTTAAAGAGATTTAATGCATTATTTCATTTTCTTTGACCTGAACATTCCATTTTTATTGATTATTTAAAAAATCCACAATTCCAGCAGGAACCAAAATGAATGTAGGAAAATAAAAATTTCAAAATTCAAAACACCTCTACAGTCACGTCACTATACTTCGTCATGATGACCACTAATGTCGTCACCGTTCTGACACCACCACCATCATCGCAAACCTCACACCGCCCTAGATTACTAGAGTTATCCATCCATTGGAGTTCACCGTCACCACCGTAAACCAAACCACCACCATAGTGAATCCAAACACATCAAAACACCACTAAAAAAACTCGTCACCATCGTAGATCAGCAACAGCTGCAACCATAACCAAAAACGAACATCACCCTTCAAAACCCTGAACAGATTTGACTGACCAGAAACATCAGCATGAGTGAAGCCAATGCCAACACTGAAAACCTTCATCATAAAAGGAATCGCTCCAAGAACAAATGCAACCTAATGAAACATCCCAAAAGCGTCATTGTAACCTATGATCAAGGTCTGACATAGAGAGAAGCTGAGGAACGTGAGCCCAGAACATGGGATAAAGTGGCCTAGGGTTCCACACAAAGACATCGACGAAGAGCTGGAAAAATAGTAGAGAAAAACAACAACAAGTGTACTGACTTAGTTATCACCTTTCAATCCATCGATCACAGAACCAAAAATCCCAAAACCCTTATGTTACCTCTACTCCATATCTGACTTGGAGAGGCACAGAGTAACGTGAGGTCTGAGCAGGTTGAGCGGCCAAGGCTTGAATGGAAAAAAAGACCATCGTCAGGATCTGAAACCACCTTGAAAGGATCCATCGAAGTCATCAACTCGAAAGAGAACCAAAGAGCCTTCGCCTCATCGGACGTGACGAATAGGAAAAAAGGGAAGCCAAAAGTCAGGTGCGAACAGCTACAAAAATCCAGAACAAACTCTTCACCGCCCCGAATCAAGCCGAGCAGACCGAAATGCCAACTCTGAAAACGCTCGATGCCGCCACACTTGTCACCGAGTAGAATCTAATGTCCATCCTAGATCTGAAATGCTATAAGCATCTAGATCAAAATCCTCACTACCGTATGAACTTGAGCCATCTGAATCATACTTTCAAACCCTAGTCGCGTCGCTTCACAAAGAAGAGAGAGCCATGGCCGAAGCCGTGACCCCCTTTTTCATTCCCTTTACCAATTTTACTTTACATTAATTAAGTCTTTAAACATTAATTAACCAATAACAATTCAAAATTAATGTTCATTAGTATCACACCCACAGTACATTGATCCATCAAATCACAACCTCGTAATTTCACCCCAGCAAGCTTCAGACCCCATGGGTTAACACCATTTATTCAATTATCCATTACAGAATTACTTTCCCACATTCCTAGGTGTTCTATTAAAACAATTTATGCTAGTAAACACAAGAGGGCACAAATAATTGAGTAGATGTACTACCCGTAGAGTCTTTTCCACCTATAGTAATAGTGTAGACTCATCCTCCCTTGAGAAGCGAAACACGGGAGGCATGTGGTATACCCCATGAGTCCTCACCTCTTTCAGAAGAAGGGTATGCAAGAACATATGCCTTAGGTAGTGGGGAAAAGTAAAACAGATAACCAAACAAGGATACAAGAAGCATCAAAACATTAACATCCAACCCATTCCATAATACTTGGTGTCCTCCCCGACACCCACATTCATACACCAATGCTTCTCACCACTCTAGGAATCAACTGCTACCACAACAATTAGGCCTCCATACCCCCACATATCACAATCTCCATCCAGACTGACATCACAACACAAGAAATTGGAAAACCAATATAACATCAATTGGCTATTGGTCTTTAAACAATCCCGAGTGTAACTCAGAAACCTACAAGGAATTATATTTTATCAAACCACTAGTTATTTGACCAATCATGGATTAATTGATTTATTATTCATAGGTTCCAACTTTGGGAAACCTAAACAGAAATCTATTAAAAATAATTAAACATGCTTACTACACCATTTTAATTAACATCAAAATTACAAAAAGATTAACCATATTCATTTACATGCCTCTTTATCTTTATCCAAACAATTATCAATTAATTCCATTTTACGTTCTTTACCAATTTCCATCAAAACGAAATAGAAAAATGAAGCAACAAATATTATGAATCAAGCATAGATACCACACTATCTAGAAAAATAAGAGGCAATAACATTTGATGGATATGAATTTATTTTTTGATTCAAATATTTATTATGTGAATTTCAATGTGATCTAGTGGGACAAAACATGCTAACTATACAGTTCCACATATATGAAAATAGAATCAATGAATCCCCTACTTCAAACAGTTCTTGACGTTCTTTATACAAGAATGATTCAGACAATGGTTCAATATCACCTCATCTCATGACAACTACATCTACCCGAGGATGCCACAGTACGACCACACCTAACAAAAAATAAGAAAACTCCATTATAAGCATGAATATCACATGATATAATATGGATAATAGAATAATAGAATATGAACCCCAAAACAAAGACGATAAAATATACCTTTTATCAAAGATTTATGGATAATATTTGGTTGAACCGAAATAGGCGGTGAACTTGCATCAAGAAGAACCTCGAGGAAACGAATACATAGGAAAAATATTGATCTCATAATTCTTATGGGAAGGAAGGAATGGTTTGAGCATCTTATACCATAGAATAAGGAGGAAGAACAATGGAGGAAGATATCTTGCCCCTTTTGGAGATTTAACGGAGCAATGGTTGAAGATAGGCTTGATTTACCATTAAAATAGGATTGCATTAAACCATGCGGTTTGACCAAGTAAATGCATCTCAGGCCTTTTGAAAAATAATACAAGAGTTATGGGATTTTATTCGGCCTTAAATCCATTAAAACAAGTCCATAAATGCGTTTTACGTCAAAGAAAACGTTAAATTGGTGAAACTGGAAAAAAATATGGAAATCTCAAAAAAACAAATATGAAATAGTTCAAGAAACACTATTCATGATTTGTCTCACCATTTCTGACTCACTGTTTTTGACTCACCGTTTCTAACTCACCGTTTCTGGCTCACCGTTTCTGACTCACCGTCTCTAACTCACAGTTTGCGACTCACCATTTCCGACTCACCATTTCCGACTCACCATTTCTAACTCACCCTTTCTAACTCACTGTTTCTGACTCACTGTGACATTGTTCATAAAACTAGAAACACTATTCACAGAACTAGAAATTTGGCAATGTGTTGGGGATCAGTCACCTTGACTTCCCATAACACCTCTAACACAATATTTCCACCATGTAATGGACTAGAGAGGTCTGGAACATTACAAAATGCATGTGATTCCCAAATAAATATTTCTTAAATCATATAGTATGAAACTAATCTTTTCTTTATCTTATAATGTAAAATATTGTGTTTTGCTATATTTCATTATTCACCTATGTATCTTACTATCAATAAAAATTACAAAAAAATACCATTACATAATTGAAACAAGATGATTAAAAAAATAAAATCCATTTTGTAAAATAAGTATTTCAAAATTAGTTAATTTTCAAAATTAATTCTTGTATAAAATTTATTATTTTATTAAAAAATGTAATATATAATTTACTTAAAATATACACATATACATACAATTTGTTATGATAAATGTGTAATTATTTTATTTTATTTTATATTTATATTCACTTATTTAAAAGATGATATAAATTATTTATAATCTTAATTTAACATTTATCCATATATTAACATTACTATTTCAATGACCAAGTTAGTAGTCTTACTGTCAGGTTACCATTCTAATGGTCAAATTTCAATCTATCATATATCCTTTAAAAATTCTAAAAACACCTCTCATTTTTTTCATTCTCCATTCACTAATTATTCTATCAAGGTTCTAAATAATTTATATACAAATTATTGATCATATTTATAATGATTTTTTCTCTTTTCATAATTTTTTTTGTGTGAAAAATAGATATGCTAAAATGGTAAAATATGGATTACCTCAATCTGCGAGAAACATCACCTCTATGACCAACACAATGAAATGAAATAAAGTATTAGTAAAAAAATAAAAATAATATAAAATGATTATATATAAAACTTGGTGGGAACATTAGTGACTATTGATTGAAATAATGATTTGTTATTTATATGATATAATGTGATAATTGGAATAGTATTGTGAATGTTAAAATAGTTACCTGACTCATGGGAATAGTAACCTAACCATTGAGAATAGTAAAATGCCCCTTGAAAAAGTAATATGACTTCAAAATAATAAATTGGAATATAAGTAGTATTTAAAATTATTAATATTTGTAAATATAAACATTATATTGGCATTTATTAATATCATGATTAAAAAACTCAAAGAAAATATAGGCGAATTTTTAATAAACTATATTTTAAAGTATTTCATAAAAATTATAATTTTCATATTAAAATTTTAACTTATCTATGTTATAAATTTTATTTTAAAAAAATAAATAATATTTTTTAAATCAATAATAAAATATTATCCCATGGTTATTTTTCAGTAATTTCTTAAAATTAATTAATTTTTAGATTCAATATAAAAAACATTTTTTCATGTAACTAGTGTATCTTTAATTACTTCATTCATGATTTAGTAATTACAAAATAATTTCTAGAACATGATTTTTGGCCAAAAAATATATATATTCATGAACGAGTCAATAAAATAAAATAAATTTAATTTAACAACCCGAAATATTCTTTCCAATGACTAAAATTTAAATAATTACATTAAAATAATATTTATCATTTTTTCTGCTGTTACTTTTAATTAAACTAATGAATTAAAATTATAATGTAATAAAAATTATTAAAATCATTTTATTTATTTAAAATATCATTTATGATTTTATAAATACTACTATTACAATGTTTAACATATATATATTATTCTATTCAATATTTTAACCTGAAAATACCCCACTCCTCATGTATAAATAACCCCTCTCCATACCCTAGGGAAACCACTCCTCCCACACATGAAAAAGTCATATATATTCACATGTAATCCTTATTGAGACCATTATAATAACTATGGATTTTCTATAGTAAACCAACTCAATACATCATGAGATTTATAGTGTGTTTTATGAGAAGCTACACCAATAAAAGAGTAAGAATCTATCAACTCTTCTGTCTTTTTCTACATCTCTTTTTCCCTAATTCATTTCCAAACCAAATCATCATAAATAAATGAGTAATAATTTTAAAATTATATTATTTTTCTTAACCAATTTTATGTATCATAATTATTACATACATAAATTTCAAACATCCCCTTTTTGACTCACTGGATAATATATCCTTAATAGTTTGATAATCACCAATAAGGACATTGCTAATCTTTTTCTTATCACCAAACATATAGTTGGTTAAATGAAATGATCTATGATATATAAAGGTATAAATATATGTTTTATAATAATATTTATTTAATTCTCCTAATTTATGAATGACCTCAAACAAAAATAGTGATATGTAAACAAAACATGAAAATTTAATGAAAACTTGATATCAAACCAATTTACATTTAACCAATAGAGTTATAAATTATAATAAAATAATTATAATGGTTAAATAATAGAAAAAATGAACATAATTAACTTCGGTAACTATTTTTTAATAATCCAAAATTTATTATTAGAGGTAGAAAACTGATGAAATAATGTGAGATTTAATTTAAGGGTATTCTCAAACCCAAGTCCCTTTATTTTAGTTATCCCACATTCATGTAATTTTTGGAATGGATATTGTTTTAACTTTCATAATAAATCATTTTACAATTCATCCCATTATTTTAGGGAAATACACAATAAATTGTTTTATTATAAAAGTACTATGGTTTTCCTAAAAGGATTTTATTTCCAAAACACATATTTTAATCCTATTGATTCATTATTTCTTCACTCAAGAATGATGGTGTCTAAAAAAATTATGTTTCACAATTTTTAATTGAGAACCCCATTGTCTATTCATAAAAGTATTATTTATGAAATACTTATGAATCCCATTCTATTCCATGGGTTATTTCATGACAATTATTATTATATGTTCAATGTGGCATGTTTGATAATGTAAATATAATGATGTTATGGGTGGGGACAGAATTCTATTTCCCTTTGATGTATTGGGTAATGTGATATAACCCATGAGAATTTTTGTATTATTCAAGAATGTGATTCCATATTTTTTTAAATAATGATGTTATGATTTATTCACATATGCTAGTCCGAAACATGATTCTTTATTTGTTCACAACTATGTGTGGTATTTTACCATAGTGACATGATGTTTAATTTTATTTATTTCCAAATTCCATTAGTTTATTAAATATTTCCATCATCATTATTATTATAATCATGTTATTATGATGTGAATTAGTTGAATATGCTCACCCATGTTCTATTGATTCAAATCCCTTTTTCCTTCTATTTTTGGGCTTTTATCAGACCCCTTAATTTGATGTATATCCTTAAATTATTTCTTGTACTATGATGAATGTGATATTTTAGAATGATAAAGTAGAAGGATTTAAACAAATTTTGATATTTTATTATGAAAAAGAGGGGTATGATCATATTTTTTCGATGATAATAATCCTTTTGATTCTTCGATGTATAAAAATAATGTTTTTTTATCTTTAAAATTATGTAAAAAACATGTAAGAAAAAGTAGGGACCCTATAGTTTGTATAATAGGAAATTTTTATTTAATTTGGTAATTATTATTAGAATGAATTAGTGAAACCCCTTAGGATAAGTCTATATATATGAAAACATCCCAGAAGCATTTTTCTTGAAAAAAATCTAAGAATATTGATCCCATAAGATATTACTTTACAGATAATTTTCAAAAATAATAAATTAATTTTTCATTATATTTTAACATATGTTTTGTTCAAATCTTTTTCTATATAAAATTTTGGGCACCAGGAGAATCTAGGCCAATAACCCGTGTGAGGAACAATGCATCGATAGTATAAATGACATCCCCAATGCTATGGGAGGTTGAGATAAAAACATTATGGAAATTATGAACTAGATATATTATGATTTGAATAATAACCTAAGACATTTGGAACATCCTCGTACACCTAAGAATAAGAAACTATCTATTGAGACATTTATGTGGAAACGACCACCAAAATGTGGTAGATTCTCCAATGCACTTATCACGGAATAGTGGGTTAACTCGATAGAAAATATCTCTTCTATACTATACTATTCATAAGAGAAGGTGGCTCTAGTTGTCTATCAATTATATTGATAATTTGATCAATGGTGTGTGTTTATTAAGAACACCAATATAATGGATGAAATAGGATAGATGGAGTTGGAAGACATTATGAAAATAGTTCATAACAAGTATTTCCCACAAAATATTTGAACAAATATGGAGAGAGGATTCATAGAGATAAAATAAAAAAAGGTGAATATATCACAGACAATGACAAAAATTTTGTAAGGATTTCAATATATTATTTTGATTTATTATCAACAATTATAGAAGAATAGATAGATTATTTACTCGTTTAAAAACACACCATCAAAAGGATATTAGTATCTAAGACTTTTGGTTTTATGAATAAGTAGTTTTATGTTCAATGAAAGTAGAGATGGTGTTTTCATATAAGTCCTTGAGACATGTGGTTAAGAAGAGATAAATGGAGTTTGAGGACTATTTGTCAAATGAAAAAGTAGTTAAGAGGATCCAACCACCCAAATATCTAAAACGATGAAACAAAGATCATGGGAATTTCCTCAGAGGGATAAAAAAATGCTTCACGTGTGGGGGAGAATTCTACTATGGGCATAATTTTTGAATATAAATGAATAAATGTACCTATATTATAGAGTAAATGAATGAACCTCATAATAAACCACCCATGGTTAAATGATTCAACTATAGAGATAATTGTCACTATGCAAGCTAGTGTAGTAAATGATGGGCCCTTGAGGGTAATCTATGTCAGGAACCATGAAAAAAAAGTATGATGGTAAAGATTAGGTCATCACAACTACTAAAGTGGAGTGTTAAAATGAATTCATGAAAGGTATAATTATTATTCACTCAAGTATTAAATTGTTTTATTCGATTCTAGTTATACAAATATTTTTATATCTTGCACGTTTTAAATAACTGTTTAATCAATGCCCTGATACCTTGAAGTAGTGAAATCTTTAAAAACACCTAACAATGAAATCATTTCTAGAAAATTTTTGCAGTATTTTCATTTTAGCATACCTGGGATGATTATTCCAGTATATCTCATAATCCTTCCCTTGATGGAATTTGACACAATACTCATCATGGATTGAATCTCATTATATAGAGAACACATAAAGTGTTTGTAAAAGGAAATATATTTTAATATTGAAAACCTTCCCATTATCCTCTATAAATTTAATGAAGATCATGAATCTCTTTTTGTAAATCCCTCAATGATGTGTGTCTTAATCTTGTATGATTAAGAATACTTTTCTAAATGGATGACTCTTAGGATGTTATCAACCTAGAGGATATTTCTATTATGATGGAACACACTAATTTATTTACCAAAGCGTAACCCATACTTCTTAAAAATGATGAGGTATAGTTATCAATATATCCTATAAATGGATCCAATACTAGCTATAATTTACCCTAAATGATTTCCTTAATCAAACTTGAGGAGTTAAATACGAAGCTGCAAGAACATTTGGAAAAAGGGTTTATACTCCACAATGCCTCACCTTGGGGTGAACCAATTCTTTTTTGTTAAGAAGATGAATAGATTAATGCGGTTCGATATCAATTACCTAGAGATCAACAAGATCACTATAGAGAACACGTATCCCCTACCAAGGATATATGACTTTTTTGATCAACTAAAAGGATACTAATACTTATCCTAAAATGTGTATCTATGTTCAAGATATCACTATATGAAGGTGAATAAGGATGTTATTTAGAAGGAAACCATACATACATGACATGGATAGTATGAGTTCAAAGTTATTCCATTATAAATTAATAATTCCCCTAATAGAGTTTCAAATTTGGTTAATAAGGCCTTAAGAGAGATCTTGGAATTTATTTTGTTATTATTTATTTGTGATATTATCATTTACTCCATGATAAAATAGGAATATTAAGAGAATATATGGATCATGTTGGAGGAATTAAGTTAGTAGAAAATGTTCAATAAGTTTAAAAATATCAATTTTCGATGCAGAAATGCACACTCTTGGGGCACATTATTTCAAGTAAGGTAATTTATATGGAACTTTCAAAGGAAAAAGAAATTGAGAAATAGCCTAAACTAACTAGTGTCATGTAAATACATAGTTTTACTATATTAGAAGGGTACTTCTGATATTTTTTGAGATATTCCACATGGTTTTCTAGCCTTTTAACTAAGTTAACATGGAATGGGGTAAAATTTTATTGGATGAAAAAATGTGATGATAGAATTAAGGATCTCAAGAAGCCCATAATCATTGCGACTACATTCACACTACCAACAAGAGGAGAATTTATATATATATATATATTGATTATTTTAATAAAGAAGTGGGTTGTGTACACATGTATACTGATAAATTGACGGCATATTTTTCACAAAATTTGATGATCCATGAGAAAAACTAGATGAGGTATAATATAGAATTAGTGGTTTTTAAATTCACCTTGAAACATCAGTAGATATATATCTATTGTCAAAAGTGTGACATATATACCAATAACAATATTATAGAGTATATATTCACATAAAATGATCTCAAAATGTTCAATGAAGATGTTTAAAGCTAATTAAGAACTATTATTACTATATTCACTACCATATAGGAAAGAAGAACAAGATATCTGATCCCCTTAGAAAAAAATACCCTAATACTTTATCCATGAAACAGATTGAGAAAGACTCTATCATCAAAGATTTGAAATTGATAGATCTAGAAATCATAATGTTAGGGAACACATCCAACCTTTACCAAATTTCTTCCCAAGAATCTATCCAAAAAAATATCAAGGAGGAACAACAGAATGATATGAGGCTACATTAGAATGTGAAAAATGTTAAGGTAAGATACATGAGTTCTATATCAACGATTACAATGTGATTCAGTTTAGAACTAACATTTTTGTACCTATGTCAACTGAGATTATGAATGAGCTATTTTATAATTGACATATCCCATATTTCTCTATCCATACAAAGGTACCATGATGTAGTGTGATCTTTGAGAGAACTTTTGGTGGGAAAACATAAAGAAGATTATTTTGAAGTATAACTCAACGAACAAGCTATACCATCAATTTAAGGTAGAGTGATAGAAATCTAATGCGATTATGTAACCATTTCCTATAACGATATGGAAATGGGAGAATGTCATTATGGAATTTCTCACTAGTAACACTATGACATCCAAAAGAAACAATGAATTATTGGTTGTGGTGGATTGAATCACAAATACTACCAACTTTTTCTCTATTCAAGAATATTTATCTATTGAAAAACATTCAAATATATATATGAAGGAAGAATTGAGGATTAATGGGGTAACACTTTCGAACATTTTTTGTCATCATCCAAAGTTCGCATTTAAATTTTGGACAATCCTTCTAAATGATCTGAATAGTAAATTGAATTTTAGTACATCAAATCAGCACCAAACTAATAGGAAATTACAAAGGACTATTCTGATTCTTGAGATCATGATAAGAGCGTAGTCCATGTAATTTAATAGAGTATGGTATCATCATATTTCATTGGTTGTGTTATCGGATAAAAATATCTTGCACTTGAAAATTTAAATGGATCCATATAAAAATCTGCATGGGAACTATTGTAGAATTAAAACTTGTTGGGATAATGTTGGGGGGAAAGCTATATGGAGAACATCTAGTGTAATAGATGACAGAGAAGGTTCAAGAGACCCAACAACATATAAAATTATCTTAGATTCAAAAAATAGAGATGCTAAATTTTTTTGAAGGGAATTGGAATTTGACATTGGAGAAAGAAGATTATTTCAAATAGAATCATCGAAGTGGGACATTCAATTTGGAAATAAGGGGAAGTATATACCTAGGTAAATTTTACCCTTTGAAATACTTGATTAGATAAGAGCTTTGGCCTATCGAATTTCACATTCACCAAATAATGATCAATTTCATTATGTGTTCCTTGTATCTTCCATGATTAATTAGATACCTAAAACCTCACATGTATTGAATTCAGATGTGGTACATGTAACGCCCCGACCCCAGCTACCTAGAGTCGGTGAATTACTTCGTAACATTGGCATGATCACAAAAGATCAAGTCTCGAAAGACCGATTAGTTTAGTAGCCTTGGAAACACTAGATACATTCATAAATGTTACATTACATCACAAAGTGAAAAACTATAATAACATAGTCTCCATAGTCCACACTTCTATCCTCATCAGACTATCCCTGTAGGTCATTCATAAAATACTTCTTCACATCCTGGAAAATATTAAAACATTGAAAGGGGTGAGCTCAGATGCTCAGTAAGGATAACAATATAGCGGAAGCTTTCATAAATAAACATTAACATTTAAGGCAATGTATAACTAAAACAAAAGCCATTTTAACTTGAACTTCAACATAATATTTCAAAAGTAAAATGAGATAATTCCATTCACTTCTTCACATGGATATTATACTGGTCGAATAATCATATGCAATATCAATAACCACTTTCATAATGAGGTAATGTATAATTCCAGACATTCTGAAACATTTTTTCAAGGCCTCGGCCAAGACATCTAAAATGATTAAGGCCTCGGCCAAAACCATAAATCAAATTGGGAAAGGGCCTCGGCCAATTACACGTCTAGTTGTCTCATGAGACCTACCGATGCATCGAGGAGCTATAGCGGGCTCCACCCGTCACTTATTAAGTCCAATACATTCCTCATATGAATAGGTTTAAACATCTCATAAACCATAACATAATCGTATCACATAAAACATGCATAAAGGAAACATAACATTTCCACATTTCAATCAAAAGATATCAATACAACACATTGATATAATAAAAATTCTTTGAAAACTATTTTCAATACCAAAATAAAAGAAATTTAAAACTTTGAATTTATTTTTCTTTAAAAAAATGATGGCTTATAGAGGAAGCCGAAACAAAAATAATGGTCACAGAGGTGGAGAAGTCGTTGTCGCCGCATAAGTACGGAAAGAAAAACATTCCCTTTTGTTGTTTAGCAAAACAGTTCATATAAAAATATTCCTTTTGAATAAACGTAAAAGTCAAAGGGGTTTATACACCGTATAAAAGAAAGTTGTGTATAAAACCAAATATGCCTCAATGAAAGGGGATTGTGACGAAGTCCTTAAAAAGAACATTTTTTTTAAATAAAGTACACCTATAATGTGTATTCACTATAAGTACACATAAATAATGTAAAAATACAAGATAAGACATTATAATATCATGACATAATTTGAAAGTAGGAGATTAACCCAAAGAATAGAAATTGGGTTAAGAAGTTCCCTTACCTCGTGTCTGACTTGACTCAACCGTTCTTTAACCTCCTGAATAATAAACTAGAGTTAATATATACCTTATTCAGAACTATTTTCAATTTCATTATCCTTTTTATATCACTTATTACAATTATATGAGCATTATGTAATTATTTAAGTTAATAACGGTCGTTTTGTCGATCTTTGGTACTTGAGTCAACAATAAACTTCTTATAATTACAAGTTGATTATGTGGTAGAATATCCATTATCTCCAGAATTATATTCATGATTTATATGTCATATATATCATATATATCCAGTATATACATTCATTTATAACATTACGTAACATTTAGAGGTAAGAAATGAAATGCAGCGTTCATGGAGACGGTAAGCCATACGTATGCATGAACGCTACTTTCATTTCTATTTCATATTTAATGGAATGAAATCATAATGATATAAATGTATAATATAATTCCATTATAATATATTGTATAATACCATTTACTCCATCCTTTATACATCCCACATATGGCATTAACGATTCAAATCACTTTGAGGGGGCGGTAGTCCGCACTTCCTAAAATGAAATTATCGCGTTTACCCATAATGGAAATCATAAAGTATGACATAAATGAGAAATACAGAAGCATAATTAAAATAGAAACATATTATATATCATATATAAATATAGTGACATCTTAATGGCCACCTTTGAAGGTGTTATATGAGTGTTGAACAATCATCGTTTCGTGAGGCAGAAATTCGCCATCCACAGAAACCGTATGTTCTTTAACCATTAGATGTAGGTGTGTGTAAGTGTAGCTCGAATCCTTCTTATAAAAACATCCTAGTATATTTAGGATACTGGTGTTGTTACAAAATAAATGAATAAAAAGAGTTTTGGGGGTTGGAGAAGAAAAATAAAAGAAAACAACATTAGAGAAGACATTACCTCAAAATTGGGTAACTCTTTTTTATTTGAGCCAAAGGCTTCCTTGGGAAGAGTTCTGCCCAAAGGGAGGCTTCTAGGAGTAAGAGGGGGAAGTTGGGAGAGTATTTGGGCAGATTTTGGCCGAGCCAAATGGCTTGAAAGTGTGCATGAGGTGGTAGAGGTGGGGGCCTTTTATAAGTGGAGAGGAGGGGCACTCTTGGAAAGTAAAGAAAAGTCACTTTATTATAAAATGAGTTTCGGATTTTAGAGGTCCCACACTTATATAATTCAAGGCTAAGGTTATAAGGGTTCGAAATCTCCTCATCCAATAGGCTTTGGACAAGTGTAAGCCTTGTATTTTGCATTATCTTCTCATTTTATTTAAATTGTTAATTAATGAGGTCATCGCTGCATCATCATGATGTCATAAATAATTTAATTTATTTAATGTCTAAAAATTATAAAAAAATAATAATATCATGTAGGAAATATTTTTCACTTTCTAATGAATATTTATAGTCAAAATTTGGACTTGTGTAACCCCACTTAAAAACTATTTTAGTAAAACATTTAATGTTTGTGTCATTTTTACTTTAACATTAAATAAATATATATTAATGTCATTTTCCAACCAAAGTGGCTCCATGTGGTCCCCAAGTTGACCCATGGGTTGTCTTTGTCGGCCATGACTCATCCAATAGGAGTGGGACAAGTGTCAAGCTCATCTCATATTATTAAAACATTATTTTTACCTTAAACTACACTAATTATCTCTAATCGTGATTAAGAACTTAAAAGTTACTATTCACCAAAAAATTATTTTAATCTCATTGAACCACATTTTACTTCTTAATGACAACCATTTATGTCGGATTTTTGAAAATCAAATCACAGAAGTGGTAATATTTCATTTAAACGAAAAAACAGTTATTTAACTACCACTTAGTGGTTTCACTATTCATCAAAAATTGATGTTTTTCAGAACAATGCCAAAATTTCACCCTAAGCTATAATTGATATTCCGAATTAAAAAATGATATCTATTTTACAAAATTCCAAACATATAAGTTGCATTAATTAATTTTATAATTAATTTCCGCTGTCACAACAAATAGCGTGTTTTTAAGAAAGAATTTATATCAAAAGATTGGCAATTGTTTACGTCCAATTTCAAAGTGAAATTAATTATAATGACCACCATTGGATAAAATGGTAAAAATATATTCTAATTATACTTTAAAATCAATAAATTGTATAATTTATCACTATAAATTATTTTGATTAAAAAGGTTGTTTTTAAGTATTTTTCACTATTCATAAAAAATTAGAAGTTCTCAGAAAAATACCAAAAATTCAACATAGGCTAATTTCGATATTCCAAATCCAAAAATGAAGTCCATTTTGAAATATAAAATTTCTATAATTTTAAAAAGTTGTTATTACTATTCATAACGTCTACTTTGATTAGTCGCGGTGTTTTAGAACTCGAAGTTGCGTACAATGCAATCCATTGCATTATTGAATGAGAAGCGTATCGTGGAAGCTCGGGGTGTTACATTCTCCCCTCCTTCAATAAATTGCATCCTCGCAATTTGAAATTTTTTCTTTGAAAATAAAAGGTTGAAAATAGAAAATAACTTTTTAGAAAACCCACATCGGAAATAAGGTTAATAAATATATAACATTAAAAGAAATCAAGATAAGTACAAAGGTCACCCGATATAGCCCATTATAGGATTCTATGAAAATATGGATATGGAGGAGAAACAAACCATCAAGGTCTGATGGAGAGTTATAGAAAACAGGATTAGGAGAAAGTTTAACTACAAGAAAATCACAAACTTGTGATTGGTTAAACGGTCAGTGAATCCCCAGTTGGAAAAGTTAACCGAAAACATTTTTGTTTTCAGTTACCTTTTATAATGTTGAGGAATTTATTTAGGAGATTTACTAAGAACGTAAGGGAATATACATACTTGTTATGTATACTTTCATTCGTTAATAAATGTTTACCACAAACCCAACTTTTACTCCAAATGGTAACGGAACTCAAAAATATTCAATTTATCCTAATTGTATAAGGTTAAAAATGTTAACACATACCATTTAGATTTGTAAAATTATTTTGTAATAACCAGGGACTTCCTGTAGGCTAGTGGTAGGAAATAAAGTTCTGTCGCACTATGATTGTGGGTTCGATTCCTGCAGCTTTGTCCGACGCGACGGGTTATGCCCTACCCTACAGGTTGTCCTTTTCCTAAAACTATAGATTTATAATATTCCAAAAATAATCTTCAAAAATGTTTTAACCTTAAACAATACTATCCAAAGATCAACTTAATCCACTACAACCTTTATAGTTATCCAAAATACCTCTGTCCAGACTTTCTCTAGAAGGTCTCTTAATTCCAAAATCAATTTATCAGATTCCCCAAACAAAGTAAAGTTTCTCTTATTGTCACATACTAAAAATATAATTACCTTCATCATATTAAAACCTTACTAAAAACAACATGTACTGAAGTACAATCCTTATATATATCACATTATTCTTATAACCATAATCTAGTTCTTGAGTCCAAAAACACAAATACAATAATTATTCCGCTTCAACTGTAGTAACAGCCTAAGATTTTCCTTGATCCCTTGGCCTTTTCTGAGGTAAGTTTCCCTGACGCTTAGGACATTCATTTGCATAATGCCCCATATCCCTACAATTGTAGCATTCAACATTGATAGCCTCTTTCTTTCCCTTGCAATCGCGTGACTGGTGACCTTTTTATCTACATTTGTAACAAACTCCCATTCCTTTTAGGCAAGCACCGGGGTGATTCTTCCCACAATTATCACATAATGTAAAATCCTTCTTACCCTTTTTCCCTTTATCCGTCTCTTGTTCCACCGTTCTCTTTTTTTATTTCTTTGCTTTAAAGTCATGAGACTTAGAAAATTCCTTTTCCGTCTTGATTTCACACGAGACAATATCTTCGTATGTTGAGAAAGATTGTGATACTAAATCTCGATAGAGAAATGTTTTTAACCCATCAAAGAAACGATCAATCTTACTTCTTGGGTTACGTATATAATCTGCAGCATACCTCGCTAACCTTGTAAAGTTGGCCTCATACTTTGCAACATTCTCATCCTCCTTCTGCCTCAGACTCAGAAATTTCCTTTCCATATCTGCTCTATGGTCACGAGGAATGTATTTTTCTAAGAAAAGCTCTTTGAACACCCTCCATTCCATATTCAATACGTCATCATCTTCCTTTGTGTTTTGAATCAGCGACCACCACTGATCGGCATCTCCAGTGAGGCGGTAAACTGCCATGACAACCTTCTCCCTTTCGCTACTCCCCAAGGCATGGAATATTTTCTCTAAGGAGTTTATCCATTACTCAACTACTAACGGATTTGTACCCCCATTAAATGTTGGTGGTTGTTGCCTCATGAAGCGGTCTAACATTGATCCTCCACGTTGTGGATCAGGGTGATCCATACGAGTAAGGTTATTATTTATAACTTGAGTGAGTTGTCCCAGTATGGTAATAAGTTGATCAGCACCAGTTGCATCTCCAGATCCACAATAATTATCTTGAGAAGGAGGGCAATCCCTACACGGAGTGCGTGCATTGATACAGTTTCCATTCCTTCCACTAGGCGCCATTTCTAAACAATGGCATAAACTAGATTAGTTTATAAATCAAAATACATAATTCCATACTTGTAAAATACTTAACATAAATTGAACTATTTATGGATATAATCCATAATCATAAAAAGGTTTTATTTGAGGAAGTATATACTCATAACCGTTCATAGTGGTTTTTAAAGAAAATGGGAATTATCCTAAGCATATCCCCCGGGAGTGTCGTAACCAAGAGTGCAGCAAGACCCGTTGTCGTGCACCAGTTCCCGTTCGAGTCTAGCTCAGAGCGGTGTTTTCAGGTTTTAACCCTAGGTACATCTGTGCCAGAGCTGCCTCTACCTGCTCGTATCTAGACAGGGATGTATTGCTCTGAAAACTCACAAAATCTCTACAACAACAAAATTCTAGGAAGTTCTTCTATAATAATCCTCAAAGTCTATCTTTGGGCTATGTGCTCGAATCAGATTTTATCTAAATATAGCTTCCAAGGTTAGTACTAAACTGCCTCTGATACCAACTGTAACGCCCCGACCCCAGCTACCCAGAGTCGGTGCATTACTTCGTAACATTGGCATGATCACAAAAGATCAAGTCTCGAAAGACCGTTTAGTTTAGTAGCCTTGGAAACACTAGATACATTCATAAATGTTACATTACATCACAAAGTGAAAAACTATAATAACATAGTCTCCAGAGTCCACCCTTCTATCCTCTTCGGACTATCCCTGTAGGTCATTCATAAAATACTTCTTCACATCCTGGAAAATATTAAAACATTGAAAGGGGTGAGCTCAGATGCTCAGTAAGGATAACAATATAGCGGATGCTTTCATAAATAAACATTAACATTTAAGGCAATGTATAACTAAAACAAAAGCCTTTTAAACTTGAACTTCAACATAACATGGAAAAAGTAAAATGAGATAATGCCATTCACTTCTTCACATGGATATTCTACTGGTCGAATAATCACATGCAATATCAATAACCACTTTCATAATGAGGGAATGTATAATGCCAGACATTCTGAAACATTTTGTCAAGGCCTCGGCCAAGACGTCTAAAATGATTAAGGCCTCAGCCAAAACCATAAATCAAATTGGGAAAGGGCCTCAGCCAATTCAACATCTAGTTGTCTCATGAGACCTACCGATGCATCGAGGAGCTATAGCGGGCTCCACCCGTCACTTATTGAGTCCAATACATTCCTCATATGAATAGGTTTAAACATCTCATAAACCATAACATAATCGTATCACATAAAACATGCATAAAGGAAACATAACATTTCCACATTTCAATCAAAAGATATCAATACAACACATTGATATAATAAAAATTCTTTCAAAACTATTTTCGATACCAAAATAAAATAAAGTTAAAACTTTGCATTTATTTTTCTTTAAAAAAATGATGGCTTGTAGAGGAAGCCGAAACACAAATAATGGTCACGCCGGCGGAGAAGTCGTTGTCGCCGCATAAGTACGGAAAGAAAAACATTCCCTTTTGTCGTTTAGCAAAACGGTTCGTATAAAAAGATTCCTTTTGAATAAACGTAATAGTCAAAGGGGTTTATACACCGTATAAAAGAAATTTGTGTATAAAACCAAATATGCCTCAATGAAAGGGGATTGTGACGAAGTCTTTAAAAAGATCATTTTTTTAAATAAAGTACACCTATAATGTGTATTCACTATAATTACACATAAATAATGTAAAAATACAAGATAGGACATTATAATATCATGACATAATTTGAATGTTGGAGATTAACCCAAAGAATAGAAATTGGGTTAAGAAGTTCCCTTACCTCGTGTCTGACTTGACTCAACCGTTCTTTAACCTCCTGAATAATAAACTAGAGTTAATATATACCTTATTAAGAACTATTTTCAATTTCATTATCCTTTTTATATCACTTATTACAATGATATGCGCATTATGTAATTATTTATGTTAATAACGGTCGTTTTGTCGATCTTTGGTACTTGAGTCAACAATAAACTTCTTATAATTACATGTTGTTTATGTGGTAGAATATCCATTATCTCCAGAATTATATTCATGATTTAGATGTCATATATATCATATATATCCAGTATATACATTCATTTATAACATTACGTAACATTTAGAGGTAAGAAATGAAATGCACCGTTCATGGAGACGGTAAGCCGTACGTACGCATGAACGCTAATTTCATTTCTATTTCATATTTAATGGAATGAAATCATAATGATATAAATGTATAATATAATTCCAGTATAATATAGTGTATAATACCATTTACTCCATCCTTTATACATCCCACATATGGCATTAACGATTCAAATCACTTTGAGGGGGCGGTAGTCCGCACTTCCTAAAATG
Source organism: Viscum album (assembly GCA_963277665.1). NCBI lineage: Eukaryota > Viridiplantae > Streptophyta > Magnoliopsida > Santalales > Viscaceae > Viscum > Viscum album. The sequence goes on along the minus strand of OY728133.1, from coordinate 1,410,099,740 downwards.
AAATTATCGCGTTTACCCATAATGGAAATCATAAAGTATGCCATAAATGAGAAATAAAGAAGCATAAGTAAAATAGAAACATATTATATATCATATATAAATATAGTGACATCTTAATGGCCACCTTTTAAGGTGTTATATGAGTGTTGAACAATCATCGTTTCGTGAGGCAGAAATTCGCCATCCACAGAAACCGTATGTTCTTTAACCATTAGATGTAGGTGTGTGTAAGTGTAGCTCGAATAATTCTTATAACAACATCCTATTATATTGAGTATTATGGTGTTGTTACAAAAGAAATGAATAAAAAGAGTTTAGGGGGTTGGAGAAGAAAAATAAAACAAAACAACATTAAAGAAGACATTACCTCAAAATCGGGTAACTCTTTTTGATTTGAGCCAAAGGCTTCCTTGGGAAGAGTTATGCCCAAAGGGAGGCTTCTAGGAGTAAGAGGGGGAAGTTGGGAGAGTATTTGGGCAGAGTTTGGCCTAGCCAAATTGCTTGAAAGTGTAAATGAGGTGGTAGAGGTGGGGGCCTTTTATAAGTGGAGAGGAGGGGCACTCTTGGGAAGTAAAGAAAAGTCACTTTATTATAAAATGAGTTACGGATTTTAGAGGTCCCAACCTTATATAATTCAAGGATAAGGTGATAAGGGTTATAAATCTCCTCATCCAATAGGCTTTTTACAAGTTTATGCCTTGGATTTTGCATTATCTTCTCATTTTATTTAAATCGTTAATTAATGAGGTCATCGCTGCATCATCATGATGTCATAAATAATTTAATTTATTTAATGTCTAAAAATTATAAAAAAAATACTATCATGTAGTAAATCTTTTTATCTTTCTAATGAATATTTATAGTCAAAATTTGGACTTGTGTAACCCCACTTAAAAACTATTTTAGTAAAACATTTCATGTTTGTGTCATTTTTACTTTAACATTAAATAAATATATATTAATGTCATTTTCCAACCAAAGTGGCTCCATGGGGTCCCCATGTTGACCCATGGGTTGTCTTGGTCGGCCATGACCCATCCAATAGGAGTAGTACAAGTGTCAAGCTCCTCTCATATTATTAAAACATTATTTTTACCTTAAACTACACTAATTACCTCTAATCGTGATTAAGAACTTAAAAGTTACTATTCACCAAAAAATTATTTTAATCTCATTGAACCACATTTTACTTCTTAATGACAACCATGTATGTCGGATTTTTGAAAATCAAATCACAGAAGTGGTAATATTTCATTTAAACGAAAAAACAGTTATTTAACTACCACTTAGTGGTTTCACTATTCATCAAAAATTGATGTTTTTTAGAACAATGCCAAAATTTCACCCTAAGATATAATTGATATTCCAAATTCAAAAATGATGTCTATTTTACAAAATTACAAACATATAAGTTGAATTAATTAATTTTATATTTAATTCCTGTTGTCACAACAAATAGCGTGTTTTTAAGAAAGACTTTATATCAAAAGATTGGCAATTGTTTATGTCCAACTTCAAAGTGAAATTAATTATAATGACCACAATGGGATAAAATGGTAAAAATATATTCTAATTATACTTTAATATAACTAAATAGTATAATTTATCACTATAAATTATTTTTATTAAAAAGGTTGTTTTTAAGTATTTTTCACTATTCATAAAAAATTAGAAGTTCTCAGAAAAATACCAAAAATTCAACATAGGCTAATTTCGATATTCCGAATCCAAAAATGAAGTCCATTTTGAAATATAAAATTTCTATAATTTTAAAAAGTGGTTATTACTATTCATAACGGCTACTTTGATTAGTCGCGGTGTTTTAGAACTCGAAGTTGCGTACAATGCAAGCCATTGCATTATTGAATGAGAAGCGTATCGTGGAAGCTCGGGGTGTTAAAGTACAACTAGAGAATGATCATTAATATGAATAGAGTTTAGTGAAGATCATGGAATATAGGGACAAATTTCTATGCAATAACACACCTCTCTTTATCAAGGATCATTGGTGGAATGATAAGTATAAAGAGGAGACAAGTGAACCAAAGGAAACGATGAAACAAGATTTCCCTCACCCATTCTCAAGTGAGAATATGGGTTGAAATTACAGGGATAAAATTTTTTAACAAGTGAAGAATGCTATGACCAAAATTTTTAAATGATAATTTTTTCTTAAATAAATATCAATTATATTATATGTGTATTATACGAATAGTTAACATAGAGAAACCAACAACACTTGAATTCATTAACAAATATCATTAACCTTGTTATATATGAAACCAAAAAAATCTAAATATTATAATTTATTAAAAATATATAAAATATAAAACATTAAATATGAAAATATAGATTTCCTCAATATGATAGAATCATCACCCCACAACCAATACTAGAGAAATAAATATTAGTAATCCAATCAATATCTTAGAAAAATAAAATATATAGCCTTTGGAGTAATTGTTGTGAATATTACATGAAATAAAAAAGTTTTATTTATAAGAGGTAATGTGGAAATTAGAATAGTAATTTGATCATTTGAATAATAACCTGACCATTGATAATACTAATGTGACTATTGGGAAAACTAAACTGACAATTGGAATAGTAATTTAACATCAGAATAATAAATTGTGATATAAATAATATTTATCATGAGAAATATAAGTAAATATAAGAATTATAATTCTAAGAATGAATTGTTGTTAGAAAAAAGTTTAGGCATATTTTAATAAAGTGTATTTTAAATAATTTTTTAAAAATGCTAATTTTTATATAAGAAATTAAAACTAACAATGTTATAAATTTATTTTGATAAATAAAAATTCTTTTTGAAATACATATGTATAATTTTTTTTGGGTTTATTTTATGGTATTTTTATGAAATACATAGATTTTAAGGTGAATTATAAAAATATATTTTTTCACATAAAAAGTAATTTATATTATAAATTAAAATGTGTATCATAAATTATATCCTTCGTTATGTAATAATGACCTATTCATTTCTAGAACATGAGGTTTGATGAAAATATATTCAATTTCATAAATGAGTCATCAAAATAAAATATAATTAATTTCCAAACCCAATAATTACTTTCCAAAGTCAAAAATGTTTAGAGATATATTAAATCAATTTTTTCTCATTTATTCCACCTTTCATTTCAAATAAACAAATGAATTAAAATCTTATAGTTATTAAAAATATTAAAAAATTTATTTAATTCAAATAGTGTTTATGAAGTAAAAAATATTATTATTTCCAGTTTTAAATTAGATGGAATATTTTATTCTACATCTCATTCTAAAAATACCCTTACACTAAATATTATAATGATGAAACTATACTTATGAAGTGATGATTGTTATTATGCTGGCCCATTTTACACTGATTCATGTCCCATATTAATCCTCTTATTTTTCTTGTAGATCACACCTTACTTTGATGTATATCCAAATGTGACTACATGTACTGAGGATAATGTGAGATTTTAGAAGGGAAAAGAAGAATAATTTTAATATATGTCTATGTTTTATTATATAGAAGTGATATATGATCCTAATTTTTCCATCAAACTGAACCTTTCAATCCTTCAATGTATATCAAGTATATTTTTTGTCATTAAAATGATGTAATTTTCATGAAAGAAAAATTTGGGTCCATATAGTGGGATGTTTAGTCAATAGGTTACAACTACAATATGATAATGAATCTCAAAGGTTTCAATGTACTTGGGACTTATCTTTTGCTTCTTAGAATATCTCATGACTCTTTTCCATGAAGATATATATATGAACACTTTTTCTCTAACATAAAACTCTATGTAACATTGATTATTTTAAAAAATGATCATATGTCAACTCCTTGATACTAAATTGCATAATTAAATGGATTTGACCTTACCTTGTATTTATTTGACTTTTCTGGTCCTAATAGATGACACAAACCTATTTCATCAAAAAATTATTGGATTGATAAACTAATTCTCATATAAATATTCATAAGTATTCATCTGAATGATTGAGAATAAGTTATTATTCTAGAATAACTTGACTAGAATAATATAATGATATCATTCACAACAAAATTCCAAAAAGTATGATCTATTCTTGTATTTTGAGTTAGAATGGACTTTTTCTACCAACTATATACGGCTGATATAACATAATGATGTTTCTATCTATGTTCAAGGTAATTTAAATACTCCTATGAAACATACAGGTAAAACTCATATCTTGATTAAATACAATTAATAGTGGTGTTCTATAATTCCTCTCTACTTGTTTTATTTATATCATTTTAATTTTATTGATTGATGTATATTTTCAAATTTTTATCAAGTGATAAGTCATTGTAAGATGATCCACTACAACCCATATGAAATTATTTCCTTTTGGTGACTTTAAACAAACCAATAAAAAAATACATAGTGAAATTATCCAATTTCTATATTTTTATGGGTAATAGTTTCATTATACCCTTGGCTTTTTCCCATTTTGTCTCAAATTTACTACATACCAAGGAGTTTGAGGTATATTTTGAAATTTTATTCTTTATATTTTCTAACCCAAATTTCTCTTAGACATCTCTATGCATCATTATGCTTCCCATGTGGATAGATAATCTTCAGTTATGTGTATATTATAATAACTCCTACTTTTTATTAGGGTTATATAATACACATAATCATATCCAAAATCATAAAAATTAAACTTCACCTATTTTTAAATCTATGATTTTCCCCTTCCTTAAATATTTCCCCTTCTTTTTTAATTCTAAATCATCTCTTTATACTTCGTTAATATTCTTCTAGATAGATGATTTAGCAATAATAAGAAAATTGAAGGATGTATTACCTACATTTAGGACACCCATCTTCTTCATTTACATATTTAATAAGATTTTATAATTCTCATTTCTTATTAATGATAATGTTGTTTGATATTTTATAATTAAATCATATGCTACTTCTTTAAAATGGTTTGGGGACAATGAACACTTTTGTTAAAAAAAGAAATACCTTTGATCATAAGGGTTTAGAGGTAACCCCGACATGAACTGACGACCTAGTGGATTAAATTCACATTAAAATTAATCTTCCAATAAAATTTAATGTCTTGAATCCCTAGTGTTTGGAAATAAGATGTAGTTAAATCAAATTCCAAAGCTTAGAAACCATACTTTGAAACATGATCTTGGTCATCTCGCTCTGACATCCCCTCTTACCAGTAATCATTTCATTACACTACCCCTCCATGATTTCATGGTTGACCATTCCACATTTACCAAAAGTATAGTGATATACTATAAGTATTATTACACCCATCACTCTTTCAATATCCTTAACCATCAACACCTGCATGTCTCCCTGCCACGATTCCTACCATGATGTGTCACTTTTTTTATTCTTTTCATCACCATCCAAATTATGCATCTCCCCCTTTAAAATTATTTTTCACAATGTTATTCCCTTTTCAACAACATGAAATAAAACCCATGAATCATAAACAATTAGAGAAATGGATGATAGGTTCAAATGTATATATCACTCTTTCGAGCATCCCGCCTAGAAATGCTACTGCATCCAAGCTAAACTACCGTCGTGATTTTAGAAATTAATCAACTGGTGAATCTAAATCAATAAGTACTCTAAAGTGTCTTAGTGACCCTATTGCTTAATGGAATTTGGCATCCCTATCTTCTCATGTCCCCAATACCCAAATTTATGGCCCATTGTCCAAATTCATGTGAATAGTTCCCATGCTACAAAAATTACTACAACAACATGGAATCCACCCACACTCGGTTTTGGACCTAGGTCCTTTTTTTCAAACGGTATCATATACCACTTGTTTATAGGGTTCTTCATTCATCTACTATATTATTTTGTTACAGGATATAAATGGATTTGGAAATCATAGTTGTTAATCAACTCTAACTATCTACGTTACTATATGTTGAGATCCATATATATGAATTTATACTTTAGAATCTTATTATGAATGTATATTCCATAATTATCCTCATATAATTAATTCCACTAAATGCACAATGTGAATATTACTTCAGTAAATTCTAGATCATAGGATAGATATTTATACTCTTTTACCATTAACTGACTTGAGGTACAAGCCAGTATATTGTCATTTTTCATCAGCAAAAAACTCAATCCTATATTTTATACATTACTATATATCAAAAATAATTACAACTCGAGGGTAGTATGAGCATAGGTGTAGAATTGAATCTCTTATTAAACTCCTTAAATATATTTCCACACTCATTTATCAAGAAAAACATCACACCTTAACTAGTTATATTGGTTAATTGTTCTGATAATCATAATATGATTATCACTAGTCGTATATATCAAGGGAAAATATAGCTATCTATTATAGATGTCAGATAAATCCATTCCGAAATAACATTTTATATTTTGATGATACATAGATATCCCTTTGATTTTTATCACATGCCCAATGTAACTTTTCCTATCCATAAGTTAGATTTTAAATACATTGTATGTAACTTATCCATTTTGAAGTATTAATCATAGTAATCAAATATTCTTCATGTTCTTCCTTGAATTCAGATTAGATGAGAATATCCCCTTTAAATACCACTGAATTTTTTTAGGTAATCATTAAATACTCTATGAATCATATACGGGAAGATTTATGAAGCATTTTTAGAATTATTGGACTCACTATGTACTCATAAGGTACATATCTTATGTGAGAGGTATTCTTTTGAATATCTTTCTGCTTCAACTTCAATTAATGATACCTTGATTGAAGATATACCTTCTAGAAGCACTAATCCTATCATATTTGATCGAACAATTCATCAATCTATGTAAATAACAACACGTTTTTTATTTGGATCTTATTATGCTCATGATAATAAATATATAGATGCATTAATACACCTTTCATCTTCATAAAGTGTTTTGGGTCTCCCTATTTAATAACACTAAGGAGTATAAAACCCTTTTACATGTTATCCTATAGTATAATATTTTACTTTATCAATTTAATGGAGCAAATTTTATAGGGAATCTCGGATATAGTTAAATATCGAGCTAAAATTCTAATAAAGAACTCAACCAATCAATCAAGAGATAAACAAGAAAAATCTATTGAAAATACATCATTATATTCACTTATAATGGGTATGTTTTTGAGGATGAACCATTATTTTTTATCAATCATTTGAGTTAGATATTATTTACCATAATGCAACATTATCCATCCTTTATAAAGAGTTTCCAAATATATATTTTATATTCACCTTCCACATGTATAAAAATAAAGGATAATTAGGGAAATGGGATGTGATTTATCCCTATAAAAAGTTGATATTGGATTTATGTGAAGGCTAAAAATCCATTCCCCAATATAGTATCAAATTGTACAAAATAAAGTATAAAAATATTTCCTGGGATATTCTTCCCACAAGTGTTGAATAGGGAATATTTATATACATGGGATAAAATTATTTTAGTACCTGGGGTTTTTCTATATAACTCAACCTCAATATATGGAGGTTTTGTTCAAATATTCCTACTAAACATTCATGATGTTAAAGAATTAATAAAACCCGAATCAAATATGGTATTTTATATTATTTAATGAATAAAAAGTGTACCTATCACCTCTTAATTTTCATAATACACCTCAGTAGTAGTGATTAAATGATATTATATTTTCTCTATTACATTTTGAGTTTGTTAAAATTTGATTTCCACAATGACAACTCGGTTAGTATGTTATCATGAATAGAGTATATGTTCCTTATATTTATTGTATTCTTCATGTACCTTCAGTATTAATTTGATCTATTCCCTAGTTTTATACATTTGAAACATCTTCTCATTCTTTTGAGGTAGTTTCCCATGTTCTTTTTCCACACTTATGATATTTTTATATTTGAATATTCATACCTGTATGAGATTTATTAGTTAAAATTATATAATGAAACTACATTATTCCTTTATTATACCCATTACCATTAGATCCTTATGATTCACTTAACTCTATCTCTACCTTAAGTGAATATTGGATTGTTTCCTCAAAGCTATGAAAGTATTGAATTACTTAATACATTACATTTATTAGATTTATGAACCTAAATAAAACGTAAACCATACATTTTGTTGAATCAAAAATATTGAGTTACACCATGTACTCATTGTGATGTTTTCTATATAACACCAAATTAATTCATACTCTCTTTCCTTCAAACCATGAAACTCCTACCCTAATTTAATAAAGTGGGTTTATGGAAAAAAATTATGAAAAAATATTTTTAGGAGTTAATAAAATTCCATCAAATAAATTTTATCCATTTTAATAGTATTCATAAAAAGTGTATTCCACTAACCATATTCTCCCTCTAAGTGATATATATCCAATGCAGATTTCTATTTCTCAATTCATTAGAGGATATAAAACATATTCTCAATGGAATTAATCTAATAATCATTGATTAATGGATTGAGATATCCACGAAATGAGGGATGCAATTTTTTTAAAATGAATTCATATAACTTTTCCCTCTTATGATAGGTTTGGAACTATATATGGTTCATGTTATTATTCCTAACTTGTGAAAATTGATCATGTACCACCCTGAGGTTCTCAAATCAATGTCCAATTATATTATGAATCTTTTTAGAGAAATTATTATATTTTCCATAACATTAGTTTCTACTTTTCCAATCTATCTTATAAAACCTTTTAAAATTTGGGATGGTTACATTGAAATTAACAATTATATTAAAGGAAAAATATAAAATGAAAAATAATCACCCAAAAATGACTTGAATATCCTATCTTTTTTCTTTCTAGGTTTCATTCTAGGTAATTTATTTTGTATTTCTTGTTATATTATTTATATAATCCCCAAAAATATTTATCCATTACCTTAATATCAACTAGAATAACTGATATCTCAAACACAACATAAATTATCCTTTTTAATTAACAATGATAAATAAAATAAAACCATCAATATATAGATATGGTATAATTAAAGTATTTGGAACATAATATAAATTTTAGATAAACAAATAATATTTCTTTTCCATTTTCATTGTAGGATGTTAGAAATAATTATACTTGAATCACTAAAAGGGATATCCTAGGGGTAAACATAAAAAAAGGGTGATCTACGAAGCATGCACTAGTAATAAATTATTTTTCCCTTCATGTGTTTTACATCAGTTATCTATAACTGAGGTGAAAAATACAACCCCAAAATATTTCACATGATTTAAATAATAACTAATGTGGAAAACATATTTTATGTCAGTTATTCAATAGCTAGTGTGAATAAAATTTCTATTTTCTTTTTCACAATGGTTATTGAATAACCGACATCAAAAAAATAATAACAAAATAATTTCATATAATTTTTTGAATAACCAAAATTAAAAATTAATTTTATAAATCTATTATTAAATATCCGATGCAAAAAAATATAATTTGAGCAGTTAGTTATTAAATAACCAATGTTAAAAAATATTCTAATTTTATTTGCGATCGGGAGGAGTCATTTTTGTTTATTTTTTTAATGTGACATATCTCATTTTTCACTCATGTGGTGAACCCAAACCCTATAAATATTCGATATGTGGCCTAAAATCAATTTATTTATCAATATATGGACTCAAATATCTTAAAAATTTCATCCTTGGATTTGAATATATTTTATTTGGTATCTAGAACCGCCATCCAAGCTCACCTATCTTGGACCACCAATCAATCTTCTTCATATTTATATCATTCATCCTAGTTGAAATTTCTATCAAAATGGTTTTTTTCTATTTTCCATGAATTATACTTAATTTTATTTTTGGTTTTAATTCTTATTTTATTGTCTTTATCATTGAGTTGAGATCTACCACTTTCGTCGAAAGTCACCCTATCTTTAACCACTACACACACTCATTGTGGGTGTAATTCGTCCTAGGATTGATTTCAATCTAATGTTTGTGTCTATTATTTGTATTTATTTTTCATTATAGGTATTTTTTTTGTGATTTAAATGATTATTCAATGCCATTTTATCTTTTAGTTTACATCTACCACATCCATCTATCGTCAGCCTCTTGTGACTTCTTCTCCTTGGTGTCGACTTCTCAATAATGATGGATTTGATATCAATTTTTGGGATGTGTTTTTTGTTATAATTTATTATTCTTCCAAGGTATTTTCATTTATATTTGTAGTTCTAATTTTCCCTTGATTTATATTTATCATTTAGTTTTCATTCACCACCAATCTCCACCATTAGAAAACATCATCCAATTATTGAAATTTTTTTTGGTGTCACCAGATTCATCATCCCAATTTAAATATTAATTTTTTTCTTGTGTTTATTTTTTTTAATATTATATGCATCCATAGTTTTTGAATTTGTATCTGTAGTTCCATGTTTAAATTAGTTTCACTTTATCTTCGCTATTTATATTTATTGTTTCATTTATTTTCACATCTTAAATATTTAAATTTATAAATTATTGTTTTTAGAATAATTTTTGGGGTTTTTTATTAAATAATGATAATTTAAGATGTTCGACATTATATTTTTTGTCAAATGTGTTGTACAACTTTGTATTGTGGAATATTTTAGGGTTTTTTGTTTTTATTTATAAAAATATGTTTTAATTAAATTTTAAATTATAATAACAAATTTTCAATTTTTGATAATTTTTTAGACAATAATGAGTTGATTTGGTATTAAATCACTTCGAATAAGTGATGAATAAGATAAATTTGTCAATGATTTTTTTTTGGAATTTTCTAAATGAAAATTTTTAAACAATTAGAAATCATTCTATGCATGCTTAAAATATGTATGTTTGAAGAAATCAAAAATTATTCAGATCAAATATCATTTAATTTTTCATGTTCTTTAGCCAAGTTATAACTATTTGATTTGGAATGATGAAATTGGTAATAATTTTAGATCGATTGATGATAATTATTTTCAAGATGATAATTATAATCAAATTGATGAGATGATTCTGTATATTGAAGTAGGGGAAATTGATAATGAATATAAAATTGAGAATGTATATGATGATTCTGATAAAAAATTATTTGGGGTGTACAAAATTTATGTTTTCATTTACTGTGCTATGATTCATTAAATTTATTGTTAAAAATGGATGGTGTAATATTATTTTTATATATTTACTATAATTATTAAAATAAATAATTCCAAATGATAATGATATTATAGCTTCACATTATATATAAAAGAATATTTTATGCCTGAGGGATTGGGTTATAATAAAATACTAGCCTTCTTAAATGATTGTGTTCTATTTAGCAAGGAATACGCATGACATTGTGATATAAGATAAAAGAAAAATAACAATCATATTTTGTAATTACTGAGAATCATACTATGAAATTTAGGGTTCATCCTCTAATACCACATTTAAATATTTTGTTTTCAAATTAAAATGATATAAAAAGGATAATATTTCATGTAGATTAGTGGATATGTGACAGAAAATTACATCATCGAGCTAATTTCCTTGAGTGGAAGAAATTTGATCAATTGTTTTCTACATACAAAAATGATGTTTGAATTCTCATACATGGAATGTGCACATATAGAACCAATACATATTAAAGCCTTAATAGCACACCTAGTTTGTGTCCTTTTTTATTTGTAATTTACAACTTATCTCACTAATTTTGTATAGAGAAAAATATTTCATGTTGTGTTTAATGATATCGAGACAAAAATCTCCCATAAATGATATTGATGTTTTCATGTCACCATTAATTGATAATTTCAATAATTTATGGAAGGATGTTAAAAAGGATTATGATTTATAAGAAATGGAATATTTTTAGTTGGATGTAATGATTATGTTCACTATAAATAACTTTCCATTTTATGGAAAAAAATTAAATATATTTTAAAGGGGTATAAATATTGGCAAATTTATGAATAAAAAACTTCATATTATCAACTACAACATTCATGAAAAATAATATACATGAGTAATCAAAGTTTTTTTTTATATCACAGTTTTCATATATTAATAAAGTAATCAAATAGCTAATAATAATTTTATATTGTACCAAAACCTTTTTCTACTGATCAATGTTTTGAGAGGGTGAAAAACATTGATGTTTCATTCATAATGGAAAAAAGTTGTTTAATGATAGAAATATTTGGACAAAATAGTCAGTAATTTTTGAGCAATAATATTGAAGATATCATGAGGTAAAATATAAAACTCATTTCATATACAGAGAGAAAAATATAATTGAATGTTTTATTAAAACATTGTTAGATATTAGAGGAAACTCTAAAGAATGGTTTAATGCAAAATTAGACAAACTCTCAAAGGGAATACATTTGGAGTTAGTAACCACTCCAAATAAAATTTTAAAATTCATAACTCTAGCATTTTATACAATATCCCAGAGGGAGAAAATTATTTTTTATTATTTTATTAATGAAATCAAATTGTCATAGGGTTATTATACAAATGTTAAAAAATTTATGTCATTATAGTATTTAATGTTTCCAGGCATAAAATCTCTTGATTATAACATCATGATGAAATAGATCATACTAGTTTCATTGTGTATAATATTTCACATCCATGTTAGGATATCTATCATAATGTTGCATTATTTTTTATATTCAACATATAATAATGTGATTCATCTAAATGCCTTGAACAATTCGGATAATGAAGCATTTTCTATAGTTTTTCAATTTAAAATGTATTTTCATCCATCTTTTTTATATCATAGTAAACTTAATTGTTTATTTAGTGTGAGAAATAATGTTTTATAGGAAGATATATATATACATGCTGTATGTTTCCTTTTGAAAGGTATATGAAAACATTGGGGGTGTATGTTATGAGTTTCTACCGAGATGAAGTCTCTATTGTTGAGAAGTATATTTCTAAGGATGAAATAGTGTTTTGTAAAATCTACTTATCTACAGTGGAGAACATCGACATTCATACATCTCTCCATCAATGATTCAATTATAGGGGAACAGGGACTCATGGAATGGAAGTAAAATCATTATAATGTAAATGAATAAATAAGGTACACTTATACATCATTAATCACATAAATGACTCTCAAATATATATAGCATTTAATATTAATTTTTTAATTTTTTTTATCAAGTTAATAATGATACATTGATTTTGAATGAACATAAAAATATGTTTTCCATGGTTTAATGAGACGGTGCTTAGTAAATCAGATGCATTATAAACAGTGATATGGGTATTGGGTGGTCATTGTTTAAATTTGATAACATGGCCATGGTATGGAATCAATTATTATTCATTTCATATTAATGATTAGAAAAATAAAAGTTTAGTTCAAAAGAGTATTGTATTGGGGTTTTCATAAGTAATGCATTTTACTTGTTCCAAAGAAAAAACCACATTATCTTTATGAAGTTCATATTATGGATTCATTGAATAAATACAAGAGGTTTGTTATCATAAATTTAGATAAAAAGTGTTTATATTCAAATGGATTATCAGTTAAAATATTGTCAAGGATGATGAATTTGGAATTAAACAATTCAATATAAATATATTGGAATACACAGTTGATCTTTTGTATTATGAAATCACACGCAAAAAAACTAAATGGTATAGATCAGTCCAATATAAAGTGTTCCATTATTGGACAAGGAAAATAATCTATGTTGGTGATGAGAAACATGATGAATAATATTATTTGTGGGAGATCCCAAATTCTATATAAATATTCATAGATAATATTGATATGCATGTCATAGACATGGTTTGTTCTCTACAGAATGATCATGGTGAAAACAAATTGTAGAACAATACTTTTGTAAATTCCTAATATTAAAGGTAACATATTTTTATTAATGGTTTAATTTTTAAAATTTCATATAATGTTATATATTTTAGTTTTATTTATTATATTAAAACAAATATTATTTCTCATAAGATAAATTTTTTGTTTATATTAGTTTATTTTTTTAGTTTATCATGTTTACCCTTACATATCTATTTGTTTATTTTCTTGAAGAAAGAAAATTATTTTAAATATAATATATTAAAAAGAAATAGAAAAAAATATATCATATATTATATTCAATTAATTTTACATTTGTTGTAGAAATGATTTATTACATTTGATAATTTATAATATCCAAAGACTGTTTTTGATCTATTTTTATTATTTTTTGGATTTTCATCTCTTGTTAATGTTGTTTAAAATTTATTTAACTAATTTCAATATGAATAAAAATTTATTTAGATTAGTTTACATTATATTTGATATTGTTTCATTTTTTATTTACATTTTTATGTAATTGTTATATTTTTATATTTGTGTACTAATTGCTTGTAACTTTTATTTGTAGGATAATGAAATGTCGAACATCTGATCCACCACATACTCTTGGGTATGATCACACACATACCATTGGGAAGAAACGTACACATAATCATGTTGATAAGAAACATCATTATTCTACATAAGCGGCATCACCTTCTTTGGGTAAAAAGAGTTTGAGTATTGGTAATCATGGCAGTAGGGTTTTATTAAACATATAAATTTAATGTAACCAAGGCCTATGGATACACATTTATCTTTTATTTAATTATTTCCCAGGGGTAAAACATAAAAAAAAATTAAATAATTTTATTAATATAGAGGATAAAATCTAAGTTCGTATTTTGATTGATGATTGGATAAGTGTTGATAATATGACAATATCTCAATTATGGGACACAATTTTGGTAAGATAATTTTTTTTATTTTACATATGAAGAAGTGTTTCTACTAATATATTTTACCCTTCTTATCTAATTAAATATGATATATGGGATATTAGAGGAGTTGGCAGAAATTTTATTCATTGGCTACTAATAGATTGAGTGATTTTAAATCAACCCTCGAAACATATTTCATTTTTGGGAATAGAAACCATTCAAATCCATGTGATATATATCCATTTATATATGAAGATACATAAAATAATTCTTTTTAAATGTAGATGAAAATAAGGATATTTGATAAGCGAAATTTTATCATTTATATGTTTTTTATATTAAGGATTTATATATTATTAATTTATAGAAATTGACGAGAACTCATCGGGAGATCAAATAAAAAAATATATACCCTCATAATGTTTCTCATGGATGGTATACATTATTAAAAGCACAAATAATGGCTGAAATTTTATAATAACTGAGATTTAATCCTTTATGAACCACCTAAGATGACCCTCCTTCCCTCCAATATCAACATGAAAAATATAAGAGGACTCAGATGATAAAAAAAGGTAAACATCTTACAGATGAGTTGAGGGGTGTACATGAAAGGATTGTAATATGTATAATTTATATATTTATTTAATTTAAATAAATTATTTATATATTGTGATTCACCATGTTTAAAAAAATATATTTAAGAATCTATTGGGTAGAAAGGAACATAGGGGGCATCATAGTTGCGGGTAGGAAGAATATTTTAGTTCTGGTTTTGGAAAATCATGAACAACCAAGTCGTGTTTGAGGATGCCCAGTACGTGTATTGGAAAAAAAAAATATTTCTAAATTATGATGCTTTTTCAATGGATTATTTTTATTAAACAAATAACATCTTTGGAAGCTACAACTTTGGATATTCATTTGACAATGGAAGAAATGATCATATATTCAGTATAGTCAATGTTAGTAGTATTGCAATGACAGTTTAAGGCTACTGATGCCACTCTACATCCTTTGAATTTAAATCCCATTCATCCATCTTATCCTACACCTACACATCCTCATCAAGACCTTCAAATTTATTGTGAGTTATATATTGATGATCCACACCATCCTATTAAGTCATATGGGATGATATCTTATAATGGTGATAGCATTCAATATCAAAAGATAGAGATAGAGAATCATAGTGTCACAATATGGGATATTATATATATATATATAATAAAGAATAAAATTTTCTAAAAATGAGATCAGTACATTTGGAAAAATTATTTCCCATTTTTTAGTTTTCTTATCTATACTTGTTTGACAAATTTAAACAAAGGTATGGGTATATTATATACATTATTTAATTTTTATGTTAATTTTTTTAAAAAAATAATGATTAAATATTTATCTAGTTTATTATACAAATAATTTGAATGTAGAAACATTCTTTATAGACAAAAAATAATACGAACAATTATGCCTTCTAATAAAAAAATTACTAATCATGATATATTGTAATTGTATTCAAATTTTTTGTTGGTTTATTAAGATATTCTGATAAAAGATAAAATTATTGGGTGTGCAATGATTTTGATTTTTTTTTAAAATAAATCATAGAGCTTGTAACTATATATGATTTGGGCATCAACATGATAAAATATTTTCCCATGTAAGTAGATTTACATAAATCTTTCCATTATTTTAATTTATTAGAAATTTATACTTATGTTTGTTTTTTATTAGGTGTCTTTATAAAATTTTTATACATAATGACTTGATAGAAGTATATATATTTATGGACCCAAAATATATTTCACCTATAGTGAAGATAATGACTGATGCCTATGTAAAGGTTTAAATTGTTGAAAGGCTTCCAATGAATGCAATTATTCAATGTTGGATGTTTCCTTATCTTCATGAGTATGAAAAATATTTCTTATAAAATGTTATATATTTCTTATAAAATAACCAATAATATTATATTTTATTATATATTAGTTTCTATTGGATTTTGGGTGATTTATGTTCAAGGTATAATACACCTTACTCTCTATACCCTATACATATTGATGTGGAGGAAATTTTATAATGGTATTTAACATGTATGTTTGAATATTTTAATACTTTTATATATTAGAATCACACTTAAATTTATTTCAAACATATTATTTCCTAATATATTAGTGAATTAATTTAGGGAGACAATAATTATGAAGTGTGTAAAGTTCATATATGTAAAATCAGAAGTTGAATTTTTTTTTACAATTACAACATTCTTTCTAGAATAACATAAATTTTATTTTGAATTTAAAACATATATTAAAGAATATTTTCATAACAATAAAGCGTAAAATAAAGCTTATACTATGTTTTATGATTTCCTATTGAAATTATTTGAAATGGTATAGTTACAATGTTCTAGAAGGTTATATTTAGTTAAAATTCATTCATTTAATTTTTCATTAGTTTGCTTCAAAATACAAGTTATATCATTTATTATTTATTTCTAGATTTTTTATAACCCTCAAAATTTTACTAGAAAATTAATAAGAAACATAAAAATTATATGGTTGAATCATTTCCATGATTTTATTATGTATTATTTTAATTTTAAAAGGCTTTATAAATTTGAAAGATCAAATTGTAAATGTTTGTGTTGCTACTGAATTTTTTGGTGTTGTGATGTTTTTATACAATTTATCTACAATATTATTAGGATGGTATGAATTAATATAATTTTATTTTAAAAAATAATTATTCATATATATTATTTTAAAACCTATGTAAAATTTTTAAAACATGATTTTCCACATCAGTTTCAATATAACTAATATATTAAACACTAAAAAATATTTGTTTCCATGTCAATTGTCATATCAATAATCTAAAAAATAAATTATAATATTCATTTAATGTATTTTATGAAATAATAAAGGTGATAATGTATTTTTCACATTAGTTTTTTTAAATTAAGTGGTTAAATTTTCTTCAAATTGACTATTTCATATATGATGTGAAAAAATTATTCTTTTCCACTAGTTTTAGTATGGTGGTGATAAAAGGGTAACATGTGGAGTATGTATATTATGAGATAAATTTAACATTTAGGTGGATAACAATTAATCATTAAAATAAAATTAATGCTAATCAAATAATCATATAATAAAAACATCAATATTGGATATGTGGAAACAATATGAACCATCACATTATAAGCACAAGTCAAGGCTTACTACCAAGACAACCTAAAAAAGTGTGATAGACTCTTTGTTTTGCACCTTATATATATATCCACAGATAAAATCATTACCCAATGAATAAGGGTATTTATAATTAGGGATGACCTTCCACATAAAAATATATATATTCATATGTATTCCATTTAGGGAAATAAAAGATAACTCATTCATAATCATTATAACTCATTGTAATGGAAATTTGTTTCAAATCATGTTATAAAACATCGTTATAAAATATATAATTAATATTAATGTTGGTTCAAACAATATAAGAGGAATGTTACTTTTTTGGTGGGAGATGATGTGGTTCTCCATGAATAAAAATATTATAAAGAAATTCAAGAATAGAGAATTGCATAAATAGTAGAAACATGGGAAGAGTATATTTATCATAATGAAAATTTTGAAATGGAATTTAAAATCATTAAAGAAGTCTAATTATACATATAAATCACTAGTAACAAAAAAATTATATATTTTATTGATATTATACAATGTAAATAAAATATTTTTCTTGTGGTTGTGAAAGCATAGTTTTATGAAAATAAAGATTCAATATTATTAAGTTATATACCTTATAGATTCTCAAAATGAGGAGAAATTTAGAAGGATCATGAATATAAGAAATTTTTATAATATTTGGTTAGTAAATAAGTAAATTAGATTCATTAAAATGATGATATGACTTCAACATGGAATGAATAATAATTAGAAGGGAGAGAGAAGCTAATCGAATGGGTTTTGGGGGGAATACTGTTGCCTTATGTCTCGGTTAATTAATAATGACTCCCTATATTATTAAAAAAAATATTAAATTAATTTTTTAATAATTTTAAATCAATATCCATGCTTATTAAACATATTATTGTCCTTTTAAATGAATTTATTAATAACTTATAAGTTTTATTTTGTTGGTGTTGATTACTTCATCATGTATACTTAATGGTTTGTAATGTTTTGTTTTCATAGTTATAAATGTATCATCCTATACCACATGAGTTAATGAACCCCAGTATATTCATGATTTACAGTTTCTAACATTACATAAATTAATGGTTTTTATCATGGGTAAGGTTTATATATTTTATTAAAAATGGTTTTGTCATTTTTTTCTGAGGTACAAGATTTCATGATATTTATTTTTAATATTGTTAATACCATATTTTTTTATCATTATATTAAATTTACATACTTATTATTTTTTAATTTATATCATAGTTATACCTGGATAACATATTAAAACCATCCACTAAGCATTGATGAAAATTAAATACATCAGCCATAGAGGCGGTGAACCAACCATAATATAAGAAAAGTTTTCTTTTTTTTAAATGATATCAAGTAGAATAATTAATATTATAATAGTATAATAATATTTAAGTATTCATGTGATGTAATTATTAATATATCATAATGGATAGTTGATATTTTTTCAAGTTAGAAAAATAAGACAACACAAAAAGATTGGGTTGTGATAATTGACCTCTTCCATGGGAAGACCTCATTTGATATGCAACTTGGGCTTTAAGTAATTTTAATTTGTAAATAAAGGAACCAAAAAACATAGACAATGGATACTGGGAATGGATTTTGGAAATGGATTTTGGGAGTGATTTAAAGGATGAGTATGTTTTAGAAGTGTGAAGGGATGAGTTGAATAAAGGAGTATTTATATGTTATAGTGCGGGTTGTTTTTAATAAAATATCAATTTAATTAATATTTTTTCACAATAATATCAATAGTATTATTTTTTGACTTTGTACATTAATAATATTTTGTTTGTCTAATATAATGGTTGCTTACAACATTATGTGTACAATTAATCATGTAGTTATCTTATAATATAAAATATTTTGTATTACCATACTTCATTATTCACCTCCATATATTATTATTTATAAAGAACACATAAATTACACCCTTACATAATTTATATGATATTATTTATTAAAAAATATGCATATTTACCTAATTAATTTCTAGATTATTTAAATTTATAATTTAATTCTTGAATAAAAATTATTTTTTAAAATAATAAAGGATTTGTTTTACTAAAAATTTACCCATATACATAAAATTTGTAGCATTTATTGAGTATTTATATTAAGACATTTTAAAACTTTTATATAATTATTTAATTATTTAATTGATGATGAAAAAATATTTATAATTTCTTTTCATTATCTATCCATACTAGGTCCCATGGAAAATCATGATACATATCCCACCTTAAAGGCTTCAAGAGTTCAAATATATTTAAAAATATCTTAAATATTTCTAATCCACTTTATAGTCTCTAGAAAACCTAAATCACTATAAAATACAAAAAAACTAAAAAGAAATTGACTCCACCACTCTATCACGAGTTTGGGTGGTGTTGTCAACTAAAAAAACCACACTTAAACCCCTATGATTCTTTTTAACTCATCAAGAATGAAAAATAATCATTTAATGAAATAACACATAATTGGATTGATAATAATTCAAATGAAATTCATACCCAACTAGAATAAAACTCAATTTATAAAAAAGACACTTCATATAAGAAAATCGTGACTACCATCCAAGAGATTTTTATATAAATTAAAATTAAAATGTTTCTTATTTAAATACATTATAACTCCACACTTTATCCTGTAACACAATACTTAAATTAAAAATAATTTTAAAACGATAAAAATACATTATATAAAACATGAACTGGTCTATAACCTTATTCTCTTCTCATTTTATTTAATAAAACACCCCTTTATGAAGTCTAAAATTAACTTCTACCTTTTGAAAACCAAGTTCTAATTTATAATCTTTATCCAAATCATTCCAAATACCAGATATATACAGAGATATTATATTTTTAATCCTCCCAAATAACACTTAAATGAGTCCATAAGTAAATTGAAATCATATGGAACCCATAATAATTATGATGTTTTAGTCATTGTGCATAGATTTATAGCATGATTTTCCCAACCATCAAACTATCACCTGTAGGAAAATAGACCCAACGACAAATTTTCTACATGGGTTACCAGACCATGTGATCTTACCATGCACCTCAGGTTTTTCCTTAATTTTCAAAACAATGTCCTATAAAAACCTAAATATTATCACACAACATATATAATATAAAAATTAGAAATGATCTATATCAAAATATACTAGAATTAAATAATGAATACTAAAAAATCCAGACTCACAAACCAAAATCCCTATATAACTCAAGAATTTGATTGAGAATGATCTTGTGAGACTCTCCCTACACCTGACTCTCAAGTTCTATAAGTCATAACTTAAGTCTACCATACACACCCAAATAACATAGGTTTCTCTAAGAACAAAGGTTTCCAAAAATACAAGTTTTGAGGATATTTTGTTCATGAGAAAACACTATACCAGCCCTGGTCTAATCTTATGAGCCGACCTGTGACTTATCCATGGATCATTCCTGAGCTCTCTAATCAGGAAACTATTATTGGGGAATATAATATGATATCATGGGAATGATATCACCCAATATAAAATAACAAAACTATAATTTCAACCTAGAAAAATTGGAATGAACACTCTTGCATGCAATGTTTATCTACAACATTAGAAATAGATATTATGATAATAACAATCAAAAAAAATGCATGAAAAAAATAAATAAATAATCCCAACTAAAATAGACAACTACTATGTAAAATCAATAAGGATGAAAAATATAATATACAAAACAAAACCACAAAACTTGACATGATCTCCATGTGACCTCTTAGTCACTGTCTATTCATCCATAATACCAAATACCACCATGAGTGAAGAATAATGGAACATAATCCAATAAAAACATTATTATATCAATATTTAGTTGTATAATTGGGGAGTGGGCATAATATCATAGTTAGAAATCACCATACATACCAAGTATTTACTATTACAAATGATACCATAAATACTAGCTTGGAATTAAATATTTGAAAATATGTATTAAATCATTTTGAAGAACACAACTCGTAATCCTTCATCAAATATATTTATAAAACCTAAACATGATTTAAAAAATAGTATTAACTCTCTTTTCCAAATATATTTTCAAAAAAATACAATTAAATAACCCAAATAATGATCAATGGTAACTTCATCAAAATAAAAAAACAGTAAAAAAAACATGTAGAAAAAATCTTAATACCAAAATAGAATTCATAATTAAATTTATAAGATTATAATATCATTATAGTAGAACTGATATAAGACTATATACAACAAGAAATAAATTGAAAACTATTAATAATAATGAGGATATCCTAAACATCCCATGAGGATTTAAAATAAATACTCTAGTGAAAACATCTGACAACCTATCAATACATTCATAGTCTATAAGAAACTAGTTTCTCTTACCTTGACTCACTAGTGGAACTTCCCCATAGACTCTAATAAAATGAGGGGATCCATTTATTTTTATCATGATAGTATAGTTTCCACCTCTTAATCCCATTATAATATTACTAGTATCCCAATGAATATTATATATAAGAGTTTGGGTAGCATAAATCAAATGTCAAAGGAAACCAGCTCATTATAATCTTATAACCTCATCCCAACCCCATAAACCTACCATTGAAAATTCATATTCAATAAAACATGATAATTTCATAATTTCACAAACATATAAGCTAGTTTTATTAGGGTAAATCTTAATGAAAAAAATGTTCTAATTGTGGAAATAGATATTTGAATTAAAAAAATAGACAAATCTTTTGAAAATACCCTTGAAATACATTTCCAATTCAATATAATTTAGAAATCATTTTTAATACTTCTAATGATTTATATTTGTAAAATGATTGTTTAAAAGGTATATTATAAATCCACATTGAAAACAAATCATCCTATTTTTTATGGAAGAAAAACAACAAATCATCCCACTAATCATGTGGCACACATAGTAATAATGCATCAAGAAATGATAAATTAGAATTCGTGATCATTAAATCATTCTTAAAATATAATTCATAAAAAATATGCTATAAAATTAAATATAGAATAATAAAATAAACTAAACAATACCTCATGACCTTATGTTATATCATATTGAACATTAAAAATCATAAAATAGCATATATATAACCAAACTTCCCTCAGAAGTCCACTTTGACATTTTATAAAATACCTAGCATGTATAAATTCCTTAAAAACAAAATAATAACATTAGGTACTTTGAAAATAAACTCATAATTAATTGTAAAACTTTATTGAAAATAAAATGTTTGATAAAAATTATTTCTAAATATCATTGATACATAGTTTATGAAGATAAAGCTAATTCATGGAACCACCTACCTCAAACAGAGTGTGAATAGAGTAAAACTCTTAAATATATGAAGAGAGGGATAAAAGGAATTATCTACACACACAATCATCAATAACCACAATGTTTTAGATCAAAACCCAACCCTATAGTTCATCCAACATGATACCAAGGACAGAAAACAAAGGGGAGGAAAGGTTAGAAGATAACTGATCCTTATATCATGATGAAGAAAACAAATAAAAGTAAACAAGCCACCAAATCCATGTATGAGCAGGGGAGGTGTACCTAAAGTTCCATGTTATATGTTTTTATTGAGTGGGATGTGGTAAGACTTAATTTTGAGTTTTTATTCATGAGGGTAATTTTATTGAATAATTGTTTTATGAAAACTAGGAATGTTGTGTGATCTGACCACACATTTTACCAAACCAAGTCCTTAATATAAATTCTTCGTTGGAACCTCTTGGAAATCCTCAAATTTTGATTTTATAGTTTGGGAAACCATAAACCAATAGTGATAAACATTTCTATTATGAATTATAGTCCTTCACAGACTTATCACATGGTTTCTATTAACCATGAAAAAGTATTGAACCAAAAAATATCCACATCAAGGTCATTCATGTGGTTTTAATAGGCACATGCATGTTTTCCATAAATAGTGTGTTAGTTTTAACATCTAGACCATGATTCCATTAAATAATTACCCTGATCTGGTTCACCACAAGCCATTAATATTTCCTCCCTATACTCCTGAGGATGATGACTAGTAGTCAGGGGCTAGTGTTTAATAATGGAGGGACTAATCCCTCATACTAGAGAAAAGAAACACATTTACATAACTATATAACATCCATAGAAATAAAAAAAGTGTGTTAATAGTGAAAATAGACTATAATAGATCATTCCAAAATAATAAATGAAATACTATAATATTATTGACAACCATGTCATACATACAACACTGGTCACCCATAGGTTTGACCTTAAATTCTAGAGTATATAAAAGAAACTGAAAAAAAACTGTAGGCCTCTCATACTAACTTTTATGCATACCTCATACCCAGTACCCAAGACACTATCAAGCTACTATAACCTAATTTAAATAATCCTTATGAAGAACAAAACTCAACCATGAATCCCCAGGCTCTATCCATATCCATCATCTATCTATGATCAAACTCATAAGTAGACATAAGGTATACATGCAAACTAAGGTGCACATATATGGGTGGGAACTAATATTATCATGCCACCCTAATGATTAACCTAAAAATTTATAGTCATAAGTTTATTATCATTCAATATGATCAGCTAGGATGAGACATGAGTGGAAAAGCTAAATAAAATAAATAACGTGAATCCACAATTGATCCATGGAACTATAATTATGGTGAACAAAGAAATAATCAGTCATGTATATATATAATTATATTTATATATATTCTCATAAATAAATATTTATAAATATTTATATACAAAAGGAAGGTTAAAAAAATAACAACAACATTCAATACTGTGGTCTATAATCTCAACCATCTATACTTATTATCAAAAGGGAATTGATATGGATTCCTTACCACTCAATCCATGTATAATTATGTTGACACATGGGTCTGAAATCCTGGTCGACAATACCTTCTTCAGCAAATGCCAGAAATTTTTCTAAGAGAACTATGTCACCCTAAAGTGGTTGATGTCCTAACTATAGGTTCACCCTTACACACCTTTAATAACTATAATGATGTTTGTCACATACTAATGGAAAAAACTTTAAATGTTCATTGATCTAGATTTCATACCACTCAATCCATGTGAATCCTATCAAATGTTAGAATCATATGTCCTGGTCCATAGGAAATCATGACATTGAAACTTAGATAATCCCTAAGTGGATACCTTAAGGTGATATCTAAAAGTTATTCTATCCAATTTGAACTACATGCTCGATATCTATACATAAAAAAGGCGCAATATCCCCATCCATAGGAATTATCTTTGTGAGTTGTAGTAATAGTGTGTCCACCAGACCCTAGGGAGAATCCTATGAGTCACATGAGGAGAATGTAATCATTCATCCAGTATATGTCACATCAATGGTGAGTAGTGCCATGTCCAACACCGCAATCATGTAATAGATCTGGGAGAGAATAATCAACTCCATTGATAGAGAATCAAAATCAACAAGGACACCATGATTGTACCTTGTAATCATAGAGATTCCATGACTGAATAATATAGTCATAGGGAACCCATTCTTGAATATCATAGTCAATAAGGCTCAAAAGTAAAATTTTTGGAGGTACATAAGATCATCTAAAAAATATTATAACAATAGAATAAAAATTTATTAGAAAACATATCCGTGGAAATACATTTGGGAATCCGAATAAAATAATAAAAAATAAAACTCTTAAAAGTCATATCCCAAGAAATATGTATGGGAATCCTAATAAATAATTCAACATCGTGTTAAGATCATTGGCCAAAAACCAAGAATCACCTCTGGTAATTATCACCACATCAGTAGTAAACATCTGAATTCATAGGTAAGAGTGACGGTGGGCGAACGCATAAACCCACCACAACTTCCATAGACACATGGATTAATATATTGGTAAAATTTATAATGTGTGAACTTATACTATCTCTATGAAACTAGACATACAAGATTATGTTCAGTCAAACATCATGGAACAAAATGGTTCCTTCAGGTTAAGAAATAGAAAATATATCCTACATAGTATCCTTGGAGAGATTACATAAGAAGTTGTTTCCTATATGGGACACTCAATAACAGTATACTAGACAGATGAATCAATCATGGGATTATTAGAATGGTATACCTAGGGAGATTCATCTTACACTAGATCCTCAAAATGATTAATTGGTAGATGGATCCAAAAATGGATTCCCTAGGTCAACATGTATGAAATGGAATACCACATACGACCCTTAGTAAAAGTGATAAGTCTAAGTCCTCCAACATGGAATGCTATATTAAAAATATAATATGGAATCTTATATTAAAAAGTTAAATTCCAGGAATACCTATATAGAGAGATAGATCATAGACCACCTTAGAGAAAGGGTCTCACTCTCAAAAGATCACTGAATTCAATTATTGGAGGAAGGACCTCTAAACTTATTATTTATAATAGAATGCTTCCATCAATTCCTTAAATAACCAAACGGGTAGAACAATCACAATTTATGTTAATAAACCCTCAAAATAGACTAATCATGTGTCACATTCTGACTCTGGGGTGTAATGATATGAAACACATGCAAAAATGTTTCATGGGTGGAGAAAATAGTGTGAATACCGTAGTGCATGGCATGTAGCCTCGAAGCCTCACCTATGTCTGTACACCTACTATTGTTGGAATATAAGACCTAATTAAATGGAATTTATGTCATATACATAATGTGTACCATATATGGGGTACCTAACCATGTACCTCACATGGCCTGGCCACGTGTTTATGTAGAATGTGTTCTTATACATGATGTGCAACCCACATGGGTTCTATCTGTATACTCTAGATGGCCATGTTCCCCTATATGGGTTGTTTTTTACATGTACTTGGCTACACAATCAACAACAAGTACACACCATGTACATAAAAGCATTACATGTTATAAATTATTTAACAAAAAAATATATGTAATGTACCCCACATGGTGTATATTAAACTATTCATATTAAACCATGATCAACTGGGAATCTGTATAAGGATTATCCACACAATTTGTTAAAACCTTCAAAAAACATCAATAAAAAATTCTTAAAAAATTAAGATCTTAATCCTAAAACTGATGGAAATGAAAAACCCATTAAATTAATAAAACAATAATGAAATTTTATGTTATAGTGTGTTAATTTAGAATATCCTTATTGGCCTTCCTATTCGGAATGTTGTAACGATTTCTTATATCACATTGACTTGTTGATATTTATTACCAAGAGATTATTTTGATATCACTCTTAGAATATATTACCTCAATTTATTTAATATAAATTTAGTTTTTCTTATTGAACTCTATAACATCCTTTACATCTTGAATTTTCATTGTGATATCATATATTATAATATCCCCAATTAGTTTCCTTGATAACATGTTCATGATGTCCTTTTCATATTTAATATTCACTATCTTGAGAGAGTAAGAACATAGAAATTACAAAAATATCATTCTCAAAATATTTTATATACAATTTTCATCACTAAGATATTTTATTCGAAATCAAATTTCCATAAAATGAGTAATCATTTTTATAACAGATTAATTTTATTGAATGAAAAAAATTTCAGGTTTTTACCTATGTTTTTCAAATCTAGTGTCCTTAATTTTTTTGTACCATCATTTTTGACTTTAACAAGTTTCTAAATTTCAGGATTACTTTTACATCTATAGAAAATTAATTATATTTCTATATAAACCACAATAAATAGAATTTATGAATTTCACATCAAGATAATAAGATGTTATATCATCAGGATTCCACTGTCCCTCTATTTCCTTAGTTAGAGTATGAATATGTATAATTCTTTTATATAGTATATAAAATTATTGAATGAAAATTATATATATTAGTGATCTAATACCTATAGTTTTGGATACCAAATAATTTTTCATGTACAATTGAGTGTCCCTAAAGGGCACCATTGGTGCTACATTTAGAGGTCATCCTTGATAATCATTCCATAAAACCTAATATTTCATACAAATAAAGTATGGATCAATTACCAATTGTTAGATCATGTAGAAATAAATAGATAGTTGAATTATCTTTATAATGTTTAAATCATGACACTTAATTTTATACCAAATTTAAAAAATAAATTTTAAAAAATAGAGTATTTGAAAGAAATATAAAAGGCCACCATATTTGTTGTAGTAGTTTTACAAAAAAAACTGTATGAGACCATATGTATCATATCATTAATAGTTTATTAATTCATTTAATACCTTCTCTTTATTGATATACAAGTAACAAAAATATTTTTCAGATCCACCATTCTCTTCATGTCATATATTTTACATTGGGTATTATATCTCCAAGCATCACAACACATACACCAAGTATGGTTCCTTGAGCCATAACACCCATACATGTCATACCTATAAAAATCATTTGGAAACTATCTCTAAGGATACATGTGTGTGAAATAAACACATTCCATTACATTGACCTAAAATGGAATCCCACATTTTTAGTTCATAAATCATTCATCACAGGGTACAATATTTAATAATTCATAGGATCTTTTGAGGATTAGTGTAATGGATATTAAGAACATATACATGAAAATAATAAGCCTTTATCTTATCCACAAGAAGGATTTATTCATAGGTTCATCATAATTCACATTTACAACATCTTGTATCCTTTGGACAAACATTAAAGAAAGTGGTGAGAATAATGTCTAATTAGGAAATAAACAAAGGATATACATAGCATGCGACCATGTGGAATATCAACAAGGAATTTCCATATTAACATGAGGAATATAATATTATGAATAACTTAAATCATGACATTAAAATGTTTCTAAAAGAAAAAAATGATAAATTCATAATCATATAACCACGTTTTTTGACCTAGATTTTGTAAATCATAATTACCAAGGTTATTCACCAATGTATCATAAAATATGTAGTCCCTAGAGATTAATTCATTACCAAATTAATTGGAATCCTATCAGGGTGAAACATTTTGATGTATTAATTAACGTGATCCAAATTTATCATAATAAATAATTTCATCAATAACCTATGGAGAATAATAAATTCCTTCAACATAAAAGTCTCGAGTACATAAATTCTTAAATACATGAACATTACATCTTTTTTAACCAATGAGAATAGAATATGGGTTTTATGTATTTAATTATTCAAATTGATAAATTAGGTTTAAATTTTTCTGAATTTCCATTGTTAAAGAATTGGATTGAGTATTCATAATATATTAATATTTTTTTTAAAGAGAAAAAATTCTAGAAATGTTAGATGTAATATAACGGTATACAACATGGCATATACAAAATAAATAAAAGGAGATAATGGATGTATCCCATTGGTAAAAAAATGGTAGTAATGGGAAGATAAAAAGTGTGTGAAAATAAATAATATTTTACATTTATGATACTCAAAAAAAGGAGCTATATGAATGAAAAGGGAGGAAGGGAGAATTCCTCACCCTTGAATATTTGCTTCCTTCAACTTGAGGGCGGCACATTGAGACATTGATGGAACCTTTAAGGGACTCTTTGGGAGTAAAAATGAAAAAAAAATTAGGTTTATAAATTTGAAGTTGATTTTAATGGGGAATGAGTGGTTTTTAGACATAAGGAGGGTGTCTTTTAAAGGATGAGATATTTGTTATTTTATTATATAAGATAGAAACATGGGGTTAAAATCAATTCCAAACAATTTTTTAGACCATTAATTAGAAATATATTATTTTTGGGATTTTAAGTCCTTTTAAAACCAAACCATACCTTACATCTAACCCAATTAAAATGCAGAATCCAAAATAAATTATTTCAAAAATCCATGTTTTTGTCCAAAAAACTGAAGTATAAATTTATAAATTAAAAATTATATTTATTAATTAATCATTAAAATTATTAAAATAAATTGTAATTGAAAAAAAAATATCCATAAGATTTTAAGTCATGTGATCATAATAATCATTTCTCAAAGATTATTATACATCTTGGTACTTCAGTTATGTATGGATAAAGATGAGATATGTAAATTTCCCAATATAACTTTCTTTATCTTAGGTGATGAAGGAAGTGAAAGTCTTGATACAAAACATAAGAAACGACCTAAATAAATGTATAAATCTTGAAGTTTACACTTATTTACAACTTATACCCTTTTTTTAATGTCCCCTATCATCCCTTTGTGCATGCTTCATCATCCCTTGGATAGATGGTTGGGAAATAATTTGGGCCAGGTAGGATTAATTCCCTAATATTATTATTTCCAGATTCGTTATTTTTATATCTATAAAAAAAGTTATTTTTCAATCTACACCATAGATAAATAAGTAGTTACTATTATATTAATAGAATCTGAAATCGTATTCATCTTTCTAGGATAGGGGTGAATAATGAAGTCACAACCATTGATTATCTATAACTATCTTTCTTCACACATTTTGAGATCCATCTGTGTGAATATATACATCAAATTTTGTTGGTATATTTATACATCACATTTTTTCCCATAAAGATAGTGTCTCTATATCATTAAATAAATGGTAATTTTTTCTAAATCCAGGTCTTGTGTAGAATAATTTTGTTTATGGGGATTAAACCGTTGTGATGTATGAGAGATCATCATATAATTTTTCATGAGTATAAATAAAATCCATTTCAAGGATGCATTGTTGAAACTGAGTTAACCTTCCCATTTAGTGGGTAAAGTTAGAATAGGTTCATCAACCCACCACTTTTTTAGTTTATGAAAACACTCTTAATATTCCTTTATCTAAATAAATTAAACCCTCTTTTGAGTTAACTTGTTTAGTGTATTGGAAGGTTGTGAAAGAAAAATAAAAAAAATTCAATAGTATCCCACAACACTAGGTAAACTATGAATATTTTTTACATTTATAGGATCTTTTCACTCCTTCATGGCCTTAGTATTTTCAAGATCCACTGAGATTCCTTCATCATACACAATATGTCCCATAAAAAAAATTTGTGTAACCAGGACTCAATATTTTTTGAATTTACTGAAGAACATATCATTCCACAAAGCTCATAATATGACCCTTAGTTGATATTTATGATCTTCTTAGATTTTTTGAAACATCATAATAACATCAATAGTTACCTCTATGAAATTATCAATTTAGTCCTTAAATACTCTAATAATTAAATCCATAAATACGGAAGGATAATTATTCAAGCTAAATGGAATAAAAAAGAAATGTAAATTCCCAAATTTTTGTTATATGGATATCATTGGGATATCATATTTCTCCCCCACCCCATTAATGATACATTGATATAATTTTAGTCTTGTAAAAGAATTGTCCTCCAAAAAGCTAGTCAAACAAATCCTCAATCCCGAGAATATGAAAATTATTCTCCATTATGATCTTATTATGTTCTCTCTATTTAAGGAACAAAAACATTGATTCTTTATTATTCATCAAAAATTGAATATGTTCTCTTCATAGAGACACACTTGGTCATACCAAATCCTTTTCCAAAAGAACCCAAAGTATCTTGTTTAATTAATTTAGGTCCACTTATTCCTTTATTTATGGTATTTTTCATATTTCCTTATATCCTATTATGTGTTAAATTATTAATTATACCTCTATTTATAGGGGAGGTTCTGGTAACTGATTAGTAAATATATCTTTGTATTCTAGAATAGTGGGAACAACATCTATCATTATACTTTCTCTTTCTTCTTCTTGTTCACCCATAATTTTTCTAAAGAAGAAAGTAGGAGGTGGCTCTTGTAATGAATCGGGTTTGGAAATCTCTCCATTGAATATGATTAGATTTTTTCTTTCATGAATATTGATATCTCCTCACATATATATTGCATCTTTCCATTATACTTTTACCACCAATCTATACCATTTATTATATCAAATTCTACAATATAATGATCGTTATGTTTATAAATAGATTGTACTCAAACAAATTCAGAGAGTAATCCTTATATATCTTTGATTCATTCATGGTTTCGCCCAACGTTTTAATAAAAAACTCTACCATGATAATTTTAGGGTTTAACTTCATGTTCATTGTAAAATTAAAATAAATAGACGAATTCATAGAACCAAAATCAAATAGTGTACATGATTTCTTTGAGTGTACATTGTGTGAACATGCCAAAAAATCATTGGGAGATTCGACTTCATCCATCAAAATTATGAAATCATTATCTTCTTTCCTTGTACATTTTTGTGGTTGATGGTGGTTTCCCTCCATTACCTTTATATTTATACATTGGTTACTAATATTACGAAGTTCCCTACACCTGTATCATTTCACATAATGTTTTTTTCTCACCATATTACCTTTTACATTATAATTTAGATGTACAGGCTTTACATATCCACAATATTTTTGATATAAATGTCCATATCTTTTAAAATTGTATCAATTTATACTTCCTTTAAAATTATTCATCAAATTTATTTGTCTATATTTTTTTCACATGGGATGTTTTACTTTCATCTTATTAGTATTAGTACCAATGTTTTGTTCTATATTTATCTTATTGACATCTTATCTATGATTCTATTGGGAAAATCCAAACATAATTTCATAGTGGATATTACAACAAACTATCTCTTCATAACACCCAATGTTTTTGATTAATAATTATTTATAAAGATTGGGTCTTTGTATTATAATTAATCAATTGGTCTTTTATTTAGAATCAAAGAAAAGGCTAGAAGAAAAGAATTTATTCCTTTTAAAGATCATCTCATAATTCCCCACTAATTAATTTTTTCTTTGAATCAAATTAAAGAATTCATTCTACATTTTTTCAATGGGTATGAGGAAAATAATTGATGATTTTTTTAAGTATTCCCATCCAATGACATCCACCTCATCCCTTGGCTTCAGGTTATTGACAAGTGTCCACCATAGATCACCTTCTCCCACTAAGTTATATAAATCCAACATAAATTTATCTTTTTTAGAATAATGGATTATATAAAATATCTTTTATATAGTATTAATCTATTGTTCCATGATTATTGGATCAGATTTTCCACTAAAAATAGGTAGTTTTGATGCATGGTGGATTCAACTATTATCTTTTCCTTCTATAGTGAAGTGGAACATTACACATGGTTTCAATTGTTTCTAAAGACAAAAATTAAATGATTCATCATAATCATTATGTTTTTAACACTACCCCCCACCAGATTAGAAATTATATCATCACATTTCTCATTGCAGCCATTTTTTCCAATGAGTCCTTCTATTTCTTCACATTTTTATAGGATGGAAGCTAAGTGAGAAATTTTGTACTTTTAGAAATATTATAAAAACAATTCTAAATGAATTCTTGATCAAGAAATTTTCAAATATAATGATACTAGGATGATATACTTTAATATTAATAAAAATTTTACATTATCTTTATATGATAAATAATGGTTTTTAAAATAATCTAATTAACCAAATAATATCATCTTGGAGTGTTAAAATAGATGTGCAATAATTCTCATTTTCATCCACCAGGTGTTGATTGAGTTATGATCAATGCACATTTTTTGGGGTTATGAATCATATGTAAAAATGTTCTATAACTACATCAACTTATAGTATTCATTCATGGATTTATTTTATTCGCAACCTCTTACTTAATACTTCACTAAATTTACCAGATTTGTTCTATATTTTCACTTATCGCTAGGGTTTAAGTATTTCCTTCTAATACTAATTTTCAAGAATGACTAAACCATCCCTTGATACCAACTATAGAAACCTATTTTTTATTTCATAAACCTTTATTTACATGGTACAATACATAAAATATATTGGATCTTTTGAGGTTTAGTGTCTTGGAAATTAATAACATAATACATGAAAAAAAAAACATTTCACTAATTCTGTTTTAGGGAATATTCATTGGTTATCCTAAGTTACTATTATTTTATCCCATATCCTAGGGACATACATTCAAGAAATGGGAGAGTATAAATCCTAATAATGGAATAAACAAAGAAGATAATTAGCTTGTGACCATGATGCATATCAATAAGGAATAATCATATGAACCTCAGGTATATCATAATAAAAAAACATGAACAATGACCCGAAAATGTGGCTGCAACATAAAAATGTGACAATAATAAGCATATAACAAAGGTTTATCACAAGGGTGTAATGAGGTTATTCACCAAGGTATCATAAAATATATCATCTCTAGAGGTTAATTCATTAACTAATGTGTAGGAACACTATAAGGGTTCTCCATTCATATATCATAATTTATGTGACCCACATTGACCATAAAATATCATCTCATAAATAAATTGAGGAGAATAATGAACATGTTTCATATAATATAATCAAATATATAAGTTCTTATGGAATCGAATATCACATAATTTTTCACCCATGAAAATGGAATGTTTTTTTTCATACTAATAAATCTAAAAAAATCATTATAACATATAGGTGAATTCTCAAGGGTAAGGAAGAACTTCGGGTCCTTAAAATATTAAAATATTTCTTTAAATATAAATAAATAAACATATATATATATTCATGAAAATATTTTGATAGCATATTGGTATTCAAAATGGATTGTGAAAATGAAACAATGAGAGATAATATGGGTCAAAAATTGGATAATCCAAACAACATTAATGAGATTATCAATATTTTATGAAAATAAAGAATCGTTGGAATTTAGAATACTCACAAAATGGAGGTACATTAATAAAAATAGAGAATAAGAGAGTTTCATTACCATGATACTTTTCTTTCAAAAAATTTAGGGTGGAATAATGATACATTCAGGTCACCATGGAGGGACTATTTTTCACGACCCGTCCTCGGGGCCCGTGCCTTTACTACCCCAAGCCCGCCTTCCATAGGCCAAGGGCTGGAGACTAGCACCAAGGCGTAAATCCTGGAAAAAGGGAAGGCATTGCCTTTTTAAAGTAAACAAGCACCACAGAGTAAGCAAACATAAAAGTAAACACTAAGTAAAAAACTGTAACAAGCTGTGCTGAAAGAAAAAGGGGCCGGAAATACAAGCCCAACTGTAAAGTACAACTGAAGGGGAAAAACAGAAACTGAAAAGAAAAGCCGCAGCGTCGAGCTGTCCTCTGGAAGTTCCACCTGAGGGGTGGGTATAGATAGCCTCCACTGCTCCACAGGTCCACCTGACCGCTCCGAGTACATCCCGTCCAGTGGTCCACCTCCAAGTACCGTCCTGCTCCGCAAGCCTCCACCAAAATCAGTGATGTCCGTCGTCTGTAACCAACACAACGAAGTGCGGGCATAGCCCGTGCAGGGGTGAGTATAAGCTACTCTATAGGGACCCCGAGACCCCCGAAGGTCTCCCGAAATCCACAAAGGATAAACCACAATGGAAATATAAAATCACGAAGTGACAACCGACACTGCTTAGGTATATGCCCATACATACACCTAAGTCATCAATTTTCGATCGGCTCCAACATCCGAGCCCAAGAACAACCCATTCCACACAAGAAAGAAAATGTATACCCACACAGGATAGCTCAACACAATCCAAAAAGGAGAATAAACCGTAAATCCACACAGGATAGTTTAACACAATCCACAAAGGAGAGTAAACAGTAAATCCACATAGGATAGTTCAACACAATCCACAAAGGAGAGTAAACAGTAAATCCACACAGGATAGTTCAACACAATCCACAAAGGAGAGTAAATAGTAAATCCACATAGGATAGTTCAACACAATTCACAAAGGAGAGTAAACAGTAAATACACATAGGATAGTTCAACACAATCCACAAAGGAGAGTAACACAAGATTCAGCTCACATAGGATACTTCTTCGTATGACGTTATAGATGATCAGATGTAACCACTAATTCATCTAAGCTGTCGGACCCACAAAGGATCTATAGATAATAACCCTCAGAATGACCCACATAGGATCAATCATGAAGTTCAACCCAAAGCTATTGGGAGACTCCTTCTCCATCAAGTACAGTGGTTATGCCGCTACAACCAAGCACTTCCCTCTTACCTTGGACTGCTGTAGTTCTCCACCTATCAGGTACTGTGGGCCTGCTGCTACAACCAAGCGCTCTTCCGTCGTGGGTCTGCCGCTACAACCAAGCGCTCCCCTGTGTCGCTAAAACCAAGCGCACCTCTATCGTGGGTCTTCCGCTACAAACAAGAACTCCCATGTGCCGCTACAACCAAGCGAACCTTTGTCGTGGGTCTGCCGCTACAATCAAGCACACCCCTGTGCCGCTACAACCAATCGCACCTCTGTCGTGGGTCTGCCGCTACAACCAAGCGCTCCACTGTGCCGCTACAACCAAGCGCACCTTTGTCGTGGGTCTGCCACTACAACCAAGCGCTCCCCTGTGCCGCTACAACCAAGCGCACCGAGTCGTTCGATCAGCAGTCGTCAAGTCTCAACCGGCTCTAGGGTTTCCGCACACAGCATGCTCGTTCTGGGAGGGTCCACCCCATGAGCTAAGGGGTCGATGCATCAACTGACATGTAGTCTGGAGTTGATGTATCCCAAGATGTACCGTAGTGGTCACTACCGAAAACATGGAGGATTCCCGTACTGTTTTCATCATCGTCGCAGTCGAATCCACCGAGGATCACTGTACAGTCATCGTCGTCGAAGTCGCAGCCAGCACTAGGGTTTCCGCACACAGTAAGCTCGTTCGGGAGGGTCCGCTCCACGATCTGAGAGGCTGATACATCAACTGACATAAAGCCCAATGTTGATGTATCCAAAAGTTCCGTATCGTCAACAAGAACTCAACGTCGTAGACAGTGTGTCAATCGGACGCCCGGTCTGAGAGTTATTGGATTTTTCGTCCCAGGGGCCCGGTTGGTTTTTAAGACAAAACCAACTCGACCATACTCCACCTACGTCCAAACCTCAGGCAGAGTATGCCAAAAGATCCATCTCACTTAGAGGAATCCACCAAAGCTGACGACACGTCAATCAGACGTCCGTAGCTCAAGATATGAGTGTTTCCGCTCCGAGGGCCCGGTTGGTTTTGTGTACGAACCAACCCGGCCGAACCCAAAGTATTCCGAAACCTTGAGTGCGATATACCAAAATGACCGCCTCGATCCAAGGATCACGTTTCCCCTAACAGCGCATCGTTCGGAGGCCCGTCTCTCATGTTACGGGCAAAAGACCAAA
Source organism: Viscum album (assembly GCA_963277665.1). NCBI lineage: Eukaryota > Viridiplantae > Streptophyta > Magnoliopsida > Santalales > Viscaceae > Viscum > Viscum album. The sequence goes on along the minus strand of OY728133.1, from coordinate 1,410,062,553 downwards.
AACAGTCCGAAGACGGGGGGTCCGGGCCCGGGCCGCCCCGGCTCGACCCCCCTCCTAGGTCAGCCAAATCGGGTCGACCCGACCTGGTCCGACCCGGCTGGACCCAGTCCGGTCCGGCCAGGGCGCGGCCTGGCCGGTCGGACCGGCCTGGCTCGGCTCGGCCGAGCGGCCGAGCGCGGCAGAAGCCGCGGGGCGTTGTCCCCGCGGGTTGGAGGTGTCGCGGAGCCGTGCGGGGCCGCGATGGATCAACGAACGCGGAATCCGCTGCGTCCCGTGCTGGCAAGACGGACCCGCGCGGCTGCGGGTCCGCAGGCCGCCGCCGCCGCGGCTTCAGCCGCGGCGGCCCTGTCCGGCGGCGCGCCGAGGCGCCACCGGCGGCTTCCGGGGGCCACCGGAGTTGCTTCGGTGGTCCGTTTTCCTTCCCGTATGCGCCGTTGCCCCTCCCGAGTTCCGTTCTCCACTGCAAGATCATTAAAATTACCTTGCGTCACGTTTTGTCATCACCCGCCAAATCCGCACAACCACGAAGAACGGCGGAGGGTTGTTGGGCCGTGTTCGTTTGGCCCGCACCCTCCGCGTTAGATAGAAACAACGGGAGAAATATTCAACACATGAAACAACAATTTTAATGAATTAAAATTGTTCTTATTGTCCGGGTTCTTCCCTTTTAAAAAAACGATCACGGGAATAAATGAATTATTCACAACAACCCCTACCTTGTCAAGTCATCGCACGTGCGTTCTTCACGGAAAGTGGGGATCGTCGCGTCGTTGCGGTATCCAGCATCGCGTCGTCGGGGAAGGGTGTCACGTCAACAAACTCTGAGGATCATGAATAAAATATTTAATTAATAAAAATTAAATCTGTGCATTGTTAAAAACCACAAAGGAGTTTTAAAAGAAACCCAAAGTCTCTTACCTCAAATAGCTGATCGAAGATTTCGTTGCGGAGGAAGAGACGTCGCAGAAGAACATTGCAGGAAATGAAACGTCGGCGTCACGGCACACAGCGTCACGACATCGATTTCCGCAGGTTCGGCATTCTTCGTCGGAGGTCGGCGTTCTTCACATTCTTCGCATTCTTCGCGAAGAACGGTGAAGGCACAAGAACTTCTGTCAAAATCCTCTCAACGTGTAATCCTCCAAAAGTCGGCGTTGGTCTTATTTTATTATTAGGCCAACAAATGAAAAAGTGGTAAGTAACGACCCATTAATTCGTAGAATTAATTCAACAAAAGAAACTGCCCATTTAATTCACGAATAAAACCACCCAATTAAATGGTGCGTTAAGAAATTAAGAAAATTCATCAGTTGACTTTCATAAAAACGGGTTTTCGTGGGTGCGTTACTTAGCGGAAAAGAAACGGTGGGGCTCGTGCGGGCCCCACCTCACAGATATCCTACCAAGAGGGTAGGATATTTTGGGATAGCATCTTATCCGGATCAACTTAGCTTAATCTGCTTTAAGTGGCTTCAAGTGGCTTCCAAGTGGCTTAAGTGAAATAAAATAAAGTTTCTCGTACAATTATTTTATTTCTTAACCTTAAGCCCGAAAATTAAAAACCACACCTGAGCAAACGCAACTTCGGAAGAGGCGTTTCTAAGCAAGTACCGGCGCTGTGATTCCATCGGTGCCCTCAGAATTCGATTCCGAGCACCAGTTCAAAAGTTAGAAAAACCCGCTCGTCCGTTCACTGAACGTACCTGAGCCAAACTTCGGAAAATGATTCCGGGCACACCGGTCCTCGGAATTAGGTGCCGTCAAAAACTGCGCTCTTGTAAAATTCCAAAAAAATTTAAGAAGAAAAATTTCCATGAAATTTACGGGTCTTTACATTACTCCCACCACAGGGCTTTACGTCCCCGTAAAGCTTCACTACAAACTTAGGGATACAAAGGCGGTACTGATCACGCATCGGAGCCTACCACTCCCAAGTGCTCTCCTGGAGGTTCCCGAGCTGCCATTTGAAGTGCACTAGAGGAATAGATTGTCCACGTAGGACCCGCTCCTATTGATCCTCGATCTCCACTGTGACCTCCGCAAATGTCGTCCCATCATCAAAGACCAGCTCTCCATGGTCAAAGATCTGTGTCGGGTCGTTCACGTGTCTGCTCTGCTGAGATACGTGGAAAACGTCGTGCACCCGGTGCAACTGTGGTGGTAGAGCCAGGCGATAAGCCACCTTGACAATCCTGCTGAGGACCTGGAAGGGTCTGATGAAGCCTGGAGACAACTTGTCGCCTCGGCCAAATCTCCGCAAACCACGTCGAGGTGAGACACGTAAGAAGACGTGGTCGCCATCCTCGAACTCTAGTGGCCTCTGCCTCCTGTCAGCATAAGACTTCTGCCGGCTCTGAGCTGTCCTCATCCGCTCCTGGATGACCTGGACCTTCTCTGTCGTGGTCTGGACCACCTCCGGTCCCACAAGAGTTGCTAAGATTTCTTCTTTGCCGGTAAGGGAAATCTGGTCTCATCCCCTGGATGAACCACTTCCTTTTCCTAATACAGTCAATCCCGACAGGGATGTTACTAATCCATACCAAGGATGATTTCGTAAGGCCTCGACGCTACTACCAAGAGATCAAACCGTTACTCTCGCCTCCAAGGGTTGAGTCACACTGTCGACATCAGTGTGTGGTAACTGGGTCTCCTCTAGTAGATGTCTCACAAGTGAGGGTCAAGTCAACAGTCTAAACTGGAAACTCTTAGTAACAACGCAAGATAGGACAAGAAAGTAAATTCTACAAGAAAAGGTGTCTTTTATTACTGCAGCTCATGTACAAAGACACAAAGCATTTACAAACATTCATCAACAAAACTAGAAGCAACATGAACAAAAGTCTCCATGTCTGGAGCTAGTCCCGCTCCTATCCCTCTGCTCCCGGAGCTCCATGGTCGTAGGCCTCAGCTGCCTGAAGCTGAGCTCTCCCATGTCCTCTTGTCCCCTGCGGTCAGGGTGGACCTCCTGGTGGTGGTGGTGGCAACACCCTGAAGCGTTGTCCACCTCCAGCTGCACGGCCAGCTCCCCTGCCATGGCCGCCTGCTCCTTGAGGCCCGCCCTAATCAAACCTCTTCCTCTCCCTGGGGGGTTCTCCGTTCATTTTCTGGTCATCCGTATGGAGGGTCGGACAGTCACGAGCCATGTGACCAATCCTGCCGCATGAGTAACACTGCCCTCTCATGGCAAGTCATTGTCCACCCCGAGTGCCTCGCACAAACGATCCAGAGTCATGCTGTCGACCACCTGTAGGTCTATTCCTCTTGGACCCCTGCGTCATCTATCTACTGCCCGCTGCAGAAGACTCTGCCGCATGCCGGAAAGAGGTGGGTCCTACTGCTGGAGGCTGCTCAGAAAGGGAACTCTCCACTAAGACGGCTCGTTCCAACACCCCTGCCTGAGTCGGTATGTTGAGGGAGATCATCGAAGCCCTGATCTCGTGCCTCAGTCCCTGCTCGAAGGTCTGGGACCGGAAGAACGGATCCCGTACCATATATGTGGAGTAGCGCGAGAGATCAGTAAATCTCACCGAGTACTGGGCCACTGTCATGCTACCCTGCCGCAGCTGTAGTAACTCATGAATGCGCACCGCACAGAGGGTGTCTGGGATAAACTCTGAGCGGAAGAGGCTCTCGAAGTCCGTCTAGAGAAGAGATGTCTCATCGTGCACCTGGAGCATCAAGCTCCACCATCTGCCTGCTGCCGCATGCAGGAGGCTCGCTGCGAGGATCACCATGAGGTCTGATGGTGTCCTCACTAATCTGAAAACCCGTACGACCGCCTCCAGCCAGTCCTCGGTTGCCTGGGGGTCCGTCTCCCAACAAAACCTGGGTGGTCGCTGGCGCTGGAACTCATGCAGAGCTCCAAGGCGACGTGCATCGTCAGCGGTCGTGGCGGGAAGCATCGGTGGCTCGGTGGGTAAAGGTGTCGTCGGTGCCTCTGCTGACAAGGAGCCCCGCACCGAGGCCCCGTCGCTCGGTGGGCTGTCATCACGCTCCACTCTCGGAACCCTAGCTAGCTGCCATCATGGGGCCATCCTAAAAAGAAACAGGTGCGCCACGGTCAGAACAGTATACCTGGTGAGCTGACACAAGTAATCACAAAGAAAATTTGAAACACACATGCAATCAATGTTTTTGTGCATTAAGTTGGAAAATCAGAAGTCAGGGTCCTGGTGTACGGATACGTCGGCCGCCGCACCAACAATGGACTACCTGGACTGATAACCACACCCAATACGCTAAACACTATTTCTTCACATAGAAGAAAGATCAGAGTCTGCGGTAGAACCGACCACCTCTGATACCAATTTGTCACGACCCGTCCTCAGGGCCTGTGCCGTGACTACCCCAAGCCCGCCTTCCATAGGCTAGGGGCTGGCGACTAGCACCAAGGCATAAATCCAGGAAAAAGGGAAGGAATTGCCTTTGTAAAGTAAATAAGCACCACAGAGTAAGCAAGAGGAAAAGTAAACACTAAGTAAAAAACTGTAACAACCTGTGCTGAAAGAAAAAGGGGCCGGAAATACAAGCCCAACTATAAAGTACAACTGAAGGGGAAAACAACAACTGAAAAGAAAAGTCGTAGCGTCGAGCCGTCCTTTGGAAGTTCCACCTGAAGGGTGGGTACAGATAGCCTCCACTGCTCCTCGGGTCCACCTGACCGCTCCGAGTACGTCCCGCCCAGTGGTCCACCTCCAGGTACCGTCCTGCTCCGCAAGCCTCCACCAAAATCAGCACTGTCCATCATCTGCAACCATCACAACGAAGTGCGGGCATAGCCCGTGCAGGGGGGAGTATAAGCTACTCAATAGGGACCCCGAGACCCCCGAAGGTCTCCCGAAATCCACAAGGGATAAACCACAACGGAAAGATACAATCACAAAGTAACAATCGACACTACTTAGGTATATGCCCATACATATACCTAAGTCATCAATTTCTGATCGGCTCCAACATCCGAGCCCAAGCAAAACCCAGTCCACATAGGAAAGCAAACGTATACCCACAGAGGATAGCTCAACACAATCCACAAAGGAGAGTAAACAGTAAATCCACACAGGATAGTTCAACACAATCCACAAAGGAGAGTAAACAGTAAATCTACACAGGATAGTTCAACACAATCCACAAAGGAGAGTAAACAGTAAATCCACATAGGATAGTTCAACACAATCCACAAAGGAGAGTAACACAAGATTCAGCTCACACAGGATACTTCTTCGTATGACGTTAAAGATGATCAGATGTAACCACTAATTCATCTAAGCCGTCAGACCCACAAAGGACTTGTAGGTACTAACCCTCGGAATGACCCACATAGGATCGATCATGAAGTTGAACCCAAAGCTATTGGGAAACTCCTTCTCTATCAAGTACAGTGGTTAAGCCGCTACAACCAAGCGCTTCCCTCTTACCTTGGACTGCTGTAGCTCTCCACCTATCGGGTATTGTGGGCCTGCTGCTACAACTAAGCGCTCTTCCGTCGTGGGTTTGCCGCTACAACCTAGCGCTCCAATGTGCCGCTACAACCAAGCGCACCTCTATCGTGGGTATTCCGCTACAACCAAGCGCTCCCCTGTGCCGCTACAACCAAGCGCACCTCTGTCGTGGGTCTGCCGCTTCAACCAAGCGCACCTCTGTCCCGCTACAACCAAGCGCACCTCTGTCCTAGGTCTGCCGCTACAACCAAGGGCTCCCATGTACTGCTACAACCAAGCGCACCTCTGTCGTGGGTCCACCGCTATAACCAAGCGCTCCCTTGTGCCGCTACAACCAAGCGCACCAAGTCGTTCGATCAGCAGTTGTCAAGTCTCAACCGGCTCTAGGGTTTCCGCACACAGCATGCTCATTCCGGGAGGGTCCACTCCATGAGCTAAGGGGTCGATGCATCAACTGACATGTAGTCCGGAGTTGATGTATCCCAAGATGTATCGTAGTGGTCACTGCCGAAAACACGGACGATTCCCGTTCTGTTTTCATCATCGTCGCAGTCGAATCCACCGAGGATCACTGTACAGTCGTTGTCGTCGAAGTCGCAGCCAGCACTAGGGTTTCCGCACACAGCAAGCTCGTTCGGGAGGGTCCGCTCCACGAGCCGAGAGGTTGATACATCAACTGACACAAAGTCCGAAGTTGATGTATCCAAAAGTTCCGTATCGTCAACAGGAACTCAACATCGCAGACGGCGCGTCAATCGGACGCCCGGTCTGAGAGTTATTGGCTTTTTCGTTCCAGGGGCCCGGTTGGTTTTTATGGCAAAACCAACTCGACCGTACTCCACCTGCGTCCAAACCTCGGTCGGAGTATGCCAAAAGATCCGTCTCACTTAGAGGAATCCACCAAAGCTGATGGCACGTCAATCAGACGTTCGTAGCTCAAGATATGAGCGTTTCTGCTCCGACGGCACGTTTGGTTTTGTGTACGAACCAACCTAGCCGAATGAAAAGTATTCCAAAACCTTGAGTGCGATATACAAAAACGACCGTCTCGATCCAAGGATCGCGTTTCTGCTGACGGCGTGTCGTTCGGAGGCCCGTAGCTCAAGTTACGGGCAAAAGACCGAAAATAGTCTGAAGACGGGGGGGTCCGGGCCCGGGCCGACCCGGCCCGACCCCCCTCCTGGGTCGGACGAACCGGGTCGACCTGACCCGGTCCGACCCAGCTGGACCCGGTCCGGTCCGGCCAGGGTGCGGCCCGGCCGGTCGGACCGGCCTGGATCGGCTCGGCTGAGCGGCCGAGCGTGGCAGAAGCCACGAGGCGCCGTCCCCGTGGGTCGGAGGTGTCGCGGCCCCGCGCGGTCAAGGGTCCGCTGGCCGCCGCCGCCTCCGGCCACCGGTGACCCGCGCTACCGGCAGCTTCCGCGGGCCACCGGAGTTGCTCCGGTGGTCCGTTTTCCTTCCCGTATGCGTCGTTACCCCTCCCGGGTTCCGTTCTTCACTGCAGGATCATCAAAATGCCCTTGCGTCACATTTTTTCGTCGCCCTCCAAATCCGCACAACCACGAAGAACGACAGAGGGTTGTCAGGCCGTGTTCGTTTGGCCCGCACCCTCCGCGTTAGATAGAAACAACGGGATAAATAATCCACACATGAAACAACAATTTTAATGAATTAAAATTTTTCTTATTGTCCGGGTTCTTCACATTTAAAAGAAACGATCACGGAAATAAAAGAATTATTCACAACAACCCCTACCTCGTCAAGTCGTCGCACACGCGTTCTTCGCGGAAAGTGGGGATCGTCGCGTCGTCGCGGTATCCGGCGTCGCGTCGTCGCAGAAGGGTGTCGCGTCGACGAACTACGAGGTTCAAGAACAAAAATATTTAATTAATAAAAATTAAATCTGTGCATTGTTAAAAACCACAAAAGAAGTTTTAAAAGAAACCCAAAGTCTCTTACCTCAAACAGCTGATCGAAGATTTCATTGCAGAGGAAGAGACGTCGCAGAAGAACGTTGTAGGAAAGGAAACATCAGCGTCGCGGAACACGGTGTCACGTCATCGATTTCCGCAGGTTCGGTGTTCTTCGTCATAGGCCGGCGTTCATCGCGTTCTTTGCGTTCTTTGTGTTCTTCGTGAAGAACGGTGAAGGCACAAGAACTTCTGTCAAAATCCTCTCAACGTGTAATCCTCCAAAAGTCGGCGTTGGTCTTATTTTATTATTACACCAACAAACGAAAAAGAGGTAAGTAACGACCCATTAATTCGTAGAATTAATTAAATGAAAGAAACTGCCCATTTAATTCACGAATAAAACTTCCCAATTAAATTGTGCATTAAGAAATTAAGAAAACGCGTCAGTTGACTTTCATAATGACGAGTTTTCACGGGTGCGTTACTTAGCGGAAAAGAAACCGTGGGGCTCGTGCGGGCCCCACCTCACAAATATCCTACCAAGAGGGTAGGATATTTTTGGATAGCATCTTATCCAGATCAACTCAGCTTAAGCCGCTTTAAGTGGCTTCAAGTGGCTTCCAAGTGGCTTAAGTGAAATAAAATAAAGTTTGTCGTACAATTATTTTATTTCTTAACCTTAAGCCCGAAAATTAAAAACCACACCTGAGAAAACGAAACTCCGGAAGAGGCGTTTCTAAGAAATTACTGGCACTGTGATTCCATCGGTGCCCTCAGAATTTGATTCCGTGCACCGGTTCAAAAGTTAGAAAAACCCGCTCGTCTGTTCACTGAACGTACCCGAGCCAAACTTTGGAAAATGATTCCGGGAACACCGGGCCTTGGAATCAGGTGCCGTCAGAAACTGCGCTCTTGTAAAATTCCAAAGAAAATTAAGAAAAAAAAATTCCTTGAAATTTATGGGTCTTTACACTATTTGGGAGATTAAATGACCATCACTTCATGGATTATGAATTTCGAGTGGAGAGGAATGGGGAGTGGGTGGTATTTATACATGTGGTGGGTTATAAACAGTTAAATATAGGTTATTTTATTATTTGTGCGGACAACTTGTGGGTGAAGTTAATGGAAACTAATATTCTAGACCATTAATGAGTGAGAGCGTGTTTTTTGATGTTAAAGGCCTCCTAAAACAGATCCATTTTTTCCATACAACCCAATTAATTTGTAAAATGAAAAAAAACATTATTTCAAAAATCCAATTTTTTGATCAAAAAAGTAATTTATAAATTTATAAATTAAAATTAATTTCACCTAATATATTTTTATACTTATTAAAATAAATTTTAATAGAATAATATGTTTCATAAAAATTTAAATCAGGTTGGCAAAATAATGATGGCATAAAACTAAAGTGCTCATAATATGACAATTTTCACTTTTTTCTAAAAATCATCTTTGCCTAGAAATTTCCAAAAAATAACCCAAATCATATTATGATATGCTCAGTCCAAAAATTAATATTATTTAATAAACATAATTTGTTATGAATTAAAATGATATCTTTTAAATAGGATTCTTAATTTATTAATTTTTTAAAATTGTATAGAAAAAATAACCATTCTGAATATTATGAAAACTATTTATGACTTCATTAAAATATATTATTATTTTAAAAATTATTTTATAAGATTATTTCATTAATATAATTTTTTTTAAATTTGTACATTTATCCTAAAATATATTTTTAATAGAATATGTATTTAATCTAAAAATTATTATTATATCATTAAATAATATCTACAATCAATTAATTGTATGTATTTAACCAAAAATAATAAAGTCCAACAATTTTATTTACTAATGGTCATAATTCCAATAAACCATATTATTCAAAAATCATAAAGGTAAATATCATATTTCCCTATAAACACACCATAATTCTTGAACATCATCATTTATGTTGATGTTATCATAGTTTAATATCATTTCCAAAATGAATATTATATTACTAGCTCTCTATTTCTTTATTAAAGCATTGTTCATGGGTATAATGATTCTAGGGGATCAAGGAAACCACAATTTTTATATTTTAACTTATTTGGCCTCTATTATTCTTCCAATTTTAATATTATGTTTTATATGGGGTACAATTTTATACTGAATGTAACAATATTAAATAATGAAATAATGTATTTCTGGTTTCAAGTGTGTGTTTTCTATCAATTTAGTATTCATATTTTTACTAGTTTATATCAATTCATGATGTTCAAAGACCTTATGAGATTTAAAATTCATTCTATGTGCTTTTATTGTAAAACATAATAAACATTTATCGAGAGCTAAGAGATCTATTAGTGGAAGAAGAACATTTTCTCGGTTTTTATATTAACACACATATAAGAAAAACTAACTATAGTGCATCCTAGCACATAATACAACTAGGATAAGAGAGTTGTCCAGAGGGTTAGTCAACCATATGTTACACACCAACCTAGATGTTTGGGAAATAACCATCTCTAAATCCATTGGGTTTCACTCACCCTAACTGACAAGGTTGTAGTATTGTATGAAGTCAGAAAGTGTGTAGGATATAATATAGTTCACAACCAAAATATGGGAATAACCTAGTCCTAGGATCAACCATAACTATCATCACTTGGACACCTAGCTGTCATTGCTACGGACAACATATCCTATAAGAACACAAGAAATTTTGATGACTTATATTAAATTACTTATTTGTTTTTTATCATTTTATTGATATTAGTTAATTCAATAATCTTTAATTATAATTTATTAATCCATAAATTATTTTCCATAAGCAATTTCCACACCATCTATGTATAATCCTACCACCCAAGGGTTCTTAAGATTATTATTAACCATTTAATTCTACTAAAACCAATCCCATGTGTTACATAGTTTGATAAACATTATTAATATTTATATAATACTGGGTACCTAAATAAAATAACTGAATCAACCACAAAAGACATGTATAACTAAGAACACCCATCTACCTCAAACAGTGGGGAAAGAAATACAAATAAATAAGAAACCTATCCATATGACCCTTAAATGTGTTCATTAATAGAAAATATCCAATATTTTATCACGTCAATGTGTAAGCCTATATTTTACCCTCATTAATAGAAAAAATCCCGTAATTTATAATGTCATAGGGTATTCCCATTTTTAAATCATTCCACCGTCTCTAGTTTCATCCCCATCACCCTCAAACATATCCCCATGAATCTCTCCATCATAGGCATAAAATTCTACCACATCATTCGGGCCTCCCCATCCACATTATCACCCATCCCCTGATAACTAATCCTAGGATCATTTCTAGATTACATCATAAGGTGGAAAGAAAAGAAGCATAGTCAGTAGGGAATATGGGCCTTAAACACAAGGTAGTTGGCCTTCATAATTAAATGATCTCTGTCATCCCCAAAAAAATTATACTTATAAATAATATTGTATTTAATAAGTCTTTAATTAAACAATTAAATTATCATTGGTTCCAACTATAAGAAACCTAAATCATTATATAAAACAAGATATCTGATTAATTTTACATGATTCCTAGCATAAAACTAGCTTCATCAAACTATGGGAAGAATAATTTTCAACTGTTACTTGTATTCATAGCTTCAAGTTCCATACCATTTCCATTAACACATAGAATAAAAATTTTAAACAGACAATCATTTATAATTAATTTGATTGTAATAAAATTATAGAAACACCAGATTCATTAAACATGACATTTATTTTTCTATTTAACCTAATTAATTTCAGCTTTATATTCTTTACCATTTTTCAATAAATATATTAAACCAATTATAAAAATATTTTCTAAAAATACTAAGGTAGATATCACATAGTCTTGAAAATATAGTTTCAAACTATTATCACATTTCAAAGAAACAACATTGGATCATGCATATAAGTGCATGTAATTTAGTAGAAGTAATTAATTCCTTGTAAGGAAAGTAATTTTCTAACCATGCTTCAATAAGAAAATTTTTCAACCTTTAATGCAACATCCTACTGCATAAATATAGTGTCAACCAGACTATTCACATGCCTAAAAAACATCAACAGGGTGGTTCATAGGGTATGAATTCAATTCTATATGGTTCAAGAACAAAACTGGATCATCCAAACTAAAACAAATAAATATTGGATTAGAAGAAGTGAAAGGCGATATAAGAATATAAAATAGATATGATTTTCATATCATGATTCAAAAATTAACTTTGAATCTAATTAATGCCATAGGGAACAACTATTACAAATCTCTAGACATATACAAAACAAAATAAATAAATATATTCTTTGTAAATGACTCTTAATTCCAATAGTTAAGACTTTACAACCATTTTATATCAAATAAATTTAAAAAAGTGGAAAAGTGGAAATTTTGGAAAAACTAGAACTTGATACCCCCAAATGGTAACATCACCTACTACCACCAAACATAGATGGATACCACTTGAATCTACTACCACCTTCTACCACAAGTTTCTACCCCCAGCTTTTACCACCAAATGCTACAACCATTTGTTACCACTGGAACAAGTCTGTTATCACCAGTTATTAGTATAAGCTACTATAGTTGGACATAATCTTCAACCCCCATATAATACCGCTATCCACAAATGATAAATTCTATCACAAGAATAAGTCATATACCACTATATACTACTTCTATCTGCTACCACCAGACTAATTATACTACATTTAGGTGATATTCCTAGTATTCTCCACCATAATAATTCTTCTACACTAGATGCTACCACCAACTGATACTGTTAGGAAAAATAAATTCTTTTTTGGAAAATATAGGCTAAGAAAAATGCATGGAGATAAGTTATTATGAACTAGTACATTACATTACATGCCTCTTAAAAAATATTTTCCTCTATAATTAACCCAAACCTGAATGGAAGGGATTAGAAAAAGGTCAGAAAAAAACCAAACTAGAATACACCTCTAAAATGTCTCTACATCATAAGAGTTTAACCACCACACTTAGAGGGACAATGAGTAAACCATGAAATAGAAAAATTGATCTTAAACACTATCCCAGAGGATATACCTACCAAATGGGTGTAAGGATACAAAAAAAGTATGATAAAACCCATAAGATAAAATATAAATGTCCAATATAGACAATTATCTTTATAAGTTAAGATCAAAATAAAAAACATCTTAGGGTACAGAATGTGTAACTACTAATTGCATTACCAATTACTCTCCTCAACACTACCATGTCTCCATAAGACATAAACCAAGGGAATTTAATTTCCACACAACATCATATAATGGTAGCACTATATCACTCCAGGCTACTCCTTAAATGTCAAATAAGCATCAACATCAATTTCACCCCAATCATTGATGTGGGAGTCATCGTGAATAAAATAATGAAGTTGTGACACTTGAAATACATCATGTATTTATCTTATCTATGGGTAAGTGATATCTGATACTCTGTGGCTCCAATATGAGATAATTCCTTGAATGTCCCAACAAACTGGGGATAAAGCTTACTCCCATGAAAAAACCATCACTACCCATAATTAGAAGTCACCTTCAAGAACACATGATATCTAAATTTGAACTCCAAAGGTACACTCCTATGATTGACATAGGACATATGATATTATTATTCTACTTTCAACCCATCATTAATTACCTAATTAATCTTTATTATGTTCTACACTAGCTTCGTCTTGAGAATTATGACATCTCCAACCCCAGTTTATAACCATCAAGAATAAAATGGTTGGATGTAGAAATCTTCAAACTGGCTCCCTAAAAATAATGGATTGAAAAAAATTATTATAAGAAAAATAATTTAATAGTAGGTAACTCATTCATAAACCTCAAAAATCTAGGATACAAGAACACAACATCTATTCATGATTCTAGAAGTCCATCTATGTTAGATAAACTTTTGATGGATGAAAAGATGTTATAAGGCATAACTGAGAGAAAAAACATTCATGAAACCTATCCAAACTCTGGATGTAAAACAAGGATCATGATCAGAGATAATAATTCTAGAGACTCCATGTATCTTCACTGAATCCTCCAAATATTACCTCAAAAGAAACTCTACTTAGTTTGACTTTTTAAATGCTATGAAGATGATTGATTTCATCAAATGATCCATGATCTTAAATATAACATAAAATACTACCCAACATCTAGGTAAACAAGTAATGAAGTCCATATATATTTCCTCCCACTTCTAATGAGGAAAATCTTACATCCATAGCAAACCACTATAAACACGCTGCATGGAATTTATATTTTGGCAGACCAAATCGTGAGACAGAAATTCTACGACTACATGTTGCAACCCAAGACACAAAAATTGAACACTCAAATCTTGTTATGACTTTGTAACACCAAGATGTATTACCAAGGGTGATCTATAGAACTCATCGATACCTATCTCACATATCTCTAAAGGGACAAAAAATTTCCCCTGAAACAGGACTCAGGGTTTCCATCAACAAACCATTCATCAGGGGAATTACCAAAAACAAATCAGTCTCTCCAGAACTCGACCATATAATCCTCTAAATAGGACTCCTATAACAACTATTCAAAATATGATTGTACTATCATATGAAAAAGTAAACATGGGCCTCCAACCTCTCCCATATTAAGATGCATCATTGATAGATCTTTTATCACTCTCAAAGAATCTCCATATTCACACATAGCATCCCAATGTGATTTCTTAATCATTCAATATACCATAAAGATTCCTTTTATTTTTGTATACAAACTCCCATGTTCATTATAATATAATAATTCCATCCACCATCATTTCATGTTCATGTAATATTGGGAGAAGACATACAATAGGCTACTATGATTAATGAAAACCCCATAACTCTAAAACACAAGGTATTGTCTTCCCTAAATTAAAGAAAACATAGCTGAAGTCAACTCAATATCATTAGTGGTATCATTACACTCATGGTGACACATAAATTGATGACTATAAGAAGCAAATAATCTCTTCGGAAATAAAACAAAACCTAACCCAAGATGTGATGTTTCCCAAAAAAACACCAAAATGAACTCTATCTGTAATGCCCCGACCCCAGCTACCCAGAGTCGGTGCATTACTTCGTAACATTGGCATGATCACAAAAGATCAAGTCTCTAAAGACTGATTAGTTTAGTAGCCTTGGAAACACTAGATACATTCATAAATGTTACATTACATCACAAAGTGAAAAACTATAATAACATAGTCTCCATAGTCCACACATCTATCCTCTTCGGACTATCCCTGTAGGTCATTCATAAAATACTTCTTCACATCCTGGAAAATATTAAAACATTGAAAGGGGTGAGCTCAGATGCTCAGTAAGGATAACAATATAGCGGAAGCTTTCATAAATAAACATTAACATTTAAGGCAATGTATAACAAAAACAAAAGCCTTTTAAACTTGAACTTCAACATAATATGGCAAAAGTAAAATGAGATAATGCCATTCACTTCCTCACATGGATATTCTACTGGTCGAATAATCACATGCAATATCAATAACCACTTTCATAATGAGGGAATGTATAATGCCAGACATTCTGAAACACTTTGTCAAGGCCTCGGCCAAGACGTCTAAAATGATTAAGGCCTCGACCAAAACCATAAATCAAATTGGGAAAGGGCCTCGGCCAATTCCACGTCTAGTTGTCTCATGAGACCTACCGATGCATTGAGGAGCTATAACGGGCTCCACCCGTCACTTATTAAGTCCAATACATTCCTCATATGAATAGGTTTAAACATCTCATAAACCATAACATAACTGTATCACATAAAACATGCATAAAGGAAACATAACATTTCCACATTTAAATCAAAAGATATCAATACAACACATTGATATAATAAAAATGCTTTCAAAACTATTTTCAATACCAAAATAAAAGAAAGTTAAAACTTTGCATTTATTTTTCTTTAAAAAAATGATGGCTTGTAGAGGAAGCCGAAACACAAATAATGGTCACGGCGGCGGAGAAGTCGTTGTCGCCGCATAAGTACGGAAAGAAACACATTCCCTTTTGTCGTTTAGCAAAACGGTTCGTATAAAAAGATTCCTTTTGAATAAACGTAAAAGTCAAAGGGGTTTATACACCGTATAAAAGAAAGTTGTGTATAAAACCAAATATGCCTCAATGAAAGGGGATTGTGACGAAGTCCTTAAAAAGATCATTTTTTTTAAATAAAGTACACCTATAATGTGTATTCACTATAATTACACATAAATAATGTAAAAATACAAGATATTACATTATAATATCATGACATAATTTGAAAGTAGGAGATTAACCCAAAGAATAGAAATTGGGTTAAGAAGTTCCCTTACCTCGTGTCTGACTTGACTCAACCGTTATTTAACCTCCTGAATAATAACCTAGAGTTAATATATACCTTATTAAGAACTATTTTCAATTTCATTATCCTTTTTATATCACTTATTACAATGATATGAGCATTATGTAATTATTTAAGTTAATAACGGTCGTTTTGTCGATCTTTGGTACTTGAGTCAACAATAAACTTCTTATAATTACAAGTTGTTTATGTGGTAGAATATCCATTATCTCCAGAATTATATTCATGATTTAGATGTCATATATATCATATATATCCAGTATATACATTCATTTATAACATTACGTAACATTTAGAGGTAAGAAATGAAATGCACCGTTCATGGAGACGGTAAGCCGTACGTACGCATGAACGCTACTTTCATTTCTATTTCATATTTAATGGAATGAAATCATAATTATATAAATGTATAATATAATTCCAGTATAATATAGTGTATAATACCATTTACTCCATCCTTTATACATCCCACATATGGCATTAACGATTCAAATCACTTTGAGGGGGCGGTAGTCCGCACTTCATAAAATGAAATTATCGCGTTTACCCATAATGGAAATCATAAAGTATTCCATAAATGAGAAATACAGAATCATAAGTAAAACAGAAACATATTATATATCATATATAAATATAGTGACATCTTAATGGACACCTTTGAAGGTGTTATATGAGTGTTGAACAATCATCGTTTCGTGAGGCAGAAATTCGCCATCCACAGAAACCGTATGTTCTTTAAACATTAGATGTAGGTGTGTGTAAGTGTAGCTCTAATCCTTCTTATAACAACATCCTAGTATATTGAGGAATCTGGTGTTGTTACAAAAGAAATGAATAAAAATAGTTTAGGGGGTTGGAGAAGAAAAATAAAACAAAATAACATTAGAGAATACATTACCTCAAAATCGGGTAACTCTTTTTGATTTGAGCCAAAGGATTCCTTGGGAAGAGTTCTGCCCAAAGGGAGGCTTCTAGGAGTAAGAGGGGGAAGTTGTGAGAGTATTTGGGCAGAGTTTGGCCGAGCCAAATGGTTTGAAAGTGTGAATTAGGTGGTAGAGGTGAGGGCCTTTTATAAGTGGAGAGGAGGGGCACTCTTGGAAAGTAAAGAAAAGTCACTTTATTATAAAATGAGTTTCGGATTTTAGAGGTCCCACACTTATATAAATCGAGGCTAAGGTGATAAGGGTTCTAAATCTCCTCATCCAATAGGCTTTGGACAAGTGTAAGCCTTGGATTTTGCATTATCTTCTCATTTTATTTAAATCCTTAATTAATGAGGTCATCGCTGTATCATCATGATGTCATAAATAATTTAATTTATTTAATGTCTAAAAATTATAAAAAAAATAATATCATGTAGGAAAAATTTTTATCTTTCTAATGAATATTTATAGTCAAAATTTGGACTTTTGTAACCCCACTTAAAAACTATTTTAGTAAAACATTTCATGTTTGTGTCATTTTTACTTTAACATTAAATAAATATATATTAATGTCATTTTCCAACCAAAGTGGCTCCATGGGGTCCCCAAGTTGACCCATGGGTTTTCTGGGTCGCCCATGACTCATCCAATAGGAGTAGGACAAGTTTCAAGCTCATCTCATATTATTAAAACATTATTTTTACCTTAAACTACACTAATTACCTCTAATCGTGATTAAGAACTTAAAAGTTACTATTCACCAAAAAATTATTTTAATCTCATTGAACCAAATTTTACTTCTTAATGACAACCATGTATGTTGTATTTTTGAAAATCAAGTCACAGAAGTGGTAATATTTCATTTAAACGAAAAAACAGTTATTTAACTACCACTTAGTGGTTTCACTATTCATCAAAAAATTGATGTTTTTCAGAACAATGCCAAAATTTCACCCTAAGCTATAATTGATATTCCGAATTCAAAAATGATGTCTATTTTACAAAATTCCAAACATATAAGTTGCATTAATTAATTTTATAATTAATTCCCGCTGTCACAACAAATAGCGTGTTTTTAAGAAAGAATTTATATCAAAAGATTGGCAATTGTTTACGTCCAATTTCAAAGTGAAATTAATTATAATGACCACCATTGGATAAAATTGTAAAAATATATTCTAATTATACTTTAAAATCACTAAATAGTATAATTTCTCACTAGAAATTATTTTGATTAAAAAGGTTGTTTTTATGTATTTTTCACTATTCATAAAAAATTAGAAGTTCTCAGAAAAATACCAAAAACTCAACATAGGCTAATTTCGATATTACGAATCCAAAAATGAAGTCCATTTTGAAATATAAAATTTCTATAATTTTAAAAAGTGGTTATTACTATTCATAACGGCTACTTTGATTAGTCGCGGTGTTTTAGAACTCGAAGTTGCGTACAATTCAAGCCATTGCATTATTGAATGAGAAGCGTATCGTGGAAGCTCGGGGTGTTACATTCTCCACTCCTTCAATAAATTGCGTCCTCACAATTTGAAATTTTTTATTTGAAAATAAAAGGTTGAAAAGAGAAAATACCTTTGTGGAAAACCCACATCGAAAATAAGATTAATAAAATTTAGCCTTAATAAGAGGGAAATGGAAATAAGAAAGTCACCACCAAATTATGATCTCGATAAGGAGAACATTGGTGTAAATTAGAGAAATATAATTGGAGGAAAAACGTAAATATTTGTAGGGAGTGATTGAGGTCATCAATCAGAATCAACTGTCAAATTGAGGGCCTCAAAGCCTTCAATCTATGTTGATTTAAAATATCATCAGTTCAACAAGACATAAGGTATTAGGATAACACATTTTTTGTTTTAATATCCCTTTACTAAAGTTTAAGAATTAATTTATTCATTGAATAAGAGATAGGTATATATATATTTATGCTTGACAATTAGAGTTTAAACCTTCAACTCATCTTTCACTCAGAAAGATAATAGAACTCAAAAATATTATACTTATCCTAATTGTATAAGGTTAAAAATGTTAACACATACCATTTAGATTAGTAAAATTATTTTGTAATAACCAGGGACTTCCTATAGGCTATTGGTAGGAAATAAAGGCCTATCGCACTATGATTGTGGGTTCGATTCCTGTAGCTTTTTTCGACGCGATGGGTTATGCCCCACCCTGCAGGTTGTCCTTTTCCTAAAACTATAGTATTATAATATTCCAAAAATAATCTTCAAAAATGTTTTAACCTTAAACAATACTATCCAAAGATCAACTTAATCCACTCCAACCTTTATAGTTATCCAAAATACCTCTGTCCAGACTTTCTCTAAAAGGTCTCTTAATTCAAAAATCAATTTATCAGATTCCCCAAACAAAGTAAAGTTTCTCTTATTGTCACATACTAAAAATATAATTACCTT
Source organism: Viscum album (assembly GCA_963277665.1). NCBI lineage: Eukaryota > Viridiplantae > Streptophyta > Magnoliopsida > Santalales > Viscaceae > Viscum > Viscum album. The sequence goes on along the minus strand of OY728133.1, from coordinate 1,410,043,396 downwards.
CATCATATTAAAACCTTACTGAAAACAACATGTACTGAAGTACAATCCTTATATATATCACATTATTCTTATAACCATAATCTAGTTCTTGAGTCCAAAAACACAAATACAATAATTATTCCGCTTCAACTTTAGTAACAGCCTAATATTTTCCTTGATACCTTGGCCTTTTCTGAGGTAAGTTTCCCTGACGCTTAGGACATTCATTTGCATAATGCCCCATATCCCTACAATTGTAGCATTCAACATTGATAGCCTCTTTCTTTCCCTTTCAATCGCGTGCCTGGTGACCTTTTTCTCCACATTTGTAACAAACTCCCATTCCTTTTAGGCAAGCACCGGGGTGATTCTTCCCACAATTATCACATAATGGAAAATCCTTCTTTCCCTTTTTCCCTTTATCCGTCTCTTATTCCACAATTCTCTTCTTTTCTTGCTTTGCTTTAAAGTCATGAGACTTAGAAAATTTCTTTTCCGTCTTGATTGCACACGAGACAATATCTTCGTATGTTGAGAAAGATTGTGATACTAAAGCTCGACGGAGAAATGGTTTTAACCCATCAAAGAAATGATCAATCTTACTTCTTGGGTTACGTATATAATCTGCAGCATACCTCGCTAACCTGGTAAAGTTGGCCTCATACTTTGCAACATTCTCATCCTCCTTCTGCCTCAGACTCAGAAATTGCCTTTCCATATCTGCTCTATGGTCACGAGGAAAGTATTTTTCTAAGAAAAGCTCTTTGAACTCCCTCCATTCCATATTCGATACGTTATCATCTTCCTTTGTGTTTTGAATCAGCGACCACCACTGATCGGCATCTCCAGTGAGGCGGTAAACTGCCATGACAACCTTCTCCCTTTCGATACTCCCCAAGGCATGGAATATTTTCTCTAAGGATTTTATCCATTGCTCAGCTACTAACGGATTTGTACCCCCATTAAATGTTGGTGGTTGTTGCCTCATGAAGCGGTCTAACATTGATCCTCTACGTTGTGGATCAGGGTGATCCATACGAGTAAGGTTATTATTCATAACTTGAGTGAGTTGTCCCAGTATGGTAATAAGTTGATCAGCACCAGTTGCATCTCCAGATCCACAATAATTATCTTGAGCAGGAGGGCAATCCCTACACGGAGTGCGTGCATTGATACGGTTTCCATTCCTTCCACTAGGTGCCATTTCTAAACAATGGCATAAACTAGATTAGTTTATGAATCAAAATACATAATTCCATACTTGTAAAATACTTAACATAAATTGAACTATTTATGGATATAATCCATAATCATAAAGGTTTTATTTGAGGAAGTATATACTCATAACCGTTCATAGTGGTTTGTAAAGAAAGTGGGAATTATCTTAAGCATATCCCCCGGGAGTGTCGTAACCAAGAGTGCAGCAAGACCCGTTGTCGTGCACCAGTTCCCGTTCGAGTCTAGCTCAAAGCGGTGTTTTCAGGTTTTAACCCTAGGTACATCTGTGCCTGAGCTGCCTCTACATGCTCGTATCGAGACAGGGATGTATTGCTCGGAAGACTCACAAAATCTCTACAATAACAAAATTCTAGGAAGTTCTTCTATACTAATCCTCAAAGTCTATCTTTGGGCTATGTGCTCGAATCAGATTTTATCTAAATCTAGCTTCCAAGGTTAGTACTAAACTGCCTCTGATACCAACTGTAACGCCCCGACCCCAGCTACCCAGAGTCGGTGCATTACTTCGTAACATTAGCATGATCACAAGAGATCAAGTCTCGAAAGACCGATTAGTTTAGTAGCCTTGGAAACACTAGATACATTCATAAATGTTACATTACATCACAAAGTGAAAAACTATAATAACATAGTCTCCATAGTCCACCCTTCTATCCTCTTCGGACTATCCCTGTAGGTCATTCATAAAATACTTCTTCACATCCTGGAAAATATTAAAACATTGAAAGGGGTGAGCTCAGATGCTCAGTAAGGATAACAATATAGCGGATGCTTTCATAAATAAACATTAACATTTAAGGCAATGTATAACTAAAACAAAAGCCTTTTAAACTTGAACTTCAACATAACATGGAAAAAGTAAAATGAGATAATGCCATTCACTTCTTCACATGGATATTCTACTGGTCGAATAATCACATGCAATATCAATAACCACTTTCATAATGAGGGAATGTATAATGCCAGACATTCTGAAACATTTTGTCAAGGCCTCAGCCAAGACGTCTAAAATGATTAAGGCCTCAACCAAAACCATAAATCAAATTGGGAAAGGGCCTCGGCCAATTCCACGTCTAGTTGTCTCATGAGACCTACCGATGCATTGAGGAGCTATAGCGGGCTCCACCCGTCACTTATTAAGTCCAATACATTCCTCATATGAATAGGTTTAAACATCTCATAAACCATAACATAATCGTATCACATAAAACATGCATAAAGGAAACATAACATTTCAACATTTCAATCAAAAGATATCAATACAACACATTGATATAATAAAAATTCTTTCAAAACTATTTTCGATACCAAAATAAAAGAAAGTTAAAACTTTGCATTTATTTTTCTTTAAAAAAATTATGGCTTGTAGAGGAAGCCGAAACACAAATAATGGTCACGGCGGCGGAGAAGTCGTTGTCGCCGCATAAGTACGGAAAGAAAAACATTCCCTTTTGTCATTTAGCAAAACAGTTCGTATAAAAAGATTCATTTTGAATAAACGTAATAGTCAAAGGGGTTTATACACCGTATAAAAGAAAGTTGTGTATAAAACCAAATATGCCTCAATGAAAGGGGATTGTGACGAAGTCCTTAAAAAGATCATTTTTTTTAAATAAAGTACACCTATAATGTGTATTCACTATAAGTACACATAAATAATGTAAAAATACAAGATAGGACATTATAATATCATGATATAATTTGAAAGTAGGAGATTAACCCAAAGAATAGAAATTGGGTTAAGAAGTTCCCTTACCTCGTGTCTGACTTGACTCAACCGTTCATTAACCTCCTGAATAATAAACTAGAGTTAATATATACCTTATTAAGAACTATTTTCAATTTCATTATCCTTTTTATATCACTTATTACAATGATATGAGCATTATGTAATTATTTAAGTTAATAAAGGTCGTTTTGTCGATCTTTGGTACTTGAGTCAACAATAAACTTCTTATAATTACAAGTTGTTTATGTGGTAGAATATCCATTATCTCCAGAATTATATTCATGATTTATATGTCATATATATCATATATATCTAGTATATACATTCATTTATAACATTACGTAACATTTAGAGGTAAGAAATGAAATGCACCGTTCATGGAGACGGTAAGCCGTACGTACGCATGAACGCTACATTCATTTCTATTTCATATTTAATGGAATGAAATCATAATGATATAAATGTATAATATAATTCCAGTATAATATAGTGTATAATACCATTTACTCCATCCTTTATACATCCCACATATGGCATTAACGATTCAAATCACTTTGAGGGGGCGGTAGTCCGCACTTCCTAAAATGAAATTATCGCGTTTACTCATAATTGAAATCATAAAGTATGCCATAAATGAGAAATACAGAAGCATAAGTAAAACAGAAACATATTATATATCACATATAAATATAGTGACATCTTAATGGCCACCTTTGAAGGTGTTATATGAGTGTTGAACAATCATCATTTCGTGAGGCAGAAATTCGCTATCCACAGAAACTGTATGTTCTTTAACCATTAGATGTAGGTGCGTGTAAGTGTAGCTCGAATCCTTCTTATAAAAACATCCTAGTATATTTAGGATACTTGTTTTGTTACAAAAGAAATGAATAAAAAGAGTTTAGGGGGTTGGAGAAGAAAAATAAAACAAAACAACATTAGATAAGACATTACCTCAAAATTGGGTAACTCTTTTTGATTTGAGCCAAATGCTTCCTTGGAAAGAGTTATGCCCAAAGGGAGGCTTCTAGGAGTAAGAGGGGAAATTTTGGAGAGTATTTGGGCAGAGGTTGGCCGAGCCAAATGGCTTTAAAGTGTGAATGAGGTGGTAGAGGTGGGGGCCTTTTATAAGTGGAGAGGAAGGGCACTCTTGGAAAGTAAAGAAAAGTCACTTTATTATAAAATGAGTTTCGGATTTTAGAGGTCCCACACTTATATAATTCGAGGCTAAGGTGATAAGGGTTCGAAATATCTTCATCCAATAGGCTTTTGACAAGTGTAAGCCTTGGATTTTTCATTATCTTCTCATTTTATTTAAATCGTTAATTAATGAGGTCATCGCGGCATCATCATGATGTCATAAATGATTTAATTTATTTAATGTCTAAAAATTATAAAAAAAATACTATCATGTAGGAAATCTTTTTATCTTTCTAATTAATATTTATAGTCAAAATTTGGACTTGTGTAACCCCACTTAAAAACTATTTTAGTAAAACATTTCATGTCTGTGTCATTTTTACTTTAACATTAAATAAATATATATTAATGTCATTTTCCAACCAAAGTGGCTCCATGGGGTCCCCAAGTTGACCCATGGGTTGTCTTGGTCGGACATGACTCATACAATAGGAGTTGGACAAGTTTCAAGCTCATCTCATATTATTAAAACATTATTTTTTACCTTAAACTACACTAATTACCTCTAATCGTGATTAAGAACTTAAAAGTTACTATTCACCAAAAAATTATTTTAATCTCATTGAACCAAATTTTACTTCTTAATGAAAACCATGTATGTCAGATTTTTGAAAATCAAATCACAGAAGTGGTAATATTTCATTTAAACGAAAAAACAGTTATTTAACTACCACTTAGTGGTTTCACTATTCATCAAAAATTGATGTTTTTCAGAACAATGCCAAAATTACACCCTAAGATATAATTGATATTCCGAATTCAAAAATGATTTCTATTTTACAAAATTCAAAACATATAAGTTTCATTAATTAATTTTATAATTAATTCCCGCTGCCACAACAAATAGCGTGTTTTTAAGAAAGAATTTATATCGAAAGATTGGCAATTGTTTACGTCCAATTTCAAAGTGAAATTAATTATGATGACCACCATTGGATAAAATGGTAAAAATATATTCTAATTATACTTTAAAATCACTAAATAGTATAATTTATCACTATAAATTATTTTGATTAAAAAGGTTGTTTTTAAGTATTTTTCACTATTCATAAAAAATTAGAAGTTCTCAGAAAAATACCAAAAATTCAACATAGGCTAATTTCGATATTCCGAATCCAAAAATGAAGTCCATTTTGAAATATAAAATTTCTATAATTTTAAAAAGTGGTTATTACTATTCATAACTGCTACTTTTATTAGTTGCGGTGTTTTAGAACTTGAAGTTGCGTACAATGCAAGCCATTGCATTATTGAATGAGAAGCGTATCGTGGAAGCTCGGGGTGTTACACTATCTTTAGGAAAAAAATTAATTGGAGCATTGAATAACATATTTTTAGGTAATCAAAAGTAATACAAAACTATTCAATCCAGAAGAATGCATGAACCATTTTGAATGAGTATGTTAGAGGATTCATAGCCTGGTAAAAATTGGATATGAACCTCCTATAATATCCTATAGGACCAAGGAAACTTCTCACATATTAAATAGACTTAGGGGATATCGATGAAAAAACAATCCCAGTATTCTAAGGATCTACAACTACTTCCTAATTGAAATTAACTCCCTTATAAATAACTATCATGATTCCAATACTCAATATTTTATAAATTCTATAACACTTGGTGAAAATGAATAAATCCTAAAATGGAATGAAAATTCTCTACATGATCCTCCCTAGATGTGGAGTACATGAGGATGTTTCTTATAAAACTCACCATGAACTTATCCAGAAACTCTCTAAACACTAAGTTCATCAATCCCATGAACATGTTTGGAGTGTTATTTACACAGAATAACATCACAAATAAATTGTAATGGCCATAACATCGTCATAATTTAGTATTTGGAATATCCTCATCCTTTACCCACATCTGATGGTATCCGAACAATGATCAATCTCCAATAACCAACTAGATCCTCTCATATACTCGAATAAATCATGAATCCATGAAGTATGGTAGTATTTATTTATTTTCACCATGTTTAAGTATTGATAATCAACACAGACACATAATTTTTTATCTTCATTCTTCAAGAACAAAACCAATGCATCCCAAGGTGAAAAACTCATTTAAATAAAAGCTCACTATAATAGATCATCATGAGATGTTTGTAGCTCTTGATAACTTGAATACATTACTCTATTTAGAGGAATCGAGATTGGAGAATTTCCTAGTTTTAGATCTATTTCAAAATTGGTCATTCATTACAGGGGAAATTCTAAAACCTCATCAAGAAAGACATAAGAATACACTTCTACAACTCTAGGGAATTTTTTTTTGTAAACATCTAATGAACCAAGTGTGATATTAACCAATAAAGAATATAAGTAATAAATACATATTTGGTTCTTTCAGGGGTATCTCTCACCAAAAAACATGGAAATATCTCCATTATCATTATATAATGAACTTATCTCCATAAGACATACACAATAGGATTTACTAAATATATCTATTCCATGGTAAGGATGATTTCATATGGATGTTTCCAAAAACATAGGAATTATCCCCAAAAGAGTTGTTATCCAATAACCCGCTCACATTCACAATATATATTATAATATTCATATTAGCTACTAAATGGTGTAGTTAATACCATGGGATTTGGTAGACTCTCTGCCTTGACTCTCAATGCATGGGAAGGATAGGCGATATAAAAAAGTTTGTATATCCGGAATAAAAAAGAGGATACACCCATGTAAAAAAAGGAACCCATGAATAATTAATGGATCACCCAACATTAGAAATGTTGTATAATTTAGATGGCCACAACATATTCAATACCCTTTCTTAGCCGGATGAAAACTACCTCCACAGTTGTTATCTACTCTTTGAGGATGATGATCATCTTAGGGATATGCTCTCCATACCCCATCTCTATTTTACTAATCCCATGTTGGAGTACCCTGTTTCTAATTACTGGAATGAAACTACTTCAATGGAGAAACATGAAGTAGAACACCTATTACATGTTTACTGCTAATAATGTTCAGTCACTCTTGTTATAGATGACCTCAACCTCCATAACAAACACTCTTATGATTCTATATAAAGGTCTTGGGATCCATTTCCCCTATAAAAATGATCTTAAAGGTGTTGGGACCTATCCCTGGCTAAAAAAATCTATATTTTAAGAAATTGGGAACCCAAGACCATAGATCTACTTCATGAGGAATCCTAAAGACTCCCCTCTCATGTTGGTCTTATTTTGTCTAGAATTCTCTTAGCAACCTCTGTTCTCACCAACACCTTGATTCATATTGATAACATGAACATGCTAAATTAGAATAACATCAATGGATGTAAGTCCATATTAAAATTCATCTCCCTAGAATCCTCATTTCGTAAAAGGTATAAATCATATCATAGAAGGGTCGTGAAATAGACCTTGAACTACCTCATGTCAGAACACCCTAGTATATGGGTATGTATCTTCTAGAAAATGGTCATCTTTGTAGTCAAAGATACAAACTCCACTCAGAACTGGTCATGGAACTTCTCTCATGACAACTCTAACTACGAATGAACATGGAAGATTATGATCTACTATTACCACACTACTTCATTTATCATCTTTACATCCAAATAGAACTAGTGCACCTTCCAAGAACATATCAAACTGAAATTCAACTCCACATCCTCTAACCAGTAATCTATGATTGATACTGAAATTGATCCCTCAAAATTTATTAAACTATGAAACTAAAACTCTCATACTTTTCTCTTCTAAGGTCTACTTTTATCAAACCCTACTCTAGAGTAATCTACCAGCACATCCTGATGGACATATTCGGTGAAAACCTAATGAGGAAAAGAACCTAGTGCCATACCTACATGAAGAAAAAACGGTTAGATATCCTTAAAATATAATATAGAATATTTAATATTAATTAATTAATTAGTTATTTTGTTTAATTTAAATTTTATCCTGTCCTAACTTCTACCCACTTCAAATAATGGTGTAAAGAATAATGACATATGATCATTTCATAGGTCTCTACCCTGTTACTAGTTTCACTTCATTTAGTAGGATCGGTAAAATTAAAGGTACATACAATATATCATAGGGGACTCAAATACTTTTCCTTATCCAGTCTCCCTTGTTTACATCACATACTAAACATAGCAGAAACCATTTCCCTACCAACCCATATTGTCCTCATCTATGCCTATCTCTAAACATCATCTTATCTCTCAAAGTTAACCATGGATAGCACTCTATCATGATCAATTTTACACAAAGAGTACCCCTTCAGGGTCAAAAATGAAAGAAGTAGGATGGTAACCACACGAGTCCTGCCTCCAGTAGTCCATGAGTTGGAAACCAGAACTGATGGTTTAATCATACACACAAATGAGAGGCATTATGCTCTACAAGAACATATGGAAGACAGAGATAAGATAGATACAACAAAACAAATATTTCTCAAATAAATAAATATATATATTATAAAACCCAAGTATATACAAGAAAGGTCATACAAAATTAAAACAACTAGAAAGGAAGACTACAAGTTTCAAAATGGTAAACTCTACAGCGACCATGAATCCAAAAAAGTTCTTAAAAACTGTAATCTAGTAATATCAATCCCATTGTTGAAAAAGATAAATAAATCATAAATAATACCCATAAAAAATATAAAACTAACTTGTATCTTAAACAAGTATACTAAGTTCCCAGCCTCACTATGGCTACCTATCAAAAAGTTTCATATTAAAGAGATCATATTCTATAATAACAATGTAACAAGGGCACCCCGCTCCCTATTCCTCACAAGTTTTTCTCTCTTACCAAATGTCTCATGTCCTGTTCCATCTCTCTTTAGAATTATCCAGCCTAAAAACATAGGGCTATGTATCAAAATATACATCTCAACCATCAAATCATCACATTTTTTTCAACCATATCTCTATATCGTAACCAAGTAGTTATTAAGATCCAAAAAATACCACATTTAGTGTATCATACATCTGGTATTATAGCCCAAGTCTTCACAACCCATACATATCATACCTATAATTATTCTTTGGACCTATATCTATAGATACATGTTTATTAAATAACTAAAATCTATTATAGCTATCTATATACATATATGTAAAACTTACCACAGTTCATACAAGAACATAATAATACCAAGGTTAGAGAATGGGGTTAGAGAGGGTAGTCATCCATCTATTCCTTACTAACCAGGATGTTGGGGAAAATACCCTTACATAGTTTTCTGGGCTTTAGTCACCCTAACTGGAATGGGTGGAGTAGCATGTGAATTCAGGAATGATACATAATATAATATAGCCTAGAACAACAGAATGGGTATAACATAATTCTAGGATATACCAAAGATATCATTTCGTGGACACCCAACTACTACTACTATGTGATAATATATCCTATAAGGATATAATTATTTATGAATACTTTCATTAAATGACTTCTTTATTTCTTTTCATTTCCTTTGTGTTAATAACTTCAATAAAGAATAAAAAAAATGATTAAACCACACTTTATTATCCCCGATCAATGCTCATTTCCACTAGGAATAATCCAACCATCCATGGTTTCTCAATATTGTCCTATATATTTTCATTCTAAAAAAAACAACCCCATAAGATAACTAATTTATTAAAATTTATTAAACATTCCAAAATTTCAGGTACTCTAGGAGAACATATTATGGTACCATAAAAGAGGTGCATAACCAAGAACATCTAGCTATCTTAAGATGTAGAGAAATAAATGCCGATAAAAAAATAAACCTAGCCTTCATGACTTTAAATATATTAATTAATAATAGGTATCTCAATATTCATCACATCAATGGGTAAACCCATATTTAAACCATTCAATTATCTCTGATTTCATCCCTGACACACCCATAAATATACACATACATATCACCATCATAGAATTCAAATAATTCAACCTCATCTAGGCCTCCACTCCCATATCATTAGCCATAACTACCTCAACCATCCCATGATCGTATCTAGAGCACATCATAATGAAGAAGAAAAACAAGCACAGTCAACAGGGTTACATGGCCCAATACACAAGGCACTAAACCTTGACAAGAAAGAGGGAACCATCAACCCAAAACATTTTATATTTATTGAAGAACCAATTTTTAACCCATCATTAATTAATGTATTCAATTATCATATGTTCCATGTATTGAAAGACAACCCATTAGATAAAACATTTAATCAAATTAATTTACCTTTCTCCCTAGAATAAAACAAGATTCATCAACCAATGAAAATAAAAACTTCTTATTAATTTTCTTTTTATTATTTTAATAATTTTAAATCAATCCATGATTAATTTTATTTATAAATTTCAATAACAAATTGAATAGAAATTCTAAAAATCATTCATTTAGCATGCACATGATTGTTATCTAATTATAAGAGACAATAGATTAATTAATCTTGTCGGTTAGTTACATATAAAAAAACTATTTATAGATTTATCTTCTTTAATATTTTCCAATGATCATGATAAACTAATAATAAATAAATATTCTAAAAATAATAATGTATATATCATGAATTCTATAAAATCAAGAGGTACACTGTTGTCATTTTGGAAATAAACAACATGTGATCACTATGACCACTAACCAAATCATTTTTATTTCATCTTGTTAAATATTTATTATGGTTAATTTTACTTCCATTAAAATGGATAAATCATGGTAACCTTAAAATTTCACATATATAATCTAAAATAGTTATTCCTCTACTTGGAATGGATGTTTCCAACCATGCTTCAACTATATAATTTTGTAGCCTCATATATGTTACTGTTGAAATAGAGTGTCGACTGAATGTGGACATGCCCATAAAATGTCAACAGCGAGCCTCCTAGGGATGTAGGTAATTATCTATAATTCAAGAACAAGAATGGTTCTTTTAAACTTAAAGAAATTAGTTGAGGATTCAAATGATGTAATGTTATGATAAGAACATGGAACCAATTAGATTTCTATATTTTGATTGAAACATTAATTGGGAATCCCATTAAATCTACATGGAAGTGACATTTAGAATCTTTATACCTTTATGTAATAAATGATATAATAATAAAATTTTTAAATGTCTCTAAATTATCTTAAATACTTTTTTATATCAATTTTAGATTAAAAAACTGTAAAAATTTGAAAACTAGTTTTTTTTTTTAAAATGGAGCTCTACTACTTGCTGCTACCTCTACCTACTAATGCCACCTTCTGCAACCACTGGATACCTCAAGACTAATTATGTTATCACTGAATTTTATTTCCACTTAATATAGCCAGCCACTACAGCTAGATGCTACTGTAAGCTATAATTTCTAGCAGATACTACCAAACTACGTCAGTTACCTTTAACAATGTTTGTAACCACTAGCTTCTACAACCAACTACTACTTCCGAAATATGTAGGATACCTCCAGATGCTACCACTAAATACATCCTCCAACTGTTTCCACAAAAATGACTCTTCTATTAATATATTTTATCACCAGACTCAACTAATATACTAATTTTACAACCTTCATATGCTACCACTAGCTTCTACAACCATCCTTAAACTACCATTTTTGGAACCTATGGCCTTGAAAAATATAAGGGATATTGTTCATAAGAATAAATAAATTACACGTTGCATCATAAAACATATCTTGTATAACATAATATAAATATGGAAAATAATATTCTCCTTCAACAACAACCTTTTTTCTTCAAATTATTAGTGTTTGAGTATTTGAAGACAATTTCTTTTTTGAGAATTCCCATTTTTTATAATGAATTTTATTTACACCCTTCATAAGATATAAAAATATACTGTAAGATATCATTAGGGATATCATCTAGTTTATTTTATTCTTGAGTATATAATTTCACATCAGACTTATTAGGTGATATACACCAAATATTTTATTAGCCGATAGAGTCATCCAACATTTCACCATAGCCTATGATCATGCTTATAACTTTTGGTAGGATGGATATTATTTGACTTCATTCTTATTTATTAGTTTTTATATCCTTTTACTAGATTGTTTCCCCATGGACCCTATTTTTCCATTATTTTAATGTTATATATGATTATGTTTAAATAATTGGTTTCGCCTTTTATAATGGAGTAAAGAAAATGAATTTCTTGGGTTATTCCTACAAAATTCCTTATAAAAGTCCAAATTAACTTATTTGTGTCTGTGTGTTAATTTTTCTATCTATGCATGAATATTAATATTAATTACAACATAAATGAATTTGAATATATATATATTGTTTTTGTGAGTGTGTTTAGATTGAATCCATATGGTGAATTCTTTAAAATCATGGTTTTAAAGAAGTATAGATTATTAATTTCATTCCTTTTCAATGTATAAAAATAATTTTCATTCATACCTATCTATAAAATATCATGATTTAGTTTTCTCTTCAAATTATATTCATGGACTAGAAAGTTGTAAAATATTATGAAATTATACCCATAGTTATTATCTTTTTAGGTTTATTCATCTTTATATGTATAAGAAGGTTTGATATCAAATTTATTGTTTAAATATAGATGGAGGACAATAAAGGTAATTCACTTGATGCATGGAGATATTGTTTTGGGATTGTGCCTTTTTCTTTTGTTTATTTTCTAATCTTGATGCATCAACCTCCTTGGATTCCATCTTTGTCATTATATATAGTATCATCCAATTGTTTCAATTTGTTTGGATTGGTTCCATTAATTAATCTTTTTCATTCTATGACTTTCCTTAAATCTTATTCCCCCTTATGTTATGTTTATATTTTATACTTTCTTATTTCTATGACATGGTAATCCAATGTATAGAAGTTCATGTCATACTTCCATGTATAAGACATTGGCATTTTGTCAAATCATCAGGTGAAATTAGTCTCAGTTGTACTCAATTAATTTCCTTGGAACATTTATCTAGCCTAGGAGGATATGGAATTACCCTTAGGCTTTACATGGTCCGACTAGGATACCCTATCTAAGGGGTGACCGAGGCTGGTTTTTGAAACTAGTGATATCAAATCATTTTATGAAATAATAAGTAAGTTTACAGAAATTAATTTTATACCATGTAAAATCAATAATTTCTTATAGTGATAAATAAATTCAAGTGGTATAAATCATGATATGATATTCATGTGGTTTCAGAGTTAGATGTGAATAATAAACTATAAAAAAATTTATGTTACACAATAATCAAGTGGTATCTAGAATATTCCAATTGGTGTCAGTCCTAAGGAAATTAAATACAACTTTAGGGTGAGGTCCAAGAATTATAGAGGAAGCTATTGATTTATAAGATTGTGATCTACAAAAATAGCATTCTCAGTCTTTGAGGACACTAAATCTATTTAATGCATAATTTTTTTTAATATCAATTTAGAATGTTTTTCTAATGATGAAGGATTTTTTGAGGAGTTTGGTATTAATGATTTAAAGGTTATTTTCCACATATTGAAAATGTTCAGCCTTTTATGATGGGTAAAAGAGATAAAAATATAAGTGGTGTCATGAATTTATAATAAAAAGTCATATAAATTAGATAAACATATAGTATAAATCCTAAAATTTGTATCTTATTCATTATCCCTGGATTTTTTGTTCAAATTTGATTGTGATCACATAGTGAAATACTGGGGGAAGTGAAAGCTTCTAATGACCCAAGATTTTTAATTCTTTAAATTAATACTATCTTTGATATCTCTATCACATGAAACACAAAACTAACACAATTCCAAACTAATATGAACCCAAAAATATTAAAAATACATATAGAATATAATTTTTATTATATAAAAATTTAAAAATCAATTAAAATTGTTACATATTATTCTGTTTTCTTTAATAATTTATAATTATGTCTTTCAAAGAACCATTTAAAATAATGTTTTTTATTTTACCTTAATAAATTAAATTTATCATGGTTAACGATTTATTAAAATATATATTATTTAGATTAGTAAACTAATATATGAATATTTAATTATTAATAAATCTACATGAAATAATATTAAAAACAATTAATGTTTAAAATGTTCATTTTTTATTTCTGGATTTTTATTGTATTTTTATTTAACAGATGATTTATAAATTTTTGAAATTTAACATTATAAAAATAAATTTATTTTTTGATTTATCATTGAAATATTATCTTAGGGTGCTTTTTTATATTTTTCTAAAAAATAGATTTTTTAGTGGATAGTTAAATATTCATTTTTTACAAATATTGTTTCTTTTATGACATTATTTGTTTATAAAAATGATCTAGAAGTTTATAAAATCCTTTCATAAAAAAATATTCATTTTAAAAGTTTTGTTAAAATTTTAAAAATACATATAATTATTTAAAATTACATATTTTATATTCTTAAACATAAATAATATCTTTCTCGTGAAATTGTTTTCAATATATTATATATTTATTAATTTAAAGTTAATATTTATAAATTTTATAAATTGAATGATATTAAATTAATTTAAAACAGTAAATCAGTGTGTTTGATTATATAAAAAGGAAATTTTCTTTTTCAATCTTTGAGGATAATTTATGTTGTTAAAAACTAGTTTCCGTACTAAGAACTAATATAACAAAATTAAAATCAAAGATTAAAAAACTTGAAACATGTTTAAAACATGTATTATAATTTTATATTGACACCTTTCACAACATTATTACAAATCTTATGCATTAAATCTTAATTCTGGATCCACATACCTTAATATTGATAACCAATTATTAAAAAAGTTATGGCAATTTATAAGAATATAATCCCTTTTCACTTATAAAATGGGCACTCATCTCTTCACTTCCCCTCACAACAAAAACCCCTATGTTCAAATAAAACACTACCCAAAACATACGTCACCACTATTATCTAATTTAGAGAGGTTTTTTCTTCTAAAAACACTATCACTTAAGGGTTTAACCCCCTTTATAAAGGAGGTAATCAAATTGGTGATATATAAATTTCTAATGGCTCCTTTCTCGTTTTTATTTTTTAATTACACTTATTATCCCCCAATATCCATTACACTATATTAAAATGTTAAAATATATATTTTTTGAAAAATGAAATGTTATTATAATTATGTCACATGTAATAACCACCTTTTCCTTTTTTCTATTAATAAAAACAAAAATGTGAAACATGAATATAGACATACTACCAACCCCATGAAGTGACATGTTCATTCTCCTTCAACACCTAACGAGGCTAGTTAAAAATAGAAATTAATTTATAAATATTACATTCATGAATTATTTTGGATTTTAAGATTATAAACCATTATACTCTTCTCTATTATTCTTTCAAAACAACATCATCAACCATTCGTACATGTAGTCTACTATCTCTAAATATAGATGCATTTAATTTTTCATTACCACCTTTCATGTATAGTTACATAAATGTTTTTAAATGAAAAATATTATGTTTTTTCTATGAATAATATTTTTTACTACATATTAAATAATCTATAAATGAAATGCAAGATAAAAAATCATTATAAAATTAACCATCATAAATAACTAACTAAGAACAAAAAAACTATTTATTCATATTATTTAATTGTTTATTATACAAAAAATATTCTCATAATTATTTATAATTATGATATATCACACTAATGAAATAATAATTTATATCATTATGCTACATTTATATAAAAAATAAAACTAAATCATCTCATAATCATCCATTAATCAGGGTATATTCATGTTTGGGTCGGTTTAACCACCAAATTGAACAATGTTGTGAATTTTTATCATGGATGACTACATGAACATAATTATTGGTAAAATATGATATAAATAAGTAAATAATTATTTTTTGGGTTCTATAATGGAAACAATATTATTACCCCCATTAATGAATAAATACCTTTAATTAATTAAGAATCATTAACACGTGTTTGTTACTAATTAAATCTTCAAGGAAAAAAACTAATATTGTAACTCCCTGAGATTTTTTGAAAGATATTTTTTAAAAAATAGAACATTTCAATATTTTTTCATTTCAAAAATCACTGAATATAGCTCGTATTATATGAAAGAACAATGATATTATAGACTTATACACAACACTTATTCGATGTTCTGATACACACTACACATGGATTAGCTTTAGGTACATGCAACAATATTTTTGGCATGTGTTACACACATTTCCAAATTATTTTGATAACATGAGTTACACGCAAGACTATGTTTTACTGAACAATTATATATTATTAAAATATTATTATTTGATATAATAAGATATAACCTAAATTTTAAATTATCATTTTTTAATATTATTTACTATCTTTATGAAAATATATGGTTTATAAGATAGTATCATTGGTAACCAATTAATTATAAATAAAAATATACACAAATTATATATAAATGAAATATTTTTATTTTTATTCTCCCAAAGTCATTTTTCATTAATAAATTAAATTAATTAAAATAATTTAATTATATTAAATAAATATATATTTTATATATTTAAATAAATATTTTTGATATTAATATACTATATTTGGTATGTAAAATACAAGAATAAATATGATAATTCCAATAAAAAGATATATTTTTCAAAAGTATAATTTTACAGCCATTTAATAAGGAACCCATTTTAAATTTAATATGTAAATTTTTTTATTTATATTTTTTAAAATTAACTTGTTCTATGAATAAGGGATATCAAAATTTACTTTGGTGTAATTTTTGGTATTTTTTGGATAAGTATCCTATTTGGATGAATAGAGTAAAATAACAAATTGTAATTTAAAACAAATTTTTAAGCAAAATAGTTTATAGTTTTTAATTATATATTTCATTGGATATAAAGAATAATTAGATTAAATATTTATCATGTAATCCAATTTAGTTTATTATAATCAATATCACATTGAATTTGGATATGAAAACATTTCAATGTTTTGGACATTTTCACTTTAAATACTCATTTTCACATTCCTTCAAATGAATTAATTTAAAAAAATATTTTATAAAAATATATGTTTTGAATTATGAAAAAATAATTCCATATTTGGAATCTATAGGTAAATTAATTTTTCATAGGTACCTTTTATTTTTTTATAATATGAATAATAAATTTAGTAATTTTTATTACCAATTTTAAGGGTAAATCATTTAATTAATTTTAAAAATAATATTGTAAATATTATAAAACTACTCTTATACTAGAGAAAATGTTATTTTATCAATTTAATTCTTCCAATAACACATAGTTATATAAATTTAATAATTAAATGGGCACATCACCATGAAAATTACTTAAATATTATTAAACCCAAAGGGAGTGACAAAATGTCACACTGTTACTTTTAATAACTATATTATTCTTAATATGGGGATAAATTGAAGATATTATCAACTATATATTATTAATATTTCTAATGAATTTTCATGCATCTTATTATTTTATTTTTAATTTATAGTGAAAAAATAGTTATCTTAAATAATAACAAAATGATGATGGAGTAATTATGCAATTAATGAAACAATCAACTAAATGATATTATAAATATTAACAGAAATATAATATGAATTAATTAAAGTTATCCATAAATTTTATAATTTAATATGACATATTAGGGGTTTATTAAATTAATTTTTTTATTTTATCTTATTTTATTGACTTTATTAATGTCAATGTAATGAGTAGTGTTAAAATTGGAAGTAATGAATTTTTTTGGAAACAATTATTAATTAAATTAGTTGAAATTCATAAAAATAACAAATTAGGAAGAAGATGAAAATATATCATTTAAAACATCCTAAATTTACCATTTAAGGTCTTATTTACACTTTAAATTTAAAAAATTATTCATCCTATTATTAAATACTTTTTTACCATAGTTAAAATTAAAATCGGTTAACTACCGATTATTAAAAATGTAAGGTTTAAAATTACATCATAACCTATCTAAAATTTATCAATTGATGACATTAAAACCGTATATAATATTATTTGATAACATGTGGCCTTTTGGATGTATTTACATTGAGTTTTTATTTACTATAAATTGATATTTTTTGGAGTTTCCAAAAGTACTCCTATAAAATAGCACCTCACCTTCTCTTTTATTCACACCCCTAAATCCCTTAGGATCATTCCAAATAAGACCAAATATCCTCTAAACACTATTCCATTTATCCTATGAGAATTAGATTTGGTATAAATCCAACCAAAGAAGTACTTTTGTTCAAATCAAAAAGAGATTCCCAAAGAAGAGGTAATGTCCATTAACAAATGCTTTTTTATTTATTCCTCGAACCCCCTCCGTTAATTTTATTTCAAATTTGTATAACATAATAATCATCTGGAAAATAATGAGATGTTTTTTAATTATTATTTTTACCTGAACAATCATACACTTCCATCGAGTGGGTAAAAAACTTATAGTTCATGTGTATGGCGGACTACAACCTCACGAAACGATGATTCTTCATTTTTTCCTTTACCACCTCTCATAGTGGGAATTATGATGGACACTATTCTTAATTATATTTATGATATTTATGAAATTATTATACTTATTTAAATACAATAACATGTATACATTTTTTTCATCTTATCTTTTTGGAAATGATAATGTTTCTCGTTCGTACGAATGGTTTACCATCTTCACAATGCGATTTGTTTTGTCTTTAATCTATATTTCACATGGATAGTAATGAAGATTAGTTTCATGAGAATATATGATATAAATATAATTAAAATTTTTCATTTAATGATAATATATTATATTGTTTTCTTTATTTTAATATTTAGAGAAAATAAAAATAGTGTTCTTGTGTACATATAGTGTACCGTCTATATGAAAGTTTTATTTTATTTTATTTTATACATATATATTTTAGGAATAAAAATGAATAAATATAATATATATATATATCATGGTTAAAATTATTATGATAATTAAATCATGATATATGTATGAGGACCTTGAATAATAAGTTAAAACATTTACAAGAATCAAAATGGTTATTACCCAAAATATAACATAAACATGGAATTTTTAACAAGCAGGTAATATAAATACATAAGTAAATCATATATCATATTATATATATAAATATGGTTCTATAATATATTTATAATAAAATTATATTCTTATTATAAATTTTTTTTCACAATTATGATGAGAGTCAACACATAAGTTAATGTTTTTCTCATCTTGCTTTATTTATGTGAGATATGTACGATAATCCCCAACTGTTCTTATTTTGTGGTATATATATTTTCCAACAAAAATTTATATCATTAATTTAATATAATTAATGATATTATGTGTTTAAGATTATTTTATTCTTTCATGGGGATTACTATTAAAAATTTACACTAGTAGTATTGGATTTTTGTCTCTATTTTATTTATGTGGTACACCTTCCCTATACACTATGTGTTTCTTCTACGAGGTGTATGCACTACCCATGAATGGATTTTATGATTTCTATCAATAATATTTTGTTATTTTAAAATCCATATAATTTTATTTCCTTCATGTGTAATACCATTAAACTAATTATAAAGCTATGATTATTTATTTCACAATCTCATCAATATTTTGGATTGCTTCATTTTAAATCTCCATTAGAGAAGATCTAACTTGCATGTCAATGTTTTCGAAAAATATTTTCAAAAAAGTTTTTACTATTATTATATGTATTTTTAAATTTTGTTTTACTCAATTCTATATTTTTACTACACAGTTTGAAAGGAAACTTTTTCTATTTTCCAGAAAAGGTATTTTGTGAAATTTTTAGAAAAAGTAAGAATGAATTTTTCTTTAACATATAAGTCATAAACAAAATGTTATTCCATCATGAAAACATAATCAATTTATAAAAATATTAAAAACATACAAGTTCATTTTCACAAAAAATTATTTAAAATTGTGTAGTATTTTATATAAAGAAATCATTTTCACAGAAGACGAAATATTTTCCTCAAGAATTGTTTTCAAGTGATCTCTCAAAATTATTTTCCATCTAAGATAAAATTATTTTATTTTACTTATGTTTTACTAGGGATATACTTCAATTCTAAAATTTTTATGCTTTATAATAATTTTGTATGTTTATTATAGATCAATATTTATGAAATCTATTTCTTTCCCATGGGTTATTTATGATTGATTGATCTTTATGAAACCCATTTAAATCTATGGGTGTATATAGGATGAATGAATCTTGTTATTATGGTGAAAAAATATATGGTTTTCATTTTTGATGGGTGGGAGATATATCTCCCTCCAATCCATTGGTTAAATATTTATATCACATGAAGTATTGATGAGAGTAAAGTTTAAAAACACGGTCCACTATGGGAATATAGGGAAACCCAATACACTATGGGAAGATGGGGAAACCCAATCCCTTATGAGGAATGGACCATGACTACGGATGTTGGTATGTCCCGATCAATATGTATAGTCACCATGAAGTGTCCTATTATGTTTTGGAAACACACTTTAACTTATAGGGAATGATATTACTTGATTATGTATCTTCCACAAATTAAAAGTCATGTTCTTATGTTATGATTTTATGGATTATGTTATGTGACCCCATTGTGATTGTTATCTTATTAACTACTAATTGTTTGGCCATGATTTATTTTTATAATCTTTGATATGTAGGGTATCATCATATAATGTTATGTTCATGTTCTTATACGCTTTATTCTCATGTTTATGCAAACATACCATTCTTTTTTACCCTTAATGTTAATCTATGGTCACCCTTTTCTTATGTTCCCTTTCCCAAGGTTATAATGACTGGTTTTTAGTAGGAGTAATAAATGAAATAATATTTGGGGGATTCATTGAAGATCTTTTACTATACTATAAATTTGTATTATATGTTTCTGAATTAACTAAACTATCATGGTATTCAGGGGTGTTATTTTATAAGTTATAAAATGATATGAAAAGAGGATAGAATATTCATGCATGAAAATCATGGGTCATTATAGTTGGTATTCAAGAATAGGTTTATTCAACCTTTTCAAATTGGGATGAGAAAACTTTATAGATATCTCTAAAGATATTTCAAAGGATATGTCTAGGTATGTCTTTAATAATTACCCTAAGGTGTCATAGATTAACTAAGTTGTCATAATTTAGACATCCTATGGTTGATTTTTCGTAGTTATAAGGTTTTCATCTATGGTAATTTTTTCCCATGTTGTGCATTCTGGTTCAGGATAATGGTGTGAACCATAAGGAACGTGATTAATGTTGAATATGACAAAAAAATTTCTGATGAGCTATCAAATGAGATAATAATTGGTGTCAACACATTGTGATAATTCCAAATCAATTTTCATATAATTTTATTAACAACATGTACCTTAACCAACTCTCAGACTCACCCATGAATAGAAGGAGAGATTTTTCTATGAATTATGGTAATGGATACTATAGAGGAAAAATGATTCAATTTCCCTTGTGTCAAAAATATGGGAATAAACACCAAAATGGAAGTCTTAAAGGGACAAGAAGTTATTTTGACTGTGGAAAATAAGAACACAAAGCATGTAACTACAGAGGGAAAATGAAAAGTTCAGCTAACATAAGGGATAAAAATATTTTCCTCCCTAAGGTACTATTATTTGATGAATTTTTAAAATGTGGAAATAATGGTCATTATGAAAATTGATGTCCTATGTGGAAAGCTCAAGAAGATAATCAGAAAGGTGGTACATGTCATGGTAATATTTCTACTCAAGATGAGTTTATAGGTGAAATGTGAAAGGAAATAGTTATTAAGTAATATGATGATGTAGCATTGTTAATATATTATAAATAGTGTGAAATAATATAAGTGTGTAAGTATTTGTATTCAATAATTGTGTTATATGAATTTTAAAATATATAAGACTTGTTCACATTATTTTTTCTACAAATACATACAAGAATATGTTCAATGGTTTTGATGGAATATAAAATTGATATAATGGAATGGTGGTATTTTTGGGATATCAGATGATTAAGGGATGGATAACCCTTAATATGAGCATTATGTTGGGATAATAAAATAAAGAGATGTTTGATTATAATTGGGATATTATTTATAAACTTGGGACTGATAATATGAAAAAGGGTTTATGATATCATGAATTGAGTTTACAGTGTTTTGGGATATATGGTATAATTAAAGAGTTGATTTTATAAATCAAGAATGTTTTCTCTATAGTTTTATAGTAATTTAGGTTATTAACATGTTTCTCGGATAATACATGATAATGGTATTCAAAATTTTCTTATGTGACTGTTGATATATACATCACATTTTCTGGGATAAAGGGTAATATTTGTGAACTTCTTTTGAATGTCTTGGATTTTAATATTTTTTATGGTTCATAAGGGTAACTATTTATGAAATTGTTTACATTCATATTTAGATAATATTTTAGAGATTAATATTTCAATTTATGAATAATAGATATAAAGTAATAAACATTTTGGTGGGATAATAACTATAGACAGAAGGAAAAACATTACATCCTATAATTGATCTTATAATCCACTAGTTCTTTAGGTATTAAAATTTCAAATTCATTTATTGGAGTATGAAATTAACTAGAGATGTATCAGAGAACAATAAAAAAGAGAAATTATACTTACGAGATGAAATCATGTAAGTATTTATTCTCAATTTATTGGGGAAAAATGTTATCCTATAATCATCATCTATGATGATAGCAACGACCTTTTTCAGATATATTTGGACAAGGTTTTTGTGGTCATTAACCTTCTAATGACCATATTCTCTATCACTCTCCATCAGAACATGATAAGTGTAATTCACTTCCATGCCCATGTTTTCACTTCCCACTTATGTTCTATTATGTGGAAACCCAGTTCTTTGTAACATTGGGTAACCATTAAGTTTCTAACATTCCCTTTTTAAAAGGATTTTGTAGAATTCATTTTTACGTTATCGGTTTCTATGAAGGTACCATTAACTTATTAAACCTTTTATAACCCATATGAATTCTGAGGGTGAAATACATTTTATGGTGGTAGAAAGTAACAACCAAATATTTTTTGGTATTTTTTTTTCATTCTAATTATTTAAATCTTGTTGACATTTTTTTCATTTCACATAATAATGAATATATATTATTTTATAGGAAAGAACCAAGTTAGAATAGATTTATATGCAACATCGATCCATGGATGCCTTACACAAAACATCTAGATTATCTTTTAGTAAACACAATACTATGTTTGAATTTTGCAACACACAATGATATTTTATTTTGATATATTTCATTACACGCAAGATTGAGTTTTACCAAAAAACTCTTTATTATTAAAATATTGTTATTTAAAATAAGAACATATAACCAAGATCATAAATTAAACATTATGAATAGTATTATTTAACTTTATGAATATATATTTTTTATAAGATGAATTCATTGGTTAATAATTAATTCAAAATGAAATTATATATCAATTGAATATAAAGGAAATATTTTTATTTTTATACTCCAAAACTCATTTTGTATTAGTAAATTAAATTAATTACAATAATTGAATGATATTAACGAAATATATATGTGTTTTATATTCAATAAAATATTTTCTATATTGATCCAATATATTTTATAGGTATAATATAATTATGAATCCAATTTTATGAATAAAATGATATATTTTCAAAAGGGTGATTTTATAGCCTTTTAATGGAGAACCAATTTTAAATTTAATTTTTGAAACATTAGAGATTTTTATATGAAAAAATTAAATTTTAATTTGAAAGTGGTAGATCTAAATTTACATTGGTTTAATTTTTTATATTTTTCTGTTAAGTTTCGTGATTTGATGAATAGTGAAAAATACTGAATTTAATCAAAAAAACTTTTTCAGGAAAATAATTTATATTATTATATTATAAATTTTATTATATTTAAATTATAATTAAATAATATTTTTACCATTCTATCTTTTGTATATAATTTAAATAAATTTCACATTGAATTCGAATATAAATACTTTTCAATCATTTTGATGTTTTCACTTTAAAAAATAGTTTTCTAATTCCTTCAACAAAGATAATTTTACCTAAATTTTATAAAATTATTTTTTTTAATTATAAAAAATTATACTTTTAATTAGAAGGTTCAAATTTATTAAATTGGTCCCCTTTATTTTTTTGATAACATGAATAATGGCTTTAGTACTTGTTATAACCACGTTTAAGGGTAAATTGGGTAATTAAGGGAAATAATGGTATTTTAAATAATACAAAAATACCCTAACACTTTCCAAAATGTTATTTTATGATTTTATTTCTTCTCTTAACAAATAAGGATCTATATATATAAATTTAATGGACATAAATTCATGAAAATTACATAAGTATTATAAACTCAAAGGGAGTGACAAAATGTCACACTCTTACTTTTAATATGTATAATATTTTTAATAATTGGAACAATTGAAGATATTCATGACTATATATATTCTCCAAGAAATATAAATAGTTTATCTACATCATATAAGTTTTTTTTAAAAAAATGGTGAAGAAATAAGTATCATAAATGATTACAAAATAATGATGGAGTATTTACACAATTGTAAAAACAATCAACTAAATTATATTTCAAATATTAAAAGAAATTTTACTTAATTGTGGTTATCCACAAAAGATATTTTTTAATAATACATATTAGGGGTTTATTGAATTAATTTTTTCAAATTTATATTGCTTTATGTATTTTATTAAATTCAATGTAATGAGTTGTGTCAAAATTGATACTAATGATATTTTATAAAAATAATTTTTTTAAATTTTTTTAAAAAACTTTAAAAGAAAAAATAAAGAGAAAAAAATATAAATTATGGTAAAAAATATATTAAATTTACCATTTATGGTCCGATTGAAAATTTATATTCAAAAATTCCATCCTCTTAATATTAAAACCTCTGTTAGCATAGTTAAAATTAAAATACATTAATTAATGGTTAATCAAAATGATATAGTTTATAATTATATAAAAACATATCTAAAATTTATTTTTTAAGGATATTACAACCCTATATCATATTATAGTATAATATATGATCTTTTTAGTTATTTGTATTTATTTCTTATTTATTGTATATCAATATTTTTGAGAGATTCCAAAATTACCCCTTCCCTCTATTATAAAAGGGAACCTCTTCTTCTCATTTATTCACATATATAAATCCCTTTGGATCATCCAACCAATGAAAACAAAACTTCTCTCAAAATCCATCCTTTCATACTAGAAGCCTTACTTTGGGAAAAATCCAACCAATGGTATTTTTTTGTGAAAATAAAAATGAGATACCCAAAGAAGTGGTAACATTCATCAACTAACTTTTTTGATGTATTTCTTCCTTAAACACCATAAATTCATTTTATTTGATATTTAAATAATAAAATAAGTACCCTTATTATTCTTATATGTATTTATATTATGTTTTTACCAAAAAGTTCACGTAATTCCATCAAATGGGTAATGAACTTACTGTTAATGTGTAAGGAGGACAACTGCATCGCCAAATAATGATTGCTCATTTCTCCTTTACCACCTATAACGGTTGAAATTAAGATGGAAATTTTTTTATGATATATATTATATTTAATATATATATATTTTTTAAATACAATATAATATCTAAATTTTTACCATATATTCTTTTTGGAAACGATAACTTCTCTTGTGCATACGTATGGCTTATAATCTTCATAGTGTGATGCGATTGTTTTCATTTATATTTCACATGGATGGTAATAAGGAAGATTTTTATGAATATATATGATATATATAATAATAAAATATTCCTTATATGATAAAATATAGTATTCTTACTTTTCATTTAATATGACATGAAAATTAAAATTGTGTTCAAGCATACGTATGGCCTATTATCTCCATGAATGGTGTATTTTATTTTATAGCTATAACATTTATGAATCACCATAAATAAATATATATATGATATATATATAAATGTAATGTTTAACATTCTAGATATAATGAAATCATGATCTATGTATGAAGTGAAAAAATAACAATTTACAACTTATACGAGAAACAAAACGGTTATTACTCAAAACATAACATTAAACGGGAATTTTTTATAATTGGGCAATATAAAGTCATAAGTAAATTATATATGGTATTATATATATGAATATGGTTCTTTAATAGATTTATAATAAACTTATATTTATTATATAGGAGGTTTCATGAGTATTATTAGAGTAATGATATAAGATAAGCGATTTATCTTATACTTTTTTTATAAGAGATACATAGAATAATCACAACTTACTCTTGTTTTGTGATGTATATTTTTAAATATGAAATTTTATATCATTAATTTCCTTTAATTAATTATATTAAATATTTCAATTGATTTTATTCTTTCATTGGGATTACAATTCAAAATTTTCCATAGTTGAGATGTATTTTTCTCTCTCTTTTTTATGTAAGATACCTTCCTTATACACTACTTGTTTATTCTAGATGGCATATATACTACCCATGAATGTATTTTATGATTATTATAGAAATATTATGGAATTTTAATATACATATAATTTATTTTATTTCCTTGGACACATTATTCAACTGATTATAATGTAGTGAGTATTTAATTCCCAATATCATCAATATTTGGGATTGTTTCGTTTTAAGTCTCCACTGGGGAATATTTCTCTTACTTGTCCATGTATTATAGAATTGTTTTAAAAAATTATTTCTGATTATCATATGGTTTTCAAATTCATTTTTACCCATTTTTTAACTTTTTACTACAAGTTTTGGAATTAATCTTTTTGTAATTTTCCAAACAAGTTACTTTGTGACTTTTCTAGAAAAAGTAAGAAATGAATATTTGTTTTTAAATCTATAGAATGAACAGAATTTCCCTCCCTAATGAATCCTTAATTCTTGAATCTTAAAAGGTTATTTTCAAACCAAATTTTGTCTTTTAAAATTGTGTATTATTCCATGAAAAGAAACATTTATAAATAATAAAGGAAAATTTCTTCAAAAATTATTTTCAATCAGGCTCTCAAAAGTATTTTCCATATAAGAAAACATTATTTGATGTTAATTTTTTTATTGGGGATATAAATTAATGATACCATTTTTATTCTTTCTAATAGTGATTTCTTTGTATGATGGATTTGTATTTACGAAACCCATTTCTTTCCCATGGGTTAGGTTAGGATTGAATAATGTTTATGAATCCCATTCTATTCCATGCATTATGATATGTTGAATCATTAGTGTGCTTAAGGAAAAAAATGTATGGATTTAATTATTTGATTGGTGGAACCAATATCTTACTCTAATTCATTTGGTAAACATTTATAACTAATGAGATAATATTGGGAATAAATTTGATTGTCTTATCCACTACGGGATGATGGGGAAACCTGATTCACTATGGGAAGATAGAGATACACTATACCTTACATGGAAAGGACTACCGCTGAGGATGGGAGTGTGTCCTTACTAGTAGGTGTAGTCCACATTAAGTTCCTTGTTATGTTTTAGAAATTCTCATTGAATTATAAAGAATGATATTACATTTTTTTGTATCTTCAAAAAATTACATGTCATATGTTCATGTGATGATTTTATAGATTATGTTACTTGACTCCCTTATTATTCATGTCTTATTAACTACCAATATTTATGAGATGATTTATTTTTATGATATTTTATATGAATGTTATGATCATATAATGTTATGATCATGTTCCCATACCCTTTATGATTATATTTATGCTTATATGTCTTCCATTTTTACCCTTACTAATCATCTGAGCTCACCCATTTCTTATGTTTCCTTTCCAGAGGTTATAATGATATTTTTTAAGTAGGAGTACTAAAGGTAATGATATTTTTGGGAAACATTGACGATCATACCCAAGACTATAATTTTTTGTTCCAAGATTCCAATGGCACTAAACTAATACAGTCTTTGGTCCTATGGTTGTATAATCTTTGAAGTGTTTTGAAAAAAGGGTGTAATATCTATATATAAATATCCTTGGTAATTATATAAAACCCACAAGAAAATAATTTAGAACCTTTTAAATTATTATAAATCAACACAAAAAAATAACTTTAAAAACATAGTAAATATGAACTTTGTAAGAAGATTGACATTAGAGTTTCTAATTACCAAATTTGTACAGATGGAAGAAACTATTAACACCCAATGTGGAAAATTTGTAATCAGAATCTAACTAAAATTCATATAGAAAATTATTATATATAAAGAGTATAAAAAAATTTATATTATTATGGTATTTAATTATATTGATAATATATATATGTTTTATATAAAGGAGGTTAAATTATATTCAAAAATCTATTATAAGAGGTAATGGATTCTTTATATCATTTAAAATTCATGACACATGTCTGATATTGTTCACCATTATTTCCTTTATTTTATGTGATTAATTCATAATTAATTTCATTTTAATTAAATTAAATTCATGGATTCTTAATATACAAATCATTTTATATGTTTAAATGGAATTTGATTCAAAACATATTAAAGTTATATGGGTTTTCTCAGTCTCAATTCTGATTCTTTGAGAAAAATATGTTTTTTACACCATTTTTTTCTTTTTATGGTGTACATAAAACCTATAGATTTATATTTATCATAAAATATTATATTTAATGTAATATACAAATTACAATCATATTTTCTTTTTTAAATGGTTATTGATTCAATTATTATCCATGTATTAAAGATTTTTGTTAACTCAACTTTCATTCATTGAGTTGCATTGTTCAGTTCAAATTATTTCATATAAGTTTGGTACATTCTACCCGTGTTTGTATTATGTTATATTAATTACTTTATTTATATGTAATTTCATTTCCACCAAATAAATCCTTTTTTTATATTTATTACCTAATAGATTGTGTCTCCCATGAGAAATTTTGATAGCTAAAATCTAATTTCATTGATTTATAAATGTTTTAACTTGAAAATTATTCTGTCATGCTTGATTTATCCCACCCTAATATTTTGTTATTTTTTATTTCATTATTATTTTTTGGAAAATGAGTTTTTAATAAAACAAATTTATTTACCTTTTTACAATTTGGGGTTTCAACAAATATATTTTAAATATATTTTAAAGGTTCTTTAATTTTCATTATAAAATGTTATATCATTGGATTCACAATTCATATAAAAAATTAATTAATTTTCATGGATACAATATTAGATATTCTTTATAAAAGTAAAAAATTTCAAAACCATCCACATAACTTTTTTAAAAAGTAACTTTTGGAAGTGGTGTGTAAGTTTTTATTTTATGTTAATGATAGAAAATGTTTTCTAAAATATCTTTTATGTTTTCATCTCCATTTTTCATTTCATATTCAAGAGGATTTACACTCATCAGATTTATGTTACGTGATTTATATACTAAATATATATATATAATTTGGGGTATTGAACTCCTATAATAAAATAATTAATTTCTAGATCCCTTATAATCTTATAATGTGATACCATTTGAATCATTCTGTTGCAATGATATTTTTTTTCTAGGTTATCATTATTTTTAGTTTCATTTGAATCACTATAAATATTTTATTTTTAAACTATCCATGTTTTTTACTTTGGAATCCCTATTTAATTTCCTTTTATATAAAATATAGTATACATCACTCCATTTTTATTACTTAACCATGCACCATGAATGGAATAGATTTTATACTTATAATAATGTGACCCAGACCATCCATGTGACAGATTCCCTAATAGGTCTATGTAATGTCCTACAATTTCTATATAATTTTTTTATGTGGAATTATTTCAAGAATGTGAAACCTAATGATGCATAATTATGAGGCCCAGAGTAACCGGAATGATCTATCAAAAAATGTTACGTTTAAAAATAGAATTCAAGAGTGGTTTCCTTCAAAAGTGGAATAACATTTAAATAGGTACGCGAATTAGAAATATGAGGGTACCATTGGGTTTAGGATGGTGGGTTTACCCTAGGTGCGACATAAGTTTAGTCGGTGCGGGCCTCCAGTGGGAAAACCTGAAAATGGAATTATTGTAAATAAAATTATTTTATTTTTTCAAATGCTTATAACCTATGAACGGTAACTTATATTTAAAATCAAAGACCACCTCTGAACTCATGATTTTATTCTTTCTTTAGGATGATATAAACATTAGCATGCACCAGCCACCAGTAAAAGTTAGTTTTTGGCTGTAAATAATATAATTAAGGGACAATTATTTTGTTTTAAAATCTCTAACTACTAAATGGTAACTCGGATTGAAAATCTGAGAGTACCTCTAATCTTCTGAGGGTGTGTTCTCATTAGGCAGAGCCTAACCGTGACTGGTGCAAGTAGAAGGTGGCTGCTAATAATTTTCTGAACGTTTTTTCGGGTATATTCAATAAAAACATTGGCATCATTTTATATATTTTTAACAAGTGCTCAGATTAAAAATATGAGGGCACCATTCAATCTGTCGGGCCGGTATTTAATTAAGGGAGGACTCACTTTGACCGCAGCAGGTCTGGAGAAAATTTTATATTTTGAGACTTTTAAAAGAATAATAAAATAAGTTAGTAATTTTATTTCTCTCATTTCTATTCCTCTAATGGACATGCAGTAGTGGGGGACCAATGGGGTGTCAAGCCATTAAATGGCTTGACTACTCAAATACTTTATAACAGTGCCATTGGAATTACGAAGGTTCCTATTAAATAAACCCCCATTAATTCAATGGGTGTTACTCACTCTCCCCCTATATTATTTATATGGTTTTTTGGGAGAGTTATTGGCATGACATCACCAAGGGAAGAAGTTCTGATAATATGCCAGGATGTTAATCAAATAAAAGACAGAGCCAGTTCCAGTGGGTAGTGAGGAGTGACACTAAATCACGAACCAATGGACGACGTTTCAATGTTAACGTTGGAAGCTTGTTGCGAGAACGACGAATGATGAATCTCACTCAAGCACGGATGTTCTCTAATGATATTGAGGTAGGGATCTATTTTAAAATTTTTCTTTGATAAATTAAATCCTCTTCTACTTTTAATCACATTAATGTAGAGGGTATGGGCCAAACGAACAAAGATCGGACCCTCCGCCGCTTCGTTATTCATTTGAACCTTAGGGAACAATTTCCAACTTGATGGAAATGCAAAATGGCAGGTCGCGCTATGAAGCTCGTGGTGTAGATGATTTTTAGGAAGATAAGGCACCTAGAATGGACACCAGAGAACATCCAGTGACTTGTATAAGAACCTGTCGGTGTGCCATGTCAGTGGCGGTCAGAGGTGGCCTGAGGAGACCTATGGCAACCAGTCTTGTGCGGTGGAAGGCGGCATGCAACGACCGCAAAGGGAGGTCGGCCCGAACCGGCCACGCGAGACTAGCACAGCCGTAGAAGTGGTCGTTACTAGTAATCCGTGATAGGAAGGTATGGCGTGGCCTGCCTACACCGAATTGGAGATACCCTGTCGGCCAAATTTTCGACTGGTTAATTGCGGAGGGACAGTGCCCCACCAGCTAGAGAACGACCCTGAAATCATAGGGCCAGCAGGGCGAAATGGCCTGCCAATGGGCTGGCCGAGCCGGTGACGGCCATCCGAGTGGGCCGGACCCACCCAGCGTGCCAGACCTGCCAACGGGTTGGCCCAGACATGCGGCCTAGTGGGCCAAGCCCCACCTGACGGGCCAGGTGAACCATGGACCGGGCCCGTGAATTGAACTGAGCAAAATATTATGGTCAGATCTGGTAAATTGGCATGACCCTTAGTGGGATGGACCCGAGCTGGGTTAGGTGGACCTCAGGACCTGTTGTATCATGTCGTCCTGATAGAGTCGGACCTGGCCCAGACCCGATTGGTCCCAGAATAAAGAAACACCCATTACTGAAAAATGTTTTTTCCATTAAATATGTTGTCATTGGTATTGATATCCCTTTTTAGAATTGGTCCCTTTGACGTATCCCAGTGGGCTCGACCAAGCCGGGTCAGACCAATGTGTGATCTCCCCCATTTCACAAAAAGGGGTGTAACTAACAGATTGGGAGTCTGTTTGATGAACCATCTGCAGCACCATAACCCTTAGGACAAGGTGGTCCTTTTGGTATTACTCTACTTGAGTTTTTTGAATGTTGGAGTGCGGCTGGGATGGATTGAACCCAAATCTAACTGGGACTTCATAATTAAAATGCTTATTAATCAAAGACCGAGATTCCGATTGACGCGTCTTCTTTCACATTGGAACCCTTATGCCATGGCAGTCCATTGGGATACTTATTTTTGGAGCTTCGTGGTGTTTGAGGTATGACCAATGACTTGAGGATTAGTTCTCCCAAATGTGATATGAGTAGGAATCTAGTGGATATAAGTGAGGTGGATGTTTGTGACAGATCATACATAGATTAGTACCGAGAAATGTTTTGTGGGTCAGCACCGATCATATGTGGTTCAGTGCTCAGCAATCCTTTGAGGGTCAGATCATGTGTGGGTCAGCACTCGGTGATCCAGTGTGGGTCAGATCTTGTGTGGGTCCGCACACCGTGATCCTGTGTGGGTCAGCATTTAGTGATAATGTGTGGTTCAGCACCTAAGGATCCTATTTGGGTCAGATCCTGTGTGCGTGATTGCAGGGGTTAGTACCTATCGTCTCGGGGTGGGTAAGATCCTGTGTGGATCATTGTGGGGGTTAGTACCTATTGGTCATGTGTGGGTCAGACTCTATATGGTCAGTAATAGTGCCTTTTTATAGAATAAGATGATCTAGCTTCACAACTATTCATTTGTACTTCAATAATTCACTAATACCTGGTGTGAGCTGAGTCTTTTATCATCATGGTGATTCCTATGTGATACCTTCACCTTCATGGTGTCATCTTCATGGTGATACCTATGAGGTACTTTTACCTTAGTTGTGTTATCTTCATGGTGATACATGTGTGGTACTTTTACCTTTGTGGTGTTATTGTCATGGAGTTACCTTTGTGGTAGTTTTACCTTTGTGGTGTTACCTTCATGGTGTTATCTTCATGGTATTACTTGTGTGGTAATTTTACCTTCATGGTGTTACCTGTGTTGTACTTTTACCTTCAAGGGGTTACCGTCATGGTGCTACCATTGTGATATACTTCGTGCTTTGTGGTTGCGGTCTTCCTTTTTGGTTATTCATTTGTAGAACTCTAGGAATCCTTTAGGGGTCTCAGGGTCCTTACTGAGAATCATTATACTCACCCACGCATGAGCTACGCCCGCACATTATTTTTTCTTGTGGAGATGATAGACAGTGTTGATCGAGGATGAGGGAGCCAGGAAGGGATGGTGCTCGGAGCTGTACCTTTGATGTGACGTGCTGCAATGACTAATGATCATGAGACGTACCTACCCTTTAAGTAGGATTCCAGGTCAACGATATAGGAGTTGTTATTATTTATCATTTGTACTGGTACTTTTCAGTTGGGCCTGTATTCTAGCCCCTTTACTTTAAGTACACCTTTTTTCTGCTGCAATTTACTCTATAGAGTTTTCTTGTTTTGTTCTTGGATCGTGTGTTTGTATAGGTTTAAAGGAAATTCCTTCCCATTATGGGATATGCCATTTCAATGCTAGTCACCAGCCCTTAGCTTATGGAAGGCATGCTTGGGGTAGTCACGGCACAGGCCCCAGGGGACGGGTCATGACATAGTGGTGCCAGAGGAGTTGATTCTACCGAAGAACTAGGACTTTGAAATTATCTTTATAGCAATAGTTTAAAGTGTTATGAGTGTGGTTTTCAGTTTGGGGAATCCAGTATTGGTGTGGTGGCCGACATATCCATACACCAGGACACTGAATTCTGGTTTCCAACATAGTCCATGAAAAAAGTGATTCTGTGTGTTTTTGAAAAGCTTTTCTTTTGATCTCTTTGAGTCAGCACACTGGGTATAACTTATTGATCATGGATCACATGGTTTCCTTCAGGATGCTTCTATGTAGAAAACCAGCCAGGATAACTGAATGAGTACACGATGAAGGTGCACTGAGTGATGAGGATTCGGTGCAGGGCCCTCTTAAGATGATAGTACCATCAGGTGGTACACCAGTAGCACCATCACCTATTGGGAATAGATGCCACCAGTCCCACCAGCAGAGGGTGAACATAGACTGAGTGCATTGCATGAGTTCCATCAGTAGAGGCCTCTGAGGTTCAGAGGAATGACAAATCCCCAAGCAACTGAGGACTAGCTAGAGGCTGTGTCTAGAGTTTTCTACCTAGTTGGGACACTAAAAAATTAGATGGCGATCCCAACTGCTAATCTTTATCAGTGTGTGACTATGAGGATAGTCTACATGGTTATGAGGTTTTAGTACATGGAACATTTCCCGAGATGGTACCTTCGGGTAGTGTGCCAGCAATATCACTACCTATTGGTCAATAGTTCAACTCACATACTGGTAGAGGACCAATATAGGATTCGTGCTTTACACATGATTTAGTATCAGATACCCCTCAGGTTCTGAGGCGAGCCTGACTCAGGTGGCTAATGACTGGCTTGAGGTGATGGTCGAGTTTCCATCTATCCCAGGCGTCATTTGATCAGATGTCGATCCTAGTAGAGAGCCTTCAACGTGGATCAGCAGGATGATGAAAGGGTGTAGATTACCCCTGATCTTGCGAAGGGGTGAATTTTCTTTGGAAAATCATGATAACATTCCTTAGAAAAGGGGGTATCACTCCATAAAGAGCTAATAGATGAGTGTTCCCTAGAGTTTCTATAGCTTCGATAGGATAACATGTTGGTAGATGAGTATTCATCGAGGCGTATCGACCATCCTAGGTACTCATTGAATAGAGTATGGTCAGTGCATCAAGGCTCATACCACATATTGAGGTGTTTTTAGGTACATTTGAGATAGAACTTTTCCTCTAATAATTCGCATTTATGTTAGGGTTCTATAGAAAAACGTTTTGGTTTAATTTTACTTGGCTGATCAGATAAAACCATTGAATGTTAGTAGTGGGAAATCAGGTAACTGACACCAATCTTAGAGACTTGGGTGTGTAAAATGTTTCGGGAAGACGAAGTGATAGGGTCATAAGAATATGTAGGGAAACAAACATGTAAGTAGAGCAAGGAGAGTGGTATGAGGTGGTATACATTTTGATATGTTATAACCACCACCACAATTTGGTCTACACAAGGCTCAGGGAGCTGGTAGATAGGGTAAGGGAGTAGGTGCATGCGGTCAAGGAGTGTGACCCAAGGGCTACATGAATGATTTTAGGTACAGTATATGTATACTAATAGCTGCTATATTAATAGAAAAGGGTATCAATCATTCCTTATTTCCTCGAATCTTCTTTTAGACCTAGAGTTTGCGATTAAACCATTGCCATGACCCTAATGTTTCGAGATACCTTATGGAGGAGACTCGATAATCAAACTTATGCTGATGGTGTGATCTAACCCTCAATGCAAGATTTTTAGTTAGAACCTCTTGGGGGAAGCATCGAGGCTATATGACGTTAATTTGGGTATGGACTGTTTATCCACAGTTCATAATTAGATTGAATATATTAGGAAAAATGATTTATTATATCTATAGCATTGGAATGGGTTTTCATGGGTCAGTAAAGAAGGAAACCCAGACAGTAGAGGATAAAATCATGCATGGGGGGGGGGTTCAGTCGATTACACTTGAGTCGAACAAGATTACCCTCATGGCAGTTTGAGTTTTTAGTTTTTAGTACCCAATAGTATGGGCAGAGTGTTGGGACATCTTTACAAAATATGTTTCCTGGACTACCTCCCCAAGGGGCGAGGGACTTCTACTTTGGATAGGTACTAACAGAGAATTGTACCTAACCTTACAAGGGTGTTTTCACCCTTATCAGCTTTGACGAAGAAGGGGTAGCCTTTCCTATGGATGGAGAAGTGTCAACAGAGCTTTCAAGAGCTAAGATAGAGACTAACGAGTGCGCCCATATTAAGGCCACCAGAAGAGGGAATTGGGTATGTAGTATACGGCGATGCATCAGAGATCGGACTATTTTTTCTCTAATTTAGGAGTAGGTAGTGAATACCAACGACTTAAGGTAGTTGATAAAACACAAGAAGAACTATGCTACCCATGACCTGGAGTTTGTAGTAGTGGTCTTTGCACTGAAGATGTGGCAGCACTACTTGATGGGTAAACTATTTACTATTTAATATTATCACAAATTATCAGGTATATCTTCTCGCAGAACAACCTGAACCTGAGATAACAATTATGACTATAGTTCCTCTGAGACTATGACTTTGAGATTGTTTATACTTTAGGAAATAGGAATGTGGTGGCAGATGCACTCAGTAGAGGGTCTAGTTTATAGCTACTGAGTAATGTGTCAGAGAAGATAGTCTCATTGAAAATATCCATCATGGATAAATATGGAGTGGCTTACCTACATTCTATGAGTGTCCCTCCCCCACTTCTTCAATGAGTTCGGTAGGCACAGCTTGGAGACGTTGACTGTGAGGCCCGATGGGTTCAAATATCCTCAGGATGGTCTCGTGAAGGATTTTCTAAGGGGGGATCATGTCGTTCCCTTCAGAGGATGCACCATGGTACCAATGATGATTTGAGAAGAGATTACGAGGAAGTTACATTCATCCACTTTAGTGGTACGTCCTAGAGTGGTGAAGGTGTACCGGGACCTCCAGTGTTAGTATTGGTGGCTAGGGATATAGGAAGCATTCGCATAGTTTTTTTTATGATGCCTCACGTGTCAAAAAGAGAAGACTTTATAGATCTAGTAGAAGTCTTATGCTGATAAGAAATAGAGACCCTTGGATTTTGAGGAGGGAGACCATGTCTTCCTATGGGTGTCACCCCGATGAGGATTACAATGGTTTGGTCGGGGCAAAAAAACATTCTCTACGGTTCATCAGAACTTTACAGATTTTCAACAAATTTTTTGAGGTGGCATACTATCAAAATCTTCCCCCACAGATGCACCAAGTTCATAATGTTTCCCCGATGCCACAGCTGAGGGGATACAAGCATAATCCATTGCATGTTATCGACTTAGGCGAGTTGAACTTGACAATGTAGAGACTTTTATGGTGTTCACGATAGAGATATAGGATCAATAGTACAGAGTCCTTCTTGGATGGTGGATCCCTCTGGTGCATGTTTGTGGTATCATGGAGACCTCCAAGAGATCACATGGGAGCGGGAGGCTCTGATTCGTGCTCAGTACCCTTTTTTGTTTGGATTGCCTTGTTTTGGATTTCAAGGACATTAGTCCCTAATGTGGGTAGAATGTAATGTCCGGAAATTTTTGTATAATTTCATTTATTAATATTGAATTATGTTGAGACTGTATAACCTGACGGTTCATAATTATGAGTCCCGGAGTGCCTAGAATTATCCGTCAAAAAATGTTATGTTTAGAAATATCACACATGAGTGGTTTTCCTAAAAAAATTGAATAACTCTTCAATGGGTTCCCGGATCTGAAATCCAAGGGAACCGTTGCGTTTAGGATGGAAGGTTTACCCTAGGTGCGACATAAGTTTAGTCGGCATAGGCCTCCAGTTGGAAAACCCAAGAATGGAATAAGCATAAATAAAATAATTACATAAAATTATTTTATTTTTCAATTTCATATAACTCACAAATAGTAACTCGGATTGAAAATTCCAGACTACTATCAAACTCGTGAGGGTATTATTTCCTTAGGCTAATACTAACATTGTCCGGTGTGGGCTAATAGTAAAAGTTAGGTTTTGGTCATCAATAAAATAATTATGTGGAAATTATCTTATTGTAAAATACATAACATCTAAACGGTAACTCGGATTGAAATTAAAAGAGTACCATGGAGCTTGTGAGAGAGTTTTCTCTTTAAAAAATCCTAACCTTGACCAATGTGAGTCAAGGGTGACTGTTTATAATGTTCTGAAATTTTTTTTAGGTACGTTCAGAAAACGAATGGGAGGAATTTTCTAACTTTTGAACTGGTGCTTGAATTAAAAATATGAGGGCGCCGTTGAATCCGCAGTGCCAAGATTTTCTTATGTGAGTATTCTCCTCGACCACAGTAGGTCTGGAGAAAAGTTTAGAGTTTGGGACTTTTAAAATAATATTAAAATAACATAGTTATTTTATTTCCCTCATTTTTATTCCTCCGATAGAAAAGCAGCAGAGGAAGGACCAATGATGTGTCTAGCCATTAAATGGCATGACTCATCAAATCCTTTTTAACAACACCATTGGAATTAGGAAGCTTCCTATTAAATGAACCCCCATTAATTCCAAGGGTGTTACTCACTCTGCCCCTCTCCAAATTATATTGAGCTTGGTTAAAGGTATTGTAACGTCTTCACCAAGCAACGATGTTCTGATAAAGTGTTGTGACACCAATCACTTGGAAGACAGATCTATATCTAGCAGGCGGTGATGAGTGACACTTAATCATGAACCAAAGGACAACATTTGAATGGAAACGTTGGTGGCTTGTTGTAGTAATAAATAACGTCGACTCTCTCTCAAGCGCATATGTTCTCTAATGATCATGAGTTAGGGGCCTATTTTGGGATTTGTCTTTGATAAATTAAATTATCTTCTGGTTACTATCTACGTAACGCAGAGGGTGTGGTCCAAACCAAAAATTCAGGGTCCCTCCTCCCCTTCATTCTTGATGTGAACATTGGGGAACAATTTCCAACTTAATGAAAAATATAATTGGGTGAGTCATGCTATGACGGTGGTAGCATGGAAGAGTCATTGGCATAGAATGCACCAAGAACGAACACCGAAGAATGTCTGGTGACCTACGAAAGAAACTGCTGGTTCGCCATGTCGGCGGCGGCTGGCGAGGGCTGGAGGAGACCAGCAGAAACCAGACGTGGTGGTACAAGGCAGTTCACAACGGCACACCACGACGACCAAGGGTGGCCAGCCCGAGACGGCCTTGCAGGACAAGTGTGGCACCCACAGGCACTGTGTAGAGACCTAGTTTTCACCCTGTAAGACATTGGAATAATTCTACATATAATTCCAGATCTAGGAGCTGAGATGGTGTGTGATTTCGAGGGCCGGTGTTCCGAGAATAAATTATATAAAAATATTAAGTGTTTTTATACTATTTACATAAACGAAAAGGGGATATATCTTAAATGGTTGATCATATTAGGAATTTGAGACCACTGCTGGGTTCAGAATGTGTTATTTACCCTAGGTGTGACATAAAGCATGTCGGCATGGGATGTTAGTACCCCTCTCTCATTAGAAATAAGTAAATGGATGAATTAATTTATTAATTAATTCATTTAATAGCTCAAATACAATTAACTCTCAAACTATAAGTTAGATCGGAAATATGAGTCCACAGTTGGGCTCGGAGCATATCTTTTACCTTAGGAGGGGTATAAACTTCGTCAGCATAGGACCGCTGTGGGAAAAGTCACCTAGGGGAAAAATCTTCATTTCAAAAATACCACTTAGTAATTTTTATCACTAGAGTTTTTTTGAATAAAATTCAGAAGAAGGCTCATAATAAAAATCTTATACTTTCGTTGAATTCAAAATGGGGTGTTTTTCTTATGCGCAATATAAAATGAGAGGACACGATAGTTTCAAATTCCACACTAAGTGGATTTTTATATAAATTGAAAAATAGGAGTTTGGAGTTAGGGTTTTTCCTTCTCTATCCTCTCTCACACCCTCTTTCTCTTCTACTCTATCTCAACTATTCTTTGGTGTTCTTCACCTTTCTTCACCAAATCGAGGAGCGAACTCTGCCAGAACCTTGGCAGATTGAAGCAAGAGCGTCGTGGATATGCCACCAACAACGAATAGCCGATTGGAGGTAGTATTTTTGGTTAATTATTGCACTTTAATCGATTTCTTAACCATTCATAAAATTTTTCTTTCACATTCTAAAATTTTAGAATTCGAACACTGGCCAAACGAACACGAGCATCATCCGAGCCCTATTATAAATCCAATTTTCAACGCATTCTTTTTCGTTCATCATTTGAAATTTTAGATTCTCTAAAACCTTGATGGATCATCAATCGGGGGTAGGTTCTTTGAAGGCCACATCCAAAGGATCCCACATCCACTATTGGATTTGAAATCGGTCCACTGGAGTGGTCGTGATGGCCGATGGAAGGCCCGGCTCTAGCAAGGGGCAGTGGATGGAGGTCAGGGAGGCATAGTGGTGGAGGTAGTTGGAGTTGCACTGGCAGGGCAAGGCATTGGCGAGGTGGCACTCGGATGGTGTGTGTTGGCCAGTGGTCGATCAAAGAGGCGGTGTCGGGTTCAGCTAGTGACACGGACAGGGGCGTTGAGCGGTGCAGTGCTGGCAGGCGGTATCCGGCGGAGGAGCCGAGCGAGCAGTGGTGGAGCGGGGAGCACAGGTGGCGGTGGTGAGGGCAGCCGGTGTCGGGAGGTGGTCTCAGCCATCCGAAGCAGCGGACTCGTCTGGTCTTGGTCGTGGTGGAAGACCCGAGGCACTGACCTTAGGGGGGATAAGGACCCACGTTTGGCAGGACCTGTTGGGGTGGCGTGCAGAAAGGGACCGGCCGCATGGCCAGTCAGGGTGAAGAACTGGATCCTAGGGTCCGGTGGTTTTGAAATGGGCGGTGACCAACAGTCCGCGAAGATCTGGGCCATGGTCCGGCGGTTTGGACTGGGTCGGTCGGGGTGGACATGACCAATTTTGGGCCCCCTTGTGTTCAAGGGGGTGTAACTTTTAAACGGCACATCTGATTGGCGTGCCATCGATGTCCATAGGTTCTTGTCCTAGAGATGGAATTTCTGTGTTGGGTTTGGAATTTTAGGGTTCTAGGTCCAAAGGCAGGTGAATCGAAATGCTATAATTTAATAATATTAAATTATTATTAAATCATGCAACGTACGTACCTCACGAACCGGACATCCAATCAACGTGTCGTCTGTCATAGCGTGATCCTAGTTCTCATGAGGATTTTTTGAAGTGTATTTTTGAAATTTTGAGTTCTTATCCTGAAAAAGGGTGACCCGAAATGCTTTCAGTTAATAATAATAAATTATTATTAAAGTTTTCAAGGGACGTATTCATGAGCCGGACGTCTGATGGATGTGCCATCAGAGGTGCTGTGGCCCTAGAGTTGAGACAGTCCTCCAATGTTGGATCAGAGCCTTTTCAGTTTGGTTTCGTTTCTTGGTGTCATGAAACGATTAATGTGAATAATTAATGAATGAATGAATTAATTAATTATTCTTCGTCGGACCTAACTCCTGTTTGGGATGTCCGATTGATGCACCGTCAGCGGCAGGATGACATCAGTCCTTGTGTGGACTTTTTGAGATTTTTTCCAAAGCTTTTGGGTTAGAGACAAGGTGCGGGCCTTAGAGGTCCTGATTCACATGTTTTATGGTGAAATTCCACTTTTTCACCTCACATCCATTTGGAGTGTTTGAGCACTCTTTTATGAGTGTTCATCTGAGGGGATTGCAACTGCATAATACACCCACCTAAATTCAGGCCTAAGGCTTGGGCCCCATGAGGTGTATCTAGGATGTATGCTGCAGTTTTACGAATTATAATTCATAAGTACATTCAGTGGAAATGAATATCCTACGCCTCTTGGATATCTGCATGGAATGCAATGGTACGATCTGTGTGATGTGTTTTGGGGTTGAGGTATGGGCCCCACAGGTCCCCGTTTTCATAACCTTGGGAGTTGCATCTTCTGCATCAGAAGTCTGTTTTGAATGAATGAGTAGTCGATCTTGTGTGTTTTTCTACAAGGATTTCAATAGTGTAATATTTTTGGGTGTGTGTAGCCTCATTCGAGATCTCATTATGTGTATAAACATGAAAGGGCATTGGTTAGAGATTCCTTTGACGCACTCCGAACCAACGCACGATAGCGATGTTAGTGGCGCCCAGTGATGGCATGAGCAGTGCTGAGTTATCAGACTAGTTCCAGGTTTACCCTCTAGTGGGGCTGGGTAGTGGGTTACCTACCGGTGTATCAGGGCTTACCCTCCAGTGAGGTCGGGCTGTGGGTTACCCGTTGACCATAGGGTTTACCTTCCAGCGAGGCTGGGTAGTGGGTTTCTCGTTGACCTTAGGGTTTACTCTCCAGTGAGGCTGGGTCTTTGGTTACCCATTAACCTTAGGGTTTACCCTCCAGTGGGGATGGACAGTGGGTTACCCAATGACCTCTTAGGGTTTACCTTCAAGTGGGGCTGGCTAGTGGGTTACCCGATGACCTCTTAGGTTTTACCCTCCAACTGGGCTAGACAGAGGGTTACCCAAAGACTTCTTTCAGACTTATCCTTTGTTATGTGGCTACTTAGTGACTTTTCTCCGTGATTATTAGAGTGGGACCCTTGGTTGTACGATTCAGTGATGAGATATCTTTGACGTGAGGGGTATTTCAGCATCATTGATGGATACCCTTAGAACTATTGGCGATTTTTCCTATACTAATTTTGGAGATAGAGATCCCCTTACACACTTATTTAGGTTTCTTGTTGAGAACATATATATACACCCTACTTTTTTTGCAACTCCTTGGGTTCGGTTACTCTCTTTCTAGGAAGGGGTGAAGACACCCAGGGTATGCCACATAATTTCTGTTTCTAGCTCCTCTTGGATTGACGGAGTCTATTCCTTTATTTTTTTTGGTATGAGCTGAACTATCTCTATTATACACTTACACTGTCCTTTGTTCTACCTACTTCTCATCATTTTAGTACCTTATTTGTTTCTCTCTCGAGCTTTCAGGGCATCCTACTGAGTATCTTTATACTCACACCTTCTTGGGATTTTCCAGCACTTGGTGTGCCCTTGTAGAGGATGGACAGGTCGATCAAGACTATGAAAAAATGTAGAGGAAACATGAGCTTGGGCTATGTTCAGTGGTCATAGTAGGACTTTCAGGTGTGAGACTCACTTGCTATTTATTTTCATTTACCTGTTGTCGGGTTGTGGCACCTTTCTAGTTGGGCTCGTGTTTTTCCCTTTTCTTTTCAGTTTACTGGTCAGTCTACATTTTAGCACTTACTTGTTCTATTTTAGAAGTTGATTCAAGAATGAGGATGGGTTATAGTTTGTTGTTCATTGGTTTCATTTTTTACTCTGTACTTCTACATTGAGTGGGTTTTGTGTGTGTGTATAGGTAAATAGGAAATGGCCTCCACAAGATTGATACACCATCAGTGCTTGTCTCCAGCCCCTATCCTATGGAGGTGGGCTCAGGGAAGTTGCATATTGAGTCCGATAGGTTCGGGTCTTGACAAAGTGGTATCAAAGGTGGTTCATTCCTTGGGATGTTGTTCAGACGATCCCTAAAAAGGAATTGGATTGGTATTAGGGAAATAGTGTCAACGTGTCTCGAGAGCAGATCTCAGGTTCGAGAGTCTAGTGATGGTGCAATAGATGATGTATCCATTCATGAGGACCTTGATTACCTATTTGTCGACTTGGTGTGCTGACACACTTGTTACAGGGAACATTGGTTCGTGCATCATATAGGATTGAGTCTTTGAATGTCCTTCTTGAGTCAGCTTCCCATCGTTGTTGATATATAAATATTCTCATTTGATCATGGTACTCCTTGATCAGATTCAGGATGTCTCTACAGTTATAGCCATCTAGGATACTAGCTCTAGTTCGTGATGACAATTCCGTGAGCGATGAGGCCTCAGTTCAAGATCTATCAAACGATTATCCTTTCTTTAGGAGGATAGGCAGCAACACCTCCACATATGGAGTAGAAGATATTACCAACAGTAATGTCCGATGATGAGTGCAGGGTGGGGGC
Organism: Viscum album; assembly: GCA_963277665.1. Lineage (NCBI taxonomy): Eukaryota > Viridiplantae > Streptophyta > Magnoliopsida > Santalales > Viscaceae > Viscum > Viscum album. The sequence continues at coordinate 1,409,999,378 of OY728133.1, read as the reverse complement.
GATGCGTGAGTTCCATCATCAGAGACTGCTGGGGTTCCATGGTGATCCATACCCTCAGACAGTGAAGGGTTGGCTAGAGTTGGTGGTTCGCCTCTTCAGGCTTGTTCGGACACTGATAGGTTAAATGGTGGCTATGATAGCCAATTTTTACACCAAGGAGTCTAGCGTTAGTAGAACCAGGGTTACTCAGATGCATGATGATTTGGTACGCTCTTGGGATGACTTCTAGTAGCTGTTTTGTGATGAGTACTACCCCTCATACTTATGCTTTATAAGGTTTTAGGAGTTTTTGAAGCATCAGCATGGAGTGATTGCAGTGGCTGAGTATGAAACTCGGTTCGTAGACCATACTCGGTACTCTTTAGATGTGTTCCATGATGGAAACTTCTGAGAATAGATATTTAGGCGATGTCTCTATAGAGGAGATATGTTTCAGTGTAGTGACCTTGTACCTCCTCACCCATCTTAGGGTGCTGGAGCAGACACTAGGTACAGATAAATTTCTGTCAAAGGGACGTCAATTTGTAGGGCCTCAACTCCGAAGGTCTCCCCTTCATGATACTCAGGAACTTGGTCGGGGACAGTGTAGAGCACCGAGATATCCCAGGGAGGACTAGTGTTATGATTGTGATGTGATAGGTCTTGTGGCATGAGACTACTCGACCAAATGTGCAGAGTTTTCCAGATAGTTGGTAGATGCACCGCCATGATAGAGGCAGTGTGGTGATCATAGGACTCCCACGTGAAGATAGGGTGGTCCCTTGGGAGGTGGTGTTGGTAGAGGAGTAGAAAGTACCGTGGTTGGAAGACGACATTTTTAGGTCCTTCCACCACCACTAGGTTTCCCATGTCGGGCTCATGGAGCTGAAAGATGAGGTCGCGGGCGGCTGTGTGCTATGGATGCCGATAATCATGCATCGCATGAGATGACAAGAGGTACACTCGGTGTCTTTTTCTACTTTTCTCAATACAATTTGTCAGACACTGTGTGCGGTACTCTTTTTGTCTAACTCCTTGTTCGAGGAGTTAACGTGGGTGACGGAGGGTGTCAGTGTAACCCTGTGTTGGTGTTGTCTGATGTATATTTGAATGCATGGGAAAGAGGGGTTCTTTCCCCATGGAGACACTTTATTGTGATGGGATCAAAACCATGAGGTATATTCAATACCACCAAAAGAGGATAGTATTGAGGTGTGGTGGATGAGTCCCTTTGACATGTGCATTCGTGGAAGGTTTGTGTGGTGGAGTGTCAGAGTAGGTTCTGGATTCTCCAGTGGTGCTTTTCTACTTGACCTCCCTTTTCTTGATGTGCCACTAGTGGGTTTGGAAAAGTTCTTTTTTGGGGATTACTATCCTTCTAAGAGGTTCAAATACATGTGGGTTTTGTCACGTTCTTTTCGCGTCTAGCCTCTGGAGGTTGGATTAGTTTTCTCTCTTTCCCTGTTCGTTGGTTCCTTGCATGCTCAATGACAATCTTGATACTGTTATCAAGTACAGGTTGAGGTGATGAAAACCCCATAAACAGAACTATGCAATTCACTATGTGGTGCTATTAGGGGTAGTATTTCCCTGAGAATGTGGAGACGCTATCTTCTGGGAGAGCACTTTGTGGTTTGCTCAGACCACCAGTGTATCAGGTGCAGCCTCACCCAGAGCGACTAGAACCAGAGACGATGGTGCTGGTTGAAATTTTTGTAGGAATATGATTTTGAGGTAGTCTATGTTCCAAAAAAATTGAATTGTTGTTGGAGTTTCCCTTAGTAGAGTGTCCTAGGCTCGTTAGGTTTGAGAAGTTTCATAGTAGTTAGCTTCCCTGAATTTGACCCTGTTGGTTCAGGAGGGTGCAACTTTTCTTCAGTCGATGGTGCAGACTCATCCACTTCATGAGTGTGTAAGAGAGTCTCGGTTGTCATGAAAATACTATGAAAACTTGTGTGACTGGGTATCCATGGGTCTTTCACCAGATGGGTATTCTGAAGGAGGGAATCATGAGACCATGTTGTAGGAACAAACTATGATTTCGGTCGTGACATGGAAAGTAAAGGTTCATCCGGGGAAGTCCCCCGAGTTTATTTGGGCCATTCATGAGTCATGAAAGTGATGGAGAGGTTGCCTACCATCTTTCTCTACACTCCCAATAGAAGGAGTGGGCTCACGGCGTCTTCCACGTGTCGCAGCTGATGAGGTGTGCGCGTGTTCCTATGCATGTCATCGAATGTAGCAGACCTTATGAGTATGAACCATCCATTTGGTTCACGTGTTGTTCCATTATGGTGTTGTACATGTTCTCTTGGGATCAAGAGAGCTAGGTGTGAGCTCTGTATCTCATGATGTTTTTCTTAGTTTTGATTTTCGGGGACGAAAAGCTTGAAGGAGGGAATGATTTAGAGACCCGGTTTTTACTCTATAAGACTTTGAAAAATTTCTACATATATTTCCACAGCTAGGAGCTGAGATGGTGTGAGATTCAGAGGGCAGGTGTGACCGAAATAAATTATAGAGAAGTATTATGTGTTTTTATACTATTCACGCAATTGAAAATGGGATATCTCTTAAACGGTTGATCATATTAGGAATCTGAGACCAAGACTGGGTCAATAATGTGGTGTTTACCCAAGACGTGACATAAAGCATGTCAGCGCGAGATGTTCGGACCCCCCTATCATAAGTGTTAAGTAAATGGATAAATTAACTTATTAATTCATTCATTTAATAGTTTAAATCCAATTAAATATCAAACAGTAACTCAGATCAGAAATATGATTCCACGATTGAGCTTAGAGCATGTTGTTTACCCTAGGAGGGGTATAAACATCGTCCACATAGGACCACTGTGAGAAAAGTCACCTAGGGGAAAATCGTCATTTCGAAATGACCACTTAGTGATTTTTATCACTGGCATTCTTTTTTAATATATTTTAGACGAAGTCTAATAATAGAAATTTTCGACTTCCGTTGAAGTCAAAATGGGTCATTCTACCAAGGAATGATATAAAATGAGAGGGAATGACAATTTCAGATTCCACGCTAAGCAGATTTTTCTATAAATAGAAAATTTGGATTTTGGATTTAGGGTTTTCCCTTATCTCTCCCCTCTATCTCCCTCTCTCTCTTACACTCTCTCTCAAATTTTCATAAAAATTCATTACTTTTCTTTCACCGAATTGATGAGAAACCTCCACCAGAACCTTGGCAGATCGAACTAGGATCGTCGTGGACATGCTGCTAGCAACGCACAACCGATTTGAGGTAGGATTTTTGGTTAATTTTTACACCTTCGTTGATTTATTATCTTTTCATAAAATTTGCCTTTTACATTATAAAATTTTAGAATTCATATGATGGCCAAACGAACACGACCATCGTTCGAGCCCGATTCTAAATCCTTTGTTCGACGCGTTCTTCGTCATTCATTGTCTAAATTTTTGGATGCGCTACAACCTTGATGGATCGTCGATTGGGGGTAGGTTCTATGAAGGCCACTTCTAAAGGATCCCAAATACACTATTGGATTCGAAGTCGGGCCACTGGAGTGGTCATGGAGGCTGACAGAAGGCCTAACTCTAACAAGGGGTGGTGGTCAGAGGTCGGGTGGCATAGTAATGGAACATGACAGAGTTGCGCCACCAACGCAAGGCCTTGGAGAGGCAGCACTTGGCCGGTGTGTGGTGTCCAGCAGTCGAGTGGAGAGGTTGTGTTAGGTGTGGCCGGTGAGGCAGATGATTGCGTCGATCAGTGCAGCGCCGACAGGCGGCGTCTGGCAGAGGAGCCGAGCGAGCGGCAGTGGATTGTGGAGCCCAAGAGGCCACAGCGCGGGTGGCCTGTGTCGGGTGGTGTGATAGGCTAGTAGGAGCAGCGGCCTCAGTCGATTGCAATCGGGGTGGACAACCTGAGGTGCTGACCTCGGGGAGGGGGTGCAAACAAGGACCCACATTCAGCAGGTCCTATTGGTGCGGCGTGCGGAAAGGGACCAGTCACGTAGCCGATCGGTGTGAAGAACCAGACCCTAGGGTCTGGTGGTTTTGGGACGGGCCATGGACAGTGGGCCGCAACGAGCTGGGCAGGACCCGCGGCTGGGCTGCTGGCCGGCAGTCTGGATCGTGGTGGACCAACACAATTTTGGGCCCCCTTGTGTTCAAGAGGAAGCAACTTTTAAACGGCACATCCTATTGACACGCCGTCAGTGGCCACGGGTTCATGTCCGTGAGTTGAATTTTTGTGTTGGGTTTTTTGGTTTTTGGGTTCTGCGTCTGAAGTCAAGTGACCTGAAATGATTTAATTTAATAATATTATATTATTATTAAAGTGTTCAACGGACGTAACTCACGAACCAAACGTCCGATCGACGGACATTCAGCTTCAGTGTGATCCTAGTTCTCATATGGACTTTTTGAAGTGGGTTTTAGAAATTTTGAGTTATGATCCCAAAGGTTGGTGACCCGAAATGCTTTCAGTTAATAATAATAAATTATTATTGAAGTTTTCAAAGGCCGTATTTTTGAGTTGGATGTCCCTTTGACGTGTCTTTAGAGGCGTTGTGGCCTTGGAGTTGAGATTGTCCTTCAAAAGATGGTTCAGATCCTTTATGGTTTGGTTTTGTTGCTTGGTGGTACGAAAATGTTAATGCGAATAAGTAATTAATTAATGATTTAATTATTCTCGCATCAGACCTACCTTATGTTTGGGATGTCCAATTGATGCGCCCTTAGTGGTCATGTGACCCTAGTCCTCGTGCGGATTTTTTGAGATGCTTTATGAAGTGTTCAGGTTAGAAAAATGGTGTGGGACCCATAGGTCCTGGTTTACACATTTTACAGTGAAATGATACTATTTCACCTAACATCTATTTGGAGTGTTTGACAACTCATTTTTGAGTGTTCTTTAAAGGGGATTGATATGGTGCAATCTGCCTGCCTAAATTCGGGCCTGAGGCACGGGCTATATGTGGCGAATTTCGGATGTATGTTGTGTTGTTACTACTTATTCACCATATTACTATTCAGGGAAAATTAATAGCCTATGCCTCGTGATTATGTACAATGAACGCAATGGTACAATCTGTGTGATGTGTTTTAGGGCTGAGGTATGGGCCCCACAGGGCCCCGTTTACAAAACGTTGGGAGTTGTAGCTTCTATATCAAGAGTTCGTTTCAAATGGGTGGGTAGTCGATCTTGCCTATTTTTCTAAAAATATTACAACAGGGTAATCTGTTTGGGTATGTAGAGCCTCATTCAATATCTCATTATGTGTGGAAACATGAAAGTGCATTGGTCAGAGGACCCTTTGATGAACTCCAACCAAACACACGGTATCGATGTTAGTAAAACACAATGTTGGAATGGGTAGTGTGGAGTTATCATACCAGTTCTGGGTTTAACCTCCAGCAGGGCTGGGCAGTGGGTTACACATCGGCATTTACGGGCTTACCCTCCAGCGGGGCTGGTTAGTGGGTTACCCGTTGACCTTAGGGTTTACCCTCCAGCGAGCTAGGCAGTGGGTTACCAGTTGACCTTAGGGTTTACCCTCCAGCAAGTATGGGCAGTTGGTTACCCATTATCCTTAGGGTTTACCCTCCAGCGGGGCTGGATAGTGGGTTACCCGATGACCGCTTAGGGTTTACCCTCCAGCAGGGCTGGGGAGTGGGTTACCTATCAACCTCTTAGGGTTTACCCTCCACCTGGGCTGGGAAGTGGCTTACCCGGTGACTTCATTCAGACGTAGAACTTTCTATGATGCTAGTCACTGACTTTTATCCATGATTACCAGAGCGGGACCCTTGGTTTAATGTTTTAGTGATGAGGCAAAATTGATTTGTGGGACATTTTGGCATCAGTGGTGGATACCCTTAAAAATTTTGAAGTCTTTTCTTGTGCTGAGCTTGGAGATAGATATCCCCTTCCACACTCATTAGGGTTTCTTGTTGATCACATATATAAATATACAAACTAAATTTGTTCCCACTCTTGGGTTCGGTTACTCTCCTTTTAGGAGGGGTGAATATACGTAGGGTATGCCACATACTTTCCGTGTCTAGATCCTCTTGGATTGGATGATTCTACTTCCTTTCTTTTCTTTTGTTGTGCTTCACTCTCTCTATTGTGATCTTGCACTGTTTTTTGTTCTGTCTACTTCTCACCATTTTAGTACCTCTTTTGTTTCTCCCTTGATCTTTCAGGGCATCCTACTTAGTATCTGTATACTCACCCCTGCTTGGGCTTTGCCTGCACTTGGTGTGCCCTTGCAAACAATGGAAAGATCAATCTAGACTACGGAGGAGCGTAGAGGACACAAGAGTTTGGGATGAGTTCAGTGGTCATAGTAGGACTTTTAGGTGTGAGACTCACCAACTGTTTAATTTCGTTTTCCTATTGTTGGGTTTTGTCACGTTTGTAGTTGGGCGCTCATTTTTCCATTTTTTATTTAGTTTACTGGTCAGAATACTTTTCAGCACTTACTTGTTATGTTATAGAAGTTGATTCATGACTTAGGTTGGGTTATAGTTGTTTGTACATTGGATTCCTTTTTACTCTACACTTCTATATTGAGTGGGATGTGTGTGTGTGTACAGGTACTTAGGAAAAGGCCTCTCTGATATTGTTATTAATTCAGAACTTGTCACCAGCCTCTGGCCTATGGACGAGGGCTTGGGGTAGTTGCGGCTCGAGACTTGTAGGGTTGGGTCGTGAAACACTGCCAGCAGAAGTAGAGGGGGCCAATAGGACATATTAGGAAGGTGCGGCGTGGCCCATGGCATGTAGCATTGGAGACACCTGGCTGACCAAATAGCTGGCTAGTTAATTGCAGTGGGGCATCACCCCACCGGCTGGCGAACAACACCACAAGCATTGGGTCAGTGCGGTGAAATGGTCCACCCCTAACCGGACTGAGCAGGCCAGACCCACCCAGCATTCAGGACCCGCCAATGTGTTGGGACAGACCTACGGCCGAGTGGGCCAACATTGGTGGGCCGAGCCCCACCCGACTGGCGGGGCCAACCATGGCCCAGGCCCGTGAATAGAACTGGGATGACCCCAACAGGCCGGACCCAGTAATCTGGGCCGACCATTTATGGCACGAACCCAAGTGGGGTCAGGTGGATCCCAGGACCCGTTTCGTCAGGTCGGCCTAGCGAAGTAGAACTGGGCCCAGACCCAACTGGTCCCTGAATAAAGAAATTCCCATAACTAAAAAATCAGATGTCCACTTGATAATTCATCAGTGGCATTGGAATCCCTTTTGGGAAGAGGTCCCTTCGAAATGTAATGATGTGCCTGACCGAGCCAAGCTGGAAAAAGGTGTGATAACCCCTGTTTCACCAAAAGGGGTGTAACTAATAGACAGGGCATCGGATTGAAGAACCATCTATTGAACTAAAACCCTTAGGATGAGTCAGTACTTTTGGTATTACTCTACTTTTGATTTGGTGAAAGTTGGAGTGTGGATGGTTTGGATCAATCCTGAATCCAACCGATCCGTCAGAACAATAATGCTTATTAATCATAGACCGGTGTCTGATTGACACGCCATCTATCGTGTTGGATACCTTACGACATGTTAGTCCTTTGGCATACTTCATCATAGAGATTTGTGGTGGTTGAGATAAGACTAATAGCTTGAGGCTCAGCTCTCCCAAGCATGCAATGAGTATGAATTCTGTGGCCGGCAGTGAGGCGGATGTTGGAGATAGATCATATAGAAATTTGTACCAAGCGATCATGTGTGGTACAACACTAATATTGTGTGGGTCAGAACTCATCAATCCTATGTGGGTTAGAAAATACTGATCATGTGTGGGTCACATCTTATGTGGGTCAGTTCTCAATGATCCTGTGTGGGTCAGCGCATACCGATCATGCGTGGGTCATATCTTATGTGGGTAATTCTGAGGGTTAGTACCTATCAACTCTGAAGAGGTTGGATCCTCTTCGGGTCATTACAGGGGTTAGTGCCTATCGATATTATGTGGTTCAGACTCCTTATGGTCAGTAGTAGCGCCTCTTGATATTATAATATGATCTAGCTTCACGACTAATCATCTGTACTCTTATACTTCACTAATACCTTGTGTGAGTTGAGTCTTTTATTTTCATGGTGATATCTATGTGGTACCTTCACCTTCATGGTGTTATCTTCATGGTGATACCTGTGAGGTACTTTTACCTTCGTGGTGTTATCTCCATGGTGATACCTGTGTGGTTTTACCTTCATGGTGTTATCTTTGGGGTGTTACATGTGTGGTACTTTTACCTTTGTGGTGTTATCATCATGTTATTACGTGTGTGGTACTTTCACCTTCATGGTGTTATCTTCATGGTGTTACATGTGTGGTAATTTTACCTTCGTGGTGTTAACTTTATGGTGTTACCTTTGTGATATCCTTCTCTCATGTATGAGATGAGTACATCTTGATAACTTTGGTATATGTATGGTCATATACCAAAGAAGAGTTCAAGACTGCTTTGTGCTTTGTGGTTAAGGTCTTCTTTTGTGGTTGTTTTTTGGTGGAACTCTAGGAGACCTTCTAGGGTCTCTGGGTCCCTTCTAAGTATCGCTATACTCAAACCTTCATGGGATACGACCGCACCTTGTTGTGTCTTGTGTGGACGATGGATAGCGTTGATCGAGGATCAGGGAGCTAGGACATGACGGTGCTCAGAGGTGGACCTTTGATGTGGTGTGCTGCAATGATAACTAATCGTGAGATGACCAACCCTTTTGGTATGATCCTCAGTGGATGATCCATGAGTTGTTTTTCTCTTTTCAGTTGTAATTATACTTTTCAATTGGGCTTGTATTCCATCCCATTTACTTTCAGTACACCTTTTTTCTACTATAATTTAATTTTTAGTTTCTTCTTGTTGTTTTCTTTGATTTTGTGTCTTTATAGGTTTAATAGTAATGCCTTCCTATTAAGGGATACGCCTTTCTGGTGCTAGTCTCCATCCCCTAGCCTATGGAAGGTGGGCTTGGGGTAGTCATGGCACGTGCCTTGGGGGATGGTTTGTGATAGTTTATAACTAGAAATAAGGGCATTCCCAATCCCTACAGAGTGAAAAATAGTTGTCGAGAAATAGAATAACCTCATTCGGAATGTTTTCACCTTATAATTAGAGTAAAAGTGATAATAAGAATTTAACAAATGATATAATTACGCATTTATATATTATGAATCCATGTATAAACAAATATTTTAAGAACAGTGAATAAATAAATTAATAAATATATTAATTAAATCTAATCTCACACCATAAAAAGTCTCCCATACAATGCGAAGATGCATAAGAATATTCTTCTATATTCCTTTGCTTTATCCTCTAAAATATTTCACTACCGTTTATTTATAGAGTGTATTAGAATCCTAATTAATTTAAGTAAATTATATAATGTTCCATTCATTGGGAATTTTATGAAAGTTAAAGTCGTTTATTCAAAATTAGGTAACAGAAACTACAAGAAGAGTGTAATAAAATAAACTACTCTCCACATTGACCCTAAAAAATCTACACACAATGTGCGATCCAAAAAAGAACCAAAAAACCTTCTACTAATATTTTATAGGCATGAGAACAGAATCACTAAAAATTCCATCACAACCAACCAAATCTATAGAAAATCCTCAATAATTTTATTCAAAATTACAGTTTGATTGAAAATAATAATTAAGTATTTAATATGATTTAGAAAAAACAATGTAATATACCACATCCTCATTTTCACACAGCCATCCCTTTAATAAAATAAATATATTAATTATTAAATATTTTAAATTTAACTTTTAACCAAGAATATGGGACTTTAAACAATATAAAATAAACCAATTCAATATTTTCCCCTGTCTAAGTATCCAATGAATGACCATTTTAAATAATAACCTCAAATAAAATGATTTCTTAAAACTCTTTTTAAGAAAAACCAAAACATTTTTCATTTGTAAGATACACTTTAAAACCATAAAAAAATGTCATTTTGAAATTAAATAAACAAAAATTAAAGCTGATACATAAGTGAAACATATTCACCAAGAAATATAGGAAACAAAATCCAAATAATAAAATCGAGAAATACTGCTATTGTTCAAGTGAACGTGGGGAGGTACAACTAAATCATAAAATAAAATCCCCTAAAACATCTTAAAAATGACATATCGTCATGGGACGAATCCTAAGGATCTAGGAATAAATATCCTAAACATATGGAAAATAACCTCGGTCTCCACTACTGAATGTATCTTCTTCCCTAGAATTCTCATAGAACAACCAATAAATAAACATCCTTTTAACGCCTTCACCCATGGGATGAAAGACAGTTGCTAGCATAATGTTTGGAAACTCCTTCTAATCCAACCATGTCAATGTATCTAGGAATCAGTCTCTAGTTACCCAAAAATATCTATTGGTGTTTTCCCTCACCCAATCCATCTATTATATCCCTTATAATCCCATGAAATGTCAAGTGTATTTTAGAAATCTATAATCACATTCATTAAATATAAATCATCTGAAATTAACTCCTACTTCACCTCACACACCCTCACATGTAGAAACCCCAAACAAAAATATATAGAAAACAATTATGAAATTCATTCCAACATAAATCATTCCCCACTAGGTCACAAGACAAATATGAAATATAATCAAATGGGGATTGAAGATGAATTCACACATTCATGATAACATTTTAAAGTGTTAATATGGCCTTTAAAACACACCACTTGGGATTCTTATCTACATTACCAATTCTTAAATTCATTTGAAATCTCCTTTTAAATACCACATCAAAAACAATATTTCAAAAAATGGTGAAATTCCACTTGAAACCCAACCATTTTGAAAATTCACTTTAATAAGGAACTCTCCTTTAGGATGGAGTTAATTATTCCCACAGACCCTTAAAATATAATTTCAAAATCCCATATGAAATATTTTTCTAAAAATACCATTTAAAACCCATTTGGAAGTCCAATAGTTTTCTAAAAACCAACATTAAAAAGGAAAATACTATTTCTTTTAAAATAAATGGTTTCATGTTCCCATTAATAAATATCAAATTCTCATTTTCAAATCACTTTAGGAAACCATATTTCTTAGAATCCATAAACAATAAAAATTATAGAAAAACTATTGGTTTTTTAGAACACACCTTTAATAAAAAAACAACCCATTTCTCTAAATAAACTAACATCCACATATTGTAAAACAATTAAACTTGTTTTGAGAAATCAAAACATGCATTTTATTGAGAATTTGGCATATAAATTAATTCCATTCAAAGTATTTAAATTTATTAAAGTAAAATTAAAACCAAAAAAGGTTTACACACCCATTAAAATACATGGGAATACATTTTAAAGTTCATGAATTATTTTTAAAGCATCACACAAGAAATTTCTCAACCATTTAGAATCATTCCTAGACCACGATAAGCTACAAAATCAATTTTAATATCATTACATGCATACGACATCATACAAAAGGCATTTAAATTCATAAACAATTAAAATCACACATGAAATTTATAATATGAATTAAAATATAAATTTAAATAAATTACTAAAAAATGATGGAATAAGAGCCAAAATGGTTCTCAATGTATCTCTTTTAGTGATGGATTCCCAAATGCATAAAAAGGGGAACACACTATCACTAGAAACAAGAAGAATATCAATAATCATCCAAACTAAAACGCTTTGGGATTGGAAAATAAAAAAAACACAATATAGAAGGAAATTAATTGCATAGAGAATTAGGGATAATGGAATTGAAGGTTGTACATTGATTAATTATCCATAAATCATGAAGAAATTCGATGAAAATAACAAGATTAGAGATTGTCATAGGGGTGAGGTCATATTCTAAGGGGGTCTCATTGAGGTGTATCCTATTTTGATTCAAAGGGGTGAGAAGGAAGTGATGGAGGGGTTTTATTTTATTTTTAATTATGTTAAAAGAGGTTTAAATTAAAAAAATCTAGTTATTACACATGGAATACCCATTTTGTTTTCCAAACTGTGTGGTGACCAAGAGGCATGCACAACCTGTACAGAATGGACCAACACAATTTCTACTGAGACAATACAAAGTCTAACTATTTTGGATCCAACAACTAAAAACTACAATCTCCCCTTGATATAACTTCTCTCACTATTTCTGCAAGGTTACTCATAACCGTGAACAAGTCATGCAAAGTAAAAATTGCTTAAAACATCAAAATCTTATGTTTGGGACTTCTAAAAAAGTTAACTAGACAAAAATAAAAAAAATAAAAAAAATATGATATATGTGATAGGTATGTTTCACAGTTCTCCCGACTATTCCCATGTTCACTCCATTTATTACCTATCCAAGGTAAAGGTAACAGACAAGTGGAAAACTTGTTACTGATTTTCAAGAAGTGGAATGGGTCTGTGATAACTAATGAGATCCTAAGATCATGATAACCTAAAACACAATACATCCTCTAAGTAACCACTAAAATTAATCAAAAAATAATTAAAACCTAAAACCTAAATCAACCATAAACATCAAATAAGAAACATTAAGTGAATGGGGACCGAATGATGGTCTCCCCAATTTTTTAATAGATCTAAATTGTGAAGCATAAAACTAGCACTCTTATAACATAAGAATAACCAAGAAAACTATTCTTTCCTCAAAATTCAAATAGACCATCTGATTCCACTAACCATTTCCATTCATAAAGAGAGAGTCTCTAAAATGGATTCAGGGTACAAGAGATTCCCAAAGGACCACAAACTAATGAAATATCCAACGCCATTGCATCTCAAAACTCCCAAATCTGGTGGTGGATAAATACATTCGTCGAAAAAAGAAAAAACATGGGATCTATCCTTATATCAGAAATAAATAGAAAATGATGTAAACTAGGATCTCATCCCCAAATACCCTCTCATGGTGAACCCAACCAAAACTGATCTCACACCAGCCAATGCATAACCTTATCTAGTGTCATACCAGTCCAAGACACCCAAATAACTCTACCAAGGCCTATCCATATCCAAAAAATGAAGAAAAACTAAAAAAATGTCTTAATAAGGATAACACCACCAAAATCGAACACATAAGGCATAAAAAAACATGATGCATGAAAACAAATAACCAACCGCCCCTAAAAAACCTAAAATAAAAATACCAATCCATGATTCAAAAATACACACAAATGATAAATTAAATAATCAACTCATAGAAAACATCCAACAAAACCGACATCATGTCTATAAATCACAAAAAACATCAATCATGAGTCCTCAAATGAAACCATCTTTCAGAGATATTAAGATGATATATCATCCTCAATTAAAACAAACTTACTATCCAAGGATCACCTAGCCTGGTTACCAAAAAAACTGATATACAACGCCCTATCACATCATGAAAAGATAAACTACACTTTACAATATACTTGGAGTTTAAGAAAGTTACAAAAATAATGACAGACTTCCCATAAATACTGACACTCAATCTTTACTAAGAATTTTTCAAGAAGCATACTTGCATGAAATAGAACACATGCTAAACTCAATCATGTTCCCTAAATCAAAATAACTATTTCCAACCACCATGATGGGACAATGTACAAAAACCCCCATAAAACAAGGATACACACATTCCATAATATAATTCTCTAAAAAACCACCGCATTTCCCGCAGAAATTTAATAACATTTTTGTTAAAAAACATTATTTTAAAATAAAAATCATCTTTCAAAACCTTTTCATTTCTTTTTAAAATCCCAGTTTTATAAGATATTTCTATATTATTTGACCAATATTCCAAAAATACAAACACTTTGGAAAACACCAATCCCACATGAGCGTCCCAAATATCATTTCATAAATGTTTCAAAACAATTACCATTTACTCTACATTTAATAAAAAAAAAAATTTAATACACAATCCAAGAGATTTCAAAAACCCATTACACATATACCATTTGACCCTAAAATAAAATCAAAAGGGAGTCACCCCACAAATAAGTTAAAACCCTTACCACATCATTAACATATCACATGAAACACCTTAACTTATCCCCTGTAACTAGGTATCTCACAAAAAAGTTCTAAAAAATATGAAAAATGGATAAAAAACATTAATCTATACAGAATCATGGTTTTATGCACCACAGTCTAGAAACATACTAATTATTTATACAGTTTAATATTAATTTTTTGGTCTCTATACTTGTTTATCAGGTTAGGAAAACCGACCTCACAACACCACTACATATTCCTTTTCCCTACCAAGATCCAACCATACCACCATAGAAACCCACAATATATCAGTGATGATCAAAAAAGCATTAATAATAAATCCTAAAAAAATCCCAAACTCAAGATGCATTTCCCACCTCCTAGGGAAACTCAATGCTGAAGAAAGAAAAGATGTAACTAGACTCAAACTTCACCTACCTACCTAGTTCCAATGACCAATTGTAACTCAATATTATCATGAAACCCCAAATAAAAAAGGGGTGTTCTAAAATATTAGGCTCCTATAGATAAAAGTACCATGGACTCTAAAACCATTTTTGACAAACTAAAATAGAATCTTCATTAGAAGGATGTCAAACTATCCCACCACTAGACTAAAGGGTCTTCTTGACCCCATAATTTAGAAAATAGTTTATCAGAATCATAGGAACAAACATTTGTATAGTTTCTCTGAATAATTAAAAAAATTCATGTAAAATTTTACAAAAATTTGTATGAACCATATATATCAGACATCCATGCCAAATCAAACATATTAAAAGAATAAAATAAATGTAGGAATTGAATCTCATCTCACAACCAAAAAAACCTCTCATATATTGCATAAATGTAAAAAATCCTACTCCAAAATCCATTTCATTAGCTTCCAATAGATATCAATACCCTTCATCTGTATAAAGTAGTAACATCCTAATTGGACAATGTAAATATTATAAAAGTCCACACATCATAAATTCTTTGATATTAAAAGAAATACCTTACAAACCAGGTAATAAGAACCACATTTCAAGTGAAACAAATTAATAACTCATCTAAAATCCCCAGAAATATTAACACTCAAAGAGAAGTCTAAAGTAGAACTAAGAAACTAAAAATGAGATATAATATGTGGGATCACAAAAGCACTTAGTAGTCCAAAATAATCATCCAAATCAATGGAAAACACATAGTAAAAAATTATAAATTTTTAGTTTGAACATAATATATAAATTAGGTTTTCATAAGATTTAGAAAACAAAACCACGAATCATGTGACATGCTCATTTTCACACAACCATATGTTTTCATAAAATATGTACAAAGATGATTAGATATTTTTAATTAACCATTTATCCAAGGAAATAAGACTTCAAAAAAGTGAAAAAGATCAAAAAAATATTTTATACCTTTCCATGTATCCCATGAAGTCACCTTTCCAAAAAAAATTAGGAAACCCTTTTCATAATACTCTTTTTAGGGAAAAAAATATGTTATAAATCACACATTCAATACTTATAAAATTAACCCATTTTAATTTAAATCAATACACACTCTTGTGATACATAATCCACACATTGGAACTAAGAAATAAAAGAAACTAAACCCAAAATAATACAGTCATAGAATGGTTCCAATGGTCTAATGAACATGCGTAGGTATAACTTAATCATAAAATTAAATCCCCTAAATCAACAAAAAAATGATCTAGAATCATGGGCATCATCCATAGGCTATAGTAATAAATGACTTGATTATTAAAAGAAACATAGGCGAGCATTTATAATCCTTTATACATCCCAATATGTACTACTAAACTACCTATAAATATATTCCCACGGATTAAATTAATCAATGGAATCAAAGAATATCACTAGCATAAAGTCCTACTACTCATTTTGGTCTAAGAATCTTGAAGTAACTAGGAAACACTCTAAAGTTAACCCATTGTACAATTTTGGGGGTTTCCCTCACACAAGTCATCTATAATATCTCTAAGAATCCCATGAGAAGTCAACCATAGATGATAAGTTAGAAAACACATGTATCAAATACAAAGCATTTAAAATTAACTCACACCACTTTTCCCACGCCCTCAACTAAAATAGCCTCAAATATAAATCCATGCATAATAATCACAAAATTTATGTCAACATAAATCATCCCCCATTGGATCATAATCTATAATAATAAAACTAATCAAATGAGGCTCAAATAGGGATTAACAAATTCATGAAATCATTTTAAAGTACCAATCAATCCTTTCAAAACACATGAATTAGTACATCGTGCCACATGGCCAATTATTAAATTCATTTGAAATCTTATTAAAAATATTATATTAAAATTGATCCTTAAAAACATGATGAAATTCAACTTGAAACCAAATTTTTGAAAAAAAATCAGTTTAAAAGGGAAACCCATTCAGGAGGGAGTTACTCAGTGCCATACACACATGAAATCTAATTTCAAAACCCCATTTTAAATAATTTTACCAATATTATATTTGGAAACCATTTATAAATTATTTTATTTCCATAGAACTGACATTATAATCCAAAACTATTTTCTATTGAATGTAATGTTTCCATGAACTCAATTTTGAAACCCAATTCCATTTTTGAAATCATTTGAGGTGACCACAAGGCCCAAAACCATAAACATTAAAAACGTGGTCCAACCCTCTTGATTTTTATAGAACATTACTTTAAAGAAACACAAAACCATTTCTATAAATTAATGTAGCATTGACATGCCTTAAAACATTTAAACCCTTTTTGAGAAATCCAAACAAGCATTTCATAGAACACTTGGTATATGACTTATGTGTATGCTATTTCTTTAAATTGATTATATGAAAATTAAAAACAAAAAAGTTATACATACCCATTTAAATCCATGGAAAACATTTTAATGTACATTATATATTTTTAAACATCCACATTGGCATTTTCACAAGCACTTTAAATGTTTCCAAGGACTATTCGAAGTGGTAAAATCTATAAAAAAATCATCTCAATCATAACATTAAATATAATTGGATTTTAAATGAAAAAAATCATTTAAATATCCCCAAACAAATTATAATATTAATTTCAAGATATTTTAAAAGAAATAATGACCTTAAATCGATGATGGGTGAGCTAAAATGGTTTGAAATGCATTTCCTTTGTCTATGGATTCCTAAAAATGAAAGATGGGGAAAACATAATACCTAGAAATTTGAAGAACATCAATATTTACTAAAAATAGACCCCATATGGTTCATTAAAAGAAATAAATATGGTAAAGGAAGAAAATTAATGGAAACAGTGGGAGAAGGGATGTTGAGGTTGTACCTTAAAGAATCATCCATGAATCTAGAAGGAATCCTGTATAAATTTCCTGAGAAGAGATGGTTACATGGGGGAGGTCATATTAAAATGGGACTCTACTTGGGGTGAGGTCTGGTTTGAAGTAAAACGTGGATAGGTAAGAGAGGGAGGTAATTTATTTTATTTTTCATTAATTTAAAAATGCAAGAAATTTAAAAAAATATTTTTGGGAATCTCACATGGTTTACCCATATAATTTACCAAACTGTGTAGTGACCATATACCCACACTACTCATATAGAATGAACACGTTCATTTTTTGATAAGGCCCCTAAGGATATAGATAGTTGTGTGTCAACTGTCCCAAATGAAACTATCCCATTAACATAACCCCACACACTATTTCAATATGGTTACTCCAAACTGTGTGCAACCCTTTTAATGTACAATAATGGCTAAATTTTTTTAAATCATGAGGTCATGACTAATAAATATATAATAATCCAAAATTAATTTAAAAAAATATAATATAATAATATAATTGATCAGTGGGTATCACAATTATCTCATTTAAGCCACTTTCTACCACCCTCATAAAGTCCCAAGCCAAGGTAAAGGTAACAGAAAAAGAGGAAATCCCATCACTCTTTCATAATAAATGGAAAGTTTCAAAGACAACTAAATGGATCATATGATAATAAAAACCTCAAAAACAATATTTCATCTAATGAAGCATAAAATTCATCAAAAAATGATGAAAACCTTAAACAAGAATCAACCAAAACCGTCCTACAAGAAACTCTATGAAAAGAGAAACTGAACGGAGGTATCCCAATCATTTATAATTGATCTATAAGGTGAAGACTCAAATGAAAAATCCTACAATAGAAGTATCCATAAGAAAACCATGAATTCATTAAAAACCAAAGATTCCGCTAGATTCTAGTAACCATAAACATCTATAAGGATCTAGTATCTGATAATAAATCATGGTCCATAAAACACCCAAAGGACCTCATAAAAAAGGAACATCCAATATCATTACATATTGAAACACCCATACCAGGAAGTGGTTAAATACACTAATTGAACAAATAAATTTCATGAACTATAATGTTATATAAAAAATTGAGAGAAAATATGGTAAAATAGGATCTCATACATAGGATATCTTCTCTTAGAGAACCCGAACAAAAAATTTCTGACATTATGTAATTACCAACCACAACTAGTTTCACACCAATCATATACATTGAAATCACTATCCCAAGGTTATCTCACATCAAATAAATGAAGAGAAACCCTATAAAGGGCCCTTATTAAAAGACCAAAACCACCAAAAGATGACACAAAAGTAAAAAAGAATATAAAGTCCTAATAAAAACTAAACAAACACCGCTGAAATAAGTCCTACAAGAAAACACAAATAACAAATCCAAAACTTCTCTCAATATAGTAACTATAATTGATCTCAACAACTCACACCCAAAAAAATCGACCATAACGATAAAAATATCTAAACTCATCAGCCATGAATTTTCAATGTAAACCATCGTCGATAGTGATGATGTATATGGATCATCATAAATTAAATCCAACTAACCATCTAAGGATCACCCATCCTAGTTTCCTAAAAAACTATATGCAAAATTCTATCACCTCATTGAAAGGGATGAAACACTTTCACTCCACCTAGAGTCTAATAAAGACACAAAAATAAGGGAAGGACTATCCCTAAAGAAAAAAACTCAACCACTACCATTACCATTTTTAGAGGAATAAATTTAATAAATGAAACATGAAATTTTCCAACCACATTTACTAAATCAAACAAACTAGTCCTATCCTGTATATAGGGAAAACATATAAAACCCTCAGAAAACAAAGCAACCCACATCCCAAAATTATTTTTTCCACAAATTACACCACATTTCTAAAATAAATATCTATTTTCCAAAACACACAAGATTTTAAAATCATGCAACAACTTAGAAAAACGTCTCATTTATTATTTAAACCCCACTCCCCCAATAGAATTTGAAAAAATTTAACCTACCTTTAAAAAAATAATTTGAAAAATAGAAAAAAAAACTTTGATCGTTCTAGAGATCATTCCTTAAAAAGGTTTCACAACATTTAAAATTTAATCTCTATTAAACAAATACATCACTTTTTAAAATACACACCAATATAATTAGAAAACCCTTACACTTAAAACATATTACACTCAAATCATTTCAAAAGGGGAGAACCTAAAAAATCCATCAATACCCAACCCACATCATCAATATGTTGCAAGAACCACCTTGACTCGTCCCTTTCCACTGGGGATCAATCAATAAAGGTCAAAAAATAATCTAGAAGGGATGTAGAACCATGATTAACTCATCCTCGGGGTTTTATGGATGACATTCCATCCATGTGAAAATTATACCTCAAAATTTTCAATATTTAGAATTTGGTCACTTCCCCAGTTTATCAGGTAATGATCCAAATCTCATGCATTGATCCATATTCATGTTCCATTTAGAAACCCAATGTGATAAATAAGTAAACTGACACTATGTCATTTAGGATCAACAAATACACAACAGTAAATCCAAAAAAATCTCACACTCATGTTCCAAAACACACTTCCCATGGAAAATCAATTCTCATGGTAAAATAGAGACAATTAAAAACTCCATGTACCAACATTCTTCATTCCAATGACCAATCATAACATAGTCTTACTATAAAACCCATATAAAGAAATTTCTTCCAAAGTCTTTGGATCCTATGGAGAAAATTAACCTATAATCTAGTACCATTTGTAATGAACCATCCTATGATATCCTTCTGAAGGATTCTAGAATAGCATGCCACTAGCCCAAAGGGTGTTCTTTACCCCCACAAGTTGTAAATTAGAATCTGGTCATCACTAGATCACACTTGGGAATGGTTTCTCCCAATAATCATAGTAAAATAGACAAAAAGATTCTAAAATAACATCATTACCTATTTGTATATCATACATTCATTCCAAATAAAGTATACTAAAAGTAGTAAATAAATATAGTAATAAACACTCATATAGAACCCCAAACACCCTCTTATGAAATTCATATACACATTAAAGGATCCCTATATATGACTTTTCTTTGGCCAATAGTATATATAAATTCTATTCATTTATAGAATGTAGTAAAAAACTAATTGTCCAAAGTAAGTCATACAAAGGGGAACACAAAATAAATTTTATAAAACTAAAATAAGGCCATAGACAATTATATAATTGGATCCATTAGCTGAGTGTGATTAAATAAATAACTCACCTCAAATCCCCAATTAGATCGATGCCCAAAGAGTGGTATGAAGCAGAACTAAAAACCTATAACTGAGATATAATAGGCGTCAGCACAAAAGAAATCAATAGGCTACCAAAACCCACTGATTATATAGAAAACATTGAGTAAAATAATTTATAAAATTCAAGTTTTAACATAAGGCATAGAGTAAATTTTCTCATGCTTTAGAAAACAAAATTAAGTAGAATCCCACAAGCTCATTTTCCCATAACCATCCTTTTATATAAAATAAATACAGGAATGGTTAAATATTAAAAATTAATTTTTAACCAATGGAAGGGGCCTCTAAACCATTGATAATAAACCAATTCAACACTTTAACCTTTTCCATGTGTCCCATAAAAATTGTAACATCCCCACCCAACCTATCATCTTAGGATGGGTTAGAGGTTCTTCTATCATAAGGTGACATTCCCAAGACAAAAAAGTCTAAAAATAAAGAGAAAGGAATTTCATAAACATTTTTGGATGATTTAACCTCGAAAAAATACTTCCTATAATAAAATAATAATAAAAACAACAAATTAAATAATGAAAGATGAATAAATTATACAACACATAAAAAAATATGAACCATAAAATATTATCATAGTGATAATAGAAAAGAGAAAAATAAATAAAAAATTATAAAATTATAAAATAATTCATCACCAAGGTGGAACCACTGAAGAATAATATGTAGATTCTCCACAGATCAATCTACACCATCTTGGAAATTAAAATTTAGGATCACTTTAATTTAATTTAGTAAACAAGCAATGTCATGTATCATACAAAATGACATCTGCATATGCACAAAAGTGCTTATGTAGGGGTTAATAATCATAAACTGTATTAAAAACTTATAGAATCCTTCCACATTCCACTTAGTCCAAAAATATGATATATCATATTATATAAAATAGACAAGAATAATAAGAAAAGTAGTAATATTTTTCGCAATAAATAATAAAGCAGATGATCCTTTTTTGAAATGTTGTATAAACTAAGAATATTTTTCTCCCTAGAGAAAAATATATTCATATAATTAATTTTGGTATACCATCCATTTTTTCATAAGTATACATACCCATGTATTTTTACTAACATCCATATGATAGTAATAGGTAATACGTCCTCCACAAAATCGTCTCTTAGTGGAAAAACATCATTATTCCTTTATAATTAGAATTGAGCACCATATATGATTAAATATGTATTTTTTACATTGATAATATTGAACACACAAAAAACTTGGTAATTTAAATTCATCACCCACAACCTAGCTTTACAAATATCATATTCCAATCAATATTTCATTAATAAAACCCCTTTTTCAATTTTTACAACATGTTTTTGGAAACACCAACAACCTAGTTTCCAATTCCAACAAATAAGAGTTTGTTTTAGTAGAGTTTCAATAGAGAAAATCATTTAAAATAATAAGGTATTTTATTAAGGAAACCAAAATACTTTATATTCCTATAGATGTGTAAATAATTAAATCCCACTTACCTTAGGTTGGTTTCTGTTAATGATTCTTAGATAATAAAATAGATTGACCCCTTCCTTCTATGTCTCTATTAAAACACAATAATATCTCATAGAAACTAATCTAAGCCCATATATTGAGGTAAAAACACTAATTTATAGTTTATTCAAGAAGAGTCGAGGAGAAACCAGTTGAGTATGAATAAATAGGTGTTAACCATTGATTTCATCATCGAATGCCTGAAAATTGACCAATATAGGATATTATATATCAAATTTTCCCAAAAGTGACAAATGGGTTCCTATGGTACTGATAACCATGGTTACTAGTAGATGAATGACACATTTTTTGTTAGTCTTGGGTAAAAATTTGAATTTCAGTACAGCTAATATTATGTATTGTGGTTAAGACAGACCATTTGAAAAGCCATACGCTATCTTTGTGAATTGAATATATCCAAAATTTATCCTCATTTCATGATTTTTGGCATGGTTATTCCAAAAGTTGAAACAAATTTGTTCCTAAAAATGGATCCCCTAAAACCTTCATACATTTTATTGGATACTTGATCATGGTTTCTACTAACCAAGATCAAATCTTTATCCTCTAAAAAGTCTTCAAAAAACATCAAAAATTATCCATATAATTATAAAAAGAATTACATAACTTAAATAAACCATAAAAATAGGAAAATACGTCAGACTAATGGGTGTTACAAAAACTAGTTTTTCATAATCCATTTCTTTAAAGACTATATAAAAAAATTCAAATAATTTTATTTAATAAATCACAGTTTATAAATTTACAAGAAAACATCTTTTGAATGTAAATAAACACACAATCAAGGTCATATTTAATTCACATATAGGAACCAAAAAAACAAGGAAAAATAGTCCAAACTAATATAATCAATCAATGGATTCAATGTTAAAAAGAACTAGGGGAGGTATGACTGAATCATAAAATAGAATCCCCTCAATCTTCCCAAAAAAGAACCTAAAATCATTAGCATCATCCTTATTCCAAAGAAAAAAATACCATAATTTACGATAAGGAACCTAAGTTGTTACTATTGAACATGTACATATCCCCAAAATTCCCATAATACAACAAAAAATAAACATCCCTATACACCATTCATCGATGGGATCAAAGAATATTACTTGCATAAAGGCGTGTTACTCTTTCTTGTATAACCATATCAAAGTAGCCTGGAAGGACACCCTAGTTAACCCAAAATCCTTAATAGGGTTTTACCTCACACAAGCCATACAATATATCCATAATACACCCAAGAAATGGTAAGATGAGGTGATCAATCAATATTACCATATATTAAATATAAATCATTTGAAATTAACTCATGCATCTCCTTTCACACCCTAACATTCTGCAGCCCAAAACATTAATATATGTATAAGATTCAAAAAAATCCATTTCCACAAAAATCATACTCTATGAAGTAAAAATCCAAAATAAAAAAGTTAATAAAAAGAGACAGAAAAAGGGATTCACATATTCTTGAAACTTAATTAAAGTGCCAAATAGGCCTATAAAAAATGACCACATGAGATGGATATCCAAAAAACCAGTACCTGAGTCATTTTAAATATCATTTAAATTACCACTTTATACCCAATATTAAAAATCAAAGTGAAATTTCAATTGGAACCCCACAATTTCACAAAATAACATTAAAAGGTAAACCCCTTTTAGAGGTAGGTACTCAATGACAAACACCCTTGAAACTAAATTTTAAAAACACAACTTAAAATCCTTCTCTCAAAATCTCATTTGGAATCTATTTAGAAATCTATTCATTTTAACAAAACCAACTTTCAGAATCAACAACCTTTTTTTTAAATGAAATGGTTCCATAAAATCATATATAAATCTCAAATTCAAATTTTGAAATCACTTGAGGCAACTGAAATCCCTAACAACCATAAACATTTAAAATAATGTACAACCCTATAGGTTTTTAATGAATGCAACATTAAATAAATATACATCAATCTTTTATAAATTAAACTAGAATCCACATACCATAAATACATTTAAACCCTTTTGAGAAATCAAAACATACATTTTATTGAAAACAAGGCATGTGACTTATGTTCATACCAAGTCATTAAATTTATTAGAGGCCAATTAAAACTGATAATAATTTCTACACCAATTGAAATCTGTGGAAACCCTTTTGAAATACATTAAATGTATTTAAAGAGACACATGGGAAATTTCACAAGAACATAGCATATAGAAAAGGAACATGTAATGTCCTGAAATCCATTCCAAAGTAATTTCAAGCATACCCAGACAAGTGAAAGGCTTTTCAAATTCAAAAAATGGAATTTAAAATCATAGAATAATTTTATAATATTATTTACAATGGAGATTCAAAGAAACACAATCCCCAAATTGATTATGGGAAAGTCAAAATGATATGAAATGCATAACCTTAAATAGATAATTCCCAAACACTGGGAGCCACATGGGCTTTGGAAAAAAGATAAACATCAAGAATCTAACAAAATATAACCATTAGGCTTTTTTAAAACCAAAATATCATTGGGGATGGAAGATAATCAATGGAAAAGGGAGGTATAAGGGAATAAGAGGTCATATAGTTAATAATATTCCATGTATATGGATGAAATCAAGTGAAAATCACCCAAGGAGGGAGGTGTAATGGGGATGTCATGTGTGTAGGGGGATACTCTAGCGGTTAAACTTGTTTTGATGTGATAGGGGGAGAGATAAGTGAGGGATCAATTTTCTATTATTTTTCATTAATGGAAAATGAATAAAATTTAGAAAAAATTATGGGCATTCAATACTGTGTACTAAAAATTGCATCCCACACTACCCATACAGAATGACCACATATAGTTTCTCTAATGATACTACACGGTCTAGGTATTTTTACACCAACCATGCCAAGTGGTGCTATCCTCTTATTAAAAAATCATTCATGGCTAAACCTAACTATGTGAAAATACTACATAGTATAAAAATGAATAAAATTTTCTATTCTTAAAAAAAAGATTTTTAAAAAGTTTAATTATCCTATATGAAATTAAAATAATATAAATTAATAATAAAATAGATAAGAAGGTGTCACACACATGAGGCCTTTAGTTTGTGGAGACTCTATATTTCTTTCCATTAATTTGAGGGTGCTTATCTAGATTCCATACATTGATTTATTGATGAAATTATTGACTTAATCATATTGCATTTATCTGTAACCTCTAAATAGGATATGATTTTCCTTTATTAAAGTGTATTTATCTTAATAGTTACCAAAAATGTTTAGATACCCATTTATTTTCCATGGGATTAACATGTTGATGATTTTTTATCTGAATCCATTTGAAAACGATATACAACCCATTTTTACCATGGGGTATTTTTTATGTGACGAACAAAACCCTTTTCATTCCATGAGTTGTTTATGATGTGTTGAAGGAAACCCATTTTATTTCAATGGGGTCTTTTTGATTATATAATTGAATGATTTATTATAGAACCTGTAAATATGGATGAATGATGGGTGGGTTCCTATATCATCATCAAATGAATAATTTAATACTCTATATATCAAGATATAAAGTGTTTGCAGTTTCTTTTTACTTTATCTTATTATTGGGCATTGACGGTGTGGATCATGAAATTAATGTAACCTATAATAATGTATTTCTCATAATTAAAAGATTTTATACATTCTTATATTATTTTTTCCTGATTTTTCTCATGAAAAAAATGTTCCTTATAAAAATTTTTGTTTCATATTTGAAATAATCTTTTCATTCCTATATTATACCCTCATGATGTGTCTCTTAAAAGTAATGTTCCATGTACTAAAGTTGTCCATAGTTTTATGCTTATTATCATGACTAAATAAAAATCTCATGGATCATGTTTATTGGATAAATTTTTAAGACTCTTTTTATTCATTAATTTTTATGTATTCCAACACTTGTTATCTAAGTTTTATTGGGTATAGCATTATTATATATCCGGATTATACACATATTCTCTCAATATTCTATATTATAATCATTTATTATAGAAAATTTTGTTTACCCTTATAGAGTTTTTGAGATCAATAATTCTTTTAATTCTATTCCCCAGGTTATAAAAAATTAATACATAAGACATGTCTAAAATAGTATCTTGTGTGAAGTATTTGTGGGGGAAATTGAATATTTTTTAGGGATTAAATAGTTTCTTATAGAGAGGATATAAGGACCAAGCATTAAAAATTACATAATATTGTTTTAATTAATGAATTCACATTGAATATATTTTAAGGTTTATTTTTTAATAGAATTTGGGAATAAGTATTACATGATAACGTAAAAATTACAAAGTAGACTCTTCTACTCACTAAAAATTTTATCTCGAAATGAAACTATTTATGTCATGCCCCAGCTCCTATGTACTCGGAACTGGTGGCATACAGAGGTTCGAATTCAGTTCAGGCTCTGAGAAACCAGCTGCTGCTAAAATGGTTCATCTGCTAAAAGTTGTTACATGAAAACTTTTAATCAAAAACGTAGGGTAAGCATACGAATGCACAGTAAGGGGTTTAAAAAACCCAATATAACTTTGAAAACATTCTGTAAATTATTTCATAAAATAATCTTCTTAAATGAAGTTTTAACACATGTACACATCATAAAGGTGATCAATTAAGAACTTGCTAATAGATTTGAAAGGATACACGATTCGAATACAGGCATGCTGAATAAAGTAAATTGAAAACATGTATAAAATAAAGATATGTAGGCACAAACAAAACATCTATGTTTAATAAATAATCATACTTGCACATAAAATAAAAATTTCAATTTCATACACTGAATACTAAATCAATGAGTTCAACACATATGCCATTCCATAAATATACAGGACATTCTTAAACATATTTTCAAGGCCTTGGACGAGAACTCTAATGATTTAAGGGATCAACTGAAAATCAATAATCTCTTTTAACAAAATATTCTACTAGTCGAATATTTTTCTAGTTAATTAAATCACATTGTCATAATGAGAGAAACTCATTTGCTGGACCATGTCAAGGACTCGTGCCATGACCTAGGGGGTTAATTGTAACCGGACCCTAACCTAGAGATCCTCTATAACCAGACTCCAACCCGGAGTGCCTCTAAAAACCGAACACCAACCCGGAGTGCCTCTGTAACCAGACACCAACCTAGAGGGTCTGTTGTAAACGTACCCCTACCCGAAGGGCATACTTATACCAGTCCCCATCACAGAAAATACTAGATCCAATGAATTCCTCATATCAGTAAATCAAAGTGCACATACCACTTTGATTTATTAAATACTTATCATTTCCAGTACACATATTACATGGTTCCATAGTTCACATTATTCAAAGTGTCCCATGCCACCTTGAATAATTAAATGCTTATCTCATAAATTATTAATAATAAATTGTCTGACTATCACATAAAATAATTACTTTACAACTCGTCCAAGGTAATAAGCTTTTAATGCTTTAAAATACATTCTCATTATTCAAGCTCAATAAATGTTCTGATAAATGGAAATATCGTTGGACCAAAATTATAATGCATCAGTTATCAATTAGGTAATAAATTTATCAATGACTTGCATAATATTGAAAAAATTATTTTTACATGTGATATTGATTTAAAACACCCATGTAATGATTGGATGGGGTTTGCCACATGAAATGATAACTATTTGACTTAAATTCCTTATTCATATAGAGGTGTACTTAATAAAAAAATACATGTTATTTAATATGATGATAAAAGTATCGGTGAACATGCAAATAGGCTAAATCATAAACTTGATTAACCTTCATTAAATGCTGTATGAAGTTAATTATGTTATAATACTAAATATGAGCTCAACATGATATATAACATAACATGATTTAAAAATCCATTTCTTCTATAATATATTTTGGTCAAGTTAAAATATATTCTTTTAAATTAAAACATGGATAATATTATCAAAACAGCTTTAATTAAAATAAACTTGACATGTAAAATGTATTATTGTATACTTATAAACACAAGTGCATATTAGTTTAGCAATCACCAAATTAACATTTATTAACAATCCTTCAAACATTAACTGAATTAACTAATTCAATTAATCAACACTAAAAATTAGGGTTTTAGAAACTATATAATTATATATAACCGTATATACACATGGTTTATGTATTTAAATCTCCATAACCAAGTATGGTTTAATAATTTCCTACATGTAATTAATACTTCCATAAAATATTTATTTATTGACGCTACTTGATTGAAAACCAAAAAATGTTAGGTTTGTAACATATATGACTGGATGTATATACATATATAAAAATTAGGGTTTTTCAAACCAAGTATAAATCCAATTGCACCCAAATGACATTTCACATCGAAAACATTACCTATGGATTGGAAATAATCTTTTAAAATTATAAAATAGATTTGGATTGTGTCACTTAAATATGTACCTAAGTATATACTTAGGTTTTAGAAACGTAATTTCATTTAACCCAATAATTAGTTCACAAAAAAATATTATTTAAGGACAGTTATTCAAGTCTTAAAAATCATAAATGTTTGTATTGGGAAACATACATGCATAATTACATGATTACATAATTGCACATATATATAATCAAAGGACATTCATATAAACTTAAAACACTCTTAATGTATATATATACTTTGTATATCATACTGATGTATTTGAGAACCTTTAAAAATAGATTTGGGTTGGAATATATATATATATATCTACATACCTGAAAATACATAAAATAATTTATGGGTTTGGCACGAATGAAAACATTACATAAACTGCTTAGACACATAAACATGAATAATCTCCAGGACAACATTTAAAGAGAAGTTTTGAGGTGTTTACATAAATATATACTTGTTTTAAAATTATGTGCATATACATATATATAGGTTGTAAAAATTAAACCGTGAGAGATCACATCCTTGCACCATAAAAGGAAAACCACATACCATATTTTAAAAGAGGAAGGGGAAGAGACGATTCCAGTTTCACAGCCATCTATATATATAAATATACTTACATATATATATTCTGTATATATAGTATATGAAATTAAGGTTGTACTATAAAATAAATAGTAGTATCCCATTACCTGGATTTCCTAGAACCAAAACATGAGGCGAGGAGACTTTCATTCAATGCAAGGAGGATTGCAAATGGCATCATGTGTTCAAACAGTGAATAATTACATGAGAAAACAACTACTATTTATAATATTTAAAAACTCAAAGGTTAAGCTTGTTGTCCAAGTTGCATGACTATTGCAGATAAAAAACACCAACCACACAATTGAAAAATAAAATTTAAAATGACCAGCAGGGCAGCACTTAACAACATCAAATTGGCAGAAACTAAAAACAATTAGACATCAATAGCAGATGAGAAAAATTAGCAACATAAGATTAAAAGTAGTCAAAGTAAATAGTTTGAACCAGATTCATTACCATGATTTGGAAAGGAAAGAAAAACAGAAAAATCCAAAACCATAAAAGTATATTCAAAGACCAAAAACCTACCTAATATCTGGACTAGATAAACCCTAACTACAGACTAATCACGAACTCACCTGAAGATGAACCATACTCGGATGCTCGGCCTAAGATCGGACTCCTCATGCACCCCATTTCTGGACGAGACCCGCGAACCCCTTCAGCCTTGGCCGCTGCTTGCGATGGGCATAGACTCGGTCCTCCCTCGAAGTGTGGCCATGGCAGTGCATAGCCCCACCGCGTGCTCAACTCGAACTTCCCTCCGTGCCACGTTCGACCAAGCCGAACCCCCTACGGGATTTCCCCAACTCAAAATCTACCATGGATTTTTCTTTCATTTTTAAATTTACTATTATTATTTTTTAGTTAATTCTTTTCTTATTTTATTATATCTTTATTTTATATTCATTTATTCTTATATGCAAACCCGTGAAAATCTCTTCAATCCCATTCAAGATTTTCCTTATTTTTTTATTATTATCCGTTATTATTTTATCTATTATCTTATTAACTATTATATAATATTATATTTTTTTGTCATTTTCCTTTGATTAAGAAACCCGTGACTCTCCTCATTAACACCATTAAAACATTTTTATTATTTAAACAATATTATTATTATATCATCAACTTTATTATATATATGTATATCATAAAGCAAGTCAAAAGTTATTAAATAAATAAAAATATTTTAATAATTCTTTTTGAAAAGGAAAGTGTTTAGTACTTTAATTATTATACTGATTTATAGAGAAATATATATATAATATAAGATTAATAAGTTTATAAAAATGAAACTTATCAAAATTATAAGTTTATCTAATTTTTACTTTATAAATTTAAATATATATATATATTATCATTTGAAAATTAGATAAGAGAAAAGTATTAATACATTTATAAATTAAATAAAATCTTAATTATAAAAATATATTTATTCAATTATTATTATTATATTTATCAATAAAACAATTATATATATATACATAATTAAAGTGTTATAAATTAAATTAATAATTCCTAAATATACAAAAATAATAATTAATATAATTAGTACAAAATATTTATAATTTTGGAACATTAAAATTAAAAATGTTTAATATTTATATAATTCAATTTAGCAACAAATAATTATACTTAAAAATAATAATTTAGTTAATAAATACAAGAAATAACATTTCTTTTAAAATAAAAACAAATTAATATATTACTCATAAAAAGATTATTTAACAATAATTTTTTACACTGAAAAGTGTCATTTTTTAAAACTAATACAAATAAGAACATTAAATTTTCATTTTTCTAAAATTACATCTTATGAAACATTAATTAATAAATTATAATTTGTTGAATTATTTAACTATAATTTTATTAAACAAAATTCATATTATTAACAATTTTATAACAAAAATAATCTAATATTTTCATAATAGTAATGATAAAAAACTAATATTTTGATTAATATTATTATCAACCTAATTAGAATAAGTTTATATTTTTATAAAACTATTGCATATATAAATAAAATACATCACATATTATTATTACTAAATATATTTAATTGATTTCAACACATCGTTGAGTACATAATTGTTTTTTAGTTAAATCATCATGAGACTAACAGCTATAATTATACTCTTTGGGTTTCCAAAGGTTACTCGAGGTAACAGTCATATTGGTGTCATATAAAACCATCTCTATGGGTGCCTTAAAACTCATGTTGATTGAAGAAAAATGGTTCACGTTATACCTTAGGTGCTTAGTGTGGATGTAGTTGCTCCAACCATTCTTATGTTCATTATGATGGATACTAAGGACCCCTATCGTATTCTTGAGGTCCTCATTGTTTTGAGTGGTATTCCTGTAATATTAATAGGGTTTTTAATTGGTATCTTTGGTTAGTTTAATTTCTCATTTGATCTCAATGTATTGTAATTACTATGATGTTCCCATTTGAATAATTAGCCTTTCGTTCATTTGTGTGTTTACTCTATTTCATAATAAATTAAAATTTTATTATTACTTTTCCATAAGAAACCAGTTCGTTCGATTAATGGGTAACATAAAATATAAAATGTACCATTATATGAAACATAGATTCATGAGATGTCACATTATTTCCCTCTATAAAGAATTGTGTCCTCGCAATTCTATGGGCGTACTCTTACTAACTCATCGACACGGCCTCCCTGACACACTTAGTGATGTCCCTACACAAAACACTCTAGAAACTTACAACTAATAGGGAAAGAACATAAGGAAACTAAGTTTTACCTTTACAGATCCCACCACCATGACTAGTTTACTGATGTCCTTAACTCTATTCCCAGGGTGGTTTAAAGTTCTTTGACCTCTCTTTCCCAGATACACCGTGGGCAAGTGGATTTAAAATCCTGCATAGAACAGTTGGGATTCTAGATAGAGGCATCGGCGGTGTAAAGATCAGTGATATCCAGATGAAGTTGGCCCCTACAGATTCGTTATACTACACCAAAGTTGAGTGGTTTGATGTAAAAGAGTCTCCCGTAAACACTGAAACTCAATACTTGAAAAAGATAGGTTGCAAATAGATTTCCCTCCTATATAGTTTCTCAGAAAACCCTTAAAGCCATATAGTTAGTAGATTGGGTAAGAAATAGGAAAAGGCCCACCTGGTATTTTCCCCTATGTGTATTATACAGAATTTTTTCAAAAGTTATGCGATAGTAAACATGGCTAATTCCTTGGAAAAGTCAGAGAATATTTGAGTTCCTTGACCCTCAGTAAAGGAGTATGCAGGATAGTCAGAGGTTCCCAAATTTTTCATAGTCTTCCATACATGAATTAACAATTATAGTCTCGAGTATTTCAGTGGAAAGGGACAAAATACTTGTTAATGATCTGTCTTCTTCCATCAAAAAATTTAAGGGAGCTATTACATAGTAAAACATAACCAAATTTTTAGTGTTGTTCTAATGTTATCGGATGTCTCCAAAAAACATCATACTTAGTACTGTTTAAATAAATTTTTCCAGTTCTAAGTTCCGATTTTCTAGAGTTAACTAAACTGAATCCTCTGATACCAATTGTCACACCCTAGCTCCTGAGTACCCGGAGCCAGTGCCATACAGAGGATCGAATTCGGTTCGGGCTCTGAGAAACCAGTTGCTACTGAAATGGTTCATCTGCTAAAAGTTGTTGCCTAGAAACATTTAATCAAAAACATAGGGTGAGAATACAAATCCCCAGTAAGGGGTTTTAATATAAACCAATATAACTTTGAAAACATTCTTTAAACTATTTAATAAAACAATCTTCTTAAATAAAAGTTTTAACACATGTACACATCATAAAGGCCCTCAATTAAAAACATGATAACAGATTTTAATGGATACACGATTCGAATATAGGCATGCTAAATAAAAGAAATTCAAAACATGTATGACATAAAGTTATATAGGCACAAACAAAGCAGCTATGTGTAATAAATAATCAGAGTTGTGCATAAAGTAATAATTTCAATTTCATACCCTGAATACTAAATCATTGAGTTCAACACATATGTCATGCCATTAATATACAAGACATTATGAAACATATTTTCAATGCCTTGGCCAAGACGCCTAATGATTTAAGGGCTCAGCCGAAAATTCATAAACTCTTTTAACCTAATATTCTACTAGTCAAATATTTTTTTGGTTAATTAAATAACATAGTCATAATGAGGGAAGAGTATATGTTGGATCATGTCAAGGCCTCGTGCCAAGACCTATGGGGCTAACTGTAACCGGACCCCAACCTAGAGAGCCTCTGTAACCGGACAGCAACCCAGAGTGCCTCTAATAACCGGACACCAACCCAGCATGCCTCTTGAACTGGACACCAACCTGGAGGGTCTACTATAAATAGACCTTATCCCAGAGGGCTCACTTTTACCAGTCCCTAACCTAGAACATACTAGATCTAATGCATTCCTCATATCTCTAAATCAAAGTGCACATACCACTTTGATTAATTAAATACTTATCATTACAAGTACACATATTACATGGTTCCATAATTCACATTATTCAAATTGTCCCATACCACCATGAATAATTAAATGCTTATCTCATAAATTATTAATAATAAATTGTTTGACTATCACATAAAATAATTACTTTACAATTCTTCCAAGGTAATAAACTTTTAATGATTTAAAATACATGCTCATAATTCATGATCAATACATGTGCTAATAAATGCAAATATCGTTGGGATAAAATTATAATGCGTCAGTTATCAATTAGGTAATAAATTTCTCAATGACTTGTAGAATATTGAAAACGTTATTTGCACATGTGATATTGATTTAAAACACCCATGTAATGATTGGATGGGGGTTTCCACATGAAATGATAACTCTTTGACTTAAAATCCTTATTCATATAGAGGGATACTTAATAAAAAAATACATGTTATCTAATATGCTGATAAAAGTATCGGTGAACATGCAAATAGGATAAATCATAAACTTGATTAAACTTCATCAAAAGCTGTAGAAAATTCATTATGTAATAAGACAAAATATGACCATAACATGATTTTTAACATATCATGATTTAAAAATCCATTTATTCTATAATATATTTTTTCAAGTTAAAATATATTATTCTAAATTAAAATTGGGATAATATTATCAAAACTGCTTTAATTAAAATAAACTTGACATGTTAAATGTATTATTGTATACTTATACACACAAGTGAATATTAGTTTAGTAAACACCAAAATAACATTTATTAATAATCCTTCAAACTTTAACTTCATTAACTAATTATAATAATCAATACGAGAAATTAGGGTTTTGGAAACTATACAATTACATATAACCGTATATACACAAGGTATATGTATTTAAATCTCCATAACCAAATAATGTTTAATAATTTCCTGCATGTAATAAATACTTCAATAACATATTTATATATTGACTCTACTTGATTGAAATCCAAAACATGTTAGGATTGTAACATATATGACCAGATATATATATATATATATATATATTAGGGTTTTTCATACCAAGTATAAATCCAATTGTACTCAAATGACATTTCGCATGTAAAACATTAACTAAGGATTGGAAATCATCTTTTAAAAATTATAAAATGGATTTGGATTGTGTCACTTAAATATATACCTATGTATATACTTAGGTTTTAAAAACGTAATTCCATTTAACCCAATAATTAGTTCGCACATAAAATATTATTTAAGGACGGATATTTAAGTCTTAAAAATCATAAATGTTTTTATTAGAAAACAAACATGTATAATTACATGATTACATGATTAAACATATATATAATCAAATGACTTTCATATAAATCTAAAACACTCTTAATGTATATATATACATTGTATAGCATACTAACTTATTTGTGAACCATTAAAAATAGATTTGGGTTGGAATATATTTATATCTAAACACCCGATAATACATATAATAATTTATAGGTTTGGCATGAATGAAAAATTTACATAAACTGCATAGACACATAAATGTGAATAATCTCTAGGACAACATTTAAAGAGAGGGTTTGAGGTGTTTACATACATATATGCTTGTTTTAAAATTACGTGCATATACATATATACAGGTTGCAAAAATTAAACTGTGAGAGATCAAATCCTTGCACTATAATAGGAAAACCATATACCCTGTTTTAATAGACAAATGGGAATAGATGATTCTAGTTTCACAACTATCTAAATATATAAATATACATACATATATATATTCTGTATTTATATTATATGAAATTTTGGTTTTATTATAAAATAAATAGTAATATCCCCTTACCTGGATTTCTTGGAACCAAAATATTAGGAGAGGTGAAGTTCATTCAAAGTAAGTAGGATTGCAAATGGCATCATGTGTGCATGCATTGAAGAATTAAAAGAGCAAAATACTTCTATTTATAATCTTTAAAAACTCAAAGGTTAAACTTGTTGTGAAAGCTGGGAGACTATTGCAGATAGTGAAAAGCAACCACACAATTAACATATAAAATATAAAATGGCCAGAATGACATTACTTAATGACATCAAATTGATAGAAACTAAAAAACCAAAGTAGACATCAATTGAAGATGAGAAAAATTGACAAAACAAGATTAAAATTAGTCAAAGTAAACAGTGTGAACCAGATTCATCACCAGGGTTTGGAAAGGAAAGAAAAATAAAAACAATCCAAAACCCTGCAAGTTTATTCGGAGACCAAAAACCTACCTAATATGTAGACCATATATACCCTAACTGCAGACTGACCACGAACTCACCTGAAGATGAACCAGCCTCAGACGCTCGGCCTCAACTCGAACGCCTCACACTCCCTGTCTCTGGACGAGACCCGCGAACCCCTTCATCCTTAACTGTTGCTTGCGATGCGCATGGACTCAGACCACCCTCGTTGCATGTCCATGGTAGCACACATCCACACCACGTGCTCAGCTCACAGTTCCCTCTGGTCCACGTTCGACCAAGTCGAACCCCCTATTGGGATTTCCCCAACTCAAACCCTACTTGTGATTTTTCATTCTTTTGGTAATTTACTATTATTATTTATTACTTATTCCTTTTATTATTTTATTATATCCTTATTTTACATTCATTTATTCTTATATGCCAACCCGTGAAAATATCCTCAATCCCATTCATGATATTCATTATTTTTTTAATTATTATCTTTTATTATTTTTTCAATTATCTTAGTAACTATTATATAATATTATATTTTTTTTCCTTTTCCTTTTTAAGCAACCCCTGACTCTCCCTATTAACACCATTAAAACACTTTTATTATTTAAACAATATTATTATTATATCATCAACTTTATTATAACTTTATTATATATATATCCTAAATCAAGTCAAAAGTTATTAAATAAATAAAAATATTTTAACTATTCATTTTAAAATGTAAAGTTTTTAATTATTTGATTATTATACTCATTTATAAACAAATATATATATATATTATAAGATTAATAAGTTTATAAAAATTAAACTTATCAAAATTATATGTTTATCTAATTTTTACTTTATAAATTTAAATATATATATCTTATCATTTTAAAATTAGATAAGACAAAAGTATTAATAAATTTATAAATTAAATAAAATTTTAATTATGAAAATATATTTATTCAATTATTATTATTATGTTTATCTATAAAACAATTTTATATATATTATTAAAATGTTATAAATTAAATTAATAATTCAAAAATATACCAAAATAATAATTACCATAATTTGTACATAATATTTATAATTTTGAAACATTAAAATTAATAATGTTTAATTTTTATATAATTCAATTTAGAAAAAAATAATTATACTTAAAAATAATACTTTAGTTTATAAATACAAGATATTAAATTTCTTTTGAAAAAAAATAAATTATTATATTACTCATAAAAATATTATTTAACAATAAATTTTATTTACACTAAAAAGTGTCATTTTTGAAAACTAAAAAAATAAGAACATAAAATTTTCTTTTTTATTCAATAAAATCTTATGCAACATTAAATAATAAATTATAATTCATTTAGTTATTTATCTTCAATTTTATTAAACAAAATTGATATTATTAACAATTTTTTAACAAATTAATCTAATAATTTCGTAATAGTAATAATTCCAAACTAATATTTTGATTAATATTATTATCAACCTAATTAGAATAAGTTTATATTTTAATAAAACAATTACATATAAAAATAAAATACATCGTGTATTATAATTACTAAATATATTTAATTTATTTCAACACGTCGTTGAGTACTTAATTGTTTTTTTGTTTAATCATCCTAAGACTAACGACTATAATTATATTCGTTGGGTTTCCAACAGTTACTCAAGGTAACGGTCGGATTGGTGTCATATAAAATTGTGTCTCTGGGTGCCTTAAAACTCAAGTTGATTGAAGAAAAATGTTTCGTGTTATACCTTTGGTGATTAGTGTGACTGTAGTGGCTTCAGACATTATTATGTTAATTATGATGGATACTAAGGACCCCTATCGTATTCTTGGGGTCCTTGTTGTTTTGAGTGGTCTTCCTGTAATCTTAATATGGGTTTTAATTTGTACCTTTGGTTAGATTAATTTCCCATTTGATCTCAATTTATTGTAATTACTATGGTGTTCCCATTTGAATAAAGATCCATTCATTCATTTGTGTGTTTACTCTATTTCATAATAAATAAAAATTTTATTTTTACTTTTCCATAAGAAACCAGTTTGTTCGATTAATGGATAACATAAAATTTAAAATTTACCATTATATGAAACACAGATTCTGGGGATGTTATAATTTAAAATAAAACATTATTTCTTTTTCTTGATAAAATATTCATAACATTCATCTTGATTTCTTCTTTCCACATACCCATACTTATAACCTGTGGAAATTTTTTCAAAAACATGGGATTAGCATAACAATCTCAATAAGGGATATAAAATAAGGAAACAAAATTTTAGCTCGTTAATATTTTAAACTCATTCAAAACATTCTCATAAAAACTAACTTTTTGACCCATAGAATATAAACTCTAAATATTTCCTCATGAAATAAAAATAGAATTATAAAATATCATTGGAATAATAAAACATAAAGGTATCTTGTGGCATCCTTATCATACATAATTGTATCTTTCACAACTATATAGGGGGAAACCTTCATTGTTATATTTGGAGTACCCATCATAGTATATTTCCTAAATATCTTATTAGAATCCTTATTGTTTAACTATTACTCATTATCCATTTCATTAGAGAGCTATCATGGGTTCACCTTCCCTCGGTTTATCACAGAACCCCCAGTATAAATAAAAAATTCCCATGAACCACAGCATATTCACAACACATAAAACAAGCATAAGGAAAAATAATATTTTCACATTGTTATCACAAGAGATCATTGCAATATATTGACATAGTAAATCCTTTATCAAAAATAGTTTCAATACTAAAATAAATGAAAAGGTTATGTTATATTTTTTTAAATATTATGTCATGTAGAGGAAGCTATATATCAAATAATGGTTGTGGCGGCGGAGAATTTTTAGTCACTGCATATGTTAAAAACATCATTTTTTAATTTGGTAAAATTATTCATATAAATAAATTACCTTTTGAAAATTGTTAAATGAAATTTAAATTCAAAGGAGATAATTATACACTATACAAAAGAAGGTGGTGGATATTATAAAAATATGTCTCAATGAAAATTGATTGAGACAAAGTACCTTACAAAGATTATATCATTAGATTAAGGATAAATCAATGCCATAAATATGTATGGAAAATAAAAATACACCCAGTATAATTGGATATTATGTGTAAAAAATCAAAGTTCATTCACACATATTCTTGCAAAAACAATACCAATGACATGGATATTTAACTTAATGAATTTAAATTGAGTTAACATTTTCATTACATTGAGTCCAACATTTCTCATTCGTTCATTATATTCTTGAATAATAAACATAGGTTAATTTATACTTTCATTAGAACATTTTCCCAGTTTAATTTTCATTTTATAGTACTTATTAACATTTTATAGTAATTAGTTAATTATTTGAGTTTATATCGGACATTTTGTCGATGTTTGATACATGAGTCAAAAATGAACTTGTTATGATTAAAAATAGTCCATGTGTTAAAAATTATATTATATCAGTAATTGTATTAATTATTTACATATAATATATATCCAGTAAATATGTATTTATAATAATCAATTATATTTAGATATAAGAAATGAAATGCATCGTTCATGGAGAGGATAGGTTGTACGTACGCATGAACACTATTTTTATTTTTTTCATATTAGATGAATAATAATTAAACGATATAACTATATATTATAATTATATTATAATATCTATGCTATATATTTTACATAGGTTCATTTACACCATCATTTATATGTTCCATGTATGGCATGAACGAGTCATATCACTTCGAGGGGTGGTAATCCACACATCCTCAAATGAAATTATCATATTTTCAAAACATGAAAAAATGGCATGTTCTAAATAAAAATTACATAATAATAGAGACAAAATAAATATAATATATATAATATATCAATATATTTTCTATGATAATGGTAACAATGAGAGGTGGTTGGT
Organism: Viscum album; assembly: GCA_963277665.1. Lineage (NCBI taxonomy): Eukaryota > Viridiplantae > Streptophyta > Magnoliopsida > Santalales > Viscaceae > Viscum > Viscum album. Next base: position 1,409,959,517 of record OY728133.1, on the reverse strand, counting down.
AAAAATTGAATCATCATCGTTTTGTGAGATAGTAATTCACAGTACACTAAAATTGTATGTTTATATACATTAGATGGAGGTGTGTATAATTTTATTTAAAAATAATACCATAACAACATACTAGTATATTTAGGATACTTGTTTTGTTTAAAAATAATTTAATAATTATAGGAGAAGGAATATAAGAAAATGATATTGAGGGAAGATGTTACCTCTAAATCTGGTAACTCCTTTTGATTTGAGCCAAAAGGATTTATTGAATCACCTTATACTTAAGGTAAGTCTTATAGGAGTAATTTAGGTATTTGGGGATCTTATTATATCATATTTTGGACTATCCAATGAGCTTTATAGCTGTTATTAAGTGGGTATAGGTGGTGTCCTTTTATAAGTGGGAAGAGGGGCACTTTAGGAAAGTCTTGAAATATTATTCTGTTATAAATTTATTTTTGAATTATAATATCTCATGAGTGATATAATTCTATGATAAGATGATTATGGGTAGAAATACTCTTAAAAAATATGTTTTATACATGTTTAGGTCACAAATGTTACCTTTAATTTTGGCTTTATCCCTTAGTAAAATAAATTAACTCTTACCAGGTCTTGTTATATTTTTACACTATATCGTTAATATAATTACTATAAAATTACAAGAGAACCTAAAGTGAATAATTAATGACATTTTTAACCTTATTTAATTCATTTTAAAAAATCATAGATTTTTATTATAGTTATGTCATTTAATAAAATAGCCTTTGTTTTAAAAACTCATTTATGTCTATTTTGACACTATTTAGTAATTGATTTTTGTTAAAGTCGTAAAAATATTATTCATTAGAAAAAACATCATTATAACAAATATGAAATGTCATAATAATTCATAAAATTCTTGGATGACATCAAAATTACCAAATTACTTTTATTTTAATATTTTAATATCATTTATTTGAATCATTCATTTATAAGTTAATCACTACATCATCATTATGTAATAAATAAACTAATTTATGTAATGTATAAAATTTATAAATAAAACAACATAATGTAGGAAATATTTTTATATTTATAATTACTATATAAAGTCAAAGATATACATTATATAAACTCACCTTAATATATGTTTAGTAAAAAGGTAAATGTTTATATTATATTTCTCTTTACATTAATTTAATTATTATAACATGTCATTATCACACCCAAGTTGTTCTCGAATGAATACAGTTTTGCCTAAGGATTTATTGGTCACCCAGGAATCAACCAAAAAGATTATGACATGTGTTATGGTACTTTCATATTATTATAATATTATTTTACCATCATTTAGCAAATATATCCTTTAATTTTGGTAAATAAAAATAATTACTGAAGTTATTATTCATAATGTCCTAAAAAAAGTAAATATTTAAACAATTTTCATCTTTTTATTACAAATATGGAATCAATTTTTCCAAATTTAAAACACATAAGTTGTAGTATTTAGTTTAAAATAAATTTTTGTTGTCAAAACCCAGAGGCTGGTTTTTAAGAAATAAAAACTATCAAAAGATTCACATGTGTTTATGTCCAATTTAATTTTAAAATTACATCAAAAGACCACAATTTTAATAAATGATAAAAACATAATCCAATTACACTTTAAAACCAATTAAAAATATAATCATACTATATAGATAAATGAGATGAAAATGTAGTAATGAATTTAAAAATAGTATTTTTTAATATTCATTAAAAATGAATTTTATCATAAAAATACAAAAAATTAAACCAAAGTAAATATTTATGTCCATATTCTAAATAAAAAGTTTATTTTATCAAATATAAACTATAAAATCAACAAAAACTATATTTAAAAATTGTTCTCCAATAAAAGGCTGTAAAACTGTCTTTTTTTTAAAATACTTAGTTTATACAAAAAATAGATTTTTTTTCTTATATCATGTCATGAAAACCTATAAGTTGAATTTTGATCATTATATTTTATATATAACATATATTTTTCATTAAATAAAAACTCAAAAAAGGTGATATGATTTTATAAACAAAATTATTCCCATTTAAATAAGTTTTCATAAAAACACATCCTTTGTATTGAACTGGTTTTTATTTACATTTATAATAAATTTGATAACCAATGAATCATTATTTAAACAACATAAAACCATATTTTTATAATTCATTTGATCTATTCATTCCTGTCATTCCAACAACAAGGTTATAATGGAAACATTTAAATAATAATTTTCAGTAGCTCATTTAAGGTTGATGTAGCGTATCATGTATGCTATTGAACATATAGTATCTTTATTAAAAATAGGGATGTTACATCCTCCCCCATTTAATAATTTTTTTTTCACATTTTAAATTTTTGATCATTTACTAGGATTTGACATTTGAAATACCTTTACTGGAAAACTACATAGGAAAAATGGTTAATAAAACTTCCACATTAAAATATAGAAAGTAAAGTATAAAGGTTACCCAATATAACACATAATATAGTTCCATGTAGGAAAATATGGATATAGAAGAAAATATAAGTGTCATGTTTTGAAGTAGAGTGACAGAAAACACGATCAAGAGAATGTTAACAACCAGAAAACCACAAACTTGTGATGGGTTAAATGATATTTGATTTCATAGTAGGAAAATGTAAACAAATGTTTTTTTTTGATTTAAGATCCACATCATAAAGTTGAGGAATTATTTTACTAAATAAAATAATAAAATAAAGAAATATACTTAATTGGAATTTTGAGTTTCATCCCATAATCAATTTCCACCACAAACTCACTTTTTTCTCCAAATCACGAGTATTTAAGATGAATTTTTCAGACCTGAAGCACTATAATAAACTTATAAAAACTCATATCATCCACAGATGGTTAACTATCTATTTCTCCTATATTTATACATTAAACCAAACAAAAATATTTAGTACAATATATGATAATCCCCCAAAAATAATAATCCTTTATAATGAGAAGGACTACTTTTAATCTTCAAAATTCAACAGTAATAACCAAGTTCTTCATGGACCATTCAACAAATAAATGTCCTTAAAATTCCTTAAAATAACAAAAACTAGGACTGAAACCCAAAATTCAGAAGTATTTGATCTCATTGTCTTCTATGATAAATCATAACATTTATCTTCAAATAATATTGACTACTCTTAATGTCTAATTCTGAAAAGTAATTAACCTAATCATATATTCTCTATGATCAGTTAATTATCTCCAAAAATAACTCAAATTGATATATGTCTAAAATAAAAACATTGATTATTCCAAAATAATATTCCACCATTACTCCTCAAATGAAATCCCATAGTATTCTTTTTTACTTAGACATATAGTGGTCCCAAAATAGAGAACATCATCCAAAATAACATTTATCATTTAATCACCAAATCAATTTCCTATACCAGTGATATCCTTCTGATAAAACATAAGTTCACAAAATCTACTTATGATTTATACATAAAATCATTTATAAAATATAATTAGTAATATTATCCAAGGACTTCACATAGGCCAGTGGTAGGCAATGCACCCATGTCACCCTTCAGTTGTGGGTTTGATTCTCATGGCCTTACCAAACACAACAGGTTGTCACCCATCATGTGGGTTCTCCTATTTTTAAAACAATATAATTCTTCTAACATTCCCAAAATGAGATAATGTACATTAAAGTAACCAAAAAATGTTTTAACCATAAAGGATGTCTTATACACCTCATTTTCATACCAACTCATAATGTCCTCAACATATCAATTCATGAATTATTACATATATTAACATATTTTTTTCTCCTCCAAATGATTTAATAAAACTATTCCCAATATAATGAACATCATAACTTCATCATGGTGTCCATCAGGTTTCGTCATCATTTTCATAACATAAATACAATGTCCATGCATTTCAACAATGATTTAGAGATTCTTCAAAATCAATTTCTTCCTCTATACAAATACACCTTGTACCACATCGGTCATATGGGTGTTCATGAAAAAAATATTTTGGAAAATAATCATGTATGTTATAAGATTTCATAACAATAGAAAATACCTTATTTTTATAATACATTTAGACTAAGTTTGAGTTGAAACGTTCAATTAATGGTCCTTTAAAAATACCATAAGTATGTGTTGAAAGACTATATTTTTATAGGAAATATAAATAGGTTTTGCAAGTGTCTCTTTCTCCAACTGCTTTATCAAAATCATAATATGCTTCATAATCTTGTGATATTGTAAAATATCTAAAAATGAATTTATAATAATTAACATTTTTAAAAATATTAGAATATTGAGAAAAAAATTATTTCATTAAAAATGACCCATGATACGTCATGGTATTCAGGGATAGTAGAGGTGTTTTATATCCCAAACAACATCTTTCAAGTGAGTTTTATTTTAGAAAACGTTTCAAAATAATTTGAACAAGACTTTACAATAATTATTACAATCAAGTCATTAGGAAGATATAGTAATGTTGATTGTGATCCTCCTTCCATTTTTAATCGGCTTTACATGATCTATAAAAGTTATATAAAAATTATTCAACCAATATAATAGATATATAATGTTTCTATATGTGTGGCCAAATCTCTTGATCTATAAAGTTGTCTAAACCGGCCTTTGATACAATCTATTAGGCCACAACCTTAAACATTACATAATCTTGATTTATGTCAAGAATTCATATTGAATATCTTTTAGGTTTATAATTTTATTTAATTAGGCCATAACTATTACATAACAACTCAAACATTACAAAGTAGATGCTTCTACTCACAATCAATTTTTTCCAAAATGAAACTCTTTAAAATAAAACATGACTTAATTTTCTAGATAAAATCTTCCTAACATTCATATTTATATCTTCCTTATTCTTAACCATTCTTATACCCTATGTAATAAATTGAAAAAACATGGTATGAGAACAAAAATCATAGTAGGGTTATGAAATAAGGAAATAAAATGTTATCCCATGAATATTTTAAACTCATTGAAAACATTCTCATAAAATCATACTTTTCTCCCATAGATCATAAAATCATAATATTTACTCATGAAATCATTATATTTCTATAAAAAATAATATAAATCATAAAGCATAAAGATATATTGTGGCGTCCATATCATACTAACATTATAGCATTCATAGCTATATAGGGTGTAATCATCATTGTTACATTTGAAAAACCTATCACAGTATATTCCCTAAATCTCTTAGGAGAAACCTTATTTTTAACTCCATCTCATTACCAAACACATTTGAGAGCTCTCACGGGCTCACCTACCCTCAGTTTATCATGAAACCACATGCATATGTAAACAATTCCCACGAACCATAACAGAATCATAACACATAAAATATGCATAAGGAAAAAATAGTATTTACACATTGAAGTCACAAGAGATAATTTCAGGATATTGACTTAATAAATCCTTTATCAAAACCATTTTCAATAAGAAAATATAAGAAAATTGTGTATGGTATTTATTTTTCTTTAAAAAATATTATAGCTTATAGAGGAAGTCATATATCAAATAATGGTTGTGGTGATAGAGAAGTCGTTGTTGTCTTATACATTAAAAAACATTCCTTTTTTCATTTAGTAAAACAATTTGTTTAAAAAATATTCTTTTTTAAAATAGTGGAATAAAATTCAATGTTAAAGAGGTTGATTATACACTGTATAAAATAATCTGATGTATAATATCAAAATATTCCTCAATGAAAAGAGATTGAGACGAAGCCCCTTACAAAGATCTAATTATTAGATTAAGGATAAATCAATGACATAAATATATCTGTAAAATATAAATACACCTAATATAATTGGAAATTATTTTTAAAATAATCATAGATCATTCACAAGTATTCTTGGGAAAAAACCTATGACCTAGGTATTTAACACAATAAATGGAGATTCAATTAAGATTTCTCTTACCTTAAGTCCGACTAGTCTCGTTCATTCTTTATATTCCTAAATGATAAAAATAGATTAATTTATACTTGATTCAAAACCTTTTTCAATTTTATTATTAATTTTATATTACTTATTACCATGTTATATCAATTATTTAATTACTTGAGTTCATGTCGGATGTTTTGTCGATGTTTAGTACATGATTAAAAGCTGAACTTGTTATGATTGCAAATTGTCTATGTGGTCAAAAATCCATTATCTTCAGAATATTATTCATGATTTAAATATCATATATATCTCGTATATATTTATTTATAATAATACATAATATTTGGACATAATAAATAAAATTCAACATTCATGGAGACGGTAGGTTGTACGTACGGATAAACGCTAATTTTATTTCTTTGTTATATTAGAATAAGAATTATTAAATGATATAATTGTATATTACAAATATGTTATAATAAATATGTTATATATGTTATATAGTTTCATTAACACCATACTTTAGACATTCCATGTATGTTCTGAATGAGTCATATCACTTTGAGGGGGCGGTAGTCCACACTTCCTCAAATGAAATTATCATATTTACACAACATGAAAATCATAAAGGTACATTCAAAATAAAAATTAAATAATCATAGAGACCAAATAAATTTAATATATATCACATATCAATATATTTTCAATAAAAATGGTCTTCATGTGTGTTTCTGGGTACAAACTGAACAATCATCATTTCCCGGGTTAGTAATTCACCGTACACATACACAGTAAGTTTGTATCCATTAGATCGATGTGTGTGTATGTGTAGGTATAAATATTATCATAAATAAATCTTAGTATATTTAGGTTATATGTGTTGTTAAAAAAATTATGGAATAAGGGGAGGTAAATGGTGGAAAAATAAAACAACGAAAATGAGTTTGAGAGAAGACGTTACCTCTAAATTGGGTAACTTATTTTGATTTGAGCCAAAAGGATTTATTGAGTATCCATATACCAAAATTAAGGATTATAGGAATATGGGAGGGATTGTAGAAATTATTTTATCAGAATTTGGATGAGCCAAGTGTATTGAGATGTGTGAGTAAGTGGGTAGAGGTGTTCACCTTTTATATGATGGAGGAGGGGCACTTTAGGAATGTCGTGAAATATTATTTTATTGTAAATTATTTTCGAATCCTAATAGCTCAAAAGTGATATATTTCAAAGAAAATATGAGTATGGGTTGAAATCATCTCAACCAAAAAGTTTTATACAAGTTTAGTGCATAAATATAACCTTATATGTTGGATTTATCCCTTAGTTAAATAAATTACCTCTTACCATGTCTTCTTGTATTTTAACAGTTAATGGTTAATATAATTATTATAAAATAACAATGGAACCTCAAGTAGATAATTAATGAAATTTTTAACATTATCTTTGTCTTTTGGCTGAATTTTAAATTTTTATGACTATTATATCATTTAATAATATAGTATTTGTTTTAAAAACTCATTTATGTCCATGTTGAGACTATTTAGTAATTGATTTTTGTTAAACTAATAAAAACATGATTCATTCGAGAATAATTCATTAAATAAAAGATAAAATTTCATAATAGTCCATAAAATTAGTGTATGGCATCAAAATTTTAATATTACATTTATTTTAATATTAATAATATCATTTATTTGAATCACTCTTTATTAAGGTAATCACTGCATCATTTTTTGTCATACATAATTTTATTTTTTTAATGTCTAGAATTTATAAATAAAATACCATGATCTAGGAAATATTATTAGATTTATAGTTAATATTTATAGTCAAATAGATAATTTATATAACATCATATTAAAATTTTTTTAGTAAAAAGAGACATGTTTATGTTATAGATATCTTAACTTTAAATTAATTATTATAACATGTCATTATCACACTCAAGTGGTTCCCAAATGAAAAAATCTAGTCCTAATGATTGTGTTGATCTCCCATAAATCCACTAATAAGATTATGACATGTTTTAGGGTATTTTTATATTATTATAATATTATTTTTACCCCTAGTTACCTAATTTACCCTTTAAATGTGGTAATTAAAAATAATTATTGAAGTTACTATTCATAATGTCAAAAAATAAATGCTGCCTATTTAAAAAATTTGGAACTTATGATTCCAAATATGGAATCAATTCTTCTAAATTCAAAACATAGAAATTTTAGTAATTAATTTAAAATTAATTTCTATTGTCAAAACCTGAAAGAGGGTTTTTAAGAAGTAGAAACTATCAAAATATTGACATGTGTTTATTTCCAATTTAATTATGAAATTAATTCCAATGACAAAAATTGTATTAAATAATAAAAAATAATCCAATTACACATTAAAACCAATTAAAAAGATAATCTAACTATATAAATAAATAAGACAAAAGAGAGTTTTGTATTAAAATGCAGAATTTTTCACGAATCATTAAAAAATAAATTTTTTCATAAAATACCAAAAATTAAATAAAAGTAAATATTGAGTTCATTATTCTAAATAAAAGGTTGATTTATTAAATTATAAAATATAAAATTGACAAAATTAGATATAAAATGGGTTCTCCATCAAAAGGAGGTAAAACTGTATTTTTAATTTTAAAAATACTTCATTTATCAGAAAAATTAAAATTTTCTTATATCTTATCTAGAAAACATTTAAGATGAATTTTAAACATTAAATTGAATATATAACATATATTGTTCATTAAATAAAATTACATAAAGAGTGATATGGTTTAACAAACACAGTTATTCACTTTTAAATAGGTTTTCATAAAAAGGCATCCTTTATATTCAATTGGTTTTTATTTCCATTTCTAATAAATTTGGTACCCAATGAATCATTATTTAAACATTTTTAAACCATATTTTCATAATTCAGTTGAATCAATTCATTATCACCATTCCAACAGATATGATTTAATGGTAACTATTAAATAATAATATTTAGTTGTTCATTTAAGCATGATGTAGCATATCATATATGCTATTGAACATAGTATTTCTTTATTAAAACTCGTGATTTTATAGTGGTAAAATTTTCTATTTTTTGAGTAAGTTATGGGTTCTTTAGTAAACGTGTTGTCTTAATACTCTAAAACACTAAATCAAAAATTAATTGGGATTGAATTATAAGAAAATATTTTCCTTATGCCATGTAATTTAGATAGCCTCATTTGAAGGATACTATAGATGGTATCAAAGAATGGTTTAGATAATTTTAGAGATTGTTATGTTAGTTGAGGATAAATAATGGGTTTTAACGTTATGGTAGACTATAAATTAAAAGGTAAAAAAACAATTTATCTTATTTGAGGTAATATTGTACATTTTAGGGAATAAGATAAGTGAAATGTAGTGAAAACATGAGGGATGTGTCTAAGGGATAGGTTTGTGTGTAGGATAAGATCCTAAATATTGGGTGAAGTTTTTAGCATGTGGTTTTCCTTAAATGAAATCCACGTATGGATATGAAAAATGGATGCAATATCTATTGTAGAATAAATTAGTGTTAATAAACCTGAAAATAGTATATTGGGTATAAAATTAGTCATCACTCAGTGCATGACAAAGAGGCATAACAACGTAAATATTTTGAAAATCATGGGGGATATGATTTGGTAAATCCCATTATCTTTACAATACATTATGAAATATTTATTATATTTAGGATTAGGCTAAGAAGTATAGTTCAAACTAAATTTAATAAATTATATAAAACAAAAAATTTCAATGTATAAGAATAAGGTGTCCTTATAGAATACATATTAGGATTGAGTTTTCATATTCTTATGATCATTTATTCAAATTTTATTGATAATTATTTTTGGTTTTAGTACTTTGTTAAAACCATATCACATAAATGAAGCTAATAAAGTTATGTATCTTGAAATATCTATGTATAATTACAATAAAAATGGGATTACATAATTTATTGATAATATTTTTGCATTAATGTTATTATTGAATAAGTGAGTTTCCTAGTCTTACATAAGGTAGTGAGGATGATAACATAAATGAAATTAAATCATGATGCACTTAATTATTCTCAATAGTGGCTAACATTTTTTGATTATATTCTATAATTTTATAAATGTTTTAAGGGTTATGTGAAACATATATGAATTTTTATTCAATGTTTTTTTAATATTTTGGAAACCAATATTAAATTATATCAATAACTATTCAAAGTGATTCAGGAAAAGGTTATAATTTTAGGGATAACTATGTATGAACACATAATTAATGGATGGATAATACTTAGGTATAATATAAGCTTTATTGTGATGTAAAAAAGGGTTTATTTATATTGAAAAAAGTAATATAGTATTGGTAAAATTAGGATTGATAAATGATTCATGATATTTTTTGGGAATTTTATCAATTTCTTAGACAATTATATATATTGAAAAATGTGTGGAATTATGAACTAGTTGTTGAAGGTAAGAGTTTTTTTAGTAATATATTGTTTCAATAAAGATTACTGACTTGGAGATTTTTATAGTTTTGGGAATTTATATTAAATAGAATATATGATTTGTCTATATAGATCGTTTGGTAAATGAGCATATGAATGATTAATGATTTATGATGAAATATAAGTAGCTTAATATATAACACGATAGTAAGAAATATGTTATCTACTAAATGATTAATATGTTAAGGATAACCTCATATACTATTATCAGTGATGAATAATAAAAATTGTGAGGATGATATTAATTTATGATGGGTAAAATGTAACAACCCAAGATTTTGGATCCGTTAAATTATTACTATCTTAATTAGCTTGTGTCAGAAAAAAACCCAAAACTAATGAGACACCTAACAAAAATTAACCAAAACAATTGATAAATAAATACATGATATAATCATTAGTAAATAAAAAGTTAATAATTCATTAAAATTGTTACATATTATTTTTTTCATTAATATTTTAAAAATGATTTCTTTTGAATAACATTTTAAGAAAATGTATTTTATTTTACTTAAATAAATTAAATTTATCATTGTAAAAAATATATTATTATGGGTAATATTTTGATTTATAAACTAATATATAAATATTAAATAATTTTTCAATCTATATTATATAATATTAAAACCCATTGAAATTTAAAAAGTTCATTTTTAATAAAAGTAGTTCTTTATTAAAAAGAAAATCTATACATTTTTGAATTTGAATATAAAAATAACTTCATTTTTTTGGATTTATCATGGAAATATAATCTTAAGATTAATTTGTTATATTTTTCTAAAAAAGTGATCTTTTTTTAATAGTGTAATAAATTGTTTTTACAAATATCGTTCCATATAAGACATTATTAAATTACAAGAGCGATCTAGAAATTTATGAAACTCTTTACTACAAAATATGTTCATTTTCTAAGTCATTTTAGAAATTTAGACATATTTATTTTAGTTTACAAACGTATATTTAATGTTTTAAAACATAATTAATATTTTCCTCAGATAAAATTTAAATATATTGTAAACTTATTATTATAAAAATAATTTTTATCTATTTTTAAATTTAATTAAATTAAAGATATTAAACTTTTTAATCAGTGGGAAAAAATTATATAAAAATAAGCATTTTATTTTTCTTTATAAAGGATAATTTAATTAGGTAAAAACTAGTTACTATTGTAAAAGCTTAAATAATGAAAGTTCAAGTTTAAGAATAAATAACCAAAAAAAGTTTAAAACAAGTGTAGGAATGTGTTTTCATGAATTTATCAAGATGTTAACTTATACTATCCATTATTTCTTACTTTTGGAGCCAATTTCATTGATAGTCACTTCCCATTATTAATTCGTTTTTTATATTTAATAAAATATCATCTCTTTTCACTTATAAAAGGGGCTCACCTATCCTCACTTCCCCTCACATAAAAACCCCCTATGTTCGACCCAAACACTACCCAAACAACTCCATAACACTCCTAGACACCTTAAAGATGCTCTGGTATTCTCAAAAGACCAACTATATAATGTTTAACCCTATATGTAAATGATATAATCAAAGTAGTTAGGTATAAATTTATAACCCCTCATTTCTCATTTATATTTCATTATATGAACTTATTCTTCTTAAAATTATATTACAACATCATAAAATAACAGCTAATGTATCCTTAGTCTATTGATATGTCATTATAATTATGGTAAAATCATTAAACACCTTTTACTTTTACCTTTATAAAAAATGAAAATATAAAACATCTGTATGTATGAAATACCATCTCCATCAAGTAACATGATGATTTTTTAACCACATAACAATTAAAGTTAAAAATTGAATTTAAATTCTAATTATGATATTAACAAAATATTTTGTATTCCTAAATGATAAAAAATATTACTCCTCTCTCTTATTCTATAAAAATGGAATCATCATCCATGCATATGTGTGGGATACCACCTCCATGGATTGAGTTATTCCATTTTTCATTGCCGCATTTCATGGATGGTTTTTTGAATAGTTTTAAAGGTATAATATTATTTAAATGTTATTAATAAGGTTATATTACTATAAATTAAATAAAATATTAATGATATTAATGATAAACAATCATTGTACAATTATCCATCTTGAATAAGAGAACTACTGATAAAAAAATAATATATTCATAATATATAATTGTTTCATATTGATCACTTCTTATCCTAATTGTTTATACTATATCAAAATAATAAACAATAAATTATATAATTATTATATTTATATAATTATACTAAAACTAAATCACTTCATAATCATCCATTAATCATAGTATATTCATGTTTAGACCCATTCCACCCCATACTTAAGCAAAGTTATAAATTTATATCTTAGAGGACTATTAGAACATAGTTTTTGGTATAATGTAATATAAGTAAGTAAATACTAATTTATTTTATTTTGGAATGTTATATTTATTTTTAAACCCATTAATTATTAAAACCCATTTCATTTATCAACTATAATCGAAATAAGATTATTATTGATTTAATCTTCAAAGATGATGACTAAAACCCTCATGAATGGAATTTACAACATAATGAACTATTATAAATAATCACTAAAATTAAATTTTATAAAATTATAATATTATAAATTTTATAAATAATGAATAAAAACACCACTATTATGGAAATAGTATAAACAGTCAAAACTAGAAACACCCAATGTGGGGAAATTGTAAAAAAACTTACTAGAATTCATATAGATAATGAAAACATATGTACATTATAAATGAAAATAGAATAATAAAAGTTTTGAATTATTAATTAATATATCTATGTTTTTGATACATAATGTTAAAGTATTTTTGTGGAAGTTATGACAAGATATTAAGGTTTCTTTATCCCATTTTCAAATTCATGAGATGTGTCTGATATTGCTCACTACCATTCCTTTTATGTGGTGTGATTAATACCTAAGGAAATTATTTATCCATATTCATTCAATACATGGGGTTTTAAGAGCCATATAACTCTCTTTATTTAAAATTTTGTTGATTCAAAAGATAATAAATTTTTATGTTTTTTGTATTAATTCTGATTCTTTGAGACATAATACATTTTATGCACCATGTTTCCCATTTATAGTGTATTTAATTCCCTTGGATATTGTGACATCCAGACCCTCCTCAAGGGCTTGACAAGGAGGAAGGACTTTACTTGGCCATATGAAAAATCCAGAATACATCAAAGGATGACAAAAAATTCCAAGGGCTTGTATTATATTTGGGGGACGATTTCCCCATTTGAAAATAAAACAACAAACCAAACATGCCATAACACTATATGATGCATGATAAAAATTAAAAACCATCAAATTATTTACATTATTTCAAATTCAAATTACAAAAGTGAAAAAAATCCTAATACTAGAAAATAACCAAGTTCACATCAAATTAAAAAAAAACTCAAAGATGACCATATAACTACAAGGATACAATAATCTCCATTATCAAACTCCACAAAAATTCCAAGTATCACTAAGAACCACTAGAGAAGGGTGATACTATAACTTTACATATTTCTTAATAAAAACATTTGGAAAAGTACTACTGTAACAACCCTCTTCTTTTCATTTTCTTAATAAGGTGATAGAATGTTACATGGCCTTAAGAAACAACCTCATGATTATAAAATATATAAATAAATTCCAAGAGATTCATTTAAAATTGGGGGTTTATTTTTCATTTAAAAATAAAAAAACCAACCAAAAATTTCATATATAAATAAACATCTACATAATAAATGATAACAATTAAAGAGAACAAATGTATACCATTTATATCAAAATAATATCCAAGGAGTTCCACAATTCAAGACTACAAATCATACAATTATATAGAATAGGACTACAAAAGCAAAAAATCTCAAAGGCAACTAGAACTGAAAAGCTCTAACCTGCTTCATGATCCACTCCATAAAACATCACAATAATCACCATGAACTACTAAAGAAGTGTGATACTTTACCTTTAACATTTCCTAATTAACAACACTTATAAAATCACCAAAGTTCAAAAGTAGGGGTCAGTAATGAAACTCAATAGGATTTCCCCAAATGGATTCACATGTCTTGACACTATGATAGAATATGTTACCACATTTATGTGAAATATTTTGTATAAAAAAATCTAAAATAGTTTATATTAGAATATAAACAAGTTATATAAAAATAGTTTTTACAAAATAATATCACATTCCACAAAATAAACTAAAAAATACTCTAAAACTATTTGACAAATTACACTTTATCATAATTCATTCAACTCCACATAACCACACATCCAATCATGCATGAAAAATGGGCCTCTATGTAATATTAATTGTTGAGTCATCCTTTCACTATGTCCTCAATTAGTGAACCATTTTTATGGGGGTAAATCATGTCCATTTCTATCCCAACCTTTTGGTGTGGGTAATTCACAACCTTATCCAACCAAATGTACATGAACACATGCTAACCATGCCAAACTGATTCCAAACATAAGTATTCCAAATTAGTTTCAATTAAATTACATTTTTATTGAAAAACATATATATCAAACATTTTTCATAAATCAAAACAAACAAAAAATATTAAAATCATCATTTTAAAATCAAACCTTAAATAATTAAGTATACCAATTCCACAGTTTCTAAAGAAAACATAAAACCATTACAAAAGATTGATCTACAATTATTTTCACACCAATTTCCCAAAAAAAATCATTCAAAACAACCAATTTGAAATAAATCCATCACATTCTAAATATATGATTCAATATTGAAGCCACATAACTCATAAAATATCATGAAAATGGAAAATTACATGAAAACATTCATAGAATCGGGTTGAAACTCAACAAACCTACCTTAATATCTTACCCTATGATCAAAAAGTCCAAATATAATCATATTTTGAATAAAATACAATATATCTACCCACAATTTACATATAAATAAGAAACTAAGGGAGAGGGAGAATTAGATCTATGAAAAACCAAGGAAACTACCAAGGATGAAGGGTTATTGAGATAATCTAGCATCAAAGTACTAAGAGAATCCTTCAGATCACCTATGAATAAATAGGTTAAGCCTCCTTAGATATTAATATAAATAATTCTTGAGTTAGTGTCGTGTTAGGGAAAGAAAGACGGGTTAAAACACAAAATCTAGCTAGATACACTTTTTAGGGATATATTTTTTAACCCATGCATGGTTAGACACACTATTTGAAAAACATGCACTAATAGTGTGCCAACTACTTACTTAATGGGGATCCTCCCACGATTGGATCTCATGGTTTCCAAACCAACTTTTAACCATTCCAATTCCCATAGTCCATCTTTGCTTGGTTACTACTAGGTGGCTACATGGTTTCAAAAAACTTGGCTCCTTAACAGTGCACCTTCCTAGATCCCCTAATGTCACTGTGCATATTTTCCAATGAATGTATCATGGTTCACACTAACCATTACCTAAATATATTCCTTTATAAAATACTAAACACATTCCAAAATTCTTAAACACCCACCAAAACATCAACTAAATAGTTTATGTACTTAAAAAGCATAAAATAATGGTTATTTACTTGAAACTGGGGGTGCTACATTTTCCCCTCCATTAAAAGTTTCATCCATTGAAAGTATAAAACCCTCATTGACCTAAAATAGTTCTGTAAATTTCTCTTTCATTTCCATCTCCCAATCACAAGTCTCTTCCTAAATCTGACCATGCTGCCAAAAAACCCACACTAGGCCGATGTATTTTCCATGTAATACTTTCATTTTCCAATCTGTAATTAGTATTGGCATGTGCACCAATGAATGATTCGGTTATATGTCAATGTGATCCCATCATATCCCATGGTCAGGATCAGGATGATACTTGTAAACTGAGATACATGAAACACATTATTAACCTCATTGAACTTGGGTGGAAATTGAAATCTATTTCCACCTTTCCAACACATTTAAGTATCTTAAAAGGGAAAATTTATTAAGGATATAACACATCATGATTCCCAAAACATCAATGTACATACCTTGGAGAGATCATCGAAAACAAATGGTCACTCACTGTGAAAAATGACTACCATAAATAATGATCCGCATATGGTTTCTAACAACACTAATCTATCTCCATATATTTTCTAATCAAATTAATCTACTCTATTGTTTCTCGGATAAGTCTCATCCCAAATACTGAAGTCTCACATATTTCCACCCAACAAAGCAGAGAATGAATAGGATTCCAATAAAATTATTGAAAAGGATCCATATGTTTCATGCCCTGAAAGCTTTTGTTATATTATAACTCCACTAATGGCACATGATCTTCCCATAAGCCTCTAAAATCCATTACATGATCCCAAATAATCACTTCCAATGTTTGTATCATCCTTTTGGATTTCCCATCCATCTAAGGATGATACTTCATCCTCATTGGAAACTTATTCCCAATGGATTTCTATAAATATTCCTAGAAATAGGACGTAATCCTTAGATCTTTTTATGACACTATTGAAACTATTAATCCATGCCTCTTTACCACTACTCAAATATTGATTTTTTATAGGCCCTTCTTTATATGATATTCACAAATTAAGATAAAATGGGACACCTTTTTGTGCCAGTACAATATCATCCATATGGAATCTTATTTATGCACTATTATTTGGAGACCTATTAAAAAATCAATAGCTATATGCTCCCATTTCTAAATTAGAGTAGGTAAATACTAAGACATACCAAATGGTCACTAATTCTCAACCTTAACCTATTAACATGATAAACATCTTGAAATAAAACCATCCACATTCTTTTTCATACCGACCCACCCAAACTATTATTTCAACACCATATACATATTTTGTATTCTAGGATGAAGAACCCATATTGAATTGTTGTAATCATGATGGAGTTTTTCATGAAAAGAAACATATAT
This sequence comes from Viscum album, assembly GCA_963277665.1. Classification (NCBI taxonomy): domain Eukaryota; kingdom Viridiplantae; phylum Streptophyta; class Magnoliopsida; order Santalales; family Viscaceae; genus Viscum; species Viscum album. The sequence continues at coordinate 1,409,942,107 of OY728133.1, read as the reverse complement.
GACCATCCATTTTCTGAACCACAACATTGAACACTCATCTAACTTCTATCCCTCAAATGTCTTCCCACCATTGTGTTTTGACATCATAGTCATTCATTCTTCATTGGATGTTTATGACTCTTTAATCATCTTCATAGAAACATGAAAACTTGAAACTACAAATAAACTAACTACATTATCTCAGTATTTACATTCCAAATGAATGCCTTCTAGGATCAACATGAACTACAACTATTTGAAGCTTCCTTTTCAAACGTAGTACATCACTTTATTCTTAATGCATCTTTCATCAAATTTTATATTACCAATGTATAAATATTTTCAAATTCAAATATTTGGAGATATTCTTACCATATTATTTTTCATAGATTAAAATTTTTTGGAGATAAAATATGTTTCAAGATCTTATGATCCATCAACACAATAAATTTATCACTAAATACATAATGATGCCAAGTCTTCAATGATTAGACTATGGAATCTATCTCCAAATAATGTGTTGTGTAGTTCTTATCAGGTACTCATAACTACCTTGATCCATATACAAGAAAATGACCTCCATTCATGAGGAAACATTCCAACTCGGATCTTGAAGCCACATAATACAAAATTCACCCTTGTCCAGATTTTGGAAAAATCAAGATTAGTGCGTATGTAAGGTGAAATTTAAGATCATGAAAAGATTTCTAGAATTCTTCAATCCATTGGAATGAAAAATTATTCTTTTTTAATGCTATAATAAGTTAATATAGTCTTGATAAGTCATGAAAAATTCATATGTAATAACCATCTAGACTAAGGAAACACCGTATGTTGTTGAAATTCTATGGTGATTTCATAGTGATAACAGAATCACTTATTAATGGATCAATATAAAAACATTTTTTGAGATACAATTGATAAGAAAATTTACCTATTATATCCAAAATTAACACTTTGATTGTTTGTAATACAGAATATAATCCATATAGATTCACAAATCTTTCGCCAAGTGTTTCTCATGCTCAACCCTTGTCCTTGAATACAGCAAAATATCATCCAAAATGGTGTCGCAAAGAAATATATACTCCTATAAAATATTTTATTTTTAAATTCCATAAGGATCGATGGTGCATTCGTAATACCTAAAGGAATCACCACATACTTTTAATATCCATATCAAGTTCTAAAATCTGTATTTGGAATATCCTTCTTATTCACCTATAGTTGGGGATATCATAATCACAAGTCAATCTTATATAACCATTGAGATCCAATCAATTTATTGACTAGATAATAAATTTGTGGATGTGGATTCATGTTCTTTATTGTAAATTTTTTAAGCATATGATAATCTATTCATAGTCATAGATTTCGATCCACATTTTTTACAAACAAGAATGGTGCTTCCTATAAATATGTTCTTCTCCGAATAAAACCATTTCTTTCAAACTTCTCTAACTTTTATTTTAGCTCCCCTAATTATGTTTGTGTCATTTGAAAATATGAAATGGAAATAGGATGGGTCGTTGGGAGAAGATGAATCATAAATTAAGCTTCTCTCATTAGTGGTAAACCTAATAAATTTTTGGGAAACACATCTAGAAACTGATCATGAACTCTAAAAAATGTACATCTCATACTTATTCATTGATTCCAAATTCAGTGGTGCTAACTAGTGTGATATAGTTTCAACTTCTTGATCTAACAAACATGTTGAACCTTCCATTACATCCTAGACTTCTCAAAAGTGATGCTTGATGTCGTCTTCAGTTGTAAAACTGATCTTTTGTGTATAAAAATTTATGTGAGCCGTAACATTGTCAAAAAAATCCATACCTTAGATTATATTATAGACATACATCCCTAGTATAAACAAATACCATTGTATCTCTATTCTATCAGTTGTTATAGAACATTCTCTATACACAAATGCTCGACACTCTCTTTGAAAAATATGTGATTGAATTTTTGACACATAGGGCATCATATCAACTTTTAAACTCCTAAAATAAATATCATGAGAAGGGATAAATGAATAGTTAAAGACCTTATAAAAAAGATTATATAAGGGTATAAGTCAAATGAATCATACCTTGCACCATAGATAGCCTAGACTGATCATCCATTATAACCTGTTTAACTCCATATAATTTGTTGCTCACCATACTTTGTTCTCCTTTTATTTATGTAGATTACACTACCTGAGGAGTCATGGTATTCCTAGAATCACCATGGCTAGATCTATTTTTTTAATGATATTAATTCTTCTACCCTCATCCTAACAAATCATATAATGCTTACAACACCTGAGAAGTGTACCAAACACATGAACTTGGAGCACTATGAAAACAGCACTGAATATGTCCCATATGATTGCAGTTGTGGCATTAACTAGGTTGGTTTATAAAATTTCTCTTTATGTGGTCAAGTGAACAAAACTGGAAACATCCCAAATTTCTCTTAGGATGTGGAGGATGGTTTACTGATTCATCTATCTGATATAAATTCATGATCTCACCGTAGAAATAGGTGCCCCTCTTCATTTTTCCCCATAATTATAGTTCCCACCATTTCCTATCTGTATCAACATGGATCCTCCTTTTATATCTCAAGTGATATCAATTTCAGCTACCTTACTCTATTTTCCATCTCTATATAATCCATAATATAGAGCATAACAATGATTGAGTAAATCTACATCCTCATTACTGATTCAATGATGCATGCCTTCAATGATTCATTAGCATCAACCTCAGGTGAAAAGAATACTAAATTCATGAATTTAACCACATACACTATGACAGACATATTTTCCTACTTCAGGATATGTCTATCATTCATTGAATTATGAATGTATGAGGATATAATTTTTTGTTAAACAGTTATTCAAAATCCGTTTATGCAATTATATGGTATAATTTAGCCTGAATAGATAAATCCCACCACTGGTATGCAATATAATCCAGTATATAAATCACCATCTAGACACTTAACTTTTCTAGTGTGCCAATGAAATAGAAGATATGGTTCATTCTATTCTACCACACCTCTTCCTTTTCTGGTTCATAAAATTCTAGAAGGATGGGTGGATTCATATTCTAGATCTAGAAAAAATAATCCACTTACCTAATATCATCCCTAGTATTTTTGTTGTCTATATCATGAAATGCATGGACAATACATTGAACATACTATTGGTTAACCTTTTATTTAAGTTCAAACATATTTTCAACAACTTCCTCTGGCCAGTTTCTATGATTCCTATAGGGTTCCATTTTCTAGAAACACAACAAACACCTTATGTTTTACTCTCTATTAATTAATGTCATAACATTTAAAATTATACTACATCATAATATCACAAAAATTATTTCCAAAATCAAATTTTCCCATGTTCAATTTTTTTTGAAAAATATCTACTCACTTTTTAAAAATAAAACAATATTTAAAATATCACAATGATGTTATTTTTCAAAATATTTAATTTTAAAGCAACATTCCAATTTTTTATAAATCAAAAAATTGTATCAAATAATTACACAAAATTATATATTTACTTTATGTGGTAATTAATTTCTATAATTCATATTAGGATCTTCTCATTGGCTAAACCGGTGATAATATGATACCAAAATATATATTTGTATCAAAAAAACTTATGTAAAAAATTTATAGTAATGTTAATTTCAGCATAAATTGGTTGGCTATTATCTTTTCTGGTTTAAATTTCAAGTCCCAACAATCCTACTCCTTTCTACCAAACCAACACAAGTAATATACTAGAATTATGTTCATTTTTTAGACTGAAAAAACTTCTGACAACTTGTTTCTTAAATATTTTTAAAAGGACCAAGACTGATACAACTTGTAACATCCATATTCTTCTCATTAGATTGAGAAGGTTATAGGACATTAAATGGCCTTATGATACATACCCAAGATGATAGAAGATGGAAATAAATTCAAAGGGAATCACTTACAAGTGTTGTGTCATTTTCCCATTGAAAATAAAACAACCAAACAAACATTTCAAAACCAAAAACAATTACTACATGATTAATTATAAAAATGAAATAAAAATCAAGCATACCATTTATATCAAAATCAAATCCAAAGTGTACCATAGTAGAAGACTACAAAAAAACTAAGTTCATAGTGGAATACTACGAAACAAATGAATCTCTAAGACAATAACAACTCCAAAGCTCCAACATGATTCATCATTCACTCTAAAAAATAGGTTAATTATAACTACAAAATGATAGATAAGTTTTATAATTTACCTTTTCCCATGTCCCAATAATGAAAAAATTAAAAATCACCAATGTTCTGAATTAGGGGTGAGTAATGAAACATAGTGGACTTTACCCAAGTGACCTCCCAACTCATGAAACTAAGATATAATATGTTAGAACATTTATATAAAATAGTTTATATAAGAAAAATATAAAATTGTTCAAATCAGTATATAAACAACTTCCACAAAATATCAATTTTCATAAAACAATATAATGTTCCCAGGAAATAACCAAACAATGCTCCAAAACCACTTCACAAATTCCATTTTGGCATAATCCATTCCAATACACATAACCACAAATCAAACCATTCATACATTATGGACCTCTCTATACCCGTGAGTAGTGAGTCATCCTTTCACTAAGCTTCCACTTAGTGACCCATTTTGAGAGGGGTACTTCAATCCCATATATGTCCCAACATTTTGATGGAAATACATCATGCCCTAATCTATCCCAATTTACATGAACACGCATTAAACATGCTAAACAAAAGTGTGCCGAATTTGTTTTTATAAAACAAACTTTTATTGAAAACCATTCCATAAAATCGTTACTATAAATCAAACCAAAAAACCAATTATAAAATAATCATTTTAAAACAAAACCACAAATAATTTATCATAACAATTCAGAAATTTACAAATGAACTATAAAACATCACCAAAGAGGGTTTATACCTAGATTTTCACACCAATTTCACAAACAATTTCAAGTAAAAAACCAATTTGAACTCAATCATTCACATTATAAATAGAGGAGTCAAGTGTGAAACCACATACATTGGAAAACATGGAGAAAATGGAAAACAAGATGAAAATAGTCCCATAATCAGGTTGAAACTTTAAAAACACATCTTAGATCTCTTCCTCGAAGATGAACAACGGAAAATCTAATCATATTTGGAATCAACTACATTATATATTTCCAAAAAGAAGATATATCTAAGAAAACAAGATAGATGAATAAGTATATCTAAGGAAAATCAAGGGAAACTACCAAGAATGGTGACTTACCATGAGAATATGGCTTAAACACTACCAGAGATTACTACAGGTCACATTATGATCAATGGGATAAGCCTACTTATCCATTGAGAGGAATAATTCTTAGGTTAGGTACATTTTGGGGCATGATAGAGGGGTTAAAACACAAAACTCATCTAGATCCACTTTTTAGATCTATTTTTTTATCCCATTCATGGTTAGTCTCATGTTTAGAAAAAACAATGCACTAACCATGTTCTAGATACTACCTCATAGGGGGAGCCCCTCACGGTGGGCTCACACGGTTTCCAAACAACTCACCAACCCTTCAGAAGCTCACTATCCTTATTTTCATGGTGTTTACTAGGTATTCACACTGTTTTTTCAAATGTTACCCCTTAACCATTTGACTACCAAGAGTCCTCTATCTCATTGTTCATGGTTACCTGGGGAAGTTTCATAGTTTCCACTAATTGTGCACAAATCATGCACCTTTAGAAAATCCCCAAAAACATTCAAAAATTCTTCCAAACCCTCCAAGACTTTACACAAACACTTCAACTACATAACTATCATAAAATAAAGATCATAAAATAATGGTTTCTTACTAGAAACTAGGGGTGATACAACCCAATTTCCAAATAAAGGTTTAGTAAAGAAACTTATTAGTATTTCCCAAAATGACATTCCATCACACACCACTGGTATAGAACATTTTAGCACATTTATAAAAACAATTATATAAAATAAATTCTAAAATAGTTTACACCTTAATATAATCAAGTTCCATAATATAAAAATTTTCTAAAAACAACATCATGTTCCATGGAAAGAAACCAAACAATGCTCTAAAACATTTTCCTAAACTCTATTTTTTTTATAATTCATTAAATTACACAAATCCATACATCCAACCATGAATGTGACTTAGAATTTTCTTTACTCTTTAGTGGTAAGAATTCCTTTCACTAATCTACCACTTAGTTAACCATTTTGATGTAGGTACTTCACTTCCATATCTATCCCAACCTTTTGATGGGGGTACTTCATACTCTTATCCATCCCAATGCATAAGAACACATGCAAAACAACTATGTCAAACCAAAGTGTTCCAAAACAATTTCAATAAAACAAAATTTAAATTGAAAACCATTATATAAAAACATTTTTATAAATCCAACAATGAAACTGAATTAAAAATCATAATATTAAAATCCATTCACAAATAATTTTGGACAATAATTCAACAATTTTCAAAAAAACTACAAGACATCACTAATGAGGGTTTCTATCAGGATCTACATACCAATTTCCTAAAAAAAGTCAAGTAAAATAAAAAGTTTGAAAGCAAGTATGAATTTTCTAAAAAAAGGGGTTTAGAGTGAATCCACCCACCATGGAAAACTTAGAGAAAATGGAAAATGGCATGCAAATGTCCATGTAGATGAGTTGAAACTCCAAAAAAACCTTAGATCTCTTCCACTAAAATAATAAAATACGTATATAATCATATTTGGTATCAAATACCTTATATATATCAAAAAAATCCATAAATCTAAGAAAATGATATATAATTAGAAGTATATCTGTAAAGAACAATCAAAACCCCCATAAACAATGACATACCATGAGAATCTGGAATCTACACACCATGATAAGACTTCCAATGACCTCTGGATCAATGGGAGAATCCTACTCTACCTTTGGAGGATAAAAACTCTAATTAGGGTAGGTTTGGGAAAAAATAATGGTTAAAAACTTTTCTGAAACAAGATATACTTTTTGGATCTTGTTTTTAACATGTGCATGGTTAGCCACATGGTTATGAAAATTGTGCACTAATCATGCATCATCCACTAACTCAAGGGGGACCTTACATAGTTGTATCATATTGTCAGAAAAACTGTGCACCATCCATGTAAAATCCTACCATCCCATGATGCACGGTTTCCCCTTAGAAGCCACATGTTTTGGACAAACTATGCACATTCTTCTTATCCCATGTCTGATTAAGAACAATTTCATTTAAGTGTTTCTTGGTTTTCACAAACCGTGCACCAAGAATTCACCTATATAAAATCCACATGTCATTCAAAACCACTTTTAAACACTCCCAAACCCCACCTAAATATTTTACATACTCAAAAAGAATAAATAATGGTTACTTATTTGAAACTAGTGGTGTTACATTATCTCCATCATTGGATTTTCCATCCTTGAAAAGTAGAAAAACACTGCTATCCCAAAAGAGTTTGGGACATTACTCAATCATTTCCTTCTCTCATTCCCATGTCTCATACTGAATCTAACCATTATTCCAGAAAACCCACACTAGATTGATTATTTTTCAATGAAATATTTCTCTTACCTATCCACAATTCATGTTGACATGTGCACAAACAATTCATCTAGACATAGTTCAATGGGATCCCATCTAATCACATGGTCAAGATCAGGATCATACCTTTTCAACTGAGATAGATGAAACATATTATGCGCACACTAAACCATGGTGGAAAATCCATCTGATATTCTACCTCACCAACCTCTTCAAGTATCTTAAAGGGTCATATGTATTATTGATATAACATTCCCTACTTCCCAAAAATATGATTTTCAATCCTTGGAAAGATCCTCAAGAACACGTGATAACTCACCTAGAGACACAATAGTCATTGATGATGATTAACATACGATTTCTGATGAATCTGAGCTATATCCATTAGTTTCCTAATAAACTAAATCTTCCCCTTTGTCTCTTGGACAGGGATTGACCCAATTAGGGAAGTCTTCGCTTTTCTACCCATTAAAGTGGAGAACAACAAGGAAAGACATACAATGATTCTGAAGGATACATATGTATCATGTATTGATAACTATTGTTATATTAGAACCCCATCAATGTAACATGCTCTCCCATGATCCAAAAAAGAATCTATTACGCAAGCCTACCCCATGTCTCCAATAATTTGTAACATCCATTATGATTTCTTATCTATCAAAGGATGATATTTTGTACTCATTATCGACTGACTCCCATGGTATTTCAGTAAGTATTTCAAGAAAAAATATCTAAACCTTGGATCTTTGTCTGAAACTATTGATTCTACTATGCCATCGCTCTTTACTACTTCTCAAATATAGATTCCTAACAAGTCATTGGTTGTATGAGATTCACGAATATGAAGTAAATTGGATGAATTTGGGAGTCAATCCAGTAACACCTATATGGATTCATGTTTCTGATCCATTATTTGGAGAATTGTTACAAGATCCGTAGCAATATTATCACATTTCTAAACTGGAGTAGGAAAATACGACAACATAATCTCCCTTAACTTGGTGAAAAGATAATTATTTTGTAACAAGATTAGACACCTTCATTTTCATTCCAACCCACCAAATATTTTCATTCAATTCCTTAAAAATATTCTGTATTATAGGATGAACAACCCATATTGAATGGTGGAAAGAATTAATAATTTGTTCCTGACAAGACATAAATAAAACTATCAGATTTCTTAACCATTACAATTGCTTCCATCTTCTAGCACTCAACAGTTTCCCCACCATTGAGTTTGGACCTTGTAGTCATATATTTGGCATCATATGTATATATCTATTTAACCATTATCACCAAATCAGGAACAAATGAGAATGGAAATAAGTTCACAGATTCACCTCCTTCTTCACCTCCCAACTTCATGTCGGGTAGGACCATTATCAATTACCACTCATCTGAGGCTTTTTTTCCAACTGATCATATGAATTTCTACATAATTCATCTACCACCGTATTTCCATTACATGGTGTATACATCAAGTCAAAGTCCAAAATTTCGAGATAATCCATACATATTATTTTTCTTAGATTAAAATCGCTTTGTGAAGAAATATGTTTCAATATTTTATAATCTAAAATTATAGTGAATTTATCATCAAATAGACAATGATGATATGCCTTCAAAGCATGGACTATGGTTGCTATCTCCAAATATTTTGTTGGGTAGTTATTCTCATGAACTCATAACCAACTTGTGGAACAAGAAACAAGATGATCTCCTTTCATGATAACACATCCCAACCTGGATCTCGAAGCTTCACAATACACCACGTAACCTTGTCCTTATTTTGGAAAAATCAAGATCGGTGCTACTGAATGGAAAAAATTATGATCTGGAAAAGCCATTGAGAATTTTTCAATCAATTGGAATGGATCATTATTCTTTGTAAAATATGTCATAGGTGAGGCTAGTTATGAGAAACCAATAACAAAACTTTAGAAATAACCATCTAAACCAAGGAAACTCTATATCTTGAAGATTTTATTTTGTAATTTCCAAGAGATAACAGCCTATATGTTTTTTGATACAAAAAAGAACATCTTTCAGAAACTACATGGAAAAGAAAGAATACCTATTATATCCAAAAATTCCACTTTGATAGTTTTTCATACATATAATGATCGTTCAATATTTTCATCATTTTCTCCAAGTGTTTCTCATGCTCATCCCTTGTCCTTGAATACACTAATATGTCATCCAAAAACACCACCACAAAAGAATATAAATATTGATAAAATCATTAATTAATTAATTCTATAATGACCGATGGTGAATAAATAAGACTAAAAATAATTACCACAAACTCATAATGTCTATATCTACTTATGAAAGTTGCCTTGGGAATATCCCCTTCTAAAGCCCCAATTGGTGGTATACTGATTACACGCCGATTTTAGAGAATCAATAAGATCCCCTATATTGATTGAATATATCATCAATGTGTGGAAGTGGATGCCTATTATTTATAATTACTTGGTTAAGATTACAATATTCCACACACAACTGAATAGTTCTATCTTCATTTTTGACAAAAAAGACTAGTGCTGCCTTGGGAGACGTGCTCAGCAGAATTAACCCTTTTCTTTCCATCTCCTCCAACTATAACTTCTGTTCCTAAAATTCTTTTCTGGAAATTTTTTATGGTTTAAGAGTAATATTACCAATCTCTAGAATGAGATCAATTCAAACTCCACTACACTCATATGTGGTAAGTCGAAGAAGTTTTTGGGAAAAACATCTAGAAACCGATTGAACACTACTGAAAAGTTTTAAATCTCGTCCATTGATGGCAAAGTCCACCCCAAAAACTATAATAATATTATTCCAAATTTGTGGCCAACAATCCCATTTCCCTAGAATTTACATTCTTTTCTCCTCGAAGGAGATGCTCGACTCCATATTTGGTTGTCAAATTGAACATTCTGGTATAACAATCAATGTGAGACTTAAAGTTTGTCAACCAATCCAAACCTAGGATTATATCATTGACATCCATCTATGAAAAAGAGAAATCACATATCTTCCAGTCTCCATCAATAGTTATACAATTGGAATTTCACTTAAATCCTCGATGTTCTCTTTGACCAAGTGGATTTTGATGTTTTAACATGTAATGCATCATTTTAATTTTTTTACTCATATAATAAATATTATGAGAAGAAATAAAGGAATTTGATTCACCCATAACAAACAAATATTTCATAAGTTAATAATTCAAAAAAACATACCTCTCACTGATTATGGTCCGGACTGATCATCCAAAATGACATACTCAGCTCCATATAATTTTTCTCCCACCACACATTTTCACTATTTTTCTTTTGAGATTTCCATTAATGAAGATTCATGTTATTATTGGATTCATCATGGCTAGCATTGTTCTGATGATGAGTATTGTTCTTTTTCCTCATCCTATCGAAGCATTTGATGCCTATGACACATGAAAGTGACTTGAAAAACTGAATAGGGATCATTGTGACAATAAAACTAAATATTACCCATTTTATTGTAGTTGTGGCATGATCTAGGGTTTTTAGTACACTATCACTTCATGTGTTCAAGAAAATCACATTGGATACATCCTGCTTTTCTCTTGGGTTGTGTAAGATGGTTTACTGATCCAGCTTTCTGATTTTGATTCATACTGCTCGTATGGAAATAGGTTTCCCTCTTCAAATTTCCCACAACATTACGGTTCCCACCATTTCTCATGGGTGTCAACAAGATTAATTCTCCCTTGGATCCTTAGATATCCATTTCAGCTACTATTTCTCTATTGATCATCATTTAATAATCCATAATAAAGAGCACAACATTCTTCAAGTGAATCTTCTGTATGAGTCCTAATTCAAAGATATATTCCTTTAAGGATACACTAGTAGTGACCTCAGGTGAAAAGTGAACAAAATTATCGAATTGATCCTTATAATCCTTATAGATATATTTTTCTTTCTTTAAGCTAAATAATTCTATCATTATTTGAATTCTGAATGTATGAGGAAATAATTTTTTATTAAACAATTATTTAAAATATTTTGATGCAAGTACTTCATCTAATTTATCAGGAATATATAAATCCAACCACTAGCATGAAATATCTTCCAGCATATATATTTCCATCAGGACTTTAATCTCTGATGTTGTGCTAATGAAATCAAAGATTTGATTCATCTTATTCAGCCACACCTATGTCTTTTTTCAGAATCACCCTGAATGATTGTTGAATTATGTTTTTGTAAATGGGTGGATGGATACACTTGCCTTGGACCATCCCTACTTATCCCATTATCCATAGCCTAAAATGATTTTAAAATACTATAAATTGTCTAGGCGTTCACTTGTTGATTGGGTGGAACCACATTTGGCAATACTCTAAATTTTCTATCAGATTCCATTTTCTATACAAGCACAGTGTTTATCACTCTCTAACCACTAAAAGATCAACATTTAAAATTCTAGAACATCATAATTATCACCTCAATGCATCCAAAAATTATCATTTTCAATGTTCAATGATTTTTTAAAAATCTCTTTTTCTATTGAAAATAAATCCATTTTCAAAATACCATAAACATTTTTGATTCAAAATATTACATTTGAAAACAACTATAACATTTTTTCAAAAAAAATCACCATATCATAATTCATTACTCAAAATGAAATATGAACTCCTAGGAGAAGTTATTTATATAATTCATTTCATGTTCTTCTCGTTGCATAAACTCTTGAGAATGTGATTAAAATTGTTATAAGTGTCCTCAAAACACTTAGGTACCAAACTCCCTGGTAACATGATGTTCATCATAAAAATATTAGATACATGTTTTTATTCTCTCCATTGAAAATTCTAAAAATCAAAATATTTTCTACCAATATTATAAAATGAATAGACCATAATGAATCTCAAGTCCAAGACAAATAGAACTAAATACCACTTGTTAGTTAGGGATAGAAAAAGATGATACCACTTGTTCCACAAAGATATTTAGAAGGACCAAGACTAATACCACATGTAATTTCCCACAACTACTCATTGATTGGATAAGTAGGAAGTACAATACTTCGGCTTAAGATAGATCCACAATACACCAGTGGATGTAAATAAATTCTAAGGTCTCCATTTAGAAAAGGGGGATGATTTTATCTTTGAAAATAAAATGAAGAACCGAAAATTACATAATCAAATAAACCAATATATGATTCAAGATAAAAAATTAAAGTAAACTCAATTTATTAACATTATTTCAAATCCAACCGACAAAATATTTCTAAAGTCTAAGACTAAAAAACAAACAAGTGCGCAAAAAAATAAAAAACCCAACAAAACCTAACGACAACTATATAACTCCAAGGATACAAAAATAACTATGATCCAACTCCATAAAGAGCTCTAGTATCACTAAAAACCACTAAATAAGTTTAATACTATATATTTTACAATTTCAAAAAAAAATACATCTCAAAATCACTAATGTTCCAAATTAGTGGTGAGCGATGAAACTCAGTAGGCTTTACCCAATTGAATTCCCTTCTCATGCCACTATGATACAACATGACAACATATTTATATAAAAGAGTTTATATAAAATAAATTCTAAAATATTTTACCAAAAAAATAAACTTGTTCCATAATATAATAGTTTTTTTAAAAAAACACTAGGTTCCAAGGAAAGAAACCAAAAAAAACTATAAACCCATTTCATAAACACCATTTTTGCATAATCCATTCCATTCCACAAATCCAAAAATCCATCCATGCAAGAGTCCCAGACCTACTTATACTTTCAAGTGGAGATTCATCCATTCCCTAAGTCATCACTTAGTGAACCATTTTGATGTGGTTACTTCATTCCCATATATATCCCATACTTTTATGGGTGTATTCATGACCTTATCCATCACAATGTATATTAACACACAATAAAAACCATTCCAAAACCATTCCAAAACGAATTATTCCAAGAACATTTAAATTAAACATAATTTTATTGAAAACCATTACATAAAACATTTTTCATAAATCCATAAAAGAAAATAATTTTAAAATCAAACCACAAATCATTTTTCACAAAAATTCAAAATTGTTTTACAAAAAACTAAAAACCATCACTAAAGAGGGTTTCTACGATGATTTTCACACCAATTTCACAAAAAAATCAAGTAAAACAATCAATTTGAAATTATCCCGTTATATTCTTAATAGGTGAGTTCTGATTGAAGGCACCAACATTGGAAAACCTGGTGAAATAGAAAAAACCATGAAAATGTCAATAGAAACAGGTTGAAACTCCCAAATACCACCTTAAATATATTCCCCTGACATCCAAAAATCCATATATAAAAATATTCATCATAAAATACCTTATATCTACCCATGATGGTAATATATATAAGGAACTTAGTGATATGGAGAATTATATCAAATGAAAATAAATAAAAACCACAAAAAATGATGACTTACCATGAGAATATAGATTCAACGCATTAAGAGAAGACTTTAGATCACCTATCTATTGATAGGATAAGACTATAATACTTTTGGAAGAAGAAAAACTTCATTTGGGTAGGTTTGGGGGGAAAATAGAGATTGATGTTAATCCTGACCAAGATCCACATTTTGTGGATCTAGTTTTTAACCCATGAACAGTTAGTCGTATGATTAGGCAAAATGTGTGCTAACCATGTTTCGGCCACTACCTCAAGTGTGACCTCAAAAGGTTGGCAGCTATAGTTAGAAAAAGTCTATTCTAGCTATGAAAAATTCCAATTCCCCATGATGCATGGTTTCTCTTAGACGGTTGCATGTTTTGAACAAATTGTGTGGCTGCTTGTGCGCCTTCTCCTTAGCCCCTGTCTCATTTTTCACCGTTTCTTGTAAGTGTTTCACATATTCCACAAACATTTCATCCTTATAAAATCCCAAAAAATTTCCAATCCTCTTCCAAACCCTTCCAAACATCACCCAAACACTTTAAATACATAAAAAGCATAACTAAAGGGTAACTTACATGGAATTGGGGGAGATACATATGTATATTTATGATAATATTTTGTATTTAATGGGACAATATAACCAAGATAATATGAAATAATTGTGATTGAAACTATCATGGATTGAAAAATGAAATATATAGCTCCCATGAATTTATTAAAAAATCTATTTAAAAGGAATTTTTTTAAATGTATCCATATTGTTTTTTTCGACCAAAAGGAATATCTTCTATATGTTTCTATGTGAATATATATTTATGATTCCCTTTTCATTTTATAAGTGACTTAGTATCTGTGTTTTGAAGTTTTCAAAATATGAAATTTTTTTTCTCATAGTTTTAAAAAATATCCCTTAAAAATCAAATCATAATTGAAATTATGATTTTATAATCAATTATTCAAATTATTATAAGAGTGTTATCTATTTTGTAATATGATTAATCAAATGTATACTTAAAATTATTCCATCCATCTTCTATATCTAAATGGATTATGAAATTATATTTTACTTATATGGGATGACCCATCTCTACTTTTTTCTTACATTTTCGTCCACTTTTATATGAATGATTTACTTCCATTAATTATCCATTATGAATTCTCTATGTTCCATTACTTGATTTAAGTGCGTTCACCTAGATTTCTAATAGATATACTAATTGGGGAAATTTGTTTCTATACAACACATACATTTCCTATGCAGTGTAGATCCCATTTGTATATTCATATTTTTTGAGTGGTATATACCTAGAATGATGATTAAAGTCATTGGGTAACCATTATTAACTGTGGTTTATTCATGTAATTTGTATTGAGGAAATAATGATGGATTCCATATTGGACCACTTGAAAATGGCATAAAACAAATCTTATTTACTTAGGTTATTAAGATATTTTGATTTAAACCATGTTTCACACGTATGTTTTATTTTCATTGTGTGATGGGTGGGACCAAAATTATATATCCCTAATATGTAAGGGTTAATTTTTCCATTTAATGACATGTCATGATGTGTGTGAAGAAATCCAATGAAACTATATTTTCTGGGAAGTCATCTTAGCAAAACTTATTATAATAATAAGACAATGATCATTTAGGTATGTTTATGAGGTCATGTTTATATTTTCTTCACATTCTTATAATTTTTCTCTCTTATGTTATGATAGATATTTAATTTATGTACATCTTATATCAACTCTTTATTCCATTCTTCCATGATTATGATCATTATAATTATAATATAAGGTTCGGCCTCACATCTCACATTTTATGATTCATTATTGTGTTTACCCTTATTGATCATTTTAGCTCACTGCTTTCTTTAATTTCCATTTCCCTATATTATGAATGAAAGTATTAATTAATATAATCCTTGAAGAGTATCCTATGAGGACAATTTTTTATTGATATTTATGACTAAATATGGATTTATTAGCTTCTTTTATATAGGATAAAAAAATTTCCATTTGATGAGAATACTGAGATTTATTAGCTAGTGACTATTATTAATTATTTAAAACTATAAATATAAGGCCCCAGCCTTAAACCATACTTAATATTGAATTACATGAATAATTCAAATTGAGGATCTTTTCATGTTTAGAGTTTTAGAGAATTAGGACATAACTATTACATCTCAAAAGATTACAAAGTAGACACTTCTACTAAGTTTCCATAAAATAAAAACTCTTAAAAAGAAACATGTCTAGTTCCATGTTTTAGATAGCATGACTTTCCCTTGATCCCATCCTTGACCCAATTCCACATTATGTCCTGTGAAAAACAATTCAAAAAAATTTGGGGTGAGCATAAAAAGCTCAGTAAGGGATACACAATGAAAGGAAACTATTAGTTTTTAAAACAACAAGTAAACCATGTATACTTTATCGAAGTAATACCTTCACCTTTATGAAGTAGTAAAAGCTCTTCACTAAATAAAATATCATTACTTACCATTTTGTAACCAAAATATTACCATAAAACCCATATAAAGAACACAATACATATAAAGGTAACTTGGGACATAAACATACTTAAGTGTAATAACTATACCGTCGACTTCCACACATATCACTTAACGGAAAAGCCATTCGACCAACTTCCATACATACTTGATGGAATAGCCATACGAACAACTTCCATACCCAATGAATTGGAGCTTATAACATAACCACCCGTCCTGGTATTCATGAAACCACCCGTCATATGGTTTATCACGTAACCACCAGTAAAATTTCCAAGTACCATTATAAAATTATAACACATAAAACCAATATAAAGGAATGATAATATTTCCACATTTCAATCACAATATATCATTTAAATATATTGACATAATAGAATACTTTATCAAAACCATTTTCAATACCAAAATACATAAAAGAGTATATGGTATTTATTTTATTTTAAAAAAATTACGGCTTGTTGAGGAAGCCAAAGATCAAATAATACTCGCGGCGGCGGAAAAGGTCATTGTCACTGCATACATTAAAAAAACATTCCTTTTTGTCGTTTAGTAAAATGCTTCGTAGAAAAATATTCCTTTTGTATAAAAGTAAAATTCAAAGGGGTTTATACACTGTATAAAAGAAAGTTGTGTATAAAACAAAATATGCCTCAATGAAAGGAGATTGAGATGAAGTCCCTTACAAAGACGGTATCCTTGGTTTAAGTATAAATCAATTACATAATTATGTGTGACAAACGAATACACCAAATATAAGTGGATATTAAGTGTAAAACAATCAGTGGTTATTCACACATATTCATAGAACGAAATATTCAAGGAGTACAAGTTTATCCCAAAGAATCAAATTTGGGTTAAGAAGTTCCCTTGCAAAAAGTTGACAGCCTAATGACGTCACTACAAAATTCAGAAAACGAGTTGATGAGATATAAAAAGGGTATCTCATAACATGTAAATAAAATTTAAATCATTAAGGTTATATAAGAACATATCCCATCATATTAGTATGTGAATTAAAAGACATAAGAAAAGAAGTCTTTTAAAAAGAGGAGGGTGAAAGGTTCCCTTATTGACATGGGTATCTTTCAAAACATACACCCCGTGAAAGAAGGACAATACAACATTAATGTAAATACTCATAAATAAAAGTATATTACACAATGAGTAAAATAATGTGCAGTACATGCACCAATCAAAGGAAATTGTGACAAATGTAGCATAAATCTCACGGGAATAAAAGTGAGATGAAAAATCCCTTACAAAAACTCGGCAGCCTAACAGCGCCAGTTAAAACATACAAAAATTTATTGATGATATCAAATAGGGTCTCTCATAATATTAACATAAAGTTTATAGAAAGAGGAATATAGAAGAAAATCCCCCAAAATAACAAAGAGGAGATTAAAAGAAGTGACATAAAGAAGAGTACTTAAAAAGAAAGAGAGGGGTTAGATCTCTTATGAAAATTTGGCAGCCTAACGGCGCCACTCAAAACTTCCAAAATGGATTGATGAGAGAGAATAGGGTCTCTCATCATATGAACATAAAAATTACAGTAAGAGTAATGTAAAAGAACATCCCAACAATAAGAAACACGATCATTAAAAGGAATGACATAAAAGAGTGTACCTAAAAAGAAAGAGAGGTGTAGGACCCCTTACCTCGGGTCCGACTTGGCTCGATCGTTCCTTAGTTTCCTGAATAATAATCTTGAGTTAACTTCTAATTCCTTATGAACCTTTTTCAAGTTCATTATTCCTTTTTTATCACTTATTACTATGTCAGGAACACTATGTTATTATTTAAGTTAATAATGGTCATTTTAACGATCATTGGTACTTGAGTCAAAAACAATAAAATATTTATAATTACAAGTTTTTCATGTGGAAAAAATTTCCATTATATCCATAATTGTATTCATGATGTAGATATCATATATATCATATATATCTAGTATATTTATGCGTTTATAATATTACATAACATTTAGAGTTAAGAAATGAAATGCACCGTTCATAGAGACGGTAAGTCGTACGTACGCATGAACGGTACTTCCATATCTATTTCATTTTTAATGGAATTAAAACATAATGATACATAATAGTATTTTAGTTCCAATATTTTATTATATATAATATCATTAACTATATCCTTTATATGTACCACATATAGTATTAACGAATCAAATCACTTTGAGGGGGCGGTAGTCCGCACATCCTAAAATGAAGATATCGCATATACCCATAATGGAAGCCATAAATGAAAAATAAATAAGCTTAAGGAAAACATAAACATATTATATATCACATATAAAATACAGTGACATCATAATGTCCACCTTTAAATGTGTTAAAAGAATATTGAACAATCATCATTTCGTGAGGCAGAAAATCACCAACCACAGAAACAGTATGTTCTTTAACCATTAGATGAAGGTGTGTGTAAGTGTAGCTCGAATCCTTCTTATAAAAACATGCTAGTATATTTAAGATTCTGGATTTGTTACAATATAAAGTAATAAAAAGAGTTTATGTGGTTGGAGAAGCAAAATAAAACAAAAGGACTCAAGTGAAGGCATTACCTTAAAATCGGGTAACTCCCTTTGGTTTGAGCTCAAAGGCTTCCTTGGGAAGACTTCTGCCCAATGTGAGCCTTCAAGGAGAGATAGAGGGATGTGGAGAGACAAAATGGGTAGGTTTTGGCCAAGACAAAGGTTTTGGAAGTGTGGGTAAGGAGGTAGAGGTGGGAGCCTTTTATAAGGGGAGAGGAGGGGCACCTTGGAAGGTGATAAAAGTTTACTTTATTTTCAAATGAATTCGGGTTTTAAAGGTCCCACATTGATGTGTTTCGAGGATAAGGTGATAAGGGTTCGAAATATACCCATCCAATAGGTTTTTGACATGTTTAGGTCATATATGTTATATTATCTTTCCATTTTATTTAAATCCTTTATTAATGAGGTAATCGTTGCATCATCATGATGTCATAAATAATTTAATATATTTAATGTCTAAAAATTATAAAACAAATATCATGAAGTATTAAATATTTTTATCTTTTTAATGAATATTTATAGACAAAAATCTGTCCTGTATAGCCCCATTTAAAAATTTTTATATTAAAACATCTCATGTTTCTGTCATTTTTTCTTTAACATTAAATAAAAATTTATTTATGTCATTTCCCAACCAAAGTGGCCCCATGGGGTCCCCAAGTTGACCAATGGATTTTCTTGTTCGGCCATGACACATCCAATGAGGGTAGGACATGTGTCAAGCTCATCGGATATTATTAACACATTATTTTTACCTTAAACTACACTAATTACCTCTAATCGCGATTATAAACTTAATAAGTTACTATTCACCAAAAAATTATTTTAATCCCATTGAACAACATTTTACTTCTTAATGAAAACCATGTATGTCGGATTTTTTAAATTCAAAACACAAAGGTGGAAAATTTTCATTTAAACGGAAAATCAGTTTTTATAAGTACCACTTAGTGGTTTCACTATTCATCAAAAATTGAAGTTTTTCAGAAAATTACCAAATATTCACCCAAAGCTATATTTGATATCCCAAATTCAAAAATTATGTCTATTTTACAAAATTCAGAACATATATGCTATATTAATTAATTTAATAATTAATTCCCACTGTCAGAACAAATAGCGTGTTTTTATGAAACAATATATATCAAAAGATTGACTCTAGTTTCAGTCAAATTTCAAAGTGAAATTAATTCCAATGACCAAAATTTGATTAAATGGTAAAAATATATTCTAATTTCAATTTAAAACTAATTCAAAAGATAATATAATTATATAAATAAATTAGATTAAAAACAGGTTTTGAATTAAAATACAACATTTTTCACTATTCATTAAAAAATGAACTGTTTCGGAAAAATACCAAAAATTTACACAAAGTCAATTTTGATGTCCTGATTCTAAAGAAGAATTTTATTTTGTCAAATATAACACATACAATTGTCAAAATGTGGATTTTAAATAGGTTCACCATCAAAAGGCGGTTAATCGACCTTTTAAAGAATATTAGAATGTTTACGCTTAAAATTTGATTCATTCGCATTTTTAATCCTATAAATTTTATTGTAAAAAGTAAAAATATTTGACAAACATATATAATAATTTTGTATTTAGTTCTGTTCATTCCCGCCATTATAATAGCTAGGTGTTAACTGCTATTTAAAATAATATTATTTTATTTTTAGAGTGCAACGTAAGATTCCCAAGAAACTCGTTGTCGCGTGTTGGGTACGCCATCGAGCATAGCGTCCCATTTAAAGTAATATTAATATTTTATTCAAAAATATGGATAAATGTGAAAATTTCATATTCTTTATTTACCTGGGGTGTTACATCATTCCCCCCTTTTGGGAATTGCGTCCTCGCCATTTTAAAATTGGGCTTGGAAACTTCATTGAAAATCCCACATCGGAACAACAGTCAGTAAAACAATCACTTTAAAATAAAGAAAGATAAGTACAGAGGTCACCCGTGTTAACCCATACTAGGATTCCATGTAGGAAAACAAGGACATGGAGGAGAAAACATAGGGTCATGTTCTGATGGAGAGTGATAGAAAACAAGTTTAGGAGAAATTTAACCACAAGAAAATCACAAACCTATTATGGGTTAAACAGTATTTGATTCCCCAGTAAGAAACGTTAACAGACAACACTTTTGCTTTATGTTACACTTCATTAATGAATTTATTTTTGATCCTAAGGAAACATACTTACTTGTCATGTTGACTTTCAACTTTTACTAGATTTTTTACACAAACACATACTTTCCTCAAAAGACGAGTATTTAGGAAGACTTTTTCACATTAAGAGTACTATAATAAACTTCTAGAGAATAACCTAATCCAAAAAAGAGAACTTTATACTTCCCATGTCTTTAAACTCTAACCAAAACCAAAACCAGAAATTTTAGTACATGATCAGCTAATCCAAAAAAGGATAACCCTTTATAAAAAGAAAATCTATTCTTAATCTCCAAAATTTGTCCAACAAAACCCAGAGTTCATCGAGGACCATTCGATAAACAATTTGTCCATAAAATTCTTCAAAGTAAACCAAAATAAGATTAAAACCAAAATATTTGAAGGATTTAGTCACATAGCCTTCCAAGGTAAATCATAACATTTATCTCCAAACAACATCAGTTGCTCCTTAAGTCTCGTATTGAGAAGTAATTAACCTAATCACATATCCTCCATGATAGGTTAATCATTTTCATAAATAACCCAAAATAAACTTACTCTTAATTCTTAAAGTCATCTAACTAAAAAGAATCATTCAAACTAACCAGGGACTATACGTAGTCCAGTGGTAGGTGATAAATACCAGTTGCACTTTGGTTGTGGGTTCGATTCCCACAGCTTTGTTCGACACGACAGGTTGTCAAACGGTCTCTGTGTTTCCCTTTTTATAAAACTCCAAAAATAACCCTAACATGTTTTAACCTCAATAGTTTCCTTATACCTCTCATTTTCATCCAAATTCCTTACGATCTCAACATCTTAATTCTTGAAGTCTTATTTCACCACCATAATTTAAAATAAAAGAATTCCCAAAATGAATAACATCATACCTTGATCATGGCATCCACTCGGTTTCATCGTCATCTTGCTCACTTAGGTATGAGTCCCATGCATTACAACAATGATTTAGAGATCCTTCAAAATAATTTGCTTCCTCCATCCAAGTACACCTCGTACAACATGGGTCATATGGGTGTTCACAGAAAAACAGTTTTGGAAAATAATCATGTATGACATATAATTCCAAAAACATCTCATAAAAAATGATTTCTATAAAATAGTCGGACCGAAATTGAGTTGAAACATTCTATTATTTGTCCTTTTAAAATACCATAAGTATGTGCTGTCAAAATATATTTTAAAAGAAAATATAAATAGGTTGCGTAAGGGTCTCCTTCCTCAGCACCATTTTTAAAATCATAATATGCTTCAAATTTTTGTGATAAGGTAAAATATTTGAAAATACCTTGATAATATTTACCTTTCTTGAAAATATGAGAATATTGTGAAAATAGTATTTGTCTAAAAACAACCCATGGTCCACGATGATAACGAGGTATAGTGGAGGTGTTTGATATCTCAAACAACTGCTTGCAAGTGAGTTGCATGCTAGAAAAAGTTTCACAATCATCCGATGATGACTTTGCAATAATTATTGCAAGCATGTCATTAGGAAGAGATAAGAATGTCATTTGAGATCCTTCTCCTTCCATTCGTATCTGACTTTACTTGACCTGAAAAAAAGTTATAAAACAAGGATTTAACTGAAATAATAGATATAGGGACTAATCATGTGTCTAACAAAAACTCATAATCCCTAAAGTTGTCAAAAACGACCTCTGATACCCACTATAAGGCCCCGACCTTAAACCTTACATAATATTGAATTAAATTAATAATTCACATTGAGGATCTTTTTAGGTTTAGAGTTTTAGAGAATTAGAACATAACTATTACATCTCAAAAGATTACAAAGTAGACACTTCTACTAAGTTTCCATAAAATAAAAACTCTTAAAAAGAAACATGTCTAGTTCAATGTATTAGATTGCATGAATTTCCCTTGATCCCATCCTTGACCCAATTCCACATTATGTCCTGTGAAAAACATTTCAAAAAAACTTGGGGTGAGCATAAAAAGCTAAGTAAGGGATACACAAAGAAAGAAAACTGTTAGGTTTTAAAACAACAAGTAAACCATGTATACTTTACTGAAGTAATACCTTCACCTTTATGAAGTAGTAAAAACTCTTCACTAAATAAAATATCATTACTTACAATTTTGTAACTAAAAGATTACCATAAAACCCATATAAAGAACACAATACATATAAAGTTAACTTGGGACATAAACATACTTAAGTGGAATAACCATACAGTCGACTTCCACACATATCACTTAATGGAATAGCCATTCGACCAACTTCCATACATACTTAATGGAATATCCATACGGCCGACTTCCATACCCAATGTATTGGAGGTTATAACGTAACCACCCGTCCTAGTATTCACGGCACCACCCGTCATATGGTTTATCATGTAACCACCGGTAAAATGTCCAAGTACCATTATAAAATTATAACACATAAAACCAATATAAAGGAATGATAACATTTCCACATTTTAATCACAATATATCATTTAAATATGTTGACATAATCGAATACATTATCAAAACCATTTTCAATACCAAAATACATAAATTTGTATATGGTATTTATTTTATTTTAAAAACATTACGGCTTGTTGAGGAAGCCAAAGATCAAATAATACTCACGGCGGCGGAAAAGGTCGTTGTCACCGAGTACATTAAAAGAGACATTCCTTTTTTTCGTTTAGTGAAACACTTCATAGAAAAAGATTCCTTTTGTATAAAAGTAAAATTCAAAGGGGTTTATACACCGTATAAAAGAAAGTTGTGTATAAAACGAAATATGCCTCAATGAAAGGAGATTGAGATGAATTCCCTTACAAAGACGGTAACCTTGGATTATGGATTAATCAATTACATAATTATGTGTGAGAAAAGAATACACCAAATATAAGTGGATATTATGTGTAAAACAATCAGAGGTTATTCACACATATTCCTAGAACGACATATTCAAGGAGTACAAGTTTATCCCAAAGAATCAAATTTGGGTTAAGAAGTTCCCTTGCAAAAAGTTAATAGCCTAATGACGTCAATACAAAATTCAGAAAATGAGTTGATGAGAGATAAAAAGTGTATCTAATCTCATGGAAATAAAATTTAAATCATATAGGATATATAAGAACATATCCCAATATAATTGTATGTGAATTAAAAGACATAACAAAAGAAGTCTTTTAAAAAGAGGAGGGTGAAAGGTTCCCCTACCGACATGGGTATCTTTCGAAACATACACCCCATGAAAGAAGGACAATACAACATTGATGTAAATACTCATAAATGAAAGTATATTAAAAAATGAGTAATATAATGGGCAGTACATACACCACTCAATGGAAATTATGGCAAATGTAGCATAAATCTCACGGGAATAAAAGTGAGATGAAAAATCCCTTACGAAAACTCAGCAGCCTAACGACGCCACATAAAACATACAAAAATGGATTGATGAGATCAAATAGGGTCTCTCATCATATTAACATAATGTTTACAGAATGATTAATATAAAAGAACATCCCCCAACATAACAAAGTGGAGCTTAAAATAAGTGACATAAAGGAGAGTACTTAAAAAGAAAGAGAGAGGTTAGATCTCTTACAAAAATTCGGCAGCCTAATGGGGCCACTAAAAACTTTCAAAATGGATTGAGGAGAGATAATAGGGTCTCTCATCATATGAACATAAAAATTACAGTAAAATTAATATAAAACAACATCCCAATAATAAGAAAGATGAGCTTTAAAAGGAATGACATAAAAGAGTGTGCTTAAAAAGAAAGAGAGGAGTATGATCCCTTACCTCGGGTCCGACTTGACTCGATCGTTCTTTAATCTCCTGAATAATAAACTTGAGTTAATTTATACTTCCTTAATAACCTTTTTAAAGTTCATTATTCCTTTTATATCACTTATTACTATGTCATGAACACTGTGTTATTATTTAAGTTAATAATGCTTGTTTTAACGATCATTGGTACTTGAGTAAAAAACAATAAACTCTTTATAATTACAAGTTGTTCATGTGGAAAAAATATGCATTATATATGGAATTTTATTAATGATGTAGATATCATATATATCATATATATCCAGTATATTTATGCATTTATAATATTACATAACATTTTGAGTAAATAAATGAAATGCACTGTTCATGGAGACGGTAAGCCGTACGTACGCATGAACGCTACTTCCATTTCTATTTCATATTTAATGGAATTAAAACATAATGATACATAATAGTATTTTAATTCCATTATGGAATAATATATAATATCATTAAATATATCCTTTATACGTACCACATTTGGTATTAACGATTCAAATCACTTTGAGGGGGCGGTAGTCCGCACTTCCTAAAATGAAGATATCACGTATACCCATAATGGAAGCCATAAATGAAAAATAAAGAAGATTAAGGAAAACATAAACATATTATATATCATATATAAAATACAGTGACATCATAATGGCCACCTTTAAAGGTGTTAAAATAATATTGAACAATCATCGTTTTGTGAGGCAGAAAATTGCCAACCACAGAAACAGTATGTTCTTTAACCATTAGACGAAGGTTTCTGTAAGTGTTGCTCGAATACTTATTATAAAAACATCCTAGTATATTGAAGATACTGGATTTGTTACAAAATAAAGTAATAAAAATAATTTAGGGGGTTGGAGAAGAAAAATAAAACAAAAGGACTCAAGTGAAGACATTACCTTAAAATCGGGTAACTCCCTTTGGTTTGAGCTCAATGGCTTCCTTGGGAAGACTTCTTCCCAAAGTGAGGCTTCAAGGAATTAGAGAGGGACGTGGAGAGATAAAATTGGCAGGGGTTGGCCGAGCCAAAGTCTTTGGAAGTGTGGGTAAGCAGGTAGAGGTGGGGGCCTTTGATAAGGGGAGAGGAGGGGCACTCTAGGAAAGTGATAAAAGTTAACTTTATTTTCAAATGATTTTCGGATTTTAAAGGTCCCAAATTGATTTTTTTCGAGGATAAGGTGATAAGAGTTCAAAATATACACATCCAATAGGTTTTGGACATGTCTAGGTCATAGATGTTATATTATCTTTTCATTTTATTTAAATCCATTATTAATGAGGTAATCATTGCATCATCATGATGTCAAAAACAATTTAATATATATAATGTATAAAAATTAAAAAAAAATTCATGATGTAGTAAATAATTTCATCTCTCTAATGAGTATTTATAGTCAAAAATCTGACTTGTATATCCCAATTTAAAAATTGTTATAGTAAAATATCTCATGTTTGTGTCATTTTTACTTCAACATTAAATAAAAAGTTATTTATGTCATTTCCCAACCAATGTCGCTCCATGGGGTCCCCAAGTTGACCCATGGATTGTCTTTGTCGGCCATGACACATCAAATGAGGTAAGTACATGTTTCATGCTCATCTCATATTATTAAAACATTATTTTTACCTTAAACTACACTAATTACCTCTAATCGCGATTAAAAACATAATAAGTTACGATTCACCAAAAAATTATTTTAATCCCATTGACCAACATTTTACTTTGTAATGACAACCATGTATGTCGGATTTTTGAAATTCAAAACAAAAAGGTGGAAAATTTTCATTTAAATGGAAAATCAGTTTTTATAAGTACCACTTAGTGGTTTCACTATTCATCAAAAATTGAAGTTTTTCAGAAAATTACCAAAAAATTCACCCAAAGCTATATTTGATAATCCGAATTCAAAAATGATTTCTATTTTAATAAATTCATAACATATAAGTTAAATTAATTAATTTAATAATTAATTCCCGCTGTCAGATCAAATAGTGTGTTTTTATGAAACAATATATATCAAAAGATTGACACTAGTTTAAGTCAAATTTCAAAGTGAAATTAATTCCAATGACCACTATTTGATTAAATGGTAAAAATATATTCTAATTTCACTTTAAACCCAATTCAAAAGATAATCTAATCATATAAATAATTTATATTAAAAAGAGGTTTTGAATTAAAATACAACATTTTTCACTATTCATTAAAAATGAACTTTTTCGGAAAAATACCAAAAATTTACACAAAGTAAATTTTGATGTCCCGATTATAAAGAAGAATTTTATTTTGTCAAATATAACACATACAATTGTAAACAGGTGTATTTTAAAGAGGTTCTTCATCAAAAGGCGGTTAATCGACCTTTTAAAGAATATTAGAATGTTTATGTTTAAAGTTGGATTCATTCGCATTTTTAATCCTCTAACATTTATTGTAAAAAGTAAAAATATTTTACAAACATATATAATAATTTTGTATTTAGTTCTGTTCATTCCCACCATTACAACGGTTAGGCGTTAACTGCTATTTTAAATAATATTATTTTATTATTAGAGTGCAACGTAAGATTCCCAAAAACTCGTTGTTGCGTGTTGGGTACGCCATCGAGCATAGCGTCCCATTTAAAGTAATATTAATATTTTATTCAAAAATATGGATAAATTTGAAAATGTCATATTCTTTATTTACCTGGGGTGTTACAATAAAATAATAGGTTCTTGGATTGTAAATGTGTGAAATATATTATAGTAATATATGTTTATAAAATCTAGTATTGTAAGTTATGTATTTTTGGAACAATATCTGGGAGAATAGGTCTGGTGGTTATACAACTATTATTAGAGGGGTTTTTAGATAGTTGAGTATAATTTGTTATCTATAAATGAAATTAATAGTTTATGTGTTATGGATGATATTTATTTCAAATTTATATATAAACCATTAGGTTTTTAGTATTTAATATTTTTTTGTTTAGGGAATACGATAAGAAAACATTAGTATATTCTCTATGTATAAGTCAAAGTTTATTACAACCTTTATAATTTTTTGTAAAATAGAGATTTTTTGGTTTTTCTAGAATTTACATTCCAAACTAGATACTAAAAAGTGGAAATAGGTTTGGAATAGATGCATCTAGGCGTAATAACCACAAAAATAGTGGGATGGGTAAATCTCAGTCATTATTATGGTGCATGGTGAATGGTCCCTAATTGTGCATCTAGCAAGACACCCCTAAGGGATAGGCTTGGTTTAATTCATATTCACTTCACAAAATATTATGAATTCTATTAAAATAATATTTTGTATTAGTTAACTATATGATAAAACCTAATTAAAAATTATCATGGATGACCTATATTAATGTTAAAGTATAATAAGTTTGGGTATGCTTACGTTTTGTAAATTATTTATTTTAAACTCATATTTGTTTTCCTTTGTACATTTTCTGATTTAACTATTGTCATCCCTAACCATTATTTTAATCTAATGGATTGAGTAACATGGAATCAAGGTAATAATATATTCAATGGATAATGTGGTGGTTTTCTAGACCTAAAACATTCTAAGATAATAAATGAGTTTTAAAATATTGTTATAACACTAAATAAGCTAAAAAAATTATAATTGACATGGTGAAAATATTTTAATTCACTATGACACCAAATAATGGATTTATGGACTCTTATGAAAACATAGGAGATGTTGATGAGGAATGAAAATATTTAAAATTTCCATTATGAAAAAAATATAAAAAACCCACACTAGGTCATATCTCAATGGTACTAGAAAATGTTTTATGTGTGGAAAATGAGGACATAAAGAATCTAGCTATAGAATGGAAATAAAGCATTCAGTTTCCTCAATAGTGGAAGAAGATTTTTCTTTTTGTTTTACTTAATACATTATTATAGAAAAATAATTTTAATTTTTTTTATTAATTCATGTTTATATATTTTGAGATTCCTATGTAATTTTTTTTATAATAAATTACAAGGATTTAATTTATTTATGGAGGTGATAATTTAACATTGTGATATTTAAAAATATATTTTTTCCATTAAATAATATTGAGTTCAATATCTTTATCCAAAAACACTAAAATGAAGACTGTGATAAATTTTTATATTAAAATAATAATCCTTAAAAGATCATTATGATAACATATATTATATATCTATTAGAAATACAATATTATAATTTTTTAAATTATAAAATTGTTATGAGATAATATTAGAAAAATATAATATTAAAGAAGGTAATTTTAAAAAAAGTTGTTTAAGTTTATATTTTACATTTTATAGTAATATTTGAATATATAATTTTTACAAATTGAATTAGATAAAAAAATTGTTTTTTAAATAATAATATCAATATTTACTTAGTAGTATTTTTTATCACTTTCTTGAAATATCATTTTTTCGTTCAAAATTTGTTTTTTTTGAAAATTTTAATTTTTATGACTTTATAAAAAATATATGAATGACCTAGAAGTTCATAATAGAATTTAAATGATAATATTATACATTTAAAAAATAATCTAACTTAGATTCCCCTAGGCCAACATTTTCGGAAGAAAAGTATAAAGATAATTTAATAAGTAAATTTATATTGTGAATTTTATTTCAATTAATTAGTTTTACATTAAAATAAAATTATGTATTTATTTTAATGTCACATTACCATAATTTTATTTATAATAAATAATTTTAAGCCATAATTTTTTTTGAAATTTATAATTTTAACTCACACATAAATTTTATGCTTAAAAACGATTATCCTAAAAAAATATTTTTAATCATTAAGTAAATTTATTTTAAAATTTTGTTTATTTAATAATATTAATATTGAATGGTAAAATTAATATCATATATATGATTATAATACTCAAATTAATTTTCGATATCAATATTAATGATCAACATTTTAATTAATTACAATGGGTGAAAGTAAAATTTACCTTGGAACAAAGTACGTTCGGGGTAAAAGGAAAAGTGAAAGTAAAAAACCCCTAAATAACTCAAAGAGACCCCTAATATTATTTTTTTGGAGATTTTAATCCATATCATGGACCATAATAAGTAATTTATAAGTATGCGGGCTCTTTGAGATTAAATTTGGTAAAGAAAGGTTTTAATAAGTTTAGGTAATTCCAAAACTACCATTCCCTTCACTTATAAAAAAACACACTTTCACTAATTATTTAAACATTAATATATTTTAATTACTTGGGGAAACTTTATCCATTTTTTAATTATATAACTCTATCTCAAAAAAAATATCCCTTGACTACTCATAATTAGCCTAATCTCTTCATTTATATGGACAATTTCAGGTATAATTGAAGTTCTCAATGTGTGTATTACCTTCCTCTTAGCAATTATTTTAAATTTCCCTATTCATAATACTCTCTAAATTTGTTAATAAAATGAATTAATAATCATATTAATAATTAAATTTTATTTTATTAAAATAATATAAATAATTCATTAATTTTAATAGCATTCTCTAATATTGTGTGTATTTGAGGACTACCGCCTTTATGACATGATTTGATTTATTTTTCATCATTGACTACTATGGATGGTATCAATGATAGTTTTTTTATGAACCTGGTTTTTTCTTTAAAAGACTTTGGAATATTCCTGATGTTATTTCGGAGCAGCGCCTTCAGACGGCGTGCGATTTCAAGCCCTAGTGTGGCCGGAATTAAATTTTCATTGCATTCAAAATGGACACGCCAAATAAATAGAATAACTCTAGAAATATTTCTTGGATGGAAAAACTGAGGGAAGTTTTGTTTCAGAAACGTGTCGTTTACCCTAGGAGGGGTATGACTTTCATAGGCGCATGCCTTTTGTGAAAAACGCCACTATGGGTGTTTTAGTAATTTAGCGGCATCAGATGTGGACATTAAAACTTTTGAACAGAGGCTCAGATTAAAATTCTGAGAACACAATTGCGCTCAGAATGTAGATTTTACCCTAGGGGAGGATTAATCTCAAGCCTGTAGGGAGTCCGGGTACGGGCCTACTAGTGAATGTTTTAAAAATTAATTAAAAAATAATTAATTTTTCAAATTAAACAAAACCACCTCCAAGATCCCCCTCCATTGTTCTTCCCTAGATCAAGTACTCCCAACTAAGAAGGAGGATCTTCTATCCAATCCTCTACCTCTCCAAGGTAGCGTGGTGCTTCGGCGGAACCTTCGTGAAGCCACGGGCTACGGCCAAAGAAGTAGGTGGTTGTGTTTTCAATTTTTTATTTCCCGCATCTTCTTCAAATTAACATTATTATGTTTAATTGCTTTAAAACTCTCGATAAAATCCCATATATGAATAGGTATCATTATAATCCTTCCAACTCATGTTTCGGTTCGAAAATATGAGTCCCGAGGTGACCGTAGTGATCCGACGAAGTCAGGGGTGTTTTTGGTGTTTTTCTGGTGGATTTGGGTTCTTCAGCGGGTTTGAGAGGCGGTCGGTGGTGGCACGGTGTTCTTATAAGGCGATGGCATGGGCTCAAGTGGCAGCGCGGGACCATCCAGAGGTGCGGGCTCAGGCGGAGGGGGCAGCCACCCAGGCAGTACGGCGGGCGAAAGCCAGCGGAGCGGGGCGCGACCCCAAGTGGGACAAAGACCCACCCTCGGCGGGTCTTCACAAGGAAATACTACCGTCCATGAGGGATTGTCTATGGTACTGGGGGACCACGGGTCAGCGACGGGTCACGCGGCTCAATCACGGGCCAGCGTGGCGAGCCGAGCGAACCGGTGCAGGCCGGCCCAGACATGGGGGACCGGCCGGCCTAGGCCGATCCAACCCAAGGGCTTCACCCCCTCTGACTTCAGACACCAGTAATTTTCACTAAAGGTGTCCATTTTGTGTTCTATATATGAAATTGGATTCTTGGAATCGATACATAACATTTGAGATGGTCTCTGGGATTTTCAATTCATGAGATGGGGGCCACGGGGGCACACACGCCCATTAAGTGGATTGACATTTTTCTTGGGGTTATTATTTTGGATGGCGCAGACACATCTGATGTCTGATTTGGGTGTCGTCAGTGGAGTTTAGACCCTGGTGTCGAGGAGGAGTTTTCTAGAGGGTTTTCAAGGATCGAACCCAGAGTTGATATTTGGGCCCCACGGACCGTCTTTTAAGCCGCGAGTCACGTTTCACAACTTTTTCAGCATACGTTTGTTTGGGACGTGCGAGTAGTCAATTCTGTTGGAACCATGGTCTTCTATGCATGATTTGGAGTATGGTTTGTGTTTTTTGTCAATCCTCACTGGATGTTTAGAATGTGTACCAATCAAAGAGATCATACAGCTCAAGCAGACGACAGTATTAAAGGTGGCATCGTTTCCCAGTGTTTGCCAAATTTTTTGGCCTAAAAATCGACAAATGGAGAAAAGTGTTTTAGGAAAAGAGACATGCATGTCATGTACTTGAAGGAGAGGGAACTAGCATTCCATATGTTTTTCAAAATTAGAACATGGGAAAATGGCAAAGGGATAAGGGCCGTGCAAGTTTTGGGCTGGTCGCGCAAGTGACCTGTGCGCCATGAAAAGACTTGCGCGCCGATGCCTAAGAGGATTGGAAACTTGCATGTCTATTGTTTTTCAATATTATAACTTCAAAATATTTCAAAGGAAAGAAGGTCACTCAAGTATTTGTGTGGTCGCGCATGTGATTAGCATAACAGAGGCTAGGGAGGATGAGCTGCACACAGGAACTTGCACGTTGAGGGAAGACTTGTGTGCCACCGCGCAGGGGGGTCCAGTTTGCCTATAAATAGAGGACCACCCCTCATCATTTGTAATGACGTTCAAGACTTAGAAATTTTTTGAGCTCTCATCGCATAAGTGGTTGAGTCGCGCAAGTTTTGATTGGGTCATGCAAGATGAAGCTGCACGCCGATTGTTGGTTGTGCGACCAAGGTAGTTGGGGAGTTAAAGGCACAACATCATGAATGTTTGGTGTTGAAGGAGGCAAAGTCGCGTAAGTAGTTTTGGTGTCACCTGCACGCCGAATTTGTACAGCACAAGTTACTTGCGCTCCAGGATTGAAACATGCGTGCCAGGATTGGATAAGCACGCTAGGGTTGTTAAAGATTATCTATCCTTCTAAAGTTTCACAAAAGCTGGAATATCGCCCGGTACCCTCAACGCAAAGTGAGATTAGTCTTCTGGTAAGAGTTGGACTTCAACAGAGCATCTACATACAACAGAGGATGAATTCTTATGCAATGATGAAGAGACCTTCCGTCTATAAACTGAGTGGGACTTCACCTAAGGGCAGTGAGCCAGGGGGAGTCAATGGGAGTGACCTGAGGGATGTAGTGAGCTATCCCTGAACCTTTGTAAAGGCAGTGAGCATGGTATAGAGTGACTATGCCCAAATATTTGTAATCCACAACTAGTGAAGATTAGTGGAATTAGGTATGACTGAAAACTTGTCGGCGTATGCTCCTTGGATGTAGCCCTTAGTGGTGAACCAAGTAAAAAGTGTTGTGTCTTCTCTGTGCATGTGAATGTTTGCATTCTAATCATATTCATCTTATAGGTTCAACAAGTTCCTACCAACGTGGGAAAAAGATATATCACATTAAAAGTAAAATTGGTCACCCTGATTTACCCCTCCCCTCTCAGGGTGTCCCAGGGTCCTTCAGATTCGGGGTATTTTTCTGAGGGCATTGAAATGGAACAATCTGATTGCTCTAAATCCGTACATTGGTGTGGGCCCCATGAGGATCATTTTGGGAGGTGGTGGTGATTTCCATCTTCTTCACCAGGTGTCTATTTTTTACAAGTTATTAGTCAATATTTTGTACTTTTTGAAGAGGACCGCAACAGCGTGATCTGTTTGTTGAGATTCGGGACTGTGAGGTGGGTCCCACGTAGCACCGCTCATGTGTAGTATGGCAAGATGCATCCTTTTCTCCAAACATCTGTTCCACGTAAGTAAGAAATATTTTTGACGTATCTTTCCAAGGGGATCACAATGGTGCGATGAACCCAACTATTTTCGAGACTGAGGCTTGGGACCATGGGATGTCATTCAGGCTTAAAGTAGTGTTGAATGACTTTTTACATTGGATGTATGTTGGAGGCAAGTAAATAGTCGATATCGCATGTTTTTTCCACAAGGTTTACAATGGTAAGATCCGTTTGGATGTGCGGAGTCTCATTCAAGATCTCATTAAATGTGGAAGCATGAAAGGTGCACCAATGGTGGTTCTTCCTGAGGTGTTAACAGAGAACCATTGGTGTGTGATTGTGAGAACTCCTCTAAGAGTAAAGTAAATGTTTGAAGAGGTGTGGTTGGCCGCACTAGGGCTGTGGTGGAAGCAAGTTGGAGAGCTTACATTTTCGCCCTTTTTGCATTAACATTGGACATCGTGTTCACGAAAGCCTTTGGGTTGGGAATGTGGTATACTCTCAGAGTATATGGGTTTTCTGGGAGGTAAATGTTGTAGTTTGTACCCAAGAATGTTTGTGTACATGTTTTGAAGATGAGGTAGGGCCACACGTAGTGTGGGCCCCTTGTTCGTGTTATATTCTTCTTTACCTACCTCTGACCTCTCGTGACATAGGGGGAAACGATGGGTTATACCAGCAGGGTGGAGTGGTTTCCCTTGGTGTTGTTCTCAACGGTTTGATCGGAGGAGTTATTTGGGTTTCCCCTGTTCCTTTAGCCTTATGGGATTTCCGTACCACATCCCTTCATGTTCCGTGGCGGGGTTATTGTGGATTCGGTGTGACTAATACTTTACATGGATAGTGATCCTCTACCCATGTGTTTATTTCTAGTAGGGTGCAGAGCCTAGTGATCCCTGTACATAGATTCCCTAGCCAAGTAACAAGATCATATCCCCCTTCCATGATTTTCTGTGACGTGTTTCCCTTGGAAGATCTCCAGGTATCGGCGTGACCCACATTGCACGGGCGCTAAACGTCTACTAGGTGAACTGTTCTGGAGTTGGGTGGTTTCATGATACCCACTCCATGTATTGTTGGCCAGTGTTGTACCATCCAGTAGGGATGACCAGAGCAGTTCCGGGTTTACCCTCCTACGGGGCTGGGCAATGGGTTGCTCATCGACTTATTCGGGTTTTCCCTCTAGCGGGGCTAGGCAGTGGGTTTCTCATTGACCTCTTAGGGTTTCCCCTCCAGCAGAGACTGGGTTGTGGGTTACCCGACGACCTCTTAGGGTTTATCCTCCAGTAAAGACTCGGCAGTGGGTTACCCAATGTCCTATTAGGGTTTACCCTCAAGCAAAGATTGTGTAGTGGGTTACCCGACAACCTTTTAGAGTTTATCCTCCAGTAGAGACTGGGAAGTGGGTTACTCGATGACCCCTTAGGATTTATCCTCCTGCAGAGACTGGGCAGTGGGTTACCCGACGTCTTCTTAGGGTTTACCCTCCAGTAGAGACTGGTAAGTGGGTTACCCGACGTCCTCTCTGGGTTTACACTCTAGCAGGGCTGGGTAGTGGGTTACCCAATGACTTATTTCAAACTCCATCCTTTATACTAGGCTAGTCTGTGGCTTTTCTCTGTGACTACCGCAGTGGGACCCTTGGTAGTACGGGTCAGTGATTTGACAGCTCTGACTTTCACAAGACCTCTCGACTGTGTGATAGTGAAGATGTTTGGTTTGACATTCCCAATAATACTCAAGCACGAGGGGTGATTTCCCCACCAAGACGCGTCTTTGAGATGTGACCTAAAACCGTGCGGGTGAGACAATGCCACCCAATGCAGATAGTGTCAAGGTGTCGTGATTTGAGCCCCTTTGACTTGTAGTTTAGGGCAGATGGGTAAGATGTTGGGCATCGATGGTGTTGACATCTTGGACTGTTGGCGACTCACTTTCTTGGGGTGAGATATGATATGGAGATCCCCTTATGATCTTGTTCAGGTTCCCTATTTGAGCATATGGATATGTATATACCTTTTTACAATACCCACTCCTTGGGTTTTGGATACTCTCCTTCCAGAAGAGGTGGAGACGTGCAGGGTATGCCTCGTGCGTTCTGTGTCTAGATTCTTATTGTCAGACGAGTATACTCTCTTGCAATAGGTAGCGAAGACTCGATGAGAAGTTCATCTTCTCACCATTTATAGCTCCTTGTGTTTAGACAAGTATACTTCCTTCCTCTTGATGGGTTGAGATGTACACTTTACTGCACTCTCAGTTGTACTCCTTTAAATTTCCCTATTCAATCTACTACTCACATCTTCTGTACCTACTTTGCTTCTCCCTTGATCCATCGGGGCATCCTACTGAGTATTTTTATACACACCCCTGCTTGGGCTATGCCCAAACATGGTGTGCCCTTGCAGACGACCGACAGGTTGTTCGTGACATCAGAGGAGCTTAGGAGTTCGGGAGCCTGAACAATGTACGGTGGTCGTAGTCAGGTTGCAGGTGTGGGACTCTTCCAACTATTTAGTTTTGATTACCTACTGTCGGGTTGTGGCACTTTTCTTGTTGGGTGCGTGTTTTTCCCCATTTCTTTTCAATTTAACTTCAATACTTACTTTTCACTGTTTAGAGGTTGATGAACCATTTGTGGCCTATTTATAGTAGTTGGAACTTTACTTTACTTTTTGTTTCTTTTTACTCTTCACTTATACATTGAGTGTGCTGCGTGTGTGTCTATAGGTACTCAGGAAGAGACCTCCCTGAGTTTAATAGACTTCGATGCTTGTCACCAGCTTCTAGACTATAGAGGCGAGCTTAGGGTGGTTGCTTCTTGAGTCCAGGTAGGGTTGGGTCGTGAAAAATGGGTATCATAGTTGGTTAGTTCCTTGGGACGTTATTCGGATGTCCCTGAAAAGGAATTGGTTGGAATCTAGGGAAATGGAGTCAGCGTGTCTCGAGAGTGGCTCTCAGGCCAGGGAGTCCAGTGATGGTGCAGTGGCTGACATATCCATTCACTAAGACCCTAATAACCTGCTTGTTGACTCGGCATGTTGAGACACCCGTTGTAGGGATAATTGGTTTCTGCATCACATAAGATTAAGTCTTTGACTGTCCTTTTCATGTCAGCTCTTCATTATTGTTACTGTCAAATCCATATATTATCATCTGACCGTGGAACTCCTTGATAACATGAAGGATGTCTCCGTGAAGGCAGTCAGCCAGGATTCCAGCTTTGGTTCATGACAGTGACCATGTGAGCAATGAGTCCTCAGTCTAGGACCCATCATGCGAGTCCCTTTCTCTGGGTGGGCTGGTAGCAGCACCCCCACATGGGGAGCAGCAGGCAGCTCCAATAGAGAAGACTGAGCCTAATCGAAGGTTGAGTGAGCTTCGTGAGTTCCAATGGTAGAGACCACTACGGCTCACCAGTTAGCTAGACCCTCATGCTACAGTGGTTTGGCTTGGGACAGTAGTTCACCCCTTTAGTCTTGTACAGATGCCGGTAGATCAAATGGTGGCTTTGGGAGCCAGACTTTTCCATGGAGTAGTAGGGCGTTGGTGGAGCCTGGTGACTCAGTTACTCGATGAGTCGTCACTTTCGTGGGATGACTTCCAGCTTCTGTTTCGTGAATAGTTTTACCCCTCTATCTTATGCTCCATTCGAATCCAGGATCTCCTGCAGTTTTAGCTGGGAGGGATGACAGTGACTGAGTACGCGACTAGGTTTGCAGACCATGCACGTTTTTACCCAAACATGTTCCATGACGGAAGCATCTGAGTGTGGAAGTTCGAGCAAGGTCTCTGCATAGAGATTCATCCTGTCATAGTTCCCTTGTGCATTCCCACTTATGCAGGGGGCTAGAATAGGTTCTGGTGACAGAGATCTTGCTATTGCACATTATAGTTGATGGTGGTAGTAGGCATGATAGAGCCGAGATGTCTGTCGCAGCTAGCAAGTGTCAGAAGATAGAACCTCAACGTAGATGGCCTTCCCACCACCAACTTTGGAGACGTGGTCATACCCCACAGTGGCGTCGGAGGGCACCAGGGCATCCCAAGTAGTGTTGGTGCTATGCTTGCGATGGGAAAGTTCACTTGGCACGGGACTACCTTACCAGGCGTACGAAGAATATCAGGCTGGCAATAGGTGCACCACCATGACAGAG
The DNA here is from genome assembly GCA_963277665.1 of Viscum album. Taxonomy (NCBI): domain Eukaryota; kingdom Viridiplantae; phylum Streptophyta; class Magnoliopsida; order Santalales; family Viscaceae; genus Viscum; species Viscum album. Next base: position 1,409,903,898 of record OY728133.1, on the reverse strand, counting down.
GGAGTTCTGTGATCAGATTAGTGGCCACAGAGGTGGTGCTAGCAGAGGAGTAGGGGAGATAAAATTGGGGGATGAAATTATGAGATCTTCCCATCACCACTAAGCGGTCCATGTCCGGATCTAAGAGCTGATAGTTGAGACCAAGGACAACTATGTTCTTTGGATGTCTATGATCCTACAGATCATGAAGTGACAAGAGGTATGCTTTACGCAGTAGAACTGTTAGATTCTGTATGTGAAATTCCTTCTCTCCCTGCTCCATGCTTGAGGTTTTACTAGGGTGACGTGAGGAATCGGTGTAACCCTGTGTTAGTAGAGTAAAAGGTGTGGAACCTTTCTCTTGAGTCTATGGTGTCGACTCCTTCACTCTCCAAGCGTGTAAGAGAGTCTTTATCATGAGACCTTGACTATGAAACATTGTGTGACTAGATATCCTTGGGTGTTTCACCATATGGGAATTATAATGGGGGAATCACCAAGAATTGTCCCAGGTCCAAACGGTGATTCAATTTTCAGCGTGCGACGTAGAGGTTCTATCGGGGAGGTGAGTTACCCCTAAGGGCCTTCGGCCCATTTGAGACCGTGCGAAGGGATGGCGAGGTTCCCTACCGCCATGGCCTAACCCCAAAGTTTGGAGTGGGTGCATGACATCTCCAGCATGACTCCCCTGAGAAGAATTGTACATGCTTCTATGTACTCCATCGACTAGGGAAGACCCCATGTGAATGAACCAAATCCTTTGTTCCCTGCACGGTGACGCAGAACTATGCAAGAGTTCTTCTGGGTACAGGAGAGCCTGGAGTGAGCTTAATACCCTGATGTGTTCCCCTAGTATTGCTTTTCGAGGATGAAAATAATAAAAGTGGGAATGATGTAAGAACATGGTTTTTTCTATAAAATACTTTGTAATATTCTTGATGTTATTTCAGAGCAGCCCCTTCAGACGGAGTGAGATTCCGAGCCCCGGTGTGGCCGGAATTAAATTTTCAGTGTGTTCAAACTGGACACGCCAAATAAATAGAATAAATCTCAAACTGTTTCTCGAATGGGAAAAATGAGGGCATAGTTGAGTCCGGAACATGCCGTTTACCCTAGGAATGGTATGACTTTTGCGGGCGTAGGCCTTCTGTGAAAAACACCACCAGGGGCGTTTTCGTAATTTAGCGGCATCAGATGTGGACTTTACAACTTTTGAATGGAGGCTCATATTATAATTTGGAGACCAGTGTTGCACTCAGAATGTGGATTTTACCCTAGGGGAGGCTTAATCTCGACCCCATCGAAAGTTCGGGTACAGGCCTACTGGTGGATGTTTTAAAAATTAATTAAAAATTAATTAATTTTTTTATTCATACATAACCACCTCCAAGATTACCCTCCCTTGTCCTTCCCTGGTGAAAGTCCTCCCAATGAAGGAGGAGCTCCTCTCCTCTCCTCCACCTCTCCAAGGCAGTGCGGTGCTCTGGTGGACCCTTCGTGAAGCCACCGGCTACGCCCAAAGAGGTAGGTGGTTGCGTTTTCAATTTTTTATTTCCTGAATCTTCTTCAAATTATATTTCTTGCATATAATTTCTATAAAACTCTCTAGAAAATCCCATATACTATTAGGGATCATTCTATGCTTTCCAATTCATGTTTCGGTCCAAAAATCTGAGTCCTGAGGCGACCGTAGTGATCCGACAAAGTACGAGGTGTTTTTGGTGTTTTTCCAGAAGATTTGGGTTCTCTAGAAGGTTTGAATGGATTTCGGCAGCGGTGTGGCATTCTCAAGAGGTGGAAGCATGGGCTTAGGTGAAGTCGGTGACCACCCAGGCAGCGCGGAATTCTGAAGCCGCCGGTGCAGGGCGCGACCAGCGAGTGCGGCACGCGACCCCGAGCTGGACAAAGACCTGCCCTCGGCAGGTCTTCACACGGAAAGATGATAGGCCATGAGGGACAGTCTATAGGGGGGGTCAACATTGGGCCACACGACTGGGTCGTGGGCCACCATAGTGATCCAGTCTGGCCAGCGCAGGCCGGCCCGGAAAAGGTGGATCGGCCGGCCCAGACAATGTGGACCGGCTGGCCCAGGCCGGTCCAGCCCAAGAGGTTCGCCCCCTCTAACTTTGGACACCCGCAATTTTTTCTACGGGTGTCTGTTTTTCATGCCGTCTATGGCTGTGCATTCCTAGCATCGACACAAAGCTTTTAAGATGGTCTCGGGGATTTTAATTCCTGAGACAGGGGGCCTCGGTTGCACAATAGGCTCATTATGTGGATTGGTGTATTTCTGGGGGTTCTTGTTTTGGATGGCACGGACACATCCGATGTCTGATTTGGGTGCCATCAGTGGACTTGGTACCCAGGAATCGAGGCAAAGTTTTCCATATGGTTTTCGGACATTGAAGCTGGAGTTGAGATGTGGGCCCTATGGCCCGTCTTTTAAGCTGCGAGCTGCGTTTCACAACTTTTTCATCAGATGTTCATTCGGGGCGTGCGACCAATCGATTCGGGGTATTTTTTCGAGGGAATTGCAATGACGCAATCCACTCACTCTAATTCATCATGGTGGTGAGGGCCCTATGAGGGTCATTTTGGGAGTTGGTGGTGATTTCCATCTTCTTCACCGGTTGTCTGTTTTTGGACAAGTGATTAGTCAATCTTGTGTACTTTTTCGAGAGGATCGCAACGACGTGATCTGTTTGTAGCAGTTCGAGACCATGAAGAAGGTCCCATGTAGCACCACTAGTGTTTAATATGGAGAGATGCATCTTTTTATCTGGATATCCATTCCACATAAGTAAGCAATCTTTTTGATGTATCCTTCCAAGGGGATCACAATGGTGTGATGCGCCCAACTATTTTCGGGGTCGAGGCTCGAAACCACGGGACGTCGTTCGGGTGTAAAGCAGTGTTGAACAACTTTTTTACTTCAGATGTCTATTAGAGGCTAGTAAATAGGCGACCTCACGTGTATTTAATTGAGGTTTACAATGGTGCGATCCTTTTGGATTTGTGGAGTCTCATTCGAGATCTCATTAAATGTGGAAGCATGGAAGGTGCACCGATGGTGGTTCTTCCTATGGTTTTTGCAGAGAACCCTTAGAGTGTGATTGTAAGCACTCTTGTGAGAGTGAAGTAAATGTTTTAAGAGTTGTAGTTGGCCATGCTAGGGCTGTGGTGGAAGAAAGTTGTAGAACTTATGTTTTTCCCTTTTTGCGTTGACGTTGGACATCGTGTGCACGATAGACTTTAGGCTAGGAATTTGGTATACTTTGGGAGTATACGAGTTTGTTGGGAGGTACATGTTGTAGTTTGTACCCAAGAATTTTTGTGTACTTTTTTCAGAGAAGAGATAGGGCCACACATCATGTGGGACCCTTGTTCGTGTCATGTTCTACTTTTGGTACCATTGACCTCTCGTGACCTAGAGGATCCTTCTATTAACGATGGGTTAGACCAGCAAGGTGGAGTGGTTTCCCCTGGTGCTGTATTCGATAGTTTGATCGGTAGAGTTGTTTGGGTTTCTCATGTTCCTTTATCCATGTGGGCTCTCTGTACCACGTCCCTTCGTGTTACCTGGTGGGGTTATTGTGGATTCAGTGTGATTAATACTTTATGTGGACACTAATCCTCTACATATGAGGTTGTTTCCAGTATGGTGCAGAGCCCAGTGGGCCCTGGGCGCAGATTCCCTAGCTGAGTATTGGGATCATATCCTCCTTCCATGATCTACTGTGACGTGTTTCACTTGGCAGAGCTCCAGGTATCGGGGTGACCCACACTACACGTGTGCTGAACCTATACTAGGTGAACTGTTCTAGATTTCGGTGGGTGCGCAATACCCACTCCATGTTCTGTTGGCCAATGTTGTACCATACAGTACGAATAGCCAGAGCAGTTCTGGGTTTACACTCCAGTGGGTCTAGGTAGTGGGTTGCTCATCGACTTCTTCAGGTTTACCCTCCAGTGGGGCTCGGCAGTGGGTTTCTCATTGACCTCTTAGGGCTTACCCTCCAAATGAAAATAGGCAGTGGGTTACCCAACAACCTCTTAGAGTTAGCCTCTAGCAGAGACTAGGCAGTGGGTTACCAGGCGACCTCTAAGGGTTTACCCCCTAGCAGAGACTACGCAGTGGGGTACCCAACAACCTATTAGGGTTTATACACTTGGAAAGACTGGGTTGTGAGTTACCCGATGACCTCTTAGGGATTAACCTCCAGTAGAGACTACGTAGTGGGTTACCTGATTACCTCTTAGGGTTTACCCTCCTACAGAGACAGGGCAGTGGGTTACCCGATGACCTCTTAGGGTTTACCCTCCAGCAGGGCTCGGCAGTGGGTTACATGCTGACTACTTTCAGACTCGGTCTTTTGTACTAGGCTAGTCTATGGAATTTCTCCATGACTACTAGAGTAGGACCCTTGGTAGTATGAGTCAGTGAGGTGACAGCTTTGACATTGAGAAGACCTTTTAACTGTGTGACAGTGAAGAGGTGTGGTTTGACTTTTACCAGAACTATCAAGTACGAGGGGAACTTTCCCCACCAAGACGCATCCTTGAGACCCGACCTAAAACTGTGCGGGTGAGTCAGTGCCACACAATGTAGATAGTGTCAAGGTTAAGTGATTTGAGCCCCTTTGACTTCCAGTTCAAGGTAGACATGTATGATGTTGGGCATTGATGGTGTTTACTTCCAGGACTATTGGCGATTCACTTTCTTGGGTTGAGTTATCAGATGGAGATCCCCTTATGATCTTATTTGGGTTTCTTGTTTGAGAATATGGATATGTATATAGATTGTTCCAGTACCCACTCCTTAGGTTATGGTTACTCTCCTTCTGGGAGAGGTGAAGTCATGCGGGGTATGCCATGTGCTTTCCATGTCTAGCTTCTCTTGGTCGAACGAGTCTACACTCCTGGTATAGGTAACGAAGACTCGACGAGAAGTTTATCTTCTCACCATTTCTATCTCTTTGTGTTTGGATGAGTTTACTTCCTTCCTCTTGTTGGGTTGAGCTGTACTCTTTACAACACTCTCGATTTTACTCCTTTACTTTTCCCTATTTGATCAACTTCTCACCTCTTCAGTACCTCCTTTGTTGCTCCCTCAAGCCTCTGGGGCATCCTACTGAGTATTTTTATACTCACCCCTGCTTCAGCTTTGCCCACACTTGGGGTTCCCTTAAAGATAATGGACAAGTTGGTCGTGACTTCTGCAGAGCTTAGAAGTTCGGGGGCTTCAACGGTGTACGATTGTTGTAGTTGGGTTCTTGGTGTGAGAATCTCCCAATTGTTTACTTTTGTTTACCTATCGCTGGGTTGTAGCACATTTCTAGTTAGGTGCGTGTTCTACCCCGTTTTTTCAGTTTACCTTCTACACTCACTTTATACTATTTAGAGGTCGATGCACCTTTTGAGGTTCGTTTATAGCAGTTGGATCTTTACATTACTTTTCTTTTATTTTTACTTTGCACTTCTGCATTGAGTGGGTTGTCTGTGTGTGTACAGGTACTCAGGAAAAGGCCTCCTCAATTTTTTTAGCCTTCGGCACTTGTCGCCAGCCCCTGGCCTATGGAGGTGGGCTTGGGATAGTTGGGGCTCGAGCCCGGGTAGGGTTGGGTCATGACAGTTTTGACGAATAATTATTTTTTTATCTTATAAAATTATTTAATAATCACCTTTTACATTTCCCTTTATTTGGTTCATTCGTTAATTAATGTGATCGTTAATCATGAGAATGTGCATATTATCACCTCCATGAATGACATGCATGATTTATCTTCACCACCTAACATGGATGGAAATAAATGTGTAATTAAAAATTACTATTAATATTATAAAATTATTTTAATTATTAGGTGATAAATATTTATATACCTTCACTTCATCCATTAATTGGGAAATGGGTTCCTTATTCATATGAACATGCAATTTAACACATTCATGAACAAAAAATATCATTTTTCAACACCTCCCATCTTTATTGGAACTAAAAATGGATTTTATTGATATATATTATATATTTTACATATATAATCATCTTTAAATGTTATATTAACATTATTTAATATGACTTTTTTACTTATTCGATCTCCATGGAACATTTTTGTTTTGGTCTGTTTATCGCCTACTTGAGTAATATTATGATATTTATATATTAAATAATTATTGAATTTTATATACTTATAAAGAAATGTAATAATATGGTATTGAATATTTTTTCAATTTTATGAAGTTATGAGAGTAATATCTAATTTTTTTTATAATATATCATCTTTTTTCATTAAAATATTTTGAAACAAGATTTTCTTCAGTATAATCTTCAAGAGTCGTATTTAAAATTCTCATGTGATAAAAGTGGAGTGATATAAATAATAAATAGATGAATACTGTAGAACCAAATTTAAAATTTAAACTATAAACCATTAATAAATGTTAAATGATCAACATTAATATTAAAAAATATGTGTAGGACAATTAATATTGTTAATAGCTAATGATAAATAATAAACTATAACGAACCACTGTTTTAATTGTAAAAAATTTTAATTGAAGTATATAAATGAGTTATAGAGATGAATAATATTAGTATAGTTGTGGTTGTTTTATAGGATGTTAAAATTTGGTCAACTAAGCTCATAAATAAGGTAAGATATTTTTTAAAAAAATCTCATTCATTGAGACATAATTTACTTTATGCTCCTTTTATTTTTATATGGTGTCATACTGCCCAATTATTTTGTTATCATGAAATATATTTTATTCATGGTATTTGAGGATTATTTTCAATATATTTATCCTTCAAGGTTTTTGATTAAAATTTTACTCATGTCATAACTGTTTTCTTAAATTAAGTCCAATTTCCCATGTGTTTAGAAATGTCTTCTTGATCTTGATCTTCTATGTCTCTTTTTCCTACTATTAATTTTATAAAATTGTATATTTCCATTTCATTGGGGATATTAATTATATTCATTAATATACACCCCTTTTTTAAAATTTTTCTCAAATAAAATAAAAATTTTGATAAAAATAACAATAATACATTCAACTCGATATTTTTCTACCAGGTATACATTTTTCCTGTATAAAGTGTGATATATAACCCAAATAAGAATTGCCTCAAGTAACATTCAGGTTCACATTCACTAATTTTAAAATGAATGTTTTATTATCATTTACATCATGTGGGTTTTGATAAATGGTTTTAATGGTCTTACAAAGATTTATGTATGATTATATTTCAAAAAATATTCTAAATTAATGTTGTAAAAAATTATAAAATTAGTTCTTTCCAATAAATTAATAAATTAATTCTAAACTACCCATAATTTAAAAAAAATTAAAAGGAAAATTTTTTATCTATTTATATATGGGTAGTTTTCAACCAAAAAGAATCTCTTTTACATGTTTCCATATGAAATTATATTTTTTACACCTTTATTATTTTCTATGATACTTATTCTCTATGATTTCATTTTTTAAATAATAAAATTATTGTTCTCAAGGTTTAATAAAATTTAATATTTTAAATTTTTTCTAAGGAAAAAGGATATTATTATTTTCAAATCAATTTTTTTAATTATTCTCAAAGTTTTATTCATCTATATCATGTGTTTTATCATATTTTTTCTTCAAATTATACCACACACATTCTTTATCTAGATGGATTATAAAATAATACTTTCAATTTATGGGATAATCCTACACAATTTTATCATGACTAATCATCCACTTGTATATAAATGATTTACTCCCAATGATTTCCCTATATGAATTCCTATTGTTTTATGTTTTTGTTGTATCCAGATTCCTATGATTCCTTTATATTATATGATTATCATTATTTAATCTAGGTACATGTTAATTCATTTCATTATTCCATGCATTCATACTTATAATCATCCTTATTATGATATCATGTTATGCATCACATCTCTCATGTTATTCTTATTATTATTTTTACCCTAAAAAAGTGTATTATATACGCCTTTATTATATTTCCATTTCCTTTGGTTATTAAATAAACTATTAAATATGATAATGGTTGAAGATTATATTTTTTGGAGAATATTTGGGGGATGTTGAAGACTCATTATGGATTTATTATCTTCTTATATAGTAGAGAAACAAAGCTTTCCATTTAATGATAGGACATAAGATTTATTATTTAGTGACTTTTCCTAATTCTATAAAACTCAAAAATTAATGGTCCTTATATTCTATATGTGTCAAATATGCTATAATCATATGTTTTTATCAAATAAAGTACTGTATGTTATGTGTTTTCAACACCAGATCTTGGATTGAATGTTTTTGGACACTAAATAAAAAGCAACAAATATGTTTAGAACTTGTATTTTAATGTGTGTTTGATTACCAAATTGAACTTATAATTTATCCTCTCCATTAATTATCAGTTTAGGATCAAATTTCCTTGATAGTGAAATCCCGTTATTAAAACATTATGGGTATTCACAAAAAAAGTCATCCATTTTCACTAATAATAGGGGTCCTCTTCTCCTCACTTCCCATCACACCATAACCCCTAATTTTCACCCAATATCTATGTAACCCTATCTTATATACTCGTAGAGAAATTAATGTGGTAATGTACATCTCAAAATTGCATCTATCCAAGGTTTAACCCCTTCCTGAAGGTAATAATCAAAGTAGTGAGGTATAGATTTATAACCACTACTTTCTTATTTTTGGTTCTTTATATGAAATTATTCTTCCTAAAATTACATTACCCGATATTGGAATGATAAAATTAGTTTCAAAATTATAATGATATTTTATTATAAATATGGTACAGTCATTAACAACATTTTCAATTTTTTATTAAGGAAAATGAAAATATGAAATGTGTGTATGTGCCGACTACTGCCTCTATAAAGTAATGTGTTTATTTCCATAAATGTATGACATGAATTGTTATAAAGGTAATTTAATGTATAAATATTATATTTATGAATTATTTCATATAATTAAAATGAAAAAAATATTACTCCTCTCTCACTCTCATTCTATGAAAGTGAAGTCATTATCCTTGCATACATGTAGAATACTGCCTCTATGGATTGATGTATTTAGTTTTTCATTCTCGCCAATCATGTATAGTTTTGTGAGTAATTTTAAAGTATATAATTTATTTTAATTATATTAATAATGTTATATAAATATAAATTAATTAATCTATTGATGATATTGATTATAATTTATCACTATAATATTAATCATCATAATAAAGAAAACTAGGAAGGAAAAAATATTCATACAATGTAATTGTTTTGTGCACATCAATTATTATTATAAAATTTTATAAATATTATATATAACATTAATGAACGCGTAATTTTATCATTATGTTACAAGTAGAATGATGTTATAACTAAATCTCCTTGTAATGATCCAGTGATCATGATATGTTCATGTTTTGGTCAGGTTTAGCCCCCTACTATAACAATGTAGTGAATTTATATCATGAATGAATATAAGAGAATAGTTACTAGTAAAATATTAAATTAAGGAGTATATAATTATTTTATATTTGTTATGGAATTTTTTTTGGGGATGTGAAGATATATTTATGTAGGTATATTCCATAAAATAAATAAGGTTATATTGTTTCTAATAGAAGTTTTTCTTGTATTTTTTGATAATAATTGGAGGATAAAAAATATATTGTGGATGTTTAGACATGATAAGAAATAGGAAACTCGGTGATGCTAGATATATTTAGTTACTTTTGATGAAGGATCATCAAAATTTTCATATATGGTATTGGGGAGCTTGATGATGCATGAAGGAATTTAGAAATGGTAGACACACATGGAAACCATATTTGGTGAACGAGGAATAAGATTAATATATATAAATATGGAATGATGAGTTAGATGGTAATTATTACATAGATATAATTTTTTGAGGTTTATATTGGTCATTTTTTGTTAAATTATCTATGAAACATGTATGAGGATGATAGAACGAATTTAGATAATCCTTGTATATGTTTGGTAAAGGAAGTTTTATAGCATCATTTTTTTAGAATGACTATATTGTGGTAGGTTACACCAAATTATTTTTGGCATCATTATGTTTTGTTTGATGTTATCTAATTAGTAAAATTACATGATGATCATTATGTGGATAAAGTTTTTTTGAATAGATAAATACAGATAATAAATTTTATGTATATTTGGTGTAGTTGTTAATTTGAATGAAAAAATTGGATAATCAAATGGATATAATGGAATCTATTTCGGTATATAAAGGTTTTTTGGAATATCTGATAAAATATTTAGGAATCTTGAGAAATTAAAATTGAATTATAATCATTTGAAATGGTATTTTAAATATTTTAGTTGAAAATTGTTTTACTAAAATGGAATGTATCTTGTGGAAATTGATGTTGAAGAAATCATGATGCATTGGTCATATTTTGATAAGAAATCAGAGAGAACATAATAGAAATTCTTTAAACCTTGAATTTTTTTATATAATATGAAATGAATTAGTGAATTGATTTATGAACATTCCAAAGGATAATAAATTTTGAATGTTGGGATTTAGTATATTTGAAAAAAAATGGGCATGATAAGCATGGATAATGTCATTATAGAAGGAATTTTTGTGAGATGAGGGCTATATATTGTTACATAGTGGGATATATTGTGGCCACTATTGATGAAGATGGACTAAATGATTAAAAAAGATAATATTTATGGGATATAGATTTATTTATGCCATTGATCGTGGATAATGTTTTTAAAAAGGATAAAAAAATGAGCAATGTCTCCACTCTTTAGTTTTATAAAACCCTAATAAATTAAAATAAATATCTTGACCTTAAATTTAGTCACTATAGATTGATATTAAGAGCATTAATTTGACCTAAATTGTCATATATAATCACACTAAATCGTGTAGTGAACATATAAAAATATTTAACCATGAATAAGATAGTTATGGTTCATTCCATTAAAGGGATGATAGATATAGATTTGAAATTAAATACCCTTAGTAGTTTTCTAGAAAGGTATGTAATGACACTAAATATATGGATCCGAGAGAACTGACGAGTAGAGGTAGAAAGAATTCACAACATTTAAATTTGTGGACAAGAGAGAGCTTACATGGTATATCTAGTTCAATAAGAAAGTACACAATTATCATATATATATATTTATAGAGAAAATAATATGATTGAAAATGTGGTTCATATATAAGATTATGATGAAAATAGAATGACATCATTAAATTAGGATTTCTAAGAAAATATATAAAGTGATTTTCATGTCCATTTGAGAGGAGAAAAAAAATGATGGAGTTAAAATTGTCATATCTAGTTCTCAAAGAGGGAGCATACCGATGATGATTCTGTTGTGTAATAATATTAATTAGGAATATCAATCACTATTCTAAACGTTTTTCAGTGAAAAATATATATTTTACACAATTGTAGTAAATTTAATCTATACTTAGATAGTAGATTGTGTAATGAACATATATATCAATTGAGCATCACATCTAGAGTTGATGATGTAAGGAGTTTTAGATGGATATGGAGATATGGAAGATTCCTACATGCCTTTAAACCAAAGAGAGGTCATCATGTTAGTAATGTATGAAGACCATGCCTAAAGTAGTGTGTGAAGGAGTGAAAGTAGGAGTGTCCCTTTGGAGGTAGTGTTTCATCCTTAAACATTCTAAAGGTAGTGATCCTTAGCATGGAGTAACCAAGACTGAATTTAATATTCATAAAAAATTAATTATTATATATTATTGGTATAATTGGTTAGGAAAAATAGGAATCTAGGCCTAAATGTTTTGATATTGAGTTAAATCATCAACACCTGATTTTAGATTTTTTTTACACTTGAAACTAACAATGAGGCCCCCAAATTTAATGAAAACAATATAGTTTAAAAATATAAATTCATAAGTTTATAATTTCTTTTACTAATGATATCATAGAATATACTTATAGATAAAATTATTTAAAAAAACATAGTGAAATTATTTATGATATAAATATAGGGAAGATCTTGGTTAGATCATTAAACTATGAGTTATATAAAAAAACTCTCTTTATTATAATACATTTAAGATGTAGAAACTTATTTTGTAAAAATATGGGAAAACCTTAAAAGATTAAGAAGTTGGGTTATCATCCCTAAAATTTTATAAAGAATTCCATATTAAAGAAGGAAAAAAGAAAAGTAATAATAATTAGAAGAAGAATTTAGAGAATAATAACATGACCACTAAGGTAATTGAAATTAATATAAATGATAAATATATTTTTAACATAGATTTTTAATATGATTAAAAATATTTAAGGATATATTCTCCTATATATATTTCAGAGGATGGTGATTTAGTGGAGGAATCTAAAATGATAATGATTTTTCAATCCAATGAAGATTCATGTAGTGATCAAGACATGATATAATACTCTGATGGTATGTTGGATAAAACTAGGGTTATCCATGGAGTATGTTATGAATTCATAGAAGATTTTTTCGTAAAGAATATGAAATTTAGGAACTATGATGATCCCATGAATGAATCGATTGGAATAATGGGTACAAAGATAAAGGGGCAAAGTAATTAACTAAAAGAAATTATATCCAAGTCAAATCCACAAATTCCCACCAATAAAAAGTTTAATTGAAATTTTATCCCTCTAAAAACTAAACTTTGAAAGAGGATAACATCTAAAATAGATATTATTAAAATATTTATTTTATATCTTCTCAGATGAATGGGAATTATGTGAAGAACCAGGAGCTCTAAATGATGTGGAAAACAAAAACTATAAAGGTATAGATCCCAAATAAAACACAGTAAGTGGATATGAAAAATGCTAAAATTGATAATTATAAAGGAAAAAAGAATATTTTTTTAAACTTAATGTGAAGGATCTTAAAGAAATTAAGCTACTAATTTTTACTAATGTGGAACTTTGGGACACATTGTGTATGTGTGCCTAGAAGCCAAAGTAATAAATGGTGGAAGGATAAATATTACAATATCTCAATTAATAAAAAGATACATGAGGTATAAATATGTTAATATTTGTTTTATATGATATAATAATAGATAAATGGAAATAAATTTTTTTAAAGGTAATAACTCAGGATATTAAGGACTGAACCATCTATTCCCATTTGGAGGGGGAGGCCTGGGCTGAAGGAACAAGAATATTTACACAGAAAAAAAGATTCAATATGCTAGAATAAAATGATAATGGAAGACAATGAATGTCAGATCATGAAAAATTGGTTTTTCCTATATAGAAATTGTGATAGATGGAAAATAAAAAATATTAGAGAAACAATAAAGAAGTTACTCATTCCTCACATAAGAAAATGGACATGTGAGAGAATATTTCTCCTTGAAAAACAAGTCTGAGGTAACTATTATGTCCATTTATGAGTAAAAACATAAATCATGCCTAACTAGTTTTATAAATTATACTATAATAAATGATTTGAATATAGGTTTAAGATCTATCATATGGTGGAGGAATTATAATCAAGGATGCAACTATGATGCATTAGTGGATGAAAAAGTGTACAAGTCATATTTTTCATAAAATATAGTTGAAGCAAAAACCATGGAATGTTTCAGATTATAAAGAGACAATAAATAATTAAATGTTTCAACGTTGTATCATCCAAAGGATAACTAAAAAGAATACATGAAATTATATTGTAAGAAAATTTTTTCTTCATCGAGAAAACCTATACTCCAACACATTATGTTGTCTATAAATAACCCCTCTCCTTATTCATCTAGTTATTATATTTCGTGATCATATTGATGTGGGTTTAATGGGAGATAAGATACATTAGGTGTATGTAATGAAATAGGATGAAAACATTGAAATAGATTTAATTTATTGATATAAGATTAATGAAACTGTTAGTTTCATAAAATACATCAGTGGTATCACGACATGATAAAAAATAACATGTGGGGTTAGAGAAAATGGATTTATATATTTCTAAATTTATAATTTCAGGTGATAATAAATAATTTCAATTGGTATTGATCTCTATCTAAAGATAAAGTGGTGTCAAAATCATATTTTAAGAATCAAGTGGAACAAAGTAAAAAACATTAATGATTGAGTGGTATCGGGTATATATAAATTGATGATAATCCCTAATGAAATATAAAGATTAATTCAGGGTTAAGCATCAAAATATATAAGGTAATATCATTTTTTATTTCCTTTTTGTCTAATAATGTGGTAAAATATTTATTTAAAGATACTAAAGATTTTGACAGGGGAATTGTGTGTTTAATATCAATTCAATAAGTACTTCTAAAGAATAAAGAATTCATTGGAGTTTAGTATTACTGATTCAATGGTTTTTTTCCTTCTATAGAAATATTGATGTACCATATAGTGGTTGAAATATATTAGACTAAAATCAGTAATATGATTTTTTTCATAATAACATATATTAAATTTTCAACATGTTATATGACTCACACAATTTTTATATTATTTATTATTCAATAATTATTTTATGAAAGTGTAATAGAGTGATTTGGCTGAAATATTATGAAAATTGAATGATTTTTTGCATGTACCTATTTAATTTAGTTTGTTACATTGATAAAGATGATGTTATTAACACATGATCTTGATTAATGCACTATTTTCTGATGTAGCGGGCTTATGGTATTGGTTTATGACACATTTATATGTGGTCAATTACCTCATTAAATATTTTTTGAGTGAATATTTAGTTTAATATGCTTTGGATATTGAAATCAAAGTTGGAATTATTTTAAACAAGTGGTCTTTGTTAAATCTAAAGTAAGGATGATGTTCCTTGAAGTATAAACATAGATAAATGTTTATAAATGGGTGAAAATTATATATAAATATGACCCCTAAACTGTTAATATATCTTATAGGTTTATAGAATGATTCAAAAAAACATATAATCTCTCAAAGTTTCTAAATAAATTAAAAAATGTAGTTGATAGAGCCTATAAATAGGATGGAAAAAGGTGGTTTTTGGAAAGAGCTGAAGGCCATGGAGGAGTTGTTTATAAAATGAAAAATTATAACATTATTACCCTATATTTCATAAAAAAATTGGTTCATTTGAAAATGAGAAGATATTTAGCGCAAATCTCAATAGTAGAGTTTACACTCTCTAAATATGGTATAATAATTTTGCTGAAAAAATTGGGATTATAGAAAATAAATATTCCCCTATAATTTTCAATGTTAATGGGTGTAATGAAGATGTCATAATTTATAGGAATTGAAAATTTTTATTTTATTGATAATGGTGGTCAGATGAAGTCATAATCAATACATACATTGCCCATAGTAGAATGTGTTTGTCAATGAAAATATATTTATAGTAGTATTGTCAATATACTCCACAAAGGGAGAATTTTGTAACTTGAATATTTTTTGTAGGATTTTTTAAAAATAAATAGATTTTTATAATAAATGGACGATGGATGTATTGATATTAGGAAACATTGGAGACTTTATAATTATTGATGAATTTTTCGGAATATTTAAAGGATGATCAACTTTGTCATATGTGATATTAGTGAGATTTAAAATGGATGAAGGAAGTAACAAATGGTTGATATATATGGAAACTATATTTGGTGATGGAGGGAAAAAATTATGTACATGGATATGACATGATTAATGTTATTATCAATATTTCATATATAGACATTTACTGAGGTGAATATTTATCAATTTATATTAACTTGGATTTAGAAGAATTACAAGACTAGGAGAAGGAACTTGTATAGTCAAAGAAGATTTTTCATGAGAAAAGTCCACACTGTGAGTAGTTTTAGAATGATTATTCCATGGAATGTTAGACTGTTTGAGTCAGTTTCATATAAAAAACTTATTTTTTACATTCTATATATATATATATATACATATTATTATAACATGTTTATTATTCTACTACATAGCATTATTATAATAATTTCCTATAAATATTTTTCACATAAAAGGGTTATAGTAGTTCCACGGTTTAAGTAAGAACCTAAATATATTATGATAATAATGTTAAATAATTATTTCATATGGTATTGATACATCAATCTGATGGGAAACATAAGATGTCTATCTATAAAGTTTTTTGGGTTCATAATAATTTAGAATTAGTCTTATGAAGTCCACAATAAGAAATTTATAAGAATAGAGGTCATGAGGATAGACCCTATATTAATAATCATTCATTTGTGTTGGTCCTTAGACTTCATATCACTACTAATGTGTGTAAAAAGTCACATACATTGTTGTACGGAAGAAAAATGTGATGATATACTCTCATAGTGAGGTAGCATACTTCACTAAAATCATAAGTGATATGGAATTAGTTGAATGGATGAGAAAGTATTTGTTCCTTCAATTTAAAAACAGAATATATCTTTATCCCATCGATCGAAATGGAACTACATGAAAAAATCGTGGTAATGGTAGTTTATAGACTAATTCATTTCATAAATTCAAAGAATGATAAATCAAGCATGTTGGGTGATGACACAAGTATGCATCATTCTATATGATATATCAACTTGATAAGGTATTATATTACATAGTGGTGCTTAGAGAATAGTTTTTGTAGTTTCTACACATACTTCTTTCTCTATGTGTGGGTTCACTTGTTTCTAGGCACTAATCAAAGACTTTAGGTATGTTCCAGACATTTCCATTAAAACAGGGGTTTAGAGAGTCACACATAAAGTGAATTTTGAATCTCATTAAATTATATTAAATTAATGTATGAAAATAATTTTATTTTTAGTTAGTGGAATAATATTTATTCAATTAAAATTGCTCGTAATAATTAAATCACATGATATTCAAGATTAAAATATGTGAGTTGAATTTAATTTATTGATTATTTATTTATAGGATAATGAATATAATATTTATTTATGCATAAGTTATTGAATATAGTAGAATAAATATTTCATTAAAAATATGTGAACATTAAAATAAATATTTATTCAAAATTTAATCTAATATAATAATTATTTTATTTTATTGAACGCATACATTTTATTCAAGGTTCAATAAATTCTATAAGAGAATATGTTTTGAGTTTAATGGTTTAGTATGAACGATAAATTTTATTTAACATCATTTAAATAAATAAGTATTTATTTATTTTAGAATTGAGATTATATTTAATGTTTTTCATGGTATATGATGATAATAAAATTATTATAATTTTGACATGGGGTATGACTATGTTAAAATAATAGGATAAGAACATTTCTGAAAAAATCATAATTTTAACAAAGGTATAAACTGAAAATAAATCATGTTCCATCTATGAAATGTTATACACAATGATGAAGTATCTAAAATTCTCTCATTCCCTAGAGATAAATTCTTTCTTTTTACCACATTCAATAATCTAGATAGAGAACCTGTGAACATTATTGCGATTGAATACATAACACCCCAAACATTTTATTATATGTTTCTATTAAATAATTTTTATTCATTAGATAGCCTATATTGCATGAATCACTACATATTTTGTAAAATAATGTTATAAAAAGAAGTTATATTCTATCCATTAAACATAAATTTTCCACTTCTATGTTTTGAATTTTGAAAAACAGTCATCTAGTGTTTTGACCAGTAAGTCATTTGGAGTCTAATAGAACCAAATTGATTATTTGATGAATATTAACATACCCTTATGAATAGTATTATGAATAGTAATATGAAACTTATAAATAGTAAATAATAATAATATTTTATTTCCTTAAGGTAATAATATAATGAGAAGTTAATTAATTTTTCAATGTGATATAGAATTAATGATAACTTTAAAATTGTTATTTTTTGAATAAACTATACTTTTATTTAAAAATTAAATTAAAAATGAATAGAAATTTATTTACAAAAAATCGAGTTCATTTTTTAATTCTACACATCGAAAAATGGTTAGGGTAAATTTTTTGTTTTTTTCTAAAATATGTGAATTTTTCATGAATAGTAAAAAATATTGTTATGAGTTTTCGTTAGTGTAATGAAATCATATTGATGTGGCCTACATTTGTACAGTAACTTATTACATGATGTGTCCCAAGTGGATAAAACCATGGGACAATACCATGGGAAATCCCATGGTTTGGCAAAAACCACTAATGAGGTGTCCCTTTGAAATTATTAAAAAACTACCGCTCTTTTAATATAAATACCCACTCATCCATTCATTTTCTTTCAATAAAAATTTCTCATCCAAAATGATTTTGTGGTTTAAACTCTCAAGTATTCTTTCCAAGGTTTCTTTAAGCCCCCAAGGTCCCATCCATCAAGATCTAAGATTTACTCTTTAAGGTAAGGGAATCATTCATTCTCTTCTTTTCATCGACACTTCTTTTATTCTATCTATTTGATTTTCCATTATCATATGTTAGGATTTGATTTTATGTCTTATTATTACTTTCCTTTTGATTTTAATATGATGATATACCTGTTTTCTCTCATCATTTTATTTTATGAAATTTTAAGCGACGTCATTAGGATACCGATTTTTCATAAGGGATCTCTCAACTTTTCTTTTCTTTTGAAGTTCATATCTTTGATTTTTCTATCATCACCTCCTCTATCCAAATGACCATGATAAAATCCATTATCATCTATATAATGTAATTATATCATGTGAATGTAATAACTATCATCAATTATCTTACTCCCTCCCTATTATTTTTATAAACGAAATCAACATCAATGAGGTTCCAGTTTATACCCTTTGCGGATGATGGAGTTTCGTTCTTCACTTTCTCCTTCATTACTAGTCATGAAACCTTTTAAATGGTTGAACCAGATAAGGATATATTTATTTAATTTCATTAATTTTATTTATTCCTTCGGAACTTATAATATAAATTAATGATACAAAACAAATTCATTATGAACAAAATGGCCAAGTTAATCCGAATATTTGTAATAAACTTTTAACTAATGAATCCTCATTATGGTATATAAACTAAAAAATTTATAAGATCATTAATATCTCCATAATTTCATTAATAAAAAATATTAAAAAATTCTGGATGTTTAACCACATTTCAAATGAACTTCCATTCCAGAAAACAAGTAAAAGAATCTTGAAAACCAATGAAGAAAATGCTTCCAGAACTGGAAAATTGAACCTCTTAATCCCATAAAAAGGGCCATGAATGAACCTAATGTGGTTGTCCTAAATCTATTACATGTATAAGAGGTTCTAGTGATATTAATAAATGAAGCTAAATTTTATTATTCAGGTCATTAAAACAAACTAAGAACCCACTAAATCATAAGGTCACGGGTTTCTCATATCACTTTCATTTCTATGAGATTTTCATTGTTCGCCACTTATTTCTTGTATGTGGCATATGTGTGCTAAAATTTGATATATAATAACATTATTATCTCTATATTAATTTTATTAAATGATTAATTTTATGGTTACTTTGTTTTGTTCATATGATTCGACCGATTACATAGTGGTAAGAGACTTTGTCTCAACTACTATTTTGATGTGACTAACTTTTATGGTGCACCTAATAATCCTTATGCGGTGTACCTAATTACCATTTTAGATCACTTTTCATTTAAAATTATATTTATATTAAATATCCATAATATCATTTCATGTATATGTATTTTGTCTAAACCGTATATCATTTAACATATGGTGTTTATTTGGAAAGTTATTTTAATTATGGAAATATTGATGAATCTGTATACTCTACTCTATATGGACTATGAAAAGGAATATTGATCTTGTATTGAATAAATTTATACCAAATTATTTGTACCTTAATTGGGTGTTGGGGACCTCTATATCCCCACGATGCATCAGTAGGTCTCATGGACAAATATGTTGGTGACAAACACTTCGAGTTTGTTTCCAAAAATCAGACAAGTTTCTGCCCATAGAACTAAACCGTTTTTACAGTATTATAGTATCATGTGTCAGATACATGACATCCAATTAAATAAAATCCACTTTATTCATTATCATTTATTACTATTCATGAGGTTTTCACTATGAAAAAATCTATGGATGCAGTTTCATTCGAAGTTTATTAATGGCGGGTGTTTTTCATTTATTCACCATGCCATGTTGATTAAGTCAAATTGATTACAATTCAGTTATTATTGATTCATGATTCCACCATTTTTAACCCTTACATAGCATTTGATCCCACCCCTTTCATTGTCTACCTTCAACATGTGATGAATAGGAGATCATTTATTGAGTTCTTATGGATGCAGTTTTTATTTTTGTTTTTGTATTGTATTTTGTAACCTTCTCCAATGTAATTTGAGTTACATTTATGTATATAGTTTCTTAAAGACTACTAAGTTCATAATTACTTATAGATTTTCATTCATTCTAACCATTCCTATATAAAAATTAATGCACTGGATCTGGTTTAGAGGGGTTGGAGTGTTAGACTTGGTATCCGAGGAAGTTTAGTAGAATACGTGGATACTAGAGTAGGAAATGTATAATAGGGAACAAATCCCTAAGGTAGTATTTAATGATAAACATACAATAACATACTGGTATTTTGGTATGGAATAGATTATGTAGATCATTCAATAAATAAATCCCTTTCTGGATATGATTAGGTTGAGGGGGCTCTCGCACAGATGTATCAATGGGTAAGACCCAAAAACACCACTTTGAGCTAGACTCGAACAGTAACTAGTGCACGAAAAAGGGCCATGTTGCACTCTTGGTTATGACACTCTTAGGGGGATATGCTTAGGATAATTAACATTTTCTTTAAAATCCAATATGAAGGAGTTTAATGTAAATTTTATCAGAGAAACCATGTATATAAGATTAGCTATGCAGAGAATTTCAAACAATGTTGAGTGATTTTCTATTTCAGATTCAAAAACTAATCTAGTGTATCCCAATATTTAGAAATGGAATCTAATAAAATATGGGGAGTCAATACTCATGGGAAAGGTTGGAATCTCTCTACTAAGAAAGTAAACATAGTCAATGTTGGAGTAGATCAAATCATGACCATATTGGGACAATATACTCAGGTTGTAATGAATAACCATTCCACGCCTGTATTGGATCATTTAATGTAGCAGAAGCCCCCATCTTTATGTGGGATTACTAATCTAGTGGTTTTTGAGCAATTTAGGAAGTCCATTAAAATGATACTTATGTCACTATGATGCAAGGAAAACGAAATAGTAGTTCTGGAAGTATATTATCTCAAGGGTGACGTTGATCAATGGTGGTCCTTGATTTAGAATACCCCAGAGGAAGAAGAAATAGAAGATATGGAATGAAGGAATTTTAATGAACTATTCTTCAAAAAATATTTCTCTCGTGAGCAATGAACTGAAATGATGAGGAAATTTCTTAGCTTATAACAAAGGGATTAAGATAGTGTTGCATAGAATGAAGCTAATTTCACAATGCTGGACATGTATGTCATAGATTATGTACATGACTCTATAGAAAATATTGATCATTTCATTGAAGGTCTTAAAAAAAGTCTTCAAGGGAACTGGCTTCTCAATCATTTTCATTATAGGATAAAATTGTATCATGTGCCATCAATATAAAGAATGAATTTGCTAGATCTAAAATTTTCAAAGGAAACCAAGATAAGAAGTAGTACTCTGATAACAAAGGAAAAGGAGAAGCACCAAAGAAGAGAAAGGGAACAAATCTATTCCTATTATGTGAGAACTGTGGAAAGAATAATCTTTGGAAATGCTAGAAAGGAATGGGAGTCTGTTATAACTATGAATAAAAGGGTCATTGATCAAATGAATTCAAAGGGAATAAACAATTCAATGATATTAAATGCTATAATTGCAGAGAGATGGGACACTATGCATTTGTGTTTCCTATGTTCCAAGGAAACATGCCTCAGAAAAATCCAAGAGAACAAGAGAGATCCTATGAGATTATAACCGCAGAGGTTGAAATTCTTAATGATGTGGTGGTAGGCACTTTAATTATTTCCTTAAACATAGCCAACACTTTATTTTATTTTAGTTCATCTCATTCATTTATAACTTGTCAATTTTCCAAGAAAATTAGATATGTCCAATTTAATTTAATAAAGTAGTTTTCAGTCAAATCTCCCATGGGATGTATCATTGCAATAAAGGGATGTCGACTAGTACCCCTCCAAACACATAAACATGATTTAGTTTCTAACCATATCATCATACCAATGATTTAATTTGATATAATTTTCAGTATCGATTGGCTATAAAATTATTATGTGAAGATTTATTTAAAGATAAAGGAAGTTACAATTTTTTAAAATGGTGTAGAATCTTTTGTCTTTAGAGTGGAGACCTCACCATATGATTCTTATATTGACCCACCCCCAATATCTCTATTGAATGAAATTCTTAGAGAGGAAGAAAACCTAATATCTATGGGTGAGGAAAGAAATATTCAAATTGAAGAAGTGCATATAGAGAAAGAATTCATTAATGTATTTCTATAGGATTTACATGGACATACTCGAGAGTGAGAAATTGAGATTTCCATTTACTTAATTCCTGGTGCAAGACCTATATCGAAGACCCCCTATTTAATGGAAATTGTGGAGTTAGTGGAGCTAAAGAAAAAACTGGATGAGTTTAGTGAAAAAGGATTTATTCGACCTACTATTTCTCTATGGGGAGCCCCGGTCTTGTTTGTCAAAAATAAAGATGGATCCATGAGGCTATGCATTGATAAGTATCATTTTCCACAGATTAATGATTTATTTGGTCAACTTCATGGAGATAAATACATTTCAATGATTATCCTTTGATCCGGATATCATCAATTGCATGTGAGGAAGGAATATGGTCTGAAGACAGCATTTCAAACCAGGTTTGGGCATTACGAGTTTATAGTGATGCCTTTTGGACTGAAAAATACACCCTCCGTTTTCATGGATTTAATGAATAGATTTTTCAAGGAATATCTTGATAACTTTTTGTGGTATTAATCGAAGATATCCTTGTATACTCAAAAATCTATGAAGACCATGAGAATCAATTGCAGGTTAATCTGAGAAATCATAGAAGAAATAAATTATATGGGAAATTTAGTAAGTGTGAATTATGTCTTCAATCAGTTTCTTTTCATGGAAATATTATCCCTAAGGATAGAATCCTAGTTGATCTTGCAATGATAAAGGAAATAAAAGAATGGAATATGCCAACAAACATAACTGAGGTACACAGTTTTATTGTCTTGGCAGGTTAGTATCGGAGTTTTGTTCCAAATTTTGCCTGACTGGCTAACCCGCTAACCAAGATCACATGTAAAGGATTTATGTTTGTGTGGACAAAATAATGTACATAATGATTCGAATAATTGAAAATAATATTGGTAAATGCTCTAATTTTTACTCTTCCATTTGGAAGTGGTGGATTTTTAATATATAGTGATGCCCCAATGAATGGACTAGGTTGTGTCCTTATGAAAAACGATAAATTTATTACTTATACATCAAGATAGTTGAAGACTCATGAGAAAAATTATCCAACTCATGATCTTGAGTTTGCAGTTGTAATCTTTGCTCTGAATATATGGAGGCATTATCTTTATGGATAGAGATGTAAGATTTATATAGACCAAAAGAGTTTGAAATACATTTTCACACAAAAAGAACTCAACATGAGGCAAAGGAGTTATCTTGAGTTACTCAAAGATTACAATTCTTCAATACACTACCACTCGGGAAAGTCGAATAAGGTGACAGATGAATTAGGCAGGAAAGATCATGGACTTCTATCTCAAATGAGGATTGAGAGAGATCCTATATTTTTAGATCTACTAAAGATGGATATAGGAATTGTTAAGGAATGTGAAACAACATTCCTCTTTCAAATGATTGTTGAACCATCTTTATTTGATAAGATAAAAATCTATGAATCTAATGATGAGAATCTGCATAATAAAATTAAAGTTTTCAAGGATGGGAGACTGGATGAATTCGTGTTTGAATAAGGAGTTCTAAAATTTGGGAAGAGGTTATGTGTTCCATCAGTACCTGAGTTAAAAAGGGAACTATTAGATGATGCTCATGGCTCAAATTTCTCTATACACCCGGGTAGCACCAAGATTTATAGAGATTTGAATGAATATTTTTGGTGGGATAATATGAAATGGTAAATTGATGACTACGTGTCAATATGTCTATATTGTCAACAAGTGAAGGTTGGGAGACAACATCCCAATGGATTGATGAAACCTATACCTATTCCTATGTGGAAGTGGGATAACAATATGATGGATTGTTTCACTGGACTACTGAGGATATCTATAAGGAACAATGCAATATAGGTAATTGTTGATTGTCTCACAAAATCAGCACATTTTCTTCCTATAAGTGAGGATTTACCATTTCAACGCCTGGAAAGAATTATATTAATAAATTTTTAAGACATCATGGTGAACCTCAATTGATTGTGTCCGATTGAGATCCTCAGTTTACATCAAAATTCTAGAAAAGTCTCAAGATGGCTTTGAATACTGAGCTTCGTATGAGTACTGATTATCACCACCAAACTGATAAACAGTTTGAAAGGACTATTCAAACTCTAGAAGATATTTTGAGGTCATTATCTCTTCACTTCCATGGTATGTGGGATCAATACTTTCCTTTGGTGTAAGTTTCATACAACAATAGTTTTCATTCTAGTATTTAAATTGCTCCATATGAAGCATTATATAAAAAGAGATGTCGAACTCC
This sequence comes from Viscum album, assembly GCA_963277665.1. Classification (NCBI taxonomy): domain Eukaryota; kingdom Viridiplantae; phylum Streptophyta; class Magnoliopsida; order Santalales; family Viscaceae; genus Viscum; species Viscum album. The sequence goes on along the minus strand of OY728133.1, from coordinate 1,409,879,145 downwards.
AACTTGTTGGGATGTAGTTGGTGAGTGGAAACTTGTATGCCCATAACATATTGAAGAGACCATGATAACGATAAAGACAATCCAAGACCATATTAAAGCATCGCAAAGTAGGAAGAAGAGTTATACTGAAAACTGGAGGAATGATTTGGAATTCCAAGTGGGAGATCATGTCTTTCTGAAAGTATCTCCATGGCAGGGTGTCTTAAGATTTAGTAAGAAAGGGAAACTAAGCCCCATGTACATAGACAATTTGAAATTCTGGAAAGAATCAGAGCTGTAGCTTACCGATTAGTAATGCCACCAAGTATCTCCAAAATCCATGATGTATTCCATTTGTCATTGTTGAAGAAATACATGTCAGAACCTATGCATGTACTCACCAATGAATAATTAGAAATAGAACCTGATTTACCATACCATTAAGAGACTATCAAAATTCTTGACACAAGGGAGATGGTATTGAGAAATCAGACGACTCTTATGGTAAAGGTTCTTGGAAAAAACCATAATATGGAGGAAGCAACATGGGAACCTAAGGATTTTATGAAGAAGAACCACCCACATATTTTTTTTGGCTTTATACATAAAATTTCGAGGAAAAAATTCCTGAAGGAGGGAATATTATATCACCCCAAAAATTTTATTTTATGTTGCTATTAAATACTTTCTATTCATTAGATATCCTATATTGCATGAATCACTAAGTATTTTTTGAAAAAAAAAACATCATAGGAGAATGTTATATGCTATCCATTAAACATAAATTTTTAACTTCTATGTTTTGAATTTTGAAATACAGTCATCTAGAGTTGTGACCAGTAAGTCGTTTGGAGTCTGATAGAACCAACTTGATTTTTTGATGAATAATAACATACCCTTATGAATAGTAATATGACCATTTTAAATAGTAAATAATTATACTATTTTATTTTGTTAAGGTAGTAAGATAATGAGAAGTTAATTAATTTCTCAATGTGATGTAGAATTAATAATACCCTTGAAGTTTTTATTTTTCAAATTAACTATGATTATATTTAAAACTGAAATTAAAAATACATAGAAATTAGTTTTCGAAAAAACAATTTCATTTTTTGAATTCTACACCAAAAAAAAATTGGGTAATTTTTTGGGATTTTTTTTAAATACATGAATTTTTCATGACTAGTAAAAAATAGAGTATTTGAGTTTATGGTTGTTTAATGAGATAATAATGATGTAATAATGGAATATAAAAGTATGATAGACTTGTGTACAATAACTTATGACATGAGGTGTCCCAAGTGGCTAAAACCATGGGAAAATACTATGGGCAATCCCATGGTTTTTCAAAAACCACTAATGAGGTTTCCCTTTGAAATTATGAAAAAATTACCACTCTTTTGATATAAATACCTACTCATCCATTCATTTTATTTCATTAAAAATCCATAATCCTTAAATATAAGGTGGTTTTACCTCTCTAGGAGTCCTCCCAAGGTGTCCGTAAGCTTCAAAGGTCCCATCCTTCAAGATCTAGGAGTTACTCTATAAGGTAAGGGAATCCTTCATTGTCTTCTTTTAGTCGACAATAATTTCATGTTTTCTATTTGATTTTACATTATCATATGATGGGTATTGATTTTATGTGTTATTATTTAGTTTCATTTTGATTTAAATATTATGATATACCCTTTTGATCTCATCATTTTATTTTATGAAATTTTATGCGATGTCGTTAGGCATCCGAATTTTCATAAGGGATCTCTCAACTTTTCTTTTATTTTGTTGTTCATCTGTGTTCTTTTTCTCTCCTCATCTCCTCTATCCAAATGACCATGATAAACTCTATTATAATCTATATAATATAATTATATCATGTGAATTGAATAACTTTCATCAATATTCTTACTCCCTCCCTTTTATTTTTATAAATGAAATCAATATCCATGAGGTTCCAATTTATAACCATTGTGGACGACGGAGTTTCATTCTTCACTTTCTACTTCATTACTGGTCATGAAACCATTTTAATGGTTGGACCATATATGAATATATTTATTTCATACCATTAATTTTATTTAATCCTTTGACACTCATAATATAAAATAACGATACAAAACAAGTTCATTATGAACAAAATGGCCAAGTTAATCTTAATATTTATAATAAACTTATAACTAATGAATCATCATAATGGTATATAACCCAAAATCATTATAAAATAATTTATATCTACATAATGTCATTAATAAGAAATATTAACAATTCGATATGTTTATCAAAATTTCAAATGAACTTCTATTCATGAAAACTAGTAAATGAACCATGAAAACCATGGAAGAAAATGCTTCCAAAACAAGAAAATTAAAACTCTTAATCCCATAAAAGGGCCATGATTGAACCTAATGAGGTTATAATAAATAAATGAAATGTATAATAGGTTCTGTAGAGTTTAATTAATGAAGATAAATTTTATTATTCGGGTCATTAAGACAAATGAAGAACACACTTGAGCATAAGGTAAGGGGTTTCTCATCTCACTTTCATTTCTGTGATATTTTCATTATTCACCCCTTATTTCTTGTATGTGGTATATGTGTTCTGAAATTCGATATATAATAAAATTATTATATTTATATTTAGGTTATTCAATGATTAATTTGAGGTTTATTAAGTTTTCTTCACCTGATTCGACCGATTACACTATGGTAAGAGACTTTGTCTAAACTACTATTTTGTTCTGACTAACTTTGTATGGTGAATGAAATAATCCTTTTGTGGTGTAAATACTACCCATTTAAGATAAATTTTCATTTAAAATTATATTTATATTAAATATCCATAATCTCATTTCATGGATATGTTTTTTGTCTAAACCGTATATCATTTTACATTGGGTGTTTATTTTGAAAGTTATTTTAATTATGGAAATATTGATAAATATGTATATTCTACTCTATACGGATATTGAAAAGGCATATTTCTCTTGTATTCAATAAATGTACAAATAATTATTTGGACATGAAGTGGAATTTTGGGCCCTCTATAGCCCCTCAATGTATTAGTAGGTCTCATGAGACAAATTGGTTGGTGACAAACCCTTCAAGTTTGTTTCCAAAAATCAGATAGGTTTCTACCCACAGAACTAAGCTATTTTTTAGGTATTTTGGTACCATGTTCCAGATAAATTAAATCCAATTAATTATAATTCACTTTATTCATTATCATTTATTACTATCTATGAGGATTTCACTATGAAAGAATATAGGGATGCAATTTCGTTATCAGTTTATTAATGTCATGAGTTTTTTGTTTATTCACCATGCCATGTTGATTATGTCAAATTGTTTACAATTAAGTTATTATTGATTCATGATTCCACAATTTGTAACCCTTACTGAGAATTTGAGCCCAGCCCTTCCATTGTCTACCATCAACAGGTGATTAAGAGGCAATAGTTTATTGAGTTCCTATGGATGCAGTTTTTAGTTTTTGTTATTTATTTTATTTTGTAACCCTCTGAAATATAATTTGAGTTACATTTATGTATCTAGTTTCTTAAAGACTACTAAACATATCATTCCATCAGGATTTTAATTCTTTCTAACCATGAAAATATAACAAGAAATGCACCATCTCCAGTCTAGAGGGGTCAGGGTGTTACAGAATATGTATGTCATGATACTCTTGATTCTTCCATTCTATCACCCAAGACATTCACAACCTCATTTAGTGATTTCTGGAGCATGTGTGGATTCATATTGATGAATCATTGGTTAGATTATTCATCTAAACTGTAATTCTATATGAACATTGATGAAAATTGATTAAGAATAATACCGTAAACCAGGTAATTTATATTTAAATTAATTATATGTTAAATGTGTCATATCTTGTCTATGATATTTTAGGGTGTGTTCATCATGTTCTTTGGGTTTATCAATATTTATTGATTAAAACATAGTATTTTTCCTTCATACACTGGGTTTTATGCATCTGATATACTTCATGCTGTATCATAGTGGTCAAATTCTAATTAATAATTTGTTATGATTAATTTGACCAATTTCATGCTTTTCATTCTAGTATTCATTTTTATATGTTTGTTCTGAGTATAAAAGATTATATGACCAAGTAATCTAACATAATATAGTGTAGAACAGTCTAAAAACATGTGAAGTGTTCTCAAAACCCCATCTAAGGGTTCTATGATAGTTTTTTTTAACACTGTTACATGCCATTTAGTGAGTCAATACATGTCATGTAACACTTCACAGTGTACACACTATATTTTTTATGGTATGTCATGTGGGTAAAAATGAGTTGTTGTTATGCACCACATATTTTTCATCACATTATATTGGTTAATTAGTGACATCATTACATGAAAAATATTGACCAATAGCTAAAAATGTGGCATGGCATGGACTACACAATGTGTAGATTGAGTACACACCACGTGAAATTATTCACTCCACACAAGGTGCATGATAGTAATTTTATAGTGTGTCTTGCGGTTCAAAATATGGTTGTTTTGCAGTCCATGTATTAAATAAAAGCAGACAATATTTAACTATATATTACACACCACGTACTACTTGAGGATTTTAGTGGAATTCACCACATGCATTAATTGTCTGTCATGTGGTCATACATGTTTTGAAGACTACAAATTTTGATCATGTGGGACAATACATCAGGTTTGAAATGACATGAAATGTGGATTTACCTATCATGTAATACACTATATATGATGTAGACATTGTGTTATATATTGAATCTCTAGAAATGGGATTTAATATTATGCTATAAGTATATGTTGTGTGGCCTCCTAAGTACAAATTTTTTACTAAATAATATTAAATTAAAATTTTAATTTACTTAAATTATTTTATAGTAATTAACTAGGTTTTTAATACGTCTCATGAACCATAAATTATACAGAATTTATTATAAATAACTATTTATTAATTTATAAATTCATGTCAATTTATCTTACAAGGAATTACTGAAAATAAATTCTAACCATCCCAAATGTTGTTTTTGTTTCATGTTGTGAATAATCATGAGGTTTTACAAACATGTGTGTGTTGTATTTATTTATTTATTTATTTAAATTATTTTTTTCTTGGTTTTTTATGTGATAATTATTATTAAATTAAATATGAGTATTTTCATAATGAACCACCCTCTTTTATTATATATGGTTCTACATGACCAAGATTTTTTATAACTTCTGGACCTATGATACCCCCTAAAAGGGTGTTAAATTAAGGCGTCTTGATATTTAAATATTTTTTATCCAAAAAAAATTGATCATATATTAATGATAGAAAAGACACATTGAATATATTTCATAAGAAAAACAAAATGAAAATGTATAAAAGTGTATGGACACATCATTTTACTTGGCTCACTCATAATAGGGTATGTCCAAGGATCGCATATCAATGTGGTTTTAATATTTCAATTAACCAATAATTCACCAGTAGATTATTAAAAACATTATAATTGGATCATTGATAATTTAAGGCACATTTCTACTTCCTCTCTTCCACTCAATGATTCCAAGAGAGTTGTAATGATATATTCTACATATTGGTTTAACTAGAAATAATGTATTTAAACAAATATTAAACCCTTCACTACAATGGGTGTTTAACAGAATGTTTTCTTCTTCACTTAAAAATATTCAATTGTATTCATTGTTATCCAATATTCCAAAAATTGATCTTCAGTGAAATTTATATTGATCACACTTCATATTTAAATACTAAATATTCAATAAACTACACTACTAGTTCTCCATTTTTGGATCGTCATTATATTTTGTTTTCTCCATTGTGTGTGATATTACTTCTAAAAAACGTATTCTTTCTATATCCAATGTATTTTGAATTTCAAATTCAAAATTCAAATAAAAATAAACTTCCATTAAAATTTACTCCAATCCCAGCCGTAAATTATTCTCTATGTTCATCTACAACACTAGTATTTAATCTCTTAGTTAATGGGGTATTAAAAATTACACATCTTACTCAAGTAAGATAAGTCATCAAATTTATTTGTATTGTTTTGTTTTTATGTATCATGGTGAAACTGAATCCATTATATTGTGATAGTATATATTATCCTATAATTATATTTAACCTCCATATGGTACAAGATTTTATATAGGGACTTATGGAAAATATCATTAAAAAGTAGAAAAATAGATAGAGCTTTAACAATTATGGTCTTGTAACTTTTCCACAGTAGTGATTCATAATGTGATTCCTGCCAATTGTATTTTATGATTTTATCTTGTCACAATATGATACTATTTATATGTATCAAGCTTATTTGAGTAGATCAATTGAAAAAAAATATAAACCTTCAGGTCATGGTCCAAAATTTCAAAGTGTTAGTAACACTTTCCAAAAAACAGAAATTAAACAATGAATCCTTCAGGATGTGGACTTTTGTATCACGGTGTGAGACATGAGACTTCAAATCTAGTAAAGAAATATGTATGCTGATTTAACAAAAAATAATATAATGGTATGCAAAAATGAAAATTAATAAACTAAAACTACTTTTCTATTTTTCAATTTCAAACCCAATTATAGCATGGTACATTGGCACATGATGTAAGCTATACTTTCCTAAAACTTCAAGAAATCATGTCTATATTATTCCCACTACTTCAAGAAACATAAAAAATATATCAAATTAATTACCAATGAAATTCAAATTGATATAAAAATACAATATTACAACTTGTGATATCAATAATATCCCTATTTTTATTTTGGTATCAAATATCCAAAGATTTTATATATTCCTCCATGATGATATTATTTCTAATCATTCTTTGACTATAGAAATTGTTTCCTTCAACCATATTTCTGAATTTTCTCCATCCTTGAAAATAAAATTCAATGGTTTTCACATCTTCAATTAAAAGTTCAATCATTCATGTTGAATTTGAAATGAACCAAAACATAGTAAATTTAATTTAAATAATATCTAATCCTATGTGAGTCAAAAAATGTATTAGTAAAAAAAATTAAGTGATATAATGATATCCATTTATCTCATTTAAACAACCTATTTACTACAAGAACTTATTTTCAAGAATATCTCACCTATCTTCATAAATCAATCAGAAATGAAATCCTACATGAACAAAAATATCTAGATAAATCACAATATCTAATGGGGAGAGAGATATTCAAGAAACCTAAATAATTGGAGAATTTTTTAACTAGGATGTTAAATAGGTGCTTATCAAAAAAAGTACAGCCAATGGTTTGGGGAAGATATCTACCACCTCCAATTATGTCCCATCTAATTCAACTTTTATAATGTTTTTATCCACCTTCTATTTTTTTAAATTGGTAATGGATATGAATTTTTTCATGTGGGAGTTTTGTAAAAGATTATTTTTTAATTCATTTTCACATTATGTACAGCATTTAATCAAGAATTACTTTTTTACCATTTCACCAATATCTTTTAATTTTTACTTCATCAATATAATATATGTATAATCCATAGTAACTAAAATATATCATTATTAGTCTTAAATCAAATAAATAAATCATATTAATTAATTATCTAGAAAACAATATTTCATTAAATAAAAAATGCTCAACAACTTGTGTATTTTTTGACCCATAATGTCAACATTCTAATCTATATCTAAATAATCCATCAAATTCCAAATTTTTCATCCTTGATATTTAAACCATTACTCAATATTCCCTGAATATATTGTATTATTCTCAATACATTCAATATTTTTAATTTATTAGCAAAACTAAGAAACTATGCTACAAAACATGTACTAAATAAAATTTATGTCACAATTTCAGTAGGAAAAATAAAATTCTGAATGATTATTTGATATAGTGTTGAGTATACTCTTTAATTATTCTTCTAATTTTATATTCTATTTCTAACTACTATAAGAGTTGATATTTGCTTTCAATATTCCATTATTAATTTCTTTCACTTTCCTTACATATTTGATCTATGAGACGAATATATTTCATTCCTCTTGATAGACATTCATCCTTTGAAAATATATCAACTCTCTAATCAATTTCATGTCAAATGAAGATTTTATTTAGTTAGTAAACTTTTCACCTAAATTATTCATGTCTCCTCCAAATATTATATCATCAACATGAAACATCAATATAAATTTTTCGTATTATAATATATTAACCTAGATGTTTTGATAAACCCTTCCTCACTTGAACTCTCCCTTATGTATGTAATTATACAATCATGAATGACAAGAATGATGTTCTTGATATATTTTATACAAATCCATTCTCAATAATTAAACTTTTTAATCGTCATTTCAAATAAAAAATCCCACTTGATACACTATATACACTTTTTTATTCTATAATATATTCAAAAATTCTTTTTACATATTCATTTGATATATTTTGACCTTTATTTAAATTTAAACAATTATTAATGTCTAATAAACTCTATTTATGCTATTGGAGTAAATGTTTTTCAAGATCCAATCCTTCTACATGATAATTTTACTTATATAGAATCACTGGTTTATTTTAGATCACTCCAATATTTGCATTCATATTTCTATTGAAAACAAACTTTTTGTCATAAAATTATGATATTTTTTTATATCCACAAGCTCTCAAGTTTTATTTTTATCAATTGTATAAAATTATTCATTAATGTATTTTATTCATGATTTATACTTTGTTTCTTCTTTAAATTATGTTCATTAAATCTTATATAATAGAGTTGTATACTTAATTATCTCAATCCCATGAGCATTTGTTATAAAAAATTATCTCCAATTATATTGATTTTATCAATATTTTCTATTTTTCTTCTTGATTGAATCAAGTTGAATCTATTCTTAACCATTCACCTCTACTACATAACATCATAATCATCATCTGGTTAAGAATTTTTATATTCTCTTATTTTTATATTTATCTCATCATCTTCTTCAAGTAACTATTCAAGAAAAAACAGTACATAATTTTCTTTGGATTCATCCTTAAAAACCTTTACATAAGTTCCCTCATCAATATTTTCAAATCTGTAATTAAAAAACATATAGTCCTTACTCTTTTAAGAGTTTCTAAGTAATATGCCTTCATCTAGTGAATCAGCAAATATTTATTGATTTCCTTATTTATTCCAAAATATAATATTTTCATCTAAATACTATATGATTCTTCAAAGGAGGATTCCTTCCATGCCACATGCTATATAAATATTCTCTATTTCTCAAATAAGTAGTGTTACATTCCATGTATAGACAACAACATGTATTGGTTCATTATAATAGTGATTCGAGGCATCCCTTTCAATAAAAATTGTTATTTCCATGTTATTCACTATATAGTTTCTTCTTTTCATAACCTCATTATGTTAATGTCTCCTCACTGAAGATAATTCATTTTTAATACTATTATTTTACTGGTGATTTTCATCCTCATAGTATGTTTACATTGTTACATTATCTTATCTCATAATCTTCATATTTATTATAGCTTCACTTTATACTCTTCTTTGAATCCTATTTATACATTCAAGTGGTCCCCTCTTTGATTTCATAAAAATAGGAAATACCATCCAACTAAAAACATAAAAAAAATAAGACGGAGTAATTCTCACCGAATGTTCCATCTTGACCCATTATACAAAAAACACTAGTTTCAGACAAATTGAGTAAAACTAGAGCTCAATTATTCTTTGGATGATAAAAATTTCTTACCATATTTCCTATCAAGAAATAATTAAAAAATTTACCACAATTTCTCTTTAGAAAAGTAATATCAATAGTTTCCTCTAACCTTGATGAATTAATTATACCCTATTGATTTATATAAATAAATCTCTTATGATATAAACTATTTTCTTCTTCTACTATTAGAATTAATGAATTGTATTTTATATCTACATAATATAGATTGTTATTTTCATCAATCCATTCATTGGATAATTCCCAATCTTGTCTTTGATAATACATCCAATTTTTAGGAATATGAATTCCAAACCAAAGTCACAAAGATGACTAACATATTATAATGTTTAATGAATATCATCACAAGAAAATTACAATAACATTCTTCATTTTTTTACCATCTGACTAGATATTTCAAATCCCTTTAATAATAAATGATTCGTTATTTAAAAAACACAAATCAATATAATATTCCTTTCACATTCTCTAATATATTCATATTACCTTTAATAAGAGAAGAAAAATTATTATAATGAATTTAGGTGGTACAATTATTAGAGTTTTAAAAGAAATTTCATCCAGAATTTCACTCTCAATACCTTTCCATTCTTTACAATATATTCTATAATGAGTTGAAACTACTATTGATATTTCATGTTCCTTAATATATTATATTCAATCATACTCATCATCATTAAGAGGATAAATTTTATTTTTTAAAGGAATTGAGTTATATTGTATTGAATCTATTTTCCTTTCACTTACATAAGAATATCTACTTTTTTATGCTCCTCCATTATACTTATTTTTTCCCGAAGACCAATAAACTAAACCAATATCCATTGAACGAATTTATTCTCTGATAAAAAGTGTATTTTCTAACTCCCTTTTTCATCATCTAATATCTTCTCCTCTAGATTAATATACTAATTCACCATAATTGAGTTATTTTGGGCACGTAAAGCCCAAATTTGGAACTTCATCAATATAAATACAGTAACGCTATAATTTCTCTATAAATCTCCCAATTTTTAATAAATCCTTGATTTTTGGTAAGATATAGATGGATGGGAAAATTCTCCATCCATATAACTCCATATAAATTTCAAATTTAAAGACTCTTCCTCTGATGATTCACCATCATAAAAAAGACCTTTTCTACCCATACAGACTGGTATTCAAGAACTAATAATTTCATAAAACAAATTGTGCATCAAACATCCCTTTATTTCAAATATTTATTTGATAATTTCCCAAACTGAATTGTATTTTTAAAATAACATATTTTTTCTATTGATTCTAGATTATTTATCAAGGATATTAATTCCTCCTCATGTGTTTTAATTTTATTAACATTCTCTTTGATGCACATTTTAAAATCATCAATGATATTTGTTTACCTCCATATTCAATATAAAATTCATGGTTTTTTAGATTTTATATTACCTAAAATTATTTCATTTATTTTTCAAGAATATAAACTTATTATTCAATTTCATCAATATATATTAGAGACTAATTCAAAAATCCTCTAATTTTCCTATTTTTCTTTATTAATTGATCATGCTCTTCTGTATCTCATTCCAATTCAACTTTTAAGTCAAAAACATCATATTACTCATCACTATATTCTATTTTATTTATATAATTATCTTTTTAATCCATTATTTAATATTATATATCTACAATGAATTAAATATGTATTCCTTCCATTGGATTTTCCTTTGTATATTTTCCCCTTTTCTTACTAAGAATTTCATTTAAAATTGATTTCAACTTCTATTACTAGAGTTAAAGATTCTTCTAGGAGGAAAATTCTTAATTTTTTTATAAAAATTAATACTCACCATCCTCTTAATAAAAACTATTTGGATATATAGAATTTATATATCAAATATTTATACTATATAAAAATTCCAAGGGTATTTTACCCTAAAAAATTCATTAACCTCTTTTAATTTGTCTTACCAAAAGTGTTAATAACTCATAAATTATAATATATTTATTTGTATTCCTTTTAAATTCACTTTTTAACTACATTTAATGTTATCACCTTAGATAAATGTTTTAAATAGCTATATATCTTCATTGATATTTCATAATCTTCCATATTGTTATGTTAGTCACCAAGATATAATTTATCAAGGTTCATTTTTTAAGTGTTAACACTTTTGGGATGTATATCGATGGTATCCTTATGAAAATTGTCCTTAAAATATCATAATTAATAATCTCATGGTCTAGTACATGTATAGAACTAGAAAATTTGGTAAGAATACTAAATAATCCATCTATATTCTCACTTCAATTCATATTTAGATCATCAAATATTCTTTTAAATAACCAATAGTTTTTCTTCTTTTAATTTTTTATATCATTTATATATGATATAATGTTAACCCCAAACACCTTTTTGAAATGAATAGTCCATCACATTTTCATCTATATGATATCGATAATGATCATAAAAAAGTATTCTAAGCTTAATCATCATTATTCAATATGTTTATGTTTTGTCCCATTATAAATCTTATGGTGGAATAACTACCTTTAATTTTATGATTTTTTATTGAGTATACATTTAGACCAAGAGATAATAAATGTTATCTCATTGTATTTTTTAAAATATGATAGTTCCATAATAAAATTAGGATACAACCTTAGTTTTCAAAATATTCTATATGATAACAACTTTCTCTCTACAAATTCATGAATCAAAAAATGGATCTTATTCCACTAGTTGTAACATGTGGTCCCACTATACAACCTAAGAGGGGTCAAATATTTATAGGACCTCAGAACATCATTAGAGGGGAGGGGTGAATCAGTGTGATGAAATTTTCTTCTAAATTGATAGAACTTGTTCTCATGTTGGTAGGATCTTGTTAAACCTAAATAATTTTAATGTGTAGTAATTTATGCATTTGCATGTAGATATAAAACACAACTATTTTACTTGGTTTTCCAATATGGGATATTCCAAGGAGAATATGCCGATAGTATGAAGTTCATACATAAAAACACTAATTTTCACTAGTTGTGGAATATAGAAGTTAAAACACCATCACTCTGTTCTATGGAAATTTACCTTACAATATTTTATAGATAGTACACTACCTCCCTTGAAAAACTTCTGTTGACAACTCCAACATCACTACTTTAGGTGAAGTATCACTCAGTTTAATTACATGAAGGTTGCATCAATATATTTTCATTTAAGTTATTTTATCTAACTAGCATAAGACTCTTCATACATCAAGGTCCTGAGTTGATACACATGAAATCATTATTCACATAAACATAATGTTCAATCATATCATTCATGAATCTCACTAGCTTCGTGAAGAAAACTACCTTCATAGAACAAATTTCCTTCATGAATCCCATTGTGTAATCATTGAATACTTCATCATCATGAAACTCCTTTTCATAAGATACCTAAGCATTGTTCAAGACTATGATCATCTTTTCACAGTACTTAAGATCACATTCAACACCAGATTCGTGAAGCTTTCTATCTTTGTGAATTCCGAACAGAACAAATATTAGTACATTTATTTTCATATATAATGAAGTGGGGGTAGAATCATATTTGTATTCGCATCCTTTCATGATGACACCCTGACCCCAGTAAGTATTTCATAAAATAACAAAAATAGTTTCAGAATTTCCTTCACTCACAAATCACCAGAAAAATTTAACCCACTAGCGAAGCTTCTTATAGTCACTGAGATTGTCATCAACTCTTCCAATAGTTCATGATGCTTGTTCGTAATTCTCTACAACTTCATAAATATTATCCTTTAAGAAAGACATTAATTCCAAAAAAACTACCTTTTAGGTTTTTTTGGAAATCTTCAGATAAATTAAATAAAAGAACTAGCCTCCATCAAAACTAGATAGGAAAGAAACAACTCATCCAATATTCTAATGCTACATGATCAATGATCAGTTTGTAAAAAAGATGGGAAAAATGAATTAGGTTATTATGTTCTAGAGTGCGTAAATATTCTCATGCTAATTCCTAATTAATATGATATTCATCCTCATAATGCATTCTTCTCATCATGTCATATAATCATTTCATGGATTAACAAAAACTGGAAACCATACAACTATTAAAACAATGAATTTCATTTTCCTCTATTTTACCGATTTGAAAAAAACATAATTAATATGTATTTATACATGTATAGCTCAAAAAAACTTCCCCTTGATCATATCTCCCCCATAAACCTACATCAGTTCCATAACTAGATTAAAAAGGTCAACTAAAATGGTGAGAAGGGTATAACTATAACATCCTCAAGCAATGGTAGGTGGTTGAACATTGAGGCACAACCGATGTTTCCCAAACACATGTGCTTCTAATGGATTATTAAAAATGTTAAACACTTGGTCCTTAGTTCCATAATGATCTATTTTACTCATGCCTTATTAAACATTTTTTTAATGAAGTGGTATCTCATCTCAATATGTTTTTTACGTGACTATTGAATGGGATTCTTCATAAGATTGGTCACGTTCTTGTTATCACTTTGAATCACCATTATTTTTTTCACCTCCTAACCAATATATTTTAGTTGTTTATTTATCTATAGTTGTTGATTTAAATCCATTGTATAAGTAAGATACTCTTCTTCAGTCATTATAAGAGACTTTCTTTCATGTTTATTATTCAACCGGCCTACACATCTCATGACAATAATGAATTCTACACCATTGGTGGACTTTCTATCCTCCACATATACACCCTGTCTACATCATAAAATCTCAATAGTTTGTTATCACTTCCATCAACAAAGTATAATCCAGAATGTTGAGTACCTTGATTATACCTCATGAATCTTTTAACTTCTCCCAAATGATCTTCCATTAGATTCATTGAATGTGGGCTGCTAATAATTTTTAAAAAATGATATATGTATATTTCATAGTCATGTATAATATGATTCCAATAATTATTCTATACATGGTGGGATCTATAGAAGTCACATCCACATGCATTCCATGTTTCTCCAAACTATAATCAGAGTGGATGTTGGGTTGGATTCATGCATGTTGAATTTCATCAGAAGTGCTCTTGTATATTTTACTGATAAAGGAAGGTATAATATTTATTTTTAGTGACCTTAAGGACCAAAAAGTATGTGACTTCACCAATCATGTACATTTAAAACTCATACTTCATGTGGATAGAAAATTCTCCCATTAATCCTACCTGCTTCAGCCTAATATGATATCATCCACATACACAAGAACCATAAATTGATCTTCCTATTAATTATTCACATAAATATTATGATCTATACCTAATATTTTTAATTAAATATTATTCAAATAAGAATCCAATATAGTGTACTGTTCCCATGGGTCCTACTTGAGACCATAAAGGTACTTCTTTAATCTTCAAACATTTGCTTCATCATTTCCAAACAAAAATCAAATTGGTTGTTCATTGTATACTTATTATTCCATAACTCAATTTAAGAAATATTTTTTGACATAAATTAGATAAACTTATTATCATATTTGAATTTCCATAGTAAAGAAAAGATTGATTGACTCTGGTCTTACTACTAAAGAAAATGTTTCTTCAACATCAATTCCTCTAATCTGTGTACAGGCTTTACACATTAATCTAGACATATTTCTAATAACATTTCCATGTTCTTGTAATTTATTTCCAGATATCCAATTTTTTCCAATTAAATTGTAATTTTTAGTGTTCTTGGCAATATCGCATGTCTGGTTCTTTTTAATCTGATATAGTTATCCATTCAAAGCTTTAAACCTTGATTCATCCTTTTCTACTTCATCAAACAAGGTTGGCTCAACAATTTATAGGAAGTAAAAGTGTGCTTCATTAACCATTATCCATGTCTCTATGGGTGATTTCAAATCCCCACTAATTTTGGATTGATCAATTTCCACTCTACAATTTCTCCTATTTGGTTCAGATAAATTTTTATCAGCAACATTTTCCTCTTATAATCATTCTTTTGAATAATCATCATTTTGTGAACCCTGAATGTTTTTCACAAATTCCTCTACTTATTAATTTGAATATGTTCCATGTACACTTTATTCTTTATCTTCTATCATATCATCATATGGTCTCCTCATGGATTTTGTGGTTTTATCTTCAATGATGATGACATAAATTCTTTCCCCAATTCTTAAAAGATGATTATTTAAAAATTTGGAGGATTTATTCTTCATTGAATACACAAGTAATATTCCCTCATCTATACCATAACCATTCTTGACTTTATTTCCTTATTTGTTTCATATAACACATTTACTTATAAAAAATAGAAAACACTTCAGAGAGGGGTTCCTTTCTACCACAAGTCATATTGTTTCATTGTTTATTCCAAGTAAGGTTCTGTTTGATTTTGAGTGTATACTGCTATTTGGAGAGCATATTTCCAGTAACGAAGAGAGATAAAACTCTCAATCAGCATCTTTTTCTCCATATTGTTCACCTATCAATTTCTATATTCAACAACTCTATTTTTTTGGATTTCTCACTATATCCACCTCATGATTTATTCGATATTTTTTCAAGTAATTTTCAAAACCAGTTTATGTGTATTCTCCTCCATTTTTATATTATAGAACAGTGATTGTGCAGATAGTATCATTCTTATCTATTTAAAGATAATTTTTCATGCAATCAAGCCTTTTTTGTTTCCTATATATAATCATTAAACAATTCATTCTACTATAATCATTAAAAAAGACATTCTACTATAATAATCAATAAAAAATAATGAATTACCTATATATATATGTGATAGAAAAATTTATTGGAAAATATATTTATGTGTGGATGAGATTAATAATATTTGATTTCCTTATCTTCTTTGGATAATATGAAGTGAAGACTATATTTTCTCACATGAACAAATCAAATGTCTTTTCTTGTCCATAATTCATATTGGGTATATTGATGACTATATTTAGCATAGATATTTCTTCCTTTCATTTTTTATTAATGTGACTAATCTTAATGTACAACAAGTTATCTTCTTCTTCAAATGTTAAATTGAGAATGTTCTCTATACTTTCAACCTGATATAAATTTAAATCTATTCTATATCCTTTCATGAGATAATTAATTATCTTTCCTTCGATATTTCACCCCTTTTTATTAAATTTCACTATTATTACCAATCCATTGAGTTGAACCACACTCGGGAGACTGTGACACAAATCGTACACATAAAGAACTTCAATTTTCTTAATCACATCATTTTACCGTTCTTTACATTCACTTGTTTTAATCTTAAAAGAAATATCATTGCCAAACCATACATTTCCATCGACTACTTTTCTTAACATTCTTCAATAAATATACATTTCCCATTATATATGATGATCATATGCAATCAATAATCATGTTTCTACTCTTCTTTTTAGATTTGACAGCTATATCAGTAAGTTTGGAATTTTGGATATTCTTCTTTCCCTTCCATGATATACTTGATCCAATAGAGACTATGGAAGTACTTTCCAATATATTTTCCAAATAAATGGGTTCATATTTCTCATATATTTATTCCATAAGAAAAAAACTATCTATAAGAGCAACTACTATTGGTTTTCCGGTATTAACTTCTCTCTGAGTTATGTTGCTATTGTTCTCGCCTTTCCTCATCCTGTAATGAATAGATTTATATCCATAGATAGAAAAACGAAAATGAAATTCATAGAAACTATTCCTCTATATAATGAAGGATATGGTCTCATTATTTTATGTTGACTATCAAGAACTTCCCCATTTAGATAACACATTTCCTTTTAATAGTATGGCATGGTATGACCTAGATAACAATAGAATTGGAATTTTATAAGAGAAAATGTATTCACACTTCAATTCCTCTTCATTTCCCCTTATTTTGAAAAAGTGTTTGACTAGATATTACCTTTAGAAACTTAGTGGTAATTTTCTTCACACTTTTATGTTAGATTTAAAGATTTATTCATTAGAACATCATGTGGCTTTTGATATTTCCAACTTTATCCTTCCCTTTATTTGGTCTCATCTGGTTCCTAGACATTGATGTTTTAGTATCATATCCAATTATAATTTTACCAATAATTGTAGATCTATTGTCATTCAAGGCCCTCTCTACTCCTTAATAACCATGTTTATCTCTTTCTAATAGCTCTATATCTGACAATCTTCAAAACTGTAACTTCTTCTTCTTTTCACATGATTTTTATTCAATTTATAGTTCACTCCTTAGAGTAAAAACTTCTTCTCTAAGAAAGTCAAATTTCTTGGACTTCTACTATAGTCTGGATATAATTTCGTTGATTAACTTTTTCATTTCATTAACCCTAATCTTAAATTCAATAACTTCTTCTGAGATTTCAAAATTCATTTTATTTTCTCTTCCTACTTATTTAAGTTGACCAATTTTAGCTTCAATCTGATCAACATATTCTGATGAATATTCCACAATGATTCTTAACTTTATGCTTCTTTTTCTTTGTTAATAAATATTCTCCAGCACACCCACATGTTGTACTTTGATATTAAAAACAAAAATAAACTGGATATCTTTATATTTATCTTTTGAAGGTTATGAATTTTAAACTATAGCCATCATAGATGCTTGGGTTTCAGAAATTATCTTTGGTACTTCATCCTCCAACAAGTCATTATCATCTTGCACTTCTTTAGAAATTTAATTCTCTATCTACGGTTTCATTCCTGATTTGATGTCTCCCTTTTGGGAAAACATTTTATGAGGGTTTTATATGATTCTTGCTTAACATTCATCATCATCAAACTTACTTGGACACCAAGTGGAAATGTGCCTGACTCTACCACATCAAAAATAGTCCAACAGAGGATTTCCATCAAATATACTTCTTTCTCACCAAAATTTCAGGGACAAAAAATAAAGAAGTCCATCTTTTTCATATAAATTATCAATAGTAGCTTTAGAAACCTCATATTTTTTAATGGATTTGAATGCCATTTCCTTATGTACTCAAGTTGTTATGTTTTCCAATTTCACCCTCCTTTTTTATAATCCACCAGACTACTTAGTAGATCGTCAAGATATAGTTTAGATAGATCTATTTTCTCAAGGGATCACTCTTTTGTAATGTATAGAGGTGTAAACCTTCTTATGATTTAACATTACAATGTTAGTATCTTTAATTTATTCACCACACCATCAAATTTCTCCAGAAAAATCTGTAATTAGATTAAAAAGGAGATTTTTATTTTCATTAGGATTCATATACATATCATTAAACCTATTGTGAAAAACATGGGTTTTTTCATCCTTCACTTTGTTGTCACATTCATATATTTTTTTTGTTTAACCCGTATAGAGGTTCCTGGGGTGAAACTCATCAACTTTAGATAGATTTGATCAGATAGAGTTATAGTAAGGTAATCCTATGCTTAGAAATCATTATCAATCATTTTCCCATTCGTTTCAGTCATAGACTGTGATGCCCCTAAAATATATATCATTAAACTTGTATTTTATAGCATTTTTGACCCGCGACACTAAGCGTGTTAGGTAATATAATATCCAGATACTATATAATATATTTTATATTTAAAATAGATTCTAAATATTTTAATGAATAAAACACTAAGTTATCTTGTGTTACACACAAGAGTGATCCTCTTCGATATCTTTCATTACATGTAAGAGAGGCGTTCTTCGATTACTTAAATTACATGCAAGACTGAGTTTCACCAAATAACAATGCATTATTAAAATATTATTATTTAGTATAAAAATATATTAACTAGACATTATGAATTTTTTTAACTAAATTAATAAAATTTATGGTCTATATAAATATAAATTGAATTCATGGGTTTCCAATTAATGAAAAATAAAAATAAGAACCAATTTGATATAAAAAAGAAATATATTTATTTTTATCCTTCCAAAAGAGTTTTGTCTTAATAAAAATAATTAATTAAAATTAGTGAAATATTTTGATTAAATATATATTTTATATATTTAATAAAATATTTTCTATATTCAACTAGTATGTTTTATATGCATAAGATAAGAATAAACCCTGTTTAAAACATAAAACCATATATTTTCTTAAAGGAAGTTTTACTGCCTTTTAATGGAATTTTTTTTTTAAATATCAATTTTGACACTTTAATTAATTTAATATGTCAAAATAAACATCATATTTGAAATAAAAACATAATAATTAGGTTTGGGTGAATTTTTTTTATTTTTCTTGAAACATTTAAATTTTTTAATGAATAGATAAAATACGGATTTTTAGTTCAAAACAACTTTTTCATCTAATTTAAATATACCAAAAACGTCTACCCAGAAGCATAGTTTTTGACCATTTATTAAAAAGAAAGGTATATAAGAGTGGAAGATAGGGTCACACAAGTAGAAATGCCCTTATCCCACAAAAACTGGTCTAGAGATCGTAGTACGACATATTATTACCATAATCAGATTCATCGACAGTCTCCCACTCTGATTGATACTTATCCAAATTAAGGATTTTCAAGATATTTGTATCCACCTTCGTTGAATCCTTAGATGAAGATCTGGTAGACACTTTTCTAGTAACACAACAATAAACCTTATGTGGTCTCCTCTTTGAGGGAACAGAGGTGAAACCTTCACTAGTAGTACTCTTTGTATTTCCACTTAAGATTGCATCCTTGTAAGTTGCATGTTCGCCACTACACAAGAACCTAATCAGGGTACCCACATTCTCCTGTTCACCCTCATCAACAATCCCCCATTTATCAGCTAATTAATAAAATTGAACAAACTTCTAGATTTACTACTTGAAATCAACATGTTGTTGTGCATAATTCTGCTTCGAAACGTCAACCTGGGAGGTATCAGGGTCCAAAACTGGAGTAACCTCTTTAACCAAATCAACCCGAGTCATAAAGGGGCCACTATGGGCCTGATTCAGATATAGATCAATTAAAAACCCTTTTCTAGTATCATTATTCCTAGAAATCAGCCCATCAGCAATTGTGGGAACTTGCTCGCTAAGTGATTAACCAATATGAGCAGTAGCTTTTGACAACATCGAATCCTTAACCTTTGACTTCCTAAAATAGAGTGATGTTGAATGGCCTCTCACCCTTCATTCCTCACAAGATACATTACTCCAACATAACTCCAATGAGTGTCTAATATCCATACATTCATTGCAGAAAAGAGGTTTTTTTCATACTTGACATCAATTTCAATGTTATCAAAATGAGTGGAAATGGTAACCCTGTCAATCTGAGTGGTGCTAAGATTAATCTCCAACAACATCCCAAAAAAATGACCAAAATGAACATTCTAGGTCTCTTTATCAAGACGAATTAGAGTCCCAATTTCCATGCCAATATCAATCAGAATTTTTGGATACCAGAGGACCCAATTGAGTCTATGAAGAGGAATCCATAGCTGAGAAAAAAATCATTTCTTACACGTGAGACATTAAAACCCAATGACCATTCATGTAGATGAAGCCATATATGTTTCAGAAACAAGGATCCCATGATCCATTCTCGAAGCTTCAAATCATCAGAATGAAAAAGGCAGTGAAAAAATCCTCGACCAAGAGAAACACATTTATAATCCGAGAAACCCCACAAATGCGAGGTTCTACAGATCAAATCACCAGGTTTCCACAGTTGTGCACCTTTAGGAATAAAAATTCAAGCAATCAATGATTTTTTTTCAATTTAAATTATCTCATCAAGTGTTGTAGAGTTTTCTTCAACACCAGCTGAAGAACCCTTATGAATAATTTTACTTGGACCTAAGACCTTCAACAGTTCAAATGAACACACTCAATCCAATTTCAACCCTGCATTTTATTTTCTCATTACATTAGAATGGGATTGAGAACCAGGAAAAAATCACCGTAGGGAGGAATAGGATCCTATAGCACCACCTGAATAGGAGACACATTTGCATCAACCTTCACCCAACTAGATGAAATATGCAAGTCGTCGCATCTTGCATCAATCGTCAAGGTCGCAGGAGATGGTTGTGATGCTTCCGCAGGTCGAGCGCAAGGCTTTGAAGCCACATGAATTTGGCCAAATGGATTCCATATTTGGACAAAAAATCATTTCTAATTTCTAATCATAAAAAACACCAATATTTTTAGAGAAAGTGATTAAAATTATTTACAATTATTAATACAAAATTAATCTTAATAAAAGACTAAACCTTTAACTTAGAATCCCAAAAGACCTAGACACTTGTCTAATACCTATTATTTTGTCATAATTAGTCCAATGTCAGTCCATATAGCTTCCCAAAATCCCTCCCCTCTACCTTAAATCATCCCTTTGGGATACATCCTTCTAAGGAATCCTTTTGGAACTAACCAAAAGTAGTAACCCGATTAAGAGGTAATGTCTTCTCTCAATATTTTGAATTTTACTTCTTTTATACAAAAACTTATCTATTATTATTCCCTTATTATGTAACAAAACTGGTATACTGTATAAAATATGATGTTCTTATATAAAGGGTTTGACCTACGCATTCCCACACATTCATCTAATGGGTAATGAACATATTGTTTTTGTGTAAGACGAACTACTGCCTCACGAAATGATGATTATCCATTATTACCTTTCCACCTATCTTGGTCTCCATTATTATGAAAACTATGTTTACATATGTTATATATTATATTTATAATATCTTTATTATACTATAATTATATTTCTGAAATACCTTTCTGCTTTGAATATTGTGTAAATACAATGATTTCATTTCTGGAAGTGTGGACTACCGCCCCCTCAAAGCGATATGACTCGTTCATTCCATACATGAAACATATAAAGTAAGGTTTTAATAAACCTATGTAACATATATAACATAGATATGATACTTTAATTATAATATACATATTAATCATTTATCTTTAATTATTTTTAATATGACAAGGAAAAGAAAGTATCGTTCATGGATACGTACGGCCTACAATCTCCCTGAATGGTGCAATTAATTTCTAATATCTAAAAATTATAGACTAATATACTAGATATATATGATATTAACATCATGGCGTAAATTCTAGAGATGATGATTCCATTAAATATATAATAATAACAATTAATAACAAGTTAAAACATACTCGAAAAACTATGAAATTAAGTCCTAAAATAGTTAAAATAATGAAATATTATTAACAAATAGGTAATATGATATTATAAGAGAGTCATATATGATATCATATATATCAATATGGTTATTTTATAAGTTATTAAAATTTCTAATCCCCTATAAATGTTTTTAAATTATGTTCACCTAAACGTAAACACAATGTAAGTGATTTCATCTCAGTTTACATTCCATTGAGACTTATTGGTTGTTATGAATTTAGTTTATTTTAAATGGTATATATACTGATATTTTACATGATATATCAAAAATATATTTATCTCATTATATTGTAACTTTTATTTATTTTATTCATTCATTAGGATTAATATTTAAAATGTTTCAAAGTGGTGTGAGACTCTTTTGAATGTTTAATGATTATTTTCCTCAATAACATTAATAATATTTCAATGGTATTTCTATTCAAGGAAATTATATTACCATTATTCAATAAACTCTTTAATTTTAATATCCTCAGGTAATTCATATCTTTTTTCAAGTATTATTACCATTTTTCGACTCTTTGGTACACAACGTATTTTAAAAAAAAATTAAGAAAACCATACTACATTTCTCTCTTTAGTCGGAGAAATTATTTTAATATAAAAAACTTGTTTTATTAAAATGTTTAAAAAACGTTTTCAAAATGATTAAATAAAGTTATTTTTACCCTTTTTTTCTTTTACCAATGGCTTCAAAGTAATATTCTTGTCACTTTTTGAACAGGGTGTTTTTATTACATTTTTACCGCATAATAGCGATATTGATTTTACCTTGTACCACATGTACAAATTTAACTGTCGTCATTCCGTTAAAGCTTTATTTTCTTTTATGAAATGTTAATTTTTCTAAAAAAATTAAAATATATTTTCAAAGACATGGTTTTTCAAAAAAAAATTCAAAATAAAAGTATATTTTCCTCGATAATGTATTTAAAATATCTTTTTATAATATTGTTATTAATCAATGATAACAACCTGTTATGCTGCTCCATTTGGGGTATGTAGTACAAACACCATCCTTAATCTTCCTATGGGTTGTTTATGATTTATTTTTCCAAGGATAGTATTAAAATTCCCTTACATTATTTATTTTATCTCTTTGAAATATTGAATCTCTTAAGATCATTGAATTTTTTCTAATTATCCATATCATTTATCATGGATATCAAAATTGCCTAACCATATACCATTTTGACATATGGTATCGACTATTATAGTAATTTAATTATTTTAGGAAATATTGATAATTATTTATTCATTATTAAATACATTTATTTGATAAGACATAATATTTTTTTATTCAACATGAGGAATGTTTTGAACTGGTATGATATAGGTGGAGGCAGATTATAAATAGCCCCGTGATTCATTAGTAGCCTCATGGGATGAGTCATTTACCTAGCTACCTTAGATGATTTTTTACCCTACATTTTTTAAACTTTCCAGTAAATGGTGTTGATATTAAATATATAATGTTCCTAAGAAACATGGAATCTAATAATTAAGTATTTTCCTCTTTTAATTTCAATTATTATTCATCTATGAGATTTTTCATCAACATATATATGGGTACACTTCAATTTCAGAAATTTATATGGAATGTATTTTAGTTTCTTTCCTTGACATGTTTATTTTTTATTATCTTATTATCTGAGTGACATGTGTTTCCAGTTATTACCTTTTCATATAGTTTACACACTACAAATTAGTTTATGGATTACATTGCATGTGTGTTTATTTATTTACCTTTTCTTATTAACTTTTCTCATTAATTCATTATTTCTTATGATATATTTTTTCATTACTGATAATTTGAGCTCTCCCTTATTATTTTTATTTCCAAATGAATCCAAGAATAATTCTATGAAAGATAAGAATTAATTTAATAAATGGAATGGAGTAATTATCAATGTTATTTTCTTATAAATAAGGAAAAAATATATTGTAATTAGTGTATTATTTTTTATACAAGACTCATATATTTATCTATTTTACCCAGACTACTAAACTATTGGTACTTTTGGGCTTGATTATTTGTAATAATGCTGTTGTATTTAGTAACATCCACCAACTCTGGGATATCTGGGGTCGGGTCGTTGTAGTTGGTATCAAAGGAAGTTTCATAGCAACCAAATGAATTAGATTTATAAAAACATAGGCTAGAAATTATAACCCTAAAGTAGAATTTGAGGATAAATATATAAGAACACAGTATAATTTAGTTAATTTATTGATTATTTGAGTCTTCTTAGAAATACATATCTATCTGGATACTACAAGTGGACATGATTCTAGAACAGATTTACCAAGGAGTAATAACTCCAATAAGATGTTCTGATCCTATCTTAGGGAATCCTATTACAAGAAAATGGTCTTTATTGTTCTCTGGGTTTTACACTTCTAGGAGATATTCTTAAGATAATCCATTATTTCATTATAAACAATTATGAAGGATTTGGATACATAATAAGTAACCTAGGATAAACATAAGGTTTTTTAGATTGAAAATAAGGTGTCATGATTTAGATATCCTATAAATGATATTTTAGATAAACCCAAGATCAAGGAAGGACCTATATGGAAATAAATGGACGATGTATTAATGTATTGAGTTCATATTGAAAATCATAGTGAAAATGATATTTAGTGATTAACATAATTACAAGGATGTCTAACATATTTATTTTGGAAATTATATTAATTTGGTTCTAGAAAAGGACTACCTAACAACCAAGTGACATCTAATCAAAAATTAAACCCAAGAACGAAAGATGATAAGGGTTTCACGCCAACCACTGACCTAAAAAGTCTCCTAATTAATTTTTCACTATTTTTAGTTAAAAAATTTGATGAATAAATGTTAATGATGAAACATTAGTATGAATTTTAAGGATTATGTATTATTCTATTAGCCATATTGTTTTAGGATGATTTAAAAAAATATTCATATTTTCACTCTTTTATGTGCCCTAAGATTCTTTAGAAATGTATTTTTTTATTCGTTCACCAATATTATTTTCCGAATAAATTATAATTCGATCAAATCAAAACCAAAATTTTGATTTTTCTTATGAAATTTAAACCTACCAAGTAACAATATTTCCTTATATTATTGGCTAGGAAAATATTTTCTAAAAACTATGATAATAACTTTGAAATAAAAAAAATACAATACCTTAATTATTATTAAACTATATTCTTCTAAAGCATTATAGATTTAGGTCTTTGAGGCCCTTAACATTCTATTGATCATTCACTTTTTTCTAATTTATGACCACATTTCTTATCTATAAATATTTTTTATTTTCCTCGAAGTATTTATCTCTACATTCAAATGATGTTCTTCTACATAGATACCTAGTTATATGTTAGTACATGTAAAATTTTCACTTCTTGTTCTCTCTTTTCTAGAGGATGTTTTTTGAACCCTTTTCATGTTGTGGGATTTTAATGTAGTAAATATCAAAAAATATATCACCAATATTGAGTTTAAATTTCCATGATGAAATTCAAATAAGGTGGGGAGATTGTGACACCCCAGAAATCTAAAGTAAGAACCTTTTATTCTATAGTGTTTATGACACGCAACACCAAGTGTGTAAGGTAATATAATATCCATATACTTTATAATGTATTTACTAATTAAAATTGATTCTACATATATCAATGCATGGAAAACTGGGTTTTCTTATATTACACGCAAGAGAAACATTCCTTGAGAGCTTGTGTTAAACACAACAGAGTCCTTCTTCGATGGATTTCATTACAAGCAAGAATGAGTTTCACCAAATAATACTGTATTATTAAAATATTATTAATTAATTTTTTAATATATAAACTATGAATTATGAATAATATTAAATAATAATTGAGAATTTATGGTTTATATCAATATAAAATTAATTCATTGTTTACAAATTAATGAGAAAAAAAATAGAACAAATTAGATAAAAATTTTTTTATTATTTTTACCCTTCTGAAGTAGTTTTGTCTTTATAAAAATAATTAATTAAAATTAGTGAATTATTTTTAAGAATTATTTATATTATATATTCAATAATATATTTTTTAGATTCATCCAATATGTTTGATATGCATAATATAACAACAAACCCTATTTTACACATAAAAACCTATATTTTTATAAAGGCAATTTTACTATCTTTTTATGGAGAACTCATTGAAAATATGATTTTTAAAACATTAATTGATTTAATAGGTCAAAATAAAATTTTATATTCTAAATATAAACATAATAATTAGTCTAGGGTGATTTTTTGATATTTTTCTGAAACATTTCATTTTTTAATGAATAGTTAAAATACTAAATTTTAGTATAAAACTTATCTTTTGTTTAATTTAATTATATGGTAAAATTATGTATTAGATTGGTGTTAATGTTTATCAGTATAAAATTTTTATCATTTAATAAAAAATTTGTTATCTTAATTAATTTCAATTTGAAATTTATTATAATAACATAGAAAACTCTCAAACTTTTTTACCTTTAAAACCTGTAATGGTGTCCCTCTTACTGGATGAGTTTTAATGTAATTTCTACCATTTTTTGTTATGGGAATTTTATAAATTTTATTCCATATTTTTATTCATAATAATTTATAATTTATAATAATAATAATAAATTTACCAATGATATTAGTGAAAGTGATTAAAATCAGTTATAATTATTAATTCAAAATTGATCTTAATAAAGGACAAAACCTTTATCATAGAGCCCCAAATGACCTAGAAAATTTTACAGAAACCTTTTTTCTAGTCATAATTTAGGGAATAACTACACATATGGCTTCCAAACATCCCTCCCCTCATCCTTGACTACTCACCTTGGGAAGAAATTCTTTTGGTACAAACCAAAAGTATTTACCTGATTACGAGGTAAATCTTCTCTCATGCTTTTTAATTTTATTTCCATTATCTAACCCCTTATCTCTTCTTAATAGATTATTATGTACAAAATAGTATCCTATATATAATAAGATGTTTTTATGTAAAGGGGTTGACCTATACATACACACACTTCCATCTAATGTGTAACAAACATACTATTTCTTTAGATGGCGAACTACTACCTTAATAGATAATGATTGTTCATTTTTTTTTCTTACCACCTATAAGGGTGTCAATTATGATAGAAAATATATTTATATGTTTTATATATGATATTTATAATTTCATTATACTTCTTTAATTTTATTAAAATATACCTTTTTTCTTCCCATATTGTGTAAATACAATAATTCCTTTTGAGAAGTGTGGACAACCACCCCCTCAAAGAAATATGACTCATTCATTACATACATGGAACGTATAAATGAAGGTTTTAATAAAATTATGAAACAAATATAATATATAGATGATATTTGAATTATAATATACATATTTATATTTTATCTTTTATTCTTTTAATAAGACAAAGAAATGAATGTAGCGTTCATGCCTATATACGACCAACCATCTCCATGAACAGTGCACTTCATTTCAAATCTAAAAATATTATATACTTTTATACAGGATATGTATATATATATGATATTAAAATCATCATTTATATTCTAGATATGATGAAATCATGACATATTTAATAATAATAATGAAAAAAATGTCAAAACATACTCGACAAACAAGGCAATTAACACCAGAAATAGTTAAAATAATGAAAGGTCAATAACAAATGGGTAATAAGATATTATAAGAGTATCATTATTGATATCATAAATATTAATATGGTTATTTTATAATTTAATAACATTTTTAAAATTCATTTACAGAAATTTAAAGGACATTCACCTGAAAGGAAACACAAGGTAAGGTATTTCATCTCAATTCACATTCCAATGAGACTTATTTATTGTTATGATCCTAGTTTATTTTTTATGGTGTATATACCACCCTTTTACATGATATATCATTAATATTATTACACTCATGATATTATAATTTTTATTTATCTTTATTCCTTCATGAGGTTTATTTTTAAAAAAATCAATGAGGTATTGGACACATGGGAATGTTTAAAGAGTAATTTCCTCAACAATAACTTTAATGATCATTCAATGGTATTTCCATTTGAGTAAACTATATTACCATTTTCCAATAAACCCTTTAATTTTCCTTTCATATGGTAATTCATGGTCTCTTTTAGTTATAAGTACCATTTTTTCACTCTTTGGTGCTCAAATTTTTTTAAAAATGTTTTTAAGAAAACCCGACCTTATCTCTCTTAGTAGAAGAACATGTTTTCTTCTAAAAACCATGTTTTATTAAAAAAACATTTAAATGATTTTGTAAAGAAATTTTAACCCTTTTTTCCTTTTACCAATTTTTTTAAAAGATTCTTATTGACTCTTTCCGAACATGCTAATTTTATTACCTTCATACTGTGTAAAAAGAATGATGTTTATACCTGGTATGACATGTAAGAATTTACCCATTGTCATTCCTTTAAATATTCCATTGAAATTTGGAAAGGTTTATTTTTAATGAGTATGTTTTTAAAATTGGTTTTCAAATAATTTTTTTAAATAATTTTTTTGAAAACAAAAGAATATTTTCCTCAAAAATGTTTTTAAAAGACCTTTTTATAATATTTTTATTCATAAATGATAATAACCGTTTATTATAATCCAATTATGGTATATTATTTTAATACCATCCTTACTCTTCATATGGATTGTTTATAGTTGATTTGTCTGAGGATTATATTCACATTCACTTTCATTATATCTTTTTTCCCCTTGAAATATTAAATCTCTTTTAATCACTGAATCTTCCCTAGTTACCCATATCATTTATCCGGGATATCACAATTTCCAAATAGTATAAACTTTTACATATGTTGTATACTTTGATGGTTATTTTATTATTTGGGAAATATTGATAATTTTGTATTTATTATTCGATATGGTTATTTGATATGTCATATTATTTATTTTGATTATTCAATATATGGAATTTTTGGGAATGCTACGTCATAGGTGCCGCTTAGTTATAGATAGCCCCTCAATGCATCAGTAGTCTCATGGGTTGAGTTATTTGTATAACTGCCTTAGATGGGTTTTTAACCCATATTTTGAAACTGTCTTGTAAAAGTCCTTGACAGCAAAGGTACAATATAACTAAGAAACATGTAATCCAATAATTAAGAATTTCCCTCATTTAGTTTCAGTTATTATTAATCCATGACTTTTTGCGTCAACATATCAATAGATACACATCATTTTCAGTTATTTAATTGGAATGTGTTTAAATTTATTTCGTTACAATATTTATTTTCCATTTTTTAGTTATTTTAATAGAGTGTCTTTCTACTTATTACCTTTAAATGTTATTTATGCACATCAGTTAAGTTTATTAATTACATGGCATGTGTGTTTAGATATTTACTTTACCATATGAACTATTCTAATTGATTCATTATTAATTCCACTATATTTTTCCCTTACTGATCATTTGAACTCACCCTTATTATGTTACTTTCCCCCTGAATCCAATAAGTATACAATGAAAGATAATAAGGAATTTACTTGATGTAATGACGTTATTCTCCATGTTATTTATTTAGAATGAAGGAAAATATTTTGTTGTAATTAGTATATCTTTTGTAATACAATACTCATTTATGTATCTGGTTTACCAAGACTAATAAACTCTCAGTACTTTGGGGGTTAATTCCTTATAATTATTCTGATGTATTTAGTAGTAGACACAGGCTTTGGGATATTTGGGTTTGGGTCACTACATAGATAATCATTGTGCATTAGTGGCATGAATCCCCTATGTAGTGGTAAAAAAGTACTTCTATTCTAAGAGATATTAGATAAAACCTCATCCTATTTTTTCAAATCTCGAAGTTTATTCCATCAAAGAGGGTGACTCTCCTAACATTTATTGATTCTCCATGACAGCAAAATAGTCATATTTAACACTAGCAACCAGTTTTCACTAATACCACTTATAGGACCGTAGAACACCATGAGAGGGGAGGATGTGAATTAGGATGTAAAATTTTTTCTTCTAAATAGATGGATCTTATTACCATGTTTATAAGAACATGTTAAACATATTTGATGGTAATGTGTAGTTATTTAAACATTCAAATTAAAATATACAACACAATAGTTTTACTTGGTTCACCATTAAGGTCTAGTCCAAGGAGCATACGCTGACAGCGTCAGTCATACCGAAATCCACTAATCTACAACTAGTTTTGGAATATGTGAGTTCATAAATAGTCACTCTATTAAAGGAACACTACCTTTATAATATTTTTGGAATAGAATAATGCCTCCCATGAAACAATTCCATTGACTCCCCCTAGCTCACTGCTTTGGGTGGAGTCTTACTCAGTTTAATGATATGATGTTCACATCAGTATATTTTCATTTAAGTCTTTGTCCCAGAATATCATGAGACTCTGATCACATCACATCTTATGTTTATGTACTTGAAATCATTTTTTAGTTAAACCTTATGTTCAATACGATAATTTGTGAAGCTCATTCACGAAGATCACTACCTTTATGAAGTAATCTACCTTCACAGATAAACTGCCTACAAAGTTCTCATTGTGTAATCATAAAATACATCATCATTAAGAAACTAAATTTCATCCTATACCATTTCATTGTTCATGAATAAGATTGTCTATCCACTATGCTCAATAACACTTTTAGGACATGATTCATGAAGCTATCAACCTTATTTAATTCTTACCAAAATAGCCTTTCTTCCAAATATTTTCCTACAGAATAATGTGGGGGTATCCTTATATTTATAGGATCATCCTTTCGTGATGTTTCCATTCCTCTGAAGAATATTTCTTGATACTCCAAAAAAATTTATCACAATGAGCCATCACATTCAAATATCCAGTGCGATTTAACCCTCTCTATAAGCTTATCATAGTCATAGAGATTACTGTCAACTCTTCATGCATTTGAAGATTCTTCTTCTCAATTCTTTATATCTTCACAAATATCAAACTTTGTAAAACCAAGAATTCCCAAA
The DNA here is from genome assembly GCA_963277665.1 of Viscum album. Lineage (NCBI taxonomy): Eukaryota > Viridiplantae > Streptophyta > Magnoliopsida > Santalales > Viscaceae > Viscum > Viscum album. The sequence goes on along the minus strand of OY728133.1, from coordinate 1,409,847,256 downwards.
ACCTAATACTTTACCATATTTTTGTTGATTTGATCCCAAAATACTTCCTTCCACATTGATTTCCTAACCCACCGGATTTTGAAGCCAAAATATTGGCAAACATTGAGAAATGAAGCTACATTCAAAATTATAGTCATCTTGTACTGTAAGATCACTTTCTATAAAAACTCCCTAATCATCTAGGTGTGGATGGACAAAAATTAAGAAATAAACTCAGTTTACAGCTATAAAAGACCATAGTTATAACACTAGGGTATATTAAAATTTATTCATTTCTTTAAAAATTGAATCTTCTCATCATCTTGAAAATGAAACCTTCAATCGATCTTTTATACACAATGAAATGAAAATCCAATCATGAGAATTGAAAAAAGATTTGACTTGGTTCACCTATAATAGGATACTTCTATGGATAACATATCAATTATGTGTTGATATTTTAATTGAGTAATACAGAAATAGTATGTGATTAAAATCATTAGGTTGAGCATATTACTCATCCAATGTCCATGACCTCTTCCATTCATAGACTCACTTATTTTTAAAGGGTTACAAAAAATATTGTCAAGATGAAAGTTGAACACAAAATAATATCAACCAAATATTCAAAAACAAACTATAATTTGTGTTCTTTATAATACAATATTATTCACTTTAATATCTTCAATGGTATTCATAGTGATTCTATATTCTATTTTTATTCTTAAATGTAATTCAAATTGATCACATTTCACCTTTCAATACCAGATATTCAATGAACTAAATTATTGGTTCACTATTTTTTGATCATTAATATTTATCACTTTCTTATTTGTGTATGATACTACTTATTCTTCATATTATGGACCCCATATATCTAGTTCAATAGGAATATAAAATTCAAAATTCAAAAAATAATCAACATCCATCAACCTCTACTTCAAGCACAACTATCAAACAATTAGAAAGATTATCTCCAACATTAATACTCAATCAAGTAGTTAACAAATATAATACAAACTCTATATATTAATAGAGTAATCCAAGTCATCAATAACATTCATATTATTTGTATTTTTATATATCATGGTGTGAAATAATCTTTCTCAATATGATATATTGTTTTCTTCTTTAACATTCTTCAAATTCCCAATGGGTCACGACATGATGTAAGGTTTCATGGTGAATACCTATTAAGAGTGTAAATATAGTATAATAATTAACTTTAACATACCTATATATTAACCATTGTGATCATTCATGGTTTGATTCTTATTAATAGTATTTTACAATTTTAATGTTTAGTGACATATAATTCATTACATGATGCGAGATAATTTAAGAAAATCTTTTGAAAAAATCACTTTAAAACCATTAGTGTAATAAAATATTTTTTGGAATAAATAGAACTTTCTAGAACCATTGAAATTCATCCCAAATTCCATCATATAATGGCATACAACATTGCAATGTGAAACATTGAATTCTAAATTTTTCAAATTATGAATTCGTAAAATTTATGAAAATTACTCCTACATGAATCCAAAGTGGCCATTATAAACTCCAAAAGACATTTTTATTTTACAATACCTATTCATATTGTGAAACATTATCTTTTGAAAATATTTATCATTTTCTTATATATTCTAGAATATACTCTAAATTCATCAAACTCAATGAAAAAGATTTAAAATATAAATAAATAAATTAGTTTCCAAATGAAAAAAAAATGCAATATTAAAAATTTTGGTTGCAACATTAAACTATCCCAAAACCTCTAGTACCCCTCATTTATATATAAGTGTACATTTGTAAATAATTGAGTTCTTATTTGGAGTAGACGGTTTAGGACCCAAGCTATGATGAATCTGAAAAATTTGATACAGAAGGAAATGGTGGATACTATAACTAGATCCTATAAAAGGCATATAGAGTTATTTCTATTAGGTTTAAGGTTAGACTATAACCACTTGATAAATAATATAGTAGATTGTTCTCATGATCATTTATAAAATTATTTTATTTTATTAGTTAATGGTTATTTATATATTTTTAAGGCACATGGTTTATTTTTATGACTAAACAAAATAAAATATTCTAATTAAATTAAAATGGTTTATTAAAAAATGAAATAAAGTTTATATGTTTATTTTATCAAGTATAGTTAATCTATTTTATCAATTCCCACATAAAGTAATTAACAAATGTAAAATGGATAAAATAAGATATCTTATACCAATAAAACTAATATGTGTGAATTATTATAACCAAAAATTTTAGTTATTTATATAAGTTTCTATTAAAATTAATAATAAAGATAAGAATAAAATAAATGGTGTTTACAAAAATGTTAATAAAATCCCCCAATGTAAAATATTAAGTCATCAAATATATTTCATCACACGATTCAAAATGAAACCACAGTATGACGTATTAGTCTATCCCTATTAACGGTACATTATATTATTGAGGGGTTAAAATAAATGTTTTCAATTATAATTATCTTATTATCATTAAAAAAATTACCTTAGAAATATCTTTCTAACTTGGAGGGAATTAGTGAAGAAATTCAAGTATATGATTTTAGTATTGGAGAGTCCAATCAACAGATAAATGGTATTCTAATTAAAATTGGTCAAATGAACGAGTTATACCTAAATACATTTTAATAATTTGATAAAGCCTCTTTTTTTGATAAGGGTAATATGGATTTTTCCACTAAAATATTAAAGTGAATATATATTATAAATCCAATAGAGGGGGTTTTTGGTGGAACACTCTTACCCGAACTACTGGGTCAAATCCCAAGAGTCTCATGACAGCATGAATTCCTCTCTATATGCAAGAGGTTTCCAACTATTATAGGGGGTCTAATATCATAAGTGGGGAGACTGTACCCTTATTATCATGTCATAGGAAAAATAATAAATAATAACAATATAATAAAAAATTACAGTAAACATGTGAAAACTATTAATATGGAATAGCAGTCATATAATTGGTAAACGGGCTCCCAATGTGGAAACCCAAGACAATGTATAAATGTAGAAAATAAATAAATAAATAAAGTATGGGGTCTCTAGGAGTAAATATCATTCCTACCATCAACTCCATGCTTCACTACTTAGCCATAATCTATAGGACCATTTCCCTTTATCAGGTCCCTATACATGAATTTTAACATGCATTGAGATTCCCATCTATTTTTTTAGTAAAAAATCCTAGTAGGACACCACCAACATCTCCATAACTTGAGTTCATAATCATATGAGTGATTATATGATAATAAATAAATCTACACACAATTAAATAATCATACCAAGTATTCATATGGTGATATAGATGCCAAAAACACTGGATGTACCCATTTCATTTCCTTGATGAAAGATTAACGTAAATGTATTGGAAATGTTATAAATTAATGAGCCAACCTAAAATCTAACCAATATTCATATCATCCCAAGGCCTCCAGGTCATACCACAATAGGCTATCATAACTTGTCATTATCTCTTAGTTCAGGTCGCATACACTATAATGACCCACTACTGTCACTCATGTCAGGTCACATAGAACATCATTATCCACTGTTATGTCTTGGGATTGATAACATATGACCATAATGACCCAAGGTCAACCTATAAAATTCCATCATGCCTCTTCATCTCTCTAATTATCATCAAGTGAAATACAATATCTTAATGCGCTCACCCACTATGATTACTGATCCAAGATGAATTTACCTATCAATTTGGTACCATGAAAAATATAAAAAATGACATATAATATTCCAAAATATCATAAGGTGATAGTGGAATTATATCAAGGCACAAATATCATGCCATGAGTGTGACAAAATTCCATAACTAGAAAACATGTGAACCACTCAACATGGTCTAAATCACATCAACACACCTCGTCTTATCATGATAAAAGTATTATAAATCACCCCTACATGTTAAGGAATTTATTACCTCAAGATTCTCAATTTAAACATAATGGTTTGTCAAGGAAAAATCTCCTGAATCATGTCCATGAATTTATCAAATCAACTACTCACCTAGGATTCCTATAACTGAATCTAACAATTTTATTTCAAACAGAAATAAAAAACTACATTGGATAATATATTCACTATCCTTTATAATCCATAATAAACGTTATAATTCCATATTATCCTTCTTGATAATTTGTGATTATTTCATAGAAAATAAATATAATTCCCCATGTGATGATAATCTCTTTCTCAATGATAATATAAGATAAACAAAAATTCTTATTATTCTCTTCCATAATTTTGTGTTATTATCATTTAAAAACTCTAAAAAAAATTAGGGAAATATTTAGAAATATAAAATCACAAACTGGATATGAAGATTTTTTATGTAAATCCAAATTGGGTTTTATCCCTTGAAAACACAACACATAAGAATAGAGGAGACAGCTATGGTTCTGCCATGCTTGTAAGCTAGATGAAGAACATGTTTTGGTCAAATAATATTTTACTAATCTTGAAAAAAGAAAATTTGTACTAGAATACTCAAAAGAATAAAAAAATGAAGGAATAAAGGGTTAGGTATTTTATGAAAATACCCTAGCATTCTGATTAACAGTATTTGGAAAGCCCAAAATTTAATTTCTATATAATTCATTCTTTACATTGACATTAAAATTATAGTAGCTAGAATATTTAATAAAAGTTGTTATGAACCATAAATGAGTCCGGGTAATTAATTTCCATGATTTTTTTCTTTTAAATAGTCAAAACATATTATAGGGTCAAGTTGAGGAAGACAAAATGAAAACCGGAAGAAAAACACATCTTCTTAAAAAATGTAATTGTGTAAGGGTAATATGGTTTCCCATTACATGGATAATATGTGCCATATATGGGTACTATGTTTCCCTTACATAACACTTGAAAAGAAGAATTTACCCTCACAAAACTCAACCCTAACCTTGTGTAACCTTTAGAAACAAGTATTTTACCTTATACACCATAGCCTTTACCCTTATATAGTTTATAGATTTTTCAAATTACCCTAACATAGAACTTTGGTAATATTACACAACTTATAAAAACTCTGAATTACACTTATTTAGCATATATTCTACCCATATGTGACCATTTAAAACCTATTTATACCCTTAAATTATTCATGCATTACTCTTAATGACCTATATATATAGGTATTTCCCTTATACAAAAGATTGGAAACATATTTAACCCTTATGTAACCCTAAAAAGTATTGGGATACCTTTACACAACACTATAAAACCATAAATATGTTTTAATTTTTTTAGAAAGTGATTTCCACATAAATATAATTATAAAATATATCTAATAGATGATTTAAAGATAATTTTTAAATTTAGAATGTTAGAATTATCCCATTCTAATGGATTATATTATTCAAGAATTTTCTATTTCAGTGGAGCTCAAAAAAATTAGGCCACTGAGATCAAACATCTAACTCCTACTCCCTTGTCTCCACCTCAATCCATCCATGACTCTATAGGATATAGGCAACTATCACTGTCATCCCTCACAAAACCTTCTTGATATGTTCTATAATCTTCACTCGTCACTCATAAAATTTATCTGGCTCTAATTCAATATCCTCATAGTTTATCACATGCATAAGATCGGGCACGTACCTATGAAGATGATATGCATGGAACAAATCATTCATTCCTTGATAACTAGGAGTAAGTTTCATATGATATGAAACGGTCCCAAACCATTTATTATTCTTGTAGGGTCCAACAAACTAAGGTTTTGGATTCCCCTACTTTTTTAAATAAAGATTCCCTAACTGAGGTGACACTCATTAGAAAACTTGGTCACTAATAGTGAATCCAAAAGGTCATCTACTCCAATCTACATATAACCACTACCTACCCTGAGCGATCAAAAATCACATCCTATTAAAATTAACCCACTATGAGGTCTCCTACACCATACTAGGCCCAACAACTACTACATCACCCTCATCATGTAAATATTGTGGTTAGTGGCATGGACATCCTTATAAAGCCTCAAATAGTTTCATATATATATATTGGTAATATATTATTTTAAGAAAACTATCCTAGATCTAGATAATTATACCATGATCTGCCAAATTGTAGGATATATTTTCTAAAAATATCCTCCTTTATGTCAATAATCTGAATAGATTATCCATCTATGTAAAGATGGCCTATTTTGGTCAACCTCAGCTGATTTTGAAGGAATTTATATAATAATAGAAAAAAAATTTGAAACATGAAACCATGTCATAAACAATACTCAAGTGGACTCTATGAATGTGTACAATCTCTCATACAAATTTTTTTTCCTAGTTCATCTATTGAGTGAGTCTCTTGAATTGGTATTATGTGAGAATCCCTCCTCTCTCGACCAACAATCACCCAGATATTGTTACAACTCATTAGGGGCATAGGTAACCTTATCATAATGTCTATCATTATTTCATACCAATTATATATGTTAACTACAAGTGGATGGATAAAATATATAGGATGCAGGTACTCAGTATTTTCCTTATATCATGTATTACCTCAAGAAACAAAACTAGTGATAGTCCTCTTTATCTTAAGAATCCAAAATTATCATCTGAATTCATTGAACATATTTCCCATAATATGATGTACTACCCTATTACAGGTATGTAAACCCCCATATTATCCTCTATGATGAAATTATGTACTACTAGTCTATCATTCACACTGATGACATCATTTTCTCCCAATAACCACTAGGGTATTGGGTCACCTCCTGTAAGTTGTTCCAGTTTCGTAGATCAGTCACATATAGTTCATGTTGATCCATCACATGGTTTTTGAGAGAAGATATGACCACCAATGGAACACATTTCATCAATACCTAGTCCTCTAAAGCATCTATCCTCCAATAACCCAACAATATCATCAGGATCCACTACTCCTCAAAACACCACTCGACAAGAACATGCTCAACCTGTGTCTTATATCAATGAAAATCCAAAATGAAATTAAATTTCCCTAGTGATTAAGTCATATCAAAGTTAGACTTATAAAGATACCTTAACCAATGCCTCTACATGAGGTTTAAGTTCTATTTTTTGAAGATATAAAGAGACTATTGTGGTTAATGTAGGATACATGCCTCTCACCAAAGAGATAGTGTCACAAACACTACAAATCATGAACCACAAAAGCCAACTCAAAGACATGAATAGAGTATTTCCACTCATGGTTTCACAATTTTAGTGACCTATAATCTACTACAGTCTCTCTTTTCATCAGTACTATGCCCAAATCAATGCTTGATGTTTCACAATATACTACATATTTGATTACAAGATCAGGAATTATCAATATTATAATTGTTTCCAACAAATTATTTTAATCATTAAATTTCTATTTACACTAGTTAAACCATTGGAACATTACTCCCTTATTTTTTTAGTGTAGTCATAGGTATTTAATAATAATGATAATTCTTGGATACAATATCGGTAACATCCTACTAATCCCAAGAGGATTTTGATCTCTAACATGTTCTAAGGACATGTCCAGGACAAGGCATTTTTCACTTTCTCTAGGTTCATAGTTATAAATTTTTAAGAAACCACATGCCACATGATATTCACCTCATATATCCTAAATTAAATGTTGATATCTTGGTTTGATGTTGGTGTGATTAATGTTTAATCAGGACAATCTAAAGACACATGGCATACTACTCTAGTGTTGGTGAATAGAATATGATGTCTTTAATGAACATTATAATTAATGAGTCCAGTAAAGGGTGTAAGATATTGTTCATGATATCCATAACCAATTACGGTTCATTCATCAATCTAAATCGAATCACTATGTACTCTTATAACCCATACTTATTCTAAAATTTCATCATTAGAATGTCCTCCTATTTAAACTACAGCTGGTGACATCTGAATCAAAGATCAATATTATAGAACAACTAGTCTCCCCATAACTACTTGAATATGCCATTGGTCATGGTAAAGGGTATCAATTCTTCCCCATTAACTTTTTTTCTTCCAATAACTAGTTCGGTGATAATTACTATCATCCAGCTTCTTGGAGAACAAAATGGATGCACTCCACAGTGAATTAATCAGTTTTATAATGGCCTTATGCTCCATGAAATCAAGCTACACATTGAGATCCTTCATCTAGGTTATATCCTTATGATAAAGGGGTATCAAAATGGGTTACACACTCATTATAATATCTATCTCAATGTTCACTCCTCTATCAAGATAAATTATTTTAAATTCTTCAAGGAATATTTCCTTATAAAGAACCAAAAATCGAGGGAAAGTAAAGGGGGTGCCACAAATTATGTCAAATGAATTATTCCCATCATAAATGTCATGATTATCCAATGCCAAATTAAGGCTACACCAACTATACCTACTCGCAGATCCCATTCTCTGGTCATTATATACCTCTCCACCTTTAACAATTTTTATGATTCCCATCTCTGATAGAAAGCAATGGGAGCTAAAAAAATGGTCATATAGTCTATAGTAAGAATCACATCGAAGCACATCATACCTTGTATCATGAAGTCCCAAATATTTGCATAGATGAGGATGAATATAAGACACTCTAATTATCCCTGAATATGATCCAATTTTATGGAAAATGGTTTGTCAAGGTAAAGTAACCTTGATGATTACTTTCATAGTAAGTAAATTCTAGAAACTACTTGTGTAGATATGAAGGTATGTGAAACACTGGTATCAAAAGAATTAGTAGATAATGTTGGCATGAACAAGACTGTACCATTTACAATATATGCCCATTCATCACTATCCACTAGAGTTTCATCCATTGTATATACATGAAATTCCTCATCTTTGCGGTCGTGTATGTGATAAAGATGATTAAATTAAATCTTCATCGGCTGGTCTTGCTATTAGTGACCCCAAATAGTGACGTGGATTGATGCCTACATCTATAATGAACCCCCATTAGACCTCATTCATGATTCCTTCTAGAAGAAATATTGTAGGTTCCCTATCTTTCCACATTGATGAAATATGACTTTATTTTTAGAGCATGAAGTATGATAATTCCTTCCCTATCCATAGTTTTGTCACTGAAGAACCCCTTCCCATGAAGAAAGTGTTGAATAACCTCTAGTCAACTCTAACTATATACTTTCATACTTCTCCTTGCTCACATTCCTCTTCCTACTTCCATAAGAAACTATCAATGTATTGAGAGAAAGCTTACCCACTAGTCCAATATGGGCTAGATGTAAACATGTTATATTATTCTATTATAGAACTTTATTAAAGGTAAAAGACTTTAGATGAATCAATGTGTAAATCCTAATATCAAATCCCCTAACCTAATATCTTAGCTTTGTTCAAGGGGTTATCTCAAACTTCTATGTATTTGGTCCCTCATTCCTAGTAAACAAAGAAGAAAATATAATTAAATCCATAAACCAACATTAATATGAATAGATATTCATAAAACCCTATTGTAACTCCATTAAATCATGGGAGTGGTCCAGATTCACCATGCCATGGATGTAATCCTCCATAAATAGCTCCTTAGAGGTCACCCATGTATGACCCTCTTATCTCCAGTCTTGACTCATGGTAGTCCACCATCTCCCCATAGTTCCTTGGAGGGTGAAGGTCACCAGAATCACTTGCCCATCCTTAAGAGTTTGGACCGGCTTAATAATGATCTTGATAAAGTCCATCTAGTCTTATACATCCTAAGGGCCACCAATACCCTATAATGATGGAGGGTGTTGGTGCTGGAAATATTGATCATGGTTGGCTATGGTTTTTTAATGGTTCTAGATTGTACGAGAATAATCTGAACGAGTCTTGTATGAATGTTATTTATAGATAAAATTGCCATTTTTAGTTTAGGAATGTAATGTGGTACATCCTCCTGTAATATTAGTGGTGTCAAGGGAGCATCCAATGTTTCATCATGTGGAAATCTCATCAAATGTCTCAAATACATAATCTCTAAAGAGATGAAAACACTTATAACATTTTAAGAAATATCCTTACCAGTTTATGGGATCACATAAAGGTTCTATTAGGAGTCTACCCACAACCCATGGTGTACCCCTCCCAGAGATAATCAAGGTGTCCATACCCACATGTTGGTCATTGGCATATATATACAAACTCAACAACATTGGTGGGTTATACTTATTAATTCTATAATTGATATTTCATAACAACATAGAAACATATATATCACATAATAGAGAATATAATTATATCACGAGTAGGAGAGTCACATGACCTCATGCATTCTTCTCTATATATAGGAGGCTTCTGACTAGTAGTATGGGTCAATGTCTATCAGTGGGGACATAATACCAACAATATAATTTCATTGGAAAAATAAATTTATTAACATAAAATAAATGACAATAGAATATATGCGGGAACTATTAAGATGGAATACTAAACATATAATTAGTAAATGGGCTCCCAAAGTGGAATCCCAAAAAAGTGTATTAATGTAGAAAATAAATTAATAAATAAACAATGGTACCTACTAGAGTATTTATCATTCCTTCCATCAGATCCATGCTCCACTACTTATCCATTTTTCCCTTCACTTCCTCTAGTACATGTATGTAAATTATACACACGCGCCATGTTACCTGTGTATGGTGTGAGTAATAAAACCCACTAGGACACCACAAATTCATCATTAACATGAGTGCACATGTATAACAATGAATACATGATAATTAATAAATTTTCACATAAGAAACAAACTATATTGGTATTTTATTCACTAATCATGCCTCTATGAACCCTAGTTGTACCGACTTGGGTTCTTTGCTAAATGAAAATAAAAAAGGTCAAGGAAACATCAAAAATGAAGGATATGTCGTAAAATATGGTCAAAAGTCACACCATCCCTATACCTCAGAGTCATACCACAATAGGATATCATTTCTCGGTTATATCTCTTAGGCCAGGTCATATAGACTAGTTTTCCGCACAACTTCCACAGAGGTTAGGTCACATATACCATCACAACCTATTGTTATCTCATAGGTTTAATCACATATGACTGTCATTCCTCTAGGTCAGGCCACACTAGGTTATAATTCCTCATCATTTATCTCAATATTATCATCAAGTCACATGTATCATATCATCATTCTCCCCCACTAGGGATACAGAGCCATGATGGATCCACATATTTCTTTAGTACCATTTAAAATATAATAGTAACATAGAATACAACCAAAATATTTTAAGATTATAGTGGTAATATATCGAGGAACACATAACATATCATGGGTGTGAAAAAAATCCAAAAAACCCACACATTTGAACAACTCAATATGGTTTAAATCACATTAACACACATCATCATATCATATAAATGGTTATATACATGGCCTCCACATGGTATGGAACTTTCTACCACAAGTTTTTCAATGTTAGTGTCAATGATTTCTAAGGAAATGTGCGCCAAACCATTTCTACGCATTGTTCTACTCAACTACTCACTAAGGATTTCTATAACTAAATCCAACTATTTTATTTCAGAAATAAATCAAAAAACTGCATGGGATAATAGATTCTATCTATTATAGAGACTTGAATAAATTTTATAATTTCATATTATCCTTCATTATAATTATATGTTATTTCTTAAAAAATCAATAAAATTCCATATGTTATGATAATCCCCCTCTCAAGGATAATCTGAGATAAAGTAGAATAATTCTTATTATTATTTTTAATAAATTTGTGTTATTATTATTTTAATAATCTTGTGTCATATTTTCATAAATCTTTGGAATGATAAATTCAAAATAAAATGATTAATTTTTTATGGAAATCTTACCTAGGTTTTTTTCCTTGAAAATAAAACAGCTAAGAATAGAGGCGAGAAGTGAGGTGTCTTCATTCCTTGAAAATAGATCAGAAACTCAATTTGGTTGAAGAAGGATTCCCAAAACATGAAATGATTAAATTTATATTTCCTAACTCAATATAGTTAACAAAAACTAAAGTCAATAAGGGTTTGGTTACTTTTTAAAAAAATCTAGGTCTTCAGATTCATGGTATTTGGAAACTAAAAAATTTAAATGCAATTTATATCATTCGTCATGATGATATTTAAGGTAAAATGAATAAAATATCTTAAATATGAGTTTTGAACCTTAAAAGTGTCTTGGTAATTAATTAACATGATTTTTTACTTTTAAAATATCTAGATCTGGTTACAGGGTTGAGCTAAGAAAGAATAAATGAAAACAAATAGAATGAAAACATGTCTTTCTCAAGAAGGTTGTTGTGTAAGGGTAACATGGTTTTAAACTTAAACAAATCATATGTGTCACATAAGTTTATTGGGAAAACCTTATGTAACCATTGGAAAGAAAGATGTACCCTTATCCAACTCAGCCCTACCCTCACACACCCTTAAGAAATTTGATTTTGCCCTTATATACACCATCCTTATCCCTTACACAGTGTATTGTAATTTAATTTTTAAATTATGTAGCACCAAGGTACCCTTACACAACTCATAGAAACTCTAAATTACCCTTACACATAGAATATGTTACACTTAAATAAAATTTGAAAACCTAAGGCTACCCTTATGCAGGTCATACCTTTCCCTTAGATAACACATATAAATGGGCCCTTAACCATTCATAGAGTCTTGGAAACCCATTTTACTCTTACATAACCATTTTAACATAGGGTTACCTTCATGTAATTCCATAAAACAATAAATAAGAGGAAATTTTATTTAAAAAGGTTTTTCACATAAAAATACTCTTAAATTTTATCCAAAATATTGTTTAGTGGTCATTTAAAAACTCATAATGTAATATTTTAGATTTGAAAAAATATTGGGAGACATAATTAAATCATTAATTATGTCATAATCATTAATCAAATAAATTTAATAAATTACTTTTATTTGTTGTAGATAATGGAAAAATACCATGATTTAACTATAATTGAGATTAATTATAGAGAAATAGAATTTTTTTACTAGTAAAAACTTATGAGAGTGGTATAGGCACCTACACATTGTACTGTAGAATGAAAGGAAGTTATATATTATTAACCCCAAATTACTATTGAGCCTAATATAGAAGAAAGTGGTGAGGATAATTATTTATTTTTTAAACATTTGGATGATGCATTTAATGTACATTAACTCATGTTATCATCTATGAATTCTAATATTTAGAATCTTTATGAAAAAATGGATGCTAACTCATAGTTTTTTCATCTCCATACTCTTTTTTAGAACAAATTAAGATAAGAGATGTGTGAAATTTATAAGTATCTATTTATGAATAAGTTATGATAATGATTCTATCATGAACCTCATTTATTCGTGATGGTTTTATACATAGAGAATTTAGAGATTTTAGGATTCAAATTGGACATAGAGTATTGCATAGACATTATCCTATCCTCTCATCCTCTAAAATTATCAAGATTTATTATTAATTTCAGCATGGGAAATTAATAGAAGCTTCATCAAGGTATTCTATCCTTTATTAACCATGTATATAAAGAGATGAAGAAGGAAAATTCTTCAGACCTTATAGTTAATGTATTAGGATAAGTCTCCTTGTAATTCATAATTTCTTCTAACACAATAAATACATCTTTTGATCATCTTATTTCTCCTTAATATCTTTGTAAAAATTATAAAATAATTCCAATAATTAATCAACAAATATTTTCAACAAATAAAACATATAAACTAGTAGATTAATTAGTATCCCATATTTAGGTTTAACATTGGGTATAATATTGGGTATTAAGTAAAGAGGAGCGTAATTATTATGTACTAAGTTATATTTAATAATTAAAACATCAACATACCTCAAAATTATTGAAAATTGATTTTTTATATTTGATTATTAGATTAATTGGTTGAAAAAAAAATAAAAAAAAATTGTTTATTTTCATGATAGGTTTAATCATTTTTATTTATCCATAGATTCAATTCAATATTATTTTTCATTGCTCTCCTAAATACACTTATTTATTGTTAAATTTAGGGATTATGTTTTATAATATTAATTAAATTTGAGCATATTGATTGGATTTAAACTAATCATGTCTTTGTGAAAATAAATTGAAAATGAACTCCTAATATAGGTTGATCTTTTTATTTTTATACTAAATCCATCAGGTGAGTTAATTATTTTTTCATGTTAATAATTAAAATCACTCATCCATTAGTTCAATTTAATTATGTATAATTGATAAATTATGTATAATTTTCCATAAAGGAAAAAACATTGATAACAATTGAGTACAAAATGAAGTTAGTTAAAAAACATTTAAATTTTTCACATTATGTCATATTTTTTAAAACATGAAACCATATTTTCACAAAAAAAAATTCTTTTTGATAGATCAATAATCCATTATTATATTATAGAGTTTATGGGAGAGAACAATTATGAATATCGCCACCAAATTATCATTAAAATTATTTTATTTTTTCATATAAATTAGCATCCACTAAACATATGTAATTGATTACCTGAGAATAATAAATATTTTATGTGTATGGAATGTTGATGTGGATTTATTATTATAAATGTTTTCCACAAATTTTTGATCAAATATTGATGTTTGTTGTGGATAAAAGTGACTTAATTGGAAATATTTTGTTTATTAATGGTTTGGATTAAAAATGTAATTATTTGAATATTTGAACGAAAGTGATGATTTTTGTGCTATAAAAGTAAAATTTTATTTATTTAATTTGTATATTCATTCATAAATAATTATTCAAATTTTTTATATATATTTAATTAAAATGATAATTTGGAAGTTTTTATAGAGGTTTTATGGATTTTGAAGTCAATTGATTAGTTATTCTAGTTTTTTATTGTGAATATAATTTGTTGGGGTTCTTTTTTAAATCTTATTCTAAATTCTATAATTCACTTGTTTAATTATTTTTTATTTTTTTTGATACATAATATATTTTTTTAAAAAACTGATAAAATTAGCTAAGTTAGGAAATCTGTAATGTATTTTCCAAAGGAAACAGTTCATATATATGATAATTTTTGAAAAAAAAGATTATACATACCATACTTGTGATGAGAAAATATTGCATATATAATTTCTCCATTAGAGTTGTTGCATAAGATATTTTTTGGAGAGAATTTTTATATTTGGTATATTATTTAGAAAAAAGAGTTAATTGGTATGATATTTCTATTCAGAATTGATGTATAACATGTAAGATCCCTGTGTTTTACTAGAAATGTTTAAAATTTATGTTTTGGTTTAATATCTTTAAAAATGGTTAATGAGATGATTCATGGGGTTATAATAGTCTTAAGGGATTTCAGGAAGCTTGTGACATGAAAATAGGGAAAAAATAGTCATCGAGTTCCTATTACATGGGTAATGCTTAATTTGTACTAATCATGTTCCATTACAGTGTTGCATCATAGAGGGTGGTACACGATTTTCTAACCCTGCAAGGTGTCCCAGGATACTATACGGCTTGAGCACTTCTATAATAGAGGTGAGTACACAACCACTGCAGAGTCTTCCGATCAAAGTTGTTAGACCAAAAAAACCATGTGGTCTGGTAGCCTCTGGGACATAGGATGCCACACTATTGGCACATGGTTTGGCCAACCATGTGCCTATTAAAAGTTGTTAAAATTATCACTTTCACCCTTGACCCATATATGTTTTTCACTTGATTTCTCCCCAATTTCTTCTCTAATAGAAAGGGTTATGAACCAAATCCTCCTAATCTCACAAAGGGTGGTTTGACTTTGATTCTTTGAAGTTTGGAGTGTCGTTTAGTGTGAATCAACTCCCTAGGTAAGTATTTGATTTTATTTTCCTCTATTTAATGGAAGAAATAATGAGGGTTGTTTTTTCTTCTTTTGAAGTGCTTAAACTCATGTTTTCTAGGGAATTATTACATTGATAATTGAAGGATTTTTGTTCTTGAATCAAGGTCTACTATTGGATGAATAGTTTTAAACATTATTGAGGTAGGGGTCTAAAAGTTATTCCAATATTCTTGGTCTTTTATTTCATGTGTATGTGGTTTCTCTATAGTTTAATTATTAATCACATTTGATTCCTTAATAGAAAATGATATTTTGGTGATTAAATGGGGCATTGGACCTCACAAAGACCTCATTCGGTTTGTTGATGATGAATAAACTACGCATAAGGCCACCCATGGGGTTTTCCACTCTCTTGGGAGTGGTAATTGAATCATAAAATAGAGAATTAGGGTTTATAAAGTTTAACCACTTATTCTGGTACTTGGAATGTTGGCTTGAGATAAAGAGTTTATTATCTTGACTCAGAAATGGAAATTACGCTAAAGGGGTAAATTTGATAAATGGTTAAAGGGGAATAACTATGTTTCTATAATGGTTTAATCGTATGCTTGATGATTGTAGTTATAAATAAATGGTAAAATATTTATGATGTGGAATTGAGTTAAATGTATTGAAAACAATTATAAATATTGGGCCTTAAACATTATATAATCTGTTGTTTTATTCAAGAATTAACTTTCATTCAGTTTGAGGTTATTTTTTGGTATAGAGTTTTAAAAAATTAGGCCATAACTCATACATAACAACCATAAGAAAAAGTGTACAAATCTTATTAGTATCTATTTTTCACAAAATATAAAACTTTTAATATAAATCATTATTTTTTTTATGTAAATATCAATAACTTCCAAATTGACTTCTTCCTTTCCATAACACATCCTTAAACACTATTAAAACATTATAGAAACATGGGACAATCATAAAATATTAGTAAGAAGTATAAAAATAAGAAAACCATTAGTTCGGAAAAAATATTAAATAAAACATTTTCACAAGATAACAAAAACATTTTATCCAAAGGAAATCATTTAAACTCATAGAAGTAAATTAATACTCATTTATGTGAATGAGACCATCAAATACATAAAACCCTTATAAATTCCATTTAATTGGAATAATAATAAATTCAACTTCCCCCATTATCATTACCCAATGCATTAGAGATCTATAATTGTGATGACAAATTTTTCATGATATATCAGGCTCCCCCGTGAGCTATAATGTTGATCAACCCTTCGTACAAGATGTATCAGACTCACCCATTTCTCATGAGCTATAATGGGGCACAACCCTTCATATAAGCTATATCAATATCACCCATGATCTATAATGGGGATCGAATAGAGAAAACCCTTATAAATCTTATTTAATTTGAAAAGCCATAAGTTCAACATCCACCATTATCATTACCCAATGCATTGGATATCTATAATTGTGATCAACAATTCTACATGATATATCTGGCTCCCCCATGAGATATAATGTGGATCAACCCTTCGTATAATCTATATCAGACTCACCCATTTCTCATGAGCTCTGATGGGGCTCAACCCTTTGTATAAGTTATATCAATCTCACCCATGATATATAATGGGTATCAAACCTTCATATAAGTTTTATTAGGAAAACATGTTTCATATAATACTCATCCTCATCATTGTTCTCATTTTTATTCATGAAAAGAGTTACAAGGCATACATGTCTCCTAATACCTAAGGAGGTCTATTTTAATGTAGGCTGAGGGCATCCTCTCAAATAAGATTCACCCCCTTGGGTTTAAAGCAATAGATGTTGGTGAGATAGGTGACTTTGAAAACTTGATATGCCTAGGAATCAAGGTGATCCGCTACCTTATTACCCTCATTCCAGGTGTGGGTGACCTCAATATTGTTGTTTATAAGAGTTTTATACGTCTTGATGGTGTCAGAAATTGAAAAAAGAGTGGATCCTTTCCCATGTAAGGATTCATGAATTAACTTAGATTATGTTTCCACCTGGGAGAGGCTGACATTATTTTTCATGTAATGAGTGTTCCTGATCAAAACATCATTGGCCTCTACCTGTAGGGAGTTACCATAGCTGTAGTGTTCCATGAAGGCCAGAACAAAACTTCCCATGTGGTCCTGCACTACACATCCTACTAGTATGACACCTGATAGGGCTGATCCATCTGTATTCATCTTGAAACTGTCCATTATAGGAATCCTCCACACCCAATAACCCTCTAACATAGAGCTATGGCTAAGCCATTGGGGAAGAAGCACGCAGTGGACAGAGCGAGGGTGCATCATCTAGTTGCAAATGAAGGTCACCCAATCAGGCAGTATGTTCCAACACCCTTCATTGAATATGATAGTTCTTTTCATTCTTTCTGATCCCATGGTGTCTACCCCCTTAAACCAGCGCTCCAGGAAAGGTGCATCATGGAGGTCCCAAGAGAGGTATGTATTAAACTCACCGAAGAAACTCCACACTTCATGGGCCCATTTTACTTCGAATAAAATGTGTTTCATTCTCTCCTCATGTTTATTTGTGCAGTAATAAATAGAAGCCACACTAATGCCCAGCTTTTTGATACTATCATTAGAAGGGATTACACGATTTCTGATTCCCCAGGTCAGGAAGCTGTATTGTGGTGGGATTTTGTTGCACCACACTACTTCGTTCCTTATGTCACATTGAACCTGAGCAGTGGATATCTGACAGAAGTCCTTACTATTGAAGATCCCCAAGATTTAATGAGTGAATACACATCTGTCTACCTCTGAGTTGGTGTCAATGAGATAAAATTACTCTGGTTATTTTTATCCAAAATGAACCTAAGGAAACATGGGTGGAGGCTTTGCCTCTTTAAATGTGTTAGTAGGAGTAGGTAAGCATGGGTAATCAATCACAACACCAGCCCAGTTGTGAGGCCAGAATATGATGTACCCCTCCCCTATGATCCACCATGAAATCTACCGAAGGGTCGAGATAAGGGTGCAAATTGAGGACCATAGAGGAGATTTTTTCAAGGAGGCAGTACCTGCGTTCCCACCCAGGCTTCGTGACATAGTATTCCCCCACAATGTGTTCTCTTCAATCATCTCACATGACAGTTTCATGTGCATGCATCTAATGGTGACCTCTATAATCTTTACATTGATCCCTCTATCCTAGATAGGCCTTGTCATCCTCCCCCGTGAGACACAACATCTTTTACCCTCCGATAAAGCATCCTAGATAAATCCAGATAGCATTTTATAAATAATTTTAATGACCCCTCTTGGGACATAAGTGGACACTAAGGGATGGAATGGAATTACTGATAATATGTTGTTAACCAGTGAAATCCATCCCCCAAAGGATAAGAAGTGGTTTTTCCAATTAATCACACAACCCACAATCTTTCTCAACACTGGATCAAAGTATCAGATTTTCATCCTACCAAAGGATATTGGTGCTCTAAGATATTCCTTTATAACGGATTTGTGCTGCCTGACCAACCTATTATTCAAATACACAACCCTCCTAGAGTCACATCTATTTGAGATATAGAAGCAGATTTTTTCTTTATTTATCACTTGGACACTCTAGTGATAGTATTAATCAAGGATCTTGTTTATACTCAACATCGACCTCTTTCCAGCATTCATGAAGATGATTGTTTCATCAGCAAATATTAGTTGATAAGCCAATGGGAGGTTCATTTTCCATTAATATGCTAGGATGACTCTATTTTATATGCCTCTATTGATCATGTGTCCAATAGTATCTAGTATTATAATGAAGATACTGGGTGAGATGGGATCTCTTTGTCATAGCGAGCGGGTCACCTTGAAGAAGCCGCTTGTTCTCCCCATGATGGAGAAAATGAATCATGAGGAGCTATCAAATCTAAAGATAAGGTTCCATGCCTAGTATGAGAAACCCAATCTGGATAGCACCCTACTGATGTACCCCCATTCAATTCAATCATCCACCATGTTCATGTCCAACTTTATTGCTATGTTAGACCCACGTGTTCTGGAATTCTGGTCCCTCAACATCTCCTACGACAAAGATATCTTCCCTTAGATTGAGAAGCCTTTAATAAAGTCATGTTGATCAAAGGATATCCACTTAGGGAGATTAATAGATAAAATTTCATTGAGAATACTAGCTATAATGTTTTAGGGGGAAATTGCACATACTCACCGGCCTATAATAGAAAAGGGAGGAAGGCTGCTTGATCTTTGAAATGAGAACTATGGACATAGTACAAGCCACCTAAGGTAATCCACATTCTAGAAATATGTCTTGTATTGTAGCAATTATATCACATTTAACCACTTTCCAAGATCCCCTGTAGAATGTGCCTCAGAAGCTATTTGGGCCCGATGTGCTCTTGAGGGTGAGACTCATCATGGTGTTTTAGATCTATTCCTCCCCACAGATCCCTTCCACTGATTCATTTTCCTAGATGGAGATGAGTTTAGGAACCGCCCTCTAGAACTCTGCATTCCCTTCTAGATAGCCATTAGGCATGATCATTCATAGACCTACCAGTATATTTTTTAAGAACGTGTGTACCATATCCCCTATCACATCACCATCATCGGTATTTGTACTGTCTTCTAGGTAAATATTGGGTTTTATTGGTATTATATTCTCTTTGATGCAAGTGTGGAAGAAAATAGTGTTTTCCCCTTTGTGAATCCATTTTATCTTTTAGTTCTCCCTAGATCTATGCTCCTGGGAAAGGACTAGATCGGCTAACAGATTCTTTTTATGAAAGTGCTCGGCAAATACCATGTCATTCCAAGACTCCTCTAGGCTGGATTCTAGGTGCCCCACATCCCTTTTCACCTCATCCATGTTCTGTTCAATTGGAGGAAGGTCCCTAGCTCACAATTGAAGCCTATATTTCAGCCTCCTTAGCTTTTTATGGATGTGCACCGATGTGTGACCCTGGGTAGGTTTCCCACATCATCCTAACCAACTTCCGGTAACCCGAGTCCCCACTCCACTGACTAATGATCCTAAATCATCCATGGGTGTCATGTGTTGGAGATAAAGAAAGTAGTAATGGAGAATGTTCAGAAATTCCTTGGACCAGGGGGCTATCCATGGAGTTTGGAAACATGGAGAGGGCATAGATGTTTTCAAGGCACTGTTCAATCCATCTCCAGTAGTGTATATTCCCACATTTATTGTTGCACCATGGAAACCGCTTTCCCAAATACCCCATGTCCAGTAAGCCTTTTCCATCCATGAACATGAAAATGTCCATAATTGCCTTTTAGGGTAAATCCCCTCTCCCTTTCTTCTTAGCTGGTTTTGTTACCACATTGAAGTTGCACACTATGATCCATGGCAGGTCCCCTTGGTGGAATGCATTGATCTCTTTCCAGAGGGCCTCCCTTCTCTACATATCACCGGTGCTGGCCTGGGAAAATGATTTCCCAATACATATGTTCAAAATGGTATGCTTTAGTTTAGTATCTAAAATTAAAAATTCAAGGATTCAAAATCCATTAATAAAAAGTAGAAATTCAGGGAATTAATAGAAATATCTTCAAAAACTAAGTACACTGCACATTTGAAATGGTTTAAACAACAAAATTGCATCAATATGAACTTACTTGAGACAAAGTTTACATCACTGGATTTGACACTTTCCAAGAGAGATAAACAGAGTAGGGCTGTCTTTGTTTGTGGTGGTGGACATCGATCATCCCATCAGATTCTGCACCCACATCACCATTATCAGACCTATGATTTCACTTCAACGGTCACAAAATAGAGACGGTGGTGAGAAGGAAGAATAGATTCAAGAACTAGAAAGAAAATAGACTCTTGAGAAGAACCACATTTGGTGGCCACCATTGTGTTTCTCAAAATCGAAAGGAATAATTGCCCTGAAATTTCATATTCTCATAGTTTCCCCACTTACATGTCACTGCTTCTTGAACGTGTCATGTTACCCACAACGTGCTCACCAATTTTCATCAATCATTGTCATCGTTTCCACCCTCAGCTTTTTTTGTCGTTCTATACCCCCGTTCCTATCCCCCCATTCCAATCTACCAGTGTCTCTAATTGTTATCCTGAGCAATCCATTGGTGTCACCACCTGCTCGGTTGTGTCCCCCATATATCATCGATCTACGATGTTTGTTTTTTTTAAAGTCATATAAGGTAGGAGTGGTGGTAGGATTATTAGGTGTGGTGAGATGAGGTGGGGAGGCACCATCGCACGAGGGGGGGATGGGGTAGCTCAGGGAGTTGGGGGTGGGGTAGATGTTTCCCCTTTTCATTTGTTTCCCTAGCTCGAGGGTAGATTTTTCTACATGTTGAGATTCATCACATTTATTGATGAGAGAGGAAAATTATTAATGGAGAGATTTATATCACCATTAATTGGGGATTTTCTCCCAACATTAATGGATATTTAATTCTCAATATTAATGGATGAAATAATGGATGTTGACTACATTAATTGGTGATTATGGACATGGTGTTTATATAAGGAGGATGTAGAAACATATTTTGAAAAAGAATGGTGTGTGCCAGCAAGTTGTAGTAGGAAAGGGAGACCCAGGAAGGGGTTTCCATGTTTGCAGTGGACCGTGTGGCACGACGACGACAGTGCGTCAGCATTTGAAAAGTGCAGAGTAGCGATAATGGAATTGATGATCATGGCCCTTATCGAAAGTATTCCTAATAGAAGTGATCAAGTGGTGTGTCCCGATTGGAGATTGTTGGTATATCATAATGGTGAGATCATTCAGGTGTCGCAAGCTAGTGTGAGGTTGACACATGTTTGGGTGAAGATCTCCGAGGTAGTGACGCTTCATTGACAGAAGGGTGACATTTTTTCACAGATTGATCTTCTGATATATGGTTTTAATAGTATGTTTATCAAAGAGATGTCAGAGGCATATCAGGGTGTGGTTTTCACACAGGTTTTTCTACGATCTCTTATTTGTAATTCACGTTCAGGAATTACATGGATTCTTGTATTCTCTGATTCATAGTTGATATTTTTGGAATTTCCTCATTGTTTTTTAATCCTCCGCATGGGAGAGTTTCTCCATGTTAAAAAATCATGCGTGTTTATTTCTTCATTCTGCTTATATCACATCTATATTTCGACAGGTTTCTCACGATATTTTTTGGAATGCAATTTTCGATCCACAATCAGGATTCTCCCCAACAGATACGAGGGGCTTTACACCAAGCCTGGATGAAGTCTTCTTCAAACACGAGAACCAGAAAGATTGAATTTCCGTGAATGGTGGAGATGTGGACCAGAGCTTGGATCCCCCATGAATCTACAAAATTCTTGAAGACCGATAGGGGTGGGAGTGCCAAACCAAAATGGGACAACAGAGTCCACATTTGGCCAGACGATGCGTCATTAAAGGTCAAAGCACAAACCTCTAGTGATATCCTTTAACTATCCCATGACATCAAAGAGGAGACCAGGCGGATCTCTGAGAAGCATGCCTGAGGAGGGCCATAGGAAGGGTCGCAAAGGGCCTCTTTTAAGGACAGAACTGTTCCACAATGACTAGAGGAGAGAGTTTTATACCCCCATGGGGACGATGGACCAACGGAAGGAGGAGAAAAACTAGGGTATAAGGGAATGGGTGTTGGAATTTCCACAGGAGGGCAACCCGTTGAGGGTCCAATAGTCGAAAATTTTAAAAAGCGTCAGGGGCATAGAGCGCGTTCTTGAGCACAACTGAAGATTTCATATATAACATTTTGTTTTTCCACTAATATAATACTCAATTATCATATATAGTAAAACACTAAGATCATAAAAGCATTTGGAAAAGTCTTTTTATAACCATATTAAAAACATTTTCTATAAAAATACCCTTTTATTTTAAGAAATAATTTTTAATTCAAAAACACTCATTACTATGAAATACTATTTTAAAAACAAAAATACCAAAAAAATATAGATGGTTTTTCCATTAAGTAAAATTTAAATCTTTTAAAGTAATTCAAAAATAAAATAATTTTCATGGTGGTGGAAAATTCATTTCCATTATGTACATTATGAATGGAACATTCCTTTTGTTTTTTGTCAAAATGTTCTGCTTAAAATAGGTAAAAACCTTTCGTTTTGAAAAACAATGAATAAAATTTAAAAAATATATATAATTTAAATTATATATATTTTTATTTAAAAACATATAAAATTAATTCAAGAATATTTACATGGTGTAAAATATTTTGAAATTAAATTTTAACAATTAAAAATAGATTTTTAATCAATGTGTCTCATGCTGCATTCAAATATTTAAATCATAAAACTCTTATAGAATTACATTAAAAAATATTAAATATCATGATAATAGAAAAAATAATTATATAAAATGTCAAAGGTGATGTATATACACCATATAAAGTAATAAAGTGTATAACATCCAGATATTCCTTAATGAAAGTAGATTGCGACGAAGTCTCTTACCTTGAAACCGACTTGTCATGTGTGTCTTTATCCTTGTGAATAATAAATAAAATTCATTATTTACTTTCTTCATAACTTATATCAAGTTTATCATTTATTTTATTTTAATTATTTCAATTTTGTGTACAACTACTTAAAAATTGAGTTTAAGTCGGTTAGTTTGACGATATTCGGTTTATGTGTCCAAAACACCCTTGGTATGTCAACTAAGGTCAAATTTTCCATTATTAAAATGTATCTAGAATAATAATACTAACAAAATTATTATATTCATACATAAATTATACTTTTAAACCCAATAATAATGATGTTTAGGAAAAATGAACAAATGTTACGGTCGTGAAGATGGTAGGTCGTACGTAGACATGAGTAATGTTCCCATTTTTCAATGATCATTATGGAAAAAATGAAAGTAAAATTTATCATTACAGAATGATAATTATATCATAAATATCATATTATTTAATCATATATACTTATAAATATAATTATATTGATTTAAAGGGAATCACATAACTTCGAGTATGCGCTAGTCCACACGTCCACGAATGATTTTATCAATTTTTCAGTGTGTGAAAAGGTGATAAATAAAAGGATGTATTATGTTTCCATAAAGGTAATTATTTAATTAATATCATATATATGTAATTTATATCACATTTGTATAATTAAACCCATCCTTAATATATTTCATGTAATGTGTGAATGTATCACAACACTTTGAGGAGGTAGTACTCAACACATCCTCAAATAATGTTATCATATTCCCAAAAAAGGAAATAATTGAGGTATGTGTCATATAAAAATTATTTGATTGGTAATATAATAATAATATATATATATATATATATAATTCGTTTAAAAGTATTAAGTACTTAATTATTCCCAAATCATGAGAGGTGGTAACGGAAGAACGAAAAAAATCGGTTCATGAGGCAGTTGTCCACCGTACACATGAATGATGATTTTGTATCCCATTTGATGGAACTGTACAGAGGTGTTTGCCTAAGAATTAACTTTACAACATATTAGTATATTTAGGATATTATAGATATTATATAAACATGGAATAAGAATAATTTAAGTGGTGGAGAAATAAATAAAACAAAATTTCCCATTAAAGAACATTTCCTCTTCTTCAAGTAACCCTTTGGGTTTACACCAAAGGAATTCCTTGGTTTGATTTATCAAAAATGATAGGATCATTAGATGATATCTGGTATTTTGGGATATTTTTTATTTAGTAGTTATACAAGAAAATGTGCTTTATAGGTGTGAAGATGTGGGGAGGGTGAGTGTCATTTTATAATGGAGGGAGGGTGGCATTCTTATAAATATAAAAAGGCAAACATTATTGTGAGGTATTCCTTACATCATATAACTCTAATAATGAAATAAAGTTAATAAACATGGATATATGATAGAATATAGTTCATAAAACGGTTTTTGGAAAAGTCTCTAGCTCATTCGGTCCCATAATATTGAATTTTAAGCACTAAGTAAACACGTTTTTACCGTAGTCATTGTAACTAATTTTAATTACATTCACTAATATTTTTGGTAAAAAATAAGTGTTAATTATTAATGATTATAAGTTATTTTGATTCCAGATATGTAATTTATTTTTTTAGATTATAGTAAAAAAAGTGGAAGGTATTAAATTAAAATTAATTCTACAGACGGGACGACAAAGAGGGTTTTTAAAGTGAATATGCTGAAAAGTTTACTATGTTTTAATATCTAAATTCAATGTGAAATTGGATAAATTACCTAAATTGTATTAAATAATATACTATTTAAGTAATTATACTTTAAAACCAATTAAAAATATTATTTAATTATATAAATAAAATATACGGAAAATAAATTTCCAATTAAAATGCAGTGTTTTTTACTATTCATCAAAAAAATGAAACTTATTAGAAATATACCAAAAATTCACCAAAAGTAAA
The DNA here is from genome assembly GCA_963277665.1 of Viscum album. Taxonomy (NCBI): domain Eukaryota; kingdom Viridiplantae; phylum Streptophyta; class Magnoliopsida; order Santalales; family Viscaceae; genus Viscum; species Viscum album. The sequence continues at coordinate 1,409,820,986 of OY728133.1, read as the reverse complement.
TTTTTATATTGGTATTTAAAAATAATAATTTTATATTATAAAATAAAATTTATAAAAGGGTAAACATTTAGTTTTAAATCAATTATTCCATTAAAATGAAGAAGAACTTCTATATTAAACAATAATATTAATAGTATATTATTATTCGGTATAAATCAATAATGTGTGCAATGAAAGATTTAGAAGAAATGTATGTTGTGTGTTCTATATGATATTTATAATAGAATCCATTTTAATTTATATGTTACTATCTAATTAATAATTATTAATAAATATGATAAACACTTATTCTATCATTACCTGGGCTATTAAATCCTTTATATTTAATCAATCATTATTTTTATTTATAATTAATTGGTAACCAATGAATTTATCCTACAAACATGTATAAAAAATAATTTAATAATTTATTTAATCTCATTCATTCACTCCATTCCAACGTCATGGTGATAACAATCATACTAATATTAATAGTATATTTTTTCAGTAAGACTCAGGGTTGTGTGTATCATAAGTCATCAGAGGAACATGATGTTGTGTACAACACAAGATAAACATTGTGTTTAATTTTATGCAATCAAAAATTTGTATTATGTGTGATGAAATAAATAAAATAATTTAAATAAATTTCAAATAATATATTCCCTAAATTCTCATTTTGTTACATCCTACGCCCCTAATAATGAATTTCTCCCTCAAAATTCATCTTGGTTATCAAATGTTTAACATTTCTAGAGTTTCATTATTGAAACCCACGTCATGTAAAGGGTTAACAAAACATACTCTTAAAAAGTGAGTATGGAAAATGTTATGGTCACCAGAAGTTACATATAGGTAGGATTTCACATAGAAAGAACATTGGTTCAAAATCAATAGATGTATTTGGAAGGGAAAAGTAATCCTCATGGACTAATAGAGTGTGATAGAGTACATGGTCAAGATGAAGTCAATGAAAATAAATCTACATTACAAATAGGTGTGAAAACTACATTTATATCATTAGATAAGATGGTAATATTATAACCTTTTATTTCAAAAGCCTTATTCCTAGATTTGAAGGAATCATTAAACATCTATACTAAGAGCGTAAGAAAATATACCTACATGATGAGTACAGATTCATCCTTTAATCAATTTCCACCATAGAATCCTCTCTTTCTCCAAAAAAGGAGTATCTATAATGAATTTTCATGCCTGGAATACAAGAATCAGCTTCTATGAGATCGCATAATCCTCAAAAGGATAACATGTTATTCCTCATATCTTTAGATATTAACCAAAACCAAAATAGGTAAAACGTAGTAAGATAATTGAAACATCCATGTGATGAGATAATAAATGAATATCTAAAGTTAAATAGTGATACCCAATGTTACAACTAAATCATTCTATATATATATAACCCTAATGTTCTCTAATTCCATTAAACATACATCTATATAAGTATTTGTATTCATCATAATGTAAATTTTAAAAATATACCACAGACATACATATAAATTCAATAAATGTCTCCCACGGTGTTCCCGTTACTAAAAACATTAAATTAGGTGTCCCTATAAAATATGGATTATTATTATCTTTCATGAAATTCTGAGCTTATGTGAGTTTTCACCACTTCACTAAATGTCCCACCATTGGTAGTAGAAATAGAAAATCATTCCTCGATCACTTTTTACCTATGATCATGAAAATTTCCACCATAAGTAAGTTTCTATAGACAAACATTATCATAATTCCCCAACTCATTATAGATATAGAATCTTACCATTGAGTGGCTATCTATTATCTTAGTGTTCCATTGGTTAGGCCTCTTCCATGTAGTCAAGAACCTTTTGACCAAACAGACCACATTGAAAAAACATTCTAAATCCTACCATAAGGTCCCCAAAATATATTTTACCACACTTGGAACAAGTTTTAGTCTTACATACAGAATTAGTATATGGTTTCTTCTCTATTTCATACCATCTTGATCATTTCTTACTCTTGTCCTCTCATGGAACCTAAGTGTCTGAAGACTTCTTTTCAACTATCTCAACATAACGAACCACTTTTTCATTAGTTTTAAATTATTTATTTTCAAAATATTTTTATAGAATTAGTTTCAATCCTGAGTAAAATCTATTAATTTTAATATCCACTTCTTGAATAAAATTTGGAACATACCTTGCCGATCTTGTGAATTTTTGTTTATATATGGCAATAGAATCATCATCCTTTTTCTTTAATTCCACTAATTTCTTCTCCATACTAAACCAAAAAAACAATGGGAAATATTTAACAAGGAAAATATCCTTAAATGAATCTTATTAAATGGAATCAATATTATATTTCTCTATATTTTTATTAATTAAATACCAACATAGATCTACTTCACCTTCTAAATGATAGATGGAAAGAGTTATCTTTTGATGTTCTGAACATTCCATGACTTCAAATATCTTCTCTGAGTCATTGATCCATCCCTCAGATACCAATGGTTCAGATGATGAATTGAATGATGGGGGATGTGGCCTCTAGAAATGGTCTACTCTAGACATGTTTCTTCATGTCATATCAGGTTCCTACCTAGGATGGATACAACCATTATTTATAGCTTTTTCATTAGATCTATCACATTAACAAACTAATATAATCTAGTTCCAACATTCATGAGATGCAGATTTGGAAGGATTTTTCCCTCTTTATTCCATCCCACTTCATCTTCCTTGTTCTCTTAGTGGAAACCCATTATTAACCAACACACTTTAGATGAATCAATTTTTAAATCCTAAAATTCAGTATCATTTCAATATAACCAATAAGTAAAATATTCTATGGTAATGCTATTAACACTATCATAACCTCTAATTTTATTGGAACCTATCCTTTGATACCAAATATAGGAACATGACCTTAAAAATTACATTTTTTTTATTTTTAGCCAAGAATGTTCTATAATTTATTTGGAGGATCTTCTTAGCTTTAGAGTTTTAGATAATTAAGCCACAACTCATAGATAAAATAACTAAAATTAAAAGTGGAAACATCTGATCAACACCCATTATTTCCATAATTTAAAACTTATTAAAAAAGAATTAATTCCTTTCATAGAAATTATCCATAACATAAAATGTTACTTCTTCCATTCCCTTCCTTAAAACCTATGAAATCATTTCAAAAACATGGGATGGTCATAAAATATAAGTACTGGATATAAAAATTATGTAAATCATTGGTTTGATAAAAACATGAAAACATATATATCAATTACCTTGATCATCAATGTTCTTTTAGAATATTAAATAAAACATTTTGACATGAAAAGAACACACATTTATCTTAAATGAATTCATTAAAACCCATATTAATCAATTAAAACTTCTTTAGGTGACAAAGAAAAAAATACATACAACCATTTCAAAACCCATTAAATTTTAATAACCATAATAAAAAATTCCAATATTTTAAATACCTAATGAATTATAGATCAATAATGGTGATAAACCTTAGTACAATCTATATCAAGTTCACATGTGAGATATAATGTGGATCAAACCTTCGTATAATCTATATTGGACACACCATCTTTGCATGAGCTATAATGGGGCACAACCCTTAGGATAAGATATATCAGTCTCACTTATGATCTATAATGAGGGTCAACCATTCGTATTAGAAGTATCAAGCACACCCATTTTATAGAATTATTTTTTTTATGCCACAATCTGTTTTTTAATTTATTAAAATCCACTTTTGGTAATATGGGAACCATACATAGAATGCCCAGTAGTTAATAATCCCCTCCATATGACACTCTTCCAAAAAACAAGAAAACAATGTTCAAATTTCAAAACCAAAAGATATTTTCATGTCAATGTATCCCATACCACTTTGAAATATTTGAATCTTAAAACTCATTAAAAATAACATTACCCAAAACATTAAATATGATGAGATTATATAAAATTCATTATATAACATGTCAAAGGGGCTGTATATACATGGTTCACCTACACAATTTGTATAATTCGTGCGATTTGTATTCAGATTAGATTTCTTGTTTCCTAAACTACACTTGTTACTAAGGCGTAGTATAGTTATAGTGTGGGGTTGATCCCATGAGGAAAATATTTTTTTTAAAGGATAGAAGGCTTAAAACCATATGTGCGGGAGTCCTCGTAAGTTTATTGAGTTTCGGAAAACTAATTCTTGGAAATTGATGTTTGAGATCAGAGAGAGAAGGAATCATGATCAATTTCAAGGTTTATTTAAAAGGATAATCTCAATACAAACTTGGTATTTTTCTATGGTTTAGGTTGTGAAGTAGAAAAAGGTAAATAGTTTACCATGGTCAGCCCAACTATATCTATCTGAGATTAAACTATTCCTTTGTTGGGAGATGGATATAACCTATATTCATTAATCTTAGATTTGTAGGTAGAAAGAATCATAATCTATTGGTCATAACCTATTCCACTCCAATATGGTTAGTATCATTGATTCAACATTATCATGGTTAGGTTTACTTAAAAGAATTAGATAAAAAAATAACTTTTTAACTAGATTACTATCATAGAGGTTACCGAGTTTAGAATTAAAGATTCATTAAATTCAGACACCCCTACTATTGACCCCTACCCTAGGCGGTTTAGCCAGTCATGATAGAATTGATCAAGAACAGGTAATAAATTTAAAATATAATCAACATTACAATAAAAGTTTATATCAATATATTATAGAAAATGCATTAAATATTATCAATTTAAAACCCAAATCAATCACAACTTCAAAAAAAACTTACTTCAAATAACAACATCTATGAACATAGTAAGGGTTTGTCATGGATCAGTGATTTAAATATAGCATCCACATAGATTGTCTTGGTGATATAAAATAATGAATAAAACATTATAAGTTTAATCCATAGTGCATTAGTAGATATAAAACAAATAAAGGAATCGATACAATTTTGAGATTTCGGATAAGTAAGACGAAAAACTAAGAGAATAATTTTTGGAAAATGAGTGAAGTTGAATATTTCCCAAGCACTCTTTTTTTGGTAACCATTTTCAGTTTTGTAGAAATTATTGGTAGATAATCAGAGTATTAAATAAAGATTAATGGTATTTCATGTAGTGTGATTCTAATTTAATATTTCCACCTTGAATTTTGATTTTAGTGTGAATCTCATGCGAATATCATCCAAGATCTTTGAGATTTAAAAATTGAATTCATTCACAATGTGTAACTGGTGTTCATAGTGTGTCTCTTCCTTTGGTTTAGATCATCAAAGCGAGAATAGAAATTCCATCATTACATGGAATGTATGGTGACTCACATCATTTAATCTATTCATGGATTTTAATTATTTCATGAAATTATTCATGTAACGCCCCAACCCTAGTTACCCAGAGTCAGTGGATTATTATATAACTTTAGCATGATCACAAAAGATCAAGTCTCAAATGACCGATTAGTTTATTAGCCATGGAATAACTAGATACATTCATAATGTTTACATAATATCATAAAAAGGAAAACTACAACAACATCTTGTATCCACACTCATATGCCCTTATACTATCCCTACAAGTCATTCAAAAAATACTTCTTCACTTCTTGGGAAAAATAAAACATAGAAAGGGGTGCGCTCAAATTCCTAGTAAGGATAAAAATATAGTGAAAACTTTCATAAATAAGCATAAACATTTAAGGCAATGTATAACTAAAACAAAAGCCTTTTAAACTTTAACTTAATTATAATATGGAAAAAATAAAATGAAATAATGTCTTTTACTTATTCACATGGATATTCTACTAGTCAAATAATCAAATACAATAACAATAACCACTTTCATAATGATGGAATGCATAATGCCCGAATATCATAACCACATAGCCAAGTCCTTATTCCAAGACTACAAATAAGATTTTGTCAAGGCCTTGTGCCAAGACACTAGTTTGTCTCATGAGACATACTGATTCATCGAGGAGCTATAGCAGGCTCCACCCGTCACTTATTAAGTTTAATTCATTCATCATATGAATAGGTTTAAACATAACATAAACATTCGTATTAGAACAATCATACAAAATTTCGATACTTTCTCAGTAAACCATGAATGGTATAAAAATAACACATCCACAGTCAATCAAATCACAAAACCTTCAATACAATATGGAAGTTTTTATCATTATAAATCAACATTGAATAAGCTTAAAATCTATCAAAGGATATTGACATAGATGAAATAAAAACTATTTGAGAGAAATATCTCTTTTTTTAAATCATTTAAAAATAAAAAAATATAAAATAAAACATTTAATTTGAAAATTTTCTTATAAGCTTGTAAGTTAAGCTTTAACAATTTTATGATGGCGGGAAATAGCTGCATATTCCATATAAGTTAAAAAACATTCTTTCCTTAATTCTGTCAAAAAGGTTAAAAAGGACCTTGTTTGGAAAACGATGAAAAGATTCCTTTATAAACATCTTATAAAAAGTCAACAAGGGTAAAAATTACTTTAACCCATAGTCTGTAAAATAGAAAGAATGATTTGAAATACATTTTTTAGAATCATGGATGTTGATCATAAAGAGCTCCCTGAAGATAATTACGTATAAACAACCTCAGATAATTAAGAGATTATAAAATAAACCATTACCTTTACTTTTCCTTGGTAGAGGGTATTTTAACCTGCTGTATAATGGTAAAATAATTTTTATTAAATTATAAAAGAATTATATAAATTAATATGATATCATATATGATCTTTTTAACATTTCTTTGTTAATAATATCTTAGTATTATCGTCATTTTGGATGTTAACTTACTCATTTTCTTTTATATTTTTTGTTACATAAGATATGTTTGTTATGGATAGGTTGTATATTATTCATATACATAATGATATCAAGTCCATAAACATTATTTTTAATCATCAATTGAGAATTATACTTTAATGGATATGATGGGAAATTAATCTCATCGTGTTCGTGGAGACGGTAGTCCGTATGTATGCATGAACGCTACTTCCATTTCCTTTTTCATTTTAAAAGTAGAAAAACAAAATTATAAATAGGTATTTTTTTATTCCATTATAATATAATATCTTATATGTTTTACTTAAGTTCATTAACACCATCCTTTATACGTTCCATGTATGGTATGAACGAGTCATATCACTTTGAGGGGGCGGTAGTCTGCACTTCCTCAAATAAATTATCGTATATATATACAACATGAAAAAAATAATGTTATGCTATAAAATGGAATTAAATAAGCTTATATATAAAATAAATATAATTAATATTATATTTAATTGTATTTCCTTCATAATGGACACCATGAGAGGTGGTAGGAGATAATTGAACAATCATTGTTCCGTGAGGCGTTTGGTTTCCATCCACAGAAACAATATGTTCTTCACCCATTAGATGGAGGTGTGTGTAAGTGTAGTTATAATACTTCTCATAACAATATCCTAGTATATTTAGGATACTGTTGTTGTTACAAAAGAAAAGAAGTAGATTTTATGGGTTGGAGAAGTAAAAGAAAAGAAAAGAAGCTAAGAGAAATCGTTACCATTAATTTGGGTAACTCCCTTTGGTTTGAACCAAAACAAATTCTTGAAATGCCTTCTACCTAAGGTAAAGCATCTAGGAGGAGTAGAAGGATGTTGAGAGAATATTTGGGTAGGGTTTGACTAAAACAAAAGGCTCTAAAGGTGTGAAGAATTTGTTTGAAGTGGTTTCCTTTTATAAGGGGGAGGAGGGGCTCTTTAGAAAAAACATAAAGTATTATTTTATAATAAAATAATATTCAGTTTCTAATTGATCCAACGTGAATTGATCAAATTAAAATATGTGTATAGGTAGAAAAAAACCCAACCAATAGGTTTTATACAGGTTTGGGTAACTTTAGTAACCTTATCTTTTAGTTTTAACTCTTAGTTAATTAGTTTGACACTTACCATGTCACTTTGTATTTTTATATTATATAGTTAATAAACTTACTATATATTTCCAAGAGACCCCCAAGTGGTCTATTAATGATAAAAATATCATTATATAAGTCCTTTTTCTGAACTTTATATTTTAAGGAATATAATATCAATTAATATTATAATATTTTTTTAAAAACTCTTTTATGTCAATTTTGATACTATTTGGTATTTGATTTTTGTGAAAATCATAACTGCATGATTACTTATAAAAAAGTTAATTAAATAAAGTATAACACGTAATATTCACCTATAAAATTAGTTTAATTAATTATAATTTTAAAATTAGATTTATTTTCATATTTTCAAAATCAATTATTTCAATCATTCATTAATAAGTTAATTATTGCATCATTATTATGTCATAAATAAATCATATTATTTAATTTCTAAAAATTATAAATAACATACCATTATGTAGGAAATATTTTTATCTTCCTAATGAATATTTATAGTCAAAAATACAACATATATATCCTTATGAAAAAAAATTCTAAAAGATATATGCTTATGTCATTTTTGTATTTACTTTATCTTAATTAATATAAAGTGTCATTATCACTTACAAGTGGATCCATGGGGTCCCAAAATAGACCCAAATATTCCCATGGTAAGACATGTATCAACCAATAGGGTTAGAACATGTTTTAGGGTAATTTAGTATTATTATAATGTTATTTGTTTACCCTTATTTCCCGGATTTACTCTTTAACCATGGTAAATAAAATATTTACCGAAGTAATTATTCAAAATGTCTAAAAATAAAAGTTACCTATTTACATAATTTGGAACTCCTGATTCTGAATATGTAAACCATTTTTATAAATTCAAAACATAGAAGTGGAAGAAATTAATTTAATATTAATTCCCACTATCAAAATAAAAAGTTTGTTTTTAAAAAATAATAACTATTAAAGATTGACACTTGTTTATGTCCGGTTTAAATGTGAAATTATTTCCAATGACAAAAATTTTATTAAATGGTATAAATATATTATAAATATACTTTAAAACCAATCAAATTCATAATTTATCACTATTAATTATTTCGATTAATAAAGACGTTTTTAATTAAAATTTAGTTACTTACACTATTCATCAAAATATGAATGTTTTTAGAAAAATACCAACATTTAACCCTAGGATAAATTTGATATTCCGAACCCAAAAAATGAATTCCATTTTGAAATATAAAATTTAAAAAATTTCAAAAAGTTGGTATTACTATTCATAACGGCTAGTTTGATTGGTCATGGTGTGCTAGAATCTCGAAGTTGTGTACGATGCAAGATATTGCATTATTCAAAGGGAAATGTATCGTGGATGCTTGGGGTGTTACATTCTCCCCTCCTTCAAATAATTTCATCCTTAAAATTTCTAGAATACTATCGCATGAAAATACTCGGGTGCTTCTTCATCATATGTTCCTCGGGTTCCCACGTTGCCTCTTCCAACTTATATTTTCTCCATAGAACTTTTACCAGATGAGTCGTCTGGTTTCTCAGCACTTGTCCTCTGGTATCAAGAATCTTGACATGATCTTCGTAATAAGGCAGATCATGTTCCAGTTCTAATTCCTCATAGGTGGGTACATGCATTGGTTCAGGCATGTACTTTCTCAATAGTGATACGTGGAACACATCGTGAACTTTGGAGAGACTTGGATGTATTGCCAAACATTAAGCTACAGCCCCAATTCATTATAGAATTTCGAAAGGTCCGATGCACCTGGGACTCAATTTACCCTTATTACAAAAACATATAACTCCCTTAAATGGATATACCTTCACGAAAACAAGATCTCCTACCTAAAATTCCAAATCCTACTTTCGGTTATCGGCATAGCTCTTTTGCCTACGTTGAGCTGCTTTGATGTGGTTTTGGATTACCTTTACCTTTTCCATCATTTCCTCCACTAGTTCTGGGACTACAAGTTTTCTTTCACCAACATCATCCCAACAGGTTGGTGTGCGACATCTCTTTCTATATAACGCTTCATATGGTGACATTTTTATTCTTGAATGGAATCTATTATTATAAGAAAATTATACCAGAGGTAAATATTGATCCCACATACCTTGAAAGTCAATTGAGAAAGATCTCAACATGTCTTCTAAGGTTTTAATAGTCCGTTCTGATTATCCATCTGTTTGAGTGTGGTATACAGTGCTCAAATGAATTTCAGTATCCAAGGACTTTGGAAGACTCTTCAAGAATCATGATGTAAAACGGGGATCACGATCAGAAACAATCGATAAGGGTACTCCATGAAGTCTCAAAACTTCATTAATATATTTTCTGGCTAGACATTCAAGTGGTAAATCCTCTATTATATAAAGAAAATGTCCTGACTTGGTAAGACGATCAACAATTCCCCATATTGCATTGTTCCTTCTAGGAGTCTTTAGTAGTCCCATGAAAAGGTCCATCGTGATATTATCCCATTTCCACTCAGGTATGGGAAGAGGTTTTAATACTCCACAAGGCTGTTGCCTTCCAGCTTTCACTTGTTGACAAACCATACATCTTGACACAAAATCAGTTATCTCCCTCTTTATTTGTCCCACCAAAAATGTTCCTTCAAATATCTCTACATTTTGGTGCTCCCAAGGTGTATAGAGAACATGGAACTATGAGCATCATCCAACAATTCCCTTTTTAGATCAGGTATATCAGGAACACAAAGTCTCTTCCCAAATTTCAAAATTCCATCTTCGTACAAAAAGTCACTCAATATCCCATCATTCACAGCTTTAATCTTCTTTTTAAAAGTCTTTTTCATCAGTCCGATAACTCTTTATCCTTTCTAGTAAATATGGTTTGGAAACCATTTGAAAAAGTATCGATGTTTCACCTTCCATGGTAATTCACATATCCATATTCACTAGATCCATGAAAATAGGATCCCTTTAAACTCTCATCATGTTCAAAACTCCCTGATTTTTTCTGCTCAAAGAATCTTCCACCTTATTTTCCTTTCTTGGGTGGTAGTGTATCATGCGATCATAATCCTTGAGTAATTCAAGCCATCTCCTTTGCCACATGTTGAGTTCTTTCTGTGAGAAAATATACTTCAAACTCTTGTGATCAGTATAAATCTCACATTTTTCACCATAGATATAGTGTCTCTATATCTTCAAATAAAATATTATAGTAAGTAACTCAATATCATGAGTAGGATAGTTTTTCTCATGAATTTTCAGCTGTTGTGATATAGAGGCAATAACCCTATAATTATGTATAAGGACACGACCAAGTCCTTTCATTGAAGCATAACTATAAATAGTAAACATATCATTCCCTGATGGTAGAGTCAATATAAGATCATTGACTAATATACTCTTCAGTTCTTCAAAACATTCTTCACACTCTTTTGTCCAAACAAATTTAACCCCTTTACGTGTGAGCTTCGTTAATGGGATTTCAAATCGGGAAAAGTTCTGAACGAAATGCCGATAATAACCTACTAAGACAATAAAACTGTGTACCTCAGTTATACTCATTGGTGCTGGCCATTCTTGGATTGCCTTTGTCTTATAAGGATCAACATATATTCCATATTTGGAGACAATATGGCCAAAAAAAGAAATATCCTGAATCCAAAATTCATACTTCCTAAAAAAACCATATAATTCATGTCTTTTAAGAGTCTTAGGGATAATGCGCAAGTGATTTTCATGATCTTAGGAGCTTTTGGAATATACCAAGATATCATCAATTAATAACACCACAAAAATCATTGAGATATTCCTTGAAAACACTGTTCATTAGATCCATGAAAACATATGGTGCATTAGTCAGCCCAAAAGGCATTACAATATACTCGTAATGCCCGTACCTGGATCGAAATGTTGTCTTCGAAATGTCTTCCTTCTTCACACACAACTAATGGTATCCAGATCGAAGGTAAATATTTGAAAATTATTGAGCTCCATACAATGGGTCAAATAAATCATCAATGCGAGGTAGTGGATACTTGTTCTTTGTTGTTATATCATTGATCTCCCTGTAATAAATGCACAACCTCAAAGATCCATATTTCTTCTTAAAAAAAAGGACAGGGGATCCCCATGGAGAAACACTAGGGAGAATAAATCCTTTATTACTCCATTCCTCTAGTTGTTTCTTTAGGTTCTCTAATTCCAAAGTGGCCATTCAATATGGGGTCTTTGATATGGGCCTTGAACCAGGAATTAGGTCAATGGAAAACTCAATTTCTCATTCTGGAGGATGTTCAGGTAAATCTTCCATAAACACATCTACATATTATTTCACAATAGGCACATCCTCTATTTTAACATTAATTTCCTCACCCACAGTTATTCCATTATCTTCCTCCCCGATAATTGAATTTAGTTGAGCTACAGTGGGTGGATCTAGGTAAGAAATAGGTGGTGACGATTTTGCTTTAAAGATAAGGTGTTCCTTATCATCATCATCATCCAAAATAGTATCTTCCTTCTTATTACAATAAATCTTCACATCATGGTCCAAAATCCAATCCATACTGTGGATTATATCAAATTCAATCATGGGTATGATTATGAGATCAGCAGAGAAAAAAAAATTATGTTCTCTAATGGGGACTAATTCACAAAACATTGTTGCAATGATACTTCCCATTGGAGTTTTGACTGACAACTCCCTTGTTAAATAAAATGGAAAATATCTAATATTCCTAGAAAACTGGGAAGATATGAAACATTGTGATGATCCAGAATCAAATAAATCATTTTATAAACTTGAGGAAACCATTAAATTACCTACTACCACATCTTTCGGAGCTTCTACCTCAGCAGTAGTGATAGCATAATCTTGGCCTTGATCCCTTGGCCTTTTCTGAGGTAAGTTCCCTTGACGCTTAGGACATTCATTTTCATAATGTCCCATCTCCCTTCAATTGAAGCATTGAACATAGATATCTTATTTCTTCCAATTTCAATAATGTGCTTGGTGGCCTTTTTCACCACACTTGTAACAGACTCACATTCCCTTTAAGCAAGAACCAGGGTGTCTCTTCCCACATTTACTGCAGGATGGATATTAATCTTTTCCCTTATTCCACTTATTTCCATTTCTAGAGTGATCTAGCAGATCTCTTCTTCTCTTTCTTTGTGTTAAAGTCATAAGTCATACAGAATTCTTTTTCTATCTTGAGAGCGCATGAGACAATATCTTCGTACAATGAGAAGATTTGTGAGACTAATGATCGATGGAGAAATGGTTTCAACCCATCAAAGTAACGATCAATCTTACTTCATGGGTTATATATATAATATTCAGCATACCTCGCTAACCTTGTAAATTTAGCCTCATACTTTGCGACATTCTCATCCTCTTTTTGCCTCAGACTCATAAATTTCCTTTTCATATCTACTCGATGGTCACGAGGAATGTTTTTTCTAATAAAATCTCTTTGAACTCCCTCCATTCCATATTTGATACTTCTTCATCTTCCTGCATGTTTTGAATCAATAACCAATATTGATCAACATCTCCAGTAAGGCGGTAAACTGCCATGATAACTTTTTCCCTTTCACTACTCCCCAAGGAATGGAATATTTTCTCTATGGTATTTATCCATTTCTCAGCTACTAGTATATTTTTACCCCCATTGAATGTTATTGGATGTTTCCTCATGAAGCGATCTAACATTAATCCACCATGCTGCGAATCAGGGTGCTCCATATAAGTAAGGTTGTTTTTTATAACCTGAGTAAGTTGTCCCAGTATGGTGATTAGCTGATCAGCGCCAGTTTCATCAATAGATCCACTGTAATTAACTTGAGCCGAAGGTCAATCCCTACATGGAGTTCATGCATTGATATGGTTTCTATTCTTTTCACTAGGTTCCATTTCAAACAGTGGCATAAAATAGATTAGACTGTGAATAAAAATACATAATTCTAAACTTGTAAAACACTAATCATAAATTGAACAGTTTATAGATATAATCCATAATCATAAAAATGTTTTCTTTGATGATTTATATACTCATAAACACTTCATAAGGTTTTTTAATGAAAATTAGAATTATCCAAATCATATCCCCCGAGAGTGTCATAAACAAGAGTGCAGCAAGGCTCGTTGTCGTTCACCAGTTCCCATTTGAGTCTAGCTCAAATAGGTGTTTTCGGGTTTTACCCATAGGTACATCTATGCTAGAGCCACCTCTATCTGCTCGTATCCAGATAGGAATGTACTACACAGAAAAATTACAAAATCTCTACAATACCAAAATTCTAGAAATTTATTCTATACTAATCCTCAAATTACATCTTAGTTCTATGTGCTCTAATCATAGTTTATCTAAATCTAGCTCCCAAGGTTTCGACTAAACTTTCTATGAAACCAATGGTAACGCCTCGACCCCAGTTACCCAGAGTCGATGCGTTATTACATAACATTGGCATGATCACAAAAGATCATGTCTCGATGGAACGATTAGTTTAGTAGCCTTGGAATTACTAGATACAGTCATAATGTTTACATTACATCATAAAGTGAAAACTACAACAAAATCCTGACTCCAGACTCATATCCCCTTATACTATCCCTGCAGGTCATTCATAAAATATTTCTTCACATTCTAGGAAAAATAAAACATAGAAAGGGGTGAGATCAAATGCCTAGTAAAGATAACAATATAGCAGAAACTTTCATAAATAAGCATAAACATTTAAGGAAATGTATAACTATAACAAAAGAATTTTAAACTTGAACTTCAGAATAATATGGAAAAAAGAAAATGAAATAATTCCATTTACTTATTCACATGGATATTCTACTAGTCAAATAATCACATGCAATATCAATAACCACTTTCATAATGATGTAATACATAATTCCAGACTATCATAACCACTTAGTCAAGGCCTTGTGCCAAGACTACAAATAAGATTTTGTCAAAGCCTTGTGCCAAACAATAATTTGTCTCATGAGACCTACCAATGCATCGAGGAGCTATATCAGGGTCTACCCATCACTTATTATGTAGAGACTCGGGTTTTTGGCCCTGTCATGCATTGGAATATTTCTAGGAATAATTCTAGAGCTAGGCGTGAAGACGGCGTGTGATTCCGAGGCCCGGTGTACCCGGAATTAATTTTATAAAAATATTAAGTATTTTTATACTATGCACATGGCGGGAGTGTGATATCTCCTAAACGGTAGCTCAGAACGGGAATCTGAGGGCACGATTGCGTCTGGAATGTGTCGTTTACCCTAGGCGGGGTGTAATCATTGCGGGCGCGGGCCTGCGGTGAGAAACGCCACCAGGGGCGTTTCCGTAAATAAGTAGCAACTTAGTGTACGAGTGTCGGCTCGAATAACATCTGAACGGAGTCTCGGATGGAAAATCTGATACCGTCGTTGCGTTCAGAACAACGCGTTTACCCTAGGGGTGACCTTACTTTTGTTCGCATCGGGCGTCGGGTCCGAGGCGGGTTTGGCGCCGGCGGGCGGCTGATATAAATATCAGCCCCCCCCCCCCCCTTTAATCGTTCTTCGCCGTTCTTCGCCGCCACTCCGCCGAATCGAGCAAACGAAGCGCCCAAGAGCTCAGAATTCGACGGCGGACGCTCCAAGAGCGTGCAGCGGAAGCTCTGGAGCGCGGATCTGAGGCAGAACGTCGGCGTTTCGCCCGCGAGGTAGGCGGATTTGAGTTTTAACCCCCGATCCCGTTTTTGCTGCGTTTTTCTGCAAATTGAAGCCGTAGCAGTGTAGATCGGGTCCCGAGGGTCATGGAGACACCTCCGGATCGCGAAACGGACCACCGGGGTGCTCCCGGCGGTCCGCGGAAGGTCCGCCGGCACGGCACCGGCGCGGCGGAGCCGCTGTGGCGCGCCGGTGGAGGGCCGCCGGCCGGGGCCGGGCCGACCTCTTTTCGCATACGGTGGGTCTTTAAACCCTCGTATCTTGCACTCCGGGAGTCGGATTTGCGCGCCGTTTACGGCGACGTGACCCTGACGACGAGAACAACCCTCCGGTATGGGTTCGAGGGTTTAATGGTTCGGGATCGTGGCCCGGGAGCTAGAAACGTCATATAAAATAATATTATTTTATTATTTTATGACTTCGGGCCGTTGTAACTTCTACCCGAGGCGTCCGATTGACGTGTCGTCAGTGGCGTTGAGACCCTGATGGTACGACGGACTTTTTGAGATGGTTTCTTGGTGTTGGGACTGAGAACGGGGTGCGGGCCCCACGAGGCCGGGTTTTAGCGTTTGCGGAGAAACGCAGCTTTTGCACCAGGAGTCCGATTTTGGCAGATGAATAGTCAATCCTGTGTGTTTTTCGGAGAGGATCAAAATGGTGCGATCCGTTCGATGAGTTTCGGAATCCAGGTGTGGGCCCCACCCGAGCCGGCCTTCGGTGAATAGTACCTTTTCACCAGGTGTCCGTTTTGGGCGAGCGAGTAGTCGATTCCGCTTTTTTTTCCGAGGGGATCGTCGTGGTCTGATCCGCTCGATGGGTTTCGGGATCGTTGTGTGGACCCCGCACGAGCTAGCTACGGTGAATAGTGCCTTTTTCACCGGTGCTTCGTTTCGGGCGAGTAAACAGCCTATCCTGCGTGTTTTTCCGCGTGGAACGCGATGGTGGCCTCAGTTTTGGCTTCAGAGGTGCGCAGTGTGGCATTGTGGAGAGTCGCTCGGGTTAGCGACGTTTGGACCAGCAGTGGTTGAGGGTTCTCCCTTGGTTCGTTCCTACGAGGGTTCGTGTGGTATCACAACCTTCATACGGGTTTGTGATCCTCTCGATGGGATGTTTAAACTGTTAGAGTTGTGGTATCCCTCCGGTGGGCCCGGAGTGGATCCTCTAGCATCTTTACCCTAGATCGGGTTCTTGGTATCGCTGTGACCGTTTATTTACGGGTGGCGATCCCCTATCTAGCAGGTTAACCCCGTAGGGTTTGTGGCATCATCAGACATATGATCCCCTACGCGGTGGGTCGTGCACAGTAGGGTTGTGGCATCGTTGGGCTTACGATCCCCGACTCAGCATGATGTTTATGGTAGGGTTGTGGTATCGTTGGTTATACGATCCCCTAATCAGCTCGTGGTTTCGGTAGGGTTGCGGCATCTTCGGTTCGATCCCCTACATCGCGAGTTATACCAGATAGGGTTCCGGTATCGTCGTGGCAATCTTTATATGGACGATGTTCCTCTATCTGAGTGTTGAGCTTTTGTCGAGTGTCAGATCAGGTTGTGGTATCCCCCAGCGGATCCTGGGTGTAATCCCCTATTTGTGATAACTACGTATGCCAGATCGGGTCGTGGTATCCCCCAGCGGACCCTGGGAGTGATCCCCTATCTGTGAGCTACGTATACCGGAGTGGGTCTTGGTATCCCCTAGCAGACCCTAGCGGTGATCCCCTATCCGAGGAGTTTGGTGGTTATGGTGTTTCAGCAATGTTTCATCAGTGATGTTATCCGACGAGCATGGTCTCTCGGGTGAGCGTCTGAGATGTTTGTTTGGGACCCGATGGAGTGTATCTCTCGGATGAGTGTCATCTGGTATGACAGTGTTCATGGTGTACTCTCCTGGTTGTGGACAGTTGCTGGTGATGAGGTCGGTACCTCTTGTGGCTTTGTGGCGTGAGCTGTGTATATCTGGATTGTTTAAGGTGTATGTGTGGGCATACACCTGAGCTGAGCTGAGCTGACTTGTTGTGTTTAGCTGAGGATGGTCACGAGATGGAGTTTCTCTCTCGTCTGGGTTCTCTATGGCTGGGTTGAGCGGACTGTTGCCTTTCAGTTGCTCCCTTGGGTTTTGGGTTTTTGGGGTGCCTACTGAGTATGTTTATACTCACCCCTGCACGGGCTTTGCCCGCACATGTTTGTGTCTTGTGCAGACCACAGGCCTTTTGACAGAGTCCTAGGAGGACCCAGAGCAGACGGAGCTTGGTGAGCGAGTTGACCGGGGTGTTTACCGGAGCTGTGCCAAGGGAGCTTTCCGGTGGGTGTTTGTGGCTGCGTTCCCCTTCTTTAGAGCAGGTTGGACGCGCTCTGTAGTTTTCTTTTGGTGGGCCCTATTTTTCCCTTTGTACTTTTGTCGTTTCTCTCTGGTTGTGGGATAGTGTATGCATGCATTTACTTTTCAGTTCTATATCTCTGCACTGGTGCATGGAGGTGTTGTGGGTGCGTGGGTATAGGTACCTTAGGCTAATGCCTCCCATGTGTGTGATAGCCTACTCGGCACTGGTCGCCAGCCCCTGGCCTATTGGAGGCGGGCTTGGGGTGTCGTGGCTCAAGCCCCGTTGGGTCGGGTCGTGACAGAGTGGTATCAGAGGAGGTTCAACCTTTTGGATCTCAGAGCGTAGCTGGTCTAGCTGTGAGTTTGGTTTGGGTTTCATAGCGGTAGTGTTAGGATGTTTCGAGTTCGGCTTTCAGGCCAGGGACTCCAGTGTTGGTGCGGTGGCCGATTTATCCATACACCAGGACTCTGATAACCTGCCTTTCGACTCGGGACATTCGTACACTGGTCGCGGGGACATAATGGTACATGCATCATATAGGACTGGGTTTTTGGTTTTTCCTTGTCCTTCTTGAGTCAGCTCTCCAGATATACGCTTGACTGTGGTGCGTCTTGAATGTATTTCAGGATGCCTCCACGACGACAACCAGAAAGGGTTCCGCAACATGATTGTGCCGATGACCCGCCCCGTGTAGTGGCTGTGGATCAGGGCGTAGGTTCTGAGGTTACACCTCCAGGTGGTCTGCCAGTTGAGCCACCACCTGTCGAGCAGCTGGTTGTGCCGGCGGTGCAGGACGAGGTTGCACGCAGGCTGAGTGCGCTGCACGAGTTCCAGAGGCAGCGACCTCTGAGGTTTCGGGGTGATCCAGACCCCCAGGCAGGTGATGACTGGCTCGAGGCAGTCACTCGAGTTTTCCACCTAGTGAGGACACCTCCAGATCAGATGGTGGTCCTAGCGGCGAGCCTTCTGCATGGTTCTTCCGGGCGATGCTGGAGTTTGGTGACGCAGTCCCATGACGAGGTGACGCTGATGTGGGTAGAGTTTGAGCAGCTCTTCAGGGAGGAAATCTATCCGGTGACGCTGAGGTCAGTGCGGATCCATGAGCTTCTACAGCTTTGTCAAAAGAGCATGACTGTGTCGGAGTACTCAGCGAGGTTTACAGACTGGTTGCGCTACTCCCTGGATATGGTTCGAGACCCGTTCTTTAGGGCTCGGACCTTCGAGCAGGGCTTACGCAGGGATATCCGGGCAGGTGTGGTTTCCTTGTGCCTGCCCACCTATGCTGGAGTGATGGAGCGAGCATTGGTGGTGGAGAGCTTTCTGGCTGAGCAGATTCCCCCTGTTAGTGCTGGGCACTCGAGAGCTGAGACTTCGTCGGTCGGATCGGCATCTGGTAGCCGATGCCAGACTCAGGGGTCTGGACGTGGCCGACGTTTCATGAGGCGACCCCAGGATGGAGGATCTGAGCCTCAGGGCTCACAGGGCTCGCAGGCCAGTTTTGGTCAGCCGCAGGAGAGGCGGTGTTACGCTTGCGATGGTCGGGGACATCTTGCTAGAGATTGTCCGACCCGACGTGCTGCTGAGAGGGAGCCGGTCGATGGACCGCCTTGGCAGAGGCAGCGTCTCGAGCAAGGAGGTCCGCAGGGCGTCGGACGTGGCGGCGGAGCTGGTACAGCGGGAGGCGGTGGTAGGCAGTACCAGTTGCCACCACCCCCACCCCCAGGTGGTCCACGCCAAGCTCAGGGAGCTGGTGGTCGAGGGCGAGGATAGCTGCATTCCCTAGAGGCAGTTGACCCAGAGGCACCGCGGATGGATCGAGGTACCCCTTGTTTCCTTTTGTTTCTTGCTCGAGTTTTGTTCAGGGCATTGGTAAGACCCTGAGTGGTTGTTTGTTGGTGAGCTCACTGGTGTGTGAGACCCAGTTGAGAGTCCAGTCGCTTTCCTTGTGCTTAGGGCTTTTCGGGGACGAAAAGTTCTAAGGGGGGGAGGATGTGGAGACTCTGGTTTTTGGCCCTGTCAGACGTTGGAATATTTCTAGGAATAATTCCAGAGCTAGGCGAGAAGACGGCGTGCGATTCCGAGGCCCGGTGTGCCCGAAATTAATGTTATAAAAATATTAAGTATTTTTATACTATGCACGTGGCGGTAGTGTGATATCTCCTAAACGGTAGCTCATAACGGGAATCTGAGGGCACGGTTGCGTCCGGAACATGCCGTTTACCTTAGGCGGGGTGTAATCTTTGCAGGTGCGGGCTTGCGGTGAGAAATGCCACCAGGGGCGTTTCTGTAAATAAGTTGCAAGTTAGTGTGCGAGCGTCGGCTCGAATAACTTCTGAACTGAGTCTCGGATGGAAAATCTGAGACCGTCGTTGCGTTCAGAACGGCGCGTTTACCCTAGGGGTGTCCTTACTTTTGTTCGCATCGGGCGTTGGGTCTGAGGCGGGTTTGGCGCCGGCGGGCGGCTGATATAAATATCAGCCCCCCCCCCCCCCTTAATCGTTCTTCGTCGTTCCTCGCCGTTCTTCGCCGCCACTTCGCCGAATCGAGCAAACGAAGCGCCCACGAGCTCAGAATTCTACGGAGGACGTTCCAGGAGCGTGCAGCGGAAGCTCTGGAGCACGGATCTGAGGCAGAACGTTGGCGTTTCGCCCGCGAGGTAGGCGGATTTGAGTTTTAACCCCCGATCCCGTTTTTGCTGCGTTTTTCTGAAAATTCAAGTCGTAGCAGTGTAGATCGGGTCCCGAGGGTCATGTAGATGCCTCCAGATCGTGAAACGGACCACCGGGGTGCTCCCGGCGGTCCGCGGAAGGTCCGCCGGCGCGGCGGAGCCGCGGTAGCGGCCGGTCCGGTCCGGTCGGACCTCTTTTCGCATACGGGGGTCTTTAAACCCCCGTATCTTGCACTCCGGGAGTCGGATTCTCGCGCCGTTTACGGCGACGTGACCCTGACGACGAGGCGAACCCTCTGGTATGGGTTCGAGGGTTTAAAGGTTCGGGATCGTGGCCCGGGATCTAGAAACGTCGTATAAAATAATATTATTTTATTATTTTACGACTTCGGGCCGTTTTAACTTCTACCCGGAGCGTCCGATTGAAATGCCGTCAGTGGCGTTGAGACCCTGATGGTACGACGGACTTTTTGAGATGGTTTCCGGGTGTTGGGACTGAGAACGGGGTGCGGGCCCCACGAGGCCAGGTTTTGTTGTTTGCGGAGAAACGCAGATTTTGCACCAGGAGTCCGATTTTGGCGGATGAATAGTCGATCCTTTGTGTTTTTCCGAGAGGATCGCAATGGTGCGATTCGTTCGATGAGTTTCGGAATCTAGGCATGGGCCCCACCTGAGCCGGCCTTTGGTGAATAGTACCTTTTTCACCAGGTGTCCGTTTTGGGCGAGCGAGTAGTCGATTCTGCTTGTTTTTCCGAGGGGATCATCGTGGTATGATCCGCTCGATGGGTTTCGGGATCGTTGTGTGGGCCCCGCACGAGCTAGCTATGGTGAATAGTTCCTTTTTTACCGGTGCTCCGTTTCGGGCGAGTAAAAAGCCTATCCTGCGTGTTTTTCTGTGTGGAACGCGATGGTGGCATTGGTTTTGGCTTCAGAGGTGTGCAGTGTGGCATTGTGGAGAGTCGCTCGGGTTAGCGACGTTTGGACCAGCAGTGGTTGAGGGTTCTCCCTTGGTTCGTTCCTACGAGGGTTCGTGTGGTATCACAACCTTCGTATGGGTTTGTGATCCTCTCGATGGGATGTTTAAACTGTTAGAGTTTTGGTATCCCTCCAGTGGGCCCGGAGTGGATCCTCTAGCATCTTTACCCTAGATCGGGTTCTTGGTATCGCTGTGACCGTTTATTTACTGGTGGCGATCCCCTATCTAGCAGGTTAACCCCGTAGGGTTTGTGGCATCATCTGACATATGATCCCCTACACGGTGGGTCGTGCACAGTAGGGTTGTGGCATCGTCGGGCTTACGATCCCCTACTCAGCATGATGTTTATGGTAGGGTTGCGGTATCGTTGGTTATACGATCCCCTACCCAGCTCGTGGTTTCGGTAGGGTTGCGGCATCGTCAGTTCGATCCCCTACATCACGAGTTATACCAGATAGGGTTCCGGTATCGTCGTGACCATCTTTATATGGATGATGATCCTCTATCTGAGTGTTGAGCTTCTTTCGAGCGCCAGATCGGGTTGTGGTATCCCCCAGCGGATCCTGGGTGTGATCCCCTATCTGTGAGAACTACGTATGCCAGATAGGGTTGTGGTATCCCCCAGCGGACCCTGGGAGTGATCCCCTATCTGTGAGCTACGTATACCGGAGTGGGTCTTGGTATCCCCTAGCGGACCCTAGCGGCGATCCCCTATCCGAGGAGTTTGGTGGTTATGGTGTTTCAGCGATGTTTCCTCAGTGATGTTATCCGACGAGCGTGGTCTCTCGGGTGAGCGTCTGAGATGTTTGTTTGGGACCCAATGGAGGGTATCTCTTAGATGAGTGTCATCTGGTATGACAGTGTTTGTGGTGTACTCTCCTGGTTTTGGACAGTTGCTGGTGATGAGGTCGGTACCTCTTGTGGCTTTGTGGCGTGAGCTGTGTATATCTGTATTGTTTAAGGTGTATGTATGGGCATACACCTGAGCTGAGCTGAGCTGACATGTTGTTTTTAGCTGAGGATGGTCACGAGATGGAGTTTCTCTCTCGTCTGGGTTCCCTCTGGCTGGGTTGAGCAGACTATTGCCTTTCAGTTGCTCCCTTGGGTTTTGGGTTTTTGGGGTGCCTACTGAGTATGTTTATACTCACCCCTAAAAGGGCTTTGCATGCACATGTTTGTGTCTTGTGTAGACCACATGCCTTTTGACGGAGTCCTAGGAGGACCCGGAGCAGGCGGAGCTTAGTGAGCGAGTTGACCGGGGTGTTTACCGGAGCTGTGCCGAGGGAGCTTTCCGGCGGGTGTTTGTGGCAGTGTTCCCCTTCTTTAGAGCAGGTTGGACGCGCTTTGTAGTTTTCTTTTGGTGGGCCCTGTTTTTCCCTTTGTACTTTTTCTGTTTCTCTCTGGTTGTGGGATAGTGTATGCATGCATTTACTTTTCAGTTCTATATCTCTGCACTGGTGCATGGAGGTGTTGTGGGTGCGTGTGTACAGGTACCTTAGGCTAATGCCTCCCATGTGTGTGATAGCCTACTCGGCGCTGGTCGCCAGCCCCTGGCCTATTGGAGGCGGGCTTCGGGTGTCGCGGCTCGAGCCCCGTTGGGTCGGGTCGTGACATATTAAGCCCAATGCATTCCTCATATGAATATGTTTAAACATTACATAAAAATTCGTATTAGAACTAGCATATGAAATGTCAATACATTCTCAATAAACCATGAATGGTATAAAAATAACACATACACATTCAATCATATCACAAAACCTTACATACAATATGGAAGTTTTGTATAATTATAATTCAACTTCAAATAAGCTAAAAATTCATCAAAGGATATTGACATAGACGAAATCTAAACTATTTGAGATAAATATCTCTTTTCTTAAAATCATTTAAAAATACCATAATTATAAAGTAAAACATTTACATTGAAAATATTCTTATAATCTTGTAAGGTATTTTTTGATGATTTTATAATAGCAGAAAATATCCGCACATGCCATATAAGTTATAAAAACATTCTTAACTTAATTCTGTCGAAAAGGTTAAAAAGGACCTTGTTTGGAAAATGACGTAATGATTCCTTTATAAACATCTTATAAAAAGTCAACATGGGTATAAATTAATTTAACCCATAGTATGTAAAATAGTAATAATGATTTGAAATACATTTTTAAGAATCATGGATGTGGATGATAAAGAGGTCCCAGTAGATAATTACGTATAAACAACCTCGGATAATGATGAGATTGTGAAATAAACGGTTACCTCGTAATAGTCCTTGGTCTAGGGTAGTTTAACCTCCTGTATAATGGTGAAATAATGGTTATTAAATTATACAATAATTATATACATTAATATGATATCATATATGATATTTTTAACATTTATTTGTTAATAATATCATAGTATTATTGTCGTTTTGGGTGTTAACTTGATTGTTTTCTTTTATATGTTTTGTTGCATAAGACGTGTTTGTTATGGATAGATTGTATATTATTCATTTCCAGAATGATATCAAGTCCTTAAAAATTATTTTTAATCTTAAAATTAGAAGTATACTTGAATGGATACGATGGGGAATGAATCTCATCGCGTTCGTGGAGACGGTAGTCCATATATACGCACGAACACTACTTCCATTTCATTTTTCATTTTAAAATGAATAAAAACCAAATTATACATATGTATATTATTATTCCATTATAATATAATATCTTATATGTGTTAATTATTTTCATTAAAACCATCCTTTATACGTTCCATGTATGGTATGAATGAGTCATATCACTTTGAGGGGGCGATAGTCCGCACTTCCTCAAATGAAATTATCTTATATATATACAATGTGAAATGAATAATGGTATTATATAAAATGGAATTAAATAAGAATATATATAAAATAAATATAATTAATATCATATTTAATTATAGTGCCCTCATAATAGCCACCATGAGAGGTGGTAGGAGATAATTGAACAATCATCGTTTCGTGAGGCGTTTGGTTTCCATCCACAGAAACATTATGTTCTTAACACATTAGATGGAAGTGTGTGTAAGTGTAGTTAGAATAAATCTCATAAAAATATCCTATTATATTGATGATACTGGTTTTGTTACAAAAGAAAATAATAATAATAGTTTAGGGGTTGTAGAAGTAAAAGAAAAGAAAAGAAGCTTAGAGAAATTGTTACCTTTAATTTGGGTAACTCCCTTTGGTTTGAACCAAAAAGGACTCTTGAAATGACTTTTTCCTAAGTTAAGGCTTTTAGGAGTAGGATAGTGATGTTGAGAGAATATTTGGGTAGGGTTTGGCCGATCCAAAAGACCTTGATTGTGTGAATAATTGGTTATAAGTGGTGTTCTTTTATAAGGGGGAGGAGGGGCACTTTAGAAAAAACTTAAAGTATTATTTTATAATAAAATCATCTTTGGTTAATAATTCCTAAAAAGTGTATTATTCAAACTCAAAGGTGGTTATAGGTTGAAAAAAACTCAACCAATAGGATTTAGATCGGTTTGGGTCACTTTAGTATCCTTATCTTCTAGTTTAAACTCTTAGTTAATCAGTTTGACACTTACCATGTCACTTTCTATTTTTATATTATATAGTTAATAAACATTCTATATACTTCCAAGAGACCCCCCAAGTGGTCCATTAATTATAAATGTATCATTATATAAGTACTTTGGCTGAACCTTATATTTTTAGGAATACAATATGAATTAATAATATAATATTTATTTCAAAAACTCTTTTATGTCAATTTTGACACTATTTGGTATTTGATTATTGTGAAAATCATAACATCATGATTACTTCTAAAAAAGTTAATTAAATCAACTATATCATGTCATATTAACCTATAATATTATTTTAATTCATTAAAAGTCTCAAATTATATTTATTTTGTTATTTACAATATCAATTATTTCAATCTTTCATTAATAAGGTAATTACTGAAACATCATTCTGTTATAAATAAATTAAATTATTTAATGTCTAAAAATTATGAATAAAATACTATTATATAGGAAATATTTTTATATTTATAATTAATATTTATAGTCTAAAATTAAATATATATAATCTTATGTAAAACCTGTTTTTCTAAAAGATATATGCATTTTTCATTTTTGTATTTACTTTAACTTAATTAATATAATGTGTCATTATCACTTACAAGTGGATCCATGGGGTTCCAAAATCAACAAAAAGAATCCCATGGTCATAAATGTATCAACCAATAGGTTTAGGACACGTTTTAGGGTAATTTAGTATTATTATAATATTATTTGTTTACCATTATTTAATAGATTTACCCTTTAACCATGGTAAATAAAATATTTACCGAAGTAATTATTCAAAATGTCTAAAAATAAAAGTTACCAACTTACGAAATTTGGAACTCCTAATTATAAATATGGAATCCATTTTTCTAAATTAAAAACACAGAAGTGGCAGAAATTAATTTAAAATTAATTCCCGTTGCAAAACAAAAAGCCTGTTTTTAAGAAATAATAACTATCAAAATATTGACACTTGTTTATGTCTGATTTAAATGTGAAATTATGTCAAATGACCAACATTTTATTAAATTGTATAAATATATTCTAAATATACTTTAAAACCACTCAAATTCATAATTTATCACTATTAAATATTTCTATTAAAAAAGTTGTTTTTTATTAAAATTTAGTAAATTTCATTATTCATCAAAATATGAAAGTTTTCAGAAAAATAAAAATATTTCACCCTAGGATAATTAAGATATTCAGAATCCAAAAATGAAATCCATTTTGAAAGAGAAAATTTATAAAATTTCAAAAAGTGGGTATTACTGTTCATAAGGGCTAGTTTGATTGGTCATAGTGTGTTAGAATCTCGAAGTTGTGTACAATGAAAGCTATTGCATTATTCAAAGGAAAAAGTACCATGGAAGCTTGGGTTGTTACAATTCACAACTTTTCATATGCTATAAAATATTACTACAATTCATGTATGTGAGTTTCATGATGTGCAATGAACAGTTTTGGCCTATTTATTCAACATTTCATTTGAAACCTTGGAATTCAATCCCCCAAAATAATCAAAACATATGTGGTGAAATATCAGTTAAACCAAGGACAATCATTATTCAAATTATAGAAGAATAAATATATGATTTCATCTTATCAAATTCCCCCATACTTAAAAAATTTATTTTCCCCAAGAAAAATGATCTCAGCTAGAATTTCAAAAGGTAATCAATTTTTAAAATAGTAAAAATTCATTATAACCAGGAAAATAAAACTAAGTGTAAGTAGAGAATTTCAATCATCAAAATCATCCCTACATATAAAATCATTCATGCCTCATAGATAAGTTCCTTAAAAAAAATTATTAATCTTTTAGTTGTAATTTCTTAACGATTCCCTATATTCTATACCCATTTTTAATTTACCTCATATTGAATTTTCTCTCATCACTAAGGGGAAATGAAACTGGAGTTATGCTCATACCCTGAGTTCATGTTCCCAACCATATTCTTAAATTAGATCTATTTTCTCCACTTCGTAAAGAAAAATAAAAAATCAATCAGGAGGTATTCATAAAATATGTTTAAATGAATCTGAGGCTAGGGGAAGGTGGGTAAATAGTGAAAATAACTAGCTCATAAAGGAGTTTATGCTCTGAATTATAATGCATGAATGTCATGAACAATGTAATGAAATATCTCCTACCATAAGAAATGAAATCTATTCACCCAACATCTCACGTTGGATCCATGAATATATCAATTTAATGCATAAGGTCTCTAGTTAATTTTATTTTATTTTCTTCTTATTCTTTTTTATTCAATTTTATGTCTATAACAGATATCATATCTATTCACTAACCACATATGACTCTTTAGGGGATTCATTAGTCTACATATAGTGATTTTTTACTTTCCCAATACATAATCCAAATATATTTTTCTTTTTCTTTTTCATTTCCAATGGAATAAGATAAGTGTAGAGTAACAATAATTACACATAGATCAAAATGCAACAGTATAGTATGCACCAAAATAAATCTTCTCAATGAAATAATCTCTGGCATATTGGTTAAAAAATCCCCCCACACTTGTTCAAATCGAAGTCATGAATCATACAAAGATTATGGTAGGAAGGGATAATCAGTTTTGAAAAAATGCATCCTATTAAGGTAATTCATGTAAACTATGGGCTTAATGAAGGAAAGATGTAAGGTGGGTTTCAAGGAAAATATCTCAACAAAGATTACCTCAATCATATTAAATTTGTATTTGTTCATTATTAGCCTCAATAAGATATCAACTAAAGTTATAATAGGTTTACATGTCCTATGTGTCAGTCAATATATATGATCAAAAAATAATATGAAATCATAGGCTAAGATTACTCTCATGAATCAGTGTAAATATAGAAAAATGGAAATCACTAATGGTATAAAATCAAGTAATAAATCAATTAAGAGAAACTTCAAAAATTTTGTATTTTGAATTAATTTACTAAACATAGAATTCATTCTAAGAATAAAAACATGATACAACAAGGAATTACAATAATTTACATATTAAAATCATCCTTTATTTAAATGGTTGTAAAGAGTTTTAGGTTAAAAAAATATTCTAAATGAAAAATGTATCTATGAAAAAGGAAAAGAAGAAATAATTCAAGTGTATAGAAATTGAACCTCAATAAAAGCACCCCCAAACTTATAACGATACAGTGTCTGCACTATCTGTGAATGTACCATGGGAGGGGTATAATAGAAAAAGTGTCGAAATGGAAATGGAAATTTTTTAAAATGAAATACTAAGGAATCAAGATCAGCCTATAATTAGTGGTTTTACATTGGGAAATTTGAGTGGTCTTGAATTTTTTAATTGGGTACCTATAAATTGGTTAAAAAGGTAAATCCAAAACATGAAAAAACATTAGTCCATAGGGGTTAAACATTATATATGAAGTAAAATTTGTAGTTTCATATGGGGAATATCTATGAAATACATTTTATATAAATTTATGAATGTTTATATAATAAATCTCGAAGTGACTCATAACGAAAAATATATATCATTAAAATGAAAAGTATGATAAAAAATAAGTAAAAATATGATAAAAATAGATGAAATATGGATTTCCTCCCATAAAGAATGAATAATTAAGTTGTCATCCAGAGGGATAGACCAATGTATCAATAAATATCTTCCATTATCTTAGATATTTTCCATATTCTGTAGCTACTAGTGAAGTATCCTCTAGATATCATGGTCATTTTTTAACATTGATCACTTCAAGAGCATATTAAGAATGGATATGATGTGGTAGGAAAAGTATCCATGCTTGTGGTAGTGATGGATATTTATCACAGATCTGTAGTGATATCTATAAAGCTAGAACCATACATCAGTCAGGTGTTTATTCATCAGTAGAACTATGGTGTGTAGTGGTGGAATCGACAAATAAATTATCATAGAAGAAAAAAATGATCTAGACATGGGTACTATAACATTTCAATGAATTGAAAAATAGTCCAAGAAAAATAAAGAAAAAAATAGCATCACAAATATATAAAGTAAAATGGTACAACGATAAAAGGGAATACATGAAGTACAAATAATTTCACCCAAGAAGAATACAAAAATGGGGGATAGGAATGGGGTGGACTAAGGGAAAACAATGACATCAAGCATATCATCTACATTCCGCTCCTGAATAGAGTGTGGTTGAAACTTCCCTGCCTAATGAATGGTAGTAATGGTAGAAGGGGCTGGGAAATAAGCTTTGGGTGGTTGTGTCCCAGTGATGGCATATATCATAGTAGTAGTTAGTGGGGAGGTACCAATCCAAAGTCTGGTCATGTATCTGGTAGTTGGATCAATGAAATGAACATTAGTATATGGGGAGAATACTGGTCTCTTTCCCCTATGTGCCTTCTCTTTCAGATACTCCTACTGAGAAGCGGGGTATGTCATCTCTGATGGTAAGTAGGTTGGGGTGCTGGCTGGGATCAGGGTAGTAGATGATGAATTTATAGTAGAGTCTAGTGGTGGATGATAATTTGGATGTGATTAAGGTAGTTTATGTCTAGTTTAATGAGAGAAATAATCAAAGGGGATGTGTAGGTATTGTTAGATACATCACATATTCTCTAAGATGTATAGGTTCTTCAGCGAGAGATTTGATGGATATTATGGGTTTGGTGGAGCAGTAACGTAAGTATTGGGTTTGGGTGTAGGAATGTAAGTTGTAGGGTCGGGACCTGAGGTAGGGGTTGTATGTCATTTAGGTTTTGTTATATGATCTCCTAGTGCAATGTTGGTAGAATTAAATAATCCTGGAACCGACCAGTAAGTTCCACCATCCTTGGTCAGTAGCTATATCATTGGTAGAAACCGGATGTCAATGTTAACCAAAATAATGACGTAGGTGAGTGGAAGGGTAGTGTCAAAAATGTTGAGATGATGGAATAAATGGGTGACGAGTGATCCACCCATCAGTTTGGATCATGTCCACTATATATGATCTCTTTAGTATAAAGGGAACTGAGAGGCCATGTTGACGGTAGGGTCATCCATGGCTGCTACGAGGATGATTATGTCTATACGAAAAACACTGTCCTGGGACACAGATCAAGTGAACTAGGCATTCGTCAATGCCCTATGTAGGATGCAGAGTGAGGGACCACGAATCTAGGCGGACTTCATAATATTTGGATCATACTTAGTGTGTGCATCCCACAAAATCATTCAACAGATCCTTTTTGAATCTGTCTTGGAAAGATCATGATACAATTTGGGGAGTACCATGGATGTGAAAAAATCATCGAAATAAATCCCAACATCAATACTGAATTCCGTGAAATAATCCCATGAGGTCACCCACCTAATATAAAGTGTAGGCTACCAAATAAAGCCTCAATGATGTGTAGAAACACTTGAAACAGATCTGGATATGTCTCCTCACACACATATATGATGGAGGATATTTGTAGATATTCGAGGATCTAGAACAGCTCAATGATTATATGTATGTGAGAGATTATGTCCATATCAAGTGTTTTGTTGTTCCTTATTGTATTGGTATGCATATGGTTGAGTTCCACATGGTTTTTGGGTCTTAAAAATTTAGGATCAGGTGCATATTTGGGTGTTATCCCGCATACAACACACTAGAGGTGGATTTAGAGTCGTTTTGAGTAGATGGATCCTTAGGGACTACAGTGGAAGTGGAGGAGGGAGATACATGGGTGATGGAGGTTTGGCACCTATGTGGAACTTCACTGGTTGTGGAACTTCTCACTCATTAATGGGTTCAGTATGAGTAGTTTGAACGATCATTGTGAATTCCATTTTAGAGAAATATTTTGTATTAGGGAGGTTGGGATGAATGAGTAAGGGATATAAACGGGGAGGCTTGGGTGTGTGGTTAAAGTAAGGTAGGGTGACAGGTGTGTGGTGCGAGCGGTGGGGAGGGGGTAGCAGTGAGAGGAAAGGGGGAGGAAGGCTTTATGGTTTCATGAACTCTAGGTTCACAACATAAATTGATAAATAAATTACGCAATGTATATTTTTAGTACACTCTGTGAAATTTTTTATATTAATGATTTCTTGCAATGAAAAAGTACATGTCGTGAATTATGAATACATGATGGGTAATTTTTATTTTTTTCTGTTTAAAACTAGAGCCTTCCCTTTTGCTCTCATTATTACCTAAGATATCTTAAGTATTATTCTTCCTAATCTTATCTAAGGTGTCCTAACCTATCCTTCCTCCCAGTCAGTGCTTCATTTAACACTGACAGCTTGATACTTTAGTGCAGTGATGAATTTCAAGTAGATGAAACACACCTCACGAAAGGGTTCTTGATAGATTTTTAATCATTGACCACTGAATATGAAGGGTGGTAAGTCCTATTTATGAATCTTTATGGTCCCATAACAAAGTACTTATATGTCCACAACGGCTGCAAACCAGCAATATTTTATCTTCCTAGGGATTAGTTTTAATCTTGAGTTGAAAAATAAGACATTATTTCATAGGAAAAAATGAATCTTTCAATTCATTTATCATGCCATTTATTTATTTCCTATTTATATATTTTTTAATTTTCATATGCTTCATTGCTTATTTCTTCCTATTTATCAAATTAAATCCTCATGGCTTCCCCATCCTTATGAAAATCCTGATTGAGTTTTTTAATTGCCCTAATGGAGCGATTCTCATGTTCTACTAGCAAATGGCATAGATTTACATATATCAATCAGAATTGTGTGGTTCTAATGGGTGTTTTGTACATAGTTTTGTATGCCTATAATGAATCATTTAACTTTAGAAACCAATACCTTTGACTTTTGTTCATGATCTTTTCGAAGATTTTTTTTATTATTCTATTTGACAATTAATCTTTCCCTTTTGCTTGAGGGTGCTAGAGAGTTCTTGTGTTATATCTGATTCCATGTTTTTACAGAATTACTCTAAAAACATTTTTTTAAATTTTTTTTCCCCAATCACTAATGATTAATCTAGGAAATATAAATCATGATGAAACATTCTTCTTCAAGAAATTAATGACAACCTTTGATGTTCTATGAGCTGCAACTTCAGTATTAACCCATTTGTAAACGTATTCAATCACAAAAAGGTTGTATTACTTTTCATGTGAATTATGAAATGGTCCAATGAAATATATTACCCATACAATGAATATTTATTACTTCCATTATTATGTGTTGGGGTATTTCATCTATATTTCTAATGGTTCTAGTTTGTTGGCAATAATCACATCTTTGATAATAATTTCTTGCATCTTGGTGGAGTGAGGGCCAAAAAATCCCACATCATAGATTTTTTTGCATCTGTGTATTTCGGTCCATGCTTTCCTTGAGTTCTTGATGTATGAACCATTTCTAACACACTTGGTATTTAATCCTCTAGGATCATCATCGCTATAAATCATCAGCATAATGCTTAAAATGATTGGCACATCCTTCTAGTAGTGTAAGGTTCAACTAAAAAACATCTCCTTTATTGGTTGGATATGTATTAGTGTAAAAATAATGTGTATAGATAATTTTCAATATCTTCAAATCACAAAAATGCTTCAATACTGAAGATATTTTCATCAGGAAAGTTGAATTTGATGCTTAGATCATCATCGTCTATTATAAGTGGAAGTGGAAGTCGAGACAGACCATCGGTAACCACATTTTATGTTCCATTGGTATCCTCAATGATGATTTCAATACTCTTAGAGAAGTAGGATCCACCTTATATGTCTCTTCATGGCATGCTTTTAATTCATCAAATATCATAGAGTACCATGTTTAGTGTACACAATGTGTTTTGACAAAATCATATATGAGCTAAATATATCAAAATCAAACACAACTGCTAATAGCTCCTTCTCATTAGTTTAATATATTACCTATTATTAATTCAATGTGTGATTGGTATAGTATATGGGGGAAAATATGTTATTGTCTCGTTGTCTTAAGATAGTTCCAACAAGGAAATCACTAATGTTGCACATCAATTCAAACTCTTTTTCCCAATATTGTGAAATGATTACCAGAGTGACTATCAAGATCTTCTTTAAAGTGTTTAATTCCTACCAAAATTCATCAATGAATTAAAATGTGTTTTATGTTGATAAAAATTGTTTTAGAGTTTGGTTATCTTTTGAGGAATCTTTTATGAATCACCGATAGAATTTGGCATGGCCAAGAAAGATACTTATTCCTTTAACTATTGATGGATTTTCTAAATATTTGATTATTTTAATTTTATTGGGATCCACTTCCATACTATCCATGGAAGTTTTTTGTTCAAGTTATATGCATCCTTGAAAAATAAAGTGGAATTTGTTCAATTTCAAACCAGGAACATCTCCTTATATAATTGGAGGACTAACTCAAGATTTCTTAGAAATACCTCAAAATATCTTTTATAAACTGAAATTTAATAAATGAAAATTTCTAATAATAATTATTCCATATCATGGAATATATTTTCCATGAAACAATGAAAGGATTTCAATGAATTACACATACCAAATGACATTCTCCTATAGGTGAACATACCAAATGGACACGTGAATGTGTTTTTAGAGTAATCATCTAGGTTGAATTCAATATGAATGTATCCTAAATAACCATCAAGGAAATAATATAATTTATTTATTTTTAGTATCTCAAACATTTGATCCATAAAGGTAAAGGGGAAATGATATTTCTTGGTTTCCATATTTAGGTTTTTGTAGTCCTTGCATACTCACCATCTAGTAATGGTGTGAGTCAAGATCATTTCACCTTCATCATTTTTTGAACTGTGATTCCATCTTTTTTTGTACAACATAAAGCAGGCTCACCCACTCAATTTCAAATTTTGAAAAAATTATTCTATCATCCAAAAGATTTAGTAAATCCTTCTTAACTACTTCCTTTATTGGTGGGGTGAGACATCTATGTGTTTAGAATTTAGGTTTGATACCTTCTTCTAACAAAAAATTATGGTTGCATGAAGTAGGATTGATCTCTTTGATATACAACACTCCCCAAAAAATTGACTACTTATTCCTTTGTAATAATTCAATCAATTTTTACTCAAATTAATGAGAAATTTCTGAGTTAAATATAACTGGTAGTGTAATAGTAGTTTCCAAAAAAGAATACTTGAGAGTTTTGCAGAGAGTTTTTATTTCCTATTTTATTGGATAAATGACTAAGGGTTGGAAAGGTGGGATGTTATCCCTTGTAAAAGGTTCTATGAAGTTTACTTCCTCAAACTTATACCCTCAACCTCATCAGGGGGAATTTCATCACTCTCATCTTCAATGTTCAAGTATTCATCTCTTTCCTCTATGGGAAGGATATATTTACACTCAAAAGAATCAAATATTTGCTTTTATACTTTCACCAGTTCGAACACAAATTTTTCATCAACTAATCATAAGACTTGTTTTCCTTAATTATCATAAATCAGTTATTTCTCAGTGGTAAGGAATGGTTGGCATAAGATGATTGGAATGTCTCCTTCCTCATCTATGTCCAAAATGAAGAGGTCCCATGGAAAATGAACTCGTTTCCATTAACTAATACATCCTCAATAAGTTATTAGGGATAATTTACTAATTGGTCAGCCAATTAGAGTTCCACCCTATTTGGTTTGATTTCCCCATGTCACAGTTTACATAATACACTCATAGGCTTGAGGTTGATGTTTTCTCCTAAATCACACAAGTTTCTTTTCAAGTAACATTCTTTTATTGGGAATGGGATTGAAAAACTTATAGGATATCTCATTTTTGGTGTAATTTTATATTTAACAATAGTATAGAACCCTTAATTTAGTTATATGACTCATATTTCTTCTATTTTTCTTTTAATAGTAATAATCTCATTATTAAATTTCTCATAAGTCGGTATTTGAGCAATTTCCTCAATAAAAGGAATGTTTATGTGAAATTCCTTGAACATATCAAAAAAATTGTTTTATTTCCCTTCAATAACTCTTAGTCTCACTTTTTCTAGAAAATGAAGAGGTGGTTTATAAGGTGTTGGTGTAATGTATACATTTTCTTTGGTTTGTTCTCTAATTGGAGATTTTGAAAATAGTGGTGCTTCTCAAGGTTTCACTTGAGGAGTTTCTTTTCCCAATTCATCATTTTCATATTCAATAACTATTGTATGCTTTTTTGTTTCCTTAACTTGTTTTTATTCTCCACAGCATTCTTTCTGAAAGTCCAAAACATTATCACTCCTATAAACCACTACCATTTACTCTTCCCTTTGGTATGTATCTGTATTACCAGGTAGAGTACCTGGAAAACTATCAAATAGGGTCTTTGAGATCTGACCCATTTGATTCTCATGGTTAAAAAGATCTACCCTTTGATTCTAAATTTTAATCTATTGGATTATTACCCTTTGTTCTACCTTTTTATGAAATGTTGAGAATATATTTTATAATTGTTTTAGAAGAGGGATGTCCATTTGTTGAGTTCTTAGTGGAGCAGTTTAGAATTATTAATGTGTTATAGGGGGGAAGGGTTTTTCTATTTCTTATTATAGTGGTTTAGGAATTGGATTACTTTGAGGATATCCTGGTGGTCCATGGTTCCTGAATATTTAATTAATACTAAATTTCTGGTAGTACTATTGATTATTTTGTTGCTATTATATCGCAGTCCTCAAATGATAATACTAATGTGGTTGGTGAAATTATTGATTTTTCAGATTTTAATTAATGTAATTTCAATATTGGATTTGTTTTTCCTCAAAAATAGTTGTGAGGTTTTGATATATATGTGGGCCACCACACATTTCACAATATTGAATTTACATTAAAGGATCAAGATGGGGAGGTGGTGTAACCAATAACTGAAAGGATTCAAGATTCTTGGTTAAGGATGCAGCTTATGTAGGTAGTTGAGTATTTTCTTCAACTTGGTAGATTCCATGCTGGGGTAGTCCATGATTTCCTTTCCATAAACTATCATTTTGGGAGACTTTATCCAAAATTTCTTGGCCTACCTCAGGTATTTTAAACATTACCCCTCCATCAGTAGAGAAATCAACAAATGTGTGAGCATCTAGTTTCAGGCCTTGATAAAATGTTTGGATTTGTTTCCACATATCAATTATATTATGTTAGAACTTATGAGTTAGATCCTTGAAGTGAACTAATGCTTCACATGATGACTCTCCCTCAATTTGAGTGAAATTATGGATGTCATTTCAAAGCTTCCAATTTTAGATTGGCAGAAAGTACTGGTCTGATAATTTCTTGTCTAAATCATCCCAAGTTGTGATGGACTCAAGAGGATGACTTTTGATCCAATCCTTGGCTCGGTATTGTAGGGAAAAGGAAAATAATCATAGTCTTATAACATTATATGATACACCTTGGTTGTGAAAGTTATCACAGACTTGTAAGGAGTTTGAGAAACGATCATGGGGATCTTCACTTTGAAATCCACTAAATTTTCCCATATAATGTATCATATAAATGATTTCATGTTTGATCTCAAATGTGTGTTCATAAATAGGATTAAGTACAATGTTGGGTATATCACCATTGATTGATGTAAATACATAATCCATAATGGTGCATTCTCGATGCACTAGCCACACTCCATGTATTGTAGGTTTTATGTTTTGCATGTTGGGATGGTTTAGACCTACAGGATTTTTGTGGTCATCCATTTTTGAATGACGACATGAAAAGATATAACTTTAAATTTCAGGTTCAAAGGTAAGATGTTAATATGTTTCAAGGCTCTTTGGACAAGCCTAATTCCCTAGATTCATACACTAAGACACGAGGAGAAATATATTGTGTATCTGAAAGAAAAGGGAAAATAAAAGAAAAGAAAATATAAAAGGGTAATTGGTGTGAAAATACTAGATTATTGTTATATGTCTCCATGAGAAACACACATTTTGATCTCCAAAAATGGAAACAAAATATTTCATTCCATGATGCATTGTTTAATTCGATCTAGAATCAGTAATATTAGATTTATTGTTTCCCAAACTACGCTTTGTACTAAGGTGTAGTGTAGTGATAGTGTGGGGTTGATCGCACTGAAAAAATAGCTGGATGACAGGAGATAAGGCTTTGAAACCTATATCTCGAAGTCCTCCAAATTTGAATTAGTTAGGAGAAACTAATACTAAGGGAATTTAGTTTTTATATTAAATATATAGATAAGAAATCATGATCAATTTATGGGTTCAAGTAAAAGGATAATCTTAATCCTAACATGGTATGGTCTTATGGTTTAGGCTATGATGTGAGACAAGGTCAGTAGTTTACCATAGTCAAACTAGATGGATCTATCAGATAAGAAACTATCACTTGGTAAAGATATAGCTACAACCTAGATATATTAACCATATATTCTTAGGTAGAATGTATCATAGACAGTTGGTCATAACATATCCAACTCTAATCAGGTTAGGGTCGTTCATTCAAACATCCTATGGTTATGGATTATTAAATTAATTAGATTAATAAATTTTTAACCTAATTACTATCCTTAAGGTTAAAAATTTGATAATTAAAGATTTATTAAATTTAGAAACCCCTACTCTCAACCCCTGTCCTAGGTGGGTTATCCACTCATGATAGATTTGATCAAGAAGGGGTAAAGAATGGAAAACAAAATCAACAAACTGATAATAGTTGAGATGAAGAAGTTAAATATAATGCATCCAATATTAAAAATTTAAAACTAAAATCAATCACAACATTAATTAATCACTTATATGAAATAATAATAGGTAAGAACACATCATGGGTTTATCATTGATTCGTGATTGAAATGAAGGATGCGCATAGATTGGCTTAGTGATGTAAAAGAGTGAATAACACATTGAAAGTTTAATACAAGGTTCCTAAATAGACATAAAATAAGGAAATGAGTCGACATGAGTTTGATTTTTGGGAGATAGAAGAATAAAGAATGAGATAAGAATCAGAGTAAAACAGGAGAAGTTTAAGAAGTCCATACAATTATTTTAACCTCTTTCTTTTGCACACCTGTTTTAGGTAGATAATCGGGATACTACATGACTTGTAATGGGATTTCACTTCATGTAATTCCGATCCATTATTTAATCTGAAATTCTTTATTTGAATGCAATTCTCACATAAATCTTGTCATGGATATTTTATATTTGGAAAATTACTTTTTTTACAATGTGTAACAGGTATTTATGGCGTGTCTCTTCCTTTGGTAAGGATCTTTAATACAGAAATTGAAATTCAAAAGTTACATGACATGTTTTTGTGACTCATATTGTGTAATCACTTCAGGTCTTATAATTAATTTAATAATTTCCTCACTACTTTTTATATGTTGTGAAATATGACTACATCTCATGTAAGTGAGTTTCAGGACATGTAATGAAATTTTTTTCCTTTTATTCATCTTTTCCTTTGAAACATTGAAAACATTTTTCCTAAAATAAATAGCACATACTTGGTTCATTATCGGGTAAAAAATGGATAATACTTATTCAAAAAAATATAATAATGTATATTTTATATCATCTTATCAATACACATTATAAAAAGAATAAATTTTTATAAAATAATGATATGCCTCAATGAAAAGATATTGAGATAACGTCCCTTACCTTGAGTATGACTTTCCATGTGTGTATTTATCTTAATGAATAACAAACTTATGTTAATTATATAATTAATTCAGAACATTTTTCAAGTTTATTTTTTTCTTTTATTTCACTTATTACAATATAGTGTACAACTACATAAACAATTAAGTATACATTTGGTGTTTTGACCGTATTCAGTGTATGTGTAAAAAACAAATTTGGTTTGTCAACTAACGTTAGAAGAGTCGTTATGATAAAATCCCTATAATAATAATAATTAAATAATTATAATATTTATAAATAAAATATACCTTCAAAAACAATAATAAAATATTTTTATGAAAAATTAACCAATGTTAAAATCATGGAGATGGTAGGTCATACGTACACATGAGTAATGTTCCCATTTCTCAATAATCATTATGGAAAGAATGTAAGTGAAGATTATCTTTATAGAAAGATAATTATATAATGAATAAAATATTTTTTAATCATATTTACTTATACATATAATTTTTCTATGTAAAAGGAATCACATTTCTTCGAGGAGGCGGTAGTACACATGTCCACAAATGACATTATCACATATTTAGTGTGTAAATTTTTTTTAAATAAAATGATATATTATATTTCAAAAAATAATTATTTAATTAAAATCATATATATTTCATTTATGACCCATATTTATATTAAATCCATCCTTAATACATTCCATGTAAATTTTGAATGTATCATATCACTTTGAGGAGGCGGTATACCACACATCCACAAACAATATTATCATATTCCCACAAAATGGAAAGCATAAAGGTTTATGTTAAATAAAAATTATAGAAATATAAACACATAATAAATAATTTATGTCATATAAAAATAGAAATTCTATCATTATCCCCATCCTTGAGAGTAGAAATGGAATAATGGACAACATCAATTAGCAAGGCGTCAGTCGTACAGATGAAAGATGGTTGTGTATCCCATTTGTTGGAAGTGTGTTTAGGTGTAAGTTAAAAACATAAAAATAAAAAATATTATTATATTTAAGATAATATGGTTATAATATAATCATGTAATAATAATAATTGAGTAGGTGTATAAATAAATGAAACAAATGTTCTTGTTGAAGAATGTCAAATCTTCTTCAGGTAACTCCTTTTGGTTCTCATAAAAGGGACTCCTTGGTTTACTTTATTCCCAAATTTAAGTATCTGTAGTGATGGAAGTGATGTTAGGAACTTATATTTTCATGTTATAGATGAGACAAATGGATTTATATTTGTGAAAAAGTGTGGATTTATATGGGAGGTCTCCCTTACATCATGTGGCTTAAATAATGAATTAAATTTGATAAAAGTGGGGATATGGTAGAATAATTTCCATCCAATGTGTTTTTTAAAGTTTCTACATTATTTGACCCCTTAATATTAAATTTTAACCAATAAGTAAACTAATGTTTCCCTTAATTATTAAATTTATTTTTAATTAATTTTAGTAATGTTTTTGTTCAAAAACTAAGTTTAACTTGTTATAAATTATATAATATAGTGATTAAAAATACAAAATCCATTTTTTCATATTCTAATCCTAGATGTTGAAGAAACTTATTTTAAATTAATCTCACAATCAAGATAACAAATTAGGGTTTTAAACTTACTATTTTTAAAAGATTGATAATTTTTAATATATAATTTCGATGTGAAATTTATTAAAATTATCTAAATTTGATTAAATGATATAAAATTTAACTAATTATAATTCAAAAACAATTAAAATTATAATTGTACTATATCAATAAATGAGACTAAAAGGCAATTTTAAATTAAAATGTAGTATTTTTCACTATTCATAAAAAAATGAAACTTCTAAGAAAAATACCAAAAAAATCACACAAAGAAAATTTTAGTATTAAATTTTCTAAAAATAATTTTATTTTATCAAATAAAATTTATAAAATTGTAGAAATTTATTTTTGAATAAATTTTGACATTAAAAGGAGGAAACACTACCTTGTTAAATAATAATATTAATAGTATATCATTATTTGATAACTCAGTAATCTGTGAAATGTAATTTTTTGTTGAAAATTATTTTGTGTGTCATATACTCTATTAATCATGGAAAACCTTTTAATTTAAAAATTACTACCTATTTAAAAAACATTAATAAATATGAAAAAGGATTATTTTATCACTACCTGGGATATTATATCCTTTTTATTAAATTGGACTTTATTTTTATTTATAATTAATTGGTAACTAATGAATTCATAATTTAAACTTGTGTAAGCTATAATTTCATAATTTAGTTGATCTATTTTATTCCATTAAGCCCAAATTCTAGGGGATAACTATCATTATAACATTAATAATATATTTTTCCGGTAAGACTTGGTCTTGTGTGTAACATAGGTCATCAAATGAACTTGATGATGTGTGGAAAGAAAGATAAACATGGTATTGAAGTTGATGCCATATAAAGCATGTATTGTTTTTATCACAATGTACTGAATAATTTAAATTAATTTCAAATAATATATTTCATAAATTCTTAGGATTATACAGCAAAAGACCAATGTTATGTTGATAAAAATGAAAAGGTGCACCATCATTGAAATTATTTCCCAATAGGTCACTGAATTTAGACCATGAAAATTTTATTGATGTTATGATGGGATGATTAACTGAGTCTCTTCATCATTGGGTGGGATAGAATGAATCTCAAGGAACCCAATGCATGAATGGTTCAGAGGATGGACTCATTCTACATTCTCCAAGGGTATGTAAATGGTGTTCCACATCATGGATGTGATAATCATTCATGGCATTTCGAATACTTATTTGAATTGTTTAATTTATTATAATTTTATTTTTACATGTTTATTATTTTAAATATGGATTATATGACCATCATGGTCCATATAAGGTTTTAAGGGTTCAAGTATTACTAAAACTCGATAGAAAATGTGGTTAAATGTGGTTTATGTACTACTTATCTATTGTTTATTATACTCATAAATAAACTATTTATGGAATATATATTTTGTTATACAACATTTTTTTCTACCTACTATGTTTTGTGAACACACTACTCGGGCCTTGATTGGGTTCCAGATTAGACTATATGTCTACATGTCAAGATATGGGAAATGGCCCTCTGATAGATGGTTGAAACAAATTTAAGAATGGGTGACTGGACTGGAAGCTCTCTCAAGAACCATAATTTCTATTATTGTTAGAATATTATTTTATATTTCTTCTATAACATTATACTCTCATGACAAGATACATTTTATATGCTTGAGTTTTATACTAACCCAGTTATGGGAGTTGGTTATGTGGTCCATGGTTATGTATTATTATTTCATGTTGTTGTTTATTTTTATTTTCTCTATAGTTTCACTCCTATAAATAGGTTATAGTCTATCCAGATGTTTCATTATACCCTATCTATATGTATACTACCTCTATCATAGGGGGATGCATGCTTGAGTTCATGTGGCGATCTGTCACGGGGCACCGATTTAGCAGAACCCAATTTTGGATGTCACAAAGTTATATCGAAACATTTTTCTTTAATGTTTTTCTAATATCTTTTAATGGTAAATAGGATAATAGTATGCGACTACCCATGTAAATGTACTTTTTCATGGGAGTAGCTAACCCATGTGCGGAGGATAACCCCATTTTTCTAGGGTGGTATTACTTATTTTTATTTTTTATTATAGTTGATCATTATTTCTCCTTTTGTGATTCACATGTTTTTTGATGTTATTATTTTCCAAGAATTTACTCAGTGGTTGGTATGGAATGAAACTTTTACATTCATTCATCATATTTCAAACTTATGTATTTATGTGAAATTAATCATGTTAGGAACACACAGACAAGCCGATTAAGGTTGAGTTGTGGGATTCAAAAATGAATTTTTATCCCTATTGTGGTTTTAAAGAAATGATCTCTAATGCTGATGGTGAAATTGTATAAAATTTAATGATGATAAAATTAAATGGTTGAAATGGTGTCTAATGAAGAAATATAACTTTTTCTAAAATTAAAATGTGTTCAAATAGTATCTAATATAATGATTAAATCTTGGAAGTCTTGTTTATCCTGAGTTATCCATAACCCATGGTAGGTGTAGATAATGGTAGTGAAAATGATTCAATTGTTTTCATTGGGATAGTGTATTTGGGGTAACTTATTTGTGACCAGTTATAAAATAATTTTGGTATATAATTTTAAATGTTATTTTTATGTGCTTTAAGATTTGTGTTTTACAATATTGTGAAATTATACCATGATGATTTTTACTGATTTGGCAATTAGAGGGCATCAATGTGAAGACAATTTCCATGATGACATCAGCCATATTATGTATTTTATATTGAGAGACCCATAAAAAGTATCTACAAGTATGTTTTATTTGATAATAGAGTTTTAGATGTATCACCCTTTCATGTTTTCCTGAGAGGGTGGACATGAGGAAAAAAGTTTGGGATTGAGTCTATCTAGAAAATATAGGACCAAAAAGAAATACCTCTAAAGTAAAGGGTCATCCTCGTAAAATATATTTATTGATACCAAGTGAAGATATAGTGGGATATTTAAGTTTAGG
Organism: Viscum album; assembly: GCA_963277665.1. Classification (NCBI taxonomy): domain Eukaryota; kingdom Viridiplantae; phylum Streptophyta; class Magnoliopsida; order Santalales; family Viscaceae; genus Viscum; species Viscum album. The sequence goes on along the minus strand of OY728133.1, from coordinate 1,409,777,634 downwards.
CAGAGAAGGAATAGGGTATGCCATGGAAATAATTATGATTGAAGTTATTGCAAGAATTTCTTCCTAGAGAATCTAAAGATGGAGAGACATGATAAATATATCTCCTTGACCCAAGGAAGTATGACGGTGTGTGATTTTGCTGACTACTTAATTAACCAATAGTTTTTTTCCCTACGCTGATTTTAGTTTAGGTTATGAGGGTTAGACATTTTTAGCATGGTATTTAGTATGAAATTAATTTGGAAATAAATATATTCAGGCTGTAGAAGTTTATTGTGGTGGTAAATATTGCTCTCATTTTTAACTGGAACCTGAAATAGGATTCTATTGGTGAGAATGTAGGACCAACTAGGAGTTCCAGAGGTATATATTTTGATAGTACGAAATTTCATTATGATAACTTCTTTTAGGGTGATGGTTAATAGAGTATCCAAGTGAAAGTACAAGTCTCATAGGGCAGTGATTGAGTGCTCTACTATCAGTGTGGAAGACCAAGCTACATATGTGGTTCTTTTCCATAACCACTAGTGGAATAATAAGCTTATAATAGTAGGGGTTATTTAAATAGTTTCTATATGAACCCATAGAAGATATGAAATTATGGGGGACCTAGGATGATGTAGATCACTAGAAAGGGATCTGCTACCCCGTATCAATCAGGCGGTTGGAGTTTCACCAGCCATATTTGTTGAGCTGAGGGATGTGGTACTTTAGGGAAATAGAATCATTATGAGTAGATAATTAATGTGGATTGGTATCATAAAATATCTGGGGGAAGTGGTATAAGATATCTTTATGCAATTTAGTATACTCTAGATGGTAGTGAGTGCATACCATCAATTATTCTATGTATGGTTCTTGTAGAATCCACACATTATAGTGCTTTGTTAGATATATTATCTTCTCACTCTTTTATATCTATTGGGTATTTGAAAATTTTGGGTCTAGTAGTGAATTATATTTTTTAGGTAATGTTGATTAACACATCATTAGGGGTGTAGTCGAAGGGTATATAACATTGAAAGGAATGTCCCATTGAATTTGGTGGGTACAATTTCCTTTGGAATTTGTATATTCTTGAGATTCTAGGTTTTGAATTGATTTTGGTAATGGACCATTTGGTTATGTACTCAACCCATATTGATTATTTCTATTGTGGAGTGACTTTTAGGTATCTATAAGGTAAGAATTATGTATATCATAGAGGACGGAATATCCAATAATGTCATGCAGGTTCAATTCATTGAAAACTATTTGAGCTCAAAACCAAGGTGGAAAGTCTTTTTCTTAATTATGGGGGTGTGGAGCATGATTTCCATCCTCCTATAGTGGTTTAGTTTCAATATTTGTTTCCTGATGAATTTTTAGGGTTTACAACTTTGATAGATTTTGATTTTATAATTTAGTTATTTCATGGAGTTGAGATAGTTTCCATTCCTCTCTATATAATGGCTCTAGTAGATCATCAAGATATTACCACTCTACTAAAGTAATTTGAGTAGAAGGGACATGTTTTTTTAATAATATATCCTTGATGACCACTAGTTTCATTTTCTAAGAAGGTATATAAAACCTTGTGCTTATGTGTCAATTATCATATTTTGATCCATATAATGATTTTGAACTAGTATCCACTTCCATTTATCATGTACTTTTTTGAATAGTTTAAGGGTGTTTGTGTGTTTTACAATATTGATATGAAATAGGGGTATCATCAACTAAGGGTAAGACCATTTTATATAAAATTGATGGAATTAATGATAAATTATGGATTTTATGAGTTTAATCTAATTTGGTTTCAGCTAATGAATGATCAATTTGTGTTTATGGATTTTATTGACCAAATTCTCCATCCGTATTTAGACTGGATTTTTGTAGTGTCCATTAATTAAATATTAGTGTACTTCTAGACTCATGATGATCATTTGAAACATCCTTAAATCTTATTTATTAAAATAAGAGAGCATTATATTTTTTACCAAGACATCTATGTTTCAATTCTAGATCGAAAAGGTGAATTTATTAGGCCAAATTATCTAAAAGGATGGTGTTTCAATAGACCCTAAGAATTTTCATCAAGTGGATTTGTAAGAGAATCATATTATTTTTTTATAACAAAAGATTTTTGGGAATATATTATTTACATAGATGGTTCATCAAACACTTTTTCCACATGGAGATTCCACTCTTTTTATTGAGAAGGAAATTTATATGGATTGAGTGGTCTGAAGCTTAAGATAGTTCCTTCATGGATCTATTGAAATGTTTGACCACTAGAACAATTCATAGTTTTCGTATCCTGAGTGATGAGTAAACTATATGTTGTGCTGAATCAAGGATTATAATTGGGAAATTTTTGGTGTAGGGAGATCAATTCATGGTATATAGATCATGTAATTTGAGTCCACGCGAACAAAATTATCCTACGCATGATATTGAGTTGGCCACAATGTTTTATACCTTGAAATATTGGAAACATTATCTTATGGGTGAGTATTTTATCATTTATATTGATCATATGATCTGTAATTACACATTTTTCCAATGTGATTACAAATATTGGTAGTGGATATGGGTTGAGTATATGCAGTGTTTTGATTTTGAGAGAACATATATACTTAAGAAGGGAAATACTGTTGTAGGTTCATTGAGTTGGTAGACATGGACTCTAGTGTTTGAGGGATCCTATTTCGAGTGAAAGATGATGGATTTGCTTTTTGAGATGTGTATAGGTGTTCAAGAGGAGCATGAGTTGATGAAACTTGTGTCCTTGTTTGTTGATCCTTCCCTTACAAATTAGATAAAGAAAAGGAATTATGAGGATTCTGAATTCCTGACCTTGGGGAATAGTTTTTACAGTACGAAGACACCTTTTAATTGAACTATTGATAATAATTAGATTATTTGTGTCAATAGACATGTTGTGGTTCTTAATTTTATGTGGGATCAGTTGATATTTGTGTTTAATGTCTCAAAGTGGGATGTTCACCTTGGATTTACCACGATGTACCACAGTCTTCACATGCAATATTGATGGTCAATAATGAAAAAGGAGAATGTAGGTTTTGTTATGATAAACAATACATGTTAATAGATGAAAACTATGAATCAAAATTCCACATTTATGTTTTAGTCATTTCCTATTCTAGAATGGAAGTGGGATGATGTTTCCATATATTTTTCAGTGGTACTTATAGAGATTCCTCATTAGAATGATGAAATATGGGTTACTGTGGGTTGGTTAATAAAGCTCTTACATTTCATAAATATTTAGAAGATTGTCAATATTGACCAGTTTGGTTACTTTTATGTCTGGGAGACAATAATTTTCATGGGGTTTCCTCAGAGTATTGTTTTAGATTGTGATCCATGTCTTAATTCATACTTTAAGAAAGGGATAAAGATGGTGTTGGGTGCTCAGTTTTTTTTTTCAGTACATATTTCCATCCATAGATAGATGGGTAATCGGGATATACTATCTAGGTTCTAGAAAACATGCTAAGGGAATGATTCCCAAATTTTGATAGTAAATGGGAGAATCATTTAGAAAATTTTGAGTCTTCTAATAATAATTGTTAATAGGGGACTGTCTAGATGGAATCAAATCAAGTATTCTATGAAATGCCATGCAATTCACCATTATTTTGGATAGAAGTAAGCGAGTTAGAGTTTCTAGGACCAAGTATCATGCAAGAGATATAAGAGTATGTCCAGTTTATCTGGAAGCATATGGATATGGAATATAGTAGATAGTAGTCATACATTGATCGATGTCATTGACCTCATGGGTTTATAGTGGGAGACCATGTGTTCCTTTAGGTGTTGATGAGATTGTGTCACCATCAGGTTCAAAAATAGGGAAATTTTTCTATATATGCATGATTAATTTTATGTCTCATATATTTGGTAGTGTCACTGATAACATACCCATGTGATAGATGGTGTTGAGGTTGAGTTTGTTGTTGATTGGTCCTTTTGTAAGGTTTGGTGTCCTGAGAACCAACTGTTTTGTATATTGATTACATGAATGTTCAGTTATTATATATTGTTCATTGTTCTGCAAGACTATAATATAATAATGTCCTGGATTATTTGTTACATTAATAAGGTCCTGGAAGATCCCCACAATAATGAGAACCTTGAAATGCTATAATAATATTCTTAAATAAAGTTCTACAGTTAGATGAAATACTATGATAGGACACATAGTATACAGACCATCATGTGCGAGTACTCGTAAGAAGACGAGACTCTCTCTCATGGAGTTCACACTTGGTAATCTCCAAGATGGGAGATTATGAGAACATACCCTCTAGGATTAATTCCACATGTCTTGGTGTCATCGTACATTACTATCTACGATCATGTGTAGTGGTCCAATGGAATATTATCATTAACTCGTGTCGTAACTCGCACACTTAGATTTACTGATGAAAACCATCATGCAGACACTTGGTTGGAAGTAGGGTACGTTGGGTGCATCACGAGTGACATGTTGTTAATGGATAATTAGAGGAGGTATTTGTCTCTTCCATTTATAGAAGTTGATATCTTGGCCCTTTTATTGAAATAGAACTGTCGCATGAAATTCCATGGCCCGGATGTAAACGACGAGTTAATTTCAGGTAGTCAAAGAACGACGGATCAAGCATATAGATTTATGAAACTTCTATGAAACCTGGTTGATGAGATATTGAGACAAAGGGTTTAAATTAGATAGTAAGCATTCGAATGAGGTGATACGTCAATGCAGCGTCAACTTATTTCTCTTGGGTGCCTTGACCTGTTGCTAGACAGTAATCTCTGACATTAGGCAAGCCCGCCTAATGCCAACGAGAAAGAGACCTAGAGAGTCACACACTAAGTGTATTCACGTATCTCAAGTAGAATAATGATTATTCCCATACATGGTTTAATAATTATTCAATGAATCCTAAATCATTTTAATGTTGGAGGAAAAATAAAATAAAACAAGTACATGTCATGTATCAATGATTACACACCGTGTAGTTTTATTTTGAAAACAAGTACACGCCGCGTATTATTAAATCTACACACCATGTAGTTTTCATTTTGGAAAGGAAATGAATAAATGAAAAAAGAATATACACACCATGTAGTTTTAAATGAAAAACAAGTACACACCATGTATTTATTAAAACACACTGTGTAGTTTTTCCAGTCGGGATTTTGAGGAAATATTGCTTTATTAAATGATATTTATTATAATCAGTGTGTGAGCATGTCAAGGAATTAATGACTCAACATGGGGTTTTCAAAAGGTAATTAATGAAATAAATAAAACGCATAACACATTTATTTATTGTCATAACTCTACAACCGCAAACCTGATTATAAATATCCTCACAACCCCAACTCTTTTCCTAACACAAGAGAATCGTTGTGCAGAAAAATTATGGAGAATTATTTCAAGGCCAAATGAACCTCTTCCTCCAAGAACGCTTTGTAGAATGAGAGAGATCCTCTTCCATTGGATCAAGATGATCTACGGTGGACAACAACAAAAAAATTTCTCCATGCTATCACCCAGAGACTCCTTTGGTGATGTCCCAAGATATGAGGTACAAGTGTGGATCACTTCTAGAGGAAGTCTACAATTGGCTTCTACGACGCAATGATGAATCACATCAGAACGTGATCAAGAACATCAATGATGAAAGAACACCCAAAATGTATTTCTTTTCAATTTATTAAATTAATTATAATCAACCTGTAATGATCCTACTTTTTGATTCCAAGACTTACCTTTTCGTTGTATATTTCTATTACTCGATCCGTGGAGACTGGCGTTTATCATCGTATTGATCCCAATTTGAACATTGTTAATGATAGAAATCCAAGTGGGTACATCCACCCATGCGCTTCTACTATGCCCAGAACCTTCAATTGGTATCAGATGGTGGAAACAACATTGATTATAGTTATTTAATTTTCGTTGATAATTTACACATTTATATATGATTCAATTCCAAATAAATCATTCTATAAATCTGAATAAACAAGATCTCTTCTTCCACCTTAATTTCTCGATTCATATCTCAGAAACAACCTTTTTTATTTTAATTTTGATTAAAATAAGAATGAGGAACTCATCCAGAGGAGTCTCTCTTTATGTCTGTACAACACGGGAATACAGGATGTTTAATGAAAACTACACGCCACGTACTTAGGTTCAACGAACCGGCACTGGTATACCAAACCATGTCATGTGAATTGAGTATGACTATGTGTTTATTACCCTGTGTTGACTAGAAATGAACGGCGCATGGAAAACAGGAATACACGGTGTGTATTCTTGAGTAACACGTTGTGTAGTCCGATCAGGCCAAAGTAAAACCATGTACGAAGGAGAAGTCACGTACCACGTACACAGGATCTCCAGGCCGGTTACCACGTAACAAGGAAGTACAGGCTGTGTATTATTTATCTACATGTCGTGTACTCCAAAATTTCCAAATTAAAGAAAACACGCCAAATCCCCCGGTGTGTAATTTGGATAAAGGGTGAAAAGAAATACACACCATGTAAATATAAACTACTTGTCGTGTACTTTCCAAAAATTTCACTGGGTTTCCTCCAAAAGTATAATGACCTGTACAAGAAATATGGATGAGAAGCATCTCAAGGAAATTCATAAAAAAATTTAAGATAACGAATTGATTAATTATAAGATCATAATTAATTAAATTCGAGTGCGACTTATCTTAAATGAAAGAACGATTAGAAGAATTTGAATTCTAAATATGTGTAAATGATGTTGCATACTATGGATGATCATGAGATAGAACAACGACCCCTTGTATGTGTGTATGGTTTCATTTAAATTTGTTTTATTTAAATTCGTTGTCCTGCAAGCCTTCTTCCAATAAAATGTAGAGCCTACGTGCCCACGGTTTCTTTAATGTAAACCCCCTATAATGGAGGATCTCCCAATCCAGCGGAGACGGTTCGAAATATGAAGCTGAGGCAAAACCAAACCAATAAGATACAAAGGTGGACGGGTGGGAGCTGCAAAACACGAACCATCGGGTTCAAGGTGTTTTCCCTAGGTTAGGGATAGCTTATCAAAACTGCTAGATAAGCTAACAAATAAGAAGCTCATGATCATGCCATCTTATTTTATTTCTGTCTGATTTCATGGTTAATTAATTATGTATGTGTTTTTGTGATAAAAAAATTAATAAAATTAATAAGAATGCAAAGATGAAATAAAATAAAAACTAGACTATGCGTAAACATTTTCAAAACATGGTTAATCACTTAAGCAAGCATCACTAAATATTAACAAGCATGTGATAATGAAAAACTACACATAAAGAATAAAATCCCTCCAATACCATATTAAGTCAGACCAAGCCTTCCGTTACTTGATTAAGGGTAAGACTCAATAAAACTATGTGTTTGACCAACCCTTGTTGGGAAACATACTTTGATAAAGGAATCCCTTATGAAAGGATTCAGGTTGAATTAACCATATTATATCAAGAGGAGTAGCCCTTGAAAGACATTATTTAATATTGGAGGCAAGAGTTAGGAAAATCCAAGTCAGGATTTTAGGATTGGGGAGTCCACTCAACATATCAAGGAACTATAAGCTCATAGCTGGAAAAGACCTGCCTACCTAAATACCTTCAAATAGCTTGACCAACCCTTGTTGGGGTTATGAGAAGGGGAATATGGATCCTTTCCACTAGAATTTCAAGGCAACTAGACATTCGGAGTTCAATGGTGAGGGCCATTGGGACTTGATAAAATAGTGGGAGATTTAGTAAATAAATTTATTATTTTTCATAAAATGTAATCAAAAGGTACTGATAAATCTGCTCTTTTAATTCGTAGAATCAAAATGAAAAACTCGTCAACCACATTTTATCTATGATCAATTCTGAATAAAGTCAATATCCTCATCAGCATTAACTTTCTGTAATGGTTTTGGTTCCTTTGAGATATCCTATGACCTGAACGAAATTTTTATGCATTGGAGTCCTCACTTCCTAATCTGCCTGCCCAAGGGGTGAGTGATGAAGATTTCCTAGTCTATGATCAACATTTGAGCGATGCACTCGATGTTAAATGTTTGATGATGTTATCAATGTATAGTGAGATCATGAAGTTTCATGAATACATGGATGCCTACAGCATGCTCGAGCACCTCAGTGGTCTATACCAGGAGAGAGCAAGACAAAAAAGGTTTGAGATATCCAAGGCTCTATTTCAAAGAATTCATCGTATGGTCGCCCCAGCCGAGCCTCTTATAGTCAAGCTCATTGGCTACATTGAGTGCTTTGAGGTTCTAGTGTTTAAACTCCCCAAAGAACCGGGTACCGATCTAATTCTTTCATCACTCCCCCAGAGCTTCTCAAACATTGTTGTGAACTTCAAAATGAACAACATTGAGAAGTCTCTATCTAATCTTCTTATCCTTATTCGCCAGGTTGATAATGACATGATGCGTGAAAAAGATTCTATCCTTATGGTGAATAAAAGGAAAGGGAAGGAGAAGAGCTTTAAGCCCAAAGCATCTTCAAGGACTTTTAAGAAAAGGAAGAGCAAAGGGAAGGAAGAAGAACATGAAGTTGTTTGTTTTGCATGTGGCAAGAAGGGCCACTGGAAGAAAAACTGCACCCAGCCAAGGAAGCAAGGGGAATCTTCAGATGCGTTTGTTATCAAATGTATTCTATCTGTTTCTTATAATTGGGTATTAGAAACTGATTGTGGTGCTCATATCTATATCCAAATATAGGAACCATGTAGATTCAGAAAGATTTACCATGGTGAGGTGGATCTACGAGTATCCAATGATTCTAGACTCTCTATTGTAGTTGCCAGGGACTACCATCTCACATTTCCTACTGGGATGGTCTTGGTTTTGAAAGGATGTTATTATGTATCCTTTGTAACCAAAAAATATTATTTCAGTATCTAGATTAGATATTTATGGATTCATCTTCAATTTTGGAAGTGGATGTTTCTACTTTTATAAAGATAGCATTTATCTTCGTAGGTCACATTTATATAATGACCTTTATGTGTTAGACTACACAAACCAAGTAATGGAAATCGATGAAAAAGTTAATTCCCATGACTCACACCACACCCAACTTTTTCATCACCGGCTAGGTCATGTTAATGAGAAACGTTTGGAAAAATTACTTTGTGATGGGTATTTAGTTTCTTTCGAACTAAAACCACTAGGTGTATATCATGCGTGTCTACAAGGAAAAATGAACAAAGCCCCATTTAGTGGGAATAGTGAATGGGATAAAGTTCTTCGAGAATTAGTTCACACAGATGTGTGTGGAACATTTCCATTTGATGCAAGGGGTGGGTTCTCATACTTCATAACTTTTACTGATGATTTTAGTAGATATGGATATATCTACTTAATGAGTTATAAGTCAGATTCATTTGATTGCTGAAAAGAATACAAGAATGAAGTTGAAAACCAGCTTGGTAAGAAGATTAAGAAACTCCCCTCAGACAGAGGAGGAGAATATCTTAATTAGGACTTCATTGATTTCTTAGGGGAGTTTGGGATTCTATCTCAACTCACTCCTCCATACACGCCCTAGTGGAATGGTGTAAGTGAAAGGAGGAACTGCACCCTATTGAACATTGTGAGATCAATGATGAGTCATGCGAGTCTTCCATTATCCTTTTGGGGATATGGATTACAAACAACAGCACACATACTAAACTAAGTACCATATAAATTGATAAATGGTATTCTATATGAGTAATGGATTGGATTCAAAGCCATGTTATCGAATTTACATGTGTGGGGTAGAGAAGCATTTGTTAAGGCATCTTCAGGTAACAAACTTTCACCCCGAGGCACAAAGTATAAGGCACCAGCCTTAAACCTTACTTAATATTTAATTAAATGAATAATTCACATTGGGGATCTTTTCAGGTTTAGAGTTTTAGAGAATTAGGACATAACTATTACATCTCAAAAGATTACAAAGTACACACTTCTACTAAGTTTCCATAAAAGAAAAACTCTTAAAAAGAAACATGTCTAGTTCCATGTTTTAGATAGCATGACTTTACCTTGATCCCATCCTTGACCGAATTAAACATTAAGTCCTGTGAAAAACATTTCAAAAAAACTTGGGGTGAGCATAAAAAGCTCAGTAAGGGATACACAAAGAAAGAAAACTGTTAGTTTTTAAAACAACAAGTAAACCATGTATACTTTATCGAAGTAATACCTTTACCTTTATGAAGTAGTAAAAACTCTTCACTGAATAAAATATCAATACTTACCATTTTGTAACCAAAAGATTACCATAAAACCCATATAAAGAACACAATACATATAAAGGTAACTTGGGACATAAACATACTTATGTGGAATAACCATACAGTCGACTTCCACACATATCACTTAATGGAATAGCCATTCGAACAACTTCTATGCATACTTAATGGAATATCCATATGGCCGACATCCATATCCAATGCATTGGAGGGTATAATGTAACCACCCGTCCAGGTATTCACGGCACCACCCGTCATGTGGTTTATCACGTAACCACCCGTAAAATGTCCAAGTACCATTGTAAAATTGTAACACATAAAACCAATATAAAGGAATGATAAAATTTCCACATTTTAATCACAATATATCATTTAAATATATTGGAATAATAGAATCCTTTATCAAAACCATTTTCAATACCAAAATACATAAAATAGTATATGGTATTTATTTTATTTTAAAAACACTACGACTTGTTGAGGAAGCCAATGATCAAATAATACTCACGGCGGCAGAAAAGGTTGTTATAACCGCGTACCTTAAAAGAAACATTCCTTTTTGTCGTTCAGTAAAATGCTTCTTAGAAAAAGATTCCTTTTGTATAAAAGTAAAAGTCAAAGGGGTTTATACAACGTATAAAAGAAGGTTGTGTATAAAAAAAATATGCGTCAATGAATGGATATTGAGACGAAGTCCCTTACAAAGGCGATATCCTTTGTTTAAGGATAAATCAATTACATAATTATGTGTGACAGAAGAATACACCAAATATAAGTGGATATTAAGTGTAAAAAATCAGAGGTTATTCACACATATTCATAGAACGACATATTCAAGGAGTACAAGTTTATCACAACGAATCAAATTTGGGTTAAGAAGTTCCCTTGCAAAAAGTTGACAGCCTAATGGCGTCACTACAAAATTCAGAAAATGAGTTGATGAGAAATAAAAAGGGTATATCATCATATGGAAATAAAATTTAAATCAATAATCATATACAAGAACATATCCCAACATAATAGTATGTGAATTAAAAGACATAACAAAAGAAGTCTTTTAAAACAGGAGGGTGAATGGTTCCCTTACCGACATGGGTATCTTTTGAAACAAACACCCCGTGAAAGAAGGACAATACAACATTGAGGTAAATACTCAGATATGAAATTATATTACACAATGAGTAAAATAATGGGCAGTACATACACCACTCAAAGGAAATTTTGGAAAATGTAGCATAAATCTCATGGGAATAAAAGTGAGATGAAAAATCCCTTACAAAAACTCGGCAGCCTAACGGCTCCACTTAAAACATAAAAAAATGGATTGATGAGATCAAATAGGTTCTATCATCATATTAAAATAAATTTTACAGAAAGAGGAATATAAAATAACATACCCCAACATAAAAAAAGGAGCTTAAAATAAGTGACATAAAGGGGAGTACATAAAAAGAGAGAGAGAGGTTAGATCTCTTACGAAAATTCGGCATCCTAACGGCACCACTCAAAACTTCCAAAATCGATTGATGAGAGAAAATAGGGTCTCTCATCATATGAACATAAAAATTATAGTAAGAGTAGTATAAAATAACATCCCATAACAAGAGAGGTGAGCTTTAAAAGGAATGACATAAAAGAGTGTACTTAAAAAGAAAGAGAGGAGTAGGATCCCTTACCTCGGGTCCGACTTGACTCGATCGTTCTTTAATCTATTGAATAATAAACTTGAGTTAATTTCTACTTCCTTAAGAACATTTTTCAAGTTCATTATTCCTTTTATATCACTTATTACAATGTCATGAACACTGTGTTGTTATTTAAGTTAATAATGGTCGTTTTAATGATCATTGGTACTTGAGAAAAAAACAATAAACTCTTTATAATTACAAGTTGTTCATGTGGAAAAAATATCCATTATATCGATAATTGTATTCATGATGTAGATATAATATATATCATATATATCTAGTATATTTATGCATTTATAATATTACATAACATTTAGAGTTAAGAAATGAAATGCACCGTTCATGGAGACGGTAAGCCGTACGTATGCATGAACGCTACTTCCATTTCTATTTCATATTTAATGGAATTAAAACATAATGATACATAATATTATTTTACTTCCAGTATGGTATCATATATAATATCATTAAATATATCCTTTATATATACCACATATGGTATTAACGAATCAAATCACTTTGAGGGGGTGGTAGTCTGCACTTCCTAAAATTAAGATATTGTGTATACCTATAATGGAAGCCATAAAGGTGTGCCATAAATGAAAAATACAGAAGATTAATGAAAACATAAACATATTATATATCATATATAAAATACAGTGACATCATAATGGCCACCTTTAAAGGTGTTAAAAGAATATTGAACAATCATCGTTTCGTGAGGCAGAAAATCGCCAACCACAGAAACAGTATGTTCTTTAACCATTAGATGATGGTGTGTGTAAGTGTAGCTCGAATACTTCTTATAACATTATCCTAGTATATTTAAGATACTTTAGTTGTTAAAAAATAAAGTAATATAAAGATTTTAGGGGGTTGGAGAAGAAATATAAAACAAAAGGACTCAATTGAAGGCATTACCTTAAAATCGGGTAACTCCCTTTGGATTGAGCTCAAAAGCTTCCTTGGGAAGACTTATACCCAAATTGAGGCTTAAAGGAGTTATAGAGGGATGTGGAGAGACAAAATGGGCAGAGATTGGCCTTCCAAAGGCTTTGTATGTGTGTGTAAGGAGTTAGAGATGGGGGCCTTTTATAAGGGGAGAGGAGGGGCACTCTTGGAAAGTGATAAAAGTTTACTTTATTTTCAAATGATTTTCGGATTTTAAAGGTCTCACATTGATGTGTTTCGATGATAAGGTGATAAGGTTTAGAAATATACCCATACAATAGGTTTTGGACATTTTTAGGTCATAGATTTTATATTATCTTTTCATTTTATTTAAATCCTTTATTAATGAGGTAATCGCTGCATCATCATGATGTCATAAATAATTTAATATACTTAATGTATAAAAATTAAAAAAAAAATATCATGATGTATTAAATCTTTATATATTTCTAATTAATATTTGTAGTCAAAAATATTACTTGTATAGCCCCATTTAAAAATTGTTATAGTAAAACATTTCATGTTTGTGTCATTTTTACTTTAACATTAAATAAAAAGTTATTTATGTCATTTCCCAACCAAAGTGGCTCCATGGGGTCCCCATGTTGACCCATGGATTTTCTGGGTTGGTCATGACACATCAAATGAGGGTAGGACATGTTTCAAGCTCATCTCATGTTATTAAAACATTATTTTTACCTTAAACAACACTAATTACTTCTAATCGCGATTAAAAACTTAATAAGTTATTATTCACCAAAAATTATTCTAATCCCATTGAACAACATTTTACTTCTTAATGTCAACCATGTATGTCTGATTTTTGAAATTCAAAACACAAAGGTGGAAAATTTTCATTTAAACTGAAAATCATTTTTTATAAGTACCAATAGTGGTTTCACTATTCTTCAAAAATTGATGTTTTTCAGAAAATTACCAAAAATTCACCCAAAGCTATATTTGTTATTCCGAATTCAAAAATGATGTCTATTTTAGAAAATTAATAACATATAAGTTATATTAATTAATTTAATAATTAATTCCCGCTCTCAGAACAAATAGCGTGTTTTTATGAAACAATATATATCAAAAGATTGACACTAGTTTAAGTCAAATTTCAAACTGAAATTAATTCCAATGACCACTATTTGATTAAATGGTAAGAATATATTCTAATTTCACATTAAAACCAATTCAAAAGATAATATAATCATATAAATAAATTATATTAAAGAGAGGTTTTGAATTAAAATACAACATTTTCACTATTCATTAAAAAATGAACTATTTCGGAAAAATACCAAAAATTTACACAAAGTGAATTTTGATGTCCCGATTATAAAGAAGAATTTTATTTTTTCAAATATAACATATACAATTGTAAAAAGGTGTATTTTAAATAGGTTTTCCATCAAAAGGTGGTTAATCGACCTTTTAAAGAATATTAGAATATTTATCTTTAAAATTGGATTCATTCGCATTTTTAATCTTCTAACTTTTATTGTCAAAAGTAAAAATATTTGACAAAAATATATAATAATTTTGTATTTAGTTCTGTTCATTCCCTCCATTAAAACGGCTAGGCGTTAACTACTATTTAAAATAATATTATTTTATTATTAGAGTGCAACGTAAGATTCCAAGGAAACTCGTTGTTGCATGTTGGGTACTCCATCGAGCATATCGTCCCATTTAAAGTAATATTGATATTTTATTCAAAAATATGGATAAATTTGACAATTTCATATTCTTTATTTACCTGAGGTGTTACATCCTTCCCCCCTTTTGGGAATTGTGTCCTCGTAATTTTAAAATTGGGCTTGGAAACTTCATTGAAAATCCCACATGAGAACAAGACTCATTAAAAAAATCACTTTAAAATAAATAAAGATAAGTACAGAGGTCACCCGAGTTAACCCATACTAGGACTCCATTTAGGAAAACATGGATGTGGAGGAGAAAACATAGGGTCATGTTCTAATGGAGAGTGATAGAAAACATGTTTAGGAGAAATTTAACCACAAGAAAATCACAAACAAGTGATGGGTTAAACGGTATTCGATTCCCCAGTAGGAAAAGTTAATAGACAACACTTTTGTTTTAAGTGACTCTTCATTAAGGAATTTATTTTTGATCTTAAGGAAACATACTTACTTGTCTTGTTGACTTTAAACTTTTACTAGATTTTTTACACAAACTCATACTTTCCCCAAAAGACGAGTATTTAGGAAGCTTGTTCACATTAAAAGTACTATAATCAACTTCTAGAGAATCACCTATTCCAAAAAAGAGAACTATATACTTCCCATGTCTTTAGACTCTAACAAAAACCAAAACCAAAAAGTTTATTACAAGATCAAATAATCCAGAAAAGGATAACCCTTTATAAAAAGAAAATCTATTCTTAATCTCCAAAATTTGTCCAACAAAACCCAGAGTTCAACGAGGACCATTCGATAAAAAATTTGTCCATAAAATTCTTCAAAGTAAACCAAACTAAGATTTAAACCCAAATATTTGAAGGATTTAGTCACATAGTCTTCCATGTTAAATCGTAACATTTATCTCCAAACAACATTAGTTGCTCCTAAAGTCTCGTATTGAAAAGTAATTAACCTAATCACATATCTTCCATGGTAGGTTAATAATTTTCATAAAAAACCCAAAATCAACTTACTTTTAATTCATAAAGTCACCTAACTAAAAAGAATCAGTAATACTAACCAGGGACTTCACGTATTCCAGTGGTAGGTGATAAATACCAGTTACACTTTGGTTGTGGGTTCGATTCCCGCAGCTTTGTCCGACATGACGGATTGTCACACGGTCTGCGTGTTGTCCTTTTTATAAAACTCCAAAAATAACCCTATCATGTTTTAACCTCAATAGTTTCCTTATACCTCTCATTTTCATCCATATTTGTTATGATCTCAACATCTTAATTCTTAAAGTCTTATTTCACCACCATAAGATAAAATAAAACAATTCCCAAAATGAATAACATCATACCGTGATCATGGAGTCCACTCGGTTTCATCGTCATCTTGCTCAAAAAGGTAGAAGTCCCATGCATTACAACAATTATTTAGAGATCCTTCAAAATCATTTGCTTATTCCATCCAAATACACACCGTACATCAGGGGTCATATGGGTGTTCACAGAAAAACAGTTTTGGAAAATAATCATGTATGACATATAATTCGAAAACATCTTATAAAACATGATTTATATAAAATAGTTGGACAAAAATTGAGTTTAAACTTGCTATTATTGGTCCTTTTAAAATAACATAAGTATGTGCTATGAGAATATATTTTAAAAGCAAATATAAATAGGTTGCGCAAGGGTCTCCTTCCTCAGCACCATTTTTAAAATCATAATATGCTTCAAATTCTTGTGATAAGGTAAAATATTTGAAAATACCTTGATAATATTTACCTTTCTTGAAAATATTAGAATATTATGAAAATAGTATTTGTCTAAAAACAACCCATGATCCATGATGATAAAGAGGTATAGTGGAGGTGTTTGATATCTCAAACAACTGCTTGCAAGTGAGTTGTATGCTAGAAAAAGTTTCACAATCATCCGAAGATGACTTTGTAATAATTATTTCAAGCATGTCATCAGAAAGAGATAGGAATGTCGTTTGAGATCCTTATCCTTCCATTCGTAACCGACTTTACTTGACCTGAAAATGGTTATAAAACAAGGATTTAACTGAAATAATAGATATAGGGACTAATCATGTGTCTAACAAAAACTCCCAATCCCTAAAGTTGTCTAAACCGACCTCTGATACCAACTATAAGGCCCCGGCATTAAACCTTACTTAATATTGAATTAAATGAATAATTAAAATTGAGGATCTTATCATGTTTATAGTTTTAGAGAATGAGGACATAACTATTACATCTCAAAAGATTACAAAGTAGACACTTCTACTAAGTTTCCATAAAATAAAAACTCTTAAAAAGAAACATGTCTAGTTCCATGTTTCAGATAGCATGACTATCCCTTGATCCCATCATTGACCCAATTCCACATTAAGTCCTGTGAAAAACATTTCAAAAAAACTTGGGGTGAGCATAAAAAGCTCAGTAAGGGATACACAAAGAAAGGAAACTGTTAGTTTTTAAAACAACAAGTAAACCATGTTTACTTTATCGAAGTAATACCTTCACCTTTATGAAGTAGTAAAAACTCTTCACTGAATAAAATATCATTACTTACCATTTTTTAACCAAAATTTTACCATAAAACCCATATAAAGAACACACTACATATAAAGGTAACTTGGGACATAAACATACTTAAGTGGAATAACCATACGGTCGACTTCCACACATATCACTTAATGTAATAGACATTTGACCAACTTCCATACATACTTAATAGAATAGACATATAGACGACTTCGATACCCAATGCATTGGAGGTTATAATGTAACCACCCATCCTGGTATTCACGGCACCACCCGTCATATGGTTTATCACGTAACCACACGTAAAATGTCCAAGTACCATTATAAAATTGTAACACATAAAACCAATATAAAGGAATGATAACATTTCCACATTTCAATCACAATATATCATTTAAATATATTGGCATAATGGAATCCTTTATAAAAACCATTTTCAATACCAAAATACATAAAAGATTATATGGTATTTATTTTATTTTAAAAACACTACGACTTGTTGAGGAAGCCAAAGATCAAATAATACTCGCGGCGGCGGAAAAGGTCATTGTCACCATGTACGTTAAAAGAAACATTCCTTTTTTTCATTTAGTAAAATGCTTCATAGAAAAATATTCCTTTTGTATAAAAGTAAAAGTAAAAGGGGTTTATAAACCATATAAAAGAAGGTTGTGTATAAAACAAAATATGTCTCAATGAATGGAGATTGAGACGAAGTCCCTTACAAATATGGTATCCTTGGTTTAAGGATAAATCAATTATATAATTATGTGTGACAAATGAATACACCAAATATAAGTGGATATTAAGTGTAAAACAATCAAAGGTTATTCACACATATTCATAGAACGACATATTCAAGGAGTACAAGTTTATCCCAAAGAATCAAATTTGGGTTAAGAAGTTCCCTTGCAAAAAGTTGACAGCCTAATGGCGTCACTACAAAATTCAGAAAATGAGTTGATGAGAGATAAAAATGGTATCTCATCATATGGAAATAAAATTTAAATCAATAAGGATATAGAATAACATATCCCAACATAATATTATGTGAATTAAAATAAATAACAAAAGAAGTCTTTTAAAAAGAGGAGGGTGAAAGGTTCCCTTACCGACATGGGTATCATTCGAAACACACACCCCGTGAAAGAAGGACAATACAACATTGATGTAAATAATTATAAATGAGATTATATTACACAATTAGTAAAATAATGGGCAGTACATACACCACTCAAAGGAAATTGTGGCACATGTAGCATAAATCTCAGGGGAATAAAAGTGAGATGAAAAATCCCTTATGAAAACTCGGCAGCCTAACGGCTCCACTTAAAACTTACAAAAATGGATTGATGAGATAAAATAGGGTATCTCATCATATTAACATAAAGTTTATAGAATGAGGAATATAAAAGAACATCCCCCAACATAACAATGAGGAGCTTAAAAGAAGTGACATAAAGGTGAGTACTTAAAAAAGAGAGAGGTTATATCTCTTACGAAAATTCGGCAGCCTAACGGCGCCACTCAAAACTTCCAAAATGTATTGATGAGAGAGAATAGGGTCTCTCATAATATGAACATATAAATTACAGTAATAGTAATATAAAATATCATCCCAATAACAAGATATATTAGCTTTAAAAGAAATGACATTAAAGAGTGTACTTAAAAAGAAAGAGAGGAGTAGGATCCCTTACCTCGGCTCCGACTTGACTCGATCGTTCTTTAATCTCATGAATAATAAACTTGAGTTAATTTATACTTCATTAAGAACCTATTTCAAGTTCATTATTCCTTTTATATAACTTATTACTATTTCATGAACATTGTGTTATTATTTAAGTTAATAATGGTCGTTTTAACGATCATTGGTACTTGAGTCAAAAATAATAAACTCTTTATAATTAAAAGTTGTTCATGTTGAAAAAAATATCCATTATATCCAGAATTGTATTCATGATGTAGATATCATATATATCAAATATATATAGTATATTTATGCATTTATAATATTACATAAAATTTAGAGTTGAGAAATGAAATGCACCGTTCATGGAGACGGTAAGCCGTACGTACGCATGAACGCTACTTCCATTTCTATTTCATATTTAATGGAATTAAAACATAATGATACATAATAGTATTTTAATTCCGGTATGGTATCATATATAATATCATTAAATATATCCTTTATACATACCACATATGGTATTAACGAATCAAATCACTTTGAGGGGGTTGTAGTCCACACTTCCTAAAATGAAGATATCGTGTATACCCATAATAGAAGCCATAAAGGTATGCCATAAATGAAAAATACAGAAGCTTAAGGAAATCATAAACATATTATATATCATATATAAAATACAGTGACATCATACTGGCCACCTTTAAAGGTGTTAAAAGAATGTTGAACAATCATTGTTTCGTGAGGCAGAAATCACCAACCACAGAAATAGTATGTTCTTTAACCATTAGACGAAGGTTTGTGTAAGTGTCGCTCGAATCCTTCTTATAACAACATCCAAGTATATTGAAGATACTGGAGTTGTTACAAAAGAAAGGAGTAAAAAGATTTTAGGGGGTTGGAGAAGCAAAATAAAACAAAAGGACTCAAGTGAAGACATTACCTTAAAATCAGGTAACTCCCTTTGGTTTGAGCTCAAAGGCTTCCTTGGGAAGACTTCTGCCAAAAGTGAGGCTTCAAGGAGTTAGATAAGGATGTGGAGATACAAAATGGGCAGGGGTTGGCGGAGCCAAAGGCTTTGGAAGTGTGGGTAAGGAGGTATAGGTGGGGGCCTTTTATAATGGGAGAGGAGGGGCACTCTTGGAATGTGATAAAAGTTTACTTTATTTTCAAATTATTTTCTGATTTTAACGGTCCCACATTGATTTGTTTCGAGGATAAGGTGATAAGGGTTCTAAATATACCAATAAAATAGGTTTTTGGACATGTTTAGGTCATAGATTTTATATTATATTTTCATTTTATTTAAATCCTTTATTAATGAGGTAATCACTACATCATCATGATGTCATAAATAATTTAATATATTTAATGTCTAAAAATTATAAAAAAAAATATCATGATGTAGTAAATATTTTTATATTTCTAATTAATATTTATAGTCAAAAGTCTGACTTGTATATCCCCATTTAAAAATTGTTATAGTAAAACATCTCATGTTTGTGTCATTTTTACATTAACATTAAATAAACAGTTATTTATGTCATTTCCCAACCAAAGTGGCTCCATGGGGTCCCCAAGATGACCCATGGATTTTCCTGGTCAGCCATGACACATCCAATGAGGGTAGTACATGTGTTAAGCTCATCTCATATTATTAAAACATTATTTTTACCTTAAACTACACTAATTACCTCAAATCGTGATTAAAAACTTAATAAGTTACTATTCACCAAAAAATTATTTTAATCCCATTGAACCACATTTTACATCTTAATGACAACCATATATGTCGGATTTTTGAAATTCAAAACACAAAGGTGGAAAAATTTCATTTAAATGGAGAATCAGTTTTTATAAGTACCACTTAGTGGTTTCACTATTCATCAAAATTGAAGTTTTTCAGAAAATTACCAAAAAATCACCCGAAGCTATATTTGATATTTTGAATTCAAAAATGATGTCTATTTTAAAAAATTCATAACATATAAGTTATATTAATTAATTTAATAATTAATTCCCGCTGTCAGAACAAATAGCGTGTTTTTATGAAACAATATATATCAAAAGATTGACACTAGTTTAAGTCAAATTTCAAAGTGAAATTAATTACAATGACCACTATTTGATTAAATGGTAAAAATATATTCTAATTTAACTTTAAAACCAATTCAAAAGATAATCTAATCATATATATAAATTATATTAAAAAGTGCTTTTGAATTAAAATACAACATTTTTCACTATTCATTAAAAAATGAACTTTTTTCAGAAAAATATCAAAAATTTACACAAAGTAAATTTTGATGACCCGATTCTAAAGAAGAATTTTATTTTCTCAAATATAACACATACAATTGTCAATAGGTGGATTTTAAAGAGGTTTGCCGTCAAAAGGCGATTAATCGACCTTTTAAAGAATATTAGAATGTTTACGCTTAAAATTGGATTCATTTGCATTTTTAATCATCTAACTTTTATTGTAAAAAGTAAAAATATTTTACAAACATATATAATAATTTTGTATTTAGTTATGTTCATTCCCGCCATTACAATGGCTAGGCGTTAACTGCTATTTTAAATAATATTATTTTATTATTAGAGTGCAATGTAAGATTCCCAAGAAACTCGTTGTTGCGTGTTGGGTACGTCATCGAGCATAGCATCCCATTTAAAGTAATATTAATATTTTATTAAAAATTATGGATAAATGTGAAAATGTCATATTCTTTATTTACCTGGGGTGTTACACAAAGTGTACCTTTATAGGATATCCCAAGGAAACAAGGGGATATTACCTATACAACCCATCAGACAAAAAGGTTACAGTAGCAAGACACGCCATATTCCTTGAGAAGGAGCACATCTAAAAAAGAGATAGTGGGGGTGAGATAAACTTCAATGAAGTCGAGGCTCAAGATACACAGGAGATGGTACAAGAACAAGTTCCACAAAGCCCTGTGGAAGAATAATCTATTACAGAGACACAAGAACTATGTAAAAGCATGAGAGAGGTGAGAGAACCAGAACGATATGGTTTTCTTGTCATTGAGGATGGTGAGACATTATTGTTTTAAAATGATGGTCCATTTACCTATATGGAATCAGTTGAAGGAACAGATGTTGCAAAGTGGGAACAAGCAATGAATTCTAAAATGGATTCCATGTACCAAAACCAAGTCAGGATTTTGGTACATCCTCCAGGTGATGTAAAGCCTATTTGGGTATTCAAGAAGAAACCGGACATAGAGGGGAAATTCATCACCTATAAGTCATGACTGGTTGCAAAAGGTTTTGGACAACGTCATGGAATTGACTATGATGAAACCTTTTCACCGGTTGTGTTGCCAAAATCCATCATAATCCCATTGGCCATTACTGCTTACCATGAATTTGAAATTTGTCATATGGATGTAAAAATAGCATTCCTTAACGTGAACCTCTAGGAAGATGTCTACATGACACAACCTAAAGGTTTTGTGACTCCCAAGGATGCCAACAAGGTATGTAGGTTGCAAAAATTCATTTATGGATTAATGAAATCATCAAGGTCATAGAACATTCATTTTGATGAAGCTATAAATGAATTTGGATTTGTTATAAACGAATGCGAGCCTTGTGTCTACAAGAGGTTTGGTGTAAGTGCATCGTTTTCCTAATAGTATATTTTGATGACATATCACTAATTAGAAATGAAGTACCTGTCTTACAGTCAGTTAAGGCATGGTTGCATAAATTCTTCTCCATGAAATACTTGGGCGAGGCAGCATGTATTCTTGGGATCAAGATCCATCATGATAGATCCAAGAGAATGCTGGGCCTGAGTCAATGTAAATACATTGACAAGATACTAAAGAGATTCATTATGGAATAGTCCAAGAGGGGATTGTTGCGAGTGTCACATGGAATTCATCTTTTCAAGAAAATTTTTCCTCAGAAACATGAGGAAATAAAGAGAATGGAAAGGATCCCTTACGCATACGCGATTTGGTCAGTCATGTATGTTATGCTATGTATGAGGCTAGATGTTTCTTACCCATTAAGTGTGTTAGGCAGATATCAAGATGATCCAGGAGACCGCCATTGGATGGCAGTCGATACTATCCTTAAGTATCTGAGGCATACTAAGGATATGTTCCTAGTTTATGGAGTAGATGAGGAACTAGTCATTAGAGGACATGTAGATGCTAGTTTCCAGACTAATCAAGATGACATGAAGTCATAGACTGGATACATCTTCAGTTTCAATGGAGGTGTAGTGAGCTGGAAGAGATCAATGCAAAGTGTGGTGGTAGATTCTACAGTGGAGTCTAATTATATCACAGCTTCTGAGGCAGTTAAAGAAGAAGTATGGATGTGAAGCTTCATCCAAGAGATAGATGTAGTACCAAGCAGTAAAGATCATATCACACTCTATTGTGATAATACTGCAGCAGTGGCACTTGCAAAAGATCCAAGGTCACATCAGCAGACAAAGCACATACTTCGGAAGTATCATCTCTCGAGGGATTTTTCTCAGAGAGGTGAAGTTACAAGGAGTAGTATTTCCACGGAAGACAACGTGGTGGACCCATTGACTAAAGCCTTGACTCAGCAGAAACATGATCATCATATGAGGTATAGTGGACTAAAAGTCTTAGGCAGTTGGATCTAGTTCAAGTGGGATTTTTTAACGGTTGGTGTCCTGAGAACCAACTATTTTGTATTTTGATTACATGAATGTTCTCTTATTATATATTGTTCATTATTCTACATGACTATAATTTTATTATTTCCTGAAATATTTATTACATTAATAAGGTCATGGTAGATCTCCTCTATTATGAGAACCTTTAAGTGATATGACAATATTCTTAAATAAAGTTCTATGGTTGGATGACATGCTATGATAGGACAAATAGTATACAAACCTTCATGTGTGAGTACCCGTAAGAAGACGAGACTCTTTCTCATGGAGTTCACACTTGGTAATCTCCAAGATGGGAGATTATGAGAACAGACCCACCAGTAGTATTTCTGCATGTCTTGGTGTCATCGGAAATTACTATCTATGAGTGTGTGTAATGGTCCATAGACAAGAAGATTATCATTAACTCATGTCCTGACTCACGCGCTTATATATACTGACCAAAATCGTAACACAGACAGTTGGTAGAAATTAGGGTATTTTGGGTGCGTCACAGTGACATGTTGTTAATGGATAAGTCGAGGAGGGATTTTTCCCTTCCATTTATGGAAGTTGATATCTCATCCCTTTGATTGAAATAGAATTTTCGCATGAAATTCCTTTCCCATGGTGTAAACGATGAGTTTATTTCAGGTACTCAAAGAATGACAGATAAAGCATATAGGTTTATGAAACTACCATGAAACCTTCTTGATGATATATTGAGACAAAGGGATTAAATTAAATAGTAAGTGTTCGTATGAGATGATATGTCAATGCGGCATCAACTTCTTTCTCTTGGGTTCCTTGACCCGTTGCTGGAAAGTAATATTGGACTTTAGGCAAGCCTGCCTAATGCCAATGAGAAAGAGACCTATAGGGTCACACATGAAGTGTATTCAAGTATCTCATGTATAATAAAGATTATTCTTGTACGTGGTTTAATAATTATTCAAGGAAGCCTAAATCTCTTTAATGTTAGAGTAAGAACAAAATAAAACATGTACACATCGTGTATCAATGATTATACGCCGTGTAGTTTTATTTTGAAAACAAGTACACGTCGTGTATTATTAAATGTACACACTGTGTAGTTTTAATTTTGTAAATGAAATGAATAAATGAAAACAATATATACACTCCATGTAGTTTTCAATGAAAAACAAGTACACGAAGTGTATTTATTAATACATGTTGTGTAGTTTTTCCAGTCTGGATTTTGAGGAAATATCATTTTATTAAATGATATTTATTATAATCAGTGTGGGGGCATGTCAAGGAATTAAGGGATCGACATGAGGTTTTCAAAAGGGATTTAATGAAATAAATAAAACGTGTAACACGTTTATTTATTTTAATATCTCTACAACCTCTAACCCGATTATAAATATCCTCACAACCCCAACTATTTTCCTAACACAATAGAATTGTTGTGCATAACAATTCTGGAGAATTATTTCAAGGGTGAAAGAACCTCTTCCTCCAAGAACACTCTCAACATTGGGAATGATCCACTGCCATCGGATCAAGATTATATAAGGAGGACAATAAAAGCAAAGTTTTCTCCATACAAGCACCAGAAGACTCCTTTGGCGACATCCTGAGATACGAGGTACACATGTGGATCACCGCTAGAGGAAGTCTACACTTGGATTCTGCGACGCAACGACGAATCACATCAGAACGTGATCAAGAACATCAACAAAAAAAGAACTCCCAAAAGTTATTTCTTTTCAATTGATTAAATTAATTATAATCAACCTGTAACAATCCTACATTGTGGTTTTGGGACTTTTCTTTTCATTGTCTATTTCTATGATTCAATCCATGGAGATTGGCGTTTATCATCGTATTGATCCTGAATTGATCATTATTAATGACAAAAATCCAAGTGGGAACATCCACACATGCGCTTCCACTGTGCTCGAAACCTTCACCTTTAAGTGAAACCTAATTCATGTTGGTTCTCTTTGTGAGAAGAATATTTAGTGTAAGAATGTGTTTCTGGCCATAGTAATTTTCTACCATGGCTATGCTCTGGAAGAAAATTTGGATAGGGAAGTTTATATGTGAACCCTATGGCTCAATACATTTACATTGTAGTCATGGATATTATCGGGAGTGTGGCTTGAAGATGAGGTGTTATAATATTGGGAGGTTCTAATATACTAGTGTTTGAAAAGGAGTATTTTTTTAAGTTCACATTTAATACCTTTTAAAAAATTTCCAATGGGATGTTTTTTTGGATTATGATAGGCCTTAGTGGTGTTTAGGATGTTTGGGACATGAAAACAGGGAAAAAGTGTCTATCCACTGCATATTTCTTAGTTGGTTCATAGTTAGTATTAAAAATGCACCTTAACCATGTGACCTTATGGATAGTGGTACTGGGTTATAAAAATATTCAAGGAATCCTAGGAAACTATGTATCTTGATACCCACTTGGATAGAGGTGAACTCATGGCCATGAAATAGTTTTTCCAACTATACAGGTCGCACAACCAAACCGTACGGTATGGACCTCTCTTTAATAGAGGGTACCACATGGTTGGTTCATAGTTTGGACATCCATACAACTCTTAAAAGTGGTTAAAATTTCCATTTTCCCCTCCCAAATCTTATATTTTTTAACCATATTTGTCCTCCATTTCTTCTCCAATAGTATGGTTTACGAACTAAATTCTCCCAAACTCTCTAATGGTTACTCTCATTCAATTCTAAGGCATTTTGAGTTATTTTAGTGAAAATAAAATCCACAAGTAAGCCTTCAAATCTATTTTATTCTATTTTAGAGAAGAACCAAGGAGGGGTTTTATCTTCTTCCGAATCCCCTAAAACCATATTTTCTAGGGAATTATCTTATGGGTAATTGAATGTTGATTGGGATTGAATCAACATTCGTTTATTGAATGAGTGCCTGGATAAATTCTTGAGGTAGGTGTACTATAAGCGATTCACATTTTCTTGATGTTTTATTTCAAGTGTATGTGGTTTCACTTCTATTTTATTATGTTGTTCAATTTATTACTTGATATAAAATTAAATGTTACTGACAAAATGTGTCATTTGACCTCCCATAGACCCCATTGGGTCCATTAATGATGGGTAGACCAGTTCCAGGGCCCCCCATGGTATGTGACACTTTCTTGAGTGTGGTAATGGATTTTTAAAATTGAAATTTAGAGTGTTTATGTGGTTAAACACTTATTATTGAACTTTCCTTGTTGTATTGGTATAATAAATTGACTAACTTAATATAAAAATGTAAATTGGGATAAGATATGATTAGGGGTAAGGATGATTAACAATTATAAGTGGATATCCATTTTTATATATTGGTTTAATGGTATTCTTAATTGGGGTTGTTATGTATTAATGGTAAAATGGGCATGATGTGGAATTGAGTTAAATATATTAAGAGAAATGACCATAGGAATACTACTGAAAATGAAAAGGTTCACCCCCATTTTCATTGTTTCATAAGAGGTCATTACTGTTGGACCTTTTAATTTTGATTGATCACATGTTGGGAAGTTGGACTAAGGCTCCACATTCATGGGTGGGGTAGACTGATACTCCATGAACCTGATGCATGCATGGTTTTGAGGTTGGACTAATGCTCTTGGCTCTAAGGATATAGACATTGCATTCCATATCATGTTTGGGATAGTTGTACATGGTGTTTTGAATATCTTTTTGAATAATTGGACTATTTATCATTGTATACTGACATGTGACTTCAATTACATATTTTTCAGTTGGTCAGCATGGGATAGATCAAGTTTGAAGTGTTCGGGTACTACATGGAACAGAGAGAAAATGCTGTTAATTAAGATATTGTTATATAATGAAACATGGTTCATAAAATTCTTGTATATTATTTACAACACTCTTATTTTAACTAATTTTTGTATTTATATTCAATTAGACACCATTGGTGGTGGCCTACTAAGTTGTACTGACACCCTGCTCAGGACACTATTGGGTACCTGAGAATACTATATGGTTATAGGTAATGATAAGTGTAGGGGACCTATGATAGCTGGCTGAAATGGGTTGAATCATGGGTGAGGGGACCAAACACGCTCTAGAGACCTATATTAAGGATTTTTATTAAAATCTTATTTCATTTTTCTTCTAGAACATTCGACTCTTATGATATGAAAATTTTATTATATTGTATTTTTTTACATACCAATTAATGGGATTTGGTTTTGTAATGGTTGATTTTTCATTAGTATTGATTTTCGTTTTTATTAGGATTTTCATTTTTATTACTCTGGTAACGTGGGTGTAGTCTCTCCACACATTTCATTAGACCCTCACTACTAGTCGGCAACCACTGGCATATAAGGTAGTGCACTTGATGTCATGTGGTGTTCCAGCCCGGGACACCAGTTTAGTGGCACCCAGGCTGGGACATTACATATCATTTTAAATGTTTTTTAAAATTTTAAAAATATTGATGCATATGATAATCTTATCATTTTATGTTGATACATATTATTTTTTATCCAAGGGAGATCATATATAAAATAATGGAGTTTTCAAAAAATTTAAAAATTCTATACATCATATAATTTCCCCTGATGAACTCATACATAATTTATTTTATAGGAATTTGGTGGATACACAATATTTTATAATTAATTGACATTTGAAAAATTAAATATATAACATTTTCTCTCCCTAGTAAAGTGATATGTAATATATTTTCACTATAATATCTTAAATAATATTCTATATATTTCTAAATTATGAAAAATATTCATATATAATTTCATTTTCCAATTTTTTCATGATATGTAAAATAAATTCCATTAAGAAAATTTTAGGTTTTGTTAGTGGAAGATAAGACATTAAAAGACTCATGGTTCCCTAGATTGTAAATGAAAACTAAATAATAGGGGATTTTGGGATCAAGATAATCTATGTTAGGGAATCATTTGGGGAGTATGGAACATAACTATCAAATATCAATTAAGAGGTAAATGAATCTAGAATCCTTATATGTATATCTAAAGTAAAATGTGTGTCAAGGATGTGAGATTTTCTGGGATACTCAACTATAGTATTCTAAATATGATTATAAAAAGTGATGAGATTCCACACAGAGATAAAAAAATATGATCATGTTGACACAATAAGTGATTAAAGGGACAAGAGTCTCCTATTTTATATTTGGGAAGCTTCATTAGATGGAAGATCTAAACATTTATTCATAAGGGGAGGCATTACAATGTGATCACATAGTCAAAGAGGAAAAAATTAAGGGTGGAAGTTCAAAATATACATGAGATGAAGACATGAACCAAATCATAATATATGGATACTAAACCTATTTTTCTTACCCCGTTTTTTCTGATTATTCTTGAGATGTGTTTCTTGTAAAATTTTTCCATTGTTTTTAATATGTATTTATAAAAATTTTAAGAAAACCAAATTGAAATGAATTGAGTATTTTTATCATTATTAGACATGTCTTCATAGTTTTTTAATATTCTTTATAGGACTCTTTCATTACTGACCTATTTATATTTTAAAATCATGAATTTGTATATTAATTTAGAGTTTGTTAATTTAATAGAGTGGGAATTAAATTCCCTCTTACCAAATAAATTGACTAATTGAGGTGTGTTTTATTATAATAATAGAAGTTTGACCCATTTTTTCCATGTTCCCAATTTTAAATATTCATGAACCCCAATTTTGTACAATTTCCCATACCAATGAGAGAAAATTAGTGGATCCTTTACCTAAGATGATTCAACAGAAATACATAATTTGGTAATGGTTGAATTTTTTCTTCCCCGTGATATAACCAATAATTTCAGAAGTTTTATATTAAAAAATAATTTATTATGGATATTTCACTAACTAGTGTTGATCATAGAATGATAGTTGTTTATCTTGACTACTTTTCTTCACATCTTTTGGTATTACTGTAATTAATATTGACACAAGATCTGAAGTTCTGTTATTAATTATGAAAAATTTGGATGATCTATTTTTATCCATTATTCATCCATTTCTCCATATTTTTTATTTTTATACACTCTATTTTTGTACTTTCACACTATCATTTCATTAGTTTCCAATTCATTCTTCATCTCACCAATATTTATGTTTTTTATTACTAATTTGTTTTACTTATTTTATCTATTTTTTTTATTTTTCTTGAGTATACTATATTCCTTTTCTTCGTTGTGACCCTATCTATCACTTTTTAGTTTTATATTGAATTAAAAATAATTACCAATATTGATGATACATCAGCCAAAAATCGGTACCATTTCTAGGAAAGGATATCTGTGGCCAACAAAAAAACAAAAAAACATATTCATACTAAAAACATTATACAAAAAAATTAACATATTCTTGTTTCATTTTTTTGTGTACTTGATTTAGTAATCTTTAAACTATATTTATATGAAAACTAGGGTCACGTTATCAAATTCCAATTTAGCATTCTTAATCCCAAAAAAATAAATATGCTATAGTTCCCTATGAAAGAACAAGAAAACTCAATTATGAAATTCAAAATTTGAGAGAGCTAAGAAAAATAAAAAAACATGTATCCACCTTAACCAAGGAATTGGATCATTGACATAACTAGACTTATAGAGTTATGATTACATATAGATTCATGTAATCCTTCATGTATATGATTTCCTCTTAGTTCTAGAAATTATGACATAAAATAATCATATCTCTCAATGATTCCTCTCTATAATTATTTTTCTAATAGGGACAGTATAGAGTTCATTTTAGACTTTTATAGTATGGATTATAAGATACCTCAATATAGGTTGGGTGAGGAAGGATTAAAGATAATATTTTTCCTATTTTTATTGAAAGGTAAGTCTAAGAGTTGGATCCAATATCTATATGTTGTGATATTTGATACTTTGGCCCAAGTTTTTAATGTGTTTTTTTTTAAATTTTATTCCAGGAATATTACCACTGAAGTGAGGAAAAAAATTACTGGATTTTTCTTGGGATGAGGTACAACTTTTTCATGGAACATGGGATAGGTTAAAAACCCATATTAGGTAGCATCAAAATAATAAACTCTCCATCCACCTCTTGATGGAAACATTTTATAATTATCTCACTCATTACCACCAAACCATAGTTGATGAGTCATATGAAAGGAATTTATCTCATATGACATCAAAAGAATTACAGAAAAATATTAATAACTAGATCAAACACCCAAATATAAGAGTTATGAGAGAATAAATATTCATATTAGTTATTTAAATGTTTAGGCAACTATAATTCGTAATAATAGTTTGGATAATACACATAAGAAGAAATTTATTTATTATGGAATGTTTGGGAATAAAAAAGAATTGATGTCAAAAGTATGATATACCTATTAAACATGAATAATGTTCCATGTTTATGGATTTTAGGGATATAAGTTAGAGTAATAATTATTTATTATAAAAAATATATAACCCTTTTTATAGGAACATCTCCATCCAGTCTCGAAGAGAGAAATAAGTTATTAAACAATATAATGCCCATGTATTCCAACAGAAGTCAAGTCCACAATATCAAAATCAATATATGTATATATATTTTAAATACCAAGGATAATTAAGGGTTATGATTTATTAAATTATAAGTATTTTTGGCTCAAAAAAATATATTATTGACTGATGAAAAAATATGAGACAAACACTATGATTCGAAACCTTGTGTGAAAAATGGTGAAATAGAAATATATTTTGTGGGGAGGGATATAGGAAAGAATCCTATTTTTACAGAAATAAATCCTAAATAAAATTTTATGGATATTAACATAATCAGTGTCCTTAAAATACATGAATAAGTTAACTAACATCCTAGGGAATATGAGAAATAATTTTTAAATGAATCTAAGAATGATTATCTGGATGGGAAAATCTATAAAAGTGAACTAAAAGGTTCAAACTTAATTTATTAAAAATTATCCTCTATAAATAAATATTTAATAGAGGAATATAAAATCAAAGATAATATAATAATGAAATAATAAAGCTTATATTGATGTAGAAGATATGAACCAACCTACATTTTATGATTATGCTCCTCCCATTCATTTTCCCAAAAAAGGTCAAAAAAATGATGAACATGATTATCTCAGGTTTCTTTAGATATTCCAGAAATTTAATCAAAACACTATATTTATGGATTCATTAAACGAATTTGTTTATATTTTAAATTTATTAAAATATTTTTTTAGAATAAGAGGAACTTAAAGGAAATTAGAAAATTAAATTTAACTGAGGAATATCGTGATATCATTCAAAGAATGATTCCCCCGAATTTATAGGACCCTATACAGATTTTCAATCCTTATAAAATAGGATAAAATGAAGATGAATTTTTTTTGACCTATGAGTTAGTGTAAATATAATTTGATACTTATTGTTTCTATAACTTGGTCTCAAGGAGCTAAATTACACTTCTTCTATACAGTTGTATAATAAGATTATCACTTGACCAATTGGTAGTATGGGTGAATTGTTTATTAGTAATGGAAATATAAAATTACCCACTAATTTAATTGTTTGGGAAATTGATTGTGATAAAATGGAACCAATCACCTTTTGTAGGACATTCAATACTATTATTAGAGCTATAATAATTTTTTCAAAAGATAATATGATTTTCATGTTATTAATGATCAATAAGGATTCAATGTTTTTAATAAATTCCCAATAGATTAGGTTTTTAAACTATTTTATGTAGTTAAAAAGGTTTATGGAGATGACATTAGGTGTAATATTCATAGTCCTCTAAATAAATAAAAAAAATTTGTTAATAAGGGATTCATAGTAAAAAAAATTTAAACTAAATCAACTAAGGAACTTGAATCATTATAAAGGTTTGAGATAAAAATTAATAAGTTCATTTATAAGAATCATGAATTGGTTCAAAATGAACAAGCTCGATAAGTTAAAACTTCTTCTCATGTTTCTAGTTAGCAATCATATCTATCAATTTATGAGAAAATACCATTCACTTGTTCCTAATTTCGATTCATATTTTTTTATTTAATCTTGAGATATGTAACCCAATTTAATTAGGAATCCAACTTAAAATGAGTATTTCAATTATGATGAAAAATTTTACAGTGAGTGTTATCCGTTTTTAATTTGATAATAAGTACTTCTAAAACTTAGAGTGTGTTAAGGGTTTAAATATAAACAAGATTCTAGAAAAGGAAAATAGTCTTATTAATACTATAAATAGATTTTCATAAGATTATTTTCTAATTAATAAAATTTTGGAATTCCTAGGACTGGTTGAAGAATATTTTCCTATATTTAATAATGAAAAAAACTATGAAAGTGATTCATTTGGAAATGGTGAATATGTTACATTATCTATTACAAAATTTTTGAGTGTTTTATGGCTCATTTTTGGGTAAATATTATGAAAATAATACTTCCATATAAATGTTTTTTCTCAACTATTACATTCCATTTTCATCATGTTTTGGAAATTTTGGGTTTAGAAACAAAATTTTGAAACAGAATTACTCTTATAGACATGAAATATTTCTATAAAAAATTAAACAATGTGGGTGTTTTAAAAGTTTTATGTTTTAATTTTTTTTTCAAACAAAATAATGCAATAAATATCATTAAGAAATTAAAACCCACTAGTTCTCATGGTGTAAATTATAGGGAGGAAGTCTAGTTGAAAAATCAAAAATTAGTGTTCTGTAGAATATAGCCCAGGATTTAACAAAGTAATATTTATTTATTTATAATTAAAATTAAATTATATTACATGTGTTCTGTATATACCCACATTCTTGTTAAAATATAGTGACCCCCCAACTCATCTCTACCATATGGAAAAATAACCCTTGTGGTAAACTAGAGAATTGAAAATAAAATCATTACTGGGTTTGAGATTCATTTCCATATTCACTAATTTTATTTTAATTAATTTCATTTTATTGATATTATATGGTTAAATATAATACTTACTCAATTTTACACTTGTATCTTCTTTAATAGTAAAACCATGTGGGGAATGAAGAATATTGATATCGAGTAACCAATTGAAGGATCATAAAGGAATAATAATCAATCTTCGGGGAATTATTCCTTCTATTCCTCTATATATTTATTTTAAATTTAAATATATTTAAATTGATTCATGCTTCCCTAAAATATGATTGAATTTTTTTTCAACATTTTTTATACTAGATGTTAGGTCTTGTGGAAAATTATCCAACTTCATGAATCTAAGTGCATGGTAAGTTTGTCCTAAAACACAATTTTTTTTTCTTATTTTA
Organism: Viscum album; assembly: GCA_963277665.1. Classification (NCBI taxonomy): domain Eukaryota; kingdom Viridiplantae; phylum Streptophyta; class Magnoliopsida; order Santalales; family Viscaceae; genus Viscum; species Viscum album. The sequence continues at coordinate 1,409,743,846 of OY728133.1, read as the reverse complement.
ATCATTTATATTAAAAAATTTATATAATTATATTTAAAAACTTATCCTATCACAAAAAAATTATTTAGATTATTTTAGAAAATTTTATGTTGTTGAAGATGAAATTTTTTTATGAAATATTACTTGACATGCTATTTTTCATAGGTTTTTTGAAAATTTATTTCTTTTGATAACTGATAAAATGCATGTATCTTGTAATTTTTTGGAAAACTACTTTGAATTTCTATAGATTTAATGTTTTGATCTTATTTTAACCCTGGTACATGTTTTTTAACCACTTCTTTTCAAAATATTTTGAACATAAACTATTCTGATTGATCTTTTTTAACTCAATAAGCTCTATGAGGGGGTGAATAAGGGTATATCCTATGCCGAACATTTTCATTTACCTCATTATATTATTTTATAATATTTTTCTCATATTGGAAATAACCACATTCAAAATTAACCTATTGATTTTGTAATCATTGAAACAAATACAAATATAATATAAATCATGAATAGAAAAAAATACTTTCCTTTGTTCACCATAATGGAATACTTCCAAGTATAAGACACTGATGATGTGTTAATGTTCCAAAATAAACTATGATTAAATAATTTTTGGGATATAATGTTTTATTAATGGTAACTCCACACTAGGTACACTACCTTTACAAGATTTAGGGTTCAATCACTCCTCACTCAAGGGACACTCCCACTTCTTTATTACACCCACTCAATCTATGAAGGATAAGTATAGGTTATACCATTGAGGGAATATTCAATATCATCAAGGGAAGAACAAAATTTTTTCACCATAACTTCTGATATATACACATTAATCTCTAATATAGTGTTTAAACACTTCTTTAATCAGGAAATAAAAACTCTTCTTAAAGAAGAATTGAGTCTGAATCATCTCTAAAACCTAATCAGAGGTTTCCAATAGCTAATAATAATTCCAAGAATGGAATTATCATTCATAATTCCCCTATTATAATTTACATAAACTAGAAATTGATTTAAGGAGGAATTTTAATTTTATCTTTTATACTTTTTCCTTCAATATCACCTAGATTTAATACCTAAAATCCCACCAATAACTTCTACTTATTTTTTATATAGAAACTAGACCTTCACTATAGGCCGGATCTCATTTATAATCTTATTCTTATTTATTAAAAATGTATAATCATGGTCACTGTATTCTTTTATTCAAAACATATATTTTTCATTACAGTTCCACTCCATTTTCTTCAACTCCTATCTTATGATTGCAAAGTTATCTCTCTATTTTTTATTTGTTCTTCGAAAAAATGATTTGGAAATTTATCATTGATTATTTACATGAACACTAGTTTGTGTAATCTCGGTTACATAGTACCATATTTATGAAAATTTATCATCTTTTATTTGGATTATCACTTTTCACAAACTCTTCATGTATTCTCTTTAAAAAACAATTTTCTCATAAAAATTTATGTTTTATGTTACTTTCTTCAAATTAAATCTCATCTACAATTTTATATACTCACATTTTTTATATTCTACTTCATTCTAATTCATGTTTCATAGTATCGCTTTATTGATGAAATATCCTTTTAAAGCATGTTATATAGGAATAATACTTGAATATTTACATAAAATGCAGTTTAAAATGTTTCTTTTTTTACCTTTATGATTCTAAATAATCATTTAACTCCTTTCATAAAATCATGATTTCTTTATATATTCCCACATTATTCTCTATTTGAGGTGATATTGTAACACCACAGGTAAATAAATAATATGACATTTTTATATTTATCCCTATTTGTGGAAGAAATGTCTATATTAATTTAAATGGAATCCTATGCTCGATGGCTTACCCAATATGCAACAACGAGTTCCTTTGAAATCTTACGTTGCACTCTAATAAAAAAATAATATTATTTTAAATGGTAGTTAACACATTGTCGTTGTATTGGCGGGAATGAATAGAAATAACTAAAATACGATTATATATGTTTGTTAATTTTTTTTAATTTTATCCATTAAATTTTGGAGGCTTAAAATACAAATGAATCCAATCTTAAGCATTGAATACACTAGTATTTTTAAAAGATTGTTTTACTACCTTTTGATGGAAAACCATTTTTAAATCAAACTATTGACAATTTTATAAGCTCTATTTTTCAAAATAAACATATTATTTATGATTGGGACAATGAAATTTACCTTGGGTTAATTTTTGGTATTTTTCTGACAATGTTCATTTTTCAATGAATAGTGAAAAATACTGCATTTTACATCAAAATTGCTTTTTCATATAATTTAATTATATGGTTATACTATATTTTTAATTTTTTTTAAAGTGTAATTAGAATATATTTTTACCATGTAATCCAATTATGGTCATTGGGATTAATTTCACTTTGGAATTGGGCATAAACAAGTGCCAAACTTTTCATAAATATTGTTTTTAAAAAACCCGCTATTTGTTTTGACAACGAGAATTATTTTTAAATTAATTATTTCAATTTATGTGTTTGGAATTTGGTAAAATGTATTATATATTTGGAATCATACGGTCCAAATTATGTAATTAAGACTCTTTTATTTTCGGACATTATGAATAGTAACGACGATAATTAGCTTTAATTATCTTAATTAATGAGTAATCACGTAGTTAAAGATAATAAAATAATATCATAATAATAAACAATGACCACAACATGTGTCCTAAGGCTAATGGTTGTCTCATGAACGACCATGGGATGCCTTGTGACAAACTTGGGGGCCCCATGGAATCACTTTTGTGAGAAAGTGGCTTTTTATCTTTTTATTTTTAAACAATGTTAAATGTAACAAAGAATGTATCACCTAAGTAAAAAAAAATTAATTTTTTCTACATAAATGATCTTTTAGACTATAAATATTAATTGTAAATCTAAAAATATTTCCTTCATCATAGTATTTTTTTTATAATTTTTATACATTAAATAAATTAAATTATTTATGACATCATAATGATGCAGCAATTACCTCTTTATTTAAAGATATAAATAAAATGAAAAGATAATGTAAAATATAAGCCCAAAACATGTCAAAAACCTATTGGATGGGTGGATTTCGAACCAGTATCACCTTATCCTCGAAACACATCAATGTGGTACCATTAAAATCTGAAACGCATTTGAAAATAAAGTTACATTTTATACCTTTCCAAGAGTGCCCCTCCTCTCCTCTTATAAAAGGCCCCTACCTCTACCTCCTTACCCACACCTCTCAAGCCTTTTTCTCGGCCAACCCCTGCCCATGATTCCTCTCCACATCCCTCTATTAATCCTAGAAGCCTCACATTGGGTAGAAATCTTCCCAAGGAAGCCTTTGACCTCAAATCAAAAAGAGGTACCCGTTTTAAAGGTAGTGTCTTCTCTTGTGTTCTTATGTCTTATTTTTCTTCTCCAACCCCCTAAAATCTTTTTATTCATTTATTTTGTAACAAAACCAGTATCTTAAATATACTAGGATGTTTTTATATGAAGGATTCGAGCTACACTTACACACACCTTCATCTAATGGTTAAAGAACATACTGTTTCTGTGGATGGCGAATTTCTGCCTCACGAAATGATGATTGTTCAACACTCATATAACACCTTAAAAGGTGGCCATTAAGATGAAAATATATTTATATATGATATAAAATATGTTTATGTTTTACTCAAGCTTCTTTATTTTTAATTTTTGGCATACCTTTATGATTTCCATTGTGGGTAAACACGATAATTTAATTTTAGGAAGTGCGGACTACCGCCCCCTCAAAGTGATTTGATTCGTTAATGCCTTATGTGGGACGTATAAAGGATGGATTTAAAGTTATTATATATTATGATATACAGGAATTATAATATACCTTTATATAATTATTTTTTTCTTTCCATTAAAGTATGAGATATAAATGAATGTAGCGTTCATGAGTACATACAAATTACCGTCTCCATTAACGATGCATTTCATTTCTTATCACCAAATGTAATGTACTATTATAAATACATATATAAAATTTATATATATGATTTCTGTTACATCTAAATGATTAATATAATTCTGGAATTAATATATACATATCTCTCATTTAGTTTTAATTCCATTAATATGACATAGAAATGAAAGTAGCGTTCATGCGTACTTACGGCTTGCCGTCTCCATGAACGGTGCATTTCAGTTCTTACCTCTAAATGATTATGTAATATTATAAATGCATGTATATACTGGGTATATATGATATATATGGAATATATATCATTTATATCATTCTTTAGATAATGTATATTTGACTATGTGAACAACTTGTAAATATAAGAAGTTCACTTTTGACTCAAGTACCAAAGATCGAAAAAACGACCGCTATTAACATAAATGATTAAATAATGTTCATAACATGGTAATAAGTGATATAAAAGAAAAAATTAACTTTAAAAATGATCTTAATCAAGTATAAATTAACTCAAGTTTATTATTAAGTACATTAAAGAACGATCGAGTCAAGTCGGACCCGAGGTAAGGGATCCTACGCCTCTCTTTCTTTTTAAGTACTCTCTTTTATGTAATTTCTTTTAAGATCATATTTATTATGTTTGGGGATGTTATTTTATATTCCTCATGCTGTATTTTTATGGTCATATTATGAGAGAGCCTATTTTATCTCATAAATCCATTTTTGGAAGTTTTAAGTGGCGTTGTTAGGCTACCGAGTTTTCATAAGGGATTTTTCATCTCAGTTTTATTCCCATAACATTTATGATATGTTTGCCACTATTTACATTGATTGGTGTATGTACAGACCATTATTATACAATTTCTGTAGTATCATTTCATTTATGGGTATTTACATCTTCATTGTATGACCCTTCTTCCATCGGGCTACGTTTCGAAAGTTACCCAACTCGGTAAGGGGACCTTTCACCCTCCTCTTTTTAAAAGACTTCTTTTGTTATGTCTTCTAATTCACATTCTATTATGTTGGGATATGTTATTATATATCCTTATTTATGTAATTTATATGTCCAAGTGATGAGATACCCTATTCTCTCTCATCATCTCATTTTCTGAATTTTAAATTAACGTCGTTAGGATGTTGGATTTCAGTAAGGAAACTTATTAACCCACTTTCAATTCTTTGGGTTAAACCTCTACTTCTTGGTTTTATCATGCCATGATTATATGTGGAATCTCTATTTTTTTAATTTCCACAAACCTTAGTGTGGATATTATATTTCTACACATAATCATCTCATTGATAAATTCTTACGAACTTGAATGGGAAATCAGAACTCAATCCCATTTCATTGAGTTAAATATCTATGACATTGATTTTGTTTTTCCAAGATTATGTGTAAATGACCTCTGATTGTTTCACACTTAATATCCACTTATATTGGGTGTATTTATATTCCTCGCACATAATTATGTGATATATTTATCCTTAATTTATGGATACCATCTTTATAATGGATTTCATCTCAATTTACATTTCCATTGAGACTTCATTGTTGTTATGCACCAATTCACTCTTATAGGGTGTGTATATTGTCCTTTGGAATATTATACCATGAATCCCTTTATTCTCATGATATTATAAAGTTTGGGTTAAATGTTATTCCGCAATTAATTTTATTCAAGAGTCTTTCATTTTGTTAGAAAATCTTTAACAAAAATATCATTTTAAATGTTTTAAAGATTCATCATTCAAAATCATTATCTTTAATGTCCATGTTTTCAAAATGGTTTTCAGTATTTTTTTATTTTGACATTAATGTTTTAAAATTATAATTCCATTAAATGCTTCAAAGTGGTATGGGACACTTTGATTCAAAAATCTCTTTTAAATGATTTTTGAAAATGGATTAATTAATTCAATATTTTGGAATTACTTATTGTGATTGCAAATCAAATGTTGTTATTGAAATGTTTATATTTTCAATATTTTATGTGTAATGATGGTACTTGGACATTTTATGGGTTGTTACATGATAAACCATATGATGGGTGGTGCTGTGAATACCAGGACGGGTGGTTACGTTATAACCTCCAATGAATTGGGTATGGAAGTCGGCCGTATGGCTATTCCAATAAGTGATATGTGTGGAAGTCGACCGTATGGTTATTCCATTTAAGTATGTTTATGTCCCAAGTTACCTTTATATGTTATGTGTTATTTATATGGGTTTTTATGGTAATATATTAGTTAAAAAGGGTAAGTAATGATCTTTTATTCATTGAAGAGTTTATACAACTTCATAAAGGTGAAAAGTATTACTTTGATAAAGTATTCATCATTTACTTGTTGGTTTTGAAAAACTAACAGTTTTCCTTCTTTGTGTATCCCATACTGAGATTTTTATGCTCAGCCCAAGTTTTTTAAATGTTTTTCACAGGACTTAAATTGGAATAGGGTCAAGGATGGGATCAAAGAAATGTCAGGCTGTCTAAAACAAGGAACTGGACAGGTTTCTTTTTAACAGTTTTTTTTATTTTATGGAAACTTAGTAGAAGTGTCTACTTTGTAATCTTTTGAGATGTAATATTTATGTCCTAATTCTCTAAAACTCTAAACCTAAAAAGATCCTCAATGTGAATTGTTCATTTAATTCAATATTATGTTTGGTTTAAGGTCGGGGCCTTATAGTTGGTATCAATGGTCGGTTTAGATAACTTTAGAGGTTAGGGTATTCTATAAGCATAAGTGACATTACGATAATGGCTAGGATTTCAGACAGATTCATAGTTTTTAGATAAAGTGAATGAGTAATTATATCTTAGTGTTTATATTCCTCATTAGTACATGATGATTTTATTGATATACACATACTAACTTTTCTATTTTTAGTAAATGGATGGATCTAGAAGGCACCAAAGTGACAATGGGTTTGATGGAAACTGTGGTGGTTCTCTGATTAGGAGACTGGATGAAATGGGGGATTCAAAGAGGAATCTCGTGGTTGTGCTAAACCAACTATCAAGGAGTCATGATCAACCACTTGAACCTTGGTGAGTTCTCTAATGCATCATGTACGAGATGACCAACTTGATGTGGAAGTTTAGGTAGTAATTATAAAGGTAACCATTAGGGTTTATATGATCCTTACTTTTGAGGTAATTATGGGTTACTATGTGTTATGATGGAAAGTGAAAGTCATGAGATAAAATTGAGGTTAAATTTTGTTATGGTTATTTTTGAATATTTTATCTCATTGTTAGGGAATGTTTTAAGAATTATGTAGTATTGGAAAAAGGACAACACACAGACCGTGTGACAACCTGTCGCGTCGGACAAAGCTACGGGAATCAAACCCACAACCAAAGTGCGACTGGTATTTATCGCCTACCACTGGACTACATGAAGTCCCTGGGTAGTTTGACTAATTATTTTTAGTTATATGATCTTATGAATCTATAATAAGCTGATTTTGGGTTATCTATGGATATTATGAACCTATCATGGAGGATATGTGATTAGGTTAATTACTTTTCAATATGAGACATTTAGAGCAACTGATGTTATTTGATGAAAAAGTGTGAATTTGTACCTTGGAAGACTATGTGACTAAATCCTTCAAATATTTGGGTTTCAATCATAGTTTGGTTTACATTGAATAATTTTGTGGACAAATTTATTATTGAATGGTCCTTGTTGAACTTTGGGTTTTGTTTGACAAATTTTGGAGATTAAGAATAGATTTACTTTTTATAATGGATTATACTTTTGTGGATTATCTGATCTCATACTAACAATTTTGGTTTTGGTTTTTGTCTAATGACATGGGAAATATATAGTTCTCTTTTGTAGATTAGGTGATTCTCAAGAAGTTGATTATAGTACTCTTAATGCGAACAAGTCTTTTTAAATACTTGTCTTTTGGAGAAAATATGAGTTTGATTAAGGAATCTAGTAAAATTTTAAAGTCTACGTGACAAGTATGTATGTTTCATTATTATTTAGTTAAGCTCAAAAATAAATTCCTCAATGAAGAGTAACTTAAAACAAAAATGTTGTCTATTAACTTTTCCTACTGGGGAATCGAATACCGTTTAACCCATCACAAGTTTGTGATTTTCTTGTGGTTATCTTTGTCCTAAACATGTTTTCTATCACTCTCCATCAGAACATGACCCTATGTTTTCTCCTCCAGATCCATGTTTTCCTACATGGAATCCTAGTATCGGTTAACTCGGGTGACCTATGTACTTCAATTTCTCTACTTTAATGTGATTGTTTTATTGACTCTTGTTCCAATGTGGGATTTTCAATTATGTTTCCATGCCCAGTTTTAAAATTGCGAGGATGCAATTTCCAAAAGGGGGGAAGGATGTAACACCCCAGGTAAATAAAGAATATGACATTTTTATATTTATCCCTATTTTTGAAAAAATGTCAATATTAATTTAAATGTAACGCTATTCTCGATGGCTTACCCAAAACGCAACAATGAGTTCCTTTGAAATCTTACATTGCACTCTAATAATAAAATAATATTATTTTAAATGGTAGTCAACACATAGCCTTTGTATTGGCGGGAATTAATAGAAATTACTAAAATATGATTATATATGTTTGCTAAATGTTTTTACTTTTATCCAATAAATTTTAGAGGCTTAAAATACAAATGAATCCAATCTTAAGCATTGAATACACTAGTATTTTTAAAAGATTGTTTTACTACGTTTTAATGGAAAACCATTTTTAAATCAAACTTTTGACAATTTTATAAGCTCTATTTTTCAAAATAAACATATTATTTATGATTGGGACATTGAAATTTACCTTGGGTTAATTTTTGATATTTTTATGACAATGTTCATTTTTCAATGAATAGTGAAAAATACTGCTTTTTCATATAATTTAATTATATGGTTATATTATATTTTTAATTTGTTTTAAAGTGTAATTATAATATTTTTTTACCATGTAATCCAATTATGGTCATTGGGATTAATTTCACTTTGTAATTGTGCATAAACAAGTGCCAAACTTTTCATAAATATTGTTTCTAAAAAACCCGCTATTTGTTTTGAAAATGGGAATTATTTTTAAATTAATTATTGAAATTTATGTGTTTGGAATTTGGTAAAATGGATTACATATTTGGAACTGTAAGGTACTAATTATGTAATTAAAACTCTTTTATTTTTGTACATTATGAATAGTAATGACGGTAATTATCTTTAATTGTCTTGATTAATGAGTAATCAGGTAGTTAAAGATAATAAAATAATATCATAATAATAAAAAATGACCACAACATGTGTCCTAAGGCTACTGGTTTTCTCATTACTGACCATGGGATGCCTTGTTCCAAACTTGGGGGCCCCATGGAATCACTTTTGTGAGAAAGTGACTTTTTATCTTTTTATTTTTAAAGAATGTTAAATGTAACAAAGAATGTGTCACCTGAGTAAAATATTTTTAATTTTGTCTACATAAATGATATTTTGGACTATAAATCGTAATTGGAAATATAAAAAGATCTCCTACATCATAGTATTTTTTTTTTAATTTATAGACATTAAATAAATTAAATTATTTATGACATGATAATGATGCAGCGATTACCTCATTATTTAACGATTTAAATAAAATGAAACGATAATGTAAAATCTAAGCCCTAAACATGTCAAAAACCTATTGTATTGGTGTATTTTGAACCATTATCACCATATCCTCGAAAAACATCAATGTGGGATCATTAAAATCCGAAACTCATTTGAAAATAAAGTTACATTTTATACCTTTCCAAGAGTGCCCCTCCTCTCCTCTTATAAAAGGCTCCTACCTCAACCTCCTTACCCACACCTCTGAAGCCTTTGGCTCGGCCAACCACTGCCCATTTTTCCTCTCCACATCCCTATATTACTCCTATAATCCTCACTTTGTGCAGAAGTCTTCCCAAGGAAGCCTTTGAGCTCAAATCAAAAAGAGTTACCTGTTTTAAAGGTAGTGTCTTCTCTTGTGTTCTTATGTTTTATTTTGCTTCTCTAACCCCCTAAACGATTTTTATTAATTTCTTTTGTAACAACACCAGTATCCTCAATATACTAAGATGTTGTTATAATATGTATTCGAGCTACACTTATACAAACCTTCATCTAATGGTTAAAGAACATACTGTTTCTGTGGATGGCGAATTTCTGCCTCATGAAATGATGATTGTTCAACCCTCATATAACATCTTCAAAGTTGGAAATTAAGATGAAACTATATTTATATATTATATATAATATGTTTATGTTTTACTTAAGCTTCTGTATTTTTCATTTGTGGCATACCTTTATGATTTCCATTGTGGGTAAACACGATAATTTCATTTTAAGAAGTGCGGACTTCCACCCCCTCAAAGTGATTTGTTTCGTTAATGCCTTATGTGGGACGTATAAAGGATGGATTTAAATTTATTATATATTATGTTATAATGGAATTATAATATAACTTTATATCATTATTATTTTCATTCCATTAAAGTATGAGATATAAATGAATGTAGCATTCATGCGAACGTACGGATTACCGTCTCCATGAACGATACATTTCATTTCTTATCCCCAAATGTAATGTACTATTATAAGTACATATATATAATGGATATATATGATTTATGTTACATATAAATGATTAATATAATTCTGGAATTAAAATATACATATCTCTCATTTAGTTTTAATTCCATTAATATGACATAGAAATGAAGGTAGCGTTCATGCGTACGTACGGCTTACCGTCTCCATGAACGGTGCATTTCAGTTATTACATCTAAATGATTTTGTAATATTATAAATTCATGTATATACTGAGAATATATGATATATATGGCATTTACTTCATTTAAATCATTCTTGAGATAATGGATATTTGACTACGTGAACAACTTGTAAATATAAGAAGTTCACTTTTGACTCAAGTACCAAATATCGACAAAACGACCGCTATTAACATAAATGATTACATAATGTTCATAAGATGGTAATAACTGATATAAAAGGAATAATTAACTTGAAAAATGTTCTTAATAAATTATAAATTAACTCAAGTTTATTATTCAGGACATTAAAGAACGATCGAGTCAAGTCAGACCCGAGGTAAGGGATCCTATGCTTCTCTTTCCTTTTAAGTACTCTCTTTTATGTCATTTCTTTTAATCTCATCTTTCTTATGTTTGGGGATGTTATTTTATATTATTCATAATGTATTTTTATGGTCATATTATGAGAGACCCTATTTGATCTCATAAATCCATTTTTGGAATTTTTAAGTGGCGCTGTTAGGCTGTCAAGTTTTCATAAGGGATTTTTCATCTCACTTTTATTCCCGTAACATTTATGCGATGTTTTCCACTATTTACTTTGAGTGGTGTATGTACTTCACATTATAATACAATTTGTGTAGTATAATTTCATTTATGGGTATTTACATATTCATTGTATGACCCTTCTTCCATGGAGTGTATGTTTCGAAAGTTACCCAACTCGGTAAGGGGACCTTTCACCCTCCTATTTTTAAAAGACTTGTTTTTTTATGTCTTTTAATGAAAATAATATTATGTTGGGATATGTTCTTATATATCCTAATTTATGTAAATTTTATGTTCAAGTGATGAAATACCCTTTTCTATCTCATCAACTCATTTTTGTAATTTTAAAGTAACGACGTTAGGCTGTCGGATTTCTGTAAGGAAACTTGTTAACCCACTTTCAATTCCTTGGGTTAAACCTCTACTTCTTGATTTTATCATGCCAATATTATGTGTGGAATATCTATTTTTTAATTTCCACAAACCTTTGTGTGGATATACTATTTCTACACATAATCATCTCATTGATAAATTCTTACGAACTTGTATGGGAAATCATAACTCAATCTCATTTTATTGAGTTAAATATCTATGTCATTGGTTTTGTTTTTCCAAAGATTATGTGTGAATGACCTCTGATTGTTTCACACTTAATATCCAATTATATTGGGTGTATTTAAATTTCTCAAACATAATTATGTGATAGATTTATCCTTAATTTAAGGATACCATCTTTATACTGGATTTCAGCTCAATTAACATTTCCATTGAGACTTCATTGTTGTTATTCGCCAATTCACTCTTATATGGTGTGTATATTGTCCTTTGGCATATTATACCATGAATCCCTTTATTCTCATGATATTATAAAGTTCGGATTAAATTTTATTCCGCAATTAATTGTATTCAAGAATCTCTCATTTTGTTAAAAAATATTTAACAAAAATATCATTTTAAATGTTTTAAAGATTCATTATTCTAAATCATTATCTTTAATGTACATGTTTTCAAAATGGTTTTTAGTATTTATTTATATGAAAATTATTGTTTTAAAATTATAATTCCATTAAAATCTTTAAATTGGTATTGAACACTTTGATTCAAAAATTTCTTTTAAATGATTTTTGAAAATGGTTCATTAATTCAATATCTTGGAATTACTTATTGTGATTTCAAATCAAGTGTTGTTATTGAAATGTTTATATTTTCAATATTTTTTTTTGTAATAGTTGTACTTGGACATTTTACGGGTGGTTACGTGATAAACCATATGACGGGTGGTGCCATGAATACCAGGATGGGTGGTTACGTTATAACCTCCAATACATTGGGTATGGAAATCGGCCGTATGGCTATTCCATTAAGTGATATGTGTGGAAGTCGACTGTATGGTTATTCCATTTAAGTATTTTTATGTCCCAAGTTACCTTTATATGTTATGTGTTCTCTATATAGGGTTTTATGGTAATCTTTTGGTTACAAAAGGGTAAGTAATGATCTTTTATTCATTGAAGAGTTTATACTACTTCATAAAGGTGGAAAGTATTACTTTGATAAATTATTCATGGTTTACTTGTTGGTTTTGAAAAACTAACAATTTCTTTCTTTGTGTATCCCTTACTGAGCTTTTTATGCTCACCCCAAGTTTTTTAAATGTTTTTCATAGGACTTGAAGTGGAATAGGGTCAAGGAAGGGATCAAGGAAATGTCAGGCTGTCTAAAACATGGAACTAGACATGTTTCTTTTTAAGAGTTTTTTTATTTTATGGAAACTTAGTGGAATTGTCTACTTTGTAATCTTTTGAGATGTAATAGTTATGTCCTAATTCTCTAAAACTCTAAACCTGAAAAGATCCTCAATGTGAATTATTCATTTAATTCAATATTAAGTAAGGTTTAAGGGTGGGGCCTTATAGATATTATTTCGTTATATAAATATATAGGGATATGAATCACTTTTATTTATATATTTCGTCCTCTATCATACTTTTTTTAATCACTCTTCTCAAATAATTCTATCACGTGTATTTTATAGAGGAATTACATTTACTTAAAAAATCATAAAAATGAAATGATCCATTTATTTCCATGGAATTTAATTTGGAATACATAGCAACCAATTCACCCTATTAATCCATACATGAATAATTGTTTACATAAAAAAATATTACCATCATGAATTTACAAACAAATTCAGGAAAACTATCATCCTAAAGTATATAACTCCTACTTCAACTTAGCTCATCCTGCAATGAAGCATAAACTTTTCAGCATGAACCATGAAGGAGTATACTCTATAGCATCAAATTTTCATTACATGATTCCAAAACACCCTTTATATCTTACCCACTTGATCACATCATGCACCCATTCAGATCATGACCATAATTATAGTTCCATGCAATATTGAGGCTTGAATCACTCAATTTTTTGTGGTCTCCAAATATACCTTTTTATTTATAAGGGTAATTTATTCCCTCATCTTATTATCCTTAATTGGTTCTATGTTTAGTTTTAAATAGTTTTATCATTTATTCCTTTTCAAGAATACCAACATCCTCTATGTAATTCACAAATTTCTTCTTGCATAATAAATACATATTATGATCATTTTATGTCTTCTTAATAACCTCATATAATTAATAAAATAACTCCTTTAATGAAAAATATATATGGACAATAAATATAATTTATAGAATCCCAGTTTAAATATTATCCCTCCTTTAGATGGAATCGAAGATATTTATAAAATCTATCTCATGATGGTATGTAGATTTTATAGTCTCTTCTTCCTCCCCATTTTTCAATAAAATGCAAAGGGATCTTTTAACCTTTATTTGGAGGTTTCACCACCATCATCAAAATATTTATTTTTCTCATCTTAACATCCCCTTTATCAATGCACTACTTACAACAGATTTTTCAAGAGGTATTTTTATGAATTCCAAGAATAAGTGATATTATGTTTCTACTTAATACTTAAATAAAAACTCCTAATATGAGTACCATCAACATTTTTAAGCTTCTTTCAACTATCATACATTAATACTTCATCTTGTATCCTAATTTAATATTTTAACTACATTCCTCCTTCCAAAATATAATGAGTTAAATTCAACAAATATCAATGATCGGTCAAAAAATCATCCAAACCTTCTAAGTTTGAACCCAATGTAAGAAACAAGTGTTTTTTAAATTATGTAAATAACCTCAATATCCCTCAAATTTTTTCAAAAAAACATAAGAAACTAGTCATTTTCTAATCTCTAGTATATCCAATGATGTCAGTCACACTTACACCAAACCATTAATAGATAATAAATAATTAAAAAAAATTGTGTGGAGTATACCATATAAGGGACACATGATACCACTTGATATATCACGATCTTTTTGATTTTATAGGTTATATTATTTTTAGATATGGATAAGAAACCATTGATTTATCATCATAAACTCCTCTCTAATACCTTCAACTCTTGACACCATTTTTTCAAATAATTTTTCAATATGGAAACCTGTTAACGATAATGATGATTTATTCATGTGTATTCTTTGGTATCTTGAAATCTATATATTTTTTTCTTCAATGATAGTTGACACCACTGAAACTATAAAATAATCCTTAACAACTATTTAACTTCATATTAGGCTCTTCAATGCTTCTCTCTAATGGGTTCTATTTTCAGCACATACAACCACATGGATATTATCACCCATTAATACTACACCACATTCAATAGATATTTGAGACATTAAAATTAATGGGGAGAAGGGTACCTCTAATTTCATTACTTTGAAGAGAGTGATTGGTCATGATGAACAAACCCAATGATTCTATATTTCTTAGATTCTTTACTACTAGTTACACTTTCTACACAACTAGTTCAAATTTCTCTCTAGATGTGAGCTTCAGAGTTCTATATCTTCTTTACTTTGGGTTCCACCTCAGTATTTTAATTAATCACACTTGTACATGTCTCCTCTAATGATTCCTTATTGCATCCTCTATCATGATTCCTCCATGATAAGTGGTTTATTCAAGCAACTCTCATCTCTTACCTAGTAGTGTAAATTTTTAAACCACTAAGTAATACCTCATGTATGTACACTTATATTTTCATTAGATTAAATGTGGACTTTTTATCCAGGACGAGTATTTCTTGACATGTTCATCCATATTTCATACAAATTGATAATATTCCTTATTTAACTTTTATATTATTCTTCTTTATCTTCATGAGTTCTATTGTGTGGGTGCCACCATTGGTGGATGGTTCAACATTTTTTAAGATATATTTTTTTCTAAAAATTCTATAAATATAATTTAAACCTTTACCAAAATTATTTCAATGTAAATCCTTTTTGATTTTTTATAGGAATGAAATAATTACTAATGAAACTCTCAACTTCTTTCCTGATATAATTCCTTCACATATTCCCAGTTGTATCACATAAAAACATCTCTTATTAGATTCATACCTCACTTAATCATTTCTTAGTTGATATTTTGATGAAATAATCATTGTTCTTCATTTATGACCTTGGTCTTCTAGACACACATTTTTAGTGTTTTTAATTATTCTACAGAATTAATAATTCATAGCTATTGTTATTTAATAGTTTTTATTATATATTTTTTTTACAAAATGTCATTTCTTATGATTTTCTTAATTTTGATAAACTGTTCCACTCAAAACCTTCAATCAACCGAATAACATCACCACAAAATATTTTTTTATGACCAATAATTACAAAATAAAAACTCATGTTTTCATGTTTTTACCTCTGTATTCTAATATTTGATTTGAAAATATTCTTCTCATTCTTTCATGTTCTAATTTATTTATCTTTGTAAATTCCTCTTATCTTATTTCTAAAAATGAATGCATTAATATTGGTTTCTTTTTATTATAACATAACAATCCTCGATCATTATTTACTTATAATAGTTGGTTTATATGTTTCAAAACTATCCTCAGTTATTCTTGATGACTTGGAAAAACCACAATGAATAATCTTATTTACTGTAATTATAACTTCATCATTTTTTATCTAATAAACTAAATGAAATTTTTTTAAGTTAATCATATTTAATTCATCTAATAGTGATATTATTTTTTCCTCATACTATCTTTTGAGAAAATTTTAATGCATTTATTTTATTCTTATAAAGATAATACATAAATTATAAGCTCTCTAATCCTTTGTCCTTTGACATCCATCTAGGTATTCGTGAATTATATAAATCATTTCAATGTTCCTTACACTACTATCAGATTTAATTCAAGAATATTGATTAATAATTCACCTTCATTTATTTTCTTTATAGTCACTAGTTGATCATTTAAGAATACCCCTTGAACATATTTTTCAATCAAATTCCATGATGAAATTATTATAAATTTATCATATTATTTCAATAGATTCCCCAAATATTCAAAACTTTTTTGAAGTTCTTTTTTACTATCCATTATTTGAATCTCATGTGATTCTTCTTCATTAGTTTCCTTATCATATATATGTGAATCATTTTCATTTATAAAGCATCCAAAACTATCTATTTCAAATAATATGTCTTATGAGGGATATACTCAATATGTACTTTCAAAATTATCAATATTATACTTAATAAATTCAGTTTCCTCATTTCATTCTTCAATAGAAACACTCAGGATCTCAATTACTTTGGAATTCTATTATAATTTATAACTAAATTATACTCTTTTATAAATTATATTATTTTACCTAACTGCCTTCCAATATTGGGAGAGTTCATCCTTGATTTTTTCACCATACTCATAAAATAGTTTCAATAGTTATCAAATCTCATTGTTTTTTATTATTTGAATATTTAGTTCTTTAAATCCCATTTATATTTTTTTCAAGGTCAATAACTCCTTATAATTCAATATTATATTGATTTTAAATATTTATCTTTTAGGATGAATGATACATTTTAAAAGATATCAAGTCTTCAAGATTAAATAAAATAAAATGGATTAGGTTAGACACAATGTTATAACCATTCAGATACGATAACACTTTTTATAAATGAATACACAATGAGAGGGGGGAAGGTGAATAATGGAGTATCCCAAATTAAACTTTTTATTTTAATTGAAGTATTTTATTTTATTATATTTTTATCATGTTTCTAGGAACGATATTCAACCTGTACCTATTTATGTTCAAATCATTGAATGAAATAAAAAAACATAGTAAAATAATGCATAGAATATAAATATTTTACTTGCTTCACCAGAAGATGATATATTCAGGAGTTCACAAATGATGATATAAAAATGATGCAAAATAAACTAAGCTTCTATAATTCTATAGATATTGTGTTTTAATCAAAGTCATTTTGTACTA
Organism: Viscum album; assembly: GCA_963277665.1. NCBI lineage: Eukaryota > Viridiplantae > Streptophyta > Magnoliopsida > Santalales > Viscaceae > Viscum > Viscum album. The sequence continues at coordinate 1,409,726,160 of OY728133.1, read as the reverse complement.
GAAACAATAAATTTACAAGATTTAGGGTTCAGTCACACCTCACCAAAGGGACACTCCCTATTCATCACTCCACCCAATGATTTTATGAATGATAATTCTACTTAACATAGTTGAGGGTCTATTTAATGTCCTAAAGATAATCATTAATTATTTTCACCATTAACTACTGATGGATAGAATTTTTTAACCAAAATGGTGTAACACCTCAGGTAAATAAAGAATATGACATTTTTATATTTATCCCTATTTGTGGAAAAAATGTCAATATTAATTTAAATGGAACGCTATGCTCGATGGCTTAACCAATATGCAACAACGAGTTCTTTTGAAATCTTACATTGCACTCTAACAATAAAATAATATTATTTTAAATGGTAGTTAACACATAGCCGTTGTATTGGCGGGAATGAATAGAAATAACTATAATATGATTATATATGTTTGTTAAATGTTTTTTCTTTTATCTAATAAATTTTAGAGGCTTAAAATACAAATGAATCCAATCTTAAGCATTGAATACACTAGTATTTTTAAAAGATTGTTTTACTACCTTTTGATGGGAAACCATTTTTAAATCAAACATTTGACAATTTTATAAGATCTATTTTTCAAAATAAACATATCATTTATGATTGGGACACTGAAATTTACCTTGGTTTAATTTTTGGTATTTTTCTGACAATGTTCATTTTATAATGAATAGTGAAAAATACTGCATTTTACATCAAAACTGCTTTTTCATATAATTTAACTATATGGTTATATTATCTTTTTAATTTGATTTAAAGTCTAATTAGAATATATTATTACCATGTAATCCAATTATGGTCATTGGGATTAATTTCACTTTGGAATTTGGCATAAACAAGTGCCAAACTTTTCATAAATATTGTTTCTAAAAAACCCGCTATTTGTTTTGACAATGGGAATTATTTTTAAATTAATTATTTCAATTTATGTGTTTGGAATTTGGTAAAATGGATTAAATATTTGGAATCATAAGTTCCAAATTATGTAATTAAGACTCTATTTTTGGACATTATGAATAGTAACGACGGTAATTATCTTTAATTATCTTGATTAATGAGTAATCATGTAGTTAAAGATAATAAAATAATATCATAATAATAAAAAATGACCACAACATGTGTCCTAAGGCTACTGGTTGTCTCTGGACCGACCATGGGATGCCTTGTGTCAAACTTAGGGGCCCCATGGAATCACTTTTGTGAGAAAGTGACTTTTTATCTTTTTATTTTAAAAGAATGTTAAATGTAACAATAAATGTATCACCTGAGTAATATATTTTTTATTTTGTCTACATAAATGATCTTTGGGACTATAAATATTAATTGTAAATCTAAAAATATTTCCTACATCATAGTATTTTTTTAAAAAAATTTAGACATTAAATAAATTAAATTTTTTATGACATCATAATGATGCAGCGATTACCTCATTATTTAATGATTTAAATAAAATGAAAAGATAATGTAAACTATAAGCCCTAAACATGTCAAAAACCTAATTTATGGGTGGAGTTCGAACCATTATCACCTTATCCCCGAAACACATCAATGTGGGACCTTTAAAATCCGAAACTCATTTCAAAATAAAGTTACATTTTATACCTTTCCAAGAGTTCCCCTCCTCTCCTCTTATAGAAGGCCCCCACCTCTACCTCCTTACCCACACCTCTCAAGCCTTTGGCTTGGCCAAAACCTGACCATGTGGCCTCTCCACATCCCTCTCTTACTCCTAGAATCCTCACTTTTGGTAGAAGTCTTCCCAAGGAATCCTTTGATCTCAAATCAAAAAGAGTTACCCGTTTTAAAGGTAGTGTCTTCTCTTGTGTTCTTATGTTTTACTTTGCTTATCCAACCCCCTAAACTCTTTTTATTCATTTATTTTGTAACAACACCAGTATACTCAATATACTAGGATGTTTTTATAAGATTTATTATAGATACACTTACACACACCTTCATCTAATGGTTAATGAACATACTGTTTCCGTGGATGGCGAATTTCTGCCTCACGAAATGATGATTGTTCAACACTCATATAACACCTTCAAAGGTGGCCATTAAGATGACACTATATTTATATATGATATATAATATTTTTATGTTTTAATTAAGATTCTGTATTTTACACTTGTGGAATACCTTTATGATTTCCATTGTGGGTAAACACGATAATTTCATTTTAGGAAGTACGGACTACCACCCCCTCAAAGTGATTTGATTCGTTAATGCCTTATGTGGGATGTATAAAGGATGGATTTAAAGTTATTATATATTATGTTATAATGGAATTATAGTATACCTTTATATCATTATTATTTTCTTTCCATAAAATTATGAGATATAAATGAATGTAGCATTCATGCGTACGTACGGATTAATGTCTCCATGAACGATGCATTTCATTTCTTATCCCCAAATGAAATGTACTATTATAAGTACATATATATAATGGATATATATGATTTATGTTAAATCTAAATTATTAATATAATTCTGTAATTAAAATATAAATATCTCTCATTTAGTTTTAATTCCAATAATATGACATAGAAATGAATGTAGTGTTCATGCGTATGTACGACTTACCGTCTCCATGAACGGTGTATTTCAGTTCTTACCTCTAAATGATTATGTAATATTATAAATGCATGTATATACTGGTTATATATGATATATATGGCATCTACATCATTTATATAATTCTTGAGATAATGGATATTTGAATACGTGAACAACTTGTAAATATAAGAAGTTCACTTTTGACTCAAGTACCAAATATCGAAAAAACGACCGCTATTAACTTAAATGATTACATAATGTTCATATCATGTTAATAAGTGATATAAAAGGAATAATGATATTGAAAAATTATCTTAAGAAAGTATAAATTAACTCATGTTTATTATTCAGTACATTAAAGAACGATCGAGTCAAGTCGGACCTGAGGTAAGGGATCCTACGCCTCTCTTTCTTTTTAAGTACTCTCTTTTATGTCATTTTTTTAAGATAATCATTATTATGTTTGGGGATGTTATTTTATATTACTCATTCTGTATTTTTATGGTCATATTATTATAGACCCTATTTTATCTCATAAATCCATTTCTGGAAGTTTTAAGTGGCGCCGTTAGGCTGCCGAGTTTTCATAATGGATTTTTCATCTCACTTTTATTCCCGTAACATTTATGCTAAGTTTGCCACTATTTCCTTTGAGTGGTGTATGTGCTGCCCATTATTATACAAATTGTGTAGTATAATTTTATTTATGTGTATTTACATCTTCATTGTATGACCCTTCTTCCATGGGGTGTACGTTTCGAAAGTTACCCAACTCGGTAAGGGGACCTTTCACCCTCCTCTTTTTAAACGACTTCTTTTGTTATGTCTTTTAATGAACATAATATTATGTTGGGATATTTTCTTATATATCCTTATTTATGTAAATTTTATTTCCAAGTGATGTCATACCCTTTTCTCTCTCATCAACTCATTTTCTTAATTTTAAAGTAACGCCATTCGGCTGTCGGATTTCTCTAATGAAACTTATTAACCCACTTTAAATTCTTTGGGTTAAACCTCTACTTATTGATTTTATCATTCCAAGATTATGTGTGGAATACTTATTTTGTAATTTCCAAAAACCTTTGTGTGGATATAATATTTCTACACATAATCATCTCATTGATAAATTCTTACGAACTTGTATGGGAAATCATAACTCAATCTCATTTCATTGAGTTAAATATTTATGTCATTGGTTTTGTTTTTCCAAGATTATGTGTGAATGACCTCTGATTGTTTCACACTTAATATCCACTTATATTGGGTGTATTTATATTTCTCACACATAATTATGTGATAGATTTATCCTTAATTTAAGGATACCATCTTTATAATGGATTTCATCTCAATTTACATTTCCATTGAGACTTCATTGTTGTTATGCACCAATTCACTCTTATATGGTGTGTATATTGTACTTTGGAATATTATACCATGAATCCATTTATTCTCATGATATTATAAAGTTCGGATTAAATGTTATTCCGCAATTAATTTTATTCAAGAGTCCCTTATTTAGTTAAAAAATCTTTAACAAAAATATCATTTTAAATGTTTTAAAGATTCATTATTCTAAATCTTTATCTTTAATGTCCATGTTTTCAAAATCATTTTCAGTATTTATTTATATGGACATTAATGTTTTAAAATTATAATTCCATTAAAAGCTTCAAAGTGGTATGGGACACTTTGTTCAAAAAATCTATTTTAAATGATTTTTGAAAATGGATTGATTAATTCAATATCTTGGAATTACTTATTGTGATTGAAAATAAAATGTTTTTATTGAAATGTTTATATTTTCAATATTTTATGTGTAATGATGGTACTTGGACATTTTACGGGTGGTTACGTGATAAAACATATGACGGGTGGTGCTGTGAATACCAGGATAGGTGGTTACGTTATAACCTCCAATGCATTGGGTATGGAAGTCGACCGAATGGCTATTCCATTATGTGATATCTGTGGAAGTCGACCGTATTGTTATTCCATTTAAGTATGTTTATGTCCCAAGTTACCTTTATATGTTATGTTTTCTTTATATGGGTTTTTATGGTAATATTTTGGGTAAAAAAGGGCAAGTTATGATCTTTTATTCATTGAAGAGTTTATACTACTTCATAAAGGTGAAAATTATTACTTTGATAAAGTATTCATGGTTTACTAGTTGGTTTTGAAAAACTAACAGTTTTCCTTCTTTGTGTATCCCTTACTGAGCTTTTTATGCTCACCCCAAGTTTTTTTAAATGTTTTTCACAGGACTTAAAGTGGAATAGGTTCAAGGATGGGATCAAGGAAATATCAGGCTGTCGAAAGAATAGAACTAGACATGTTTCTTTTTAAGAGTTTTTTTTATCGAAACTTAGTATAAGTGTCTACTTTGTAATATTTTGAGATGTAATAGTTATGTCCTAATTCTCTAAAACTCTAAACCTGAAAAGATCCTCAATGTGAATTATTCATTTAATTCAATTTTAAGTATGGTTTAAGGCCGGGGCCTTATAAATGGTGCTATACTACTTCTTCAAGTCGGATGGAAACAACTTCCAATAAGGTAGGGTTTATTTTAAATCATCTCTTTTTCCCCAACAGTTCTTTTCCTCAAATGATTCCAATTAATGGACTAGAATTATCCTTTATATTTCCATTATTCTATTTCACAGAAAAGTTCAATACACTGAATGAGGTAATGTAATATTTTCATCAATCCTTATATATTTAATATCATTAGGTTTTAATCACTAGTAATCAACCAATTCATTTTTCTTATTCTATTTACATAGAAACATGATCTTCACTACATGCATTATCTCCTTTTTCATCTTATATTAATTTATTTTTATTGTAAAAATCATGGGAAGTCTTTTCTTTTATTAGAATATGGTTGGTGAAATATATCATAATCATTTTTCCCATCAACCAATTTTTCAATATCTCAAAGTTCTCTCTCACTTTTTTATTTCTTCCCCGAAAAATTGATATAGAAATTTAGTGACGGTTTCCTAATTCATCACTATTTCTTGTACTCTTTGTTAAACAGTACAATATTTAAACAAAATTTCAAGATTTTATTTCTTTACTCACTTTAGAAAAATGCTTCATGTAATCACATTAAAAAAAATCTTCATGTACCATGTTATATTATATAGAATTATTTTCACATATTATCTCTTCAATACTACGTCATGTTATCGCATTTGTTAATTGTTAGTACATTCTTCATCATGTAGCACAATTTCATTATATTCATTAAAAATAATCATAATGCATATCATTTATTCATATTTAATGATTCTTCACAGAAACTATTATGAGAGAGGTTACCTTATTCTTCGTTATATAACTAAATTGTTGCAGAACTCTCTTCCTTCAATAATTACTTTTTTTCATGGATTCCAAAGTGACAATGGGTTTGATGGAAACTGTGGTGGTTCTCTGATTAAGAGACTAGATGAAATGGGGGATTCAATGAGGAATCGCGTGGTTGTGCTAAACTAACTATCAAGGAGTCATGATCAACCACTTGAACCTTGGTGAGTTCTCTAATGCATCATGTACGAGATGACCAACTCGATGTGGAAGTTCAGGAAATAATTAGAAAGGTAACCATTAGGGTTTATATGATCCTTACTTTTGAGGTAATTATGGGTTACTATATGTTATGATGGAAAGTGAAAGTCATGAGATAAAACTGAGGTTAAATTATGTTATGGTTATTTTGTAAGATTTTATCTCGTTGTTAGGGAATTTTTTAAGAATTATGTAGTTTTGGAAAAAGGACAACACGTAGACCGTGTGACAACCCGTCGCGTCAAACAAAGCTGCGGGAATCGAACCCACAACCAAAGTGTGACTGGTATTTATCGCCTACCACTAGACTATGTGAAGTCCCTAGGTAGTTTGACTAATTATTTTTAGTTAGATGATCTTATTAATCTAGAATAAGCTGATTTTGGGTTATATATGGATATTATTAACCTATCATGGAGGATATGTTATTAGGTCAATTACTTTTCAATATGAGACATTTAGAGCAACTAATGTTATTTGAAGATAAGTGTTAATTTGTACCTTGGAAGACTATGTGACTAAATCCTTCAAATATTTGGGTTTCAATCTTACTTTTGGTTTACTTTGAATAATTTTATGGACAAATTTATTATCGAATGGTCCTTGTTGAACTTTTGGTTTTGTTTGACAAATTTTAGAGATTAAGAATAGATTTTCTTTTTATAAAGGATTATACTTTTGTGGATTATCTGATATAATACTAACAATTTTGGTTTTGGTTTTTGTCTAAAGACATGGGAAATATATAGTTCTCTTTTATGGATTAGGTGATTCTTAAAAGTTGATTATAGTACTCTTAATGTGAACAAGTCTTCCTAAATACTCGTCTTTTGGAGAAAATATGAGTTTGATTAAGGAATCTAGTAAAAGTTGAAAGTCTACGTGACAATTAAGTATGTTTCATTATGATTTAGTTAAGCTCAAAAATAAATTCCTCAATGAAGAGTAACTTAAAACAAAAATGTAGTTTATTAACTTTTCCAACTGGGGAATCGAATACCGTTTAACACATCACAAGTTTGTGATTTTATTGTGGTTATCTTTCTCCTAAACATGTTTTCTATCACTCTCCATCAAAACATGACCCTATGTTTTCTCCTCCATGTCCATGTTTTCCTACATGGAATCCTAGTATCGTTTAACTCGGGTGACCTATGTACTTCACTTTATTTACTTTAATGTGATTGTTTTAGTTACTCTTGTTCAGATGTGGGATTTTCAATGATGTTTCCAAGCCCAGTTTTAAAATTGCGAGGATGCAATTCCCAAAAGGGGGGAAGGATGTAACACCCCAGGTAAATAAAGAATATGACATTTTTATATTTATCCCTATTTGTGGAAAAAATGTCAATATTAATTTAAATGGAATGCTATGCTCGATGGCTTACCCAGTACGCAACAACGAGTTCCTTTGAAATCTTACGTTGCACTCCAATAATAAAATAATATTATTTTAAATGGTAGTTACACATAGCCGTTGTATTGGCAGGAATGAATATAAATAACTAAAATATGATTATATATGTTTGTTAAATGTTTTTACTTTTATCCAAAAAAATTTATAGGCTTAAAATACAACTGAATCCAATCTTAAGCATTGAATACACTAGTATTTTTAAAAGACTGTTTTACTTCCTTTTGATGGAAAACCATTTTTAAACCAAACATTTGATAATTCTATAAGTTCTATTTTTCAAAATAAAAATATTATTTATGAATGGGACATTGAAATTTACCTTGGGTTAATTTTTGGTATTTTTCTGACAATGTTCATTTTTCAATGAATAGTGAAAAATACTACATTTTACATCAAAACTGTTTTCATATAATTTAATTATATGGTTATATTATCTTTTTAATTTGTTTTAAAGTGTAATTAGAATATATTTTTACCATTTAATCCAATTATGGTCATTGTGATTAATTTCACTTTGGAATTGGGTATAAATAAGTGCCAAACTTTTCATAAATATTGTTTCTAAAAAACCCTCTATTTGTTTTGACAATGGGAATTATTTGTAAATTAATTATTGGAATTTGTGTCTTTGTAATTTGGTAAAATGGATTACATATTTGGAATCATAATTTCCAAATTATGTAATTAAGACTCTTTTATTTTTGGACATTATGAATAGTAATGACGGTAATTATCTTTAATTATCTTGATTAACGAGTAATCAGGTAGTTAAAGATAATAAAATAATATCATAATTACAAAAAATGACTACAACATGTGTCCTAAGGATAATGGTTGTCTCATTACCGACCATGGGATTCCTTGTGCCAAACTTGGGGGCCCCATGGAATCACTTTTGTGAGAAAGTGACTTTTTATCTTTTTATTTTTAAAGATTGTTAAATGTAACAAAGAATGTATCACCTGAGTAAAATATTTTTCATTTTGTCTACATAAATGATCCTTTAGACTATAAATATTAATTGGAAAGCTAAAAATATTTCCTAAATCATAGTATTTTTTTTATAATTTTTAGACATTAAATAAATTAAATTATTTATGACATCATAATGATGCAGCGATTACCTCATTATTTAACGATTTTAATAAAATGAAAAAATAATGTAAAATCTAATCCCTAAACATGTCAAAAACCTAATAGATGGGTGTATTTCTAACCATTATCACCTTATCCTCAAAAACAATCAATATGGAACCATTAGAATCCGAAACTCATTTGAAAATAATGTTACATTTTATACCTTTCCAAGAGTGCCCCTCCTCTCCTCTTATAAAAGGCCCCCAACTCTACCTCCTTACCCACACCTCTCAAGAATTTGTCTCGGCCAAACCCTTCCCATTTTGCCTCTACACATCCCTATATTACTCCTAGAAGCCTCACTTTGGGCAGAAGTCTTCCCAAGGAATCCTTTGAGCTCAAATAAAAAAGAGTTACATGTTTTAAAGGTAGTGTCTTTTCTTGTGTTCTTATGTTTTATTTTGCTTCTCCAACCCCCTAAACTCTTTTTATTCATTTCTTTTGTAACAAAACCAGTATCCTAAATATACTAGGATGTTTTTATAAGAAGTATTAGAGCTACACTTACACAAACCTTCATGTAATGGTTAAAGAACATACTGTTTCTGTGGATGGCGAATTTCTTCCTCACGAAATGAAGATTGTTCAACACTCATATAACACCTTCAAAGGTGGCCATTAAGATGACAATATATTTATATATGATATATAATATGTTTATTTTTTCACTTAAGCTTATGTACGTTTCATTTTTCGCACAAATTTATGATTTCCATTGTGGGTAAACACGATAATTTCATTTTAGGAAGTGCGGACTACTGCCCCCTCAAAGTGATTTGATTCGTTAATGCTTTATGTGGGATGTATAAAGGATGGATTTAAAGTTATAATATATTATTTTATACTGGAATTATAATATACCTTTATATCATTATTATTTTCTTTCCATTAAAGTATGAGATATAAATAAATGTAGCATTCATGCGTACGTACGGATTACCGTCTCCAAGAATGATGCATTTCGTTTCTTATCCCCAAATTTAATGTACTATTATAAGTACATATATATAATGGATATATATGATTTATGTTACATATAAATGATTAATATAATTCTGGAATTAAAATATACATATCTCCCATTAAGTTTTAATTCCATTAATATGACATAGAAATGAAAGTAGCGTTCATGCGTACGTACGGCTTACCGTCTCCATGAACGGTGCATTTTAGTTCTTACCTCTAAATGATTATGTAATATTATAAATGCATGTATATACTAGGTATATATGATATATATGTAATCTACATCATTTATATCATTCTTGAGATAATGGATATTTGACAACGTGAACAACTTGTAAATTTAAGAAGTTCACTTTTTCCTCAAGTACCAAATATCGACAAAACGACCGCTATTAACTAAAATGATTACATAATGTTAATAACATGGTAATAAGTGATATAAAAGGAATAATGAACTTTAAATAGGTTCTTATGAAAGTAGAAATTAACTCAAGTATATTATTCAGGATATTAAAGATTGATCGAGTCAAGTCGGACCCGAGGTAAGGGGTCATATGCCTCTCTTTCTTTTTAATTACTCTCTTTTATGTCATTTATTTTAAGCTCATCTTTCTTATGTTTGGGGATGTTATTTTATATTCCTCATAATTTATTTTTATATTAATATTATGAGAGACCATATTTGATCTCATAAATCTATTTTTAAAAGTTTTAAGTGGCTCCATTAGGCTGCCGAGTATTCATAAGGGATTTTTCATCTCACTTTTATTCCCGTAATATTTATGCTACGTTTGACACTATTTCCTTTGAGTGTTGTATGTACTGCACATTATTATACAATTTGTGTATTATAATTTCATTTATGGGTATTTACTTCTTCATTGTATTAACTTTCTTCCATGGGGTGTACGTTTCGAAAGTTACCCAACTCAGTAAGGGGACCTTTCACCCTCCTCTTTTTAAAATTCTTCTTTTGTTATGTCTTTTAATGCACATACTATTATTTTGGGATATGTTATTATATATCCTTAATTATGTAAATTTTATGTCCAAGTGATGAGATACCATTTTCTCTCTCATCAACTCATTTTCTGAATTTTAAAGTAACGTCGTTAGGCTGTCGAGTTTCTGTAAGGAAACTTATTAAACCACTTGCAATTTTTTGGGTTAAACCTCTACTTCTTGATTTTATCATGCCAATATTATGTGTGGAATCTCTATTTTGTAATTTCCACAAACCTTTGTGTGGATATACTATTTCTACACATAATCATCTCATTGATAAATTCTTATGAACTTGTATGGGAAATCATAAATCAATCTCATTTCATTGAGTTAAATATCTATGTCATTTGTTTTGTTTTTCCATGATTATGTATGAATGACCTCTGATTGTTTCATACATAATATCCACTTATATTGGGTGTATTTATATTTCTCGCACATAATTATTTGATAGATTTATCCTTAATTTAAGTATACCATCTTTATAATGGATTTCATCTCAATTTACATTTCCATTGAGACTTCATTGTTGTTATGCACCAATTCACTCTTATATGGTGTGTATATTGTCCTTTGGAATATTATACCATAAATCCCTTTATTCTCATGATATTATAAATTTCGGATTAAATGTTATTCCGCAATTAATTGTATTCAAGAGTCTCTCATTTTGTTAAAAAATCATTAACAAAAATATCATTTTAAATTTTTTAAAGATTCATTATTCTAAATCTTTATCTTTAATGTCCATGTTTTCAAAATGTTTTTCAGTATTTATTTATTTGGAAATTAATGTTTTAAAATTATAATTCCATTAAAATCTTCAAAGTGGTATGTGACACTTTGATTCAAAATTCACTTATAAATGATTTTTGAAAATGGATTGATTAATTCAATATTTTGGAATTACTTATTGTGATTAAAAATCAAATGTTGTTATTGAAATGTTTATATTTTCAATATTTTATGTGTAATGATGGTACTTGTACATTTTACGGGTGGTTACGTGATAAACCATATGACGAGTGGTTCCGTGAATACCAGGACGGGTGGTTACGTTATAACCTCCAATGCATTGGGTATGGAAGTCGGCTGTATGGCTATTCCATTAAGTGATATGTGTGGAAGTCGACTGTATGGTTATTCCATTTAAGTATGTTTATGTCTCAAGTTACCTTTATATGTTATGTGTTCTTTATATGTGTTTTTAAGGTAATCTTTTGGTTACAAAAGTGTATGTAATGATCTTTTATTCATTGAAGAGCTTATACTACTTCATAAAGGTGAAAAGTATTACTTTTATAAAGTATTCATTGTTTACTGGTTGGTTTTGAAAAACTAATAGTTTTCCTTCTTTATGTATCCCTTACTGAGCTTTTTATGCTACCCCAAGTTTTTTAAATGTTTTTTACAAGACTTAAAGTGGAATAGGGTCAAGGATGGGATCAAGGAAATGTCAGGCTGTCTAAAACATGGAACTAGACATGTTTATTTTTAAGAGTTTTTTTTTATTTTATGGAAACTTAGTATTAGTATCTACTTTGTAATCTTTTGAGATGTAATATTTATGTCTTAATTCTCTAAAACTCTAAACCTGAAAAGATCCTCAATGTGAATTATTCATTTAATTCAATATTAATTAAGGTTTAAGGCCGAGACCTTATAAATGGTGCTATAATACTTCTTCATGTCCAATGGAAACAACTTCTAATAAGGGAGGGTTTATTTTAAATCATCTCTTTTTCCCCAATAGTTCTTTTCCTCAAATGATTCCAATTAATGGACTAGAATTATCCTTTATATTTCCATTATTCTATTTCACATAAAAATTCATAACACTGAATGAGGTAATGTAATATTTTCATCAATCCTTATATATTTAATATCATTAGGTTTTAATCACTAGTAATCAACCAATTCATTTTTCTTATTCTATTTACATAGAAACATGATCTTCACTACATGAATTCTCTCCTTTTTCATCTTATATTAATTTATTTTTATTTTAAAAATCATGGGAAATCTCTTCATTTATTAGAATATGGTTGGTGAAATATATCCTAATCATTTTCCCCATCAACCAATTTTTCAATATCTCATAGTTCATTCTCAATTTTTTATTTCTTCCCCAAAAAATTGATATAGAAATTTAGTGATGGCTTCCTACTTCATCACTATTTCATGTACACTGTGTTAAACAGTACAATATTCAAACAAAATTTTAAGATTTTATTTCTTTACTGACTTTAAAAAAATGTTTCATGTACTCAGATTAAAAAAAATCTTCATGTACCATGTTATATTATATGGAATTATTTTCACATATTATCTCATCAATACTACCTCATGTAATCGCTTTTGTTAATTGTTTGTACATTCTTAATAATGTAGCACAATTTCATTATATTCAATAAAAATACTCATAATGCATATCATTTATTCATATTTAATGATTCTTCACATAAACTATTATGAGAGAGGTTTATTTATTCTTTGTTATATAACTAAATTGTTACAGAAGTCTCTTCCTTCAATAATTACTTTTTTCGTGGATTCCAATATTATTTTATGTATATGGAGATGTTTTATCCATTTGTGAATATAGATGACTAAAATTCCCTTATATTTATGTATATTAGACACTTTCACTCTCAATTGTGTTCATAATAATAAAATAAAGATATCAATGGTTTTTTAGATGAATTTCACTAACTCAAAGCTTCCAAAAATGCGACAAAACATTCATTTCCACAAACTTCACTTCATCCTATATAAAACATCATTATCCTTACCACTATATGTATAAATAATTGTTTTTGATATCATAATTGTTATAAAAATGCATTAAAAAATTAATCCAGTTGCACTATATTCTTCATGTGCATGGATCCTACTCAAGCATCACTTGGTTTTTTATGCATCCTCTACTACACATCACCAATCACCAGAATATAAACTATATATCTAGAAAATTTACTAGAATACAGGTGAAAAAAACTTAATCTTCACCCTAATTGACCACATCATTCACCCATTTTGAATATGATCAACATCATTACTCCATAAAATATTGATGTTTAAATCGCTCATCTATTTGCAGGTGCTATATTTACCCTTTAATTGATAAAGGTGGATGGTTGTTTTAGTTTACTATGTTAATTTTTAAATATTTAGAATATTTATGTTTTTTACAAAAATAATAACAAATTCTATGTAATTCAAAATTTCTTCAAACACAAAAAATACATCTTCCAAGAATCTTAACTCTTCTTAATAACTCAATAAAAATATGTAATAATTCCTTTAATGGGTCAACATTTGTTTTCAACAAATCAAGAAATAAACAAATGGCTTCAATATTATCCCATGTTAAGGTTTAAAATTGGGGAAATGATGTTCATTAAGTGTGTAGAAGGGGTATTACTATGTGTTAAATTATATTTCATAAATAAGACTTCAACATACCCTCAAAAGATTTCAAAAACTGATTTCCTCTTCTCTTTAGTTAATGCATTAATTGGTTGAAAAATATTCTGAAATGAATTTTTTAACCTTGAGGGGGTTAATAATTTATATTCCACATGGAATCAATTGGGAAACCAATTTTCATTACTCTCTCTGAATTTTTTTTTTAAATTTGGGTATTATGTTTTAAAATATTAAATTAATATTTTACATCTAGATTAGATTTAAAAAATAAGATTTTGATTCAAAAGGACTGAAAATGAACTCCAAATCAGGGTTGAGCTTTTTATTTGTTTGTTAAAACTATAAGATGAGTTAATTAAGTTGTATTGTTAATTATTAATCTCCACAATTAATAAGATGAGTCTAATGATGATGTATTTCTAAATTTTGGGTGTTTTTCACCTCGGAGAAAAAGTGACATTTGTAAGAATAATTTAATGTAAAATTAAGTTAATAAAAATCGTTTCAAAATTTTCAAATTAAATCATCTTTCTCAAAACATGAAACCAATTTTCATCATAAACATTTCATTTTTAGACATAAATCATATATTATTATCCAATAGAGTTAAATGGTGTGATCACTTTTTAGAATCACCTCTTATATGATAATATAATTCATTTATTTTTAAGATAAATTGGATTTCACTAAATATATCTAATTGATTAATTGAGGTTATGAAATTTCTTAAGTGCCTAGGATTCAGTGTGGATTTCATTTTATACATGTATTACACATATTTTTGATGAAATAATTATTTTTTAAGGGAAAATTACTATAATTGGTGAAATTTTTATTATTGGTCATTTTGAGTGAAAATGTAATTATTTGATTATTTGAATGAATTTTTGGATTTTTTATGCTAAAATTGAGAAAGGGTATTTGATTTATTTTTTATATTCTTTAAGAACTAATTCATTTGATGTTTTTGAAGGATCTCCAATTAAAACTATATTTTAGAAGATTTATGATTTTATTTTGGATTTTGACTTTAATTAATTAGTTGTTCAATGTTTTTATTATGGATATCATATGTTGGAACTCATTTTAAAATCTCAATACAAAGTTAGAATTTCATTTTTTAGTTATGATTTTATGTTTTGTGATATATAATTTATTTTTTCAACTTTAAAAATTGGATAAGATAGGTAATGTGTAACATAATTTTCAATGAAATGAATTTACATGTACGATATTTTTTATAAATAAGGTTCATAACTATCATAATGGAATAAAAAATTATCATACATATCATTATTCCACATTAGAGTTGATATTTATCATATTTTAGGGGAAATGTTCCTTAAGTAGCATATTTTTTATAAAAAGAGTTCTTTCATATTATATTTTTATTGAGAATTGATATTTAAAAATTTTACATTTTTTTAAAATTTGATAAAGTATGATGCATATGAAACTTTTACCATTAAATGTTCATGCAAAATATTTTTTAACCAGGGGAAGTTATACGTAATATAATGAAGTTTTATAGAATTTTAAAACATCCAAAATTCATATAATTTACTAAGTGTGGATTCATAAATAATATATTTTATAATAATTTATTTTATATGTAATATTCTAAAATTTTCTGAAATTATAAATGTTAAATGTGTAAAATTTACTCTCCCTACTAATGTAATACATCATATATTTTTTCACTGGAATTTCTTCCATAATTTTCTCTAGATTACAATATTCTAGAAAATTTTCATATATAATTTAATTTTCCCATGATTGTGTGATACGTAACATAACTTCATTTGTCAAAATTATAGGTTTTTCAATGACTTATAAGGTTTTAAAAGTATCATGGTTCCAAAGCATAGAAATTAAAACTAAATAATAGGAAATATTGAAATCATGGATAACTGTTCTGGGGAAGATTCTGTAGAGTATCTTGAAACTCACTCAAGGCTGACTCAAGAGGGAAATGCATCCATCTTCTTCATAAATGGAGATGATGAAAAATGTACATAGGAGAAGTGATATTTTCTAAGAGACATGGATGTAGTCACCTGGAGAAGATTATAAACAATGATTTGATATCACTTATAGTAAAAAAATGGTATCTTGAGGACTCTTATTTTGAGTGAATTAAAAGGATAATACTCTATTATTCATGAAAATATGCATTAGAAAATGGATTTTATCGTTGATTCAACAGGGGGATTAAAGTTATAATCACAATGGTAAGGAGTAAATACTAAAGAGAGGTGGTTCTGAATATTCTTAATTTGAAAATAGGAACTTTTTCAATATATAAGGATCCTAAACCACTTTTTCTTATTATTTTTATCAACATAGTTTTTATATTAATTTACTCTATATGTTTTATATTGTTTTGAACACATACTAATAAAACATTCTAGTGGAACATATTAAAATAAATTGACTTTTATTAATTTATAAATAATTTATATTTTTTTATTATTCTTATTGTTTCTCTTTTAATAGATTCCTTTTTCTAATTTATGATTATGAATATATATATGAAGTCATATTAAAATAATTTATTATAGTGTAAACTATTTCTCCCATTATTTTTTTGAATGGAGAAAATGCATTTTTTATTGATTTTTGATAACCCCCATTTAATAGGATAAAGGTGAACCGAAACAAGGTCTGTAGGCTTAGAGATTACATGACCCATAGCCTTATGAGACATTACATGACCCAAAGGTCTTAGGGAATTCAACCAGACTATAACTACAAGGAACTTCCCCTCCCCAGCATCAACATTGTGATGGTACCTCTCCACCTTCCTATAGACATATGGAGAAGCTTCTTGTGCAAGCACCAGTTGTTACTGATGGTGTTTCCATACCCTCCCATCCTTCCAATTCCATTGGTTCTTTTATGGTGAGTGTGCCTGATCTGAATCCTCCTCTAGGGATTCTCCATTTTTGTAGAGTCTGTCTGGGGAAACTGCATTGATCAAGTGGTCTGAAGGCCTTGAGGTGTCCCAAAGGCCTTGTGGTGGCCCGAAGGCCTTGTGGTGGCCCTAAGGCCTTGAATATGTTTGAAGGCCTTGTGGTGGCCCAAAATCCTTACTACCCTGAAGGCCTTGGGTGGCCCAAAGGCCTTAAATAGCCCAAAGACCAAACTGGTGGCCTGAAGGCCCAAACATGTGAATTGTTCTCGCTGTTATAGTATCGAACAGTAACAGATACAGTACCCACTATAGTACTGCTACAGAACTGCTAAAGTAGAATAAATTATCCCTCTACTTGTTTTTGATCTTGAGTCTCTTAGATGAACCTGCCGAGTCCTCCCCAACTGGGTTGAGGCTCTTAGGTTCTCCCTTTATTAATAAATTGAGGTTAGTTTTATTATAATAACATAAGTGTGACTCATATTTTTAATTTTTTAATTTTAATTCTTCATGGACACTAGTTTTACACAATTCTATATATTGAAGGGTGAAAAATAGTGGATCATATTCCTTATATACTTTAATTTTTGTAATTAATTTGGAAAAGGATAACGTTTTCATTATTTATGATATAAGCATTCATTATATAAATTTTATATTGAAAAAAATTAGGTGGATGTCAATATGTAATGTTGATCACTAAATGAAAATATGGTGTGTGAACTCCTTTCATATTTTTTATAAATACTATGATTAATCTTGAAACAATAATAGAAATACTATTATAAATTTAGATTGGCCTAATTTTCATAATATTATATATTGTTCATATCATGTATCTTTACTATTTTTACAGACTCTATTTTTATATTTTCACACAATATTTTCATCATATCCCACTTCATTCATTCATCTCACCAATATTCATCCTTTAAATTGTATCTTGATTTTTCAGTTTATTTCGTTTGTTTTTGTTTTTTTATTTAATACAATATATTCCATCACATTTTCCAAAACATTATTACCAATAAATAATTTTAGGTTGGTTTAAAAATTATATTTTTGTGATTTTTGAAGGCTCCCCATCCAATGAACAAAAGTAATGGAAATGGAATATCATATAAAGTATGATCTAATCCAAAACAGCCATTAAATTGACCTATAATGAAGATTAATATTAATAGGGTGGAAAAAATATGGATGTTATTTTTATTTCCTGTATAAATAAGGTACACTATAAAATGAACCATATCTTAGTGAAAAGGTAATGGGATTCTTCAGGTAGATTTGATATTATAGATCCCAAATATAGTTAGATCACTAAGATGGGAGGTAAATGAGTGATCACTTTTTACAAACACTTCTTTTTATTTCAATATATATGATCATAAAAGATACTAATACAATTAATATGAAGTCTCCCTTACCTCATATAAAACAATAATAAAGGAAGTCATATCACACAATGATTTTTATAAGGTTTGGTCTTGATGTGAGTGCCTGATTGTTACTATGATTGGTTAAGCCTATAAATCACATATTCTAGACTATAAATAAATTTGCCTACACTAGGAATATTCTTGATCCCATCAGTATAGAGTCTCACTATGATCCTTCTACAGTCCCACTACCAAAAATATATTCTTACAATTAGTACAACAAGTGTTTGAACCAAAACAAAAAATCTCGCTACTTTTCTCCAATTTTATTCTACAACATCTGATATAGATCTTCTTTATTGAGCCTTATGGATCAAAAAATGTACATTTTAACTTCATTTATATAAATTTTTTTCTATTAATAATAATCAGATTATCTAATCTCACTCATCTTCTCTATATCCTAAATGGTCTAGTTCTTCCTCAATCCATTATATTCTCAAACACTTCAAGTATTCTATTTTGTTTCTAAGAACTCTTAGATTCAGTCGTCTTCTTTTCTATCTTTTATAATTTAAATTATTTTCTTCTAAGATCATAATATAAAATTAAAATTATTTCAATTTTATTTTAAATTCACAAAATAATATTACTAATATCTATTTCAAAATTGTAATTATGGAAAATCCCGTTGATCTCGATGCCAGGTAATTTTATCCTTTAAATTAGTGGATATTTTTTTGAATATGCATAATATCTTCATTAAAAATCATAAGCATTCCACTATTTATATCTCCATATGAATTATGATAGATTATTTCATCAAATATATATAGAATCTATATGTTTTAATTCATTTTAAAATCAGCCATGTATGGATGGTGTTACGATGTGGCATGGTATCTCATGGTGTGGATCTCTTCTCAACACTTCTCATCCTAAATCATGATCAATTTAATTAATTATGATTTTTTGTTAAATGAAGAATACTCCATAAATTTTATTAAATTAATCTCATGATGAACATATATATTCTATTCGACTCAAAAATTCTACAATGTACCTTATCATTACGAAGTATGAAACGATCCTTGAAAATATGTTTTTTTATAGGAAATAGTTCTTATATTGATTAGAATGATACCTACATAGATTCATACATTAATTTTCTGGATTGGAAAATATTTTTTTTTGTAATTATATATTGGAGATCATCCTTACATAGTTTAGGATCATCCTTGCAACGTTAGTCATCCATATAAAGCTAGAAGATAAACCTTTCGGTTTTACGAATGACTCTTATTGAGTCTTACATGATCCTTATGAAGCCTCCAATCATCATTATGAAATTTGAATGCTTTTTCAATATTTTACTATAGGGAAAACATGAATCTTATGCAACTCATGTATTATTGTTATGAATATGGTAATTCATCCTTATGAAGTTTAATATGCTTTAGGACATATTCGTTTTTCTCACATCAATACAATAATTCCAAATATCAACCATCGCATCTCAAGTAATCTTAGAGACTTCTCTAGAACATAAAATCAACTGATGATCATAATACAAAATTTATTTATCACTTATTCATTGTAAATTTGATCTCTAACATCTTTTGGGTGTCTTGTTTACAAAATAATCTTGATTTCTTCTTGATTGTGATTCTTCTATCCTTCCACTAGTTGAATTTCTTCAAGACACCTTCTAAACTATTATAGATAGTGTCTTAATCATTATAACATGTCATTTAATTGAATAATATCTTCAAAATAATCCCATGTAATGGATTTTATCTGATAACCTATCCATCCAAATTTCATTATATAATCATAACATGGATTCTCCATTTTCTACTAAATACAACCACATTTTCACAAATACCACAACCACCAATAACACATCTTCTATAGCAATAGATTAAATATATTTATTGTAGTATAAGTACCTAATAATTATACATTTCCTTTTAATTAAATAATAATGATGATATATACACTCTCATCTTCATAAAAATATTTGGGAACTTCAATATCTCCCTCTGAAATTGTTGAAAATTCACTTTTTTTCAAAATCAATGTTTTATTTATCCCCAATATGTTCAAATAAATTTAAAACTAAAATAAAAGGTATAATATCTATTAATATTTTTGAATATTCCATGATTCTAAAAAATAATTTCTTCTATCCCTTTATATTTATAGCATAGTCCAATCTATTAATATCAAAATGACACCACAAGATTATTATCCCTGATCTATTAGTTATAAATTCTCAGTCTACATGATTTATCCCAACATAAGAAATAAGAATTAGTAAACCTAGAATTCAAAGTTGTACATTAATCAGTTCATCATGTGACACCACTTAAAATTTTTCACATAAGAGACTGTGAAAATAGTTTTATTAAAACGAACTATCCACCAATCAACTTCTAAAAATACAACATAAATTTTTAAGTGCATGACCTTAAAAATATACTTTATTTAAACTCACCATGTTCTCCTACATGATAGAAAAATGTATCATAATTAAAATAAATGATGTGAGTGATTATTTAACCTCAACTTTCTATTTTTTTTAAATGTTTTCCATATTATATATTTTTTTAAAAAAAAGATTATTTATAATAACATCCATATCAAGTTTACTACCCCTTAATGGATGCAATTAATTATTATTAATGGAAAGTATAGAATTAAATGATGATCATATCTTCTTGTTCTATAATTTCTATAACACTCATCTAGTTTCCCCTTCTAATCCTCTCCTTCAATTCCTTACATGTTAGTTTTAAAATTAATGATATAAGGGAATTAGGAGAAACCTCTTATCTCATTAGTTGAAAAAGAAATTTTGGGAGTTTCCTCTCAACCAATATCATTCAATACTTTTAATATAAATATGGGGTGAAATATTCATGTGTAATTTTCTAGTTAGAATATTTATAGGGTTTATAATCATTTTCTTCATTAAAATATTTTATTTTTTTGATTTTTTCTTTCTAACATCATCCATAAAGGTAATGTATCCCTGGTTGGTTGCATAATTGGTTTCATAAATTATTCTTGATATTGTATGATTGTTATATTATTCTTTATACAATGTACAACACATTTAACCATCCACATAGATTCTCTTAGTTCTTTTGGTTGTCACTCTTTGAAAACCACTCCTAAAATTCCATCCCTTAATTTGAAATAACATGATTTTATTTAGAATTGGAGTTTAATTTTCCTTCTCTATGGGTTTACCCATTTCCAATTGAGCTATCTAAATATTGAAACACACCATACCATGCCCATATTATTTTTTTTTCACATTATTTCTAGGAAACCTCAAAAAATAATGACTTTTCTTTATTCACCTTATAAATTTACTTCCATTTCATAACATTGGGAACCTATATAGTTAATATAGTCATGTATTCCATAGCTCCATAACCCTAACAATCACATATTACATAAATTTATTCTAAATATTCAAATCTATTTTGTGTTGGTTGATTAGTTAAAATCTTGGTCACATGTTTCTTCTTTTGATAATCTATTTCTATTTTCTTAGTGTGGCTCTAACTTAGTTAATGCCTCTTACCTAGTAATGAAATATTAAACTAGTAATAGTGGTTTTTGAGTCAAAACCCCCAAAACACCAGAAATATCTTCCAATCATTTATCTCTCATACTAATGATAAATATTATCTGAAAATTGCCAATTTTTTCCTACATCAAATTTAGCATATCTTTTCCTTTGAGTTAATGGTCTTCTCGAGATATTCCTTTAATAATTTAAATTAAATGATTGTTTTTTACTTTTATTCTATTTTAAAACAAGAAATGTTTGGTTTTATAACTTTTACTATAATAAATACCTGATTTAAATTGAGACTTACTTGAAATTGTAATAACCTACCACATTAAACCTTTGTTTTATCCTACTTAAGATTACTGATTTTTAACCTAAATAGATTTTCTGAACTCATATAGAGTCTTCTATAAATAAGTATTGGAATTATCAAACCTTGATTCTATCATGTGAAATCCTTTTTTCCTTATAACTAGCTTTTCCTCAAGACATCTCACCATATTTTCATGTTTAGACACTTTTAGTTTATATTTCCTAACATCATCAACATATTTTTCTTCTACCTTGACATACTCCTATTTCCATTTAATTATATTTACTTTCTATATTATCATCAGCCACTTATAGTTCTGGATTTGTGTGTTCAGATTAATAAAATATTCTAATTTATTTTTCATCATATATTCTAACTATGTTGGTTGAGTATTATTAAAATAAATAATTTAAATACAAAAAACATTCTCAACATGTGCTATAAAATTAGTTAATTTCTCAATATATTCATCTTCTGATTGGCTATGTGATGAAGAGTAATCATATTCTTTTTTTCTCACCAAATTTACTATTTTTCTAATAAGAAACTTCTTATTTATTCCACCAAATTTAGTTAAATATTTTGACCTTTTACCACATTTATTTTTTTAATATTTCTTATCTAATTTATTTTAATCATATTCTATTGATTTCTTCTTTAGAAAAATTATTGAAAAATAGAAAATCCCAATATATTAATAAAATTATAGCGGGTTCTTATATATATTTTTTCACTTTACCTTCAAGAATTTCTTTGATATATGGTAAGTAATTATCTTATAAACTTAATATTTTTACTTATTATCATATTCACTTGATTATTCAACTTTATCATCTCTAATTTTGATATTTCTCATGTCCTCATAAATGATTCCATATTTGATATTATTTTTGAAAACTATAATTCTTATCACTTCATAAGAAATGGGAATATTAAATAATTCATTAATGTTACACCCTATCATCCAAATATGAAATATTATGATCAAAACTATCAATAAAATTTATTATTATAATTTTCACAATTAAGAAAAATCTATTTTTTCTCCAAAACCATTGATATTTATGATTATCTCATTGACTCTAGTTAATTATTCATCAATATTTTCTTCATTATACATTTTTATATCCTTAACACATATACTCTAAAATTTTAAGTTGGATTCCTTGATTTTTACATCTCTCTCGAAAATTCATTCTAATTTATCATAGATTTTCATGGTTGTCTAGATCCCCGTGACTTTTTTGTTTGAAATTTCTAAAAGAGACATAAAAATGGTATTTTTTTTATTTTCCATGAACTTTCATATTTTTGTTATTATTAAGAGACATAAAATCACCCTCAACTATGGGTGGAAATCAGATTATTACAAAATCACTTACTTCCAAGATAAGTGACAGAAGGTATAAAAACAACCTATTCTTATTGCTTTTATAGATATTTACATTTAAATTTGGAATACCCTTTTTCAAAAAATTAAAATTTTATATTCTCAACAACTCCATGGGTCCAGTAGATGGATCTTGGTTTTTCTCTTATAGCACTTGTGGAGCCCGAAAATATTCAGATCATTATATTGAGTAAATCAGTGAAATATTTTTATAGAATATTCCTTTTAATTTAGATTCTATGATTGTTTAATATATCAATCCACTCAATATGAACTCTCTATATACGTATATGAAATAACTATAAAGTAATAAATAATGAACAAATATTTTTAAAATGTTCAGCCTTGATGTGAGATCCTTCCCCTTTCTATGAATGAAAAAAATCCAATCACATATTCTCCATTATAAACATAAGTGGTTATAATAGAAATATTCCCAATCTTATAAAAATAGAGTTTAACTATGATCTTTTATGTCCCCACCAAAAATATTATATCCTCATAGCCAGTACAAAGAGTGTTCTAACAAAAACAATAAATATCAATCCTTTATTTTTAGCTTCTTCTCCAACTTATGATGTAGATATTTCTTCTCAGGCTGTCTAGATCAACAGAACAACAAGTGATCAATTATTTAAGAACATCAGTGTCTGATAATCATAATAAGAATAGTCAATCTCAGTTTACTTCTCTAGATTATCAAGTATATGGTTCATTCATAATCCACTAAATTCTTAGGAACATCAAGTATTCTCCTTCATAATTATGTACTCTTTGTTGCAGTCTTCTTTTTCTCTCTCTTTGATACTATATTGTATATAATTATAACCTATCTATCACATTTATTCTTATTTATCCTATATTTTTATTTTTATACTCATATAATAACATCATGAATATATATTTTCATATTAGAATTATGGAAAATTCTTTTGCTCTTAGTGGGAAGTAATCACTTCGATCAGGTTATTGGATATTTTATAGTATGAATTTGAATAATATATTCATTAAAAATCCCAGGAAATACTCTTTTTAAATACCAATATCAGTTGATATTATGTATTCCTTAAAAACCATATAGAATACAAAGGTTTTAATTCTTTTTAAATCCATTCATGTAAGCATGGTGCTGCGACATTGCACAATACATCATGGCATGGAACATTTCTCAATACTTCCCAACATGAATCAAAATCCTATTGATTAATCATTATGTTTTATCAATAAAGAGAAATCCTAATAATTGATTGAATTAATCTCTTTTAGTATGTACGTATTCTATAAAACTCCAAAATTATACGAAGTACCTTGTATTTATATAGTAAGAAATGATTCTTATGATGATGGATCCTGATAGAAAATTATCCTTATGATGTTCAGAATAACCATTAAATAGAATATTCCTTATTTTTCAAGGAATGATATTATGTTGTCTCATACTTATACAATTTAAATAATCTATGTATTTTTTTGGACCATACTTGTAAATTTATCATCCTGGAAAAGTTGGAATATGATCCTTATGATCTCAACAATGACTCAAACAGAGTCTTTAATGATCCTTACATAGACTCCAATAATCTTATAAAATATCAAAGAATTTTTTTAATTTCCACATCATAGATTAAAATAATCTTACAAAGATAACATCTGATCCCTATGAATATGTAAATTAATCTTCATAAACACATGTAGGGTTCATGACTTGGTCATTTTTCTCAATTTCTCACAGAAATTCAAAATATCATTAATTTTATCTCAAGTCAACTCAAGGGATTCTCTAAAACCTCAAACTAACTCAAAATAATTATCCAAAAGTTATTTATCACCTATTCATAGGATCTTTGGTCTTTTACATCTTTTGTGTGGTTTCTTCACATATTCAAGAAGCATTGTCTTCTTAATAGTGATTCTTAACTCTCTCCCCTAGTTGGATTCTTTCATATTACCTTTTAAAA
The DNA here is from genome assembly GCA_963277665.1 of Viscum album. Lineage (NCBI taxonomy): Eukaryota > Viridiplantae > Streptophyta > Magnoliopsida > Santalales > Viscaceae > Viscum > Viscum album. The sequence goes on along the minus strand of OY728133.1, from coordinate 1,409,700,502 downwards.
TATTTTATATAGTGTATTATTCATCAACACTTTTATTTTAATTAAAGAACATATTAAAAAATAATCAAATTTTGAGATCATTTTCTAAGAAACTATCCAGCTAAATGTTTTAAAAGTAGGAGCACATATAATCTCCCTTTTCCACGGAATAGAACCACAACATCCAAAATATCCCAACCAACACCTAAACACCCTCAATTGTAGTAGCTTATATTTCTCCCTTGTATGATCAGAACATAATCAACACAAATAGACTATTACTCAAATCATGTTGATTATAAATACAATCTCATCTTCAAAAAATCATATTTGGTACTTCAATTATCTAGTGTAATCTTCCCATTTCAATTAATTGTTTTTTAGATATAGCTTGTAGTTCAAACATTTGTATCAATATAATGGAACCTATTAGATTCAAAAGGATTACTAAAGGTGAGGAAGATTTTATAGCAACCAATGGATTCAGAATAGTTGTGTTATATATAGGATACTATTATCTCATATAACTGACTAGAATGGTTTTAGTTTTTAATAACTATTATTATCTAAAAAATATAACCAAAAACATAAACTATGTTTCAATTTTATGAATGGATGGATTTATTTTCTAGTTGGAAATAAAATTTATTACTTTTATAAAGATATAATATGGAATAATATGAAACATAATAATTAATGGTGTTTTTATACTATAATACAAAAATAAAGTACAAGAAATTGATAATAAATCATGTTCACATCCTAGTTGTTGAATCATTGACTTGGTTATGTAAACCAGAAGTATTTTATGAGGTTATATCAAGAAGAATATTTATATTCCTTTAAGTTAAACCCTTATATAAATTTCATGAGTAAAAATGACAAAATATTCTTTTAGTAAAAATTATGAGTGAGCCATAGAGATTCTAAAATTATTTCACATAGAAGTATGTGGACCTTTTCTTATAGAAGATAGAGGTGGATAATCATACATCATTATTTTTACTAATGATTTTATTAAAAATTGATATATCTACTTTATGAGTTATATTTCTAATTCATTATGAAGTTTATAATCAAAATGGTGAGAAGATAAAAAAACTTAACATGGATTGAGATGGAGAATATCTTAACCAAGAGTTCATTGATTATCTAAATGTTTTTGGATACATTCCAATATCACTACACCTTATTCATCATAATGAAATGGTATTAGTAATGGGATATGTTTTACCTTATTAGATATAGTGAGATCAATTATGAGTCTAAAAACACTCCATTATCCTTTTAGGGAGATGAATAATAATCAATGGAAAATACTCTAATGTGAGTTGCAATAAAGTGGTAAATAGAGTCACATATATGTTTTGATATGGTAAGAAATCTATTCAATCATATATTCGTATATGGGGATATGAAGTATTTTTTTAAGGATAATTCTAGTATAAAATATTAATCATAAGGGAAAAAGTGTATTTTTATAGGATATATTAATGTTACAAGAGAATATTATCTACAATATACCAGAAATAAAAAATTTATTCTGGTAATAAATTCCTAGTTTCTAGAAAGAGAACATATATATAATCATGATTTTGAGATAAATATATAATTTGATGAAATTGAGGTTAAAGAAACACAAGAGTTATCAAATTGAAAGATTTTAGAGGTCCTAGTGGAATATTAAATTCAATAGACATAAATGTTGTATAACAGTACTATAGTGATTAGGGAACTAGAGAGATGTGATTTTCTTATCATTGAGGAATGTGACACTTTATTTATTAATAATAATGAATCTTTAACCTATAAAGAACTAGTAATTATATTATAATTTAAAAATAAGAAATAAAATTTTAAATATGAAATGCATTTCCACCTACCAAAATCAAGATTGAGTTTTTGTAAATCCTTTAGTTTCTGTAAAACCCATTGGATGAAAATGGATATTCAAGAAGAAACTAGTCATGCATGATAAAATTATGCCCAATAAAAAATTATTGGTTGTTAAAGGTTTCAAAAAACATTACGGAATAGAGTATAAGGAAAAAAATTCACCAGTAACTGTGCTAAAATATATTAGAATTTTACTTTCCAAACCAAGATTATAAAAATTTTACAATGGAATCCTTGATCTCTTTCCTTAATGAGAATATTTAATAGGATTTCTATATGGAATAACTAGAAGGTTTTTTTACACCCAAACATTCCAATAAGGCATGAAAATTAAAAATTTCTTATCTACATGTTGAATAAATTATCAAGATCATGGAATATTCCTTTTGATAAATCTATAAGAGATTTCAGTTTTATTAAGTTTTAATATGAACCTTGTGAAAATATTAGGTTTAGTGGGACTGTCATTTTTTTCGAAGGATATATTTTGATGATATATTATTGATCTTATACAAGATACAAATATTATAGTTAGTTAAAACCTGGTAGAATAAATGATTCCCTATAAATTAATTGGGTGAAGATGACTATATTCTAGGGAATAAGATCAATTAATATATACATATAAGAGGCTTCTTGGTCTATGTTTAGTTACATTTATTAATAATGTATTGAAAAGATATAATATAGAACAATGTATTTGAACCATTTACTAATTCAACATCTAATAAAATCATAAACATAATTTGAGAGCTAGTGAGCTAGAAGTTAATAATGGTCGGCTCAAGTGAAAGTGGAATTCTATTAGATTTAGTGCCCCAGAACAAACTAAAATTTTTATTTTGTTTACTATAATATAAATATATATATTATAACATCTCTATGTTTTTTCATGTAATTATTTTAAATATATTGAGTAATATTTTCATAGTCAAGTGGTGAGACGGTGCAAGATTATAAGGCTATGTGAGCAAGAAATTGATATTTTAAATATATTAATATCATGTGCATAAAATCTTCCTAAAATATTAGAATTAATCTTAATGGGAGGATCATATAAAAAATATAAGGTCGATATTAAATTAATAAAATGGGTTTTACCATTTACATGATATAATCTTTTTCTTCGTCGTGCATTCTTAAAAATGATGTTTTGGGCATAAATTATAAATTTATTAATTTATTAATTTATTTTATTATGTGTTAACAAAGTGAAATAACCATTTCCTGTTAAAACCATGTTGTATCCAATTAGTATGGTTAGTCCCATAAACATGAAAATTTTGAGGAGATATTGTAGGAGATCATTGCCAGATGATTGTGGATTAGAGGATTAGATCAATACCGTAGGGATCATCTACGTTGATGGGGTTCGTGGATTTCACCAAAAAATACAACACATGATCATTCTTTATCAGTGAATGACTTGAACATGAGGTAGAACGTTTGATTTATATGGATTCATCCTATTTTAATATCCTTTATTGAATGTGGATCAATTCAATTAAGAATAATTGGTTCATGCATCGATATTTTATTTTTTTAGGGTTGATTTAATAATTTTTTGGTTAATTCATTTGTTTCTATAACAATAAAAAATTGAGGAAAATTTAAAAAAGGGTTGGTTTTTGTTCCTATTATGGGTTTCTTAGATTTATCTCTAATTTATTCACACATTCATCATGGACAATTTCTTTAGATCATAGTTCACTGAATACCAGCTATCTGATTGTTACACAACCATTCTTTAGATCAACAAATCAATGTCATGGGTGCAATTATTGATCAATTATGTGATTGAGAAGTGATGATGATGGTGGGGAATTAGAGGAAGAATGAGACTAGATCACAGGTTCCTATTTTTTGGTTTGATGTATGGTTATGTCATGGGTGATGGTGGTGGTTTCCAAACAGTTTGGGAAGTCACAATCAGATCCCCAGTGATACAAAGGCTCAACTGGATGAGATCTTCAATCTTCAAGAAACATCGATGGTGGATCTGGAGGTGATTGAAATGTGAATATACATAGATAAGAACCATGAGATTCTTCAAATCCAATGGTACCCAAAATATAATATGGGGATAAAAATCATGGGGCTACCTAGCTATAATGATTGGGTTTTATTAGAGAACTAAATTTCTCACATTGTGTGACATAATGCTCATGGACCAGTATATACACCTATAGTACATTGGCATGAACATGGATAAGAACATAGGCATGGGTAGTGTACATGGGAATGGAACAATATTCAAACATGATTAGGAACATAGGAACATCTAGCAGTACATGGGCATGACCAAGTGTATAAAGTAATTGGTATAGGAACACATACATGAACATGTTTAGGAATGGGGTTAGAGGTACATGTTCTGTAACCTCTATAAATACCATTTACATTCAATGAGAAATCCGAGAAACCATCACTTATTTTATATCGACCATACCTATTTGAGTAAAGTTCCTAGGTCTATCCCTATGAGGGTACAATGTGTCTTTACATCCATAACAAATGATTGTGACCCCCTTTGTGGTTTTTTATTTGAATAGAGTTCACGATATCCCAACATGAGTCCTAGTATGATATCATCTATCATATCCATCATAGGATGGGTTCATGGTATTGATATGACCCAATGTATAGGGATTTGATCCCCTATCTTTAATATTTTTCTGGTAAGGTTAGTTAAGTCCCCGAAGGGTCTAGGGAGTGATCCCATACCAAGGAAATGTGGTCTTCTATGATCCCAAAATAAATTTCTTGTAAAGTATAGGTGAGCTTGAGCTTATAGAGAACTAGACTTAACATACATGGATATTACATCATTTAGGTGAATATTCTATTCATTAAAAAAATTTATTTTTGAGAACCATGATATTTTAGTGAATTTGGAAACAAGGAAACAAAATATTATGTCCTGGTGAAAGATCATCAAATCCCCCATAAATATCTTCAACTTTAGTACTTATACCTTAAAAATTTCTTCATAACCCGTTGATGGAAACATAAAAAGTGGTGAGTTTAAATGATCAACAAGGGTAAATAAGGGATATATGTAAGAATAATTATGAGAATAATGGTATAAGAAATTAATAATGAAAATAGAATATCATACCCTATATATCAATGATCAAATAAATGAACCATGGCATAAATCATGGCAGTTTATAAGATATGAATCCTAAGGAAATAAAAATCATAAACCATGAAATCATAATGAAGGTATAAGACATAGATTTCATGAAATACATTTAATAATAGAATATTTTATGTTAAAGACTCATATTAAGACCCTTATAACATTTTAGTATTGGGCTACGACCTATATACCTACTGCGGGCTTTGAAAAACAACCCTTCTACCCTATTACTTTTAGGTTTCACCTATAAACCATATACCTTCATGTTTTTGGGATTCAGATATAATCCATCTACCCTCTTTCATTTAGTATTAGGATACAACCCATGTACCTTCTGGTTTATAGTCTTGGGATACAACTAGAGTACCCTTTTTCTTTTAGACCTAGTTATATCCCATGTACCTTCTTGTTTTTTTAATTGGGATACAACATGTGCACCCTCATTCATTTAGAATTGTGATACATCCCTTGTACCTTATTATTTATCAGCTTGGGATAAAACCATTGTACCTTTTGAGAAAATATAAAACATTTCATTACCAAATTAATTTTATAGAGATATACATACCCCTATCTCATAATAAAATCATTCATAAATGTGACACAAGATAATAAAACATTCATCGTATCATGACCCATAAAAGAGATAAGTCCTATAAAAATCAAATCAAAACCTATGAAATGAAAAAAATATCATTGACATTTCATCACATCATAACCTATGAAAAAATATATATTTCTTTATCATTTAATCAAATCATAACCTATTAAGAGAATCAGGTTCCAAAAATCATATACCCTGTGGAAGAGAAATGGATTTCTTAAAGACCATAACATTAGGAATAATCCATTCATATATTGAATATGAGTAAAATATTTTTATCATATCCTATATGCTCATGTATAATATCAATGGATGCCATCTTATATGGAGAATAATTTTGTAATATACTTCAAAAATGTTTCTTGAGGAAAATATCCTTTCGTCTTTGAAAGATTCATTTTATGACATAAAAACATTGGAGAATTTTTTTTTTGAAAATACGTTTGAAAAAAATATAAATTAATATTTAAAAAAATAAACATTTTTAAAATAATTTTTCCTTTAAAATTATCATCAAGTATATTTTGAAAAAAATTGAAAGCATTTTTTAAAACAAGGTTTTTTGTACAATAGATTTCCAACAGAAAGGAGAGGCGATCATATTTTACATAAAAACACTATTTTAATTTTAAAAGAGTGGGAAGTCATAATAAAACATGAGTATATATTGAATAAACATAGGAGAACTAATCACATTAGTGTTCACTATATATGGATCATAATATTTCATCAATGGAAAACAACATAAACAATCTCAAAAAGCAATGAGATTGTCTTAATAAACTCTTATAACATAGGGAATTGGGATCATACTCCCCATGTATGAAAATTAAATTACACGAAGAATAAAAAATATCATTAAAATAATTAGTTTCAAGATAGGACATGTAAAATGTAATTATATACACCTTGAGAAAAGAGTTTAAGTTTATAACAAAACATGATTCCCAAAGAAGGCAAATTGAGACAAAACTATTTTACTGATTTGGTAACTTTTGAATCATAAAACCTATAAAAGAGACTTCATAAAATGGATATGTTAATACCCATAAATTTAATTAAAATATAAATATAATAAATCAATGATTAGTATATACACCACACAATTGAAAATAGTGATGAACATAACATGTATCTCTTGAAAATAAAAGGTGAGAAAAATCCTTTTACCTTGTGTCTTTACTCTCATCGTATCCATTCAAAAAAACAGTATAATAAATATAAATTTATTATGAAGATTTTTATGAACCATATTATTATATCTAAAACCATTTATGGTTTGATTATGACCTTATATTTCCTACTTTTTCACCATCTTATGTTAAGGTTTCACTTTAGGTAATATTCTATTTGTTATTCATATGTGTCTTAATTTCATATATTATTGTTACTTATAGTTATATCATGATTACATAATTTAAAACATGATATAAATATAATTTATATAAATTATATGTGTATTATAATCATATATTTAATATATAAGTATGAAATAGAATACACTTTTCATGGACATGGTAGGTCGTACATACGCATGAACACTATTTTCGTTTAATTATTTTGTTATGAGAATCAAATTAAAGAAAAACATATATATATATATATATTAAATTATATTTACAATATCATATGTATCATATATATTAACTAAAACCATCCTTAATAAAATCTATGTAGTGTATGAAAGAATCACATCGCTTTGAGGGGGCAGCAGTCCACACTCCCTGAAATGAAATTATCATATTTACATAAGATAGAAAGAATAAAGGTATGTTACAAATTAAAATTATAGAAGGATAAATACATTATAAAGATAATTTATATAGGATATAAACATATTTTACATAATAATGGCCACCATGATAGGTGGTAGTGGAAAAATTAATATTCATCATTTTGTGAGGCAATAGATTGTCGTACACAGAAACAGTATGTTTTTACCCATTAGATGGAGGTGTGTGTAAGTGTATGTATATAAATTTACATAAAAAATACTATTATATTTATTATACTTTTTTATATTATAATATAATAATTATATTTTTATGTGGTGGAGAAGGAAAATAAAAGAAAGGACTTGAGAGAAGATGTTACCTCTTAATCGGGTAACTCCTTTTGGTTTGTGCCAGAAGACTTCCTTGTATTGCTTTTTTCCCAAGTAATGGTTTATAATTGGAAGGGATGATTTATAAGAAGATTATTGGGTAGTTATTTTCTTATTTTATGTGGTTTTATATGTGTGAGGAAGTGGGAGAGGTGGTGGCTTTTTATAGGGAAGGAAAAGGACTCACTTGGAATTTTTGAAACAAGTTTGGTGTACACTTGTTCTTACCACAAAAGAGTCATACCAAAATAAATAAATCAATGATTTAAGGATTATGGCGTAAATATGTATATAAAATGGGTGTTGTAGAAGTTTCTAGATCATTTGGGCTACTGATTTTAAGGTTTAGTCCCTAATTAAACATAATTAGGTCTTAATCACTGTGAATAATTTTAATCACTTTTACTAATCATTATTGTCAAAAAAATAACTTGGTCTTATTAGACTCTAAATATTATACTGAATATAATTTTCTATGTTTGTTTTTGGAAATTAAAATCATCTAAGTATAAATTTATGATTAATGTTAATCCTGTAGACGAGACAAAATAGTGTGTTCTTAAAATCGAAAAATATTCAAAAATTTGTTATAATTTTTTATTAAATTTCAAATTGAAATTGATTATAATGAATTAAATTGTATTAATTTTTTTAATATTTATCTAATTATACCTTAATACAAATTTATAAAATAATATAACATTAATAATTAATTAATCAAAAATAATGTTTTTAACTAAAAAGCAAGATTTTTCATTATTTATCAAAAAAATGAAGTTTCTCAAAAAAATCCTAAAAAATCACCATAGTATAATGTATAAATTTTTAACTAAAAATGTATTTTATTTTAACAAATTATATTTCTAAATGTTTAAAAAATTAAATTTTTATAAAATCAGTTCATTCAATATTTTTTTTAATATAAATGGACTTTACCAAGAAAATCAAATATCTCATTATCAATATTTTTTTATATAAATTAATAATAAATAATGTTTCAAAATTAGTTATTGCTATTACTATAACTAATTTTAATTTCTAGGTTATAATTAACTTATTTTAATAATTATATAAAAAAGGAAGTTTTGTACAATCTCAGTGTTACGTGCATCGTACATCAAGTTGGTGTTGTGTGTAACGTACACCAAGTCATTATTGCATGTAATGTATAACAAGTTGGTTCCATTTGAAAGTAATTTTTTATTTACTGAATTTATAGACATAAATTAAAATTTAATTTAGTATTGTAACACAGCTTTTTGGCCATAATAATATTTCCTTTTATATTCAATCAGTTTTCTTATTCATTTATAATTAATTGGTAACCTATAAATTAAAATAATATTATGTAAAGAATATATTTTCATAGAATACTTAATAATATTCATAAAATACAATTTAATTTTAAGGTTTTATCTTATTATATTAAATAATCATATTTTAATAATATATTATTATTCGGTAAACCTCGATCTTTCAAGTTAGAAAAGTCATTGTAGAAATTCATTATTTCATATAACGAAAGATAACATCGGTGTTTCAAGTAAAGAAAGACATATTTTATGTTGTGTGTAGTGTGTGATTAACTTAGTGTTGCATATAATATAAGAAAAACATAGTTATTTAATATAAAATAAACTATACTCACTCTTTCATGAAATAAAAATATATCAAAAAAATAAAATTGAAAAAAAATAATTCAATAAATTTCAAGGTGTTACATTATTCTCCTTTAAAATAAATTTTACCCTCTAAATTCACATGGGTTATAAAAGGTTTAATACTTTAATGATTCATTAAAAGAAACCCACATCATAAAAAATGAATGCTAAAACATCCCTTAATATGTGAAAGATGGAACCATAAATGTCACCCAAAGTAATATATTGTTGGTTTTATCATAAGAGAACATAGGTTGGGAGTGAATATTAGACATAGAGGAAAAATGTAAATCATTATGAAGATTGATTGAGGTCATAAATTACAATCAACTAAGTAATAAATGAAACTTTCAGGGCCTCAAATTCATAAATCTATGATGATTTAGAAGGCCACCATCTCAATGAAAATTAATGTATTAAAACTACACGTTTTTTTGATCATTACCATATCACTTATCAGTTATTTTTATTGACCAATAATATATGGAAATATACTTACTTGACGTTATTCCCTTTCTTATGCACAATACCAACATTCGGTTATGCCTTGATAGATTTCCACTTCATCTCTTACCCTATGAAATAAATGTGAATTATTTTTTTTCTCTAAAATACTAATAGATCATGAGATGCATGATAATTCGACCAATATATCTTCAGTTAGCATAAAAAAAATAGGTTATCCAATATTCATGTGTCATCATTCCATTAGATAATACATTAAAATCAAAATAAGTTAATTGAATATTGACTTAATCATTCCATATATGGTTAACCTTATAACCCTTCTGAAATAAGAAAATTTAAATATTTTGAAAGAAAGTCAGGAAATCAGACTAACATTGATTCCCCATATATCACAAATAATATCTTGGTTGTCACATTCCAAACATGTGAATACTCTCATTATATATTCTCCTAAAACAGGGTAATAACCATAATTATCATAAATCCTTTTGGAAAACATGCATTCTTCCCTATACTAAGGATTATTGGAGGTATTATTTAAATACAAGAAGTTTTAAACTTTATCCTTGATGACATAGAAAACATTGGTAATAATAAGTTCTAGAGTAATCTGTACCATCTAATTTACTTATTCATATCCAGTATATCTTTATTCAAACATCATTCTCTTAATGATTGTCATTAACTAAGGGTTACCTTCTCTTAATAAAAATAACACCTTTCCATGTAATCTCTTTCTATGTATTCTTCACCATTCAAAATGTCCTTTTCAATCCTTTATGAAAATGTATACTACAAATACTCATATAATTCATAATCATTTAATTCCAATACATAAATACGTTATTCACCCAATGTTATTCTTAATACACTACTTAATCTTCATCAACTTATTCCTTAATACCTCTTTCCCAGAATTTTAAATATGATTCATATATTAAGGTTCCCCAACCTCAATATAATCATGCTTCTTATGATTAATGTAAACAATAATGTAAGAGCATCACATACCTTTCACATGTCGTTTGTAGTCTCTTTTTCATCATATATATATAATAAATACTCATTACACCTTCCAGATTATCTTTATGATATTTACACTTTGGAACACAATTATAATAATTCCCATACATTCCACGTCTAAAAAATTAAATGTTAACCATGTTCCTTATAATTATCACCATTGAATAATACAAGAAAGCATAGTGTTAGAAACATTTATCATAGTGGGATACCATTTAATCATGAAAAAGTACTTATAAGATTTCTAGATTATGGATCATAATTCATTAATTAATGACACCTTATGATTATCCAATGTTATTCATAGTAATCCTCTATTAAAATCCTTCATGATGGTTTATAAAGAGTCTGTTAATTCCCAATTAATATCTCTTAATAATTTCAATCTAGGTGTGTAGTAAGGCCCATTATCATTTACCAGACTACACAGAGTTAGTCCTGGAACATCTTGTTGAAGTTGTTAACCCTAGGTATATCTATTTCAGATCTACATCCACTTTTAGTACCAAGATATAGATTTATTTCTAGGGAAACACATACTTTATCTTTTAGCAAAATTCTAGGACAATTTCCTAAATGTCAAAATTTCCTTATACATATCCTTTGAGACAAACCTAGACATATACTTATAAATATATATATGGATCTCAGTAAATTTTTCTCATCCTAGTTTCAAAATATTGAGTAAACCATTCAATTAATACTAACTATAGTGACCCAATCCTAACATATAGGTATATTACATCATTTTATATTAACATATTGTACATTACAAAAATACATGTCAGAGGACTATAATAGATTAGTGTATTTGGAAACATGGAAACAAAATATTCAATCTTAGTGAAAGATCATCAACATCTCCCATAAATATTTCCAACTCTAGTACTTCTACCAAAATCCTTTCTTCATAAACAGTGTAAGGAAAAATAAAAATGGTTGACCTAAAATGCTCAGTAAGGTTTAATAGGAGATATATGTTAGCATAATTATATGTATAAGTCTATTAGAACATGATCATGAAAATTAGAGATCATACCCGATATATAAAATATCATATACATGAGTCATGAAATAAATCATGGTAGTTAATAAGACATGAATCCTAAGGAAATAAAGATCATATTCCATGAAATCATAACACAGGGATAAGACACAATATTTTTGTCTTATATATAAGAATAGAAAATTTAATGTCAATGATACCTACAATGACATTTATAACATGTTAGGTTTGGGATACCATGTACTTACTATGGTCTTTGGATGATAACTCATGTGCCCTATTACTTTTTGGATTTGTCTACAACCCATATACCTTATTGTTTTCATTATTAGGTTACAACTTGTGTACCCTATTTCATTTAAGATTGGGCTAAAACACATGTGCCTTATTTTTTATAGACATGGTATACAACCCATGTACCCTCTTTCTTTTAGGATTGGGATACAACCCATATACCTTCTTGTTTTTGGTCTTATGTTACAACCTATGTACCCTCTTTCTTTTAGTCTTTGGCTACAACCCATATACCGTCTTGTTAATAGTCTTGGGCTGCAACTCATTTAGACTTTTTGATCATATACAACTTGTAATTACAAAATTAATTGGAGGTATATATAGTTCACATCCATCTCATAATAAAACCATTCATAAATGTGCCACAAGATAATAAAACTTTAATCATACCATGACCCATAAAAAGATATAGTTCCAATAAACATCAAATTATAATCTATGAAATGAAATGAGTGTCATTAACATTCCATCACATAATAAACTATGTAAAAAATAGGTTTCTTAATCATTTCATCAAATCATAACCCATGATGAGAAGTGGGTTTCAAAAGAATATACCTCATGGAAGATAAACATATTTTATAAAGAAAATGGCATTAGGCATAACCCATTGATTGATTTAATATGAATGGAACCGTTTGATCATCTCTTATAAGGGAATTTTTAATGTCAATTTGTTCCATTTTATATGGAGAATAATTTTAAAATATTCATCAAAAACATTTGTTAAGGAAAATATTCTTTTTTTCTTTGAAAGATTCTTTTTAAAATATTAAGCCTCTTAAAAAAATTTCTTTAAAATAGCTATGAAAACATATAAAGGATGATTTTAAAACAATATAAATAATAAATCCTTTTTCCATGAAAATTAACTTTAATGAAATTTTGAATTCATTTTTTTGAAAACATTTTTGAAAGCAAGGGGTTTTAATATAGTGGATTTCTAACCGAAGAGAGAGGCAATCATATTTTACATAAATACATTGTCTTAAGTTTTAAAGAGTAGAGAAATTTTACTAAGAACTGAATATTTCTTGAATAAATAGTGGATAATAAATCTCAGGAGTGTTATTTAGATATTGGTCATAATATTTCTTCAAATTAATAATAACATAAACAATCCTGAAAAGAGATGAGATTGTCACAAAAAAACTATTATTTTTTGGTGACATGGGATCATACATCCCATGTAAGAAAATAAAATTACATGAAGCTTAAAATAACATGAAAATAAGTAGATCCGTGATATAATACGTAAAATAGATGTATATACACCTTTAAAGAAGAGTTTAGGTTCATAACAAACCATGAGTCCCAAAGAAGAAAAATTGAGATAAAACTATTTTACCGATTTCGTGACTTTTGATACTTAAAAACCATAAAATATAGTTCATAAAATGGATATGTTAATACCCATAAATTTAAGTAAAATATACATATATTAAAATCATGCAATTTACACACACCACATAAAATTAAAGAGTGGTGAACATAGCATGTATCTCATGAAAATAAAAAAGTGAGAAAAATATCGTAACCTTGTTTCTTGACTCTCATTGTATTCATTCAGAACCCCATTTAAATAAATATAAATTTATTATAAGTATTTTTAAATAACAATATTATAATATATAATATTGTCCTGACTCGTCCCTCAGGGATCATGTTTTGACTACCCCAATCCCACCTTCCATAGGCCAGGGGTTGGAGACTAGCACCGAAAAGGCATATCCCTAATACGAGAAGGAATTTCCCTTAAACCTATAAAAACATAGACTAGAATGCAACAAGATGCAACCACGAAGTAAAACTATTGTAGTAAAAGTGTTTACTAAAATTTATGGCCCAAAATACAAGCCCAACTAAAAATATACCACTACAACTAAAAACAAAAAATAGCTCCAAAGATCGTCCACCGTGAATCCTACCTGAAGGGTAGGTAAAACTCATCTCCACAGCTCTCCACATCAACCGTCACCACCATCCACTGTTAGGTCCTAGCTCCTAGAGTCTTAGTCAAGGTTGTCCATCATCAGCACAAGACACAATAAGGTGTGGGCAAAGCCCGTGTAGGGGTGAGAATAACAATACCCAGTAGGGACCCTGAGACCCCTGAAGGTTTCTAAGAATTCCAAATAAGAAAACCACAATGTAAGATCTCAATAACAAAGAACAAAGATAAATACATAGTTCAAACCAAATATACTTTTCTCATCCACAAAGAAATACAAGGCCCTGACCTCAAGACATTTCTAGGATTTCAAAATAAGTATCAAAGCGTAACTCAAGGATCAGGAGTACACACTCCATGAACTGGCCATCCATGACGGCACCTATCTGAGATATGTACTCCATCAGGTACAACTAGACCATTACTAATGGAACATCTGAAAGGATGTGCTCCATCAGGAACTTTCATGCTAGAATTGCCTCTAATTCCTAACACTAGTGGTCTCTTAGTCATAGTCTTGTGCCCGAGGCAAGACTAATGGAAACCAAGTGAAGAGGTCTACTACTCAACATTATGTCCCATAGTCGAGGGAGCTCCAACTCCCCTAAAGGACATGTTCTCCGTCGCTACTCGAATATAGGGGAGTACTACTCCATATGTGAGGACCCACACCATACCTAGTAGGGGTGTACAACTCTGATAGTTTGCATTCTGTGGGGGACCCACACCCTAGTACGTTAAGGGAGTACCGACCCCAGGCTAGAGAACCCACACCCTGGCATGAAAGGGGAGTACCAACTATATATGTACGGACCCATACCCTACCTGGTAGGGGAGTACAACTCTTTTTGGTTGTTCGTAGTGGGGGACCTGTGCCCTAGTGCGTGATGTGAGTACCGACCCTAGGCTAGAGGACCTGCACTATGGCATGGAAGTGGAGTATCGACTCTGCTGTAGCACTGTATAAGGAGGACCTGCACTCTGGGTTGATAAGGGAGTACCTACTCCTAACATAGAGGACCCACACCCCACCTGGTAGGGGAGTACCTGACTCTATGTGAGTTATTTATGAAGGACCCTCTCCCTTGTCCAATAGGGGAGTATCGACTACAAATATATAAAAACCAATCACCAGGAATGAAGCCACACTCATGATGTGGGGATTCCTGTCTTTACCAGAGTATAGGAGTAAAGAATACATGCACCTTGAGTCATCAAGGTAATATCCATCCTAACTCTCACTATAAGAAACACCCTGGTTCTTCTCATTTGGTTATTTTTCATACCACAACCAAGACGAAGTTCCAAGATAATGTAACACGATGATCCTTCATGTCATAAGGGTTCCAACGCAATAGACATCGCATCAACTAGACACCCAGTCTGTACGATATAGGCATTTTAGTGCTGAGGGCCAAGTTGGATTCAAGTACAATCCAACTCAGACAAACATCAACTTTCTCTGAAAGTTACCTAGAGTATCTCAAAATGACCATCTCTCTCCAAGGATCCCAGTGTCATAAATGGTTTGTAAAATAGATGTCTAATTCACAAGATACGTTCTTTTAAGCATATTTGGGCCCTAAAAGGGTCTGTGTCTGGTCCGACCCAGTCCCACCCGGCCTAGGCCAACCCAACCCTGTTCGGGTTTACCCACCCACTCTAGGTCCAACCCGGCCTGGCTATGCCAGGATTGGTCCACTAGGCCATGGACCAACCCGACCCACACTTGCTAGGCTGGGCTGTGGCAGGGATGACCCGCTGGCTAGCGCGACCCATGCGGGGTTGCCTAGTCTGCTGCTCCCTAATAGCTTAAAGGAGTCGTTCAACTCATTTAATGGCAGCACTAGGTGGTGCCGCCTCGTCACCTACGGGACCCATAGGGATCGGTTCCATGACATCATTGCAGATTCGAGCCACAACTCACATTAGCGTGGTGTACGACAGCTCACCCCCTCCACCTCTACATTCGGCAATTACGGACTTCCACCCTCTTCTGTCGATGCCGGTCTCTGGCGTCGTCGCGCCGTTGTTTCACCGATGCTTCTTCTATGGGCTATTGAGTGAGATTCGATGGTCATTTCTTCCTTCCAAACATGCCTATGGTTCTCTTGAGATTTCGTTGTTGCTATGAGCCTCTCAGTTTCAAGGTTTTATCAAGTTGAAACAACCCTTATTCGGAGAACACAATGAAAAAAAAGAGGCGGAGGGTTTGGGTCTTGTTATTTTGGCCTGTTCCCTCCACGTTAGCATGATAACAAGTTGGAGAAATTTATGCATCACATTAAAATATAGATAAACCCCATTTAAATCTCCCAAAATTACCACCCACAAATTCAATAACGAGGTGAAGAAAGATGGGAATTTCTTGAATTAAAATTCAACCCCTACCACAAGATTCTTTGGGGACGTAGAAGTGGTCAAACAAGATTCCACGTTCAATGAAGCCACCGGTATCCGTCGATCCCAGTTTGTTTCCACATAATCTTCCATCTCTATTGGTGGAAGTTGTCATGTCACTTCTCCAGAGGTTCCTCAATTGATGAAGCCGTACAAAAAAAACCTATCTCAAGCCCCATTTAAATAGAGGGGGGAAAGGGTGTGTAATGCAGCGAGGAATTAATGAGGTCCATTAATTGATGTAATTAATGAGCCACATTAATTTCATGAGGGGTGGTTACATTACCAATGTGTAACCGAGCATTTAATGTCCATATTAAATGTCTGATTACCTCCATATTCCCTGCCAATGCCTCTCAATGGGTGGTATGATAAAATAAAATAACAATTTTATTATTTTATTAATTCATAAAAGTTGAAAAAACTAATTTTTTCACCTAACATACTAAGGTTGAAGTGATGCCTCCCTTAAGTGAATACTAATGCTACGAGTTCAAGGATGCCCTCATATTTCAATTATGAGCACCAGTTAAAAATATAGAAATTTTCACCCACATGTTTTCTGAACGTACCTTAAAAAATGTTCAAGAATTATTATTTTTCACCCTCGACCCGTGCCGGTCAAGGTTAGGATATTCTTAAGGGAAAAACGCCTCAAATTCTCAATGGTACTATCATATTTCCAATCAAAGTTACCATTTAGGATTTATAGAAGTTTACAAATAAAATTGTTACTTAATTATTTTATTTATGGCCAAAAACTAACTTCCACTATTAGCCCGCGCAGACCAATGTTAGGATCTTCTTAAGAAAAACATACTCTCAAGAGTTTTGCGATGGTCTCGGTTTTTTAATCATTTTCACCATTCGTGAGTTATAAGCTTTTGAAAAAATTAAATAATTTTATATAATTATTTTATTTACAGTTATGCCATTTTCTGGTTTTTCTCACTGGAGGCCTACACCGACTAAAATTAAGTCACACCTAGGGTAAACCCACCATTATGAATGCAAATGTTCCATCAGATTTATGATATGGGCAACCATTTAATAGTTATTCCAATTTTTCAGGAAAATAACTCATGCATGCTATTTAAAGTTTAACATTTTTGGTGGATCATTCTAGGCACTCAGGGCCTTAGAATCACATGCTATCAAATTTTTCAGTCTCGTAATAGTTTCATATAATTAAAAAAATTATACACTATTTCCAAGAAATTTAAAATATCATATATGGTTCGATTATAACTTTATATTACCTACTTGTTACACATCATATGGTAAGGTTTCACTTCGGGTAATATTCCCTTTGTTTTTTATATGTGTCTTAATTTCTTATATTGTTGGTCCTTATGATTATATCATGATTAATGAATGTATAACATGATATAAATATTGTTTATATATAGTATATGTTTATTATAATAATCTATATAATATATAAGTATGAAATGGAAGTCATTTCTATTTAATTATCTTGTTGAGAGAAAGAAAGTAAATGAAAAGTATGTATATACATGTATATATATATCATTATTAAAGTAGAATTATAATATCATATATATCATATATATTCACTAAAACCATCCTTAATACAATCCATTTATTGTTTGAACAAATCATATCTCTTTGGGGGGTGATAGTACACACTTTCTCAATGGAAATTATCGTATTTACATAAGATCGAAAGTATAATGTTATATTACAAATAAAAATTAAAAAACAATGCAGAAATTATAAATATTTTATATATATTTTATAAATAAATTTTTTGTTATAATGGCCACTATGATAGGTGGTAATGGAAAAATGAACAATCATCATTTCGTGAGGCAGTAGTTTTCCTTATACAGAAATTGTATGTCAATTACCCATTAGATAGAGGTGTGTGTAAGAGTAGGTCAAAACATTTACAAAAGTACTAGTATATTTAGGATAAAGTTTTTTGTTTTATAATAATATAATAAACCAAGTTTGAGGGGGTGGAGAATGAAAATAAAAAAAGGACTCGAGAGATGATATTACCTCTTAATCGAGTAACTCCTGTTGGTTTGTACCAAAAGGCTTCCTTGGATTTCTTTCTACCCAAGGGAAGTATTCTAGGAGGATGTTAGGATATATAGTAAGTTTATTTTTCAGGCCTTGTATGAACTTAAGTTGTTTGAGATGTGTGAGGAAGTGGGAGAGGTGGTGTCTTTTTATAGGGAAGGAAAAGGACTCACTTGGAATGTATAGAAACAAGTTAGATGTACAAATGTTATTACCTAAAAAATCCAAATAAAAAAAACTCAAGAATTGAAGATTAATGAAATAAATATGGACTTTGAATGGGAGTTAGACCAGTTTTTAGATCATTTGATCCCTTGATTTTAGGGTTTAGTCCACAATTAAGCTTAATTGGGCCTTAATCGCTATGATTATTTTTAATCACTTTTACTAATAATTTAGGAAAAAATTAAATTGGTCTTATTAGAATCCAAATATTATGCCAAATAAAATTTTTTATGTATCTTTTTTAAAATTAAAATCATATAAGTGAAAAAATTAATATCAATGTTAATCCCATAGATGGGATGAAATAACGTGTTTTTAAAGTAGGAAAATGTTCAAAAGTTTGTTATGATTTTATATTAAATTTCAAAGTGAAATAGATTCTAATGAATTAAATTGTATTAATAGATTTAATATTTATCTAATTTGACCTTATAACGAATTTATAATATCATTTATCATTAATAATTAATTAAAATAGGTAATTTTTAACTACAAAGCAGTACTTATCACTATTCGTAAAAATTGAAATTTCTCAGAAAAATCCCAAAAATTAACTCTAGGATAATTTTGACAATATGAATTAAAAAATAAATTTTATTTTATCAAATAAAATTTTAAAATTTGTTTAAAATTACTTTTATTATTAAAATCAATTTATTTAGGAGAACTGTATTTTTAATATAAAAGGACTTTTCCAAAAAAACACATCATTAATTTTGAATATGTTTCATTTATATAAAATAATTATAAAAAAATATTTGAAAAGTAGTTATTACTATATATATAACTAATTTTAATGGATATTATATAATTTTATCATTTAAATAACTATATAAAAATTATGTTTTGTAGAAATTCAGTGTTTCATGCATCATATGTCAAGTCGCTGTTGTGTGGAATGTACACCAAGATGTATACCAAGTCAGTGTTGTGCGTAAAATATGCCAAGTCGGTTCCATGTGAAAGGATTTTTTGACTTATCTCATTTCTAGAAATAAATACAAATTTGATTTTTTATGGTAAAACAACATTGTGACCTTAATAATATTTTCTTTTTATATTCAATAGGTTTTGGGTTTGTGGGTGTGACATGGTCTGTAGCTCGTGGCAGTTTGTGGACCAAGGCTATGGAATTTCTATACATTTGAATTTTGAATCTTGTTTTCCCGTCAATAATATGACTTTGTTGAAAGTATTTTGTGGTTCTTTTTAATAAGCTATCTAGAATTGTATTGTTCCTGCTCATCCATAAATCGGATTTTGAAAATTAAATAAAAATATAATTTACAGTTAGGTTTTCATATTAATTTATAATTTATTGGTAACCTATGAATTGATATTATATTGTGTAAACTATATATTTTAATATATTAGATAATACTATTCATGACCTATAATTTAACATCATGGTTTTATCTTATTATATTAAATAATCATATTTTAATAATATATTTTAGTTCGATAAACCTAGGTCTTGTGTGTTATTCAAGTCATCATGGAAATTCATTATTTCATATAATGCAAGATAACCTCGGTGTTCTTTGTAGAGAAAGACGATGTTTATATTGTGTTTAGTGCATGATTAACTTGGTTTTGTGTATAACTCAATCTAAATATAATGATTTAATAAAAAATAAACTATCTTCAGTGTTTCTCAAATGAAAAATATAAAAAAGGATAAATTAATTTGAAAAAAAATAATTCACAAAGTCTTGGGATGTTACAATCCCCTTAGATGAGTTTCATTAATAAAAACATATATCATGGATTGAGAACTCATGGAACAAGAATTAACTATAAGTCTAAAGAAGAATCCTATGGATCATAGTATTGGTTGAGGACAGTGGATATTGATTATATATTTTGATTATATCTAGTTGTTTTTTTATTTTTATGAATCTTATCTTGTTGGAATATTATGTGTTGATTTGAGTACTATTTATGATTTATGCTTACTAATTTTAGGGTATCCTTATAGGTATTCTTATATTCACCCTATCATGGAATTTCCCTCATCATTTCATGTCTTTTGTAGACAACATACTTTTTTATGGTATCCTAGGAGGAGTGGGAGTAAGTGGATTTTAGATTGGTATAGAAAATTTGAGGTATTTCTTCACTGTTTCATTTGGCAGTAGTGCCCCCATATAAATAGGTTGTACTCTTATTTTTGTTTTGGATGGGTTTGTATTTTCCCCTTTTCCACATTAATTACTTTATCCATACTCTTATTGTAGGATAGATGTTATGAATCCATTAGTATGACTTGTTTTTTTCTAAATTTAATTATTTTATAGGCTTAGATATGTATTTTCATACATTTACATTAAGATAATGCCTCCCATGTATGTAATATTCTCACATGGTGCTAGCCTCTAGATCCTGGTCTATTAGAGGTGGGCTTGGGGTAGTCACCCATGGATTCTCACCATCTATGTGGGCCCTAGTGGGTCTGATCATGATAGATTTGTATTAGAGTGATTTTTTACCTTAAGAATGGATCAAGTATATTTTATAGCTATGAGGATGGTTTGAGATTTATTGAAAGTGCCTTAAAGTGTTTGAAGTTCATCTTTTAGGGAAAGCTCTCCATTTTTGTTGTGGAAGCTGATAGATTCATTCTCCATGACTATGATAACCATATTGTTGACTCAGTATGTGTAGGAAAACGTTTCTAGGAAAACATTAGTACATTAATCTTATTGGAATGGGTTATGGTTACCATTTCCTTCTTGATTTGTCTCCATGGGTAATGTGATTATCTGAACCTTCATGTAGTTGATCGAGTGATTTTCAAGGTACCACCATGAAAAAAAAGAGGTATGATCAAGGAGGTCCTAATGGAGGTATATATGGAAGAGTAATGGGAAGAATATTTAGAGGTGTTAATTAGTTTGTCTTATTTCTACCCCCCCCCCCCCAGTTGGTCTTCACCAGACATAGGGAGTAGGTGGTTAGGAGAGGAGAAAACTGTATGTATTGGAGGCCTATGACTCTAAGGCTCCAAAATGATTAGTGGTATGATATTAATATTATATAATTTAGCTACGGTACTAATAGTCACATGTTCGAGCCACTCTTTTCCTTCCACTTCTCTGGTTTATGACATAGAGATTCTGGTTGATCCCTTGGCTCGACCCTCACACTTAGAGACTCCAACTAAAAATGAATCAATGATCACAAACATCTTCCAACAATGTGACCTTATTATTAGAGGATAGAGATTCTTATGGGGTATCTTTATAATAGGGATGATCCCTTTTGATGTTATCTTAGGTATTGAATAGCTATCCATAAATCGTGCTCAGATAGACTATTTTAGGCAGAGGATATGGTGTATCTAGAGATACAGATTGAGATTTTCCATCATCAATTAGAGGAAAAACAATGCAGATTAGGATGAGATCATATATAGAATAGTATAGCTGATTACTTCTTAGTTTTCAAGCATGACCCTGAGAGTAGTGGATTCTATGAGCTACAAGTTCCCTATTGTGGAGGTGGAGTATGGGAAGTCTTTCCTGAAGACACTCTCAAATTACCTCTCCATAAAAAGATAGACCTATGTTTTAAATTTCACCACGGGATGTTTTTGATATCTACACTATCTTATCGGATGGATCCCACCAATCTTCGAGAGCTGACAGTACAATTTGAGGGTTTGTAGAGGAAGGGCTTTGTTAGGCCTAGTGTTTCTCCTCTTATTTCAAAATTGTTGTTCACTAAGAAGGTATATAGAATCATGAGGTTGTGTGTGGATTATTGAAACCCAAAACAGGTGACTATAAAGAATAATTTTCCACTAACGAGGATCAATGTCCTATTAAATCATTTGAGAGGGGCATAATGGTTCTCAAAGATAGCCTCAAAACATGATATCACCAGTTATGAGTACAGGATGTGGATACACCAAAGACGAAATTATGATGTCGTTATGGTCACTATGAGTACATGGTGAGTCCTTCTGATATAAAACCCCCATTTACAATTCATGGGACCCATGGACTAGGTCATGGATCCATTCTTGGACCAATTTTTAGTAGTATTCACTGATAAAATCCTAGTGTACACTTTATTAGAAGAGGATCATATATAAAAATGGAGGATGGTCCTATAAATACTCTAAGAGAACAATATTTATGGTAATCTCTCTAATTTTCAGTTATAGATTCCAGAGGTCCACTTTTTGGGAAACACCATCTCATAAGATGGTGTAGTAGAGCACCCAATGAAGGTTGATGTAGTGTTATATTGGGATCCACCCAAGACCATGATGGAGTTTCCAAGATTCCTTGGGTTTAAAGGATACTATGGGATAAGATTTCCTAATTCCTCTAGGATATAGTAACCATTACCATCATTTCATTATAAATGGAAGACTTTCATTTAAATGGATAGGTTCTATAAGGATTTCCAATAGTTGAGGAAAAGGTTGATGAGAACTTCCCCTCTTAATATTTTCAGATGGTGTAATGTTTTTAGTGATATGTGATTACATTTTGACAATAATTGGTTTTTTCTGATTCATAGGTTGTTTGTGATTAAATATTTGTCTCTGAAGTGGAGACCATATGAGTATAACTAAACGACCTATGATCTTTAGTTAGTACTGGTAGTCTTTGCCCAGAAGATGTGGTGACAATTTCTTATGGGTGAGTAATTCATCATATAATATGAGCACAATATTCTCAAGTATATATTCTCTCATAAGAATAAAAAATTTACACAAATGGAATGGATGCAATTCTTCTAATATTATGACTTTAAGATGTTTGATACTCCTGGGAAAGGGAACATAGTAGCAGATTATCTTAGTAAGAGATCTTTTTATCTATTATTGAATGAGGAAACATAGAAATTAGACTCATTGTAGATATCTATTTTACATGAGGATAGTGAATTTTTCCTATAGTTAATGGTTGTAACCCCACCACTTCTACAACATGTTATGGAAGCTCCATAAGGTGATACCAACTATGGGACCTTATGTACTTAGATATACCCTGGGTATTCTCTTGGTTGATTTTATGAATGTGTGGAGCACATTAAACTTTACATTTGTCATATGATAGTACCAATGATGTTGAAGGATGAGGTTATGATGGATTTTTAGACATCCTCGTTAGTAGTATATCCATGTGTGTTGACGATGTACCCGGACATCCAACATTAGTTCTAGTAACTAGGAATCAAGAAAGGTATGGAAAAGTTTGTATATTGATGCTTTAATTTTTAATAGGTGAAGGATGAGAACCAGGATCTAATAGGGTCAGATAAAACCCTTGATGTGGCAAAGTGTTGTGGGACAGAATACATATAGACTGCATGATGGGGTTACCATGGATGTTTAGAGGACATGATGCCATCTGGGTGATAATAAAAAAAATCTTCTAGTCATCACAGTTCATATATATCAAAAGGTAGTGTTTAGTAGAGATATCGGTACTACTTTTTGTATATAAGATAGTCTAACTCCATAGAATTTACCTTGATAATCATTTCAGAACATGATTATTTATTCATGTTACAACTGTGGAGAGGATTGTAGGATTCCATTAGGACTCATTTGAGTTTAAACAAGTTTTTAACCCCCAAATGATTGATAGACTATGAAGACTATTATAGTTTTAGAAGAAATGTTGTGGATATTCATGTTATACATTTTTTCATAGTCGGTTGTATCACTTACACTTATTAGAGTTTATATACAGTAATAACTACCATTCCACCATTGGTATGGCACCATTTGGTACCATGTATGGGTGAACCATTAGGACCACACTATGTTGTACTGATCAATGAGGGTCATCACATATGGACCTAGAGTTTTTGTGAGATATTATAGAGAAGGTTCTTTTTATCTTGGAGAAAATTAGGACTACAAAAATCTATCAAAAGACTTATATGAGCAACCATTGGAGGATTTGGGGTATGTGGAGGGATACAATGTGTTCCCGAAGGTCTCATCATGATGTAGATTATAGATATTTGGATGTGGAAGAAAGTTATCTTTGAGATAAATTGTCCATATATTGATACTATGTAGGGTTTTTGAGGTGGCATAACACTTTCCCCAACTTCCATAGTTAGATAGAGTATAAGATGTCTTCCACATGTCATAAATAAGTATGAATGTGCATGAACCATCACATGTTATCAAATGGGGTAAGATGGAAATGACATATGGATCTACCTTTGCGGAGTACCTATTAGATATCGAAGATCGGATGGAAAGATCATCTTAGGGAGAGTGATTTCCTTGGTGTTTCTTTGATGGTATAGTGTGGATATTCAAAAGATTACCAAGGAGAAATATACCAAGATGTAACCTCAGCACCCACACCTTTTTTTGGTATTGTTTTCTTCTTTTTGAGATGAAAATCCATAGGTTGGGTAGAATATTACATCTTTTTTCTATGTTATGATTTTAAATATACTTAGTAATATTATTGGAACCAGAAACTAGTATGGGAAAATATTCTAAAGCTCGATGTTCCTGGAATTGAAATTTTAAAGATAGTAAATATATTAATATAACACACATATAGTTTTCTTATAATAGTGGAATTACTCTATAATTGAGACTTAGATTACAAATATGAGGTTTTTTTATGTTTAGAACATGGTTCTTACCCTATGCATGACATAATCTTTATTGGAATTAGAAATTTGTGAAAATTGTAGTAGAGATGAAAATAATAAATAAATAAATAAAATTATTAATTATATTATGTGGTTTCACAATGACCTAATATTATCCTAATTAAACCTTGTTATATCCAATTATCATGGTTAGACACAGAATCTTGATAATTTAAAGGAGGTCATGGATGGATCGTTGGAGGATGGCAACGAATCAGATAATTGCATTGATACCACATGGACCATATATTCCACTGTATTTCATGGATTTCATTAATGATTATGATGAAGGATCAATATTTATGAGTGACTGATCCAAAATCAAAAAAGATAAGTCTGATTTGTTTGGATTAATCCCATTTTAATATCCCGTGTCAAATACGGATCAATTCCACTAACTAGAATTGATTCATACATTGTTAGTTGGTTTATTTACTATTTATTTAACTATTCATTGGTTAATTATTTTTTTCATCCGAATGTAATATTGTTGTTAGAAACATGATCAAATGTCCGATCTTCCATGCACTTTTTTATATCCTGTATTTTCCCCTCGTTTCTTCATATGCTCATCACAGGAAATTTCTTTGTCCCATAGTTCAATTAATACCTAGAATTTGATAATTTATTGACCATTCATTAGCATAATGGATGAATGCATTGAGTGCAGTTCTTGATCGAGGGTAAGATCTTGAGGCGACAACAATGGTGGTAGAATATAAGGGAAATGAGATTGGATCATATGGTCTTGTTTTCTTAGTTTGATATATGGTGATGTCATGAGAAATGGTGGTGGATCTTTATTTTTTTTGAGAATCATAATTTGATATCTAGTGATTGAAAGGATCACAATGACAAGATCCACAATCTCCAAACAAGATCAGAAGTGGATCAAGAGGCGATGGAGGAACAATTTTATGTGGATAAGAACTATTGGTATCTAAAAATCCTACAGAATACAATGTTTAATCCAGGGATACACAACATGTGGGCCCCATCTAGGATTCTAAGGTTTTAAAAGAAAAAATAAATATGACACAGCATGTGACATGTTTCACACTCCATGTGGACCAATGCTATAGGCCCGATGTGTACTCTGGGACTACACGGGCACATACATGACTAGGAAGAGGGCCATGGGTAGAGTACATGGACACAGCTCAGCACTCGGACATGGCCAAGTACAAAGGCATGGATAGCGACACATGAGAAATAATAGTTGTATATGGGAATGGCCAGGTGTACACAGGAACAAGTATAAAAACATGATAATAGACGTGGGATGATTTTGGATTATAGGTACTCATCATGTACCCTCTATAAATGCCACGTACTTTCTCTAAGATAGTTCCAAAACCTTGATTAACTCAGTGTGAACTATTTTTAGTTGATTTAGGTTTCCTGGTCCATCTGTATGAGGGTAATATATGTAATTACATACTCAATATAGGATATTGATTCCATCAATGGGTTCTTATTTAGAGAGAGTTCCTAGTATCCCTCTCTGTGGCTTGGAATGGGATCCCCTATCATGTACTTCCTAAGAAAGGTTTATGGTAATGGTTTGACCACAATGCCTATGGAATCAATAACCTTTCTAGAAAATTTATCCAATATGGTAGGTGGAATCTCCCAAAAATTAAAGGAGTTTTCCCCTATCTGGATAGCAGGTTCTTATGAAATCTAGTGAGAACTTTCACACAATGAATAGTGAGAAGGAAATCATTGATGAGTATCATCCATAATAGAATAACTCATGGGGTGAGTAATCTTTCAAGGGAAATTACATATATTCCTTAAGAAGGACATTATGAATGGTCATATTTGAGGAGA
This sequence comes from Viscum album, assembly GCA_963277665.1. NCBI lineage: Eukaryota > Viridiplantae > Streptophyta > Magnoliopsida > Santalales > Viscaceae > Viscum > Viscum album. The sequence goes on along the minus strand of OY728133.1, from coordinate 1,409,673,225 downwards.
CCACTTGAGTTTGATTTTCAGTTATGACTATATTTTTATGTTTATTAATGTTATATCTCTTATCTTGTTCACATGTCATGTGGATCTGTCTAGACTTGAGGTTTTATTCTTAGTGATTTTAGGATGTCCTAATATGGATTGTTATACTCACCCTTTCATAGGTGTTTCCTTCACATGTCATGTTTTATGCTGATAAAGGACCTGTTGAAGGTATCATATGAGGATTGGGAGAAGGTGGAACATATATTAGTCTAGACAGAGTGAGGTAGTTACTGGTTGTTATATTTGGAAGTAGTCACCTCCTTTGAATATGATTAGACTCGTTTTTAGTTTTTGTTAGGATCATATTTTTCCCCTTTATTACATTCAATTTTTTCATTATCTAATTTTTGGATAGATCTTATGCATTAATTGGTATTAATTATGTTGTTAAACAATTAATCATTATATGTGATTGGTTGTGTGAGCATGTGTAGAGGTACATTAGGCTAATTCCTCCCATGTGTGTGATATGTCTACTCAACACTTGTCGTCAGCCCCTTGCCTATTGGAATTGAGATTGGGGTAGTCTCACTTGGCTTATAAAAATTATATTCCCTTAAATTAGATGAATATATTTTAGTAGATGAATATATTTTATTCAATGTTCAATAAACTATTCAGATAATATTAATCTAGTTTAATGATATGATGAAAATTATATATTTTATTTAATATGATTTAAATAAATATTAGTTTATTTTTTTTAAAAATTATTTTAGATTTAATTCTTATCAAGTAATATAATAATAATAATATTATTATTATTATTACTATTATTATGACCTAGGTTATGGTTAGGTTTTCAAAAAATCATAATGTCATTTGTGAAAATATCTCAATTTTATCCTTGGTATAAAGTCAAAAATATATCATTTCCCATCAATTATGTATTAGAGACAATGAGACATCATCTACAATTCACTCAATCACCATCGAAATTTTCTCCCTTATACTCTATCTTAATAATCTAGAGAAAAAATAAAATAACATTATTGTGATCAATAATGAAAGGTGTGAAACACTTGATTCTTCCACTCTAGAACTCAGGATATCAGGAACATAATTTGGAGACTTTTTAAGAACATTTTTATTAATATAGAGTAATAATTGATTGTATTATCCATAAAAATGATAATTTAACATGAGTAGAGGTATAAATTGAATTGGAATAACCCCAAGGATAAGGAAATTATATATTAAAATTAACTATAAATAAAATTTGAATGATCCAATCTATGAAATTTTCGGGTGTGTTCATTTAGTTATTTAGTTTTATCAATTTCTATTGATGAAACCCCAAAATTACACCTCTTACCAATTCTTAGGTTGTTACCTAGTTTCATCACAAACCATACTATGTGTGAAGAAGTTTTTGGGTTCTTTAAAGTTATATTTGAAGAGTGTTGAAGAATAAAAAACATGATAATAGTATCATGGATGTAGACATTTTGAATTGTTAAATATTGACAAGCCATTTTTAATTTATTTTTTGTTGTTGTTAATATAGCAATCGAAAAATGTGTTGATGGGGTGAAATAACCATAATGGAATTTATTATGGTGTCCAGAAGTTTTTTTGAAACCATTGTAAAATCATAAGGATTTTTTTGAAGTTGATATAGAAATATTGAAATTATAAATGGGATTTATGATTTCATGGTGGTCAATAGTTTCACCGAAATAATTTATTTATTGTGGAAATGGAAACAAATTAGTGGTGTATTAATGAAATATGGATTATAAATAGGAAGGCTTGGGACTGCCATTTTAGAATCTATATGGGTAAGTATGTAAGATTAAATGAACGTAGGAACTATTTTGGGACTAAATCAAAGAAGAATCCATTTTTAGTATTGGAATTTAGTGGAGTTAAATTGAAATGGGAAAGATGAGTGAGGACCATAAAATTGTAGAAGGAGTTATTCCTTAAGAAATAATGTGTTGTGGTCCTTAGCATATTGTAGTGTGCCCAATCATGATGAAATTGGTTTGAATGTTTCATAACACTATAATTTATGAGACATTGAGATAGTTATGTCATATATCATGGAGAAGGTTGCTGAGTTTTAGATCAAAATTATTTTTCTAAGAAAAAGACACACTTTTGTATATAAAATCCTTGAAAAATAAATAAAATTGATTGAATTCAAGTCTAAATAATATGGTGTGATATTTTAAACTTTAATTATATATGAATAATTATATTTTACCACACAAAATCATATGGTAAGCCTATTTAATTCATGTAACTTGATGAAGAAAGGCGTGATCCATAGTATTGATGAAAGGGTTAATTTGAATGTGACTTATAGACTACATTACAAATTTTATAGAAAGAGAAAGAAGAAAAGTCTATATTTGTATCAAAGAAAATCAATCAGTAGAGTTAAATACCTTACACACCATTGAAACATTTTTAAAAGATATATATTAAATGATATATATGGTTCAAGGTTTAAGAAAATGATTATTGTATATATTTTTACATTATAGGGAATTTAATTAAAATTGTAGCTTGAATAAGATAATATAATGAATATAAAACGATATTATTGGATTAGGTTTGCTTAGAGAAAATAAAATTTAATTTTAAAACATGGTTTAATAGAAAAAAGAAATATGGGGTTCTATTTTTGTATCTAGTTATTGGAGGCAAAGCATAATAAATATTATTCCAATGTGGAATAATCTTCATATGAAAGAGTTATGACTATTGTGATGGTGTGAGGAAGATAAATTTTTATCTCACTCATTATATAGTATATCTAATCTATACTTTTTGAAGGAGTTGAAAAAAATATGGATGTCAATTGTGCATCACATGTAGACTTGATGATGCAAGGTGTTTTAGTTGCCTATAATGATATTGAAAACACCTATATATCTATAAACTATGGAGAAACTATCATGTCTATAATATGAGTAGTGTTTTCGTGGAATGGTGTGTGAAGGGAAAAAATAGAGAGTGATCATTAGGATCAATTTCACCATTCCTAAACATTGTAATGGTGGTGATCCTATGTATAGAGTGACCATGGAAAAATTACATCCGCTAAAATGGTTTGTACATTAGCACATCCGTTGGTGTATGCTCCTGAGATGTATCTTATTTTAGGTAAATGATGTAAAATCCTTATGTTCATTTTATTTAATATTTATGTATGTTTAACTTATTTTGTGATATTGAATTTGATGGAGAGGGGTATTAAACCAACACTATTTCAAAACTGGTCTTTAATAACACGAGAATTGGACATTATTAGTGATAAAAATTAGTTGACTAATAGAGCGTGATTAAAAGCCTTGGGATTTTATCAATTCTATAAAAGAAATGATAAATGACAACATTTATCAGTGCTTTTGTTTAGCACTAATAAAGGGACCCTTTATCATTTTTACTCAATATGATGATAATGCCAACACATATCAACACTAATAAAGGTGTCCTTTATTACTGCTTAAAAAAGTTCTGATAAAGGAATCATTTTACCATGCTAATAATGTCTTACTTTATTACTGAATTTAGTAGCACTGCTAAAGTGGCACATTGTAGTGTGTTGTAACAGCCCATTGTTGCACCATAATGTAGCGCCAAAAATAGTACCAGAAAGTATAAAAGTTATAAAAACTATTAATTTGAATTAAATAATATTTATCAAAAAAATATAAGAAAAAAATAATATATACATTTAAAACATTATCTTATAAAATTACACGAGTAGGTAAAAATTATCACATACATTCAAAAACATCATTGTTCCTTTTTCTTTTTCCCCAGAACCCTACTCATTCTATTGCTAAATAAAAAACCCCTTCTCAAGTAAAATAATGCACCATTATAAGAAAAAAATCTTATGTTACAATAAAATAAAGAAATAAATTAAACTGAAAGTGTTAATTTTATATTAAACTTTATGTAATACCAGGAACACTATGTATCAGTTTGAGTTACGGTTGATTCTTACACGTCACACCATTTATTTTTCGTATTAATTAACTATCTTTGTGAGAATTAAAAAAATATGTATATGATAAAAATAATAAGGAAATCAATTAATTAATTTGATAAACAATGATGATAAAAGAATCGGGTATCATTTTCTCAATGTTGGAAATGTGATGCGCATTTTAAACAGATATGACACTTGTATATTGAAAATAAGAACTTGAATTCATATTGGTTACACCATGTGTTAAATTGAGGTATTTCTAATTCCTACGGATCCCAAATGACTTATGGATCATTTTCCTAATGTAGAAAAACAATATGAATTTGTTTTTTCAATTTCGAGTTTATCACTTGGGTTTTTTACAAGAATGTCATTTTAAACTACAAACGCATTATTTGAGTCATACAACTTGTATCGTGTGTCAATTTGATGTGAGACTGATTTTTAAACCTAACAAATGAGTTATTAATAATTTTCTAAAATTATCAAAAAAAAACAATCACTTTTATTTAGTTTCAAGTGAGTGACACATTTTGAACTAAAATGACAATTTTAAAATGATAATGGATACGTTGAGACAAATGTGTCACATCGTGTATTGTATTTAGGTGTGACTAATTCCTAAACAAAAAAATGAATTATAGATCATTTTAATAAATTTTCAAAACAATATTATTTTTTTCTCAATTTTGAGTATGTCTATTGCCTTTTTATTGAAATTAATATCATAATTTAAATAAAAAGACTCACTTTGAGTCATACAATTCACACCATTTATAGGATTGAGGTGAGGTTGATTCCTACACATCCCAAATGACATATGGATCATTTTAATAAATTATAAAAATAATATGAGGGGTTTTTATCTATTTTGAGTACATTACTTCTGTTTTTTAATAAAATGTCATTTTAATCTAGAAATACACACTTTGGGGGATACTGATCACATTTTGTGTTTATTTAATGTGAGACTAATTCATAAACATAAAAAATGAATTATTAGCCATTATAATAAATTATCAAGGAAACTTGATCATGTTTTCTCAATTTTCAATGAGTGAAACTTTTTTAACAAAAAATTAAATTTTAAAATCATAATGGACACTTTGAGTCATATCAGGCATATCATGATTAATATTGAGGTGTGGTTGATACCTACTTTCCAAAAATGACATATGGACTATTTTTTCAAAGTATAAAAACAATTAAAATGTCTTTAATTGGTTTTGATTATGTCAGCTGTATTTTTTTCTAATATTAATGTAATTTTTATATTAAACAAAACACGTGGAGTGATACTTGTCATCGTGCATCAAATTGAGGTGCATCTAATTCTTACACATCCCAAATTACTTATAGATCATTTTACTAATGTATTAAAATAATCCAAATGATTTTTCCCAGTTTTGAGTACATCACTTTTGTTTTTTACAAAAATGTCATTCTAAATAGGAAACCTGCACTTTGAGTCATACCTATCACTTCATGTTAGGTTTGATGTGATACTAATTCATAGACATCAAAAATGAATTATGAACATGTGTCCTATATAATCAATAAAAAACGATTGTACTTGCACAGTTTTCATGGAGTGACACATTTTGTTCTAAAAATTCAACTATAAACTAATAATTCATACCTTGAGAAATATAGGGAACATCAAGTATCAAATTGAGATTTTTATGGTTCATAAAATCACTAATGGATTATAGATATTTTTCTTAAATTATCAAAACAATCCCAATTCATTTTATCAGTTTTGAGTATGGTAGTTGTCTTTTTTACAAAAATTAATATAAATTTTAAATAAAAAGATACACTTGGAGTCATATTGTAACTATCGTGTGTTAGATTAAGTTGGGCATGATTCTTACACATCCCAAATGACTTATTGACCATTTTTCAAAATTATAAAAATAATCCCACAATTTTTTATAAATTTTTAGTGTGTCACTTTTTTTCTAAAATTTCATTTTAAACTAGAAACACATACTTTTAGTCATACCAGTCACATCATGTGTTGGTTTTATGTGATACTAATTACTAAATTTCAAAACTGAATTATGAATAATTTTATTAATTATCAATAAAATCTAATGGTGTTTTATATTTTTTATTAAGTTTCACTTTCTGAACTAACATGTCAATTTTAAGCTGATAATGAACACTTTGATCCAAATCGAGAACATCATATATCGAATTCCGATGAGGCAAATTACTAGATTTAAAAATTGACGTATGTATAGTTTTTATAAAGTATCAAAACAATATAAATTCTTTTATTTATTTTTGAGTATGTCAGTTATCTTTTTTACTAAAATTATGGTCGATTTTATATAAAAAACACATACTTGGATTCATATTTATCGCATCATATGTCTTATTAAGGAGATATTGATTCCTACACATTTTAAGTGAAATAAGTATCATTTTAATCAAGTATAACAACAATAAAAATGAATTTTCATAGTTTGGGGAATTTAACTTCTGTTTTCTACTAAAATTTCATTTTCTACTGAAAACACGCACTTTGAGTCTTATTGGACACATCATTTGTTAGTTTTACATGATAATAAATCATTAATTACAAAAATGAATTATGAATCATTGTATAAATTATAATGAAAATATTAATCTTTCATCTTGGTTTTTAGTGACTGAAACTTTTTAAACCAAAAATATCAATTTTAAATAGATAAATGACACTTTTATTCATACCAAGAACATCATGTATTGTATTGAGGTGCAGATTATAAGTCCCCCTCCTTAAACCTTACTTAATATTGAATTAAATGAGTAATTCACATTGAGGATCTTTTCAGGTTTAGAGTTTTAGAGAATTAGGACATAACTATTGCATCTCAAAAGATTACAAAGTAGTCACTTATACTAAATTTACATAAAATAAAAACTCTTAAAAAGAAACATGTCTACTTCCATGTTTTAGGAAGCATGACTTTCCCTTGATCTCATCCTTGACCCTATTCCACGTTAAGTCCTATGAAAAACATTTCAAAAACTTGGGATGAGCATAAAAAGCTTAGTAAGGGATACACAAAGAATGAAAACTGTTAGTTTTTCAAAACAACAAGTAAACCATGTATACTTTATCAAAGTAATACTTTTAACCTTTTCGAAGTAGTAAAAACTCTTCACTGAATAAAAGTTCATTACTTACCCTTCTGTAACCAAAGATTACCATAAAACCCACATAAAGATCACATGACATATAAAGGTAACTTGGGACGTAAACATACTTAAGTGGAAGAACCATAAAGTCAACTTCCACACATATCACTTAATGGACTAGCCATTCGGCCAACTTCCATACATACTTAATGGAATAGCCATATGGCCGACTTCCATACCCAATGCATTAGAGGTTATAACATAACCACTCGTCCTGGTATTCACGGAACCACCCGTCATATGGTTTATCACGTAACCACCCGTAAAATGTCCAAGTACCATCATTACACATAAAATATTGAAAATATAAATATTTTAATAACAACATTTCATTTGAAATAACAATAAGTAATTCCCAAATATTGAATTAATCAATCCATTTTCAAAAACCATTTAAAGGAGATTTTTTAATCAAAGTGTCCCATACCACTTTGAAGCTTTTAATGGAATTATAATTTTAAAACATTAATGTCCATATAAATAAATACTGAAAACCGTTTTGATAACATGGACATTAAAGATAAATATATAGAATAATAAATCTTTAAAACATTTAAAACAATATTTTTGTTAAAGAGTTTTTAAGAAAATGAGTGACTCTTGAATACAAATAATTGGGGAATAACATTTAATCCAAACATTATAATATCATTATAATAAAGGTATTCATGATATAATATGTCAAAGGACAGTATACACACCATATAAGAGTGAATTGGTGCATAACAACAATGGAGTCTCAAAAGAAATGTAAAATGAGACGAAATCCATTATAAAGAAGGTATCCTTAAATTAAGGATAAATCAATCTCATAATTATGTACGACAAATATAAATACACCCAATATAAGTTGATATTAAGTGTAAAACAATCAAAGTTCAGTCACACATATTCAATGGATTACATTTTCAATAACTACATGTTGAACCCAAAGAAATCGAAATTGGGTTAAGAAGTTCCCTTAGTAATATTCGACAGCCTAACGGCGTCACATAAAATTTTACAAAAAGGGTTGATGAGAGAGATAAAGGGGATCTCATCACTTGGACATAAAATTTACATAAATAATGATATAGAAGAACATATCCCAACATAATAGTATGTGAATTAAAAGACATAACAAAATAAGTCTTTTAAAAAAAGGAGGGTGAAAGGTTCCCTTACCGACATGGGTATCTTTCGAAACATACACCTCGTGAAAGATGGACAATAAAACATTGATGTAAATAATCATAAATGAAAGTATATTACACAATGAGTAAAATAAAGGGTAGTACATACACCACACAAAGGAAATTGTGTCAAATGTAGTATAAATCTCATGGGAATAAAAGTGAGATGAAAAATCCCTTACGAATACTCGGCATCCTAACGGCGCCACATAAAACTTACAAAAATGGATTGATGAGATCAAATAGGGTATCTCATCATATTAATATAATGTTTATAGAAAGAGGAATATAAAATAAAATCCCCCAACATAACAAAGAGGAGCTTAAAAGAAGTGACATAAAGGAGAGTACTTAAAAAGAAAGAGAGAGGTTAGATCTCTTACGAAAATTCGACAGCCTAACGACACCACTCAAAACTTCCAAAATGGATTGATGAGAGAGAATAGGGTCTCTCATCATTTGAACATAAAAATTACAGTAAGAGTAATATAAAATAACATCCCAATAACATGAAAGATAATCTTTAAATGGAATGACATAAAAGAGCATACTTAAAAAGAAAGAGAGGAGTAGGATCCCTTACCTCAAGTCCAACTTGTCTTGTTCGTTTCTTTATATTACTGAATAATAAACTTTGGTCAATTAATAATTTCCTAAGTACCTCCTTTATAGATTATTATTCAGTTCATATCACATATTATAATGTTATAATAATTGTTTAATAATGTTAGTTCATATCAGACGTTTTTGACGATGTTTGGTACATGAGTCAAAAATGAACTTGTTTGAAAAAAGATTGCCCATGTAGTTACAAGTAATTAATTTCCAGAATAGTATTAATGATTAAAATATCATATATATCCAGTAAATATTCATTTTATACTATTACATATCATTTGGAGTAAAAAACAAAAAACACCGTTCATGGAGACGGTAGGCCGTACGTACGCATGAACGCTACTTTCTTTTTTTGGTCATATTAATGGAATTGAAACAAAATGATATATATATATATATATATGTTATAATTCCAAAATGATATCCATAATTTAGATTTAATATATTACATATATATCTATTATATATATATGTACTTATAATAGTACATAACATTTTGAGATAAGAAATGAAATGTACCGTTCATGGAGACGGTAAGCCGTACGTACCCATGAACGCTACTTTTTTTTGTCATATTAATGGAATTAAAACAAAATGAGATATATATATATATGTTATAATTCCAGAATGATATCCATAATTTAGATGTAATATATTACATATATATCCATTATATATATATGTACTTATAATAGTACATAACATTTTGAGATAAGAAATGAAATGTACCATTCATGGAGAGGGTAAGCCGTACGTATGGATGAATGCTACATCAATTTCTTTTTCATATTTAATAGAATTAAAACATAATGATACATAATAGTATTTTAATTCCAGTATGGTATCATATATAATATCATTAAATATACCCTTTATACGTACCACATATGGTAATAACGAATCAAATCACTTTGAGGGGGCGGTAATCCGCACTTCCCTAAATGAAGATATTGCGTTTACCCATAATGGAAACCATAAAGGTATGAAATAAATGAAAAATAAAGAAGCTTAATTAAAACATAAACATATTATATATCATATATAAATATAGTGACATCTTAATGGCCACCTTTGAAGGTGTTATATGAGTGTTGAACAATCATCATTTTGTGAGGCAGAAGTTCGCCATCCACGGAAATAGTATGTTCTTTAACCATTAGATGTAGGTGTGTGTAAGTGTAGCTCGAATAATTATTATAACAACATCCTAGTATATTTAATATACTAGAGTTGTTACAAAAGAAATGAATAAAAAGAGTTTAGGGGGTTGGAGAAGCAAAATAAAACAAAATGACTCAAGTGAAGACATTACCTTCAAATCGGGTAACTCCCTTTGGTTTGAGCTCAAAGGCTTCCTTGGGAAGACTTCTGCCCAACATGAGGCTTCAAGGAATAAAATAGGGAAGTGGAGAGACACAATTTGCAGGGTTTGGCTGAGCCAGAGGCATTGGGAGTGTGGGTAAGGAGGTATAGGTGGGGACCTTTTATAAGAGGAGAGGAGGGGCACTCTTGAAAAGTTACAAAATGTTACTTTATTTTCAAAAGATTTTCGGATTTTAAAGGTCCCACATTGATTTATTTCAAGTATAACGTGATAAGGGTTCGAAATCCACTCATCCAATAGGTTTTGGACATGTTTAGGTCTTAGATATTACATTATCTTTCCATTTTATTTAAATCATTAAATAATGAGGTCATCGATGCATCATCATGATGTCATAAATAATTTAATTTATTTAATATCTAAAAATTATAAAAAAATACTATGATTTAGAAAATCTTTTTAGCTTTCTAATTATTAATAATAGTCAAAAATATGACTTGAATAACTCCAGGTAAAAATTGTTTTAGTAAAACATTTCATGTTTGTGTCATTTTTACTTTAACATTAAATAAAAAGATATTTATGTCATTTTCCAACCAAAGTGGCTCCATGGGGTCCCCAAGTTGACCCATGGATTTTATTGGTCGGCCATTACACATACAATTAGGGTAGGACATGTGTCTAGGTCATTTCATTTTAGTAAAACATTATTCTTACCATAAACTACACTAATTACCTCTAATCGCGATTAAAAACTTAATAAGTTACTATTCAAAAAAAAATATTTTTATCCCATTAAACAACATTTTACTTCTTAATGAAAACCATGTATGTCGGATTTTTGAAATTCAAAACACAAATATGGCAAAATTTCATTTAAACCGAAAAATTAGTTTTTATAAGTACCACTTAGTGGTTTCACTATTCATCAAAAATTGAAGTTTCCCAGAAAAATCCAAAAAATTCACCCTAAGCTATATTTGATATTCCGAATTTAAAAATGAAGTCTATTTTACAAAATTCAAAACATATAAGTCACATTAATTAATTTAATAATTAATTCCCGCTGTCAGAGCAAATAGCGTGTTTTTATGAAACAATAAGTATCAAAAGATTGACTCTAGTTTAAGTCTGATTTCAAAGTGAAATTAATTCCAACGACCACTATTGGATTAATGGTAAAAATATATTCCAATTTCACTTTAAAAATAATTCAAAAGTTAATCTAATCATATAAATAAATTAGATTAAAAAGCGGTTTTGAATTAAAATACAACATTTTACACTATTCATTAAAAAATGAACTTTATCGGAAAGATACCAAAAATTTACACAAATTAAATTTTGATGTCTCGATTCTTAAGAAGAGTTTTATTTGGTCCAATAGAATGTTTATGAGTGAAAAAAACTATATTTAATGACGGTTCTCCATCAAAAGGCGATAAGTGAGCCTTTAGTGAAAATTAGGGCATATACGCCTAAAATTGAATTCTTTCCGTATTTTAAGCCTTTGTCTTTTATTGGATAAATGTAAAAAATTTAAAAACATATATAATCATATTTTAGTTATTTCTATCCATTCCCGCCAATACAATGGCTACATGTTAACTACCATTTAAAATAATATTATTTTATTATTAGAGTGTAACGTAAGATTCCCAAGAAACTCGTTGTTGCGTGTTGGGTACACCATCGAGCATAGCGTCCCCTTTAAAGTCATATTAATATTTTATTCACAAATATGGATAAATATAAAAATGTCATATTCTTTATTTACCTGGGGTGTTACATCCTTCCCCCCTTTTTGGGAATTGCGTCCTCGCAATTTTAAAATTGGGCTCGGAAACTTCATTGAATATCCCACATCGAAACAAGAGTCGGTAAAACAATCACTTTAAAATAAAGAAAGATAAGTACAGAGGTCACCCGAGTTAACCCATAATAGGATTCTGTGTAGGAAAACATGGACATTGAAGAAAAAGAAAAGGTTCATGTTCTTGAGGGAGAGTGATAGTAAACATGTCTAGGAGAAAGTTAACCATAAGAAAATCACAAACTTGTGATGGGTTAAACGGTATTCGATTCCCCAGTAGGAAAAGTTGATAGACAAAATTTTTGATTTAAGTTACTTTTTATTGAGTAATTTATTCATAAGGAAACATAATCACTTATCATTTTGACTTTCAACTTTTATTAGATTCCTTACACAAACTCATATTTTCTCCAAAAGACGAGTATTTAGGAAGACTTGTTTATATTAAGAGTACTATAATCAACTTCTAGAGAATCACCTAATCCACCAAAGAGAACTATATACTTCCCATGTATTTAGGCTTTAACCAAAACCAAAACCAAAAAGGTTATTACAATATCGGATAATCTAGAAAAAGATAACCCTTTATAAAAAGAAAATCTATTCTTAATCTGAAAATTTTTCCAACAAAACACAAAGTTCAAAGAGGACCATTCGATAACCAATTTTTCCCTAAAATTATTCAAAGTAAACCAATCTAAGATTTAAACCCAAATATTTGAAGGATTTAGTCACATAGTCTTCCAAGTTAAATCATAACATTTATCTCCAAACAACATCAGTTGCTCCTAAAGTCTCGTATTGAAAAATAATTAACCTAATCACATATCCTCCATGATAGGTTAATCATTTTCATAAATAACCCAAAATCAACTTACTCTTAATTCATAAAATCATCTAACTAAAAAGAATCGGTCAAACTAACCAGGGACTTCACGTAGTCCAGTGGTAGGCGATAAATACCAGTTGCACTTTGGTTGTGGGTTCGATTCCCGCAGCTTTGTCCGATGCGATGGGTTGTCACATGGTGTGTGTGTTGTCCCTTTTCAAAAACTATATAATTTTATAACATTCCTCAAAAAGAGATAAATTCATCAAAAATAAATATAACATATTCCTCAAGTTTATCTCATGCCTTCTTATTCCATCATATCATATAATAACCCATAATTACCTCAAAAGTTAGGATCATATAAACTCTAATTGTTACCTTTATAATTATTACCTAAATTTCCACATCGATTTGGTCATCTCATACATGATGCATTATAGAATGTACCAAGGTTCAAGTGGTTGATCATGACTCCTTGATAATTGGTTTAGAACAACCACGAGTTTCCTCATTGAATACCCCATTCCATCCAGTCTCTTAATCAGAGAACCACCACAGTTTCCTTAAAACCTATTGTCACTTTGGTGCCTACTAGATCCATCCATTCACTAAAAACAGAAAGTTCAGTGTGAGTATATCAACAAAACCATCATATACTAATGAGGGAGATAACCACTAAGATATACTTACTCATTCACTTTATCTAAAACTAGGACTCTTTCTGAAATCCTATCAATTATGGTACTGTCACTTATGCTTAGAGAATACCCTAACCTCTAAAGTTATCTAAACCGACCTTTGATACCAATTATAAAGCCACAGCATTAAACCTTACTTAATATTGAATTAAGTGAGTAATTCACATTGAAGATATTTTCATGTTTAGAGTTTTAGAGAATTAGGACATAACTATTACATCTCAAAAGATTACAAAGTAGTCACTTCTACTAAATTTCCATAAAATAAAAACTCTTAAAAAGAAACATGTCTAGTTCCATGTTTTAGGAAGAATGACTTTCCCTTGATCCCATCCTTGACCCTATTCCGCGTTAAGTCATGTGAAAAACATTTCAAAAACTTGGGATGAGCATAAAAAGCTCAGTAAGGGATACACAAAGAATGAAAACTGTTAGTTTTTCAAAACAACAAGTGAACCATGTATACTTTATCAAAGTAACACATTTCACCTTTTCAAAGTAGTAAAAACTCTTCACTGAATAAAAGTTCATTACTTACTCTTCTGCAACCAAAATATTACCATAAAACCCACATAAAGATCACATGACATATAAAGGTAACTTGGGACATAAACATACTTAAGTGGAAGAACCATAAGGTCAACTTCCACACATATCACTTAATGGAATAGCCATTCAGCCAAATTCCATACATACTTAATGGAATAGCCATACGGCCGACTTCCATACCCAATGCATTGGAGGTTATAACGTAACCACCTGTCCTGGTATTAACGGCACCACCCGTCATATGGTTTATCGTGTAACCACCCGTAAAATGTCCAAGTACCATCATTATACATAAAATATTGAAAATATAAACATTTTAATAACAACATTTCATTTGAAATAACAATAAGTAATTCCCAGATATTGAATTAATCAATCCATTTTCAAAAACCATTTAAAGGAGATTTTTGAATCAAATTGTCCCATACCACTCTGTTGATTTTAATGGAATTATAATTTTAAAACATTAATGTCCATATAAATAAATACTGAAAACCATTTTCATAACATGGACATTAAAGATAAATATTTAGAATAATAAATCTTTAAAACATTTAAAACGATATTTTTGTTAATGAGTTTTTTACAAAATGAGAGACTCTTGAATACAAATAATTACGGAATAACATTTAATGAAAACTTTATAATATCATGAGAATAAAGGGATTCATGATATAATATGTCAAAGGACAGTATACACACCATATAAGAGTGAACTGGTGCATAACAACAATGAATTCTCAAAAGAAATGTAAAATGAGATGAAATCCATTATAAAGAAGGTATCCTTAAATTAAGGATAAATAAATCTCATAATTATGTGTGAAAAATATCAATACACCTAATATAAGTTGATATTAAGTGTCAAACAATCAAAGGTAATTCACACATATTCAATGGATGACATTTTCAATAACTACATGTTGAACCCAAAGAAATCGAAATTGGGTTAAGAAGTTCCCTTGGTAAAATTCCACAGCCTAACGGCGTCACATAAAATTTTACATAAATGGTTGATGAGAGAGATAAAGTGGATCTCATCACTTGGACATAAAATTTACATAAATAAGGATATATAAGAACATATCCCAACATAATAGTATGTGAATTAAAAGACATAACAAAAGAAGTCTTTTAAAAAAAAGGAGGGTGAAAGGTTCCCTTACCGACATGGGTATCTTTCGAAACATACACCCCGTGAAAGAAAGACAATACAAAATTGATTTAAATACTCATAAATGAAAGTATATTACACAATGAGTAAAATAATGGGCATTACATACACCACTCAAAGTAAATTGTGGCAAATTTAGTATAAATCTCATGGGAATAAAAGTGAGATGAAAAATCCCTTATGAAAACTCGGCAGCCTAACAGCGCGACATAAAACTTACAAAAATGGATTGATGAGATCAAATAGGGTATCTCATCATATTAACATAATTTTTATACAAAGATTAATATAAAAGAACATCCACCAACATAACAAAGAGGAGCTTAAAATAAGTGACATAAAGGAGAGTACTTAAAAAGAAAGAGAGAGGTTAGATCTCTTACAAAACTTCGGCAGCCTAACGGCGCCACTCAAAACTTCCAAAATGGATTGATGAGAGAGAATAGGGTCTCTCATCATTTGAACATAAAAATTAAAGTAAGAGTAATATAAAATGACATCCCAATAACAAGAAATATGATCTTTAAAAGGAATGACATAAAAGGGCGTACTTAAAAAGAAAGAGAGGAGTAGGATCCCTTACCTCAAGTCCAACTTGTCTTGTTCGATTCTTTATATTCCTGAATAATAAACTTTGGTCAATTAATAATTGCCTAAGTACCTTCTTTATAGATTATTATTCAGTTAATATCACATATTATAATGTTATAATAATTGTTTAATAATGTTAGTTCATATCAGACGTTTTTGCCGATGTTTGGTACATGAGTCAAAAATGAATTTGTTTGAAAAAAGATTGCACATGTAGTTATAAGTAAATAATTTCCAGAATAGTATTAATGATTAAAATATCATATATATCCAGTAAATATTCATTTTATACTATTCCATATCATTTGGAGATAAAAAACGAAAAGCACCGTTCATGGAGACGGTAGGCCGTACGTACGCATGAACGCTACTTTCTTTTTTTGTCATATTAATGGAATTAAAACAAAATGAGATATATATATATTATAATTCCAGAATGATATCCATAATTTAGATTTAATATATTACATATATATCCATTATATATATATGTACTTATAATAGTACATAACATTTTGAGATAAGAAATGAAATTTACCGTTCATGGAGACAGTAAGACGTACGTACGCATGAACGCTACTTTCTTTTTTTTTGTCACATTAATGGAATTAAAACAAAATGAGATATATATATATATATATGTTATAATTCCAGAATGATATCCATAATATATATGTAATATATTACATATATATCCATTATATATATATGTACGTATAATAGTACATAACATTTTGAGATAAGAAATGAAATGTACCGTTCATGGAGATGGTAAGTCGTACGTACGCATGAACGCTACTTCCATTTCTATTTCATATTTAATATAATTAAAACAGAATGATACATAATATTATTTTAATTCCAGTATGGTATCATATATAATATGATTAAATATACCCTTTATACGTACCACATATGGTAATAACGAATCAAGTCACTTTGAGGGGGCGGTAGTCCGCACTTCCTTAATTGAAGATATCGCGTTTACCCATAATGGAAACCATAAAGGTATGAAATAAATGAAAAATACAGAAGCATAATTATAACATAAACATATTATATATTATATATAAATATAGTGACATCTTAATGGCCACCTTTGAAGGTGTTATATGAGTGTTGAACAATCATCGTTTCGTGAGGCAGAAATTCGCCATCCACAGAAACAGTATGTTCTTTAACCATTAGATGTAGGTGTGTGTAAGTGTAGCTCGAATCCTTATTATAACAACATCCTAGTATATTGAAGATACTGGATTTGTTACAAAATAAATGAATAAAAAGAGTTTAGTGGGTTGGAGAAGCAAAATAAAACAAAATGACTCAAGTGAAGACATTGCATTAAAATCGGGTAACTCCTTTTGGTTTGAGCTCAAAGGCTTCCTTGGGAAGACTTTTGCCCAAAGTGAGGCTTCAAGGAGTAAAAGAGGGAATTGGAGAGACAAAATGGGCAGGTTTTGGCCGAGCCAAAGGCTTTGGGAGTGTGGGTAAGGAGGTAGAGGTGGGGACCTTTTATAAGAGGAGAGGAGGGTCACTCTTGTAAAGTTACATAATGTTACTTTATTTTTAAAAGACTTTTGGATTTTAAAGGTCCCACATTGATTTATTTCGAGGATAAGGTGATAAGGGTTAGAAATACACTCATCCAATAGGTTTTGGACATGTTTAGGGCTTAGATATTACATTATATTTCCATTTTATTTAAATCGTTAAATAATGAGGTCATCGCTGCATCATCATGATGTCATAAATAATTTAATTTATTTAATGTCTAAAAATTATAAAAAAATACTATGATGTATGGAATATCTTTATATTTCCAATGATTATTCATAGTCAAAAATATGACTTGTATAACTCCATGTAAAAATTGTTTTAGTAAAACATTTCATGTTTGTGTCATTTTTACTTTAACATTAAATAAAAAGATATTTATGTCATTTTCCAACCAAAGTGGCTCCATGGGGTCCCCAAGTTGACCCATGGATTTTCTTGGTCGGCCATGACACATCCAATGAGGGTAGGACATGTTTCTAGGTCATTTAATTTTATTAAAACATTATTCTTACCATAACCTACACTAATTACCTCTAATCGCGATTAAAAATTTAATAAGTTACTATTCACAAAAAAATTATTTTTATCCCATTGAACCACATTTTACTTAATGACAACCATGTATGTCGGATTTTTTAAATTCAAAACACAAAGATGGAAAAATTTCATTTAAACGGAAAAATCAGTTTTTATAAGTACCACTTAGTGGTTTCGCTATTCATCAAAAATTGAAGCTTTTCAGAAAAATCCCAAAAATTTACCCTAAGCTATATTTGATATTCCGAATTAAAAAATGAAGTCTATTTTAAAAAATTCAAAACATATAAGTCACATTAATTAATTTAATAATTAATTCCCACTGTCGTAGAAAATATCGTGTTTTTATGAAACAATAAGTATCAAAAGATTGACTCTAGTTTAAGTCTGATTTCAAAGTAAAATTAACTCCAACGACCACTATTGGATTAATGGTAAGAATATATTCCAATTTCAATTTAAAACCAATTCAAAAGATAATCTAATAATATAAATAAATTATATTTAAAAGAGGTTTTGAATTAAAATACAACATTTTACACTATTCATTAAAAAAATGAACTTTATCGGAAAGATACAAAAAAATTTCACAAAGTAAATTTTGATGTCTCGATTCTTAAGAAGAGTTTTATTTGGTCCAATAGAATGTTTAAGAGTGAAAAAAACTATATTTAATGACGGTTCGCCATCAAAAGGCGATAAGTGATCCTTTAGTGAAAACTAGGCCATATACGCCTAAAATTGAATTCTTTCCATATTTTAAGCCTTTATCTTTTATTGGATAAATGTAAAAACATTTAAAAACATATATAATAATATTTTAGTTATTTATATCCATTCCCGCCAATACAACAGCTACATGTTAACTACCATTTAAAATAATATTATTTTATTATTAGAGTGCAATGTAAGATTCCCAAGAAACTCGTTGTTGCGTGTTGGGTACGCCATCGAGCATAGCGTCCCATTTAAATTTATATTAATATTTTATTCACAAATATGGATAAATATAAAAATGTCATATTCTTTATTTACCTGGGGTGTTACACGGATAATTATAAAAATTAAAAAATTGATTAAGAATGTTTGTAATAAATTATCACCACATTCTGAACATTTTTTTCTCAATTTTGAGTATTTTGGTTGTATGTTTTACTAAATTTAATTTCAATTTTAAATTTGAAGATGCAATTGGTGTCATACCAGTAACACTGTGCATTTGATTGAGGTGAAGTTGATTCCTAGACATTCAAAATAACTTATGGATCATTTTACTAAGGTATCAAAAAATATTTATTTGTTCTTTCAATTTTATTACATCACTTTTTTTTCTTTATTAAATTGTCATTTCAAACTGAAAACAAACATTTTGAGTCATACTGGTCACATTGTGTGTCAGTTTTACATGATACTAAATCCTACACATCAAAAATTACTAATGAAACATTATCCTAAATTATAAAGAAAATATGAGCATATTTTCTCAATTTTTAGTCACTGACACTTTTTGTGCTTACATATCAATTTCAAACTGATAACAGATACATTGAGTGATACCATACACATAATATATTATATTTAGGTGAGGATAATTTTTACACTTCCCAAATTAAATTATGGATAATTTTAATAAAGTATAAAATTAATCCAAATGTATTTTCTCAATTTTGAGTATATTAGTTTTATTTTTTACTAAATGTAATGTTAATTATAAATAATAATATGCACTTAGAGACATACCGGTCACACCATGCATTGGATTGAGTTTATGATGATTCTTACACATCTAAAATGATTTATGGGTCATTTTTTTAAGTATCAAAAACAATTTGAATGTGTTTTCTTCATTTTGAGTATGTCACTTTTTTTTACTACAACGTATATTTAAATTTAAAACATGAACATTAATCCATAATTGTCACATCATGTCTTAGTTTCATGTGAGACTGATTCCTACACATTAGAAATGACATATGAATAATTTCCAAAATTATCTAGGTAATACGATCATGTTTTCTAGGTTATCATTGAGTGACACTTTTTTTAATCTAAAATATCAATTCTAAACCGATAATGGACATTTTGATTCATACCGGGCATGTCATGTATCAGATTGAGGTGTGCCTAATTCCTACATGTCAAAAATGACTTAAGGATTGTTTTTCTATATTATCAAAAAAATAAAAATTATTTTTCTTAGTTTTGAATGAGATATTTTTTATTTTTAATAAAATTAATTTCAATATTAAATAAAAATATGAACTTGGAGTCAAACTGGTCCAACCATGAATCATATTGAGGTGAGGCTAATTCTTACACTCCCCAAAATGACTTATGGATTATTTTACTAGTGTATTAAAAAAATATGGAAGATTTTTTTGGTTTTTAGTATTTAAATTAAATTTTTACTAAAATTAAAGTCAATAATAATTAAAAAAACATAGTTGGGGTCATACTAGGAAAATCATGCAACGGAATGAGGTGTGGATAATTTCTACACATCTAAAAAGGCTTATTTATTTTATTACTAAATTATTGAAATAATATCAATTTTTTTTTGTCTTTGAGTATGTTATGTGTGTTTTGAACTAAAATTTAAATTATAAACTAAAAACATATAATTAGAGTCATACCGAGCACATTGTGTATTAGATAGTAGTCCAGCTAATTGAGTATGTGATATATTTTTTTATTTTAACCATATTCACCAAGACAGAAAATAAATAATTGTTCCATTTTTATGGAAGAGGAAACCCCATGCTTCTTGAAATGCCTCATACAAAATCAATATGTTCTCTCTTTTTTGTCCTTCTAAAGATAGTTGAAGGAAAAAATTTGACTTTTTAAAAGATCTATGAAAATTAATAATTATGAAATAAAAATGATACAGAAATAAACATAAATACTGGATAAGATTTTGAAAGAACTAACTAAATAATTATTTTGAATTATCTCTTTCATGATCATGGTAATGGAGTGATTCATCCTTGTTGACTAAGACATTTCTTTATGATCTCTGTGAAAATTAAAATAAATAATTATTAGAAAAAAATAAAAAATAAATTACCAAAAAAGTACTCAAAATTATAAGAAAATTATCTAAAAGGAAATTTATTATAGTTATATATAATTAAACTATAATATAATTGTTTATCATCATATGAAACTAAAATAAAAGGAATTTATTCAATCTTAAATTACACTAAAGGAAAATATTTTAGAATATCAATATGAAAAACATGATATTTTTAACAACATTACAATAACATAACATTCATGTATTAAAAAAATTAACGTAAATTTTTTTATCATTCTTGTTTGGAATAAAATTCATATATAAATATTTTACTTAGATTTTCGGCAAAAAAAACTGTCATAATAAATTATATATTCCTTGATTATACTAAACATTAGTGTATTAATTTATTAATTACTATAAAACAATAACTATTAGTGTAAACATATTATCATTCATTGATTGAACTAAAATAAATATTTACATATGAGTTTTTATGGAACATAGTAAAACATATCATTCCCTTTCACCATCATAGAGGGTAGAAACTCCATGATAAACCACTTACCTTTTTTGATGGAAAATTTTTAATTTGACCAATTATGTATTCTTATAAGACACTAAACTCCATTATAAACTATTTAACCCTTTTTAATAGTATTAAACATTTGTATCTTCCTTTATAGAATCTAATTAACTCTTCTTGGATTGTACTATTGATTAGTATAACCTTTTCAATATTCTGGGTGATGACAAAATCTAACATAAAATTATCATTATTTGTTCATTAATATAGTAATATCACTATTATCATGTATTTTTTATTGAGAAAGGTGTTGTGTTTTTTATTATTGATCCTGTGAACATAGATCATTTTATATAATTAATGTGAACATGTATATTTGTGATGAACCCGTAGACATATTTTTTATTGGTGAGATAGTGAAAAAATATTTATATGAATAATAAGGATATGTTAAAAAAACTCTAATAGTGTAATTATTGTGATATTTTATGTCATATAATGGTGTGATGATCAAATTTCATATCATGTGCATTCAAAAGAATCAACTTTAGTCAGCCCATTTCACTAATGTAAACATGATGTGTTACTTGTAGGTATTTCACATGCATTTTTTATATTATATCATGCATATAATTGATGATAAAATACCCCAAATTATTCCACCATATTCCAAAGTGAAACCACTATATTGTTATTTTCTAAAAATTCATGATTTAATGGATGAGATTTTTTATTTATATTTTAGAGGTTTTTGATTTAGATACTAGATTATTTTTAAAAGGGTTCTTCATTTGTATTTGTGGTTCTTCATAATATTATTAGAATTGAGTATTAAATATTCATGTATTTCTTCATAAAGAGTTTTATGTTTATTTGATTTCATGTTCCTTTAGACACCAACCCAGCTCAATTACCCTGATCTCTCAATGATGGTTTCCTCCAATATTTCTCTCATACATCTGCTGGCTTTGGTTGTAGATTATAGACATATTTATTAAAACACTTTAGATGGATTATATACCTAGTTTATAATTGGATTGGTGTTTTATTACTATCAAGTGACCGGTGTCTCCACTATTATGAATTTTTATTTTCATTGTAGAGAAGTTATGGGCAAGATACTGCGTCAATTTTTTTGATACTATTTAGTTAGTTCATTGAGTGGGGTTACATTCACACTTCCTTAATATTTTATAGTACTTGTAATTTTCTTATATAAATTATTTCCAATGATAATAAGCTAACAAAATAAGTGGTGTTTATTTCTTATCCTCTACATAAATTCCTATATAAAATCACATATAAAAGTGGTGAAAAAAAATAAATAACCAACTTGAAGCACTTTCAAAATAGATATTATCTTATGTGAAATGTGTTGTGTAAACTCTTCAATAATTTTTCTCAAACAAAACCATTGTATGATCCAATTTTTACTCTATTTCCCAATAATTTGATTGTTTTTAGGCCAACGCTTCATCTCCTCATCCTCCTTAGTCACCACCACAGCCTTCTCTTCCACCTCGGTCTCCAACTCCAACTTTGCCTCCACCTCTTCCTCTGTCTATGCCTCCACCTCCACCTCTTCATCTACCTCTGCCACCTCTTCCATCTTTGACTCAACAATTTCCCAATAATTTTATTTTTTAAAGAAACAAAGTTCTTAAAAAATTGATTTACTCAATTATACTTGTCCTTGAAAAAAGGATAAAAAATAATATATAAGAATTCTAATAGTAATTTTTCACACCACAAATATATTTCTTTGGTCATATACTATAATAAACTACAAACATAGTTGGTAATCACCTTTTTTGGGAAACATTCGAACACTATTTATATTTCCCACTCATCTCCAAACAAATATACTTCTTCTTTTGAGTATGAATTTTTTCAACAGTCTTGGTAGTAATAAGAAAATATTGAAAAATCAATGATTATGAAAATTTTTAGTGAAATTTTAATTACCTTTGAAAGATAAAACTTTTAAGATTCTGGTCGTTTGATGGTTTATGATCTATTTCCTAAATTTTCACACATAATATACCCAATAATTTTGATTATCTGGCTTAAAAACTACAAAAACATTGACCCAAAAAAGTAAATCATTTGAAATAAGTTTTTATAGTAAAATAAATATATATATATATTATTTCTATTTGAAGTATTCCACATACCATTTATTTTCAATCACTGACTTCATGTCATCATTTATCCTATATTTAGTGACCACTCTATCAAAAAAAATTATTTTTAAAACAGTAACTGAAATATATAATTCAAATTTAATCTAAAAAATGTTTATTTTGGTGTATTAAAAATTCACAATTCACATCTTGTGTGCTCAGTTTGTTGGATATCTATGCATTGTATCCAAACAAATTTTTTGGGGTATCCAAATTAACTATGATCAACATCTAGTGCTACCTAAGAAAAAAATAATTAATTCAAAAAATAAGAATATATTTTATGGGATTATTGTAGAGTTTTTCTTATTTTTGTATGCATAAAAAAGAGTATATCTTCTGTTATTTTTTTCTCAAACAAATTTCATTTAAAATCAAATTTCATCTCAATTTATTCCTTCTAAAATGTATCCATTTCTATAGAAATGATTCAGAGATTAATGAATCTAAATTATGATTCACATGGTTTTACATTTACATAGTAGTAACATAATTGATTATAGATAATATAAATAGTTAATATCTTTAATTAAAATATTATCTCACTATTAGGAAAAATGTTTTATGAAAATGTACCTTATGTATGTATTCACAACTGAGGCTCTCGGTCATTCATGCTTGAGAATATAATTTATACTCTCGAAATAAACTATGTTTGTCATTAAAGTTCCATATATTTTTTATGAATATGGATTGTAAGAGATATTTACATCATTAAATATTGTCTCTTCATGAATTTATAATCTTAATAAATGTTTCTCTAGAACTAGAAGGGATAAGGTACTCCTAGAAGGTCCTTTTTATTTTTTGGTTGATTCACTAGATTTTCTTGGTCTGACCTTCCATTTGCCCATTGTTTTATCCATATGTAATATCATACCTTAAATTATAACTTCATTCATCAACTATTATAGGGTTTTAATATGATTTTTGTAATGAAATACCTCATGTAGCTTTATAATATTAGACGGTCATGCTATGAAAGTTCTAATAGAATCATTGACCATTTTAATATGTAGATCATCAAGTGGAACATTCAATTGAGTAGTCAGCTCATGAACTACCTTAATCCCCACTCTCCTTTGATCTTTTGTGAGTTCATTCTCATGTAGCTTTTTTCTAGCGATGTTATACACCATACCCCACATAAACATGCAACATGTGGGTGTTGACTTGTATAAATCACATACAACATTACCCTATAAAATATTAGTAGTATAATGTTATCATAAGTATTTTGATTCACATTTAGGAGAAAGCGTAGTGAAAAATTTTATTACCTTTGGTGCGGTATATGGTTGTGGTGAATGAATAACCTCAAATATTGTGGTATTATTTGGTTTTTCTTGTGAAAAAATTTCTTTCAACATCACTTCCCTTTGATCCTTTCCTGTACATTGGTCTTCCAAACTATACTAGGAAATAATATCTTAAAATACATCTATTATTTTGTTTAACACATTATTCATATTATATGTAACTTCATGTGGTTTTATCTTCTCAGAATATGTTTGAGGAGACACACCCAAATCTACCCATCGAACATGGACATATTGTTCCAACTGCATAAAATCTATTAAAAGTAGTTTTCTTTCAGTATAGTCACTACCATTTCGTGTTCCTATATTTTATAAAAAAAATTATTAGAATAACTAGATACTTTTATATACTAATATTATAAAGCATAGTATTTTACTATTGTGTCATACTTACACATATTTCTCATACTTTTTTCATCAACCAGTTTCACTTCTTTATTTACATGAGACTCCTTTTATAACACATGATGTGTGAGGGAAGTGGATTCGGATATTTATTCGTCAATATATATATAAACAAAGGAACATATTTTGTTTCATATTACATAAAACATTTATTTTTTATTTAAAATACATACCAATTTATTCTCTAGTGAAGCATACTACATCCTTGATTTTAAATAGGTCTATGTTGGTTTTGTTGCATGTTCATTATTTTTAGTACACTTTTTTTGTTTCATAAATTAACAATTTTGAATCAAATTGGATAAAATAAATAATTTCAAATAATATAATATCAATTTAAATACACCTAAAATGATTTATCATAACAATTAATGATGAACAAAAAACATTTTTCCTACTTTATAATGTATGCATAACTAACTAGTGGGTGGGGATTTACTTTCCCCTCAGCATGCCTAAGAAGTAACCTTGTAAGAAGAGGTTGTAAGCCTCTATGGGATTTCGTAATGACCATTAAGAAAAATTTCTTAGATAAATATTCTAAAATAAATGAACTCTGTAAGGAATAATGAAAATTTAATTATAATTTTATTATATAATTTTTTGATAAAATCGAGAAAGTATATCATAAAATTACATTTAAATATTACTAAATTGTTTCCTTTGTTATAGGTTTGACATGTTTCCATGAATTAATATCAATCAGAATATTCATCCTTATCGTGACCCCAACATAACTAACAAACATTAACTTTTTGGGGTCAATGGGATTTTTGCGTTGATTCCAACAAACCTAAAATTTTATAGCCCTACTTTTTTCCTTGATAAATTTATTTAACACTATGATTCTATATTGTTCTTATTTTTTTCATCAACATGTTTTTGATCCCAAAATATTTTTTATATTTCAACATCAACAGTCTGTTCTTCCCCGAGATTAGTAGCATCATCATATAATGAAGACATTTTCCACCTGAGTAGTCAAACATTTAATTTAGATTATGTTAATATGCTATATAACATATAATATTATGAGGGAAAACATATTATATTAAAAACACATTATCCTTCTAATTTAACTCTTTATTTTTTAAGGGTTTTAGGGGTTTTTCTTATCTATTGATAATCCAAATACCCACTTTCCGGTCCCCTCTAAAATACAAGATGATGTCTAAATTGGTACTAATGTGAAACAATTATGATCTCCCAATGAAAGGGACATCTTCGATTAAATTTTCTTTTGAATTTATAGTTTTTTTATTTACCAGTAGGAAAATCGAACAAATCTTATTTATTGTACCTATGACATAAAATACTTTCTATGCTTTAGATTCAATTATTAACTACTCATATTTTTTCTCTTTCATGATAAAATTTACCTTCATGAAGCATGTTTCATCAACTTTCATTGAAGTCCTATTATCAACCTATTTGTAATGGAAATTTTAACTTGAAAATATATATATTACAAATTTTATATCTATTCGATAATACCAAAATATGAAATATTTTCATAAATTATTTTCTATCATTGGAACCAAATATGTGAGTCACTTACAGCACAAGTGTAACTCAACTAATTTTCGTCATAATACATTCATCATGTTCTTTTTTATAGAATGTACAACAATTGATTAAAAACCCATAATAAGATATAGAATTTTCATTTTTTTCAGCAAGCTATCAATTTAAGTAGTTTAGTAAATATGTTTTTACAAATAACTCCTTATATATTTGATCTTGAAACCATCCTATAAACTTTTGATTATGTGTTTGATATCCATCCTTTATCCCTTGATGGATTCAAATATCTAATAATTTATTTGTGGTATTCAATATATGGATAAGAATCTTCACTATTATATAAAATATAAGTGCTTTCTTTCTCCCACTTAGTGATGGAAATATTAATATTATCTCTTCTAAAAATACCTCTTCCCATAACGAGTCCACTATGACGAGACTTTGGGAGACCAATGTTGTCAACATTTTATAGGTAATAAATACATAATTATACACCTTCTTCAATAATATTTTCTTCCACAAAACAACCTTTGGGTTGACTTTGATTCTTAACACACCCATTCAAAATCATTATATATTGTTCAATGGGGTATATCCATCTGTAATGTATAAGACCATATAGTTTAACCTATCTTACAAATTTAGACGTCAAGTGGACCATTATATCAAAGAATGATGGTTTGAAGAACATCTCTAATTTATATAATTTTACACAAACATCCTTATTCATGATTGGATACATTTTTAGGTATATTAATTTACTACATATGGATTTTAAAAGGAAGTAGAGTCTGGTTAATATATGTCATACATTTTAAGTCAGCATGCAATATAAAGAAACATGCATCAAACTAGCACAAAAAAAAGACATTAGAGTGATTTTAGTACCCATAATTTCAAATTATTCATAGACATGAAATTAGTGATATTTTATGAATACACCTCTATAAAATTTATATCATTGAGTAAAAAAACAAGTTTCAATTTTTCATATCTGTATATAGTGTAAGATACTGGAGGAAGAAAAATATACTCATTACCCTTTACCAATTCCAACTCATCCCTTGTCCCTGTATCAATTATGTCAAACCAAGCCTTGATTCCAAATTTAGTTTTTATAAGTAAATTTAGTAACATGCCGAAAATAATGTCAAATATATTGTTTTTATAGAAAGAAATCAACAAAATTTATAACAAAAAAACAATTCCAATACATCAATTCAAAGAAAATTGTTCTCTTCTTCGAACCTGATTTCATAAGGTTCTTATAAAATCGTTTTTTAAAATTTATATCAATATATTTTAATTTTTCTAATAGTTGATCATCCATTAGTGGAGATGGTGTTGTACCTTGTTTAGTATTTGCATCAAATTTTGTCATTTTGGATCAGTATTTATTTCATTGAGGTAAAAATTACTGATTTCCTAAAAAATATTTGGGGAATGTTTCAAATGAAATGAGTATGTGAATTCATCACAAATGGGAAAACCAAAAATTTATTTAATACTATAGCCTAACAAATTTCCATAATACACAAATTTTTTTATTATCTCATACAACCTGGCCCTCACTATGAATTATTCACTTCTATGATCATCAGACATTATAACGCCTGTATCTCAAATAAATTTTAGATCTTTCATCAATAGAGCCAAATTTATATCAATATTATTATAGAGATTCATTAGTACCAATATAATAAGACTCATTATAATGTATTTCTTCTTCATTCATAAACATGACAATAATTTATAATTTACCAACATGGTGGGACATATATTATGAGTATTACTCAGTGTAACAAAATGATTTATTATATTTTTAGATAATAAAAGATGAATATTTATCATCTCATATACAAATTCATGATACTCATAATAAATTTTATTCCATTAAATAAAATATTCTAAATAATGTTTTTTCCAATGATTAATTATTGTATCTTTATGTCATGTCAATTGTATCGTAGTTTCTTGACATCTATATAGTCTTCTAAACTATGGGATTATTGGAAAGTTCCATACAGATTTCTAATGACTTGATTCATTTTTCTTTTATTGATATATGACACACTTAGGGAATTTTATGAGTGATTCATGTTCCTTGAAAAATAATATGCAATAATTTGGATAAGCATGTATTTTTTTAGATATCATGACCATTGAATGTAACATTCATTTAGCATCATATGTCAAACATTGAAATTTATTTAATTTTAATACCATATCATTCAGGAGACCAAGTAGTTTTATAAGTTCAGTGTCTCTCCATCCACTTCTAGCTTTCAAATTATATAACTTAATTATAACTTAAAATATTGTTTATTTACATCAATTATTATACAATAGTCTCTTAGCGTAGCTAATTAACTTCCCAAAAATCTTTGTGTAATGACAACGGTTATATTCAATTTCCATTATCATTTATTCCATGTGATATCTATAAACATTTACACTTGTATTCATATCAAATGATACATAAACTGCAATATCATCCCAATCAGTATGCACATTTAGTTTTGCCCTGTGATTAGTCCAACATTTGTAGCTCTGATCCATTCTATGACAAATAAAATTTTCTTCCAACTCTTTAAGACAATTTTTTTTAATAAAAATAATGTAAACATGTAAAAAGTATTTTAGAAGGGTCATATTTATGATCTATTGAAAACTTGAGGAACTATTTTACTCCATCTTCATACACTTTTGACAAATGATTTGCATGAATCCATTTTTTATTCATATCCATCCTATTAGGTTCATAAAATATTCATTTTTTTACAATAACTAAATAAATACACATAATATATTCACTATAAGTGATGAATGTTATAGATATTTTAAATAAGGGGAACCTAACATTTAATTTTTTCCATTTGATTTTTGTATACTTTGAAGGAAAGGGTTAATTAAATTTAGGAAAGGAATTACTCAAGTGTTGTAAGTGTTATCCTCTGAATTCATCCAAGTGTGAATGTTATGGACAACTGTCATCCTCATCAACTCTATCTTAGAGATAGTTATTATTTTATTTTTCCTTAAGACTCATCCCCCATCTCTTTAAGACATGAAAATATGTTTCTTGATCTACTTTGAGTAATAGTAATCCCATACTAGGTACCAGTGATCATTTTGGATTACTAATTCTCAAAGTAGTTCAAGAAACACCTAAGATATGATGGAGGTGTCTCAAGAAGAAAATAAAATAATAACTATTCAAAATATGAAGTTAGTGAGGATGATAATTTTCTATTTAAAACATTTTATATTAGGACCTCTTAATTTAAAATTTCAAACATCATCTCAAAACAACTTCCAAATAAAAAAGACTTCTTTTTTTAATTTTTAAAACTTCACTTGGAATACTTTTTCTTAATTCCACAAGAATATAGACTAATTATTTTAAAACACTTAATGAGATATGAATCACCTTTTATATAAAAATGATTAATGTCAAGGGAATAATTTTAAAATAATATTCAAAAAGTATAAAAAATAAATTAAGTTTTAAAATTATTTTCCATGGAATGATGTACACTTTTAAATTTTTAAATCTTTATAGGTATAGTTTGAAATCACATCATGTGTTTGTTGACACCACATTTTATCAAAGAGTCTAAAAATGACAAAGGGAATCCCCTTAGAGAGAAACTGGGAAAATATATGAATAAAACTCAAGATTTGCAAAGAAATGAATTTTGAATCACCTTAGTCAAACCAAAATGACAACAGCTTGCAGCCTACTTGAACGCCAAAAATATCATGCATCCTACCTGTGTGCCCAAACCTGTCACACAACCTACTTGAGGACCCATTCTCCTTTCACCAAAGATCAGGTTATTGCCTATAAATAGACCCTTGGGTCCCCCATTTGTATGGATGAATTTACTTGAAGCCCAATTGCTTCTTTAGTCCTCCTAATACTTTTCCCCAATCTTCTAAAACATTCAAGGTAGTTCTTCAACACCTTGAGAGGAGGATTTAAGGGAGATGATTGGACTTAAGTAATTTTAGTGTTTGAAAATCATAACACTTGCATGCCTAATGTGCCCAACCTCCCTAGGTCAGAAATATTTGTGTTCCTCCCATTCCTCTCACAGGGACTTGAGAGCCCCAATTCTTGGATCACTTGTAAATACTATTGAAGGCTTGAGAAAGGTCTCACCTATGTATTACCATACAGGTAGTTCATCGCTCAAGTGAATATCAAGTAGCCCAAGAGTACATGTGTGACCATACTTGCTCACCCTTATCTACTTGGGCGCCACTCTTTGATTCACTTATTCTCTTCACTCTCTTCAGTCAACAAGCTATCAAGACTTCCCCGGCCATTCAAGACAAGACTTTTTCTTCATTGGCCTCCTTGTTTGAAAGGGGTTCTATTGAGACCTCAACCAAAACCTCTTGACTTATCAAACCTTTTGGAATGGAATATCAGCGTGTCTTCTATTAGGGTTTTTTTTCACAGTCATAGGTTTCCCACATTTGTTTCACAATGGGTTTAGGATTCATGGGATGTTTGTGGGTTTGTATATCCATAGTCACACGGACCATTCTCCCAGAAATAGGGTTGGGAAGTTCCTGGTTTGGAGGAGGGTTGGGTCTTGGCCTCCCCTTTCTCAAAGAGGTGACCTGGAACCTCAGGTCTCTAGTAGGGAAGGTACAGTTCACACTTACTTTTCCGTGCAAGAAAAAAATAAGCCTCACTTTCCTACAAGGATCAATTTTAGTGAACCCATCCTGGTGTACGCCCCTCACCTTCATCCCATCCTCCTTACATTGGACCCCTGTCCAATGTAAATAAAACAGAGGGATAGCTTGTCGCCTCTCCCTCTTCCACGGTCGACGCATCCTCTTCCATCAGTGGAGGGGGAAAAGTGTCAAGAGTCATTATTTAATCTTTCACATCCTCTTGTTTCTGACATGGAGCATGAATCATGTGGGTTTAGAGATATGTGATGGTTAAAAGATGCACACAAACACTCATTAAAGGAACTAGGAAAACTCTGATTCCTATTCAAACTAGAATACATAGGAATCTGTCTCAAGGCATGAGCTCACTGGGCATCCTCCTTAGGAAATAAGCCCAAACTTAAATCTTCAAATCATTAAGGCATCTTTTTAAGGAAGTAAACCCAAACTCATATTTCTCAAAGGACCATACTCTTCTATGATATTTATCGAACTATGTGAGCTTTGATTCCCATTAATATGGGATACGTAGGAAGCCTCCTTGAGGTTCAAACCCAACACTTCAAATTAACCATGTTCTCTATGGGCCATATTCCCAATAAGGTCTAATCCTACATCGAAACATATATACTTTCCAAAGATCCCTCGGATGTTTCATCATCGGTCCCACACTATGTCTCTACTAATAATCTTTCTCTTATAGGTCCTTATCACATGACCTTAAAAGGTATTATGTGTCCTATTAAGTGACACTGAACTATGAGTGTTCTAATTCCTTTCATGAGGATACATAGGTGGCCCATTTGACGGGAATGATCCCAAGATAAAAAAACCTTCGTCTCCCTGGATGACAACAAATTTCAGAGTGCCCCACTAAGTGGATTAAAAACTATTATCATCACAATGATGATTAAAAGAATATAAAATCGGTATATTAGAAGAAACCATTGATGGAAAACCTCAAATACATGAATTTTTCCATTAATAAAGAACCATGAATGCATACTGATGATTCTAAATTTTACACAAGTTAATAAGTGATTATAAATTCCAAGGGATACTTATGATATACTTGGTGAATTAATAATTATTCATGAAAATATTTTAAATTTACAAAGAGAGTCCCGGAGTAGACAATAATTCCCCCCAAAAGGGTGTGATGAGTCTGACCTCCCATCCTCTCGACTAATGCACGTTCTTAAGTATCATAAAGTTAAAACATAATGAACACCTTACTTTGTAATGAAGGTCCCCTTTGGATAAAGAACTTTTGATTGTTTCTGATTCCATAAATAAATCCAATGGAAACCATTTGGAAATAGTGATTCTTAAAACTAGAACACATATTACAAGGAAGTACGAAACAAAAATCGTGAACTTGACATGAATACTTAACTAGGTTAATAATGTTAATCACTTGTTAGGACCCTATAAATTGATAATGGAAGGCCAGACAAATTAATCAATCGCACTTGTATCCATTTGAAAAGATGTTTCTTTAATGAAATTTGTCTTGTTTCAAGTTTTTCTTCATAGAACTCCCTTTAATACAAAGAATGGATTTCTCCAAGACAATATCTGTGAACTTACTGACAGTTACTCAAGATGGATCTTCATCCCCGAGAAGGATGTTATCACCAACCCATTTTCTTCAAAGTTGTGTCTCTAATGTGCTGGTAAAGGTACATCACCAGTATGGTACAATCCTAACATTGGAGGCTACTCGACAAGCCCTCCAGGTCAACAACAATCCTCAATCATCAAGCCAACGATGACCAATGATCAAGAATAAATAGGTTCCAACCACCATCTCCAACCATTTCAGGTCTTTATTATGGTATCCCTCCTCTATATTACATAACTTCTCATTACATTTTACAAATAGAGGATCTTTAATGTCTAGTGTCATGGAAATCAGGGACATAAAACATGAAAACAACATAAAACATGAAAACAACATAAAAAATTCTTATCATCCATTTATAAGGCTTCATAATATGTTCATCCTATGTAAAATTACTGCATCTCATATCCTGGAGACATACATCAAAGGAATGGGTGAGTAGAAGGCCCGGTAAGGGGTAAACAAGGAGATCAGTTTACTTGTGATATCAATAAGAACTTGATGAAAAATATGAAGACATTAGAAAAGAAAAAAGTAATATAATAACAAATTAACATGAATCATTAATTGAATATATGTCTAAAACATTTCATTTAGACATTCATGAACATATCACCAAGGTTTATCCCCGAGGTGTCATAAAAATTACCAAGGTTATTCACCAAGGTATCATGAAACTTGACATCACTAGAGATTAAATCGTTACCCAATGAATTGGATAACTATCAGGGAACACCTTTAATATGTATTTACTTTCATGTGATCCACATATATCATAATAAAACATTTCATAAATAACCCATGGAGAATAAATGAAATGGGTTTCATTTCAAGATCGTGACGTTTTAAAAGTTCTTAATAATAGGATCATTATGTCTTTTATAACCCACAGAAAGTGAGTGAGGGTTATATGTATGTAAAAATAGGAGTCAAATATATCATTATTATATATTTATGGGCACCCAAGGAAACCAAATAGGTATTGGTATTCATATAAATAAAACAATAGAATTTCTAGAGAGAAAGAGAGAGAAATTTTGCAGTGAAATTTCTACAGCATAACTGCTATATAACATGGTTTTAGAAAACATTGAAAAGAGAGGGGAGAAGAGTCACACACTCATAAATAACTTATAATAAATTGTTGGTATAGAATAAGATCATGGTATGGATATTTAAATGACATACCACATGAAAAGGAAACATGAAAGAAAAGAGAAGATGTGATTTGTTTTACGATAAATTCGGCAGCCTATCAACATCAATTAAAAAACCAGAAAACAAATTGACAAGAGAGGAAAGGGTCTCTCAACAATTAGACATGAAATGGACAGTAATGAGACCATATAAGAACGTACCCTCAACAAAAGAAATGGAAACTAGAAGAAACAACATAAAGGAAGTCATGGCTTAAAAGAGGAGGGTGAAAGATTCCCTTACCTTGATGAGTAACTTCAAAATATTGATGGTTGGGACCTTGGGAGGCTTAAGGGAACCTTGGGAGGACTCCTTGGGAGGTAAAGAGACCATAACTTTGTTGGGGAGGATTTGGAAATTAAATTAATGAGGGATTGGCTTGGAATTTTTAAGAGAAGTGAGAGGACAAGTCATTGATTTCCAAGGGACGCCTCATCGGTGGTATTGGAAAAACAATGGGATTTCCCATGGTATTGGCCCATGGTATTGGCCACTTGGGATACCTCATAGCATATCTTACAATTCATAGGTCATCCATAATTATCACATAATTATTACCTCCTTAATGATGTCATTAAAAACCCAAAACTCAAAACTGTATTTTCAATATTCACTGAGAACTCAACTATTTCAAAAAAAACCCAAAAAATCACCTTAACCTAATATCGAGGCTCTGAATTAAAAAATGAAATCCATTTTAGGAAAATAATTTTCTGAATATGTTTAATTTAATTTTTATATAAAAACACTATTCACTAAAAATTCAACCATTTCAGAAAAAACACAAAAATTCATCTTAACCTAATATCGATGCTTTGAATTCAAAAATGCACTCCATTTTATGAAAATAATTTTATAATTATTTTTAATTTAATTTTTAAATAAAAACACTATTCACCCAAAAAAACTAATACTTATCTAATAATCTCTGAAATAGTTATTTACTTATTTTATTGAATCACATTACCTAATCAAGGTGCCTAAATTATATTAATACTTTCTTAAGTGAGGTTACTAATCCATTTGGTCATATTACTATTCATATGTGTAAAAATACTATTCATAATTTACTATTCATCAAAAATTAAGTTAATCTTATTAGACTCTACATTTATTACTGAACATAATTTTAGAAGACCATTTTTTGAAAATAATTACACATTTTTAATTATTTAAGTTTTACATAAATATTTTAAAATATCATTTTTACAAAATTCATCAATAATATACATCATATATTTATCCAGAAATTTGAGATTCACAAACATCACCATAATAATAAATAATAAATTTTATTTATATAAAAGGATTATATAAGGAAACAAAGGTCTCATTACATTCCCCCATATAACACTAGCAGAGGACCTAAGTGTAAGGTGTAGTAAGGTGATAGAATCTTGGGGCAGCTCGCCAACATTGCCTGAGTGGTGATTTCTATTAGCTTGAACTTCTCTCATAGGAAATTCCATTCAAGATTCACACGATGAAGTTTGTCTTAGGTTTGGTCTAGAGCAAAGCCCAGTGGTGCTACCTCATTCCCATGTTCTGTCAGATGGGATTCAAATGGCCTGAGACTACTGGATGAGGCCATCAAATCTTCTTTATGTAACCCAGATCACTTGTATTTATAAACTATAATCACAACATTAAGAGTTTAGTTTCCAATAATTATATTGTCCAATAGTCATATTGACCAATGATCATATAAAAGTTGAAACCTAATGGTATCATTTTAATTATATTCATTTCATTAAATAATTGAAATAGTTTTGTTTAGTATAAAAAAAATAACACCCAAAAATAGGGAACAAAAATTATTCAAAAGTCTGGGTCGTTACATTCAAACCCCCTTAAAAAAATTTGTCCCGGAAATTTTAACTTGTAATCTAAGAAGAGAAAAGGTGTGTGTACTTCTCCCTCATAGATTCCTCAGGTTCCCACACGTATTCTCCACATTTTTTGTTCCTCCACAACACCTTAACAAGGAGGGTAGTCTTGTTGCATAGAACCTTGTCTCTATAATCCAAGATCTCCAACGGTTTCTCCTCATAAGAGAGGTAATGTTTCATTTGTACAACCACTGGGTTTAGCACATGTGAAGGGTCATGTATGTGCTTTCTTAAGAGAGATACGTGGAAGA
This sequence comes from Viscum album, assembly GCA_963277665.1. Lineage (NCBI taxonomy): Eukaryota > Viridiplantae > Streptophyta > Magnoliopsida > Santalales > Viscaceae > Viscum > Viscum album. The sequence continues at coordinate 1,409,636,554 of OY728133.1, read as the reverse complement.
CATCCTGAACTTGTGCTAGATTTGGAGGGAGTGCAAGCCGATAGGCCACTGTTTTTACACAATCAAGGATTTCATATGGGATAGTGTACTAAGGGATGAGCTTCCCGTTCTTCCCAAACCTCATGAATCTCTTCTAAGGTGAAATTAAATTAAAGACCTGGTCACCAACAACAAAATCCATGTCCCTTCAATGGTTGTCATCAAAGATCTTTTTCTGACTCTAACCATCCTTAATGTGTTGTTGGATGGCATTAACTTTTTCTATCATCTCTTTCACTAGATTAGGCCCAAGAATCATTCTCTCACCAACTTCAAACCAACAAGTAGGAGTTCTACATCGCTTCCTCTATAGAGCTTCATAGGGTGCCATTTGAATGCTCGAGTTGAATCTATTGTTGTAAGAGGACTCAACTAAATAGAGATGTTGATCCCATCCACCTTTAAATTCCATTGATCATGTTCTTAACATGTCCTCGAGTGTTTGAATAGTCTTTTCAGATTGGCCATTAGTTTGGTGGTGATAGGCTGTACTGAAATTCAATTCAGTGCTCAGATCATGTTGAAGACTTCTCCAGAATATTGATGTGAACCTTGGATCATGATCAGATATGATAGAAAGTGGAAGCCCAGGTATCCTTACCACTTCATTCACATGAATCCTACCAAGTTTATCAAGAGGTAAATCTTCCTTAATAGAGATAAAATCGGCAATCTTGGTGAGACGGTCCACAATAACCCCTATCACATTGTTTCCTTTGGAAGTTCTCATGAGACCAGTGATGAAGTCCATAGTGATATTGTCCCACATCCATGCTGGTAAGGGAAGTGGTTTCAATTCCCCTTTAGGAAGTTGTTGCTCTGCCTTCACTTGCTGACATACCAGGAACCTCGAAGTGTAGTCAGCAATCTCACTTTTCATATTATCCCACCAAAAATGATCACAAAGGTCTATATACATTTTGGTGCTTCCATGATATTTAGAGAAGGTAGAACTATGGGCCTCATCCATCTACCCCTTATTTATTTCCGGAATATATAGAATAAATAGTCTTTTACAAAATTTCAGTACACCTTCTTGATCAATATTTAACTCAAGAAACTTCCCATCATTCACAGCTTCAAACTTCTTCTGTAACAAAGGATCTTCTTTTTGAGATTTCTTGATCTTCCCTAGTAATGATGGTTCAAAAGTCATTTGGGTTAGGGTTGATGATTTCCCTTCCCTTATAATTTTCATGTCCAGCTTTACTAGGTCATTGATCAGAGGATCTCTTTGAATCCACATCATGGAAAGAACAACTGGGTCTTTCTTGCTTAATGCATCAGCAACTTTGTTTGGTCTTCTGGGATGATAATTAATTGAACAATCATAGTCTTTGAGAAGCTTCAACCATATCCTTTGTCTCATGTTCAATTCGGTTTTTGTGAAAATATACTTCAAATTTTTATGGTCTGTGTATATATCACATTTCTCCCCATATAGAGAGTGTCTTCATATCTTCAGAGAAAAAATGATAGCAGTAAGCTCCAGGTCATGTGTGGGATAGTTTTACTCATGAGTATTCAACTGTAGAGATGCATAAGCAATGACTTTGTCATTTTTCTTGAGGACGCACCCAATCCCTTTGTGAGATTCATCACTAAAAATAATAAATCCTTCTTATATTGAAGGCATAGTTAACATGGGTGAAATAACCAATCTCTTCTTCAGATCTTGGAAAGTTTACTCACACTCCTTTTTTCAAAGTAACCTGACCTCTTTTTGAGTTAAATTGGTTAATGGATTATAAATTCATGAAAAGGTTTTCACAAACCTCCTATAATCTCATTCCAGTCCAAGGAAACTTTGAAACTCAGTTATTATTGTAGGATGAGGCCACTCCTCTACAACTTTTGTATTCTCAAGGTCAACTATGATTCCTTCATTTGCCACAATGTGCCCCAAGAAAGCAACTTTTTATAACTAGATTTCACATTTATTGAACTTTCCAAAAATCCTCTCCTTCTGTAGAGTTTGAAAAATAACCCTTAAATGATCTTCATTCTCTTCAAAACATTTGGATTATATCAGAATATCATAAATATAAACTACCACAAAGATTTCAAGGTAGTCCTTAAAGACTCTATTCATCATATCCATAAAAATAGCAGGTGGATTAGTCAATATGAAGGGCATAACAACAAACTCACAATGCCCATATCTTGATCTAAAGGTAGTTTTTGTAATATCTTCTTTATTCACCCTCAATTGATGATAACTAGATCTAAGATCAATATTAGAGAAGAATTTATCCCCATATATTTGGTCAGATAAGTCATCAATTCTTGGAAGACGGTATTTTTTTTCATTGTGATCTCATTCAGTTCTCTATAATCAATGCATAGTCGCATTGATCCATCATTCTTCCTCATAAAGAGGACTGGTGCTCCCCAAGGAGACACACTTGGTTAGATAAACCCCCTCTGCAAAAAGATCTTGGAGTTGTTTATTTAATTCCTCTAGCTCCACATTTTCCATCCTATAGGGGGTCTTTGATATTGGATGAGATCCATGTACGTGTTCAATAGAGAACTCTACCTCTTTTTATAGGGGAGGTCCAGGAAACTCCTCAGTAAATACATCAATGTATTCCTGGATGATGGGGACACATTCTATCCATAAACTCTCATCTCCTTTTTATTCTTCACTGATCAACTCTATAAATAAGGATATAGGGGGTTATTTTAGACAACGATTAGGTTGAGATATCTCTCCTTGGAAGATAACTGTATGTTTTCCATTCAAGACTACTGAGATTTTCTTGCTCATACATTTGATCTTAGAATTATACTTTGACATCCAGTCCATCCATAGTATAATTTCAAATTTTAGCATAGGATTGACTACTAGATTTGCGATGATATTTTGGTCACTAAAGTAAATACTAGAGTTTTTAAACACTAACAATGCTTGGATAATTCCACCAGGAGTCATGACTGATAACTCTACTTTTAGAAAATCGATAATTTATTCTAAATTCTTTGAAAACTTGGAGGAAATAAGGGAGTGAATAGAACTAGAATCAAACAAAGTAATTGCTAGCTTTGAGAGGACAACAAGAGTACCTGCTACCACGTCATTCAAATATTCAAATTCAGATGTCGTAATAGAAAAAGAATGAACTTTATCCCTTTTCCATTATTGAGGCTAATACTGGTTCCCCTCCACTACCCACGGATTTGGACAATGATTGAAAATGTTCCCACGTTCTCCACACTTAAATAAATGGAAATCAGGTAGGGATTGCACCATATTCCCCTTATCATTAGTGTGTGCAAGTTAAGGTTTCACCACACTATGACGATTCACCAAAATATGGCCATCACTTCCACACTTATAGCATTTCTCACCCTGAGTAGGCACTTCCCTAAATGCTTCTTCCAACATTTATTACACATGGGAAGTTGTACTTCCTTGCCTTCTCCTCCCTGATCAAAGGTCCTCCCTAAGATGGTCTCCAAATATCTATTCTTGTCATTTGATTTATGAGACCACTGCATCTCACCGAACTCTAGCTCGACTTTCATCTCACTCTGCATGATCTCCTCATAGATACCATATTATCGGTTGTCTAGATTGTTCCATAGATGTGGTATTAGTCCACCAAAGAATCTATCAAACATACCACTAGGATCCATGACAAAGCTACAGGTGTAACATGAAAGCCTTGTGATGTTCATCTCATAGCTTCCCACTAATTCATTCTGCTTCTGCTTCTACTTGAGCAACTCCTTCTCCATTCATGTTCTCATGGAATGAGGGAAATACTTACTGAAAAAGATCTCTATGAACTCTTCCCACTCCATAGCTTCAACTTCCACCCTTCTCTTTGTGTTTTTAATAATTTCCCCCCACTTTTCATCTTCTCCTTCAATGCGATAGACAGCTAGGGTGACCTTCTCTTACTCTGAACAGCAGAGCACAGAAAATAACTTCTCGATGGAGCTGATCCACTGCTCAGCAATCCATGGGTCAGTCGATCCACTAGAAGGTTGGTGGTTGTTGATGCATAAAGGACTCAATAGAATATTGTTCCCTTTGTAGTGAGATTGGTCTCTCAGCTTGATTCAAGTTATTTCCCATAACTTGAGTCATTTGGTTCATCATTCACATGAATGTTTCCACTTAGACTTCCATCAGATGGCCGTCAGCACATGGTCCATTGTAGTCACCATTTGCATGGTTCCTTCATAATTATTCATAAAAAGCTAGTGATTAACCAAACAATTCTTCGGGGAGTGTAAAAAAATAGTGCAGTAAGGCCCATTGTCATTTACCAGTTCCCATTCTAGTCTAGATCAAAGTATTGTTTTTGGGTTTTACCCCTATATACATCTTTCCTAGAGCCACCTCCACCTACTCGTATCCAGACAGGGATGTATTTTCTTGATAAAACACTTTCTCAATATGCACTAGAATACCTGGAATTTCTCTTATATTTAAACTTTTCAATATGGTTCTTCCTAAAGTTTTCAAATCCTGATTTCCATAAATAACTAAACTATCCTTTGATACTAACTATGACATCCCGCCTTTTTGTAACAAAACTTCTCATTACATTTAAAAATTGAGGATCTTTAAAGTCTAGTGTCCTGGAAATCAGGGACATAAAACATGAAAATAACATAAAAATTTGTTTTAATCCACTTGTAAGGCATAATCATATATTCATCCTATGTACAATTACTGTGTCTCATATCCTGGAGACATACATCAAAGGAAAGGGTAAGCAGAAGGCCCAGTAAGGGATAAACAAGGGGATTAGTTTACTTGTCATATTAATAAGAACTTGATGAAAAATATTAAGACATGAGAAATGGAAAAAGAGGAATATCATAATAAAAATAACATGAATCATAACATTAATATGTGGCTAAAACATTTCATTTAGACATTCATGAACATATCACCAAGGTTTATCCCCTACGTTTCATAAAATTACCAAGGTTATTCACCAAGTTATCGTGATACTTGTCATCTCTAAGGATTAAATCATTACTGAATGCATTGGAGCGCTATCGGGGCGCTCCCTTAATATTTCTTTACATTCATGTGATCAACATAGATCATAATCAAACATTTCATAAATAACCCATCAATAATTAAAGAAATTGGTTTCATTTCAAGATTATGATGTTTTAAAAGTTCTTAAAAATAAGATGATTATGTCATTTATAACCCATGGAAGGGGAGTGTGGGTTATATGTATGTCAATTATAGATTCATATATATCATTTTTATATATTTATAAACACCCAAAGAAATGAAATAGGTCTGATTATTCTCATAAATAAAACAATTGAATTTCTGTAGAGAAAGAGATAGAAATTTTGAGGTGAAATTTCTACAGCATAACAGCTATATAACTGGTTTTAGAAAATAATGAAAATAGATGGTATAAGATTCACACACTCAAAAATAACTCATAATACAGTATGGTTGTATAATAAGATCATGGTATGGATATTTGAATGGCATACCACATGAAAAGTAAACATGAAAGAAAAGAGAATATGTGATTTCTTTTACGAGAAATTCGGCATCCTAACGGCGTCACTTAAAATTTTAGAAAACAAATTGTTGAGAGAGGAAATGTTCCACCAAAAATTAGACATGAAATGGAAAATAATGAGAACATATAATAACATACCCTCAACAAATTAGATGTAAACTAGAAGACACAACATAAAGGAAGTCTTGGCTTAAAAGAGGAAGGTGAAGGATTCCCTTACCTTGAAGAGTAACTTCAAAATCGTGAAGGTTGGGAACATGGGAGGCTTGAGGGAACCATGGGAGGACTCCTTGGGAGATAAAGAGACCAGAACTTCTTTGGAGAGAATTTTGAAATGAAATTAATGAGGGAATGGCTTGGTATTTATAGAGAAGTGAGGGGACAAGTCATTAATTTCCAAGGGACACCTCATCAGTGGTATTGGAAAAACCATGGGCATTCCCATTGTATTGGAAACATGGTACACCTCATAGCATATATTACTATTCATAAGTTTATTATAATTATTAAATAATTATTACCTCCTTAATGATGTAATTAAACACCCGAAACTCAAAACTGTATTTTCACTATTCATAAAAAATTCAACTATTTCAGAATAATCAAAAAAATTTAACTTAACCTAAAATCGATGCTCTGAATTAAAAAATGAGCTCCATTTTATGAAAATAATTTTCTAAATATTTTTTATTTAATTTTTAAATAAAAACACTATTCACAAAAAAATTCAATTATTTCAAAAAAACCCCAAAAACTCACCTTAACCTAATATTGATGCTCTAAATTCAAAAATGAACTCCATTATATGAAAATAATTTTATAAATATTTTTAATTAAATTTTTGAATAAAAAGTCTATTCACTCAAGAAAACTAATACATATCTAATATTTTCTAAAATAGTTATTTACTTATTTTATTGAATCACATTACCTAATCAAGGGCCTAAATTATATTAATACTTTATTAAGTGAGGTTACTAACCCATTTGGTCATATTACTATTCATAAGCGTAAAAATTCTATTCATGATTTACTATTCATAAAAAATTAATTTGATCTTATTAGACTCTAAATTTCTTATTGAACATAATTGTAGAAGACCGTTCTTTGAAAATCACTACTCATTATTAATTATTTAAGGTTTATATAAATATTTTAAAATATCCTTTTACAAAAATATATCAATAATAAACATCCTATATTTATCCAAACATTTGGGATTCACAAACATCATGATACGAAGAAATAAAATTTTTTATTTATATAAAAGGATTACATAAATTAGCTATGGTCTCATTACATATCCCCTTATAACACCAGTATAGGACCTAAGTGTAAGGTGTGCTATAGTGATAGAATCTTGAGGTGGATTTCCCAACATTTCTCAAGTGATGATTTTTATTAGCTTTAACTTATCCCTTAGGTGATTCCATTCAATCATCACATGATGATTTTCATTTTGGGTTTGGTCTAGAGGAAATCTCAGTGGTGCTATATTCTTCCCATGTTCGGTCAGATGGGCTTCGAATGGCGCAAGACTACTGGATGAGGCCATCAAATATTCTTTATGTAACCAAGATCAAAGTATTTATAAACAATAATCATAACATTAGGAATTTAGTTTCCAACGATTATATTGGCCAATGGTCATATTGACCAATGGTCATATAAAAGTCGAAACCTAATGGTATCATCTTAATTATACTCATTTCATTAAATAAATAAAATAGTTTTGTTGAGTATAAAATAAAATAACACACAAAAATAGGAGTCAAAAATTATTCAAAAGTTCAGGTCATTACATTTATCGCTAAAACACAACGATCAATCCCTCCTTTACTATAGGGAGGTGGATAAAGAGGTCACTCAAGGCCTCAATTCAAGAATGCAGGACTACTTCCTGAGGACTCCCACCAGCAATCACCACCAGAATCATGTGGTAGTGCACCCCCAACAGGATGGTTGTACTACCTCTAGAAGTTTGGCCCAGGTTTCTCAAACCTGGGCATAGAAAAAGAATCTACAGAGACAACGTTCGGTTAATAATGAGTAGGTTCTCACCTCTTCCTCCTCCAGAAAAGTCCATCCATTTAACTTGATGGAAAACAACGAGTGGGCACATACACACATCCATTCTAATTTTGCTATTCCGTAGGCTCGTCTGAAAGCAACCCACCAATCCAACCCCATAAACATGGTGGAGTACCATGAATAGGAAAATACATATGCTTACAAGTTATTATCTAGTCAGTAGGCTCATCTGACTACATTAAAATAATCCCACCAATCTAATGTGGTGGAAACTGGGGAATAGGGACATACACCTATTTACAATTACCAATTCTATCAGCAGTCTCTTATTCCAGTATTGAAGGAAGTATGTCAACCATACATGATGGGAAACAACCAAAAGGCACATAGACCTTCCAATTTTCATCAATCCTACCAACAGTATTGTTTGGTAGCACCCAGAGAAGTCATTAGGAAAGCTCCGATGATAAATTTGGGGCATACCCAATTCTCTACCCACATGCATGAGTACTATCAATACCCATTGATAGAAATATGAGGATAGAAGCATGCATATACACCTAATCTTGATATATAATGGACATACATTCTCGTTACAGTCGTTGATGTCACCAAACACATCATATCAATGGTGAAAGGGAAGACATAAATCCATATCCATATTCTTGAAGCATGACAGAATATTATAATAACCACTTCAGTAGTATTAGGGAAAGAGACACATAAATCTATCCTCACAAATAGGAAGACACATCAGCATGCCATCTCGGAGCAGACATACACCTCTATTCCAGTCTAGGAGGTTCACGAGGTATAGTCCTCTATATCATATAGACAATAAGTTTGGTAACATATACCCTTTCCAATTGGAGTTAATTGGTCCATTCCAGTAACTAATCCAAGGAAGGTATATACACATATCCATTATATCCACTTCTCCCAGAAGGTGGCCCCAACTAAGTATAATAAAACATCCAAGAAGATTTCTTGCCAAGCATTGTTGGAAAATCAAGAGTTGAGTCGCGATGTGTCTCCTTTTAATGATAGATTTCTTGAAACCCTCATACATTTATCTATTTCTACTAAAGATCATACCCTCTCATTACCATATTTTTAGAGTAGAAGTTATAATTCTGAACTTTCTCATCGGGAACTTAATCATGAATGTTTTCTTCATGAAAATTCAGTCAATACAGAGTGTCTATCTTTGGATGAAATCCATGGCAACCCTCTGTGTGGCCAGAAGACCAAGGAGCAAGAAGATTTATCCCTTATTGTAATCCAACATAGTGATCCTCCCCATGATGGGATTCTATGGGAAATTATTCTCTATAGTAGTATATCGCATTGTCAAAACAATTCCATAATTAATAATGTAGAAATGATAAATCCCTCCTATTTAGATGCACTTGAAAACACAAGACTAGTCATGTCTCATGCCTTGTCATTTACCAGTGGAACACTTTCTGATCCAAAATTCACCTTAAGAAAATTTTCATTCTCTGAACCTACCTTGGTTCATTTGTCTTCTAATAAAGAGCATCCACTTTGGTCAGAACATGTGGAGAAATATCTATTTAAATATGAAAAAGACCTTTTAAATATGAGGAAACAATTAGCTGAAGGAGAAATACCAGTCAGGTTATGGCCTTTGAAAAATTCTCAGTATGATATTCCAAAATTTATAGTAGAAAATTGAATTCATGACAGTCATCTAAACTTATGGAAAACTCTTTTTAATTTTAAAACCAAAGTATTAACATATGATGAATATCAAAATCATGTAAAGGTAATATAATAGTTGCAATTCCAAATTGACATGGCATCAATCTCAATTTCCCAACATCCAAAGGTTGAAAAATAGTAGAGAACTCTTAAGCATGTATGCCTCAATGCTCTAAAAAGGCTACTCCAATTAATTTCTGATTCCCCATCTTTTTTTCGCATCAGAGGATGGGGTGCATATGGAAAATTTCATTTTACTACACTCATAAATCTAGAAAGTCATCCAAAATTGGTCTCATGAAATGTAATTTCCCACGGTAGTCTGAAATCAATAGTTTTTTGTATGTAATCAAATATACACTCAAGAATAGGCCTTAACCACTTTCCATCAGTATCAAGTACAAAGAAAAGAAGTTTTTGAGTTACCTTTACATCAAGTCTCTGATAATCTTGAGCAGGCATAACGTTTAAAGTATTTCAGGCTTTATAGAATGCAAATGTCTGAAATGGCATAGCAATATTTTAAAATAAAAGATTTTAGTGATTGTTATATAATGCACTCATCAAATGTTCAAACCAAAATCCCCAAAATCAAAAGAGAAATTTCATAAATTTCAGCTATACAAGTTCAAGAATCACCCCAGCTTTCAAGGATGTGGGATAATCTAATTAAATCTTCATTTTCATTAAACAAAATTCAAATATTTTAAGAAAAAAAAGAACAATCCCTACCTGAAGGGCTAGGGGATTTTCACATTTGCAATCCCCTTCCCAACGGAAGTCATTTTTCTCTTGTTTAGGGAAGAATCCACAAGGAAATCATAAAACTAAACTATCAAATGATTTACTTTGGGTTACAGTCCCCCAAACAGTCCTAGGGAATTATTCATATTGAAGAATGGAGTCTCATGAAAGACACCAAGGAAGATGATCTAGTAGAAACACTGACAGAATGCCATCGATGCATTATGATTCTGTAAATTTCATTTACGCCATTATAGAAGATCCTCCATAAAACCATTCCAGTTCAGGGGAATTATAATATTATGTTCTTGTCCATAATACGGTACACACTGAGGTAAATGAGGAAGGTGTGCATACCCGAAATCAGAGGCTTACCCAAATTCTAGGTACACCATCAAATAACCAACTCCCCCCTCTCCAAAAGAAAATCTAATAAGGGGAAACTAAAAAAGTCAGATTTCATCTCACTTTTCCACTAGAGAAGGTCAATCTATTTCTCTTGAAGATATATTTTTAGAGTAAGAAGAGGAAATGAAAGAGTTGAAAATACTCAACACAGAGTTACTTCGAAACAGCATTTCTACTAGGCGTACTCCCCAGACAAATCCTCAAATTGTAAATTCTATAAGATCTCCTTAGAAAAGGGGATTTATAGTAACTATAGATGTTGATAATGAATTCATTCCATTTTGTACACAATCAAGGTAGGATAATATACATCCTGAGGGACCTATTCCCATGGGTTATCCAGAGAAGATATCAGCACCACCATCAGTGGTTTTACCAGTCTTTGAACAAGCTGAAGCTCCAATTGATATACCTGCACAGAATCTAGATCATTCGAATATTCCTCAAATGCATATGAACACAATTGAGGCATTAACGACTCGGTTGGAAGCTATGGTGGAACAACGTGTACTAGTTCACCCAGAAAAGAGAGCTTACCCTAAATGGGTGGATGAAATTCCTCCCCCGCCAAATTTTTTGAATACCACATTCCCAATCTTTAATGGTTCGAGAGATCTAGAACAACACTTAGCACATTATTTTCTCATTGTGATCCTATTATGGGAACTTCTCAACAACAAGAAGCAGTTAAGCTTAGGTGTTTTTTGCAGTCATTAAAAGGACCAGCTTTTTTTGGTATACAAGTGTGAAATCTCGATCAATTATTGGATGGGAAGATCTTCAGAATTTCCTTCTACAATTTAGATCATGGCTACCAAAGACAATAGTTTTTGATCTTTTAAATTTTAAAAAAATGAGAATGAAATAGTTTCAGATTTCATTACACAATGGAAAGGATTAACATATTCTTTAAGTATAGAACTCCCTCAAGAAGAGTTACTGCCAATATGTGTGGCAAATATGCATGATTAATTACATACACCATTGATCCCTATGAAATACACAAGAGGGTTTCGAGACCTTACTTCGAACAATCAATAAATTGATTATTTTATATAGATACTCAGGATAAAACTCATGTAAACCCATCAGCTCCAACAAGGAGGATAGGAAGAGAAGAAGCTTCTATAGTCACAATCAAACAGGAACTTGTACTTTCTTTAACTTCAAGACCTTAATAATACTAAAAGACTTCACCTCCTGAGCATCAAAAACAATGACCGACTCGTTAAGATGATTAAAGAGATCAAAGACAGAAATAGTTTGAGGAATTAAAGAATAACGTTTATTCTTTCAAGAATGAAAAAGTTCCTAGCTACATCATCTCCGCTATAGAAAATAATTTGGTTCAATTTCCATTGTCAAAGAAGACAAATAAATATTGAGATGAAGATTGCCTAAATTATTTTCCCTTTCATAAGATGTTGCGACACCCCATTCAAGAGTGAAAGGTTTTCAAAGACCTTCTGCAAAAGATGGTAGACTCTGGACAGGTGAAACTAAAAAAGTTCATCATATCAAGTAGAATTTGTCACTGTTATTGATCAATAGGAGGAAAGTGAATGGTAAGAAGTTAAAAATAAAAAAATTCAGAAATATGGTTAATGGATGATCAAGAAAATTATCAACCAGACTCATGTTATTTTATGAACACATTTGAAACAACCAATTGTGCCTTCATCCACTCCTGCCACAGCAAAACCATATTCATAAAAAGTCCATCCCTAAAAGAAGAAAAGTGATCATAAGGACAAAGTACAGTAAGAATAAGATGATCTTGTGTTAAGGACAAAGTTTTATTTGACCTTGGTAGATTATATGCTATCTGTTTCAAAATCACGGGCACTGCCCCGCCAAAAAGTACAAACAGAAGTAACTTGTCAGGTAGAATCCGCATCTGATGACGAATTGATCTTTTGTTCCATTAATGTTATCCATCTAATAGATCCTTATGCCAATGATGATTTTGACTATAATGGGCCAGAATTACTTATACCTAATTTGGGAACTAAAGGAATAGGGCAAGGTCGAGTATACATGGGAAAACATGGGAATTAAAAAAACAGTAGTTTAACTCTACCCCTACTCAAACTATATATGTGACAGAAACTCATAGAAGAGACATTAAACTTGCTCAATAGGAACAAAGAGTTTCTTTTATAACTTATAGACTCAGTTCTGACACAATTATTTTGGAAGACTAATTAGAAGTTACACCATCTTCTTCTCAGCAATTGAATAGACATAGTCAGTCTAATTTACCAAAGTCAGCATTGTTTCCTACTTCTGATTCAACACAAAGTACATCTACAAAAGTAGCATCATATTCCAAAGCAGCTACAAAACCACATCTACATACTAGGAAACACAGACCTTTGGATTAGAAGTATGATGTTTTGAAACAATTTTCCTATGTACCGGCCAATTAGTAAATTTGGGATGCTTTGAATCTATCAAAAGTTCTTCAAGAGGAACATATTGAGGCTTTGTCAATTCCTCAAGAGTTTGAAACCGAAGTTTTTGTTGCTGATGTTCACCGAATATAAAATGATTTTGTAGAATTTCATGTAATCATATCTTTTATAGATGAAGATGAAGACCATATGGTACATGGGAATATCAGACCTTTGTATCTGTCTGGAAAGGTAAATGACATAGACATTCGACGAGCCTTCATTGATAATGGCTCCAAGGTCAACCTCATTCCCATTCATACACTTCATCGACTGGGTTTGACTAAATCTGACTCATCTCCTTTGAATTTTATGTTGCATGGATATGACATGAATGAACAAGAACCTACAGGCTAAATTACACTCATAACTCAATTTGGAGATCTTGTCTCTAATTCAGATTTCATGGTTGTTCGTCAGGACACAACCTTCTATATTCTTCTTAGAAGGCCATGGTTGCATCAACAATCATCCATACATTTCTCATATGACCAATGTTTGAAATAATATTTCAATGGTCAAATTGGGACATTGTATGGTGAAAAGGCTCCGTTCAAAAAATGTGAATCTCAGTACATTGAGGTAGATTTGTATCACACAAATGGAACAAAGCCCATGAAAAAGGAGATAACTAGGGTAAATTCTCCAAATAGACTAGAAAAGATCCCAAAAAATCCATTCATACATTTTAGTATAGATTATGTGTTACCTATCAATCAGATTGAAAGGGTAGAACCAAATCCAAATACTTATCCAGTAATTTCCATAATGTCAATTGCATAAATTGATCATCATAACATTAGTGAAATTATTGATACACCAAGAAATGATGGAAGCTTTAATGGAGATGTTTTCATTTCATATAATGAACTACAACAAGCCTAAACTAATTCAATTAGAGTAGATTAAATTGTAGAAATTCTAGGGGAAGACAAATATGTGGATTCTCGATCCATAAATTCGTCTTTATTACCAGAAGAATACCCTTCGTCATCAGTAGGGTCAGATATGGTGGCCTTTTATTTAGGATGTTCAAATACTAACTCCTCCCCTAACTCTAAGAGTTTTCCCTCATCATATAGTATGAAAATGGAAATAGAAGAGGTAACACATAATAAAGAAGATGAGGAAGGTCTCAGGGATGCTCCTCCATCATTTGAAGAATGTGTCTCTACTACCATGGATGAACCCAGAGAAATAAATCTGGGTACAGAAGAAGATCCATGCCCCACTCTAATTAGTACAGCCATGCCCTCTAAAGAGTAAGAGGTGTATACTTTGATTCTAAAGAAACATCGAGATATATTTTCATGGAATTATATTGAAATTTCAGGTCTTAATCCTGATGTAGCCACACATCATTTGGGTTTTCCAGAAGAACATCGTGGATTTAAGAAAGAAACAAGAATAACACACCCAAATCATACCTCTAAAATTGAAACTAATATTGATAAGCTTGTAAAGGATAACATTGTTAAGGAATTTCATTATCCCAAATGGTTGACCAATATGGTCCTAGTGAAAAGAAGAATGGGAAAATTAGAGTTTGTATTGATTTCATAGATCTTAACTGGAATTTTCTTAAAAATGATTTTCCAGTCCCGATTACAGAACTTCTAATTGATGCAAGGCTATGGATCTCTTTCCTTCATGGATGGATACTCTGGGTATAATAAAATCCATATGTCCACATATAATGAATAATCTACAGCCTTTAGGGCCCCTCAAGGTGTGTTTTGTTATCAGGTAAAGCCCAATTGTTTAAATAATATAGGTGCAACATACCAACGTTCCATGCACCATATATTTAAACCATTATTAGGGAAATTTTTTGAATGTTATGTGGATGATTTGGTTGTCAAATCAAGTCAATGTTCCAATCACTTGTATAATTTGGAGACCATATTCCATAAACTTCAGTAACACAATTTGAAGATGAACCCCTTGAAATTTTCTTTCGAGGTAACCTTAGGAAAGTAGCTTGGATTTGTTGTACGCTATAGTGGTATTGAAGTTGATCTGGATAAAACAAAATCAATCCTTGGTATTCCCCCTCCTCAAATTTTGAAATAATTAAGAGTAATCCAAGGACACTTGGCCTATATTCGGTGCTTTATCACCAATTTGGCAGGCAAGTGTTTACCCTTCACCAGATTAATGAAGAAGGGAGTCACCAACAAATGGACTGAATATTTCCAAGAAGTATTCAATACCCTTAAGAAATATATATTGAGACCACCAGTATTGAAGCCACCTATAGAAGAAAGACCACTTATTCTCTATGTGATAGCTATAGAGAAATTACTAGGTTCCTTAATCATCCAAAAGAATGATGTCGGGAATGAAAACATCCTTTACTATCTTAGTTTAACTATGATTGATGCGGAAACGTAGTATTAAAGTATTGAGAAGTGCTTCCTTGCATTAATCTTTGTAGTTCGAAAATTAAGGAACTACCTGTAAAATACTGAGGTCTAATTGGTGTCTTATAACAATAGATTTAAATTTATCCTCAGTCATCCTATGCTTACATGACATTTGGCATAGTGGGCGGTTATTTTGAAAAAATTTGACATCAACTTTGTACCTAAAAAGGCAATAAAAGGCCATGCTCTGGCCGACTTCCTTGCTGAACATCTATATGTAGAAGATACATCATTTAATACTAAGCTCCTGATGAATAGGTCTTATATATTAAAGATAATTTCCAAATATGGGAAATGTATTTGGATTGTGCTTCCAAGAGTCCAACATGAAAGAGAATGGAAAACCCTAAACTCAACAAGGTTTTATTAGGAGTTGTCATTATTTTTTCATAAAAGGCAGTATTTCCTTATTCATTCATATTATAAGAAGCTGGTACAAAAAATATGGCAAAATATCTAGCTCTCGTCGCAGGTTTGGAACTTTCCCTTCAGGTTCAAATGGATCATTTAAATGTAAAATGTGATTCCGAATTGGTAATAAAAATATTAATGGGTAATATTATATCAGAAAATAATAATTAATTCCCTTGTGTGATTACATCAGAGAGTTAATGGCTGAATTTCTCTTAGAGATGACATTTTCTTATGTCCTGAGATCACAAAATTCCCAAGCATATACACTGGATAATGCAGCTATAGCCTTAGAAGATCCAAATCGGGATGAGATAGTTATCATCATAACCCATTATCATGTGGTCTCACCTCTTTTTCAAATCAGAAGGGAGGAAATTAATGAAATTAGCCCTATTTTTGAACCATATGGTTATATTATGTGATAGAGAACCTCCATCATGGAATATCTTTAAAATGGGATACTTCCACTAGATAGGGCTGAAAAGGAATAGATCCAACAACGAGTGGCCAATTTTACTCTTTATGATAGTCCAAACCACCCAAAGATCCTTTACAAGTGAGGATTTGATGGAATTTTCTTCATATGTATTGATAGAGAAGAGACTGCAGCTATCATGAAAGAAGTAAATTCAAGAGATTGTGGTGCCCACCAATCTGGGCACAGACTCTCTGATCAGATCTGAAGGCTTGGATACTTTGGGCCTTCAATGAAATAGGATTGTACATATTTCACTAATAAAACTAATCCATGTCAAATGCATGCCAACATCATTCATCAACCCCCATAGTTACTACATACAGTTAAATACTCTTGGCCATTTTCCATATGGGGAATGGATGTAATAGGGCCTTATCCGCCAGCCACGGTTAAGAAGTTCAAGTATATTCTCACTGTTACTGACTTTTCCTCTAAATGGGTTGAGGAAATACCTCTCAAGGAAGTTGGAGCCAAAATCTTTATTAATTTTGTCAAAACTAATATCATCACCAGATTTTTCATCCCTCATAGTATTTTGATGGACAATGGCACCAATTTTTGTTCTGTTGAAGTAAACAAGTTATATCAAGAACATAATATCAAGTCCAACCACTCATCTCGCTATCATGGAGCATCCAATGGATAGATAGAGTCCTTCAATAAGACTCTATCAAATATACTATATTATATTGTGGATAAAGATAAGAAATCATGGCCTGATAAAAAATTTAATGGTTTTTGGTCTTATCGGACAACTACCTGTAGTGCTACCCAAGCAACTCCTTATTCATTGGTATAAGGAACCGAAGTAGTTTTTCCAATTGAAATACAACTGCCTTCACTTAGAGTTGAAATATTTGATTAAATTTCTATATATTAAATATCTAAAAAATGGTTTTATGAGTTGGAAATATTATACAAGAAGAGGCTACATACTCTGCATCATTTAGAAGTCTATCAGAATAGAATAGCGCATGCTTTTAATAAGAAATTTCACCTTCATTAATTCCTTCAAGGAGAATTGGTATTGTTCATTAAGACTCTAATGATACCAATAAATAAACCTATGAAAGTTGAACCAAAATAAGAAGTACCTTATTCCATACACAATGACTATTCAAATGGTTCCTATGCTTTAATCTCAATGGATGGAGAGATCATTACATCTCCAACCAATGCGAAATTTTTGAAGAAATACTTTTTGTAATTATACCATACTCCTCACTAAAATACTTTAAACTGCATAGTACCATTTCCTCACTGTAAGAATTTAAACAACATAACCCCCATATCCTAGTTACAAGACATTAAACTACATAAAAACCATCAATGTCCATGTTGCATTATGTTAAAATGTATAGCATCTTTGTCCTTGTCTCAAGATGTTAAACTGCATGACATCATTTGTACAACTAAAGTTTTCTCTATTTGACATTAGAAGATTACATAATAAAATATCATTGACTCCATCACTACTCCTTAGTAGTACATGAGTCCCACTCTTTCCAATTTTTGAGCCAGATCTACATAGAGACCACGTTTTAAGAATTATGTGTGGCTTGATTCTCATTTTCAATGAGACATGTAGAGATGCATGAATCTCAAATTTTGGGCCCAACCAAAATCACAAAATCTTCTTATTTTCATTTCTCCTATTGTGTATGAATCAGATCTAAACATAGTGTTTCTTTAGGATATATGATTTGGTCTTTATACCATTTTTTATGTCTTAATATTTACCGTTTTCTCAGAACGTGTAAAAAAGCCCATATTCTTCATGTCAAACTCCATTAGCATGAGAAATAATTGTTTAAATAACTATGTATGGATTGATTCTAATATATTTTTGAGACATTTAGAGATTAATAGATCTCCAATCATGGGATCAGCAGCAATTTTAAAAAAAACCCTTTATTTCATGTATAAGAATCAAATCAGCATATGAAATGTTTTAAGAACTTTGGATGAATTGATTCTTTTCCCAGTAATATATATAGTGAAACTTGGGGTTTATCACTTAATCCAATTACAATATATCATTCTTTTAACATTGGTTCATTTCCATTCTTATCTCATGATGTTAAAATGCATGGAAATCTAAACATCCCCATTCTTCATATGTGTCACTTTTGTATTATAAAAAAACCCCGTAAAACCCCTTTTTTCTCACACCGAGCATAGCTCAAGTGAGATTAGGAATAGGATAAGGTGATTATTAATATAATTAAGGTGTTTTAATTATTTATGGGGGTTAAAATGTCCTCATTGTATGACTTTAAACTGTACATCAACATATTGGTTCAGAGGAAACGAAGGAAGTCTCCATTTTACATATGAGTCAGATCTATGTCAAGTACATAAAACTTATGGTCAATTTTGATTCAAACATTTCTCATGTTCATTAATAAAAACTCTCATTCATATCCCACACTCTTAATCTTCAATATTTTCAAATTTTCAAAATAATTCTTTTGGTTTCTGGTAATAGTGTTTCTAATATCTGAGAGCTCTTTTTCCTGACTATGCAGCACGTACCCTTAGGCGGCCTTGTATAAGTTACCTACATAACAGGCATGTAAGTCAAAAAAATGACACTATTTGGCTATGCAACATATTCACTAGGTGTCTCTACATAATATAGCTCCCATAATTGGTTTTTCAAATAATGGAAACTTCATTCTTGGTTATAGTATCTTTGATCCCTTCAAACTTTAATGACAATATATAAGAATCTGTATTTTAAAATAGTCATTCGAGTATACTTATGACATTATCATTCTCACAATATAAAAGTCTTCAAGACCATGGTTTACAAATTTCCTTCACTATGTGTTTGATACACTATGAAATAACCAGGAAATCACTTGGCCACATGTTATAAATTTTTTCCATTTCTGGTCCTAGTTATATAACCTAAATCTACAAACATCATATCTTTTACATTTGGGTCAGACCTTTGTAAAAGTTCTATTCTTCTGATTCATTGGATATCTTGATTGGAAATACCCTTTAAATATTCAGTTAACTTTCTCCATTAATCAATCTTTATGCTTTGGAAAATCTAAATCTCCATAAATATTCTTCGAATTTTGGCAATAGAAAGTCAAACTTCTGAGAGCTCTTTTTTCCTAACTATACAGCATTTTCCATTAGGTTGCCTTGCATAAGTTGCATACATAACAGTCCTGTCAATAAAAAGATGCCACTATTTGGCTATACAACATATTCCTCAGTTGGTCCTGCATAATACATCCCCCATAATGGGTTTTCCAAGTAATAGTAACTTCATTCTTAGAAAATACTTCCTTTAATGATTTTAGCCCTTTTCCCATACTATTCCTCATTTCTAGAAATTCCCAAATCAATGTTTATATTTTCCCCTTCCATACCTGAATATGATAGTATGTTTTAAAAAAAATCAATGAATTATGAGAGTTTCTCATACATTTTGTCAGAGCTAAATACCTTAAATTAAAGCCACCCAATATCCTCATTACATGACTTAAAACTGCACAGTACCAATTTCCTCACTGCATGACTTAAAACTACACAATATGATATTATAAATTCCCCTTTATGATAAATTGTAACCATTACTCATACACCAAATTTGTATAGAAATGGTTTTCTTATTCATGAAATATGTTGGTATAAAATATCCTTATCATTCTTAAAATTCCTTTCCTTGGAAAACCACCCAATGTGGTCTTGAGTCACCCAAATCTTATTTTCCCTATTTATTTGCAGAAAATGTTAAATTACTATTGAGATTTTTTTCCTGAATATGCAGCACGTTCCCTTAGGTGGCCTTGCATAATGTTTCTTACATAACAGGCTTGTCAGTCGAAAGATGCCATTATTTGGCTATGCAGTATATGCCCTAGATGGCCCTACCCAGTAGAGCCCCCAAAATGGGTATGTCAAATAATGGTAACTTTGTTGTTGGAAAATACACCCATTAGGTTGATACAGGTTTTAAATTTGGTGTCCATAAAAATCATGGCCCAGGATTCCCCTTGGAAGTATTTAAAGAATATAAAAGCAATTCTTAACCACATAGTTTTGTTTGTGATCTAATTCAATGTCTACGTTCAAAGATATTTCGACCCTAAATATTATCCCTTTATAGTCCAACATGCATGACTCTAAACTACCAAACGACAAAAGACTTGGTACTCATTTGATTGGGAACTTGCAAAGGGAACTCTGAACAAAAGTTGAGTCTCAGCTCACTAAACATGCATTTTGTATGGTTTAGGTAATATTGAGGAATAAAAAGTCAATAAATATAATGTTTGTGGGGTTTTCTATATAACCCTAAGGAAATAAGAAATCACTCTATGATTACTAGGCCCAATGGATAGGTAAAACAAAAGTAGTTAATAAAGGTGAAAACATAAATGATCAAACACAAAATTCTTTTCATTTATGAAAAATTTTACAGAGGAGCATCCAAAAATTGAAATATATCCCTAAAAAAATTAATAAAGGCTTTATACATAACTACTCATTTGTTTAACAGCCTCTTGAGCCCCATTAAAAGCTTGTTGGAGTTTGTCTATTTGACCGGCCTCTCTCTCTTCAGCATGATGAAGTGCTTCTCAAGCATCTTCAATGGTTTTTTCACCATACTTCTGGACTTCTCCTAATGATCCATGCAGTTGATCAAGCTCCGCCATAATGGTATCTTGATCATGTTAAAGGCACAGTTGATGAATAGTATTTTAATTAATTTTATGCTTCAGTTCCTTCAACCGTGCATTATGATTATCCTCATCTTGTGATAGTGCTTCTTGGAACTCTTCAATATTTATAAAAAGTTTGGCTTATATCAAGTCTTGATGAAGCATTTAATTTTGTTTCGTCCTCCGAATAATTTATTCCACCACAGTATGAATTTCACAGTATTCAAAACTGTGAAATCCTAGCGTGATAAATAGAGATAAAATTCATTGAATTCTTGAAGGCAGTTCCTCAAGTGGAATCTTAGATATTATCTTCTAGATATTTTTCCATGCTTTGCGACGAGCAAGATGAAGAGCCTTCTGCAATTTTGGGTCCGATTCAGAATCACTGTCATAAGGATGGTTATATTCTAAGACTTATGCAATTAAAGAAGTTCCATGCTCTATTCCTTCTTTGAAAATGGTTGTTTTACCTTCAAATGTTGTTTGGGTAGATGTAGAGGCTTCACCTCTAGACCTAGCCATTCAATTTGATATCCCTATA
The DNA here is from genome assembly GCA_963277665.1 of Viscum album. NCBI lineage: Eukaryota > Viridiplantae > Streptophyta > Magnoliopsida > Santalales > Viscaceae > Viscum > Viscum album. The sequence continues at coordinate 1,409,615,094 of OY728133.1, read as the reverse complement.
TGAAAAATCATGAATCATGGTTATATTTAAGATATAATAAATGTTAATGTAATCACAATATCATAATCTCTTACCTAGCTATAGGTCATCATCTTGAGAAGAATCCTCCACAATGTTCTCATTTTCAGCAATTTTATTTGATGTCTCTGTTTGAGGAGTGTTGTCTTTTATATGCTCGGGATTATTAGAGTGAATCTCAGGAAGACCTTCTACCTCAAGATTCACTTGAGCCAATGACTCTTCAATGGTATGGTTGACATTAATATCAAAACTTCCTTCAAGAAATATTGCAGCAGCAGTTTCATTATATTGAACTGTATATTTCAAAACAACAATGGTTAGCAAGTTAATCATAAGATGATTAACATGATGAATAATGAGAACTCACATCCAGTTGATTCTATATAAGGAACTCCAAAATCTTCAAAAACATTATATATTTTAACATGTTCTAATAGTTATTCAAAATACATTCCAAGTTTCATCATTTCATCCAATGATATCTCAGATCCCAAGTTAGTCTCACCTATGGGAACTCTTGGTGTTTTTACTTCACAACCTTCCTCCGACAACTTATGACCCTGTGTAGCTTCTTCAACAATAATTGTGAGGTCAAAATCGATTTTTTTCCAGATGTTCTGGTGCATGTGATGATCCTAAAAGTGTCACAGAATGGAATTCATATATTTTTGAATTTTATGTGCTATGAAAAATTATTGATTTAACAAAATCTTCCTCTCCTCTGATAGTAGGAATTAGAGCAGTGATGGGAACAGATGTTGGTTCCTTTGGATTCAATGCCTTTTTAGGAACCATTTAGAATTTTTGTTTGCTCGGTGACACCTTATATGGATTCTTTAATCTTAAAAGTAGTTTCTATTGAAGAAGAAACAGAAGAAGCCTCAGTAATCTTGAAAATTTTAAACACTATTTCTTGAATAATGACTAAAATTTATGATTATCAGAGAGACTTACCACTGCTAAGAATGTGCTTAACCACGGTTTTCTTTCTTCAATGCTTCTGCTTCCATGCCTTTTTAGGAGGGTTATCATCATCATCTATAAATGCAGGTATCAGATATTCCAATACTATATCTATTTCCCCTTCCATGGTCTGTTTGCTAGGGGATATTTCTCCCGAGTCATGAGGTGATCCAGTAGCTCTAGGAGCAGTACCTCCAGAAGTATATTGTGGTGAAAGAGTTTATGTTGTCTTTTATGTACCCAACTGTAATTTAAGACAAAATTTATCCTATGTAACATTGTTTTGAATAAAATTCAAGTTGAAAAATAGAGTAATCTACAAAATAAAGGGAACTTAGATCCTAAGGATCTACAAAGTCACGCCATTCTTCATCTAATGAAGGATTAATCCCTTCGGTGGTTCCACAATCTATCATTTACATTACACGCTTTGTGGTAGGAATTGATTCATCAATAGAATATATGATCATTTTTGTGTCTCGAATATAGGTCCTTACCTCATTGATATTGTCCTTAAAAATAATGTCAGTAGAAGGCCAAAAATCCCCTACTCCCTGAATATGCATTCCCTAGCATAAATCCATCCACATGGTCTCAGCATTACATTATTGACTCTTCCATGTTTGAACAGCCTCTAGTATTATATATTATGAATGTATGTCTGAGGTTTGTGACGATGATATTATAATCTTGGACTTGATTTTTTTCCAAGCACCAGTTGTCACAAATGATGGATTGGAAAATAGAACTCACCACTCTTTAAAATGATGGTGACTAGATGTCTTTGATACGAATTCAGTATAGATTGATGGAGTGGATCTTATTATCCTAGTAGAAGTATAATACCTGAAAAAAGGTCTCATTGGTGGATTTCAAGCATCATCACCTCTACTCTTTGATTCTTGCAAGTTATCCATGATGATGATGAATTGTCTTCCAAGTGATGGGGTTCCTTCCTGCTACTTTTCCTTATCACCACTCAGGGAACAAGATGATTTAATACCGTTTTAGGGTATGATTTAACCCAGCTTTCAGCAAACCATATGGTTAATCTACTTACTACATCCGCAACAGGTAAATTAAAAACCGCCATGGTCTTATTTGCAGATGACAAGAACCATAGTTGTCAGGAAACCATTGGGTGTTGCTATAGTCTAACATGCACAAGAGGGAATACAATATTCTGTTGTATACATTTTAATTAACGTGAAAATATATAAGGATCATAGGCCTCACATATGATTTCACCTTCAATTCTAGTGTCCAACACGCCATCTCTGCAGGCTAGCATATATGATCTTAGTTCAAAACTAGAAGTACCATTATCAACAAATCTCTCAGTAAGTGGATTTTCATATGGAAAGAAATAAAATTATTTATGCATGCTCAACCTAACCATGTATTCATAAGAATTTAAAGATAAGGGTGAAATACCAGAAAATCCCTGCACATATAGTCTTAAAGAACTTCCAAAATCCTGTACTCCACTTTGTATTGTATAAGTTCTAAATTGAGTAGAAATGAATCTCTGCAACACTTGGAATGACCCCTCTATTCTAAATAAAGATTTTACTTTGTAAATATAGAGAAAAATACTATGAATCTTGCCTAAAACAGTAGTTTCCAACCATACAATTCTTTTCTCTGCCTGCATCACTACAATAATATAGGTTTCTGGCCTCACACCTCCTTTGGAGTCTCAGACTAGTAATAAATATACACTGAGCCACATGGCTAGGAAACCTACCAGACGTGTATTTGCAGGAATTTTTGGGTTGATATCATATCCCCATTTTTATAAATTCTCCCTTCTCCAATGTTATCCAAAATGTGTTAGGAGTTCCCCTCTTCTCTGTCCATAGAGAGCTATTTGGACGAGTAAATGTGGTCCCCTTTTCCTTCTTCTTTATTAAAAATATTTCCATCCATTCCTCCAGATGAATGTCCCTCCTGGTGTGTGTTTTTACGGTGATTCAATTATTGAGTTTTTTTAATATTTTCATCAACTCACAAGCCAAATATGGTGTCTTTTCCAAGTCATTACATGTCCCCATGGGAGGAATAAACTCGTCATACATGTCTCCAAGGATTCGAGATCCATAAATTTTGTAAACATCCCACAAACTGATACATACCTCTCCATGTGTTAAATGGAATATGTTAGTCTCTAGCCTCCACTGACATAATAACTCTGGCATGAAATCATCATTCCTATACACATAGGTTTTCCTAACCTAGATAGCTTCATAAATCCTGACGATTCTCAAATCATCTGAAAATTCTGAAAATGTCTTTTGCACCCAGTATGCCCACATCCTTGTGGGTTTTACACCTCCTCCTAGGCATATATCCCAAATTTTATTCCAACCCTTATACTAATCTACCTGAGAATCTTGAAATATGGATGAATAACAGTGTGGTTGATGCTCAGGTGTGTACACCTTCAAATCTAGAGCACACAGGCTATGATGCATAATATGATCTTTCTCTACTGTCCCAGCAACCGAAAATGTGCCCCCAACAGAAACATTGGCCAATGAGAAGTTGGTATAACCGTGAAACCAATAATGTGTGACATAGTTCTTTGAATCTATAATGTTATCATCCTAAAAATGGCTATAACTATACAAAGGCAGATAGGTTCTCCAAGGAAATTTTAAATGGTACTTCTTCAAATATTTTGCTAAGTCTAGAAGATTTGTTTCACAAACATCGAAATAATCATGACCAATGACATTCATCATGTCATCAATCCTATTGCTGGTAAGCTCATCAACAGTTCCAATTCTTTTGAGAGCCATTGAATGTGCAAAAAAGATAGATATCTTCTTTTTAAATTATGTTCATTTTTTGTGTTTTGTAAAAAAATGGAAAAGGAATTAAGGTGTGCTAGTATTAAACTTGGCATGCAAGTATAAGTCGGTACGCAAGTATGGAACCCCACTCATGGCGCGTAGCTAAAAAAGATACAGAGGAAGCATAGTGAAGATGTGCCTGAATAGAAGACTTCTGTGCTGAGATCTGAGAATCTTGAGGTTTCGAAACATTCCATGGAAGTGAAGCCCTTATATATAAGAGATGAATAACACCCTGCATACTAGAAATCTTACGCATTGTGCACTTGCCCGTTGAAGTCTTCTTGAGCACCGAATACTTGCGTACCCCACTGCCCTAATAATTTTTCTTCATTACTTTACCTCAGTATATGATCATCTTTTCAATTCGGATCCAATTATTGGGGGGATTTTTGTTGAAACCTCATTCCATTAAAGAGTCTAAAAATGAAAAAGGGAATCCCCTTATAGAGAAAATGAAAAAATAAATGAAGAAAACTCAATATTTGAAAAGGCATGAATTTTGAAATGCTTTAGTCAAGCCAAAATACCAACGCCGCACAACCTCCTTTTGCACCCAAAAATGTCATGAAGCCTACTTTTGCGCCTAAATGTGTCACGATGCCTACTTGTGAACACATCCTCCTTTCATACAAGGTCTGATTTTTGCCTATAAATGGACCCTTGGGCCCCCCATTTGTACGGACAAATTTCCATGAAGCCCAATTGCTGATATGGTCACCATAGTCTATCACCCCAATCATCTGAAACTATCAAGGTAGTTCTTCAACACCTTAAGAATATGATTTAAGGGAGGATCATTGGACTTAAGTCCTTTTACTGTTTGAAAACCATAACACTTGCATGCCTAAAGCACCCAACATCCATAGGACAGAAATACTTGCACGCCTCCCATTCCTCTCACAGGAACTTAATCGCCCCACTTCTTGGATAACCATTGAATACTTTGGAAAGCTTGAGAAAGGTCTTACCCAAGTATTACCATACAGTTTGTTCATTGCTTAAGTAAACATCAGGTCTCCCAAGTGTACTAGAACAACCATACAAGCACACCCTTCTCTAATTGGGCGCCCAACTTTGATTCACTTATTATCTTCACTCTCTTCAATCTACAAGCCATCAATCCTTCCTCATCCATTCATGGCAAGGCTTCTTCTTCATTGGATCCCTTGTTTGAGAGGGATTATATTGATACCTCCACCAAAACCTCCTAACTTATCAAACCTTTGGGAGAGTCACAAGAACATGTATTCTATTTGGGTTTGTATTTCCATAGTCAGAGGTTTCCCTCCTTTGTTTCACAATGGGGTCAAGATTCATGGGATGTTTGTGGGTTTTTATATCCATAGTCACATGGAATTTTCTCCTAGAAATATTATTGGTAAGTTCCTAGTTTGGAGGAGGGTTGGTTCTTGGCCACTCCTTTCTCAAAGAGGTGACCCGGAACCTTAGGTCTCTGGTAGGGAAGAAAAATTTCACACTTAATTTTCTGTGAAATTAAAGGAGAAGTATCCCTTAACTACCCTGATCAATTTTAGGGAAATCATCCTTGTGTAATCCCCTCACCTTTATCCCTTTCTCCTTATATTGGACCCATGTCCAATTTAAATAGAACAGAGGGATGGCTCGTCGCCTCGCCCTCTTCCACGGTCGATGTGCTCTCTTCCATCAGTGGAGGAGGAAAAGTGTGAAGTTACATTGTGAAATATTTCATATCCTCTTGTTTATCACACAGATCATGAATCACATGGGCTTAGAGATATGTGATGGTTACAACTTGCACACAAAACTCATTAAAGAAACTACGATAACTCTGATTCCTGTTCAAACCAGGATATGTAGGAAGTAGTCTTAAGGCCCGAGCTCATTGGGTATCCCCCTTAGTAAATAAGCCCCAAATTTTTTCCAGAAGTAATCCCAAAATCATCTTTCTTAGAGGACCAAACTCTCCTATGATATTTATCGAACTAGTGGGCTTTGATTTCCATTAATATAGGATACGTAGAAAACTGCCTTGAGGTTCAAACCTAACACTTCAAATCAACCATGTTCTTCTTGGGCCATATTCCTAATAGGGTTTTATCCTACTTGGAAACCTATATCTTTTTCAATGTTCCCTAGGATGATTCATCATAAGTTCGACACTAAGTTTCAATTAAGATTCTTTCGCTTAGAGGTCCTTATCACATAACCTTAAAAGGTATTATGTGTCCTATTAAGTTACTTAGAACTACATCGCTTCTAATTCCTTTCACACAGATACATAGGTAGCCCATTTGATGGGAACAATCCCAAGATAAAAACAAACATTCCTTGCCATGGATTACAACAAATTCTAGAGTGCCCCACTGAGTTTCTTAAAAACTAGTATCATCACAACGATGATTAAAATAATCTCAAATCGGTATATTAGAGGGTACCATTGATGGAAAACCTCAAATACATGAATTTTTCCATTAATGAAGATTCGTTGATGCATAATGATGATTATAAATTTTACTCCTGTTAATGAGTGATTGTAAATTCCAAGGGATACTTATGATATACTTGGTGAATTGATAAGGATTCATGAAAATATCTTAAATTTACAAAGAGAGTCCCGGAGTAGAAAATAATTCCCCCTAAAAGGGTGTAATGAGTCTGACCTCCCATCCTCTCAACCAATGCACATTATTAAGTATAATAAAGATCAAACTTAATGAATGCCTACCTTTGGAAAGTAGGTCCCCTTTGGATAAATAATTATTGGATGTTTATGGTTCAATAAATAAGTCCAAAAGAAACCTCATAGAAATAGTGATTCTTAAAACTAGAACATATATTTCAAGGAACTACAAAATAGTGTTTCTAAAAACTGAATCCATTTTAGTTCATTTTAAGGGGAAACCCTTTTTCATTTCAAAACCCACTTTAACATTTAAAACCAATTTTTTTCAAAACATAAATTTAAAACAGGGATGACTATAAAAATGAAAAATAGGTCACCACACAGTCTAAATAAAACCATGATTATTAATCCTAACATAAACATTTTTTAAAGATGAAATGAATAAAAATATTATAAAGAAATGGTAAATTAAAAAAATAAAATCCTAAAATGATTGTCTTATAATACCCACTAAAATATTATGGTTCCCATAGAGTTTTTTCAAAATTCAGTCAAGGGACTATTCATTTATTGAATTCTAGATTCATCAAATATAACACCCAAGTCCACAAATACAAGATTTTACATGACATAAAATTTTTCAAGAATCAACATCAAGAAGGATTTACAAATATTAATGATATTGAAATCTACTTTCCAAAAGATCATGATGTTTTATGTATAGTATTTTTGAGAGAATGAGCTTAGGGTTGGTCTGAATTTATCTATGATTGAGTCCAAATTGGGGTGCTCTAGTACTTGGGATGAGAGAATGAGAAATAATTCTATTATTGTTTGAAAAGTAACCAACCATCAAGTTACACTAAGTTTCGAGTTTGTAAATTGTTTCATGTTTTTAGAAGATCGTGGGAGGATTCTTATTTTTTAGGAATTATGATAGATCAATGAGATAGTGTGTCAATGGGTACAAATGAGCATTTTCAATGAATTTTTTTCAAAGGGGGACTGAATAATGTCGTTTCATGATATTTGGGGTGCTGATATGGAAAAAATATTATGCATGTTGTTCAGATTATATATATCTACTTATTTTATTGTTTTAGTCTATTAAAAATGTTTAATTATTTTAAAATTATTTATTATAATAAATTAATCTTTGGTCTTTTGTTCTTTAATTATTTATCATATTTAATTTATATAAGTTCATGAATAGAAATTCTATAATCTCCAAATCATTTTAAGATCCATAAAGTAATGTAGTTGTTATGTGATTCATATATAAAATTTGATCTACCCATATTGGCCACCACTCTTTGGTCCAGAAGTGGTTTCAAGTCTAGACGCGTTAGGTTCAACTAAAAAAGTAGGAAACATATCAAACTATTGTTCCTAGTTTGTTATATTCCAATTAGATCAATATCCTACACTTGAAATCTCATTGTTTGGATCATTAAAGGGAATGAGATATGATGTAATAAATAGACTCATACTATAGCCATTAAATTACCCAGGTTTTGATTTAGTAATTATTTAATGAAACCATAAATTTTCTACAACCTAGATACACTAGTTTTTCAGTATCATCATATAAGTTTTTGATCATCGGTGTCTTCCCAATTTCCACTGATTTAATATCAAAAAAAATTTATTCAACTTAGTCAAACATATCAACCAGATAATATGAAAAATTTATAGACCTTGAATTATATCCAATTTCACCTTTCCAAATCTAAGGAATGTAACATGCATTAAAAACATAAAAAATTAGATGATATTTAATTTCTCTACTTTTTAAATCTTCCATATTTAAAAATTTCACCCATAGATAGAAAAACGTATCATGATTTAGAACATTATCTTTTGAAAATTCTAAAAAAATATCAACCCCTTCCTCATATTCATCACTTGTTCAGAGTTTTATAATCCAACTATGATTAGTTACCACCTACAATAAATTTCAAACACTAAATATACTTTTTTTTGAAAAAATAAATTCAAATTTACCTTTATAAATAAAAATAAAATAAATTATATGAAAATTATTTCACAAATACGAAAATGTGAAAAATTTCAAAAAAAAGATTCAACTTAGACTTATTTAATTATAATCCATTCAGAAACATATACAAAAAAATAAATCTTAACATTGATTTTAAAAGGTTTTCTACAAATAAAACTCAACTTTTCATTCTTTTAATTATATAATTTGATCAGTATTATTTTCCAAATATATAAATAAAAATAAATTGTATAATAACTTTTGTAATAATATATTAGTGATGAAAGTAATATCAATTGTGATCAGGATCGAAAAAGAGGCATATGATATCATGCATCATATTGAAAATGAAAATATCACTTAATGTAGTAAATATGAATCGATATAAAAAATGAACATGATTTGATAGAAATATAATTAGTTTTTTTATCTAATTATATTCAAAATAAATTAAATTATTCTTCTCCTTATCATACCATATTAGAATGATAAATATTACTGTACTCTAAGACTAGAGATGATGTTGAAAGTGACATTATAGAAGTAATGATGTTTTTTATGAAATAGTTATAGTAATTCATAAGGGTTACTCATATATTGTTATTTTGTAATTCAAATTGAATTATAAACTAGCATCCCCTATACAGAAATTACATAATAAACACAATAAGAACTTTCCCAGTATGATAATTTAAATATATAATATCAATACTCCATGTTTAAACTTCATAATCCATTATGCATTCAAAACACCCATTCAAAATTTAAGAAAAAACATTCATTAATCTTCCAAATGCACATTTTTGAAATTAAACAAAAATTATATGTTGTAAAAAGATTAATATGTAAATTAAACAAGCTTTAAATTTCGTTAAAAATCATTAGAATAATTACAAAACACCAATTCATCAAAAAAATCATTCTAAAAATATAACATCGATTAAACAATCATTCAATAAAATTAAACATACCTTTATTTCCTAAAACACATTAAATTATCATTTATTCAAAGAGAGAACCTATTAAACATACATTAGACACCCATTTATAAGTAAATTAGCATGATTTAAAATATCCATTCCCCAAATACACATACAAGAATACCATAATCCCAAAATAAAAATTTATCAAATAAAACAGACCTTGGATGTGTGTAAAAATAAGAACTATTATTAAAAACTATGTAGAATAACAAAATATAAGTAGTGGTAGAGGATAAAAAAAATTAAGAAGTTGATGATCGATGGTGATAGAGAAAATTATAGTGCAAACAATGGAAATATCCCTGAGTGAAGGTGGTGATATGAATGGAAACAATGAGGAAGGAAGAGAGAGACCAATCATGACAAGATTTATGGGAGAAGATAAGTAGGTTTTCTCATGATCGATAACATTACAATGATGAATACTGTAGAACTAAAACAAGAAATCAATGAGTGAAGAAGAGGAAAAAAGTAACATACCTTAGAATCTAGCATTAATTCGTCTGAGAGAACATAGACAAAGAGTATCAAAGGTATAAGAGTCCCATTAATGCTTGAGAATCATGACTGAATCAACCGTGGTTAGGGTAGCTTTAAATAGAACGAGGGGTCATTTATAAATGTTTCCAAAAAAGTACTAATGATGATACTTTTTATCAATACTAAATTAATAAGAACTCATAAAAGTATCTATATAATCTATTTTTTAGTGGTAAAAATATCAAGGTTTATCAAGACTAAAATTTTAACGCTAATAAAGATTTATTTTATTCACATTTTCTAGTGCTGATAAAGCTCCATCTTTATCTATCCTAAAGGGGCGTTGATAAAAGGCATCATAATCAGCACTAAAATGTTAGTGCTGATAAATGATTTATAATTATAATTGTAAATATATTTACATAATTATATATTTAATTATTATAATTTTATAATTATTTAAATATATAATTATTTATTTATAATTATATAAATACTTTTAAAATTTTAATTTCCTATTTATAATTATAATTGTATTAGTTTTTAAATATTATAAATATACATTTATAAATATATTTATAAATATATATTTTTGTAAATATATTTTTAGTTATTTATTTTTAATTATATATATCATTATATATATTTATATTATTAATATATAATATATATATATATATATATGTAGTAAATATATTCATTATTTAAATATTTTCATTATAATTTAGTTATTATAAATATATTTATATCATTATATATGTTTATGTAATTATATATTTAAATATACTTATAAATATAGTAAATAGATTCATTATTTAAATACAATTATTATAATTTCATAATTACTTAAATATATATTTATATATTAATAAATGTATAAATATATTTTTTGACAATATTAATGAATTTATAATCTTAAATGAATGCATGTTAAAAATGTGTGAAATTGAAGAATAAAAAATGTGCACACTTTAAAAATATTGAGAATGTGGATAAGTTATATTAATTAAATAAGAAGTATTATAAAATATATGTATATATGTTGTAGTAAATATTAATACATATTCAAAATATTAAAACATTGTAAATAAATAAATATATATATATATAATAGAAAATGATTAAATTCCAAAAAAAAATAAAAAATATAATATTAAAATATTAAAACTAATAATCAATACCTAACTTTAATAATATTAAATATAAATAAATACAATTTATCAATAAAAAAATAGTATATAAAATTTATTCGGTTATAATGAAATTATAAAATCAATACTAACATTTGTATAAATTACATAAATATTAAGTGTATGTGTTTCTGTATAAGATTTCATTAATTGAGTAACTTTTTGTTGGTTTGTGTTGTATATAAAAAATGTATTAATTATGTATATTAATGTAAAATCAATATAACATAGGTTTGATGTATGTTTAGTAGAAAAATCAAATGACATTCAATTATGTTAATTACTCGATGCAATTAGTTAGTATATTTACATAATATCAATTTTTAATTATAAATAATTTTCACCAAATATATGACTTATTTAATGTAAGAATAAATATTTTGTGTTATATACATCATATTTCAGGAAATATTATATAAATTGATATATATATATATATGAATATATTTCTATATTAAATTTATTAAATGATTAACTCTGTATAAAAACCATTAAAATATTAATAAGATATTAATGTGTTTTTAATTATTACATTTTAATCATTTTTTATATTTACATTTAATATATTTTATATATTAATATTTATAATAAAAATATATATATATTAAATGTATTTATTTCTATCAAATGTTGTTTCATTAATGTATTTTGTTATTTATTCTTTTTAATTTTTTTAATTATTACAATTTATTCATTTTTTATTTTTTATTATTATTAAAATTTATTCAATTTATATATTTATATTTAATATATACTATTTATTTCTATTTATAATCTATATAATTTTATATTAATTTTTTTTTCATTTTTATCAATAATTATTTAATTAATAAAATTTTTAATATTTTTCTTAATTTACTCATTTTTCATTTTTATTTGTTTAATTATTTCATTTTATTATTTTTTGATATATATGTATATAATATAAAATTTATTTATATTTATAATTTATATAAATATATAATAAATTTATTTATTTTTATCAATAATTATCTAATTAATAAAACTGTTAATATTTTTTAATTTTCTCATTTTAAATTTTTATTTTTTAATTATTTCATTTTATTTAGGAAATTTATCATCGCTAAAAATAGTGTGTTGATAAAGGGTACATTTTATCAGCACTATAGAAAAGTGATGATTAAGTATTGCTTTTATCAGCACTTTATTTTACCACTGATAATGGTTGGAGCAGTTAAATGTCTGATTTATAATAATGCAATTCCTTCAAATAAGAGAAGAAGGTCTGATGGGTTAAAAGTGAAAAACCATGATTCTCCCCCTTCTAATGGCGAATATTGAGTCCTAATAAAAAAAGAGGCTAGTGAAAAAAAGATTAAAATAATTAAAGTTCATACTATTATTTATATATACATATATACATATTAATGCTGTTTTACATATACACATATATTCATATTATATATATGTCCATATATATATTTATATATATTTTTTATATTTACATTTATATATATTTACACACACATATATATATCCCAATATATATATATATATATATTTAATTTTTGAACTGATATATATATATACAAAAATATATTTTTATTTATATTTACATATACACACATATATATATTTTTGTCTATATATATTTACATATATAACATTAGTAAATAGAATAAAAAATAAAAATTAAATTAAATTAATTTTTAATCTCACATTTCCATTATAATATAATATTAAAAACACTTCCCCTTCTCTATAATAATAATATTATTATTAAAGGAAATTAATTGGGAGATTCTATCATATAAAGTCACATCCACAACCAAATATGGACAATTGGACCATGCCATCACCCCCATGGGTTGGTCCATCACCAATTGATGATTTTATTACAAAGGGGCCAAAATCATGATAGTTTTCATCCCACGGACTAATTTACAATTTCTCATGACTATTCATGTCTTGAAACTATGAAATTTACATCCACCCCCCCCCCCCTCTATCTCAACCACTCACTATGAGGTTAGTGCTCGCCATCATTATAATGGAATTAGTAGTAGTGTATTTTTATATAATTTTTTTGAATAAAACAATGAAATAAAAAAATAAAAAAACATATATTATACCCTTATGCATCCTTTTATACATAAGATTAAAAACATTAATCCCTTTAATTGTAGTAATCCAGATAATAACAATAATGATAACGATAATGATAATTATTTGATCAAAAAATAATAATGTCATGTAATGAAAAAGATTAAAAAAATTAAAATTTCTACAATTATTAAAATTTATATATTAATAAACTTATATATAATAATAATAATAATAATCCAAAATATCTAGTCAGGGAGTAAATACCCTAACCAAATTATTTAAAATTTTCAAAAGACTGATGATGTGATTTTTACAGTTTTCTATTTCCAAAAAACCATACATATTCCAAGCACATCACCCATCCACAACATTGAATTAAAAATCACACCATTATTCACAAGATAGTCAACAACAAAATTAGTCTCCATAAATATGTAACTGATAAAAAATTTAAAGGAGTGGAGATACATTTGGAACTCTTCCCATTATAGAATTAATTCCCATGAATGATATGATTTATTTTTCTTAGTTAATTTCACAAAACAAGTAGAGTCACATTCCATTCAAAATATCCTTCATTCATATTACATAGCAATTTTTGACTACCATAATAACACCAAGAATGTTTGGTTCAAGTGAATTTATTTTTTCAAAGTAATTATAGAAGTATCCAATCATATTCCCATGAATATCTTTGAATATTCCTACATATCTATCCTCTCATAAGTTCCAAATTAAATCACCCACAATGTTAATATTCAGCCAAATCCATACTGGTGGTTGACATGAAATGTTTATGGTTCCCTTTTCTTTCTTGTACATTGAATTTATTCCAAATATGCCACAAACAGTGAAACCATTAATAGATATTTCCATGCATCCAACATGAACATGTGATACCTCCACGATTCTTGGAAAAATGTATAATAGAAAATCTTAATATGATGTGGCTTTCCCATCACGAATTTGGAAGTTTCTACATTTCTTGATGTATCATCATGTTTCAGTAACTTCCAAACTAGAATCACTTCTATTTAAATATATATTAAATGGTCATCTAAATAGATTTTACAAAAATAGAAGTACATCCAAGTATTTCAATCACTATTTTTACTTGACCTACAAAGGACACATATAGAATAGGATTAGTAATCTTAATGTTCCATAATTTAATCTATTAGACTTATTATATGAAAAATAAATATTGTATTTGATCTATATATCATGATCCATGGATCTTTATAATTATTGAACCAATCCTACTCATGGTTAGGTATTCCAGCAGTAATGATGTAATGGACTATTTTATTAAAAACTCCATTCCTGATAGGCCCTAAGAAGAGAGTTGTAATAAGCCATATTCTTACACCCGAATTTGGTGCCACAAACATATTTTTTTCATACTAGCTTAATACCAATTGATGAGACCCAATTTAAACCATCCATATTAGAAATAAATTATTGAGTCATTTACACACCCAGGAACATTTCAATTTAAAATCTTTATTGAATTAGGAAAAACTTTACTTAACAGAACCCATATCTTTCTCACCCAATAAAACATTTTCCCACTATACCCAAATTTTATTATTCTATAATAAGTCTTCAACATCTCCCATAAAAATTACCCATGCATGATACCCTTAAAGTTATATCATCTGTATTATTCGTCTTCATAACCTGGGGAAATGGAAACATAAGAATGGTGAGATCAAATTTTTAGAAAGGTTATTATTCAGTAGAAGGTATCGAAGATAAACAAACTAGTGTAATATGGTAGAGTAAATCATCAATAAATATGTCATATAATCAATAAATTTAGTAAAAAAATATTTATTGATGAAATAAAAATGTAAAGAATAACATAGAAAATAATAAATTATTTATTGGTAATGGAATGCAAAATTTTGGACATCATAAACATATTGTTAAGGACTCATTCTAAGATACTATAAACATTCCATCAATGACTCGTGATAAGATAACACGATAAATGTATATGCATACATCAAATACTTAAGCTAGTTTTTCTCATGAAACCAACCAATGCATTGGGGGACATCTAATATAGGGACACACACATCACATAATAATTCCAACTCATTCATCATATGAATTAAATTAATAAAAATAAAAACAATTATCAACTTTCCCTAATAATCAATGAATATCCATATTTAATCAAGTATATGGAATTCCAATATTCCTTAGGACATAATAGTAACACTTTTCAAGTCTCTTGTATGTATTATTTGAGTTTTTTTTAATCCATTTGTTCTTTAATATAGATCCTAGGTGTTAGTGGTTAAAAATTTAGTTTTTGAGGAAAATAGACCATGCTACATGGTTGGCACACAATTTGTCTACTTGTGTGGTTAACCATGTAAGGGTGGGGTCTTGGGGATATTGGAATTTTACATGGTTTGAGAATGATTTTCCTAATTGTGAAAGTTTTAGTGAAAATTGTAAATTTTTTGTTTTGGGAGATAGGATTTCCTGTATGGCTAATGCACAGTTTTTCTAATCATGTGGAAAAACTATGTAGGCTTTTTAGGTCATTAAAATTTGGAGAAATAACCAAATTGACCTTGATAAATTTAAGTTCCCTTGGACTCATTTCTTATCCCATGCATTCACATACAACACCATTGAAAGTGAAATATCTTCACTCTACTTTGTGGTATATTCTTCTTGATTCATTAGTGTTTTGTCTTGAGGTAATACTGGTTCTTCCTGATTTCTCATTCCTTCCCCTATCTTTCTTTTATTCATTTTTATAGAAGTGTGGGACCATATTATTTCCTATAAGAAAATCTAGGGTTGTTATTAGAGGTTTTGGTTTATATCATAAGGGTTTAGGTGTGTGAGTATTTATCATATCCAATTATATGGGTTATCATTGAGAGTGACATGGTTTAATTTGGATTCAAGATAGGTGTATCTAATTAAGGGTGTTTTTGAGGTATATGAATCTATTAGATTAATTTCATGCTTTGGTTTCTTTTTATTCATGTATAAATTTTTTTCTAAGTCTAACGATCGATAGGACACATTAATATAACATCATATTGTGAGGAATGTGATAAAAACATGTGAAGAATGCCCATAAACCCCATATGAGTGTTTCAAGACTATTTTCTGGTTAACATAGTTACATGAAATTTAGAAAGTTAGTACATGACTTGTAACACCACAAAAGGTACACATTATGTTTTTCAAGGTATTTGATGTGGGCTTATGTGAAATTCCATTATGCACCATGTATTTTGCATCACATCATGTGGGCTAATACATGACATCATTACATGCCACATATTAATCGATAGCTCAAAATCTGTCATGAAATAGACTACACAATATGAATCTAGAGTACACACCATGTGAAATGATTCACTCCACACAAGGTACATGAAATTTAATTTTTATTATGTTGTTTGGTTCAATACATGGTGTCACTACACACCATATATTGACTATCAACACAAAATTTGTAACTATATATTACATACCATGTACTAGAAATGGATTCCATTCATATAAACTACATACATTAATGGGTTATCATGTGTTCATACATGCTGTAAATACTACATAGTTTGACTGTGTGGGACAATAAGTCTTGTATGTAATAACATTCCATGTGACATGTTGTGTAATACACCATAAATGATGAATACAGTGTGTGATATATTAAATTTTCAGAAATATAATTTAATATTATGTTTATAGTACATGTCGTGGGGCCTCCGATGTACCCATAATTTAATATATTATTTTAAATAAAAATTTTAATTTTTTTTATTTTAATTGGTAATAATTAAGGGGGTTTTTAATACGACTCAAGGAAAATAAATTAAACAGAATTTATAATAAAGAATTAATTTATTAATCACTAATTTAAGTTAATTTATATTAAAAGGAATAATTGTAAATTAATTATAACAATTCTAAATATGGTTTTCGTTTCATATTTTGAATGATCAAGAGCTTTGAAAAACATATATGTGCGTTTGATTTATTGATTTATTTATTTAAATTATTTATTTCATAGTTTTATATGTGATTATTATAATTAAATTATATATAATGATTTTTGAATCACCCAACCCTCTTTTATTATGTATGTGCCAACATGTAAAAGGTTTGTTAATTTGTGTGTAACTTTTGGTCCTACTATACACCCTAAGAGTGTGTTGAATTAAGGTGTCATGAAATTTACATTTTTTTCTTTAAAAAAATATAGGTCATGTATGCATGTTATAAAAGACACCATGAATTTATTTTTTATGTACAAACAAAATATATGTTAGTAAAAACCATGGAAACATTATTTTACTTGGTTCACTCATAATAGGTTATGTCCAAGGATCACATATCAATGAGGTTTTCATATTCCAATTAACCAATACTTCACTAGTATGTGAATAAAAACTCTATAAAGTGATCACTGATAATTCAAGGATCACTTCCTCTTCCTATCTCCCATTCCCCACATTTACGAGGGTTTAAAATATAGTTGACATACTGTATGAATTGATAAGAATAAAATCAATCAATGATTCGACACCAAACTGAAATTGGTGTTTACAAAGATGTTTTGTTATTCACTTACAAGTCATTAATTGTATACATACTATTTATATATTATATAATTGATCTCCAGTGTGATTCATATTGATCACACTTCACCATTCAAAACTAGATATTCAATGAACAACACTGTTGGTTATCTATTTCTTTGATCTTAATTATTTCTCTTTTTTTCTTTGTGTGTGATATTACTTCTGCAAAACATGTTCCTCCTCTATCCAATGGATTTTTAATTTCAAATTAAATATTTAATTTAAAATAAACTTCCATCAACCTATACCTAAAATCCAACTATCAAATAATTTCTATGATCATCTCCACTAATAATATTCAATCAATTATTTGATAACTGTACTAGAAATTAACAATATTACTAGTGTAAGATAAGGCATCAATTTTTTTTGTATTATTCTATTTTCATATATCATGGTGCAATAGAATCCTTCATGGTGTGATAGGTCAGTCTCTCCTTTAACTATATTCAACCACCATATGTGTCATGTTGTGTTGCAGGGATTCATGAAACATACATCAAACCATATTAAAATAGATAGAGATTTAAATTTTAAGGTCGTGTAGATTTTCTATAGTGTAAATTAATTGCAAAATTCCTAAAAATAATATTTTATTAGTTGAACATATCAGGGTACGAAACTCTTTACACGGTGTGAGCTAATTTGAGTAAACCCATTGAAAAAAAAACTTGGAAACCTTCTAAGTGTGGACCAAATTCTCACAATGTTAATAACACATTCCATAACCACTAATTTTTTTCTAATAATCCTTCATGGAGTGGCTATAGTTTCATGGTGAAACACATGAAACTCCAAATATGGTAAAGTAATAAGTATTATGTTTTAAAAATAATACTTTTATGGGATTCCAAAATGACCATTATGAAAATAAAGGGACTTTTCTGTTTTTCAATTTCAAGCCCAATTACAACATTATACATTTGCACATGGTGTGAACTATCCTTTACTACAAATTATATAAATCAACTATAAATTCATCAAAATCATTTGAAAAACGTCAAAGAAACTTGATATTTATTTCAAAATGACATCTAATTGATAAAAAAATATAAACCTACCCATTTTGATTTTGATATCAATTCTCAAAATTTTTATATATTCTTCCAAGATGATGTAATATCTAATCATTTTCCTAATACAAAAATTATTTCATTCAACCTTATTACTGATTTATCTCCTGATTTGAAAATAAAATTCAAAGAGTTTCACCCCCTTAAATCAATGCTTACTCAATCATATTGAGTTTTCACTAATCTAAAAAATAATAAATGCAATTTAAATAATATCTATGACTATGTCTGTAAAAAAATTAGTATAGAAAAAATATTAATAATTATGTGATCTAATGATATTCATTGATAAAATTTAAATATGCTTTTTTACTTCTTAAATTTTATGTGGAGAGTATCTCCCCCTATCTTATTTCATCCAACAGAAATAAAATACTACATTAGCAAAAAAATTATATATAAATCATAATGTCTAATAGGGAGTGAGGTATTAAATATGAATCAATTATTATAGATTGGTTGAACTTTGATACTCAATTAGTGATTCTAAAAGACATGTGATGCCAATGGTAATGTGATGATATATTACACCTAATATTGTGTTCTAACTAATTATAATTTTTCAATATTTTTCTCCAAATTCTATTGTATAAATTGATAATGGATCGGAATGTGTTTCATGTGATATTATTTTACCATATTTTTTTTAATTCATTACCAATTTTTTCACAATGAATCAACATTGGTTGTTTTTTAATTTCACCACTATCTTCTATTTTTTACTTCATAAATATATGTTATATATAATTCATGATAACTAAAATATACTCTACTTATTCTTTACTCAAAAAACAAATAATTTGTTATTACTTATCTAGGAAACATAATTTCTTCCAATGGGAAATGCTCAACCGGTTGTGTTTTAGATATATAATTTCACATAACAAATCTATATTTAAATAATCCATCAAATCCATAATTGTTCATCCTTGAACTCTAATCCATGATTTAGTGTTCCCTAAATATATCTCATTATTCTCTACACTTAAAAGAGATTTAATTTATTGGTAAAACTATGAATCTATGCTTCAAATCATGTACAAAATAAAATGCATGACCTGGTTGCAGCAAGAATAATATAATTCCCCAGGATTCTTCTATACAGTGTTGAGACTACTCCTTTATTGTCCTCATGATTTTCCATTTTAGTTCTAACTTCTATCAGTACTGTAATTGTCTTGAAATCTTCTATTCTAAATTTCATTAACAGTTACCTTGCATATTTCACCTATGATGTAAATATATTTTATTTATATTAACAAACTTCAATGCTAAGAAAATATGTAAAATATCAAATTATTATCATATCAAACATAGATCTCATTAAACTTGTAGTATTTCCAAATGAATTAATCATGTTCTCTTAAAAAGGATGTCGTAATAATATAACATCACCATAAATAATTTTTCTTATAATATTTTTACATCAATTTTGTTATAAACATTTATTATATTTAACTCTTGATTCTACATGAATGTTTCTAACCATACATACCAAAAATGAGGTGCTTGATTTAGGCCATAAATTATTTCTCAATATTTACACTTTCGAAACATCATTTATAATAATAAATCTAATTAGGTAGTATATATACAATTTTTTATTTATGAATTCATTTGAAAATGTTTTCTCCACATCTATATGATATATTTTGAAATTTTCAAATAAAAACTTCTAGTAAAAGCCTAATATAATCTATTATTTCTATTTGAGTAAAAAAAGTTTCAACATCAACTCCTTCTACCTAAGTATGTCCCTTATATAGAAACATTGGTTTATATTAGATTAGTACTATATTTTCCTTCATATTTTTATTGAAAGCCCACTTTTTATAAATTACATTATGATATTTTGTTCTATTTATAGGCTCTCAAGTTTGATTTTTATCAATTTGATCCAATTATTTATTCATGGATTTTATTCATGATTACTCATTTAGGGATTATTTAAATGATGTTGGTTAAATATTAGATAATCTATTAGTGTAGATATTATTTCTATCCTTCAAGTTTATGTTATAAAAAATTCATCTCAAATAATATTTATTATATCAACATGCACTCTTTCCCTTCTTGATCTAGTCACTGGTTGACTCTCTTATTCACCTTGTTCCTCTACTAACGCAACTTCATAATCATTATAAACCTGAAAATTTTGATATTCTCCCATATTTATTTTTATCTCATAATCTTATTTAAGTACTTATTGAATAACTAACTTTCCATAATTTAATTTTGGGCCATCCTTAACAAACATTAAATCACTTCTCTAAACAAATTTTTTGAGCCTTTCATTAAAAAACTTATACGAATCAGTATTTGATTATTGGATAAATAATATTTCTTCATCTATTAAATCAAAAAAAAGTCATGATTTCATTACTTATTCCAAATAAATTATTTTCCTTTAATAACTATAAGATGCTTCAAAGAAGGATTCCTTCCGTGCCATATTTGGATTGAGTCTTCAAATATCCTAAACAAAGTAGCACTATGATACATGTATACATAGCCACTTTTAATTATTATTTATAATAGTGGTGTGATATATAAATTTCTATCAACATTTTCAATGACATTTTGTTCACCATATAGTTTCTTCTTTCCATAACCTCATTTTGTTAATGATTTATCACTGAAGATACTTTATAATTAATACCATTGTTTTAAAGGTGATTTTCAATCTCATAGAATGTGGATTGTGTTACATTTTTTTTCTCAAAAACATCATTGGTATTTTTGTTTCATTTACAAATATTTTTTTAATCTATTTTATATAGTCATGCAGTTCCCTTATTGATCGCATAAACATGGGACATACCATCCTACTATAATCATCAACAGAGAATATAATGTACTTCTTTCCATATGTTCCATATTGTTTAATTATACCACAAACATTAGTTTAGACCAAATTATATAAAAGTAAAGCTCTATTATTCTTTAGATAATAATAATTCATTACCATATTTCCTCTCAATCAATAGTCACAAAATTTACCATTGTTTCTCTTCAAAAGTGGAATATTATTAGTATCATTTAACCTAGATGAATTCTTTATGCCTAGTTAAGGAATATGGATAATTTTCAAGTTCCATAAACATTTCTTTTCCTCTACTATTAGAATACATGAAGTATTTTTTTTCTACCGGATATTGATTGTTGTTTTTTCTTCATCATTTCATAATAGAATTCCTAATTTTTTCTCTGATATTGCATCCACTTTATCTGAATGTGATTTAAAAGCCTGAGTTACAAGTAATACTAACACATGATAAATTGCAATGAATACCACAAGGATAAATTAAAACATATCCATGAATTTTTTTCCATATAATGGGATATTTCAACTTAATTTAATCTTTAATACTCCATAATTTACAAAAAAATACACAACTACATCATATCTTACTTTAAAATTTTCCAATAGATTCATATTACATATTACATGATAAAAAAATTATTATCATGAATCTAGGTGATACAATTCTTTATTATTTTCAAATAAATTACATTCGTATTTACATAATCAATCATTTTCCATTGCTTAAAAGATATTCCATAATGTGTTGAAACTTTTTTTATCTCTCATCTTCTTTTTTGTATTCCATCATATCCCAATATACTTATTCAAGAGGATAAATCATATTTATTAAAACACAATGAATTATATTTTCCTTTATCCATTTTTCTTTCACTTATAAAAGATTATATAAATTTTCCAATTCTAAATTATACTTCTTTGTGCCCAATGTTCAATCAATTAAACCAATAACCATAGAAATAATTTATTCTTTAATAAAAATATTTCATTATAAATATTCTATGTCAAATTCCAATAGCTTATCCTCTAAAATAACATTCAATATCACTAAGGTATGGTTATCTTTTCCAAGGGAGATAAATAAATATATATTCATTAATAGAAATATTTTATCACTATCATCTCTCTGTAAATATCCTCCTTTTGAATACCTACTAGATTTTTGGTACGATATCAATGGTTGATAACCTTCTCTAGCCATCTACTTCCCTATAGTTCTCATATTTAAATAATTTTCCATTTATGTTTCACCATCATATTAAATACCATTTTTACCAATACAATTTGGTCATTGAGAACTTATCATTTTAATAAAAAAATTGTTCCTCAAACATTCCATTATTTCAAAACTTTATATGAGAATTTCCCAAACTGATGTTTTTAATAAACCATATATTTTATCTATTGAATCAGTATTCTTTCTCAAGGATGCGATTTTTTCCTCAATTTTTTCAGTGATTTTTATTTTAAAAATATTTATTATCCTATTTTTTCCTCAATATATGATATGAAATTCACAGTTTCTTTATATTTCATATTCTCCTTCAATCATTCGAAAAAAAATTCAGGATGATAAAATTATTATTAAATTTCACCAATATAAATTAAAGACTCATTAAAAAATCCACTAATTTTTATATTCTTCTTTTTCTCCTGATCAAGAACCTTAGTAAACCCCTCCAATTCAACTTTGAGGTCTAAAAATCCATATAGGTGATCACTATCTTCTAGTTTAGTTTCATACATATCTTATGATTCTATCATTTCATATTCTATATCTGTGATGAATTAATTATTTATTCCTTCTAGTGGATCTTCCACTATATCTTACTCCCCTCTATGAATTAAGACCTTTCTTTGGAATTGCTTTAAAATTATACTTCAATTGTTAATCATTCTTCTAGGATAAAAAAAATTATGTGAATTAAAACTCTCCATCCTATTCATTGAAATTTTTTTGATATATATAAATGATATATATAATATTTACACTATGTAAACATGCCCAGAGTAATTTACCATAAAATATTTCTTAATATCTTTTAAATTTTCTTACCACGAGTGAAAAGAACTCATCACCTACATTATATTCATTTTTAGATTTCTAATTTTTTTAACTTCTTTGAATTTTATCTCATTAGATTAATATTTTAAATACTTCTCTAGATTCACTCTTATTTCATATTCTACCATATTTTTGTGAATTTCATCAATATATAATCTATAAAGGTTCATTTCTTTAATTGTTAACACTTTTCTGTTGTACATTTATGGTAACCTTATGAATATTTTATTTATAATACCATAATCCTTGATATTATGATAGATTCCATTTATATCACAAATTAATTTTTAATGATATTAAATAATCCATACACATTATTACATGAATTCTTATTTAGACCCTCATACTTATTCATGGAAAACCAAAATTTTTCTTCTTTTACTTTTCTATCACCCTTATATATATTATAATTTTTATTCCAAACATCTATGGGCATTGAAAAATCCTATGCATTAATATATATCTGATTAATGATCCTAATAAATTATTTTAATCATGATCATCATCATTTAATATCTTCATGTTTGGTTCCATTATAGACCGTTCAATGGAATTAGTAACTATAATTACATGACCTATTATTGAGTATAAATTTAGAAAAATAGATCATAGATGTGATTTAATTCTATTATTCTGAATCTAATAGTTCCACAAATAAAATAAGGTTACTCCATTATAATTCAAAATATTCTCTATGATATAATCTTTTTATCTAAAAATTCATGAAATAAACTATGGATTTGATATAATTTTTTGTAACATGTAGTCCCACTATAAACATTAAGAGGGATTGAATTAGGGTGTATTAAAATTTATTATTTTCTTTAAAAAACTTTCTCTTCTCTTCATGTTAAAAATGAAACATTGACTCTTTATTGTATTCTAAATCAAATAAAAAGGTAGACATGATA
Source organism: Viscum album (assembly GCA_963277665.1). Taxonomy (NCBI): domain Eukaryota; kingdom Viridiplantae; phylum Streptophyta; class Magnoliopsida; order Santalales; family Viscaceae; genus Viscum; species Viscum album. The sequence goes on along the minus strand of OY728133.1, from coordinate 1,409,590,433 downwards.
ATGGAGCAATGATTTTACTTGGTTCACCCATAATAGTCTATACCGAAAGAGAACATATCAATTATATATTGATATTCTAATTGATCACTACTTCTATATTATGTGATTGTAATATTTAGGTTTAGAAAACTAATAATTCATAGTCCCTGAACTCTTCCAGTATTCCACTCACTTATTTTAAGAGGGTTAAAAAATATAGTCAGCATCCATGTAGAACTCAAAAGAATATAAACAGAATATTTAACACCATACTATAGTGGATGTTCCATATAATGCTATATTATTCACTTATATATATTCAATGGTATTCATACTAATTATATATTACAATTTTTATCTTAAATATAATTAAAATTGATCACACGTCACCTTTCAATAATATATATTCAATAAACTAAATTCTTGAATCACTATTTTCAAATCTTCAAGATTAATCTCTTTCTTATCTATGTATCACACTAATTATTCATATAATGTTCTTTAATATCTATTAAATTATTAATTTCAAATTAAAAATTTAAAAAAGAATCAACATTAATCGTCCTCTACTTCATTCACAAACTTTAAATAATCACTAAACTCATCTATACCATTAATAATCAATCAAGTAGTTAATGGATATAATGAAAACCATCAATATTAATAGAGTAATACAAGACATAAAATTCATTTTATTATTCTATTTTTATATGTCATGGTGTGAAATAATATTTATCTGTGTGATAGATCAGTTTCTTCTTTAACTATATTCAATTTCTATATGGTTCAGGCATGATGTAGGACATCATAATACATAGTGATTAAATGTTGAAAAATATCATGATCTTTAAATTTTTCATCCTTATATCTTCAACATGGTTATAAATAATGGTTTTATTCCTATAAATCATATTTTACAATTTGATCATGTGGTGAAATAGAACTCTTTACATGGTGTGAGATGATTAGTGAAAAAACCTGAAGAAATCCACTAAAAACATTCATAATGTGATAAAATATTTTGTGTCCTAAATAAAACTGTCTAGAACCTCTATAATTTATCCAATAATACATAATGGTATTTATTAGAACATCACCTTGTGAAACATGGGACTCTAAGTATTACAAGGGAGAAGTATTAAAATTTAAAAAAAAATTCCTCTAATAGGATTCCAAAGTGACCCTTATAAAATTAAAAGGAATTTTACGTTTTTTAATTTCATACCCAGTCATAGTGTAAAATTTAGGATCATGATGAGAACTATCCTTTTCCTATATATTATTGAATAAACTCCTGGTTCTTCAAACACATTCAAAATTTTAAAAAAAATATCAAATTAATTTCCAAATGACAACAAATCCAATACTACAACATATGTTTGCATCATTAATCTAACCCTAATCTTATACTACCACTCCCTTATATATAATTACCTATTTTTTAATTATGGAGATCTCATATATAAGATATTTTTTGGGACATGATCTAAGATGAATCCAAACAAGTTAATGCATAAGATAATGGTGGATACTATAACTCGATCTATGATAAGGATTAGAGAGTTATTTCTCATAAGGTAGAGGTTAGTTCATCATTGGTTGAGAAACCAACTAGTAGATAAATATCATTATCATTAAATATAATTATTTCATTTTATTAGTTTATATTTATTTATTTATTTCTAAAATACAATGTTTATTTGGATGATTAAAAACAATAAATAAATACGAATAAATTTAAAATGATTCTTAAATAAAATGAAATAAATTTTATAAGTTTATTTTTTCAAGTATAGTCAATTATTTTGATAAATTCCAACATAAATAATTAACAAGTGTGAAATAGAAAAAATAATATATCTTATACAAATAACATTAATATGTGTGAATTATTTTATCAAATAAGGTTAAGTATCTATATAAGTTTCACATAAAATTAACAAGTATGTGAATAATAAGATAAAGGATATTTACACATATGTTAATAAAATCCCCCAACTTAAAATATTATATAATCAAATGTATTTCATCACTTGAGTTAGAATGTTGCCATAATTCAAAGCACTCGTCTCACCCTCTTCAAGAAACTTTATATTATTGAGGAGTTATAATGAATGTATTTGGTTGGTATTATCTTGTTATCATCATGAAAAGTTAAGTTATAATGCGTAGTGTAACTCTGTATAAATTATTTATGAAATTAAATTATAATATTTAATTATCTTAAATTCTAATCAAAAGATAAATGATGTTCTATTTAATATCAATTAAATGAATGAATTATAGCTAAATACATTTTAATAATGTGAAGATTTATATTTTTGGGATATGATATGGGTAATATGAATCCTTTAAAGTATAATATTTAAGTAAATAGATATTCTAAATCCAATAGAGAAGATTTTTTACGTGTAACACCCTGACCTGAACCTCCTGGTCTAATCCAGAGTGTCAGATAACCTCATGTGTGACTCTTTGAATGTATAAGGTCTTCATCCAGTAGTAAGGTTATAAGTAATTTAGTGGTGTAGCTATACACTTAATATAATTTCATATGACACTTAATAAAAAATAACAATATAATAAACAATCAGAGTAAACATGCGGAAACAATAAAGTTGGAATACATGTCATACAATAAGTAAACGGGCTCCCAAAGTGGAAAGCCAAACTATAAGGACCCGACCTTATTAAATTACATAATCTTTAATTTATTAAAGAAAACACTTCCTTTTAAATCTTGGTTATTTTCAAGTTTAAAGATTTTGAAAATTGGTATATAATACATTCATAACATTACAAGTTGTTATAGAGTGGATACAATAAAAACAGTTTCAATTTTTTTTAATATTTAAATCATTAAAACTTAAAACATGATTCCTTGAAAATTATTCAACATTTAACATGGATTATTTCTTTGTATTACACATCCATTAACCTATTAAATAATTTAAAACTTGGTATGAGCATAAAAACTCAGTAAGGGATATAAAAAAAAGGAAAGAACACATTTTTCCATGAATACTTGTAATGTATGAAATCATTTCCAAAAGACATACTTATCACCTATATATATATATATATTTACTTTGTGAAACATGAGATTTACATAATACATAAGAACACAAGTAGAACAATAAAGGTATCTTGGGGAATTACTTATATAATCTTGTAACCCTCCCGGCTGCCTTATAATTTGTAACCCTCAGGGTTACCTTACTATTTGTGAAACCATCGCAGTTACACTTGGAGTAACCATACGTCCAAACTCCAACTTACACATACCAAAAGAATTATAGGAAAATTTAGTTCCCAGCCTTCATCATAAAAAATTTCCAAGAACTAGAACATAATCATACAACATAAATAATATCATAAAAACATTACTTTTGAACTTTTTAAAACATAATTTTAAAAGAGAATTTTAAAAGGAAATTCTATTATAAATATCATACAATTGAATTGAAACTTAATATAGAGGATGAAATATGTATAAACACTATGAATACACATAATTCAACAAAAAATAAGAAAAATCCATCATACAAAAAAAAATTAATACCACATAAATAACTAAGTAGAAGGTTAACCCAAAGAATGGAAATCGGGTTAAAAATTCCCTTACCTCGGGTTTGACTTACTTGAAAGTTGTTTAAAAATTCTATATAATGGTTAAAAGAGTGTTATTAGCACTTTAAAGAAACATTTTCAGGTTTATAAAATCTTATATGATCATTTCATTACATCATTTCACCCTTTAATAGTTAGTATTTTTCTCACACTATTTTTCAGTGAGTTCTTTACATGATTTCCAAGATTGGTTCATAATGGATGTTCTTGTGGATTGGAAGTGAAACTACCAAATTTGAATGGAGTTGTAATTAAATATTTCCAATACCATAAATTATACCATATATCATTTTGAATTCATCCATGATTATTATTCGAAAGTTAAAACATTAGTGATCATCGTTTAGATCATTTTAGTGGTTCTTTGATAATAAAAATCTCATTTTGTTTTATAAATTAAATGCATTCATAAAAAGTAATTATAAAACCATAGATGAAACATAATACATATATTATAACCTTTTTCAATCATAATTTTTTTTTCATGACCATAATTAAAGGACTTAAAGAAAAATGAAATCACATCGTGCACGATGTCAGAAATTTCACACATCATGGACAATGTTTTTAATTCTTTGAATTATTGGGAGAGGAGAAGAAATGTGATAATGAATTTTCCATGAACATGAGAACATCCAAAATATAAATTATTTTGGATATTTCATTCCTATTGGTTAAGTGGAGGGGAGGAAATAAGAATAAATGAAAGGAATCTAGTAATAAAAGAAAACATGAGAAATTTCTCACGGAAATTTGGCAGCCTAACGATGTCTCTTAAAATTTCATAAAAATAGTTTAATGAGAGAATAGGGATATCACATCATTATTAAATAATATGTACAGTAAGTGAGGATATATAATGAAATATCCCAACATTATCCAGAGTGAATGAAAGAGAACAATATAAAATGAAAGAAAATAAATAAAAAAAAAGAGGATGTTTACCTTTTGATCTCTCCTCCTTGAGATCCTTCTTAAGGGAATTGGTTTTGGTCTTTTGGTGATACCAACAGCTCTAGGATGTGGGGAAGATCATTAGGAGGAGTATTGGGAAGAATTTAGGCATGGATCAAGGATTTAAGGGTGTGGGAAGAAGAGGGGAGTGAGGGTGGTATTTATAGTGGAGAAGAGGGGGTATTTTTCATTATTTTAATCATTATTATAATATGTTTGCCCAATATTATGAATTTTCTTAGTTCATGTGACATAAAATAGTAATAATGGAATGTTAGTTTTAACCAAGTGGTCTTAAATCACTTATTATGTCATAAATAGTGTATTTTACTGATAATTTGATTATACAGTATTTTATCGTATTTCACTATTCATCGAAAATTCTAAAATTTCAAAAAAATCTCAAAAAGTTACCCAAACCATTTTTTGACGTATCAAATTAAAAAATTAAGTCCATTTTTTAAAAATATTTTTCTAAATATTAATAATTTTATTTTTCAAGAAAATCACACTGAATTCAAAAAGTAACAATTTTAATTCTATAACAACTTCTATATCACAATGAAAAATTAACCAAGATGTTATTATCATAAAGCCTTAAAAAAATAAAACAATAATAAAATTTATTATTAATTAGGGACATATTAATATTATAACCAAGTGGCCTTACATCACTTATGATGGCATAAATAGTGTATTTTACTAATTATTTGATTATACGATATTTTATCGTATTTCACTATTCATTGAAAATTCAAGAATTTCAGAAAAATCTAAAAAAATTACCCATACCATTTTTCAACGTTTAAAATTCAAAAATGAAGTCTATTTTTTGAAAATAATTTTCTAAAAATTATTATTTTAATTTGTAAATAAAATCATACTTAATTCAAAAATTAATAATTCAAATTCTATAACAACTTCTATATCACGATAAAAAATTAACCAAGATATTATTATCTTAAATCATTATGAAAATAAAATAATAATAAAATTTACAATTAATTTGGGCATATTACTATATATATAACTATTCATAATGATATGTTACTTTTCAAACAATAACAAGTTAGTCTCAACAGACTCTAAATAAAATACTGATCACAATTATAGATGACCATTTTTCGAAATTCAAAACATAGAAGTGGATAATTATGTTTAAAGGCTAGTTATACATATCCACATAAAACAAAGTTCCATGAATATCTATTTATTTTTAGAAAAAACATGGGGTGTTACATTATGCCCACCTTCTAGAAATTGCATCCTCGCAATTTTATTTACTAATTAAACAACAGATGTTACTTTTACCTCATAGCATCTTCAGACACCCATGTTTCCTCTTCAACCATGTGGTTTCCCAACAATACCTTTACCTGGTGGATTACCTTATTCCTCAATACTTATTCCCTTCGATCAAGAATCTGAACTGGTTTCTCTTCATAAGAAAGGTTCTCTTCCAACTGAACTACTTCTGGGCTCATGAAAAGTGATAAATCTAGCACATACTTTCTAAACATCGAAACATGAAAAACATTGTGTACCTGAGACAAACATAGAGGAACAACTACTCGATATGAAACTGGTCTAAATTTTTTGTAGATTTCAAAAGGATTGATGAATCATGGACTTAGCTTTCCTTTCTTACAAAAACGCATCAGACTTTTCCAAGGAGATATTTTAAGGAAAACATGGTCACCTACCTTGAATGAGAAGTATTTAATTTTGTTATCTACATAACTTTTCTACCTAATATAAGTTGTCCTCATGTGCTGCTGGATCAGAGTCACTTTCTCTGCCACTTATTCTACTTATTCTAGCTCCATCAACTTTATTTCACGGACATCATCCCAAAACGCTGGATTCTGACACTAATTCCCATGAAAATCCTCAAAAGGTGCCATCTGTATACTGGAATGAAAACTGGTTTTATAAGAAAACTCAACTAAATTAAGATGATGATCCCACCTTCCCTGGTAGTCCATTGAACAAGATTTAATCATATCCTCCAAAGTATGAATCATTCATTCTGATTTCCCATCTAATGGTGGATGAAAAGCCATATGGAAATTTAATTCTGTTCCCAATGACATCTGAAGTCCCTACCAAAAGTTATAAGTGAGCCTGGGATCTTAGTAAGATACAATGGAAAGAGGAACTCCAGGTAACCTAACAATCTACTTGAGGTATAGTCGAGAAAGTTGAACCAAAGACTTTGTATCTCAAGTAGAGAGAAAAACTGCATATTTTTTCATCTGATCAACAATAACCCAAATTTCATTGTCACCTTGACATGTCTTTGGTAGTCCCATGACAAATTCCATGGATACATTCTCCCACTTCCACTCTGGAACTGGAAAAGGCTGAAGCATCCCCTTAGTTAACTGCCACATTACATTAACCTATTAACATGTTAAGTATTTCACAATAAAATCAGAAATATCTCTTTTCATTCCATCCAACCAATAATACTCTCGAAGGTCTCTATACATCTTAGTACTTCCAGGATGAACTGATTATAGAGAACTATAAGCTTCACACAACAAATCTTTCTTTAAGTGAGAATCAATAGGCATAAAGAACCTTTTTTTAAATCATAAAACACAATCATTATCAAGATTAAATTCTAGAAACTTTCCCATTTTAACAAATTATACCTTTTTCTGTAGCTCACGACCTTCATTCTGCACTTGCTTAATTCTGTTTAACAAACATTACTGCACTAAAAACTGAAACAAAACTGAGTTATTTCTTGCACCAATAACTTCTTAACCAAAATTCATGAAATCATTAATCAAGGTATCATATTCCAAACGTAAAATGGTTAATTATGCCTGATTTTTCCAACTCAAGGAATATACCATTTTGTTTTCTTCTACCAGATGGTAATTGATCGTGCAATCATAATCCTTTATTAGTTCAATCCATATTCTCTACATCATGTTTAATTCCTTCTGATTGAATATATACTTATGACTTTTATGGTCAATATAAATTTGACATTTGGTTCTATATAAATGTTGCTTCCAAATTTTCAAAGCAAAAAACCACAGCTTCCAATTCCAGGTCATTTTTGGGATAATTTAACTCATGAGGTTTTAGTTGTCTTGAATCAAAAGAAATTACCTGACCATTTTGCATCAAAACACAACCAAATCCCTTTAAAGAAGCATAACTGTAGATAAAAAACTCACAATTTAATGATTGCAAGGCCAAAACTAGAGAATTCACCAATATCTTCTTCAATTCTTAAAAACAAACATCACATTATTCTGTCCAAACAAATTTAAGCCCTTTCTGTGTTAACTTAGTTATCGGGCTAGATAACCGAGCAATGTTGTTAAAAAACGTTGGTAATAACTTGCTAATCCAATAATCCTATTAATCTCTATTACATTTGTAGGTATTGGCTATTCATCAACAAATTTTTTTTGGCAGGATCAATTTTTATTCGATCCTTATTTACAATGTTCCCATGAAAAGAAATATGTTACAACCAAAAATCACACTTGCTGAATTTTCCATACAGTTTCTTTTTTTAAGGTTTTTAAAACAACCCTTAGATGTTTTTCATGCTCCTATGTATTTTTAGAAAATACTAGAATGCCATCAATAAACAAAACCACAAACATATCCAAGAATTCATGAAATACTCTATTCATAATATTCATGAATACAACAGGTGAATTAGTTAATCCAAATGACATAACAACAAATTGAAAATGCCCATATCTAGTATGAAAGGCTATTTTCAGGATTTCATCTTCCATCAACTTTATCTGATGGTATCCAGATCTCAAGTCAATCTTGGAAAAGTATTGAGCTCCCTGGAGTTGATATAAAAAATTCATGAATATGAGGAAAATGATACTTGTTTTTAACAGTGATGTTTTTTAAAGCTCTTAATCAATGAAAAGTCTCATGGAACCATATTTATTTTTAATAAGAAAAATAGGAGCTCTCTATGGTGAAGTGCTAGGATGAATGAATCCTTTATCACGCAAATCCTGTAACTGATTTTTCAATTCAAGAAGTTCTATTTGAGCCATATGATATGTGGGTTTTGAAATTGGCTTAGCATTAGGAACTAAGTCAATTGAGATTTTACTTCCCAATTAGGTATGACACTGGGTAACTCATCAAGAAAAACATAAATTTATTCATTTACCATAGGCACATAATCAATATAAACAATTCCCTTATTTTCAACAATATGAGTAAGATAATTTTGATTTCTGTATTTCAATAGTTTTTCAGCTTCATGATATAGAATCAATTATGTGGATTTGTTCTTGTATAACAACTAATACTCTTTCTGAAAAACAACTTCTTTATCTATATAGTCAATCTTAACATGATGAACATAAAGCCAATCCATTCCCAGAATAACATCAAACTTGACTGTGGGCAAAACAAAAAGGTTTGCAGGTAATGTCTTTACACAGAACACAATAGAAAGATTCTTATAATTACTCTTTGCGATAACATTTCCCCTGGTGTTTAAAAATAAGTTCCAGTTTCATTTATTGAGGTGACATATCCAATTTACCCGAAAAGTTATTAGAGATGAAGGAATGTGTAGACCACAAATCAAACAAAACATTACCAAAATCTCAGTAAACAAATAAAGTAGCAGATACAACTTCATTGGATGGTCTTATGTTTGCTGACATGGTCGCAAAGGATCTCACTACACCATTCTTCTTGTATTCCAGCTTCTTTTCACCATTCAGATCTCTCTTTGGGCCGACATTTTCATAATGGCCCATCTCACCACATTTAAGACACTTTACAGTTTTCTTATCAGGATTAATATTTGGATCATTTTCATTGAAATCTTGTGATATATTTCCATACTTACTATATTTAAAACACTTCCCGGTTTTTCTAAGACATTTTCCAGGGTGCTTCATTCCACACTTTTCACAAACTAGAAATTAGATTTTCTTACCATCATATTTCTTTGGTTGATTCTTACCCATTTCTTGCCATCTAGACCCCATATTATCCTTATTTCTGAAATTACTTTGATTATCAACAAAGTCTATCAATACCCTCTCAGCACATCAGATAGGTTTCTTATAATTTTGTAATTCACTGGAGGCCAATGTCCTTTGATACCTTGACTTTAGTCCTGAGTAAAAGCGTGTGATTTTTCTATCAAGATCCTGAATAAGATTTGGATCATACATCACTAGTCGAGTGAAGTTCTCTTCATACACGACCATTGAATCTTTTTTACTTTTGTTTCAATTCATGGAATTTCTTCTCCATCCTAAGTCTCACCACCTTAGAAAAATGTTTTTCAAGAAAAATACTTTTAAATTCATCCCACTCTAAGGAATCAAAATTTTCTATATCCCTACTATTCTTTACCATTGACCACCACTGATCAACTTCACCTTCAAACCGTTAAATGTAAAGGAATAACTTTTGATTGTCTAAACATCCCATAACATCTAATATCTTTTCAAGGGATTTGATCCATCCTTAAGCCGCTATTGTGTCAGAAGATCCATTTAAATGAGGAGGGTGTTGTCACATAAAATGTTCCACTATTGTCATGTTCCATTGTGGTGCCTCTAGTTATTCTCTTGCATGGATGAATCCACCATTTATTTTTTGTTTCAGCTGAGCCATTACAATCACAAACTCCTCAATTCCAATCCCTACCATTTCTGGAAACATATTCGGAAGGATATCGTTCCATCGGTACCTCTTTTTCTTCAGCTTCCGTGTTTCTTATACAGACAACCATTATGAACAAACATGCATTAGACGCTGAAACATGGTGATATTTAAATGCAATAACATTTCAAAATAATCATATAGTAAAAAAGAATTTATTTTATTCTTTTAACATCATCCCAACTCCTAAATTTATCTAAACCATCCTATGATACCAACTATAAGGACCCACCCTTATTATATTACATAATCATGAATTTAGTCAAGAAAATGCTTCCTTTTACATTGAGTATTTTTTATGTTTAGAGCTTAAACATTTAACATGTCTTAATTTTGTTTCTTATACATCCATTAACCTATGAAAATCATTTAATACTTGGGATGAGCATAAAAACTCAGTAAGGGGTATAAAAAGAAGGAAAGAACACATTTTTCCATGAATACTTGTAACGTATGAAATTATTTCCAAAATACATACTTCTCACTAGTATATATATAATTACATTGTGAAACATCAGATTTAAACAATACATAAGAGCATAATTATAATCATAAAGGTATATTGGAACATTACATACATAATATTATAACCCTCTGAACTACCTTATAATTTGTAACCCTCACAGCTACCTTTCTATTTGTATAACCATCGTAGTTACACTTGGAGTAACCATACGTTCGACCAACAACTTACACATGCCCAATTCATTGGAAGGAAATATAGGTCCCACACTTAATCATAAAAAATTCCAAATAACTATAACATAATAATAAAACATGAATAATTTCATAAAAACATTACTTTTAAACATTGTAAAACAGAAATTTAAAAGGGAATTTTAAAAAGAAATTCCATTATAGATATCATATAATTGAATTTAAACTTATTAGATTGGATGGAATAACTATAAAAACTAGAAATAAAATTAATTCAAAATAATATAAGAAAAACCCATCACACAATCAATTTTTAATACCACATAAATTACGAAGTATAAGGCTAACCCAAAGAATGGAAATCAATTTAAGAATTCGGTTACATCAGGTTTGTATTACTTGAAACTTCTTTAAACCTCCTGTATGTTGGTTAAAAGAGTGTTATTATAATTATAAAGAAACATTTTCATGTTTATAAAATATTATAGGATCATTTCATAATGTCATTTCACCCTTTAATTGTTAGTTTTTTTCTCCTTGCACTGTTTTTGTGTGAGTTCTTTACATGATTTCCAAGATTGGTTCATGATGAATGTTCTTGTCGATTGGAAGTGAAACATCAGAATTGGAATGGAGTAGTATTTAAATATTAATAGTACCATAAATTATACCATTTATAATTTTAAATTCTTACATGAGGATGATTCATATGTTAAAACATTAATGATGTTCGTTTAGATCATTTTAGGGGTTCTTTGATAATAATGACCTCATTTTGTTTTATAAATTAAAACCATATGTACAAAAGAATTATAGAACCATGGATGAGACAAAATACATATATTATAACCTGGATCAACCATAAAATTTGTTTCATGACCAGAATTTAAATATTTAAAGAAAAATGAAATCACATCATCCACGATGTCGAAAATTCGACACATCATGGAGATTTTTTTTTAATTTTTCAATAATTTTGAGAGGAGAGGAATAGTGATTATGAATTTTCCATGAGAATGATAACACAAGGAATATAAATGATTCTGATGCTTTTATTCCTCTTGGTTAATAGGAGGTGAGGAATGAAGAAGAAAATAAAACAATATTTTTATAAAAGAAAACATGAGAAATTTCTCATGAAAATTCGTCAGCCTAACAATGTCTCTTAAAATTTCATAAAAAGAGTTTGATGGGATAAAGGTGGTATCTAATCACAATTACATAATATGGATAGTAGGGGGGATATTAAATGAAATATTCCGATATAATCCAAAGGTAAAGGAAGAGAATAACAAAAAATGAAAGAAAATAAAGAAAATAAAAGAGGATGTTTACCTCTTGATCTCTTCTCATTGAGATCCCTCTTAAGGGATTTGGTTTAGGTATTTTGGTGAGAACAAGAAACTCTAAGACGTGGGGAAAATACTTGGGAGGTGTATTGGGAAAATATAGGCATACTTCAAGGCTTAAGATGTGTGGGAAGAAGATGGGAGTGAGAGTGGTATTTATAGTGGAGGAGAGGGGGTATTTTTCATTATTTTAATCATAATTATAATATTTTTGCCCAAGATTATAAAGAGTCTTAGTTAATGGGACCTAAAATATTAATAATGGCATTTGAGTTAGAACTAAGTTGTCTTGCATCACTTATGATGTCATAAATAGTGTATTTTAATGATAATTTGATTATACGGTATTTTATCGCATTTCACTATTCATCGAAAATTCTAGAATTTTGGAAAAATCCCAAAAATTTACCCTAACTATTTTTTTATGTGTAGAATTCAAAAATGAATTCCATTTTTTGAAAATAATTTTCTAAATATTATTAATTTAATTTTAAAATAAAGTCATAGTTAATTAAAAAATAACAATTCTAATTCTATAACATCTTCAATATCACGATGAAAAATTAATCAAGATGTTGTTATCTTAAATCCTTAAGAAAAAAAATTATTGTTAATTAGGGTCATATTACTATTTATATTACTATTCATAAGGGTATGTTACTATTTACAAAAAACAAGTTGGTTTCATCAGACCCTAAATAACATACTGAACCCAATTTTAGATAAATATTTTTATAAATTCAAAACATAGAAGTAGAAAAATTATGTTTAAAGGATAGTTATAAATATCAACTTAAAACAAAGTTCCATGAATTTATATTTATTTTTAGAAAAACATGGGGTGTTACATTGTCTCCACCTTCTAGAAATTGCGTCTTCACAATTTTATTTACTTATTAAAAAAATGAGGGTACTTTTCCCTCATAGCATTTTCAGACTCCCATGTTTCTTCTTCTACAATGTTGTTTCTTGAAAAAACCTTTTCCTGGTGGATTACCTTATTCAGAAATACATGTTCCCTTCGATCAAGAATTTGAATTGGTTTCTCTTCATAAAAAAGGTTCTATTCTAGCAGAACTACTTCTGGGCTCAAGAAAAGTGATTAATATGGAACATACATTCTCAACATCAAAACATGAAAAAAATTGTGTACCTGAGACAAACATAGAGGCATATCTACTCTATATACAACTGGTCTAACTTTTTCCAAGATTTCAAAAGGACTAATGTATCATAGACTTATCTTTACTTTCTTACCAAAATACATCACACTTTTCCGAGGAGAGATTTTAAGGAAAACATGGTCATCTACCTTCAAAGAAAAGTATTTCCTTCAGTTATCTATATAAATTTTCTGCCTACTTTGATTTCTCCTCATGTGATTTTGGATCATCATCACTTTCTCATCCACTTATTCTACTAATTCTAGCCCCATAAACTTTCTTTCACTAACTTCATCCCAAAACACTGGAGTCTGACACCACTCCCCATACAAATCCTCAAAAGCTGGCATCTTTATATTTGAATTAAAATTGTTGTTATAAGAAAACTCAACTAAAGAAGGATGTTGATCCCAACTTCCTTGATATTCCACTAAATAAGCTCGAAGCATATCCTCCAAAGACCGAATCGTTTATTCTTATTGTCCATATTTTTGAGGATGAAAAGTTGTACTGAAATTTATTTTTGTGCCCAACGACTTCTGAAATCCCTTCCAAAAGTTATAAATTAACCTGGGATCTCGATCAGATACAATAGAATGAGGAACTCCACATAACCTGACAATCTCCTTGAGGTACAGTCGAGAAAGTTGATCCAAAGACATTATATATAGAATATAATGAAAATGTTCATATTTTGTAATCTGATCAACAATAACTCAAATTGCATTGTTACCTTGAGAAGTATTTGGTTGTACCACCACAAAGTCCATGGATACATTCTATGACTTCCACTCTGGAACTGGAAGATGCTGAAGCATCCCCTTAGGTAACTACCACTCTACTTTATCCTATTGACATGTAAATCATTTTACAATAAAATAAGATATATATCTTTTTATTACATCCCACCAATAATACCCTTGAAGGTCTATGTACATCTTAATACTGCCAGGATGAACTGAAAATGGAGAACTATGAGCTTCACACAACAAATCATTCTTCAAATGAGAATCACTAGGCATGTACAACCTTTTTCCAAATCTTAAAACACAATATTTATCAAGGTTAAATTCTAGAAACATTCCCATTTTAACCAATTATAACATTTTAGGTAGCTCATGGTCTTCCTTCTGCGATTGATTAATTCTGTCTAACAATGACGACTATACTAAAACCTTAAACAAAATAGAGGTATTTCCTGCACTAACAACTTCTAAGCCAAAATTCCTTAAATCATTAATCAAGGGATCATGTTCCAAATGTAACATGGTTAATGAGGCATGATGTTTCTGACACAAGGAATCCTCCACATTTTTTGATTTTCCAGGATAGTAATTTATTGGGAAATAATAATCCTTTATTAGTTCAATCCATCTTCTATGCCTCATGTTTAATTCATTATGAGTGAATATATACTTCAGAATTTTTTGGTTAGTATATATTTGACATTTAGTTCTGTATAAATGATGCAACTAAATTTTGAAAGAAAAAACCACAACTTCCAATTCTAAATCATGTGTGGGATAATTTAACTTACGATGTTTTATTTTTCTAAATCATAATAAATTACATGATCATTCTACATCAAAACACAACCAAGTCCCTTTAAAGAAGAATCATTGTAGATAAAAAAACTAACCATTTTAAGAAGACAAGGCCAAAACTGGAGCAGTCACCAATCTCTTCTTTAGTTCCTAAAAACAAACATCACATTCTTCTATCCAGAAAAATTTAACCCCTTTACATGTTAACTTAGTTATCAGGATTCATAACTAAGTAAATCTCTTAAAAAACGTCCATAATAACTTGATAATCGAAGAAAACTACCAATCTCTGTAATATGTGTGGGTCTTTTCCATTCATCAACCACTATAGTTTTGGCAAGATCAACTGTTATTCCATCCTTATTTATAATGTGCCCAAGAAAATAAATTTTTTGCAACCAAAAATCACACTTGTTGAATTTTTCATATAGTTTCTTTTTTATTAAGGCTTGTAAAAAACCCTTAGATGTTTTTCATTATCCTCATTATTTTTTTGAAAATACTAGAATGTCATAAATAAACACAACCAAAAACTTATCCAAGAACTCATGAAATACTCTATTAATGAGATTCATGAATACAACAAGTGCATTAGTTAATCCAAATGGCATAACAAAAAATTCATAATGCCCATATCTAGTACGAATGGTTTTTTTCGAGATGTCATCCCCCTTCACCTTGAGCTGATGGTATATGGATCTCAAGTCAATCATAGAAAATTACTGATCTCCCTAGAGACGATCAAACAAGTCATCGATATGAGGAAAAGGGTACTTTTTTTAACAATGATGTTATTCAAAGCTATATAATAAATACAGAGTCTCAGGGAACCATATTTCTTTTTAACAAATAAAATAGGGGATCCCCATGGAGAAGTGCTAGGATGAATGAAGCCTTAATCAAGCAAATCCTGCAATTGAATTTTCAATTCAAGAAGTTCTATTTGAGACATATGATATATTGGTTTTGAAATTGGATTAGCATTAGGAACTAATTCAATTCTGAATTAAACTTCTCAATTAGGTATAACACTGGGTAACTCATCAGGAAAAAATCAAGGTATTCATTTACCACAGACACATCATCAATATGAATAGTTCCCTTGTTTTCAAAAATATGAGCAAGATAACTTTCATTTCCATATTTCAACAGTTTCTCAACATCTTGATATGTTTTCAATTGTATGGGTTCATTCTTGTAGACAAACTGAAACTCTTTTCGAAAAACAACATCTTTAGCTATACATTCAATCTTAATATAATGAATAGAAAGCCAATATATTCCTAGAATCACATCAAACATGACTAAGGGAAAAAAGGTTCACAGGTAAAGTCCTTCCATAGAACACAATAGAAAAAATCTTATAATACCACTTTTATTTAACATTTCCCAATGGTTTTTTAACAACAAGTTCTGATTTCATTTGTTGAAGTGATATTTCCAATTTACATGAAAATTTCTCAGAGATAAAGGAATGTGTAGAACACGTATCAAACAAAACTTTAGCCAAATCTGAGTAAACAAACAAAGTATCTGATACAGCATCATTGTATGGTCTGACATCTACTGACATGGTCGCAAAGGATCTCACTACACCTTTCAGCTTGTAGTCTAGCTTCTCTGAACCATTTTGATCTCTCTTTGGGTAGACATTTACATAACAACCCATCTCACCACATTTAAAACACTTTACAGTTTTCTTATCAGGATTAGTTTTTGGATCATTTTCATTTCAATCTCGGGCTATATGTCTAATATTTACACATTTAAAACACTTTCCATTTTTTCTAAGACATTCCCCAAGGTTCATCTTGCCACACTTTCTACAAACTGGAAACTGGATTTTCTTACCATTAGATTTGTTTGGTTGATTCTAAACCATTACTTTCCATTTGTACGAATTATTATATTTCATTCTAAAATTCACATGATCCTCTGAAAACTCCATATCAACCCTCTCATCACATCAAAAAAGTTTCTCATAACTATTGAATTCACGGGAGGCCAACACCCTTAGATTCCCTAGCTTCAATCCTAAGTAAAAGTGGTTGATTTTTCTATCAAGTTAAGATTTGGAGAATACCTCGCTGGTTGAGTGAAGTTATCTTCATAAACGACCACTGAATCTTCCACCATATGTTTCAATTCATGGAATTTATTCTCCATCCTAAGTCACACCACCTTAAGAAAATAATTTTCAAGGAAAAAGCTTTTAAATTTATCCCACTCTAAGGCATCAAAATCCTCTCTATACATGATATTCCTTACCATTGACCACCACTTATCAGATTTACCTTAAAAATGATAAATGTAAAGACATACCTTTTGATTATATAAACATCCCATAACATCAAATATCTTTTTAAGGTATTTAATCCATCCTTCATCTGCTACTGGGTCGGAAGATCCATTGAAAGCAGAAAGGTGTTGTCTCATAAAATTCTCCACTATTGTCATGTTCTGTTGTGGTACCTCTAGTGGTTCTCTTTCATGGATTCCTCCACCATTTATTTCTTACATCATCTAATCCATTATAGTCACAAACTCCATAGTTCCAATCCCTACCATTCTGAGCAACATATTCGGAAGGATGTCATTCCGTCAGTGCCTCTCCTCTACATATTTCCTATTTCTTCAGCGTACAACCATTATGAAAAAACATAACATAGGAAACGCAACATGGTTATCTTTAAATTATATAACATTTCAAATTAATCCTAGATTAAAAATCATTTATGGTATTCTTTTAACATCATCCTAACCCCTAATGTTATCTAAACCATCCTCAGATACCAACTATAAGAAACCATACATATTACATTACATAATCTTGAATTTAGTCATGAAAACAGTTACTTTTACATTGATGATATTTTCAAGTTTAGATATATAGAGAATTGGAACATAATACATTCATAACATTGCACATTGTTACATAGTAGATACCATAAAAACAATTTCCATTTTTTCAATATTTAAAGCATTAAAAATTAAAACATGATTCCTTGACAATTTATCAACATTTAAAGTGGATTCCTTATTTGTCTTAAACATACACTAATCCATGAAAAATCATTTAAAAGTTGAGATGAGCACAAGAACTTAGTAATGGATATAAAAAGAAGGAAAGAACACATTTGTCTATAAATACTTGTATCGTATGAAATCATTTCCAAAATACATTCTTATCACCTGTATATATATAATAACTTTTTGAAATGTGAGATTTTAACAATACACAAGAACATAAGTAGAACCATAAAGTTATATTGGGGCATTAATTAAAAAATCTTGTAACCCTCTCGGCTACCTTATAATTTATAACCCCCATGGCTACCTTACTATTTGTGTTACCATTGCAGTTGCACTTGGAGTAACCATATGACCGACCTCCAATTTACACATACCCAATGCATTGAAGGGAAATTTTGGTACTACCCTTCATCATAAAAAATTCCTATGAACTATAACTTAATGATAAAACATGAATAATATCATAAAAACATTACTATTGATCTTTTTAAAATAGAATTTTAACAGAGGATTTTAAAAGGAAAGTCTATTATAAATATCATATAATTGAAGTGAAACATAATAGAGTGGATGAAATATGTATAAAAACTATAAATAAACATAATTCAGAATAATATAAGAAAAAATCATCACACAATAAATTTTTAATACAACATAAATAATGAAGTAGAAGGTTAACCCAAAGAATGGAAATCTGGTTAAGAATTCTCGTACCTCAGGTTTTTCTTACTTCAAATTTGTTTAAAATTATTTTATAATAGTTAAAAAAGTGTTATTTACATTTTAAAGAAACATTTTCATGTTTATAAAATCTTATATGATCATTTCATAACATCATTTCACCCTTTAATTGTTAGTATTTTTCTCCATGCACTGTTTTTGGGTGAGGTCTATACATGATTTCCAAGATTGGTTCATGATGGATGTTATTGTCGATTGGAAGTGAAACACCATAATCGGAGTGGAGTAGTATTTAAATATTTCTAGTACCATAAATTATACCATTTATCATTTTGAATTATTACATGAGGATGATTCATAAGTTAAATCATTAATGATGTTCGTTTAGACCATTTTTGTGGTTCTTTGATAATAACGACCTCATTTTGTTTTATAAATTAAAACCATGTGTAAAAAATAATTCCAAAACCATGGATGAGAAATAAAAATATTATAACCAGGTTCAACCATAAAATTGGTTTCATGACCAGACATTACATATTTAAAGATAAATTAAGTCATATTGTCCACGATGTTATAAATTCGACACATCATGGACAATGTTTTTAATTCTTTGAATAAGTGGGAGAGGAGAAGAATAGTGATGATGAATTTTTCATGAACACGAGAACATCTAGAATATAAATAATTATGGAGATTTAAAGACTCTTGTTTAAGAGTAGGTGAATAAAGAAGATGAAAAAAAAAATAATCTTGTAATAAAACAAAACATGGTAAATTTTTGATGAAAATTCAGCAGCCTAACGACATCTCTTAAAATTTCAATAAAATAGTTTGTGAGAGAAAGGGGATATCTAATCACTCTTACATAATATGGAAAGTAAGGGGGATATTTAATGAAATATCCCAACATAATAAAAAGGTAAAGGAATTTAATAACATAAAATGAAAGAAAAGAAAGAAAATAAAAGAGGATGTTTTCCTCTTGATCTCTTCTCCATGAGATCCTTCTTTAGGGATTTGGTTTTGGTCTTTTGGTGTGACCAGAATCTATAGGATGTGGCGAAGAGACTTGTGAGGAGTATTGGTCTGAACATAGGCATGTCTCAAGGCTTGAGAGGTGTGGGAAGAAGTGGGGAGTGAGAGTGGTATTTATAGTGGAGGAGAGGGGGTATTTCTCATTATTTTAATCATTATTATAATATTTTTTCCTATGATTTTGAATAGTCTTAGTTCATGTGGCCTCAAGTAGTAATAATGGCATGTGATTTCGAAACTTGTGTCCTTACATCACTTATGATGTCATAAATAGTGTATTTTACTAATAATTTGATTATACGATATTTTATCGTATTTCACTATTCATTGAAAATTCATGATTTTTAGAAAAATCCAAAAAATTTACCCTAACCATTTTTTAAAGTTTATAATTCAAAAATGAAGTCCATTTTTTGAGAATAAATTTCTAAATATTATTAATTTAATTTTTAAATAAAATAATACCTAATTGAAAAATTAACAATTCTAATTCTATAACAACTTCTATATCCTGATGAAAAATTAACCAAGTTGTTATTATCATAAATCCTTAATAAAATAAAATAATAATAAAATTTACTATTCATTAGGGTCATATTACTATTCATATTACTATTCATAAGGGTATGTTTCTATTCATAAAAAACAAGTTGGTTTCATCAGACTCTAAATAACATACTGAACACAATTTTAGATGACCATTTTTTGAAATTCAAAACATAGAAGTGGAAAAATTATGTTTAAAGGATAGTTATAAATATCTAATTAAAATAAATTTCCATGCATTTCTATTTATTTTTAGAAAAAATTGGGGTATTACACAAACTAGTGTATAAATTCATTAAATAAAAAAGTATATTTTTGTGTCTATGAGTGTTTGTATTGGTCCTACCATTAGCTCCATGCTCTACTTCTGAACCATCGACCATAGGCCCCTATCCCTTACTCAATTCCCTATACATGAAGTCTAAGCATTCATTGAGATTCTCGTTTAAGATTTCAATAATAAAACTCAGTAATACACTACCAATGTTTCATTAACATGAGTTTACATGCATAATAGTTAAGCTTTGATAATAAGTAAATGTTCTAACAAGTAAAAAAATCATATCTATCATTTATAATCTAACAAAACCAATACAAACCATGGTTTTACCTACATTGGCACTTTTATTGAAGAATATAGAAAAGGTATTGGATATGTCATATATAAAGAAGACAACCACAAATTTTATCAAAATTAATACCAAACCTAGGCCTTTAGGTTAGACCGTAATAGGACTTTATACCTTATCGCTATCTCTAAATTCGGGTCATAAAGACATATAAACCATAACTGGAACACATTTCAGGTCATGTAAACCATCATTCCACACTGTTATCTCATGGTTTTGGCCACATGTGGCCTTTATTCACCATGTTTAACCAATACTAGGCCATCACACCTCTTCTTCTATCTAAATATTATCATTAATTAAAATACACCATCTTAACACAATATTACAATTCAAAAATGGTATTATATCAAGGAAGACATAATATATCATGTGTGAACAAAATCCAAAACATGCACACATGTGAAAAACTAAACATGGTCTAAATAACATCATAACATGTCATCATATCATGACAACAATCATATAAATGGCTTCTACAAGGTAAGTAACATCCTACCTCTTCTCAATGTCAACATCATGGTCTGTCAAGGAAAAATCTCTAGAATCAAATTAATCTATTTTTCAACTCAACTGCCTTCCAAGGATTCCTATAACTGAATCTAACTATTTTATTTAAAAAAGAAAAAAACACTACATGGGATAACATATACTCACTCTTGGGTAAACCAGAATAAATGTTATAATTAATTATTATCCTTATTAATAATTCCAAATTATTTTCTAAAGAATAAATACAATTCTGTAGGTGATGATAATCCCTCTCTCTATGATAATTTGATATAAAAATAATTATTATTATTTTTAATAATTTTAGGGTATTATCATTATAATAATTCTATATTATTTTTACAAAAATATTTTGGAAGGTAAAATTAAAAAGTAACTATAACATGTTTTTATGAAAATCTGACCTGGGTTTTATCCCATGAAAATCTAACACCTAATAATTAAAAAGAGGTTTGATGTTCTTCCATGCATGGAATCCAGATGAAGAACCTTTTTTATCAAAAAAGATTTCACCAAACATGAACAAATGAAATTTTAACTACCATACTTAAGAGAATAAAAAAATGAAGTTGGAAAGGGTTTAGGTATTTTATAGAAATACCTAATCATTCTGCTTCACATTATTTGAAAACCCCACAATTAAATCACTATTTGATACAACCTTCACATTGATCTTGAAAGTAGTTTAGATAAAATCATTAAAAAAAGTTATGAACCTTAAATGAGTCAATGGAATTAATTTCCTTCATTTTTTCCTTTTAAATATTAAAAATATATTACATGGTTGAGGTGGTAAAGAAGAAATGAAAATTGGAAGAGAAAACATTTCTTGCTCAAAAAGGGGTGTTGTGTAAGGGTAACATGGTTTTACCCTTATGTAGTTGATATCTTTATTCTGATGGTACTTTTTTACCAATACACAACCCTTGTAAATAAGGATTTACCCTTACCCTTGCGTACCCCTTAGAAATAAGGAGTTTCCCTCATACAACTTTGCCTTTACCCATAAACAGTGTATAGTAATTTCAACTTACCCTTATATATGAAAAAGGTAACCTTAAACAGATTATAGAAACTTTGTCTTACCCTAACATAACATAAAGTTTACGATTACAAAACCTTTAAATTACTATGTCTACCCATATATTATTCATACCTTACCCTTAAAAAACCCATATAAATGGGGACATTCCATTATAAAGAGGCTTGGAAACAAACTGTACCCATACATAACCCTTGTAAATCTAGGGTTACCATTAAAAACACTATAAAAACATAAATAAGGGTTAATTATATTAAACACTAATTTTCACATAGAAAGACTTATATATAATAACTAAAAGAGGGTGTAATTATCATTTAAAAATTGAGAATGTTATAATTATCCCCCTATAATTACTTATTATCCTTGTTAAATGTTTCTATCGGTTCTACTCAAGAAACATAGGCAAATGAGTTTGAACATATGACACCCACTCCCCTATTTCCTCTTCTATATTTCCATAATTCCATAGGATCTAAACAAGTGTCACCATATACCCTCCCAAAACTTTCTTACTTTAGTCTATAATATGCACATGTCACTCCTTATAGGATTTATAGGGATTTGAATCAACATCCTCATAGTCTATAACATGTGTCAGATTGGAAAGGTACCTCTAAAGATAAGAAACATGGAACACATCATGCATTCCTTGATAACATGGATGATGTTACAGATGGTATTCCATTTTCACAACTCATTCATTGAATTTTAAGGATCCAAGAAACCATCGGGATAACTTCCCCTTCTTCAAAAAATGACAATTTCCTAATTGAGGGGACACTTGCAAGAAAAATTGGTCACTAATAGCAAACTCCAAAGGTCATCTCCTTTAGCATACAAATGACTATTACCTCCCATGAGTGGTCACCAATAACTTCCTGATCAAATGCCCTCTATGAGATATTCTATACCATACTATGCTCAATAAATATAGTCCCACCAACTTCATTCCAACACAATGGTATGTAACACAACCATCCACAATAGGCCTCAAATGGTTCTATCTATATAGATTACTGGAAGATATTATTTTAATAAAACTATATGGCCTTGAAGAAAATCCACCAGTAAGTGAATTATTTTCTTAGACTGTCCATCTATCTGAAGATGGTATTTTATGATTACCCTTAACCGGTTCCATATGGAATTATAAAATCACTGAAAAAAGAAATATGTGAAACATGAAACCCTACAAAAACAATGCTCAAGGGACTCCATGTAATTTTATGATCTCTTGTACATATAGATTTCCTATATCTTATATTGGGTGAGTCTCTTGAATCAATAATAAGGGATAAAACTCCATATACAGATAAAAAATCACCAAGATAGTGTCACAACTCCTAAGGTCTTAGGTCAATCTATCACAATTTTTATCAGGACGCCTTCACAATTATACATTGGTAGTAGAAGTGGCTAGAGAAAAACATCATGACATTAGTGCTCAGCCTTTACCCTTTAGCATGTAGGGAATCATGATACAAAATTAGAGATATCAATCTTTATACAAGGGCACCAAAAATATCATCTATGTTGGGATTTTTTTGTTATCTATTTTTATTTTATATTTTTTTAAAATTACAAACCCTTTAATCATTTTATATGAAA
The DNA here is from genome assembly GCA_963277665.1 of Viscum album. Taxonomy (NCBI): domain Eukaryota; kingdom Viridiplantae; phylum Streptophyta; class Magnoliopsida; order Santalales; family Viscaceae; genus Viscum; species Viscum album. The sequence continues at coordinate 1,409,566,379 of OY728133.1, read as the reverse complement.
ATCTAGCTTCTATGACCTATCTGTATTTTTTTTAAATGAGGTGTAGTGATCATATTGTTAAAATTATAATTTCAAATGACTGAAAACAAGCTTATACAACTTTTATTCAATAATTAAAAATCCATATTCTATCTTTACGATGATCTCATTTTGATCCAAACAAGATATATACTTTTGCTATAAAAAATATCTTTCATCTTATTATGTTGTTAAGTTTTATTTATTTATTACTTTATAACTTGAGTTATATAGATCTATTTATTGAGAAGCTTATTAAATTAGCAATCTAAAAAATTTATAAAAATTTCAATACAATAAATTGAAGCCATAATTTATTATGTAAGTGGCGCACTAAATGTCTGATGATCTTGAAATAGTTCAGGAATTTTGAATTTTCTAGAATTCAATTTTTTTTCATTATTTGAATTCTCTTTCTATTCATGTCGTAATCGCTAATAGTTTGTTAGGTTATAAATCTATGAACTTTTTATTAATTTAATCAAATTGCATAAATTTCTATAAATGTTTTTTTGATACCTCAAATTACATCTAATTTACACAATTTTTATGCATAGTTTTAGTTTATATTATTAACTATTTTTTCAATCATATACCATGCTATAAATTTCATTTTGATATGCTTCGTGATTCATCAGAATGATTTTGAGATTAAATAAATATATTTCTTCATCATAAAAAGATCATTTTAACTTCTATAAAATTAACTCAAGTATGAATAATTAGTTTATTTTAGGTTGCAATCATATTTTCACATTACTACTTGAGAAATTCCACTCTACTATGAGAATATTCTCAATCCTATCATAAGATAATTTCCACATTAACATAAGTGAAGTTTTACCCTACCATGAAGCCTTTATTCCACCTTACTGTAGGTGTAAAATACCAACTACAAACTCATATTCTACCTACCGTGAACCTTTTCTACCTTAATTCATGTGGTATAAGTGATTGTATAAAGATTTTGTAGTTACTTCACACGACAACTCAACCGATGGTACACAGTTAGTATGGTGACCACATGCCAGTCCCACATACCGTAATTTTTATCTACTTGCCGGATGCATTATTTTAAGTTACTTTGCACTACATTCACAATCAGAAATCTAAAGACATGCCTATTGAAACCAACTACATAGAATTGTATGCATATCAGTTGCATGAGCATTGGGTGAAAGGTTAGTTGATTCTTTTGTTTATTTTTTTAAATTAAATTTCTACTCATGCTCTATTTAAGGTTATTTTTTATTATTTGGTTAACTGCATGATTATTCTATGTGTTTTAAATATTTTATTAATTTCTAAAATTCATATATATTCTATATAATCTATGTGAAATATTGGTATAATATTTTAATTATTTTTAAAATGTTATTAAATTTTACATTATTATTACATGACTTTTACAACAAGTATTCATAATATTAAATATTATATATTTCAAGTTAATTTCTTTGACTTGTTATTTTATAAATTATTATTTAATGACATTGAATTTATTAAAATTTATTTTATACTATTTAAAGAAGTATAATTAATTTTGTATGTTACATGTTACATTAAATTATAATGTATTTGATATTTGAATTTAAACATTTAATCTAACTTATGATTTTTAAGGGATTGCCTTTATATTATTATAATCATTTAATTGGTTATTAAAATGTATTTAAATTAGTCCTTAATTTCTAAATTCATACATTTATTTTTTATGTGTTAGGACCAAGTTGTGTTTTGATTGCATTTGTTGCTAATAGAACAACATGTTGAGTGTGATGAAGAAAGTAAGGATGTTGAGAAGGTAGTGGATATTTGGATAGAAGAAGGGTGTGTGTTCAAAGATGTTAATCAGATCTAGGCCATCGAAAATATGATCAGGCTCACCATCATAATCAAGAAGAATTTTTGGATGAATTTTTTGTATTTTCTTATCAATCATGAAAATAAACAACAAAATTCTTCAATAGTAGGTAGTCAGACTCATAATTGTAATCATAATATTAGATGTATAAAGATGAATAAATTCCATCACTTTGGGAAGAATTATTCTGGGAAAAAAGGTTCATCAAACTCAACTTGGGTCCAGATTAATTATTTGATCATAATAAAAATAATAATCAATGTCTTAATGGATCTAATATAAATCTCAAGATTCATGGATGATCATGGAATTATCATAAATCATACTTTTCTATAAAATTTATGATGTAATCCTTATGTATGGAAGGGGGAGAGAAAGTGTTGAAAATTATATAGATGATTGGATTTGAAAGAAAGAAGTTTTTGGAAAGATACAATACTTTTCAATGTAATTAAAACGATGCTATGTAGATCTAAAATGTTTTCAATGTTGATAGGAATTCATGATAAAAGTATAATTTTGTGAAAGAAGGAAGTTACTGAATTCAAAGAATTTTGGTCTCAGGTCATTAGTGTGATAACACTAGATGAATATTTGTTTGAAGTTTGTGTGACATATCAACTCAGGTTCTAAACACTGGTTCCCCAATCCCATCTACCACATGACCTTAGCTAAGCCTCCCCATATGAAATAGGTTTCTATCAAGCAATGATGGTCTAATTTAAATCATGGGGAGACTATACCCTCTTTATAAAAGTAACACATCAGCAGAAATAAACTACAATAACCAAATGACATATAACCATAATGCTGATAAAACCATTATCACAAGATAACCAAAACTGGAAATACAATACCGAATCCAAATAGCGGATATGACAGGCTAAACTACATGTCGAGTGTTAAAATGAAAACCCAAAAGTAATGAAACTGAAAACTCCCAAGCTAGATTTAACTATGTCTAGTTCCCTCATCCAAGCTCCATCCTAACTTAACCATCTTACAAAAGGAATATCCCTCAACCTTTCCTGCAATCATGAAATCTATTTGAGTTCTGATTAGGAAGTTTGAGTGGGGTGTGAGTAAAACTCAATAGGCCACCACCAATAATGTCTAGAAGAATATCTATTCAAAAAATTGTATGCATTTTATAAAGAATAAATATGATCAGTATGGTAAATAGTTTACACTTATTCAGTTACTCATTATTTAAGCACATAACACCTAGGTTCCTGAGGAAACCCAAACACTCAATACATACATTTGTCCATTTTGGAGACTAAACTATCACTGAGGGATACCATATATGTAAATTTCATAGTTACCCTTCATTATACCAATTCACATATGAATGTTGTTGTTACCATTCATCATTTCAATTCACATATGAATTCCTTTGTTACCATTCATCATTTCAAATCACACATGAATGTTATTGTTACCATTCATCATTTTCAATACACATATAAATTTCATTTTTACCATTCATTATAAATATTCTGATATGAGTTCCATTGTTACCATTAATCATTTCAAATCACATATGAATTCCATTATTAATATTCATCATTTCAAATCACATATGGATTCCGTTTTCACCATTAATAATTTTTAATTCACACATGAATTACATTGTTACCATTCATCATTTTAATTCACATATAAATTCCATTGTTACTATTCATCATTTCAAATCTCATATGAATTTCATTGTTACAAATCATCATTTCAAATCAAATATGAATTCCATTACTATCATTCTTCATTTTCAATTTAGATATGAATAACATTGTTTCCATTCATCATTTTGATTCATGTAGGAAATTCATTATTTCTACTCATCATTTCAATTCATATATGAATTCCATTATTACCATTCATCATTTAATTAATAAATTCAAAAATTAATTATTCATATCTATCTTATTAATTAATTTCAGAATTAATTAATCAAATCATTACCATTAATTAATTCAATAATTAATTAATTAGATAAATTCCATTAATTAATTGAACAATTAATTAATCTAATTCAATCAATCGCATATTCACAACAATATCTATTAATTAATCCAAAAATTAATTAATCTTATTCAATGATATGAATATCTCTATAATTAATTCAATAATTAATTATTTTAACTCAATAAATTTCATAGAAATAATAGTTACCATTAATTAATTCTATAATAAATTAATCCCAATCAACAATCACAATATCCTCATAATTAATTCAACAATTAATTGTTTTAATTTAACAATCTCAATATCCCCAATTTCACAATCCCTTAATTAATTAATTTACCAAATTAATTAATTCAATTTAACAAACACAATTTATAATAATCCAATATATAATCTACAATTACATACACCTAATGTAAATTATGAATTTTTAATTTGAATTATATATCACCCACCTCAATTCGTTGACAAATGATCGCCCAACAGAAATCCCCAATTTGAAACATATAGATCAATCCCATGATGAAGAACATGATCTTGATCTGAAACCTATATCCAAAATAAAATGACTCAAAATCTAACAAATATAGATATAGATCTATAACCAATAGTGTATAACCATCACTCTTTTATCTGAGGATAAAAGTGAGAGGAAGAGAGATCTACTTTGAGAGAAATCACATACATGGGGAGGTGCATATCTTCAATCCATCCAATGATTCACCAAGAGCATAAGATAGGAGGAATAGAAAATCATCCATGAGAAAAATAGATATAATTAGGTTATGTATGATTTGGGGTCAATTTGGTGTTAAAATGGTGGTTCTGGTATTTTTAAAACTAATTTTTAGGTTTATTAAAGTCACGTGTATGGTTCGTTGGGCAAGGGAGCTCAATTTTCTAAACTATGCATATTTATCAAGAACCTCATCTAGTGGGTGTATGGTTTTTCCTAAAAGGGATCACAGTTTGAAAAACTATGCACTAGTCATGTGAACCCTCTCAATCCATGGTTTCAGGATTTTCTAGGCTAGGGTTCACTATTTGGAAAAATCATGGGCCAACCGTGCACTGCCTCTCCTCCTTACAATATTCTCAAATTTCACACAAACACATCCTAAGTTAAAACCCAAACTGAAATTCCTCAATAAAAGTAAAAATTTAACATATAAATGACCTTGACACATATCCATAAAAGGTTGGGATCTTATAATCTCCCCACCTTATAACAGCCCATCCTTGAGTTTTCCTCCTAAGAATCTCTAGGACTCTGAGTCAAAAATATCAGGACACGGAGACCACATATCCTCTTATATCTCCCATGTTTCCTCCTGATCATTTCCATGTTTCCAGAATACATGTGCTATCAGCAAGGTATTTCCCATCAACCCTTTCTCATTGCGATCCAACATTGGTATCAGATACTCCTTAAAGGATGCATCTTTCTTAATCTCAAATTCATCAACATCAATTACATGAGAATGTTTGTTGTGATATAAATGATGTTGTGACACATGGAAAACGTCATGCATATAACTGTATATCTATGGAAGAGACGATAAGTATGCCACTGATGAAATTCTCTTCACAACCTCAAACAATTCAATAAATATGGGAATCAACTTGTCCTCTCTCTATATCATGAAGTGATCCAATCTAAGAGACTCTCAAAAGAATACATGATCACCCTATGTAAATTCTAGGGGTCATCATGATCTATTATCATATGACTTCTGTCTGCTTTGATCTATAAATATATTCTTATGAATCAGTTGAACCTACTTTATCATCTTCAGCATGAGACTCAGTCCCAAAAAAAATTACTCACCTGCCTCCATCCAGCATAGAGCTCTATGTCCTAACATAAATTTCTTCCTAGGTTTCCATATAAATTGTAGCCTGATAATAGTTGTTATAAGAGAACTCCACCAAATCTAGGTTCTTCTCCCATGATCCACCAATGTCTAGGACACACTCCCAAAGCATGTCCTCAAGTGCATGTATAGTAAATTTTGAATTCCCATCTTTTTATGGGTGTAAACCTATACTCAATCAAACCTACATACTATGAGCCTTATGTAATACCTTCTATAATAACAAAGTAAAAAAGTGAGTCAAATTCTAAAACTAAAGTCCATAACACCCTATGTAGATGACCTATCATCTGAAAATACAATTCTTCCAACTGATCCACTAAGAATGTCTCTCGTACTGGTAATAAATGTTCTACTTTTGTCTAATGGTCAACAATAACCCAAATAGAGTCATTCTTTTGAGGTGTCCCTAAAATACCCAGCATGAAGTTCATAGTCACATCATCCCACTTCTATTATTGAATGGTAAACAACTAGATCAAACCACCAGGTAATTGATGTTCATCCTTCACCTATTGAAACATGTAGCATCATGCCACAAACCTTGCTAAATTTTTTTATTAATGGCCACCAAAACTGTCATCAAAACTCATAGAACATTTGGGTCACACATGAACACACCACCCACTTCAAGGAATGAAATTCATGCATCAACTCATCTTGTATTCTCATAGGCACAAAAACTTTACTCTTTGCATATATGATCTCATCCTCATCTACCGAAAAAATGAAAGGGGACTCCCCACCTTCAAGGATTTCCCTCAAGGTCAAATATTCTAGATCCTCAAAATTCTAGTGTTTCATCCATCTCAAAATTGAATACTCTACAAAAAATGATATGAGATTCAACTTTTCCTATCTCTCATGAACCAAAACATGCATCTCTGCTAGTAATTTCATCATTTTCCACTCAACAATATACTCTTGAATCTCTTGAGTATGATTTTTCCTATTCAAAGTATTAGCCACACTATTTACATTCTCAGTTGAATATGCTAGCTCAAAGTAGAATGAATTTATATAATCAACCAATCTATAATGCGGAAGATTCAAATATAATTGTAAAAATATATACATTAAGCCCTTATTATCCATATACATAGTAAATTTTTCCTCTAAATGATAATGTTTCCAACACATCAAATCAAAAACAACTACATCTAACTCAAGGTTGTGAATATGGTAGTTCTGTACATTTAGCCTCAAATGATGAGACCCATATACCAAAACTCGATCCTTCTACATCAATAATGCTCTGAGATCTATCCCAAAAGTGTCAAAAAACATCATATACTCCCCACATGGTTCAGGTGGGATCAAGATTGTTGCTGATGTCCATCACTTCTTCAACTCCAGTAAGGCATTATAACATGCTTCTAACCAGTCAAACATTATCACCTTTTAGGTCAAGACCAAAAATGGTGCTATCAATCAGAAAAGTCATGAATGAATCTTTGAAAATATAAAACTAATCCTAGAAAGCTACGAATATAGAAAAAATTCTTGGGATGCTCCCAAGAAACAACTTTCTGGACCATCTCTTAGTCTACTAATGCACCTTCCTCGAGATTATGTGACCCAATAAGTGCACCATATCAGCCAAAAACTAAAACATAGATATCTTAAAATTTAGGCAATTCTCTCTCAGTGTATTCAGGATGATTTCAATATGTTTGGCATGAATGAAATGATTCTTAGATTTCATTAAGATATCATTCACAAAGAAAACAAAAAACTAATCCAGACACTGATGGAAGATTGTATTCATCAATTCCATAAACATTAATGGTGCATTCGTCAACCTAAATAGCATTAAGAATAACTCATATAGGCCATAACTTATTCTAAAATAATTATAAGGTATATCAGAAGTCCAAAATCTCAACTAACAATTCCATGATCTCAATTCAATCTTGTAGAAGACACAATATCCCCTCAACCATCAAATAATATCATTGATATGTGTAAGACAATATAAATTCTTTATTTCCATCTTGTTAAATTCATTTTAATAAACAAATAAGAATATAGTCCCTTCATACTTCCAAAAAAACATTACTACTGAACCCCAAGGTGATGTAATTAGATAGATTAACCCCTTATCCATCAACTCTTCCAACTCAGTTATGATCTCTTGAAGCTTTGTTGGTGTCACTCTATAGGGTGGAATAGAAATTGTCTCATCCCCTAGCATGAGATCAATTTTAAATTCCAAATATTTATGAGGTGTCATCCTCGATAAAAATTTTGGAAACACATCCTTAAACCTATCCACTATTGGTGGAAATAAATCCTTATTTACCCCTCTATAATCCAACAAAAAACTTTCATCCTGTGTTGTAAGCTCCCCTAGTTTCTAACGAACTAGCCCTCCATGGCTCTCTTTGATATCCCACTCTCCATAAGGAATATAATTTTCTCCCTCAAGATATGTAAAATTTACTCTCCTAAGATAACAATATATATGGTCTAAGTATGCTACAAGATATTCCATACCGAAAATTAGTTCAAAGCATGTCGTATTAAGGATGTAGGGATCCCAAAAAAATGATACATCCCAACCTCGAGAGAACACCCCTTTCACAAATAGATTCCTCTAGAACAAACTCCAAAAAATTTATATATCATAAACACCACACATATGAACTCCACTTCCATGATCAAACCTTCTGCATCTTGTTAAAAAATAAAGTAATGGGAGGAACTGGTATCAAATAAGGAACCACCTAATGTAGAATCTATAAGAATAGTTCCTATCACTTTTGACATTTCAGACTTTATATTCACAAGTGTATGATAAATGTCATGTAATTTTCATGCACCTCTTCCATGTTATGTATTCTAAGTCTCCTAAGATGCCCCGATATTCTGATACAAGAACTCTTTTCCAAAATCAACTCATCTACTACCTCTTCCACCACATCAAGTAGAACTCCAGCTGGAAGAATAATATAGTGCATAAGATCCCCTTCGCTCACTCTGGTTCTCTCTAGATCCTCGATCACTACTTGTATATCAAGGCTTCTTGGATAAATTCTATAGTTTTCCTATCCTATTACAATATCATCACCCCATAGGTGGTCATAGATAGTTTCTAGGATAGTGTCCTAACCTAACACACTGATGACAAATAACATGAGCAAGGTCCTATGTAACTGACCCTTCCCTTAGCTAATTTTTGTGGTATCCATATAACTAACATTTTCAGGTTGACTCTTTCTGATTTTGAAATACATTCCACATGATCATTTAGAAACAATAATATTTCCTTCATTGGAATTTTCTTTGAGGTTCCCCTCAACTATGAGATCTTGATCCACTACCTCAACAAAATTCTTCAATAGAAAGAGTTTAACATAGGACATAATCTCACATTTCATTTCTTACTAGAAGTGTATTTCTATAGCTACATCATCTAATTCCAATGCTGTAGAAAAGTGCTACAAGTTTGTAAAGAGACTAGAATAGTCTTAAAATACGAAATTCCTGGATTCAACCACATGAAGTCAAATATTATCTCCTACTTAAGGGTCTCTGTATAGAAGTGCTCCAGAAACATATTCAAGAATTAATTATATAACATACCATTAACATGTTCTGTCTAAGATTGAACATCCCCCTAGTGATTAAATAATCCTCACAACATGTAAGTATCTAACTTGACCCTCTTCTTAGTAGGATTCTCCAAGTGGTCAAGTATAGTCTAGATAGACTCAATCCAAAACTCAATTCCCACAATTCCACCCTATCTAGTAAAATTTAAAGGTTTCTTCAAATGGAAATCCCACATCATTTCAGAAATACTCTTCAAATCCTTCCCTAGGCCTATCTTGATAAACTGTAGGAAGCGAGAAATGTTCTATCAGAACTGCTCCCCTACTTCCTCACTTGGTAATATCAGTGCCTCAGGTTCTACTAATGAAGGATTATCCCTATCTGTGTCCCCCTATCATCATCAAAAAATGAATCATCATGGAGCGATATATCTACAACATAAAACACATGTCTCAAAACACATAACACCAGTTAACACATTTATGATAATTCAGATATAGGTGTAGCAATACATTTTCCCCAAACCTCACTACATGGTCAAAATCAAGGCACTATCAATACTATTAACCATACAACATATATGTCAAGGACAAAAAATGGTAAACTCATTTTCATTATTCAATATTCTCATTTAGGTACCCAATTATTCACATTTTTCACTATTTTACCACATATAATTTCATAGTAGGAACAATTTCTAATTTAATTCTACAAGAAAGGTAAAACATTTCTTGTTCAACAACTAAACCAAACCCCATTTTCCTGTGCATTCCTAAAATGAAACATGTCACAAAATAATCTTAATTTCCTAAAATGATGCATTCTTACTCAACTCTAGCTCTATTCTAGGACGTGATTTAGATAATAGAAATTTCAGAATCAATTATCACATCACACAACAAGTGTATCACCCGAGGTGAAAACACATTCAACTATAACAACAAACATCAATAACAATTATCCCACCCTGAGTACTTGGTCTTTCCCCCATACATGGATTTGAGACTCCCATGCATGATCTCTTTTCCAAGGCTTGACTCTTCCTAGTATCTTATCGACCTTTATCATAATGAAATATAATAGAGAAAACATAAAGTTGGGATATGATTCCACTTTATGATGTTACAGCCCAGGTGACACACATCGATGCCCCAAGCCAGTCTACCACATGACCCCAAGCACACCTATCAATATGCCAGAGGCTACCAACTGACAGCAAGGGTTTAATATAATTCATGGGGTGACTATACCCTCTTTATTTGAGTAACACATCAGTAAAAATAAACAAAAATAACCAAATTACATATAAACATATCCTGGACAATACTAGTATCACAAGATGACCAAAACTAGAAATACATTATCAAATCCGAATAGTTGATATGACATGCTAAAGTACTTTCTAAGCATCAAAATGAAAACCCAAAAGCAAAGACACTTATATCTCCCAAGTGGATTTGAACTACATTTTGTTCCCTTATCCAAGATCCATCGTGAATCAACCATTTTACATAGGACTTCTTCCCTCAACCTATATTGAAACTTTGGAATTATGCTACTGATCATCCATCTTGAGTAGGGTGTGATTAAAACTCAGTAGGTCACCACTGACAAAATCTAAAATGATAACCATTCAATCCAGTGTATGCAGTTGTATAAAGAATAAATAAAATAAACAAAGTAAATAGTTTACACTTATTCAATTACTCGTTATTTAACCACTTAACTCCTAGGTTCCTAAGGACACCTGAACTCTGAATAGATACTTCACCCCATTCCAGAGTTTGAACTATCCCTGAGGGATACCACATATGTGAATGAAACTATTATCATTCATAATATCAATTCATATACGAATTTCATTGTTACCATTCATAATTTCAATTCAAATATGAATTTCATTGTTACCATTCATCATTTCAAATCATATATGAATTCCATAGTTACATTCATCATTTTCAATTCACATCTGAATTCCGTCATTAGCATTCATCATTTCAATTCACATATGATTTCCATTATTACCATTCATCATTTAAAATCACATATGAATTTCATAGTAACTATTCACCATTTCAATTCATATATGAATTCCATTGTTACCATTCATCATTTTCAGTTCACATATGAATATCATTGTTATAATTTATCATTTAAATTCACATATGAATGCCTTTGTTACCATTCATCATTTAAAATCACATATGAATTCTATTATTATCATTCCTCATTTCATATCAAAAATGAATTCCATTGTTACCATTCGACATTTTTAATTGACATATGAATTCCATTTTTACCATTCATCTTTTCAATTCACATTTGAATTCCATTATTACTATTCATCATTTTAATTCACATATGAATACCATTGTTACCATTCATCATTTTATTATTTAATTAAGAATTATGTATTCAAATATTTCTAATTAATTAATTAAATAATTAATCAATCCCATATATTCCATTAATTAATTAAATAATTAATTAATCTAATTAAATCAATCATGTATTCACAAAAACCTAAATTAATTAATTACACAATTAATTATTCCTATAAAAAATCACAATATATTAAATATTGATTAAAAAATTAATTAATATTAATAAAAAATACAAATATCCCAATAATTAATTTAATAATTGATTATCCCAATACAACAATCCCAATATCCCTAATTTCACAATCCATTAATTAATTCAATATATAAAAATTAGTTGATAATAATCCAATATCAATTCTAAAATTACATAAAATTAATGGAAATAATTAATTTGGGTTTTAATTATAGACCACCTAACACATTTTATTAACAAATGATCACCCAACATAAATCCTAAATTTTAAATGGATAGATCAATCCCACAATGAAGTACGTGATCTATATCTGAAACCTAGATCCATAATAAAATGAATCATGACCTAAAAAATCTAGATCTCTATCTAGAACCAAAAGTGCATAACCATTCCTCTTTTATTTTGGGAGAGGAGCAGGAGAGAGATATAGATCTACTCACAAAGACGACACATACCTAGGGTGGTTTAGATCATCAATTTACCCTATGATTTTGCAAGAACATAGGTCAGGTGGCCTCAGAAATCATTCAATAGAATCCAAAGTCAATATAATAAGGTTATAGATGAGTTGGGGTCGATTTGGTGTTAAAATGCGGTGTTAAGGTATTTTTAAAATTATTTTTTGGGTAAATTAAAACTATGTGTGCAGCTTTCTGGGTAGGGACATTTGGTTTGAAAAACTGTGTGCCTTAATCATTCACCTCATCTCTATGGGGGGGGGGGGGGGGGGTGCACAGTTTCTCCTAAAAGAGATCATAGTTTGAAAAACCATTCACCATCCATGAAAACACTCTCTTTCCAGGGTTTCATGGTTTTTTAGGTTAGGGTGCACAGTTTGGGAAAACCATTCACCAACCGTGCACTACGTATCCTCTTTCCAAAATTCTCAATTTCCATCCAAACAAACCCCAAGGTAAAACCCAAAGGGAAATTACTCAACATAAGGAAAATAGATTACATGTAAATGAGCTTAATACATCTCTTAAAAAGGTATGGATCTTACAATTTGTGAAGTTTTTCAGAACTTGATAATATGGATATATTGGTTTCAGTAAAACCGATAAACCATGAGATAAAAATATTTTGGAGAAAGAAGTTGGTGTCTACCATAATTAGAAAATGAAATAATTTTTTGATGTTGAAGCTAATAACTAATTTTCATCACACACAGGGTGTCACTGGTCATCAGATAAATTTAGACACTGATAATCAGACAAAATGATGATTCCAAGAGAAATCGGAGGTAGATTTTTTTTCTTTGGGAGTTAAGACTTATGAAAAGAGAAGAAATAATGTTTTTAGGAACAATGAAAATTAATACCAGAACCATTTTCCTAAACATGAATTATTTTTTTCATTTGGGAAAATATGAAAGAAAATTTCTAGTTTGTTTTAAATTGGGAAAGTGGAAAATAAGTATTACTTTCTCAACAATTGCATCAATAGTCATCAAACTGGCACTAACACCGATTATCATAGTGAGTTATAGACTGATTCATCTCAAACATGATGACACTAATAATTCAGTAGGTGTTAGACTTCATCAAATATAGAATAATCCGTTCAAATAAAAAAAATAAAAGGATATTTGTTTCAATTATCGCAATAATTTTTGTCATAAGGGTTCTTGAAATGTTGTTTGATGAATTTTTTCTAGAATTTTGAAGAATTTTGGAAGCTGATATTGAAGTACTCATGAGAAGTTTCTTTAAAAGATTCAACTATTTTTATGGAAACATAAATGAAACTAAAGTATAATAAAGTAGCAAAAATGTTTATAGAATAACGATTTCAATATTTTATAGTAATTGGTTGATATGAAGAATCATAATGAGAAGAGATTTTTTGTTGGTACAGAGCAACAGATTGGGAATTGTGTTTTCAGTTGGTTTAGAAAATCATAATGAGAATATATATTTTTTATATTTAAATTAGTGCAGAGAAATGTAATAAAAAATATATTATCTTCATAATAATGAAGAATCATAATGAACAATCAGAATTGGACTAAATATTGTGAATAATGTCAAAAGTGAGTTGAAACCTTGAGAATATTGGAGATGTTTTTTTGAAGAAATTTGAATTGTTGAGAAGAGATAAAGAACTCAACAATTTATCCTAAATGTAAGGTAAATTTATATTTCAAGAAATTTTGTTGAGTGATAATGTTTTCAGGATCCCACCTAAACCACATTTGGATAACCTTTAAATAGAGGGAATTATACTGTACATTCCTAACGCAAATAATTTTCAGGGGTGAAGAAGATAGAATGTAGAGAATTGGATGTTTTTTGAGAGAATCAGTTTCTAGATAGAGTGATCGTAAGGAAGTTTTATATATATAATAGAAATATGGAATGTCGTATTCAGAGTTTCTAGATTATTTTGAGAAATCAGAATGGGATTTTCAGACTGAGGCAGAAGCAGTTCAGTATTATTTCAATGGTATTTTGGAAATGTTATATTATCGAACTAATCAGTCATATTGGATAAAAAGACTCAAAAATTAAACTAAGTATCATTACAAATTCAAGGAACGATATTACTGATAACTTTGTAGAAAATTGAGGAAATATTTTCAGGATCATATGTGTGAAAGTTGACAAGGTATCACAGTAACATGTTTTGATAAAACTGGTGAAAGTTTCTTATCTTGTTAAAATATGTATAAAAACATTTCATTAAACTTGAATCACACAAACTGTTGTATTTAACATAGTTCTACACAACTATAAGAGAATACCCTACTCATTTTATCATCATATGTTTTTTCCCTAGTTGATTGTGTGGTATTAGATTGTTTCCAAACCATACCAAGGACAAAGATACACTTTTTGAGTAGTGAACATTATAAATTCATGTGTAATTGGGGATTTGTGACTTTTTTTATAAAGGTAACAACTCTTTAGTATGAGGTGATTTTTTTTTCAAAAATAAGAAAACATAAATGAAAAATATATCACATATTCACCTCTCCCACTTTCGGTGATACATTGACCCTTCTAGGATTTCTCAATTGGTATCAGAGACAACATTCCCTTTGTTTACTCTTTTTTGATATTTTTGAAGAAGTTGTTATGGAGAATATTATTAGTGTGAATATTAATTTCATTACATCCTTAAATGATAGAAGTTTTCATTTCTAAAAAGTTAAAATACCCCCATGTCTTGTGTCTCTTGGTTATGTTATTTCTAAAAATGATACATATGTTTTTTCCCTCATGTGGTGAAGGATCCTCTTACCACTAATGACAAGGAGAATCTTTAGAATGATTGAGGAGCTCAAAAATGTTTTAATCTAATCATTATTTGAATTTAGGTTTCTTATATCACAGGGGGTTTCTACTATCAAAGTTATCTAGGAAAAGTTTAAAAATATTTTTGAAGGCAATAAAAAGGTGAATAAAGACAAGTTACAAATCTGGAGGATGAAGTATGAAGATCAAAAGATATGTGATCATGAATCAATTGGGGTTTTATTTACCTGGGTGAATGAAATTTTCAACCCTATTATATTTCATGGTGAAATTTTGGATGATTCTATTGGTGTTGAAAATATCTTGAGAATTATTCTTGACAAGTTTGACAAAAAGGTTTCCTTATTAGAATATAGAGATCTAAAATCGTTATCAATAGATGATTTTCATAGTAATCTCATTACTTATGAAATGATATGGAATAAATTTATTAAAGTAAAAAAACAAAAAATGATTGTGAAATGAGTTTTAAGGATGCTAAGAAATAAAAGATTAAAAAGATTCATTAGGAAGAAGAAGTGAGTGATTCTGATTCCGAAAATGTGGTATATAAAAATCTTAATGAAATTTTATCCTTGTTTCCTAAAAATAAGAAAATTAGTGCGTGAATTTATAAATGGAAACATACATTAAAAATTTTTTTGATGTTAATCCATTGGGAAAATTGTTTCTAAATTTACTCAAAGTGGTGATAAAGGAGAAAGTGATGAGAAAGAAATGGATAAATAAGAAATAATGTCAAGAATATCTTGGAAGAAATATGGTGATAAGTAAAATTATTATTCCATGGGTAACGATAATATGTTTTCCAAATCCAAAGGGATATTTTTTTCTAAGGATAATGACAGTGGATAGTTTACAATTTTTTCTAAATGTTTCACATTTATTTTAATAGTTACTGTGGAATTTTTTTCTAGCACTAAAATAAGTTGTTCTAGAGAAAAAGATAGTGATTCTAAATCTGAAAAATATGTTGATATCGTAAGAGATAATACTAAAATTACAATAGTTAACAATAAAGAGTTCATAATAATTGGTTATGAAGAAGAAGAAGCTAAATTATAATTTCATATAAATTAATAATTAAAATAATTTCTAAGAAATATTAAAATACTTGTGAATGAAATCACGAAGTTGAAGAATAAACATTCCCCCAAAAAACAATCAAAACATTTTACTGATTAGAAAGTTATGTTCATGTAAGAGATTTATAATTTAAAGAAATCTTATAAGATAGAAAAGAATCAGAATGAACATCTGTAAGTAAATTAGAAAAAAATTAATAATATTAATAACTTCTCCAAAACAAGATTTATAAATGTGAGAAGAGAGTAAAAAGTTACATAAACTCTATTTTTAAAGTTGGTAAAAAATTATAGAAAGGGTAAACCTGATAACTACAAAAATTTACCTTCAAAGGATGAAAATAGAGATCAAAATGTTATGGATGTGGCCAAAACCAAAAAATAATATATGTTTGATTTTTTTTAAAATTATTAGTCTATGAAATAATCTATTAATTTTGGTTTTAGTAAGGATTAAAAGAAAAACCTGATAAAGAAGAAGGTTCTGGTTGAGAAAAAGAAATATTATTGTTCAAAAATGGTTTGATATGAAAAATAAGAATGTTGATGAGAAGCATGTGCACAACATCAGACAGTTTAGAAGTTACATAGGTAAAAATTCATTTTATGAGTCTAATTTGTGTTGTGGTGGATTTAAGAATACATATAATATGTGTTCGTTTAATCAATAGAAATAAAATTATTCCATGAATTATTAAAGGAAATTTTTCAGGGAGAGACAATACTCTCAGAAATAGAATTATGAGAAGGTTGTTTTTTGAATGTTTGGAAAATTAAACATGATGAGTCTATAAAGAATGTGTGATTTTTATCTAAAAAAATAATTTGACATGGATATAAAATTATAAGAAGCATAAAAATTGTTAAAAAAATATGAATAAAATGATTTCTAAATATGTGAGAATATTCGATAAAAATATCTCAATATATTGTGGTTTAAAAAATTTGAAAACATGTAAGAGATGTAAGAAATACGGGCATGCTACCAAAAGTTGTTTGACTATTGTTTAAGAACAATAGTAAAGAATGGAAAAATTATTCCAAAATCATTATAAAAAATATGTTACTAAAGATAAAGAAAAGTTTACATCATAATTATAATATTATAAAGATGAAAATAAAGTTGTTAAAAGATATGAGAAGGAAAAACATAAAGAAGAAAACACATCTAATGAAAAATCCATGAAAAATAATAAAAAGTCAATATAGATAGAGTACTCTCAGTCTGATTATTTCATCTAAGTAACAACTGAGGTTCCTCTTTATTCCCATTTTTTTGGTGTACTTGTACTGAATTTCAATGAATTGAAGGATTTAAAAAAAGGAACCTGATGTTGTTGAGTCTCTTACTTTTCTTTCAAAATAATTTAATGAGGTTACAAAATATGATTTCTTGGAAAGTTTTATTTATATACCTGAACATTCTAATATTTTTATTGAGATGTTTTTAGTTTACTTTTATCCTAAATAGATCCTTTCAAAATATTCCTAGATATTATAATGTTCAGAGAAGCATGTTAATGTATTATATGAATGTATTTTTATAGAAAACATTGATAACCTTAATTATACTCTCTTGTTTTCTATACTATTTTGACCCACATATACTTGGAGTTGTTTATATAATGGATCATTTTGAATAAACTCATGTGATTATTATATTATTTAGAATAATTTTTTCAAGATTTTGAGATTAACAAACATTGTCTTGAGTGGACCCTTTGAGCTTTATAGTCAATAATGGGGGATAAAAAATAGGAGGAGCAAGAAAGAAGTACAAAGAAGTAAAATTTAGAAAAGAAAACAACAAGTGATATTGTTTTTAAGTAGCTATTGATAATAAACACAAAGGGGGATTTTAGGACCAAGTTGTGTTTTGGTTGTATTTATTTTAAATAGAAAAATATGTTGAGTATGTTGATGGAATTATGTATGTTGATAAGGTAAAGGAAATTCTAATTAAAGATGGGTGTGTGTGAAATGTTTTCACTTTAATCTAGACCATCAAAAAGATGATCAGACTCACCATCATAATCCAGAAGAAGTTTTTAATGAAATTATTATTTTTTATCAATGAAGAAAATAAATCACCTCACATTTTCAATGTTGGGGATTAGACCAATATTTGTAATCATAATATCAAATGAAAAAACTAAAGAAATTCCATTGATTTAAGAAAAAGTCTTCTAGAATAAAAGTTTCATCAGACTCATCTTGGGTATAGAATGATTATTAAATCATATTCAGAAATAAAATCAAAGTTTTAATGGATCTTATGTAAATATGATAATGCTTTGGTGATCTTGGAGTCCTCATAAATCGTAAGTTTTCCAGGAAGCATTTGATGCAGGTCTTATGAAAGAAAGGGGGAGAAAAAGTGATATAAATTGTATTGAGGATTAGATTGGAAAGAAAGAAGATTTTTTGAAGTAACAATACATAACAATGTACGTAAGATATTGATATACTTATCTTAAAATTTAGAAATTCATGAGGAATTCATGATATAAGAAAGATTTTGTGAATGAAGGATGTTTATAAAGCTAAATCTTTCTAGTATTAGTACGTCGGTGTGAGAACATAGGATGCATATTTTTTTGAAGTATATGAAGTTTTGTTTAGATCCCAAGAAGAGGAGGATCGTATTTTTCAATCATACAAATAAACCTAGAGATATAATTATTTTTAGAAAGAATTTGGAATGTATCGTAGTTGAAAAAGAAAAGAAGTTGAAAACTCAATATTCTAACATCAGTTCTTCATATGCGGTGTGTAAATGATCATATGAGTAATCCTAACACTAATAATAAGAATCAATGATGATTTCGGAAGAAATTTTATGAAGAATTTTTTTCATTAAAAAAATTTGGGACCAATGAAAAGAGAAGAAGTAAATTTTTTGGGATGATGAAAAATCAAATCATTGATCAGTCAACACTACAATCAATAATTTCCATCATGATTATTTGTTCGTTTTTTTCAATTAGGTAGAGAGAAAATACAAAAATAGTTTGTTTTCAATTAGTTCAAGTGGAAAAGAAGTCTCACTTTATTAATAATTGGGCCAACATTTTTCGGACTAGAATTGACACTAATTGTCAGAGTGAGGTGGAGACTGATTCATTATCCCTAGTATGACATCGATAAAAGTCATATGATGCTAGACTATTGGTTGTAGGATCATCAAATTGAATAAAATAAGAAAGGGATATTTGCTTCAAGAATCCACAAAAGTGTTGACAAGGGGGTTCTTGAACGTTTGGTGGAAGTTTGAAAAAGTTTTGAAGATGAAATTGATGTACAACTAAGAAGTTTTTTAGAAATTTCAACTATGTTTTTAGAATAATATAGGTAAATAAATTATAAAAGAGTTCTAATAATGTTTATGGTATAATGATTTCAATATTTTATAGTTATCAGTTGATATTAAGCATTATAATGAGCAGATATTTTTGTTGTTATAGAGTATCGAATTATGCAGTTTGTTTTCAGTTGGTTCTGAGAATCATAATGAAAAGATATGTTGTTTTTGTGTTCTTTAATTAGTGTAGATCAATGTAATTAATAATATACTATCTTTATAATAATGAATAATTTTATTGAATAATCAAAATCACACTGAATTTTGTGAAGAAATTCTGAAGTGAGCTGAAGTTATGAGAAGATTTGAGAAGGCGCGATAAGAAATGAGAAGAGTTGAGAAGCACTGAAGAAGTCCAAGATGCATATAAATCTTATGGGAAATTTATTTTTATAGGAAATTTGATTGAGAAGGAATTTTTTTAGGATCCTGCCTAAACAACATTTGGATCACTTATAAATAGAGATAAGTACATTGTAATTTCTAGAAAAAAGTACCATTCATGTGTGAAGAAAAGAGAAGGTAGAGCACTGAATGTTTTTATAGAGAAGAATTTCCTAGATTGAGAATTACTATGGACGTTTTATAGAAAAAATACAAAGGTATTATCGTATTCTGAGTCTCTATATCAAACTGAGCAATTTAAATGGGATTTCTAAACTATGGCAGAAGTAATATAGTTTTGTTTCATGGTATTTTGGGAAAGTTAGATTATTGAAGTAAGTAATCAGATTGGATAATTAGACTAAAACCTAGACTGAGTATAATTACAAATTCTATAGAATTTAGAACCTACTAATGGGTAGGAAAGTGAATTATTTTTTTAAATATCATATTTTTGAAATTTGAAAGGTTGAACAACAATATGTTTTGAAGAAACTTGTGAATTTTTATTAACTTATTACAAAAAATTTATTACATAATTTAGTGAAACTTGAAGCACATGTAATATTGTATTGAACATACTGATAAATGAGTGTAAGGGAATAACCTACACATTTTATCCACACAAAAGGATTGTTTTCTAGTGGATTGTGTGGTATTTCATTATTTGAAAACCATACCCATGATATAGCTACTCCTGTTCAGTAGCGAACCTTGTAAATTCTTATATTCTTATGGATGTGTGATTGTTTTATTTTCAGAAAGGTAATGACTCTTAAACATGAGGATAATTCTATTTCAAAAATAAAGAAACTTAAAAGAAAAATATATTACCAATTCACCCCTTCTCCCTCTTAATGAAACATTGATCCTATTGGGTATTCTCATTATGATTATTCTCATGTGATAATATTTATTCTCCTAAATAATGATGTTATTTGGATTTTAGTTGTTTTAATTGGGTCAATATTGGATTGTTACTATATTCAGATCCAATTTAAAGGCATTAGAGACATTGAAAGTATATACCAATTTTGAGAAGATGTATGAGTACATGAACCTTTTGAATCAAATATTTGTGTTGAACATCGAAATTCTAGGTGATACTCTATTTCATCATATAGATGTTCTCTCAAGGATTATACTGAATAATTTAGGACTACTATTTCCTTAAGATGAAATATTCATTACTCTAGAAGTATCACATTTTATTTCAATGTTTATATTATTCTATATTCTAATTTCTAAGTCTATAACACTATTTAAATTCTCTCACATGAACTCTCATTTATGTTGATGATATTTCATAAAAAATAATTTCTCTTGGTCTCCATCTTCAGGATTAGACTCATAGATTCTAATTTTAGGACTCTTTGGGTTCTGACTCCTAACATAAAAAGTCTTTGTTGTAATTGGGTTGTGACTCTCCATACAAAATTCATGTTTTCATGGTTATCCCTTGGTTAGAAATTAATTTTTAATCGAATTATGATTCCTCACCAAATATTATATTAGTCAACAACATATATATCATAGAGTATAGAGTTATAAGATTAGAATATTCCCACTTTAGACCGAACTACTATAAAAAACATCCTGGTTTTTAATAATTTTCTACTAATTAAATCTAATAATTAATTCCATTAATTAACATTTGTAATAAATTTATTTCATTAAAAAATTAAACTAGTCTTTTAACCCCCTCTATATCATCTTCTATATCAGTAGTGGGGACTTAAAATTTGTATCATAGCCTGATACTTTTAATAATTAGTTAGATTTGTTATTCTCTTTCCTGATACCAAACAATTGGTATCAACTCTTGTTCCATTTGGAATTTAGAAAACTCTTTTATAGAGTATGATTCTATTTTATTTGTAATACCCTATTCCTAGACCTCACAGTCTAAGGAAAAATATATTTTAGATGTAATAAGTAAATTTAAATGATTCTTGGATTCCAAAGAAGCCATCTCACTTTCATGGTAATGATTATATGAACTTATAATCCAAAATAAAGGCATATATATAATAACTAAGAATAGAACATTGGTCTATCATGGAAAAATAGTACACACTACCAGAAGATGGCCTAGATACACTTTGTAGAGACCCGAAGCTTGATGTACATGGACATTACATTAATTTTTCAGAATACTTAGTACATAACAAAAACACACACACAAGGATCGTAATATTTTAGTGTCTTTGGAAACTCGGAATATAATCTTCTAATCGTGGTGAAAGATCTTCAACATCTCCCATAAAGATCTTCTTTTTTTACCTAAAACCTTTATTTATATCCTAGGGAAAGGAAAACATAAAAGGGTGAGCTCAAATGCTCTGTAAGGGTAAACAAAAGAAATATCAATCACATCATTTTCATAAGAACATAACATTTTGTAAATCTTAACATGCAA
This sequence comes from Viscum album, assembly GCA_963277665.1. Taxonomy (NCBI): domain Eukaryota; kingdom Viridiplantae; phylum Streptophyta; class Magnoliopsida; order Santalales; family Viscaceae; genus Viscum; species Viscum album. The sequence goes on along the minus strand of OY728133.1, from coordinate 1,409,544,019 downwards.
AAGAGAGCATAATTTCATAACATGGGATAAATCATAGTAGTGGAATGAAATCCCAATAATCATAACTTAAAACCTGAAACATTGTGGAATACACACATAATCATAGAGAATCATTTCTTATTAGTCAAGACCCAATGCCAATACTATCTTAGTGGACAAAGTCCATTTCTGAACCGAGTCACCCTCGTTTCAGTCCTGTTTCACTGAACCGGTATAACCTACCGTTCCAGCCATGTCTATCTCATGAGATATAAAATATTTACCCATTGCATTGGAGGGAGATATAGGTCCCACCCATCTCATAATGATACCATTCTTATGTGTGCCAAAAAATCATAAACCATATATCATAGCATAACCCATATAATAAAAATGGGAATCTTAAACATCGTGACATCATAAAACAATTCATATAAGATAAAGGAATTCATAAAAATATAATTCCATCACAACATAATCAAATCAATGTAATAATAGGGATAGAAACAGAACCCTGTATTATCTTAGATGGAAAATAATTTTGATAAAACACTTGAACTCCATTCTTGAGGAAAATATCCTTTCTGCTTCAAAAACACTTTTCCTTTCTTAACATGTTGTACAATTCTAAACTAAAAGAAGTTTATTAAAAATAAACTTGAAAACTTGTAAAGGAAGCTTCTTGGAAATAATGTTTTAAAAATCCATTCATGTAGTATAAGTTAAAAAAGAAAATTCTTTGTACTTTTTTCGGAAAAGTTAAAAAGTACCTCGTACGAAAAATGACAAAATATTCCTTTCATATCTTTTACTAAAAACTCCCTGAAGGGTAAAATTGGATATAAAATATTGTATAAGGATATAAATATTACATATTGAGGAAACATGGATGTGGATGATAAAATACACCCCAGTAAATACCAAAGTATAAACAATCTCAGATAAAAATGAAATTGTGATATTTTCCCTTACCTTAGGTCCGACTTGCTTTGTAAGTGTCTAAACCTCCTCTTCTTTGAAGTGGCTCTTTGAGTCCTCCTATTAGGGTACTAAAATTGGTCTTTGAAGAATACCGAGACCTCTAGGATGTTTCTAGGGAAGTGGATAAGAGAATTTTTCATGGTTTGGCCGAGCTTGAAGGCTCAAAGTGGTGTGAGGAAGAGGGGGAGGAGGTGCCCTTTTATAAGGTAGGAGAGGGGCACCTTTGGAATAACTAAAAATATTATTTTATTATAAAGTCAAGTTCGGTTTTAAATAGCTCCAAATTGATTTATTTCGAAGCTAAGGTGGGGATGGGTCGAAATCCTCTCATCCAATATAATTTGGACAAGTTTAGGTCATTATATTAACCTTATCTTTTAGTTTTAACTCTTAGTTAATTATATTGACATTTACCATGTCACTTTGTATTTCTATATTATATAGTTAATAAACTTACCATATACATCCAAGCAACCCCCATGTTCTATTTTATTAATATATATAACCTTATCTAAGTCATTTGGCCGAACCTTATATTTTTAGGAATAAAATAACAATTAATAATATAATATTTGTTTTAAAAACTATTTTATGTCAATTTTGACACTATTCAATAGTTGATTTTTTTGAAACTCATAACAGAATAATTACTTCAACAAAAGTTAATTAAATCAATCCTAACATGTCATATTAACCTATAAAATTAGTTTAGTTCATAAAAGTCTCAAATTATATTTATTTGGGTATTTATAACATCAATTAAGTCAATATTTCATTAATAAGATAATTACTGCATCATCGTTGTGTCATAAATAAATTAAATTATTTAATGTATAAAAATTACAAATAAAATACCATTATGTATGAAATATTTTTACCTTTCTAATGAATATGTATAGTCGAATTTATCTTATGTATAACCCCATATTAAAAATGATTTACTTATTAAACTTTGATTTTAACTATTTTATCCCTTCTTTAAATAAATTAATAATAAATGTCCTAATCTAATCAAAGTGGGCCTAAATGGTCATATTTTATTACTAAGGTTGCTTTTGGTCGAATTAAACTTGTCCAATAGAATTAGGACATGTGTTAGGGTAATAATAATATCATTTTTACCCTTAATTACCCTATTTACTTTTAACCGTGGTAAAAAAAGTAAAAAGTTACTATTCACCAAAAATTATTTTCATCTCATTGAACCAGATGTTAGTCCTTGATATTAACCGTGTGTCTCGGATTTTCAAAATTCCACTCACAGAAGCGGTAAAATTAAGTTTTATGAAAAATTCAGTTTTTTTAACCACCACTTAGTGGTTTCACTATTCATCAAAAATTGAAAGTTTTCAGAAAAATACCAAAAATTAGATCTAAGATATATTTGATATTATGAGTTCAAAAATGATGTCTATTTTATCAAATTCAAAACATATCAATTGCATTAATTAATTTAAAATTTAATTCCCGTCGTCAAAACAAATAGCGTGTTCTTAAGAGATAATAACTACCAAAAGATTGACACTTGTTTATGACTGGTTTAAATGTGAAATTACATCCAATGACCAAAATTGTATTAAATTGTAAAAATATATTCTGAATATAATTTAAAACCACTCAAATTAATAATTTATCACTATTAATTATTTCGATTAAAAAAGTTGTTTTTAATTATAATTTAGTAATTTTCACTATTCATCAGAATATGAATGTTATCCGAAAAGTACCAAAATTTCACCTTAGGCTAAATTCGATACTCTGAATCCAAAAATGAAGCCCATTTTAAGAGCTAAAATTTCTAAAATTTTAATATGTGATTATTACTATTCATAACGGCTAGTTTTAATAATATTTTAATAGCATATCGTTGTTTAGTGAAACTCGGTATTGCGTACCATGCAAGCTATCGAGGAATCTCGCGATTTCGTGTAAAGCAAGCCAAGCAAGTGTTGTGTGTAGAAAAATATTCCTTTGATGATTTATATAACATAAAAGTCTCAGGTGTTACATTCTACCCCCCTTAAATGAATTTCGCCCTCGAAATTCGTTGGGGTTATAAATGGTTTACTACTCGAAAGTTTTATTAATAGAAACCCACATCGTAAAAAGGAATACCAAAACTTGGCTTTAAAAACTAAAGTATGAAATGTAACGGTTACCCAAATTAACTCATCACTGGGTTTCCACGTAGGAGAACATAGGTGAAAATATGGATATATAAGAAAAATCTAACCATCAAGTTCTGATGGAGAGTGGTAGAGAACATGGCAATGAAAAATCCAACAATCACAAAGCTATTGATTTGTGATAATCTAAGGTACCATCTGATTCATCGGATATAAGGGAACTTGGACAACATTTTTGGTTTTCAAGATAATTTCCCTAAAGTTGATGAATTAAAATAAATACTTGCATGATTTTGGTACAATCTCACTGTTGTTTGTGAATTGAAAAATTTCCACTTCATCCCTTAAAAAAATGAATTTGAATTTGTTATTCGTGATGTGTTAGCAGATCTTGTGATAGAATGATGGGTCATTCCATCTCTTTAAAAGGTTAGCCAAAGTTATAAGTCCATCTTATGGTTAGATTAATCGTATATGGTTCCAAAAATGAACTTATACTTCATATATCATACCACATAATAAAATAAAACTAGTTTCTATTAACCAGGGACTTCCTGTAGGCCAGTGGTATGCGATAAAGTCCAGTCGCACTTCGGTTGTGGGTTCGATTCCCACAGCCTTGTCCGACGCGATGGGCTATCGCCCGTCCTGCAGGTTGTCCTTTTTCTAAAACTATATTACTATAACATCACATAAATTATATCAAAAAAAAGTTCTATCCTTAAAAAATACTAACTTATGGTTAACATAATCCATTCCAATCTAAAATACTTCGGTCCAAGCTCATAGTATAAATAAAACGATAACTTGAAATGTCATCAACCAAGAATGTGAATACCATCATTTATCCCCCATTAATCTTGTTGGTCACATTCCAATCATGTGAATACCTTAATGATGTATTCTCTTGAAAATGAATACCCATTAAACCTTAGTGAAAACATGAATGCTGTCAAAAGTTAACTCTTTCCACATACCAAAATCCAATAATTCTGTATACTCAAACCATGATATAACCTTCTCCTTATATTAGTCATGAGCTCATGAATACTATAAAACATTTAATTTTCTCCTTATCCCTTCATTATGCGCATATCATCTACATTCCAAAAATACCTGAATAATCCTTCATGTATACTAGTAACATTAATCATACACTTTCAAAACTCAAGGAAAGACAACAGTGTAACAATCCTTAGATGTCTCTTTATTCCATAGTACCATGAGATTACTTATACAACATTACACATGATAAACATGTAATCATTCCACTACATTCTTAAACCATTGACCGAGCTTTAACAATTCTTTCATCTCACATATCATTTGTAGTCTCTTCATCATCATCCACATAAATACTACCCATACGACAATACTGATTCTCTTCATGAGACTTTCCCTTAGGGCATTGGTTTGCATAATGCCCGTACATTCCACATTTAAAACATTTAACCATTGTTGATGTCGTAGCAATACCATTATCCTCATCCCTGGTGTTAACTGAACCTTTTCCTTTGCACTTACTGGATTTGTGTCCGTATTTTCCACACCCAAAGCATCTTCCAGTTCCTTTGAAACATTCTCCTTGATGCCTCTTCCCACATGATTTACATAGGGGAAATTGAACTTTCTTTCCTCTATGATCATCATGAAACTCCATCTTTCTCTTAGTAGCCGAGTCAAGAAACTTAACAAATTTTACTTTATTGATCATATTATGAGATTGCTGATTTGGCATAATAATGATGTTTGGACTTCCAAATCCCATTTAATTTGGTTTCTCATGAAGAATATCATTCCATTGTCCATTATATCCTCCATTATCGTGAATCATCATGTTTCCAGCCGTTTTCTAAAACCCAAAAAGAATAGTGTGAGAGGCAAAAATCATAATAATGGGGGAGTAACTTCAATATCTAACATATTTAGTTTAATATAATATTGTTACCATAGTTCTATTACTATATCCTATACATATACTTATCCTTAGGGACATCCCTAGACATACCTTAGAAATATCTCTAGGGATCTCACTAATGTTTTCGCATCCTAGTTTCCAAAGGTTGACTAAAATTTTCCTCTAATACCAACTATAGAGACCCAAAGCTTGACGTACATGGACATTACATTACCTTTGCGGAATACTTAGTACATAACAAAAACACACACACAAGGATCGTAATAGTTTAGTGTCTTTGGAAACTCAGAATATAATCTTCTAATCGTGGTGAAAGATCTTCAACATCTCCCATAAAGATCTTCTTTTTTTACTTAAAACCTTTCTTTATATCCTGGGGAAAAGAAAACATAAAAGGGTGAGCTCAAATTATCAGTAAGGGTAAACAAAATAAATATCAATCACATCATTTTCATAAGAACATAACATTTTGAAAATCTTAACATGAAAAAGAGAGCATAATTTCATAACATGGGATAAATCATAGTAGTGAAATGAAATCCCAATAATCATAACTTAAAACATGAAACTTTGTGACATACACACATAATCATAGAGAATCATTTCTTATTAGTCAAGACTCATTGCCAAGACTATCTTAGTGGACAAAGTCCATTTCTGAACCGAGTCACCCTCGTTTTAGTCCTATTTCACTGAACCAGGATAACCTACCGTTCCAGCCATGTCTATCTCATTAGATATAAAATCTTTACCCAATGCATTGGAGGGAGATATAGGTCCCACACATCTCATCATGATACCATTCTTATGTGTGCCACAAAATCATAAACCATACATCATAGCATAACCCATATAATAAAAATGTGAATCTTAAACATCGTGACATCATAAAACAATTCATATAAGATAAAGGAATTCATAAAAATATAATTCCATCACAACATAATCAAATAAATGTAATAATAGGGATAGAAACAGAACCCTTTATTATCTTAGAAGGAAAATAATTTTCATAAAACACTTGAACTCCATTCTTGAGGAAAATATCCTTTCTGCTTCAAAAACACTTTTCCTTTCTTAACATGTCGTACAATTCTAAACTAAAATATGTTGATTAAAAATAAACTTGAAAACTTGTAAAGGAATCTTCTTGGAAATAATGTTTTAAAAATCCATTCATTCCATATAAGTTAAAAAAACATTCTTCGTACTTTTGTTGGAAAAGTCAAAAATTACCTCGTACGAAAAACGACATAAGATTCCTTTCATATCTTTTACTAAAAACTCACCGAAGGGTAAAATTGGATATAAAATATTGTATAAGGATATAAATATTACATATTGAGGAAACATGGATGTGGATGATAAAATACACCCCAGTAAATAACCAAGTATAAACAATCTCGGATAAAAATGATATTGCGATATTTTCCCTTACCTTAGGTCTGACTTGCTTTGTAAGTCTCCGAACCTCCTCTTCTTTGAACTGCCTCTTTGATTCCTCCTCTTAGGGTACTAAAATTGGTCTTTGAAGAAGACCAGGACCTCTAGGATGTTCCTAGGGAAGTGGAGAAGAGAATTTGGCAGGGTTTGTCCGAGCATGAAGGCTCAAAGTGGTGTGAGGAAGAGGGGGAGGAGGTGCCCTTTTATAAGGGAGCAGAGGGGCACCTTTGAAATAACTAAAAATATTATTTTATTATAAAGTCAATTTCGGTTTTAAATAGCTCCAAATTGATTTATTTCGAAGCTAAGGTGGGGATGGGTCAAAATCCTCTCATCCAATAGAATTTAGACAAGTTTAGGTCATTATATTAACCTTATCTTTTAGTTTTAACTCTTAGTTAATTAGATTGAAATTTACCATGTCACTTTGTATTTTTATATAATATAGTTAATAAATTTACCATATAAATCCATGCGACCCCCAAGTTCTGTTTTATTAATATATATAACCTTATCTAAGTCATTTGGCTAAACCTTAGATTTTTAGGAATAAAATAACAATTAAGAATATAATATTTGTTTTAAAAACTATTTTATGTCAATTTTGACACTATTCAATAGTTGATTTTTTTGAAACTCATAACAGAATGATTACTTCGACAACAGTTAATTAAATCAATCCTAACATTTCATATTAACCTATAAAATTATTTTAGTTCATAAAAGTCTCAAATTATATTTATTTGGGTATTTATAACATCAATTAAGTCAATATTTCATTAATACGATAATTACTACATCATCATTGTGTCATAAATAAATTAAATTATTTAATGTATAAAAATTGAAAATAAAATACCATTATGTAGGAAATATTTTTATATTTCTAATGAATATTTATAGTCGAACTTATCTTTTGTATAACCCCATATTAAAAATGATTTACTTATTAAACTTTGATTTTAACTATTTTATCCCTTCTTTAAATAAATTAATAATAAATGTCCTAATCTAATCCAAGTGGGCCTAAATGGTCATATTTTATTCCTAAGGTTGTTTTTTGTCGAATTAAACTTGTCCAATAGAATTAGGACATGTGTTAGGGTAATAATAATAAAAATTTTACCCTTAATTACCCTATTTACTTTTAACCGTGGTAAAAAAAAGGAAAAAGTTACTATTCACCAAAAATTATTTTCATCTCATTGAACCACATGTCAGTCCTTGATATTAACGGTGTCTCTCGGATTTTCAAAATTCCACTCACAGAAGCGGTAAAATTATGTTTTTTGAAAAATTCAGTTTTTTTAACTACCACATAGTGGTTTCACTATTCATCAAAAATTGAAAGTTTTTTGAAAAATACCAAAAATTAGATCTAAGCTATATTTGATATTATGAGTTCAAAAATGATGTCTATTTTATCAAATTCAAAACATATCAGTTGAATTAATTAATTTAAAAATTAATTCCCGTCGTCAAAACAAATAGCGTGTTCTTAAGAGATAATAACTATCAAAAGATTGACACTTGTTTATGACTGGTTTAAATGTGAAATTACATCCAATGACCAACATTGTATTAAATTGTAAAAATATATTCTAAATATACTTTAAAACCACTCAAATTAATAATTTGTCACTATTAATTATTTCAATTAAAAAAGTTGTTTTTAATTATAATTTAGTAATTTTCACTATTCATCAGAATATGAAAGTTATCCGAAAAGTACCAAAATTTCTCCTTAGGATAAATTCGATACTCCGAATCCAAAAATGAAGTCCATTTTGAGAGCTAAAATTTCTAAAATTTTAAAAGGTAGTTATTACTATTCATAACAGCCAGTTTTAATAATATTTTAATAGCATATCGTTGTTTAGTGAAACTCAGTATTGCGTACGACACAAGCTATCGAGGAATCTCGCGATTTCGTGTAAAGCAAGCCAAGAAAGTGTTGTGTGTAGAAAAATATTCGTTTGATGATTTATATAACATAAAAGTCTCGGGTGTTACACACTTACTATAATTGAAGCTGTTAAATATGTTATAATTTACAAAGTTGTTAATATTTCATACTTTTCTATTATCAAATGTTTTTTAGTCATGTAAATTATTGTAAGATTGCTCACGATATATTGAAGATTCTACAAGTCACTAACCTTTTCTCATAAAAATTGTCATGAACTAAGCTCTGAATGCATCTATATGAGTACCAAGGCTTTAATATGGGAAAAACAAAATAGAAAAGAAAAAAATTTCAATGATTCACAAGCACTGTGGATGAAATGTGCTTACTTGGAGAATCTTTATCAAACCCAATACTTGTTCAATGAGTCCTACAAGTAATACCAAATAATTGGAATATAAAATATTTTTTCACTGATGAAATCAAGAACTTCAAAGATTATACTCTTGGTGAATTGATTGGATCATAACATCAGTATAAAATAGAAATGAAGAACATTTCTGAAAAATAGCAAACAAAAAACAAAAGTTGTAACTTTTTTATTTTTGAATATTTTCACTATTGACTCATCTAGTTATAATCTATAGGATAGTTAAAAAAATATATGTCTCATTTTTTATTAGAGTTTAAAAACTTATGAAAAGGAATGTATTCAAGATCCAATTTAGAAGAAACCATCATAAATACAAATAAAAAGGAGATAATAGTGGGATTAATAGCTATAATACTTAAAATATTAATTTGTTTAGTAAAAAAATAATTTTTATTTCAAGCCTGACTACCAAAAAATAAAAAAATAAAGAGAAACGTAAAAATAAAGACAAAATGGATTCGAAAAATAGTTGGATTAGTATAGAAGAATATTGTTCTAGTGAATAATATGGAAATGAGAAAAAATCTACTAACATGTGCTACAGGGATTCTCTAGATAAGGTTACTGATTGAATGGCCCGAAGGCCTTAATTTTTTTTGTTAATCCACATTTAAAGGGGTTAACTAAAACCCTTTCAAGGCCCAAAGTCTTAGAGACAATTACATGACCCATAGGTCTGAGAGGAAATCAACCATACAAGACAACTTGAAACTACTCCTCCCTGGAACATGTCATGATATTAGCACTCCACCTTTACAACGTTGGTCGGATAGTTGTCATGTGCAACGCTTCATAGGCCCGATACCGATGGAAATGATATACCCTTTCATTCTTCTAAATTTGGTTAGCTCTACTATGGTAAATGTGTCTACTATGAATCCTTATTTGGAGCCTTGTCCTTTATATTCTGACTGGTACATCTACATATTCATGTGGGCCAATGTCTTTGGGGTGGCCTAAAGGCCTAGAGTTCACCTGATGGCCTTGAGAGAAAAATTTCGCAAAGTCATTGGGTGGCCTGAAATCCTTGCAGGACCTGAGGACCAAACTGGTTGCCCAATGGCTGAGATGGATGAATAGTTATGACTACTACAGTACTGAATAGTACCTTCGAAAGTTCTATTAAAATAAACCAAAAATATGTATCCAATTGGATTTGATATTGGGTTTCTTAAATGCACTTGTCAAGTCCTTGACAACTGAGTTGAGGTTCATGTGAATGAGGTCAGTGATTCAATAATTTATTCTAGATGTTCTGATTCAAATTATGACTCTAAAAATATGAATATTTCTTAGTTAAATTATGAAATTAAAATATTAAGAAGATTAATTTCCAAATATTTAGATTTATATAATACTATTAATGAAAATAATGAAAAAAAATATTTCTAAAAATAAATTTCTTTTATAAGATGATGAAAAATTAAGAAATACTTCCTATACTCTTCATTATATAGTTTATAATATTTTGAAAACTTCTCACAATTTGAACAAAAAAATTAAAAAGGGAAGTTAAAAGTCTTAAAAATTGATTATCGGATTTTATTCAAGGTAATGAAAAAATATCATAAGATTATGTATTTGATTAAACTAAATAAAAAAAGATGTTTGTGGCTATGATATATTATTACCTCAAATGTTTAACACTCATTTTGTTAAAAATAAATATGGTTTTACTTCTACTGTTATATTTTTTAAATGTGGTGTGAAGGGTCTCTATATAAATTATTGTTCTCATAGATTCAAATAGTAATTAGGATTTTAAAATTTTATTTTTATAAATCTTTTTTATCTATATTACCATAAAATACTTGTTTAAATTTTATATTTGTACCAAAAAATTTTATTACTAATCCAATTGGACCAAGAGTAGCTTGGCTACCAAAATTTTTAAGTAATTTATTTTTGTAAGAAACATTTTTGGGATATCTTAATAAAAATGTATATAGTACATGGATAATATGTTCTCTATGCATATGATCTAAAACCAATCTAATTTTACCTCTTAAAAAACATGATATGGAGGAACTACAACATTTGGAGATAATTCCAAAGGAAAAGTAAAAGGTTTTATTAAATTTTTTATACTTAATTATATATTTATTTATAATTTTTTATATTATTAAAGTTTAAAATATAATTTCATAAGTATATAATAATTATGTGATGATAGAATGGAAGTTAAATTTTAAAATTACAAGTGAGTAGTTTTAAAGATGATTCTTTATTATTTTATGCTAATCGAAAGGAAAAATATTTAAATTATTTATTTATTTTAACCAACTATTCATCATGATAAATAATTGAGTATTATATTGAAATATATAATTATTTAGCATTGATGATTTGGTTATGTTGATTTCATAATGTTACATAAACTCTTTAAAAATGTGAGAGTTCTATAGTTGCATACATTCAAAAAAATCAGTTTTATGAAGCTTGCATGAAAGGAAAACAATGTAAAGTCACTTTAAGACCTATCTATCATATAAGTACTAATAGACCTTTACATTTTGTATATATTGATCTATTTTTTTATATTCAAATTTATAGCCTTATAACAAAGATATAAACTTTATTTATTGTTATTTATTATAATATATTTACATGGTTTTACTTTATTGGTCATAAAAATGATACTTTATCTAGATTTATTGCTTTTTGTAATTATGTTCAAAATTAAAAAGGTTAAATGATTATTTCCATTCATAGTGATAAATTTGGTGAATTTGATAATTTATAATTTGGTAATTTTTTTAAAAATAATTGTTTTTTCATAACTTCTCTACTCCTAGAACACCATAGTAAAATGATGTTATAAATCAAAAAAATAGGACTCTTATTGAAATAGATTAAACTATGTTATGTGAATATAGGTTTCCTATATATTTTTGGGATGAGGCCACTTTTTATTCTTATTATGTTTCAAATAGATTTATTCTTATAACATTAATGAAGAAAAATTATTATGAAGTTTTTAAATTTAAAAAAAATAAATATGTTTATTTTATAGTTTTTGGATGTAATGTTTTTATTTAAAATTCAAAATATAATTTAGATAAATTTGATAGAAAGAGAACCTCTGGTATGTGTCACTTTTTATGTAAGAATTTAGTTTCTTGGAATTCAAGATAACAAATCTATGTTTCATTATTAACTACAGAGAGTGAATATATCTCTTCTACATCTTATTGATCTCAATGTTTATGGAGTAAAAAGAACTTTTATGACTATGGTTTTACATTTGATGATTTTCCTATTTATTGTGATAATTCTTCTATTATATCTATTTTGAGGAACCATTTATTTTATTCTATAACTAACCATAGAGATAAGAATTTTCATTTTATTCATGATTATTTTAATAAAGGTGATATTATTATTAAATATATTCTAACCAAAAATCAATTGCTTGATTTTTTCACTAAACTTTTATATTATGAAAATTTTGAAATATTAAAATTTGAACTTGGTATGTTAGAAATTTAGTTGTAAAATATCCAATAATTTTTTACCTTAATCTAAATTGATCATGGGAAGCTTATTTATTTTAAAACTACTTATTTTTATAATTCTTAAGTAATGACTTTTTGAAAAATTTCAAAATGGTGGATAATTTTATTAAATCAGTTTTTGGTTTTGTAATTTTCAAAAAGGGAGATTTTTTTGGATTTTTTTATTATTTCTTATTATTTTATGTTTTTAAAAATTACGGACCCTATTGTTATTTTATGTGAAAATCTAGTCTTCACAAACTATCTATATTTTTTTTAAACATTATTTCTAATGATCATGTTTTTGAAATTACAATTTCATATGTAATAATACAAGTTTATATAACTTTGTCCAACTATGAGAAATCCTGATTATGCCTCTATAATATTTGAATTTTGATCCAAAAATGATAAATATTTTTGGTATGGACAATATTTTTTTATTTGTTTTTGTATGTTTTATTTGGTTATTATTTTATAACTTATGTTATATAGATTTATTTATTGGGATACCTATTTTATTGGAAATCCAACACATTAATCTACATTTTATTATTACGAATATAATTATGAACGTATTATTTATGTAGTGTGCCAAGTTTCTGAAGATCATGCAACCACTATGAAATTATGGATTTTTCATAATTCAAAATATTTTTTGTTTCTTTGATATCGTTTTTGATTCACATAACAATCATTTTGATTTTATTGGGTTATAAATCTATGAATTTTTCTTCATTTCATTCAATGGAATAAAATTCTAAAAACCTTTTTTAGATACCACAAAATTGGTCCAAATTTCTTCAATTTTTTTCTATAGTTTTCATTTCATGTTATTAATTATTGTTCAATTATATTTCATGATATATTTTTCTAATTGATGTACTTATTTATTCATTAGAATGACCTCAAGATTATATAAAATTAATTATTTGGCATCAAAGGATGATTTTATCATTTAAATGGGCTAAAAAGTATCCAAAGTATATTATTTCATGTTTCTCTCTCATATTTTCCACCTTACCACATGAGAAATGCCACACTAACTTGATAAGCACTTCCACCATAACATAAGATCATTTCCACCATACCTTAAGTAGACTTTCACCCTACTATGAAGACTTTATACAACTTTACTAAAAGTTTAAAACTACCTATCATGAACCCATATTCTACCTACCATAAACATTTTCCACCCTACCACTTGTGGTAGAGGTGACTGCATGAAGCTGTTATAGTTACTAAACATGGTTAATTAACTTACCATGCAAGGTTAGTATAATGACTCCATGTGATTTAACCTTACCATAAGTTATATCTACTTACCATGATCATTATTTTAAGTGAATTCATGACATTTTAATGATAAGTATACTGAGCACAAGCCTACTTGTACCAACTTCCTAGTACGGTAATTGTACCAACTGCATGAACATTGGTGCATGGTTAGTTGTTTCCTTTGTTTATTTTTTATTAAAATTAAATTTCTACACATGTTATGATTTTAGTTGTTTTTTATTATTTAGTTAACTACATTCTTATACTAAATGTTTTAATTATTTTATTAATTTATTAAATTTATATATTTTATTTATATATCATGAAAAGTATTATTATAAATTGTTAATTTGTTTTAAAATGTTATTAATTTTTTATTGTTACTTGACTTTTACCACATGTATTTAGAATATTAAATATTTAATACTTCAAGTTGATTTATTTGACTTATTATTTTTTAAATTATTATATAATTATATATAATTTATTAAAATACATATTATAGTTTTTAAAGCAGTGTGATTAATTTTTTATATTACACGCAGCATTAAATTATAATGTATTTAATATTTGAAATTAATTATTCAAATTAACTTATGATTTTTATATGATTACCATTGAATTAACATTGTAATTTAATGGGTAATTCAAATCATTTTGAATTGGTATTTAATTTCTGAACTCAAACATTAATTTATTATGATTTTTTGCATGATAATTTTCTATCTCCAAGATAATTATGTTATTTGAATTTAAATTGTTTTCAAAGCTTGAGATTGGTTTGTTAGTATCTTCATATCCTGTTTATAGGTCTCAAGAGACATTAAATGTAAATAGTGATATAAAGACAAACTATGAGTGCGCATACCTTTTGAGTCAAAGCTTGATGTTGAACTTTGACATATTATGTGATACTCTATTTCATCATCTGGATGATTTTTCAATGATTGTACCTAATCTTATATGACTACTACTACCTTTATGATACATATACATTATTTGAGAACCAGTACCTATGATTTAATTATTTATATTCAACATTTTCATACTATATGAGTCTATAAAATTATTTCTTATCTCTCACATTCACCCTATATTTTATTTTTATTATTTTTTATACAAAAGAATAATTCTTATTCTCTATCTTAGGGTTGTGACTCTCATATTCTATAGTAAGGAATATTTAGTTTTTAAGTATTAGATTCTAAATTTAGTGTTTTAATTGTTTTGTGACTCCCCATACAAAATTAAGTGTGTTGTAGTTATCCCTCCATTGGAAAAGGATTTTGTAATCAGGTTATTATTCCCCCTCAAAAATAATATTAGTGAACAATGTATCTCTCCATGAGTGGAGAGGTATAATAATAGAGCATTATCACTTTGGATTGAACTACTATAAAAATAACCGTTGTGTTTTTTATTTTTTCTATAGCAAATTAACTTTAATAATTCACTTCATTAATTAACCTTGACAATCAATTGATTTCGTTAAAATATTTAATATGGTCTATTCACCCATCTCAAGACCATCCACATTCTTCCTATTGGGATCTAAAATATAATGTTTTGGGACATATTTATAACACTTTAATATAATACCCATCTATATGTATGAAAAACCCTCATCTTATCATTTATTATGTAAGTGGAGACTATTACCTTCTTATTCACATGGATCGCATCATCGTCTCTCAATGACCACACATGCATCAGTTTACCTCCAAACAGTTGTTTTTGTATCATAGAAAAAACTATGTTATGTGAATTTCTATCCATTACATAGTCTATGATAGAATATGTGACCACCAATGGAGCACATTTCATCCATCCATGGTCCTCTGATGCATTTTTATTCCAATCATCCAACAAGATCATCAGAAGTCACTGCTCCTCAAAACAAAACTCATCAAGCTCCTATTCAACATGATTCTTAAACCTAAGAGCATCCACAATGAAATTACCTTTCCCTAGTAAATAATCTATCTTTAATTCAAACATATAAAGATACTCTACCAATCACCTCTACCTCAGTTTATGGTTACACATTGTGACGATATAATATAGGCCCTTGTGGTCAATGTAAGATATATGTCTCTTTCCAAAGTGATAATTCCACCAATACTTCAGAGCATGAACTAAATGTGGTACCTCCAAGCCATGAATTGGGCAGTTCCACTCATGGGGTCATAGTTTTTGTGACCTAGAATCTACAAAATGCTCTCTTGGTATCTATGCCACTCCCAAACCAATGATTGGTACATCATAGTATACTTCATATCTGATTTGAAGATCAAGATGTATTAGTACTATAGAATTATTAAACCTCTTATTTAAATCAAGAAATGTATCTCCACACTATTGAAACCATTGTAACTTTACTCCCTTCTTCATTAGTGTAGTCCCAGTTACTGATAATTGGAAAAATCCATGGATAAAATGGAAATAAAATATTACTTAGAAAAAAAATCTTCTGATCTCCAAAAGAATCCACAGAAATGTCTAGGAAATCACTTATTTCACTTTCTATAGTTCCATGAATATAAATTTTTTAGACACCACATGTTGCAAGAAAATCACCACCTAAATCCAAAAGTTACCCTTTGATAGCCTGGTGTGAAGCTGGTGTTCTCAAAGTGTACTCTGAACTATCTTCAGATATCTAGCATGCTAATCTAGTGTTAGTGAATTGGTGAGGATGTTGTCAAAATCACCATGATAAAAGAGTCCATATAAGGGTGAAATACCTTGTTCATGAGATCCGTGAACACCAACATTACATTCATCAATATAAATATTATCACTATGTAATCGTGTAATCGAAACATGATCTAAAACACTATATTTAGAATTTCTTCCTCTCAAACTTATAGCTAGTGATAAACCAATCAATGATAAATATTAGATAACCACTAGGATTCCTATAACTAATTTAAGAGTTTATCCATCCTGGAAAATGGTATTTATTATTCATGGTCTCTATATTTAGATTCTGTTAATTAGTTTATAGTCAAATAATATCATCCCCCATCTTGGATAAAAATATAGGTACACCCCATGGTGAAGTACTTGGTCTAATAATTCCATTCTACTCCAAATCACCAAGCTACACCTTGACCTCATTCATCTCATCTAGATTAATATGTTAAGGGGGTATCAAAATGGGTTTCACACCTTGTATGATCTCTATATAAAATTTTAGTCCTCTATTATGATGAAGTCATATAATTTGTTCAAAAAATATATCCTTATCTAAATTCACAACATGAGGAAAAGTTGAGGGGCCTACCACTAATTCTTTTGAAATATCCAAGACCATCATATATGTTCTGATTATCACAAGATAACTCAAGCCTAGACCAACTATACCCACTCCCAATTCCCATTTTCTAGTAATTATATACCTCTCTTTCTTTATCAAATTAAATGACACCCTTACCTGATATCAATCAATGAGACCTCAAAAGCTATTCATCTAGTTCATAATAAGAATAATATCAAAGATCATTATCTATAGAACCATGAAGTCCCAAATATTTCCATATCTATCAATGACTATAGGAAATTGTGGGTATCACTGAAGATGGACCACCTACATGCCTAATGGTGTATCAATTGAAAGTAACTCAGATTATAACTTGACAGATAAGTAAATTTCAGAAACTACTTGAGTAGATATGAAGATATGGGAAACATAAATATCATAAAGTTAGTAGATAAGAAAGACTTGATCAGGACCTTACCTCTTACAATATATGGTCCCTAATCACCATATATAATAGTATGATCCACTACATATACACACCATGCCTCAGATCTATGCCCTTATCCCAGATAAACATGAATCAACAGAGTCTTCGTCATTTGGGATTTCTATTAGGGACCCCAAGCTGCCCCACGGATTGATTCCAATATTTCTCTCAATGACTCATTAGAACTCATTCATGAAGCCTTCAAGATAAAATGTTATAGATTACCTATCTTTCCACACTTATGGAACTTGATCTCAATTATAGGGAATGAAGTATGATAACTAATTTTATATCTGTAGTTGTATCACTGAGGACCCCCTTCCCTAGAAGAAGGTTTTTAAGATCCACTGCTCAACTCTGACTATCTACGACCTTGATACTCATATTTTTTCTTCCACTTCCTAATACCATAAAAAACTGTCATATTAGTCATATTAATATCACACACTAACCCACCATGGGCTAGAAGAAAACCTATTTTCGTATCCTCTTCTAGATCCTTGTCAGTGGTTAAGGCCTTGTGAAGAACATATTTGTGCATCCTCAGATAAAATCCTTAACCTAATGTCCATGCTCTAATCCAGGGCATATCTTGAACTTCCAATCCCTCTGTGGATCATTCCCAATAAACAGAGGATAAAAGAGAAGTAACTTTATAAACTAAGATGAACAAGAAGTGATAGTCATAGAACCCAACTGTAACTCCACAGACTCATGTTCATGGTATATTTTCACCATTTCTAGGATGTACTCCTCCATAAATAGGTCCTTAAAGGTCACTAATGTAAGATCACATCATATCCTTGTTTGACTCATGGTAGTACGTCATCTATAAGAAGTTCCTTGGAAGATGAAGATCACTGGAATCACTCGCCCCTCTTTAAGAGTATGGACCAGCTCAAAAATGATCTTAATAAATTCTATCCCATCCTCAACATCTTTTGGCCACCAATACCCTAGAATTTTCAAGGGTTCTAGAGTAGGAAACCCTGAGCCGGTCCATTCATGGTGAATTGAATGGCTCCTCCTTAAATGGGAATAATCCCAAGGATTATTTGTAGAATGTTTTATATATTTAAAATCACATGTTCTAGTATACAAGCATGCTGGGATATATTCTCCTGCACTATGTGTGGTGGTGTAGGAGCATCATAGGTGACCTTAAACAGAATTCCTATCAAATTTCTCTATGGGGACATTTTTTTAATGAAGAAAACACTTTAATTTTTAAGGTAGGTCCTAACAAGTCTATGGGATCACATAAAGGTTATCTAAATATTCTAGCCTTATCCCAATGTTTAACCCTCCTAGAACTAACCAATCTCTCTATCCCTTCACATGAGTCAAAGACATAAATATACTAAAAAACCAACATTACTTGGTTCCACTTACTAATTCCATAATAAATATTTCATAGCATCATAGACACATATATATCACATAATAGAGAATACAAGTTTATCCCAATCTAGAGAGTCACAAGACCACATGCATGCCTCCCCATACGTAAGAGGCTTCCGACTAATAGTGATGGTCTAAGTAAATTCATGGGGAGACTATACCCTTAATATCATTTCATATAAAAAATTAAAATATAATTAAGAATCATAGTAAACATGTGGAAAAAATCAAGATTGAATACTAGACTTATAATAAGTAAATGGGCTCCCATAGTGGCAATCCAAAAAAGTGTATAAATGAATAAACTAAATAAATATATAAACTATGATGTCTCTTTTTGTCTTTACTATCCCCTCTATCAACTCCATGCTCCGATACTCTTCCATCATCCACATACCTCTATTCATTTAATTGATCCCTATACATGAATTACACACACACATTGAGATGCATGTGTAGAGTGGTTGTAATAAAACATTGTAGGACACCACCAATGCATCCTTAAAATTAGTGAACATGGATAAGACTTAATCCATGATAATAAAAAAATTTGAAAATATATAAAAAAACATATCAAGTATTCATGCACTATCCAAGCTGCCACAAACCTCAGTTATACAAGCTTTAACTCCTTGGTGATTGAATATCAAAAAGTTTAAGGAAACAATACAAATAAAGGATCCATCCTTGATGTTTCTCATTAGTATTATCAGAATTAGACTATCAAACCATATCAAAATAGGTCCTCACAACCTATTTCAATCTCTTTGGTTAAGTTGCATTGAACATCATTCCCCACTGCTTCCACATCGGTCAGGTCACGTAGACCATTGTGGCCCTATTTCGTCTCATGGGTGTGATCACATTTGACGATCATACCCCTAGGTTAGGACACATAAGGGCACAATTCCTTGTATTTTATATAGATCTTAAAATCAAGTCATATGTATCATCTAAACATGATCCCCCTCTTGGGATACTAATCTACAACAGGTCCACCTATGACTTTGGTACTATGTTCAATAAAATAATCCCATAAAATACACCAGAAATATTATAAGTAAATAGTGGTATCATATTAAAGAATATATAACATATCATGAGTCTGAAAAAAACCAAAACACCCACATATGTAAACAAATAAATGTGGTATAAAATAAAATTAACACAAATCATAATATCATGCAAAAAATTATATACATTTCCTCTACATGATAAGGATCTTTCCACATCAAGTTTTTCAATGTCAGTGTCAATATTTGTCAAGGAATGTCTCCCAAATAATTTCCATGTATCATTTGGCTGAATTACCCTCTATGTATTCCTATAACTAAATCCAACTATTTTATTTCAAAATGAAATAGAAACACTACTTGGGATAATAGATTATTTCTCTTGTATAGTCTGTAATAAACATGATAATTCTATATTATCCATGTTGATAATTATATAATATCTCTTATACAATAAATATAATCTTACAAGGGATTATAATTCCACTCTCCAGAAGAATATGAAATAAATTATAAGAATTATAATTATTCTTTTCTAAAATTATCCGTTATTAACATTTTATGAATTTTGTATCATTTTTTCATAAATATTCAGAAATTTAAATTTAGAAACAAAATATGAAGATTTTTATAGAAATCTTAACTAGGTTTTACCCATTGATAAAAACACCTAAGAAAAAAAGAAGAGAAGTTAGGTTTTTTCATGTCTATAAATAGGATAAAGAACTAAATTTTTCCAAAGAATAGTTCACCAAATTTAAACAAAGGAAATTAAGATATCCTAACTCAATAGAATAACTAAAAATTGAAGACAGTAAGTGTTCATGTATTTTTTATAAAAAAATAGGTGTTCTGATTCCTGATATTTGGAAACCATAAAATTAAATTACTAGTTAATTCATTCTTCATGTGGATCTTGAAGGAGATATGACTAAAATATTTAATATAGGAGTTATGAAACATAAAAAAATCATGGTAATTAATTCATGTGAGTTTTTGTACATAAAATAGACAAATCATGTTATAGGGTTGAGCTAGGAAAGAAGAAACAAAAATAAGAAAAAAACAAGTCTTCATCAAAAAAGGGTGTTGTGTAATGGTAACATGGAGTTTCCCTTACACAAATCATATGTATCACATAAAGTGTAAGAACCCGGACATTTTTTTCGGGTATGTTTTCCCTTTTTCTAGAGTTTTGAGGAAAGATGAGTTTCTGGAAATTTATCAAGTACACGCCCTGTACTTCATTGCTGCAAGAGGTTGTGTACTAGCCGTGTCATGGCCACACACAAGGTCGTGTGGGGTGACATGGAGGCCGCCTAAAGAGAAGTGCAGAAATAGTAAGTACACATTGTGTAATCTAAAAGTACACGCCATGTATTTTGGTTTTTCATTAAACGCATCGGGGTCACGTCTGACGAACAGAAGCATGTTCTTTTAGGTCATGTTTGTCTGAGAGAACTCGTATGAAAACGAATCTTCAACAAACTCCCGATCCTCTGTCCATTCTCCAAATCTAACTCGGTCAATTGCATTACAATTGCATCGGTGAGTTCTCTCTTCTCCTAGAGCATCGTTTTCCAATTCTCTTATTTTGTGAGTTATCATGGGTTTATCATTTTTTGTGTTTTCATAGATCAATGGCGTTCTAATATGATTCAATACTCGTGGTTCAAGTATATTGATCTCCTTACCCCGAGGTTGGTGGTTTGTGCCTTTTTGTTGAAATTTATTGAATATTTTGTGTAAATTCCACCAATACCCTTGAATGGGGTATTGTGTGTTTATCGTTTTATCCATATTGTTTGTCTACATTGCTTATATGCTAGAGTAGAAGATACTGAATGTGAATAGGGTTATTTTTTATGCTTTAGAAACGTTTTTCATGAATTTTTTGACTCTCTAGACTGTTGGGTCTAGTTTTCCTTTTTGGCTGTTGTTTACTTTCCATGCCTAGTATTGTAGGATGGTATGACTATAGATCTAATGTGATGTTATGCCATAGAATGCTAGCCAATATATTCTTGAGGTTTACTTTCTCTGTTACGTGTGCTATACTTATTTGACTTACACAGGGCTATGAGAACCTGGTGTAGTAGACCATAGAGAGAATTTACGCAATGGCTCTTCCAGAGAGTCTTTATAATTTTATGATATGAGACCATACGGGGAATTGACGTTGAGTGCTTCCTCAGAGTGTCTGTAGTTCCTCGACACGGACCACAGGGGGAATGAGACGTTGAGTGCTTCCCCAGAGTGCCTTTAGTATGATACGAGACTATAGGGGGAATTGATAGTCAGTGCTTCCCCAGAGAGTCTATTCTTTTGCTAAACTAGAGGGGTGAGACTGTGTGTGCCTCACAGAGGGTTGCTAGTACTTGTTGGTTGAACCACAGGGTCTAGGCTATGAGAACTACCCAGAGGGTTACCTGTTTTTTTCTACTTGCTTGAGGAGTTGATTACTTGTTTATTAATTAAATTCTTGAAACTAGGGAATGTTTGTTGTTGAGTACTTTCTTATTTACTGATTTCTGTACTTTTACCTCCATATATTCACCGAATATTAGGATCATATCTCGTGGTGGTTGCCTAATGTGATTTAGTCTCACACCCTATTTGGGCAATGATTTTGGGCCCAAACAGGTTATATTCCTGCAGGTATATATAAGGGTAATCACCCTTCTTCTTCTTCAGGTAAATGACTTGTTGTTGATCTAGAGAGCACGTGACCAAGCTTAGGCTTTTGATGCTGAAGAGATGTTATCTATTTTCCTTGTATTTTATGTTTTAGTACTATCTGTATTCAATAATGTGAATTGTTTAGCTTCTTTCCTAGACATATGTATCATGAATTATTTTATATGTATGTGTTCCAACTGTTTATCATTTAGTCTTCTGTTGTTCACTTGTGTATAGATTTTTTACTACATCTGCTATTGTTTATTTTTTCTATTTAGAAATGTACTCTTCTAATGAGGACATAGTTTTCCCACTATCACACTCAAGGCTCTCGCAGCTAGTTGACAGCCTCTGACATTCAGGGAAATACACTTAAGGCCATGTGATCAACCAGGTACGGGGCGCCTCAAGGTGGCTTCTAGAACCGGGATGTTACAAAGTGGTATTAAAGGAATTATTTTCTCTTGAATTAATGTTTGGAGCCTTTATCTAGGGATTGGAAGGAATGGGTACTTGGTAATAAGTTTTTCCTGAGAGTAGCTAACCCGTGTATAAGGAAAAGCCAACCTACCTCCTTTATTTCAATTTTATGGTTTTGTAAGATTACAATTGATTTGATTTCACTGTTGGGTGATTGAATTGTTTTGTGTTATTACCATTGTTGTTATTGTGGTTCTACTTCTGTCGCAACCCCATGAGATGAGGATATGTCATCTCATGCATCATATATGCACTTGTTAGAAATCACTTTCCATGCATTCTTTACATGCCATGAAGGATGAATTGTCGATTTCCTGTTGTTGTGATAGATGTTGTGTAGAATATGCATGTTGTTGTGATAGATGCCTTGATAGAAATAACTATTGTTTGATAGGTCATTTTTTGTGTAGTGGTTTGTTTGGCTAAATTCCAAACTTTAGTTCTTGAGGTGTTATGGGCCCTTATGGGCCGGAATTTGGTGTATCACCGCTTTGTTTCTTTGTTATAACTTTTTTAAGATGCCATGCTTTGATTCGCGGGGAGTATGGGCCCACACAGATTGAAATTTGGCATTTCCAATGTTCATTTCAGTGTTTTTCTGGGTCCTAGATTATTAATATGTCTTATTGTCTGGAAAAAACCAGAATACACACCATGTAATGTTATGTACATGCCATGTGTTCTTCTTTTAGGGAAGAAACAATTTTTATTAAGTACACATCGTGTAGTCTCTGACCATGTCATAGGTCATGTGGGAAGAGACACAGGATGGTAAAAATCTATAGTTAACACGCTTTGTATCTTCCCTACATGTAGTTTCATTTCGACCCCATGCCACCCGTGCCACTAACAACATAGTTTTGTTGAGTCGTGTCTAATACATGTCGTGTCGGTGATGAAAACACCATGTTGCCTGACCTAGGTACCCATCCGTGTCACGAATCACATGGGTCAGTGAAATCCTATCACATACATGTCGTGTTCATCTGGAACACATCGTTTAATGTCATTTTGTGTGTCAGGTCGTGTCACTAACAACATGGTCCAAGTGAAGCTAGTCCAATACACGTCGTGTCTACCTTGAACATGTTGTGTAGTCTAGTCTTGGGAGATCCATGTGGCTTAACCATGTAGAAGGACCCAGGCAGGGGAATAGGATTCAAGTACACTCCGTGTGTTTGGAGAAAATGTTGTGTGTTTGATGTGTTACATGTCCAGTTTAAGCAGGAGTACATGCCCCTGTGAATGACTTCATAGAACACGCTGTATAGGTGATGTACATGTCGTGTAGTAATGCTTTGTAAAACATGAAAGCTTTCTTCCTCATGTTCCATTCTTACACTCCTTGTTTTCAGTCCTTGAGATATTGATTTAAGGTGTGTGATTGACCTTGCAGAGTGTTGCCACCGAGACATCCTCCGGTTGTTCTCCAGTTGCAGGGCAGTGATCAGACCCCAGGTATGGCTAATCAGGGACTTCCTACAGATCCTCTTATTGTGCCAGCCTTGTCACAAACAGTGATACCAGTTACAGGAGCCGATGCGTAGTTTAGGGAAGGATTTCTGAGGATGATGCAGACCTTCAAGGGGGAATCGCCTCTTGCATCGACTATGGAAAACGTGACGCAGGTTTTCCAGCAGCAGCATCCTCCCACCTTCCCAGGGGAAGGAGGACCTCAGGCTGTAGATTCATGGCTAGAAGTTATGTAGAAGATCTTTGAGAATCTAGAGACACCTCTAGAAAGGCGGGCCAGGATTTCTCCCTACATGTTATGAGACTCCGCCAAGAGGTGGTGGGATGTGATCTCACAAGTGGGTCATTATCAGGTTATTTCATGGGAGGCGTTTCAGCACATCTTTTATGAGTAGTTATATCTGGATACCTTGAGGGCTAACTGAGACCATGAGTTCATGAGCATGGAGCAGTGTACTCTTTCAGTTGTGGATTACTCTTCTCATTTCCCCAATATTCAGTGTTTCACACCCCTCCTGGGAAGATATGGGTTGTTATTGGCATGGAAGTTTGAGGATGGTCTCAGACGGGAGATCCGCTCGTAGGTGAATATCTTCAGGTTAAATTCCATTGCTTCCATCATCAACTAGGCACTGATTGAGGACCAGAATCTGAGATATTCTAGATTTGAGAATAAGGGCAGTTCCACTCCCAGAGTTAGTGCTCTACCAGCTGACAGTAGGAAGCACCATAGGGAGTCTACACATAGTGATCTGAGGCAGCGAGACACATCTTCATGTAGCCAGGTGGTATGCTACCAGTGTGGAATGGCTGGGCCTACAAGGCCACAGGGCTATAGAGACCCAGTGGAGTGCCGATCATGTGGAAATTTGAGTCACCTTCAGTGCTTCTGTCAGATCTTTTCACTAGAGGATGGTGACAGAGGTTCTTTTATGACTCCTCGTTTCAGAGAAGCACTACCATTTTCTCACCAGCCAAGGAACTGGAGTTCTCCTTGCTATTCAGGATGAGGTTGAAGTCATGGCCATGGTGGTCAATCACTGATCTTTCAAAGAAAACAATGTTGATCAGCTC
Organism: Viscum album; assembly: GCA_963277665.1. Classification (NCBI taxonomy): domain Eukaryota; kingdom Viridiplantae; phylum Streptophyta; class Magnoliopsida; order Santalales; family Viscaceae; genus Viscum; species Viscum album. Next base: position 1,409,518,592 of record OY728133.1, on the reverse strand, counting down.
AGAGTTCTCAAGCAGTGTCACAGGGTTGCGGTGCAAGCCAGACTTTTGTAGTGGGGCAGACCCAGCAGGAGCAGGATCCCGGACCCTCTACAGTTCAAGGTATGATCTTAGTAGCCTTAGTTTTATCTTCTTCTATTATCGATACAGGGGCTTCCCATAACATTATCTGTGTTTCTCTTGTGGAGAGCCTTGGGCTCTGTATCTTTTCTTCTGCAGATGTTTTGACACTAGACACTCTATTCGGGAAAAGAACATATGGTGTGCGTTAGTGCAATGAGTTCCCTCTAGAGGTTGGTGGATTTCACTTTCTATGGTACCTCTATATCCTAGATATGACAGGCTATGATTTCATTCTCGAGATGGAATAGTTAGTTCAATTTTTGGGAGTCATCGACATTTATTGCCACAGGGTGAGTTTCATATCACCATAGGGTGGATCCTTTCTTCATATGGGAGAATGGGATGTCCAGGAGAGTAGATTATGACTCGAGCATCATGGGTTGGGAGGAGTTAAAACACATATTTCTAGTATTTATCTGGATGACCATGGGACTTCACAGTTAGACTTTTCTCAAGTGGTGGATCATTTCAGGGATGTCTTTCCAGAATAATTTTCAGGTTTTCCACTAGAGCGTGAGGTAGAATATTCTATTGAGCTTGTTCCAGGAGTGGCACCAGTGTCCATTCCTCCTTATAGGATGGATACACCAGAGTTGTAGGAGATCAAGAAGTAGTTGGTGTAGTTATAGGCAAAGGGTTTCATCTGACCTAGTACTTCTCCTTGGGGTTCGCCCGTCCCGTTTTCACAGATGGAAGAAGACACCCTTAGGCTTTGTGTGGATTATCGGAAGTTGAAGCAGTTGACAGTCAAGAACTGATATCCCATTTCGAGGATTGATGATCGCTTTGATCAGTTTCTCGGGGCTCGGTTGTTCTCTAAGATCAAATTAAGGTCCGGTTACAATTAGTTGCGTGTTAGATTATCAGATATACCTCTTATAGCCTTTCGGAGATGGTATGGTCTATATGAGTATATGTTTATGATATTCGTTCTCACGAACACACAAGCAGTTTTCATGGCACTGATGAACCGAGTGTTCCACCATACATGGATTTGTTCATAGTGGTCTTCGTCGATGATATGTTGGTGTAATCTAACAATAGACATGACCATGATACCCATCTTGAGATCATTTTGAGTACACTAAGGGAGCATCAGTTAAATATTATGCTCTCAAAATGCCACTTTTGGATGGACCAGATTCACTTCTTGGGTCACGATATCTCAAAGACAGGAGTGTCGGTAGACCTCGAGAAAGTGAGAGTAGTATTTTCCTAGGAGCAGACGAAGAACGTCTTTGATGTGTAGAGTTTTATAGAGCTAGCAGGATACTACAGGCACTTCATACATGACTTTTCATGCTTAGCATAACCACTGATAGGTCTGACCAAGAAGTGTGAGAAGTTCTTATGGTCAGATTCTTGTGAGTCATCCTTTCAAGAGCTGAAAGAGAGGTTGACTTCAGTGCCAATACTAGTCTTTCCAGAGCTGGGCAAGAGCTATATTGTCTACTGTGATGCGTTAGGTATTGGTCTAGTATTTGTGCTTATGAAGGTAGATGGAGTCATTGCGTACGGGTCTCAGCAGTTGAGGCCACATGAGAGGAATTACCCGACACACGATCTGGAGTTGGTAGTAGTTGTTCTTGCCCTATGTCATTGGAGTAATTACCTTCTGTGAGATCATTTTACGGATTTCACTGACCATAAGAGTCTCAAGTACATCTTCACACAACGTGATCTGAATTTGAGATGGTGCAGGTGGGTTGAGTACCTATAGTCCTTTGACTTTGAGCTTGCTTATATGCCTCTGACGGGCAACATTTTGGCTGATGCGTTGAGCTGGAGGACTCAGATACAGGCAGTTCAGGAGACCAGCAGTGAGTGGTATCTTATGGCTCTGTTCTCTAAGATGCATTTCGAGGTATGAGACAAATAGGGGAAAACTTTTCTATCTTTTTTAGTCGTTACCTCTAATCCTATGGGAAAGTGTGTCAGGAGTGGACCCAATTCATGGATAGACAGTGGGTGGGGATGAGATCTTGCATTTCTGTGGGCAATTATTGGTACCAGTAGATATGCATGAGGAGATGATGCGTGTTTTTAGTTCCTATATTTGGAAAATTAATCCGGGTGTCACCAAGATGTATCATGATCTACACCGCTAGTATTGGTGGCCAGGTATGAAGAGAAATGTTGCTGGTTTTTTCATGAGGTGTTCTACTTGTTAGCAGGTGAAGGAAGAGCATAAGCCACCAGCAGGTCTTTTACAGAAGTTACCCATTCCTGAGTGGAATTGGAATGACGTCACGATGGACTTTGTGATAGGGTTTCTGAGATCACCTAGAGGGAATGATGTTGTATGGTTTGTCATTGACAGACTCACGAAGGTTGCTCACTTCTTTCCGATCAAGGAGACCTTCAGTGTTGATGAGATGGGGCAGTTGTACATCTGAGAGACTGTACGTCTACATGGAGTTCCAGACTCCAATGTTTCATATAGGGATGTGTGTTTTACTTCTCGGTCTGGTAGGGGTTCAGAAGGCTTTGGGTACACAAGTACTTTTGAGTATAACATACCATCCCAAGACCGATGGCCAATCTGAGCATACGATTCATATTCTTGAGGACATTCTATGATCATGCATTCTGGATTTTGGGGGTTCTTGGGAGAATAATATACCACTTTTGGATTTTTACTACAATAATAGTTTTCAAAAAACTATTCATAAGGCACCTTATGAGACTTTGTACAGTAGTTCATGCCAGTAACCCTTATGTTGGTTGGAAGTAGGAGAGGTAGCTTGGCTGGGAACTCATCTTGTTCAGGAGACCACAGAGCAGATGGAGTTGATTCAGAAGAGGATGGCTACAGCATAGTCTTGATAGAATTCTTATGTTGATCAACGGATATGACCTCTGGAGTTCAAGGTCGGGGATCAGGTTTTCCTACTTGTCACACCGAGGTTGGGGCGCAAGAGGATTAGAAGAGAGGGTAAGCTTTTACTGAGGTACTTTGGACCATTTTAAGTGTTGGAGAGAGTTGGCCCAATTGTCTATTGGTTGCATTTACCTCATAGGTAATGGGCCATGCATGAATTTGTTCACGTTTCACAGCTCTGACGTTACTTTTCAGAACTGTATCATGTCTTTCAACCCGATGAGGTTGATCTAGATGTGGATGCATCGTTCAACGAGCATCCTATCCGGATTGTTGATCGAAGTACAAAGGTTCTCCATGGTCGATCGGTCCTTCTAGTATGATGCTATGGCAGCACGGGCGGGTGCAGGAAGAGACTTGGGAGATGGAGGCCGATGTACGAGCACAGTGGTCGGAGCTATTTAGGATTTCTTCTTCCGCGCCATGCTTGGGAAATTCAGGAATGAATTTTATTAAGGGGGGAAGTTTTTAAGAACACATACCTTTTTTCTGGTATGTTTTTCATTTTTCTAGAGTTTTGTGGAAAGGGTAGTTTCTATAAATTTTTCAAGTACACGTGGTGTACTTTGTTGCTACATGAGGTTATGTGCTGGCCATGTCATGGCCACACACATAGTTGTGTGGGGTGACGTAAAGTCCACCTAAGGTGGAGTGATGAAATAGTAAGTACACGCCATGTACTCTAAAAGTACACGCTGTGTATTTTATTTTTTTCATTAAATGCACCGGGGTCACGTCTGATGGGCAGAGCCAGCTTCTTTTAGGTCTCATTCATCCAAGGGAACCTGTACGGTCACAGATCTTTGATGAACCCTCGAGGCTCCATCCGTCCTCCAAATAAAACTCTGTCGGTTGCATTGGAATCACATTTGTGAGTTATCTCTTCTCCTAGAGCATCATTTTCTAATTTCTCTTCTTTCCTGAGTTATCGTGGGTTGATCATTTGGTGTGTTTTCTTAGATATATGACGTTTTAAGACGATTCAATCCTTGTAGTTCAAGTATATTGATCTCCTAACCCTGAGGTAGGTGGTTTGTTCCTTTCCGTTGAAAGTCATTGAATATTTTGTGAAAATTACACCAATACCCTTGAACAGGATATTGTGTGTTTACCATTTTAGCCCTATTTTTTGTCTACATTTCTTATATTCTAGAGTAGAGGATACTAAATGTGAATAGGGTTATTTGTTATGCTTTAGAAATGTTTGTCATGCATGTTTATCCTGTTTGATCCATTGGGTCTAGTTTGACTTTTTGGTACTATTTACTTTAAATTACTAGTATTATTCGATGGTATGACTGTAGATCTAATGTGCTACAATGCCATAGAATTCTAGCCAAGTAGTTTTTGAGGTTTACTTTGGCCTTTATGCATGCTATACGTATTTGACATACATAGGGTCATTAGAACCTAGTGTGGTAGACCACAGGGAGAATGGACACAAGGGCTTCTCCAGAGAGTATTTATAATTTTAGGATGCAAGACGATATGGTTAATTGATGTTGAGTTCTTCCATATAGTTTCTGTAGTTTCTCTACGCGGGCCACAAGGGGAATTAGACGTTGAGTGCTTCCCCAGAGTGCATTTTGTTTTATAGGAGACTATAATGAGAATTGACAGTGAGTGCTTCCCCAGAGAGTCTATTCTTTAGCTAAACTAGAGGGGTGAGACTGTGTGTGCCTCCCAGGGGGTTGCTATTACATGTTGGTAGAACCATAGGGGCTAGGCTATGAGAACTACTCAGAGGGTTACCTGTTTTTTTCTACTTGTATGAGTAGCAGATTACTTGTTTGTGAATTAAATGCTAGAAACTGTGGATTGTTTGATGTTGAGTACATTCCTATTTACTGATTTCTATACTTTTACCTACATATATTCACTGACTGTTAGGCACAGATCTCGCGGTGTTTTCCTACTGGGATTAAGTCTCACACCATATTTGGTCCATGCTTTTGGGCCCAAATAGATTATTTTTCTACAGTTATAGATAAGGGCATGTGCCCTTCTTCTTCAGGTACTTGATGTGCTGTGGATTTGAAGAGCATGGGATCAAGCTTAGGCTTATGATGCTGAGGAGTTGTTATCTATTTTCCTTTTATTTTTGGTTTAGTACTTTTGTTATTCAGAATTTTTACTTGTTTAGCTGCTTTCCTAGACATATGTATCATGCATTATTTTATATGTATGTGTTCCATCTATTTATCATTTAGTCTTATGATTTTCACTTGTGTATGGATTTTTTACTACTTCTGCTATTATTTATTTTTTCTCTTCCACTGTGTACTCTTCCAATGAGGGCATAGTTTCCCCACTATCACACCCAAGGCCCTTGCTGCTAGTCAGTAGCCTTTGGCATTCGGGGAAATGCACTTGAGGCCATGTGACCAAATGGGTACGGGGCACCTCTAGGTGGCTTCTAGAACCAGGATGATACATAAGGGTATTGGTGGACCCTTATATAAGCCATGTAAAAAAAGGATTTACTATTAAGAAACTCCACTCTACCCTTATAAACCCTTTATAAACTAGAAGTTACCCTTACGCAGCTCATCCTTCACCCTTATGCAATTTATTGGAATTTTAACTTGCCCTTCGAAACACCTAGGTGAACTTAAAAAACATTTAGAAACTCGAGTTTACCCATAAATTGTGCATAAGTTACCCTTACATATCCTTTTAAAACCATAGGATTCCCTTATGCAGGTTGTATCTTACCATTACATATCCCATATAAACAGGGTCTTAACAACACGTAGTGGCCTGGAAACAAATTTTACATATACACAACCCTTGTAAACCAAGGGTTACCTTTACGTAACAATATAAAACCATAAATAATGGTGAATTTTATTATACAATAATTTTCACATAAAGATTTTTATAAATTATATACAAAATACTATTTAGTGATCATTTAAAAACAGATAAAGTTGAAATTTAGATATTAAAAAACTATTAGGAGACTTAATTAAATCATTAATTATGTCGTAATCAATTTTCAATAAAAATTACTAAAATAATTTTATTATTTTTATTTCAGGGGAAAAACTATCACAAACTTACAATCATTAAGATTAATCTTAGAGAAATAGAATCTTTTGTTTGGTGAAACTTCTCAGAGTGGTATAGGTGCCTACACATTGTACTATGGAAAGAAAGGAATTTATATTTTCTTGATTCCCATATTCATACTTATCCTTATATAGATTAAAGTGAGGATGGGAATAATGTATCTTTTAAACATGTGGATGATGCATCATATTTCCATTGTCTAAATTTATCATCTTTGAATAGTAATATTTAGAAGCATCATGAAGAAATGGATGCTTAATGCATGTTATCTCATCCCCAAGATCTTTATCAGTAGAAAGTAAGATAAAGATTCAATTATGAACTTCATTTTGTCAAGTTCATTGTATAGACTAAGCTTTTATAGATTTTTGGATTCGAACTCCACATATAGTCCTACACAGAACTTATCCACTCCTCTCATCCTCTAAAATTATCAATATTTATTATTATTTCAAAAATTATAAAAAAAGAATTTTATTCAGGATATTTTTAATTTTATTCACCAAGTGGATAAATACATGAGGTATGATAAGTATCCAGACCTTATAAGGAATGAATTAGGATAAGTCTCCATGTAGTTCACAATTTATTCATCCACAACAAAAATATCTTCAGAGCATCTTATATATCATTAATAACTATATAAAAATGAAAAAATAATTCCATTAATTAATCAATATATATTTTTAGAAAATAACGCATATAAACTAATGGTTTAAATATTATCCCATATTTAGTTTTGGAATTGGGTACAAAGTTAGGTTTAATGTGTATATGTGGGGAATTATTATTACCTATGTTATATTTCATAAATAACATTTCAAAATACCCCCAAAATGTTTCAAACTGGATTTTTTATTATCATTAGTTAACACATTCATTGATTTGAAAAAATGAGATTGAATATTTTTTTACATATTTGAGAGGTTCACTCATTTTTATTTCTCTATAGATTCAATTGAGGAACATATTATCACTACTCTCTTGAAAATATTTATTTTTTCTGAAATTTTAGAGTATTTTTTATAATTTTAATTGAATATGAACTTCTTTATTTGAACTAAAACAATAATATTTCCCTTAAAATGGATTGAAAATGACCTCCTAATATGGGTTGATCTCTTTATTTGTACGCTAAAACTATGAAATGACTTAATTATGTTTCCATGTTAATTATTACACCCAACCATCCATCAATTTTATCTAATTATTTTGTGTTTATAAATTATGTTTGTTCTCTCACTAAGGAAAAAATAGAAGTATCTAATAAAAAATTAAATAAAAAATTTATTTAGTTAAAATCATTTCAAAATTTTAAATTAAATCATCATTTTATAAAAATAAAACCATATTTTCTACAAAAAACTTTTCTTTTCAGAAACTAATCATCCATTATTATATTAGAGAGTTAAAATGAGAGAACAATTTTGTATATAATCTCTTAGTTGGTACTATATTATATCATTTTTTAGATAAATTAGCTTCTACTACATATATGTAATTGGTTTCTTGAGAATATGAAATGTATTAAGTGTGGGGGAAATTTGATGTGGATTTATTTGTATAACAAGTTTCATATATTTTTGATGAAATATTGGTTTTTTTATTTTAAAAAGTGATTTAATTGGAAATATTTTGATCATTAGTGATTTTGATTAAAAAATGTAATTCCTTGAATATTTGAATGGAAGTGATTATTTTTTAAAAATAGTAGAAATATATTTATTGAATTATTATAACAATTAATAAAAATGTATTTACTTTTTTTGTATAGATATTTAATTAAATTATATTTTGTAATTTTTTGTAAAAAGTTTATGGATTTTGAAGTTAATTAATTCATTTTTTTGGGTTTATATTGTGAATATCATTTGTTAGAACTCATTTTTAATCCTCATTCTAATGTCTAAAATTAACTTGTTTAATTTTGTTTTGAATTTTAATGATTCATAATATAATTATTTGAAAAGTTGTAAAATATACTATATTGGGTAATGTGTAACATCATTTTCAAAGGAAAAGTTCATATGTATGATTTTTTTTCAAAAAAAATTTTGGGTATCGTATTTATGATGAAAAGATTTCATATATCAATTTTCCCATAAGAGTCGATACACAAAATATTTGTACGAGAAAATTTTCATACATAATATATTTTTGAGACAACCAGTTTGTTGGTATGATGTTTTTTTTATAACTAATGTTTTACATGTAAGATCTTAGTGTCTGATGAGGTATGTTTTCACTTTTTTTTAAGAACTTTTAAAAAATTGTTTATGGTGTACTTTATGGGGTATGATAGGACTTAGAGGTTTATGGAAGTTCAAGAAATAATAATAGAGAAAAAGTGTCCATCTTGTACCTATTTCATGGTTAGCACACCATTAGTACTAATTGTGCGCCATTACCAGGTTTCCTCTTGGAGGGTGATACGTGGTTAGAAAAAATTGCTAGGAGGACCAATAAAATATGCAGCTCAATACATTATTTGTTATATTTGAGTGAGTGGCCACAACATAGTATCTCAAACCATGTTGGTGGATTGGATAAACCATACGGCCTGGCCCCCTCTTAGATAAAGAGCAGTACACAGTTGGCACACATTTCGGCTAACTGTGAATCTCTTAAAAGTGGGGGAGATTCCCATTTTCCCTCCCAAACCATATATGTTATTTGTCTAATTTCTCCTTGATTTCATATCCATAATTAATGTTTATGAACCAAATCCTCCAAATCTATCCAATGGTGGTTACCCTTTGAATCATAGGCTTTTGGAGTGAAGTTTATTGGGAATCAAATCCCTAGTTTATTTTTTTACTATGTTTTCTTCTATTTTATGCAATAACCAAGAATTTTTATTTTATATTCTTCTTATTCCCATAAACCCATGTTTTTTAGGGATTTACTAGATTAAAAATTGAAGGTTTTTTGGGCTTAAATCAATCTTTGTTGTTGGATGTGTGGTTTTCTACATGATTTTGGTAGGTGGTATTCGGGTGATTCCCATTGTGTTGATGTTTTATTTCATGTGTATATGGTTTATCTATTTTCATTATGATTCGCATTTAATACTATGATATAATATGATATTTTGGTGATTAAATGTTGTTATGGACCTCTCACGGACCTCATTGGGTCTGTTGATGATGAATAGACTAGTCCTAAGGCCAGCCATGGGGTGTGTCACTCCCTTATAAATGGTAATTGAATTGTAAAATGGAAAAATGAGGATTTATGAGTCTTAACAACTTTTTTTACTTAGAATGTTGTCTTCATATAATGAGTTTATTTGATTAACTCAAAAATTTAAATTGAGCTAATATATGATTATGGTAAATATGATAAATGGTTAAAGTGGAAAACCCATGTTTCTAGAATGGTTTAATGGTATGATTAATGGTTGTGGTTATAAATAAATGGTAAAATGGGAATGATGTGGACTTCAGTTAAATGTATTTAAATCAATGGACCATTGGAATGTTGATAAGAATGAAAAGTTTCACCCTCATCATTATTATTTCATAAAAGGTCACTAAAGAAGGACATTGTAAATGTGATTGATTGTATAGTGTGATGTTGGAAGGAGGCTCCTCATCCTTTCGTGGGAAAGACTGATACTCTAATAACCCCATGAACACATGGTTTCAACGATGGACTGATTCTCTAGGCTCTAAGGGTATTGAAATGGTGTTCCATGTCAGGGTTGGGATGGTTAGACATGGAATTTCAAATCATGATTTTAATACATAGATTTATTATCATTTTATGTTGACATGTGGCCACTATAACATATGTCTTAGATAACCAACATGGGAAATATAAGGTTTTAATGGTTAAGGTATTACATGGAACTCAGAGAAAATGTTGTTTATATAAATATTGTTAAATAAAGAATCCCAGTTTATCTTCTTCTTATCTATTGTTTACTTTACTCATACATAAACTATTTTTAGAATGGATATTGTTTTAGACTTCATTAGTGGTGGCCTACTGAGTTTTACCTACACCCTAATCAAGCCATCATTGTGTACTCAAGTTGACTATATGGTTCAGGTAAGGATAAGGGAAAGGGACCTGTGATAGATGGTTGACATGGGTTGAATCATGGGTGAGTGGATCAGAAATTCTATTAGGACTCGTAGCGGGGATTTTTGTTAGCATATTATTTTAGTTTTCATCTTTCACATTAGACTCTCCTGAAATGAATCATTTATTATATTAGATTTTTATACTTACCCAGTTATGGGTGTTGGTTATGTGATGTGTGGTTATGTATTATTATTTCATGTTGTTGTTTATTATTATTTTCTATTTTTTCACTCTTGTAATAGGGTATAGTCTCACCACATGTTACATTAGACCCTCACTACTTGTTAGCTACCTCTGCAATATGGGGAGGCATGCTTGAGTTCATGTAGAGATCCGACTTGAGGCTCTAGTTTATTAGAACCATGTTTAGGATTCTACAAAGTGTCATATGATCCTTTTTTTAGTTTTTTTACTATTTTTCAATGGTTGACAGGATAATAGGATGTTTCAAACCTTGTCAATGAGTTCATTCCTGGGTGTATTTAACCCATGTGGGGGACCCCAATTGCCTAGGGTGGGATTGTTGATTTTTACATTCATTGTTTCATGTGGAAATTATTTTAAATTGTGTGATTCACATGTGGTGTGATGTTATAATTTTCAAAGAGATTACTTGGGGGTTGGTATGGAATAATGACTATGCATGGATGCATCATTTTAGGCACTCAGGTATATATGTAAAATTCATCATGTTAAGAAAACATTACAAATTCGGTTAAGGTTGGGTTATGGGATTAAAAAATAAATTTTGGTCCCTATTTTTAGTTTTAAATAAATGATGGATAATGATGATGTTGCCACTGTTTAAAATTAAAAGGTGTTAAAATGAAATGGTAAAAATAGTGACTTATAAGGAAGTGTAACTATTTTAAAAATTATAAGGTTTTCAAATGGTATCTAATATAAATCATAGATTTTAGAAGTTTAGTTTATCTTGAGTTACCCATAGCCTAGGGTAGGTATTGTTAAGTTTAGTGACAATGGTTCAGTTGTATCTATTAAAATGGTGTATGTGGGGTGACTTGGTTGTGACTAGTTATAAAACCCCTCTAGTGTATAATTGTAAATGTTATATGTTTTTTTCTATATTTGTGGTTTTCATTATCTTGAGATACCACTATGACAACATTTAAAAATTTGGAGTTGAGAGGAAATCATCAAGAATGTCCTCCATTATTGGGAAAATAACCCTCATTGGTACTAGTTAATGGGGAAAGAGAATTTACTAGAGAAATTAACTCATTTAATATAGTTTATGGAGAGATTCCGAGGGTAGGGAGTGCTAAGTATGTTTGATCTGACAAGGAAGTTTTAGTTGTAGAACCCTTTGATTTTTTTCTAGAGAGGTTGGACTTAAGGCATCAACATTCTAGATTGAGTCTATCCAGATGATATTGGACCACTTATAAACCCACCTAGATAAATGGTTCAAGTTAAAATCATATATGATCTGAGGACCAATGAGGAGTTAGTGGTATATTCAATTTGATGCTGAGTAGATCTAGTGTATGTATTGGAAGGATTTCCAAGGGAAGTTCTTAGAGCACTTCTACCCACCATCTCTGATGAAGGAGAGAGCTGTAGTATATATTTTCATAACCCAGGGAAGTATGATGGGGATTTAATATTCTATAGGCTTCACCAACATGTAGTATTTTTTCCAAAGTTTATGTGAGATTAGGTGATGAGGGAGAGACATTTTTAGGATGTGATCAGGTGGGAGATTAAGTTTCATGTAAATATATTTTGGATACTAATTTTTGCTGAAGAGTTATTCATGATCTCAATTTTAAGGGGATCCTAAAAAATGATTCTAGTGGTTTTAAGGTAGGACCATATAGGTGATCTAGTGGTACATCCTTCAATAGTATAAAATTTCATTTTTAAAAATTCCACCCATGATGTGGTGAAAACAGTAGCCAAGTGGAAGTATTAGACTCACATAGAAGTGATTGAGTGCTATAATATCAGTTTGGAAGACAAATACATATGCATGGTTAGTGTCCATGACCATTAGTGGAATATTGAGCATGTTATAAGATGAGTCATGTATAGAGGTTTTGTAGGAACCCATAGTAGATAGGAAATGATGAGGGACCTAGGATGATATAGAGCATTGATAAGGGATCTAATACCCCATATCAATTGGGCAGTTGGAGTTCCATTAGATTTATTGGTTGGGGTGGGGTGTTTGGTACATTAAGGAAATAGATTCCATATAATCAGTGTAGTGTAGTACATGGGACTCCTAAAGAAGCCTAGAGTAGGGGGACTGGATAGTTTCAAGCAACTAAACCTACTCGAGATGGTAGCAAGGAAAGACTGTCAAATTGTTTGTGTACGATTCTTGCAGATTATAGACATTATATTTCTTTATTTGATAAAAGGAATTCTTACTCTTTTATATATATTGGTTTTTTTAACATTTTGGTTCTTATGTAGGATTATAATTTTGGGGCAGTTTTGATCGACACAACTTTAGGGGTACGATCAAAGGGTATCTGACATTGTAAGACGAGTACCCATGAGGATGGTGGGTATCATTTCCTTGGGGATTTTTACATGCTTGAGATGTTAGGTTTTGACAAGATACTATTAATTAACTAGTTGGTTACATACCAAAATCATATTAACTATTACTATAGGAGAGTGATTTTGTGGTCTCTAGAAGGTGATACTTATGTATATCATGGAGAATGGAATATCTAGGTAGGTTGTTCAGGGAAAAATCATCAAAAATTATGTGATCCCACAACCTAGGTGGTAATTATTATGCTTTATTATGGGGTGGTGTATCACAATTTTATCCCTTCTATAATAGAACATTTTCTAGATGTGTTTCTAGATGGATTTTCTGGGTTACAACTAGAGCGAGAGGTTGAGTATTCAATTGAGTTAGTGCCTTGAGTTGATCGAGATTCCATTATTCCATACAGAATGGCACGATCAGAGCATCAAGAGTATAAAACTCAATTGGATTAATTTGAGGATAGGGGATGAATTTATATAAGCATGCCTCTTTTGGGATCACTGGTGTTTTTTCTAAGAACATGGATGAAAACTTTCATTTATGTGATGATTATCATAATTTTAACTAGATGATGATGAAGAACTCGTATCAAATTCTATATAATAATGACCTTTCTGACCGTCTTAAAGGTATTTAGTTGTTCTCCAATATTGATTTTATATTAAATTATCATCAGTTGAGTGTGATACCATACAATATATCACAAAAAACATTCAGAAGTAGGTATGGTTTTTATGAGTTTGTTGTGAAACTCTATGGGCTAATGAATTCTCATATTGTGTTTATGGATTTGATGAACTAAATCATCCACTATTATTTAAATCAGTTTTTTTGTGTGTTTGTTAATGAAATCATGGTGTACTCTTATAATCATGATGGTCATGTCAAGCATCTTAAAATCTTCTTATGTACACTAAGAGAGAATCTGATTTATTCCATGTTATATAAGATTCAATTATGGATCTAAAAGGTTCATTTCATGGACCACATCATCTCAAAGGAAACAATGTTAGTAGACCCTAAGAAGGTTCATGTAGCAGTTTCTTTGGATAAATCTAATTTTTTTTTGATATAATAGTCTTTTTGGGCTTATAATGTTGCTATAGAAGTTTCATCAAATAATTTTACCACTTTGTAGTGACACTCTTAGGCTTGACCAAGAATGTTATAATGTTTTATTGGTATGAATATTGTGAGAGTTCCTTCCTCATGTAGAATAAATGTTTTACCTCTACACTATTTCTTATTTTTTCTGAACTGGGTGTGGATTATACTCTATATTGTATTGAATCTTGGATTGGACATGAGGTTATGTTAATGTAGGGATACCAATTTGTAACATGTAGATCATGGTAGTTGAAGACACATGAATATAACTATCTAAAACATGATGTAAAGTTAGACACGATGGTTTATGCCTTGAAATGTTGGTAGAATTATCATTTGGGTGAGAATTTTATCTTTTATTCTAATTATAATAGCCTTAGGTACATATTTTTTCAAGGTGATTTAAACCTTTGGTAGTGGAGATGGGTTAAGTACATGGATCCTTTTGAATATTTTCTAGAATACGTACCGTGGAACGGAAATAGGGTTATAGAAGTGTTGAGTTGGAATACAGAAACATAGGCAGTTCATGAGTCCAGTTCTGAGTGGAAGATTATGGATATGACAACTGATATGCACATAGGTGTTCAGGAGGTTCATGATTTGATGAAACTCATGTCCTGGTTTGTTGATCCCTCTTTCCTGAACTGGTAAAATAGGAGGCACTATGAATATTCAAAATGCCAAGCCTTGTGGAGAAGTTTTAATGGTGGGGATCCACCTTCAGATTGGTCTATTGATGAGTATAATATTATTCTCATATGTGGTCATGTAATTGTGCCTACTTATATATTGAAGGAACTGATGTGTGTTTTTCATGCCTCAATGTTGGTGGTTCACCCTATATTGACCAAGATGTATTGTGGTCTTCACATATTTTATTAATGTCCAGGAATGAAAAAGGGTATCATTGGTTTTGTTACAGAATAATATACTTGTTTATAGCTGAATGCTAATAATAAACAACCAATAGGTCTTTTAAATCTAATTAAAATTCCAAAATTGAAGTGGGATGAAGTTACCTTGGATTTTATGGTCAGACTTAGGAGGAAACCTCAAAATATTTATTCAATATGGGTGATTATGGATCAGTTGAAAAATGTTCAACATTTCTTTCAGATTAAGGATACTTTCTTTGTTGACCAATTGTGTGACTTATATGTTTGGGATATAGTATGTTTCATGGGATACCATAGATTATTGTTTCATATTTTTATCTATGATTTACTTCATGCTTCTGAAAAGGGTTGTAGAAGGTGCTGGGTACTCAAGTATTTTTCAATTTATCTTTCCACCCATATATAGACAACAATTGGAATGTACTATCTAGGTGATTGAAGATATATTGAGGGAATGTGTCTTAGATTTTTCTGGTATGTGGGAGAATCACTTAGGCGTTTTTGATTTTCTCTATAAGAATAGTTATCATGCGACTATCAATATAGAATTATATGAGGTTCTTTATGAAAGGCCATTAATATCATCATTATGTTAGATGGAAGTGGTAGAGTTATATTTTTTGGGACTAAGTCTCATCCAAGAGACATCAAAGCATGTTCAGTTGATCCAGATGTGTATGGATATAGACCATAGTAGATAGAATTTATACATTGATCAAAGTCATCAAATGCTTGAGTTTGTAGTTGGTGATCATGTGTTCCCTCAAATTTTGTTGTGATTCGGTCACCAACAGTTTTGTAAATAGGGAAATTTGGCTACTAGGTATTTAGGGTCATTTTATATTATGGGGAGGGTTATACCAATGGAGTATCGTTTGAATCTTCTACAGTGGTATAATGTTTTTCCTAACTTTTTCATGTGTCATGACTTTGGTAGTATCACCCAGAACCTTCTCATGTGATAGGTGTTGATGTTGTTAAGATTGAGTTTGATGTTTCCTTCAAGGATCATCTTATTTTTGTTGGCTCTCATAGTGAGAAGACTCTTCAAGGAAAGACTCTACGATTGGCCTGATTAATTTTGTAGCATAGTTATGTTCAAGAAGAAACTTGGTAGATGGAAGTTGATATGTGGTCATGTTTCTTCAATATTTTACCGTGGAGGATTATTTATGCTCGATATTTTATCTTTAGGATGAGTTGTTATATGGTGGGGATGTCTTAAGATCCTAGTATTCAATAAGGTATGATTATTTAATATTTAGTTTAATAAAATTTTAAAAAAATGGTTAATGGGATTCTTCATAGGGGTATGATTGGAATTGGGGGTTTTTATAAAGTTTGGGACATGAAAATAGGGTAAAGTGTCCATCTAGGTCTTGTTTCATGGTTGGAACACTATTTTTACTAACCATAGAGCATAAACATGTGAACTCGTAGAGCATGGTGAACTTTCATCAAACCATCCATGGATTCCTAGGGAACTATGTGGCTTGATCCCCTTATGGATAGAGGCAAGTGCACATCCACTTCATGGTTTTTTAGTTTTTGAAAGTGGCCCGACAAAATTTTACATCTAGGACCCCACATGGATTGAGAATGATATATCATTGGTTCATGGTTTTTCCAATAGTTCTCCTCTTAAAAGTGGAGAAAATTGCCATTTTTTCCTCCCAACTCTTATATTTAGTAACCTGATTTCTTGCCCATTTCATCTCCAATAGAAAATTTTATGAACCAAATCCTCCCAACCTCTACAATGGTGGTTCTCTTTCGATTTGAAGGAATTTTTTGTTTTTCTTAGTGTGAAAAAAATCCAAAGGTAAGTCTAAAAATAAATTTTCTTCATTTTTCTGGAAGAATTAAGGAGGGTTTTTTATCTTCATATAAAGACCCTAAAACCATATTTTCTATAGAATAATTATATTTGATTTTGATTTTTTTGGGCATGAATCAAGGGTCTTTGTTGAATGAGTGGTTTTCTATGTGCTTGATGTAGGTGGTTTACAAGTGATTACCAAAGTCTGGATGTTTTATTTCAAGTGCATGTGGTTTTTATTTGGTTTTGTTACACTTTTCATTCGATTCATTGATAGAGACTAATAATTTGGTGATGAAATGTGGTGTTAGACCTCCCACAGACCCCATTGGGTTCATTGATGATGATTATGCCTAGCATAAGGCCACCCATGGGGTGTTTCACTCCCTTGAGAATTGTAATTTAGTTGTAATATAGAAAATTAGAAGGTTTATGAGTTATAACAACTTTTTTGTACTTGGAGTGTTGTCTTGGTATAAATAATTGATTGGATTAACTCAAAAATGTAAATTGGGATAAGAAATGATTTGGGGTAAAAATGATAAATGGTTAAAGGGTAATATCCATGTTTCTATAATGTTTTAATGGTATGATTAATATTTTTGGTTCTAAATAAATGGTAAAATTGGAATAATGTGGAATTGAGTTAAATGTATTCAAATCAATGGACCATGGGAATATTGATAAACTTGAGAATGTGTGTGTAGGGTCCTCAAAATTTCTCTAAGGGAAGAAAATACTGCTATAGTCACTTTTCAGAAGGAATCAAGTACTCCTACATGTCTAGCAGGTGAATAGACTCAAATTGAGTTGAAAATATTAGATGAAACTTGAATGAATTTACATTTTCAATGGATTTTAAATGGCCTGCGTACCATCCCCGGGAATGGTTCGTGGACCGCTCGGATCGTGAACCACTGGTAGGTGGAATGATCTACAAGGTGTTGGCCCGTGGAGTGATGGCCAGCAGACTTAGTGAACCACGAACTGTATTGCTGAGGGACACATGAACCCAAATTCCATCTACATACCATCTCATGAACTCAATGGTTTACAAATGAAGAAAACCGGTAGGGTTCTGTAGACTATCATCATGAACCACAACCTTCGCAAACCCCTGTTGACCGAGTCATCAACATGTCAAGATAACTTTTGATGGGCCTCCTCAAATGGTGGCACATTCCCATTGATATGATTTCACCAATGATTTATAAAAGGGAGAATAGAAAAACATTTAAGGGGACAAATGAAAAAATCTTTATGTAGACCCAGAGGTTGGAAGAAAGAACTTGGGAAAGATTTTGGCTTCAATCTTGCGTCATCGGTGAAGACTGAATCACAAACAACATTCTTCTAGGTATAGCCAATCGCAAAACAAAAAATTGGAGAACTTATTAATAATAAGATAACCTTGATCCTAAATGGTGAAAATACTAACCACATAATTCTCGTAGATGAACTCCCCGTGAATGATAATACCTCATACCCTCCTTCAATATGGTTTTTCACATTGTTTATCGCTACAGGGATTTGACCCAGCACCACATAATGCATCAGTACGCGAGTGGAACCAAAATTGGAATGAATGACCACATCCAAGACTACTTACCACTATGATGAATGACATTCCATACCCAATCCTGCATACCACTTTGGTACGCGGAAGATCCATATGCCCGTATACCACTATGGTATGAGGAGATTCCCTCTTCCTGTATGAGAAAACAGTATGCGGCTTGGGGTGCTTTTAGGTATTATTTCCTCCAGTTCCAATCTTACCCCTCCATTACTATTTATTCCTTTATAATCCCTCTATGAACTGGTCCTCTATTGTCAGGCCAAAGCATCCTCCAAAGCCACCATACTTGTATGACCTGGCCATTAGCTGCATCAGCGTGCCTTTTTTAGTCTACATACCCATGGTAAGCAGAGTCACGAAGGCTATCCCCACAACGGTTCAGAATTTGGGAATTTATGTGGGTATACATTCCCATGGTAACTCAGAGTCTCACTTTGGGATGTCGACATGAACCTCCCCATTATAGGGATTAATGGTGATCACTTGATTTTCTATTCAATGAGGAAAAATGATCAGTCGAAGGAGTTATGTTCACTTCACCTTTTGATGAGTACAACACTCCTCCCCTTCCCAAAATGCATTCTGGGGCACTCCCACTAAGGTAAGACCCCAATCTTTTGAGCCTGAGTTTCATGACCTTTAATGTAATTTCACATGGAAATTTTTATCGCTCCATTCCCTCTCCCACCTTCGTCCCGGCCTCGTCTTTCGTAGGCTCACCCTCCCCCACAAACATGAGAGGAATGATGTGGTTAGTTGGATCTCTCGCATCCTCGTGTTTATTATATCTAGCTTGACTCACATGGGATTAGAGGTTTTTGAAAATTACAACATCCACACAATTATGAACTATGATAACTCTGATTCTTGATCAAACTCGGATACGCAGGATTCTTACCTAAAGGTATGAGCTCAAAAGGGTGCTCATCTAAAAGGTTTCACCCAATCATGTCCCCCCAAATGGGAAGCTTCCATGCGTAATCCCCAGCCAGTCCGGACTACATGGGTTTTGATTCCTCTCTCAAGGATACATAGAAAACCCATCTTATGGGTTTGATCCCAACATCAGGTCACCTTCTTCCCCACTGTATGATGATAAAATTCAGAGCACCTTATTGTATGGCTTAAGTCAGCATCACCTCTATAGTATCAAATCCATATATGATTATAACGATCCTGCAAATGAGGGGTAGTCCATGGACTCACTATTTAGGAATGAACCAAGGACTCAAGAACATATGAACATGACTTCAATATATAAGAGAGTCCCATAATAAGAAATAATCCTCCCTAAAAAGGGTGTAGTGATTCTGACTTCCCATTCTCTCGACCAATGGAGTCCTTAAGTGTTGTTGGCTGAATCATCAACCAACAAGTGCCTAACTTTGGAAAGAAGGTCCATGAATCATGGATACTAGGGCCATGGGGTGTTTTTGGATCCATGAATAAACCCGTTGGATACCATCTGAGGAAGTTATATCTATGGAGAACTGATTTCACAAGTAATTGTCCCCATGAAATCACATGTTTGGACCATTTGACTATGTTATCACATTATCAATATGAAAGGGGTGAATTACCCAGTAATCATGATTTTAATTCAACCATAATTTATAGGATAATGAAACAAAATAGGTCAAAACAAATGAAATGGTGAATTTGGAAATATACTGTCTCTAGAAAGAGATATGGGTTATAATTCTCATCAGCCCATTTTCTCATCACCTGGAATGCACCTCTTGGAGGTGGAACAAAAATGGTTAACCAAACATGAATCCTTAACCAAGGTGGGGGTTCTACTCCAATGATAATAGATGGAAGGATGTTTCATGTTAGAAAATTTTTTTCGCCCCTGTATGCATAGAAAGAGCGACCTCAGAGGCGGAACAAAAATGGTTACCCGATGTGAATCCTTAACTAAGGTGGTGGTCTTACCCCACTCAAGCCCCTTCACCTCACAACAAAAAATGGTGGAAGGGGTCCCTGATGAATCTTAAGATATGTATAAGTTTAAAAGAATTCTAGTTTGATGAGGTCTTGTGGTATGTATGTCATATATGTATGTTGCAGGTTCTTAAAGTGCATCTTTCGATCCAAATGAAATCTCGATGACGGATGAAGACACACACATCGACAATATCGCAGGCGGTCAGGGGCCTCATGAAGAGTAGGACCTCCTTGCCTACCCAACATCTTAAATTATGGGTATCCAACACGTTGATCAAATAGTACCACCGAAATGTTACTCTCCCCATGGTGGAGGCCACGATACAATCCCTCTAGTCTTCAAAGGTTCGTCAGCTGCCTCCTCAGTCACGGTTGGTACCCTACCACAAGGCGGACCCTATGGTCATCTCAAACTGTTTTGGGAGCCTATCCCTAGAATGTGACAACATGTACCTCCCATACCTTATAGAGGTAGATGAATTAGATGTTGAAAACTTTATCTCAACTACATCAGGTTCCTACTCATAACCCCCCCCAGAGAATGTATCCATCAACACTGGATGACCAAGCCTCCTAACGTTGAAGAGGACCTTATGCCAAGGGCACCTTCTGAAGTCTAGGAGACTCAGGAGCCTCAGGATACCCACCAAGGGTAGTGAATATATAATCAAGAACATGTTGTCACCCTAGTTCCTAAGAAGAAACATTGTCATACTAACACTGTTGCATACAGTGGGAAGACATACGACTCTCCCCCCTCCACTCAAGCTCAACATAGAAATAGGGTGGCATAATACGATCACATGGATGTTCCTTCTTGTGATTGTTAGTCATAACATGAAGACAGAGCATAAAACTATAGTAAGATAAAGATATATACCAACACACAACAATACCATGAACCAAATAGCGTGAAAACCATCTACACACAAGTACAAATACCTGCTAATGAATTTCAATCTTTCTATCCAAATAGGGAAGAAAGAAAATATGAGTAGAGTCAAATTCCTATGGATTTATACAAAGATCTTGAGATAAATAAAATGGAAAGTGAGTAGATGAAAATCCATTCTCAAGAATATAAATACCACCAGTCAAATAAAGTGGCAACCAGAGAAGACAACTAGTGGAATACTTTTTTCTCTATCCTAACACAGGAGAACTTCCAGTATCTAATGGAAATTCATGGAGAACTGGAGTAGGAACAAACCCTTGCTCCGATATTGAAATGGGACTTCATACCCTTTCTAGACAAAGATTAATCTCAGAACATCCTATAAATTATAGAATATTAGACATGGATCAGTGACCATATCATCTAAACATGCCAATAAATTATTGAATCAATTTTAAAGGTGAAAAATTAGGCTCACGACCTAGTTTCCTTGAACGGAATGACTGACTCACAAAATGGGTTAGTCACTCTAATGAAATTATGCATACCTACTCTAGTATAAAAGGTTCAATGACAATATTCCATGATACACAGACAATTGGATTGAGAATAAACACTCATTCAAACAGGAGGATGTCGGTCCAACATGGTGGTCAGCCCATGGCAGGCATATATCCCTACAAAAACTTGATATGTCCTTTGGTGTATCTCAGTGGTATCACAGAAACTATAAAGATAGGGAACTATATATGAAGGTTGTTAACAATAGAATATGGCCCTGGTTACCTGCAAGAGAGTGCTAAAAAATGAAATGTGCCAAAGGAAACTAGAAAATGAAGAGAACATACTTAATCCTGCTCTGCTGGAAGCTGGGGTTTTTGATTCCATAAAACATATATCAATAAAGGATTGAGACCCTATCTTTCTATTAAAAAAATTATGGATGTGGAAGTAGAATTTGAGAAGGCCCTCACCACAATTTCACTACCGAAATCTCTGAATGTCCTCTCCAGATCACCCATGAGGGCTCACTCTAAGGGCCCATAATGATCGATCACGAGATCCTATCTCCTAATGTGTGTCGGGGTAGACCTCCCCTTGACCTAATGATCAGACAACAAGATGTTCCTGCCCTTGCTTCCATCCACCCTAATGGTCCTCCCTAGGGTATACACCGAAGATATGATTCTATCTATAGTTGTACATCAAGTCATGATGGTAGTCCTTTCCATGATGACATACATTGTGAATGCCCTCCCCGTAAAGGAAGTTTTTGTGGAGGACCTCCCCTAGTAACGTCAAGCAACGAGAAGGTTCTACCCTTATTGTGGTACATCCTGAAGGCCTTCCCTTGGATATGGACTATAAAAATTCTGTATAAATCCATGTATCAAGTCATGAAAGTAGTCCTCCCCATCATGATAGACATTGAGAAGGTCCTCCCCTTAGTGACATCAAGCAACAAGAAGGTCCTCCCCTTACTATAACCCACCCTAAAGGTCCTCCCCAAGGTATATTCCATAAAGAAATTTCCTATGGCCAAGAATTGAGTTGTAATAGTACCCCTCTCCATTGTAGCACCAATTTTGAAGGACCTCCACACAACCAAAATTTGTACTGACAAAAAGGCCCTCCCCTTACTGGAACAAAGATGAGAAACCCTCCTATGCTGAGGTACTCAGAAAGGAGTCATATATATCAGTCACATTGTCCATGACGATTGATATCATTTCTCAACCATAGAATAGTTTGGGGACATGCTCATCTTTTAAGCCACCCCCAGACCATTCACATATCAATGAGGCTCCCACCTGCCAGGTTGCTTGGAACAAAATTATTAAGAAGTATTTGAGCTGGGAATATCAAGTAGAGGATCCTCTGGAAGAATAATAGCATGATATGTTACTTGTGAGAAGACAACTAGATAAGGATAATATACCAGTGATGTATTATCCTACATCTACTTCTCAATTTGACATACTAGAAGAGTTGTCTAGGGAATGTATACAAAACATTTACCTCAATATATGGACAACTCTTCATCAACTGAAAGAAAAATTCCTACCCTATGAAGGGTATGTGGATCATGTCAACATATTAAGGGAGCTTTACCATATAATCAACTTGGAATCCCTCCCTTCATCACAACAGTCAAAATCAGAATAGTGAATGAAAAACCTTGAACTAGAATGCCTCCATGCACAAAAAAGTTACATCACCTCATTAGTGATGCCCTGAAGAGAGTTCACATTTGGGGATGGGGAGAACATGGAGGACTACACTTCACCCAACATCTCATCTAGAAAACCCCATCGAAAATGACATCGTACAATGCCATCACCCAAAGTCAGCAATCAAATGAAATTCCTAGTCAGTAAAGATGAGATACTCAACAAAACCTGGCCCAGAGTAAGACTCAAAAGCATTAGGACCGAAGAGATCAAGCCATCAAAAAGATTTTGAGTCAGGAAACCAAGAACATCTAGGAGGATTCCCACCTAAGGGAATCCAATCAAAAAGCAATGCTCATGTCTTTGAAAGACCATAGACTCTATGCAGGCCCAATGACATACTCGGATCACACTCGTGTGGGAGTACGTGAAATTCAAAATGTGGAAATAGTGGTGGCTACTGCCATGATGCGAGGACAACCCCATCCCACAAGTCTTTGGGAATTTTGAAATCAAGATGCCCCTATAAGACCAAAATATCCAGGCATTAGAGCATCGACTAAAGAATGGGAACAACACCATCCTATAAGTATGGTGGCATTTTTAGCTCAAGTGAATACAGAACAGACATCTGTCTTATCATGTCTGGGAAGAACTATGGGAAGACGAGTCACCCGTTCCACCCCCTCTCGTGGTTATCACCCTCCAAGACAAAGGTCCATTACAAGGTTGGATCAGGGCTCCCTTTGGGTCAATATTTTCCAAGAAACCTAATGAATGCCACAAAATGAAAGAAGAAAATCCAAAAAAGGGAGCTTAAATCCTTACTACCATTCGGCACTGGTTACACCACACCTAATGCGGTATTCCTCAGTGAACGTGGTAAACATCAAACCCAAGGATCGCATAGGAATTGACCCAGAGAGAAAATATGAAAAGGAATATGGTTCCCTCCCAAATGCATCCCATACTGAGACTAACGGTGTGCATACCTGTAACTAGGGAGAGAACATAAATTTGGTCACCCCTTAGTTAATCTGACACTACCTCCCATGAAAAACCCCAGCAAGTGGAAGAATAAATCCAAGTTCATCTATGACCCACATCCTCCTCCCCCTAAGAATGTGTCCCTCACTCTTGAGAAAATGGTCTTCCAAGAAGGGAGAAGAAATGCATGAGCTCATGAAAATTAATGTTGAGCTACATCGAGGGAGCTATCTCATCAGATGTGTTCCCCTTGTGTAACATCAGCAGGTGATCCCAGAAGAGATTCCCTTTCCACATGAACTCATCCTGGTGAATGAAGCCAATCTCGAAGGCCCGATCAATCTATCACTGAGACTGTCAACCTACATAAACATGGATTGGGAAGGACATCATGACTTCCCCCCACATGGATGGTAGCTAGAGAATATCTAGGTAAACCCACAAAGGATACCACCAGCTGGGTATCCACCCCAAATTCCAATAGCACTAGCATGCCTAAATTTTTCCACTGCCATACCAGTACAATATCAATCCTTGTTGGATATGCATCAAGGGATATTGAACACCATCGAGAAACAATCATCTCGAATAGAAGCCATGGATGGGTGGCATGCTTTGATACAACTAGAGTGCAAACCCTACCTTAATTGGGTGAGCAACGTTCCTCCACCACCGAATTTTGAAAACCCTGTATTCCCCGTATTCAATGGCTCAGGGGACCCTGAACAGCATTAAATGCACTATTCATCTTATTGTGACCCCATGATGGGAACTTCAGAGAAGCAAGAAGCATTAAAATTCAGGTGATTCGTACAAACCCTGTAGGTATCTAATTTTGTAAGGTATAATTTCTTTCCATACAATTCAATTACAGGCTGGAAGAACCTCCAGTGATAGTTTCTCTTCCATTTCAATTCAACTCTACCTAATTCAACGGTTAGTGACCTCATGAACTGCAAGCAGTGAGAGAAAAAATGATTCTTAGACTTCATTTCCATATGGAATGATCTAACTTATTCCCTAAACTAGCCACTACCCTGGATGAAATTCTTTCTATGTGCATCGACAATCTTCATGATGAATTATGAACACATATCATACTGGTGAAGTACACAAGTGGGTTTAGATACATCTCTTCCATTTCCCAAATAATATGAGACTCCTCGAAATGGACCAACCTCAAGTCCTGAGTGGCCCCACCGTCCCTAAGAAAATGGATGGGAAAAGATGAAGTGACTTTTGTCATGCTTAAGCCACCCCCAGTACCAGCAATAGTTGTGAGGCCCCCACCGAATCATACAGGACCCCCTAGACAACGACAACCACTCCCACCTTAGCAATAGGAGAAACAGGGTGAAAAGAGAAATCAGTTCAAAGAAGGAAGAAACAAAGTCTACACATTCTGAGATGACTAGGTCCGCAGATATTTCATAGATTCCATGAACATCAATTTTCTCCGACTACCAGATCCAAAGCGAGCCGATGATGTGGGTCTCGACGACCAACGAAATTATTGTCCCTATCACCAATGGACACAAAATCTAAGAATTCTCCATTTTCAATGATCTCCTACAAAAATGGTGGATTCTGAATAATTCAAGATGGGCCTATCGCAAGCATAATTGGCATATGTTTCTATATCAGACTCAAGAGGAAAAGAGGAATGGAAAACATTTTCCAGTAAGAAGAAGAAAAAAATGATAATTGTATGACTCGGAAGATAGTCAAGTGAGTCCATGGTATCCTCCTAGCATAGTTGAAAGAACCAAACATGCCACCAAAAGCAGAAACTTGTAGATTTCATACCAAAGGATGTGGTAAAATGGGAACCACCCTGCCAAATATTACAATGAGTACTACCCCTCCAACCAATATGATCAAAATCTGACATTTAGACAGAAACAATGTCAGATCAAGAATTGATCTTCTTATTCATCAGTGTCATTCACTTGATGGACCCCTTATCAAATGGAGAATATATCAGCAAACCCAAATTACCCACACCTGAATATAGAGTTGGAGGAGGAGGCTATAGAGGCCAGAGGTTTCCTAGAAGACACAATCATGACAAGATTCAAATTCCCAGTCATTCCATAACTCAAACTGTTAACTTCGCAGAAACTCATGGAAGGACCCTTCAGTAGACACAACTTGAAATGGAATGCTCATATGCTCCCATCAGTGAAATCCATGCCCACTTATATTGGAGTATCTATCAGAGAAAGAAAAATATCAAATCACCCAAGGCATATGGGCAGACCAGTTCAAGCATACCCGGAAAGGACCGCGACACTACCAGATCCTGTCCCAAAGGCTGAACCCTCTACGTCAAAATCCCAATCCCCTAATGTTAATGTGAAAGAACAACCCCAAGCTTGGAGGTGCTGACCTTTAGAGAATAAATATGGTATTTTAAAGTATCTGGCTTCAATACAAGAAAAATTGTCAATCCTAGATGTGTGAATCCTGTCTGTGGATCTTAGAAAGGCACTCATTAAAGCCATACTAAGTCCATCTGAGTTTGAGGCCAAATTAACAGTAGATAAAATCTATATAATAGAGACTAATATAGAATAATGTCACACAATCATCTCCTTCAGAGATAAGGATGAATACACCCTCATGCAAGGGCACATAAAAACCATATATGTGTTCGACAAGATATTTGGAATTGATGTTAGGAGGATTTTCATCAACAACGGCTTTGGATTCAACCTCATCCTAATGAAAATGCTTCACCGTCTAGGCTATGATGAAGATAGATTGAAACCCTACACTACAACTCTACTGGGATATGAAAAAATCGAGAAGAAGATGCTGGGATGAATCAAGCTCAAAACTCGGTTTGGAGACCCTAGGTCAGATTCTAAGCTCCTGGTAGTGTAGTAAAGTACAGCCTTCAACATCTTGTTTGGGAGGCCTTGGCTACATCAGAATGTTGTAATTCCATCATCATACCATTAGTGTATCAAATATTGCAAAAAAGGTAAAATTGGACATTTCATGAAGATAAATCCATGTTTGAGTCCTGTGAGTTGCATTATATCAACATATGGTTCTACGAATCAGAAGAAAAAAATTCACTGGCTAACGACATTGATTGGATTACCACACCAAATGGATTGGAAATGGCTCCCACTAACCCCCTCCAACAACTATAGGAGAGTACGTATTACCCATCAACCAAGTTGAATGCATATGTGAAATTATGGATGCAGACTCAATTGTATGCATGGTTTTTGCTATTTCCACCAAGTCCAAAGACCTATAAGATCAGGATAGATTCTGTGATGATAGGAAAATCCCTACTAAAGATGCTCCTAACACATCCTTGGGACCTTAAACTACCCCCTCCTCACTCACTAATGAAAAAAAAGATGATTTCTCTCCAAACATTGGAGAGTTTGTTTCGATAATACTCTCTCTATCTGAAGAGGAAGAATAAGAAGATGATTATGTTGTAGAAGGAGAAGAAGAAGAACTCAGAGATTCCTCTCCTACATTTGAAGAAGCTGTCTTCACCACAATAGATTAACTTAAAGAGATAAACCTAGGCACCAAAGATGACCCGCGACCCACTCTGATCAGTTTTTCTATTCCTGTCAAAGAGCTGGAGGCATATACCTCCTTTCTAAATAATAATAAAGATATGAGTGATTGTAACTACATATAAATTCAAGGACTTGATCCTGAGGTCATCACTCATCATTTGGGCTGACCAGAAGATCACTAGGGATATAAGCAGGTAGCCAGAAGGACCCATCTGATGCATGCTGTCAAAATAGAGGCTGAAGTTGACAAGATAATCAGAGCCAAATTCATATGGGAAGTCTAGTATCTAATCTAGCTAGAAAACATCATCCCCATCAAAAATAAGAAGGAATATATTAGAATCTACATTGACTTTAGGGACATTAATTGATATTTCCAAAAATATTATTTCTCGGTTCTGATCACGGAATTGTTGATCGATGCAACTGCTATATATGAGGCTCTCTCTTTAATGGATGACTAATTTAGATACAAAAAGATCTAGATGGCCTGAGGAGATGCATAAGAAACTTCTTTTAGGGCCCCTCATGGAGTGTTTTTTATAAAGTGATGACCTTTGGTCTAAAGAATGTCGGTACCACATATAAGCACACCATGCACCACATCTTCAAGCCCTTCCTAGGAAAATTATTCGAGTATTATGTTGATGATCTAGTGGTTAAATCATGATAGTTCATGAACCAACATGTTGATCTTGAAAATTTCTTCAACAAATTGTGGCATCACATTTTAAAGATGAATCCCCTAATGTACGTGTTTTGTGTTACCTCAACAAAATTCCACAACTTCATCATATTCCATTGCAGCATCAAAGTGGACTTCAAGATGACAAAATCCATCATTATCATGTCCCCACCTCACAACCTCTATGATTTGTGAGGTCTCTAGGGGAACCTCACTTATATTTTGTTCTTCATAGCCAAGTTGGTAGGTATGTTTTTACCTTTCACCAAGATGATGAAGAAAGAAGTTACATATGAGTGGGATAATGATTTCCATGAAGCGTTAGACAATATCAAGAGATATATCATAATCCAATCAGTGATAATTCCTCCAGTTGAGGGGATACCATTTATTTTGTGTGTAACCACCCTGTAATGATCATTTTGTGCCTTCCTCATGTAGAAGAATGACGATGGAAGTAAGAAAAACCTCTATTAACTTAGTCGAATGATGATTTATGTTGAGAATAAGTATTCTAAAATTGAAAATTACTACCTATAACAAATATTTTTTGTTCAGAAACATAGGCATTACCTGCATCACCATGAGGTCCACTTGGTCTCCCACTACAACCCACTCAAATATATCCTCAATCTTCCCTTGCTAAATGGATGCCTATCATAATAGAAAGTCATCCTATAATAGTTTGACATACGGTATGTACCCTAGAAGTCCATCAATGGTTAGGCATTAACAGACTTTCTGGTCAAGCACCCCTCGAAATAAATCACCATGTTGGATGCTTGAACTCCTAGATGAAGAAGTGTTCTCCTTCTAGGAGGACACCCAAACGTGAAAAATGTTCTTCAATGGTTCTTATAAAAGGCCAAAAGAGAAAATTATGGAGGATGAAATGCTCAAAAAGGTGGGGATGAAAATTATACTTGTATCCCCCAAAAATTTTGTCCTTCCTTACTCTTTCCTACTTTTAGAAAGGGGTACAAATTATGAAGCAGAATATTAGGCCCTTATTATGGGTCTGCAACTGGCACATCATGTACATTCCAAACACCTAAAAATACAGGGTGATTCAGATCTAGTCATCAAATAGGTCAATGGTGACTATTACATTAAGAAATAAGTATTTCCCCCTTGTTAAACCATGTTTTAAAACTGATAGGAGAATTCCTTTGAGAACCAAAATTGACTTATATCCCCTGGTCTCAAAATTCTCAAGCCGATGCTTTGAAAAATGCGGCCACAGGCTTGGATGATCCAGACCTAGATGAAATTTTCATTATCATTTCCCACTTCCAGATATTATTTCC
Source organism: Viscum album (assembly GCA_963277665.1). Lineage (NCBI taxonomy): Eukaryota > Viridiplantae > Streptophyta > Magnoliopsida > Santalales > Viscaceae > Viscum > Viscum album. Next base: position 1,409,488,953 of record OY728133.1, on the reverse strand, counting down.
AATTATCTAGATAAATATAGAGGAAAATGATGAAATTATCCCTATTTCTAAGCCTTATAGTCACACCATCGGTTGTATGACACCCATTGGAAATTTCCATCAGAAGGGGGAACTCCCACTAGATAGGGCTGGAAGGGAACATGTATGAATGTAGGTAGTAAACATTGTCTTGTATAATGGGGTAAACCAAGAAAAGTTTCTCTACAAACGATTCCTTGACAGAGTCCTTCTCAGGTGCATTAATGGAGAAGATATTACTATCATCGTGAAGGATGTACACACCAGATCTTGTGGAGCACACAAATCGGCAACCAAGATCTCTCACCAAAAATGAAGTCTTGGGTACTACTAGACCACTATGATACAATATTGTTCTATATTCACCAAGAAGTTCCATTACTGCTAAGTTCATGCCAATTTTATACACCAACCCTCAGAGATACTTCATACAGCTATGTACTCCTGGACATTCACTACCTAGTGGATAGATGTTGTGGGACCATATCCTCTCACCACAGCCAGACAATTCAAGTTTATACTCACAGTGACGAAATATTTTTCCAAATTTTCTAAAGTCATACCCCATAAAGAATACAGGGTGAAAAACACCGTTAGCTTTGTGAAGGCCAACATCATTACCAGATTTGGTGTCCCTCATACAATAATTATGGACAATGACACTAAATTCTACTCTACTGAGTTAGATAAGCTATACCATGAGTATGGAATCAAATCCAAACATTCGTCCTGGTACCATGTAGTGTCCAATGGAAAGATAAAGGATTTTAACAAGACATTATCCAACATAAATCAAAATATTATTGATAAGGATAAGAAATAATGGACATACAATCACCTTCATGCTTTGTGGGATTATCAGACCACAACTCGTACTACAAACCAAGAAACCCCATACTCACTAGTATATGGGGAAAAGGCAGTTTTACCTATAAAAATCCACGTGCCATCACTTAGTGTTACCATTTGCAATCAACTGTCCATGGACGAGAAATCTCAAAGACAGTTTGAAGAGTTGGAACAGCTAGATGAAAATAGGATGCACACTTTACACTATTTGGAAATATACCAAAATCAGATTTCATGAGCCTTTAATAAAAAGGTTCAGCTTTGATCCTTTCTCGAAGGAGAAATAGTGCTAGTCCTTATAACCCCAATGATACTTGGGGAGAAACCCCCAAATCATGAACCGATGTGGGAAGGACCATATTTCATACATAGTGTATATTTCTATGGATCATACTCTCTAATATCAATGGATGGACAACTCATCATGACTCCCACAAATAAAAAGTTCCTAAAGAAGTATTTCGCGTAATAGTAATGCCCATGCCATGGTCCAAAATATAGAACCATAAAGTATGAGTAGTATTACCATGAAGACATGGTCCAAACTCTATGACCCTAAACTATGAGGCATAGTCCTTTCCACATGATGTTAAACTATATGGAACTCGTCCCTAAAACATGACATTAAACTGTGACTCATGTCCTCTCTGTAAAATGTTAAACTACATAGCACAATATATCCTAATCACATGATGATAAACTACATGATCTCTTCTAGAACTATTTATGGATTTATTCCCGCCTTCACGGGTTATGTAGCAACGCATTGATCCTCGAATTTGGCATAGATACCACTAAAAAATGTCTCTATCATATCCTCTATTTCCCAACACTGGTGCAGGAAACCCTTTCCACCCCTTATTTCTCACATAGAGTGTAGCTCATGTGAGCTTAAAATTAGTGGTAAGTATTTATCTACACTAACATGTTATAGAGAAATATGGTAGACCTAGAACCCATAAATAATGAAACAAAAATGTTCCTACCCCCATGTTCGAGCCAGATCGGTATGAGGAACGTCCAGAACTATGTATGGATTGATTCCTGCACTTACAGGATATGCAGTGATGCTCAGATTTGGAATCCCAGACCAACCATCAAAACAAAATTCCCTCACATGTCCTTATACATGTCTGAGCCAGATCGGTATGGGGGAACATCCAGAACAACATATGTCTTGATTCCAACCCTTGAAGGATACGTAGTGATGCCCAGATTTGGCATCTTGTCCCAACCATAAAAAATAAAAAAAATCCCTCATATGTCTTTATAAATGGACCGATCCAAATCAGTACAAGGAATGTCCAGAACTATGTATGGATTTATTCCTACCTTTATAGGATACGCAGTGACACCTAGATTTGGCATCTCGGCCCAACCACCATAAAAAATTTCACATTCTCTATGAAGAAGTCAGAATTGTATGAGGAGTCTAATAAAGGTCCTAACTACATTACAATAAACTGAAAATCCTTCAAAAGTTATGTGTGCCCCAATTCTCTGTTTCACAAGACCCCGCACATGCTCCCCCACTCATGAAAAGTCAAAAGGTCCTGCTTCACCTATACATATGAGTCAGATCTATGTGGAAGTTCTAGTAGTTCACAATTATTCACTATCTAGATATTTCCTCTATTCCCAAACACATCTTTCCTATTTGTAAAAATCCATAACTCAAGAAGAAATGGCTCCCCATAATAATTCAAGGGAGTCTAAGATGGAAGGCCAGTGTCCTACAAAAACCTTTGTTTTGGCTATGTACATCAGGCCCTGGGGGCTCTACATATGTATCCTACAAAATGGACTCTATTCAAAGGAAAAATCATCTCCAAGAAATTCCTATCCTATCTCAGTATGCCCAATGGCTTCCAAACCCCATGTCAAGTTTCCCCTATAACTATGGTTTACACCTTCTATCATCACTCAAATCTATGGAATGCTATAACATCCTAATTGTTATTAACTCCAATATATTAAAGATATTTATGACATCCTAATCATCCTCACTTAATAACTCTAAACTACACCACATCATGTCCTCACCGCATGACATTAAATTTCAAGTCCAAAATCATCATTGTGTATGACATTAACCTGCATAACATTATTAATAGCATGAAGTTCCCTTTGATATTGATTTTTCAATTCTTAGGTAGTGACCTGGAACCCTTGTAATCTATTATTTCTCACACCGAGCATAGATCACATGAGCTTATGGATCTTATGGATACATCCACCAAGATATTATGGCCAAATATTCTAGGAATTTGTTCCTATCTACATGACCCAACAAAGGCATGTTACAGTTCTTTTTCCTAATAGGAACCCCACATCCTGGCCATGTGACGTTAAATGAGCAGGCACCCCAAAGATGGGATGAAAGCATCACCCTGCATGTGAGCCAGATCTACGTAAGAGATACCTAATTAAATGTGTAAATCTCAACCCAAATGTTTCCAAAATTTCCAAATATAGTCATTCCATACCTCAAACTCCATGCTCAAAGTGATCTTGAATCTAAATCATCATTCATGGCCATCTGAGATGGATTGATAGTGTCTTGCGGACACCGTTGTTTGGATATACACATCATGCCCTGGTGGCTCTATATATGTTTCCAAAAAAAAAGGCCACCAATCAATGTAAAATTAGTCCCTAGGATAATCCTATCATATCTCAGTATGCTTGATGGATTCTAAGATCCATGCCACCCCTTCTGATCAAAGGTCCCTCAAAGTCATGGTTTACATTTTCTTCCCTAGACACATCTTGGATATATCTGAACATGCAAGACCGATTCATCTATGGTATCTTTTGAGGTCTCTAAAGATACCTCATCCATATGCTTGAAGTTGATCCGCATAGAAAAGAAGAATTTCCCCACCCATTTCTAGGATTCCCTGAAAAAGTTCAGTTAAAATGTCCCTTTTTTGTGTTCAATTTCACCCCCTATAGAAGGTCACATAACATATTTAGAAAGTTCCCAATATCCATAGATATCGATATGGAAGGCCAGTGTCCTATGGAAACATTTGTTTAACTATACACATCATGCCCCAGAGGCTCTGCATATAACGTCTACAAAACAACTATCAATCAAATGTAAATTCATTATCAGGAGAGTCCTTTCCAATTTATTTATGCTAAAATGACATTCATTGTAAGAACCCGGATCTTAGTTTCAGGTATGTCCTTCCTTTTCTAGAGTTTTTGAGAATTTTTGGAGATTCTAGAAATTTATGAAGTACACACTGTGTACTTTCTGATTACGCGCCGTGTACTCTTTTCCCGCTCAAATCTGTGTACTGGCCATGCCCGGGCCACAAAAACGGTGTGTAGGGGTGATGTGGAGGCTGATTTTGGCAGAGTACGGAAAGACCCACTACACGTCGTGTACTTTAAAAATACACGCCGTGTACTTTTATTTTTTCACTAAACTGATCGGGGTCACGCCTCATCATTATAAACCTCTTCTTATAGGTCTGGTTCATCCGAGAGCAACTCGTACGGCCCTATATTTCCCAACATCCTCCCTCTCCGACCGTTCTCTGATTCGAGCACGGTCAATTGCATTGGAAGCGCAGCGGTGAGTTCTTCCTTCTTCTTGAGCCTTGTTTCCCAATTCTTCCTCTTTCTCATGTTATCTAAGGTTGAACGTTTTATTCATTTTCTCATATCTACGATGTTATAGGGGGAATTAACCATCGTGGTAAAAGTATAACGATCTCCTAGGATCGAGGTAGGTGGTTTGCGCCTACCGTTCAAAGTCTTTGAGTTTTATGTTCAAATTCCACCAATACTCGTGAATGGGGTATTGCGTGTTTACCTTTTTTCCCTTGTTGTTTTCCTTCCTTGCATGTATGCTTTTGTAGAGGTATTTAGACCATGTTAGAGGATAATTTGTTGTTCTTGGATGTATTTGTCCTTGCTTCGTTCTATTTACGACCTTTGGGTCTTGTTTTCCTTTGGCTATTACACTTGTTTCATGCCTTGCAGTTATAGGTTGAAGTGAAACTCATGACATGCTTGTTGCCTTGTAGACAGTTTAGCTAAGTAGCTCTATAGGTGTACTTTGGTTATCCAAGTATCTCTATAGGTGTATTTTGGCCTTATAGAATTATTATGCACTTATTGGCACAGGGTTGAGAGAACCTGGTGCTATAGACTATAAGGGATAGACCGAGTGAGATTCCCAGAGAGTCATAGACATTATAGACTATAAGGGATGCACCGAGTGAGCTCCTAGAGAGTCTTGGATATTATAAACTACAGGAGGGTAGACCGAGTGAGATTCCTTAGAGAGTATTACCTTATTTGAATCTCTTTAAGAACCTTCCTAGGCTAGAGTAGGAATTGACCGAGTGAGCTTCCTTAGAGAGTTTGTGGTATACTTGAGGCTATAGGAGTAATTTACCGAGATAGCTTCCGATGAGAGTCTCTAGACCTTGGGGCTAAGAGGTTTAGACCGCATGATCTTCCTCAGAGAGTCCCTGACTACCCTAGACTATAAGGGGAATTGACTGAGTGGGCATCTCTAGAGAGTCTCATAAGTTTGTTTGACCAAAACAGAGGGGTTAGGCTGAGTTCACTACCCAGAGGGTTGTGGTACTTCTTGGATAAGACCAGTGGTGATGGCTTCGAGTACTTCCCATAGGGTTTTTGTCTTGTTAGTTTTTTGTTTAACTGTTGTTGATTGGTTGTGGAGTTATTGCTTCTATGCATCATCCTGTTTTACTACTTCCTGTTTACTGCCTGTTGCTTTGATGTTGTTGTTTACTGCTTACTGTACATTTACCTACCATATACTCACTGACTTTTAGGCACAGATCTTTGGGTGGTTTCCTACTAGGATTTTTTCTCACACCCTATTTGGGCCATTCTTTTGGGCCCGAGAAGACTATGTTGTTGCAGGTATAGACAAGGGAAAGTGCCCTTCGACTTTTGTTACTTGATTGCTTGGAGCAGGAGAGAATGGGACCAAGCTATGGCTTGCGATGCTGAGGAGTTTTATACTTTTTCTTTTGTACTTGTTTTGGTATTGTGGTGTTTTTCAGCATTGTGACTTGTTTGGATGCTTTCCAATATATGTGTCTTGAATCATTCCATATATATACATATGTGCTCCAGTTTGTTGATTTAGTCTTCTGTTGTTTATTATTGTTGGTTATTTACTTCTTCTACTATTGCATATTTATTTCTTCCACTCTGTACTCTGCCAATGAGGGCATAGTTTCCCCACTAAAACACCCAAGGCCCTCACTGCTAGTCAGTAGCCTCTGGCATTTGGGGAAATGTGCTTGAGGCCATGTGACCAACCGGGTACGGGGCACCTCTAGGTGGCGTCTAGAACTAGGATGTTACATAGTGGTATCAGAGGGATTCTTTCCTCTTGCATCACTGTTTGGAGACTTTATCCAGGTATAGGATGGATTTGGTACTTGGTAATAAGTTGTTCCTGGGAGTAGCTAACCCATGTACAGGGAAAATCCATACTACCTCGTTTATTGTAGTTTCTGGTTTGGAGATCTTATGATTAATATGATTTCACCTAGAGTGATTCACATGATTTGTGTTGTTATTGTTTTGGATATTAAGGTTCTATTTCTATTGCAACCCAATTAGAGGAGGGTATGCCATATCATGCATCATATAGGCACTTTTAGAAATCACATTCCATGCATTCTTGCCATTCCATCTAGGGTGCATTAGAGAATGCATGCTGTTGTGATAGACTTTGTGTAGATTATGCATGTTGTTCTGATAGATTCTTGATAGAATCTCTACTGCCTTGTTAGAGAATTGTTTGTTTTGAAATTTGCTTAAATGAATGCCAAATTTTGATTCTTGAGGTGTTATGGGCCCTCTTGAATCAAAAATTGGTGGATCATGATCCTTTTTTCTCTTGTCTATGACTGTAGGAGATGCCAATCTCTGATTTGCAAGGAGTATGGGCCCTCAAGGATCAGAATTTGGAACCTATTTTCCTTGTTTCTATGTTTCTGGGATTCTGTGCAGTTTCTGAGCAACTACCCAGAAAAACCCAGAATACACAGTGTGCACTTTTTGACTACATGCTGTGTAGTTTTTAGACCGTGTCACTGACCGTGTGAGGAGGGACACCCTGTAGTAGAAATGCCTTCAGGGACACACCGTGTATGGTAGGTACATGCCGTGTAGTTTTGAGTAGTGTACCTGGTCGTGTCACTAACAACATGGGACAGAGAATCCGAGTAGAACACGCTGTGTTGGTTAAGAGCACACCGTGTAGTTTTGTTCAGGTACCCGACCGTGTCACGAACAACACGGGTCGGTTTCACCTTCTTCCATACATGCCTTGTGGGTAAAGAACACACCGTTTAGTCTTGTCCTAGGTACCAGGCCATGTCGCAGACAACACGGGTCGGTGTTAACTTCTCTTATACAGGTCGTGTTTGTTCGTAACACGCCATGTAAGGGTCAGCCATGTAGATGGCCGTGTATCTAATAGCATGATCCGCTGATACCGTGTCTAGTACACACCATGTCCCTAGGGAACACACTGTGTAGTCTGGGGTTAGTTCGGACCGTGTGGGTTAGCCATGTAAGGAGACTCAGGCAGGGGTTTAGAGATAAAGTACACACAGTGTGTGTGGACAACACGCGGTGTAGTTTGGGGTGTTACATGACCTGTCGGGCACGAGTAAACGCCCATGTTAATGGATTAAGAAAACATTCCATGTAGTTTTTATACACGCCATGTAGTCATGTTTTGTAAAGCATGATAGTTTCTTTCCCCTGTTCCAGTTTTGTACTCCTGTGCTTTCAGTCTTGGTTAATCCTGATCTAAGGTGTGCTTTTGATCTTTCAGAGGTATGCCTTCAAGATGTCCTCCAGTCATACATCAGTTGGAAGATGGTGACCAGACACCAGATATGGACAATCAGGGACCTCTTGTAGATCCTCCTGTTGTACCAGCCTTTTCACCAGTAGTCATACACGTTGTAGGTGCCGAGGCACAGTTCAGGGAGGATTTACTGAGGATGATGCAGACCTTCCAGGGAGCACCGCCTCCTACTACACTGATGGCTGAGTGCACGCGGTTTTTCCAGCAGCAGCATCCTCCTAATTTTTTAGGGGATAAAGGACCCCAGGCTGCAGAGTCGTGTATAGAGGCCACACAGACCATCTTTGAGCACCTAGAGATCTCTCTGGAGAAAAGGGTAAATCTGGATACTTATATGCTATGGGACACTTCCAAGAGGTGGTGAGATGTGATCTCATGATCAGGGGGTCAGCAGGATATGTCTTGGGATGAGATTCGACGCACCTTCTATGACTACTTCTATCTGAAGACCCTGAGGGTTGATTGAGCCCGGATGTTTATTTTTCTGCAATAGGGTACTCTTTCTATTATGGAGTACTCGTCTCACCTCACTGATCTGCAGTGTTTCACACAGATCCCATCAGGTGATGAATTGTTCCTTGCTAGGATGTTTGAGGACGGTCTCAGGCAGGAGATCCGTTCCAAGGTGAATATCTTCCAGTTTACTTTGATATCCTCCATCGTCAACCAGGTGTTGATCACTGAGTGCAATCTAAGGGATTCTGGAGCAGTGAGCCAGGGCGGTTTGTCATCTAGAGCTGGTGTTCCTCCTACGGATAGTAGGAAGTGTCGCAGAGACTCTTCTCGAGGAGATCAAGGTTTATGAGATCTATCTTCTGGCAGATAGGTTGTATGCTACCAGTGTGGTAGGAGTGGGCATACTAGGCCTCAGTGCCAGAGGGATCTGATAGAGTGCCGGTCTTACGGTAAGATGGGTCATCTTCAGAATTTCTATCACATCTTCTCACCTTCAGCTATTGGTAGGGGTTCCTCTATGACCCTGCGTTCTAGAGATGCTTCACTAGTTTCCCAGAAGTCAGGGAACTGAATTTATTTCAGCCGTTCAGGCCGAGGTGGAGGTCGTGGCCATGGTGGTCAGTCAACAGGTCATCCGTGACAACAGAGTGGATCAGCTCAAAGTGGTCAGCCAGGGGCACAGGGCCACGACCTAGGCTAGTCTTTCACCATGGAGCAGACCTATCAGGTGCAGGATCACAGCCCTTCTACAGTTCAAGGTACGATATTAGTAGCCAAAGTTTTATCTTCAGCCCTTTTCGATACTGGTGATTCCCATAGCTTTATCTCTGTTTCTATCGTGGAGAGACTTGGGATCTATATCTTTTCGTCTGCCGACTTTTTGACTCTTGAAACACCTTTGGGAACGAGGAAATCTAGCGTACGTCAGTGCAGAGAGTGCCCTCTTGAGGTTTCAGGGTGTCATTTATTATAGGACCTCTATGTCCTAGAGATGATGAGCTATGACGTCATTCTCAAGATGGACAGGTTAGTTCCTTTACAGGCAGTCGTTGATTGCTATTGCCACAGGGTGAGTTTTGTATCACCAGAGGCTGGATCTTTTCTTCATAGAGGTTAGTGGGATGTCCAGGCGGGTAGAGCTGGACCTGAGCATCATGGGCTAGGGGAAGTTATAGCCCAGATTGCCAGTATTTATCTGGATGACCAGGGGACTTCATAGTTAGACTTGCCTCCAGTGGTGGATCATTTTAGGGATGTCTTTCCAAAGGACTTTTCAGGTTTACCTCTAGAGCGTGAGGTAGACTTCTCAATTGAGCTCATTCCATGAGTGGCACAGGTGTCCATTCCTCCTTATAGGATGGCTACACCTGAGCTGAAAGACCTCAAGAAGCAGTTGGAGGAGTTGCAGGCAAAGGGTTTCATCCGGCCCAGTACTTCTCTATGGGGTTCGCCTATCCTGTTCACGAAGAAGGCAGACAGTACCCTTCGGCTTTGTGTGGATAGTCAAAATCTGAACCAGTTGACGGTCAAGAACCGATATCCCTTGTCGAGGATAGATGACCTCTTTGGTCAGCTTCGAGGATCCTGGATGTTCTCAAAGATCGACTTGAGGTCCATTTATCATCAGTTGCGTGTTAGACCATCAGATGTACCTATGACAGCTTTCTAGAGCAGGTATGGTCTTTAGAGTATATAGTCTTGTCGTTCGGTCTTACGAACGTGCCTGTAGTCTTCATGGCACCGATGAACCGAGTGTTCCATCCATACTTGGACTCTTTTGTCATGGTCTTTGTGGATGATATCTTGGTGTACTCTCACACTCAACACGACCATGCCACACATCTTGAGATCATTCTATGTACACTGAGAGAGCATCGGCTGTATGATAAACTCTCGAAGTTCCACTTTTGGATGGATTAGATTCACTTCCTGGGTCATGTTATCTCGAAGATAGAAGTGTCAGTGGACCCAGAGAAAGTGAGAGTTGTAGTTTCCTGGGAGCAGCCAAAGTACGTCTTTGAGGTGCGGAGTTTCCTAGGGCTGGCCAAATACTACAGATACTTCATTAAGGACTTCTCGCACCTAACAGTACTATTGACAGGTCTTACCAAGAAGGGGGTGAAGTTTTTATGGTTAGACTCTTGTGAGTCAGCCTTTAAGGAGCTGAAAAGGAGGTTGACGTCAGCACCGATACTAGTCTTTCCAGATCCGGGCAAGGGCTACACTGTTTACTGTGATACTTTAGGTATCGGGCTGGGAGTTGTGCCCATGCAGGGTGATGGAGTCATTGCGTATGGGACTCGGAAATTGAGGCCACATGAGAGGAATTACCCTACGCACGATCAGGAGTTGGCAGCTGTTGTTCATGACTTACATTGTTGGAGACACTATTTTCTGGGAGAGTACTTTGTGGTTTTCACCGACCGCAAGAGTCTCAAATATATCTTCACTCAGTGTGATCTAATTCTGAGACAACATAGGTGGGTCAATTATCTTCAGTACTTTGACTTTGATCTCACCTATATGCCGGGGAAGGTCAATGCAGTGGTAGATGCGTTGAGCAGAAGAACTTAGATTCAGGTAGTTTAGGGGCCCCGTAGTGAGTGGCAGCTTATGGATCTGTTCTCTGAGATGGATCTAGAGGTGCAAGACAGGAAGGTACATACCTTTCTTTCATCTGTGCTTGTTACCTCTATACTTCTTGATTGGGTATGAATGAGGAAGATATCAGATTCAGAGGCCTTAGTCCCACGGGAGAGTGTGTCAGGAGGGGACCCTCCTCCTGGATGGACGGTGGGCGAGGATGAGATCTTGTGTTTCTAGGTATTTGTATGGGTGCCATCAAATATATGCGAGGATATGATGCAGGATCTCCATTCCTCAGTTTGGGCAGTTCATCCTGGCTTCACCAATATGTATCGGGATCATCATCGCCAATACTGGTGGCCAGGTATGAAGAGAGATGTTGCTGGTTTTGTCATGAGATGTTCTACTTGTCAGCAAGTGAAAGCAGAGCATCAACCACCAGTAGGGCTTTTACAGCAGTTATCCATTCCGGATTGGAAGTGGAATGATGTTGCAATGGACTTCGTGACTGGGTTACCGAGGTCACCTTAGGGAAGTGATGTTGTTTGGGTTGTTGTCGACAGGCTCGCAAAGGTTGATCACTTTTTTCCGATCAAGGATACCTTCAGTGTTGATGATATGGGATGATTGCACATCATAGATATCGTTCGTCTGCATGGAGTTCCACACTCTATTGTTTTAGATAGGGATGTGCGCTTTACCTCTCGGTTCTGGTAGGGACATCAGAAGGATTTGGATACACAGGTACTTTTGAGTACATCATACCATCCCCAAAATGATGGCCATTCTGAGCGTACGATCCAGGTGCTTGAGGATATGCTCCGAGATTTTATTCTAGACCTCAACGGTTCTTGGGAGAAGCATATACCTCTTGTAGAGTTTTCCTACAACAACAATTTTTAGGCGACCATTCAGATGGCACCATACGAGGCTTTGTACGGTAGGCCATTCCGATCACCCTTATGCTGGCTGGAGGTAGGAGAGGCAGCTTTGCTAGGACCTCATCTTGTTCAGGAGACCTCAGAGCAGATAGAGTTGATTTAGAGGAGGATGGTTACAGCACAGTCTTGAAAGAAGCCTTATGCTGATCAGTGGAGATGACCTTTGGAGTTCGAGGTCTAAGATCAGGTTTTCCTATGTGTCACACCAAGTTTGGGACACAAGAAGATTTGGAGATAGGTTAAGATTTCACCATGGTACATCGGGCCATTTTAGGTGTTGGAGAGAGTTGGGCTGGTCACCTATCGGTTGCAGCTACCTCGGAGGTACCGAGCTTTGCACGATGCCTTCCACATCTCTCAACTCCGACGCTACTTTTCAGACCCGTCTCTTGTCTTTCAGCCTGAGGAGGTTGATATCGAAGTGGATGCGTCATTTGAAGAGCATCCTATCCGATTTTTTGATCGTTGTACGAAGGTTCTCTGTGTCTGGTATGTTCCTCTGGTACGAGTTCTATGGCAGCACGGGCGAGTATAGGACGAGACTTGGGAGAGGGAGGCCGATGTTCAATCCCAGTGGCCGGAGCTGTTCAAGGTTTCTTCTTCTACGCCCATCTATGGAAATTCAGGGAAAAATTTCCTTAAGGGGGGAAGTTTGTAAGAACCCATATATTTGTTTCAGGTATGTCCATCCTTTTCTGAAGTTTTTTAGAATATTTTGAGATTCTTGAAATTTTTGAAGTACATGTCGTGTACTTTTTGAGTACATGTCGTGTACTCTTTTCGCACTCAAAGTCTTGTACTGGTCGTGCCTGGTCCACACACACGGTGTGTAGGGGTGACGTGGAGGCCGATTTTGACAGAGTACGGAAAGACCCACTACACGCCATGTACTTTAAAAATACACGTCGTGTACTTTTATTTTTTTCATTAAATCGACCGGGGCCAGGCCTCATCATCATAAACCTCTTCATCTAGGTCTGGTTCGTCTGAGAGTGACCTGTACGACTGGATATTTCACGAGCTCCCACCTCTCCATCTATTCTCTGATTCGAGCACGGTCGATTACTTTGGAAGCGCAGTGGTGAGTTCTTTTTTCTGCTTGAGCCTTGATTCCCAATTCTTCCTCTTTCTCATGTTATCTAAGATTGAACATTTTGTGAGTTTTCTCAGATCTATGACATTCTAGGTGGAATTATCTATCATGGTTCATGTATAACGATCTCCTAGGATCAAGGTAGGTGGTTTGTGCCTTATCGTTCAAAGTCTCTGAGTTTTATGTGCAAATTCCACCAATACCCGTGAACGGTGTATTGCATGTTTACCTTTTTCCCCTTGTTGTTTTCTTGCCTTACCTATATGATTTTGTAGAGATATTTTGACCATGTTAGAGGATAATTTGTTTTACTTGGATGTATTTTGTCTTGCTTCATTCTGTTTATGACCTTTGGGTCTTGTTTTCCTTTGGCTGTTACACTTGTTTCATGCCTTGTAGTTATAGGTTGAAGTGAAACTCATGACATGCTTGTTTCCTTGTAGATTGTTTAGATAAGTAGCTTTATAGTTGTACTTTGGTTAGCCAAGTATCTCTATAGGTGTATTTTGGACTTATATCATTATTATGCACTGACTGGCATGGGGCTGAGAGAACATGGTGCTATAGACTAGAAGGGATAGACTTAGTGAGCTTCCCAGAGAGTCTTAGACATTATAGACTACAAGGGATGGACCGAGTGAGCTCTCAGAGAGTCTTGGATAGTATAGACTATAGAAGGTTTGACTGAGTGAGCTTCCTCAAAGAGTCTTACCTTGTTTGAATCTCTTTAAGAACATTCCCAGGCTAGAGGAGGAATCGACCGAGTGAGCTTCCTCAGAGTTTCTGTGGTATACCTGAGGCTATAGGAGGAATTGATCAGGATAGCATCCTCAGGGAGTCTCTAGACCTTGGGGATAAGAGGGTTAGACTGTGTCATCTTCATCAGAGAGTCCCTGAGTATCCTAGACTATAAGGGGAATTGACTGTGTGATCTTACCCATAGAGTCTCATAAATTTGTATGACCCAGCCGGAGGGGTTAGGCTGAGTGCACTGCCTAGAGGGTTGTGGTACTTCTTGGATAGGACCAGTGGGGATGGCTGCGAGTACTTTCCAGAGGGTTTCTGGCCAGTTAGCTGTTTGTTTCACTATTGTTGATTGGTTTTGGATTGATTGCTGCTATGTATCATCTTGTTTTACTACTTCTTGTTTACTGCATGTTTCTTTGCTGTTGTTGTTTACTGCTTACTGTACCTTTACCTGCCATATACTCACTGACTGTTAGGCACAAATCATCAGGTGGTTTCCTACTGTGATTTTCTCTCACATACTGTTTGGGCCATGATTTTGGGCCATGAAAACTATGCTGCTGCAGGTATAGACAAGGGAAAGTTCCCTTCGACTTATAGTACTTGATTGCTTGGAGCAGGAGAGCAAGAGAACAAACTCTGGCTTGCGATGCTGAGGATCTATTTACTTTTATTTTGTACTTGTTTTGGTACTGTGGTGTTGTTCAGCATTATGACTTGTTTGGCTGCTTTTCTAGATATGTGTCTTGCATCATTCCATATATATACATTTCTGCTCCAGTTTGTTGATTTAGTCTTCCGCTGTTTATTATTGTTGGTCATTTACTGCTTCTGCTATTCCATGTTTATTTCTCCTGTTGTGTACTCTTCCAATGAGGGAATAGCATCCCCCACTAACACACCCAAGGCCTTCGCTTCTAGTCAGAAGCCACTGGAATTTGGGGAAATGCGCTTGAGGCTATGTGACCAACTGGGTACGGGGCGCTTCTGGGTGGCTTCCGGAACTGGGACGTTACATTCATGTTCTATCACACCCCAGATTTGGAAAACATCTGGATAATGGCTTATATACCTTCCTATTTCCAAATTCCCCTAACATAAAAGGGATTTCTAACAAAATTAACCATTCACCAGTTCCCTCTTATGCAAGTAAGAACCAAATGGGAACAGTTGTCCACTCAAAGTTGATATGAATTCCCTTAATGTTTTCATGCACCAATCCTCAGGCCAACCACCCACTATGGCTCCCAACATCTAAATAAATACAAAGTGTTACAAACACTACTAGTCCATAAGAGATGGAAGGAAAATGCCTTGTGGGAACCTTTGTTTTCCTATGTGCATCATGCCCGGGTGGCTCTGCATATGTCACATACAAAACGGCTGACATTAAAATGAAAATTCATGCCCATGAGAGTTCTTTATTACCTCTATATGCCTTAAATGGCTTCTGAGACTTTTTCATGTCTAGAATTCAAAAATTAAGGGTCAATAAAAATCCTTAGTCCATGTCTAAAGGATATTAGAACATTCCCAGCTGACCAATCCCAAATTAGGACCCCTTCCTTTTTAATATTGGTTAAAATCATTTGACCTAAAACATCAGTAATGAGTTTGATTGGAAAGACTGTGAACTACTAGTGAAAAAGATTCCATACTTTCCAAAGGGAAAATCTTGAAAAGGAACCTCTGGGTAAAAGTCTAGTATTGGTTCGTTAAAAATGTTAATCCATCAAAAGAAACTTAAAGCATGTTAGATCAAAAACCCACAAAGGGTGTCATAAGAAAAAGTAATGTTATAGTCACTAAGCCCATGTCATGTCAGATTAGGGAATAATTGGGGTAATAATGAAAAAGACATAAACGTTTATGAGGTGTTCCATAAAACCTCAATAATAGTCGAACTATGCTTGTTGAGTCCCGCAACTCCAGAAAAAAAAATTAGAGCTCGAGTCGATTATTACATTTTACTAGTCATGGTTTAAAATTAATACCCAATCGAAAGAATGTTTAAATGATTGATTATGAACAATTTATATGATATTAGAGGATATAGAAGAAGTATTTAAAGGAAAATTAGTTTCATTGAGTTCAAAAAAAATGGAGGAACATCCCCAATTCGGAGTCTCTTAAAATTATCAAAAAAGGGGGAATAGTACATATCCTGATATAGGATGGAAATATAACAAGTCCCAACTCACCCTTTCAAGAAATATGGAAATTGATTGTAACAGTTCATCAAGAGTTTTCTCCAAAGAATCTCTCTCATCTAATTCAGCCTTGACTATTGGATGTACTTATTCCATAATGACTTTAAGGTCCCGACCTTTCTTTTGGATAGCTTCATCGTTGGCATGAGAATAGGCCAATTGATCCCTCAATATTTATGCATGAGCCCCACACCTCTGTAAATATTCCCTTTTACCAACCACTAAATCATGATCCCTCACCTCCTCGACCGTTAGGTAATCGAAGACCTTTGAAACATCTCAGAAGGTCACCACCTGGTGATGGGAAAAATTGAACTTGGAAAGTTTAACCTCTCAGGAATCAAGGTATTCCCAGGCTATGAATATTTGGTAGATGAGGTGTAAGTTTTGATAATCAAATCTACTAGAACCTAAATTGGTGAATAATTTCCAAAAATTGTCAGTATCGTAGGAAAAAATGGCCATATGAGTCTCTACAGTAGGAGCAAATAATTGGGGCCATGCCTATTTTTACACTGCCATGTGCCTCCCTAAAACACAAGTACCTTGATCCTCCCCCTCCGCAACATGTATAAATGTAGGGACTTTCATCATAGGAGTGAGAAGGGAATTAATATATGTTACCCAAGAGGGGGGATTTCATTTCTCTCAGATGGTTCAACTGTTGAAGCCTGTGGCATAGGACTAGATTCAGCTTTTGGGGTGGTTGGTGATACTCTACTGGGTCTAGACTCATTAGAGTTAGGAGCAGTATTTATAGAAGGAGAGCAGTCTAAATCACTCCCCACTGAAATAGGTTGTCCTGATGAAGCTACCTCTAAACGTTGTTGATGGTGGACCGAGCACCTTCTTCCCACAAGGGTAGGAACATGTGGTGTATTTGTCATGGATTTTATAGGGACAAGATTAGAAGTCATATTTTTCATGTTATTCGTAGTAGAAGAAATATTTTCCATGGTCATTGGGGTGATGGTGGGGAAGAGAATCATTAGAGTATTCTTCACCCATCGAAATGGTTCTCTAAGCACTTCGTTAGGACAACAGGACATCCATAGTTAGGAATACTCCAGTGAGATAAATGTGGACCTCATTGTGCTAGGGATGATAACATCCATAGTGTCACCTTCATGCATCATCATAAGACATAACTGGAGGAGAATTATGGGATGATACTCTCCCCTTAACTGAGCAGTATGAAGAGTTGCAGCTTGCTGAAGCCACCCAAATTGCCTAGAAAACTAGTAAGAGAGGTATGGCTCACAAATGACTACTTAATCTATAAGAGTAGTAAGAATCCCATCCAGAGGCATAATGAGATATGAACATACCTCTAAAAAACTTCCCATGTCACCTCTTAACGACCCATGAGGGGTAGGATGCAGTGAAAATGAGAATCAAGAAGTGTCATTTAGTAGCCCAACCACATCAATAACACTTAGAGTCCTGGGATGAATAGTAGAATTGTTGAGAAGGGCCGGTTGAAAGTTATAATTGGGAACCCTTGTAGTGTGTCAATATTCATAATAGGGAAAGTGTTTTTCCATCCACACATACAGGGATTAAAATGGTCTCCTGAGACAATGTGGGGGCATACCTTCCTGTATTTGTCCCAAAAAGTCATAAAGATAGGTGAGAGTAGGAAGGGCCAAATTAATGGGTCGACCCTCTTCCAATGTGGCCTCCATAATCAAATTATAGGCCTGAACCCCGGTATATACATCGCAGGATGAGAAAATCCATCCACTCAAAAACTTGGCTATGAAAACTATTAATCTATGTGTAGGTGATACGTATGGTTTAATCCCATATCCCCATGTGGTATATCGTCCCGCTTCAAGGGTAGAATAATATGACCATGGAGTCTGGTAGGATTGATGGGATGGATGAATTCGATTGTGGTGAGCCCCCGTCATAGCTCCGTTCACCTGGAAGAATAATCCTATCCACACCTCGAATGGGATAAGAGAGTGATCCTGGTGGGGATGATCAAGTAATACCTTTTCCATAACTAGTAAAATCTTTTACAAAGGGTACATGTGGTCAGTGTCATTCCATGTAGCGGTTGTCGGTATAAACTCATTGTACATCTCTCCAGGGATGGGGGAGTCCTCCAAGCTGGTGGATATCCCATTAGATGATTTCCACCTCCCCATGTGATAAATAGAAGGTGTTGGTGCTTGAAAATAATTGAATCAGTAGCTCAGGAAGGATTTCTCCTGGGTAGAAGGCTTCAAACTGAAAAACCCAGACTACCTGATATAATACTACCTACTTCAACTAGTTAGGAGACCCCAAATAGGTATGATGTACCCAGAATGCCCAAGCCCATTCATTAGAGAAACATACTCCAGCCCACAGATCCTACTTGGTGCTCCACCCACCATTATGTTTTTCTTTGGAGATGTTGATAATGGATGGGTACTCTTAAGTGCCTAGTCATGGGACACCGTTGCAACACCTGCGGTTTCCCTGAGTCTATGCCGAACCTTTTAATTTGAAGATGATCTCTTGAATCGGAGTAGTGATAACTTCTCATACTGGAGAAATGTTGGCATGATCATATCCTTGAGGTGATTCTAAGTGGATGAAAGGGGTATCAGGGTTATCCAATGACAGAGGAACATCGTCAGGGATACCAAAGCCATAAAGTGCTAACTGTACAGATAGCAGGTAATCTAGGAGCTATGGAATTAAGAGATCCTTTAAGAAGCTGTCATAAAGTATAATTTAGGCCCGAAGATGGTCCTCACTATTCCCCACCATGGTCTCCCTTGTCTTTGTTGATTTTATCGCAACCTGTGAAGCAGACATTGTAGCATGCACAGGAAGATCCAAAAGCCAATAAAAATTCAATCTAATAAAAATATTTTGATAAAGGATACAACAAAATGGCTAAAGAACATAAAAATATGTCCGCATAAGGATTTGGGTACTATTCTCAGAAATGGTATGCGGTAGAACTATCCAATTTATTTCATGATATGTGGGAAACAAACCCGCATACAGATACGGTATTTGGAAACATTACACCATGTACACCTATGGTATACAAAGAAGCCATGAGGTGCTGGCCTATAGATCATTTTTTGGTGAACATAAGGGTTCACGAAAGGTGGATCCTGTGAAACTAGGACTCAATTATGTTCATGTTCAAAGATTGAGGATTAAAATTTTATGTTTAGATTATTAATTATTAAAGTTCAGTTTTCCGGTTCATGCTCAGTCTGTAGAGAGATGAGCAGAGTAGCATTATCTTATACAGAATCCTTATTTTTGTTTTAAAATTCCAAAATTCAATTTGAAAAATCCAAAATTTGGTTCGTGGATGGATAAATGGTGGAAATTTTGGTTCGTGGCATGTATGAATCAGTTCTAAATATGAATTTTCACAAGAAGTATGGTATGCAAATGCATAAGAATCCGGGGAGTTCGAGGGCAAATATCTCTTTGAGAAACAGTAAAAGAAAACTAACATGGGCCCTTATATATATGTGTGATCCCCTCCTACTAGGCCTATCTATTCTACCGTGAACCATTTCAGTTTAGGACCACTTATTCATCCGAATAGTCCCCTTTTTGTTCTGAATAGACCCCATTCCGATGGGCAAAATTTGTATGGTCCTAAAAATATCTCTAATGGATGAAAATACTCTTACAATCACTTTGCATAAGGATGGAAGTACTCCTACAATTTTATCAAGGTAAATGGAATCAAATTGAGTTGCAAATTTTAGAAGAAACTCGAAGGAATTTTTGTTTTCAAAAGATTTTAAATGGCCCATGTTCCATCACTAGGAAGGTTTCACGGACCACCTAGATTGCAAACCACCAGTACGTGGAATGATCCATGAGGTGTTGCCCCGTAGAGCGATGGTAAATGAACTCGGTGAACTATGAATCACGTCACCAAGAGACTCTTGCGCGGAAAGGCCATCCTCATACTGTCACACGAACTTAATGGTTCATAGACGAAGCAAACTGGTAGGGTTCCATGGACCATCATTGCAAACCGCAACCTTCGCAAACCTCGGTTGACTAAGTCTTATGTGGGTCAAGATATCTCTTGTTGGGCCTCCAAAAATGGTATTGCAATCCCATAGATACAATTTCCCCAAATCTCTATAAAATGGATCATAGAAGGAATTGAAAGATGACGGATGATAAAATATTGAAGGGAATCCAGAGGTTGGAAGAAAGAACTCATGGAAGATTATAGGTTTAGTCTTGAGTCATAAGTGAAGCCAAAATCATGAACCACATTATCCACAGGTACAACTAGTCATGAACAATAAAACGAGGGAACATAATAATAATAAGAGAACCGCGAAGCTAAATGGTGAAACTGCGAACCATATAATTCTTGCAGAT
Source organism: Viscum album (assembly GCA_963277665.1). Lineage (NCBI taxonomy): Eukaryota > Viridiplantae > Streptophyta > Magnoliopsida > Santalales > Viscaceae > Viscum > Viscum album. Next base: position 1,409,468,802 of record OY728133.1, on the reverse strand, counting down.
GAACTTCCCATGAATAATAATCCCCTAGACCCTCCGTCAGTATGGTGTTATGTATAGTGTATCACTACATGGATTTAACCCAGTGCCATGTACTGCATCAGTACCAGGGTGGAACCCAAAGAGGTGTGATAGACCACATCTTGGACCTCATACCACAATGGTTCACGGAGGTCCATACCCATGCCCGAGTATCTCTTTGGTATGCAGATGACCCCTCTGCCTATTTACCACTATGGTATATAGATCTTCCTCCACCCCACATAATAAAATAGTACATGACATGGGTTGTTTTCGGGTATTATTTACTCCGGTTCCAATCTTGGCCCTCCATTACTATCCAGTCCTTACTAATTCATCCACAAACCGATCCTTCGGCATCAAGCCAAAGTCTCCTCCAAATCCACAACATGCCCTTTTGAGTCTATATACACATGGTAAGTGGAATCATGAAAGCTCTCCCTGTAATGGTTTAGACTTCAGGAATGTTTGTGGGTCTACCTAGAGTCTAACCTTGGGATGTCGATGTGAACCTCCTTGTTCTATGGATTAAGGGTGATCAAATTCTTTTCCATTCAATGAGTAATAATGATCTTTCAATGTAGTTATGTTTGTTTCTCCTTTTGATGAGGATGACACTCCTCCCTTTCTCAGAACAATTTTGGACCACTCTCACTGAGGTAAGTCCCAAATCATATAAGGTTGAGTTACATGACCTGTAATGTCATTTCACATTGAATGGTTTATCACTTCATTACCTCTCCCACCATCACCCTGGCCACTTTCGTCGTAGTCTTGACCTCCCCCACTAGCTAGAGGGAAAGCATGTGGTTGGTTGGATCTATCACATCCTCTTATTTCTCACAATGAGCATGACACAAGTGGGATTTAGAGGTTTTTGATGATTACAACATCCATAAAATTTTATACTATAATAAATATGATTCCTAATTAAACCAGGATATGTACGATGCCTACCTAAAGGCTCAAGCTCAAAAGGGTGCCTATCTAAAAGGGTCCATCCAATCATGTCCCCTCAAATGGGCAGCTTCCAGGTGTAATCCCCAGCCATTCCAAAATATGTGGGTTGTCATTCCTCTCTCAAGAATACATAGGAAAACCATATTATGGGTTCGGTCCCAACATCAATTTACATTTCATCCCCCCCCCCCTGGATGACGATAAACACTAGAGCACCTTATTGTATGGCTCAAGTCAGCATCACCTCTAGAGCATCAAATCCATATATGCTTATGATGATCCTATAAACCAGGGGTAGCCCATGGACACACTCTTCAAGAATAAACCAATGATTCATGGACACATGAACATGACTTAAATCTATAAGAGATTCCTAAAATATGCAGTAATCCTCCCCCAAAAGGGTGCGGTGATTTAGACTACCCATCCTCTCGACCAATGGAGTCCTTAAGTGTCATTGGAGACATCATCAACCCACGAGCACCTACCTTTGGAAACAAGTTCCATGAATCATGGATACTGGGGCAGTTGGGTATTTCTAGCTCCACAAATGAACCCTTTAGAGACCATATAAGGAATATATATTTAAGGAGGACTTATTGGACAAGTAATTGACCTCATGCAATCACCCTGCTGGGATCATTGGACTATGGAATCTCTTTTACAATACGAAAGGGGTGAATTACCCAGTACCTACAGGGTTAATACAACCTTCCTTTAAAGGATAATGATGCAGAATGGGTCAAAACAAAAGAAATGGCGAATTTGACAAGAGATAATCTTTATAAAAAGGGATGGGTGATAATTCTTGTCGAACAAATTCCCCATCACCTGGAACATGCCACCTCAGATTTAGAAAAGTGTGACCCCATTTTTAATATTTCATAATATGTTATTGATGATGGCCCTTGGAAATGTGATTAATGGTATGTTAGGATGTTTCACTAAGGAACCTCATTCTTGTGTAGACTAGACTAATGATCTAGGAACCTAATTCATGCATGGTTTAGAGGTTGGATTGATGTTCCATGCTCCAAGGGTATAGACATTGTGTTCTATATCATGTTTTGGATGGTTTTATATGGTGTTCCTTGTCTCAGTTTGAATACTTAGACCGATTCTCCTTGTATTCTAACATGTGACCCGTATTAAATATGTATTAGATGACCAAAATAGTCTGAAACAGGTTTTAAGGGTTTAGGTATTAGTTGAAATAGAGAGAAAATGTGTTTAATTAAAATATTTTTAAATAATAAAACATAGTTTATCTACTTCTTTTCAATTGATTATTGTACTCTTTTTTACACTATTTTTTGATTGGATATTTATTTATACACAATTAGTGGTGGCCTACTAATTTGTACTCACACCTTGCATAGGACACCATTAGGTACCCAATAATATTATATGGTTGTATCTTGGGATAAGTGAATCGACCATGTGATAGATAGTTGACATAGGTTTGGGCATTGGTGAGGGGACCAAACATGCTATCTGGACTTGTAGTAGGGATTTTTTTAGAATCCTATTTTATTTTTATTTAGGCACATTATATTCTCATGACATGACACATTTATAATGTTGGATTGTTTTACTTACTCATTTATGGGAGTTGGTTATGTTATGTGTGGTTTTGTATTATTATTTAATGTTGTTGTTTAATCAGATTTTCCTTGTTGTTATTTTTTCGAAAATAGGGTATAGTCTCCCCACTTATTTCACTACACCCTAACATCTAGTCGGTAGCATATGTCATACGGGGAGGTTCAATTGAGTTCATGTAGTGATTCAGATCAGGGAACCAATTTAGTGTCACTAGGGATATGAAAATAAAAAAATTGAATGTTTTTTAAAATTTGATAATTTTTTTTGCATATGATAATTTACCCACTTTAAAATAAAACTAAAGAAGAAAAAGATTGTGATCGATATAAACTATGTTGGGTAAGTATTTTGAGGGTGTCAAGTATTGCTCTAAAATATAAATCAAGAGTTAAATGAATCTAGATTCATAATATATGGATCAAATGTAAAATTCATGTGGGGGAGTGAAATTTTCTGGGATACTTAGCTACAGTTACCTGAAATAAAGTGATAAATGTGACAATATACCACATGAAGAAAAACATATGATCTTTAAGATAATTGTAGTGAGTAAAGGAATAAGAGTATTCTATTTTATTTGTTGGAAGCTACATTAGAAGAAATATATGATAATTGATTCAGAAGGAGAGGCGTTACTATGCAATCACATAGGTAGAGGCAACACTCAAGGGTGGAAGTTCAAAAGATACTTGAGATGATGAGAGGAACTGACTCAATAGAGATTGATCCTCAGCCACTTTTTCTTATTTATTTGATCTAATTATTCTTGAGGTGAACTTATTGTATATTTTTACTAATATTTTTAATATGTATTGCTTAATCTTTTTGGAATATCGGATTGAAATGAATTGAATATTTCTATTGTTATTAATAATGTTTTCATAGTTTTTTTAATTCTTTCAAGGTCTCTTTTGCTACCTTCCCATTACAATTTTGAAATGACGAATTTTAAGATAAATTCAGAGTTAGATAAATTTATATATTAGAAATTTAATTCACTCTTCACCAATAAATTAATTAATTGGGGTTGGATTTATTATAATAACATCAGTGTGGCCCATTTTATTCCATGTTCACAATTTTAAATCTTCATGATCACTAATTTTCTACTATTATTTGTACTGAAGAGTCAAAAAATAGCAGATCATTTACCTTAGAAGCTTCAACCAAAGTACTTAATTTGGAAATAGTTGAATTTTGTCTTCTCTATCATAGATCCAATCATTTCTTATGATTTATATTGAAAAGTAGTATCTTATGGAGGTTTCACTAATTAATGATGACTATTGAATGATAGTTATATATCTCAAATCTATTTCTTCACTTCTTTTGGCATTAATGTAATTAATCATGATGCAAGATCCTAAGTTCTATTATTAATTTTGATCAATTTATATTCTCTATGTTCATCCATTTCTCATTTTATTCTATTTTCACACTATCACTTTATCTACTTTCACACTATCTTTTCGTCAGTTTCAAATTTATTCATTCATCCCATCAATATTTATATTTGTGATTTTTGATTTGTGTGTATTTTTTTGTTTTTTTGTTTTTCATGTATACACTCTACTCTTTCTCTTGGGTTTCACACTATTTATCACTTGTTAGTTTTATGTTGACTTACAAAATTTGTTTTACTATACATGAAGACACCTCATCCAAAAATTGGCATCGTTTCTAGGAATGGTTATGTCTGTCTAACTTAAAAAAACAAAACAAAACAACTTATCTTAAAATACCTATATAAAAAACATTAATAATATATATATTTATTTTTTTGTGTACTGAATTTAGTTTTCCTTCTCCAATATTTTCATTCACTAGAGGGTAACATCAACCACTACTAATTTATAATTCATTATCATAGATATATAAAAATAATATAGTTCCCTAATAATGAACAAGAAAATTGGAATAAAATATTTTATAATTGGGAGAGCTAAGAACAATAATAATATCATTTATCCATGTTAACCTAGGAATTAAATCACTAAAATACCAATACTTATGGAGTTATAACTATATATTATATAAAATAATTCATCATGTATCTAATTTATCCATGTTCTATAAAGTATAAAATAAAATAAATATATATCTCCTCATTTCCTCTATATAATTATTTTCCTAATGATGACACATTGGAGTTTATTTTAGACTATTATAGTGTTACCTAGAAGTTACATCAATATAGGTTGAGTGAGGAAGAATTAAAGCTAAGAGATTTCCAATTTTTTTAAATGTTATGCTAATAGTTGGTTTCATTACATAGATGAGGTGATATTTTATACTTTGGACCAATTTTCAATGTGTTTGTAGTAATATTTTATTCTAGGAATATGACCACATAAGTGAGGAAAAACATTACTAGGTTCACCCAGGATGAGGTATAACTTTTCCCTGAGACTTGGAATAGGTTTATAACCCTTCATAGGTAGTTTCCCAATCATAAACTTTCCCCCACCTCTTGATGATCAAATTTTATAGTAGTATTACTCATTAACAAAAAACTCAAGTTATTTAATCATTTGATGGGGATTTATCTAATATGATAGAAAAAGAATTAAAATAAATCATAAAAAATTGGCTTAAAATCCCCAATATAAGAGTTATAGATGAATAATTATTCGTATGAGTGGGTAAAATGATTAGGATACTATAATTTATAATAAAATTTAGAAGAATAAACATCAGAATAATTATAATTATTATGGAATGTTTGAGAATAAGAAATAATTGATGTCTTATGATTGATTTACCTATTAAACATGATAAAAGTTCACAATTTTTTGATTTTAGGGCTACCACCAAATCAATATTTTATTTTCGAAGAAAATCACTTTTAAGGGAGAAGTGGGAACCCTAAAAAACTTACTCCATAACTATCATATATACCATAATCACATGATTCACACAGCATAGGCGATCACTAAACCATTAAATTGAAAAACTAGTCTATTAGAAGCATTTTCCCTAAATAATTTCCAATAAAGTGTACTAACCTTTATTTTTGGGTCCTCCTTGATGATGTCTTTAAGCCGGTCAGATAACTTTTCCCATGTATTAATAAACTATTCAGAATTTATTTTACATTCACTGAAAACTCTAATCAAAATGAGTTCTTGCTTACTGAACCACCCCCTTTTCTCATCATTGACATCCATCGGAATCAGTCTCTCAACTATTTTGTCTGTGTATTTCCGGGGGATTTACCATACTGGACTCCTCATAAATTCTTTCCCTTGAGTGCATTGTTAGGTCTCGTTCCTTACCATGAGCCTTAGACTCTACCTCCCTTTCCTTGACTTGGAATTTTTGAGTAGACCTGGTCTCCATCAGTTTAGGAAAATAATAGCAGTCTTTCTTCTTTTCAGGCTTCTTCTCTTTAGTTACAATGCAATCGTTGGAGTCTCAGTTCCCTTTATGGAATTTTTTCCTTCTTGGATTATGAATCCATGTGTTATATCTTTCTTCATTGATATCTCTTGATATGTATCTATCACTCTCTTCATTTTACTCTTCCTACTGAGATTCTTACTCCTCATTGGGATGTTTCTCTTGCTCAATACCCCCTTGGTTAATTAACTAACCCTCGAATTCCAACCCTTTAACATGGTTTCCCAATTTAATAGTGTTTGGAGTTATTAATGAACCCAAACTACTAAATGGATCTAACTCGTACCTTAGAATGTGGGATGCTCCCTATGCTTCCATCTCATGGTTGAAAATATTTGCAATGACATCATACAGCTCATGGACCCGAATAACACCACCATTTGGATTCACATACTCTGCAAATGATGAGGGAGACGAGTTCCTACTCATAGGTCACTCAGTCGCCTTTTTTGACACATTTTTTATCTCTAAAATCATGTATCAAAATCTCAAAAACAATAAATATCTTAGTCTTGAAGGCATATAACTAACCTATTTATTAATGGAAAGAGAAACTCTTACCTCACTAGATCCCAGATCTTCCATCTCAAGGTTAGTGGGAGTAGCCGAAATTTTCTTTCTACACTCCCACAAGACTTGTAGAGATTGTTTCCTAGGATTTGTGTTCAAGTTGATGTTTCCAAGAAACTAAAGGGAACTATTTGTATTTAAGGAAATAATAAAGGTGATATTTAGAGAAAATACAAGAACAAACATATTTTTTATAACTATTCTCTTATCATTCCTTTTCCTTGAAAGGTCAAGTAAAAGAAACTATGAACATGATTATATAAAATTACTTGAGATCTTCAAGACTTTAATCTTAACATTACCTTTATAGATTCCTTAAGAAATTTATTTTAAACTTTTTAAAATATTTTTTTGAGAATAAGAGGAACATGGAATAAATTATTGCTATAAAAATAACTAACAAATATAGTAATATCATTTAAATAAAAATGCCTACAAAATTAATAGACCTTGATAAATTTTTTGTTCCCTATAAAATATGATCAAATGATGATAAAAACTATTTTGTAACCTATGAGTTAGTTTAAATATCATTCCATACTTCATGTTTCTATAAAAAGGTATCAAGGAGCTAAAATCTACTTCCTCTTATCTATAGTTGGTTTACAGGTCCATCACTTGAATTTTTGGTAGCATGGATGACTTGTTTTTCAGTGAGTTAAATCTAAAATTACCCCCTAAGTTATTAGTTTTGAAAATGGAGTGTGAAAATAGGGTCCTAATAATCTTTGGTATGCCATTTCTTACTACTCATAGAGCTATAATAGATCTTTCAAAATAAAATATGATTTTTCATTTTAATTATGATCAATAAGAGTTGATTTTTTTTAGAAATTCACAATGGAGGACAGTTATAAGAAGGTTTATTTAGATGAAGAGGTTTTTAGAGCTATGATTAATTTTGATTTTAATTATCCCCTAAAGAAATAATTTATATTTTAATTAATAAGGTATTTATAGTTAAATTTTTGGAAACTGAATCCACTAAGGATCTTGAATGATTAATGAGGAATTAGATAAAAATTAAATAGATCATTTCTTTTAATTATAAAGTGGTTCAACATGAAAAAAATATTATATGTTTAAAATTCTCGTCATTCTACTGGTTAGTGCTTATATCTCTCAATTTATGTGAAAATGACTTCTCTTGTACCCAATATGGATTTATATATATTTTTATTTCATATTCAGATATTTGATCCTATTATAGTACAAATATCTCCTAAAAAGGATTGTTTTAATGATGAAGAAAATTTTAAGGTGACTTATCCATTTTGAATTTTATAACAAGTAACTAAAACCCTTAGAGAGTGTTAAGTGTTTAAATCAAGAAAAGATTATGAAAATGGACAGTAGGTCTATTTTAACTATAGAATGTTTTTCATAGGATGATTTACCAATTAATAAATTTATGAAATTCCTAGGATATCATGAGGGTTCTTCTCTTCCAATATTAAAAAACACATTGAAAGTGATTCATTGGAAAATGGTGAATAGGATGTAGTAGTTCTTACACTTTTTGTTAGTGTTTGTATGCCTTAAGTTTGGGTTAAACTTATGAGAATAATTCTTCCATAATAGTGGTTTTTCTCAACTGTTTTATTCTATTTTGGCCATGTTTGTGATATTTTGGGTATAGAAACTAAAGTGGGAAGAAAAAATAGTCTTATATCCTTGAAATATTTTAGTAAATATTAATAAATGCTGATATTTTAAATGTTTCAAGATAAAATGATTATTTTTCCTAAAAAAAGATAAATAAATGTCATTAAGAAATTACATCCCACTATTAACCATTATTTTAATTATAAGGAGAAAGTATTTTTGAAGAAAATAAACAGTGTTTTATAAAATATGGATCATGGTTTAACAAAGTTTTGTTTGTTTATTTATTATAGAAATAAATATTCCTCACCTTTTGTTCTTTATAAACACACATTCTTGTTAAGATAGAGTACCCCCTACTCATCTCTTCCCTATACATAAAAAGAATCCTTGTGGGAAATTAGATCATTGCAAAAAACACTTAATAGAGTATTTGACTACCATATTTACTATATTTTATTTTAATAAATTTCATGTTATTGTTGTTATATGGTTAAATATAAATACTAATCTATTTTACACTTTTAAGTACTTTAATTGATAAACCTAGTGGGGCTTGAAGTGTCATGAAAGAGAATAACCAATTGACTGAACATAAAGGAATAACAATCAACAATATAGGGATTTTTCCTTCTATTAATATATATTGTTATTTAAATTTTAAATAAATTTAAATTGATTCATTATTCCCTGAAATATGATTTAAAATATACTTAATATTTTCGATAATACAAGTTAGGTGTGGGGGAAAATTATTAATATTATTGAATATGAATTCATTGTATGTTTGGGATAAAAATTATTGGTGATTTTCTTATTTAAATAATTTATATTTAAAATCATTTTGAATGAAAACTAGAAACATGTATTATCACATTTAATATTTATTTATATTATTTGATAAATTTTGAAGTTGTTGAAGATGATACTTCTTGATGAAACATTTATTAACTTGCTATCTTAAATACATTTCTTGAAAATTCATGTGTTCTATTATTAAAAAAAATACATGTATCTTATACTTTTTTTCAGAAAACCACTCTGAATTTCGAGATATTTTCTATTCTTAGCTTATTGTAACCCTATCATAGGTTTTTAAGCCCTAATTTTCAAAAAAAATAGAACTTAAAATCTTTTAATTGTTCTTTGTTGTAATCGAAGAAACTATGATAGGGGGTGAATTGGGGTATTTCATAGATAAAACTTTTTATTTTACCTTATTTTATTTTATTTTAGAATCTTTTTCTCATGTTTGGAGAAAAAAAGTTAAAATTTTACCTATTTATGTTGTAATAATTGAAAAAAATACAAATATGTACTAAAGAATTCATAGAAAAAACAATAATTTTCTTGGTTCATCCTAAATGGATACATCCAAGGAGAACTACCTACTGATGTGTTGATGTACCAAAATACACCAACATTCATTAATTATTTGGATATAATGTTTTATCCAAGGACACTCTACACTAACAACACATCCTTTACAATATTTAGGGTTTAGTCACTCCTCACCATAGACACACTCCCTCTTCATTACTCAAACCACCCCTTCTTTAAAGGATAAGGTAATTTTATATAAATAAGGGTATATTCAAGTCCAGAAAGTTAAGACAAAAATATATCCTTTAACTCATGATAGATAAAATTTGATCTCCAATATAGTGTTGAAAGATATATTTAATCCTAATGGAAAAAAACTCTTCATAATAGAGGATTGAGACTGAATATTCTATCTAACCTTAGCAATGCTTTCTAATAGTTAAAAATAATACCTTGGATGGAATTATCTTTTTAACATTCCTTATTTTATTTAAAATATGATATATCTTCACTAAATAAAGAATTTTAATCTCTTATTTTATCCTTTTCCTTTAATATCACTTAGTTTTAATCACTGCAAATCCACAAAGCCCTTATTCTTCTTCTATTTACATAGAAATTGGATCTTCACTACATGAAATATCACATTTATCCTCTTCTGTGTATTTATTATAAATTTATATATCATGGAAACTATCTTCTTTTATTAAAAAATTGATTTTTCAATATAGTTTCACCTTTTTTATCTTCAACTTCTATCTTAATATCACACATGCTGATCACAATTTTTTTTAATTGATAATTGAAATACTAATATAAAAATTTAGCAGTGGTTTTTACTTAAAAACTACTTTATACAATATATATTAAATAGAACTATCTTAATGAAAAATTATCAAATTTTCTTTTAACGCTCACTTTTGCAAACATTATTCATTTACTTGGTTTGGGAAAATTCTTTTCATGAAAATTTCTATTATATAGAACTACCTTCGTGTACTATCTCTTCAAAAATTTCACTTACATAATTTTATTATGACATAATTCATTCTTATTCATGTATCCCAATAACACTATATTCATGAAATCTTCATATAATGTATGTTCTTTATGAATATTTCATTAATATTTAAATAATCAATAGTTTGTAATATTTCATTTTCATTCTCTTTGTAGATAAATAGTCACATAACACTCTTCATGAAACTATGATTTATTCTATGGATTCATGTATTATTATCTTTTTGAGGTGATATTATATCTCTCTCTAAATACATAGGTATTTTCTTCACTTATATTTATATATATCATCCTCTCTCAGTTTTTTTTATAATTACTCTGTTCAAATAAATCTATCAATGGTTTTTTATAAAGTAATTCCACTAACTTAAACCTTCTAAAAAATGTTTCAAGCCATTTGTTTAAATGGACATTAATTTATCTTACATAGTTACTCATTCACCCTAATACTCCATACATGAATAATTATTTTCAATATTAAAAATATTACCATTATGCATTTAAAAACAAATTTAGGAATAATGTAATCCTCATGTACATAATTCCTACTTCAAATTATCTTAGCCTTTCATGAAACCTCCACTTTGTAGCACTAACTATAAACATGTATACTCTAGAGCTTTAACTTTTCCTGACATGCATGCAAAATACCCTTCATCTCTTACCTAGTTAATCATATCATGCACCCATTCATACCATGACCATCATTATAACTCCATGAAATGTTTACACTCAAATTACTCAACAATTTTGGGGTTCCAAATATACCCAGTTATTTTTAATAGTGATTGGTTTCTCATATTCACTTTCCCTTTTTAAACACTATTCTTGTCCTATATTTTTTAATATATGTTTTAACCAATTCCTAGAAAATGTGAGATTATTATTACACTTAATTCTTTCCTCATAAGGCATTATATAAGTACCATAAATATTTTTAATCTTCTTTCAACCATCCTACATTAATACTTCATATTCTAGCACAATTTCATATTTTAGCTCTATTCCTCATTTCAAAACATAATGAGTGAATTTCAATTGTTAGTAATGATATGTCAAAAAATTCATCTAAAAGTACTGAGTCTAAACTCGGTGTTGAAAATAATATTTTTCTTAAAATGTATCAATTTCATCCATATCACTCAAAAAATTTCAAAAAAGCACAAGAAAATTGAAATTTTATAATATGTTGTGCATCCAATGATCTCAGTCAAACATAAACCAGACCAATAGTTGATAATCTATAATGAAAAAAGTGATTGAGGCATAAAAAATAATAGATCATTTGATATCACTTGATATATGATGATCATATGGGATTTATAGGTAAAATTATTTCTTTCAAATGGATAAAAAGCCTATGATTTCTCATCTCCAACTCCTCCTTAATACATTCAGCTCCTGACACCATGTTTTAGATAATTTTTTAGAATGGAAACTAGTTATTAATAACGATCATTTCTTTATGTAGCTTATTTGGTATCCTAAAAGCAACCAGATTTTGATATTCAATGGTAGTTTTACACCACTATAACTATCAAATAATCTTTGGAATCTCTTCAACATTAAATTAGGATCCTCAAAGTTTTTTCTTCAATTTATCCTCTTTTTATCATATAAAACCCCATGTATATTATTTCCACTTACTATTACACCACTTTAAATAAATATTAGATAAATTTAAATGTATGGGAATAGGGGCACCTATTACATCCTTAGGTTGATGATAGCGGTTGTTCTTAATAAACCAACCTAATGATTATCTATTTTTTCCAATCCTTGCTAATGGTTACAATTTTAACTCCACCAATAAAAATTTCTTTATAGGTGTGATATTTGGAGTTCCCTATCTTCTTTGTCTTGGGTACCACCATCATAGTTAGATTAAACCCACATATATATGTCTCTTCTAATGATTCATTTTTATTACACCCTCCATCATCCTTTGTCTTTGATAGGAGGTTTCTTAAAGAAACTATCCACTCTCAAATTTTAATGTTCGTTAAAAAATAACTAATTAATACCTCCAGTTTATACACTTAGATTATCATTAGATTCAATTTGGATTTGTTTAAATTTTTTTAGTTTTCTTGATGTTTTATCCATAATCCTCACAAATGGATAAGTTTCTTTATTTTACTTCTATATTTTTCTTATTTATCTCTGTGAGGGATATTGGGTGTGCACTATCATTGGTGGATAGTTATCGTTTGTTGAGATATATTCTTATCTTCCAAAGATGTAAATATATCTCCCACCTTGAAATAAATTCCTTCAATGTAAAACCTTTTTTATTTTTCATATGAATGAAAGAATTACTAATGACACTCTCAACTTCATTCTTGTTAAAATTACTATCTAAATAACCATGTTTAGAACATAAAAAACATCTCTTGTTAAAATAATACCTTGTGTAATTGTTTCTCAATTGAGATGTTGATGGAACAATCTTTCTTTCTCATTTAAGACCTTATTCTTATAGAAACCCATTTATGGTCAGTATCATTCTTCCATGTAAGTATTTATTCATAACTACCTTTCTTTTTTAGTCTTTTCTTCTAGATTTTTCATGTAACATTATTTCTTTTGATTTTTCTAATTTTTATAGAAATTTCCTTTCACAATATTCAATCAACCTTATAAAATCAAAAAAATATTATTATATGACCAGTCATACAAAAATAAAAACAAATTTAGCCATGTCCCTCCATTTGTATTCTCATATTTGATTCAGAGGCATTCCTCTCCTTCTAAAATATTCTTATTTATTTATCTTTGTGAATTATTTTTATCACTTTTTTGAAATCCAATACATACCACTTGTTTCTTTTTTATTTTAACATATCAATAATAAATCCAAATTAACCCCTAATAGTTGTTCTAAAAGTTTCACAACTATCCTTAGTTTCTCTTGTTGAATCAGTAAACCCACAATAAATTTTCTTATTTTTAGTAATGTTGAATTAACAATTTTTTAACTAAAACTCAAAATAGAAACACTTTAATTTGATTGAATTAATTTTATCTAATACTAATATTAATTTTTATTCATACTCCATTTTTTGAAACATTAAATGTCTTTTATTTTCTTCTTGTAAATATACAATATAACTTTTTAGTACTCTAACTGTATTTTATTTTAACCTCAAACTGCGTATTCTTGAGTGATATTTTTTATTTCAATCCTCCTTACACTATTATCATTTTTTCTTCAAGAATCATGATTGATAATTTACATTCCTTTATACTATTCATATCCACTAGTTGATAAAGTATGCATACCTATTGAACATGTTTATCAATAAAATACCATGATATAATTTTCATAAATTCATTAAATTCTTTCTATATATTCTCTAAATATTCCATACCTTTCTAAATCTCTTCTTTACTTCATTTCATTTGAACCATAGAAGTTTATTCTTCATTATTTTATTTATCATTTTTATGTCTCTTTTTCATTTTTAAATCCTCTAAAACAATCTCATTAAAAAAATTCTTTTGTGGGATTCAAGAAAGTTATCTGTTCAAATGTATCAATATTCTACTCAAGTGATTCAATTTTCTTATTTCATTATTCAACAAAAATTATCAAACTCTTAGTCACATTTGAGTATTCTTATAATTTTTAATTAAATTATACTTAAATATAAATTATATTCTGTTATTCCACTACCATCCCAAACAAGCAAATTTTACCCTTGAGTTTTTCACCATATTTATAAGACTGTTACAACAATCATTAAATATTTTGGTTTCTCTTTCTTGGAATATTGAATTTTTTATGAGCCTCTTTAATATTTTTTTCAAGGTCAATAACTTAATTTGGTTAATTATTATATAGATCTTTCATAATAATATTTTGGTATGAATGATCCATTGTAAGATATATCAAGTCTTCAAGATTGACTAAAATAAAATAGAGTAGTTTGGACACTAAGTCATAACCTTTTATCTATGATAGCACTTTTTATAACCCAAGACACCATGAGAGGGGGATACATAAGGTGTATCCCAAATAAAACATTTTATTTTATTTTAATGATTTTATTTTAACATATTTTTCTCATGTTTGTGGGAACCATGTTTAATAAGTACCTCTTGATGTTTAAATCATGACAAAAAATACCAATATCTAGTAAAGTATGTATAGAACATAATGATTTAACTTGGTTCAATACAAGGGGATATATTCAAGGAGCACAAACGGATGATGTTTAAATGTTCCAAAATCCACTAAACTTCACTAGTTCTATGGATGAAATATTTTTTACATGGTCACTCTACACCATATATAATTCCTTTATAATATTTAGGGTTCGGTCACTCCTCACCCAAGGGACACTCCCTCTTTATCACTCCACACACTAATTATATGAATTATGGGGAAAGTTTATATAACGTTGCGTCTATTTATTTTCATAAAGGTAATTATAAACTATTTTAACCTTTAACAACTGATATATATACTCTGATATCCAAAATTTTGATGCACTACTTCTTCAAGTTGGATGGGAAAAACACTTCTTAAGGGAAGCTTTGAGTCTATATCTTCACTCTAAACTTAGTAACAATTTCCTTCAAATGATAATATTTACATGAGTATAATTTTAATTTATATTTACCTTATTTTATTTCACCTACACTATAATAGAACTGAGTGAGGTAATGAAATATCCTCTACGATATAATGTTTATTTAACTGATGGTAATCCACCAATCCTTTTTATTCTTCAATTTACAGGAAACTAAATATTCACTACATGCATGATATAATTTATCCTCTTTTATTTGTTTCTTATTAATGTGTATATCATAGGAACTCTCTTATTTTTTTCAAAACTAGATATAGAATATAGAATATTCATTTTTACTATCAAATGATATCCCAATATCTCACAGTTCTCTATCTATTTTTAATTTCTTATTCAAAAGCTAATATTAAAATTTAGCATTGGTTTCCCACTTCAACACTAATTCATGTACACTCTATTAAATAGTACTAAATTCAAGAAAAATTATCATCTTTACATTGTGCACTCACTTTGATAAAACTATTCATCTACTCACTTTGGAAAAATACTTCATTTACCATGTTATGTTATGTGGAATTTGATTCAGATATTATATCTTTAAAACTACATCATGTACTCAATTTTATTATGTGGTAATAAAATCTTCCTCATGTGTCACAATATCATAATATTCAAGAAAACAACTCAAAATTCATTTTATTCATCCTTATTTCATGAGTCTTCAAAAAAACTACTGTGAGAGGGGTTTCTTTATTCTTCTTTGTATAACTAAATTGGGGTATAAATATCTTCATGAAATAATGATTTGTTTCATGTATTCATATATTATTCAATGTTCAAGGGGATATTTTATCCTTTCATGAATATAGGGGGACTATAATTAACTTATATTTTTGTTTCTCAGCCTCTTTCACTCTCTGATTTTGTCATACAACTCAAATAATTCTGTCGAGGGTTTCTTATAAAAGATTTTCACCAACTCAAAGATTCAAAAAAATGTAATGAACCATTAATTTCAACTAACTTTACTATATAATATATAAAAAATCATTATCCTTACTAATATATTTATGAATCATTGTTTGGGATATAGAAAATAATACCATCATGCATTCACAAATGAATCCAGGTACACAATATTCTTCATGTGCATGCTCCCGATTCATCTTTTCTTGGTTTTTCATATAGATTATACTATATGACACTAACCCTCAGCATGTAAACTCTAAATATTGAAATAAAATTATTTTTCATGTGAAACACCCTTCAGATTCACCCCACTTTATCACTTCATTCACCCAATTATACCATGATCATTATCATTTCTCCATATGGAATTGAGGTTAGAATTGCTCAAATATTTTTGGGCGCTATATATGCCCAGTGATTTTTAAAGGTGGTCAGTTTTTTCATATTTCTATGTTAATATTTTAATATTTAGAATATTTACCATTTTTACAAAATAATAACACTTTCTCTGTAATTCACAATTTATTCATACACAACAAATACATCTTCCATTCATCTTATCTCTCCCTAAAAACTTCATAAAAATAATTTTATAATTCCTTTAATGAATCAACTTATGTTGTCAACAAATTCAATATATAATCTAATGGGTTCAACATTATTGAACATTTAAGTAAAACACAAGGGATAATGTTGTCCATTATGTGTGGAGGAGGAGTCTTCCAATGTGGTAAATTGTATTTCATAAAGAATACTTCAACATACCTTCAAAATCATTCAAAACTGATTGTTTTTTCTCTATAGTTAATGCATTAATTGGTTGATTAATTTTTTTAAATGAATATTTTTTCTACCTTGAGGGGATTAATCATTTCTATTTATCCATGCATTTAATTTGGAAACATTTTTTCATTACTCTCTTGAAAACACTTTTTTTTGAAATTTTTGGGAGTAAGTTTTGTAGTCTTAATTGAATTTTAACTTCTTGATTAGATATAAACTAAAAATATTTTTCATTCAAATTGACATAAAATGAACTCTTAATCAGGTTTAATTTTTTAATTTTTAGGTTAAAACTATTAAATGAGTTAACTAAGTTATTTTGTTAATTATTAAACTCACTCAACCATCACTTGATTATAATTAAGTTTTGTTTCTAAATTGTGGGTGTTTTTTCACCTAGGAGAAAAAGGGAAGTTTGTATGAATAATTTAATATAAAATTATGTTAGTTAAAATCCTCTGAAATGTTTCAAATTAAATCATATTTTTCAAAAATATTAAACCTTAATTCACTAAAAACTTTTCCTTTTGGTAGATAAATCATCCATTCTTATCCAAGAGAGTTCAAGGGGAGAACACTTTTTATAATAACCTCTTACCTGATATTATAATTATTTCATTTTTGAGATAATATGGAATCTAAAAAAATATATAATTGATTAACTAAGGATAATCAATGTCTTAAGTGTGGGGGATTTCATTTGAATTTGTTTTGATTTATGTTTTCCACATATTTTTGATGAAATCATTATTTTTTTAAGTAAAAATTTCTTTAATTAGTGATATTTTGATTACTTGTCATTTTGAGTGAGAAATGTAATCTTTTGAATATTTGAATGAATTTCAGGATTTTTATGCTAAATTTATGATAGTTTATTTTATTTATTTTTTATATTCTTTAAGAACTAAATATTTCTATGGGTTTTATGGATCCTAAATTAAATGTTATTTTATAAGTTTTGTGAACTTTTTGTGGATTTTGAAGTGATTGATTCATTATTTCATGTTTTTATTATAGATATCACTTGTTGGACCTCATTTTTAAGTTTCATTATAAATTCTATAATTTCTTTGATTAATTACAATTTTAAGTTTAGTGATACATAATATAATGTTTTGAAAATTTATGAAATTGTTATGTCAGGTAATGCGTAACAAAATTTTCAAAGAAAAAAATTCACATGTATGATATTTTCTGTAAATAAAGTTCATACTTAATATATTTTTGTGAAAAAAGATCATACTTATCATTATTTTCCATTAGAGTCAATACATAACATATTTTGAGGTGAAAATATCCATAAGTAACTTATTTTTTATAAAAATATTTCTTTCATATGATATTTCTATTAATAAATGATGTTTAACATTTTTCATTTTTTAAAAGTTTGAAAAAGTTTTATGCATATGATAATTTTCCCATTTGAAGTTAATACATAATATACTTAAACCATTAAATTTCATACATAATATAATTATTTATTATAGAAATTCAAAAGTGTCATACATCATATAATTTACCCCATACGGATTCATACAAAATATATTTTATAGAAATTTAGATGATATGAAATATTACATAATTTTTTAAAATTAGATAAGTTAAATATGTAACATTTAATCTCAATAGTGAAGTTATATATAATATAATTTTCCACTGCAATTTATTCTGTAATATTCTCTATATTACCCAATTATAAAAAAATTATACATGATTTTAATTTCGCATGTTTTCATGATTCAAAGCATAAATTTATTTGATAAAATTATAGTTTTTGGAGGTGTCTTATTATATTTTTGAAGTCTCATAGTCCCTTATCTTGTAAATAAAAACTAATTAATTGGGAAGGTTTAACTTGATATGAAGAGTGCTGAGAAAGATTATGGGTAATATCAAGAAAGTCACACAAGGCTAACTCGAGAGGTAAATTCATATGGGTTCATAATATGTGGAAATAAATGAAAACCTTAAGTTGGGGTAGTGATATTTTCTAGGAGAATTGGTTATATCCACCTAGAGAATAAAATTAACAGTGATGTGATATCACATAGAGATAAAAAATGTGAGTTTAAATACAATAGTTCTTATTGAAGGCCTAAAATCTTTCTCTCTTATTCTTGAGAATCAATATTAAAAACTGGATATGATCATTGATTAAATAGAAAAATATTTAAGGTAAAATCATATAGGCAGGAAGGTATCACTCGAAGGGGGTGTTACAAAAGATTCTTGAGGTGGAGAGAGGTACCTTTTCAATAGACAAGGATCCTCAGACAATTATTCTTATTATTTTGATCTACTTATTTTTTATATGAATTTATTTTGTGTGTATACAATTATTTTTAAAAAGTATTGCTAAAAAATTCTAGTGTAATAGATTTAAATAAATTAAATTATTTTATTTTTTTTCTCGAGTATTCATAGTTTTTATTGTTCTTCTTGTTTAACTTTTAATACCTTCCCTTTTCTATTTTTTGATTATTAATTGATGAATGAATTCAATATTAGATAAATATTATAGTGGAAAATTAATTCTCCCTTCACTGATAAATTCATAGATTGAAGTTGTTTCTATTTTAATAATATAATACTGACTCATTTTTTCTATGTCCCCACTTTTAATTCGTTATGAACACTATTTTTTCACTACTCTATATACCAAAGAGTAAAAAATAGTGGATAATTTCACTTATAATCATCAATTGAAGTAATAAATTTGGTAAAGTTCAGGGTTTTCATTCTTCATGATAGAAACATTCATTTACTAAGTTTTAGTTTGAAAAAAATATGGGAGTTCAATAAGTAATGTTGATAACCAAATGATAATTTGGTGTCTCAACTCATTTTCTCAAAGCATTCGACACTATTATGATTAATCTTTATAATAGATCAAAAATATTATTATTAATTTAGATCAATCTAGTTGTCATAAGTTCATAAATTTTTCACCCCTTGTATTATTCTTTACTATTCTAACACTCTCCCTTTTTGTACTTTCACACTATATTTTCATCAGTTTTCAATTCATTCATTCTCTCATCTATATTCATATTTTCAATTTATACTTGTTGTTTGGGATAATTTTATTTCTTTTATTTCTCTAGAATACACAATATTACAATAAATGGGCCCAACCTATCTTTCGACTTACTAGTTTTATATTGCTTTAAAAAAATTATTTTTGTGAGTTGTAAAGACACCTTGATCAGTAAACAAAATTAAAGGCAATAAGAAATGTTATAAGGTAAGATCTAAGACAAAAGATCCCTTAAAATGACCATTAATTAAGAGAAAGGATCAAAGGAAGGATATAGATAGGGATTTTTTTGCATATAAATAAGGCCCACTATATGATGAAATATTTTCTAGTGAAGGAGAAAAGGACATTTTCATATACATTCGTTATTATAGAGCCCAAATATGGTTAGATTACAGAGAGGTGAGGTGAATCATTGAACACTTTTTTAAAACACTTCTTTTGAATTAAACATATATAACCATTTATGATTTTGATCCACTCAATATGACCTCTCCCATACCTCATATAAAACAATAATAAAGGAATTCACCTCATAAAAGGACTTTTATAAGGCTTGGTCTTGATGTGAGAGCTTGCTTCTCTCTATGATTGGTTAAACCCATAAATCACATATACTCAACAATAAATGAAATCGGTTACACCAATAATATTCTTAATACCATCAATATAGTGTATCACTGTGGTCCTTATATAATCCCACTAGAAATAGTAGTTTCTCACAAGTAATTAAATAAGTGTTTGAACCAAAAAAATAACTATCACTCATTTTCTCTTGTTTACTTCTGCAACATTTGATGTATATCTTATTTAATAAGCCTTATGGATCAAAAACATTTTACATTTTCACTTAATAATGATAATTTTTGTATAATAATAATATAATATCTCACTCAACTTATCGAGATAATCAATGGTCTATTTCTTCCTCAATCTTCAAAATGCTAAAACCCTTCAAGTCTTTTATTTGATCTCTAAGAAATCTTAGATTAAGTCTTCTTATTTTCTCTATTTGATATTCAGAGTATTTACTTATCAATTCTGAATCATAACATCTCTTTCTTTCTATTTCTCTTTTATATTCACAAAAATAATATCCTGAACATATATTTAGATCTCTAAAATATAGAAAATCCCTTTAATGTTGATAGAAGAAAATCAATCCATTTAAATTGGTGGATATTTTTTATTTTTTATTTGTATAATATCCTCATTAAAATTAATTCTAATTCATACAATTAAATATCATTGAGACTCAAGATACTTTATTTATTCAAATATTTAAAGAATTTATGGTTTTTGAAGTAATATTATATAAAATGTATATATTCAGGAAAAAACAAATATTATATTAAGGATATCATCATAATGAATTAATAAAGGATCCTTGAAAAGATGGATCATTATAGGAAATGGTCGATATGTTGTTTAGAATGATCCTAGAATAGATTCATCCTTAAATTTTCTTGAAAGATCCTTATGTTATTTATCCTTTTTATGTGTCGATATTCCATAGATAGTTATGGGTTATCCTTTTAAATTCAGTCTTACATATAAATCTAGAAGATAATACTCAGGGGTCTCACAAATGACTCTTATGAAATCTTTAATGATCCTTATGCAACCACCAATCATTCTTATGAAATTTTAATGCCTTTGAAATATTTATAATAAAAATAAAACATGTTTCCTGTATAGACCATGTATCATATTTATGAAGATGGAAGTTTATCCTTATGATGTTCAATATGGTTTAGGACTAAGTCATTTTTCTTACTTTAGTACTGTAATTCCAGACTTCAACAATTACATCACATTTATTATAGATGGTATCTAAAATCTTTTGGGTTACATTTTCATATTAAATATTGTCTATAACATCTTTTGGGTTGTTTCTTTACATATCGTTCTATATTTTTCTTCTTGATTGTGATTCTTTAATCTTTCCACTAGTTGACATCCATCAAACCATCTTCTAAACTATTATAAATGGAATTTAAATCATCATAACTTGTAATAAACTTGTTAAAAATCTTAAAAACCCATCAAATGTAATTGATGTTGTCCTAAAACCTATCCATCCAAAAGTACTAATAGAATTATAACATATATTCTCAATTTTCAACTTAATACACCCTCATCTACACAAATACCCCAATCAACAACACCACATCCTCTATATTTATAGCTTACTTTTCTTCATTGTATGAGAAACATTTTATAATCATACATTGTATTTTAATTAAATAATACCATTGAAAAATACATTCTCATATTCACAAATCAATTTGGGTAATTCAATCTCCCCCTATGAAATTGTTGGAAATATCTGATTTTCTCCTAATTCAATGTTTCTTTTATCCCATTTATTGTCAAATAAATTCAAAGACAAAATAAAAGGGATGATCTCACTCCATGTCCATGTTTCTTACATAATTATAAATAATTATTTCTTATCTATTTTTATTTAATTTCCTACTGGATTATACAAGTACACTAAAGGAGGGGTTGAATCAGTGTACACAAGTTTTTAGAAATTTTCTTTTCTTTTCTATTACCCCTTTTTAATTCTAACCACTGCACTTGTTAGAGTGAATGGATCTTCCTTATTATAAAAAAAATTATACCATATGTAAGAATAAAAGTAAATTAATCACATCACACAATATTTTTACAAGTCTCACCCCTCATGTGCGTGACTACATCCTTTTCTATGTTTATGGTTATCTAAGAAACTGATTCTTGACTATGAATGAATCACCAATTATAATTGGGTTTCTTATGTTTCACTATAAAATTGGGGTGGGTAGGTATGAATATTTTACTAAATTATAAGGGTATCCCATCAGTGTTCTTTATAATATAATCCCACTAGTGTTTCATAATTACAACACTTAAATTAATGAGAAAGATCGTAATGATTTTAGGTTGTCACTACAAAAAAATGGATCTCCATCTTCAATCCATTGAGAATAAAATAATTCTGTAGTACCTCACCTCAAATAAAACAATTTTCCTTCCACTAAATATAATCATAAAAACTTCATGCTTTTACGTTTAGTATAATCACCTAAATTGTAGAACATAACACTTCCAATTCAACTCACTACAATATCAAAATGAACAAAAAATTAATTCTCAATACTCTACAAGTTGACTTCTAATATAATACCCATGATTAAATTTTAAAACACATTGTACATTTATCATGCAATGTATAATTCATGCGCCTCATTCATTTAAAATGAAATGCATAGTCTTCTATTATTTTAGGCTTGCATTATTTTAGGTGCTTGAGAATACTTTGTAAACATCCCTTGATTGTAGTATTTCTATTCACATTCACACACATAATTACTTTACAAATTAGAACACCTCAACGGTATTCCACTATAAATGAAAATGGTATTTTTTCACTGCACTTCCTTGATGCACATATATAACATACTTTCTATTCCCATTTATTTTGTATATTTTAGCATTGTTTGAAATTATTAATAGTGCATGCACTCAATTGGACTAATGTACACTATTAAAAAACCTTCAATGCACAAGATTCCCATTGCCCACAATTTTTCATCTTCACTATTGTAAAATACACGCACACACTTAACCCATGATCAACCTTTGTGAAAACCTTATGCATGTACCAACTCACATTCATACGCTTACTACACTTTATGTGTTTAATGCATAAGTGTTTTGTTGATCCTTTTCTTCTTGGTCACAGAACTCAAATGGGTGTTGTTTGTTGATGCGGACAACTCTCACACAAATATACACACACACATTCAACTATCCATCAGCCAACACACTATCTCACATATTAGTACATGACAATCTTTAACAAATCATTTGAACCTTGTATATTTTTAAAGGTCTTGGAACAAAAATGTGATACACTATCTTCATGAATGAATGAGGAAGCATGGGTTCTTTGTGTCCATCGAAATAAAATATACAAAATATATTCCCAATATCCCTTCACATAATAGGTTTTTTTTGTGAGAGAAATAGTTCCTGAGAATAATAGTTCATGAATGTATCAGTATGTGAGTGTGATACATGAGGCCTTCACATAACAATAGTACGTAGAAACAAACACGATTTACATGTTAACCATTTTCATTCACAAGAACAAACTAAACTGAAGAAACACTCCTCCTTTTTGGTTTCACCTTATTCCCATTGGTTCCTGAGAACCAGTTTCATAGGAACCAGAATAAAAATTTGTTCTACTTTGTGTATATTATTTTACACGGTTCCCAACCTCCTTCAAAAAACAGATTCACTGATTTGTGGGAACATAATGAGAACATGAATGTGGATAATCATCACAAATTCATGGAACCTATTTCAAAAATACAAGGTTCATGATCAACTCTATTTATCTCTAAAAAATAGCAGTTTGATGTGAGATAAAATTCAACCTGTAAATAAAATCATTTAAGGTATTTATAAGAATCATAATAATTTTATAATCTTCTAGAATTATAGAGACCCATTAAGTTTGTTTCATAAAATCCTTTCATGAACCATCACCATCTCCAAGAAGACCAAATTTTTCATCTCACTATTTTTCATCAGATTGATCTTTTTTTTGTGAAAACACAGTTTTATGATTTTTTTTATCAGTTTATTATCTTATAAATAATAAAATGATTCTCAGAAACTTTGATACAAGCTTCTTTTCACGTCGTCATGGAGATCCTGATGAGAAGAAAATTCATCAGTGGCTTCTTAGAGAAGAATACATAGAGAGGTGATCATATAGACAATAATTATTCTCGAGTAGATCACACTATTGAGGAACTTAGTTAAGGAGATTAGATAGCCAAGATAAATAATTAAGAGAATTGGATGATTCCAGTTCATTTTGAACTGCAGAAAAGGTATCGCACATCAAAACACCAAAATAATTCCTGCTCTCTTATATAAAAACTCTCAAATTCACTAACCAAAATTGGTTACCAAGTCACTCTGGAATCACCCCATGCCATAACCCCCATATTCTATCATTCCACCCCACTTGGTAGATCACCTACCACTTTTCTCCTCCCATAGGTGTGCCTATTACATAACCAATTCTAAATTCTAGCTTGTACCGGTCTTTCTCCCTTAGATGTAGTTGACCTTATTGGGTCCCATATAAAGATAGGGTTGAACTGTCTTAGGCTATCTTATGGGCCGGAAAAATAATAATTAAGAACCAAACAGGGTACATAGAAAAATTATGAATATAAACCATTATATAATGTAATTCCAAAAAAACATATAATTTAAATCCCAAATCCATCATTATAAAATTCATAATTATTCACTATATTTATCTTATCACTTAATTTTGAATTAATCTATAAATCCCTAAACTTTTAATTCCTCTCAATATTGTAAAAAATTATACCAAACTCAAATAACCAATGACACATGTCTTATGAACTACAAACCATCTCTTCAATCATCATAACAATTGTTTCTTTACTTAAAGCAACTTATTCAAATCAATTCACCCTTGAGAAATTATGAATAATTCTCAACAAAAATCGAAGAATGAACCTCCATTCTTTAAACACATTAAAATTATTCAAACACTATAACAATGAATTTTCATCAATCAAGTCTATTTAAAATAATTAAAACCCAAATATCACTTTAATCAATTTGGGTTCTTCAATACCTCCTTTGTATTTATTATTAATACTCATTTTACATTCAAATTCAATGTTCTATTATTTTTCTTAGTTAATAATAAAACCAAATATAATAGTGTGGGAAATAATTTAACTCAAATCATTCTGTAACAACTAAACTTTTCTTATTTTCTCCTTTAATATCCACATTTCAGAAGAGATTCAGCATATCATAAATTCAAATTGATCAGATTAAGAGAAGGAAAGAATCACCTATTAAAATTAATGAGTCTTTAATTAATGTGATGTGTAATTCTATGTTGGTATGAGTTGTCTGGAGTTTGTGTTTCAAAAGTTTGTGTTTTCGGCTGTAATTTTGGGTACCAAAAACCCATAAACTGGTGTTTAAAAATAAAAGAATGATTTTTAGTAAAATTACACAACAATGCTTTCAATAATTTTTTTCAGAATATGATGCCAAAAATTAAAACATATTTCAAGAGTAGATTAATATCTATTCAACTATTATCCCACATTAATCTTAAAAAATAGACTAAAATAATTCATTTGTGAGAATGTACTTTTCCATTTATGATTTCAGTTTACTTTTGTCCTCAAATTACCGGTTTCTCCCCTTATGATTCAGAATTTTCATTCTTAAGGGGATAAAAACATAACTTTTAAATCCAGGCATCAATTTCCATAATTTTAAATCGTCAAATAAATCACTTATTATAACTTCAAATATTCAATTATACTAGTTGAAATATTAATCTCTGGTAATTTTTTATCTTTTCTCCCTATAGTGGGTTGAGCTTCATCCATGTTCATCATCATGGAAGACTTTCTTCAAGAATGATCTTCAAGAACAATTTTATTAGCAGTTGAAATAAAGAACTCCATGATAAATACCATTATGAATACTATATAATATTTTCACATCACTTATATCTTTAATACTCCAATAGAATATATGCCTCACCTTCAATTCTCTACGTAAAAAAAATAAACACAAAATATATATGGGTATAAGGTGGTTCTTCAATGATTTTCAGTAATAAAAACATGGATGAGATCTATTTCTCAACCCAAAAACTACTTTCAATTAAACTATGAAATTATAAAAATTCATCATTCTTGCTACTTATTTGAATTTCTAAATTTTATCATTTAAGGGAAACATGATATTCTTGAGTTATTCATCTTTCTTCTTAGATGCAATAGGCTTCTTCACATTAACAAGTACTATAAATTCATTATTTTGTTCCAAATCCAATTTTTTAGTTGATTCCAACTACTTTAGATATATTAATCAAACATATTTTGGTACATGATCAAACTTATTACTTTGTGCAGACTCATAGTAGAATTTTTAATATAAGAAGCCATAGGTGATTCTCATTCCTTCTTCACTGGTTATATTATTTCAATAAACCATGTCATGAATTTATCAGCAATATGTCCTTACATTTTTCACCTTCTAAAAAATCTATAGTAATCATATGATTATTACATTTAAAAAATCTCTCGTGAAATTAATTTTTTCAATTTGGATTTTCATGAACAAATTTTACCATTTTATTTGATACTAATATTACTTTCTTTTTCCACTTCATCTTTATTTTACTAGAATTGGTTTTTATAACATGTTTGCAAAGATAAATTATATAGAATCTTTTTCCATAGTAGAAGAATATTTTCATCGTTGTGAAATTCATCTGGCCATTCTTCTTTGTTATAGCTTGCTTCACTGTTTTATTGACATTTTTCTCTTTCTTATACCCTAAAGAATACTTTTCTACTTTTATTGTTTTCCTCTTCATTTAATGTGTTCTTTTCTTCATATCATCATATTCATAGTATATATTTGGATCATACCAAAACTTTTCATAACTTTGAACACTTCTATTTCAATAACCACATAAGTATTCAAGACTATCAAATTTATTTTGGATATAAATATTATTCTTCCTCTATGAATTATGATTTAAGTTTTGTAGAATTTCTCTTCCCATTATATCTTCTCCACATTAAAACAGGTGTTCTATAATTATCATGTATAGAAATATTATGCCAACAGTCAATATCCCAATGCCCAATTTTCCAACAATGCCAACAATATCCAAAAAATCTTGATTTCCAATACTATATAACAACATGATTATATTTCACATCTTGCTAGTTTTGGATAATATGATCCTTCATCTGAGTGCATTTTAGGCAAAAAGAATTCATGTTCTAATTTATGTCCGCATTTTATGATATAGTGAATTTAACATCAATCTTCCTCATCAATGTTTGACCACAATTATTTTGGAACATGTAGTTGTATGTGAAACAATATTAATAAAAATAGAAACTTATGGATCAAGGGTTACCTATTGCAGTAAGCTTGAAAAAGATTTATCTTTAGTTAATCTTAAACTCTTCTTGCCACTTTAGTGAGTTTTGTCTAATGTAAGGCCCATTTTATAATTAAAATTGGAATCTTTTATGATGTCATCACTTTTTGAAGATTTAACTTGAATATTCTCAATATTTTTGAACTTGACCTCCAACTCAAGATATTTTATATTTAGAGAATTATTCAGATCTTCAATTGATTTCACCATATAATCACATTCATTATGGTAAGTTTTTTAATTTTTTTGATATATACTTTTAAAATTTACTTCCATTTAATGACACATCATGCTGAGTAAATTTCTCTCATCTTCAATATCTTTCAGTTTGTCTTCCCATTGACTATTCAATTTTGAAACTTCATTGTCATTCATTTGATTTACTTCCAGTAGAGAATTATTAATATCATTAATTATTTTTATATAAACCTCTAGTTGGGATTATGTAACATTTATAGAGGTTTTTAGTAGTTTCTCTAATGAAAAAAATTACATCTATATAAACTTTCTCAATAAAAATTTTTCCCAAAAAATATTCTATAATTCATCTTCAATCAAAGCGAATCTTTCATTTCATGAAATGTAGACTATTCCTTTGATTCCAAATGATATTCCTTAATATTCATGATAGATTTATGATATTCTTTAATTTTTTGAATCATACGAGTAACTTCTTTGTAAATTAGTTCTCACAAATATTTAATTACAATTGTTCTATGAAATAGGACAAATTTTCATTAAGATGTTATATAGTTTATTTATTGGCATCAATAATTTATGAGATAAGTTTACATCTTTGAAACTTATTTTCCAAAACATGATAAATATCCAAATATTTCTTTTCAAGCTACAACTTTTCATTATATAGTACCTTAATGAATGAAAATATGTTAGTGAGAACTTCAGTAAGAATATTTTTCATATAATTTTTTATTTAAGAATAAAAATCACTTAGTGATTTAGTAAATTGTTCTTCATGAAAAAGTTAACCATGCTCATCAAAAGGATCTTTATAAAATGATTTAAAAGATACTTCTGATAGAATACCTCTTTGGCAATATTCAGATTTTGATGAACCCTTTTTTTTCTCAAAATTATTTCTCATCCTTCTTTCCTCTTTCTTCTGTATTTTCTTTAATTTTTTTGATGAAACCTCTTTGTTGGAATTGAAAGAGATATGAACTGAAATTTCCATCTAAGACATCTATATTACTTATTCAAATTCAAATGTGTACTTCATAATTATGATAAAAACAATTGGGACAATAATATTGATCCAATAGAAGGTGTAACAATTAATCTAATACTAATTGATGTTCCTAGTTGATCATGATGGTACATTGAGAGGGGGTGAATTAGTGTACACAATTTTTACCAATTTTGTTTTCATTTCTCCTATCCCTTTTAAATTTGAACATCTTCACTTTTTAGATTAAATGGATCTTTATTATTATCAACCAAAATTATACCATATGCAAGACTAAAAGTAAATGAATCATAGTGAAAAGTATTTTTACAAGGTTCACCCTAGATGTGGGAAAGTACATCCTTGTTGTGTTCAAGATGATCTAAGACACATATTCTGTACTATGAATGAATCACCAATTACAATTGGGTTGGTAAGGTATCACCCTAAAACCACATTGGATATGAACCATTTCCAAAATTATATTAGTATCTCACCAGTGTTCTTTATATTGGAATCCCACTAATTTTTCACAATTAAAACCCATAACACGATGAGAAAGATCGTAAGGATTTCAGGCTGCCACTACAGCACGAAACATGATCTTTTTATTCAAAGCACTAATAATAAAATAATTATGTACTTTCTCATATCAACTGAAAAAAATCAACTACTACTGAATATAATCATCAAAACTATATGCTAGTTGGTTCAGTATACTCTCTTAAATTGTAGAATATGACACTTTCAATTCAACATACTATAATATCATAATGAAAAAATGAAGATTTCTCAATACTCTTTAAGTTGAATTATAATATAATACTCCATATTGAATCTCAAAACACATTTTACACTTGTCAAGAAATGTGTATTGAATGTGCCTAATGCATGTAAAATTCAATTCACCATCTTCTATTATTTTATGAATTAATTATTTCATGAGTGTGAGAATACAGTCACTATCTAAACTTCCCTTGATTGTACTGTTTCTATTCCCATGCACAGACACAATTACATTACTAATTAGAACACCACATGGGTATTCCACTATAAATACACATCATATGATGGCACTATACTTACTTTGTGCATAAATATCACATAATTTATGTTCACTATTCCTCAAATTATTTTAGAACTATTTGAACTTATTAATAGTGTACACACTCAACTAGATGAATGTACATTGTTCCGCTACCTTCAATACATAATATTCCCATTACCCACAACTCTTTCTCATTGTTATTAAACTATACACAGGAACACTGAACACTTTCTCAACCTCTATGAAAACATTGTGCATGTACCAACTCACATTCATGAACTCAACACATAGTATGTGTTTAATGCATAAGTGATTTATTGTTCCTCTTCTTCTTGGGAATAGAGCCATAATAGATGTTCATTATTGATGCATGAAAATATCACATGAATATACACACAAATTTTCCACTATCCTTCACATAGAAAACTATCTCAAAGATCTGTATGTATCCATGTTAAACAAATCACATAAACTAGGTATATTTTTAAATATCTTGGTTCAACAATGTTATATGTCTTCTTCACGCAAGAATGAGGATGCACGAGTTCATTATGTCCTTCGTAATTCAATACACACAATCTCTTTTCAATCCCCCTTTACATAATAGGTTTTGTTCATGAGAATAAAATTTCATGAGAATAATAGTTCATAAAAGTATCAGTATGTGAGTGTGATATGTGAAGCCTTTACATAACAACAGTATGCAGAAAGACACATCCCTCACTTTTTCACTATTTTCCTTCGCAAGAAAAAAATAAACCATGTAATTGATTCGTGGAAACAATACTAATTTATGGTTTCACCTAATTCCTATTGGTTCACAAGAAATAGTTTTGCATGAACTGGAATACACATCAGTTCTACTTCCTATATCTTATTTTACATAGTTCATAACCTCTTTCACAAAACAGATTCAGTATTTTTTGGAAACATCATACAAACATGAATGTGAATGCCTAGAAAAAATTAATGGGACTTCCTTCACAAATACAAGGCTCGTGATCTACTCAATTTATCTCTCCAAAACTTTGCTATGATGTGAGGTAAAACATACCGAGTTTTTTATGAATGGGTTTTTTGAATGTATTTTCTATCAAAAATGGATAGGGTTCCAACTATTTTAAAAAATGGGTCTGAAGATGCATGAACCTTGTCAACTCATCTTCCTTCATTAGGTAGTGTGAACGGGGTTCAAGCATCCTTTGTAAACATTATGAAGGATGCGTGAGCCCCATACACACATCCTATAGAAGGTTTTAATTTTTTAATTTTTTTTGTATTTTTAAAAAAAAATTGTTTTTTTGTTTTTTTTTTGTTTATATATATATAACATAATTTTTTCACAGAATTTATCTTTTATTTAATATCCAACAGTAATGCCATTACATAAGTCTAGATTCTAACAGAAACCCTCACCCAAAGCTCCCTTTTATAAGAGAGAAAGCCCAAGAAATAATTCTGCATTTCTAATGTGGGATTCAGGTTCTCCCTTTCCTGCGCAGAACATTCTGCATTTTCAATGTGGAATTCTATTTCAAGTATGTGTCTTTGAAAGAATATAAAATATAAACTACAAGGCCAATATAAATGAAACTTTAAACATGGATTAAACATATAAGAAATAGTTGAAAATAAAAATAATTTCGTAAAAATTATTGATGAATAATAATTATAAAATTTGAAAACCACCAACTTGAAACTTAAAAATGTATCACGTACGTGTCTTTAAAAGACTATAAAATAAAAATTATAAGACAAATATGAAAGAAACATAAAATATGAATTAAACATATATGAAATATTTGAAAATAAAAATAATTTCATAAAAAGGTTGATGAATAATAATTTATATGTTTTCAAAACCACCAACATGAAACTTAAAAATATTTCAAGTATGTGTCTTTGAAAGACTATAAAATACAAACTATAAGGCCGATATAAATGAAACCTAAAACATGGATTAAAAATCTAAGAAATAGTTTAAAAATAATAATTTCATAAAAAATATTGTTGAAAAATAATTTATATGCTTTCAAAACCACAAACATGAAACTTAAAAATGTTTCAAGTACGTGACATTGAAATACTACAAAATACAAACAATATGACCAATATAAATGAAATTAAAAACAATGATTAAACATATAAGAAATAGTTATTAAATAATTATTTAATGAGTAATATAATTGTGAATTAGTTAATAATTAATATAATTATTAATTATTAATTACTAGTATACAATAATTAATTAGTTAATTAGTAATATAATTATATAATAATAAATTAGTTAATTAGTAAAATAATTATTAATTGATAATTAATTAGTTAATTTTTAATATAATTATTAATTATTAATTATTAATTATATAATAATTTATTAGTTAATTAGTAATATAAATATTAATTATAATTATTTATTATTTGTTACATAATAATTAATTAGTTAATTAGTAATATAGTTAATAACTATAATTATTAATTACTAATATAAAATAATTAATTAGTTAACTAGTAATATAACTATAAGATAATTAATTAGATAATTAGTAATATAAGTATTAATTGTACAATAATTAATAAATAATATAATTATTAATTATATTCTAATTAATTAGTTAATTAATAATATAATTATTAATTAGAATTAGTAATATAATTAGTAATTGTTAATTATATAGCAATTAATTAGTTAATTAGTAATATAATTTTTAATTATAATTATTCATTATAATTATTCATTATTCATTACTCATTATTCATTATTCATTATAATTATTAATTATTAATTGTAAAATAATTAATTAGTTAATTAGTAATATAATTATTAAATATTATTAGTTATATAATTATTAATTATAATTAGTAATATAATTATTAATTATAATTAGTAATATAATTATTAATTATAATTAGTAATTAGTAATTATATAATAATTAATTAGTTAATTACCAATATAATTATTAATTATTAAAAATTAATTATATAATAATTATTTATTTAATTAGTAATATAATTATTAATTTTAATTATTAATTATTAATTAGTTAATAATTAATAAGTTAATTAACAATATAATTATTAATTTTTAAAAATTAATTATTTAATAATTAATTATTTAATTAGTAAAATAAATATTAATTATACAATTATTACATACAATTATAATTAAAAATTATATTACTAATTAACTAATTAATTATTATATAATTAATAATTATATTATAAATTAACTAATTAATTATTAATAATTAATAGTTAATAGTTATAATGAATAATTATAATTATTTGTTATATTACTAATTTACTAATAAACTAATGAATTATTAGAAAATTAAAAAATATAGTACTAATTAATTAATTAATTATTATATAATGAATAATTATATAACTAATTAACTAATTAATTGTTATATAATAAATAATTATATTACAAATTTACTAATTAATTATTTTAAAATTAATAATTATATTACTAATTAATTATTACATAATTAATTATTATATAAATAATTATTATATAGTTAAAAATTCTATTACTAATTTATTGTTATATAATTAATATTGATATTACTAATTACCTAATAATTATATAATTAATAATTATATTACTAAATAACTAATTATTTATTAACTATTTCTTATATGTTTAATCCATATTTTAATTTTCATTTGTATTGGTCTTATAGTTTTTATTTTATATGCTTTCAAAGCCATGTACTTGAAACGTTTTTAGGTTTCAAGTTGGTGGATTTGAAAGCTTATAAATTATTTTTCATCGACATGTTTTAGGAAATTCTTTTTATTTTCAACTAGTTCTTATATGATTAATCAATATTTTATGTTTTATTAATATTGGTCTTATAGTTTGGATTTTATAGTCTTTCAAAGACACGTACTTGAAACATTTTTAAGTTTCAAGTTGGTGGTTTTGAAATATTATAAATTATTATTCAACAATCATTTTTATGAAATTCTTTTTTTTTCTACTATTTCTTATATGTTTAATTCATTTTTTAATTTTCATTTATATTGGTCTTATAGTCTGTATTTTATATTCTTTCAAACACACGTACTTGAAAAAGAATCCCACATCAGAAATGCATAATGTTATACGTAGGAAAGGGAGAACCTGAATCCCACATTGGAGATGCAGAATGATTTCCTGGGATTTCTCTCTTATAAATGCGATATCTGGGTAAAGGTTTCAATCAAACTCCAGACTCTTGTAATGGAAGTATTGTTAAATATTAAATAACAGATAAATTATGCTGAAATCCTTAATTTTTTTAAATATATATATATAAACAAAACAAAACAAAAAAAATAAAAATTATTTTAAAAAATAATAATTCAAAAAATTAGAAGATTCTGTAGGAAGTGTGAACCCTATTCATGCATCCTTCATCAACTTCGTGAAGGATGTGTGAACGGGGTTCACACATCTTTTAGTGCGTCTATGATATGTGAACCCCATTCACGCATATTCCTGGGATCGGTGATGAATGAATGGGGTTCACGCATCTCCAGACCCATTTTGAACAATATTTTCCACCCTATCCCTTTTGATAATTTTTTTTCAAAAAACCCATTTATAAAAAAACCAAGCATAACCTACAAGTGAACTCATTCGAGGTATTTTTAGGCAACATGCATTATCTTAGAATCTTCTATAATTATAGATAGCCATCCATTTTTTGTTTAAAATCTTGTCATGAACCATCACTCTCACCAAAAAAACAATAATTTCATCTCATTGCTTTTATCAGATTGATCTTCATTTTTTCATGCAAACCCAGATGCATGAAATTTTGGCCAGTTTTAGATCTCAAAATAATAGAATAATTCTAGAAAGATTTTATTCCTACTTATGATTACATCGTTATGGATATCCTGGTGAGAATAAGCTCTTTCTGGTGCTTCCTATAGAAGATGATGTGGATATATGATCAGATGGCTAGGAATTCTGATCGAGTGGATCATATAGATAAAGAACTTGACTAAGGCGATCAGACAACTATGATAAATCATCATGTGAATCAGACGGTTCTAGTTCATTTGGAGATATAGTAAAGGAATCCCACATTGAAACGCTGAGATATTTCCCACCCCCTTATATTACAACCTGTGACTACCCTAATCAAAATTTGTTATTGAGCCGCTCTGGCACTGCCCCATGTCATCACCCCTCTCTGCTTCCATACTGTGGGCAAGGTTCCATAATTTCACCTATTGTGGGATGGGAAATGTTTTAATTAAGAACTAGATAAGATACTTAGAAAAATTCTGAATATAAACCCTTATTTAATTTAATGTCAAAACAACTTAAATTAAAATCCCAAATCCACCATTTGCAAAATCACAATACTTCCCTATATTTTTCTTCTCACTTAATTTCAAATTCAACCATAAATACCTAAACTATTAACTCCTCCCAATGTTATACAAAATTATTCCAAACTCAAATGACCCATGACACAAGTCTTCCGAACTACAAATCGTCTCTACAATCATTAAAGTAATTATATCTTTACATAAAGCAACTTCTTCAAATAAAATATTCATTGTGAAAATACTCATAATTCTCAATAACAAATCAATAGAAGAACCTCCATTCTTAAAACACTTTAAAACACTATAACATTGACTTTTCATTAATCAATTCTTTTGAAAACAATTACAACACAAATATCACTTTAATTAGTTTGGGTTCCTTAATCTCCCCCTTTCTATTTGTTTTCAATAACCATTTTACTTTAAAATTCAATGTTCTCTTTTCCCGCTTACTTGATAATAAAAAAAAGATAATAGTGTCGGAAATAATTTAACTCATATCATTCTATAACTACTAAATATTTCTTATTATCTCGTTTAATCTCAATATTCCATAAGAGATTCCACTTATCAGGAATTTAAAATGATCATCTTAAGAGATAGAAAGAATCGTCTTTTAAAATAAATATGTATTTAATTAATAAATTTCATGTCTACATGGTCAAACCCAATGTAGAAAATAGAATACATAAATTTATATAATAATGTTATCAATAATTTATTTTCCAGAATATGATTCCAACACTGT
Source organism: Viscum album (assembly GCA_963277665.1). Taxonomy (NCBI): domain Eukaryota; kingdom Viridiplantae; phylum Streptophyta; class Magnoliopsida; order Santalales; family Viscaceae; genus Viscum; species Viscum album. The sequence goes on along the minus strand of OY728133.1, from coordinate 1,409,432,632 downwards.
AACCTTCATTCAGGAGTTTGCCATAATCAATTCAACTAATATCCCGCATTTATCTTAAAAAACAGATTAAAAGCATTTATTTTCTTGAAAGTACTTCTCATTTTTTGAATTTAATTTACTTTCTCATCAAATTACCTATTTCTCCACATATTATTCATAATTTTCATTCATAAATAGATATAAAAACATACATTTTAAAGCCAAGCTTTAATTTATATAATTTTAAATCATCAAATAAATCCCTTACTAGAACAAAAAATATACAATGATATTAGTTGAGATATTCAACTCTAGTAATTGTTCAGCTTTTATCCCTCTAGAGGGATGAGCTTCATCCATGTTCTTCATCATGAATGACTTCCTTCAAGAATGATATTTTAGAACAATTTTATCAGTGGTTGAAATAAAGAACTCCATGATAAATAACCTTCCGAATATTGTATAATATTCTCACATCACTTATATCTTCAGGACTCCACCTGAATATATGCCTCATCATCAATTAATTTCATAAAAGTAAAAAACAAAAGATTTATATGGGAATAGTGTGGTTCTTAAATGATTTTTAATGGAGAAACAGTGATGAGTTTTATTTCTAAACCCAAAAACTCTTATCTATTCAACTCTAGAATTATAAAAATTCATCATGATTTTTCATCCATTGACTTTCTAAATTTTATCATTTAAGAGAAACATTACCTTCTTGTTTTCTTTATCTTTATTCTTGGATAGAATATAATTCTTCACATTAACAAGTCATGCACTTTCATTCTTCTATTCATGCTCTAACATTTTAGTTTATTCCAATTTTTTAAAAAATATGACTAAAAAATCTTTTGGTACATTCTCAAAGTTCTTCATGTGTTTAGAATCCTTCACAGAAGCATTTTTAACATTAGAAACCAAATGTTCTTCTCCTTTATTCTACACTAGTTCTATTTGTTCTGAAAACCATGTCATGCATTTATCAGTAAATTGTCATGACATTTTTCACCTTCTACAAAAATATCTAGTATTCATAGGATTATTACATTTAAATAATCTCTCATGAAATTCTAATTTTTCATCTTGATTTTCATGAACCAATTCTACTGTTTTATTTGATAATGATGTTAATTTATTTTTCTACTTTATCTTGATTTCACAATAATTGGTGTTTATAACCTATTTGAAACTATAAATTATATTAACTCTACTTCCATAGTATATTCATCTTTTCATTTTTGTGAAATTCATCTTACCATTCTTCTTAATTATAGCTCGCCTAATAGTTTTGTTTCCATTTTTCTCCTGCTTATACCCTAAGAAATAATTTTCTTCTTTTATTGATTTACTCTTAATTTGATAAGGTATCTTCTTCATATCATCATATGAATAGTTCATATTTAGAATAATCCAAAACTTATCATAACTGTGAACACTTCTATTTGGATAATCATAGAATTATTTAAGACAATCAAATCTATTTATTATAGATAGATTATTCTTCATCTATGAATTATGATTTATGTTTGCATAATTTCTATTCACATGAGATCTTCTCCACCTTAATACAGGAATTCTCCAATTATCATGTATAGAAATGTTGTTCCAACAATCAATAGCCTAGTTCCCAAATTTTTAACAACACCAAAAATATCCAACAATTTTTGATTTCTTATTCTATATTACAACTTGACTAGATTTGACATCTTGTTGCTTTTGGATAATATGAATCTTTATCTAAGCACTTTGTTGGGAACAAGAATTCATGTTCTTATTCATATCCTCATTTGATGATATAGTGTATTTAACATCAATCATCTTCATCCATGTTTGACCAAAATTATTTTCAGAACATGTATGTGTATATGGAAGAATATTTGTAAAAATAGAAACTTCTAGATCAAGGTTTACCTATTTTAGTGATCTTATAACAGATTTATCTTTAGTTAATATCAAACTCTTCTTTAAAATTGAGTGATTTATTTCATAAGTAAGGCTATTTTAATAAGTACACTAGGTATTATTTCTGATCTCATCATTTTTTGAAGATTCATCTTGAATATTCTCAAGATTCTGGAACTTTACCTCCAACTTAAGATATTTTATATTTATAGAATTATTTAGATCTTCAATTGATTTCACCCTATCTTCACATTATTTTTTGTAATTATTTAATTCTTTTTCCTTTATATTTTTAAAATTTACTTCTCTTTAAAGATGCATCATGTTGAGTAAATTTCTATCATCTTCAACATCTTTAAGTTTTTCTTCCCATTGAATCTTCATTATATGAACTTGATCATCATGCATTTGAATTACTTCCAGTAGAGAATTATTCTGCTCCTTAATTTTATTTGTCTTAACCTATAGCAAGGCTTCTTTAAAATTCATAGAATTTTTCTTTATTTTCTCTAATGGATGAATCACTTCGGTATAACCTTTCTTAATCACCTCTTTTTCACAAATAGTCATTTTTAACTCATCTTTAATAAAATTTAATATTTCATTGAAATGTATTTAAGACTCTTATTTTGATTCCAAATGAGAGTCCTTAATATTCATGATAGTTTTATAATATTCTTTAAATGTTTGTATCATCTCATTAAGTACATTCTCATTAACATATTTCTCACACACATTTATTTTCAATTGTTCTTTGAAATAGTCAAAATTTTCATTAAGAAGTTATATAATTGTTATTTGACATCAATAATTTTAGAGGGAAGTTTAAATTTTAAAACTTATTTTCCAAAAACATGATCCATATCTTCATATTATTTTTCCAGCTATTATTTTTCATTATATAGTCCCTTGATGAAAGAAAAAATTTAACTGAAAAATTCAGCAGAAATATTCTTCATATAATTTTTTATTTCAGAATAAAAATCGATTAGTGATTTAATAAATTATTCTTCATGAAAACTTGAACCATAATCCTAAAAGGGATCTTTATCAACTGATTTGACAAATACTTATGATAGAATACCTATCTAACTATATTTAGATTTTGATGAACCCTATTTCTTATTCAAATTAATTTTGATCCTCATTTACTCTTTTTTTGTCTGTTTTTCAAGGTTTTTTCATAAAACTATTTGTTGGCATTGATAGAGATAGAAACAAAACTTTACCTCCAAAACAACTCTATTACTTATTCAAATTCAAATCTACACATCATATAATTTTGATACAAACAACTGGGACAAAAATATTGATCCAATCAAAGGTGTAACCTTTACTCTAATACTAATTAAATTACCCAGTGGATCAAGTGGGTACCCTGAGAGGGGGGTGAATCATTATACTTAAGTTTTTACCAATTTTTCTTTTCTTTTCTCTTATCCCTTTTTAATTAAAATATCTTCACTTATTAGAGTGAATGGATTTTCCTTATTATCATGCCCAATTATACCATATGCAAGAATAAAAGTAAATGAATCACAAAAAAAATTGTATTTTTGTAAGTGTAATGCCCTGACCATAGTTAACCAGAGTCGGTGCATTATTACATAACCTTGGCATGATCACAAAAGATCATGTCTCGAAAGACCGATTAGTTTAGTTGTCTTGGAAACACTAGATATATTCATAAGTCTTACATTACATCATAAACTCAAAAAAACTACAACAACATCTTGCCTTCATATCCCTTCATACTATCCCTGAAGGTCATTCATAAATTACTTCTTCACATCCTGGGAAAAATAATACATTGAAAGGGGTGAGCTCAGATGCTCAGTAAGGATAACAATATAGCGGAAACTTTCATAAATAAGCATAAACATTTAAGGCAATGTATAACTAAAACAAAAGCCTTTTAAACTTGAACTTCAGCATAATATGGCAGAAATAAAATGAAATAATTCCATTTACTTATTCACATAAATATTCTACTAGTTGAATAATCACATGGAATATCAATAACCACTTTCATAATGATGGAATGCATAATGCCAGACTATCATAACCACGTAGCAAAGGCCTCATTCCAAGACTGCAAAAAAGATTTTATCAGAGCCTTGTGCCAAGATACTAGTTTGTCTCATGAGTCCTACTGATGCATCGAGGAGCTATAGCAGGATCCACCCATCACTTATTATGTCTAATGCATTCCTCATATGAACAGGTTTAAACATAACATAAACATTCATATTAAAACTAGCATAAAAAATGTCAATACTTTCTCCATAAACCATGAATGGTATAAATATAACACATCCACTATCAAACATGTCACAAAACCTACAATACCATATGGATGTTTTGTATCTTAATAAATAAACTTCAAATAAGCTTAAAATCCATCAATGGATGTTGACATAGATGAAATCAAAACTATTTGAGAGAAATATATCTTTTTTTAAATCATTTAAAAGTCACATAATTATAAAATAAAAAAATTTCATTGAAAATATCCTTATAATCTTTTATGGAAATCTTTGAAGATTTTATAATGGCGGAAAATAGTCGCACCCACCGTATAAGATAAAAAAACATTCTTACATTAATTCTGTTGAAAAGGTTAAAAAGGACCTTGTTTGGAAAATGACAGAAATATTCTTTTATAAACATCTTATAATAAGTCAATAAGGGTATAAATGACTTTAACCCATAGTCTGTAAAATAGTAAGAATGATTTGAAATACATTTTTAAGAAACATGGATGTGGATGATAAAGAGGTCCCAGAAGATAATTACATATAAACAACCTTGAATAATGAAGTGATTGTAAAATAAACCATTACCTTGTAATTTTCCTTGGTTGAGGGTAGTTTAACCTCTTGTATAATGGTGAAATAATTGTTATTAATTTATACAAGAATCATATTCATTAATATGATATCATATATGATCTTTTAACACTGCTTTGTTAATAATATCTTTGTATTATTGTCGTTTCGGGTGTTACCTTACTCGTGTTCATTTATATATTTTGTTACATAAGCTATGTTTGTTATGGATAGGTTGTATATTATTCAAATCAAGAATGATATCAAGTCCTTAAACATTATTTTTAATCATCAAATTAGAATTAGACTTGAATGGATAAGAGGAGGAATAAATATCATCGTGTTCGTGGAGACGGTAGTACATACGTACGCACTAGAGACAATGTCATTCTTTTGATATTAAAATAATATATAATTGGATGGTATATGATATATAAAGAATCATTATCATGTTATATTTATTATTTAAATGAATTATACATCATTATTATACCCATCTAAATAATAATATATGGAATAACAATTACACCACGACATGGAGACGGTAGGTCGTAGGTACACACGTATGGTGACATGTCATTCAAGGGATGGATAGAATAATGAATTTGGTTGTTCCATATTTATAATAACATCACAGTATATATAATATACTAGAGTTATTATTTTATAATGGAAATAACAATGAAAGAATAAGTTTAAGAAGAAAGGAACTTGAAAGAGGGTGGTGAAATCATTATTATTTCTTCGGGTTCTTTCTTTTGATTTGATCAAAAGGGCTCCTTAGGTAGGATTTATGATCACACTAAGGCCTCTAGGTTGTAGTGAGGGAAGTTGAAAGAATATTTGGGTAGGGTTTTGCCGAACCAAAAGTCTTTGAATGTATTAATTAGTGAGAAGGGGGAGTTCCCTTTTATAAGAGGGGTGAGGGGCACCTTAGGAAAAGATAGAAATATTATTTTATAATAAATTCATATTCAGTTGATAATGGCTCAAAACCAATTTATTTCGAGGATAAAGTGGGTATGGGTCGAAAAAAACTCAACCAATAGGTTTTAGATAGGTTTGAGTCACTTTATTAACCTTATCTTTTAGTTTTAACTCTTAGTTAATTAGTTTTACATTTACCATGTCTCATTGTATTTTTATATTATATAGTTAATAAACATACTATATACATCTAAGAGACCCCCAAGTGGTCCATAAATGATACAACTATCATTATATAAGTCTTTTGGACGAAAATTATATTTTTATGAATAGAATATCAATTAATAATCAAATATTTGTTTTAAAAACTCTTTTATGTCAATTTTGACACTATTGGGTATTTTGTTTTTGATAATTCTATAACAGCATTATTACATCAAATAAAATTTATATAAACAATACTAATATGTCTTATTAACCTATAAAATTAGTCAAATTCATAAAAATTCTCAAATTACATTTATTTTGATATTTATAATATCAATTATTTTAATATTTCATTAATTGGGTAATTACTACATCACCATTGTGTCATAAATAAATTAAATCATTTAGTGTCTAAAAATTATAAATAAAATATAATTATGTAGGAAATCGTTTTATATTTCTAATGAATATTTATAATCGAATTTATCTTATGTATAACCCTATATTAAAAATGTTTTAGTTTTTAAACTTTGATTTTAACTCTTTTAACTCTTCTTTGAATTAAATAATAATATGTGTCCTAATCTAATCCAAGTGGACCTAAATGATAATATTTTATTCCTCAGGTTTTTTTTGGTCGAGATACACTTTTCCAATAGAATTAGGACATGTATTAGGGTAATATTAATATCATTTTTAACCTTAATTACCCTATTTACTTTTAACTGTGGTAAATAAAAGTAAAAAGTTACTATTCACCAAAAATTATATTTATCTTATTGAACAAAATTTTACTCCTTGATATTAACTATGTATCTTGGATTTTCGAAATTCCACTCATAGAAATGGTAAAATTATGTTTTATGTGAATTTCCAAATTCTCCTAGGAGGTGGGTAAAAGACGGTGACAAGTTCAATAAAAATTTTATATATCTAAGATTATTATGGAATAACTCCAATGAATTAAATTGAGTTTATATAGATTTTATGTATCTATTTTGACCTTAATTAAATTTAAATAAATAATTATTTAAATAAAAATTTTGTTTTAAACTATAACTCAGTGTTTTTTTACTATTCGTCACAAATTGAAAGTTTTTAGAGAAATACCAAAATTTCACCGTAGGCTAATTTTGATATTCCAAATCCAAAAATGAAGTCCATTTTGAAAGATAAAATTTATAAAATTTCAAAAAGTAGGTATTACTATTCATAACAGTTAGATTGATTGTTTGTGGTGTGTGTTAGAACTCGAAGTTTCATGCAACACATGCTACTGTATTATTCAAAGAGAAGCGTACCGTAGAAGCTTGGGGAGTTACATTCTCCCCTCTTTCAAATAATTTTGTCCTCATAATTTCTATAATACTACTGCATAAAAAGACTCGGGTGGTTCTTCATCATAAGTTCCTCGGGTTCCCACGTTGCCTCTTCCATCTTATGGTTTCTCCATAGAACTTTTACCAGACGAGCCGTCCAGTTTCTCAGTACTTGTTCTCTTGTATCAAGAATCCTGATGGGCTCTTCCCAATAAGACAAATCGGGTTCTAGTTCTAATTCCTTGTAAGTAAGTACATGCGTTGGATCAGGCATGTATTTTCTCAATAGTGATACGTGGAACACATCGTGAACTTTGGAGAGACTTGGCGGCATTGCCAAATGGTAAGATACAGCACCAATTCGTTCTAGAATTTTGAAAGGTCTGATGTACCTGGGACTCAATTTTCCCTTCTTGTTGAAACGGATAACTCCATTCCATGGAGATACCTTCATGAAAACATGATCTCCTACCTGAAATTCCCAATCATTCCTTCAGTTATTGACATAGCTCTTCTACCTACTTTGAGCTGCTTTGATGTGGTTTTGGATTACCTTAACCTTTTCCATCGTTTCCTCCACCAGTTCTGGACCGACGAGTTTTCTTTCACCAACGTCATCCCAAAAGGTTGGTGTGAGACATATATTTCTATATAATGCTTCATATGGTGCCATCTGAATACTTTAATGGAATCTATTGTTATAGGAAAACTCAACCAGAGGTAATATTGATCCCACATACCCTGAAAGTCAAGTGATCAGGATCTCAACATATAATCTAAGGTTTGTATAGTTCGTTCTGATTGACCATCTGTTTGAGGGTGGTAGGAAGTGCTCAAACGAATTTCAGTATCAAGGGATTTCTAAATAATTTTCCATAATCTTTAAGTAAAATGGGGATCACGATCCAAAACAATCGATAGGGGTACTCCATGAAGTCTCAAAAATTTATTAATATATAGTCTTGTTAGACGTTCCACTGGTAGATCTTATCCTATATCAAGGAAATGTGCTAACTTGGTAAGATGATCAATAATGACCCATATTGCATCGTTCCTTCTAGAAGTCTTTGGTAGTCCCATGAAAAATTTCATTGTGATATTATTCCATTTCCACTCAGGTATGGGAAGAGGTTGCATGACTCCTCCAGGCCATTGCCTTCCAGCTTTCACTTGTTTAAAAACCATACATCTTGACACAAAATCATCAATCTCTCTCATCATGTTGTCCCACCAAAAATGTTTCTTCAAATCCTTATACATTTTGGTGTTCCCAAGGTGTATAGAGAAATTAGAACAATGAGCATCATCCAACAAATCTCTTTTTAGATCAGGTATATTGGGAACACAAAGTCTCTTCCCAAATTTCAAAATTCCATCTTCATAGAAAAAGTCACTCAATCTCCCATCATTCACAGCTTTAATCTTCTTTTGAAACTCTTAATCACCAGTCTAAGAACTCTTTATCCTTTCTATTAAATATGTTTTGGCAACCATTTGAAAAGGTATTGAGGTTTCACCATCCTTGGTGATTCCTATATCCATCTTTACTAGATCCATTTATATAGGATCCTTTTCAACTCTCATCTTGTTCAAAACTCCATGATCCTTTCTGCTCAAAGAATCTGCCACCTTATTTGCCTTCCCTTGGTGGTTGTGTATCATACAATCATAATACTTGAGTAGTTCAAGCCATCTCATTTTCCTCATGTTGAGTTCCTTCTGTGAAAAAATATACTTCAAACTCTTGTGATCAGTATAAATCTAACATTTTTCATCATAGAGATAGTGTCTCCAAATCTTCAAAGCAAAGATTATAGCTGCTAACTCAATATCATGAGTATGATAGTTTTTCTCATTAATTTTCAACTGTCGTGATGCATAGGCAATAACTCTATCATTCTGCATAAGGACACAACCAAGTCTTTTCTTCGATGCATCACTATAAATAACAAACTCATCATTTCTCGATGGTAGAGTCAAAATAAGAGAATTGAATAATCTTCTCTTCAGTTCTTCAAAACATTATTCACACTCTTTTTTTCAAACAAATTTAACCCCTTTACGTGTGAGCTTCGTTAATGGGTTAGCCAATTGGGAAAAGTTATGGATGAAACGTCAATAATAACCTGCTAAACCAATAAAACTGCATACCTCAGTTATACTCATCGGTGCAGGCCATTCTTGGATTTCTCTTTTCTTAAAAGGATCAGCAGAGATTCCATATTTGGAGATAATATGTCCATGAAAAGAAATCTCATGAAGCCAAAATTCACACTTGGAAAACTTCCCATATAATTCAGGTCTTCTAAGAGTCTTCACGATAACGCGCAAGTGATTTTCATGATATTCATAGCTTTTGGAGTATACCAAGATATCATCAATAAATACCACTACAAAATCATAGAGGTATTCCTTGAAAACTCTTTTCATTAGATCCATGAATATAGAGGGTGCATTAGTCAATCCAAAAGGCATTACTGTAAACTCGTAATTCTCATACCTGGTTCGAAATGTTGTCTTCATAATGTCTTCCTTCTTCACACACAACTGATGTTATCCAGATCAAAGGTCAATCTTTGAAATGTATTGAGCTCCATGAAGTTGGTAAAATAAATTATCAATGTGAGGTAGGAGATACATGTTCTTTATTTTTATATAATTGATCTCCCAGTAGTCGATACATAATCTCATAGATCTATCTTTCTTTTTAACAAAAAGAACAGGGGCTTCCCGTGGAGAAACACTAAGGAGAATAAATCCCTTATTACTCAATACCTCTAGTTTTTTCTTTTGTTCAAATAATTCCATAGTGGTCATTCTATAAGGGGTATTCGATATGGGCCTTGAACCATGAATAAAATCAATGGAAAACATAATTTATCATTCTGGAGGATGACTAGGTAAATCTTATGGAAACACATCAAAATATTCTCTCACAATTGGTACATCCTATATTTGAACATACATTTCCACACATAGAGTCATTTCATTATATTCCTCCCTAATAATTGAATTTAGTTGAGCTATTGGGGGGTGGATGTAGGTAAGAATCAGGTGGTGAATATTCTACTCTAAAGATAAGGTGTTATTTGTCATCATTATCAAAAATCATAACCTCCTTCTTCTTAAAATAAATTTTCACATCATGGTCTGAAAGATAATCCATATTGAGGATTATATCAAATTCATTCATGGGTATGATGATGAGATCAGTAGATAAAAAACATTTATATGCCCTAATGAGAATAGATCCATAGAACTTTGTAGCAATGATACTTCCCTTATGAGTTTTGACTGACAACTCCCTTGTTAAATAAAATTGGAAGTATCTAATTTTCTTAGAAAAATGGGAAGATATGAAACAATGTAATGATCCAGAATCAAATAATTCGTTTGCTAAACTTGAGGAAACCACTAAATTACCTTCCACCACGTATTTCGGAGCTTCTACCTTAGCAGTACTGATAGCATAAGCCTGACCTTGATCCCTAGGCCTTTTCTGAGGTAAGTTTCCCTAACACTTAGGACATTCATTTTCATAATGTCTCATCTCCCTGCAGTTGTAGCATTTAACATCAATAGCTTCTTTATTCCCCTTGCAATCACAAGCTTTGTGGCCTTTTTCACCAAACTTGTAACAGACTCCCAATCCCTTCAAGAAAGTACTAGGGTGTTTCTTCCCACATTTACTACATGATCGATATTAAACTTTTCCCTTCTTCCCCTTATTTACATTCATAGAGTGATCATAATATCTCTTATTCTCTTGCTTTTATTTAAAGTCATAAGACTTAGAGAATTATTTTTCTATATTGATAGCACATGAGACAATATCTTCGTACGATGAGAAGGATTATGAGACTAATGCTTGATGAAGAAATGGTTTTAACTCATCAAAGAAATGATCAATATTACTTCTTGGGTTACGTATATAATCTCCAGCATACCTTTCTAACCTTGTAAAGTTGGCCTCATACTTTGCGACATTCTCATCCTCCTTTTTCCTTAGACTCAGAAATTTCCTTTCCATATCTGCTTGATGTTCACGAGGAAAGTATTTTTCTAATAAAAGCTCTATCAACTGCCTCTATTCCATATTTGATACTTCATTATCTTCATTTGTGTTTTGAATCAATGACCACCATTAGTCAGTATCTCTAGGGAGGTGATAAACTGCCATGATAAGTTTTTCCCTTTCACTACTCCCCAAAGCCTGAAATATTTTCTCTAGAGAACTTATCCATTGCTCAACTACTATGGTATTTGTACTCCTATTTAATTTTAGTGGTTTTTTCCTCATGAAGTGGTCTAACATTGATCCTCCACACTACGGATTAGGGTGATCCATATGGGTAAGGTTATTATTCATATCCTGAGTGAGTTGTCCCATTATGGTGATTAGTTGATCCACACCAGTTACATCACCAGCTCCACTATTATTATCTTGAGCAGGAGGGAAATCCCTATATGGAGTGTGTGAATTGATATGGCTTCCATTTCTTCTACTAGGTGCCATTTCTAAACAATGGCATACACAAGATTAGTTTATGAATCAAAATACATAAATATAAACTTGTAAAACACTTAACATAAATTGAACTATTTATGGATATAATCTATAATCATAAAAAAATCATTAAGGAATTATATACTCATAAACCATTCATAATGTTTTGTAATGAAAATAATAATTATCCTAAGCATATCCCTCGATAGTGTTGTAACCCAAAGTGTAGCAAGGCCCATTATCATGTACTAGTTCTCGTTCGAGTCTAGCTCAAAGTAGTGTTTTTTGGGTTTTACCCCCAGGTACATCTGTGATAGATTCGCCTCTACCTGGTCATATCCATATAGGGATGTATTTCTTGGAAAACTCAGAAAATCTCTACAATACAAAAATTCTAGGAAGTTCTTCTATACTAATCCTCAAAGTCTATCTTAGGGCTACGTGCTCTAATCAGATTTTATCTAAATCTAGCTTCCAAGGTTTGTACTAAACTTCCTCTGATACCAACTGTAACACCCCAACCCTAGTTACCCAGAGTTGGTTCATTATTACATAACATTGGAATGATCACAAAATATCAAGTCTCGAAAGACCGATTAGTTTAGTAGTCTTGGAAACACTAGATATATTCATAAGTCTTACATTACATCATAAACTTAGAAAAAAAACTACAAAAACATATTGTCTTCATATCCCTTCATAATATCCCTATAGGTCATTCTTAAATTAATTCTTCACATCCTGGGAAAAATAAAACATTGAAAGGGGTGAGCTTAGATGATCAGTAAGGATAACAATATAGAGGAAATTTTTATAAATAAGCATAAACATTTAACGTAGTGTATAACTAAAACAAAATCTTTTTAAACATAAACTTCAACATAATATGGGAGAACTAAAATAAAATAATTTCATTTACTTATTCACGTAGATATTCTACTAGATGAACAATCACATGCAATATCAATGACCACTTTCATAATGATGGAATTCATAATGCCAGACTATCATAACCACGTAGCCAAGGCCTCGTGCCAAGACTACAAATAAGATTTTGTCAAGGCCTTGTGACAAGACAATAGTTTGTCTCATGAGACCTACCGATGCATCGAGGAGCTATAATAGGCTCTACCTGTCATTTATTAAGTCCAATTCATTCCTCATATGAACATGTTTAAACATAACATAAATATTCGTATTAAAACTAGCATATGAAATGTAAATAATTTCTCCATAAACCATGAATGGTATAAAAATAGCACATCCACAGTCAAACATATCAAAAAACCTACAATAAAATATAGAAATTTTGTATCATAATAAATAAACTTCAAATAAGCTTAAAATCCATCAAAGGATGTTGACATAGATAAAATCAATACTATTTGAGAGAAATATCACTTTTTTTAAATCATTTAAAAGTAAAATAATTATAAAATAAAACATTTTCTTTGAAAATATCCTTATAAGATTGTAAGGGAAGATTTTAAGATTTTATAATGGTGGAAAATAGCCACACCCACCATATAAGTTAAAAAAACATTCTTACCTTAATTCTGCCAAAAAGGTTAAAAAGAACCTTGTTTGGAAAACGACAGAAAGATTTGTTTATAAAATTCTTATAAAAAGTAAATAAGGGTATAAATGAATTTAACCCATAGTCTGTAAAATAGTAAGAATGATTTAAAATACATTTTTAAGAAACATGGATGTGGATGATAAAGAGTTCCCAGTAGATAATTACGTATAAACAACCTCGAATAATGAAGAGATTGTGAAATAAAACCTTACCTTGTAATTTTCCTTTGTTGGGGGTAGGTTAAAATCCTATATAATGGTGAAATAATTTTTATTAAGTTATACAAGAATCATATTCATTAATATGATATCATATATGATCTTTTAACACTGCATTGTCAATAATATCCTTGAATTATCATCATATCGGGTGTTAACTTACTCATTTTCTTTTATATGTTTTTCTACATAAGCAATTTTTCTTATGGATAGGTTGTATATTATTCATATCTAGAATGATATAAAGTCCTTAAACATTATTTTTAATCATCAAATGATAATTATACTTGAATGGATACGATGGGGAATGAATCTGATCACGTTCGTGGAGACGGTAGTCTGTACGTACCCACGAGTGACAATATCATTTTTTGATATTAAAATAATATATAATTGGATAGTATATCATATATAAAGAATCATTATCATGTTATATTTATTATTTACATGAATAATACATCATTATTATACCCATCTATATAATAATATATTGAATAAGAATTACACCATGACGTGGAGACGGTAGGCCGTACGTACGCACGTATGGTGACATGTCATTCAAGGGATGGATAGAATAATGAATTTGGTTGTTCCATATTTATAATAACATAATAGTATATATAATATACTAGATTAATTATTTTATAATGTAAATAACAAGGAAAGAAGAAGTTGAAGAAGAAAGGAACTTGAAAGAGGGTGGAGAAATCATTACCTCTTCTTCGGGTTCTTCGTTTTTATTTGATCAAAAAGGCTCCTTAGGTTGGATTTATGATCAAACTAAGGCCTCTAGGATGTATTAAGGGGAGTTGAGAGAATATCTGGGTATGGTTTTTCTGAACCAAAAGGCTTTGAAGGTATGAATTAGTGGGAAGGGGGAGTGCCCTTTTATAAGAGGGGTGAGGGGCACCTTAGGAAAAGCTAGAATTATTATTTTATAATAAATTCATATTCAGTTTCTAATGGCTAAAAATAATTTATTTCATGTTTAAGGTGAGGATGGGTCGAAAACAACTCAACCAATAGGTTTTAGACAGGTTTGGGTCACTTTATTAACCTTATCTTTTAGTTGTAACTCTTAGTTAATTAGTTTGACATTTACCATGTCTCTTTGTAATTTTATATTATATAGTTAATAAACATAATATATACATCCAAGAGACCCCAATGTGGACCATTAATGATACAAAAATAATTATATAAGTCCTTTGGCTGATTCTTATATTTTTAGGAATAGAATATCAATTAATAATATAATATTTGTTTTAGAAACTCTTTTATGTCAATTTTGACAATATTGGGTATTTTGTATTTGATAATTTTATAACGGAATTATTAACTCGAATAAAATTTATTTAACCAATAATAATATGTCATATTAACCTATAAAATTATTTTAATTCACAAAAATTCTCAAATAACATTTATTTTGATATTTATAATATCAATTATTTTAGTATTTCATTAATTAGGTAATTACTGCATCACCATGGTGTCATAAATAAATTAAATTATTTAGTGTATAAAAATTATAAATAAATTACCATTATGTATTAAATCATTTTATATTTATAAGGAATATTTATATCGAATTTATCTTATATATAACCCTATATTAAAAATGTTTTAGTTATTAAACTTTGGTTTTAACTCTTTTAACTCTTCTTTGAATTAAATAATAACAAATGTTCTAATCTAATCCAAGTGGACCTAAATGATAATATTTTATTCCTAATGTTATTTTTGGTCTATATACACTTTTTCAATAGAATTAGGACATGTGTTAGGGTAATATTAATATCATTTTTACCCTTAATTACCCTATTTACTTTTAACCGTGGTAAATTAAAGTAATAAGTTACTATTCACCAAAAAATATTTTTATCTTATTGAACTGAATTTTACTCATTGATATTAACCGTGTCTCTCGGATTTTCAAAATTCCACTCACATAAGCGGTAAAATTAAGTTTTATGTGAATTTCTAAATTCGCCTAGTAGGTGGGTAAAAGACAGTGAAAAGTTCAATAAAATTTTTATATATCTAAGATTATTCTAAAATAACTCCAATGAATTATATTGAGTTTATATAAATTTTATGTATCTATTTTGACCTTAATTAAATTTAAAAAATTAATTATTTAAATAAAAATTCAGCTTTAAACTATAACTCAGTGTTTTTTCACTATTCATCAAAAATTGAAAGTTTTCAGAAAAATACCAAAATTTCACCCCTAAGCTAATTTCGATATTCCAAATCCAAAAATGAATTCCATTCTAACACCCACCAGTGTTTTTAATATGGGCATCCCATCAATTTTTCACAACTACAAAACATAACACAATGAGAAAGAACACAAGGATTTTAGTCTACCACTAAAATAATAAATTTTTCTTCCTCTTCAAACCACTAATAATAAATAGGTTCTGCACTTTCTCAATTAAACTAAAATAATTTGACTTCCACTAAAAATAATCATCAAAACTACATGCTAGTTGGTTCATTATACTCTCTAGAATTGTAGAAGATGAAACTTTCTATTCAACTCATTGCAATATCATAATGAAAAAATTAAGATTTCTTAATAATATGTAAGTTGAATTCTAATATAATACTCTAGATTAAATCTCAAAACACATTGTACACTTATTTTGAAATGTGTATTTCATATGAATCATGAATGTAAAATTTAATGCATGGTATTCTATTATTTTATACATGCATTATTCCATGCACATGAGAATAAACTCACTGTCTAATCTTCCCTTGATTGTAGTGTTTCTATACACATGCACACACAAAATTTAATTTTAATTTATAACACCGCATGGTTATTCCACTATAAATGTTCATAATTTTTTTTCATTGCATAGCCTTAATGCACATATATCAAATATGTTTTGTTCATTGTGCCTCTTTTTGTTTTAGCATTGTTTTAAATTATTAACAATATACACACTCAACTGGATGAATGTATATTGTTCTGCTGCCTTCAAAAAACAATATTCCAAATACCCTCAATTACTCCAAAATCACTATTATACTACGAATTTACACACTGAACACTTGTTAAACCTCTGTGCAAACCTTGTTCATGTACCAACTCATATCCATGAACTCACTACACAGTATGTGTTTAATGAAAAAGTTGTTTGTTGTTCTTTTTTTTATTGTTAAAAGAACTGGAATAGATGTTGATTTTTGATGTGTTCAACTCTCAAGTGAAAATATATACACACACACTATCCACTATCCTTCATGAAACACACTGTCTCAAAGATCAGTACATGCCAATGTTAAACAAATGACATGAACTAGGTATATTTGTAAAGCTCTCAGTGAAATAATTTGATATGCTATATTCATGAATTGAATGAGGTTTCATGGGTTCATTGTGTCCTTCACAATATAGTACACAAAATCTCTTCTCATGGTCCTTTCATGTAATAGGTTTTGTTCATGAGTATAATATTTCTTGAGAATAATAGTTCATAAAAGTATCATTATGTGAGTGTGAAAAATGAATCCTTCACAAAACAATAGTATACAGAAATGTACAAGCTTCATTCTTTCACCGTTTTCCTTCACAAGAAAAAAATAAATCTTGTGACTAATTTTTGGAAACACTCCTCTTTTGCAGCTTCATCTGCTTCCTATTGGTTCACAAGATCTAGTTTCTCAAGAACTAAAAAACACATGGATTCAAATTCAAATATCTTATTTTACACATTTCATAACTTTTTTTACAAAATAGATTCCCTGATTTTTGGAAAAATTATACAAACATGAATGCATATGATAAATAAAAATTCATGAAAATTCCTTAACAAATACAAGTGTCATGATCCACTTGATTTCTCTCTAAAAAACTGGGCTCTGATGTGAGATAAAATTTAGCCTACAAATGAACTAGTCTAAAGTATTTTTAGGCAATTTACATAATCTTATAATCTTCTAGAATTACAAAGATCTATTAATTTTGTTTCTTAAAATATTTTAATTAACCATCACTATCACCAAGAAAACAATAATTTGAATCTCACTATTTTTCATTAAATTGTTCTTTATTAATGAAAACATAGTTTCATGATATTTTGATCAGTTTTGGATCTTCAGAATAATAAAATGTTTCTAGAAATCTTGGATTCATGCTTCTATTGACATCACCATGGAGATCCAAATAAGAATAAGATACTTTAATGTATTCTTAGAGATGATGATGTAGATAGATTATCAAATATCTAGAAATTATATTGAGTAGATCATATAGTTGAGGAAATCAAAAAAGGTGATTAGATGACCATGATAAATCATCAAGTGAATTGATTGATTCTTATTCCTTTGGAGTTATAGTAAAGGCATCACACATTGAAATGCAAAGTGATTTCCTTCTCCATTATATTACAACATGTGACTTTCCCAAACACAATTGTTTACTGATTCGCTTTGGCACTGCCCCATGACAACACCCCCATATATTGCAGTGACGCCCTGTATAGTGGTTCGCCCCAAATTTCCCCTCTCATAGTCACACCTCCTTCATAACCTATGCCCCCTGCTAGCTTCACCCATATTGGCTCCCTCAGCTATGGTTGACCCTCTTGTTTCCCACATAAGTCTGGGGTCAGACTATCTAGGTTTTCCTTATGGGATAGAAAATTTTTTAATTAAGAACCAAAAAGGTTACTTATAAAATTTTTGAATATAAACCCTTCATTAATGTAATTCCAACCCAAATTATAATTAAAATCCCAAGTACACCATTCTTAAAAACATAATTCTTCACTATATTTCTCTTCTCACATCATTTGTAATTCAACCATAAATACCTAAAATTTTAATTCCTCTAAATGTTGTAAACAATTTTTACAAACTCAAATAACTGGTGGAAAATTATTCTAAACTGCAAACCAACTCTGTAATCATCACAATAATTGTTTCTTTACTTAAAGAAACTTCTTCCAATCAAATCATCCTTTACAAATTGTGAGTAATTAACAACTCAAAATAAAATGAAAAAAACCTCCATTATTAAAGAAATGTAAAATTCTTCAAACACTTTAAAATATTGTAACTTTGATTTTTCATCAATTAAGTTTATTGGAAATAGATACAACACAAATATCACTTTAATAAATTTGGGTTCTTCATTTATACCTATAACATAATCCAAATTTTTTAATTAAGAACGAAATCACATTTTTTGTAGCCAATATCTATCAGTTATCAACTCTATTTATACATAGGCAATCCCATTGTAGAAAAAAACAAAGAATTAGTAAACCTTGACATCAAATTTTTACAGTGATTAGATCGGCATGCGACACCAATTGATATTTTTCACATAAGAGGCTATACATGCATATTTATATAAAATAACTATCTTTCAGTCAACTTAAACAAATAAAACATAAATTTACACATACAATAAATTAAAATTCCACTTTATTTTTACTCACCACACACTACATCTTCATAAAAAATAATCATTATTCAAAAAAAATTATGGAAGTTATTTTTTTCTTGACTTTAAATTTTTGTATATGTTTCCTAGATTCAATATTTATAAAAAAACTTATCTCTAAAAACTTCCATATCATGTGATATCCCCCTTAAAGAATGAAATTAATTTTTCTTCCTGGAAGTTATATAATTCCATGATGATCATATTTTCTTATTTTACAATTATTATAACACTTATTCACCTTCCCCTTTTAATCCTACCCTTAAATTCCTTACATGTAAGTTAAAAATTAAAGATATGAAGGAATAAGGATAAAAATTATATCTCCTTAGTTAAAATAGAAAGGATGGGAGTTTCCTCTCAACCAATATCCTTCAGTACATTGAATATTAATATAGAGTTAATTCATTATATTTCCTTTCTTATTTATAATCTTTAAAAGTTTCATAATCATTTTATTCATTTCAACTATTTTCTTGTGTGTATTTTTTTATAAAATCATCCATAAATTAAAATTTATCACATGGTTAT
Organism: Viscum album; assembly: GCA_963277665.1. NCBI lineage: Eukaryota > Viridiplantae > Streptophyta > Magnoliopsida > Santalales > Viscaceae > Viscum > Viscum album. The sequence goes on along the minus strand of OY728133.1, from coordinate 1,409,413,165 downwards.
TGAATCATAGGTTTTATAAATTCTTATTGAGCTAGTAAGATGTTCATATTTTCCTTTATACAATGTCAAACCCATTTTCATCTTCCTAATAGGTTCTCTTAAGTATTTAGGTCATCACTTTTGGACAAAAAATATAGAAATTCAATATATTAATATGAAATAACAATATTACTTTTAGAATTTGAATTTAATTTTACTTTCTCTATGTGATTATCCATTTCCAATTAGGTTATCCAAATAGTCAATAACTTCTTATAATTTTTATATTCTTTCAAATTTTCAGATGATTTATTGGAAACCTTAATAAAGAATAAATTTTCTTCATTCAACTTATAAATTTCCTTCCATTACACATCATATAGAACCTATGTAGAAAAGATAGTCATGTATCTATTATCTCTATGACAATATAAATCAAATATTATATAAATTTATTATAAACATTCCAATGTATTTTGAGTTGGTTAATTAGTTAAATTATTGGTCCCATGTTTCTTATTTTGGTAATCCATCCACATTTGCTTAGTGTATCTCCATTTTGGTTCAATACTATTCCCTATTAATGACATCCTAAACTTGTAAGAGTAGTTTTTGAGCCCAAATACCCTACAACACCAGCACTATCCTTTGAAATTTTTTCTCTCATACTGATGATAAATCTGACTAGAAATTTTTTTGATGCCATCCTACATTAAATTGAATGTGCCTTTTTCTAGGAGGTAATGCTATTTTTGAGATATTCATTTTATCCATTAAAGTATAATTTGGTTTCTCACATTTCTTATTTGTCCAAACTATATCAAGTTTGTATTTAGTACCAATATTATACTATATAATCTGTTTAATTTGACATTCATTAGAAATGGTATTAACCTACCTCATTATACATTTGTTTTATCCTACTTTAGATAAATCATATTTGGCCTCAATAGAATTTTTTATGTCTTATCATATTTTATTTAAATAATTATAGGAATAAATATACTTTGATTTTATCTTTTGAATTTTTTCTTCCCTCAGAACTAGTTTTTCCTTAAAATATTACAATGTATTTTCATATTAAGACATATTCAGTTTATATTTCTTGATCTCATCAATATATGTTTATCATTTCATGACATACTCTTATTTCCCTTTATATATATTTCTATTTATGTAGAGACCCCAACCCTAGAATCCTAGATCTAGATTTTAATACTACTATTTATGTAGAGACCCCAACCCTAGAATCCTAGATCTAGATTCTAATACTATTTCATTGGCATTAGATATAATTAATTCACATCCCAATGGACATAATAGTTTCGTAGTCTTGGTAAAATAGATATATGCATGAGACATGTATTAAAAATAAATTTTAAAATTATACCATAATTTTTTTTAGAGAATAAATTTATTCCATATAGTATATCCTTGCATATCTTTCTTAGTATAATTCATGGAATCATGGGGAAAAGAAACAAAATAAGGGTGATCTCAAATACTCAGTAATGGTTAAGTATAGTAGAAGCAATAATGAATCTATGAGAATAATCAATATGGTAAGGTAATAAATAATCACAATATGTAAATGTAAATAATTAGAAACATATTCCATTTAAATAACGTTATTTTCATAATAAGATTAGTAAAAATCAATATTTAAAGGTAAATACCAGAAAACACATGTTATTTAATAAATAAACTAAGAATGAAATGCGTCCATATATTTTTCATAGTGAAAAACTCATGGATAATAATAATTAAATTCTAAATTCAAAAAATTATTAATTATTGGATGTCATGTTTCCCTGGTACATGGTATATTTACCATTAAGGCATTTTACAAGATTGTTTAACATATAACTATTAAGACCTTTCACAATGCAGTTTAAAACTATTCCCAACTAATTTTGTCTCATTTGACAACTAATGCATTGATTGGAATATATTAAACGGTCCCAAAACCATGTCGTACCAATCTAAAGCTTTCCTTATATATTTAATAATTGATTTAATTACTAAAAAATGTGCCCTATAAAATTTATTTATTGAGTAAAGAATAATGATTTATCAATATTTACCCAGATTATCAAATAACTTTAAAAGTAAACACCATATGTAAAAAACAGTATATATTTTAGGTAATAATCATATCCATGATAAATAATAGGTGTATTTAGTGAAAATTTAATTTTCAATGATCACTGAAAAGTTAATAACTCAAAGGAAAGTAAATGACTACAAAAATGATTCAATGAAGTTAATGTCAACATTGTACTTGGTCAAAATAATCAGAATACATCTAGAGTAATAATAATTAATAGGTCAAAATAATTTATATCCATTGAAATAAGAATAATGTTTGTTTTAATTTATGAAATAGAAAACATCTTTAAAAACATTCTTGTGGAAAATATACTTTTCATTGTTGAAAACGTTTTGAAAAACCATTTCTTTTAATGTCATTTTTAAAAATATTTTATTTACAAAATATCTTTGTAAACTTGAAAATGAAGCATCAAAGTAATGATGGTGGTTAATTTCCTATAATATAAAAATAACATTCTTTTTTATTACAAAAAGGGTTAAAAAGTATCTTGCTCAGAAAGTTACCAAAATATTCCTTTGAAAACATTGTTTAAAAATAAAATATGGTAAAAAAATATTTTAATAAATTAGTTAGAAAATGATAAAGTTTTTGTTAAAAAAATTTGTTTTAGATAACATGGTTTTAGATGAAAACATACTTCTAAATAAAGAGATAAATTAAGTCATATTTCATTGAAAACATTTTATAAAACATTTTTAGTACCAAATAGTGAAGAAGTGGTACTATTAATTGAAAAATATCATTAATAACCATATGATAATGAAATATAATGGTTTATTAAACAATTATCATATAATTTTCTTTAATGTAAATTCAAGAATAAACAGTCTCGATTATAATGAGATTGTGGAATAAACCCTTATAATATTGAAGTGAAAATCCATAAATGAATCAAGTATGTGTATAAAATGAAAATACACATAAAAAGTTGAAATATATATATATATATCACTATTAAATTTCATTATACACATAATCAAATAAAATTAACCACAATGAGGAAGTAATATAACCCAATTAAAAATAATTGATTTCTGAAATTCAATATAACCTGGTAACTTTTAATTAAAATACCCTTAGGCGATGTAATTCAAATTGAAAATTAAAATAAAATGAAGAATTAAGTATTCATGAAATTAAATTTCAATGGAAAATATATACATCATATAAAATTAATTAGGTTCATAACATTACAATATGCCTCAATTAAATGAAATTGAGACGAAATCTCTTACCTCTCGCTTTCTATTTGGTCGTACATTCTTTAACATCATGTATAGTGGTTTTAAAAATTTTATTAAATTATCATAGAAACATATTAATATTTTTATATCATATATGATCCTTTTATATCATATTACTACTCTTTCATTAATAATATTTAATTATTTTCATTATTTCGGGTAATAACTAGCTTTGTTTTTCAAGTGTGGTTTGACTTGTTATTTTTTCCCTCTTAATTAAATCATTATTTAATAATATATAGAATCTAAAACATGATAAAAATATCTTATATACTCATTATTTATGTATTTAGAGTAATTTATAAAATTTATTTATAGGAAATGGAATACACCATTCATGGAAATGGTAGGTCGTAAATACTCATGAATGTTGATTCTATTTTCTTATCATATTAAAAGAACTAAAATAATTGATATATTTTGATATTATCATTCTAGTATCATATTTATGTTATACAGATCACATAATTTTATTAAAAATTTCTTTAATACATTCCATGTAACGTGTGAATGAATTGTATCACTTCGTGAGGTGGCAGTTTTTCGTACACACGAATGATGATATAGTATTCTTACTAAATGAAAAAAATAAATTTATGTGTTATATAATAATTATAGAAGAATTATGAAATTATAAATATCATATATATCATATATAAACTATAAATCCATCATTATTACCAACCTTCAAATGTGGTAATGAAATAATAAACAACATAGTTTTGTGTGGTAGTAGATTATTGTACACACAAATGATGATTATGTATCCCATTTGACGTAAGTGTGTGAATTTTTATGTCATATAATTATAATAAGAAAATATAATTATATTTAAGATAATTAATTTTTTGTCTAATCATTATATAATAATAATTTATGTGGGTGGAGAAAGAAATAAGACAAAAATTCTCATTTTTGAATGTTACATCTTCTTTGGGTAACTCCTTTTGGAATATAACAAAATCCTTACTTGGTTTGATTTATTTCCAAGAAAAATATTATAGGATTATGGGAGTTAATTTTTTATATCATTTGTTAAGGATTTATATAATCCAAAATGCACTAAGATGTGTGAATAAGTGAGGGGTGAGTGTCCTTTTATAGAGGATGAAGGGTTCCATTATGGTAAATACCCAAAGATAAACACTATTGGGAGGTATTACATCATGTTCCTACAATTATGAAAAAATTATACATAATTGGGTATATGGTCTAAATATTTCCATTAAATGTGTTTTTTAAAAGTTTCTATGTCATTTTTTCATTAAGATTAAAGTTTATTACATTAATAAACTCATTTTTTCTCTTAATCATCAAGATTAATTTTAATTTTTTTCACTAATATTTATAGTAAAAATTTAATTTTTTCTTATTATACATTATTAATTATTATTAATCTAAATAAGGAATCCATTTTTTCAAATTCCAATCATATAAGTGGTAGAAATTAATTTAAAATTAATCCCATATACAGGATGAAACAAGGGGTTTTTAAAGTTAAAATGTTCAAAGGTTTAATAAGATTTGTATCTAAATTCAACATAAAAATTACTAAAATAAAATTAATTGCATTAATATACATATAATTTAACTAATTCAACACTAAAACCAATTAAAAATATAATTTAACATTATAATGGTTTTAAATAAAAAATTAGTTTTTAATTAAAATATAGTTTTTTCACTATTCATAAAAAAGGGAAATTCTCAGAAAAAGACACAAAATTAGCCCTAAAATAATTTTTAAAATAAAATTTAAAAAATAAATTTTAAATTTTTATATTAAATTTATAAAAAGTTTCACAATTTATTTTTAAAACAAGTGCACCATTAAAAGGTGGTAAAACTTTCTTTTGGAAAATACAGCTTTTTAGGAAAAGAATTGGATTTGTTCTTATATTATATATATCAATTATATATGATTAAATTCAAAAAATAGAATATTTAATATATAAATTTCATTAATATCATTCACTAATATAAATTAATTAAAATTTTAAGATAAAAATCCATTGGATGCATAAAATAAATTTTTATTAAAAACATTTCATTTATATTCAGTTGGATTTTTTATTCATTTTTAATTAATTGGTAGCCAATGAATTCAACAATATATTTTCATAAGTTATTTAATTATATTCTTAACCACTAATTTTATGGTCTATAATATAATTTCTATTTTAAATAATAATTTTAATAGTATTTGGTAAATCTCGATCCAGTGTGTAATAAAAGCTATTAAAAAACTCATTGTTGCATGAGACACAAGATAACTTAGTATGCCGTACATTTCATGCTATATCATAGATTTAATTTATTTAAAATATTAAATATAGGTTAAACTATTGGTATTTTATATTTCTATCTACACTTGTTGTTGTCTATCTCATACGCTATTAAATAAAATTTTCTCTTTTAGAATTTTTAGGGTGTTATATTCTCTCCACCATAAAAAATTGAATCCTCACAGTTTAAATTTATCTTGGTAATAAATTTTTTGATATTTGAAAATTAATTTGTTGAAAAATCCACATAATAAAAATCCAAACATAATATCCTCTTGAAAAGAGATAATTGGAAGTACCAAGGCCATATGGAACAATAAATAACTAGGTTTCCAAGTAGATAAACATTAGTTGAAATTGATGATATTTATATGGAGAAAAATCATAAATAATTATAGTAAGTGATTTAATTCATTGATTATTAACAAGTGAATGATTAATGTAATGTTGAGGGGATCAAAATTATAAATCTATGGTAATTTAAAATACCACCAGTTCAACAAAAATAAAGGTATTACAACAAAATTTTATTTCTAGAACATTTTACAAATTTTGAGTAATTATTATAATACCTCAGAACATAAGAAAATATAATTACTTGATATATCTCTATAAATATAATCTAATCCTTTTTTTGCTTTGATAAATTTATAACTCAACCATTATTTCAAGAAATGAATATCCAAAAATTATTTTTTTATGTCTAAATCATTAAAATTAACTTTAAATGGATCATAATATCTATAAAATAAGTCTTTATATCTATCTATAACTATTTTACAAAACCATTATGGTTAATACCTTAATCTCTAAACCAAAAAAGTAATACTATTGGTTCATCATTAATATATCTTAGTCAAATTGTTTAGCATAAAAAATGACCTATTAATAAGAACATCATGTAGGACACTGGTAGGTGTGAAACTCTTACCATCCTTCGATATTGGGTTCAATCCCAACTGCCTCTCCCCATGTGATGGCTTATCACCATGCATGTGATTTGTACTTTTTATAAAATACATTAATATAATTCCTATATCTTTTCCAAAAAAGTATAATGGACATACTTAAACTGAAATTAATCATAAAATAACATTTTTTACTATGGTTTTAAATATAACCTATTTTTTTACAAAGTCAAATAACATTATATTTATATCAACCCCAAATTTTATCAATTCCTTTAAATATATGTCTGTAAATTTTAAAGGCATTATTCCTCAAATAACATTTCTTCAAAAACATGTAATAAACTAATGGGTTATATTGCCATAAATTTCATCTAAAATATCATTTATCTTGGTAGACACCCATCAAATAAAACCTAAAAAGATGTTTTTAAGACTTTTAACTTATTCTCAATATTAACTCACTAACTCATGATGGTATTCTTAACTCATATGTTAACTAATACACAACTGCTTCAAAAGTTTAGCATAATCCTTATATGTTTCATGATTCTTGCAACCAAATTTTCATTGGAAAAATACTTGTACAACTTAATTACTAATTCCAATACCCAAATACTTTAACCATTTTAATTCAACATTGGTTCTTCCATGCTCTAAGGTTTGAAACTAGGTCATTCATTTTCATTATCTTTTAAAAACCTAAAAATCCATTTGTAAATAAAATGTAAATTATCCTAAGAATATCCCGAAGGAGTGTCAAACCTGGTACGAAGTAAGGACCCTTTTTGTGTACTGAGTTACACTTTATTCAAGCCCAATGTACCCTTTTATAAGTTATTACCCCTTGTTATATCTATTCCTAAACCACATACACTTGTAGTATCCATATCGGTATGTATTTCTAGGAAGACCAAGATAATATCTACCATGCCAAAAATTTAGGATGTTCTTATATACTTATCCCCAAATTCTATCAGATGGTTATGTTCCCTAATATATGTTTTCCTAAATCTAGTTCCCATGGTTTATACTAAAAATACTCTGATAACAACTATAGTGACCCCAACCCCTGAAGCATATATATTGCCTCTAATACCATTACATTGGTATAAGATAGAAGTAAATCGCATAATAAAGGAGTAAATACTTTCGTAATATTGGTAAACTATATATATATATATGAGTATTGTTTTAAAAATTTATAAAAAAATAACAACATTATTTTCATTATTTTTATTCAAGAATAAGTTAATTTAATCTATCAAATCCTTTCATATCATTATTATTAAACTTTATGGAATCGTGAGGAAAGGAAACCAAATAAGGTTGATCTCAAATGATTATTAAGGGTTATGTATAGTGGAAGCAATATTAAATCAACTAGCACAATCAAAATAGAAAGGTAATTACTGATCACACATGATATATAATCAATAAGTTGAGAAGGAAGTTCATAAAAAATATGGAAAGTTAAATAATTAAAAGCACATTCCATTTAAATAAAATTATTATCATGATAAGATAAGTTGAAATCAATATAGAATGGTAAGTAGATGAAAACACATTCCATTTAATCAATAAAGTGATAATTATATACATCCATATATTTTTTGATAGGGAAAATCTCATGGATAATAAAAAGTAAATTTTGAATACTAGTTATACGTAATTATTAGATTCCATATTTCCCATGTTCATTGTACTTTTACCATCAAGACCTTTCATTAGATAATTTAGCATACTACTATCAAGACCTTTCATAAGATCCTTTAGTATTAGATTGGTTACAAATTTAAAGGGTTTTTTCTCAAATGATTTCATATTATTAGACTGTCTATGCATTGAGGGGATTACTTTAATAAATCCCCAACCAATTCTATACCAGTCCAAATCATTCCCAATATATTGAATAATTGATTTAATTCAGAAACAATGTGCCTTATTAAATTTCTATATTTAGTAAAGAATATGTATTTATCAATATTTCCCCTGATAATAAAATATTTTTCAATGTGAACACCTTATATAAAAATTTTATATGGTTTAGGAAATAATCATATCCATGATAAAAGATATGGATATATGAGGGAAATTTAAAGTTCAATGATCACCGAAAATTGAATAACTCAAAGGGATGTTAATGAATATCAAAATAATTCAAGTAAGTGAATGTAAATACTGTACTTGGTAAAAATAATCATATTCCATCCATAGGATTAATATGGATGGTATTAATATGAGTTACACCCATTTAGATAAGAATAAGTGTTGTTATCATTGATGAAATAAAAATCATTAAAAAATATTTTAGGAAAATATACATTTAATTTCGAAAAACATTTCAAAAAATTATTTGAAAATAATTTTTAAAAACATTTATTTTAAATATAATTTCAAACTTTTAATGGGGGTATCATAGAAATGGAGGTGGGTAATTCCATACAAGGTAAAAAGAACATTTATTTTGAATTCTAAAATGGTTAGAAAAGTTACTTCTTAAAAAGTGACGAGAAGGTTCCTTTGAAAAAAGAATAAAAAAATTGGTTAAAATTTATTTTAGTATATAGATTTTAAAATAATAAAAAAAAATTGAAAACATTTTTAGAAACACAGTTTTGGAAGAAAACACATTTTTGACCGAAGAGATAAAAAAAGTTGTATTTTCTTGAAAAAAAAAATTTTAAATTTTAAGTAACAAATAGTAGAAAGGTTGGTCTATTACTTGAAAAATATCTTGAAAAACTAAAGGAGGTTAAAATAGAAGGTTTTATTATACATTTATCATATAATTTATTTTAATGGAAATTCATTAATAAACAATCATGATTAGAATGAGATCGTTGAATAAACCCTTATAACACTGAAGAGAAAATTAATAAATGATTAAATTTTGTATGTTAAATGTAAAACCACATAAAAAAATTATAAATAGATCAATATATATTCAAGGCCATTATACACATAAACTTATAATATTAATGACAATAAATAAGTAATATAACCCAATGAAAAGGAAGTTGATTATGAAATTCATTACCACTTGATAACTTTTAATTTAAATCCTCTTAGATGAAATAATTAAAATTAAAAATTAAAATACAATTAATAATTAAATATTAATGATATTATATTTCAAGGGGAATTATATACACTATATAAAATTATTTAGGTGCATAAAATTAAAATATTCCTCAATAAAATGAAATTGTGATGAAATCCCTTACCTTATGCTTTCTATTTGGTTTTACTTTTTTTAATCTCATGTATTGGATTTGAACATGTTATTAACTTTTTATAGAACCATATTAATATTTATAATATCATATCTTATCTTTCTATAACATGTTTTACTTTTTCATTAATAATATTTCATTATTTAATCATTTAAGGTAATAACTTGCTTTTTTTTCGAGTAAGTTTTGATTTTTTATTTTTTTTTCTATTAATTTGGACATAAATTATTCATATATATAATTTAAACCATGATATAATTATAATTTATATTTATTATATATTTATTTATAGTAATCCATAATATTTAGTGATAGGTAATGGAATGCATTGTTCATGGAGATGGTAGGTCGTACGTATGCAAGATCACTACTTCCATTTTCTTTTCATATTGAAAGAAATAAAAGTAAGTTATATATATGTATATTATAATTATAGTATCATATTTATGTTATATATATATAATATATGTTTATTAAATACATCCTTAATACATTCCACGTCACATGTGAATGAATCACATCGCTCCGTGAGGCGATAGTCTGTCCTATACACAAATGATGTTATCATATTCCCACTAAATGAAAATAATGAAGGCATGTGTTATATAATAATTATATAAGTAAAAAATAAATCATAAATATCATAAATATCATATATAAAATATAAATCCATCATTATTCGCAACCTTGACAGGTGGTAATGTGAGAACAAACAACATTGATTCACAAGATTGTAGTCTGTTGTACACATGAAATATGATTGTGTATCCCTTTTGATGAAAGTGTGTGAATTTGTAGGTCATAACCTTATCATAAAAAAATATCAATATGTTTAAGATACTGAGGTTATTATATAACAATTATAAAAGAATAATTTAAGGGGGTGGAGAAAGAAATAAAATAAAAGTGATTGTTGATGAATGTTATCGATTTTTCAAGTAACTCTATTTAGTTTTTGCCAAAATCCTTCCTTAGTTTACTGTATATCCAAAAAATATATATTATGAGTAATGGATGTTGTGAGTTTAATTTTTCAGGGTTTATATGAGAAAATTTTCTTTAGAGGTGTGAATAAGTGAGGGGTGAGTTCTCTATTTATGATGGAGGAGGAGTGAAATTCTTGTAAATACCAAAAGGTATACAATATTGTGAGGTATCTCTTACCCCATTTTCCACAAATAATGAACCTGTTTCTAGAAAATATGGGTTATGGTTGAAATATTTCCATCCAATGGGTTTTTTTGGAGTTTATGTGTCATTATTTCAATTAAGTTTAATGTTTAGTTTCTTAGTAAACTCGTTTTTCTCCTAATCATTGCGATCAATTTTAATTTTTTCAATAATAATTGTGGTAAAAAATTAATTTAACATTATTATAAATTATAAATTATTATTACTACAAATATTAAATCTATATTTCCAAATTATAATATCATAAGTTGCATAAATTAATTTTAAATTAACCCAAAGATGGGATGAAACAATGGGTTTTTAATATGAAAATGTTCGAAAGTTCACTATATATATATATATATTCAATATAAAAATGATTCCAATGAATTTATTTGTATTAATATATTTATAATTTAACTAATTAAACATTAAAACCAATTCAAAATAAAATTTAGCAGTATAAATTTGTTAGATGAAAAGTCAGTTTTCAATTAAAATTCAGCATTGTTCATTATTCATCAAAAATTGAAACTTCTCAGAAAAAGACCAAAAAACACCCTAAGGTAATTTCTAAATTACAATTTAAAAAATTAATTATATTTTTCTATGTATAATTTATAAAATTTTCAAAATTTATTTTTAAAATAAGTGCTTCATTAAAAGGCAGCAAAACTACCTTTAGAAACATATAGATTTTTATACATAATATTATGCCTATCAAATATAAATAATTAATGTAAAAAAATTGAATATGTAATATATAAATTTAATTATTATAATTCAATAATATTATTTAATTAAATTTATAAATATAAAACACATTTGGGCACATAAAAATAGTTTTTTTATAAAAACATTTCCTTTATATTCATTTTTTAATCAATTCTAAATAATTGGTTACCAATAAATTAAACCATGTATTTTAATAAGTTATTTAAAAATATTTTTAACCTATAATTTATTTATTAGGTGATAATTTCAATTTTTAATAATAATATTAACAGTATTTATTAGAACTCATTCTTGCGTGTAATGCAACCTATCAAAGAAACTCACCATTATGTGCGGCATCAGATAACTCAGTATTTCATGCATTACAAGATATATCTTAGATTTACTTTATTTAAAATATTAAATATATATTAAATTCTTAGGATTTTATATTCTCTTATATTCTTGGTGTTGTGATTCACATATGCTATTAAGTAAAGTGATTCTCTTTTAGAGTTTTTGGGGTGTTGCATTTTATTTCATCATCAGCAACTTGTACTTATTGAGATTTTTTTAGCTCAATAAAATATTATAATTAAATCATCAATTTTTATTATGACTCTATTAGTTATCTTTTTTTATCATCACTGTGTGGAGTATCAAAAACATTTTCAATGTGTGCCATAAAATTAGTTAATTTGTATACAGAATCATCTTTTGATTAACTACAAGATGATGAGTAAGCTTGTTCTTCTTTTCACATCAAATTTCTTATTTTAATGATAAAATAATTTTGCATTATTTCACCATATTAGGTAAATATTTTGAGCTTTCATGATATTTAGTTTTATAATGTCTGTCATGATATTCATCTTAATAATAATCTATATATTTTTTATTTGGATGGTTTATTTCAAAATATACAATCCTATTAAAGTTATAACAACATGGTGAGTAATTAATTTTATTATCTATCTTTCACTTATTTAAATCCTTTTATATAAGAGAAATAATTTCCTTATAAACTTTATATTTTTCCACATTATCATATTAAATTGATTCTATAACTTTATAATCTCTAATTTTGAGATTTCTCATGGACTCAAAATTAATTCCATCTTTTATGGTCATTTTGAATACTATAGTTTTTCTCATTTTATTAGAAATGGGAATATTATGAAATTAATTAATAGAAATATTTACCATATCATAAAAAGATAAAATATTTTGATCAAACCAATCTAGAAAATTTCATATTTTCATTTTTACAATTATCGAATCATTTAGTTTGTATCCAAACCTATGGATATTTCTTACTATCTCATTAACTCTAGTTAATTGTTCATAAATATTTTATTAATTATCCATATTTATATCCTCAAACCTACTCCTATAAGATTATAATTTTAATTTCTTGACTTTTACATTTCCTTCATAACTACTTTCGAATTTTTTATAAACATTCGTGGTAGTTTGGACCCCAATGCCTTTTAGGTATGCCTTTTATTAAAGAGACATCAAAATGGTATCTTGTGATTTTCTATCAACTTCCATATTTCTATTATCAGTAATAGACAAAGAATCACTGTCATCAGTTGGTGGAAATCCCATTATTGTTACATATAGTACTTCCAAGCTAAGTGATATAAGGTATGGAAACATCATATTCTTCCAACATAGATAGATATTTCAATTGAAAATAGAAATACCCAATTTGTTCAGAAAATTCAAATTTTATATTCTCAAGAACTCCTTGGATCTAGTATAGGGATCATAGGTTTCTTCTTATATCACATCTAGATCCCAAGTATGGTTAGATCATTGTAGTTGGTGAATTAATGATCTATTTTTAAACACACTTCTATTTAATTTAACCTCTATGATAATTTAATGTCCTGATCCACTCAATATAAACTCTTCCTAACCTCATTTTAAAAAAAAATAATGGAATCCATAGTTAATAATGATATTTATAATGTTCATCTGTGATGTGTGAGACTTCCACTTTATATGGTTGGTTAAACCCTCAAATCACATATTATACACTATAAACAGAACTAGTTACAGTATAAATATTTCAAATTGCATAATTATAGAGTTTCACTGTGCTATTTATAAATTCCCATTGAAAACAGAATTTTCTTCTAGCCAGTATAATATGTTTTCAGACCAAAACAAGAAAGATCACTCTTTTATTCCAAGTTTAATCTCCAAATTCTAATGTAAACGTTCCTTCTCTAGTTTTCTAGATCAACAGAACAACATGTGACCACTTCTATAAGAACTTTTTTGTTTGATAATCACAATCATTAGAGTAATTATCACTTACCTTTTCTAGATCTTCTGTGATCTGGTTCTTCCATAATCTACTGAATTCTCAAGAACTTCAAGTATTCCCCTTCATCTCTATGAATTCTTAGCTTCAGTCTTCTTATTTTCTCTCTTAGATACTAAACAGTGTCATATTCAAAATTCTATATCACATTTCTTTTTATTTATCCTACATTTTTATTTTCATAGAATAATATCATCAATATAGGAAAGAAGGTATCACTCGATGGTGGTGTTTCAGAAGATTCTTGAGATGGAGAGAGAAACATTTTCAATTGATAAGGATCCTCAGAAAATTATTCTTATTATTTTGATCTACTTATTTTTTATATGAATTTATTTTGTGTGTTTAAAATTATTTTGAACAATTATTTCTAGAAAATTCTAGTTTAATAGATTTAAATAAATTAAATTATTTTATTTTTTTACTCAAGTATTCATAGTTTTAATTGTTCTTCATGTTTCTCTTTTAATACCTTCCATTTTCTATTTTTTGATTATTAATTGATGAATGAATTCAATATTAGATAAATCTTATAGTGGAAAATTAATTCTCCCTTCACTAATAAATTGATAGATTGAAGTTTTTTTATTATAATAATATAATTTTGACTCATTTTTTCTGTGTCCCCACTTTTAATTTTTTATGAACACTAGTTTTTCACTATTCTATATACTAAAGAGTAAAAAATAGTGGATAATTTTCCTTATAATCATAAATTGAAGTAATTAATTTGGAAAAGTTCAAGGTTTTCATTCTTCATGATAGAAACATTCATTTACTAAGTTTTAGTTTGAAAAAAATAGGGGGGTTCAATAAGTAGTGTTGATAACCAAATGATAATTTGGTGTCTCAACTCATTTTCTCAAACTATCGACACTATTGTGATTAATATTTATAAAATATGAAAAATATTATTAATTTAAATCAATCTAGTTATCAAAAGTTCATAAATTTTTCATCCCTTATACTATTCTTTACTATTTTAACATTCTCTTTTTTTGTACATTCACACTATATTTTCATCAGTTTACAATTCATTCATTTATCTCATCGATATTCATATTTTCAATTTATACATGTTGTTTGGGATTATTTTGTTTCTTTAATTTATTTAGAATACACAATATTACTTTAAATTGGCCCAACCTATCTTAAAACTTACTTGTTTTATGTTGCTTTAAAAAAATTATTTTTGTGTGTTTTGAAGACACCTTGATCAGTAAACAAAATTAAAGGCAATAAGAAATGTTATAAGGTAAGATCTAAGAAAAAAGATCCATTAAAATAACCATTAATGAAGATAAAGGTTTAAAGGAAGGATATAGATAGGGATTTTTTGCATATAAATAAGGCCCACTAGATAATGAAATATTTCCTAGTGAAGTAGAAATGGGAATTTTCATGTACATTCATTATTGTAGAGCCCAAATACAGTTATATTACAGAGAGGTGAGGTGAATAATTGAACACTTTTTATAAAAACTTCTTTTGAATTCAACATATATAACCATTTATGATTTTGATCCACTCAATATAACCTCTCCCTTACCTCATAAAAAAATAATAAAGGAATTCACATCATAAAAGAACTTTTATAAGGCTTGGTCTTGATGTGAGAGCCTACTTCTCTCTATGATTGGTTAAACCCATTAATCGCATATACTCAATTATAAATGAATGTGGTTACACCAAGAATATTCTTAATACCATCAATATAGAGTATCACTATGGCCTTTCTAGAATCCCACTAGAAATAGTAGTTTCTCACATGTAATTCAATAATTGTTTGAACCAAAAAAAATAACTATCACTCATTTTCTCTTATTTACTTCTGAAACATCTGATGTATATCTTATTTAATAAGCCTTATGGATCAAAAAATATTTTACATTTTCACTTCATAATGAAAATTTTTGTATAATAATAATAATAATATAATAATATCTCACTAAACTTCCCTATAAAATCAATGGTCTATTTCTTCCTCAATCCCCTAAATTCTCAAACCCTTCAAGTATTTTATTTCATCTCTAAGTACTCTTAGATTAAGTCTTATTATTTTCTCTATTTGATATTCAGATTATTGACTTATCAATTCTCAATCATAACATCTCTTTCTTTCTATTTCTCTTTTATATTCAGAAAAATAATATCATGAATATCTATTTAGATCTCTGAAATATGGAAACTCCCTTTGATATTGATAGAATGAAATCAATTCATTTAAATTGGTGGATATTTTTTATTTTTAATATGTATAATACCCTCATTAAAATTCATTCTAATTCTTCTAATTAAATCTCATTGAGACTTAGGATACTTTATTTATTCAAATATTTAAAGAATTTATAGGTTTTGAATTAATATCATATGGAATGTATATATTCAGGAAAAAAATAAATCATATTAAGGATACCATCCTAATGAATTAATAAAGGATCCTTGAAAAGATGTATCATTATAGGAAATGGTCGATATGTTGTTTAGAATGATCCTCGAATAGATTCATCCTTAAATTTTCTTGAATGATCCTTGTGTTTTTTATCCGTATGATGTGTAGATATTCCTTAGATAGTTATGGGTTATTTTTTTGAATTTGTTCTTTCATATAAAGCTACAAGATAATACTCAGGGGTCTCACAAATGACTCTTATGAAATATTTAATGATCCTTATGCAACCACCAATGATTCTTATGAAATTTTTATGCCTTTGAAATATTTATAATAAAAATAAAACATTTTTCTTGTATAGCTCATGGATGATATTTATGAAGATGGAAATTTATCCTTATGATGTTCAATATTGTTTAGGACTAAGTTATTTTTCTTACTTTTGTTCTGTAATTACAGACTTTAATAATTACATCAAAAGTATTATAGATAGTATCTAAAAACTTTTGGGACACTTTTTCATATCAAATATTATATCTAAATTTTTTTGGGTTATTTCTTTAAATATTGATCTAGAATTTTCTTCTTGATTGTGATTCTTTAATCTTTCCACTAGTTGACATCCGTCAAACCACCTTCTAAACTATTATAGATGGTATTTAAATCATCATAACTTGTAATTATCTTGTTGAAAATCTTAAAAACCCATAAAATTTAATTGATGTTGTCCTATAACCTATCCATCAAAATTTACTAATAGAATCATAACATAGATTCTCCATTTTCAACTAAATACACCCTCATCAACACAAATACCCTAATCAACAACACCACATCCTCTATATTTATAGCTTACTTTTATTAATTGTATGAGAAACATTTAATAATCATACATTGTATTTTAATTAAATAATAACAATTAAAAATACATTCTTATCTGCACAAATAAATTTGGGTAATCCAATCTCCCCCTATGAAATTTTTGGAAATATCTAATTTTCTCCAAATTCAATGTTCTTTTATCCCCTTTATTGTCAAATAAATTGAAAGAGAAAATAAAAGGGATTGTCTCACTCCATGTCTATGTTTCTTACATAATTATAAATAATTATTTCTTATCTATTTTTATTTAATTTCCTAGTGGATTATACAAGTACACTAAGAGAGGGGTTGAATCAGTGTACACAACTTAATACCAATTTTATTTTATTTTATATTACCCCTTTTTAATTCTAACCATTGAACTTGTTAGAGTGAATAGATCTTCCTTAGTATCAAAAACAATTATACCATATGCAGGACTAAAAGTAAATGAATCACATCACATAATATTTTTACAAGTCTCACCCTTCATGTACGTGACTACGTCCTTTTCTATGTTTAGGATTATCTAAGAAACTGATTATTCGCTATGAATGAATCACCAATTATAATTGGGTTTGTCATGTTTCACCCTAAAAGCGTGGTGGGTAGGTATGAACATTTTACTAAATTATAAGGGTATCCCATCAGTGTTCGTTATACTATAATCCCACTAGTGTTTCATAATTAAAATGCTTAAAATAATGAGAATGATCGTAATGATTTTAGGCTACCGCTAAAAAAAATGGATCTTCATATTCGATCCATTGACAATTAAATGATTATGTAGTGGATCACTTCAAATAAAACAATTTTCCTTCCATAAAAAAATTTTCCTTCCACTAAATATAATCATAAAAACTTCATGCTATTTTGTTTAGTATAATCACTTAAATTGTAGAACATAACACTTCTAATTCAACTCACTACAATATCAAAATGAACAAAAAAATAATTCTCAATACCCAGAAAGTTGGCTTCTAATGTAATACCCTCGATTAAATTTTAAAAAACATTGTACATTTATCATGCAATGTGTAATGCATGTACCTAATTAATTTAAAATGCAATGCATGGTCTTCTATTATTTTATGTTTTCATTATTTTGGGTTCTTGAGAATACTTTGTAAACATCCCTTAATTGTAGTGTTTCTATTGACATTCACAAACATAATTACTTTACAAATTAGAACACCTCATGGGTATTCCACTACAAATGAAAATGATATTGTTTCACTGCACTTCCTTGATGCACATATATAACATACTTTCTATTACCATTTTCTTTGTATATTTTAGAATTGTTTGAAATTATTAATAGTGTATGCACAAAATTGGACTAATGTACACTATTAAACTACCTTCAATACACAAGATTCACATTGCCCACAATTTTTCATCTTCACTATTGTAAAATACATGCACACACATAACACATGATCAACCTTTGTGAAAACCTTATGCATGTACCAACTCACATTCATATGCTTACTACACTATATGTATTTAAGGCATAAGTGTTTTGTTGATCCTTTTCTTCTTGGGCATAGAACTTGAATGGGTGTTGGTTGTTGATGTGGAAAACTATCACACAAATATACACACATACATTCAACTATCCATCATGAAACACACTAAATCACATATCAGTACATGACCATCTTAAACAAATCATTTGAAACTTGTATATTTTTAAAGGACTTCTAACAAAAATGTGATACACTATCTTCATGAAGGAATGAGGAATTATGGGTTCTTTGTGCCCTTCAAAATAAAATACACAAAATTTACTCTCAATATCCCTTCACATAATTGGTTTTTTTGTTAGAGAAATAGTTTCTGAGAATAATAGTTCATGAAAGTATCAGTATGTGAGTGTGATATGTGAGGCCTTCACATAACAATAGTACACAGAAACACACACGATTTACATGTTCACCATTTTCATTCACAAGAACAAACTAAACCATATAAATAAACTACAAAAACACTTCTCCTTTTTTGTTTCACCTTATTCCCATTGGTTCCTGATAACCAGTTTCATAGGAACCAGAATACACATTAGTTTGACTTTGTGTATATAATTTTACACGGTTCCAAATATCCTTCAAAAAACAGATTCACTGATTTATGGGAACCTAATGAGAACATGAATGTGGATGATCAGCACAAATTCAAGGAACCTCTTTCAAAAATACAAGGTTCATGATCAACTCTACTTATCTCTAAAAAATAGTAGATTGATGTGAGAGAAAATGTACCCTATAAATAAACTCATATAAGATAAATCATTTTATAATCTTCTATAATTATAGAGACCCATTCAGTTTGTTTCATAAAATATTTCCATGAACCATCAGCATCTCCAAGAAGACCAAATTTTTCATCTCACTATTTTTCATCAGATTGATCTTTTTTTCATGAAAACATGTTTTCATGATTTTTTTTATTAGTTTTGTATCTTATAAATAATCAAATGATTCTCAGAAGCTTTGATACATGCTTCTGTTGACGTCTTCATAAAGATCTAGATGAGAAGAAGATTGATCAGTGGCTTCCTATAGAAGAAGACATAGAGAGATGATCATACAAACAATAATTATCCTTGAGTAGATCACACAGTTGAGGAACTTAGTTAAGGAGATTGGATAGCCAAGATAAATCATTAAGAGAATCAGATGATTCCAGTTCATTTTGAGCTATAGTAAATGCATCGCACATTAAAACACTAATATAATTCCTTCTCTCTTATATTAAAACTCTCAAATTAACTATGAAAAATTGGTTACCAAGTCACTCTGAAATCACCCCATGCCATCACCCCCATATTCTATCATTCCACCACACTTGGTGGCTCACCTCCCACTTTTCCCCTCCCATAGGTGTGCCTATTACATAACCTATTATTTCTTCTAGCTTGTACCGGTCTTGCTTTCTTAGATGTGGTTGACCTTCTTGGTTCTCATATAAAGCTAGGGTTGAACTGTCTTGGGCTTTCTTATGGGCCGGAAAAAAAATAATTAATAACCAAACAAGATACACAGAAAAATTATGAATATAAACCATTATTTAATATAATTCCAAAAAAAAACTTATAATTTAAATCCCAAATCCACTATTATAAAATTCATAATTATTCACTATATTTATCTTCTCACTTCATTTTGAATTCATCTATAAATCCCTAAACATTTAATTCCTATCAATATTATAAAAAATTATACCAAACTCAAATAATCAATGACACAAGTCTTCTGAACTACAAACCATCTCTACAATCATCATAATAATTATTTCTTTACTTAAAGAAACTTCTTCAAATCAAATCACCCTTGAGAAATTATGAATAATTTTCAACAACAAATCAAAGAAAGAACCTCCATACATCAAATACATTAAAATTATTCAAACATAGTAACATTGAATTTTTATCAATCAAGTCTATTTACAACAATTAAAACCCAAATATCACTTTAATCAATTTGGGTTCTTCAATACCCTCTTTCTATTATTTATTAATACTCATTTTACATTTAAAGTCAATGTTCTATTCTTTTCCTTAGTTAATAATAAAACCAAAGATAATAGTGTGGGAAATAATTTAACTTAAATCATTCTGTAATAACTAATCTTTTCTTATTTTCTCCTTTAATATCCACATTTCATAAGAGATTCAACATATCGTGAATTCAAATTGATCAGATTAAGAGAAGGAAAGAATCGCTTATTAAAATTAATGAGTCTTTAATTAATATGATGGGTAATTATGTATTGGTAGGAGTTGTCTAAAGTTTGTGTTTCACTTGTTTGTGTTTGTGGTTGTAAGTTTGGGTATTGTAAAACCATAAACCGGCGTTTAAAAATGCAAAAAATTATTTTTAGTCAATTTACAAAACAATGCTTTCAATAATATTTTTCAGAATATGATGCCAACACTTAAAACATATTTCAGGAGTAGATCAATATCAATTTAACTATTATCCCACAATCATCTTAAAAAATAGAATAAAATAATTCATTTTTGAGAATGTACTTTTCCATTTATGAGTTCAGTTTACTTTTGTCCTTAAATTTCCAGTTTCTCCCCTTATGATTCAGAATTTTCTTTCTTAATGAGATAAAAAACATAACTTTTAAATCCAGGCTTCAATTTCCAGAATTTGAAATAATCAAATAAATCACTTATTATAACTTCTAATATTCAATGATACTAGTTGAGATATTAAACTCTGGTTATTTTTTATCTTTTCTCCTTAGAGTGGGTTGAGCTTCATCCATGTTCATCATCATGGTAGACTTTCTTTAAGAATGATCTTCAAGGACAATTTTATTAGCAGTTGAAATAAAGAACTCCATGATAAATATCATTATGAATACTATATAAAATTCTCACATCACTTATATCTTTAATACTCCCACTGAATATATGCCTCACCCTCAATTCCCTATATAAAAGAAAAAAACACAAAATATATATGGGAATAAGGTGGTTCTTCAATGATTTTCAATTATAAAAACATGGATGAGATCAATTTCTCAACCCAAAAACTACTTTCAATTAAACTATGAAATTATAAAAATTCATCATGATTTCTCCTTCTTTGAATTTCTAAATTTTATCATTTAAGGGAAACATGAGTTTCTTGATTTATTCATCTTTCTTCTTAGATACAATAGGCTTATTCACATTAACAAGTACTTCAAATTCATTATTTTGTTCCAACTCCAACTTTTTAGTTAATTCCAACTACTTTAGATATATTAATAAAACATATTTTGGTACATGATCAAACTTATTACTATGTGCGGACTCACAGAAAAAAAAATTAACATAAGAATCCATAGGTGCTTCTCCTTCCTTCTTCACTAGTTATATTTGTTCAAGAAACCATGTCTTGAATTTATCAGCAATATGTCCTGACATTTTTCACCTTCAAAAAATATATATATTAATCATAGGATTATTCCATTTAGAAAATCTCTCGTGAAATTAATTTTTTCAATTTTTATTTTCATCAACAAATTTTACCATTTTATTAGATACTAATATTACTTTCTTTTTCTGCTTCATCTTGATTCTACTAGAATTGGTTTTTATAACATGTTTTCAAAGATAAATTATATAGAATCTTTTTCCATAATAGAAGAATATTTTCATCATTGTGAAATTCGTCTGGCCATTCTTCTTTGTTATAGATTGCTTCACTGTTTTATTGACATTTTTCTCTTTCTTATACCCTAAAGAATACTTTTATACTCTTATTATTTTCCTCTTCATTTGATGTGTTATTTTCTTCATATCATTACATTCATAGTATATATTTAGATCATACCAAAACATTTCTTAACTTTGAACACTTCTATTTCAATAACCACATAAGTATTTAAGACAATCAAATTTATTTTTGATATACATATTAATCTTCCTCTATGAATTATGATTTATGTTTTACAGAATTTATCTTCTCATTAGATCTTCTCCACCTTAAAACAGGTGTTCTATAATTATCATGTATATAAATATTATGCCAACAGTCAATAGCCCAATGCCCAATTTTCCAACAACACCAAAAATATCCAAAATATCTTGATTTCCAATAATATATAACAACTTGACTATATTTGAAATCTTACTACTTTTGGATAATATGATCATTC
Organism: Viscum album; assembly: GCA_963277665.1. Lineage (NCBI taxonomy): Eukaryota > Viridiplantae > Streptophyta > Magnoliopsida > Santalales > Viscaceae > Viscum > Viscum album. The sequence continues at coordinate 1,409,390,270 of OY728133.1, read as the reverse complement.
ATCTAAGTGCATTGTAGGGAATAAGAATTCATGTTCTAATTTATGTTTTCATTTTATGATATAGTGGATTTAATATCAATCTTCCTCATCCATGTTTGAACACAATTCTTCTTGGAACATGTAGTTGTATATGAAACAATATTAATAAAAATAGAAACTTATGGATCAAGGGATACCTATTTCAGTGAGATTGCAATAGATTTATATTTAGTTAATCTCAAACTCTTCTTGCCACTTGAGTGAGTCATGTATGTAGTAAGGCCCATTTTAGAATTAAAATTGGAATCTTTTATGATCTCATCATTTTTTAAAGATTCAACTTGAATATTCTCAATATTTATGAACTTAACCTCCAACTCAAGATATTTTATATTTAGAGAATTATTCAGATCTTCAATTGATTTCACCATAAAATCACATTCATTCTGGAAATTTTTTAATTTTTTTGCTACATACTTTTAAAATTTACTTCCATTTAAAGACACATCATGCTGAGTAAATTTCTCTCATCTTTAATATCTTTAAGTTTTTCTTCCCATTGACTCTTCAATTTTGAAACTTCATCATCATTAATTTGACTTAATTCCAGTAGAGAATTATTAATATCATTAATTCATTTTATATAAACCTTTAGTTGGGATTATTTAACACTTATAGAGGTTTTTTGTAGTTTCTCTAATGAAAAAATTTATATCAATATACACTTTATCAATAAAAAAATTTCCCAAAAAATCTTCTGTAATTCATCTTCAATCAAAGTGAATCTTTCATTACATTGCAATGTAGACTCTTCTTTTGATTCCAAATGATATTCCTTAATATTCATGATAGATTTCTGATATTATTTAATTTTTTTAATCATCTCATTAAGTAATTTCATAGTAAATTAGTTCTCACACATATTTAATTACAATTGTTCTATGAAATGGGAGAAATGTACATTAAAAAGTTATATAGTTTCTTTATTGGAATCAATAATTTATGAGATAATTTTAAATATTTGAAAATTCTTTTCCAAAACCTGATCAATATCCTCATATTTCTTTTCAAGTTATGACTTTTCATCATATAGTACCTTGATGAAAGAAAATATGTAAGTGAGAACTTCAGTAAGAATATTCTTCATATAATTTTTTATTTAAGAATAGAAATCACTTAGTTATTTAGTAAATTATTCTTCATTAAAAAGTAAACCATACTCAGCAAAAGGATCTTTATAAACTGATTTAAAAGATACTTATGATAGAATACCTCTTTGGAAATATTCAGATTTTGATGAACCCTTTTTCTTCTCTAAATTATTTCTCATCCTTCTTTCCTCTTTCTTCTTTCTTTTCTTTAATGTTTTTGAAGAAACCTATTTATTGGAATTGAAAGAGATATGAACTGAAATTTCAATCTTAGACAACTATATTACTTATTCAAATTCCAATATGTACTTCATAATTATGATACAAACAATTGGGAAAATAATATTGATCCAATAAGAGGTGTAACCATTACTCTAATACTAATTGATGTTCCTAGTTGATCATTAAGGTACATCGAGAGGGGGTGAATTAGTGTACACAATTTTTAGAAATTTTGTTTTCATTTCTCTTGTCCCTTTTTAATTCAAACATCTTCACTTTTTAGAGTGAATAGATATTCCTTATTATCAACCAAAATTATACCATCTATAAGACTAAAAGTAAATGAATCATAGTGCAATGTATTTTTACAAGGTTCACCCTCGATGTGGGTGACTACATCCTTGTTGTGTTCAAGATGATCTAAGACACATATTCTATAATCTGAATGAATCACCAATTACAAGTGGGTTGGTAAGGTATCACCCTAAAACCATAGTGGATATGAAACTTTTCCTAAATTATACTAGTATCTCACCAGTGTTCTTTATATTAGAATCCCATTAATTTTTCACAATTAAAACACATAACACAATGTGAAAGATCACAAGGATTTTAGGTTGCCACTGCAACATGAAACTGATCTTTCTATTCAAAGCACTAATAATAAACTGATTATTCACTTTCTCATATCAACTGAAACATTTCAACTACCATTGAATATAATCATCAAAACTATATGCTAGTTGGTTCAATATACACTCTTAAATTGTATAATATGACACTTCCAATTCAACTCCCTATAATATCAGAATGAAAAAATGATGATTTCTCAATACTCTTCAAGTTGAATTATAATATAATATTCCATATTGAATCTCAAAACACATTTTATACTTATCAAGAAATGTGTATTGCATGTGCCTCATGCATGTAAAATTCAATGCACCATCTTCTATTATTTTATGAATTAATTATTTCAGGAGTTTGAGAATACACTCAATATATAAACATTCCTTGATTGTAGTGTTTCTATTCACATGCATAGACACAATTCCATTACTAATTAGAACACCGCATGGGTATTTCACTATAAATACACATCATATTATGGCACTACACATACTTTATTCCCAAATATCATATAATGTAAGTTCACTATTCCTCCAATTATTTTATCACTATTTGAACTTATTAATAGTGTACACGCTCAACTGGGTGAATGTACATTGTTCCGCAACCTTCAATACACAATATTCCCATTACCCACAACTCTTCCTCATTACAATTAAACTATACACACGCACACTGAACACTTTCTCAACCTCTATGAAAACTTTGGGCATGTACCAACTCACATTCATGAACTCAACACATAGTATGTGTTTAATGCATAAGTGATTTATTATTCCTCTTCTTCTTGGGAATATAACCATAATAGATGTTCATTATTGATGCATACAAATCTCACATGAATATACACACACATTGTTCACTATCCTTCACATAGCACACTATCACGAAGATCTGTATGTATCCATATTAAACAAATCACATGAACCAGGTATATTTTTAAATATCTTGGTTCAACAATGTGATATGTTTTCTTCATGCAAGAATGAGGATGCACGAGTTCATTTTCTCCATAGTAATTCAATACACACAATATCTTATCAATCTCCCTTTACATAATAGATTTTGTTCATGAGAATAAAATTTCATGAGAATAATAGTTTATAAAAGTATTAGTACGTGAGTGTGATATGTGAAGCCTTTTCATAACAACAGTATGCAAAAAGACACATCCTTCACTTTTTCACCATTTTCCTTCACAAGAAAAATCTAAACCATGTAATTGATTTGTGGAAACAATACTAATTTATGGTTTCACCTTCTTTCTATTTGTTCACAAGAACTAGTTTTTCAAGAACTAGAATACACAATAGTTATACTTCGCATATATTATTTTACATAGTTCATAACCTATTTCACAAAACAGATTCAATATTTTTTGGAAACATCATACAAACATGAATGTGAATTCCTAGAAACAATTAATGGAACTTCCTTCAAAAATACAAGGCTCATGATCTACTCAATTTATCTCTCAAAAAATATGCTATGATGTGACATAAAACATACCGAGTTTTTTATGAATGGGTTTTTTGAATGTATTTTTATCAAAAAGAGATAGGGTTCCAACTATTTTAAAAAATGAGTCTGAAGATGCATTAACCTCGTCAACTCATCATCCTTCATCAGGTAGTGTGAACAGGGCTCAGAAATCCTTTGTAAACATTATGAAGGATGCATGTACCTCGTTAACACATCCTATAGAAAGTTTTAATTTTTTAATTTTTTAATTTTTTTGTATTTTTAAAATTTTTATTTTTTTGTTTTTTTTTGTTTTGTTTTGTTTATATATATATAACAAAAATTTTCCACAGAATTTATCTGTAATTGTATATCCAATAGTAATGTCATTACATCAGTCTAGATTCTGACAAAAACCCTCACCCAATGCTCCCTTTTATAAGAGAGAAAGCCCAGGAAATCATTCTGCATTTCTAATGTGGGATTCAGGTTCTCCCTTTTCTATGCAGAACATTCTGCATTTCCGATGTGGAATTCTATTTCAAGTACATGTCTTTGAAAGACTATAAAATACAAACTACAAGACCAATATAAATGAAACTTAAAAAATTGATTAAACATATAATAAATATTTGAAAATAAAAATAACTTCGTAAAACTTGTTGATTAATAATAATTTATAAACTTTCAAAACCACCAACTTGAAACTTAAAAATGTATCAAGTACGTTTCATTGAAAGACTATAAAATAAAAATTATAAGACAAATATGAATGAAACTTAAAATATGAATTAAACATATAATAAATATTATAAAATAAAAAATAATTTCGTAAAAAAGGTGGATGAATAATAATCTATAAGTTTTCAAAACCACCAACTTGAAACTTAAAAATATTTCAAGTATGTGGCTTTGAAAGACTATAAAATACAAACTATAAGGCCAATATTAATGAAACCTAAAACAAGGATTAAACATCTAAGACATAGTTAAAAAATAATAATTTCCTAAAAAATATTTATGAAAAATAATTTATATGCTTTCAAACCCACCAGCTTGAAACTTAAAAATGTTTCAAGTAAGTGGCATTGAAATACTACAAAATAAAAACAATATGACCAATATAAATGAAATATAAAACATGGATTAAATATATAATAAATAATTAATAAATAATTATTTAATTTGTAATATAATTTTGAATTAGTTAATAATTAATATAATTATTAATTATTAATTACTAATATACAATAATTAATTAGTTAATTAGTAATATAATTATATAATAACTAATTAGTTATTTAGTAATATAATTATTAATTTATAATTAATTAGTTAATTTTTAATATAATAAGTTAATTATTAATTATATAATAATTTATTATTTAATTAGTAATATAATTATTAATTACAATTATTAATTATTTATTTTATAATAATTAATTAGTTAATTAGTAATATATTTATTAATTATAATAATTATTTATTTATAATATAATAATTAATTAGTTAAGTAGTTATATCATTATTAATTATAATTAGTAATAAGATTATTAATTATAATTAGTAATTATTAATTATATAATAATTAATTATTAATTATTAATTATATAATAATTAATTAGTTAATTAGTAATATAATTATTAATTATAATTATTAATTACTAATATACAATAATTAATTAGTTAATTAGTAATATAATTATAAAATAATTAAATAATTTATTATTTTATTAGTAATATAATTATTAATTGTACAATAATTAATAAATAATATAATTATTAATTATAAACTAATTAATTAGTTAATTATTTATATAATTATTAATTATAATTAGTAATATAATTATTAATTATAATTAGTAATTATTAATTATATGAAAATTAATTAGTTAGTTTTTAATATAATTATTAATTATAATTATTCATTATAATTATTCATTATAATTATTAATTATAATTATTCATTATAATTATTCATTATAATTATTCATTATTCATTATTCATTATTCATTATTCAATTTAATTTATAATTATTAATTATACAATAATTAATTAGTTAATTAAAAATATAATTATTAATTATAATTAGTTATATAATTATTAATTATAATTAGTAATATGATTATTAATTACAATTAGTAATTATTAATTATATAATAATTAATTTGTTAATTACCAATATAATTATTAATTATTAGAATTAATTATTTAATAATTAATTATTTAATTAGTAGTATAATTATTAATTATAATTATTAAAATTTAATTATATAATAATTAATTAGTTAATTACCAATATAATTATTAATTTTTAAAATTTAATTATATAATAATTAATATGTTAATTAGTAATATAAATATTAATTGTATAATTAATACATACAATTATAATTAAAAATTGTATTACTAATTAACTAATTAATTAATATATAATTATTAATTATATTATAAATTAACTCATTAATTATTATATAATTAATTATTAATAATTAATAGATAATAATTATAATGAATATTTATAATTTTTTGTTATATTACTAATTTACTAATAAACTAATGAATTATTATATAATTAAGAATTATAGTACTAATTAAATAATTAATTATTATATAATGAATAGTTATATAACTAATTAACTAATTAATTTTTATATAATTAATAATTATATTAGAAATTTACTAATTAATCATTTTAAAATTAATAATTATATTATTAATTAATTTTTAGATAATTAATATTGATATTACTAATTAACTAATAATTATATAATTAATAATTATATTACTAAATAACTAAATAATTATTAACTATTTCTTATATGTTTAATCCATATCTTAATACTCGGGTCACTCACGCGTGGAGGGAGGGGAATAAGGTGGATGATTATTTGGCTTCTATAGCGACCCCAGGTATCCTGTTTCAATGCATTTCCCATGTTTCTTAGCTAAAACTGGAGGGGTGAACTTGATCAGGGGGGATGCCCTCGGCCTCCATTATGTCCGTCCTCCCTAATCTTTGTCGTTCCTGGTCTCGTCTTGTGTTGAACTATTTCTTGTTTCTTTTAATAAAAATTGTGACATTGATGATGATGAAAAAAAAGACATGTACTTGAAACAGAATCCCACATCAGAAATGCAAAATATTCTACACTAGAAAGGCTGAACCTGAATCCCACATCGGAAATGCAGAATAATTTCTTGGGCTTTCTCTCTTATTAAATGGATCTCTAGGTAAAGGTTTCAGTCAAACTCCAGACTTCTATAATGGATGTACTGTTAGATATTAAATAACAAATAAATTATGCTGAAATATTTAATTTTGTTTATATATATATAAACAAAACAAAAAAAATAAAAAAAAATAAAAAAATAGTACAAAACATTAGAAGTTTCTGTAGGATGTGTGAACCCTATTCACGCATCCTTCATCAACTTCGTGAAGGATGTGTGAATGGGGTTCATGCATCTTCTAGTGCACCTATGATATGTGAACCTCATTCACACATCTTCCTGGGATCAGTGATGAGTGAATGGGGTTTATGCATCTCTAGACCCATTTTTAAAAATATTTGCAACCCTATCCATTTTCGATAATTTTTTTTCAAAAAACCCATTTATAAAAAAAATTAAACATAACCTAAAAGTTAACTCATTCGAGGTATTTTTAGGCAACATACATTATCTTATAATCTTCTAGAATTACAGATACCCATCCATATTTTGCTTAAAATCTTGTCTTGAACCATCACTCTCACCAAGAAAACATTAATTTTCATCTCACTGTTTTTATCAGATTGATCTAAATTTTTTCATGCAAACCCAGATGCATGAAATTTTGGCCAGTTTTAGATCTCAAAATAAAAAAAATGATTCTAGAAAGATTGTATTCTTTCTTATGATTACATTGTCATGGATATCCTGGTGAAAATAAGCTCTTTCAGGTGCTTCCTATAGAAGATGATGTGGATATATGATCAGATGGCTTGGAATTCTAATCGAGTAGATCATATTGATAATGAACTTGACTAAGGTGATCAGAAAACTAGGATAAATCATCATGTGAATCAGAAGGTTGTAGTTCATTTGGAGATACAGTAAAGGAATCCCACATTGAAACGCTAAGATATTTCCCACCCCCTTATATTACAACCCCTGACTACCCTAATCAAAATTTGTTATCGAGCCGCTCTGGCACTACCCCATGTCAGCACCCCTATCTGCATCCATAGCGTGGGAAAGGTTCCATAGTCGGACCTATTGTGGGATGGGAAATTTTTTAATTAAGAACCAAATAAGATACTTAGAAAAATTATGAATATAAACCCTTCTTTAATTTAATGTCAAAACAACTTAAATTAAAATCCCAAATCCACCATTTTCAAAATCACAATACTTCACTAAATTTTTCTTCTTGCTTAATTTTGAATTCAAACATAAATCCCTATACTATTAACTCATCCCAATGTTATACAAAATTATTCCAAACTCAAATGACCAATGACACAAGTCTTCTGAACTACAAATCATCTCTACAATCATCACATTAATTATTTCTTTACTTAAAGAAACTTCTTCAAATCAAATCATCATTGTCAAAATATGCATAATTCTCAATAACAAATCAAAAGAATAACCAGCATTCTAAAAACACTGTAAAACACTATTACATTAAATTTTCATCAATCAATTATTTTGAAAACAAGTTCAACACCAATATCAGTTTAATCAATTTGGTTTCTTTAATATCTCCCTTTCGATTTGTTTTCAATAACCATTTTAATTTAAAATTCAATGTTCTATTTTCATGCTTACTTGATAATAAAACAAAATATAATAGTGTGGGAATGAATTTATCTCATATTATTCTCTAACTACTAAATATTTCTTATTATATCCTTTAATATCAATATTCCATAAGAGATTCCACTTATCAAAAATTTAAAATGATCATCTTGAGAGATGGAAAGAATCAACTTTTAAAATAAATATGTCTTTAATTAATAAATTCCATGTCTACATGGTCTAACCTGATCTGGAAAATAGAAGACATAAATTTAGACAATAATATTATCAATAATTTATTTTTCAGCATATGATTCCAATACTGTAACCTTCATTCATGAGTTGGCCAAAATCAATTCAACTAATATCACTCATTCATCTTAAAAACAGACTAAAAGCATTCATTTTCTTGAAAGTACTTCTCATTTTTTGAATTTAATTTACTTTCTCATCAAATTGCTTATTTCTCCACATATGATTTATAATTTTCATTCATAAAGAGATATAAAAACAAACATTTTAATACCAAGCATTAATTTTTATAATTTGAAATCATCAAATAAATCCCTTACTAGAACATAAAATATACAATGATATTAGTTGAGATATTCAACTCTAGTAATTGTTCAGCTTTTATCCCTCTAGAGGGATGAGCTTCATCCATGTTCTTCATCATGAATGACTTCCTTCAAGAATGATCTTTAAGAATAATTTTATCAGCAGTTGAAATAAAGAACTCCATGATAAATAACCTTCCGAATATTGTATAATATTCTCACATCACTTATATCTTCATTACTCCACCTGAATATATGCCTCACCTTCAATTAATTTCGTATAAGAAATAAAAAAACAATATACGGGAATAATGTGGTTATTAAATAATTTTCAGTTAGAGAAATAGGGATGAATTTTATTTATCAACCCAAAAGCTCCTATATATTCAACTCTAGAATTATAAAAATTCATCATGATTTCTCATTCATTGAATTTCTAAATTTTATCATTTAAGGGAAACATGGCCTTCTTGTTTTCTTTATCTTTATTCTTGGATAGAATATAATTCTTCACAATAACAACTCTTGCACTTTCATTCTTCTATTCATGCTCTATCTTTTTAGTTAATTCCAATTGTTTAAGAAATATGACTAAAAATATTTTGGTACATTCTCAAAGTTCTTCATGTGTGTAGACTCCTTCATAGAATCATTTTTAACATAAGAAACCATAGGTTCTTCTCCTTTATTCTTCACTAGTTCTATTTGTTCTGAAAACCATGTCATACATTTATCAGTAAATTTTCCTGGCATTTTTCACCTTCTACAAAAATCTCTAGTATTTATAGGATTATTATATTTAAATAATCTCTCATAAAATTCTAATTTTTCATCTTGATTTTCATGCACCAATTCTACCGTTTTATTTGATAATGATATTAATTTCTTTTTCTACATTAGCTTGCTTTCACAATCATTAGTGTTTATAACCTATTTGAAACTATAAATTATATTGACTCTACTTACTTAGTTGAAGCATCTTTTAATTTTTGTGAAATTAATCTTATCATTCTTCTTAATTATAGCTCGCCTCATAGTTTTGTTGCCTTTTTTCTCCTGCTTATACCCTAAGAAATAATTCTCTTCTTTTATTATTTTACTCTTAATTTGATGAGGTATCTTCTTCATATAATCATATAAATAGTTCATATTTGGAATATACCAACACTTATCATAACTGTGAACACTTCTATTTGGATAATCATAGAAGTATTCAAGATAATCAAATATATTTTCTATAGACATATTATTCTTCATCTGTGAATTATGATTTAAGTTTGCAGAATTTATTTTGACATGAGATCTTCTCCACCTTAATAGAGGAATTTTGTAATTACCATGTATATAAATATTGTTCCAAAAATCAATAACTTGGTTCCCAAATTTCCAAAAACACCAAAAATATCCAACAATTCTTGATTTCTTATTTTATGTTACAACTTGACTAGATTTGACATCTTGTTGCTTTTGGAGAATATGATTCTTTATCTGAGCGCTTTATAGGGAACAAGAATTCATTTTCTTATTCAAATCCTCATTTGATGATATAGTGTATTTAACATCAATCATCTTCATCCATGTTTGACCAAAATTATTTTCATAACATGTACGTTTATATGGAACAATATTAGTAAAAATAGAAACTTCTAGATCAAGGGTTACCTATTTTAGTGAGCTTTCAACAGATTTATCTTTAGTTAATCTCAAAATCTTCTTTCCACTTGAGTGAATCTTACCAGAAGTAAGGTTATTTTAAGAAGTACACTATGAAGTATTTCTGATCTCATCATTTTTTGAAGATTCATCTTGAATATTCTCAATATTCCTAAACTTGAATTCCAACTCAAGTTATTTTATATTTGTAGAATTATTTAGATCTTCAATTGATTTCACCATATCTTCACATTATTTATGGTAATTATTTAATTCTGTTTCTTTTATGTTTTTAAAAATTACTTCTCTTTAAAGACACATCTGGTTGAGAAAATTTCTATCATCTTGAACATCTTTAACTTTTTCTTCCCATTGAATCTTCATTATATGAACTTGATCATCATGCATTTCAATTACTTCAAGTAGAGAATTATTCTGCTCATTAATTGTATTTTTCTTAACCTATAGCTAGGCTTCTTTACCATTCATAGAATTTTTCTTTATTTTTTCCAATGCATGAATCCCTTCTGTATAAACTTTCCCAATCGCCTCTTTTTCACAAATAGTCTTTTGTAATTCATCTTTAATAAAATTGAATATTTTATTGAAATATATTGAAGACTCTTATTTTGATTCCAAATGATATTCCTTAATATTCATGATAGTTTTATAATATTTTTTAAATGTTTGAATCATCTCATTAAGTACATTCTCATTAACATATTTCTCACACAAAATTTCTTTTCAATTATTCTTTGACATAGTTGAAATGTTCATTAAGAAGTTATATAGTTGTTCTTTGACATCAATAATTTGGGAGGGAAGTTTAAATTTTAAAACTTATTTTCCATAAACATGATCTATATCCTTAGGTTATTTTTCAAGCTGTTATTTTTCATTATATAGTCCCTTGAAGAAAGAAAAAATTTAACTGAAAAAATCAGCAGAAATATTCTTCATATAATTTTTTATTTAAGAATAAAAATCACTTAGTGATTTAATAAATTATTCATCATGAAAACTTGAACCATACTCATAAAAAGGATCTTTATCAACTGATTTGAAAAATACTTATGATAGAATACCTATCTAACTATATTTATATTTTGATGAACCCTATTTCTTATTAAAATTATTTTTGATCCTCATTTACTCTTTATTATGTCTGTTTTTCAAGGTTTTTTCATAAACCTATTTGTTGGCATTGATAGAGATAGAAACTGAACTTTACCTCTAAAACAACTCTATTACTTATTCAAAATCAAATCTACACATCATATATGTTTGATACAAACAACTAGAACAAAAATATTGATCCAATAAAAGGTGTAACCTTTACTCTAATACTAATTGAATTGCCCAGTGGATCAAGTAGGTACCCTAAGAGGGGGGTGAATCATTGTACTTAAGTTTTTACAATTTTTTTTCTTTTCTCTTATCCCTTTTTAATTCAAACATCTTCACTTATTAGAGTGAATGGATTTTCCTTATTATCAAACACAATTATACCATATGAAAGAATCAAAGTAAATGAATCACAATAAATCGTATCTCTATAAGGATCACCCCTGATGTGTGTGACTACATCCCTATCCTTTTCAGGATGATTTAAGACAAATCTTCTCCATTATGAATGAATCACCACTTACATGTGGATTGATAATGCAGCTCCCTAAAACCATGGTGGGTAGGTATAAACCTTTTCCTAAATTAAATTGGTTTCCCACCAGTGTTTTTTATATGGGAATCCCACCAATTTTTCACAACAAAAAAACATAACACAATGAGAAAGATCACAAGGATATCAGGATACCACTGAAATACAAAATTTATCTTCATCTTCAAACCACTAATAATAAATAGGTTCTGCACTTTCGCAATTCAACTAAAATAATTTGACTTTCACTAAAAATAATCATCAAAACTACATGCTAGTTAGTTCATTATACTCTCTAGAATTGTAGAAGTTGAAACATTCATTTCAAATCATTGCAATATCATAATGAAAAAATTAATATTTATTAATTAATATGTAAGTTGAATTCTAATATAATACTCTAGATTAAATCTCAAAATGCATTTCACACTTATTTTGAAATGTGTATAGCATATGCATCATGTATGTAAAATTTAATGCATGGTATTCTATTATTTTATGAATGCATTATTTCATGCGCATGAGAATAAACTCACTATCTAAACTTCCCTTGATTGTAGTGTTTCTATACACATGTACACAAAAAATTCAATTATAATTTATAAAACACCATGGTTATTCCACTATAAATGTTCATCATATTTTTTCATTGCACTGCCTTCATGCACATATATCACATAATTTTTGTTCATTGTTCCTCTATTTGTTTTATTATTGTTTTAAATTATTAATAGTGTACACACTCAACTGGATTAATGTACATTGTTATGCTGCCTTCAATACACAATATTCCAAGTACCCTCAATTATTCCAAATCACTGTTATACTACACATGTACACATTGAACACTTGTTAAACCTCTGTGCAAACCTTGTTCATGTGCCAACTCATATCCATGAACTCACTACACAGTTTGTTTTTAATGAAAAAGTGGTTTTTTGTTCTTTTTTTATTGGGAAAAGAACTGGAATAGATGTTGATTTCTGATGTGTGAAACTCTCATGTCAATATATATACACACACACACTATCCACTATCCTTCATGCAACACGTTGTCTCAAAGATCAGTACATGTCCATCTTAAACAAATGACATGAACCAGGTATATTTTTAAAGCTCTCAATGCAATAATTTGATAAGCTATATTCATGAATGAATGAGGTTTCACAGGTTCATTGTGTCCTTCAAAATATAGTACACACAATCTCTTCTCATGATCCTTCCATGTAATAGGTTTTGTTCATGAGTATAATATTTCTTTAAAATAATAGTTCATAAAAGTATCATTATGTGAGTGTGATACATGAATCCTTCACATAAAAATAGTATATGGAAATACACATGCTTCATTCTTTCACCATTTTCCATTACAAGAAAAAAATAAATCATGTAACTAATTTTTGGAAACACTCCTCTTTTTCAGCTTCATCTTCTTTCTATTGGTTCATAAGATCCAGTTTCGCAAGAACTAAAAAACACATGGATTCAAATTCAAAAATCTTATTTTACACATTTCATAACTTTTTTTACAAAATATATTCCCTAATTTTTGGAAAAATTATACAAACATGAATTTATATGATCAATAAAAATTCATGTAAATTCCTTCACAAATACAAGGCTTATTATCCACTTGATTTCTTTCTCAAAAATTGTGCTCTAATGTGAGATAAAATGTATACTGGAAATGAACTAGTCTAAAGTATTTTTAGGCAATATAAATAATCATAGAATCTTATATAATTACAAAGAACCATTCATTTTGTTGCTTAAAATATTTTAATGAACCATCACTATCACTAAGAAAACAACAATTTGCATCTCAATATTTTTTATTAAATTGATATTTTTTAATAAAAACATAGTTTCATGATATTTTGATCGATTTTGGATCATCAGAATAATAAAATGTTTCTAGAAATCTTGGATTCATGCTTCTATTGACATCACCATGGAGATCCTGATGAGAAGAAGATCCTTTAATGTATTCCTAGAGAAGATGGTGTAGATAGATGATCAAATATCTATAAATTATAATCGAGTAGATCATATAGTTGAGGAACTCAACAAAGTTGATTAGATGACCATGATAAATCCTCAAAAGAATTGACTGATTCTTATTCATTTGGAGTTATAGTAAAGGCATCAAACATTGAAATAGAAAGATATTTCATTCTCCCTTATATTACAACATGTGACTTCCCCAACCATAATTGGTTACTGATTCACTTTGGCACTGCCCCATGCCAGCACCCCCATATATTGCAGTGTTTCCCTGTATAGTGGTTCGCCCCCAATTTTCCCTTCTCATAATCACACCTCTTGCATAACATATGCCCCTTGCTAGCTTCACCCATACTGGCTCCCTCAGCTATGGTTGACCCTCCTGGTTCCCACATATTTTTGGAGTCGAACTATCTAGTTCTTCATTATGGGATAGGAAATTTTTTAATTAAGAACCAAAAAGGATACTTACAAAAATTATGAATATAAACCCTTCTTTAATGTAATTCTAACCCAAATTATAATTAAAATCCCAATTCCACCATTCTTAAAAACATAATTCTTCACTATATTTCTCTTCTCACGTCATTTTTAATTCAACCATAAATACCTAAAATTTTAATTCCTCTAAATATTGTAAACAATTTTTACAAACTCAAATAACTAGTGGAAACAGTCTTCTAAACTGCAAACCAACTCTGAAATCATCAACATAATTGTTTCTTTACTTAAAGAAACTTCTTCCAATCAAATCATCCTTTCCAAATTGTGAGTAATTAATAACCAAAAATATAATGAAAAAACCTACATTCTTAAAGAAATGTAAAATTATTCAAACACTGTAAAATAGTGTAATATTGACTTTCCATCAATTAAGTCTATTGGTAATAATTACAATACAAATATCACTTTAATAAATTTGGGTTCTTCATTTATACTTATAACATAATCCAAATTTTTTATTGAATAATGAAACCGCATTATTTGTTTCCAATATCAATCAGTTATCAACTCTAGTTTTACATAGGCAATCCCATTGTAGAAAAAAACCAAGAATTAGTAAACCTTGACATCTAATTTTTATAGTAATTAGATCAGTATGTGACACCAATTGAGATTTTTCACTTAAGGGGTTGCACATACATATTTATAGAAAATAACTATCTTTCAGTAAACTTAAAAAAATGAAACATAAATTTCCACATACAAGGAATTAAAATTCCACTTTATTTTAACTCACCACACACTACCACTTCATAAAAAATAATCATTATTCAAAAAAATGATGGAAGTGATTTTTTACTTGACTTAAAAAAAATTATATGTTTCCTAGATTCAATATTTATAAAAAAAACTTATTTATAATAACTTCCATATCATGTGAGATCCCCCTTAAATAATGAAATTAATTCTTCTTCCTAGAAGTTATATAATTCCATGATGATCATATTTTCTTATTTTACAATTATTATAACACTTATTTAGATTCCCCTTTTAATCCTACCCTTAAATTTCTTACATGTTAGTTACAAATTAAAGATATGAGGGAATAAGGATAAAAAGTATATCTCCTTAGTTAAAATAGAAAGGATGGGAGTTTCCTCTCAACCAATATCCTTCAGTACTTTCAATATAAATATAGAGTTAATTCATTATATTTTATTTCCTATTTATAATCTTTACAAGTTTTATAATCATTTTCTTTATTTCAACTATTTTCTTATTTGGATTTTATTATAACATCATCCGTAAATTAAAATTTATCACATGGTTGTTGAATCATTGGCTTTATAAATTCTTCTGGAGCTAGTAATATGTTCATATTTTCCTTTATAAAATGTCAAACCCATTTTCATCTTCATAACTGGTTCTCTTAAGTATTTAGGTCATCACTTTTGGACAAACAATCTAGAAATTCAATATATTAATCAGAAATAACAAGATTCCTTTTAGCATTTCAATTTATTTTTTCTTTCTCTATGTGATTATCCATTTCCAATTAGGTTATCCAAATAGTCAATAACTTCATATAATTCCTATATTCTTTAGAATATTCACATGATTTATTGGAAAACTTAATAAAGAATGAATTTTCTTTATTCAACTTATAAATATCCTTCCATTTCATATCATATAAAACCTATGTAGAAAAGATAGTCATGTATTCATTATCTATATGACAATACAAATCACATATTATATAAATTTATTATAAACATTCTAATATATTTTGTGTTAGTTGATTAGTTAAATTATTGGTCACGTGTTTCTTCTTTTGGTAATACATCCTCATTTTATTTGTGTATCTCCATTTTGGTTCAGGAATATTCCCTATTAATGACATACTAAACTAGTAAGATTAGTTTTTGAGTCCAAATACCCTATAACACCAGCAATATCCTTTGAAATTTTTTCTCTCATACTGATGATAAATCCGACAAGAATTTTTTTTGATGTCGTCCTATATTAAATTGAATGTGTCTTTTCCTAGGAGGTAATGGTATTTTTGAGATATTCCATTTTCCATTAAAGTATAATTTGGTTTCTCAATTTTCTTATTTTTCTAAACTATATTAAGTTTGGATTTAGTACCAATATTATACTAGATAATCTGTTTACTTTGACATTCATTAGAAATGGTATTAACCTACCTAATTATACATTTGTTTTATCCTACTTTAAAAGAATCATATTTGTCCTTAATAGAATTTTTTATGTCTTATCATATTTTATTTAAATAATTATACGAATAAATATACTTTTATTTTATCTTTTGAATTTCTTCTTCCCTCAAAACTAGTTTTTCCCTAAAATATTACAATGTATTTTCATATTAAGACATATTCAACTTATATTTCTTGATCTCATCAACATATGTTTATTCTTTCTTGACATACTCATATTTCCCTTTATATATATTTAACATTTCTATAGATACCCCAACCCTATAATCCTAGATCTAGATTCTAATACTATTTCATTGGCATAAGATACAATTAATTCAGATCCCAAAGGACATAATAGTTTAGTAGTCTTGGTAAAATAGATATATACAAGAGACATGTATTACAAATAAATATTAAAATTAAACTATAATTTTTTACTTTTATTTTTAGAGAATAAATTTATTTTATATAGTATATCCTTACATATCTTTCTTAGTATAATTTATGGAGTCGTGGAGAAAGGAAAAAAATAAGGGTGAGCTCAACTACTCAGTAATGGTTAAGTATAGTGGAAGCAATAATGAATCGATGAGAATAATCAATATGGTAAGGTAATAAATAATCACAATATGTAAATATAAATAACTAGAAACATATTCCATTTAAATAACTTTATTTTCATAATAAGATTAGTAAAAAAAATATTTAAAGGTAAATACCGGAAAACACCTGTCATTTAATAAATAAACTTAGAATGAAATGTGTCCATAGATTTTTACTAGTGAAAAATTCATGGATAATAATAATTAAATTCTGAATTCAAGAAATTATTAATTATTAGATGTCATGTTTCCCTGGTACATGGTAAATTTACTATTAAGGCATTTCACAATATGGTTTAACATATAACTATTAAGACCTTTCACAATGCAGTTTAGAACTATTCCCAACTAATTTTGTCTCATATGAAAACTAATGCATTGATTGGAATATATTAAATGGTCCGCAAACCATTTCATACCAATCTAAAGCATTCCTTATATATTTAATAATTGATTTAATTCCTAAAAAATGTTCCCTATCAAATTTATGTATTGAGTAAAGAATAATGATTTATCAATATTTACCCAGATAATAAAATAACATTAAAAGTAAACACCATATGTAAAAACGGTATACATTTTAGGTAATAATCATATACATGATAAATTATATGCATGTTTAGTGAAAATTTAATGTTCAATGATCACTAAAAAGTTAATAACTCAAATGGAAGTTAATGACTACAAAAATGATTAAATGAAGTTAATGTCAACATTGTACTTGGTCAAAATAATCATAATACATCTAGAGTAATAATATTTAATATGTCAAAATAATTTATACAAATTTAAATAAGAATAATTTTTTTTAATTTATGAAATAAAAAAACATCTTTAAAAGACTTATTGTGGAAAATATACTTTTCATTGTGGAAAACGTTTTGAAAACCCATTACATTTAAAGTCATTTTTTAAAATATTTTATTTATAAAATATCTTTGTAAACTTGAAAATGATAGAACAAAATAATAATGGTGGTTAATTTCATATTAGATAAAAATAGAATTATATTATATTATAAAAAGGGTTAAAAATTATCTTTCTCAGAAAGTGACCAGAAGATTCCTTTGAAATCATTGTTTAAAAATAAAAAATGGTAAAAAATTATTTTAATAAATCAGTTTGAATACGATAAAGATTTTTTTTTAACTTTTTTTTAGAGAACATGGTTTTAGATGAAGACATACTTCTGAGTGCAGAGATAAATTAATTCATATTTCATAGAAAACATTTTATAAAACATTTTAAGTACCAAAAAGTGAAAAAGTGGTACTATTAATTGAAAAATATCATTAATAACCATATAAGAAATAAATTTAAGGGTTTATTAAACAATTATCATATAATTTTCTTTAATTTAAATTCAAGAATAAATAGTCTCGATTATAATGAGATTGTGGAATAAAGCCGTGTAATATTAAAGTGAGAATATATAAATGAATCAATTATGTGTATAAAATGTAAATACACATAAATAATGTTTAAATGTATATATATATATGTATCACTATTATATTTCATTATACACATAATCATATAATATTAACCATAACAAGGAAGTAATATAACCCAATTAAAAAGAATTGAGTTATGAAATTCAATACAACCTGGTAACTTTTAATTAAAATACCCCTAGACGATGTAATTAAAATTGAAAAATAAAATAAAATGAAGAATTAAGAATTCATGATATTAAATTTCAATGTAAAATATATACATCATATAAAATTAATTAGGTGCATAACATTACAATATGCCTCAATGAAATTAAATTGAGACGAAATCTCTTACCTCACGCTTTCTATTTGGTCGTACATTCTTTAACATCATGTATAGTGGTTTTAAACATGTTATTAAATTATCATAGAAACATTTTATTATTTTTTATATCATATATGATCCTTTTATAGAATATTATTACTCTTTCGTTAATAATATTTAATTATTTCCATCATTTCGGGTAATAACTTGCTTTGTTTTTCATGTGTGCTTTGACTTGTTAATTTTTTCCTCTTACTTAAATCATTATTTAATAATATATAGAATGTAAAACATGATAAAAATATTATATATATTAATTATTTATGTATTTAGAGGAATTTATAAAATTTATTGATATGAAATGGAATACGCCATTCATGGAAATGGTAAGTCATAAATACACATGAATGTTGCTTTTATTTTCCTATCATATTAAAATAACTAAAATATGTGATATATTTTTATATTATCATTCTAGTATCATATTTATATTATACATATCATATAATTTTATTAAACATTTCTTTAATACATTCCATGTAATGTGTGAATGAATTGCATCACTTTGTGAGGTGGTAGTTTGTCGTACACACGAGTGATGATATCGTATTCCTACTAAATGAAAAGAATAAAATTATGTATTATATAATAATTATAGAAGAATGAATAAATTATAAATGTCATATATATCATATATAAACAATAAATCCATCATTATTACCAACCTTCAAAGGTGGCAATGAAATAATGAACGACATGGGTTTGTGTGGTAGTAGATCGTTGTACACACAAATGGTGATTATGTATCCCATTTGACAGAAGTGTGTGAATTTTTATGTCATATAATTATAATAAGAAAATAAAATTATATTTAAGATAATTAATTTTTTATCTAATAATTATATAATAATAATATAAAGGGGTGGAGAAAGAAATAAGACAAAAATTCTCATTGTTGAACGTTACATCTTCTTTGGGTAACTCCTTTTGGATTATAACAAAATCCTTACTTGGTTTGATTTATTTCCAAAAAAATATTATATGATTATGGGAGTTAATTTTTTATATCATTTGGTAAGGATTTATATAATCCAAAATGGACTGAGATGTGTGAATAATTGAGGGGGTGAGTGTCCTTTTATATAGGATGAGGGGTGCCATTCTGGTAAATACCCAAAGATAAACACTATTGAGAGGTGTCTCTTACATCATGTGCCCATAATTATGATAACATTATATATGATTGGGTATATAGTTTAAATATTTCTATTAAATGTGTTTTTTAAAAGTTTCTATGTCATTTTCCTATTAAGATTAAAGTTTATTACCTTAATAAACTCATTTTTCTTTTAATAATCAAGATTAATTTTAATTATTTTCACGAATATTTATTGTAAAAAATTATTTTTTCATTATTATACATTATTAATTATTATTAATCCAAATATGGAATCCATTTTTTCAAATTCCAATCATATAAGGGGTAGAAATTAATTTGAAATTAATCCCATATACAAGATGAAACAACATGTTTTTAAAGTGAAAATGTTCAAACGTTTACTAAGATTTGTATCTAAATTCAACATAAAAATGATTAAAATGAGATTAATTTGATTAATATATATATAATTTAACTAATTCAACACTAAATCCAATTAAAAATATAATTTAACATTATAATGGTTTTAAACAAAAAATTAGTTTTTAATTAAAATATAGTTTTTTCACTATTCATAAAAAAGGGAACTTCTGAGAAAAAGACACAAAATTAGCCCTAAGATTATTTGGAAAATAAAATTTAAAAAATAAATTTTAATTTTTTATATTAAATTTATATAAAGTTTGACAAATTATTTTTAAAGCAAGTGCACCATTTAAAGGTGGTAAAATGTTCTTTAGAAAAATACAGCTTTTTAAGAATAGAATTAGATTTGTTCTTATATTATATATATCAATTATATATGATTAATTTCGAAAAAAAATATAATATTTAATATAGAAAATTCATTAATATTATTCACTAATATAAATTAATTAAAATTTTAAGATAAAAATCCTTTGGATGCATAAAATTAATTTTTATTAAAAATATTTCCTTTATATTCAATTGGATTTTTTGTTCATTTCTAATTTATTAGTAGCCAATTAATTCAACAATATATTTTCATAAGTTATTTAATTATATTTTTACCACTAATTTTAGGGCTATAAGATAATTTCCATTTTAAATAATAATTTTAATAGTATTTGGTAAATATCGATCCAGTGTGTAATAAAATCTACTAAAAACTCATTGTTTCATGAGACACAAGATAACTTAGTATGGTGTAAATTTCAAGCTATATCATAGATTTAATTTATATAAAATATTAAATATAGGTTAAATTCTTGATATTTTATATTTCTATCTATGCTTGGTGTTGTGTGTCTTGAATTCTATTAAATAAAATGTCACTCTTTTAGAATTTTTGGGGTGTTATATTCTCTCCACCAAAAAAAAATTGAATCCTCACAGTTTTAAATTTATCTTGGTAATAAATTGTTTTATATTTGAAAATTACTTTGTTGAAAAATACACATAATAAAAGGACAAACATAATATCCTCTTGAAAAGAGAGAATTGGAAGTACCAAGGCCATATGGAATAATAAATAACTAGGTTTCCACGTAGATAAACATCATTGGAAAGTGAAGATATTTATATGGAGAGAAATCATAAATAATTATAGTAAGTGATTGAATTAATTGATTATAAACAAGTGAATGATCAATGTAATGTTGAGGGGATAAAAATTATAAATCTATGGTAATTTAAAATACCACCAGTTTAACAAAAATAAAGGTATTACAACAAAATTTTATTTCTAGAACATTTTACAAATTTTGAGTAATTATTATAATACCTCATAACATAAGAAAATATAATTACTTGATATATCTCTATAAATATAATCTAATCCTTTGGTTTTGCTTTGATAAATTTACAATTCATCCATTATTTCAAGAAATGAATATCCAAAAATGATTTTTTTATGTATATAGCATTAAAATTAACTTTAAATGGATCATAATATCTATAAAATAAGTCTTTATATCTATCTATAACTATTTTACAAAACCAGTATGGTTAATACCTTAATCTCTAAACCAAAAAAGTAATATTATTGGTTCTTCATTAATATTTCTTAGTCAAATTGTTTAGCTTAAAAATGACCTATTAACAAGGACATCGTGTAGGCCACTGGTAGGTGTGAAACTCTTACCATCCTTCGATATTGGGTTCAATCCCAATTGCCACTCTTCCTGTGATGGGTTATCACCATGCTTGTGATTTGTCTTTTTTATAAAACACATTAATATAATTCCTATATATTTTCCAAAAAAGTATGATAGACATACTTAAACTAAAATTAATCATAAAATAACATTTGTTTACTATGGTTTTAAATATAACCTATTTTTTTACAAAGTCAAATAACATTATATGTATATCAACCCCAAATTTTATCAATTCAATTAAATATATGTCTTTAAATTTTAAAGGCATTATTCCTCAAATAACATTTCTTCTAAAACATGTAATAAACTAATGGGTTATATTTCCATAGATTTCATCTTAAATATCATTAATCCTGGTAGACACCCATCAAATAAAACCCAAAAAGTGGTGTCTTAGACTTTGAAATTATTCTCAATCTTAACTCACTAACTCATGATGGTATTACTAACTCATATGTTAATTAATACACAACTACTTCAAAAGTTTAGCAGGATCCTTATATGTTTCATGATACTTGTAAACAAAATTTCATTGGTAAAATACTTGTAAAATTTAATTCATAATTCCAATACTCAAATACTTTAACAATTTTATTTCAAAATTGGTTCTTCCATGCTATAGGGGTTAAGCCTAGTTCATTCATTTTCATTATCTATTAAAAACCTACAAATCCATTTGTAAATAAAATGTAAATTATCCTAAGAATATCCCGCAGGAGTTTCAAACCAGGTACACAGTAAGGAACCTTTCTGTGTACAAAGTTACACTCGAGTCAAGCCCAATGTACCCTTTTCTGAGTTATTACCCCTTAGTATATCTATGCCTAAACCGCATCCATTTTTAGTATCCATATCGGTATGTATTTCTAGGAAGACCAAGATAATATCTACCTTGCCAAAATTTTAGGATGTTCTTATATACTTATCCCCAAATTCTATCAGATGGTTATGTTCCCTAATATATATTTTCCTAAATCTAGTTCCCAAGGTTTATACTAAACATAATTTGGTACCAACTATAGTGACACCAACCCTTGAAGCATAGATATGGAATCTAATACCATTACATTAGTATAAGATAGAAGTAAATCGCATCATAAAGGACTGAATAGTTCAGTAATCTTGGAAAACTATATATATATATGAGTATTGTATTAAAAATTAATAAAAAAATTACAACATTATTTTCATTATTTTATTTTTCAAGAATAACTTAGTTTAATCTATCAAATCCTTTCATATCATTATTATTAAACATCATGGAAGCCTGAGGAAAGAAAACCAAATAAGGGTGATCTCAAATGATCAGTAAGGGTTATGTATAGTGGAAGAAATAGTAAATAAATTCGCACAATCAAAATGGAAAGGTAATAACTGATCACACATGATATATAATCAATAAGTTGAGAAGGAAGTTCATAAAAAATATGGAATGTTCAATAATTAAAACCACATTTCATTTAAATAAAATTACTATCATGATAAGATAAATCAAAATCAATATGTAATGGTAAGTAGATGAAAACACATTCCATTTAATCCATAAAGTGATAATGAAATACATCCACATATTTTTTAATAGTGAAAATCTCATGGATAATAATAATTGAATTTTGAATACAAGGTATAATTAATTATTAGATTCCATATTTCCCAGGTTCATCGTACTTTTACCATCAACACCATTCATTAGATATTTTAGCATACTACTATCAAGACCTTTCACAAGATCCTTTAGTATTAGATTTGATACAAATTTAAAGGTTTTTTTCTCAAATGAATTCATATTATGAGACTATCTATGCATTGAGGGGATTACTTTAAACAATACCCAATCAATTCTATGCCAGTCTAAATCATTCCCAATATATTTAAAATTGATTTAATTCTGAAATAATGTGCCTTATTAAATTTCTATATTGAGTTAAGAATATGTA
The DNA here is from genome assembly GCA_963277665.1 of Viscum album. Classification (NCBI taxonomy): domain Eukaryota; kingdom Viridiplantae; phylum Streptophyta; class Magnoliopsida; order Santalales; family Viscaceae; genus Viscum; species Viscum album. The sequence continues at coordinate 1,409,365,925 of OY728133.1, read as the reverse complement.
TTAATCAATATTTCCCAAGATAATCAAATATTTTACAATATAAACACCATATATAATAGTTTTATATGGTTTAAGAAATAATCATATCCATGATAAAAGATATGGATATTTGAGGGAAATTTAAAGTTCAATGATCACCGAAAATTGAATAACTCGAAGGGATGTTAATGAATATCAAAATAATTCAAGTAAGTGAATGTAAATACTATAATTGGTAAAAATAATCATAATCCTTCTATATTATGAATAATATGGTATCAATATGAGGTACACCCATTAAGATAAGAATAAGTGTTGTTATTATTGATGAAATAAAAATCATTAAAAATATTTGAGGAAAATATACTTTTAATTTTGAAAATAAAATCAAAAAATTATTTGAAAATAATTTTTAAAAACATTTATTTTAAATATATTTTCAACTTTTAATGGGGTTATCATAGAAATGGAGGTGGGTAATTCCATACTAGGTAAAGAGAACATTTATTTTGCATTTTAAAAAGGTTAGAAAAGTTACTTCCTTAAAAAGTGATGAGAAGGTTCCTTTGAAAAAAGAATAAAAACAAAATTTGGTTAAAAAAATTTTTAGTATATAATTTTTAAAATAATAAATAAAACATTTTGAAAACATTTTTAGAAACATATTTTTGGAGGTAAACACATTTTCGACCGAAGAGATAAATGAAGTTGTATTTTTGTGAAAAACATTATAAAAAATTTTAACTAACAGATAGTGGAAAGGCTGGTCTATTACTTGAAAATATCATGAAAACTGAAGGAGGTTAAAATATAAGGTTTTATTAGACATTTATCAGATAATTTATTTTTATGGAAATTCATTATTAAAAAATCATGATTAGAATGAGATCGTTGAATAAACTCTTATAACACTAAATAGAGAATTAATAAATAATTAAATTTTGTGTGTTAACTTTAAAACCACATAAAAAAATTTTAAATAGATAAATATACATTTAAGTACATTATACATAGAACCATATAATATTAATGACAATAAGTAAGTAATATAACCCAATGAAAAGGAGGTTGATTATGAAATTCATTACCACTTGATAACTTTTAATTTAAATCCTCTTGGATGAAATAATTAAAATTGAAAATTAAAATACCATGAAGAATTAAGTATTCATGATATTATATTTCAAGGGGAATTATATACACTATATAAAATTATTTAGGTGCATAACATTAAAATATGCCTCAATAAAATTAAATTTTGATGAAATCTCGTACATTATGCTTTCTATTTGGTTGTACTTTTTTTAATCTCATGTATAGTGGATTTGAACATATTATTAACTTATTATAGAACCATATTAATAATTATAATATCATATATTATCTTTTTATAACATTTTATTACTTTTTCATTAATAATATTTCATTATTTAATCATTTTAGGTAATAACTTGCTTTGTTTTTCGGGTATGTTTTGATTTTTGATTTTTTTTTTCTGTTCCTATTAATTTGGTGATAAATTAAACATATATATAATTTAAAACATGATATAAATATAATTTATATTCATTATATATTTATTTAGAGTAATCCATAAAATTTAGTGATAGGGAATGGAATGCATTGTTCATGGAGATGGTAGGCCGTACGTACGCAAGAACGTTGCTTCCATTTTCTTTTCGTATTGAAAGAAATAAAAGTAAGTTATATATATATTTATATTATCATTATAGTATAATATTTATGTTATATATATATAATATATTTTTTAAATACATCTTTAATACATTCCACGTCACATGTGAATGAATCACATCGCTTCGTGAGGCGGTAGTTTGTCCTACGCACAAATGATGTTATCGTATTCTCACTAAATGAAAACAATGAAGGAATGTGTTATATAATAATTATATAAGTAAAAAAATACATCATAACTATAATAAATATCATATATAAACTGTAAATTTATCATTATTTTCAACCTTGATAGGTGGTAATGGAAGAACAAACGAAATCGATTCGTAAGATGGTAGTTTGTTGTACACACGAAATATGATTGTGTATCCCTTTTGATGAAAGTGTGTGAATTTTTAGGTCATAACCTTAGAATAAAAATAAAATCAATATATTTAAGATACTGAGGTTTTTATATAATAATTATAAAAGAATAATTTAAGGGGCTGGAGAAAGAAATAAACCAAAGGTGATTGTTGATGAATGTTATCTCTTCTTCAAGTAACCCCGTTTAGTTTTTACCAAAAGCCTTCCTTAGTATATTGTATATCCAAAAAAATATATATGATGAGTAGTGGATGTTTTGAGTTTAATTTTTCAGGGTTTATATGAGAAAAAATTCTTTAGAGGTGTGAATAAGTGAGGGGGTGAGTTCCCTATTTATGTTGGAGGAGGAGTGACATTCTTGTAAATACCAAAAGGTAAACAATACTGTGAGGTCTCCCTTACACCATTTTCCACAAATAATGAACCATTTTCTGTAAAATATGGTTTATGGTCGAAATATTTCCATCCAATGGGTTTTTTACAAGTTTCTGTGTCATTGTCTCAATTAAGTTTAATGTTTAGTTATTTATTAAACTCTTTTTTCTCTTAATCATTACGATCAATTAAAATTTTTTCACTAATAATTGTTGTAAAAAATTAATTTGACCATATTATAAATTATACATTATTATTAATAAAAATATTAAATCTATATTTCCAAATTCCAATATCATATGTGGCATAAATTATTTTGAAATTATCCCAAAGATGGGATGAAAAAATGGGTTTTTAATGTGGAAATGTAAGAAATTTCTCTATATTTATATATATATATATATTCAATATAAAAATGATTCCAATGACCTTATTTGTATTAATATATTTATAATCTAACTAATTAAACTTTAAAACCAATTCAAAATAAATTTTAACATTATAAATTTTTTAGATGAAAATTCAATTTTCAATTAAAATTTAGCGTTGTTCACTATTCATCAAAAATTAAAACTTCTTAGAAAAAAGACCAAAAATACAGCCTAAGGTGATTTCTAAATTAATATTTAAAAAATTAATTATATTTTTAAAAGTAGAATTTATAAAATTTTCAAATTTTATTTTTAAAATAAGTGCATCATTAAAAGGCAGCAAAACTACCTTTAGAAAAATATATATTTTTATTCATAATATTATGCATATCAAATATAAATAATTAATGTAAAAAAATTGAATATATAATATATAAATTAATTAATATAATTCAATAATATTTCTTAATTTAATTTATAAATATAAAACACATTTGGGTGCATAAAAGTAGATTTTTATAAAAATATTTCCTTTATATTCATTTTTTATTCATTTCAAAATAATTTTTTACCAATGAATTAAACCATGTATTTTAATAAGTTATTTAAAATTTTTTTAACCTATAATTTATTTATTAGGAGTTAATTTCAATTTTAATAATAATATTAATAGTATTTAGTAGAACTTGTTCTTGCATGTAATGTAACCTATCAAAGAAACTCACTGTTGTGTACGGCAGATAACTTAGTATTTCATGCATTACAACATATATCTTAGATTTAATTTATTTAAAATATTAAATATATATTAAATTCTTAGGATTTTATATTTTCTTATATGCTTTGTGTTGTGAGTGACATATTCTATTAAGTAAAGTGATTCTCTTTTAGGGTTTTTGGGGTGTTGCATTTTATTTCATCATCAGCCACTTCTACTTATTGAGTTTTGTTTTTAGCTCAATAAAATATTCTAATTAAATATTTAGTGTATATTATGATTCTATTAGTTTTCTTTTATTATCATCACTGTGTGAAGTATCAGAAACATTTTCAACATGTGCCATAAAATTAGTGAATTTATCTACAGAATCATCTTTTGATTGGCTACATGATGATGAGTAAGCTTGTTCTTCTTTTCACATCAAATTTCTTATTTTAATGATAAACTAATTTTTCCTTATTGCACCATATTAGGTAAATATTTTGAGTTTTTAATCTATTTACTTGTCTAATGTTTCTCATGATATTCATCTTAATCATAATCTACAGATTTCTTATTTGGATGGTTTATTTCAAAATATACAATCCTATTAAAGTTATAAAAACACGGTGAGTAATTAATTTTATTATCTATATTTACCTTATTTAATTCCTTTTACATAAGAGAAATAATTTCCTTATAAAATTTATATTTTTCCACATTATCATATTCAATTGATTCTATAACTTTACCATCTCTAATTTTGAGATTTCTCATGGCCTCGAAATTTATTCTATCTTTGATGGTCATTTTGAATACTATAGTTTTTCCCATTTTATTGGAAATGGGAATATTATTTAATTAATTAATAGAAATATTTACCATATCATAAAAAGATAAAATATTTTGATCAAACCAATCTAGAAAATTTCTTGTTTTCATTTTTACAATTATCGAATCATTTAGTTTTTCTCCAAACCAATGGATATTTCTTACTATCTCATTTACTCTAGTTAATTGTTAATAAATATTTTATTAATTATCCATATTTATATCCTCAAACCTACTCCTATAAGTTTATAAATTTTATTTCTTTACTTTTACATTTTTTTATAACTACTTTCTAATTTTTCTTAAACATTTATGGTAGTTTGGACCCCATTGGCTTTTAGATATGCCTTTTATTAGAGATACATCAAAATGGTATCTTGTGATTTTCTATCAACATCCATATTTCTATTATCAATAATAGACATAGAATCACTGTCATCATTTGGTGGAAATCCCATTATTATTACATATAGTACTTCCAAGCTAAGTGATATAAGGTATAGAAACATCATATTCTTCCAACACAGATAGATATTTCAATTAAAAATAGGAATACCCAAGTTTTTTCAAAAAATTCCAATTTTATATTCTCAAAAACTCCTTGGATCTAGTATAAGGATCCTACGTTTCTTCTTATATCACATCTAGATCCCAAGTATGGATTGATCACTGTAGTTGGTGAATTAATTATCTCTTTTTAAAAACACTTCTATATAATTTAACCTCTATGATAATTTAATGTCCTGATCCACTCAATATAAACTCTTCCTAACCCCATATTAAATAAAAATAAATGAATCCATAGTTAATAATGATATTTATAATGTTTATCCATGATTTGTGAGCCTTCCAATTTATATGGTTGGTTAAACCCTCAAATCACATATTATACACTATAAATAGAACTTGTTATAGTATAAATATTTCCAATCCCATAATTATAGAGTTTAATTATGATATTTTTAAATTACCATTGAAAATAGAATATTCTTCTAGCCAGTACAATAAGTTTTCAGACCAAAACCAGAAATATCACTCTTTTCTTCCAAGTTTAATCTCAAAATTCTAATGTAAACATTCCTTCTCGAGTTTCCTAGATCAACTGAACAACATGTGATCACTTATATAAGAACGTTTTTGTTTTATTATCACAATCATAAAATTAAGTATCACTTACCTTCTCTATATCTTCAATGATCCGGATCGTCCATAATCTACTAAATTCTCAATAACCTCACTTATTCCCCTTCATCTCTATAAATTATTAGCTTTGGTCTTCTTATTTTCTCTCTTAGATACTACACAGTATCGTATTCTAAATTCTATATCACATTTCTTCTTATTTATCCTATATTTTTATTTTCATATAATAATATCATGAATATATATTTCCATATTGGAATTATAGAAACTACCATTGACCTTAGTGGAAAGTAATCTCTTCATAAAAATTAGTATTTGTTTTCCTATTTGAATTCAAAAAATATCCTCATTCAAAATTCCAGTAAATCCTATATTTAAATCACTATTTTACTTCAGATAATTTATTCCTTCAAATATTTTTATAATCCATTAGTTTTAATTATTTCTGAAATTCATTCATGTATGCATGGTGTTGTGATATAGCATAATATATCCTGGTGTGAAACATTTCTCAACACTTCCTAGCTTGAATCATGACCCACTTCATTAATCATGATTTTTAAATCCATAAATAATAGTCCTAAGAATTGATTGAATTGATATCCTATATTATTTATGTATTCTGTAAAAATAAAAAATTTTGTGATGGACCTCATCTTTATGAGGTAATAAATGATCCTTATGAAGATGGATCCTTATAGAAAATTATCCTTATGTTGTTCATAAATATCCATAAATGGATTTATCCTTATGTTTCTATTAATGATCCTTATGTTGTTCAATCCTTATAAATTAGAAATCATATGTATGTTGTTTTGGATAATCCTTACAAAGTTAGTCATCCTTGTTAAGTTAGAAGATAATAATTATAATCTCAAAAATTATTATAATATAGTCTTCAATGATCCTTATATTGCTTCCAGTCATGCTTAAAAAATATCAATTACTTTTCTAAATTTCCACTACATAGCTAACATGACCCTTACACATCCCATGAATGATTTTTAGGATGATGTAAATTCATCCCCACAAATTCATGTAGGGTTCATGACTTAGTCAATATTCTCACTTTCTCAAAGAAATTACAAACTTCATTAATCTCATATCAGAGACTTCTCTATAATCTCAAATCAGCTCAGAATCATTATCTAAAAGGTCTTTATCACCTATTCATTGTATATTTTATCTCTAAAACATTTTGGGTGGTTTCTTCAGATATCCAACTATATTTTACTTTTGGATAGTGATTCTTTAATCGTACCCCTAGTTGGATTCCTTCAAAATACCTTCTAAACTATTCTATACATTGTATCATTCATCAAAACTTTTCTATGACTTAAATAAAACCTTAAAAAATCATCATATCTTAAGATAATTATCTTAGAACCTATCTAACAAGATGACCTAATAACATGAGCACATAGAATATTTCTTTTCTACTGAATACAACCTCATCCTCAAAAACACCCTAACTAATAGTATCCAATGGAGTGATATTATTTATGAAAGATATTTTATACTATTATCACACATTAATGACTATAATGGTTTTAGTTTGGGATAACTATTATTATAGGACCAATATAACCAAATACATAATAATGTGTCATGTATAGTTATGGATAGATATATTTTCTAATTTGGAAATAATATTTGTTACTTTTATAATGATATCATGTGTTATAATACGACACATATGAATAATGGTGTTTTTATATTAGAATATGAAAATCAGTTCTTAGAAATTGATAACCAGTCAACTTTAAATCCATGTTATGGAATAATTGACTGGGTTAGGTAAACCAGAAGTATTTAATGAGGTTATGCCAAGAAGATTATTTATATTCCTTTCCCTTGTAAACATATGTCATGAGGAAAAATGACCAAATATCCTTTTAGTAAAAAATTGAAATATTCAAAGATCCTATAAAATTATTTCCCATAGATGTATATAGACCTTTTCATATAGAATATAGAGGTTGATACTCATACTTCATTAATTTAACTAATGATATTTATAGATATTGATATATCTATAAGATGTGGTCTAATTCTAATTCCAATAAAAAATTTAATGAATAAGAAATGAAGTTGATAATCAACTTGGTAAGGAGATAAAAAATATAACTCAGATACAGGTGGATAATATCTGAACCAAACATTAATTGATTATCTTAAATTTTTTGGGATATTATCCCAACTCACTACAAATTATAAATCATAGTAAAATTGAATCATTGAAAGGAGAAGTTTCACCTTGATTGATATAGTGAGATCGATGATGAGTATGAAAATGTTCCATTATCCTTTTTGGGATATGAATTATAATCAATGGAATATAATCTAAAAAGAGTTCCTATAAAAGAAGTAAATATAGTCACATATGAGTTTTGATATAGTAATAAATTTATTCAATCATATATTCAGGTATGGGGATATATATAGTATATTTAAGCTAATCCAAATAGAAAACTTGAATCTAAAGGAACAAAGTGTGTTTTTATAGGATATCATAAATATATAATTGTATATTATCTAAAAAATATATCAAATAAAAAATTAATCCTAGTAATAAATAAAATTTTTATAGAAAGGTATTATATATCCAAAGGTGATAGTGGGAGGAATATTGAATTTGATTAGATTGAGGATAAACATACACAAGATTTATCACAATGAAAATTTGCACTGGTTCAAGTGGAAGATGTTGTTCAATAGACACAATTTTTCATAAGAGTATTGGAGATATTATAGAACAAAAGAGATGTGATTTTCTTATCACCAATCAAGGGAACACGTTATTTATTTATAATAGTGAACCCTTTCCCTATAAGAAAATGATAAATATATTATAATTTTAAAAGTGGAAATACACTCTAAAATATGAAATGGATTCCACTTACCAAAATCAAGTTTGAGTTCTAGAAAATCCTCTAGTTTATATAAAATTCATTAGATATAAATGGGTATTCAAGAAGAAACTGGACATGGATGGTAAATTTAGTACCTATAAGGAATTATTGGTTAGTAAATGTTTCATGAAATGTTACATAATAGAGTATGATGAATATTTTTCACCAGTCACTAAGATAAAGTCTATTAGAATTAAACTTTTATACCATGATTATAAAATTTTGAAAATATAAGTCAAGATTTATTTCCTTAATGGTAATCTTGTATAGGATGTCTATATGGAACAACGAGAAGGGTTTTTGACATGAAAAGATTCCAATATGGCATGTGAATTGAAAAGATCCATTTATGGGTTGAAGAAGTTATCAAGATCATGGAATATTCATTTTGATAAATCCATAAGAAAGCGAGATTTTATTAAGAAATAATGTGATCCTTGTGTCAGTAATAGATTTATTGGGAGTTTTATTATTTTCCTAATGATATATGTTGATGATATAATACAAATGGGAAAGAAGATACCAATATTACAGTTAGTTAATACACAGTTGAATAAATGATTCTCCATAAAGTAATTAAGTGAAGCAACCTATATTCTAGGGGAAAATATTTATAAAGATATAACTAAGAAGATTCTAGGATTAATATTAGGTACATATATTATCAAGGTATTGAAAATATACAATATAGAATAATCTTAGGAAGGGTTATCGCATGTGTCACATGGAATATATATCTCTAAAAAAGTGTCATAATACTCAATGAAAGAGATAATGAATTAGTAGAATCCATTACACTTAAATGATTAGATATATACAATATATCATACTATATACCATAGTTTATATTTCTTATACCTTGATCATGGTAATAAAATGCCAAGCATGTCAAGGATAGAAACATTGTCTAGTTGTAAATATTATCCCAAAGTACCATAGATTTACAAAGGATATATTACTTATTTTTTTAGTCTAAGAATAACTATTTTTAAGGGGATATGCATATTATAGTTTCTAAACTGTAGAGAATGATCTGAAATTTTAATCAGGGTATGTGTTTTCCCTCAATGGGGGAGTTATGTGCTGGAAGAGTTCTAGAAGACAGTGGTTGCTGATTCTGCCACAGAATCTAAGTATATTACGTCTTTCAATATATCTAAAAAAGTATTGTGGATTTTAAAATTCATCTCAGATATTTAGGTAGTGGGTAGAATTATATATCTCATTACTTTGTATTGTGATAATATTACTATAGTGGTTTCATCTAAGTAGCACATGTCATATCAATAGATGGATAATATACTTCAAAAGTATCTCCTATTGGAAGATTTTACTCAAAAGGGTGAAGTCATGGTGAGCATAGTAGGAATAGTGAAAAATGTGGTTTACCCATTAACTAAATCCATATCTCAATATAATCATAAACATCATTTGAGAGATAGTGAGTTATGATTTATTAATAGTTGGCTCTAGTCCAAGTGGGTGTATGTTAGATTTTGTTCTCTAAAACCAACAAAATTCTTAATTTTGATTACAATAATATATATATATATATATATATATATATTATTTTATTATCTCATATTTATTTTTCCATGTAAATCCTTGTGATATATCTAGTAATATTTTCAAATCCAGGTGCTAGGATGGAATGAGATTATGAGGTTCACTGATCCTAAAATTTATATTTTAGAAATATTAAATATATTAATATAACACGTACATAGTTTTCTAGAAATAATGGAATAACTCTATAAAATAATATCAAAACATAAATCTAAGGTTTTCAATGAGTTCTTAACATGGGTTTTAACCAAGGAATAACATAATCTTTTTTGGTGCTAAGAATTTTTTAAAATAATGTCACGGGCACAAATAATAAATTTATTTATTTATTTATTTTATTATGTGTTAACATAGTGATTTAATCCACTCTTCTTTAATCATTTTTTATAGCTAATTATAAAGGTTAGTCACATAAACCTAATAATTTAGAGGAGATATTATAGGAGATCATTCATTAATGGTAATAGATCAGAGGATTAGATCTATACCGTCGGGATCATCTATACCAACAGAGTTCATGGATTTCACCAATTAATATGAAATAGGATCTATCATCATCAATTACTGGTCTAAAATAGAGTTAGGATTTTGGATTTATATGCACTAATCCCATTTTAATATCCCATTGAGAATATTCCTCAATTTTACTAACAATAATAGATTTTCACATCGGTATTTGATTTATTTATTGTGGTTTTAATTGTTTTTTGGTTCATTCGTTTATAGTTCTAATAGAAACAGGTTGAGGACAACTCAAAAAAATCATTGAGGTTCATTCCTCATTTTTTCTTGTATTTCTCCCTCGTTTCTTCGTATATTCAACATTTGAAATTTCTTTAGCCCACATATCTCTAAATACCTATTATCTGGTCATTATGTGACAATTCTTTGATGTGATGGATCAATACCATGGATGCAGTTCATGATTTAGGGTGCTATTGAGATGAAAAAATGATGGTGGGAAATTAAAAGAGGAATGAGACTTTATTTGAGGTTCTTCTTTCCCTAGTTTGATGTGTGGTGATGCCATAGGAGACAGTGGTGGTACCCAAATGGTTTGAACAATATGAATTGGATCTCCAATGATAAAAATCCTCTATTGGATGAGATCCACAATCTCTGATGAAGATCAAAGGAAGATCTAAAGCTGAGAACAATGAGAACATACAAAGTGAATAATCATGGGTTTCTTCAAATCCCATAGTACAAGGTATATAATCTAGGGATACACATCATGTGGGACCCTAGCTTCAATTCTAGGGTTTCAATGAAAAATTAAACATCACAAATCGTGCAAACCAATGTTATTCACCCACCATGTTATATGGTAGTACATGAGCACATACATGGCTAGGAACATGGTCATGGGTTGACTGAATGGGCATAGCCTGATACTCAGACATGACTAGGTACACAAGCACATCATGTGGTACACAAGTATGGACTGTTATAGATGGGCATGGCCCATGTGTATATAGGCATGGACATAGGAACACATACATGGATATGGGTTGGTCTTGGGTTATAGGTGCATGCCATGTTCCCTCTATACATGTTGTTCACTTTCTCTAAGATAGCTTGGAAACCTTCATTTCCTTAGTATATACTAGGTTTAGTTGAGTGGGGTTCCTTGGTCCATCTTTATGATGGTACGGTGTGGAATTACATCATCAACATATGATTTTTATTCTATCTATGGGTTCAAATTTGGATATAGTTCATGATATCTCTCCATGAGGCCTAGCATTAAATCCTATATCATATCCTTCATAAGTGGGGTTTATGGTATTGACATGACACCACACACATGTATTTGATACCCTACCATTCATATTGATATGGTAGGGTTTGTGGCATCCACTAGCGGTCCTAGGAGTGATCCCCTACCTATACGTGTGATCTTATGAGATCCAATTAGAACTTTCTTGTCAAGGTTAAATGATCATGACCTCTTGGATGAGTTTCCTCAATAATATCATAGTTTTTGGAGTGAGTACTCCTATAATGAGAATTACTTGAATCCTAGAGAAAAATCCTATAACTAGAAGTATTGATTGAGACCACTTGAGATCAATTATCTATTATGATTATATCTAGATTTTTATTATTTTTATGAATCTTATCTTGTTGTCATATCATGTGTGGATCTGACTACTCTTGATACTTTATGCTTAGAGATTTCAGGGTATCCTATTGGGTATCATTATACACACACCTACATGGATTTTTCTTGTACATTCCATGTCTTGTGTAGATAAAAAGAATTTTTATTGAATCCTAGGAGGATCATGAGTAGGAAAGTATTAGATTGGGATATACAAACCGAGAGGTTTACCAAGTGTTGATTTGGTAGAAGTCCCCTTATTATGAGAAGTTCAGAATACTTTTTAGTTTTGGTTGATCTTTTATGTTCCACATTACCAATTTCATTACTTTTTTCATAATAAAATTATTTGATAGATGTTATACATACATTGGTATCAGTTGTGTTATTCTACAATTCAACATTGTATGGGCATGGAGATGTGTGTGTGCATACATGTACATTAGGATAATTCCTCCCATGCATGTGATATTACTACTTGGCGATGGTCACTAGCCCCTGGTCTATTAGAGGTGGTCTTTTTGTAGTCACACTTGGCTTATTACTATCTAGGTGAGCCCTGGTGGGTCGGTTCATGATAGAGTGGTAACCAAGTGTAGTTTCACCTTAGGACTAGAGCATAGATTTTTTTTCTATCTATGATGATGGTTTGAGATTTATGGAAGTAGTGTTAAAGTATTTCAAGTTCTGATTTTAGATCAGAGACTCTAGTGTTGGTCTGTTAATTGTCTTACTCATTCACCATGACTCTGATAACCAGCTTGTTAACTTGGGGCATGTAGGCACTAGTTCTAGGGAAAACATATCTACATGCATCATATAAGAATGATTTGTGGTTTCTATTTCCTTCATGAGACATATCCCCATATACAATCATTCATTTTGGTGCATCTTTTATATTATAGAATGCCTCCATGAAGGTCACCTAACAAGATTACACTACATGATCATGAGGATAATTTTCTGAGTGACAAAGCTTTATTACATGGTTCTGTATAAGAGATAGTACCTCTGAGTGGTTTTCCAATTATTCCACCACTTGTTGAGCAGTAGATTGTTCCAATAGTACTGACCGAGGATGAATGTAGGTTGAGTTCACTACATGAGTTTCATGGATAATGGCCACCTTGGTTTTGAGGATATCTATAACCCTAGTTAACTTGTAACTATCTAGAGGCAATTACCCAAGTTTTCCACCATGTGCGGACACCTATAGATCATATGGTTGTTCTAATGGAAGGTATTATATTGGGATACATTAGAAGATGGTGGATTTTTTGGACTCAGTTACATGATGAGATAGCTCTTTTCTGGTAATATTTCGAAAATATTATCATGGATGAGTTCTATATATAAACATTGATATCAATGAATAGCAAGGATCTTCTACATTTATAGCAGGGTAGTATGGCCATGTAGGAGTATTTGGTGAGGATTAATGGTCCCTCTTGATACTCCCTAAATATGGTGCAAGATATATTATTCAGGGAAGATAACTTTAGCTGGGTATTACACCTATATATCATGGATTTAGTGATATATATTTTCATTCCCACTTGTGTTAGAGTGTTTTGGTGGGATTTAGTTGTAGAGAGCTTCCTGTTAGTGTAGACACTAACTCTGGGTATGGGTAGTGGGCGTGCACGAGGTAAGATGTTAGAAATAGGTATATGATAGCATTCATAGGGATTTTTCCATCTGAGGCACTTCAAGAGACGATACTAGGATATAATATTGGTGATTTAAGGCTCTCAGGATGGATTGAGTTATCCAAGGGAGATGTGTTTTTTCTCCTATAATGATTGGGAACATCTTTCATGGGATTATTTGAACCATTATGTGACTGATCGAGTGATAGTAGAGGGACTTCCCAGACCATGATAAATGTAAGATAAAGGTGGTCCTCATGGTGGTAGATATGAAAGAGGAGAGAGTAAAACAATCTTAGGTGGTAGTTAGTTTGAATTATTTCCATTACCACACCCATGTGGTCTTCTCTAGGATTAGGGAGATGGTGGTCATGGTAGGGGATAGCTGTAGTAAATGGAGGCCTATGAACCCAAGGCTCCTTCCATTATTAAAGTTTTGATATGTTTCATATCTAATTTATCTATAGTACTGATAGAAATGGGTGTGATCCACTCATTTCTTTCCTCTTCTCTAGTTTATTACTTATAGATTCTGGTGGAGCCCTGGGATCAAACATTTCACTTGGAGACTCCAATTGATGGTGACTCAACGATCACTGAATTCTACCAGAAATGTTACATTATTCTTGGATGTGAGATATTATTATGGTATCTCTTTATAGAAGTTATGATGCCTTATGATTTCATCTTATTTATGGACTAGATATCCATATTTCATACCTATATAGACTATTTTAGGTTGAGGATGTGGTATATACATGGATAAATATCATGTTTTTATTTAATGTGTGGGAAGGAAATCTTAAAAGATTATTATAGGATCATAAATAGGAGGGGTAGTCGAATACTCACCTATTAACTAGCATGAATCTTGGAGTAGTGAATTTTATGGTCTACTAGTTTCCTGTGGTCAGGGCAGAGTATATGGATGTATTTCCAAAGGATATTCTAGTCTTACATCCCCAACAAGAGATATAATTCTTCATTCACTTGTACTCTGGGATGGACACAATATTTTTTCAAGATTATTATATTTATCCAATATATATTCTATATATTAAGGTTTAGTTGGAGGATTTAAAAATTAAGGTCTTTGTTTGACCCAATGTTTTCCTCTAGGCATCCCCAGTATTGTTCACCAAGAAGGTGGATGGGAACTTGAGTATGTGTGTGGATTATTATCACCTAAAACAGGTGATTGTAAAGAATAAGTATCCAATAATAAGGATAAATGATCATGATGTTATTAATATTTTCAAAACTTTTTATATACTCCATTTACTAATTTTATATGAAATTTTCATAATTTTTGTGAAATATTAATGTTTAAATATTAATTATAATTTTTGAGCAGTATTTGAATTCATCCAGATTCAGATTTATATAATTTTTTAATAATAATTATCAGTATACTTATCCAAATTGCGTGATTATTGATTTTTATAGTTCCTTAATCAAGTTATAACATTTCATTAGAAGGAACCTCTGGTCAAATTGTCAATTTTAAGGGTCATATTGTCCACACAAAAGGACCAAATAATATGTGAATAAAATGGACAAACCATGAAGATAGAATTATTGGGCTCACTCCAGATTTACAAATCATTTAATTCTCCTCCAAAGGTTCGGGATAATTCAATCCATCTTGGATAAATGTTTCAAGGCCCAACTCTAAAGACAAAGGGGCCTAATTGATGCTTTGAAGTCCAGCCCATCATTCTCGACAAAATTAAAATCTGGACACTATTAATGACATATCTCATGTTGTAATAATCAAATCAAGATGATATTTTTCAGTGTCAAGGAGGATTTATAGGTGTAAGAATTTTTTGAAGAAAATTTTTGGATATTAAGGTATATTCCTATTGATAACCCCATTCACATTTCGAAATTCTAAAAAGCATGTATTGAAATGGACAGTTTAACTTTGTTTAATAAAGACGCCATAACATTGGATAAATACATCTAAATGACTCAAAATTTTTAGAGGAGTCAAAAAAACATTATTATCTACAACTTTTAAGTAGATGATATCTCGATAGTCGGCGGTCTAGATAGTTAAATTGGCGATGCAAGTGGAGGTACGTATTGGGAATGCAAACAGTATACTTACTTGGGCAATAAATACACCCCCTCCTCTCCTTTAAAGGAGTTGATGTTTCATAATAAAGGAGAAAATATTGGCATGACCAAAACATTTAAAAGGGTTTTGGAGGACCTTCCATACTCAAGTTTTCACTTGAGATACCCTTCCTCCCCTCTTTGTTTCCTTTTACTTTTGTGTTCTTCATTATTGTAATCTTGTAAGTCTTTTTTTTTGTAATTTTGTTTTAAGGAATGTTTCTTATTCAAAATATCTTATTCTCATCCAACTTATATAATTTAATATTGTTGTTCTTAAAATAATTTAAATACATTTGAATCCCCTTTACCTTATTTTTATTTCTCATTCAATATAAAGTTTGTTTTCAATTATCATCATCGTTTGTGTGTGTGTTTGACGCACCACTCTTTTCTTATCCCTTTCTTTTTCTTATCTTCTTAATTTATCATCATAATCATTATAACCTGATTACTAATAATTTTAATGGATGATAAAATCTCTCATTGGGTAGAGTTATAATTTCGGGATGTTAAGCGATTGAGAGCTTTTTCTCAATGAGTATTCTTTGAATTAATATTGTGTATGTTTGACTTAACATGTCATGGGTTAATGACATATTTTTTTAACGTATGGATTACATGGATCATTGAAACCATAAATACACTAACACAATAAAGTAATTATTTATATTAGCATCCCAGTTAATTTAAGTCTTGGATTAAATCTTTAACACTTAGGAATTCCAATCAACGTCAACTTGTGACATGGGTGTTAATTTAATGCAATACAAAGTAAGGATCATGGATATCACAATCTTAACTACCTATTGATGAACTCACCCCAATATTTTTCAAACTATTAAATCAATCTTAATCATACATAATCCATAAATTATTTCATAAGCTCTGCAAACAAACCCCACAAATAGAATACAATCAACTAAAAACAATCGACTATTAAAAAGTATCATCATCGAGGATTTGACCGAGTGTTTCTATACACATTTGTAGAGCACCAGAACCTTGATCAGTCAATAGGTGATAATCGGTTGTGATTTCAAATGGAACTATTGTGGGGGATGGTTCTTTATGTAGTCAACAGTTTTTGGTTATTGTAAAAAAACCAAAAAAACAAAATTTAAAAAAAATTAAAAAAAACACAAAGAAAAACCCAATTTCTCATAAAAATCATAAACTGAAAAAAAAAATACAAGAAAAAAACATCTTACTCTTTCTTCCAACATATCTATGAATACATTGTATCCTCCCAAATAATTACAAAGATTTTTTTGACCCTGAAATCGAGCGAACTCTTCGCCAACTTTGGAGGAACATTAGGGATAATAAAATAATTCAAGAACCAGTCCTTGTCCCACTAGTTGAATTAGAAATGCCCAATCCTAGAGAACAAACAGTAAAAGAACTTTATGCCCCGGATATGAATTACCATCTTATTGGTATTCAATATCCTAACATATAATCTGAATTCAAACTCAAATCAGTTTTGATTCATCTTCTCCCTCATTTCCACAGGCTAGCCGGTGAGGATCCACATCTCTACCTTAAAGTGTTCAAAGTGGTGTGCTCTACCACAAAGCCTCAAGGGGTTTCTGAGGAACAAATAAAACTTTGAGCATTCCCTATCTCCCCAACTGTCTCTGCCAATTCATGTATTTACTACCTCCCTCCTGGTTCCACAACCACATGGAATAACATGAAGCGACTCTTCTAATAGAAATTCTTTCCTGCTTCTCATATTGCTTCTATCCGAAATAAAATAAGTGGTATCCGTCAATTCTCAAGTGAATCACTTTTTGAGTACTGGGAGAGGTTCAAAAAAATTGTTTCAACCTACCCACACCACCAAATATCTAACCAACTCTTGATCCAATACTTCTATGAGGGGTTATTAGCTATGGAGAGAACTCTCATTGATGCCACATGTGAAGGTGCTCTTGTTGATAATACTTTTGAAGTTGCAAGAGATATCATAAGAAACATGGCTATGAACAAATAAAAATTCCATACTTAAGCACATGATCAAGTAAAATAAGTATAATATAATCAATCCATTGATCCGAACAAGATGACTGAGTGGATAAGTGAACTTATAGGTCTTGTGCGACAACTAGTTGTGGCATCCAAAGCCCAAACCACATCTTCTCCACAATCAATGTTTCCTGGACGTATAAAAAACTATGGAATCTGTAACTCTCTTGATCATCCAATAGACACCCACCCACAAATTCAAGAAGATCAATCTGATTTGTCTAGACTAATGGAGCTCAATGCAGCATATGCTCAGATGAACCCCAACCCTCAACAATCAGGTCAGTTTGTTTGAACCTTCAACCAACCCCATTCTGAGCCCTTCTATTCTACATATAACCCTAACTTTAGATATAGGAATCCATTTTCTTATCCCCCTCAATACCCTCATCAAAACCCAAACCAATTCCAATATGGTCAAAGTGTTGGTAACTTCCAACAACATTACCCTTTTTTTCCTCAACCTCAAAAGATCAATCCTCCTCTTCCTCATCCTAGATTCTGCTATCCTAGTGAGCCTTCCCAATTCCAAACCCAATAAAATTTCTTTCCCAAGAACCAAAATCAAGTTAATTCCAATTCAGTACAAGCCTCTTCTTTCAAGAAACCATGGGAAAGTGCAGTGGAAGATCTTTCCTCATTCACCTATTCCAGCCTCAAAAACATTGAAACACAAATTGGTCAACCTTCATCCCACCTGAGCCAGCAACAATAATAAAATTATTCCTAACTCCTAGATCAACCATTACCCAACCACAATGGTAATGTAAGTGAAATTGCACATTGATCGGGGAAGAAAATCACTAATACTCAAGATAAGTCCTCCAACCCCCCCCCCCCATTAAATGATAACCTAGAAAATGAAATGAAAAAGAAACTTTAAAAGTAATCTTAATACATTCCCTCACCTCGTTCTATTCAACTTAGAAACCCAATTACTTTTCCTAAAGTCGATTCTATGCCAAGTAAGTCCTTCAAACCCGATCTTGAAATGCTTGACATGTTAAGACATGTTGAAGTCAACATTCCCATCTTAGAGGCCATAAAACAAATCCTTAAGTATTCCAAGTTTCTTAAGTAATTGTTCACCCACAAGAGGAAACTTAGGACCTTCTAAAATACTTTCACCTAGCAGTCTATTCCTATATAGTGAAAAGATTTAGGGACCATTATGGTTCCATGCCAAATTGGATATTAGAACTTCAATGTTGTGCTCATAGACCTTGGAGCCTAATTTAATGGCATGCCCAAATCCATCTTCTCCAACCTTGGTCTAGTTCCTTTACATCCAATGGGTGTTGTCATTCAATTTCCCAATCAAATCACTGCTAGTCTTGAGGGTATAATTGAGGATGTCCTTGTTCATGTGAATGATCTTATCTTCCCTACTGATTTCTATGTCCTTAACATGGAAGGTGAGATGAAATCTTCATGGTATCCCATAATTCTAGGAAGACCATTCCTAATGACAGTGAGAACTAAGATTGATGTCCATTTGGGAATCTTATCCATGGAATTTATTGACCAACTGGTAATGTTAAAAAAATTCCAAGCCATTTGATACCCATCTGATGATCACTCTGCATTATCAATCCATTCTTTTGAGGACACTTCTGAGATTCAATTGAACCCCAATCCATCAGGTTCTTGATGTTCAAATGATAATGGATCTTGTGAAATCTACACCATTATTAACCGAGTCATAAATGGTGAAGGTTATGTGCACCTCTCATTCATAGACTCCATCAATCTAGAAGAACTTGAAAACTATCTTGAATCCCACATCAACTTTGATCTCTACTGATCCACCTTGGATAGTATTGAGGAAAATTAATCTGAATCAACTGAAGTTCATTCCTTCATTCCTAAGTTGTCTAACCCACAATTGAAAGATGAGACTGATTTGAAACCTCTTCCTGAACACCTAAAATATGCATTTCTTTTCCATGATCACTCTTATCCTTTCATTATTTCTACTTCACTTACTAAAACTGAGGATTCCAAACATGTTCAAGTGTTAGAGGAAAACAAAAAGCCCTTAGGTTGGACCCTATATGACATACTAGTAATCAACCCTTCTATTTACATGCATCACATCCATCTTGAGGAATCATCCAAACCAATTATAAAACCACAAAGAAGACTTAATCCACTCATCCTTGAGGTAGTTAGAGAAGAGATTACCAAGATTCTTCAATTTGGTATTATCTACCAAATTTTTTATAGTGAATGAGTTAGTCAAATTCAAGTTTTACATAATAAGGGTGGGATAACTATTGTCATAAATGAACATGGTGAGGTAGTCACAACTCGAGTGAAGAAAAAATGGCATGTGTGCATTTATTACCAAAAATTGAATGTTGAAACATGAAAATATCACTACCATATTCCATTACATGATCAGATTCTAGAATAATTAGCCACAAAGTCACACCATTGCTTTCTTGATTGATACACCGACTACTCTAAAAATCCCAATCACATCACAGGACTATTAAAAGACTACTTTCATATGCCCCTTTGGAACATATGCATATAAAAGAATTCCTTTTGGCATTTTCAATTATCTTGTAACATTCTAAAGGTATATGATGAGTATCTTTTCTAAATTCATTGAACACTATATGGAAGTATTCATGTATGAATTTACCATTTATGGTGATTCATTTGAATCTTGCTTGAATTCACTCTCTCTAGTCCTCAAAAAGTGTGTCAAGTGTAACCTTGTGTTAAATTTTGAAAAATGTCACTTCATGGTTGAAAATGGTATTGTTCTAGGGAAAACACTTTCAAAATAGGGTACTGAAGTTGATCCTACCAAAATTAAAGTGATCCAATCACTTCCTAAACCCACTTCTATTCTAGACATCCATTCGTTCCTTGGTCATGTCAGTTTCTATTAGTGATTCATCTATAAATTCAGTAGGATTTCCCTCCCACTCACTTGGTTTCTTAAAAATGATGTCACTTCCCATTTCGATGAGGTTTTCCAGAGATCCTTCATTGAACTCAAAACTGCTCTTACATCGGCCCCAATAATCCAACCCCTAGATCGGTCCTTACCCTTTGATTTGATGTGTGATGCTTCTAATAGAGCTGTTGGGGTTGTTCTTGTTCATAGAAGAGAAACAATTCCTTATGTCATATATTACACCTCAAAAACATTGAATGAAACTCAATCTCACTACACTGTGACTGAAAAATAACTTTTAGAAGTGGTTTTTTCCTTAGTTAAATTCCAGCCCTATCTCTTAGGTTCCAAAATCATCATCTTCATATAACATTCTGCTATAAATTTATTACTCAAGAAAAGTGATTCCAAACTGAGGCTAATAAGATGGATCCTAATTCTCCTAGAGTAATACCTAGAAATCAAAGATATGCCTGGAAAATAAAACCATGTGGTTAATCACTTGAGTAAAATTTCTAATTCTTCACATTCTGAAATATTTGATCCTGAATTCCCCACTGAGCACCTTTCATATCTCACTCCAAAGTTACCATGGTATGACCTAATTTTAAATTACTTGGTATCTAGTGTTTTCACTAATGTTTTTTCAAAAGAACAAAAAATGAAGTTGAAAAGTGATTCAAAACAGTATTTTTGGGAATAAAATAATCTTTGAAAAACTAGGACAGACATGGTAATTAGAAGATACGTTGATGAAGATAAACATTCCTCTATCTTATAATTTTGTCCCTCACTTTCAGGTGGTTGTCATTTTAGACCACAAAGGACCTCCTGAAAGGTCCTACACTGTATATTCTTATGGACTTCACTCTTGAAGGACTCACATGATTTTTTTTCGATCATGTCTCACTTTCCAAAAGTTTGAAACAATTTCAAAGAAAAATGAAATTCCATAAAATCCTTTCATATTCGATGAGATCTTCTATGTTTGGGGCATTGATTTCATGGGACCATTTCTCCCTTCCAATGGATTCTCATACATTCTTCTTGTGGTTGATTATGTTTCTAGGTGGGTTGAGTCCAAATCCACTAGAAAAGATGATTCACATACATTTAGTGAGTTATTAAAGACACACATCTTATACCGATTTGGAACACCATTTGCCGTGATAAGTGACTTAGGAACCCATTTTTGTAATAAAACCATGGGAATATATTTGCAAAAATAGTGGTTTTGTACATAAAACTTCAACTTCATATCACCCCCAAACAAATGGAATGGATGAACTTTCTAATATATAAGTGAAAAGATTGAATGAGAGAATTGTAAAATAGAACAGAAAAGACTGGCCTGAAATACTTGGTGATGCACTTTGGGCTTATCGAACTACCTATAAAACACTAATTTGTGTGTCTCCTTTTAGGGTAGTTTTTTCTAAAGCAACTCATTTACCAGTTGAAATCCAACATAAGTTTTTTTTGGGTGGTGAAAACCTATAATTCTGATTATGAAAAATCTAGTGAAGAAATATTGTTGAAATTGGATGGACTAGACGAGCTTCAACTTGAATCTTATAAGAATTATAATATCTGCAAAGAAAAATCCAAGGTACTCCATGATAAACACATCCTGAGAATGGTATTCTATGAATTTGAAATGGTATTGCTTTTCAATTATCGATTTCAGCTTCACCCAGGTAAGCTTAATTCTTGTTGGGAAGGTCCTTTGGTTATTACTAATGTTTACCCATTTGGTGTAGTACAAGTCCAAGACCCCTCTTCCAAAAGGACATTCACAGTTAATGGACATCAGTTAAATCATCACCATGAGAGGAAACACAATCCTGGAACTACATTGACTTCTATCAAATCCCCAACTTCTGTAGTCGACCCACCACTGGATGGAGATGGAAACCCACAAAATCAAAACCAGGGGGAACCTCTTACCCTTTAACTCCTATTCTCTCTCTCTCTCTCAATATCTCTCTCTCTATATATCTCTCTCCTCTCTCCCTCCTTATTTTGTTTTTTTACCACTTTCCCCATCACATTTTTTATTTACTCTTCCTCTTGTGTGGGTGTGTCTTTATAAAAAACTTAAAAACCCTAAAAACTAAAAAAAAATATAAAAAATAAAGATTCATGATTACTCACCTTCCAATTTTCAAATTTTTTCCAACCATTTTGGGGAGTCAAAAGACATGGTTTCATCTCAAAACTTTTATGGTTTCTTCATAAATTAGGATAAAGAATATTGAGTTAAAACCAACAAATTATGAATGCTCAAATTTTTATTTGGAAAATGATTTTCCCCAGCTATGAGGAACAATATTTAATTTTACTCTGAGGCTACCTATGGCCATTTTTTAAAAATTTGTGTTTTTCACCTCCATTTGTGAGTCTTGAGTTTGTGGACCTTTAAGATGAATTTCCATATTTAGTGTGCATTAATATGAAAGAGGCATTTCTGAACCCTATGAGAATTATAATAGACAAATATCCTCACATTAACCATACATTAATCCTCCTTTTGAAAGCCCCTTTAATCTTATGAAAACTGTTTCTTTGATAACCACATTACAAGCCCAATACATTTTCCCACCTAATATCAACATGTATTTTCATTGCATAATTTTTTAAAAATTTAAGTGTGTGGGGGAATGTATTTTATTTTGGGTACCCTTTGTTGATTTCACCATGTTATCATATGTTTGAGGGAAAGCATCCATTTTAGTGTGGGGTAGTGGTTGTAATTCCGTGAGTTTTGGAGAATGTAATGTAATTTCATTTATGCAATTTTGTAAGTGTTATTTACATGTGTTCAAAAAAATAAAAAATCAAAAAAATAAAAAAAACAAAAAAAAATGGGTTGTGTCTTGGGATGGTCAAAAATAACTCTTCATCAACCTTTAATCTTATTATAACTATTACAATTAGTGTAGTGAGGAGATAAATCAGGGGTTTGGAGATGATTGTGAGATCAATTTCATGTTCAAATTTTGAAAAAAAAATACAAAAAAATGAACACTTATGTCTTTGGGAAAAAAAATTTAGTTTGTAAATATTTCATATTTTCATCCAATTTAAATTTCCTTCCTATTTTGTATCTTATTTCACATTTTCATTCCCTTATAAATATGTGTTTCTATTTCTTTTCATGTCTCATTTCAAATAAAATGTTCATCAATTTTCCCATGTTGGTGTTTTACCCCCTTTTTCCTATCTTTTGGATATTATCTTCCTACCATCCCATAGCCACAAAAAACCCCCTAAAAAGACCTCTTGATTTTTAAGAACGTTAGGATAGGGAGTGGAAGCTGAGAGTTCTTACAAACTCTAATATTTTCACTTTTGTTTGATGAATGAGTGAAAATCCCTAAATTAATTTTTTCATCATGAGAGGATTAAGTTTTGTGTGCCACTATTTTCCATTTCTAAATTTTAGCATGAAAAAATGAATTGTTTTTAGAACATAGTTTCTGTAAAAAATTGTGGTGGAATTCAGTATGGATGAGTGAAATTTTATAAACCTCCCCTGAGTGGGGAAAATGAAATTTTAATATTTTTTGGTGAGTGAAAATTATTTTTTAATGTTTTTTGTATTTGTTGCACATAAGGACATTCACAAGACTATGTGTGGTGTATTTGATGTTATTAATATTTTCATATCTTTTTATATACTCCCTTTACTAATTTTATATGAAATGTACATAATTTTTGTGAAATATTATTTTTTAAATATTAATTATAATTTTTTATCACTATTTCAATTCATCCAAATTCAAGTCTATTTAATGTTTTAATAATACACCTCACCCTACTTATCCAAATTGTATGATTCTATTTTTTTAGGTTTCCTTACTCAATTTAAAACATTTCATTATAAAGAACCTCTGGCCAAATCGTCAATTTGGAGGTTCATATTGTCCACACAAAAGGACCAAATAATCTATGAAGAATCTGGATAATCCATGAAGATAGAATTATTGGGCTCAATCCAGATGTAAAAATCCTTTAATTATCCTGCAAAGGTCTGGGGAAAATTCAATCCATATTTTATAAAAGTTTCAAAGACCAACCCTAAAGACAATGGGTCCAACTAATGCTTTGAATTCTATCCTACCATTCTGAATAGAAATTAAAATATGAACACTATTAATGACATATCTCATGATGTAATCATAAAATCAAATAATATATTGTGGTGTGAAATAGGATCTCAAGGTGGCTGAATTTTTTGAAGAATGTTTTTGGATTTTAAGGCATATTCCTACTGATAAACCCATTCACATTTCTTCCTTATAAAAAGTATGGATTGAAATGGATAGTTTTACTTTGTTTAATCAAACATTCATAACATTGGCTCTATAAGTCTAAATGACTAAAAATATTTAGAGAATTCAGAAAACATTATTATATAAAACTTTTAAGAAGAGGCTATCTTGATATCTAGCTGTCTGAATAGCCAAACTCGCGATGCAAGTGGAGGGACATATTGGGAATGAAAATAGTCCACTTCCTTGGTCTATAAATACATCCCCCTCCTCTCCTTAAAATGAGTTGGAATTTCAAAAGAAAAGATCACATATTGGAATGACCAAAACCTTTATAAGTTCATGGTAGGGCCTTCCATACTCATGTTTTCACTGGATATACCCTTCCTCCTCTCTTTGTTTCCTTTTAATTTTGTGTTCTTCATTATTGTAATCCTGTAAGTCTTTTTTTGTAATTTTGTTTTAATAAAAGTTTCTTCTTTAATATATCTTATTCTCATCCAAATTATTTAGTTTAATATTTATTTTATTAAAATAGTTTATATACATTTGAATCTTATTCCCTTCATTTTCTTTCTCATTCAATCTAAAGTTTATTTCAATTATCATCATTTTTTTTGTGTTTGGCACACCACTCATTTATTATCCCTTTATTTTTCTTATCTTCTTAATTTATCATCATAATCATTATAACCATATTACTAATAATTTAAATGGATGTGTAAATATCTCATTGGGGTGAGTTAAAATTTAGGTATGTTAAGTGATTTAGATCTTTTTCTCAATGAGTATTCTTTTAATTAACATTTTATATGTTGGACTTAACATTTCATGGATTAATGAAATATTTTGTTTAACGTATGGATTCCATGGATTATTGGAACCATAAATACACTACCACAATCAATTACTGATTAATATTAGAATCCTAGTTAAGTTAATTCTTGTATTAAATCCTTAAAACTTATGAATTCCAATCAAAGTCAACTTGTGACATGGGTGTTAATTTAATGCAATACAAAGCAATGATCAAGGATATCACAATCTTATCTACCTATTGATGAACTCACCCCAATATTTATCAAATTTTTAAATAAATATTAATGAAACATAATCCATAAATTATTTCATAATATCTTTAAACAAACCCCCCAAATAGAATACAATCAACTAAAAACAATCGACTATTAAAAAGTATCATCACTGAGGATTTGACCCGAGTGCTTCTTTACACATTAATCGAGCACCAGAATCGTGACCGGTCAATAGGTGAAAATCAGCCATGCTTTCAGACCACTTTGATTAGTAAATATGGGAATGATGGTTCTCGGATATATCCCTCAGATCAGGATATCACCATCTATGAGTGTGGGATGGGGATACAACAAAGATGGAATTCTGATGTCTCTATAGTCAATATGAGTACTTTGTGATTCCTTTCAGTGTGAAAAACACCCTATAAGTTTTCATGTGACTCGTGAACTAGATATTTTATCCTTTCATAGATTTATTTGTGTTATTTTCCATTAATGACATCCTAATGTACTTTTTGTATGAGGAGAAGCATGAATAACACTTATAGATGGTCCTATAAAAACTTCAAGAGGACTATATTTATGGGAATCTCTTTAAGTGTCCATTCTAGATTAAGGAGGTACTCTTTTCTGGACTTATCATCTTATATGATGGTGTACCATAGGACATTGTAAA
This sequence comes from Viscum album, assembly GCA_963277665.1. Taxonomy (NCBI): domain Eukaryota; kingdom Viridiplantae; phylum Streptophyta; class Magnoliopsida; order Santalales; family Viscaceae; genus Viscum; species Viscum album. The sequence goes on along the minus strand of OY728133.1, from coordinate 1,409,339,187 downwards.
GTTCAATATAGTGTTATATTAGGATCCACTTAAGAGCATGATGGAGGTTCAGAGCTTCCTTGGGTTGGAAAAATACTATGGGGAATTTATGCCTGATTTCTCCAGGATATCAGCATCATTGACTTCATTCACCTAGAAATGGAATCTTTTTATGTTTAAACAAAGATTATAGAAATATTTCAAGTATTTGAGGCATATTTTTGACAAGTTATTGCCATCTTTATATTTCTATAGGAGGGTTTTTGAGTTCACTTTGTTATGTGATTCCTTAGACAGCAAACATGGTTTTTGTTGTGATGTATTGGTAGGTATGATCAAATATGGGTCTAGAAAATGGATTCCAAATGAGAAGATCAATGTGACCATGATCTTGAGTTGAAAGTGGTAGTCTTTACCCAGAATATGTGGTGACTCTACCTTATGGGTGAGTGGTTTATCATCTACTTTGACCAAAATAGTCTCAAGTATATATTCTCTTATAAGGATTATAACATAAAACATAGTTTATGGTTGTGGTTTCTATAGTATTATTGCTTAAATATAGTCAATAATCTTTGGAAGGGTAAAGTAGTAATATATACTCTTAGTATGAGATCTTGATCTCAATTTTTGACCAAGGAATCAGAAAAATTCGCCTCATTGTAGTTATCCTTTTTAGATTAGGATGGTTCATCTTACCTATATTCAATGTTTGTTACCCAAACTATTTTACAGTGTGTTAGGAAATATCAGCAAGGTGATATTGACTTTAAGACCATACTTCTCATATATCCATTGGATGTGCTCCAGGTGGATTTTATGAAGGTGGGGAGAATATTATACTTTTTAGAGGATGTATCATTGTACCAGTGATTTTTTTAGATGAGGTTATGAGGTAGTATCAAAAACCCCACTTGGATGTACATCTAGGTGTGGTTAAGATGTACTAAGACCTATGGTGTCAATTCTTGTAACAGCCCAAGATTTTATGAAAAATATTCTTTTTAATTTCATTAATGTCTTGTGTTGTACGCTACACCAAAAGAAGCTTTCACAACACACATCCTTGACTTGCCTTCCATTACACGCAATCGCGACCTTCCTTGATAGCGTGTGTAGTACGCAATAACGAGTTTCACTAAACAGCAATATGCTATTAAAATATTATTAAAACTAGCCGTTATGAATAGTAATAACCACCTTTTAAAATTTTAGAAATTTTATCTCTCAAAATGGACTTCATTTTTGGATTCGGAGTATCGAATTTAGCCTTAGGTGAAATTTTGGTACTTTTCGGATAACTTTCATTTTCTGATGAATAGTGAAAATTACTAAATTTTAATTAAAAACAACTTTTTTAATCGAAATAATTAATAGTGATAAATTATTAATTTGAGTGGTTTTAAAGTATATCTAGAATATATTTTTACAATTCAATACAATGTTGGTCATTGGATGTAATTTCACATTTACACCAGACATAAACAAATGTTAATCTTTTGATAGTTATTATCTCTTAAAAACACGCTATTTGTTGTGACAACAGAAATTAATTATAAAATTAATTAATTCAACTTATATGTTGGGAATTTTTTCAAATAGAAATCATTTTTGAACTTGGAATATCAATTATATCTTAGGGTGAAATTTTGGCATTTTTCTGAAAAACTTCAATTTTTGATGAATAGTGAAACTACTAAGTGGTAGTTAAAAAAATTAATTTTTTCATAAATCTTAATTTTACCACTTCTGTGAATGGAATTTCAAAAATCCGAGAGACGCGGTTGATTTCAGTAAGTAAAATGTGGTTCAATGAGATTAAAATAATTTTTGGTGAATAGTAACTTTTTACTTTTATTTACCACGGTTAAAGGTAAATAGGGTAATTAAGGGTAAAAATGATATTAATATTACCCTAACACATGTCTTAATCCTATTGGACAAGTGTATCTCGACCAAAAACAACCTTAAGTGTAAAATATTATCATTTAGGCCCACTTGGATTAGATTAGGACATTTATTATTATTTAATTCAAAGAAGAGTTAAAAGAGTTAAAATCAAAGTTTATTTACTAAAACATTTTTAATATAGGGTTATACATAATAAAATTTCGACTATAAATATTCATTAGAAAGATAAAAAGATTTCCTACATAATGTTATTTTATTTTTAATTTTTATACTTTAAATAATTTAATTTATTTATGACACAACGATGATGTAGTAATTACCTTTTTAAGAAAATATTAACATAATTGATGTTATAAATGCCCAAATAAATGTAATTTGAGACTTTTTATGACTCACACTAATTTTCTAGGTTAAGATGACATGTTATTGTCGATTTAAGTAACTTGGTTATAACTTATCATTCTGTTAGAAATTTGAAAAAAATCATGTACCAAATAGTGTCAAAATTGACATAAATTAGTTTTTAAAAAAAATATTATATTATTAATTGTTATTTAATTCCTAAAAATCTAAGGTTCAGCCAAATGACTTAGATAAGTATAGATATATTAATAATAAACAACTTGGGGTTATTTTGGTTTTATATAGTAAGTTTATTAACCATATAGTGTAAGAAAACAAAAAGACACGGTAAAAGATAAAATATTTAACTTAGAGTTAAATCTAATTGATAAGGTTAAAATAATAATCTAAACTTGTCTAAATCCTATTGTATGAGAGGATTTCGACCCATACCCACTTTATCTTCGAAATAAGAACATTGGTAACCATTATAAACCGAATTTGACCTTAATATAAAATAATATTTTGAGATTTTCCTAAGATGCCCCTCTCCTCCCTTATAAAAGGGCACCTCCTCCCCCTCCTCCTCACACCCATTTGAGCATTAAATCTCGGACAACCCCTGAAAAAATCTCTTCTACACTTCCCTAGTATCATCCTAGAGGTCCTGGTCTTCTTCAAAGACCATCCTTAGTTCTTTAAGTGGAGGTTAAGAAAAGGCGCGTCAAAAAGAGGTAATATCCATTACCGGTCTTTTTCAATTTCTTTCTTCTTCAACTTCTTCTTCTTTAGTTGTTTCATGATAAAGTAATAACATCAGTATTTCTTATATACTTATATGTTTTTATAAATATGAAACAACTCTAATTAACCTTCTATCCATCCTACGGAAAAAGGAAATCACCGCGCGTGCGTACGTACGGAATACCGTCTCCACGCCGTGGTGTAATCTATTTTCCACCACGACCTTAATTGGATGGGTATAATGGTGTAATGAGTAACTATATATTATTATTATAAAGTGATATTGATACTGAAATAATATAAATACACTTCAACACAATTCCATGACCATGGGAACGATATCATCGCTCGTGCATACGTACGGACTACTGTCTCCACGACGCGATGAGATTCATTCTCAATGATTAACCATTCATGAATGATTATAAAGTGTATATATAGTAAGTAATAATGAAATATATGACATAATAATGATACTGGATTTATTTATATGTATGTCATCTACTTAATTCCATTCAATTCAATAAGGAAACGAAAACACCGTTCATGCGTACGTACGGACTACCGTCTCCATGAACGGTGTATTTCTTTCCATTTACTGATTTATTATATATATGTATATTCTGAATATATATATATAAATCATGTTTTATATACTGGAATTAATTAATCATGATCTATGTAATCATATGAATAATTACAAGTCAAAACACGGACAACAAATAGAACAATTTTACCCAAAATGCTCTTTAACATGGAATTTACAAAAAAACGGGTAATATAAAGTCATAAGTGAACCATATATGATATCATAACAATGAATATGATTCTGTAATAAGTCAATAACATGATTTAAATCATTATACAGGAGGTTTGGACACTTACAAAGCAATTCGTACCTAAGGTAAGGGGAAATATCACAATCTCATTTTTATCCGAGATTGTTTATACTTTGGTATTTACTGGGGTGTATTTTATCATCCACATCCATGTTCCCTCAATATGTAATATTGTTTCCATCCACTTACAATAGTTTAAATCCAATTTTACCCTTTGGTGAGTTTTTAGTAAAGAATATGAAAGGAATCTTTTGTCGTTTTTTCGTACGAGGTACTTTTTGACTTTTCCGACAAAAGTACGAAGAATGTTTTTTTAACTTATACGGCACGAATGGATTTTTAAAACATTATTTCCAAGAAGCTTCCTTTACAAGTTTTCAAGTTTATTTTTAATCAACTTATTTTAGTTTATAATTGTACGAAATTTTTAGAAAGGAAAAGTGTTTTTGAAGCATAAAGGATATTTTCCTCAAGAATGAAGTTCAGGAGTTTTATCAAAATTATTTTCCATATAAGTTAATATAGGGTTCTGTTTTTATCTCTATTATTACATGGATTTGATTATGTTGTGATGGAAATATTTTTATGAATTTCTTTATCTTATATGAATTGTTTTATGATGTCACGATGTTTAAGATTCCCATTTTTATTACATGGGTTATGCTATGATGTATGGTTTATGATTTTGTGGCACACATAAGAATGGTATCATTATGAGATGGGTGGGACCTATATCTCCCTCCAATGCATTGGGTAAAGATTTTATATCTCATGAGATAGACATGGATGGAATGGTAGGTTATACCGTTTTAGTGAAACAGGACTAAAACGAGGGTGACTCGGTTCAGAAAGGGACTTTGTCCACTAAGATAGTCTTGGCAATGAGTCTTGACTAACAAGAAATGATTCTCTATGATTATGTGTGTAAGACAAAAAGTTCCATGTTTTAAGTTATGATTAATGGGATTACATTTTACTTCTATGATTTATCCCATGTTATGATATTATGAGCTCTTTTGCAGGTTAAGATTTCCAAAAGCTATGTTCTTATGTGTATGATGTGATTGATATTTCTTTTGTTTACCCTTACTGAGCATTTGAGCTCACCCTTTTATGTTTTCTTTTCCCCAGGATATAAAGAAAGGTTTTAGGTAAAAAAAGGGAAGATCTTTATGGGAGATATTGAAGATCTTTCACCACGAGTAGAAGATTACGTTCCGAGTTTCCAAAGACACTAAACTATTACGATCCTTGTGTGTGTGTTTTTGTTATGTACTAAGTATTCCGCAAAAGTAATGTAATGTTCATGTATGTCAGGCTTCGGGTATCTACAGTTGGTATCAGAGGAAAGGTTTAGTCAACCTTTGGAAACTAGGATGCGAAAACGTTAGTGAGATCCCTAGAGACACTTCTAAGGTATGTCTAGGGATGCCCCTAAGGTTAAGTATACGTATAGGTTATAGTACTAGAACTACGCTAATGATCATAGAATTAAACCTAAGATGTTATATATTGAAGGTACTCCCCCTTTATTATGTTGTTTTCCCTAGCATGATTTTTGCCTCTCACACTATTCTTTTTGGGTTTTAGACGATGGCTGGAACCCGAAGGAGCTATGTTGATCAATGCAATGGACAATGCAATTATTGTCCTCCTGAACAAACAAATGTTATGGGAGATGGAGTGCAAAATCTTATTTCTATCCTTACACAAGCTATGAATCATTCTGGACTTCCAAATGAGCAGAGAAGGGAACAATATTCTATTGAGTTCTTCATGAGGCAACGTCCACCTTATTTCAGTGGGACTTCCAATCCACTTGTTGCTGAACAATGGATCAGTACCACTGAAAAGATATTTTCAGTTCTTCAATGTTCTGAACATTGTAAAGTCATCTTAGCAGTATATCGTTTGGAAGGTGAAGCTGATCAATGGTGGAATCTTATCAAGAATACGAGGCCAAGAGATGAAATTGAGTCCATGGAATGGGAAGAGTTCAAGAACTTGTTTTTCAGTAAGTACTTCCCTCGTATTCTTCGAACAAAGATGGAAAAGGAGTTTCTTGAGCTGAAGCATAAGGATTATGAATCTATTGGTATATATGAATAAATTTTTACAAGACTTGCAAGGTATGAATCTGGCATTATCATCAAACCTGAAAGTAAAGTTGATCAATTTTTCAGTGGCTTAAAACCAAGTCTTCGAAGGGCATTAGCTATAAGAGACTTCAGTAGCTATGAAGAAATTGTGCGTTGTGCTATCAAGGTAGAAATAGAAGTTGGTGTTACATATCCATCTCATGGTTTTGACAAGAAATGAAAGATGGAGTTCAAGGAGAAATCTCAGAATAATGGTGAAAAGAAGATGAATGTTTCCTTATGCACAAAGTGTGGAAAGAAGCATGGTGGAGATTGTCTTAAAGGGACTAGAAAATGTTTTAAGTGTGGAAAAGAAGGTCATCGAGCAGCTGAGTGTCGAAGTAATGGAAAAAGGGATTCTAATGATGTGAAAAAAGCAAACACTGCAGAGAACACACAACCAACACTTCAATGCTTCAAGTGCAAGGAAATGGGGCATTATGCTAATAAATGCCCTAATCCAAGGGTTAGTGATGATCGAAATGAGCAACCGCTTAAGGCAAAGTACAAAGGGAAGTCACATGCGATCACTATTGGCAATGTTGAATATGACAACGATGTGGTGGAATGATTAAGTGTTTATGTAATGGGATTCCAAAATAATGTTGTATCATGGAGTATTGGAATATTTATGTATTGGTCTAATGTGGTATTCAAAGTGATTGAGATATTATGCGCATAATGAAGGGAAAATGAGAAAATGAAATGTTTAACAGTATTCATGAGCTCATGATTGATATAAGGACAAAGTGATATCATGGTTTGAGTATATAGAATTTTGAGGATTTTGGTATGTGGAAAGTGTTAACTTTTAACTACATTCATGTTTTCACTAAGGTTCAATGGGTATTCAAGAGAATACATGATTAAGGACTTTGAATGTTTGGAATGTGACCAACAAAACATATCTTATGATATATGGGGATCAACTATGGTATTAAATCTATGGTAATCGTCTTCACTATGTTATGAGAGTGGACTGCAGTATTATGGATAAGCCTAAAGATTGGAATGGATTATGTTGGACATAAGTTAGTATTGTTTAAGGACAGAAGTTTTTTCGATATTATTGATGGGATGTTATAGTAATATAGTTTTAGAAAAAGGACAACCTGCAGGACGGGCGACATCCCATCGCGTTGGACAAGGCTGTGGGAATCGAACCCACAACCGAAGTGCGACGGGCCTTTATCGCCTACCACTGGCCTACAGGAAGTCCCTATTTAGTAGAAACTAGTTTTATTTTATTAAGAAGTATAATATATGAAGTATAAGTCCATTTTAGGAACCATATATGATTAATCTCACTATAGATCGACTTATGTATATAATTTTTGCTAACCTTTTGTTTGAGACAGATGGAATGACCCGTCATTCTATCACATCATCTGCTAACACTTCACAAATAACAATTTCAACTTCATTTATTTAAGAGATGAAGTGGAAATTGTTCAAGGCACGAACAACAGTGAGATTGTACCAAAATAAAGTAAGTATTTATTCTAATTCAAATTTTCAACTTTAGGGAAATGATCTTGAAAACCAAAAATGTTGTCCTAGTGCCCTTATATCCGATGAATCAGATGGTACCCTAGATCGTCACAAATTTATGGCTTTGTGATTGCTGGCTTTTCCCTAGCCCTGTTCACTACCACTCTCCATCAGAACATGATGGTTAGATTTCTCTTCCATATCCATATTTTCACCTATGGGGAAACCCAGTGATTAGTTTATTTGGGTAACCGTTACGTTTCATACTTTTGTTTTTAAAGATTGGTTTTGGTATTCCTTTTTACGATGTGGGTTTCTATTAAAGAAACTTTCGAATAGTACACCATTTATAACCCCGACGAATTTCGAGGGAGAAATTCATTTTAAGGGGGGTAGAATGTAATAGCCCAAGATTTTATGAAAAATATTCTTTTTAATTTCATTAATGTCTTGTGTTGTACGCTACACCAAAAGAATCTTTCACAACACGCATCCTTCACTTGCCTTCCATTACACGCAATCGCGACCTTCCTCGATAGCATGTGTAGTACGCAATAAGGGTTTCACTAAACAGCAATATGCTATTAAAATATTATTAAAACTAGCCGTTATGAAAAGTAATAACCACCTTTTAAAATTTTAGAAATTTTATCTCTCAAAATGGACTTCATTTTTGGATTCGGAGTATCGAATTTAGCCTAAGGTGAAATTTTGGTACTTTTCGGATAACTTTCATTTTCTGATGAATAGTGAAAATTACTAAATTTTAATTAAAAACAACTTTTTTAATCGAAATAATTAATAGTGATAAATTATTAATTTGAGTGGTTTTAAAGTATATCTAGAATATATTTTTACAATTCAATACAATGTTGGTCATTGGATGTAATTTCGCATTTACACAAGACATAAACAAATGTTAATCTTTTGATAGTTATTATCTCTTAAAAACACTCTATTTGTTGTGACAACGGAAATTAATTATAAAATTAATTAATATAGCTTAGGGTGAAATTTTGGCAGTTTTCTGAAAAACTTCAATTTTTGATGAATAGTGAAACTACTAAGTGGTAGTTAAAAAAATTAATTTTTTCATAAATCTTAATTTTACCGCTTCTGTGAATGGAATTTCAAAAATCCGAGAGACACGGTTGATGTCAGTAAGTAAAATCTGGTTCAATGAGATTAAAATAATTTTTGGTGAATAGTAACTTTTTACTTTTATTTACCACGGTTAAAGGTAAATAGGGTAATTAAGGGTAAAAATGATATTAATATTACCCTAACACATGTCCTAATCCTATTGGACAAGTGTATCTCGACAAAAAACAACCTTAAGTGTAAAATATTATCATTTAGGCCCACTTGGATTAGATTAGGACATTTATTATTATTTAATTCAAAGAAGAGTTAAAAGAGTTAAAATCAAAGTTTATTTACTAAAACATTTTTAATATATGGTTATACATAATATAATTTCGACTATAAATATTCATTAGAAAGCTAAAAAGATTTCCTACGTAATGGTATTTTATTTTTAATTTTTATACTTTAAATAATCTAATTTATTTATGACACAATGATGATGCAGTAATTACCTTTTTAAGAAAATATTAACATAATTGATGTTATAAATGCCCAAATAAATGTAATTTGAGACTTTTTATGACTTACACTAATTTTATAGGTTAATATGACATGTTATTGTTGATTTAAGAAACTTGGTTAGAACTTATCATTCTGTTAGAAATTTCATAAAAATCATGTACCAAATAGTGTCAAAATTGACATAAATTAGTTTTTAAAACAAATATTATATTATTAATTGTTATTTAATTCCTAAAAATCTAAGGCTCTGCCAGATGACTTAGATAAAGATAGATATATTAATAATAAACAACTTGGGGTTCTTTTGGTTTGATATAGTAAGTTTATTAACCATATAGTGTAAGAAAACAAAAAGACATAGTAAAAGTTAAAATATTTAACTTAGAGTTAAATCTAATTGATAAGGTTAAAATAATTACCTAAACTTGTCTAAATCCTATTGGATGAGAGGATTTCCACCCATCCCCATTTTATCTTCGAAATAAGACCATTTGGAACCATTATAAACTGAATTTTGCCTTAATATAAAATAATATTTTGAGATTTTCCTAAGATGCCCCTCTCCTCCCTTATAAAAGGGCACCTCCTCCCTCTCCTCCTCACACCCATTTGAGCATTAAAGCTCGGCCAAACCCTGCCAAAATCTCTTCTCCACTTCCCTAGTATCATCCTAGAGGTCCTGGTCCTCTTCAAAGACCATCCTTAGTTCTTTAAGTGGAGGTTAAGAAAAGGCGCATCAAAAAGAGGTAATATCCATTACCGATCTTTTTCAATTTCTTTCATCTTCAACTTATTCTTCTTTAGTTGTTTCATTATAAAGTAATAACATCATTATTTCTTATATACTGATATGTTATTATAAATATGAAACAACTCTAATTAACCTTCTATCCATCCTACGGAAAAAGGAAATCATCGCGCGTGCGTACATACAGAATACCGTCTCTACGCCGTGGTGTAATCTATTTTCCACCACCACCTTAATTGGATGGGTATAATGGTGTAATGAGTAACTATATATTATTATTAGAAAGTTATATTGATACTGAAATAATATACATACACTTAAACACAATTCCACGACCATGGGAACGATATCATCGCTCGTGCGTACGGACGGACTACTGTCTCCACGACGCGATGAGATTCATTCTCAATGATTAACCATTCATGAATGATTATAGAGTATATATAGTAAGTAATAATGAAATATATGACATAATAATGATACTGGATTTATTTATATGTATTTCATCTACTTAATTCCATTCAATTCAATAAGGAAACGAAAACATCATTCATGCGTACGTACGGACTACTGTCTCCGTGAACGGTGTATTTCTTTCCATTTACTGATTTATTATATATATGTATATTCTGAATATATATATATATATAAATCATGTTTTATATTCTGGAATTAAGTAATCATGATCTAAGTAATCATATGAATAATTACAAGTCAAAACACGGACGACAAATGAAACAATTTTACCCAAAACGCTCTTTAACATGGAATTTACAAAAGAACGGGTAATATAAAGTCATAAGTGAACCATATATGATATCATAACACTGAATATGATTCTGTAATAAGTCAATAACATGATTTAAATCATTATACAGGAGGTTCGTACACTTACAAAGCAATTCGGACCTAAGGTAAGGGGAAATATCACAATCTCATTTTTATCTGAGATTGTTTATACTTTGGTATTTACTGGGGTGTATTTTATCATCCACATCCATGTTCCCTCAATATGTAATATTGTTTCCATCCACTTACAATAGTTTAAATCCAATTTTTCCCTTTCGGTGAGTTTTTAGTAAAGAATATGAAAGGAATATTTTTTCATTTTTTCGTACGAGGTACTTTTTGACTTTTCCGACAAAAGTACGAAGAATGTTTTTTTAACTTATACGGCACGAATGGATTTGTAAAACATTATTTCCAAGAATATTCCTTTACAAGTTTTCAAGTTTATTTTTAATCAACTTCTTTTAGTTTATAATTGTACGAAATTTTTAGAAAGGAAAAGTGTTTTTGAAGCATAAAGGATATTTTCCTCAAGAATGAAGTTCAGGAGTTTTATCAAAATTATTTTCCATATAAGATAATATAGGGTTCTATTTTTATCTCTATTATTACATGGATTTGATTATGTTGTGATGGAAATATTTTTATGAATTCCTTTATCTTATATGAATTGTTTTATGATGTCACGATGTTTAAGATTCCCATTTTTATTACATTGGTTATGCTATGATGTATGGTTTATGATTTTGTGGAACACATAAGAATGGTATCATTATGAGATGGGTGGGACCTATATCTCCCTCCAATTCATTGGGTAAATATTTTATATCTCATGAGATAGACATGGCTGGAATGGTTGGTTATACCAGTTCAGTGAAACAGGACTGAAACGAGGGTGACTCGGTTCAGAAAGGGACTTTGTCCACTAAGATAGTCTTGGAAATGAGTCTTGACTAACAAGAAATGATTCTCTATGATTATGTGTTTATGCCACAAAGTTTCATGTTTTAAGTTATGATTAATGGGATTACATTTCACTTCTATGATTTATCCCATGTTATGATGTTATGAGCTCTTTTGCAGGTTAAGATTTCCAAAAGCTATGTTCTTATGTGTATGATGTGATTGATATTTCTTTTTTTTACCATTACTGAGCATTTTAGCTCACCCTTTTATGTTTTCTTTTCCCCAGGATATAAAGAAAGGTTTTAGGTAAAAAAAAGGGAAGATCTTTATGGGAGATATTGAAGATCTTTCACCACGAGTAGAAGATTACGTTCCGAGTTTCCAAAGACACTAAACTATTACGATCCTTGTGTGTGTGTTTTTTGTTATGTACTAAGTATTAAGAAAAATTAATGTAATGTTCATGTACGTCAGGCTTTGGGTCTCTACAATTCTAGTGGCCAGTCATGAAGAAATGTGTGGTATTTGTTTTCACTTGATGCATCATTATTCAGTAGGTGAAGACTGAGAACCAGGTTCGAGAGAGTTGAGATAAACCCCTTGAGGTTTCAGGTTGGAAGTGGGATGGGATATCTATGGACTTCATGATAAATTTACCATGGATTTCTAGAGTACATGATTCCATATAAGTGGTTGTAGACAAACACACCATGTCTTCCCACTGCCTAGCTATCCAAGAGTATATTTAAGTAGATAACATGGGACTTGTTTTATTATATGAGATTGTTTAACTCCATAGATTTCCACTAATGATAATTCTGGAACATGATATTCACTTCGCATGGTGATTATGAAGATAATTTTAAGAGGATTTGGGACTCTGTTGTATTTGATCATGAGGTTTTACCCCCAGTCTAAAAAGACCATTTGGGTTTTGGAGGACATGTTGTGGGAGTACATATTAAACTTTGGTCAAAGTTGGGAGGACCACCTACCCTTGATGGAGTTTTTATAAAAAAACTATCATTCCACCACTAATATGGAACCATTTTAGGCCTCGTGTGGTTAACCATGTAGGTCACCACTATTTTGGGATGACTAATGAGAGTCAACAATTAGGGTCCCCGATTTAGTGTGATCTATGATAGAGAAGGTTTAGGTGATCCAGGAGTATATGAGGAAAATATAGAGCCATCAAAAATATTATGCGGACAAATGAAAAAGGATTTTTGAGTTCAACGAGAGAGACTATGTATGCCTAAATGTCCCATTATGATGTGGATTGTATGGATTTAGTTATGGAGGAATGTTATCATTGAGATATATGGTCTTCTTATAGATACTACATAAGGTTGGTGATGTGGGGTACCACATTTCCCTATATCCATAGTTATATAGGGTACACAAGGTATTCCATGTTTCACAACTGTGGAGGTATGTGCATGACCTATCTCTTGTCATCCATTGGGGTGAGATGAATATCATTTATGGATATACCTTTTAGGAGTACCCGATAGATATTAAATATTGAAATGAGAATATCCTTCATGAGTGAGCGATTCCCTTGATGCATATTTGGTGGAAATATGGGAATCTTCAAGAGAGAACCTGGTAATGAGAAACGTAGATTACAGATTAGGACCCATACCTTTTAAAGTAGTATTTTCCACTTTTTAGGATGAAAATACATAAGGTGGGTAGAATATAATGTATCTTTTTTTCCATATAAATATTTAAAATATATCTAGTAATTTTTTCGGAGCCAAGCACTAAGACAGTGCAATATTCTAAGGCTCTTTGTGCCCTAAAAAATATTTTAAAAATATTAAATATAATAATATCATGCATGCAATGTTTTCCTAAAATACCGGACTAACTATAGAATTGAGGCTTATATTATAAATATGATATTTTCATTGATTTCAAAACATGGGTTTTACCATAGGAATGATATACACTTTTTTGACATCAAGTGTTTCTGATAATGTTGTTGCGAATGAAAATAATAAATAAATAAATAAAATTACTTATTTTATTATTTTCTGACACAATGAACTAACCCTATCCTATTTAAACCTCTTTATATCCAATTCACAGGGTTAGAAACATAATCATACTAATTGGGTGTTTTTCATGGAGAAAATCATTAGCATATGACAATAGATCATAGGATGGGATTGATATTATAGGGATCATTTATGCCAATAGTGTTGATGGATTTTGTAAATGATTGTGATGTAGGATTATTCGGCATCATTGATCAATCCAAACATAGTGTGGGATGTTTTATTTGTATATATTTATCCCGTTTTAATATCTTGTGTTGAATGTGGATAAATTTCACTAACAAGGATTTATTTTTGAATCAATGAATTATTTATTTATGGTTGATTTAATTATCCATTGGTTAATTAGTTTATGATTCTAATGGAAAAGGATCAAGGGAAACCTGAAAAAATGACAGAGGTTCCTTCCTCTATTCTCTTTCTTGGATTTATCCCTAGTTTCTTTTCATGTCTATCATGGGAAATTTATTTAGCCCATGGTTCGATAAATACCATGTACTTGATCGTTCAGTAACCATTCATCATCATAACATATCAATACCATGGATTTTTTTTGATTTATGGTGATATTGATGTGTGATTATGAATGTGGGATATCAGAGGAGGAATATATTGGATTGGAGATTCTTGGTTTCATAATATGACGTGGGGTGATGGAATGAGCAATGGTGGTGGTTCCCAAATGGTATGGATGGGTAGAATTTTATCTTTAGAGATGGAAAGTATCACTCAAATGAGATTTGGAATATTAGGGAATGATTGGTGGTGGATTCATTGGTTATGGTAGCATGAGTGTAAATTGAGAAAACTTGAGGGATTCAGCAAATCCCATGGAATGAGTAGGTTTTGTTGAGTGAGATTCATTGGTCCATCACTATAAGGGTACAGTGTGCAATTACTTCCTAAACATAGGATTCTGATCCCCTCTATGGGTTCTGATTCAGATAGAGGTTTTTATATCCCTATGTGAGGTCTGAGATGGGAACCTCTATCATATCCTTCCAAGGTGAGGTTTGTGGTATTGGTGTGATAACCATTTACAAGGTTTCAATACTTTATATAGTATTTTGATCCAATAGGGTTAGTGGACTCCCCCACCAATCCTTAGAGTGATCAACTATCTAGATAGTGTAATATTTTGAGATCTATTGAGACCTTTCTTAGCAATTCTAGATCATCTTGACATCTTGGATGAGTTTCTTCATTAATAGTATACCTTATAGAGTGATTTCTCCGGTAATAATAGTTACCTTGAATCCTCGAGAAAAATATTGTGTATGGTCATATTGGATAAGACCACATGAGACTTGTTTAATATTATGAGTATATATGGATGTTAATTATTGCTATGTATCTTATTTTTTTGACATGTCATGTTTTTATCTAAATAATATTTATGCTTTATGCCAAGTGATTTCAATATTTCCTACTGGGTATTGTTAAACTCACACTTGCATGATCTTTTCATGTATGTTTCATGCCTCATGTAGATGAAAATCCTTTTGATGGAATCTTTGGAGGACCAAGAGTAGGAAGATCTTAGATTAGGATAGATAGACCATCGTGTTTATAGGGTGTTTCATTTGTTAGTATTACCTTCTTTGAGAGAAGTTTGGACTCGTTTTTTGTTTTATTTGGCTTGTATTTGTTCCATTTATTGAATTTAGTGCTTTTTTCATACTCTAGTTGTGCAATATATCTTATGAATGCATTGGTATTCATTGTGTTGTTCTATATTTTAGCATTTTGTGAGCTTGTATATGTGTGTGTGTGTGTGCATGTGTGCATGTACGTAAAGGTTAATTAGGATAATGAATCCCATGTGTGTGATATGCCGACTTGGCACTGGTCACCATCCCCTTTCCTATTAGAGGTGGGTTTGGTATAGTCGCAGATGGATTATCATAGGTTAGGCATGCCCCAAAGGGTCGAGTCATTACTTTTATTTATTTATTTATTTATTTATTTATTTATTTATTTATTTATTTATTTATTTATAACACATATTTATTGATCTTCTTTGTAACATTAATGTAATAATGCCCATAGAATATTTTTTTCATCAGAGGGTTATCCTAGTTCCCAACTATAATGATATCCTAGAGAAGTTATGACAATATTCATAAATAAATATGTCATATCTTATGGATACAAAAAATATTACTAGACATGGGAACTTTTTTACTATCATATGTTAGGGGATCATAAGTATTAAGACTTATTCTCATGACATTTTTTACATAGTGGTCTTAAATAAAACATCTCATAAGGACATCCCCACCAATAGTAATTTTGCATCATCTATATTTCAATGAATATTTCTATCTATGAGCATGTTTATTGGTCCTTATACTTGAAATAATTATTAATGTATATCATTAATCATGCAATTTAATGTATATATGGAAATAATCAGGATATTTTCTCACAATGAGGTAAAATTTGGAAGGTGCATCATAAGTGACATGAAATTAATTGAATAGTCAAAAAATATTTGTTCCCACCATTTTATAGAATAATATATCATTGTCCCTTTGATTGAAATATAAATTAATAAAGAAATTTATGGCCATTGAATTTTACAAACAATTTGATTTTGTAAATTGAAAGAAATATAAATTGAACATACAAGGTGATGACATTAGTATGTTTCATTCTGGATTTGATATTAATAAAAAAAGAGATTATATTACACAAGAACATTTTTTAGGATGTTTATTTTTGTTTTTAAATGTATTGTATTCTCTATGGGTTCCCTGATGTGTTGGTAGAAAATAATCTTGTACTTTAGTTAAGTTTCGCCTATTTCTATTAATAAAGGGACCTATAGAGTTAAGCACTAAGTATATTCAAAATATCATTAAATTTTATTGAATTTAATTTTGTGAATAAATTTATTCCTAGTTAGTGTAATAATATTTATTCAAGTATAGACGACCACAAAAATTCAATCATGAGATATCAAAGTTTAGAATATGTGATTTAAATTTTATCTTTTGATTATTTATTCATAATATAATGAATACAATATTTATTTATTCACAAGTTATTTAATATGGTAAAATAAATATTTTATTCAAGTTATGTGAAAACTGAAATAAATACTTATTCCTAATTTATTTGAATATAATATTTATTATAGTTTTGATAATTAATATATTTTTTTCAAGGTTTGATAAACTCTTGGAAGAATATGCATCAAATTTAATGATATGATGGAAATGATTTATTTTATTTAATATCAATTAAATAAATATTTATTCATATATTTAAATAAATTATTATATTTACCACATGTCAACAAATATAATAATAATAATATTATTATTATTATTTTGACATGGTTTATGATTAAGGATAAAAAAGGATAAGTTCCTTTGTGAAGATATCTTAATTTTAATCTTGGTATAAAGTCTAAAGTATATCATTTTCCATCAATTATGTGTTATACACAATGAGACATCATCTATAATTCACTCTATCACCAGAGAGAAATTCACCCTTCTACCCTATCTTAATAATCTATAGAAAGAACAAGAGAACATTGATGTGATAGATGGAGAAAGGTGTGAAGTACTTGATTCTTCCATGCTAGAAATTTGGATTTGAAGAAAATATTTTTCATTTTTTTTAAAAATGTATGTATATAAATAGATTAATCCTTAATTTAAATATCTATCAAAATAACAATTCAACAAGAGCGGGGATACAAATTGATTAAGAATAACACCACAAATAAGGTAAATATATATTTAAATAAATTATAAATTAAATGTGTATGGACATATCTATGATATTTCATGGTGTGTTCATAAAGTTATTTGGTTTTATCCATTTATATTGATGAAAAACAAAAAATACGTATCTACCCAATTATTTGTTGTTCCCCAGTTCCTTCACAAACCATGCTGAGTGTGAAAAAGTGTTTAGTTTTTTTAAAGTTCTATTTCAAGAGAGTTGAAGAATAAAAAAGCATGATGACCATATCACAGATGAATTAATTTTGAATATTTAAAAAGTGGTAATCCATTTTTAGAGTATTTTTGGTTCTGGTAAGTCTGGATAAATAAAAATGTTTTGATCGGGTGAAATAAACATAGTGGAGGTTATTATGGTGGTTGGAATTGTTTTTAAAACTATTGTGAAATCATAGGGAAGTTATAGAAATATAGTTGTGGTTTTTATTAGTGGTAAGCACCCTAAAATCCTATATTAAAAATGGGGGTTCAAAAACCATTAGGTGCCGATATTGTGGTAGTAATGTAGCACTATTGTAGCTTTGGAGGCACTGTAGCAATGACGAACACTGTAGCAACAATGGACATTGTAGAAACGGTGGACACTATAGCAGCATCATGTACAATTCTAGTACTGTAGAAGGTGGGTACTGTAGTATTACATTTCACAGAATGGGCCTTGGGCCAAAAACATTGGGTCTATGACCCATGTAATGGGCTACATGCCCTTTGGGCCTTTGGGCTATGTAATGGGTCTCCCGCTGCCTAGTCAAAAGAGGTATTTTATTTGATTTAATAATAAAAATGAGGCTTCAACCCCAAACATTAAAAAATAGGTAATTTTTAGCAATTTAAATGGAATTATTTACATTATCAAATTCATTTATAACAGTTTGGTTTTAAAAGGTTTCACTAAAATATGATATTTATGGTGGAAATGGTCATAAAGTGATTGTGTATTAACTTAATTTTGATAAGAAATGGGAAGGATTATGATAGGAAATTTTAGAAGATAAAAGAGTTTATATGTAAGATTAAATGAAATGAGCAACTGGTTGATGGCCACATCATAAGATAATTCATTTTCAGTATTGGACTTAATTGGAGTTCAACTAAAATGAGAAAGCAAAGTGAGTACCATATCATTATAGAAGGTGTTTCTCCTAGAGAAACATTGTGTTGTGGTCCTAAGACCACTATAGAGTGGTTATACATGATTAACTTAGTTTAAAGGTTTGAAACTACTACAATTTATGAGACATTAAGATAGTAATGTCGTGGAGCTTAGAGTTGGTTTCTGAGATGGTGGTCGAAATGGTTATTTTGAGAAGAATCTACACTTTTTTAAATTAAAACCTTAAAAAATAAAGTAAACTTCTCAAATTAAAATATAGAGACTATGGAGTGATATTTTTATCTTCAATTAGACTCTAATAAGTATATTTTACCACACAAAATCATATGGGACACTGTAGATGCTGAAAAAGTCCGTAACTCCCAGAAGAAGTTTATAAATGATAAAGCGAAGTCATATTCAGAATCAGAGGCCCGGTCCGGAGTCCCAGGAAGTGGTGTGTGAAATAAAGTAGGGCTGGTTCAAAAAGATGTTGAGCGTACAAAGCATCCCCGGGATTCACGAAATCGAGCCGGTGGTGGGCGCAATTTTGTGCGCCCGGTTCCGCGCGGTGAAGTCTTGCGCGCCAACTGTTCCCGGCGCGTAATTTTTCGCACGCCACCTGGATTCCACGCCGGCAGGCGCCTATAAATAGAAGGAGACCCCAAACATTTTTGGGTTGCGGAATTCGGAATGGCTCCCGTGCACACAATTCGGACTCCCCCGCGTGCAAGATGACTTCTAGGTAATTCCTCTTTTCGCGCAACCTTTCCCCGGGGTTCACCTTTGCGTGCAACTCCACTGGCTGAAGTGAATTTTCCCCCTCCTTCGGGTTCTTCCCTTGCGCACAATCCTTGCCCTGTGCGTGCAATCCCCTTCCGTGTGCGCAATCCTTGTCCTTTGCATGCAATCCCCTTCTATGCGTGCAATCCCCTATTCGCGCAATCCTCTAGCCCTATTGCACGCCATCCCAGTGTTTTTCGCGTAAACCTTCTCTTTGCACGCAACACTCAGGACCCTTTACCTTGATGCCCCTTGGTTGCCTCTCCGTGCCAGAACCTGATGTCTTCCCTGTTGGGCATTGGTGCCATGCGTTACTTTCCCGTACGGCCTTCTAGGATCGTACGAAGTAATCTCAAGGTCCCTTGGGTGGTGTTTCCCATTGTGTTGATTTGCCTTATGCTTCTCCGCATAGGCACGCTGACGGTTATTGCTTCTTCACATATCCATGCTAATGTGGACCCCTCAATGGTTCACCCTGCGGCCCCCCTTCACTATAGCCTTGCTGATGCCTTCCCTCCCACAGGGGGTAGAGGGTGTTGGGCATGTAAGCCCTAGGGGTGTGGAGTGAACCCACCTCGTCCAAGCAGCAGGACGTTAAACTACTAATCACCTCGTCCTCAACACATGATGTTAAACAGTGATCTGACCCCGTGCTTCGCACGCAGGGTCCCCCCATCTCGTACATTCTTTACGCCCACTCGTCTCCACGGGAATGGATTCTTCCTCACATGGAATGAGATCCTCCTTTTCGGAGTGGCGTTTGTCCACGGGGGAAGGGCTCCCTCATAGCGTAAGCCCCTAGCCTCTCTTGCGGAGGGTTGCACCCATGCACCTCCGTACTTCCCCACTGCCAAGGATAGTGGATTCCCTTTCCCACTGCACTTTGTTGCACCACGGGCCTCCATCCTAGAGTAATCCCCGGCACCAAGGGCCGCTAACCACGCATAAGCCCCTGTTTCCTCTTTGGGCCGCTCAATGTGTAAGCCCCTTTCCGGTTCTCATGGATGCACCCTTTGCGATGTGATCTTCTTGTCCCTGTTGCCTCTTGTTTCTCACACCGAGCATGACTCACGTGGTTATAGAGCACGCATCGACCATGAAATCCATCATGGGTCACCTCAGAGCGTACGCCCCATCTCAGCGAACTACGTGGACTTTGATCCATGGTAACGCATGGTACGTAGGAAGCCTCCATAAGGTCCAAGCCCACCACCCAGTCGTTTCGGCCTCTTCACGTCGGTTCACCGACCACCATGGGCCGCCTCAAAGCATAAGCCCTATATCCACTTTGGTCCGCCTCAGAGCGTAAGCCCCATTTGCCCTCATCCTGCATTACTTTAAATTGTATCATGTCCTGCATGACGTTAAACTATATACCCCAAACTACGTGGACTTTAATCTGTGCTAACACATGGTATGTAGGAAGCCTCCAAGAGGTTCAATCCCATCACCCAGTTGTTCCGACCCCTTCGTGTTGGTTCACCAGCACCATCATGGTCCGCCTCAGAGCGTAAGCCCCGTATTCCCCCTCTTGGGCCACCTCAGATCGTAAGCCCCATGCCTCATACCCACGTCTCATCCTGACCTCCCCCTCGAGCCCACGTGCCTTGGGGATCTCATGCCCTAGCCTGGATATTTTACTTCCTCCAGGCTCCAATCCATGCGTTCATTCTCACGGGTCGCCTCTTCAGGTGTCCCACTGTATCACCGAACTTCGCGGACTTTGATTCCCTGCCACGGGGATACGTAGGAAGCCTCCATGAGGTTCAAGACCATCACTCCATCAACCATCCGGATCTTTACCCGGGCTGCCACATCCTGATGAGATCATGCCACCTCATTCCTCTCCACAGTATCTGGGAAGTATCCCACGTGCTGGCCCCAACATCGGTGCTCCCCCTAGGGGGTCCTTCAATCTGATCCAATCTCTGTGTTCCGATCAGTCTTATCCGTCTCCACAAGACGTTAAACTCGCGGCATACCCCGTGTTAAGCATGGGATGTAGAGTAAAACCTCAGATAGTACACAACCCCTGTGTTCGATGTGGGATGCCTCAGGCTTCCGTTCCCTCGATAATCTTTATGATAAGGGACAGAAGACAGAAATGTCAATCCCCCACCGTCAAGACATGCCAACGACATCCCAAAGTGAACATTCTCCTCACAGAAGGTTTCTGCCCAACAAGACCCCTTGGATCATCTCGACGGAAGTGGCGTAATTAACTGGAATTCATGCAGATATGGAACCAAGAACGAGCTTCACGAACCCATCTTAAATCTGTGAGGGAGACCCGGACTAGGTGACGAGCTATGAGGAGGAATCCATGGAAGGAAAAACCTACATCCCATCATACCGGTTTCGATCAAGGGGAAGATGTCCCTAAACAAGGAATAGATACTGCATGCCTTTGGAAAGAGGGAATGTGGGGCAACAAGTTGCGTGTCCTCCCATGCATGACGGACACGCGCGCACGCCCCGGCGTAAAAGCATTGGAAACAGAAAATTGTGAACCCAACGTGAAGCTATTCTCCTCAATACGGAGACTGGTAGTGTTCGGGGTGTCAGAAGATTAGCATGTCACCAGGTCCAGGCACCTGTCACCGGGACGTGAAATCCGCCAGGGGTTGAGGCAGGTAGGATGTTGATCACTCCATTCTGCGACATCGTTAGCGTGAATCCCTCTTGTCGACCATGGAATATGGAATGACATAGGGCTATTGGTTGTCGATTTCTTTTCTTGTTAGAACTAATGGGTCATCTCCCTGCTTCTAGGAATCAGATCACTGCATCAAGAGCTCGATCTCCACCTGCCCACTGGCGTAAGGGAAAGGGCAGTACCGACGCAGCTACGCCACATGGTCCCACCTTGTCCACAGTCACTTCGGCTCCGATTTCTATGACTATCAGGTGATCACGTCCCATATACCCATCAGAAATCATCCAGTGAAGGGTGATCAACAACCTGGTTTGTAGGTACGATGAGGAAGGGATCATCCCCAATAGGGGCATGGCCCGTTTGGATCTAGAGGCGGTTGTGCCTCACCATCATCGCTGCCCCCAAAGGCTGCGCAGGGAGCCGCTACTCCCCACTCCGACGTTCAACCGCTTCAGGAGCCTGTCCCTGGAGCGCCTTGACACAGCCCTCCCCTACGCCAATGAGGTGGGGGATGTCTGGGTCTGCCCGATCAGAGACCCGTCCCAGGGGTCAATGGCAAGATCCCCCACCATGCTACGTCGACGCCGCTGCCTGACTCCCTGAGCTGAGGAGCAGGCAATCCTCATGCCCGCACCATCGGCTCCAACCCATCTGACCCGACGCTAGCGTTGGGCGCGAGCGGAAGAGAATGCACGTACTGGGGCACCAACGCTAGTAACCACTGTGTCCCGAGTCACTGCTGACTCCTATTACCAGACCCCTGCACACGTTGAGCAGGGGCAGTCACATTCCCGACTGTGATCGATGCCCCGACCGCCCTGCAGGCAGGTTGGGTCAACTCCCCTGGTCACGGGCACAGGAAATGGCCACCGCAGACCAATTCACGGTAGTGCCACCCACCATGAAGGCTCATTCCGTGCCACTGATCTGGAAAGCCGAAGGATTTTTTGTGATATCTACGCTCTAGGTATGACTCTTTCCAACGCCCACTACACTGGGTATGAGGTCACTCACCCTACCGCTGGCTGCGAGTATGGAGCCGTTGCATATCTGGTTGCTCACTCACACGGAGGTCCTCCCCATGTCCCTTTCGACATCTGCCCCGGTGCTTCACGCACCCCGGCCTTCAGTCCCCTCTGCCCCAGTGCTATTGCGGTCAGGGGACTCATTGGAGGAAATCATCCTTACCCTGAGGATACACCAAGGGGCAGGAAGGCAGGGCGTCGTCACCGTAAGAGGAATGTCAGGGGAGTTCGGACACAAATTAGACCAGTCCGTTTCTCGGACTCTGAGGCGGAGTACAACTCGATGATGGAACCTTCCCCCCGACCCTTTGAGTTGAGGGTGGGGATGGGGACGCGGCGCGTCAGCCTTGTACTCCCCAAATGCATGATCCATATGATTCCCTACTCCCTCCGAAGGTATATCCATGAGGACGGGGACATGGCGTACCCCCAAGGGTCAAATCCGCAGTTACCACTGGCCTCCCTGGATGCACCTTCCACCTCAGTCAGGGAGGGTGGGGAACTTTTCTAGGGACCGACGGAGGATTCGAGACATGACACACCCTCAGAAAGCACCGATATAAGAGGCTTGTTTTCCAGCCCATCCTATCATGATGTGGCAGCCAGGACACTAAAACCCTTGGAGGACAACTTAGGGATCGGCGGCCAATCGGCTTGTTCGCCGTATTCCCTGTCGGCTAGCGCACCGGCCTGGAGGCCTGCCTCGGTGCCATTTCCATCTCCTTGTCCAGTCTCGGTCGATGATCAGGGGTAGCAAGGGCTGGATCCCAAACTAGAGTCGTGGAGCTTCTGGAACATCCTCACAGCAGGACACATCCCTGATATGTTTTGGCCGGTCGTAGGATCAGATTTTGATATGCCAGAGTCACTCACCCCGGGAGAGTTTGAATGTTTCTGCCAGACTCTCCGGTTGACTCACTCCCGTATTCACCATCAGCTAGCACCCTATCCCTGGAGTCAAGCACATCTCGAGGATATCGGTGAGCAGTGTCGTCGGGTTAACCTAACTGCGCTCCCCACAGTTCGGCACCCCAAGTCGCATGGCCACCACAGGGCCCTCCAGCAACAATGCGTCCAGAGTTTTCAAGTACTATGAAAGGTTATCGAGAAATATACCCCCCACGTGCACGTCCATGGATGGGGGCAGTACGCTGCCCTTTTTTTTGTGCGATTTGCCGCCAGCCCGACTCACTGGGCGACCCTGAGGGAATGTCGCCAAGGGAAGTGGTGGTCAACATGGATGACCTCTCAGATGAGGGAAACAGTGTGGAGCTCCTCGATGGGGACTTTCCCCCTGGGAACAAGTCGCTACTGGACCCATCTAGGAGTATTACTCACCAACAGAGGAGCCTCCTAGGTCTCCCCACACCCACCGAGGCACTAACACTGAGCTGAAACATTGGCAAGGGTAAAGAGCACATCAGGTATTTCAAGCATACTGGTCCATCCGCCTCAGTACAGAAGGCAGAGGAAGATCCTGTGAAGGCCATGCTACGCCAACAGCTCGCTGAGAAAAAGAGGCTAGTTGATGATCTCTTGGCCGAATGCATTGCAGAGCGACGGCCTGACTACGGTAACCCTAGGCCAGGACAGCAGGGGTAGGAGCACTTACCCCTTGACGAGATTCCCCCGGGAAACCGTGACCATGTTGTGTTCTCCGACAGGGGAGAGGCCGGAGCCCATGGCAAGAGGGTGTGATACATTTCTCCGAACCCTCCTGAGCGGCGGGATCACCTGGGGGACCCGGCTCGGTTTCCTCCCGCTGCCCCGAGAGTCACTCCGCCAGCCGCCTTGCGAGCTGCTAAGCTTGACTACTGGATTGAAGATCCTGGCAATGTGCTTATAGTTAGATATCCCCTTCAGGACAGGGATCCGCATCTGGAAAATCTAATGGAAGCACTCATCGCCCGCTTAGAGGCCCTGGAAACTCGGCAGGTGGCAATCCCATCGGACGACAAGCCATACCCAGCGTGGGTGGATGATATGCCGGCCCTATTGGGATTTGGTAACCCCACTTTTGCCCCCTTTAATGGGATCAGAGACCCTCCACAGCACCTGGCCCACTTCAAATCGAGGTGCGGGCTTATGTTAGGGACTCCGACATAGCAGGAGGCCGCCAAGCTCCATTTCTTCGTTCAGACACTGGAAGGACCAGCATTCGTCTGGTACAGCTAGCTTCCTGTCAGATCTGTGGCTAGCTGGGAGGACCTTCGGTGGAAATTCCTCTACCAGTTCAGTTCCACAACCCGGAAGATGAACATCGCAGACCTCTTCAGGTGCAAACAAAGGCCCGATGAGCGAGTCTCGAACCTCATCGCCCAGTGGAAGGCGCTCACGTACACCCTTGACATGCCACTAACTCAGGAGAAATTACTGATAATGTGTGTAGGGAACGTCAAAGCAGATCTGGTTCCTTATCTAATCACTCAAAATTACCCCGGGGGGTTCTCGGACTTCTCGGACAAGGCTCAACGCCTCGAGGAAGCCCTGCAACAGGCCAGTCAGGCATGCTCGCTGCCTCCTGTAATCCCTGCAAGGAAAACCGCCAGAGCTTAGCCCACTACTGTGGCCCAGATAGAGGCCCCCAAGTAGATAGAGTTTCTACCAGTGAAGCCAGATCAGCAGCCCCATAGGGTTCTACCCCCACAGGCACAGCCTCTGGCCAAGCAGCGACCATCTCAAAATTGCCAGGTGCCTCTGCGTAACACACCACCACCACCTAGGTGAGATAATCAGGCTCCTCCTCCTCGGAATTCTCATCTGGCCCCTGGTCGGGGCTAGCCTCCAAGATCCCCCTTTCCAGACAGAAGGAATCGGACTTACTCGTTTGACAAGGCCCAGGTCCCTGATTATTTCCGTAGTGCCTTGGAGTAGAGGATAGTGTGACTACCCTAGTGTCGAAAGCTAGAAGAGGCGCATCTCACTGATCACCCTAACTACTGACCTTATCACCGGACCCTGGGGAACACCATCCAACGATGCTATGTGTTCAAGAACTGGCTCCAAGACTAGATTGGCAACAACATAGTAAGGTTGGGCCCAGCCCCGGCGCAAGTGGCAGGTGTCTTCATGAGATCAGATGGAAGTAGTGACAACAGGATGAGTGTCAACAGATTTCCAACCGTGGGTCCCAGAAGTATAACGACTGGATGGCCCGCAAGACAGTCGCCCGTGACCATGGCATCATCTGTGCCCGCCTAAGTTAGCCAGAGCCATCAAAATCTGTGAGCGTCGCTTTGGCATCGTCGTCCCAGCCTACCATTTCCTAGAAGAGCAAGCGGCGATGCAAGAAGAAAGAACACACCCTTCCGATGTCGTCATCATCTCGCACTCTTGGCGATTTTATGCCCCTAGAAATGGGGATCCCTCCGAGACTTCATCCGGTAGTGGATGACTCCTCGAGTGAATGCCCGGGGTATGCTTCGGTTAACACCATAGAGTTGGTAAATCCCTTTTTCACTCCTGATGATGAGGAAAGCCAAGTGGACCTTCCCAATGTCCCCAGTCATCGCCAACGTCGGTGGAGCCGTGGCTGCGTGAATCGCCGGGGAACAGCAGTCATCACCTCTAGTCAGGTCGTGCATGCTACTGAGACTAGGCGGCAGGCCCGATATAGATCTCAACACATGCGGCCCCTTCAACCGGTGTCGACAGGTTTGCCTCCACCATCGTTTGTGTTGCTGGATCAGGCGGGACCACCTCAGCTGTGCCACGACCAGCCCTACCCCACCACTGGCCAACTACAGCCTTCTGGTCCTAACCTGGAAGCCACCTCCCGGGCATCGACTAGTGAACAGCGAGACGTGCCTAGTACCAGTCAGTCACCAGTCCATCCGGCGGAGCATGTCATGTCTCCAATCACATAGCAGCCTCCTGTAAGCATAAGCTCGAGTTTGTCTTGAAAGTATGATGTTCTGAATCACCTAGCCGGCATTCCACCAAGGCTTTATATCCTTGAGTCCCTTCACCTGTCATCTAAAATGTGTGAGGCGCTCGTCGAGGCTCTAAGGAGCCCCCTCCAGTTTGAGACGGAGGTAGCGGCCATAGAAGCCTTCCACACCGAGGTGATTGAGAATGAAAAATATCAGGCGGTTATCTCGTTATCTGGTGAAGATGAAGACCTTCCCATACAGGGGCACATTCGCCCACTGTACATCACCATCCAGTTCAATGGCGTGGAAGTCCAATGCTATCTTGTTGACACGGGTTCCTGGATTAACCTAATCCCAACTCAGACACTACAGAAACTGGGCCTGTCTGAGGATGATTTAACTCCCTCCGACCTCATGATCCGGGGGTATGACAGGACCGAGCAAACTCCACTTGGCAAGATTTGCTTGAAGACCCAGTTCAGTGGCCTAATTGCCAATACCAAATTCATGGTTGTCTCTCAGGACACCACCTATAATGTGTTGATGGGCAGGCCGTGGCTCCACCTTCACGCAGTGGTCCCCTCATCGTATCACCAGTGCCTTAGGTACTCCCTTAAGGGTCGAGTAGGCGTGCTCCAAGGAGATGCGTCTCCTTTTTCCTCTTGTGAAGTCCGTTATCTGGATGCCGACTATTACAAGACCAAGGACAAGTAGATCCTAGAAGGTGAGTTTGAGCCCGCCATTGTCACAAGTGATCCCTGGGCAGGTTTGGATGACACGTATGTCTTCCCAATCCATCGGTTGGAGGCCACGACCCCCGACATGGGGCAGTGCTTTGTTGTTTCGGGTACCATAGGAAGGTATATTTCTGGGTCCAAGAGACGGTGGAAAATCACTTCATACTCGTACACCAACCAGGATTAGGTGATCCTTGAGCCTCTTACCCTCATACGATATCGGGATGTTAGGCTCATGGCAATGGCAGTACGTCATATGTGTCTGTTTTGCCGGGCCGGAATCGACTGGCTCCAGCCGATACGCCACTACTTCTTTGATGTCATAAAGCGTGGCCCCTTGGTCTGAAGGCTATATGGGATCAGATCAACCTCCTTTGTCGCCATGGTCTTCGTAGTGCATGAGTCTCCTGACGTGACAACCTCTACCGCCCAAGCCGGCACTAGCTTCTATCAGGGTCTGGCAGCCCCGCAATGGCTCCCCACGTGGATGATCCCTCCACAAGTGGAGAGGAGGACATGGAAGATGGTCCTCCTGCCTTTGAGGAAGGCATCTCTACCACGGTCGATGAGTTAGTGCAGGGGAACCTCGGTAGCGAGGTGGACTCGAGGCCCACATTGGTCAGCGCCGCTATGCCCCCTGACGAACAGCAACAGTATGTAGACTTCCTCAGACCACATCGTGATGTGTTCACTTGAAGTTATGACGAGACGCCAGGACTAGATCCCCAGGTAGCCATACACAGCCTTGGCCTTCCAGCAAACCACCATGGATTCAAGTAGCCTCCCATAAAGATGCACCCCTCTCACAGTGTCATGGTTGAGGCTTAAGTTGATAAGCTCATCAAAGCCAAATTCTTCAAAGAAGTCTAGTAACCCAGGTGGTTATCCAACATTGTGCCAGTCAGGAAAAAGAAGGGGCAGATCAGGGTCTGTATCGACTTCTGTGATCTCAATCGCCACTGTCTGAAGGATGATTTTCCCCTTCCAGTGACAGAGTTGTTGATCGATGCCACGGCTGGGTTCCAAACTCTTTCCTTCATGGATGGGTACTCCGGGTACAACGAGATTCAGATGGCCCATGAGGATGAAGAGTTCACTGCATTCAGGGCCCCCCAGAGTACTTTCTGCTACTAGGTTATGCCCTTAAGCCTGAAAAATGTAGGTGCCACCTATCAACGGGCCATGCACTGCATATTCAAGCCGATTCTCGGGATACTGGTGGAATGCTACGTGGATGACCTGGTGGTTAAATCTCACCAGTGCCAGGACCATCTCAAAGACCTTGAGAAAGTGTTTGGATTTTTCCATTCTCGCCACTTGAAGATGAACCCATTGAAGTGTGCCTTCGGGGTCACCTCCGTAATGTTTCTTGGCTTCATTGTTAGATATCTAGGCATCGAGATCGACCTGAAGAAGATCAAGGCCATCATCCAGATGCCTCCCCCGAGTAATATTCGGGAGCTGAGAGGCCTTCAAGGCCACTTAGCCTATATACGCCGATTCATTGCGAATATAGTCAGAATGTGTAAAACCTTTTATCATCTCATGAATAAAGGCACCACCTATAAATGGGACAAAGAGTGTCAGATCTATTTTGAGGAAATCAAGAAGTATCTGCTCCAACCTCCAGTCTTGATGCCACCCGTTTCCGAAAAGCCGCTGGTCCTTTACGTGACCACCCTAGAGCGATCCCTTGGCACACATCTCGCCCAGAAGAATAATGAGGGAATAGATAATAGCCTCTACTACTTCATTCACATGCTCATCTACACCGAAATTATATATTCTCCCATCGAGAAGAGCTTCCTGGCGCTCGTATTTGCCGTGCAGAAATTGCGGCACTACTTGAATCACCACGAGGTACAGCTGGTCTCTTGGGTAGACCCGTTGAAATATATTCTGAACCAACCTTTGTTTACCGGTCAGTTGTCGCACTAGGCGGTGATCCTCTAGCAGTTCGACATCAGGTTCATACCTCAGAAGGTCATCAAAGGATAGGCGTTGGCAGACTTCTTAGCGCTCACCCAACCTCCGCGGACCAGCCGCTGGGTCTAGGATTTTCTAATGAGGTAATCCTCTCAATCAATCATGCCATCCCATGCTGGAAGATTCACTTTGATGGTGACTCCCAAATCCCCACCGGTATAAGACTCAATGATCCTAGTCTCAACAGAGTGGGCCTGGGTATAGTCTTCATCACCCTGGAGCAAGCCGTTCTTCCATATTCATTCCTGTTGTCAGAAGTCTCACCAACAATGAGGCAGAGTATTATGCCCTCATCACTGGCCTCGAGTTGGCTCTCGAGATTGAAGTACCCCATTTGTATGTAAAAGGGGACTCCGAGCTAGTCATCAAGCAGGTCAATTGTGACTATGCTGTTAGAAATCCAGAACTCGTGTCGTTACTGGAGTGCACCCTCCATCTAATGGCTAAGTTCCCCTCCCGGCCAGAGGTCGTTCACATTCCCCGGTCGCAGAACAGTCGAGCATATGCTTTTGCTAGCCTGGCCTCATCACTTGTGGAGACTAAACAGGATAACCTAATTATCCACATGTCACACCAGAGAGTCATTGCTCCTGTTATTCCAGAGGGTGATAGTGGCCCGCGAGTGAACCATCTCACCACTGGTGCCCCTACGTCAGGATCCTCGGGGGCTTCAGGTGTGGTAATCGAGACAGTTCCTAACTGGAGGACGCCCTTGGTTGAATATCTCTAGCACAACAATCTTCCGTTGGACAGAGCCGAGCGCGAGCGAATCTGATGCCGTGCGCTGTATTTCACCCTTTAGAGCGATCCCAGCCTTGAACATCTCCTTTACAGGTGCGTATTTGATGGTGTTATCCTCCATTTCCTTCAAGGAGTCGAGATCCCACAGTTCTTGCAAGAATTGCACGCTGGTTCCTGTAGCACCCACCGGGCCGGGTCGAAGTTGTCCCACCAAATTCGGAGGCTGTGATACTTCTGGACGTCCATGATCTACGACTGCATCGAGTATTCCAAGAGGTGTCATGCATTCCAAGTTCATGATAACTCTGTGCATCAGCCACTGGAGGCTCTCCATAGTACCAAGTATTCTTTTCCCTTTGCAGTCTGGGGGTTGGATGTCGTAGGACCTTACCCGCCGGCGACGGCATGCCAATGCTGGTTCATCTTGACCGCAACGGATTTCTTCTCCAAGTGGGCAGAGGAAATCCTGCTCAAGGAAGTCAAATCCTGTTCTATCACTGACTTTGGGAGCTCCAATATCATCTATTGATTTGGAGTACCTCACGCTATCATCACGGATAACAGAACCAACTTTCGAGCAGCCCAGCTGAAGAAATTGTATGCCAAGTACAACATTCACTCTAACCAAACCTCCCACTATCATGCGCAGGCGAATGGACAGATCAAGGTGTATAACAAAACCCTCTCAAAAATTCTGCAAATAATGGTTGGTTAGAACAAGAAAAGTTGGTCATACAAGCTCCCTAACACCCTTTGGGCTTATAGGATGACGACTCGTAACTCCACCCAGGTGACTCCGTACTCCCTGGTATATGGAGCTGAGGCCATCCTGCCCATCGAGATCCAGTTGCCCTCATTGTGCATGGCGGTCTACGATCAGCAATTTCTAGATAGAGCTACTGAAATCTATCTATCCAAATTGGAATCATTTGATGAAAGTAGGCTTCGCGCTTTACATAACTTGGAAAGGCATCAGAGCAGGATGGCTCGAGCTTTCAATAAGAAGGTTCACCTCCAATCCTTCCTGCAAGGTAACCTGGTGCTGGCTCTTAGAGCGCCAATGATTCCTGGCAGAAAACCACCCAAGTTGGATCCCAAATGTGAGGTGCCTTTCATTGTCCATAAGTTCTATCCCAATGGCGTGTATTCCCTAGTGACTACGGATGGCGAGTGTGTCACTCCTCCCAACAATGCCAGGTTCTTCAAACGGTATTTTTCCTGAGCTCCTAGGGTCCGAATTCTAAGACCTAAAACTAAGATCCTCCTCTGGCCCTGCATGAACTTAAACTGCACCCAGTCTGGCATGACCCTAAACTACATTTCTCCCCACATCTGGGCCCCTTTGGTCTGAATTATAAGACCTAAAACTAAGATCATTTCCCCATCCCGCATGACGTTAAACTATATTTCATCCTACATGACATTAAAATGTGCTTCTAGAACTACGTGTGGCTTGATTCCCATCTTTATGTGATACGTAGGACTGCCTGAACACTTAGATTTCAGGTCC
Source organism: Viscum album (assembly GCA_963277665.1). Classification (NCBI taxonomy): domain Eukaryota; kingdom Viridiplantae; phylum Streptophyta; class Magnoliopsida; order Santalales; family Viscaceae; genus Viscum; species Viscum album. Next base: position 1,409,307,465 of record OY728133.1, on the reverse strand, counting down.
AGCACCATCTCTTAGGAGATCCCACGATCTTCTGGTTGCCTCGGTTGTTTGGAATGCCCTTCCCCTGGGAATACGCCATCTTTTGGATGCTCTCAGACTGAGCCCTTCGACCCTTTCCAGTGGTCTGCTAATGTGTTTAGTGTACTCTGGTCTAGGACCTAGAGTGTCAGATTCGACTTAGGAAAGTTTTCGTCTGCTTTTCAAGCTTCGTGTTCCCCTTCATTCGGGCTCCACCATCTTTCACACCTGGAGGGACCCCCAAGAATGACCTGGATACAATGCCTAAGGGCTCTCCTACCGTCACGGGCCAACTCCCCCAAGGGTTTTAGGCAATAAATGAATACAAATCCCATGTTACGAATGTGGTCATCAGTTGATGCTCATTTGTTTTCCCCTATCTCTAGGCTAATGCGACAAGATGCTGTGTTGCGAACATGGTCGACAGTAATCCTTAGTCGTCACGCCGTCTTCTTCGGGCCCTGAATGTTGGTTTCATAATTCACATTATTTTCTACCCCACCGTGTCAAGGTGGAATATCGATACTCCTTGTACTAACCCTCAGTACACCCCCACACATCAGGCAGACCTAGATGTGTAGTAGTTTCTCTCAAGGCTCCTGCGGTCTGAGCGCTAGAGTATGTGCTTGGGTTTCTTCTTTACAGGTTGTTTGTAGCTTGACCTTCATCCCCATGGGGAATGAGGAGTCACCCAGACATTGCGTTTTGGGCCCAGTGTAGCTGGGAGAAAGCATCCCCCCCTGATTGTTGAACCCTCGTAGGCCCCTTTGGCCCGAGGCTCCTCTCTCGAAATCGCGCGCGGTGATGGTAATGGATTACGCCCTCACCCACATCAGGTATGCTTTATCGCATCGTTCATGTTCCCCTAGATCCATGCCATACGACCTTAAACTGTACTGGCAGGTCCAAGCCATACGACCTTAAACTGTGCTGCCAGGTCCAAGCCATACTACCTTAAACTGTGCTGCCAGGTCTAAGCCATAGGACCTTAAACTATGATGCCCGGTCCAAGCCATACGACCTTAAACTATGCTGCCAGGTCTAACCACATGACTATAAACTGTTATGATATCATCCCGGCTGCGTTCCATTAGGACGCTACCGCTTGAGAACTACGTATGGCTTGATTCTCATCCTAATGAAATATGTAGGAGCGCCTGGGAACTTCCCCACAGGCCCAGTCTAACTTTTCGTATTTGGTCTCTCGGCCTAAACACGTCCCTAGGAGCACATAGTAAGAAGGTCTTTTCCCCATTCACGTTGGGTTTTTCAACCACTTTACTATGTGTCTCCCATTCCCCTTATCCTTTGGTCTGAGTTCTAAGACTGTAAACTAAGACCCTTATGGTCCAGAATGACCTTAAACTGCATGCTTGTCCTCACTGAAAGACGTTAAACTACAAGTTGGTTAGGCCTCCCTAGTAGAGGCCCAGCCTCAGGCCCCTTGGACTTCCACAACTCGGTCTCTCTTATGGGATTGTACGGTGTGGCGCGAGATTATGTCCTCATTCATGTTAGGTTACTCGATGTCCTGTGCCTATCCCCAGATGGGATGTGTCCCCCGTCCCGCATGACGTTAAACTGTGTTTCATCCTACACGATGTTAAAATGTGCTTCTAGAACTACGTGTGGCTTGATTCTCATCCTTATGGGATATGTAGGAACGCCCAGACATTTCGTCTTGGGTCCAGCCCCTGGGATTACCCAATTCTGTCCCTCCCTATTGACGGTCCCTCGGCCTGACTTCTTGGGAAGTGGTGTAATCATGAAATCTACCCCGAATAAGTTCGGGATGACCCATAGTAATAATAGGAAGTGGTAGTTCTCTCACCAGAGAGGTCCTGTCTGAAAATTGGGATGATCCGTGATCAGGTTGGTATGTCCACCTAATGTGCCTCTGCCACGGTGGCATAATTTCGAGAGTGTTGGACTCTATTTGAACAAACCACCACTCCACCTTCCACACTTTTCATGCCCCGTTATTCGGATCCTCATTCTCTTTTATGTTCAATGGGACCCCCTAACAGTATGGATGATAGACCTACAGTCCGCCTACTGTCCTGGGCCAACGTTCCAGAGGATTGGTCATGTTTGATGGGACCCCCTAACAGTATGGATGATAGACTTTGGTCCGCCTTCTGCCACAATATGGATGATAGACCTTTTTTCCACCTATTTTAGCAATATAGATGATAGACCTATAGTCCACCTGCTATCTTGGGCCAACATTCTGGAAGACTGACCGATGATATTTGAGTTAGGCCCCATGTTGCGAACATGGTTAGCTGTCAGCCCTCATTTATTGTCCTCATTCCAGGACAACACGATATGGATGTTGTGTTTCCACCATGGTTAATAGTTTTCCTCCATCATCACGCCCCATAGTGTTCTGAATTCGAGTAGTGTGATTCACCTTTCATTTCCATCTCCCTATGTTCGGATGGATTTCAATGCCCCCGGCATTGCTCCGCTCATGTATCAGAGCACATTGAGAAGGTGATATATCAATCGGTCTGAGTTCTTCTTCTCAGAAATCTAGGCCCAATTTCGTATGCCTGAATCTTGGTTAATGCCCCACAGTTGGATGAAATGATAACACGAGTATCCTTTGCTTCTCGCATTGGGTGTGACCCACAGGAGCTTAGGGGTGAGTTGTTATTCATTTTGGAATTAGGGTTGAGAATATTAAACCAAAGGTAAAAATGAATGGATTTGTCCATGTATTGGATTGAGATGATGACAAATACAAGAAAGAAGTTCATGATATGGCTAAAACAAATCCCCTAAGGGTCGGCATGCTGGATTGATCTTTCCAATGTTGTTACCCTTTGGATGGTAGCCTCTAGGACCGCTTCTCCCTCCTTGAAGACTCTCTCCTTATCAGCCGCCGTAGAGCGTAGCTCGCCAACCCTAGCTTGTGCCTGCGCCTGATCAGTATGAAGTATGGCCATCTGGTGACTCGCCTCCATCAGTTGTTCCTGCGCATCAACCAGCTGGGCCATCAGTTTCTCCACAAGCTCAGAGCATGTTGCAATGAAGGCCTCCTTATCTGCCGCCTGCCCTTCGAGGTGCTGGACCTCCCGCTCTTCCCTCAACAATGCTCGGGCGTTCGCTGATCTTTCCCGACACTGGGATTCATTGGTGCGCCGGCTAATCTCGCGTATCTTCTCGACCATGTAATCACGGACCGTCAGATGAAGGTGTTGAGCATCAGCCCCTCCGGCGCACAGGAAGCGCAGTCAGGTCTGGAGTGATCCCATCCGCCTCAGCACATCCAACTGGGGCTATCTGAGAAAGCGTTGGATACACTTCCACCCTTTTCATTGTGTCATCTGACTCTCCTCAGCTACCTCTGAGTCTGAGTCGTCTATCTCCTCAGGGTCAGCGGGTCAGTACGTAGGAAAGGCTGTCAGCAGGTCGGTAGCAGGATCTACCCCAGAGATGTCTTCGTGAGGAATAGGATCCTTGACGTCCGGGCGACCTTCCTCTCTCACCCCAACAGCAATAGTGCCTCCGTCAGCCTCCGGCCTTGCCTCAAGAACAGCACTGTTGATGCCCGCTGCCCCCTACTAACCGATTTTCGAGGCTGACTCAGTGTAGGAAGTATGTTCTAGACGAGTTGGTATGTCTGCCACTGGTCTACTCACGGACGGCCCGGGCTCAATAGCCTAACAAGCCTCCAATGTTGAGATCACTGCGCAAGGCGTACCCTGATCAGTCAGGATCTTTTGATAGCAAGTGTCAGTAGTGAAGCATGAGACTTACAGGAACCCAGAGCGTCAGCCTCCAATGTTCTAGCTGCTACAAGAGCCACCATGATGGGGTACCCCTCTACGATTGTCAATTCAATGATGGGTGTCAGATCTCCATCTCATCCCACTGATTCCTCTCCTCCATCCTCTAGTGGGGATGCCTGACCAACACTTAGGCACTCTTGATTGAGGTAGAAAGATGTGTTGGAAATTGCAAAGGGGGGTGGATGAAGAAGGGAAATGAATGAAGGTAGAGACAGACCTCGAGTATCTCGGTTATGTCGAGATCAAAGCTAAAAATCTCACCACTCTCCCAGAGACTCCCTTGGTGGGTCGCCCCCTAGGACCCCTCACCTTTGGGTTCTTCTTCTTTATCTTCTCCTTTGCCTTCATCTTCTCTAGTCTCCTCCTCCCCCTCCGACTCCTCGTCACTATCGCCTTCTCCCGGCAGCATCACTTCCGAATCATGCTCCTGGCCGAGCATCACTTTCACTAGGAAAGGTGGATCCACACACCGACCCCTTTGGTACGCGTATGTGTCCATGGCCGTCAGATAAGCATGAAAACTATGGAAGTTTACCTGGTCGGTAACTCAAACGAGCCCGACCTCTGGCAGCTGGATCTCGTTTTTCATTATCTTCTGCCAAACGGCTTCAACGACCAGCGATTACCACAGGGTCATCCAGGCTGACCACAGTGCCGTAAAAATTGCATCTTGTGATGGTTTGAGCAGGTACCTTATCTGCTTGTCGGGCAGTTCCATGGCCGCCTCATGTGACCCCCCTGCGGGAAACAAGGTTGCGGTGGCACTGTGTGATGTTCCCGCCCCTAAGGTCTCGGCCTGCACAGGCCTCGCTACCTGACACACCCCTAGTTCCCCCCTTCTAGCAGCACCTTGTCTTCTCCCCCGTCGGCCGATTTCCACACGGGTAGCCTTGAGTTTCCAGACTCACTTGTGTAAAAGCCCCTCAGGGTACCCAATGGTCCAGTGCTTGGCATACTCAGTTGCTAGACCAGCATCAACCCTAGTGGGGGGAAGAGTAATGACGTCGCCAGAGCCAGACGTGGTAAACATCAACCACATCTGGTGTAGAACATATGGATTCTTCTCCTACCAGACAGCTGTGAATACCTTCTTCGGCATTCGTTGGAGGCACCTGAATTTCCTGGTGAATCATGATGGCACGTAAGGCTCGCAGATCAGCTTCCCATCGATCTGATCCACAAGCTCCCCACCCTGAATGCTCTAGAAATACTCCTATTGTTCTAGAGAGCCTCACCCATTGTTCACCATCTAGCCGACCGGGGTGGGTAAGGGGCCGAAGTGTAAGATGGTGTGGTTACCAATGCGGACTCTCACGCCCTCCTCATTGAGCATCATCAGTGCCACCCCGACGATGTTCAGTAGGGACAGTCGCAGGCCATTGCCTGGAAGACGGATGGAATTTGGAAAAGTGTACCCACCGAGATGAGCCACCACCCAGCTGTGGAAGATCTAGAAGGGGACACATACTCTTTGAGGCGACCCCCTTGTGAGATGCATCGTAGGATGGCATACAGCTTGGCCAGAACAGGGACCCCCAAGTTGAATCGTTTGTTGGCAGCCATGGTGCCTACTATCACCAGTGTTGCTGGACGGATTCCCATCCTCATGTCTCGTACTGGCAGGAGCCACCCACTCAGGAAGGGGGCGAGGAACCTGGCGTACCGGGCATTCGGTTCCTAGGTATCAATGACACGGTATCCCCATGATTGGTATTGCCCCACCTCCAGGGTCCTCCAGTATGACCCATCCCTGCTCCTCTGAGCCGTAGCTGGGCACCGTTTACCCCATCCCGACATCTTGATTGTCGGATCCTTCTCAAGGAACTGGATGAACTAGCCCTTGTAGGAAATGTCCTTCAGGAAGTCCTTGAGCCCTAGCCTCTCTTTGGCCAGCTCCAACAGGTGCCACGTCAGCATGGGGGTCTGTGACCTATCTTCCCAGGTGTTCTTTGGAGGAATGAACTCATCGTATTGGTATCCCTCTAGTGGGATACCTCCGATGCAGTGAACGTCCCAGAGGCTGATGCCAACTTCCCCATGGTGAAGGTGGAATGTGTTGGTATTAGGATACCACCGGGTGAATAGCTCCAGCCCGAGATCCGATTGATGGTGGAAGTGGAACTGCGACGTCCATACCGCCGCGAATAGGCCATTATGCCGCATTTCATCCCCAAACTAGTCACAAGTATGTCCAACCCAGAACGACCAGGCCCACTCACTGGTGAATTTTCCCCCATACCATAGGTCCCAATCCTTCAGCCATCCCTTCGTGTCATCTGTGACGCTCTGACAGAACGTGCTCACGTAGAGGGCCGGAGAATTCTCTACAATAGGCTCGTTCCTGGTAATGGTCCTGGTCCTTGGGTTCAGGACATATACGTCCATATGTATGGTTTACCTGGCAGGATGGCCATTTTTAGTGATGTTGTAGCGAGTAATCTCATCCTCTCGGGTCACCCATGATCGCGGTGTGTCCACCTCGAAGCCCGGAAGGGGCACCTCCTCCAGGATACCAAAGATCCAGAGTGGGAGGTTGTCAGACCAGGGATACGTCTTCTAGGCTGGAGTCAGCAGATTAAACAAGGTCAGGTTGTTGGAAACGATCACCTTGGCACCATAAACCTCCTTGTTCGCTTCCATTTCGGCCCTACGAGTGGCGGATTCCCCCTCATCAACTCAGTTTGCGGCCATCTCGAATATTTCGGGAGTTGGGAGAAATCAGGATGTAGTGCGCAAAATTGGAGAGTGCTGCATGAAATCTGAAGCGGCGGCACAAAATCCAGGAGTTGGGCATGCAATCGGCATGCTTGGCATGGAATATCCCGAGTAGGCGCGCAAGTGCGGCCAAAATTCCGAAGGAATTACACGCTGCAAGATCATTTTTACACGCAGTCATGGGAGAAATTTCGTGAATGAGGGCGGTCAGCCTATCATGCGGAAAATCCTGATTGCGGAACTTGGGACCCAGCTCCCCTTTTTATAGGTGAGGCCAGGGTTCCGTGCCGTGTGGAAAGCGAATTCTGCACTGATTCGTCATTTTGCATGCCCCGTCGGTTTTTGGTGCACTAAGTGCCTATGAGAGGCCTTGCTTCGTCATTTCAGCATTTCCATCGGAATCTGACCCTTGCGACCTCTTTCTAATCCAATTCCGAGGGGGGGGGGGATTTGTAGACACCGAAAAAGTCTGTAACTCCCAAAGGAAGTTTAGAAATGACAAAGAGAAGTCATATTCGGAATCAAAGGCCCGGTCCGAAGGCCTTAGAAGTGGTGCGTGAAATACAGAAGGGCTGGCGCGAAAAGATGTTGACCGCAGGAAGCATCCCTGGGATTCGCAAAATCGAGCTGGTGGTGCACGAAATTTTGTGGGCCCGGTTCTGTGCAGTGAAGTCTTGCACGCCGACTGTTCCCGGAATGTAATTTTTCGCACGCTACCTGAATTCTGTGCCGGCAGGCGCCTATAAATAGAAGGCGACCCCAAATTGTTTGGGGTTGAGGAATTCGGAACGACTCCCATGCGCACAATTCAGACTCCCCTGCACGCAATATGACTTCTAGGTAATTGCTCCTTTCACGCAACCTTGCCCCGGAGTTTGCCTTTGCGTGAAACTCCACTGGCTTAAGTGAATTTTCCCTCTCCTCCAGGTTCTTCCCTTTCACACAATCCTTGCCCCGTGTGTGAAATCCCCTTCCATGCAGGAAATCCCTGTCCTTTGAACGCAATCCCCTTCTGTGCGTGCAATCCCAATCCTTTGTGCGCAATCCCCTATCTGTGCAATCCTCTGTCCTTATTGCGCGCCATCTCGGTGATTTGCGCGCAATACTTCTCTTTGCGTACAACACCCAGGACCCTTTACCTTGACGCCCCTTGGCTGCCTCTCAGTGACAGCACGAGATGTCTTCCCTTATGAGCATGCACGCCATGTCTTGTTTTCCCGTACGGCCTTCCAGGATCATATGAAGTAACCTCAAGGTCCCTTGGGTGGTGTTTCCCATTGCGTTGCTTTGCCTTATGCTTCTCCACATAGGCATGCTAACGGCTATTTCTTCTTTGCATACCCACGCTAACCTGGACCCCTCGATGGTTCACCCTATATCCCACCTTCACTACGGCCTTGTTGATGCCTTCCCTCCCACAGGGGGTAGAGGGTGTTGGGCATGTAAGGCCTTGGGGTGTGGATCGAACCCACCTCGTCCAAGCTGTAGGACGTTAAACTGCTAAGCACCTCATCCTCATCACATGACATTAAACTGTGATCCGTCCTCGTGATTCGCATGCAGGGTCCCCCCAGCTCGGACATTCTATACGCCCACTCGTCTCTATGGGAATAGATTCATCCTCACATGGAATGAGATCCTCCTTGTCGGAGTGGCATTTGTCCATGGGTGAAGGGTTGCCTCAGAGTGTAAGCCCCTAGCCTCTCTTACGGAAGGTTGCACCCATGCACCTCCGTACTTGCCCATTGCCATGTCTAGTGGAGTCCCTTTCCCACTGCGCTTTGTTGAACCACGGGCCTCTATCCTAGAGTATGCCCTGGCACCAAGGGCCGCTAGCCACGCGTAAGCCCTTGTTCCCTCTTTGGGCCACTCAATGCGTAAGCCCCTTTCTGCTTCTCACAAACGCACCCTTTGCGACGTGATCGTCCGGTCCCTGCTGCCTCTTGTTTCTCACACTGAGCATGACTCACGTGGGCTTAGAGCGCGCATCGACCATTACATCCATCATGGGCTGCCTCAGAGCATAAGCCCCATCTCAACGAACTACATGGACTTTAATCTGTGCTAACGCATGGTACGTATGAAGCCTCCACGAGGTTTAATCCCACCACCCAGTTGTTCTGGCCTCTTCACGTTGGTTCACCGACCACCATGGGCCACCTTAGAGCATAAGCCCCATATCCACTTTGGGCCGCCTCAGAGCGTAATCCCCGTATGCCCTCGTCTTGCATGAAGTTAAACTGTATCCCATCCTGCATGACGTTAAACTGTATTCCCCGAACTACGTGGACTTTGATCTGTGCTAACGCATGGTACATAGGAAGCCTCGACGAGGTTCAAGCCCATCACCCAATTGTTCCGACCCCTTCGTGTCAGTTCACCAGCACCATCATGGGCCGCCTCAGAGTGTAAGCCCCGTATTCCCCCTATTGGGCCGCCTCAGAGCGTAAGCCCCATGCCTCACACCCACGTCTCATCCTGACCTCCCCCTTGAGCCCACATGCCTTGGGGAGCTCATGCCCTAGCCTGGATATTTTAATTCCACTAGGCTCTAATCCATGCATTAATTCTCACGAGTTTCCTCTTCAGGTGTCCCACCATATCACCAAACTACGCGGACTTTGATTCCCTGCCATAGGGATACGTAGGAAGCCTCCATGAGGTTTAAGCCCGTCACTCCATCACCCATCCTGATCCTTACCCAGGCCGCCACATCCCGGTGAGATCATGCCACCTGATTCCTCTATACAGTATCCGGGAAGCCGCCCACGTACTGACCCCAACATCGGTGCTCCCCCTAGGGGGTCCTTTAATCTGATCTACTCTCATTGTTTCGATCAGTCTGATCCGTCTCCGCAAGACGTTAAACTCGTGGTATACCCCGTGTTAAACATGGGAATATGAGGAAAACCTCAGATAGTACACAACCCCTGCGTTCTATGTGGGATGCCTCGGGCTTCTGTGCCCTCGAGAAGCCCTATGATAAGGGACAGAAGACAGACATGCCAATCCTCCAGTGTCAAGACATTCCAATGACATCCCAACGTGACCATTCTCCTCATCAAAGGTTGCTACCTCGACAAGACCCCTTTGAGCGTCTCGATGGAAGCGGTGTAATTAACTGGCGTCCATGAAGATATGGTGCCTGGAACGAGCTTCACGAACTCGTCTTAAATCTATTAGGGAGACTTGGACTAGGTGACGAGCTCCGAGGAGGAATCCACAGAAGGAAGAACCGACATCCCATCATCCCTGTTTCAATCAAAGAGCAGACATCCCTGAATAAGGAACATATGATTCCCACCTTTGGAAAGTGGGAATGCGGGGCAACAAGCCACGCATCCTCCCATGCGTGATGGACACGCGCGCACGCATCGGCGTAAAAGTTTCAGAAACAGACACCTAGAAAAGTCTTGGAACCTGAAGATTCATGGTTGGATCCACATCATTGAGATAAGGTTTGTTCTGGATGTGACTTATAGACTATAATAGAAATTTTATATAAAGAGAAGGGAAAATGTATATTTAGCTCTATGGAAATAGAGGAGTTGAGGTGAAGACCATACACAACATTGAAATTTTTTAAAAAGGTGATAATAAATGATATATATGGTTCATGTTGTAAGAACATGATTTTCAAATATGATTTTACATTGATAAGAATGTAATTAAAAATAAAGTTCTAATAATAGTTTATAAATAACATATAATGGTATTATTTTATTTGGTTATGTAAGAGAAAATTGAAATTGATTGTAAAAAATGGTTTAGTAGAAAAATAAGAAGAATATGGGGCTCTATTTTAATATCTAGTTATCAGATGTAAATCTTACCTAAGATTATTTCAGAGTGAAATAATCTCTATCTAATAGAGTTATCACTATTTTGATGGTGTGTAGATGATAAATATTTAACTCAATCATTATAGAATAGATCTAATCTAAACATGGAGAAGAAGGAGAAAAAAATGGGGATGTAAATAGTGCATCACATATAGACTTCATGATGAACGGAGTTCCATCTTTCTATGCTAATATTGAAAAAATATATATATCTATTAACTATGGAGAAATTATCATGTCTATAATCTAAGGATGCTTTTCTCAGAGTAGTGTGTGGTGCATAATAATAGGGAGTGATCATTTAGAGGAACTGAACCATCCCTAAAGGTATTTAGTCTTAAAATAGAGTGATCATGACCAAATTGTATCCACTAAGAAAATTTATACATCAACACATCAGTGTGTGTATTATCTTTAGATATAACATAGTATAGGTAAACAAAGTATAATACTTATGTTCATGTGATTTACTTTATCTATATTTTTAACTTATTCGGTGATACTGAATTTGATGGTGATGTGGATAGAATGAAGTTCCTTCAAACATGGGAACAATATTGGAAGGGCCTAAAGGAAAAAACCCTAATTCACCTCATCTCAAGAGGGATCTCGAGTCCAAATAAAAAATAAAAATGTCAGTTGTGATAAAAAAATGTAAAAATAATTAAAGTTCCTACTAATATATATATATATATATATAATTTTAGTTTTATATATACATATACATTTATATTATATATATTCATATATATTTATATAGATATTAACTTATAAATTTATGTTTCTGTATATTTATGTGTATATTTATATTTAAATACATTTATTATATTTACATTTATATATATTTACACACACGCATATATATATTTATATATATCTATATATATCTATATTTATTTATTTATTTATATTTTAATTTATATATATATACTTAGATATTTATATTTATATTTACATATATACATATATATTTTGGTTTATATTTTAATATATATAAATTTAGTAAATAAAATAAAAAATAAAACAAATTTAAATTTTTATCCCACATTTCCCTAGTTATATAATATTAAAAACTCTTCCCCTTCCCTATAATAATAATTATTATTATTATTATCATTATTAAGAAACTTCATTGGGGTATTATATCATATTAAACCACATCCACACCCATATAAGACCAATTAGACCAGCCCAACATCCCCCCCCCCCAAGGGCTACCCATCTCCAATTGAAGATTTCATTACAAACGGCCTCACATCATGATAGTATTCAACCCATATACTGATTTACAATGGCCCATGACTATTCAGGTCTTGAATCTAAGCAAGTAAAATTCACCACCAACCCTACCACTCACCCATGAGGTTAGTGGTCTCCTTATTTATAATGGAAGTAGTAGAATTATATTTATATATAAATTTTTGAAATAAAATAATGAAATAAATAAAAAATATATATATATATATATTTTACAATTATTTATCCCTTTCTATATAAAAATAAAAACTTTTCCCCTCTTTTTAATAATAATAATCCTGATAATAATAATGAAAATTTAATGATGATTATAATGATATGATCTAAAAGAAAAAAATATTATCTCATAATAATAAATATAAAAATTATAATTCATATAATTATTTATATTTTTTAATATTTATAAACATAAATATAAATATAATAATAATTAAAAAGATGTATTTATGGATTAAACACCCGAACCAAATTAAAAAAAGATCAAAATTATGATGATGGGAGTTTTACATTTATACCTTTCTAACAAACCATACATATTCTAGATCACATCATCCATCCACACTGTTGAATTAAAAATCATACCTTTATTGGAAAGATAATCAGCTAAATTATTAGTCTCCTGAAAGATGAGGGTGATGAAAAAGTTAAATGAGTATAGCTCCATATAGAATTCTAACAATTATAGAGTCAATCCCCATGAAATATAGGCATAATTTTTCTTAATTGCTCTCAAAATAAAAGTGCAGTCACATTCTAATCATAAGATCCTGCATTCACATTTCTTAACAATTTTGGCTAACAAAATAACACCAAGAATCTATAATATAAGTGAATTTGTTTTTTCAAAGTAATCATAGAATCATCCAATCATATCCCTAGGAATATCCTTGAACATACCTCTATACCTATCCTCCCCTAAGTTCCCATTGAAATTCCCATCAATGTTAATCTTCACCCATCTTGATATTGTTGATTTAAATGCAATGTTGATTGTTCCCTTTGCTTGCTTGTAGTTGGATTTTATTCCCTATATGTCAAAAATAGTGAAGTCGTTAATGGAAATGTCTATACATACAACTTGATATTTTGATTCCTCCATGATTCTTAGAATAATTTATAATACCATATCCTTAGCTGAGGTAGCTTTCCCATCATAAATTATATTCTTTCTCCATTTCTTGATGTATTATCATGCTTCAAAAACTTCCAACCTAGAATTAGTTCACATTAAATATGTCTAAAAATATCATCCAAATAGAGTTTAGAATGATAAGTGAATCCATTTATTTTCCTCATCATTTTTACTTAACTTACAAATGACATAAATATAATTGGATATGTAATCATTAATTTTTACACTTTAATCTATTGGTATTCATCTATGAAAAACATCCATATTAGACATAATCTATATAGCATGATCCATGGATTTTTATAATTATTCAACCAATCCTACCCATGGTTATTTCTTCTAGAATTTAAGATATAATGTGTTATGTTATTAAAAATTTCATTCCTAACAAGCTCCCAAAATAGAGTTATAATAGCACAAACCCATAAACTCGGATTTGGTTCCAAAAACATATTTATTTCATATAATATTGATATGATCTGATGTGACACAATTCAATACATCCCTATAAAAAATAAATTTTTGATTCATTTATATACCTAAGACCATTTTAAGTTCAAATATTTATAGAATTAAAAAACAAATTACTTAATAGAACCCATATCATTTCCACCCAATAGAAACTTTTCTCACTATACCCTAATTTTCTTATTCTTTAATAAGTATTGAACATCTCCCCTAAAAATTAAACATGAATTATACACTTCTAGTTATATCATATGTATTACTCTTCTTAATAACCTAGGGAAATGGAAATATGAGAATGGTGAGATAAAATTCCCAATAGGTTTAGTGTTTAATAGAATCTACCAAATTGAAACAAACTGTGTAATATGGTATAGTAAATAAATAATAAATGTTCTATATAATCAATAAATTATAAAAAAATATTCACGGATGACATAAAAAATGTAAATAATCACATGGAAATCAATGAATAATTTTTTTTGTGGAATGCATAATGTTGGACATCATAACCATATTGTTAAGGCCTCATGATAAGACACTATAAACATACCATCAAGGCCTCATGATAATAAACCATAATAATTGTGAAAACATACACCAAATACTTAGGAATGTTTGCCTAAAGAGACCTACCAATGAATTGAGTGGATATCTAATATCAGTCCCTACCCATTACATGTTGGGCCCCAAAACACCCTAATAGGGAAGGGGGAAATCAGGGTGTCAACTTTTTTATTTTAATACAACATATATTATTCTCATGTTGGTAGGAACTAGTGAATCATATTTGACATAATTGTGTATTAATTAAACGTTAACATGAAGAGATAAAATAGATAAATTTTACTTCATTCACCACTAATGTTTGTTCCAAGGAGCATATGATGATAGTGTTATGGTCAAACCTAAATCCACCAACTTTCACTAGTTTTGGAATAAAAAATTTCAGACAAAGTAACTTTTTTCTAGGTACACAACCTTTATAATATTTTAGGGAAGCACACCACTCTCTCAGAAAACTTCCATTAAATCCACCTAGCTCACTTACTTGGTAGAATTCTTACTCAGTCTAACAACATGAAGGTCACTTCAGTACAATAGAATTTAATTCTTTGTCCCTTACTAGCATGAGAATTTTCTTGCATTGAAGGCCGAAGTTGATGCACCTGAAAGAACTATTAACATAAATCATATTATCAATACTATTGTTCATGAAGTTCTTTCATTAATATCACAACATTAATGAATAAAACTACCTTTGTGAAACCCTAAGTCATTAAGGAATAACCAGTCATTGTGAAACATCTTTTTACAAGTTACCTAATAATTTTCTAAGACTAAGATAGTCCTTTCACTATAATCAATAATTGATTCATGATTCTCTTAGCCTTCACAAGTTCATATAAATTCATCCTTTTCTTAAAATATATTTTTTTTGAATGAAGTGGGAGTAGTGGCCTATTTATAGGCTCATACTTTCATGATGTTCCCATACATCCAACATATTTTTCATGAACCTCCATGTTTATCTTTGTTAATCTCCTTCAATCTCAATTATCTAGAGATATTTAACTCAATCGTGAAGCTTCTCAAAGTAGATAATATCACCATAAATGTTTCACACATTCACAATTATCTAATCCTCATAGTTTTGGAGATTACTTGTTAACCCATCGCATCGTTCATGATGCTTGTTCTTGATTCTAAAAATTTTCCTAAATATCATACTTTGTGAAACTTAGTCTTTGATAAACCCATTCATTTACCATATTTATAAAGATTCAATCCCAAAAAATTACCTATAATTATGCTTGTATCTTCCTCCTATTATTGAGCCCAAAAATTTGGAAAATAGTAAGAAATTATAAAACCTTCAACACTGTAGTTAGCTTGAAATATAAGATCACTTTCTTTGAAGACTCCCTAGTCAACCCAGGGTGGATTGAAAAAAAAACACAAACAAGACTTTGTTTCTAGAAAATAACTACCTTGTTTCCAATAATCTTTCCCTTTGGGTTTGTTCAAAATCTATTGAAAAGTTATATAAATCACTAACCTATATAAAAAAATGATATGCAAGAAGAAAAAAATCCAACACTCAAAGTCTATGTGAGAAAATTTCAGTGCTGAAAATAATATGGGAAGTTTGAATTGTGTTTTCATGGTTTATAATTCTTAATGATGTCCAAGATAAGCTATGAGAACTCATAGCACTTGATTCTCATTGTTTCATGGAATCATTTCATGGTTTATCAAAAACCCTACAACCAAAAAACCTTTATACCATTGAATTTATACATTTTTATACATTCTCAAAAAACCACATAAAATTAATTTTTTTTTTCATATTTATTCATTACGCCACTTCGTAAATAAACCCAGAAAAACATGTATTTTTACTTGTATTGCTTAAAAGAGACTGTCCTTGGATCCTATCTCTAACAAAAACCTATATCACTCCCCTAAATATATTAAAGTAGGTAACAGACATGGGAATAGTGGAATACTTGTAACCTCATCATTCATTGGGATGTGAATGGAAACTAGGGTTAAACTTATGTTTCTCAAACATTTGTGCTACAAAGGGCTTAGTCAGAATGTAAGACACTTGGTCATTGGTTACAACATTCTCTATTTTATTCACAATTTTTTAAAATATTTCCTTTATGAAGTGATATCTAATCAAAATATATTTTTTACAGGTGAGATGAACTGAATCATTCAAAAGATCAATAATGATATTATTATCAAAGTAAAACAACATCATTTATTTCATCTCATCAAAAATATAATCCAGTTTCTGCTTCATACACAATAGTTGAGTGAAAGATTTGGTACTGTAGATATACTCTGATTCAGTTTTACTAAGAGAAATTATTTCTTGTTTCTATCTCAGCCATCCCACAAATTTATTTAAAATAAAGAATTATCTACCACTTTTGTACTTTCTATACATCAAATCCTCAGCCCAGTCAGCATAAAAAATGATGATAATTAATTATCTCTTCCAATAGAAAAGTATCATCCAAAATTAAGAGTACCTTCAATATATCTCATGATATTTTTAACTACTTCCAAATTATCTTCTTTTGTATTACTTTGAAATTGGGATTCTAACCATGTTTCAAAGACAATATCTGGTAATGTCACATTCAAGTATAATAAGATTACAATGATTCTCATATATATGGTGGGGTCCCCAGATGTCATGTCCCCTTTCTTTCTAACTTTTTTTCCAACCACAGTAGAAGTCTACATTTGTTTGGGGTCATGCATGTTGATTTTATTCAGTAGATCTATTACATATTTTTTCTGAGAAATAAAGGTGAAATGATTCTTCTGAAACACCTAAAATCCCAATAAGTATCTGAGTTCACCAATCATAGATATTTAAAATTCTAATTTCATGTTATTAGAAAGTTCTTCCAATGATCCCTTCATGCTTCCACTAAAAATAATATCATCCACATACCCCAGCACCATAAATTAATCCTTTTATGAATTATTCACATAGAGAATATGGTTGACACCTCCCCTTTTAAATTCTATATTTTTCATAAAATCATAAAGATGAGAATACCATGCTTAGGGTTCCTACATTAAACAATAGAGATCCTTTTTAATCTATAAACCTTGGTATCGTCATTTCCAATTAGAAATCCTTCTATTTTTCAAAGAAGAATTCTTCTTTAATAAATCCATTGTAGAATATCATTTTGACATCCATGTAATAAACATTTTACTCACTCTAAATTTCAATTACATGTAAAATATTTATCATCTCTATTCTAGCTACTAGAGAAAAAATTTCTTCAACAACAATTCCTCCAACCTGTGCATAACCTTTACACACTAAGAATTCCTTGTTTCTGATCACTCATGAAATTTTTTTCAAAGATCCACTTACTTAAAATCACATTTCTTTTTATGTCTCTTAACAAGATATCGTATTGGGTTCTTATCAATATGATCCAATTATTCATTCATGTACTTAACCCATTATTCATCCATTGTTTCTTTTTCAAACGAGGTTAGATCTATAGTTTATAGAATGTCAGAACACCAATCATTCCTCAACCACCTTGTATGTGTGGGTGTGGTTAGATCCCTAGTGATTTTGGATTGATCAATTTATTCTCTTCTATTTTAACTATAGGTTTCTAATGATGTTTCTTCAGACATGTTTTCCACTTATGTTTCTTCTTCTAAATCATCATCATTTTGTGTTCCCTATATTTTTTGAAATCCGTCTTCTATTTTTGTCTTTGAATACATCCCTTGTCTAATTTTTTATTCATCTTCTATCACATAATTATATAAACACATTAGTGTATTTATGGTTTTATCTTCAATGATATATCCATCACTTCTTTCAATAATTCTTACAATATGATTATGGAAACATTTTTACACTTTACTCTTCATTTAATACATAAAGAATATTCCTTCATCTATAATATCACCATAATTTCCTTGATTTTTTTCATTATTTTGGATGAAACATTTATTCCAAAATACAAAAATACTTTAGATAGGTATTTCTTCCATACCATAACTTATATAGTGTCTTGGTTTCTCTCATATAAAGTGTTGTTCTATTTTGAGTGTACCCTACTACTTAAACATCCACTTTCTTGTAATGATGAGAGATAAGACTCTTGATTATCATATTTTTTGCCATATTTTTTACCAATTGATTTAAATTCAATGTATGTGTATTATCATTTATTATCATATCATATAATATTGATTGTGCATCTTATATCATTCTCATTTATTCGATGATAAATTCTCATTTTATCAAGAACTTGTTGTTTCCTGTGTATTATCATACACAAGCCATTCTACTATAATCAGCAATATAAATATTCTAGTACCTATCTCAATATTTTTAATCCATATCTATTATACTACATATGTTTGTGTGGATGAGATCATGTATATTTTATACCTTTTTGTTCTTTGGATGATATGAACTTTCGACCATCTTTCTTTGTAAGAAAGAATCACATGTATTTTCTCATTCACACTTTAGAATGGGAATATCAATGAATATATTCAACTTAGATATATTTTCTATTATTTTTTGGTTAATTAAATCCAACATTCATTTCCAAAAGTCTGTTTCCTCTTCAACTATCAAGTAACAAATATTCTCTTTTCTATCAACCTGGTGTAAATTTTCATCTATTATGCATACATTTATGATAAAATTACTTATATTTCCTTTAATAGTTCACCCATTTTGATTAAATGTCACTATAAATCTTGATTAACATATTTGACTCACACTCATGAGGTTTTGAAATAATTCGTTCTCATATAGAACTTCATTTTTCCAAAGCCCATCATTTTCCAATTCATTACTTCCACTTCCTTTGATCATCAAATCACCATCATTATCAAACCTCACTATTCTATCAACCCTTTTCTTAACATTATTCAATAAATCTTCATCTCTCATCCTATGATATGATCATATTCTATCAAGAATCTTGGTGTTGTTCTTATTGGTATCTTTGAGTGCTATTTCTGTAAGGTTTTATTTCTCAATTTTCTTCTTTTCCTTCCATGAGATATTTGATCAAGTGAAGGATAATGATATCATTTCTAATATATTTTTTGTATTAGTGGGTTAATTATACTAATATTGTTCTTCAAGAAGAGAAAATATATTTTCAAGAGAAACTACACCTACTTGGTGGGTATTGATTTTTCTCTGAGTTCTATAAGAAATTTTACATTCTTTCCTCTACCTAAAATGAATAGATTTATGGACATTGTTAGAAAAATGAAAATAACATCCATAAAAACTATTTATTCTATAAGATGAAGGATATGGTATCATTATCATTTGTTGACTTTCAAGTACTTCCCCATTTAGATGGTTTTTAGCATATTCACAATATGACATGGTATGGACCTAAAATCTATAGGATTGACATTTGATAAGAGTAAATGTCTACTCACTTTCATTCCTCCTCATGTACCCTTATTTTGTAAAAAATGAATGGTGATCATCTCTAGATATGTGTGGATAATTTTCATCTCTATTTTCTATTTGATTTGAAGCTTTCTTTGTTGATACACAAAGTGCCTTTGTGATATGTCCAACTTTATGCTTCCCTTTATTTTTGATCATCTTGTTTCCAACCTTTGATGTTTCAACATCAAATCCAATTCCACTTTTTCCCATACATATGGATCTATGATCATTGAAATAATTCTATACTCTATAAGAACTATGTTTGGATCTTTCTAACAGTTGTGTATCTGATAATATTCCAAATTGTAATTTCTTATTTTTTTCCCCTTGAATTTGATTCATTTTTAAATTTAATCCTTAGAGTAATAACTTCTTCATAAAGTACCTCAATGGTATTATCCTTATAATCTAGTATGGAAGTAAGTTAATTGGTGATATTTTCTTGATCTTCAATCCTGAGCCTAAAGTCCATAACTTATTCCCATCATTCCAAATTTATTGACTGTTATATTTCACTTTCTTCTAGTTTATCAATTACTTCTTCAATACGGTCAACATACTCTGATGAATATTCCATAACTGCTCTCATCTTTTTATTACTCTTTATTTGAATTTCAATCTCATCAAGAGACTCCTCAAGTTCTGCCTTGATATTAACATCACTAATCAACTGATTATCTTTATCTTTATATTTTTAAGGTGTTAACTTTTCAAATGTAGCCATCATGGATGCTTGGGTTTAAGATTTGAACTTTTATTCTTCATCCTCTAAAAATTCATTATCATTGTGTTCTTTTTTAAAGACGAAACTCTTTCTCTATGATTTCTTTATATATTTGAAGTCTCCCTTTTAAGGAAACCTTTTATGAGGATTCTGTGTGTTTTTTGCTTAACTTTCATAATCATTGAACTTCCTTGAGCACTGAGAGAAAATTTTCCCAATGATAACACAATTAAAATAGGCTATAGGAATATTTCCTTTAAATCTCCCTTTACCTATCTTGAATTGCTTCGAAAAATTTGAAATAATTTAGTCTTCCTCATTATCTTCATCAACACTATCTCTGGAAACCTTAAGTTTTTTCATGGATTTGAATTCCATTTCCTTTATTAATCAGGTTGTTGTATCTTTTGGTTTGACTCTCATTTCATAAGCCACCAAACATATTTTCATATCATCATGAGAATGTTTAAAAATATCCCTTTCCTCAAGGGAAAAAACTTTTAGATTATACATAGGTGGAATCCTCAACAAGATTTTATTCTTAATGTCAATATCAATAATTTCTTTACCAATTCCTCATATTTCTCCAACCACTTTAGTAATTAAATTAAAAAAGATAACTACATTTTCATTAGGATTATGTTTTAGATCATCAACCCTATTCTGAAAAATATAGAGTTACACTACCTAAACATTGTTTTAACATTTGTATATGTTTTCCAATTTTTCCCACAAATAGATGCTTGAAGTTAAACTCATCACCTTTAGATATACTTGATAATATGAAGATACAATAATGGCCTTCTGTGATTTTTTCATCTACATAAAGCATTTTCATTTCTGTTTCAGTCATATATAGTCATGTTGAATTAGTGACCTGAACCCCTTATGTAGTGGAAAAAAGAAACTCCATTATAAGGAATATCAGATGAGATATCACCATATTCTTCCAAATTCATAAGTTTATTCCATCAAATAGGGGACACCCTAACATTTATCGATTTGTCCTTGAAAATAGAAGAGGACAAATTTAACTCCAGCAACATGTGGGCTCTGATACTAGTTGTAGGACCTCATAACACCATAATATGGGAGGGGTGAATTAAGGTGTAAACATTATATTTTAAAGTAATAAATCTTGTTACAATGTTGGTAAAAACTAGTTAAACCTGTGTGATGTAATTTTGTAGTAATTAAACATTCACATGCAGAGATAAAACAAAGAAATTTTACTTTGTTAACCACTAAGGGATAGTTTAAGGAGGCTATGTCGAGAGTGTATTGGTCATACCTAAATCCACTAATCATTACTATTTTTTAAATACATAAGTTTATAAATATTCACTCTATGCTAGGAACACGACCTTTATAATATTTAAGTATAGCCCACTGCCTCCCTCAGAACACTTCCTTTGTATCCCCCTATCCCATTTCCTTGGGAGAAGTCTTACTCAGTTTAACATCTTAAAGGTATATTTAGTGTATTAGAAGTCATTGTCCCTGACTAGCATGAGACTCTTTCTACATTTAATTCATGAGTTGATACACTTGAAATCACTGTTTACATAAACTAGATGATCAATACTATTGTTTACAAATCTTCTTCATGAATTTCTATCATTAATCTCACAACCATCATGAAGAAAACTACCTTCATAGAACCCTAATTCATTACAAAATAACCAATCATCCCAAAACTCCTTTTTATGAGATACTTAATCATTTCTCAAGACTAAGATTGTATTTTAATAATGATCAAGATCATAATTAATTATTGATTCATGAAGATATTATCCTTCATGAATTCAGATCAATTCATATTTTTCTATAAATATTTTCATTATAAATGAAGTGTGAGTATCCAACTATTTATAGGCTCGGACTTTCGTGATGATCCCACACCTCCAATAGATTTTTCATGAACCTCCAAATTCATATTCATGAATCTCCTTCACTTTTAATGGTCTAGTGAGATTTAAAAAAGTTTTTATGCTTCTCAAAATCACAAATATGACCATCAACCCTTCATACATTCATAATTATCCATTTATCGTAGTCATAGAGATTATTTTCAACCTATCATGAGGTTAATGATTCTTGTTCATGTGCTCTAAATACTCCCATATCTCAGCCTTTTTGAAACTTCGTCTTAATAAAACCCATGACTTTACCATATTTAACAATATTTAATCCCATAATATTACCTTTCATGATGCTTTTCTCTTCCACCTATTTTTTAGCCCAAAAATTTGGAAAGCATTGGGAAATGACACCACCTTCACATTATTATAATCTTGAACTATAAGATAACATGCCTTGAAGACTCCCCGGTCTAACCAATGTGGATTAAAAAAACACAAACCATATTTTGTTCCCAATAAATAAACATCTTGGTTACAATATCACTTACTAAGTCTAATTCATTCATCATATAAAATAAATGAACACCAATAAAATACATAATCAAATTTCCATGATAATCAATAAATATCCATATTGAATAATGTATAAAGAATGTTAATATTACCCAGGAAATATTTATAACACTTTCCAGGTCATTGGTATGTCTTATTTGATTTTTTATTTATCTATTTGTTCATTCCTAGAGATTCAGAGTGTTAGGGGTTAGAAATTTATTTTTGGGGGGAAATAAACCATAGAACATAGATGAAACACTATTTTTCTAACCATAAGGCTAACCATGTGAAGGTGAATTTTTGAGGATAATGGTATTTTTCATGGTTTCAGCATGTTTTTCCTAACCGTGCAATTTTTAGTGAAAATCATAAATATTTTAGTTTTGCGAGAAAGTAATTCCCACACAGTTGGTGTATAATTTGCTTAATCATGTGGCTAAACAAAACAGGTTGTTCAGATCATTAAAATATTGAGAAATAACCAAGGGGACCTTGGTAAATTTAGGTTCTCTTTTCCTAATTTCTTATCTCATGCATACACATCTCTATCCCTTGGCATTGGAGCTTCTACCCTCTCCTTTCTAGTTTATTTTCATAGTTCCTTGAGGTTTTGACTTAAGGTAATCCTAGTTCTTCATGGTTTCTCCTTCCTTCCCATATTTGAAATTTTTTCTTCCTTTTTCATGGAAGTGTAGAGCCCTATAATATTATATGATTGAATCTAGGGTTGTTAATTGGTGTTTTATTTGGTATTTTATTCATTTAGGGTTTATGGTGATTTTTATTTACTAGGTATAGTGGTTGTCATCGATAAAGACAATATTTAGTTTGGTTTTGAGGTAGGTGTCTCTATTTAAGGATATTTTCATTGATAGTCACTAATACATTATCACCATTTGTTTTTTTAAAAAATTTCCATTAAATTGATTTATGATTGATTTTATATCCTTTTTTGATGTGATGCATGGTTTGTATTGGAAATTTGATGTTTCAAAGTTATTTTTCAATGGAGTTGCCTATAATGCTCTCCATGTGTTTGATTTAATGGATCAAAGTTATTTTCGGATTTAAAATGATTTTATAAATGGGATTTATAAATGTTTTTACCTTGAGAATGGTGTTTTATGAAAATGGAAATGTTGGTATGTTGAATTAGTTTTTTAAGTGAATTTGTGATTGGAATTTGTTAATGTTAATATGTTTGGAATTGAGTAGCACATGGGAAACCTTGAGTGTGCATGTGGGTGAAAGACATAGATGAAGTGTGTTTTGTCTAAGAGACCAAGTGAGACTTTGGGAGGAAGAATTAGTGAGATTATAAAATGTTGTTTGAGGGACTGAGTTGCCTTTGGTAGGAAGTCCTCATCGCCTTCCAAACTGCTGACCAAGGGATTGAGTGAGCTCTTAAAATTTTGGGCCTAGGAAAGATGAGGTGAGTTTTAGAACATTAATATCTTTCTTTTATGGTTAGAAAACTATGTTTTAGTATAAGTGTAACACCCTGAGTTTTAAATAAAAGAATCAATGTTAGTAATTATAATAAATCAAATTTTTAAATAAATATTAAATTGTTATTTTTTAATTAAATACAACTTTTATATATGTGTTATTATTCATTAAAATATGAAATTATTATTAATATATATATATATATATATATAAATTCTATAATTAAAAAAATAGTAAAAAATAAGTTTTAATAAAAAAAATTGAAATGATTTTTAAACGCTACTGACATATAAAATTTTAATGAATTATTAATATTTAAAAAAACAAAATAAAATATAATTCTATTTAAGAAAAATAAATCACAAATTGTAATTTTTTTTGAAGATTGGAAAATACATTATTTAATAATATTGATATTTGGCAATAAATTAATATTTTTATAATTGATTCTTTTATAAACCAAGTTTTATTTTGAAATAATATTTTATTATTTGAAGTTAAGTTTTTATATGAAGGAATTATAAACTTTTATAAATAATCATATTGCATTAAAAAAATAAATCATTTTTGAAATTAAAATAATTGATAATTTTATAAAATCACATATATTTTTAAATATAAACACTATAAAATTTATGTTTTGAAATTATAATAATTAAAAAAATGAATATTGATCTTTATATATATGAATATATAATGATATGATATATATATATACATATATATATATATATTAAGATAATTATTTTATTTAAAAAACTAAAACTAAAACAAAAAAAATTAATAAAAATAATTAAAAAAAGTGAAATGAAATATTAAAAATGATGAATCGTGTTTTCGGGTATTAAGGCTTCATTTATTCTTCTTTGAGGAAGAGAGGTGAATAGGGAGTCCAATTGCGAGGGGTTCATCAGTGAGGCTGCTTGAAGGTCAATCTGCGAGCTCCAATGAATCATGAGTGGAGATCAAAGTCAATTAGTGTCGTGGTTGAAGCTGAAGGCAAAGTGTTCGATCACCGTGAATTGATTGCGGACTAAGGGATTGAGTCCGATTTGGATATTTTTTCAAGTCAGTTGAGTCATGTGGTGATTTCGAATGGGATTTTGGAGAAAATGACTTCTGATCTACCTTGTGTTGTCTGATACTACAAGTAGTTCTTCTTTAATTAATTTTTGTTTTCTAAATCTTCCATAAATCTAATTTTCTGTTTTCCTGTTCTTCATATCGACATCTTTTTATGGTTATCCATAATTTTAATTTCATCAAACAGTTGTTTACCAATTATTTTTGTATTTATTTTTCATCAATTTCATTCAATTTAGATTATTATATTCTATGTTTTATCCATTGGTTGTCTAATTAATTTTCAATTCATTTTCTAGAAACTCTTTATTGTTTTCATTGAGATTTATTTATTTAATAAACTATTGATTTTCTTTATTTTCAGTTAAATTTTTCAAAAAAAGAGATATGTTGAAGATATCATCATTTGTTTTTTTTAATTTTTTTTCAACTGTTTCTATATAATGATTTAATGATTAATGTAGATTTTGTAAAATTTTCTATCTAATTTTGTATCCTTTCTAAAAAGCTTCATAATGAATCTTCATTAACTAGTTATCTTTCTTCTTCTTTATCTACAGTTTTATTCATTCGATATTCATTCAATGAATTCTATTTTATGTCATTTTCATTTGTGTTCAAATTTTATTTAAGTTATAGTAAATAAGAATATAATTTGACACTTGAGAACTACTATATATAAAGCATTTATCTTCAAAAATAAGGGATATGAGGTGTGTGTTGTGTGTGAGGTTGGAAAGGAAAGTAGTATCCTCTGCCTTTTTTTCCCCTTAGTATACTTTCTAATTCTATGTGTATGGGAGGTGAGCGGTGCCAATCAGAAGAATAATAATAAAGATCGTCAATGCATAAAACATGTATGGTATCATTTTATTTAAATAATTTATGGTCTATGTTTATGAAATATGATTTAAGGGATTGTTTTATTTTATTTTCAAATTTATATATTTCAAATTATTAATAAGAGATAGTTTATTTATTTAAAAATTATAATTAAAATTTTATGGTTTTTTGTAATAAATATATTTTTATTCCTTTCTTCAGAATTATATTCCTTAATTCTTTAATTAGTGAGATTATTTATTTATCTATATGCAAGAAAAACTTGATTTAAGGGAAAATTATTTCTGAAAAAGTTTTTATTATTATTTAGGTTTGTGTTCAAAAATTATTATTATTATTAGAATCATTTTAAATACATGAGAGGGATATATCAATATATTTATCAAATTTTATGTTTAAATTTGATTTAATGTTAGTCTTTCTAAGGGATGATTCTATTTATCAAATATTTATTCAAACATAAATTAATTCAATTATTATGAGACAAATATTTATTTACTTGTATAATTTTTATGTTAATAACTATTATAAATAAATTATGATATAAGTTATTAATATCAAAAATTATTTAAAGTAATATAAATGTAATATAAAAATCATGATTATAGCCATACATCAATGATTTTGTTATCATTACATTTATACATTAATATAGATATTTACTTCTTAAAGTCTTGTTCCACAAAACTTAAGGGCATATAAATATACTTCCATGAAAGGATGATTGAATTTTGTAAATAAATTCTACTTTGGTGATTTTGTGTGTGACATGTAATTATCTATTACCAATGATTAATTTTAAGAAGAAAAAATTATATGCTCGCTATTGTTATTATTTTATACCTTTATGTCATTATTTTATGTAAAAAATAAATTTAACAGATATTTCTTTGAAATTTTAAGTACGTGAATGATGATTAATATTCCATTTGGTTAAGTAAAGTTTATGTGTCATAAGATTTGGTCGCACCAAGTTGAACATGTAATTTTCAACGAACACTAGTATTTATATAATTATATATAAATAAAATTGAACAAGTTTATTTAATTTATGATTATATTTAATTAAAAACGAAACTCTAGTGAAAATGTATACATATGTAAAGCAAGATTAAAAATTATTTTTCTATAAACCAGCACTTCAAATTTGTAAATAGGATAGGGAATTGGAGAGTGAATCCATCCCTCATGTGGGTAAGCCCAAGATATCCTTCAAAGTTTCAAGTGGCCTTAGTTGTTTTTTTAAGAGATTGCTTTATATTTTTAACTGAATCACTGGATTAGTTTAATATCATTTTCAAAGTATAAATAACTTTATAAGAATTATAGTATTTTGTAAAAGTTGTTTTACAAATGTATTTTTTGGATGTATCATCTAAGGGATATTTTTAATGGAATTTATCAAAGATTTCAAAACTCCTTACTGGGCAATTGAATTATCACCCTTTATTTTGAAATGATTTTTAATAGGTATCTTAAAATTATAATTACAGATTTCATCACTTTTGGGTTTAGCACGTGCAGAAGTGTAGTGTATAGTTTTTTTATTTTTGTTTCAACTCTGATAAATGTAAGGTGTTTTCTAATCCTCCATAACCTTGACTATTAAAGGTCCTTATTTGTTTAAAGTGTTGTGTAATTGTTAAGTTTCTTTTATAAAAAAAATTACACATCATTTTTAAGCACTGAGTCTAGAAGAGTGGGATTATGGAATTATACATGGTATAATAGGAACGGTCTTGACAAATTTTGATATTAGATGTTGTCTTTGAAGGAATTATAATCTAAAAGTTAGAATTTTCTTTTGATAGTTAAGTCCCCTTAGATATTATTTAATTTTGAATATGAAAATTCAGAATTTTTGTAAGCCCAAAGAAAGAATGTTGAGGGTACAATTAATTTAAGGGGGGGATGTAACACATCACGTTTTAAATAAAATAATCAATGTTAGTAATTATAATAAATAAAATTTGTAACTAAATATTAATTTTTTACTCTTTTTTTAATAAATAGTACTTCTCTAAATGTTGTATTATTAATTAAAATATGAAATTATTATTTATAATTATATATAAATAAATGCTATAATTAAAATGAAATACTAAAAATAAGTTTTAGTAAAATAGTTTTTGAAATGATATTTAAATGTTATTGACATATAAAATTTTATTGAATTAAAAATATTTAAAATATATATATATAGAAGTTCTATTTAAGAAAAATAAAACATTAATTGTAATTTCTTTTGAAGATTAGAAAATAAATTATTTAATAATAATAAGATTTGGTAATAAATTTATATTTTTATAAATGATGATTTTATAAACCAAGTTTTATTTAAAATTATATTTTATTATTTGAATTTAATTTTTTATCTGAAGGAATTATTAACTATTATAAATACTCATATTACTTTAAAAACCATAAATAATTTTTTAAATTAAAATAATTAATAATGTTACAAAATCACATATATTTTTTAAATATAAAGACTATAAAATTTGTGTTTTGAAATCATGATAATTGAAAAAAAAAATGAATATAGATCTTTTCATATATATATATATATAATTATATGATATATATATATATATATAATTGTTTTATTTAAACAAATAAAACTAAAACAACAAAAAAAATTTAATGAAAATAATTATAAAATAAGTTAAATTAAATTTTAAAAATGATGAATCGTGTTTTCATGTATTAGGGATTCATTTAGTTATCTTTATGGAAGAGAGGCACAGAGGGATTCCAGTCATGAGGGGTTCATCAGTGAGGCTGATTGGAGGTCAAGACACAAGCTCTAATAAAGCATGGATGGAGATCGAAGTCAAGTCGTGCCATTGTCAAAGATGAAGGCGGAGCATTCGATCACTATAGATCGATTGCGGATGACAAGATTGAGTCCAATTTGGATCTATTTTCTAGTCTGTTGAGTCGTATGGTGTTTCTGAATGGGATTTTGGAAAAAAAAACTTATGATCTACCTTGTGTTATGTGATACTACATTTATGTCTTATTTAATTAATTTTTGTTATTTGAATCTTCTATAAATCCAATTGTTTGTTTTCTGGTTCTTCCTATCGACATCTGTTTATGGTTATCCTAGATTTTTTATTTCATAAAACAGTTGTATACCAATGATTTTTGTATTGATTTTTCATCAATTTCATTCAATTTAGATTATTATATTCTGTGTGTTGTCCATTTTTGTCTAATTTAGTTTCAATTCATTTTCTTGTAACTGTTTTATTTTTTCATTGAGATATATTTATTGAATCCACTATTGATTTGCATTATTTTTTATTGAATTTTTCAAAGAAGAGATATGCCGCAGATATCAACATTTGATTTTTTTTTTGAATTTTTTTAACTTTTGTTGTATAATTATTTAATAATTCTTATTGACTTGTCAATTCTTTCATATGATTTTTTTTTCTTTCTACAAAGCTTCGAAATGAATCTTCATCAACTAGTTTTATTTTTTATTCTTTATCTATGGTCGTATTCATCTGGTATTCATTCAATGAATTCTATTTGATGTCATTTTCATTTGTGTTCAAATGGAATTTAATTCCTGGTAAATTAGAATTTAATTTGACACTTGATAATTTTTATATATAAATTAGTTCTCTTGAACAATAAGGGATACTAGGAGTGCGATGTGTGTGAGGCTGTCAAGGCAAGTAGTAGCCTCTTCCTTCTTTCCCCATAGTATAATTTCTAATTCTAAGTGTATGGGAGTTGAGCAGTGCCAATCATAAGAATAATAAAAATGTTTTTCTACACATAAAACTTGTAAGGGATAATTTTATTTCAATAATTATGTTCTATGTTTATGAAATATGATTTAAGGGGTTGTTTTATTTGATTTTCAAATTTATCAATTTCAAATTATTAGTAAGAGATAGTTTATTTTTTTCAAAATTATAAATTTAATTTTATAGTTTTTGTAATAAATATATTTATATTCCTTTCTTCTAAATTATGTTCCTTAATTATTGAATTAAATATATTAGTTATTTATCTTTGTACAAGACAAATTTTATGCAAGGGAGAATTAATTCTGAAAACTCTTTTACTATTACTTAGTTTTTTGTTCAAAAATTATTATTTTTAGAATAATTTTAAATACATGAGAGGGATATATCTATATATGTATCAAATTTTATGTTTTAGTTTGATTCTATGTGATTCTTTCTAAGGGATTATTCTATTTATCAAAGCTTTATTAAAACATGAATTTATTCTATTATTATGAGACATATAAGTATTTACTTTTATAATTTTTATGTTAATAACTATTTTAAATAAATTATGATATAAGTTAAGAATATCATAATTTATTTCAAGTCATATTCATGTTATATAAAAATCTAGGTTATCACCATACATCAATGATTTTGTTATCATGACATTTATACATTAATATATATATGTGTGTGTACTTCTTAAAGTCATGTTCTTTAAAACATAAGTGTGTATAAATATACATCCATTAAAGGATGATTTTATTATGTAATGAAATGTTACTTTGATGATTTTGTGCATGATAAGTAATTATATTTTTATAATGATTGATTTTAAGAAGAAAAAAATTATATGTTAGCTATTGTTATTAGTTTATACCTTTTTGTCGTTATTCTATGTATAATATAGATTTAATAAATATTACTTTGAAATTTTAAGTATGTGAATGATGATTAATCTTCCATGTGGTTAAGAAAAGTTTATGTGTCATAAAATGTGGTCGTACCAAGTTGAATATGTAATTTTCAATGAAGACTAGTATTTATATAATTACATATAAATAAAAGTGAAAATGTTTACTTCATGTATGGACAATATTTAATTAAAACTAAAACTCCAGTGAAAATGTATACATATGTAAAGCAAGCTTCAAAATTATTTTTATATAAACTAGTACTTTAACATTGTAAATAAGATAGATAATTGGAGATTGAATCCATCCCTCAAGTGGGTAGGCCCAAGATAACCTTCAAAGTTTCAAGTGGCCTCAGTTGTTTTTTTTAAGAGCTTGTTTGATATTTTCAACTAAATCACTTGATTAGTATAAAATCATTTTTTTAAGTATAAATATTTTTAAAAAAATTATATTATTTTGTAAAAGTGGTTATAAAAATGTATTTTTTGAATGTATTATCTAAGGTTTATTTTTAATGGGAATTACCAAAGGTTTTAAAAACTCATTATTGGGAAATTGAATTATCACCCTTTCTTTTGAAATTATTTTTCATAGGTATATAGATTTCATCGCTTTTGGAGTTAGCATGTGCAGAAGCATAGTGGATAGTTGTTTTATTTTTGTTTCAACCCTGATAAATCAATGGTTTTGTCTAATCCTCTAGAACTTAGATCGATAAAAGGTCCCTATTTGTTTAAAGTGTTGTGTGATTATTAATTTTCTTTTAAAAAAATTACACAGTACTTTTAAGCACTGAATCAAGAAGAACAGGAATGAGTCATTGTAATAATTCAAACCAAACCCTTATGATTAGATCCCATGATTTTTTTTTTTCCTGTTTTATTTATATGCTTTCATTAAATATGTTACTACCTTGTTTGATTGGGATATATTATGTTATGGTTGTTTCTGATTAATTGGTTATTTTATTGTGTTAATTATTATGCTCACTTTGATTCTATGTGTGTGTGTTTTGAGAATATGAAGTTGGGTGTATTATTTCTTTATTTGACCCTTATTTACTCATGTTTTGAAACATGTATTATTTTTGGGAGAAATAGATGGATTTAAAAAAGGAAAGTGTTTTGAAGTGAAATTTTTCTAAAAGTGAACTTGGTTTTTAAAAAGAGTTTCAAATTAGATTTATTAATTTTCATGGTCAAATTCATTATATTGATTCTTGGTGGTATCTTATTAGGATTTGTGCCTCATACCCTGCATATACATTTGGGCATATTCAGAATTTGTTTTGCAGTACACGGGTAATGTAAATGCCACTATGGATTCTAATGGATCTTATTTATTACCACCATCTAGGGTTATTGTGATAGAGGAGACATGGTCTCACAGGGTTTAACACATGATGATCTATTTCAAATATTTTGGTTGTTTGGGATGTTATGTATTTCCCATTTGGGTCATAATCATTATTTTGAGTTTTGATATTTTGAATATTAATATCATATGTATGTCTTTTATATGACTTGTTATATATGGTGATGTTATAAGATTTATGATATCTACTAATTGTCATTGACGTGTCTACTCAATTACATGTTTATATCTATTTATCATTTTTTTCAAGTTTTGTGGTCATTTATTTCATGGATAATCTATGGTGGTTTTCCAATTATAAATCCATTCCCAAAAGGGGTTTTGTAATGCCCTATTTCATGTTGTCTTCTCGTTCCAATCAAGAATGTGCTTCAAGATTTGTAGTGGTCCGGGTCAGGTGACAAGATAGGCATACCTAGGTAGGCTCACTAAAAAATGGTATGAAAGGTAAGTTGCTATTCGGGGTTCAATGATATACCAAAGATATGATAATTGGTTCTTGATATTTGGGAGAGAATGAGTGTATGTCCATCTCTTATTCATGTCAAACCATGATTTATCATGGGTGATCTAGGATTGTGTTTAATTTTTTATTCTATTAATGGGTTGTTTATTGTGATTTGATGTATTTTTATATTGAATATGTGTTATACGGAATTCCCATTGTCTATATTGAGTTTGGTTGTGAAATGGGGAGAAAAGTAGGCAATTCACATATTAGGAAAATTATTATAATGAACCATGAAAAACCCATTCAACGTTTTCTATTATCTTTCATTGGCACATTCATGGTTGGTAAATGATTTTCCTTATAATGTGGCCAAAACATACATAGTGGAAAAAAGTTTGAAATTTTGATGTTTTCTCCCCTTTCTCATCAGATATTGTTTTTGATTCTTATGTTTATTTTTTAAAATTTACCTTGAGAGTTATTTTGGTTTATCTAAGGATGTTTGAGATTCAAGTGTGTTTAAAATGATCTTATGTCTTGTGTTTTTATAAAATTAATATATTAAGGACCTCATATAGGCATAGAATAGGAGTTGTAGAGAATTTCCTACATGATAAACCTCCAATTGATTCAGATTTGGTGGAGTTAGTGATATGTATGATCTAATATTGATGACATTGGGGTAGTTATGATCGTTTTTTATAGTGGACCATGCTTGGGATTTCACTAAGAAAAAAATCTCAGTCTTCTATTGTGACATGGGGACCATTGAGCATAAGGGGTGTCTGGAATTGATTCAGAACATATTCTAGTTTTTGAAGACTTTAAGGCATAAAAGGTAGGATTCACCACTTATATGCCAGATAGACTAGGGAAAGATATCGGGAACCCTTGGTTCAAGTGAATCAGAAGGATGAACTCACATGGGATATATTTAAATAAGATTTTAATTAGCAGTTTATCCAAAACAAATTAATGGAGGTGAAGGAACATGATTACATAATGATGGATAAATGGGGCTTTCAATAATTGAGTATGATTTTTATTCTCATATTTGTTTCATGTGTCTCATGATCTCCTCACGAACAATTACATTAAAGATTAACATTTTGAAATGGGATTAAATTCAAAGATAAAGTTGGTGCTTATCCTTATTTTCTTACTAAACTATATTATAGTTTTAGATAAGTTGGATATGGAAGATATAGACAGGGAAAGTAATAAAGGTATTAGTAGTGTTCCATTATTAGTTAGTATCCATAGTTCTTTATTTTTTTAGAAGAAAAAGTAGCATAAACCTCAACTAGTAATTTGAAGGGTTTCTCATCAATCATCTATCTCAACACCAGTGGTTTATATAGAGAATAATTCAGTGATTTTTTTCAATTTGGGAATTCTGAGAATAATAGACCTAATTTACATGAGGTTCTATGAATGTGTCTCTAGTCTAGGAATATAATCCATCTTCTATGATTCTATATTCTTCCCTTATAATGGAGTTGAGTTGTTTTTTATTATTTGAGGACTCATAGGTGCAATAAATTGCTTGTAAGGGTGTAGGGTATCACCCTCTAGTAAGTGGGGATTCTCACCAGGTGAGGAAGAATTAGGGTAGGCCTGAGATAATATTTCTTTAAGTGATAAATATGAAAATTGAGGATACTAAGTCTAGGTTAGAACCATGAGAGGTACAATGTTTATTATTTCTTCCACAGAATCTATTTTATTTGATATGGGTTCTTCAAATTCATTTATTTCATCAGTTTTTATTATTTCTTTGGGTATATGAGCAAATAGGATTCCCATTATGATGGATTTCCTTATACTACTGGGTAGGAAGAAAAAACGAGGTTTTAATTATCTGGGGTTCCCTATATTAATCGTTGGTGAGGAAGTCGTATGAAATCTCCTTATATTGTACCTAGAAATTTTTGATTTGAACATAGATGTGAATTAGTTAATCATTTTAAAAGCTTGAATTAGTTTCTATCACCATAGGGTCCATATTTTATCTCCTGATAAGAGCACTTACATCTTCTAGGGTGAGTGGGATCTATTATCAGGGAGGGAAAGTCCCATTTTTTAGAGATGGGATTAATCATGTTCAGAATTTCCAGGTTTTCCTCTAATTTCTAGGGGTAGATTTTAGTTAGTTTTCTTCTATAGTTCATTTACTAGTACCCTGATGTGTTTCTAAGGGTTTTTCCTAGGTTTTCTCCCTAATTATAGGTTGATTTTACTATCTATATTTTCCTCATGATGATCCCCATTTATTTAAAACTTATTTGATAGCTCTGGCCAAGTTAACTAAGTTGAAAGAACAGTTAAAGTACTATAAGAGAAAGGGATTTATTGGAACTATCATGTCACCATGGGAATCTCTTGTTCTATTTTCAAATAATAAATACTAAAGTATCTAAATTTTCATAAATTACCATAAGATTAATTAGGTTACTATAATGAATGAATATTGATTGCCCAAAATTGATGATTTTTATCATCTCAGAGGATCTAATTTCTTTTATAAGATTGAATTGAGATCAGGGTACCATCACTTGAGGGTTAAAGGAAAATATATTCCTAACACGACCTTTTGAAGATGTTATTTATACTTTGATAATTTGTTTATGTTGTTTTCCTTACCATTATCATACGTTCTTTATGGCCTTGATGAACCAAATATTCTATTGCTTTTTGTATTCCTCCGTAGTCATGTTTTTTATGAGATCTTAGTCTATTAAAAAATGTATAAGGACCACATATACCATCTAAAGGTTGTTATGGGAATCCTAAGATATCATCATCTATATGAAAATATAACCAAATATTGGTTTTTGATTTAATAGTTAAATTTCTTGGGCCATGTGATTTCTAAGAAAAGAGTTTTGGTGGACCTCAAAAAGATCCAAGCAATCATGTATTAGGAGTGTCCCAAAAATGAGTTTTAGATCATGAGATTTTTGTGTTTGGACAGGTATTATATATTGTTTTTTATAAATCTCTAGGGTAGCTTCTCCCCAAATAGACATAACTATGAAAGTGGTGAAGTTTTATTAGAGTGAGAATTTCTATAGTTATTTTGATGAGTTATTGGACCATTTTATATTTTCATCAGTTTTGATCCTTCTTGGGCCTGTGAATGATTATGTAGTATGTTATGATGCCTCAATTGTTGGGTTGGGTTTCATGTTGATATAGGGTAACCATATGGTGTCTTATGGCTCATTTCATCTATGACCACATGAATGTAATTACCCCAACCATGACCTAGAGTTAGAAACTATGATGCATGAATTGAATTTTTGGAACCCTTACCTCTTTAGGTGTCCGTTTACAGTATACACTAATCATATGATTCTAAATTATATCTTCATCAAAAGGAACTTGAACATCTCCAAGTGAATTTGTGTTTATTATATTCAAAATTTTATTTTTGATATAGCCAATTCCCCCATCCCCCCACACACACACAATAAGGAGAATATTGTCTCTGATGCCTTGATTAGAAAGTTTCCAATCCAGGATATTCAAGAATCAGTGGACAACTGGGGTCAGATGAGTTTGTTTGTTGATATAAGGCTGTAGGTGTATGATAATGGAGACAATGTAGTTTTAGGTAGTGTTCGGGTAATATATTCTCTAGTCGATCAGGTATGGAGTGAATATGAATCCAACCATGATTCATAGTAGATTAGTAGTGTTTTAAATAGTGGATGGACCTCTAGTGATTAGTATCAATATCCTGATGGCTCACTATTTTTTAGGAATCATATGGTAGTTTCTTTTAATTTGAGAAATTATGTGATGTACAAGGGGAATTAGTCAATTTGGGAAGTTCCCCCCAGGGATACTAATATGTTTTATACCTTCAGGAGTAGGTATTGGGGGACCAAGAAGAGGTGATCAGTTGCTGATTAGTTTTCCCAAAGTATTAACTGCCAGTGTATCAAATATGAGCCCCATAGACCAATCAGGTTGTTACAGCCTCTCTCCATTATAGTGTGGTAGTTGGATGAAATATCAATGGATTTTGTGATCATCCTACCTCATAATATGAGTGGGAAATAGGTTTTATGGGTGATTATTGATTGTTTAATGAAATCGTCCAATTTCCTTTCCATAAGGGAGTCGAAAAAGGTAGAGTAAGTCATCCAACTATATTTCTGATAGGTTTTTAGGCCTCATAGAGTTCCCTTGATGATAGTTTCTAACTATGACACTTATTTAACTTCTTGGTTTTGGAAGGTACTTCAGGAATATTTTGGTACCAATATGAGGGAGAGTATAGCATATCACCCATAGAAAAATGGTTAGTCTAAGTTGACCATCTAGACTCTTCAGTATGTTCTAAAAGCATGTGTTCTCAACTTTATGGGTTCATGGTAGAGGGTTGTTTCATTGGATATGTTTTCATACAACAATATTTATTAGAACATGATCATGATGGCAGAATTTGGGGCTTTATATAAGGATCATAACAATACTAATTTTGTTGTGTTGAGGTGGGTAATCATTTCTTTATTGGGACCTAGTCTCATACAAAAGATGATAGAGAAAGAACAGTTGGTTCAAAAAAGGTTAGTGAGAACTCAGAGTCAACAAAATTCATACACTGATTGATTTCATCACCCATTAGATTTTGATATTGGTGACCAATTATTTATTTAAGTATCGATTAGACTATAACCCCATCACTTGGGAAAGTGGAGTAAGTTAGTATCACAATATGTCAGATCATTCTAGGTTTTCAAACATCTTGGGAATTCATCCTATCAATATGATTTTCTACAATAGATAACCTTGATTCATGATGTCTTTATTGTATCCCAATTTAAGAGATATCATCTAGACTGATATCTTGGGGAAGAGTGGGAATATGTGAAATTGGATCTTGATATCACTATTATGTAGAAGAGTATTTGTATAAAACATTATCATAAAAGGGTTATCTATGAAAAATTTATCCCATTGGTCTGTGTGCTTTGGAAGTATAGTGACAATAGCCATGATACATGAGAGCAGGATGTCTCAGTGAGGGAGCAGTGGACTCACCTTTTTTTGGGATGCCTAAGGACTTTCTAGGGGAATATAGTGATTTTTTTAAGGAGGGTTTATAGCTCTATTGAAGTCCTATGCATGTCTTATTTTAGTCTTTATTTGTATCTTTGTTAATTTTTCTATTTATCATGTGTCGGTGGTTGAAAATTTAGTTTCTGGGGAAAGAAAACATTGTCTCATGGTTTCCACATGATTTCTCTAACTATGTGGATAACCTTATAAGTTTGAGGTATTGGGGATAGTATGATTATGAATGGTTTGACCATGGTTTTTCTAACCATGTGATTTTCAGCACAAAGTGTGTGGCTTTGGGTTTTGGGAGATAGTATCTCCCACATAGTTTGTGCATGCGTTGCCTAACCACATGGTCATCCCATATAGGTTGTCTAAATAATTAAAAATATAAGATATAACCAATGTTACCTTAATATATTTAGGTTTAATTTCCATCATTTCTTCTCCCATATGTGTGTATCCATCTCCCATGATGTTATATCTTCTCCCCTCTCCATTGTGGTGGGTTCTTCCTGATTCCATTGTGTCATGTCTTTAAGTAATCTTAGTTAATATTTATTTATCCTTTAATTCCCCTATTTTACCTTTTTATTTTTTATTTATGTAATTTTGGAGCTCGATGATTCCCTATGGATAAATTGTAATATCCTAATATTATAAAATAAGAACATTATGTTCAATAGAATATATGAAATATAACATCAAGTTTTAAGAAAATTGTGATATGCTATTAAAGTATTATTCTTTAATGAGACTATTATAACCTAGAAATTAACTTTTCGGGAATGAAAATTTCTAACCAGATTATGAAAATATTTATAAAGTATTGATAATGTATTTATAAATAAGAACTTAATTCTCAATAACATTATTTTATACTTCAAAAATGGTATTATTTTTCATTTTATGTTTTGGAATTATAATAAATAATCATTTTAAAAAACATATTTTATAAAAATGATATAATTTTTGAAATTAAAATAAAAAAATTATCTAAGGGTAAAATTTTTAGATTTTTTTTAAAGATTGTTTTTAAGTGAATAGTGAAAAATACCAAATTTTCAAATATTTTTATTTCTTTTCAAAAATAAATAATTTTAAAGTATTGTTAAGATTTAAAATTTATTTAAAAGAAAAAGAGTTATTATTATATTATATTTAATATAATTAATTTTATTTTAATCATATATAAACTTTATTTTGGTGTAAGTTTGTATTTTGGCTTAGAAATGCATTTTTCTAAAAAAACATTTTAAGTCTATAATGTTTGTCAATTTTAATTAATTAAAACTAACAACTAATAAGGAAAGATTTAAATGAAATTTATATATTATATATCTAAATATATGGATTCAAATCCATAAAACAATTCTCACTATTTATAATGTAAGAACATCTTATGCTTGAAAAATGTATTTCTTGAAAAATTATTTTTCAACATGATTTGTGGGTTTATTTTTAAATTACAGTATAACAATTATGGGAATTTAATTTTATAAAATGGATTCAAAATCTAGAATTCGAATAATTAATATTATATAATAATTTAAACTTAATTTTTATTCATAATGATTAGTAAATTATATAAAATATATTTACTACGCTTAAGGTTAAAATGAGGTTTTTCATGT
Organism: Viscum album; assembly: GCA_963277665.1. Taxonomy (NCBI): domain Eukaryota; kingdom Viridiplantae; phylum Streptophyta; class Magnoliopsida; order Santalales; family Viscaceae; genus Viscum; species Viscum album. The sequence goes on along the minus strand of OY728133.1, from coordinate 1,409,268,536 downwards.
TACATACACGTGAGATAAAATATATTTTCCACACACATGAATTTTTTTTATAAATTAGATCTCATATTAATAAAAACTGGGTAAAAATTATATAATAAGTATTATTTAATTTTATACTTAAAGGAAAAATTTCCTAGGTGAAATAAACTAGTTACCATGGTGAAAACTAAACTTGTAAAGGTAAGTAAACATGGATGATATGGGAATAACATGTTTAAAAAAATTATGTTTTTATTTACTATATCTTCCCACCACTCCACTTAGGGTGAGATTTACTTCCCATTATTGAATATTCTTGGATTTTTATAGAAATATCACTCCTCAATTATCAAAAGAGAGTCCCTCCCCTCACTTATCCACACCTCTCAATCCCTTTGAATAGAAAAAAAACTAAAAAACTCTCTAAAAAATCCTTATAAAATTCTATAGCTTATTTTATTCCTAGAAGACAAGCACTAGGTACCTTAAGAAGAGATCCAAATAAGGTTTCTCTTAGAGAAGGTAATTGTGTAGAGACCCTAAGCTTGACGTACAAGGACATTACATTACTTTTGCGGAATACTTAGTACATAACAAAAACACACACACAAGGATCCTAATAGTTTAGTGTCTTTGGAAAGTTAGAATATAATCTTCTAATCGTGGTGAAAGATCTTCAACATCTCCCATAAAGATCTTCTTTTTTACCTAAAATCTTTCTTTATATCCTGGGGAAAATAAAACATAAAAGGGTGAGCTCAAATGCTCAGTAAGGGTAAACAAAAGAAATATCAATCACATCATTTTCATAAGAACATTACATTTTGGAAATCTTAACATGCAAAAGAGAGCATAATTTCATAACATGGGATAAATCATGGTAGTGAAATGAAATCCCAATAATCATAACTTAAAACCTGAAACTTTGTGGCATACACACATAATCATAGAGAATCATTTCTTATTAGTCAAGACTCATTTCCAAGACTATCTTAGTGGACAAAGTCCATTTCTGAACCGAGTCACCCTCGTTTCAGTCCTGTTTCACTGAACCGGTATAACCTACCGTTCCAGCCATGTCTATCTCATGAGATATAAAATCTTTACCCCTATGCATTGGAGGGCGATATAGGTCCCACCCATATCATAATGATACCACTCTTATGTGTGCCACAAAATCATAAACCATACATCATAGCGTAACCCATATAATAAAAATGGGAATCTTAAACATCGTGACATCATAAAAAAATTCATATAAGATAAAGGAATTCATAAAAATATAATTCCATCACAACATAATCAAATCAATGTAATAATAAGGATAGAAAAAGAACCCTTTATTATCTTAGATGGAAAATAATTTTGATAAAACACTTGAACTTCATTCTTGAGGAAAATATCCTTTCTGCTTCAAAAACACTTTTCCTTTCTTAACATGTCGTACAATTCTAAAATAAAATAAGTTGATTAAAAATAAACTTGAAAACTTGTAAATGAAGCTTATTGGAAATAATGTTTTAAAAATCCATTCATGCCGTATAAGTTAAAAAAACAGTCTTCGTACTTTTGTCAGAAAAGTCAAAAAGTACCTCGTACGAAAAACGACAAAAGATTCCTTTCATATCTTTTACTAAAAACTCACCTAAGGGTAAAATTGTATATAAAATATTTTATAAGGATATAAATATTACATATTGAGGAAACATGGATGTGGATGACAAAATACACCCCAGTAAATACCAAAGTATAAACAATCTTGGATAAAAATGAGATTGTGATATTTTCCCTTACCTTAGGTCATACTTGCTTTGTAAGTGTCCTAACCTCCTGTATAATGATTTAAATAATGTTATTGACTTATTCCAGAATCATACTTTTTTTATGATATCATATATGGTCATATTCTTAGCTTCTTAGTAGTAATATTTCATTGCTACTTGTTATTCGGGTGTTTATAACTTTTTTTTCTTATGCATGTTTTGTAGAATAAATTCTTATTCTTATCTTTAGGTTATAGATACCTCATTTACATAATGGTATTAGTGTAATATATATCATATTCATTCATTCAATTCATTTATATAATCATTATGAAATGAAGATCATGTAGAACGAGTCGCATCACATCGTGGAGACGGTATTCCGTACGTACACACGAGTGATGATATCGTTCCTATGATCGTGGAATTGTATTGGAGTGTATGTATACTATTTCAGAATCAATATCACTTTATAATAGTCATATATAGTCATTATTTACACCATTATACCCATCCAAGTAAGGTGGTGGTGGAAAATAGATTTCACCACGGTGTGGAGACGGTATTCCGTACGTACGCACGCGCGGTGATTTCGTTTTCCGTATGATGGATAGATGATGAAATAGGGTTGTTTCATACTTATAATAACATATCAGTATATGAGTGATACTGATGTTATTACTTCATAATGAAACAACCTAAGAATAAGAAGTGGAAGAAGAAATAAAGATAAAAGAATCGGTAATGGACATTACCTCTTCTTTGAAGTGCCTCTTTGAGTCCTCCTCTTAGGGTACTACAATTGGTCTTTGAAGAAGACCAGGACCTCTAGGATGTTTCTAGGAAAGTGGAGAAGAGAATTTGTCAGGGTTTGGCCGAGCTTGACGGCTCAAAGTGGTGTGAGGAGGAGGGGGAGGAGGTGCCCTTTTATAAGGGAGGAGAGGGGCACCTTTGGAATAACTAAAAATATTATTTTATTATAAAGTCAAGTTCGGTTTTAAATAGTTCCAAATTGATTTATTTCAAAGCTAAGGTGGAGATGGGTCGAAATACTTTCATCCAATAGAATTTAGACAAGTTTATCTCATTATATTAACCTTATCTTTTAGTTTTAACTCTTAGTTAATTAGATTGACATTTACCATGTCACTTTGTATTTTTATATTATATAGTTAATAAACATACCATATACATCCAAGAGACCCCCAAGTTGTGTTTTATTAATATATATAACCTTATATAAGTCATTTTTCTGAACCTTAGATTTTTAGGAATAAAATAACAATTAATAATACAATATTTGCTTTAAAAACTATTTTATGTCAATTTTGACACTATTCAGTAGTTGATTTTTTTGAAACTCATAACAGAATGATTACTTCGAAAAAAGTTAATTAAATCAATCCTAACATGTCATATTAACCTATTAAATTAGTTTAGTTCATAAAAGTCTCAAATTATATTTATTTTGTTATTTATAACATCAATTAAGCCAATATTTCATTAATAAGATAATTACTGCATCATCGTTGTGTCATAAATAAATTAAATTAGTTAATGTCTAAAAATTACAAATAAAATACCATTATGTAGGAAATCGTTTTAGCTTTCTAATTAATATTTATAGTCAAATTTATCCTATGTATAACCCCATATTAAAAATTATTTTCTTATTAACTTTTGATTTTAACTATTTTATCCCTTCTTTAAATAAATTAATAATAAATGTCCTAATCTAATCCAAGTGGGCCTAAATGGTCATATTTTATTCATAAGGTTGTTTTTGGTAGAATTACACTTGTCCAATAGAATTAGGACATGTGTTAGGGTAATAATAATATCATTTTGACCCTTAATTACCCTATTTACTTTTAACCGTGGTAAACAAAAGTAAAAAGTTACTATTCACCAAAAATTATTTTCATCTCATTGAACCACATTTTAGTCCTTGATATTAACCGTGTCTCTCGGATTTTCAAAATTCCACTCACAGAAGTGGTAAAATTAAGTTTTATGAAAAATTCAGTTTCTTTAACTACCACTTAGTGGTTTCACTATTCATCAAAAATTGAAAGTTTTCAGAAAAATACCAAAAATTAGATCTAAGCTATATTTGATATTATGAGTTCAAAAATGATGTCTATTTTATCAAATTCAAAACATATCAGTTGCATTAATTAATTTAAAAATTAATTCTCGTCGTCAAAACAAATAGCGTGTTCTTAAGAGATAATAACTATCAAAATATTGACACTTGTTTATGACTGGTTTAAATGTGAAATTACATCCAATGACCAAAATTGTATTAAATTGTAAAAATATATTCTAAATATACTTTAAAACCACTCTAATTAATAATTTATCACTATTAATTATTTCGATTAAAAAAGTTGTTTTTAATTATAATTTTGTAATTTTCACTATTCATCAGAATATTAAAGTTATCCGAAAAGTACCAAAATTTCACCTTAGGCTAAATTCGATACACCGAATCCAAAAATGAAGTCCATTTTGAGAGCTAAAATTTCTAAAATTTTAAAAGTTGGTTATTACTATTCATAAGGGCTAGTTTTAATAATATTTTAATAGCATATCGTTGTTTAGTGAAACTCGGTATTGCGTACGACGCAAGCTATCGAGGAAGCTCGCGATTTCGTGTAAAGCAAGCCAAGCAAGTGTTGTGTGTAGAAAAAGATTCCTTTGATGATTTATATAACATAAAAGTCTCGGGTGTTACATTCTACCCCCCCTTAAATGAATATCTCCCTCGAAATTCGTCGGGGTTATAAATGGTTTACTACTCGAAAGTTTCTTTAATAGAAACCCACATCGTAAAAAGGAATACCAAAACTTGGCTTTAAAAACTAAAGTATGAAATGTAACGGTTACCCAAATTAACTCATCACTGGGTTTCCACGTAGGAGAACATAGTTGAAAATATGGATATAGAAGAAAAATCTAACCATCAAGTTCTGATGGAGAGTGATAGAAACATGGCTATGAAAAAGCCAACAATCACAAAGCTATTGATTTGTGAAAATCTAAGGTACCATCTGATTCATCGGATATAATGGAACTTGGACAACATTTTTGGTTTTCAAGATCATTTCCCTAAAGTTGATGAATTAAAAGAAATACTTGCATGATTTTTTTACAATCTCACTGTTGTTTGTGAATTGAACAATTTCCACTTCATCCCTTATGGAAATGAAGTTGAATTTGTTATTCGTGATGTGTTAGGATATCATGTGATAGAATGATGGGTCATTCAATCTCTTTAAAAGGTTAGAAAAAGTTATAAGTCCATCTTATCGTTAGATTAATCGTTTATGGTTCCAAAAATGAACTTATACTTTATATATCATACCACTTAATAAAATAAAACTAGTTTCTATTAACCAGGGACTTCCTATAGGCCGGTGGTAGGCAATAAAGGCCAGTCGCACTTCGGTTGTGGGTTCGATTCCCACAGCCTTGTCCGACATGATGGGATGTCGCTCGTCCTGTAGGTTGTCCTTTTTCTAAAACTACATTACTATAACATCACATAAATAATATCAAAAAAAGTTCTATCATTAAAAAATACTAACTTATGGTTAACATAATCCATTCCAATTTAAAATACTTCGGTCCAAGCTCATAGTATAAAGAAAACGATAACTTGAAATGTCATCAACCAAGCATGTGAATACCATCATTTATCCCCCATATATCTTGTTGGTCACATTCCAATCATGTGAATACCTTAATGATGTATTCTCTTGAAAAATGAATACCCATTAAACCTTAGTGAAAACATGAATGCTGTCAAAAGTTATCTCTTTCCACATACCAAAATCCAAAAATTCTATATACTCAAACCATGATATAACCTTCTCCTTATATCAGTCATGAGCTCATGAATACTATCAAACATTTAATTTTCTCCTTATCCCTTCATTATGTGCATATCATCTACATTCCAAAAATATCTGAATAATCTTTCATAGATACTGGTAACATTAATCATACACTTTCAAAACTCAAGGAAAGACAACAGTGTAACAATCCTTAGATGTCTCTTTATTCCATATTACCATGAGATTACTTATACAACATTACACATGATAAACATGTAACCATTCCACTACATTCTTAAACCATTGACCAAGCCTCAACAATTCTTTCATCTCACATATCATTTGTAGTCTCTTCATCATCATCCACATAAATACTACCCATACGACAATACTGATTCTCTTCATGAGACTTTACCTTAGGGAATTGGTTTTCATAATGCCCGTACATTCCACATTTAAAACATTTAACCATTGTTGATGTCATAGCAATACCATTATCCTCATCCCTGGTGTTAACTGAACCTTTTCCTTTGCAATTACTGGCTTTGTGTCCTTCTTTTACACACCCAAAGCATCTTTCATTTCCTTTGAAACATTCTCCTTGATGCCTCTTCCCACATGATTTACATAGGGGAAATTGAACTTTCTTTCCTCTGTGATCATCATGAAACTCCATCTTTCTCTTATTAGCTGAGTCAGTAAACATAACAAATTTTACTTTATTGATCATATTATGAGATTGCTGATTCGGCATAATAATGATGTTTGGACTTCCAAATCCCATTTCATTTGGTTTCTCATGAATAATATCATTCTATTGTCCATCATATCCTCCATTATCGTGAATCATCTTGTTTCTAGCCATTTTCTAAAACCCAAAAAGAATAGTGTGAGAGGCAAAAATCTTAATAATGGGGGAGTAACTTCAATATCTAACATCTTTAGTTTAATATAATATTGTTACCATAGTTCTAGTACTATATCCTATACGTATACGTATCCTTAGGGACATCCCTAGACATACCTTAGAAATATCTCTAGGGATCTCACTAACGTTTTCGCATCCTAGTTTCCAAAGGTTGACTAAAATTTTTCTCTGATACCAACTGTAGAGACCCGAAGCTTGACGTAAATGGACATTACATTACTTTTTCGGAATACTTAGTACGTAACAAAAACATACACACAAGGATCGTAATAGTTTTGTGTCTTTGGAAACTCGGAATATAATCTTCTAATCGTGGTGAAAGATCTTCAACATCTCCCATAAAGATCTTCTTTTTTTACCTAAAACCTTTCTTTATATCCTGGGGAAAATAAAACATAAAAGGGTGAGCTCAAATACTCAGTAAGGGTAAACAAAAGAAATATCAATCACATCATTTTCATAAGAACATAACATTTTGGAAATCTTAACATGCAAAAGAGAGCATAATTTCATAACAAGGGATAAATCATAGTAGTGAAATGAAATCCCAATAATCATAACTTAAAACCTGAAACTTTGTGGCATACACACATAATCATAGAGAATCATTTCTTATTCATCAAGACTCATTTCCAAGACTATCTTAGTGGACAAAGTCCATTTCTGAACCGAGTCACCCTCGTTTCAGTCCTGTTTCACTGAACCGGTATAACCTAGCGTTCCAACCATGTCTATCTCATGAGATATAAAATATTTACCCAATTCATTGCAGGGAGATATAGGTCCCACCCATCTCATAATTATACCATTCTTATGTGTGCCACAAAATCATAAACCATACATCATAGCATAACCCATATAATAAAAATGGGAATCTTAAACATCGTGACATCCTAAAACAATTCATATAAGATAAAGGAATTCATAAAAATATAATTCCATCACAACATAATCAAATCAATGTAATAATAGGGATAGAAACAGAACCCTTTGTTATCTGAGATGGAAAATAATTTTGATAAAACACTTGAACTCCATTCTTGAGGAAAATATCCTTTCTGCTTCAAAAACACATTTACTTTCTTAACATGTCATACAATTCTAAACTAAAAGAATTTGATTAAAAATAAACTTGAAAACTTGTAAAGGAATCTTCTTGGAAATAATGTTTTAAAAATCCATTCATGCCATATAAGTTAAAAAAAACATTCTTTGTACTTTTGTCGGAAAAGTCAAAAAGTACCTCGTACGAAAAACGACAAAAGATTCCTTTCATATCTTTTACTAAAAAATCACTGAAGTTTAAAATTGGATATAAAATATTTTATAAGGATATAAATATTACATATTGAGGAAACATGGATGTGGATGATAAAATACACCCCAGTAAATACCAAAGTATAAACAATCTTGGATAAAAATGAGATTGTGATATTTTCCCTTACCCTAGGTCCAACTTCCTTTGTAAGTGTCCGAACCTCCTATATAATGATTTAAATAATGTTATTGAATTATTCCAGAATCATACTTATTTTTATGATATCATATATGGTCATATTCTTAGCTTCTTAGTAGTAATATTTCATTGCTACTTGTTATTCGGGTGTTTATAACTTTTTGTTCTTATGCGTGTTTTGTCGAATAAATTCGTATTCTTCTCTTTAGGTTATAGATACCTCATTTCCAGAATGGTATTAGTGTAATATATATCATATTAATTCATTCAATTAATTTATATAATCATTATGAAATGAAGATCATGTAGAACGAGTCGCATCACATCGTGGAGACGGTATTCCGTACGTACGCACGAGTGATGATATCGTTCCAATGATCGGGGAATTGTATTGGAGTGTATGTATACTATTTAAAAATCAATATCACTTTATAATAGTCAAATATAGTAATTATTTACACCATTATACCCATCCAAGTATGGTGGTGGTGGAAAATAGATTTCACCACGGCGTGGAGACGGTATTCCGTACGTACGCACGCGCGGTGATTTCGTTTTCCGTAGGATGGATAGATAGTGAAATAGGATTGTTTCATACTTAGAATAACATATCAGTATATGAGTGATACTGATGTTATTACTTCATAATGAAACAACCTAAGAAGAATAAGTGGAAGAAGAAATAAAGATAAAAGAATCGGTAATGGACATTACCTCTTCTTTGAAGTGCCTCTTTGAGTCCTCCTCTTAGGGTACTAAAATTGGTCTTTGAAGAAGACCAGGACCTCTAGGATGTTTCTAGGGAAGTGTATAAGAGAATTTGGTAGGGGTTGGCCGAGCTTGAAGGCTCAAAGTGGTGTGAGGAAGAGGGGGAGGAGGTTCCCTTTTATAAGGGAGGAGAAGGGCACCTTTGGAATAACAAAAAATATTATTTTATTATAAAGTCAAGTTCAATTTTAAATAGCTCCAAATTGATTTATTTAAAATATAAGGTGGGGATGGGTCGAAATCCTCTCATAAAATAGAATTTAGACAAGTTTAAGTCATTATATTAACCTTATCGTTTAGTTTTAACTCTTAGTTAATTAGATTGACATTTACCATGTCACTTTGTATTTTTATATTATATAGTTAATAAACATACCATATACAACCAAGCGACCCCCAAGTTGTGTTTTATTAATATATATAACCTTATCTAAGTCATTTGGCCGAACCTTAGATTTTTAGGAATAAAATAACAATTAATAATATAATATTCTTTTTAAAAACTATTTTATGTCAATTTTGACACTATTCAATAGTTGATTTTTTTGAAACTCATAAAAGAATGATTACTTCGAAAAAAGTTAATTAAATCAATCCTAACATTTCATATTAACCTATATAATTATTTTAGTTCATAAAAGTCTAAAATTATATTTATTTGGGTATTTATAACATCAATTAAGTCAATATTTCATTAATAAGATAATTACTGCATCATTGTTGTGTTATAAATAAATTAAATTATTTAATGTCTAAAAATTAAAAATTAAATACCATTATGTAGGAACTCTTTTTATCTTTCTAATGAATATTTATAATCGAATTTATCTTATGTATAACCCCATATTAAAAATGATTTACTTATTAAACTTTGATTTTAACTATTTTATCCCTTTTTTAAATAAATTAATAATAGATGTCCTAATCTAATCCAAGTGGGTCTAAATGGTCATATATTATTCCTAAGGTTGTTTTTGGTCGAATTAAACTTGTCCAATAGAATTAGGACATGTTTTAGGGTAATAATAATATCATTTTTACCCTTAATTACCCTATTTACTTTTAACCGTGGTAAAAAAAAGTAAAAAGTTACTATTCACCAAAAATTATTTTCATCTCATTGAACCACATTTTAGTCCTTGATATTAACTGTGTCTCTCGGATTTTCAAAATTCCACTCACAGAATCGGTAAAATTAAGTTTTATGAAAAATTTAGTTTTTTTAACTACCACTTAGTGGTTTCACTATTCATCAAAAATTGAAAGTTTTCAGAAAAATACCAAAAATTAGATCTAAGCTACATTTGATATTATGAGTTCAAAAATGATTTCTATTTTATCAAATTCAAAACATATCAGTTGCATTAATTAATTTAAAAATTAATTCCCGTCGTCAAAACAAATAGCGTGTTCTTAAGAGATAATAACTATCAAAAGATTGACACTTGTTTATGACTGGTTTAAATGTGAAATTACATCCAATGACCAAAATTGTATTAAATTGTAAAAATATATTCTAAATATACTTTAAAACCACTCAAATTAATAATTTATCACTATTAATTATTTCGATTAAAAAATTTGTTTTTAATTATAATTTAGTAATTTTCACTATTCATCAGAATATGAAAGTTATCCGAAAAGTACCAAAATTTCACCTTAGGCTAAATTCTATACTCCGAATCCAAAAATGAAGTCCATTTTGAGAGCTAAAATTTATAAAATTTTAAAAGGTGGTTATTACTATTCATAACGGCTAGTTTTAATAATATTTTAATAGCATATCGTTGTTTAGTGAAACTCAGTATTGCGTTCGACGCAAGCTATCGAGGAAGCTCACGATTTCGTGTAAAGCAATCCAAGCAAGTTTTTTGTGTATAAAAAGATTCCTTTGATGATTTATATAACATAAAAGTCTCGGGTGTTACATTCTACCCCCCTTAAATGAATTTCTCCCTCGAAATTCGTCGAGGTTATAAAGGCCAGTCGCACTTCAGTTGTGGGTTCGATTCCCACAGCCTTGTCCGACGCGATGGGTTGTCGCCCGTCCTGCAGGTTGTCCTTTTTCTAAAACTACATTACTATAACATCACATAAATAATATCAAAAAAAAGTTTTATCCTTAAAAAATACTAACTTATGGCTAACATAATCCATTCCAATCTAAAATACTTCGGTCCAAGCTCATAGTATAAAGAAAATGATAACTTGAAATGTCATCAACCAAGCATGTGAATACCATCATTTATCCCCCATATATCGTGTTGGTCACATTCCAATCATGTGAATACCTTAATGATGTATTCTCTTGAAAAATGAATACCCATTAAACCATAGTGAAAACATGAATGCTGTCAAAAGTTAACTCTTTCCACATATAAAAATCCAAAAATTCTATATACTCAAACCCTGATATAACCTTCTCCTTATATCAGTCATGAGCTCATGAATACTATCAAACATTTAATTTTCTCCTTATCCCTTCATTATGCGCATATCATCTACATTCCAAAAATATCTGAATAATCTTTCATGGATACTGGTAACATTTATCATACACTTTCAAAACTCAAGGAAAGACAACAGTGTAACAATCCTTAGATGTCTCTTTATTCCATAGTACCATGAGATTACTTATACAACATTACACATGATAAACATGTAATCATTCCACTATATTCTTAAACCATTGACCGAGCTTCAACAATTATTTCATCTCACATATCATTTGTAGTCTCTTCATCATCATCCACATAAATACTACCCATACGACAATACTGATTCTCTTCATGAGACTTTCCCTTAGGGCATTGGTTTGCATGATGCTCGTACATTCCACATTTAAAACATTTAACCATTGTTGATGTCGTAGCAATACCATTTTCCTCATTTCTGGTGTTAAATGAACCTTTTCCTTTGCACTTACTGGCTTTGTGTCCTTATTTTCCACACCCAAAGCATCTTCCAGTTCCTTTGAAACATTCTCATTGATGCCTCTTCCCACATGATTTACATAGGGGAAATTGAACTTTCTTTCCTCTATGATCATCATGAAACTCCATCTTTCTCTTATTAGACGAGTCAAGAAACTTAACAAATTTTACTTTATTGATCATATTATGAGATTTCTGATTCGGCATAATAATGATGTTTGGACTTCAAAATCCCATTTCATTTGGTTTCTCATGAATAATATCATTCCATTTTCCATCATATCCTCCATTATCGTGAATCATCTTATTTCCAGCCATTTTCTAAAACCCAAAAAGAATAGTGTGAGAGGCAAAAATCATAATAATGGGGGAGTAACTTCAATATCTAATATCTTTAGTTTAATCTAATATTGTTACCATAGTTCTAGTACTATATCCTATACGTATACTTATCCTTAGGGACATCCCTAGACATGCCTTAGAAATATCTCTAGGGATCTCACTGATGTTTTTGCATCCTAGTTTCCAAAGGTTGACTAAAATTTTCCTCTGATACCAACTGTAGAGACCCGAAGCTTGACGTACATAGAAATTACATTACTTTTGCAGAATACTTATTACATAACAAAAAAACACACACAAGGATCATAATAGTTTAGTGTCTTTGGAAACTCGGAATATAATCTTCTAATCGTGGTGAAAGATCTTCAACATCTCCCTTAAAGATCTTCTTTTTTTACCTAAAACCTTTCTTTATATCCTGGGGAAAAGAAAACATAAAATGGTGAGCTCAAATGCTCAATAAGGGTAAAAAAAATAAATATCAATCACATAATTTTCATAAGAACATAACATTTTGGAAATCTTAACATGCAAAAGAGAGCATAATTTTATAACATGGGATAAATCATAGTAGTGAAATGTAATCCCAATAATCATAACTTAAAACCTAAAACTTTGTGGCATACACACATAATCATAGATAATCATTTCTTATTAGTCAAGACTCATTGCCAAGACTATCTTAGTGGACAAAGCCCATTTTTGAACCGAGTCACCCTCGTTTCAGTCCTGTTTCACTGAACCGGTATAACCTACCGTTCCAGCCATGTCTATCTCATGAGATATAAAATCTTTACCCAATTAATTGGAGGGAGATATAGGTCCCACCCATCTCATAATGATACCATTCTTATGTGTGCCACAAAATTATAAACCATACATCATAGCATAACCCATATAATAAAAATGGGAATCTTAAACATCGTGACATCATAAAAAAATTCATATAAGATAAAGGAATTCATAAAAATATAATTCCATCACAACATAATCAAATCAATGTAATAATAGGGATATAAATATAACCCTTTATTATCTTAGATGGAAAATAATTTTGATAAAACACTTGAACTCCATTCTCGAGGAAAATATCCTTTCTGCTTCAAAAACACTTTTCCTTTATTAACATGTCGTACAATTCTAAACAAAAAGAAATTGATTAAAAATAAACTTGAAAACTGGTAAAGTAAGCTTCTTGGAAATAATGTTTTAAAACTCCATTCATTCCGTATAAGTTAAAAAAACATTCTTCGTACTTTTGTCGGAAAAGTCAAAAATTACCTCGTACGAAAAACGACAACAGATTCCTTTCATATATTTTACTAAAAACTCACTGAAGGGTAAAATTGGATATATAATATATTTTATAAGGATATAAATATTACATATTGAGGAAACATGGATGTGGATGATAAAATACACCCCAGTAAATACCAAAGTATAAACAATTTTTGATAAAAATGAGATTGTGATATTTTCCCTTACCTTAAGTCTGACTTGCTTTGTAAGTGTCCGAACCTTCTGTATAATGATTTAAATAATGTTATTGACTTATTCCAGAATCATACTTATTTTTATGATATCATATATGGTCATATTCTTATCTTCTTAGTAGTAATATTTCATTGCTACTTGTTATTCGGGTGTTTATAACTTTTTGTTCTTATGCGTGTTTTGTCGAATAAATTCTTATTCTTCTCTTTAGGTTATAGATACCTCATTTCCATAATGGTATTAGTGTAATATATATCATATTCATTCATTCAATTGATTTATATAATCATTATGAAATGAAGATCATGTAGAACGAGTCGCATCACATCGTGGAGACGGTATTCCGTACGTACGCACGAGAGATGATATCGTTCCTTTGATTGTGGAATTGTATTGGAGTGTATTTATCCTATTTCAGTATCAATATCACTTTATAATAGTTATATATAGTCATTATTTACACCATTATACCCATCCAAGTAAGGTGGTGGTGGAAAATAGATTTCACCACGGCGTGGAGACGGTATTCCGTACGTACGCACGCGCGGTGATTTCATTTTCCGTAGGATGGATAGATGGTGAAAGAGGGTTGTTTCATAATTATAATAACATATCAGTATATGAGTGATACTTATGTCATTACTTCATAATGAAACAACCTAAGAAGAATAAGTGGAAGAAGAAATAAAGATAAAAGAATCGGTAATGGACATTAACTTTTCTTTGAAGTGCCTCTTTGATTCCTCCTCTTAGGGTACTAAAATTGGTCTTTGAAGAAGACCAAGACCTCTAGTATGTTTCTAGGGAAGTTGAGAAGAGAATTTGGCAGGGGTTGGCCGAGCTTGAATGCTCAAAGTTGTGTGAGGAAGAGGGGGAGGAGGTGCCCTTTTATAAGGGAGGAGAGGGGCACCTTTGGAATAACTAAAAATATTATTTTATTATAAAGTCAAGTTCGGTTTTAAATAGCTCCAAATTTATTTATTTCGAAGATAAGGTGGGGATGGGTCTAAATCCTCTCATCCAATAGAATTTAGACAAGTTTAGGTCATTATATTAACCTTATCTTTTAGTTTTAACTCTTAGTTAATTAGATTGACATTTACCATGTCACTTTGTATTTTTATATTATATAGTTAATAAACTTACCATATACATCAAAGCGACCCCCAAGTTGTGTTTTATTAATATATATAACCTTATCTAATCATTTGGCCGAAACTTAGATTTTTAGGAATAAAATAACAATTAATAATATAATATTTGTTTTAAAAACTATTTTATGTCAATTTTGACACTATTCAATAGTTGATTTTTTTGAAACTCATAAAAGAATGATTACTTCGAAAAAAGTTAATTAAATAAATCCTAACATGTCATATTAACCTCTATAATTATTTTAGTTCATAAAAGTCTCAAATTATATTTATTTGGGTATTTATAACATCAATTAAGTCAATATTTCATTAATAAGATAATTATTGCACCATCGTTGTGTCATAAATAAATTAAATTATTTAATGTCTAAAAATTACATATAAAATACCATTATGTAGGAAATATTTTTATATTTCTAATGAATATTTATAGTCGAATTTATCTTATGTATAACCCCATATTAAAAATAATTTACTTATTAAACTTTGATTTTAACTATTTTATCCCTTCTTTTAAATAAATTAATAACAAATGTCCTAATCTAATCCAAGTGGGCCTAAATGGTCATATTTTATTCCTAAGGTTGTTTTTGGTCGAATTACACTTGTCCAATAGAATTAGTACATGTGTTAGGGTAATAATAATATCATTTTTACCCTTAATTACCCTATTTACTTTTAACCGTGGTAAAAAAAAGTAAAAAGTTACTATTCACCAAAAATTATTTTCATCTCATTGAACCACATTTTAGTCCTTGATACTAACCGTGTCTCTAGGATTTTCAAAATTCCACTCACAGAAGTGGTAAAATTAAGTTTTATGAAAAATTCAGTTTTTTTAACTACCACTTAGTGGTTTTAGTATTCATCAAAAATTGAAAGTTTTCAGAAAAATACCAAAAATTAGATCTAAGCTATATTTGATTTTATGAGTTCAAAAATGATGTCTATTTTATCAAATTCAAAACATATCAGTTTCATTAATTAATTTAAAAATTAATTTCCGTCGTCAAAACAAATAGCGTGTTCTTAAGAGATAATAACTATCAAAAGATTGACACTTGTTTATGACTGGTTTAAATGTGAAATTACATCCAATGACCAACATTGTATTAAATTGTAAAAATATTTTCTAAATATACTTTAAAACCACTAAAATTAATAATTTATCACTATTAATTATTTCGATTAAAAAAGTTGTTTTTAATTATAATTTAGTAATTTTCACTATTCATCATAATATGAAAGTTATCCAAAAAGTACCAAAATTTCACCTTAGGCTAAATTCGATACTCCGTATCCAAAAATGAATTCCATTTTGAGAGCTAAAATTTCTAAAATTTTAAAAGGTGGTTATTACTATTCATAACGGCTAGTTTTAATAATATTTTAATAGCATATCATTGTTTAGTGAAACTCGGTATTGCGTACAACGCAAGCTATCGAGGAAGCTCGCGATTTCATGTAAATCAAGCCAAGCAAGTGTTGTGTGTAGAAATAGATTCCTTTGATGATTTATATAACATAAAAGTCTCGGGTGTTACAAATTGGCTAAATGAAGTTCTTTCTTTTTCTTCCTTCTTTTACAAACATCAATTATGTCTTGAAAATTAAAATATAATAACATGATTATAACCCATATAATTATATTTTATTATTTTTATGGAATAAAATTTATCCATCTCTTTATCCATCAAATGGGAAACAAATTGATCACTATTTTGTACGACAGACTACCGCCTTATAAACCGATGTAATTTGTTTTCTAAAACCGACTAACATGGATAGTAATAATAATGTAAATAATTAATATATATGATAAATATGAAATGATATTAATTATGAAAAAATAATATGTCATTTAAATCCTTAATCTTTCACCCATTGAGGGAATTATATCATCGCATGTTCATACATACAGCCTACTATCTCAATAAAGCGATCTAATTCATTTTACATGTAAAACTTTCAATAATTGTTATAAAAAACATAAAATGAAGAAATGTTATATTTATGAAATTAATATTATAATTTATTTTATGTATCTATATCATATTCACATGAACTATAACTTTTATTACAGAACTTTAATTAGAAAACATAGCAGTTAACACGCGAAACAATGTTAATAATGAAATATTATTAACAAATGGATGATAAGATGTTATAATAAGATTATAAATGATTTTATAAATATAAATATTATTCTGTTATAAATAAATAACATGTTAAAAACCATTATATATTAGGTTAAACTATGTTCAAATAAAGGAAGATGTAAGGTAAGGGATTTTTGTTTCAATTTCCTTTCATTGAGGCATATCTTAATGTTATGCACCTAATTTATTTTATATTGTTTATATACTGCCCATTATAAATTTAATATCATAAATAAATCATATTTCCTTGTACTTTTAAGTTTAAATTCTAATTATTTATTCCAAGTGGGTTTTACTGGAATGTTACAAAGTGGTAGGAAATTTCATAAATCAATTTCTCTTTATTGGGTTATATTACTTCTTCATTGTATTTAAATATATAACATTATGTTTGTAATGAATTTTTATTATTTAATGTTTAATTTTCACTTATTTTATGAGGATTTAAATTTGAAACACAACATTTCTTCTTTGATTAATTCTCACTTTAACATAATATGATCTTTGTAAGGGTATATTTCACAATATCATTTAATAAAGATTATTTATTATTGAATTTATATTGAAGGAAACTATTTGATAATTGTCTAAAGAATCCCCTTTAATTTTATAATCCTTTTGTTATTCATGAGTTTTTAAAGTAATATTACCATTATCCTCCTTTTTCTACTTAAAATGATTGGGAAATTTGTTTTAAAGAAAATATGTCTTTATTTATCTCTTCAGTCAAAAATCATTTTCCTTCCATATCCATGTTTTCTAAAAATGTTTTCAAAAAGGTTTTAAAATTTTCCAAATGATTTATTAAATAAATTTTTACCCATGATTCACTTTAAAAAATTGAATGTAATCTTATTTTCATTTTCTGAAAGAGGTACTTTTAACCATTTTACAAAAGTGTGAAAATAATGTTTTTTACTTTATACGATATGTGCATAATTACCCATCATCATGACCACTAATTGTCTTAAATATTAATTTACAAGTATATGAGAATATTTTAAAAGGAATATTTTTAATAATATTTTTGAAATTTTTAGTTTTTAAAAGTGATTTTAAAATTAAAAACATTATTTTCCTCAAGAATGTTTTATTGATATTTTTGTGGTATTTATTTTCATAAATGACAATATCCCTTTATTTTACTTATACTCTTGTTGGGATATGTTATATTTATATCATTATTATTCTTTATCTAGATGTTTTATGATCAGTTTGATCAAAGAAAGTGTTTACATTCACTTTCTTGATTAATTTCTGTGGTCATTAACCTTCCCTTTAAATATTAACTTTCATTCAATAATTGGATATTATATTAAAATTAAATATCTATATCCCTTATTATAGATATGATTATTTCTTAAACCATATATCATTTCTAAATATTATTTTTTACTATAAAAGTTATTTAATTGACTAGGGAAATGTTGATAAACTTGTATTCTTTACTCAATATAGATATTTATTGATAAGGAATATTGTTCATGTATTAAATCTATCATTAGATATATGAAGAATGATTTGTACATATAGTGAATTATGGGGAAAAAATTATATATCCCCTTGATGCATAGATATTCTCATGAGTTCGATTTGTAAGAGAGCAATAAATGGGTTTCTGGTGTATACCTACCCATCGATTAAATTGTCTTTGTGAAAGGTCTTGATGATATAGATATCATGATTTATAAGATAATGACATTTAATATAAAGTATTTTCATTATTGAGAATTTATTTATTATTATTCAATGATACTATTTCATTTATATTATTCATGGATTCATTTTGTGCTCAAACTATTGATTAAATGTATTGTTTTCATTTAATTACCTTTATATATTAATTATGCCTTATCTAGTCATGCCATCTGTGTTATTGATTATATTTCATGTTTGTTCAGTTATTTAAATTTCCATATTTATTTTTTCCTTATTTATTCATGATATCTTTAGTTATACTTAACCCTTAATGAGAATTTGATCTCACGCTTATTTTGTTTCTTTACTCCGAGATATGAAGAAGGAATATTTGAATGAGTTCAAGGATGTAGAATATTTACATTAACTATGTTGTAATTTATGTTTTCAAATGTAATATGAGACTCAAGTATATATCTAGTTTACCAATACTACTAATTTATTCGGTCCTTTGGGATCTGATGGCTTGTATCTAGCACAAATGTAATAAGGTAACCACTATCTCTAAGATACTGGGGTCAGGGTCTTTACAATTGATATCATATAAAGTTTTGATTAAAACTTGGGAAATAAATTTATTAAAACATATATTATGTAACATTACCCTATAAAATACTATGAGGATAATTATAGAGGAGGATCCTAAAATTTTGGTAAGGTAAGAATTGTGTGGTTTATTATAGTAATACATCCATATCTGGATACTACAAGTGTACATGTTTCTAGAATTATTATACCTAGGGGGTAATAAATCCAAAAAAATCATTAGGTTTTTGAATTGATTATATCCTAGTACACAACAATGGGCCTTATTGTGCACCTAGTTTGACACTCTTTTGGGATATGCTTGTGTAAATTCACATTTTATTTACAAAACATCATGAAGGCTTTGAATTGATGATGAAAATGAATAGTCTTGGATAATACTAATGTGTATTCTATTGAAAATGATATATCATGGTCTAGAAATCCTATAATTGATTATATTGTTTTCCATTATTATTATTGTTTCTCACACCCTGAATTTGGTTTTAGTTAATGGCTAGAACCACGAGGAACAACATTAACAATTAATGTGATGGAAAATGTAGTGACTTTATACAACCAAATGGGATAGTGAATAAAGTGAAAGATATTTTGATTATTCTTAATTAGTTATAATGATAAAATATTAACAACTTATACCTTAACCAACTCTCAAACTTTCTAAATAAGGTAAAGAAGGAGTCTAATAATAGTTCAGGTGTTGGGAACTATGGAGGAAAAAGGAATCAATTTCCTTCATGTTAGAAAGGTGGAAAGAGTCACCAATGAGAGTGTCTCAAAGGAATAGGAAAAATTTTTATGTGTTGAAAATAAGGGAATATATAAATTAATTGTCGAGTAAAAGTTAGGTGTTCAATAGAGAGAGATAAATTTTATCCTGGATATCAATTTATAGTCCATTGTCTTGAATGTAAGGAACTTGGGAATTATCTGAGTCAATTAATTAAATTAAAGGTCAACTCCAAAAACAATTAAGGACCTATGTTTAAGTAAAAGAGTTAAAGTATTTATGTATTGGGATTTAATAATTATATTGTAGAAGTATTTTATTAGTGGTATTTTGGTTATAAAAATCATGAATCATATAACTATTGTATTAATTTTTTTGAATCATATATGTATTCATCTATAATTAAATCAATAATTATGGATACCATCATGGGTTTATAAGTTTAAGGTTGATCATAAGAATAAAGTCTTAGACACCCCTTTTTAGGTTTTAATTGATGGGATTTTTTAAGAGATTAATGATATTTTTGAATAAGGTTCATTGGGTTGAGGTATATGTAACCTTAAGGTTCAACATGAAGTTTTATTTAAGGAAGATTTATCTGTTCATAATTATAATGTTTTTGATAACATATATGGTTAATATGACTACTTATGTTGAGGTAATGATAGTCAATTAATATTATTGGATTTTTTAGAAAAATAATTCCTGTATAAATCCCTTTTGGTTAAAAAAGGGTTTTATTAAAAATAATATTTTTGAATGTTTTCATCATTTTTTGGGAACACTATAGGAATTAGATTAATATAGTTTTAAAAAAAGGTAAACCCACATGTCGAGTGACAATCCATTGCATCCAGAAAGGTCGTGGGGATTGAACCCACAACCAAAGGGTAATAAGGGGGATTTCCTACCACTGACCTATGTTATTTTCTGGTTAATATGAAATTCTTTTTACATAAAAAATTTGATGGATAAATATTAAGTTAATCTTTCGGTGTTACTATTTACGTTTTAGATATTAATGTATTATATTGAATAACATATACAAACCACTTTGGTTTTGGTAAATATTTAGAGACATAAATAAAGACTCTTCACTCTTTTATAGATCTTATAATCCATTAAAAGTTAACTTTAGTGCTTCTGGCATAAAAAATCATATTGGATAATCTTTACATGAAGTAATATGTGAAGTGGAAATTGATTAAATCACCAAAAAAGGATGAAAGTTTGTTTATAAAATAGAAATATATCAAGTAATTATATTTACTTATGTTAATAGACAGTAAAATAATTTCTCAAATATTGGAAAATAGTCTTGAAATTAAAATTTTATCATATTACCTTCATATCCAAAGAATCAATAGTCATTTGACTCATCCCGGATTTATGGTTTTTTGGTTGTTGAATTTCACTTTATCATTCAATTTCATGTGATTAGTGATATTTATTACTTTCCTTAATTATTTATTCATTCCTTCCATGTCCATATTTTCATTTCCCACTACTGTTATCCAACTTATAAACCTAGTTATTTTTTATTCCAGATAACCTTTATATTTTCTTTTCCCTCTTTTAATTGAAAATTTTATTAACCCTTTTTACAATGTGGGTTTTCAATGAAGTTATTTTCAAATATAAAACTATTTATTTATAAATTCAAGTTAAAATTACCAGGATAAAATTTATTGAATTTGTGGAGAATGTAACACATCAAGATATTAAAATAGTAACATTATATTCGATATCATATACGAAATTCAACACTAAGTTTTAAGAAAACCATGATATGCTACTAAAATAATATTATTTAATGTAATGATTATAAAGAATATCTTATGTTTTTATGAATGATCATTATTAACAAAAGTATTAAAATTTTTATAACTTTTTTATATAATGTATTTTTAAATAAGTACTTAATTCTAAATAACATTATTTTATTCTTAAAAAACAAATTTTCTTAAAAAATGATTTTATTTTCATTTTATGTTTGGGAATTATAATTAATACCACATTTAGAAATTTTATTTTATATAAATAATCTCTTTTTTTAAATCATCATATCAGAATTATATTAGAGTGAAATTTTCATATTTTTTCGAAAAGAGTGATTTCCAGTGAATAGTGATAATTACTGATTTTTTAAATATTATTATTTATTTTCATTTAATAAAATAATTTTAAATTATCATTATGATTTTAATTTTTTTAAAGAAACATAAGTATTATTATAGTTTATTTAATATAATTAATTTAATTTGAATCATTTTTATACCTAATTTCGGTATAAGTTTATTTTTTTCTTTAAAAATGCATATTTTGAAAACTATTTTTAAGTGTATATTGCTTAAACATTTTAATTGATTAAATTAACCAACAAAAAATAAATATTTAAGTAAAATTTATGGATTATATTTTTATATATGTTAATTAAAATACACAAAATAATTATCATTATTCATATAGTTAATGTAAGATCATTTTATGTTTGAAATTTTCATTTTGTAAAAACATTGTTTTCAACACAATCTGTTGGTTTATTTTTGAATTAAATTATATCACTTTTAAGAATTGAATTTTATATAATTAATTACATATTTTTATTATTAATAATTAATATTATATAATAATTTCAATTTAATTTTTGTTCGTATTGATTAGTAAAGAGATTAAAATTTATTTATCATAATTAAAGTTAAAAAGAGGTTTTCTATGTTGCATGTTCTTGTATTAAAATTAATTTTACAAACACAAATAATATTAATTTAATAAATTATATTTAATTTTAATAATAATTTGTTCCTAATTATCTAATAAGTCTCATTTTATTTTAGGATTATAAAATAAATTACCTATTTTAAATAAAATAATTATCATGGTAAAAACTAAAATGATATATTTAAGTAAATTAGAATATTATGGAATAACATGTTTAAAAAATGGATGTGTTTATCTACCATTAATTTTATATTACCCATTATTTATGCATTTTGGAGGCACTTAGGGTGAGAGTTACTTCCCATTATTGAATATTTTGGGTATTTAAAATATGAAACTACTCAATTATAAAAGGGTACTCTCTCCCCTCACCTCTTCACACCTCTCAAGTCATTTGGGTCAACCAAAAAATATTAAAATATCTCCCCAAAATCTTTATACAAATTTTAGAGATTTTTTTATTCCCAAAATACCAACCCTAGGGTCCTTAAGAAGAGGTCTGGATGAGGTTTCTCTTTGATATAGTATTCGTTGTAACAAAACAGTTTCTTTTTTCTTCTTTTTTAACAACCTTAAATTATGTATGAAAAATTATAATATAATAAAAAATATCTAAAATATAATGATATTTTATTATGTTTATGTAATAATATCCATCCATCTTTTTCTCTATTTAATGGGAAATAAATTCATTGCTCATGTGTACGAAAGACTACCACCTCAGGAACTGATGTAATTTTCATTCTATCATAGAGTCACACTGATTTTCATAAAAATATAAATAATTAATATATATGTTAAATATGTAATGATATTAATTATTTAAAATTAATATATCATCCACTTACTTACTCATTCACTCATTATGAGAATTATATCATCGTTCATGCATATGTATGCTCTACCATCTCCACAAAGTGATGTGATTCATTTTCATTGTCCAACTTTCAATAATGGTTATAAAAAAATATCCATTTAATAAATAATATATTTATAACATTAATATAATTATGGATACGATTTATCGATATCCTATTCACAAGAACCAGAACTTCTATGATAAAACATGCATGAGAAATCAAAGTATGTAATGCCTGAAACATTAGTAATAATGAAAAATTATTAAAAAAATGGGTAATAAGATGTAATAATATGATCATATATGATGTTATAAATATTAACATTGTTATGGAATAAATAAATTACATATTTTAAACCATTATAGATAATTTTAAATTATTTTTAACTAAAGGAAAATGTGAGGTAAGAGATTATGTCTCAATTTCATTTAATTCATGCATATTGTAATGTCATGCACCTAATTTCTTTTAAATGGTGTATATCCTACACTTTTACATGTAATATCATGAATAAATCACATTTAATGGTATTTTATATTTCAACTTTAATTATTTCACCCAAATGGATTTTACTTGAAACTTACCAAGTGGTAATAGATTTCATAACTCAATTTCTTTTCATTTAGTTTTAATACTTCTTTATTATCTTTGATATTATAAGATTATATGTTTAATTAATTTTGATTATTTTATATTTTATTTACACATTTTTATATGAATTTAAATTTTACATACATAATCACTTCTTTTTCTAATTATCACTTCAACATATGATGACCTTTGTAAGGTTTTATTACACAATCTCATTTTAAAAGACATTTTTTATGCTTGAATTTACATTGAAGGAAGTTATTTGATAATTATATAATAATCCTATTTAATTTTATTCTCCTCTAGTTATTCATGAGTTTTTCAAGTAATACTACAATTTTACTCTCTTTGGTACATAAAATTATTGGTGAAATTTTATTAAATAAAATATGGCTTTATTTCTCTCTTTGATCAAAAATCCTTTTTCTTCCATATCCATGTTTTCAAAAAATATTTTCAATTTTTTAACATTATTCACATGATTTATTAATGAAATTTTTATCCATTTTTATGAATCTTTAAAAAATGGTTTGAAAATAATCTTTATTTAATTTTCCAAATGAGGTACTTTTAACCATTTAAAATAATTTTTTTAAAATTATACGACATTTATAGAATTACTCATTATTATGACCACTCATTGTCTGGAATCTTACTTTACATGTTTATAAGCTTATTTTCAAAGAAAATTTTTTCCCTAATATTCTAGTAATTTATATTTTTAAAATTGATTTTAAAATTGTGAATGTTACTTTCCGCAATAATGATTTAATGGTATTTTAATGGTATTTCTATTCAAGAATGATCAAAATCCATTATTTTACTTATACTCTTCTGAGAATATTTTGTACCAATACCATAATTATTCTTTATTTGGATGGTTTGTGATCATTTTTACCAATGAAAGTATAGAAATTAATTTTATTAATTTTTGTAGTCATTAACGTTCCCTTGAAATATTCACTTTCATTTGATTAGTATACATTAAATTTTCATTAAATATCCATATTACTTATTGTGGATATATATATTTCTTAAACCATATATCATATCTATATACGATGTTCTACTTTTAAAGTTATTTGATTGACTGAGTAAATGTTTATTGATTCGTATTCTTTACTCAATACACATAATTGTTATTAAGGATTATTTTTAATGAATTAAATCGATCATTTAATATATGAGGAATTATTTGGAAATATTGTGATGGTTAGGTCTCATAATCATATAGCCTCTTGATGAATCAATAGTATCATGAGCCAAATTAGTAAACTAACATTAAATGGGTTTCTGTTGTATAATAACCTATCAATTAAACTATCTTAAAGAAAGGTATTAACAATATATATATCAGTATGTCTCGGATTATAACATCCTATATTAATAATTTCCTTTATTTATAATTTACTTATTATTATCCATGATATTATTGCATTGATATTATCCATGTATGAATTTTGTGATCAATTTATTGATTAAATGGAATGTGTTTTTGGTTATTTACTTTGTCATATTTATTATTACATAACTAATAATTATAGTCATCTTATTTATTAAATGGAATGTTGGTTCAGTTATTTACCTTGACATATTGATTATGAATTATTGATTCGTGATAGATTCTATTTTATGTAACCCTTACTGAGAATTTTTCTAACACTTATTTTGTTTCCCTACCCTAAGATATGAATAAGGAGTACTTGAATGGGTTAAAGGATACAAAATATCTAATTTAACTATATTTTAATTTATATATTCAATTTTAATGTGAGACTCAAGTATGTATCTAGTTTACCAAGACTAATAAACTATTCGGTCCTTTGTGATGTAATCACTTGTATCTAGCACCATTATATTAAAGCAAAAAGTGGATCAATGTTATTGGGGTCTTGGACTTAACACAAATATAGGGTTGTAAATGGAATTATTGGTTGTTTTATTTAGGTTTTAGGTGTGTAAAGACCTCTCTTGGAAGATTTGGGTGGATACCATCAAAGGTGATGAGATTCAAGTCATTTTTGAGGTTGGTTTCTCTATTTAAGGGTGTTTTTCCAGGATAACTTATAATCCCTTATTCCCTTTGGTTTTTTTTATAAAATTTCCAATAAATTTATTTATTATTTTTTTATCTATGTTTAATGTGATGTATGGTTTTTATTGGAAATTTTATATTTCAAAGTTTTTTTCAAAGGGAGCTGGCTATAATGTACTCCATGTGTTTTATTGAATGAATCAAAGGGATATTATAGTTTTAAATGAATTTCTAAAGTATTTTTAAGAATGTTTAAACGTTGAAATGACTATTTTAAAAAAATGTTCTTGGTAATTGATTAAATTGGTTTTCAAAATTTATTTTCTATTGACACTTGTTTATATTGATGTGTTAGTATTTAAGTAGTATATGGGGAACCGTGGGTGTGTGGGTAGGTGTAAGACTTAGAAAAAGTGTGTATTGTCTAAGGGAAAGAGTGAGCCATTAGGAGGAATTCATATTGATCTTATAAATTTTTTTCCAAGGGACTGAGAAGGTTATAGCAAGGAAGACCATGTAATCTTCCAAAACATTGAACAAGGGGTCAAGTGGTCTCTTGGAATTTTGGTCTTGAGGAAGACTGTGTGAGCTTATGAACTTGTATTTTTTACTTAACTATCAAGAAAATTATTTTTTATTCTAAGTCATACTAGACCCTTTTAGATAGAGCCCATGTTGTTTATTTCTTATGTATGTTTGATTTATATGCTTTCATGATTTATGTTAATTCATTTTTTTGATTGATATATCTTGTGTTATATTCATTTTCATTTATTTTTTTAGATGATAGAAGTTATTCTTGTTCTCAGTTTGATACCATGTGTGGGTGTTTTGATCATGTGAATATGGGTATATTTTTAATTTATTTTCTCCTCGTTTATGCATATTTTAAAACATATATTATTTTTGGAAAACATAAATGGATTTAAAAAAGTGAAAGTGTTTTCAAGTTAACTAGTTTTAAAAGTGTACTTAGTTTTGAAAATGAGTTACAAATTGGATTCATTGGTTTTAATGGTTAAAACCTTATACATATTCATAGTGGAATCATTCTTAGACTAATGACAAACACACTTAATATGTCCTCTGGTGTTTGTAGAATTTATTTTTTAAGACATAGTTAATTGCATGGGAACCATGAATTTTTTATCACTTATTGATTACCACCATCCAGGGTTTATGTGATATAAGAGACACGGTATCATGGGATTTAGCTCATGGGGAGTTGTTTTTGAGATTTTGGTTTATTTGGGATTTTATTTATTGAATGTTTGGATCAGGATACTTTTTTGAGTTTTGATATTTTGGCTACATATATCATGTGTATATATAGTTTATGACTTGTTATACATGGGAATTTGGTGGTATTTATGATATCTAGTGATATTCATTGTTGTGTTTACTCGGTTTCATGTTTATATACATTCATCATGTTTATTTAGTTTTTGTGAACATTTAATTAATGGATAGGTCATGCCAATTTTTTAAAAGTGAAACTATTACCAAAAAAATGTGATGCCTTCGTTCTTATCACCAACCCATGGTGATCAGGAACCTACTACGGCCATGTGGCAGATCGACTCAGGTAACAAATCAGGTGACCCAGGATGGTTCTATAAAATAATCAAACCATCTTAGTAGTCAATAATAATCCATATAGAACTAAAAATGATACATATTTTAAATTTATCCCAAGTAAATAAATGACTTATCTTTCTTGATAAAAACCCCATACTGATTTATGTAAAATACAGTGTTTACACCATATAGAATAATGGGTATATGGATAAGTAAATAGAAAAATTTTATTGAATACATCTATGTAAATAAAGAACATAGAAATGAAGGATACCACCAATTTATAATAAATAAAGTCTTTGAATTAAATTTAGTAATTTTGGATCAAATTGATGAAATTTTAAGAAAAACTTTCAAAATAATATTCTTAAAACTTTTATAACTCAGATGAAAAAATAAATATATAAGTAAAATTAAAAATTATTTTCATGAGATGTTGAAAATAATTTTAAAACATTATGTGTAAAAAAATTACAATAATTTAATCTTGAAAATAAACTATACGAGAGTAAATAAATATGGAGTGGAATATAAAGATATACAAAAGTTGAATGAAATCCCTCTTAAAACCATTTAATAAAATAATCTCTACTTCTTTTGAAAAAATCATAGAATAATGGCAATAGATAGTACATTATAAAACCTATAAAAACATAGAAATTAATTTAAATAATTAAAATAGTCTATATTTTTGGAAATCTATTCATGAGGAAAATGAATAAAAAAGAGGTTATTTTTACATTTGAGTAAAGAAAGTCAAAAATGACTTGTTCATAAAACATTAAAAATATTCTATTTAAAATTATAAATAGAAATTCAAAGTTAGCATAAATTAAACTTAATAAAAAATTAAATTGTTTAAAATAACTTTCTTGAATTAAAATAAATAATATGTATATGGAAGAGAAAGTTTCTCGACAATATTGATAAATAACGCCAGGTTTTCTTATAAAAAAATCTCTTGGTGGTTACTGAGTACCAAATAGAGGGAAAGGGGAAAGGGTATATTTAAACCCCAAAAATAAATATATTAAAATAAAATATATATCTATTAATATGGAAATATCATATAATTTCCAAAATGATATTCCAGTATAAACAATATCGATTAAAAGTGAGATTGAAACATAAATCCTTAAGAATTTGGTAACTTTTGAATCAAAAGGAAATGAAAGTTAGAACATGATATGTTTCTATAAATCACATTAATTACATAAAATAATATCTAAAAATATATTTATGGGTTATTAATTACACAATATGATATAAATCATCAAGGACAACATGAAACATGTCTCAAAGAATTAGAATTCAGACAAAAAACCACTTTGGATTTTATAACACTTGAATCAAAAAATATTGAAAGAGAGAACTGGAAATGGAACTTTAATTTCAATTATTAAATATTTTATCATGATGTAATATTTTATATACGTTTCATATACACCATATAATGGAAATAAGTGTTTGTTTCAAAACATGTCTCATAAGAAGGAAATTTGGGATGATAAACACTTACCTTGGATTCTTACTTGGTCAAATGTATTTTAAGATACATTTTAATAAAATTTTATTTATTATTAATATATATTATATCCATATTTATATATATATATTACTTAATATCTTTTATTCATAACTTATATTTATCCATTTACTCATAGATATTTCTTAAAATCAATTATTTGTGAGTTAACTATTTTGTTTCTCATACATTTTTTAATCAGTAATTCTAGTATTTGCACATTTTTTATGGTTCAATATCATATATAATGTTAATAATTTCATATATATCATCTTTATTCATTAAATACACTTTTATAAATACCCTTAACTTTCAAATAATATAAAGTCATTTTCCTGGGAAAGTGGAACTAAATGGTAAAATTTTCAAATCAAGGATAATTTAAGGTATAATACACTCAAAAATTACATTTTAATGTTTTTTGTGATATTTTAAGTCTTATCTCTTATTTTATCCTCCTTGTTAACACTTTCAATGGTGACAAACTTTTACTATAATAACTATTCTTTATGACCAAAAAATGAAATAGGGTTAATTAAATAATTTGAATATTATTATTTAAATTATGAAATAGATTTTTAAAAATTTAAATTATAATGGTGGTTAAAAATAATTAGAATATAAGTATTAAATATGCAATTAAAATAATTCTTTTAAAAAAAATTCGTTTTTTAGCATAAAAAAATTTTACACCAAAATAATATATTGAATTCATTATCCAGAAATTTATTGTTTTATGAATAAAAAAGGGAAATTATTTGAATTTAAAACCAATCCAAAACCAAATGTAACCTTATAATTACTTAACTAAATAAAAAGGTAAAAAAAATGTTCCTTTTATGAGAATAAAACATCACATAGGTTCTCAAACGTCAAACATGAGTTTTTAAATTCAAAATAAAATCTGTAAATTATTTATTTAAATTAATAAATGTATATGTGGTATATTAAAAAGGTTTTAAAACATTAAAATCATTATTATACCATAATTATGTCGTAAAAGTGATACTATTTGTAAAATTGGTATTTTTTACTATTCACTTAAAAATTAACCTTTTTAGAAAAATATTAAAAGTCATCATAAGCTAATTTTGAGTTACTATATCTAAAAATGAATTTCATTTTATAAAATTGAGATTCTAAAATTTATAAAATTTTCTTGTAAATGAAAATATTAAACATAAATAAAAACAACCTTTATAGAAAAATGACCTTCTAAAACTTCATGAGTTTTGAATATTATAACATATTAATTTCAAATTAACTAAGTGTTAATATACTAGTTTATTCATTAAAATATTATATATCATCTTTTATTGGTATCAATTTAATTTATTAAAATAAAATACTATAAAAATATTATTTTTTATGATTGTTTATTTGTGATGAATTTTAATCATAAAATTTTATTTGCAATAAAAATCTGTAGTAAATAAACTATCACAAAAAATCACATTCAAAATAATTTTATAATGGAGTTTACCAATTATGATCTTACGACACTATTTGTGATGGATTTAAAATTCCATCACACATATTTTTCACAATCACTTTTTATGGTAGAATACAAGTTCTATCACAATTACTTATTTGAGATGGATTTAAAATTTCATCACAAAAAACGTGTTTATGATGGAGTTGGAATTACATTGAATTTTTTTTAATAAATAAAAAATAAATTACAAATCATAAATTACAAATCATTCAATATTAATTAACTAATTAAATAAAATTAATTAATAATAAGTCAAGATAATTGAACCGTAATAAAAATTAAATATTTAAAATTAATAAGAATTTAAAATTAATTTAAAAAAATGAAACATTAAAAATATAAAAAATATATATAATACTATTAATATAATAACTATTAAAAATTATGAATAAAAAACAAAATAAACTTGTTAAATAATTATTAATAAAAAAATAAAGATATTGGAGATGGTTTTGTGGCTGGTTGAAGCTAGAGAAATATGATACAGAGTGAGTTAGGGGGTATAGGTGTATTTTTAGTTGATTTATTTTTGATTCAATTATTGTGAGATATTATTCTATCACAAAAAAATTATCATTTGAAATATTTATAAAATATATTTATAACATAAGATTTGTTTAGTGATTGGTATTTTGGATGGAATGGTTATCCATCACAAAAAAACTACCATTGTAAATATGTTTCCTATCTATTTAAAATTATTTTCCTTCTTATTAAAAAACTATTTTCAACAGAATCTCAAATATTTCAAAAATAATTTTTTCCCACAAGGTTATTTGAGATGAATTTATAATTTTTTCATAATTAATCCTTGGTGATAGTGTTATTTTTGACTGAATTTTATATTTTTCACAAATAACTATTTTTCAGAAAGATTATTTTCTATAGACTTAAGATTATATTATAATTAATCATTTTCTAGTAGATTATTTTTGAAGAATTTATAATCCAATAAAAAATTATCTCTTATAAATGATTAATTGTAGTGGATTTAAGAGACTATCGAAAATAAAAATCTCCTTCTATAACACGTGCATTACTGCCAAAAATATTAGTGAAGAATTAAAATTCCATAAAAATATTTTTCACTACAAATAGTATTTTTTATGAGATTTGGATTTCATCAAAAAAATCATTTTGAGGGACTATTTTTAACGGTCTACAATCCTTCAAAAAATTGAATTTAATACAGTGAAATGCAGAACACTTTAAAAGTATTTCTTTTAAAAAAAGTATCCCTTTTAAACATTGGATAAATTTAATTATTTCAAATTAATTATTTATCCTCAAATAGTCAAATTTCATCAATAAATAATAATATGTAATGAGTAAATTAATTACCATCTTTCTGTTTACATTAGGGTTTAATACTTCTTGAAAATTTATAATGATGTTTCATAATGTATTCTCATAATGTATTATAATAAAATATATATTCATTCATTTTAGTTCATAGTTACATATAAATTAAGCAATAAAACGTAGTGTTATTTAAAGGATAATTACATATTAAAATATCATAGTGTTATAAGAGAATCCTCAGTTGGAAAATAGAGATAGTTGCCAATGACCCATTGAATAAAAGAGGTTAAAACCTTAATTTTATTAACCATGTCATACCTTTTTGTTATATCTTAATCATCTATATAATGGATATTATAAACCAAATATATTATGGAGAATCTAAACAAGTTTATATTCTAAAACTTAAGGTCAGAATCCCTTGAAAAACACCATCTGGAGTGGAGCATTATGATTGAATAGGATTCCCTTTGGGCTGACCAAATTTAAGAGATAATATAGTTATGACTATCAGTTATAAGTTTTTTAAACCTTTATTAAGGTCTATATTCCCTAATTTTTCATTCAATATCTTCCACCTAAAGTGAACTTGAAGTTCCTCATTAAAATTCGATAAGTTTTTTATGCCTAATCCACCTGAACTAATAGGCTTACATAAATCCTTCCAAGAAACATGTATGAGTTTATTTTCATAAATACTCCCACTCCAAACAAATATTTTCATATATGTACTCAATATATTAATAAAATAATATTTCCACTTATAAACCATAAAGGTATAGATATATTTTGAGAAAATAATATCCGTTACTAAGAAAACTCCTTAATCCATCAATAAAAAAATTCTCATTTGTCAAGTGGATTTTTAGAAGAGCTGAAAATATAAAATAAATAGTTCACCTTAGGCCACCCCTAAAACATTTTTAACTCATATATACATAAATTGTAATTCATCTTCCCTTATATCATGATAATTAAGATTGAAATACTTCACATCACTAGGAATGTTATCTCTAAAGTAAATATATTAATTCTCCCAACATATACATTATCCTAGGACATCCTTATAGTGTTTAAATATTTTCTTAATATTTTTTATATTATTTAGTTTACCATGATATAACATAATAATATTACCTATAGAGAATAAGTTAGGTGGTTCTACTAGGCCTCTTGGTACTTGTATCATGATAAGATTCCCTTCATTAACCATTTTAGTAATGCATCTACTGAGATATTCTTCAGAAATAATAATGATAATGTAAGGGAGAGGATACCCTTATCTAACACTCTGGTTTCATGAAAATTATCCCTCTTAGGATCTATTTAATAGTTAAAAATTCAAAATTGAAGAGATAAATAATTTTCTCCCTTTAAATTATGCTATTATAGAAGATAAACTTTTTTATCATAGTGAATATATACTCCCCATTAATAATATAAAAATACTTTTTAACATATATATTCAAGGAAATGGATTCGTCTCTATTAAGTTTCTTGAGGAGGTTAACATACTCATAGGAAGTGATGAGACAATCTTGTAACTTTGTACCCTTTATGAAACAAAATTACTTTGGGGATAAAATTTTATTAGTCATTAGTGAAATTATATTTTTTGTAACACCCCGAGCTTCCACGATACGCTTCTCATTCAATAATACAATAGCTTGCATAGTACGCAACTTCGAGTTCTAAAACATCGCGACAAATCAAACTAGCCGTTATGAATAGTAATAACCACTTTTTAAAATTATAGAAATTTTATATTTCAAAATGGACTTCATTTTTGTATTCGTAATATCGAAATTAGCCTATGTTGAATTTTTGGTATTTTTCTGAGAACTTCTAATTTTTTATGAATAGTGAAAAATACTTAAAACAACTTTTTTAATCAAAATAATTTATAGTGATAAGTTATACTATTGAGTGGATTTAATGTATAATTAGAATATATTTTTACCATTTTATCCAATGGTGGTCATTAGAATTAATTTAACATTGAATTTGGACATAAACAATTGCCAATCTTTTGATATAAATTGTTTCTTGAAAACACGCTATTTGTCGTAACAGCGGGAATTAATTATAAAATTAATTAATGCAACTTATATGTTTGGAATTTTGTAAAATAGACATCATTTTTGAATTCGGAATATCAATTATAGCTTAGGATGAAATTTTGGCATTGTTCTGAGAAACTTCAATTTTTGATGAATAGTGAAACCACTAAGTGGTAGTTAAATAACTGATTTTTCGTTTAAATGAAATATTACCACTTCTGTGATTTGATTTTCAAAAATCCGACATACATGGTTGTCATTAAGAAGTAAAATGTGGTTCAATGAGATTATAATAATTTTTTGGTGAATAGTAACTTATTAAGTTCTTAATCGCGATTAGTGGTAATTAGTGTAGTTTAATGTATAGATAATACTTTAATAATATTAAATGACCTAGACACATGTCCCAACCTCATTGGTTGAGTCATGGCCGACCAAGACAAGCCATGGCCTAACTTGGGGACCCCATGGATCCACTTTTGTTGGGAAATGACATAAATTAGTTTTTATTTAATGTTAAAGTGAAAATGACACTAACATAAATTGTTCTACTAAAACAATTTTTAATTGGGGTTATACAAGTCCAAATTTTGATTATAAATAGTCATTGGAAAGCTAAAAAGATTTACTACATCATAGTATTTGTTTTATAATTTTTAGACATTAAATAAATTAAAGTATTTATGACATAATAATGATGCAGCGATGACATCATTATTTGACGATTTAAATAAAATGAGAAGATAATGCAAAATCCGAGGCTTACACTTGTCCAAAGCCTATTGGATGAAGATATTTCGAAACCTTATCACCTTAGCCTCGAATTATATAGATGTGGGACCTTTAGAATCCGAAAAGCATTTTGAAATAATGTAACATTTCATTACTTTCCAAAAGTGCCCCTCCTCTCCACTTATAAAAGGCCCCCACCTCTCCCACCTTATTCACACCATCAAGCCATTTGGCTCGGCCAACCTCTGCCCAAATACTCTCCCAACATTCCTCCCTTACTCCTAGAAGCCTCACTTTGGGCAGAACTCTTCCCAAGGAAGCCTTTGGCTCAAATCAAAAAGAGTTACCCGATTTTGAGGTAATGTCTTTTCTAATGTTGTTTTGTTTTATTTTTCTTCTCCAACCCCCTAAACTCTTTTTATTCATTTCTTTTGTAACAACACCAGTATCCTCAATATACTAGGATGTTGTTATAAGAAGGATTCGAGCTACACTTACACACACCTACATCTAATGGTTAAAGAACATACGGTTTCTGTGGATGGCGAATTTCTGCCTCACGAAGCGATGATTGTTCAACACTCATATAACACCTTCAAAGGTGGCCATTAAGATGTCACTATTTTTATATATGATATATAATATGTTTTTGTTTTACTTATGCTTCTGTATTTCTCATTTATGGCATACTTTATGATTTCCATTATGGGTAAAACGCGATAATTTCATTTTAGGAAGTGCGGACTACCGCCCCCTCAAAGTGATTTGAATCGTAAATGCCATATGTGGGATGTATAAAGGATGGAGTAAATGGTATTATACACTATATTATACTGGAATTATATTATACATTTATATCATTATGATTTACTTCCATTAAATATGAAATTGAAATGAAAGTAGCGTTCATGCGTACGTACGGCTTACCGTCTCCATGAACGGTGCATTTCATTTCTTACCTCTAAATGTTACGTGACATTATGAATGAATGTATATACTGTATATATGATATATATGATATCTACATCATGAATATAATTCCGGATATAATGGATATTTCACCACATGAACAACTTGTAATTATAAGAAGTTTATTTTTGACTCAAGTACCAAAGATCGACAAAACGACCGTTATTAACTTAAATAATTACATAATGTTCATATCATTGTAATAAGTGATATAATAAGGATAATGAAATTGAAAATGGTTCTTAATAAGGTATATATTAACTCTAGTTTATTATTCAGGAGGTTAAAGAACGGTTGAGTCAAGTCAGACACGAGGTAAGGGAATTTCATAACCCAACTTCCATTCTTTGGGTTAATATCCTACTTTCCAATTATGTCATGATATTATTATGTATTATCTTGTATTTTTACTTTCTTTATGTGTACCTATAGTGAATACACATAATAGATATATTTTATTTTAAAAATGATCTTTTAAGGACTTCGTCTCAATCCCCTTTCATTGAGGCATATTTGGTTTTATACACAACTTTCTTTTATACGGTGTATAAACCCCTTTGACTTTTATTTTTATTCAAAAGGAATCTTTTTTATACGAAGCGTTTTACTAAACGACAAAAAGGGAATGTTTTTCTTTCCGTACTTATGCGGCGACAACGACTTCTCCGCCGCCGTGACCATTATTTGAGTTTCGGCTTCCTCTACAAGCCATCATTTTTTTTAATGAAAAATAAATACAAAGTTTTAACTTTCTTTTATTTTGGTATTGAAAATGGTTTTGAAAGCGTTTTTATTATATCAATGCGTTGTATTTATATCTTGTGATTGAAATGTGGAAATGTTATGTTTCCTTTATGCATGTTTTATGTGATATGATTATGTTATGGTTTATGATATGTTTAAACCTATTCATATGAGGAATGCATTGGACTTAATAAGTGACGGGTGGAGCCCGCTATAGCTCCTCGATGCATTGGCAGGTCTCATGAGACAAACTAGTGTCTTGGCACAAGGCCTTGACAAAATATTATTTGTGGTCTTGGCACGAGGCCTTGACTACGTGGTTAAGATAGTCTGGCATTATGCATTCCATCATTATGAAAGTGGTTATTGTTATTGCATGTGATTATTTGACCAGTAGAATATCCATGTGAAGAAGTGAATGGCATTATCTCATTTTACTTTTGCCATATTATGTTGAAGTTCATGTTTAAAAGGCTTTTGTTTTATTTATACATTGCCTTAATTGTTAATGATTATTTATGAAAGCTTCCGCATCATTGTTTTCCTTACTGAGCATCTGAGCTCACCCCTTTCAATGTTTTAATATTTTCCAGGATGTGTAGAAGTATTTTATGAATGACCTGCAGGGATTGTCAGAAGAAGATATGAGTGTGGACTATGGAGACTTTGTTATTGTAGTTTTTCACTTTTTGATGTAATGAAAGACTTATGAATGTATCTAGTGTTTCCAAGGCTACTAAACTAATCGGTCTTTCGAGACTTGATCCTTTGTGATCATGCCAATGTTACGAAGTAATGCACCGACTCTGGGTAGCTGGGGTCGGGGCGTTACAGTTGGTGTCAGAGGAAGTTTAGTACTAACCTTGGAAGCTAGATGTAGATAAACTCTGATTAGAACGCATAGCCCAAAGATAGGCTTCGAGGATTAGTATAGAAGAACTTCCTAGAATTTTGGTATTATAGAGATGATATGAGTTTTCCGAGCAATACATCCCTGTCTGGATACGAGCAGGTAGAGGCGGCTCTGGCACAGATGTACCTAGGGGTAAAACGCGAAAACACCGCTTTGAGCTAGACTCGAACGGGAACTGGAGCACGACAACGGGCCTTGCTGCACTCTTGGTTACGACACTCCTGGGGGATACGCTTAGGATAATTCTCATTTTCTTTACAAACCACTATGAACGGTTATGAGTATATACTTCCTCAAATAAAACCTTTTTATGATTATGGATTATATCCATAAATAGTTCAATTTATGTTAAGTATTTTACAAGTATGGAATTATGTATTTTGATTCATAAACTAATCTAGTTTATGCCATTGTTTAGAAATGGCGCCTAGTAGAAGGAATGGAAACTGTATCAATGCACGAACTCCGTGTAGGGATTGCCCTCCTGCTCAAGATAATTATTGTGGACCTGAAGATACAACTGGTGCTGATCAACTTATTACCATACTGGGACAACTCACGCAGGTTATGAATAACAACCTTACTCGTATGGAGCACCCTGATCCGCAACGTGGAGGATCAATGCTAGACCGTTTCATGAGGCAACAACCGCCAACCTTCAATGGGAGTACAAATCCTACAGTAGCTGAGCAATGGATAAATTCCTTAGAGAAAATATTCCATGCCTTGGGGAGTAGTGAAAGGGAGAAGGTTGTCATGGCAGTTTACCGCCTCACTGGAGATGCCGATCAATGGTGGTCACTAATTCAAAACACAAAGGAAGATGATGAATTAACAAACATGGAATGGCAGGAGTTCAAAGAACTGTTCTTAGAAAAATACTTACCTCGAGACCATCGAGCGGATATGGAAAGGCAATTTTTGAGTCTGAGACAAAAGGAGGATGAGAATGTCGCAAAGTATGAGGCTAACTTTACAAGGTTAGCGAGGCATGCTGCAGATTATATACGTAACCCAAGAAGTAAGATTGATCGTTTCTTTGATGGGTTAAAACCATTTCTCCGTCGAGCTCTAGTGTCACAATCTTTCTCAACATACGAAGATATAGTCTCATGTGCTATCAAGACAGAAAAGGAATTCTCTAAGTCTTATGACAACAAAGTAAAGCAAGAGAAGAAGAGAACGGTGGAACAAGAGACAGATAAAGGGAAAAAGGGAAAGAAGGATTTTCCATTATGTGATAATTGTGGGAAGAATCACCCTGGTACTTGCCTAAAAGGAATGGGAGTCTGTTATAAATGTGGAGAAAAAGGTCACCAGGCACGTGATTGCAAGGGAAAGAAAGAGGCTGTCAAAGTTGAATGCTACAATTGTAGAGAAATGGGTCATTATGCAAATGAATGTCCTAAGCGTCAAGGAAACTTACCTCAGAAAAGGACAAGGGATCAAGGACAATCTTATGCTATTACTACAGTTGAAGCAGAATAACTAATGTATTGGGGCTTTTGGACTCATGGATTATATTCTGGTTATTAGAATAATGTGATCTATATAAGGATTGTACTGCAGTACTTTTTGATTTCAGTAAGGTTTTAATATGATTAAGGTAATCATATTTTTAGTATGTGACAATAAGAGAAACTTTTCTTTGTTTGGGGAATCTGATGTTACAATTGATTTTGGAATTTAGAGACCTTTTAGAGAAAGTCTGGATGAAGGTATTTTGGATAACTATAAAGGTTGGAGTGGATTAAGTTGAACTTTGGATAGTATTGTTTAAGGTTAAAACATTTATGGAGATTATTTTTGGAATAGTATGGTACTATATTTTTAGGAAAAGGACAACCTGCAGGGTGGGGTATAACCCGTCGCGTCGGACAAAGATGC
Organism: Viscum album; assembly: GCA_963277665.1. Classification (NCBI taxonomy): domain Eukaryota; kingdom Viridiplantae; phylum Streptophyta; class Magnoliopsida; order Santalales; family Viscaceae; genus Viscum; species Viscum album. The sequence continues at coordinate 1,409,229,332 of OY728133.1, read as the reverse complement.
AGGAATCGAACCCACAACCATAGTGCGACAAGCCTTTATTTCCTACCACTAGCCTACAGGAAGTCCCTGGTTATTACAAAATAGTTTTACTAATCTAAATGGTATGTGTTAATATTTGGAACCTTATACAATTAGGATAAAAAGAATATTTTTGAGTTCCGTTACCATTTGGAGTAAAAGATGGGTTTGTGGCAAAAATTTATTAACGAATGAAAGTATACATAACAAGTATGTATATTCCCTTACGTTCTTAGTAAATCTCCTAAATAAATTCCTCAACATTATAAAAGGTAACTTAAAACAAAAATGTTGTCGGTTAACTTTTCCAACTAGGGATTCAATGACCGTTTAACCAATCACAAGTTTGTGATTTTCTTGTGGTTAAACTTTCTCCTAATCCTGTTTTCTATAACTCCCCATCAGACCTTGATGGTTTGTTTCTCCTCCATATCCATATTTTCATAGAATCCTATAATGGGCTATATCGGGTGACCTTTGTACTTATCCTGCTTTCTTTTAATGTTATATATTTATTAACCTTATTTTCGATGTGGGTTTTCCTCAAAGGTATTTTCTCTTTTCAACCTTGTATTTTCCAAGAAAAATTTCAAATTGCGAGGACGCAATTTATTGAAGGAGGGGAGAATGTAACACCCCGAGCTTCCACGATACGCTTCTCATTCAATAATACAATAGCTTGCATAGTACGCAACTTCGAGTTCTAAAACATCGCGACAAATCAAACTAGCCGTTATGAATAGTAATAACCACTTTTTAAAATTATAGAAATTTTATATTTCAAAATGGACTTCATTTTTGTATTCGTAATATCGAAATTAGCCTATGTTGAATTTTTGGTATTTTTCTGAGAACTTCTAATTTTTTATGAATAGTGAAAAATACTTAAAACAACTTTTTTAATCAAAATAATTTATAGTGATAAGTTATACTATTGAGTGGATTTAATGTATAATTAGAATATATTTTTACCATTTTATCCAATGGTGGTCATTAGAATTAATTTAACATTGAATTTGGACATAAACAATTGCCAATCTTTTGATATAAATTGTTTCTTGAAAACACGCTATTTGTCGTAACAGCGGGAATTAATTATAAAATTAATTAATGCAACTTATATGTTTGGAATTTTGTAAAATAGACATCATTTTTGAATTCGGAATATCAATTATAGCTTAGGATGAAATTTTGGCATTGTTCTGAGAAACTTCAATTTTTGATGAATAGTGAAACCACTAAGTGGTAGTTAAATAACTGATTTTTCGTTTAAATGAAATATTACAACTTCTGTGATTTGATTTTCAAAAATCCGACATACATGGTTGTCATTAAGAAGTAAAATGTGGTTCAATGAGATTATAATAATTTTTTGGTGAATAGTAACTTATTAAGTTCTTAATCGCGATTAGTGGTAATTAGTGTAGTTTAAGGTATAGATAATACTTTAATAATATTAAATGACCTAGACACATGTCCCAACCTCATTGGTTGAGTCATGGCCGACCAAGACAAGCCATGGCCTAACTTGGGGACCCCATGGATCCACTTTTGTTGGGAAATGACATAAATTAGTTTTTATTTAATGTTAAAGTGAAAATGACACTAACATAAATTGTTCTACTAAAACAATTTTTAATTGGGGTTATACAAGTCCAAATTTTGATTATAAATAGTCATTGGAAAGCTAAAAAGATTTCCTACATCATAGTATTTGTTTTATAATTTTTAGACATTAAATAAATTAAAGTATTTATGACATAATAATGATGCAGCGATGACATCATTATTTGACGATTTAAATAAAATGAGAAGATAATGCAAAATCCGAGGCTTACACTTGTCCAAAGCCTATTGGATGAAGATATTTCGAAACCTTATCACCTTAGCCTCGAATTATATAGATGTGGGACCTTTAGAATCCGAAAAGCATTTTGAAATAATGTAACATTTCATTACTTTCCAAAAGTGCCCCTCCTCTCCACTTATAAAAGGCCCCCACCTCTCCCACCTTATTCACACCATCAAGCCATTTGGCTCGGCCAACCTCTGCCCAAATACTCTCCCAACATTCCTCCCTTACTCCTAGAAGCCTCACTTTGGGCAGAACTCTTCCCAAGGAAGCCTTTGGCTCAAATCAAAAAGAGTTACCCGATTTTGAGGTAATGTCTTTTCTAATGTTGTTTTGTTTTATTTTTCTTCTCCAACCCCCTAAACTCTTTTTATTCATTTCTTTTGTAACAACACCAGTATCCTCAATATACTAGGATGTTGTTATAAGAAGGATTCGAGCTACACTTACACACACCTACATCTAATGGTTAAAGAACATACGGTTTCTGTGGATGGCGAATTTCTGCCTCACGAAGCGATGATTGTTCAACACTCATATAACACCTTCAAAGGTGGCCATTAAGATGTCACTATTTTTATATATGATATATAATATGTTTTTGTTTTACTTATGCTTCTGTATTTCTCATTTATGGCATACTTTATGATTTCCATTATGGGTAAAACGCGATAATTTCATTTTAGGAAGTGCGGACTACCGCCCCCTCAAAGTGATTTGAATCGTAAATGCCATATGTGGGATGTATAAAGGATGGAGTAAATGGTATTATACACTATATTATACTGGAATTATATTATACATTTATATCATTATGATTTACTTCCATTAAATATGAAATTGAAATGAAAGTAGCGTTCATGCGTACGTACGGCTTACCGTCTCCATGAACGGTGCATTTCATTTCTTACCTCTAAATGTTACGTGACATTATGAATGAATTTATATACTGTATATATGATATATATGATATCTACATCATGAATATAATTCCGGATATAATGGATATTTCACCACATGAACAACTTGTAATTATAAGAAGTTTATTTTTGACTCAAGTACCAAAGATCGACAAAACGACCGTTATTAACTTAAATAATTACATAATGTTCATATCATTGTAATAAGTGATATAATAAGGATAATGAAATTGAAAATGGTTCTTAATAAGGTATATATTAACTCTAGTTTATTATTCAGGAGGTTAAAGAACGGTTGAGTCAAGTCAGACACGAGGTAAGGGAATTTCATAACCCAACTTCCATTCTTTGGGTTAATATCCTACTTTCCAATTATGTCATGATATTATTATGTATTATCTTGTATTTTTACTTTCTTTATGTGTACCTATAGTGAATACACATAATAGATATATTTTATTTTAAAAATGATCTTTTAAGGACTTCGTCTCAATCCCCTTTCATTGAGGCATATTTGGTTTTATACACAACTTTCTTTTATACGGTGTATAAACCCCTTTGACTTTTATGTTTATTCAAAAGGAATCTTTTTTATACGAAGCGTTTTACTAAACGACAAAAAGGGAATGTTTTTCTTTCCGTACTTATGCGGCGACAACGACTTCTCCGCCGCCGTGACCATTATTTGAGTTTCGGCTTCCTCTACAAGCCATCATTTTTTTTAATGAAAAATAAATACAAAGTTTTAACTTTCTTTTATTTTGGTATTGAAAATGGTTTTGAAAGCGTTTTTATTATATCAATGCGTTGTATTTATATCTTGTGATTGAAATGTGGAAATGTTATGTTTCCTTTATGCATGTTTTATGTGATATGATTATGTTATGGTTTATGATATGTTTAAACCTATTCATATGAGGAATGCATTGGACTTAATAAGTGACGGGTGGAGCCCGCTATAGCTCCTCGATGCATCGGCAGGTCTCATGAGACAAACTAGTGTCTTGGCACAAGGCCTTGACAAAATATTATTTGTGGTCTTGGCACGAGGCCTTGACTACGTGGTTAAGATAGTCTGGCATTATGCATTCCATCATTATGAAAGTGGTTATTGTTATTGCATGTGATTATTTGACCAGTAGAATATCCATGTGAAGAAGTGAATGGCATTATCTCATTTTACTTTTGCCATATTATGTTGAAGTTCATGTTTAAAAGGCTTTTGTTTTATTTATACATTGCCTTAATTGTTAATGATTATTTATGAAAGCTTCCGCATCATTGTTTTCCTTACTGAGCATCTGAGCTCACCCCTTTCAATGTTTTAATATTTTCCAGGATGTGTAGAAGTATTTTATGAATGACCTGCAGGGATTGTCAGAAGAAGATATGAGTGTGGACTATGGAGACTTTGTTATTGTAGTTTTTCAATTTTTGATGTAATGAAAGACTTATGAATGTATCTAGTGTTTCCAAGGCTACTAAACTAATCGGTCTTTCGAGACTTGATCCTTTGTGATCATGCCAATGTTACGAAGTAATGCACCGACTCTGGGTAGCTGGGGTCGGGGCGTTACATTTTTAATAACCTTGATAAAAATATTTTAATGTGTTTTTACAATATCCATATGTATAAAAAGATGAATATGTATTTTATTTTCCACTTTGGGAATAACGGTGAGAAATTTTAATCATGTACAACTTTGAAGGATTCCACTATAAAAAAACAATAAAAATATCACCAAACCATGGTGAAAAATATCCCAAAACTCTTTAAAAAGAAGGTAAGTAAATACATTAATCCATGATACACTATTATCATTGAGGTTGAAAATAATGTATTATATCTCAAAATTAGAATTTTTTTATAAAAGTAAGTTATTCTATTAATCATCAATGACTATTGTGAAAACATCATCTTCTACATAGAGGTTTAGTATTTCCTCCAGATTGAACAAACCCTTGTAATAAGAAAAAATGTAGTCCTAAAAATCTTTTTTATGTAATAATATTCTCTACCACCTGATGTTGAGAAATAGTATTTTAATAACATCTTAAACTCTAAAAAGAGTTGAAGAAAGATGTACTTTTATTCCATTATTTTAACCGCCTAACTCTAAACAGTTATTTTTGTATCTCATTCTTAGTCTTTAATAGAGAATTTGGTTTTGAATTATATTAGCTTCCCTATGAAATTATTTTTCATCAAGAACCTTTCTAGTATTGTCTTATTATAGTTGATCTAGACTCTTCTCTAGGCCATTAATCTCATTATACATGTTTCCAAACCAAGCTTTCATCCATGTACTAAGTCTTCTTTTATATTCTTCAAGTTTCATGTCACAGACAAATAATTCATTATATCAGTACACATCCCTCCACATGTAACATCTCTTATTTTATGTGTATTATTTTTCACTATTATATAGATTACTTTTGAGACTAGCCGCTAAGACGATGTGCGATTCTGAGGCCTGGTGTTTCCATAATAAATGTTTGAAATATATTAAAATATTAAATATCATGTGCACATGGTTTTCTTAAAAAATTGGAATAAATCATAAAAAATTTCCAATGTGAAAAATCTAAGGTCACCGTTGAGTTCAAAATGGTGGTTTTACCTTAGGCATGACTTAAAATTGGTTAGCATGGGTCATTTTTTAAAAAGTTTTCACGAGCATTAAATGAATTAAATTATTTAATAAAATTGTTTCAATTTATTGTGTTGACACACCAACTTGATTTTTTTTAATTTATCCTTATTTCATAATTCCAGGGTTAACTAAATAACCCTGGAAATTCTCGAGATTCGTTTGAGAGAACTTTGGGAATCCTTTCCCATGAATGATGATGGATCTAGGATCGATGATCGACACACATCACTTTTAGAGGATCTCACCAATGAATGCAATTTAGATTCATTCTTTATCATCGATTGATCAAAAAATAAATAGGTTTTTTGTATCAATTTTTTAAATCCCCTTTCTTAATTTATATTAAAATCATTAATCAATCGACAAATGAATTGATTCACAGATCATGCATATTGTAGGATGTGATTTATTTTGTGGGGATTTTTATTGGGAGAAGTTATTTGGTTTAATTAATTGATGGATTCATTTACTATTCTAATAAAAACGATCCAATATTGACATGAACATTGATTGAGGTTAATTCTTATTGATTGATGGTAATTTTCTCCCCCAATTCCATTTTTCATCATGGGTATTCTTCATTAGCTTGGGGGTTTACTATTCCTAGTTAATCAATAATTTTTCACCTATTTATTAGTGAAAAGATCTGGTATCACATATCCGGTATCAACATGACATGATGGAAGTGCGATGGTGGTTATAGAAGTCAATAAAATTATGAATGATTCCCGAAATCATATTCTTCAGCATTATTTGGTGCTAAACACAGAACAATGTTTTGATATAATTTGCGAGTGGATATGATGATTAAACATGTTGTTCAATGATGAAAATTCTTGTAAGCCCTCAGATATTTATTTTTCTAGTGATTTGAGGATAGAAATTGAATATTGGAGTGGTGAAGGGGGCTCATGACCATGGATCTTGGATTCTATAAAATTTCGTAACATACAGCATGTAATATAGGATTACACGGCGTGTGGGGCCCCTTCAATGGGGACTAGGGTTTTGGTAAGTAGATGATTATCACATGGTGTTTGACCCCTATCACAAGGCATGTGGCCCTTCCCAGTTTATTCATCATGTACTTCAGAAGTACACAGACATGGGTTGCAGTACACATGCACGAACACACCGTGTACTCCCACATGGACACGAATTGATGTACATATCTTTGGTACACAGACACGGCCAAGAGACATGTATAGGATACCATGTTTTTCTACACACCATATATAAAGAGACTATATTCCATGTGAGGTTCTTCCACATGGGAAGGGTGTGCGATAGCTGGACACATCGTGCACTCCCATCAAGATTTCTTAAGGCTCTTTATTTTATTAGTTTGGACTATTATTGATTGAGTACATTACCTTGGTCCTTTCTTCAAGGGTACTATGTAGAATTACATCAACATCACTAGATTGTGATCCCCTCTAGTGGTCGAGTCTTAGATAGAGTTATAGAGTCCCTCCATGATACTGGAGTGTGATGCTCTATCATCCCTAATTGGAGTTTATGGAATCAATGTAACCTCCCTAAGGAGGGAGTTGATCCTCCATCTATTAGGATACATCAGTAGGGTTAGTGGAATAATTGGCATGTGATCTCATACATGGCAGATTGATCCATATTGGGTTCATGGTGTCCCCTGACGGTTATGGTAATGACCCTCATCATCCAACAGCCCGAAGACCTTCAATTTTATATTATATGATAAAGCCCCCTTTTAGGGATGAAGGGGGTCGAAACCCAAATGACCCTCTATTTTTGTATCATAGTCTTATAATACCAATTAATTCTCTTTGTGAGAGGACCAAATGAGCAAGACCTCTTTATCAAATGTCTCTAATGATATCATGGCTCATGGAGTCAGATCTCCCAGAATAAGTGTTTCTTCGAATGGAATCTTGTTGCTAGTAGTTGGTTATAATCACCAGATAGTGTGGTGTATCTTCTAAGTATATCTGGGTTCTTGTATTAGTTATACATTGTTACATATTGTATTGAGCTAACTAAACTTGGTGATTCATGTTTTTTATTTTTGGTGTGTCCTACTAAGTATTGTTATACTCACCCCAACATGAGCTCTTCCTGCATGTGTTTGGTCTTGTGCAGATGATGAACCTTTCAATGGTTACCTAATAGAATAGGGATTAGGTGGAGCATAGATTGATCTTAGCAGACTGGGGTGTTTACTGAGAGTGTACCTTTGACTTATTCCTCACCCTTGGAATAGGTAGGACTCTTTACAGTTTCAGTTGGACTTATGATACAGACTCTTAGTGGTGGGCTTGTATTTGGCCCTATTTACTTTTCTGTTACATCCTGTCATACTATGGCTATGAGATATTATATTTATGCATGAATTCATTTAGTTTTTTTAACATTTCATCATTTTTTAGCTTGTAGATGTGTGTGTGTGCAGGTAATTTAGTCTAATGACTGCCATTTATTGGATATGCCTACTCAGTTATAGTAACCAACCCCAGGCCTATTTGAGGAAGGATTAGGGTAGTCTCGGCATGGATCCATCTAATATGGGTCATGAAAAAGTGGTATCTGAGAGTTCATTTCTACTTTAGGATTGGGGGTCTATAAGATTGGTTTGGGAAAACAGGGTTACGATTTTTGACATTTCATTTCATGCTAGGGACTCCAGTGTTAGTGCGACAGCTGACATATCCATACCACATGACTCTGATCAACTACTTTTCAACTTAGTATATGAGAAATATAGTTTCAATGAAAACAATGGTACATGAATCATATATGAATGGTTGTGTTTTCCATGTCCTTTTTGAGTCACCTCTATAGAGATACTCTATTGATCGTGGTATATCTTGTTTTATTTCTAGATTTCTCTACATAGATAGTCATCCAGGATTCCACTGCATTATCACAAGGATGATCTGGCAAGTGATGAGGCATCAATACAAGGTTTTGTACCGAAGATAGAACCTCTGAGTGGTTTACTAGCCATAACACTACACGTTGAGTAGTGGATAGAACCATCACTACCAGATAAGAATGCATATAGGATGAGTGTGTTACATGAGTTTCATAGGTGGTGACCAATTAGATTTTAGGGTGATCCAAACCCCAAGGTGGCTGAGGACTGGTTAGAGGTAGTCACCCACACTTTAAACCTAGTTAGGATTTATGCTGATTAGATGGTAGTACTTACCATGACACTTCATTAGGGCTTTATAGGGTGATGGTAAAGCTTTCTAACTCAAAAAAATTATGATACAACTCTCTCTTAAACAGAAATCGATCATATCTTTATAGATGAGTTCTATCAGTATATATTGTGATTAGTATGCATACAAGAGCTTCTGCATCTTTGGTAGGGAAGTATGAATGTGGCATAGTATTTAGCTAAGTGTACTGATCTATCATGATACTCTTTAAATATCATATGTAAATGTTATTTAGGGATCATACCTTTGAGCAGGGATTTTTTCATGACATCAGGGGTTAGTGGTGTCCCTTAGAATTACTACCTATGTTGGGTTACTTGAACAAGACCTATTGGTATAAATTTTTATAGAAAAGCAGACACTAGTAGTGGGAGCTAGAAGGGGGCACTCAGTCATTGAGACACTGGAAGTAGGTATCTGATAGTAGTTATAGGGATCCAAGATGGTTAGACACTTCAATAGGGGATCCCAAGACTTAGGTTCAATGGTTTAGGGCTCTCAGGGTGTCTCGAATCAGTCAAGGGATAGTTAGTGTTTCTCTTACGATGTTTGAGGACATATGGCATAATATTTCTCGACCCTTAAAGAAGAAGATCGAGAGATGGTTGAGGGACCACTAATACAAATAAAAAGGTAGGATAATAGTGGTTCATAGGGAGGAAGATGTGTAATTGGGGAGTAAAGGGTTATGGGAGGTGGTCATAGGTTCGACCTATTACAGCCACCACCCCCAGGTGGTCAATGCAAGTCTCAAGAAGCTAGTGGGTAAGGACGAGGCTATCTATAGTCTATGGAGGCCTATTACCTTTACACTCAAGGGATGATATGAGGTATGATTTGCGTCTTTTATACCTTAGTTGTAGTATTGATAGATATAGGTTCCAATCATTGTTTTCTTACCAAGAATCTTATTCAGGACTTGGAGATTCTAGTTGAACCTTTGACTTCACCCTTATGCTTGGAGACTCCTATTGGAGGAGACTCAATGATCACACACTAGTGCATAAAGTGTGACCTAACTCTTTGAGGTGATAACTTTAGTTGGGGTCTCTTGGTAGTGGCGTCAACACATTACAATGTCATTCTTAGCATGGACTGGTTATCCACATTTTGTGCTCAAATTAACTATTTTAGGCAAATAATGTGGTATGTCTATAGTGATGAAACCAAGTTTCCATTTTTTGGTGAAAATTAAATCCAAGAAGAATGGGATGGACTCACACATAGGAGAGTGCATCTGATTACTCATTAGTTTCTAGACAGACCCTCATTGTAGTGGATATTATGAGTCCTCAGTTTCCTACAATGGTGGAAGAGTATGTGGATGTATTTCTTGAAGATGTTCCAAGTTTACCTCCCTACTGAGATATACACTTATGCATTTATCTACATCTTGGTACAACACTAATATCTATATCAGAATATTGGATGGCTTTGATAGAGATTCATAAGTTGAGGGTGAAGTTGGAGGACTTATAGAGGAAGGGCTTGATGAGACTCAGTGTTTCACCCTAGGTATCCCCAGTTTTGTTATTCCAAGAAGGAAGATGGGAACTTGAAATTATGTTTATATTACTGGTGTTTGAAAAAAGTGACCATAAAGAACAAGTATCCACTACCAAGGATCAATGGACTCTTTGATCAGTTTGAAGGTGTGCGATGGTTCTCAATGGTTGACCTCAGATCAGGCTATCACCAACTGTGAGTACAGGATGAGGATGTACCGAAGACAACATTTAGATTTTGTTACAGTCACTATGAGTACTTGGTGATGTCATTTGGTGTGAAACATCCAAGTAGTGTTTATGTGACTCAAAAACCAAATCTTTCAACCATTTTTACACCACTTCATGGTATTCTTCATCAATGAAATCCTAGTGTATTCAGTGTCCTAGGAGGATCATGCGAGACACTTGAGGATGGTCATAGACACACTCTGATATAACTAAATGTATATAAATCTCTCTAAGTGTCAATTTTGGATTCGAGAGGTCCATTTTCTAGGACACATCATCTTAGAGGCTAGATTTAAAGTGGATTTAGTGAAGTTTGTGGTCGTGTTTTCTTGGTAGCCACCTAATAGTGTTATCGAGGTGAAGAGTTTCCTTGGATTGGATGGGTACTACCATAGGTTTGTACCTGAATTCTCCAAAGTGGAATCACCCATAATATCCTTGAGCACAAAAGGGATTCCTTTCTCATGGAAGGATATGTGCCAATAGTGCTTTTAGGGTCTAAGGTAGATATTGATGGGCACCCCCATCTTGAGGTTACTAGAGGAGGGTGTTAAGTGTGTAGTGTTGTATGATGCATCAAGGACTGGACTTGGTTGTGTTCTAATGAAGAGGCAATAAATTATTACCTTTGGTTCATGCCATTTGATACTACATGAGAAGAACTATGTGACCCATGACCTTTATTTAGTAGTGGTATTTTTCACTTTGAAGATGTGGTGACACTACCTGATGGGCAAGCGATTTACCGTGTACTCTGACAATAAGAGTCTCAAGTATATCTTCTCTTAGAAGGATATTAACTTGAGATAGGGGTAATGTCTAGAGTTCCTCCAGGAATATGACTTGGATATTTTATATACTCTTAGAAAGGGGAATGTGGTGGAATATTCTCTCAACAAGAGATCTAGTTTGTAGTTGTTGAATGAGGCATCAGAGAATTTGGACTCATTGTAGTTATCCTTTATTAATGGGTATGGAATAGATTGCCTCCATTCAATGGTTATCATCCCTCCACTCTTATAGTGAGTGGGGGAGAAATAGCTTGGGGATACTAACTATGAGACCCTAAATACTCAAATATCCATAGGAAATTATCTTAATATATTTTATAAAGGTGGGGAGCACGTCGTTCTTCTCATAGGATACACAATTGTATCAGTGACATTATAGGAGGAGGTTATGAGGGAGTTTTATACTTCCCCTTTGGCGGTACATGCAAGTGTGGAAAAGATATACCCAGATGTCCTGCATTAGTTTTGGTGGCCAGGGATGAAGAAAGGGGTCACATATTTTGTCTCTTAATGCCTTACTTTTTAGCAAGTAAAGATTGAGCACCAATTTCCAGTGGGATTATCTCATCCCATTGAGGTGCCAAAGTGGAAGTGGTGTGGGGTATCTATGAACTTCATTATGGTCTTACCACATACATCCAACAGACATGATTCTATCTAGGTGATCAATCACTTAATAACTAATTCATCCCACTTCCAAAATATTTGAGAGTAGAGTTAAGTAGAGTTCTTAGGAAACCTCTACATTCAGATAATAGTTTGACTCCATGTAGTTCCATAGATGATTATTTTTAATCATAATTCTTACTTTACACCACTGTTATGGAAGGGATTATAGAAGGCATTTGGGACTCAATTATGTGTGAGCATATCTTTTCACCCACAAACTAATGGCTAGACTGAGTAGATCATTCAGGTTCTGGTGGACATGTTGTGATCTTGCATGTTAGCCTTTGATCGTAGTTGTGAGGATCACCTACCACTGGTGGAGTTTTTGTACAATAACAGCTAACATTGCACAATTATAATGGCGTCATTTGAGGATTCATATGGGAAACCCTATTAGTCGCCACTTTTCTAGACTACCCAGAAGAGTCAGAACTCATGGGCCCAAATATTGTGTGAGCTACTACAGAGAAGGTTCAGATCATCCAGGAGTGGGTGAAGACTGAATAGATCCTTCAAAAGTCTTATGTTGATAGGCTATAGAGGCCATTGGAGTTCGATTAATTAGACCATGTGTTCCATCAAGTTTCACCTTGATGTAGATTATGGAGATTTTGCCGAGGTGGAAAGTTATATCCAAGGTTCATTGGACCTTTCCAAATACTACAAAGAGCTGGATAGGTGGTGTACCGCTTAGTTCTACCTCTATAGTTTGACTAGGTACATGATATCCCCCGCTTTTAGTAGCTGAGTAGGAATGTGCATGACCCATTACATGTTATCAACTAGGGAAAGATGGACATCAATGATGGAGAAACATTTACTGAGTACCCAATGGAAATTTAAGATATATAGGATAGGATCCTTCATGGGTGACTTATTCTTTTATTTCTTTTTTGGTTGTAGCATAGGAATCTCTAGGATATCACATGGGAGCGGGAGTCTCATATTCTTTCTCAATACCCTCCTCTTTTTTAGTATCTATTTTCTAGGATTTTCAGGGATGTAAATCCCCAAGATGGGGAGAATGAATCATCTTATATTTTCATTGTATTATTTTTAAATATTATAAAGATTATTTTCAAGACCATGAGTTGAGACATCATGCAATTCTGAGGCATAGTGTGCCCAGAATAAATGTTTGAAATATATTAAAATATTAAATGTCATGCACGTATGGTTTTTCTAAAAAATTGGATTAAATACTAAACGGGTTCATGAATCAAAAATATGAGGGAACTATTTATTTTATAATGGTTTTTTACCCTATGTGCAACTTAATATTGGTCGGTATGAGTCATTTGTAAAAATGTTGTCGTAGGATTAAAATGAATAAAATTATTTAATAAAATTATTTTAATTCATTGTATTGACGCAGTGAATTGATTATTCTTTAAATGTATCCTTATTTTAGAATTCTTAGGTTATCCACATAACACTATAACTTCTGTAAAATCATTGGAGATAGCTCTGGGAATCCTTTTCAAATAACAATGACAGATTAAGGATCAACAAACTACACAAATATATTTTGGAGGTTCTCTCTATGGAACTCAACATAGATTTTATCTTCATTAGTGATTGATCAAAATTAAGGTAGAGTGTGTGCTGTAATTTTTTAATTCTCCATTCCTAATTTCTACAACAAACATGAATTAATTTATGAACATATTGATTCATGTATCGTGCATATTGCGAGATAAGATTTATTTTGCGAGGCCTTTTATCAGGAGAATCTCTTGTGTTTAATTTTTTGATGGATTCATTTACCATTCTAATTGAAATGATCCAAGATCTAAAAAAAATAAATCAAGGTTTTTTCTTCTATATTGATGGTTCTTTTCTCCCCTAATTCTACATTTCACCACAAATTTTCATCATTGGATTAGGGTTCAACTATTCCTAATCAATCAATCATTGTACAATGGTTTCTTGGGGAAATTATCCAACATCATAGATCTGGGATTTGAATGACATGAAAGAGGTGTCAATGTGGTTGTGGTATTGAATCTAATTATTAATGATTCCCAAAATTATGTTCTTCGGTGTTATTTGGTGAGAAATAATTAATGTTATTTTGATCCTATTTGCAAGTAAATCCGGTGATGAAATGCATTGTTTGGAGATGGAAAGGATTAGAAGGCCCTAAATCATGATTTTTTTGGTGAGGTGAGACCATAAATAGAAGGATTGAGTAACATAGGAGGCATGAGACCATGGATTTGGGATTCTAAAAAATCCTATAACACATATTGGGTAACACAATATTATACAGTGTACGGGGCCCCTTCAGTAGCGGTTACGGTTTCGGGAAGGAGATGACGACCACATAGAGTGTGACTGCTATCACATGGTGTGTGACAATCCTCAGTTTAATCGACATGTACTTTAAAATTAAATGGGAATTAGTTGGAGTACTCAAGCATGGACAAGTTGTGTACTCCCACATGGACACGGCTTGGCGTGCATGGACCGATACATGGACACAGCTTCAGTAAACGAACACAACTAGGCGATATGGGAAGTATACCATGTGTATCTACATGTCGTGTAGTCATTCTAAACACCATGTATAAAGAGACTACATGTCATGAGATGTTCATATTCATGGTAAGGGAATGGGATATCTGGACATGATGTGTACCCCCTGGGACACATTTTCTACTCCCATAAAGAGTGCTTTAGTCCCTTTGTTTTCCTAGTTTGGACCAGTATTGGTCAACTGCATTCCCAGGTTCCTTTCCTTGAGGTTACAGTATATCATTTCATCCACATCACTAATTTATGATCCATTCTAGAGGTAGAGTCTTAGATAGAGTTGTGGTGTCCCTCTTTGAGATCAGAGTGTGATCCTATATCATCCCTTGTTGGAGTTTTTTTAATCAGCATGACCTCCTTGAGTAGGTCATTGATCCTCTATCTAGTGGGATGAATTAGTAGGGTTTGTGGAATCATTGGTATATGATCCCCTATGTAGTGGTTTGATCCAGATTATGTTCATGGTGTCCCCCAATAGTTCTGGTTATGACCCCTTATTTGTGTATCATAGTCTTCTCAGACCAGTTCATTATCATTAGGAAGTGACCAAATGAGCTTGACATATTCCTTGAGTGTCCCTTATGACAGAATGGCTCGTGGAGTGAGATCTCCTGAAAGGAGCGTTACTTCAAGTAGAATCTCGTGGCTGGAAGTTGGTTACGACTGCCTAATGGCGTGTTGTCTCTTCTAAGTATATCTGGGTTCCTGTATCGATTATACATGATTACATCTTATATTATGCTTACTACACTTGGTTCTTCATGTTTAGTTTTTTGGGGGTGTCCTACTAAGTATTTTTATACTCACCCCTAAACAAGCTCTGTATTCATGTGTCTTGTGTAGACAACAGCCCTTTTGACAGTGTCCTTATAGGATAGAGAGTAGGTGGAGCATAGTTAGAGCTTGACAGACCGAGGTGTTTACTGGGATTATACCTTTGACTTAGTCCTCTCCCTTGGATTATGTTGGACTCTTTACAATTTTAGTTGGACTTGTGATAGATACCCTTTGTGGGGGTCTTGTATTTAGCCTTGTTTACTTAACCTTCACCTCTTGGCGTACTTTTTTTGGGGGATATTAGTTGTATTCATGTATTATTTCAGTTGTTTTACATTTTTTCATTATGTGATTAGAACATGTGGGGGGTAATTTAGGATAATTTATTCCATTTGTGATATATATATACTCTTTTCTAGTCACCATCCCCTTGCCTATTGAAGGCGGTCTTGGGGTAGACATGGAACAACCCACTTTGGTATGGGTCATGATGCTACATCTCACAAACAATGATCTTATAATTATAGTACTTCACCCATACATTATTAGATCTGAAATGAAGAGGATTCTAGTCCTCCATATTAAAAATAATTAATAAAAATTTATGATAATATAATTTATACCTAAGAAGGATAATGTTGTTTACAAATTCGAAAGTATCCAAAGTTTCAGCATTGAAAAATAATCTACCTAGTTTACTAGACACCATCTAGATCCTATAATTTTATACCATGTGTATTTATCAAAAATGATTAACTTTAAAAGGATAATTATTAGAAACACACTCCATAAATTCCCTACTTATAATAGGTTTTCAATTAGATATAATATTTTACATCATCTCTAATATTAAATTAAAATCCTTCACTCCCAATCGGGGACTATTCATCTTGGTTTATGTTTTAGAAACATATTTCTAAATAAATATTCTATCTTGATACATATTCTTCACATAAAAAAAGGAACAGTATATTGGTGTCACTTCCATTCAAAACATAAAATGATCATTTGATCACCAATATTAAATATAATAATATTTTGATCAGAGTTATGAGAAAATACCCCTAAAGTATCTATTATAGAATTAGTAGATCAATACCCACCAAAGAGTATCCAATCCTTTAAAAAACATCCATATTCCTATTAAAATATTTTTAACCAGGTTCATTAATACCAAGTCAAATTGGTTTATAATTCAAAATATTCCTTATAAGGGTTCTTGTAGTAGAATGATTTATTAGCCCATGATAGCTAAAAACTAACACAATCATTTTGATGTTCATTTTCCTTTTTTTCCTCTCTACTAAATCCTTCCTTTTAATAGACGAGTTTTTATATTTCCCAACATTTTAAAAAAAATTATGTCCATCCAAAGGAGTTACTTTTTCCTAATATCTCTTATAATCTTTCCCAAACTCATCTCCATTTTAATTTATTTTATCAAATTTTTTCTACTCATCATGTTCTACAGTTACACTAATTCATTATATTTTAGTCTGAGTCAAAATTTTAGGGTTCTCAACCACATTGATCAACTACATATTTTCTACCTCTATTTCCCTTAAACCCACTAGTTCTACATCTTTTTCATTTTATTTTTTGAGTATATGTTTCTCTTGATTTACTGATACCATGTACACTAACATGTCGTATTCACCTTCTTTTGAATTTTCCTTAGGGTTCTTATGCTCTTTATAAACTTTCTATTCCTTCCCAATATAACCATATCTGTAAACCTCAAATCTAAAAACCAATAATCCATATTTCTATCAAAGATTTTACCCTTCTGTTTCTCCATATTACACCACATATGGCTCAGTTAATCAAAATTTTTGTTCTTCATTTTCATTATCCTATACCATTTTGATCCATATCAATTTAGATTTTCATTTCTTCTCACTTAAAGGATCAGAGTCCCCCTCATTTTTTCTTTTATATTACTCTATTCCCCCATCAATTTCATTATTTTTAGGAGCTTTAAAAACATTCATCTACTTTAAGTTGTTTCCTTTTTAAATTTGATCATTTTTCATATTCTTTTTTGCAAACCTCTCCCCAATATTTCCCCTTATCAATAATAGTTTGATTAACATTATTCTTCATCACAAAATAATTTTAAATCATCTGACCCACTATCTTACAAGCATTGTATATAATTCTCCAAACCCACACTCCTAGTTTCAGTGATAAAAACACTTTATTTAAACACTTTAATTGATATAAGGTGAGATTTCCCAATCTAATCATACAAATTTTTCAATAATTTAAACTTTACACCTCAAAAGTATTCACATGATCAAAATAATTGAAGGTTTTGTTTTTTTAGGACTAGTTATTTAGGAAACTTACTTTACAATTCTTATAAGAATTTCTCCATAATTGAACCACACTGGAACCTATTCTATACTTCTCATAAGTTATACTCATCTTGTTAACCTCTGTAATGGAGACAAAATAAATGGGTGAGCTTAATATCTTATTAAGGGAAAAACTTATTGACATTTCATCAAGGTTTAGATCATAAAAATATAAGAAAACATGAATAGGGTAGAAATATATTATTAAAAATAACATGTGACCATAAGAGTTTCCTATAGTTTATAATTGAAGGATATGTAATCTCAAATGAAAAAACATGTACCATAGAAAAAGAGTGTATAATTATTAGATAATAAACCTAATCCATGGATTATAACCATAGAATAAAGATATATAATTTCACAGAAATTAATCATGAAAGTAAGTTATGGAACTAACATAGGAATAGAAAACATAAAATATAAGATCAAGAATCACTACATGATTCTCATAACATGGTAGATCAGGAATCGCTAACTAATTCTCATAGTGGAGTAGGAATCACTACCTAATTCCCATAAACATAGTATAACATGTATCACTACTTGATTCTCATAAATATAAAAAAGAGTGCATTACTACCTGATTCACATAAACACAGTTGAGTAGGTAACACTACCTAATTCTCATAAACATATTTGTGTATGCATCACTACAAGATTCCCATAACATAGTGTATTTGGAATCACTTCATTATTCTTATAGTGAAGTGAGAATCAATACTCAATTACCATAATTAAATCACGACTTATAAATCCTTAACCAATTCATTAGAGGGTGATATAGGACCTCACCCCTCATATAATAATTATCCATACATATATGTTCCATTAAACATAAAAACATTAAAGCTTTAAAAATCATGTAATTAACCTTTAGAAAATAGACAAGCATCATAAAAATTATTCCTAGAACTTTCTGTAATCCATATTGAGAAAGTATTTGGATTTTTTCTTAAAACTATCCCCAGTATAAATAAGGGACTATTAAGACTGTTTTCATTGATAAAAATAACTTTTAAATATATTTAAAAAAATCACTTGATAAATAAGAGGGAATAACCATTTTTAAAGGTTATAAACTCCTTAAAAATAATTTCTCTAAAATTAAATACTTTTCTCTTGATAAAAAATTTAAAATTAAAATTTTATAATAGAAAAGGGGGTTTTAAAAAAATTATAAGTGAAGGTTTTTTTCAAAAACTTTCTATGAGAAGATATAAAAATACATAAAAATTTATTTCTTAAAACACTTTCTTTTAAAATCCATTTTAAAATCAATAATTCCTTTTTGAAAATAAAACTTTTACTTTTTAAAAATATAATATAATTTTCTTTTCCTTTCAAAATCATCAAGAGTTAGAATAATGTGTAAAATAATTTAAAAATATGGAAAGTAAGATAATTATATTTCTTGGGAAGGATAAGAATTATTCTTAATAGTGTCATAATTTTATGTGCAATAAATTCATTATGGATGAATATTTGAATCAAAAGTTCCATTTTTTCTAGAGATAAAGATATATTTCAAAATAAAATCTTATGGTGTAATATACCAATCCTATAAGAAACAATTTCAAGAATATGCATTATAACTCAACGAAATGATATTTGTGTTATCAAAATACATTAAGGATTTAGTAAAACTCGAATAAAAAATCCATGAAATGGGATATCAAATTGAATTTTTAAATACATAATATTACATGAATTAATATGATAAAATAAATCTATGATCAATATATATACACTACAAAAAATAAAATAAGTGGTTAGCACACATCACATCTCAATGAAGAAAAATTGAGATGAAAAAATCCCAACAACCTTAATATCCTTTTAATTGAAAGAAATTTAATAAAAGAAAATGATTTAGATCTTAAAACCCTATGAATATTAGGAATATGTTAAATTTATCCATTGTTAATTAACCATGCCATATCAAATATTTTATAATGCACAATATAAAATATATCTCATGAAATTAAATTTAAGACAAAGAAACCCTTATCTTAAATTCCACTTAGTTGAACATGATCTAACCTCCTATACCATGAACATAACTATATTAATCACTAATTTCAAATCCCTTTTTATATATATTAAATTTGATACACATAATTTATAACCATATATCATAAATATGTTACCGAGTTAAATTTTATTTTTCATCATTTGATGTTAGGATTTTTCAATTCTTTGTTTCGTACAAGTTTCATGGTAATAGGGTCAATTCTTACATTTTGATTCAAATTTCATCATCCCCGTATTATTTAATATATAATAATATTTTTTAAAAATATTTACTAATTCCCATTTCATTAGATGAAATACATGCATACGGTTCGTGGAAAAGGAAATTATGATGAACTAGTTTCGGCATGTTTAATGATCGAAATGTGGTACATTAATAAATATATTAAATATTAATAGAAAATTTCTATAATAATAAAAAATATTAAATAAATTATTTTTTAATTATATTACCATTATGAAACATTCCTTAATCATTCATAATATAAACATTATAACTTCATTCATGTAGATGGTAAAACTGACCCTAATGAGAGTGTGTTATAATAATTTAATGAGTAAGGAAATAATTTTATATATTGAAAAAATAAATTTTAAAGAATCATAAAATTTTGAAAAATATCATATACATTCATTATTTTTATTAATATAACCATATATTTGTGGTTCTGATCATAAGTAAAATTTATCGCTCGTGGAGGTGGTAGTCTACATGTACACACGATTAATGATTCCATTTCTCAAAAAATGGGATGGAATAAAGGTATATGATTAATTATCATTCAGAAATTATAATTGTGATATATTAAACATATTAATTCATAAAATTCATCCTTATTACCATCCATTAAATTCTTTAATGAAAAATTAACCACATTGCCTCATGGAGGTTGTAATCAGCATGTATGCACAATCGATGTTATTTTATTTTTATTACTAAATAGAAAAGGTTGGATAATGGTTGATACATTAATATAATAATATTTAATTATATTAATAATATTTATTTAATTATATTATAGTGTATAGTTAAATTTTGGAATATGAATATTACAAAGAAAAGACAAAGGAGTAAGAAATACTCACGTTGGGAACTTGGGATTTCTCCTAGAAATATCCTTATAAATAGAGGCCTTAAAAAAACTAATTGAGACCAAAGTATAATGAAAATAATATATGATTGTATTAGGATAAAAATATGATAGTTTTAGGATTAATTTAAAAGTTATAGGTGTATCATAATTTGGTGTAAATGATCCCCTTTCCTAAGGGAAGAGATAGATAATTTTGGAAGTGCCCATTGCATTTTAATAATGTTATGTAATTATTAAAGGGTAAAAGGATCCAAAAGTGTAAAATAATTTATAGATGATGTTTTTATAATAAACCTCCCATCTATAAACTTGGATTCCTTTCTTCTAAATGTTTTAGCTCTTTTGCACTTAGAAAAACTCATTTTTCTTTTTTTATTTTTACCGTGGTTTTGATTATTTTTAACCTTAGTAATTAATTTTAATAGAAAAAGATAAAATTTTAATCATTAAATAATTTTAATATGATGAATTAAAATATTATAATAATTTTTTAAAATAAAATTTTTGTGGTTTCAAAATTTTAATTTCATAATTAACGCACATGACCTATAAAAATATTTTTCTAAAAACTATGTTTTTCAGCCTCAAATTTATGTGTAGGTTAAAATTAACATTTTTATTAATTTAAAAAACCTAAATTGGTAGATTATAAAAATTATAAATGTTTTCTGGCTTTAAATTTAATCCAAAACCTAATTTTACCATAAAAATTCTTAATTAAAATAAAATATAGAAAACTACTTTTAAAATGCAATAAAGTGTGGAAAATTTTAAAAAATATATAAATTGGTTTTATATGTTCGTAATAATATTTAAAATTAATAATTTAAACCCTTAAATTCATTTTTATTTATTAAAATTATTAATAAATTTTTAATTCTTACTTATATAATGATAAAGTCATAAAACTTACAAGTTTGGTAAAAATTGTATTTTTCACTGTTCAATTAAAATCAACTATTTTAGAAAAATCTCAAAATATAATCCAAAGATAATATTTATGTGATAAATCCAAAAATGAAGTTACTTTTTTCAAATTCTAATTCTAATATTTCTGAATAAAAACATAAAAACATAGTGAAAGTTGTTTTTATAAAAAAAACTTTTTAAATGTTAACCATTTTACTATTATTTCTTATCTATTACTAAATTTATTTGTGTTAATATATTATTCATATAAAACTATATATTATCTATAATATATTTATTTTATTTAAATAAATATCACCAAAATCCTTTTGAAATAAATACATTTTTATAAATTAAATAATCTTCTTAATTTTATCAATGCATTAGTAAATAAAACTTTTTATATAAAATACATGTAATAAATAACATTACACATTAATACTTATATTATTATATCATATTAATTTTGAGTTATATATCTACTTAATATATATTTGTGTAAAATATAATATTAAGGTAATCTCTAGTAGTGGTCATGGGTGGTGATTCCATTAGCATGTGTCTTATGGAAATTTTCATGAGCTTAAACTTCTATTGAATATGATTTATCTCATTCTGTATTTGGTAAAGTTCATCTTAGTCTTAGTCAAGGGAAAACACTGGTGATTCCACTTATTTTCAATGCTCTAAGAGGTGAGCTTCATAAGGAAGAATCTCACTTATTTATTTCATTTCTTCTCTTTTTCTACATGAATTCCATAATATAGTTACTTCTATTTATACCTACAAATTTGATGACTATATTATAATGGTCAAAGTTAATAATTTTATTTTAAAATATCAGAGTTTTTCTTTAGTCTGGTGTTGTGTGTAAATAAAAGTATTAATTATCAAATTAATTATATATATATATATTCCATAATCTTGGGGTGTTATATTCCTCCCGACCTTAATAAATTGTATCCTTGCAATTTTAAATATATATTACTAATAAAATAGCTAATAATATCAATAAGATAGGTATGTTGCAAGATATAATTTATAATAAGGCAATAAACTTACTATCTTATGTAAGATATGGAAACTCATGTGTCTCTTAATAAACCTATTTCTTGATTTTAATTTCTCACAGAAATTTATACCAAATATGCTTTCTTAGTTTGTTGTCTGGCATAGGGGTTTCTGGAGGCTTACCTTTCATTGCTTCATTCTCATGATCTTGATTCTAAACAAATAATAAATCCAAAATTGTTATGATAATATCTAATAAAATTGGAATACATTATCTTGTGAAAATTTAATCCTAATATTTCTTCTCCAGTGACACATTTATTTCAAACTATGATACTTTCATTTAAAATATGATATTATTGTATCAATTTATAACTCTTTCAGTTTAACCTAAGTTATCCATAGTCGTATTCTTATTATTTCCGCTAACATACCATAAAGATATGATCAAATTCTTAATAATAGTTCATAAAGAAAATGTGAATTAACCAAATCATATCCCCTAGGAGTTTCTAGACTAGTGTTCAGTCTTAGGATCACCCATCATGCACTGTAGTGAAGATTGAGTTGAAACTCAACAAGTTGTTTTTAGGGTAATTACCCCTAGGTTCATTTTTCCACATCCACATCCACTTTCCAACCTCCAGATATGGATATAATTATATAAAGAACCACACAATCTCTACTTTACAAAAACTTTAGGATGTATCCTATACTTAAACTTATTATTTAGACTTATTCTTATGGTTTTTACTGAATTTGTATAATCCTAATCATAAAAAATTACTAAACTAATCATAAAAAAAAATTAAAACCTCCCCTGATACTAAATATAGTTCTTTATACCCACACTCCTAAGTATGGTGCTAAAAATACTATTATTAAACACTAGATTTGATATAAGGTGAAATTTATCACGATGAGCATAAAAATAAATTATTAAAACATCACTTCTCAAAAAAAATTCACAATCCAAATAATTAAAGGTTTAGTGTATTTGAGGACCAATTACATAGGTAACTTATTTTATGATATTTTTGAAATTTTATCCTAAATCAAACATCACTAAAACCCCTTCTATACTTCACATTAGTTTTAATCATGTTATTAACCTAGGGAATGGGTAAAATTGGGTGAGATTAAAATATTTCATTTAGTTCCAGATCATAATAATATGAGAAAACATGAACAGAGGGGAAATTTCTTGTCAAAAAGAACGTGGTACAATAAGGGTTTCTTGTAAGTAATAATGGAAGGATATGTGATCTCAAATGAACAAACATATGCAATGAAAAATTGTTTGGAATCATGCGGTAATAAACAAGATCCATAGATCATAATAATAGGTATAATGATATGTAATTTCCTTTAAATGAAGCATAATAGTAATCTATAGCATGAACATAGGCATAGAAATCAAAAAATAGTAGAGCAGGCATCACTATCTGATTCCTGTAAACATAGTGGAGTAGACCTCACTACCTTATTCTAATAAAAATATTGTATAATGAATCAATACTTGATTCCAATAAACATAGTAGAGTAGGCATCACTACCAAATCCCTATAATATAGTGCAGTATGCATCACTTCCTGATTCCCATAGGAGAGATAGCATCAAAAATTGATTCCCATAATTATATCATGAGATATTAATCCTTAACAAATTAATTTTAGGGTGATATAGGACCCTAACCATCACATAATACTCATACATATATATACATGCCATTAGAATATAAAAACATTCATACATTAAACATTACTTAATCAACCCATATAAAAGAGATGAGTTTCATGAAAACCATTCCTAGAACATTCTTTATTCCATCCAAATAATTATGTTGGATATAGGATTAAAAATATCCCTAGTGTAACATAAGTAGCATTAAAGATTTTTTACTATTTTAAAAATAACTTTTTATGATATTTTGAAGAATTATATGGAATATACCTTTTTAAATGCTTGAAAACTCTTTAAAACTATATTAATTAAAATGAAATACTTTAGTCTAGATAAAATGATTTAAAATTAATTATTTAAATCCAAAAATATGGTTTTCATAAAAAAATTATTTGAGAATGATTATTTCAAAAAAATCATTTAAAAGATATAAAAATACTTAAAATGTTTTTTATTAAAACACAAGAATTTTAAACCCATTTTAAAATCTATAATTCCATTTAAAAATCAATCTTTTACTTTGAAAAAATACTAGAATATTTCCTTTTATTTTTAAAGTCATCAAGATTTAAAATAATTTTTAAATACATTTTAAAACATGGAAATTAATAAAAAAATGAATTCTTGGGAAGGATGGGAATTATTCTTAATAATGTCATAATTTTATAAGTAAGAAATTAATCATGGAGTAATACATGAATCCAAAGTATACTTTTAACTAAAGAGAAAAATAAATTTCAATAAAAAATCATATTGTAAAGGAAACTAATAATTGAAGAAATATGTTTCAATAATAGGTGTTATAAACCAAAGAATGATATTTGGGTTATAAAAATGCCATATGGATTTCGTAACACTAGGATCGAAAACCCATGAAAAGGGAGCTCAAAATGTATTTTTAAATCCCTTATATTTTATGAAAAAATATTATAAAATAAATATATTTCCAATATATATACACTAGAAAAAGTAAAAAAGTGGTGAATACACATCATATCTAAATGAAGTAAAATTTTAAAGAAAATACAATGATAAAAATGATATTCTTTGAATAAAAATACATTTAAAGAAAGAACATGATATGTCTATTTAAACATGATTAATTATATTAATATGGTAAAATAAATCTATTGGGTTGTAATTACACCATATAAAAGATAATATGGTGCACAATATGAAATATGTCTCAAGAAATTACATTTGAGACAAAGAACCACCTTAACATAAATCTTGCTTACTAGAACATTATCCAACCTCATTTACCACGAAAATAACTATATTAATATATAATTTAAGAGACTTATTCAAATATATTACCCTCTATTCATATTATTTATAATCATATATCAAAAATATGTTACTCAAATATTATTTGTTTTCATCATCAGATATTAGGATTTTTTCATTATTTGTTTCATACAAGTTTTATAGTGAATAGGTTGATTATCACTTATTGGTTCAAATATCATCCTTAATTGATTATTAAATATAGAATAATAATTTTTTAATTGATTAATTAAGTCACATTTCATTAGGTGAAAGTCGTGGATATGGTTTATGAAAAAATAAATTGCAATAAATAAGTTTCAGCATGTTTAACGATATAAATGTGGTATATTAATAAACATATTAAATATTAATAAAACCATTATATATAATTAAAAATATTAAATAAATTATTATTACATTATATTAACATTATATAAAATCCATTAGTCATTCACAATTGTTTCCCTCAGAATTCGAGGATGACCTCCTTGATGGGAGATTCAAACGTTCCGATCGGTTTCTAACGGGTTTTTTCGTAGAACCAGAAACATCCAATGATTCCACATCCATTTGGACCTACTTTCCAAAGGTAGGTGCTCATTAGTTTGTGGACTGATGAGGCTTAGGAATTTGCATTGGTCGAGAGTATGGGAGGTCGGACTCATCACACCTTTTTTTGGGGAATTGTTGTCTACTCTGGGACTCTCTTTATAGATTTAAGTTATGTTCGTGAATCCTTGTTATATTACCAAGTATCAAATGAGATTTCCTTCAGTTTTGACAATCAATGATTAAATATGTAAGAAATTTAGAGGATATTTTATATGTATTTGAGGTTCTTCATTAATAAAGAATCATCCGTATCTATTTAGAGATTCTTAGTCAATGGTATCCTTCGAAAAAAAATTCTGTTGGTCATTATGATGACCAGGCTGGTTTTGAAGCCACTCAATGGGGAACTTGAAGTTTATTGTCATTCAGAAGGACATGGATTATTTCAGAGTTGGGATCGAACCCGTAGATGGGCTACCTACGTATCCTTTTGTTTCGGAAAAGGAATCAGAACCCACGTAGTTCGAGTAAGGGAGTATGATGTTTTATGATTGATGGCTCAAAGAAGGATGTCATAATTACTTTTACCCTCTAAGCTCACGTGAGTCATGATCGGTGTGAGAAACAAGAGGTATAGACAATTGGGCCAAGAAATATGCAATCGTAATAAATGATATGGGGCTTATGTATGTATGACTGCCCACATAAATGAATATTAGGATTTACTTCAGGGAGGAAATCCAGGAACAGTGTCCATAAATGGATATGTGCTTTATAGAGATTTGAATACTCTAACATGGGGATTACTCCTGAAAAGGAGGCCCAGATTAGGAGAGGATTGATAATTGGGTTTTACTCCTGAGAAGGAATCCCAAATCAAAGGTAAATCAGGACTGGTTAAGAGAAATTAAGGGACATGGGACTTACTCCTGAAAAGGAAGCTCAAATTTATGACTGGGACTTACTCCTGAAAAGTAAGTCCAGGTTAGGGGACTTGGGGATTACTCCTAAAAAGGAAGCCCAAATTTATGACTGGGACATACTCCTGAAAGGGAAGCCCAAATTTATGACTGGGACTTACTCCTGAAAAGGAAGCCCAAATTTATGATTGGGACTTACTCCTGAAAAGGAAGCCCAAATTTATGACTGGGACTTACTCCTGAAAAGGAAGCCCAAATTTATGACTGGGACTTACTCCTTAAAAGGAAGCTCAAATTTATGACTAGGACTTACTCCTGAAAAGGAAGCCCAAATTTATGACTGGGACTTACTCCTGAAAAGGAAGCCCAAATTTATGACTGGGACTTACTCCTGAAAAGGAAGCCCAAATTTATGACTGGGACTTACTCCTGAAAAGGAAGCCCAAATTTATGACGGGGACTTACTCCTGAAAAGGATACCCAAATTTATGACTGGGACTTACTCTTGAAAAGGAAGCCCAAATTTATGAATGGGACTTACTCCTGAAAAGGAAGCCCAAATTTATGACTGGGACTTACTTCTGAAAAGGAAGCCCAAATTTATGACTGGGACTTACTCCTACAAAGGAAGCCCATGTTAGATTCTATCATTTTAATGGATGAGGTTGAATGAATGAAATCTCAATCTTTAGTGACATGAAGATCTGTAAGTCCCTATGTTTTGAGAGATATTCCATAGAATTCCTTTCAGATAAGGAAGTCAAATCAAGAAATCATGCCAAAAAATGGCTTTGAAGAGTATCTTGAAGGATAAATCTTGAATAGGAGAGGTGGAATGGCTTAAGAGGGGTAAAATGGGCAAGAAGGGAAAGAAGGGCATTCAAAAAGGCAGGGTCACGCAAGTCCTGACAGGCGCGCAAGTACTGAGTGGGCACGCAAGTATTGGTCGCGCAGGTATACCTGCACGACATGTATAGGGTACGTGCGCGGTGTTCAACCAGCAGTGAAATACTTGAGTGACTCTTCATTAAGGCCTTTAGAATCCTTTTGAGGTTCTTCCAGAAAAGTGACACGCAAGTTCTATCGAAGGAGTAAGGCGTCGCGCAAGTGTGGCCATTTCCCTTAAGGGCTGGCCACTCAGGCGTGCAAGTGTTGATGTGTTTCAACACTTAGGACTTCCTCCCTCTCTTTATATCATCCGTTCTAGGTAAGAAATTATCATAGAAGTGTTCCGGAATCTTTGAGAAAAGACTTGGGCATTGGGAGCTTAAATCCAAGTTTCTAGAAAAAAATCCTCCTCAAATGGGGGGCCCACAGGGTCTATTTATAGGCAGGAGAAGACCCCGGGCGGTTATCGGGCGGTTATCACTTAGGTCGCGCAAGTCACCTGCGCGACCAAAAGACGTCATGCAAGTGGACTTGCGCGACAGTGATATAACTTGCGTGGCACAGGTGCTTTTGATCCCTTGTTCATGCCTTTGTCGATTTTTTTGATATTTTCTTCAAAGTTTGAATCACATTAATCTCAGATCTTCCCCTTTTCCAATCTTTAGATTCTGTGACGAAAGTAGCGCCAACAAAAAGTCCCCCCTCAGAGTTGGATCTGGAGAGAAATAGAGGATTTGACTCTGAGGAAATCGAATACATCCAAAGGAAAGGTGGCGTGCAAGTGTTCAGGGCATCGTGCAAGTGCGCGTCGTGCAGGTCTTGAGCGCACTGGGTACGGCACGCAGATATGCCCCCTGTACTATAAATACACAGCCTTTGGCCGTGCATAGCATCTGATCCCAAATTCTCGAGCTCTCACCAAGCAAGCCATCGTCGTCGCGCAAGTATCTTCTTTCAGTTGTTTCCTCGCCGCCGCGCTACGGTCAAGGTAATAGTACTTGCGCGGTGATACATGCGCGACAAAAACTTGTGCGGTACATGTAACACTTGCGCGACACCTCCATACTTGTGCGCCTTAATGCCTTATCCATTTTTTTCAGATTTCTTCACAAAGTTTGTGGAAAATCAATCCATTTATGAATTAATTTATTCAACTCTTATGAAAAATTAATGGCTCTTAGACCCTGAATATTTGATGAACTATCCAGCAAGTGGATAGATGATATGATGAAAATCATTGTCCATGATTATTATGATATTTGCGA
Source organism: Viscum album (assembly GCA_963277665.1). Classification (NCBI taxonomy): domain Eukaryota; kingdom Viridiplantae; phylum Streptophyta; class Magnoliopsida; order Santalales; family Viscaceae; genus Viscum; species Viscum album. Next base: position 1,409,200,195 of record OY728133.1, on the reverse strand, counting down.
CAACACTTTCCCAGATTTGGCTAAGTACTTGAAGAAATATCATCTTAATTTCCCATAGATAATCTATTTGTCCTTGTCTGAGGATGGTCATCTGCAAGGAGTCAATGTTCCAAATGCAAAGAACTATACACCTGAGACGTAGCTGCACTGTTACTCCTCTATTTTGGTTATGCTGTGAAGTAAGAGCAACAACAATGGTGTGAACTTTCATGTTCTCCTTCCATGCCATTTCCTTGCAGATATGAAAATGGAAAACTCATGGGCTGAAATGTTTTCCGCTGTCGGTTGGTGGGGAGAATACAAACATGACATTAGAGCAATATCTGAAAAGAATACTCTCTCCAAATGGATCTTTACTTCCAATGCTCTATTCTCAAATCCATGTATCCATCTCCCAAGTCTCTTGGACAGAAACAGAGTAACTGTTTGATTAGCAGAAAATTTTCTCAAACCGCACTCAAGAACATTCTTTTACAATTGTTCCAAGAAGAGCTGACATCATTGCATATCTTATTATATCCAGTTGAATGAATGAATTCTAGGTGGTTGCTGATGAAGCTTATGATTCCATAACTCAAATGGAGAGCTATGTTTGAAAGCCTTTTTTAATTCTTGAAAAAGGGAAGAGACTCCAGTCTAGGGATGTCCTTCTATCTCCTGTGTATCAATGAAAAACAGTTTCATATTTAATCATTTGTACTTGCATTCTTTCACTACCTGATTCAAATTTACTTAAGCCAATGGGCCTAGTAAGCATAGTTTGATTTTTACTAGGATTATTATAAATAACCCTACAAACTTTGAACCTTTTAATTGCTCAATATTACCTAAATCATACAAAATGTATATTTAGTGAGCTGGAACTTCACTTTTATTCAGAGTTCCTTTGTCTTTTGTGGGCAGTTTAAAGTCATGCACGCCGGACATAAAGGGGGTAATGTTTAAGGTCGAAATATCTTTGACCAAAATGGATTAAAATTGATTCAATTCCTTGACAATTTATCTAAAAACATATTACCATACTCAAGTATGAGAGAAAATATGTAAACTATGACTTAAGAATATTTGAATCTGAGGAATTATATGAAAAAGAGATAAAAGGCATCAGAAGAAGTAGTTTCCAAGAATGAAGTTACTATCATTTAACAAACCTGTTAGGGGGTTGAATTATGCAGGGCCACCTAAGGGCATTGGCTGCATAGTCAAATAAATAGCATCTTTCGGCTGACAATTCTGTTATGTGGACTGTTCATGCAAGGCCACCTATGGGCACGTTCTGCATAGTCAGGCAAAAGAACTCTCAGAAAATTACTTTCCTAGTGTAAAAATCTAGTGAAAGTTTATGAAGATTCAAATTTTCTAAAGTATAGAATTTGTTTTATGGAAAGAGGTACTTGAATATGGAGAAGATATTTCCGAACAAGACTATCGAAGAATTGAATAGATATCACCCCTACGAAGGTCTGACCCAAACGTAGGGAAAGAGAATATGGAGAGTATAAACCATAGACTTGAATACTTTCAGATTATGAAAAGGGACATGGGACAAATATGTTAAGGATGGCTATTTATTTCGGATCCCTACATATTGTCATTTAAGACAAATAAGGACAAAAGAGGCATTCTTCCCAAGAATGAAGTTTCCATTATTCGACAAACCCGTTAGGGGGTTGAATTATGCAGGGCCACCTAAGGGAATTGGCTGCATAGTCAAATAAATAGCATCTTTTGGCTGACAAGTCTGTTATGTGGACTGTTTATGCAAGGCCTCCTATGGGCACGTACTGCATAGTCAGGCAAAAGAATTCTCATAAGTTTGACATTTTTGTGACTAAAAGTCATGAAAAGGATTATGAAGATCTGAAAGTATTTAAGGTTAGGATTATAACACATAAAGATGGGTATTTTCCAATGTATACAGAGATACATAGGTCAATGATAACCATAATCATGTTTTGGTTGGGTCCTGAATTGAAATTTTGGAATTCACTACATATCACATAAGAAAGAGAATCAAGCCGTATGTAGTTCTTGAGATGCATTTTAACGTCATGTAGGACGAAATTATGAGAGATATTAGTTTAGGTTCATAGAGCTCAGACCATAATAATGAATACACAGTGTGTGTTTTCATGGGGACTTTTCAGCCAAGGGACTGAAAGTGAAATTTGGGGTTAGGCCCAAAAGACTTGGGGCTGGATTCGAGGGACACTCGAACGTTCCTACATACCCCATAAGGATGGGAATCAAGCCCACGTAGTTCTAGAAATACCCTCTATACAAATTTGGTTCATACATGTGAAGGGTGAAAGGGGAATTTAGTACAATTATGGTTTATCCCAAGATAAAAGGTTTAGGCATTTCCATGTATGCACGTAGTCTTTTGAAATGAAACATGATTAAAAAATTAATGTAAATAATGGTTCCCTCTCAAAAAAGAATATTGTAGTTTATTGTCATACCGGACAAAAGTGTTGTATAGTTTAACGTCGTATAACAAGGACAAAAGTGAATCAAATGTAAAGATATTGATTCTAAGGGTGTTTTCACGAATCAACATCGTATGAGATGAAGGTGAACCGAAGTGAAGAGATTGTTTTTGGGCTTGAACCTTGGGAGGTTGCCTACGTACCCAGCCTGGAAGGCAAGGATCAAAATCCGCGTAGTTCAATTAAATAATAAATTAATGATCAAGTTGTTCTTAGGGACAACGACCTAAAAATGATGTTGGGACTTACACATGGTTAGTATCCCAGAGAGAGTGTTATGGTTGAGGTTTTCTCTAAGCTCACGTAAGTCATACTCGGTGTGAGAAACAAGAGGTAGCAACAACCTTAACGATACATAGTTTAATGTCATGTAGGACGTATGAAGAGACTATGCAGTTTAAAGTCTTGCAGTTAGGACTATTGGTGTTGCACAATTTAATGTCATGTAGCAGGGACAAAGTATAGTTTAATGTCATGTAAGATGTATCAAGGACTTTCTGTACAGTTTAGCATCATGTAGTTAGGACGATGGGGACAATACAGTTTAACGTCATGTTGGATGAAAGGGGGACTGCGCAGTTTAATGTCATGCAGTAAGGACAAAGGAATACACCATTTAACGTCATGTTGGACGCATTGGGGATTTTTTCTATTGTTTAGCGTCATGTTGGATGAAAGTGCGAATAGTTTAAGGTCATATGCATGGACCGTGGATGGTGCAGTTTAATGTCATGCTGGACATAAGTATATTTTAAGGTCATACAAGACCTGTGATGATTATGTAGTTTAACGTCATTCCAGACGCAAGGGACTTTCAAATAGTTTAGGGTCTTATGTATGGACCGTTGCTGTATATTTTAACGTCGTATAGCAAGGACGAACTGGTGTTGCACAGTTTTGTGTCATGTTTCAGGGACATCTGGTGCTGCACAGTTTAGTGTCATGTTGCAGGGACATAGTACAATTTAATGTCATGTAAGATGTATCAAGGACTTTCTGTATAGTTTAGCATCATGTAGCTAGGACGATGGGGACAATACAGTTTAACGTCATGTTGGACGAAAGGGGGACTGCGCAGTTTAATGTCATGCAGTAAGGACAAAATAATACACCATTTAACATCATGTTGGACGCATTGGGGATTTTTTCCATAGTTTAGCGTCATGTTGGACGAAAGTGCGAATAGTTTAAGGTCGTATGCATGGACCTTGGATGGTGCAGTTTAATGTCATGCTGGATATAAGTATAGTTTAAGGTCATACATGACCTTTGATGATTATGTAGTTTAACGTCTTTCCGGACGTAAGGGACTTTCAAATAATTTAGGGTCTTCTACATGGACCGTTTCTGTATAGTTTAACGTCGTATAGAAAGGACGAACTAGTTCTGCATAGTTTAGTGTCATGTTTCAGGGACATAATAGGTACTTTGTAGTTTATACAAAATACTTCTTCAAAAATCTGGCATTAGTTGGAGTAGTAATGAGTTCTCCATCCATTAAGATTAATGAATAAGCTCCATTGGAGTTGACCCTATGTATTGAATATGGTCCTTCCCATTTTGGCCCAATCTTGGGAGGTTTCTTTCCTTGTATCATTGGAGTTCTGAGAACTAATACCAATTCTCCCTGAGTGAATGAATGAAGATGAACTTTTTTGTTAAAATCTCGTGCTATTCGATTCTGATAGATTTCCAAGTGGTGCAAAGTGCACAATCTTTTCTCATCTAACTGTTCCAATTCATTCAATCGCTTTTGGGATTGCTCATCTGTATATGATTGATCGAAAATGGCTACTCTGAGCAAGGTAAATTGAACTTCAATTGTAAAGACTGCTTCCGTTCCATATAGCAACGAATATGGAGTTGATCGCGTTGCAGTGCGAGTGGTAGTCCGATAAGCCCATAAAGCATGAAAGAGTTTATCAGGCCATGCCCTCTTATCTTTATCCACCATCTTTTGCAGTATATTTGAAAGAGTCTTGTTAAAGGAATCTATTTGTCCATTGGCCACTACATGATACCGAGATGAATGGTTGGATTTGATGTTGTATTCTTGATACAATTTCTTCACCTCAGATGAATAGAAGTTGGTGCCGTTGTCCGTCAATATGGTATGAGGGACACCAAATCTAGTAATGATGTTAGACTTGATGAATCTAACAATGCATTTAGAACTGACTTCTTTGAGAGGTACTACCTCTGCCCATTTGGAAAATAAGTCAGTAGCAGTAAGAATGTACTTAAATTGTTTGACCGTAGTCGAAGGGTAAGGTCCCACCACATCCATTCCCCATGTGGCAAATGGCCACGAGTATTTAGCTTTATGAAGAAACTCTGGAGGTTGATGAATGATGTTGGCATGTACTTGGCATGAATGACACTTCTTTGTGAAATCAATACAATCTTGTATCATTTAAGGCCAAAAGTATCCAATCCTTTGAATTTGATCAGACAATCTATGTCCATACTGGTGAGCACCACAGACTCCTGCATGCACTTCTTTTATGACAACCATTGTCTCTTCACCATCAATGCATCTGAAGAGAACTCCATCAAAACCACGTTTGTAGAGAATTTTCTCTAGGTGATATAAGCTATCATAAAGAGTAAAATTGACCACACGTCGCCAGATTTGTTCTTTCTCAGCTCTATCAGGTGGATGTGTTCCATTTTGAAGGTATTCCCTGATAGGTGACATCCATCCTGTAGTATGACCATACGGTTCAGGAATGGGACTAATTTCATTAATTTCCTCTGTTCTGGTTCGAACATAAGGTGAAATTGCACGACGGTGGGCAATACTGATAGTTGTCTCGTCCCGATTTGGATCTGCTAGAGTTGTGGCTATATTAGCCAGCGCATCATCTTGATCATTTTGTGATCTTGGGACATAAGAAAATGTCGGTTCTAAAGGGAATTCTGCCATTAACTCTCTAACTTAATCATACAAAGGGATTAGTTCTTCTTTTCTGATAGCATAATCCCCATTGACTTGTTTGATTACCAGGTCTGAATCACCTTTCACTTTTAAGTGATTCACTTGTGCTTGAAGCGCTAACTCCAAGCATGTGATAAGATCTTGGTATTTGGCTTCATTATTGGTACCACCTTCTCACAATAAGAAGGAATAAGGTAACACTGCCTTTTCTGGAGAAATGAGCACAATTCCTAAACCAACTTTGTTGAATTTAGGATTTTCCATTTTCTTCCCTGTTGGACTTCTGGAAGAACCATCAAAATACATTTCCCATGCTTGAGGAATTTCTTGAATAGAGAAGACTTCCTCATCAGGGAGTTCAATATCTGAAGATGTGTCTTCCACTGAAGGATGTTCAGCCAGGAAATCAGCCAGATCTTGGCCCTTTATCGCCTTTTGAGACACATAATGAATGTCGAACTGCTTCAAAATAACTGCCCACCTTGCTAGACATCTTGTAAGAATTGGGTGACTAAGGATGAATTTGAGCGGATTATTGCGAGATACCAATTGGACCTCGTGATGTTGCAGGTAGTGTCTCAGTTTCTGAACTGCAAAGATTAATGCCAGGCAGCACTTCTCAATACTTGAATACCAGGTTTCTGCTTCAAGCATAGTTCTACTAAGATAGTAGAGGCTATTTTCATTCCCAGCATCATTCTTTTGAGAAAGAAAGGCACCCAATGATCGCTCTAGAGCTGTTACGTAGAGGATAAATGGTCTTCCTTCAACAGGTGGCATGAGTACTGGTGGAATCAAGAGGTATTTCTTGAGAATATCAAACGCTTCTTGACATTCTTCAGTCCACTGGTAAGTGACTCCCTTTTTCACCAATTTGGTAAAGGGTAACCTTTTGCCTACCAAATTGGCGATAAAACGCCGAATATAGGCTAAGTGTACTTGAAGTCCTCTTAATTATTTCAAATTCTGAGGAGGTGACATACCAAGGATTGACTTGGTCTTCTCAGGATCGACTTCAATACCATGATGGCGTACAACAAAGCCAAGAAATTTTCCTGAGATTACCCCAAAAGCACATTTTAAGGGATTCATCTTCAAATTATGTTGTCGAAGCTTGTGGAATATGTCCTCCAAATCAGCCAAGTGATTAGAACGTTGTTTGGATTTAACCACCAAATTGTCTACATAGCATTCAACAAACTTCCCTAAGAAAGGTTTGAAGGTACGATGCATGGCGTGTTGATATGTTGCACCTGCATTCTTTAAGCCAAAGGGCATCACCCGGTAACAAAACACACCTTGAGGGGCTATGAAGGATGTGGATTCCTCATCTTCTGGGGCCATTCAGATCTGATTATATCTGGAATATCCATCCATGAAGGAAAGTACTTCATAGCCAGCCGTTGCATCAATTAAGAGTTCTGTAATCGGAACTGGGAAATCATCTTTAGGACAATGCCGATTAAGATCTCTAAAATAGATGCAAACCCTAATTTGTCCGTTCTTTTTCTTTATAGGGACAATATTATCCAACCACTTGGGATACTTAACTTCTCTAACGAAGTTATATTTGATTATCTTATCCACTTCAGCTTCAATTTTAGAAGCATAAGTTGGGTGTGTTCTTCTCGCGGCTTGCTTAAATCCTCGATGTTCTTTTGGTAAACCCAAATGATGAGTAGCAACATCAGGATAAAGCTCAAGCATTTCTGTATAGTTCCAAGCAAAAATATCTTTATTTTACTTTAGAAAAGAAATATACATCTCTTGCTCTTCAAGGGTCATAGCCGCACTAATTAAAGTGGGGTGTGGATCTTTCTCTGTACCCAGATTTATTTCTCTGAGTTCATCCACAGTGGTAGAGATACCCTCTTCAAATGCTGGAGGAGCATCTCTGAGATCTTCATCTTCTTCTTCATTATGTGTTATTTCTTCCGTTTCTACTTGCATAGTAGATGACAAAATGAAATTTTCATAATCATAAGAGATGTCAAAATTTGCACATTTTGAAGAAGAAGATTTCATTTCCGACCCTATTGATGATAAAGGGTCTTATTTGGGAAATAAAGAGGAGATGATGGATTGAGAATTGACGTCATTATTCACCTCTGATGTTGCTATAACTTCTTCTGTCCTGATTAGTGAAGTATAGACCTGTTGGATTTCAGCAGATGAAATGAAGATGTCACAACTTGTGCTTTCATCACTGCTTGGTAGGTTACCAATTTCTCCCATGTTGTCTGACTTGATTGCCGTAATTGACATTATGGATCTTTCCATAAGATTATTTTGATTTGGGCCTATCTTGTCAATTTTACCAATAGGCAACACATAATCTATACTCACATGTGTAAATGGATTTACTGGAATCTTCTCCAAACCATATGGAGTATTAACTTTGGTAATTTCCTTTATTGTAGATTTCTCCCTTCCCTTCATGTGATAAAATTCCGCCTCAATGTATTGAGACTCACATGTCTTGAAAGGGGCCTTATCACCATACAATGTTCCAACTTGACCATCGAAATAGTATTTGAGACATTGATGGTATGATGAAGGGATAGCCGCATGTTGATGTAGCCAGGGTCTTCCAAGAAAGGTGTTGAAATCTGAGTCTTGATCAACAATCATGAAATTTGAATTGGATACAAGATATCCAAACTGAGTCCTGAGTGTAACTTCGCCCAGTGGTTTTTGTTCATTTTTATCATATCCTTGTAACATCATAGTAGAAGGAGATAAATCAGATTCCGTGAGGCCCAATCGACGAATTGTATGAATGGGCATGAGGTTGACTCCTGAACCATTATCAATGAAAGCTCTTCGGACGTCTACACCATTGACTTTTCCAGATAAGTACAAAGGTCATATGTGCCCATGCACAACATCATCTTCATCTTTATCAGTAAAAGATATCATTGCATGGCATTCTGCATGATTATTCTCTATGTGATAGACTTCAGCTGCAGCAATTTCAGCTTCAAACTCCTAAGGATTTGACAAAGCTTCGATGAGTGCTTCCTAAAGATCTTTTGACAGATTCAAAGCATCCAAAATTGATAACTTGTCTGGTACTTGGGCCAAGTGTTTCAATATATCATACTTTTGATCTAGAGGTCTGCCTTTCCCAACAGGAATATGCAGTTTATCAGGTACCTTGGAAGCAGATGATTTGGAAGCTGATGCATCTTGTATTGGGATAGAAGTTGGCAACATCCTTGGTTTTGGAATATTAGATCGATTAGATCCATTTACTTGCTGAGATGAAGAATATGGAACCTTTAATCAGTCTTCCAAAATAACTATGCCAAGACTAAATTGGCTATTGGCAGAAAAACTTGCTTGTTCTTTTTGAGCTCGCTGAAGGGCTCTACCACGAGTTTCTGCTGCATACACAGTGCTAGCAGGGGTAGAATTGGAGTAGTGGCTTCTAAAAGATCCACGTCTTCCCCCATATCTTGAACCTTTGGAACTTCCTCGGATTCCCTTGTTTGATACAAGGAATTCAGGCTCATCAAAATTGAAACTGCGGCTGGCAAATGGATCTGTTAATTGAATCATATTAACAGAACTGAAGATTAATTCTTTGTCTGATAAAGACTCTACCTGATTAGCCTTTTTAGGTTGTGCCGTTTGGTGGGGCGGTGCCCGTGGCTTTGAAGTAGATGGCATGAAGTATGCCAGAGTCAAAGACAATTTAGGCTTCGACACATACTCATCTTCTTCTGATTCTTTTTTCTTCTTTGAATCAAGTCATTTCTTTGAAGACTTTCCCTCTGACGAAGAGGGTTTTGCCGCAATATTCATGGCAGAAGACACAATTGGTTTCTTTAATTGTGTTCACAAAATGTCATGAGTCCAATTGATTGTCTTTCTAACCATCCAATCATCATACTTCTGTGCATTTCTGCTTTTGACTTCTTATCATTTGCCTTCCTCCTCTGGAACTGTAGCAGTAACACACGCTACCTGAGTCGAAGAACCTTTCAACTTGACTTGTCCAAAGTAGACCATCTTTTGTAGGAGGTCTTTGAAGACAAAACACTCCCAGATGGGATGCCCCATCATTTGATGAAAGGGATAATAATTGGGATGGTCTTCATCTCCTTCCTTATTTGGCCTCTTGGGCACTGGTAATTGAACCAAATTATTTTCTAGAGCCAAAATGAAGTAACCAGGAACTTTCTCATTTCGGAAAGAGTATGTTTTACTCTTAAAATCCACAAATTGTTTTCGTATTTGATCTCTTTGATCAATTGGATGAAACGGCCTTTGTTGTTGGCGTTCAGGAGGTGGAGCCCTTCGAGAAGATGAAGGTTTTGAAGTAGAAATAGGTACAGGTGCTTGTTTAAGCATAACTATAGCAGTTTCCGCTTTACCCATTCTCCTTCTTGGAACTGATGGAATTACATGAGATTTAGCCTTAGCCTGTATAAGGGAATCTTCAATCTACTGAGTGATTGAGGTAAGGTCTTGAAACCCTCCTGTGTATTTCACAGGTATCAATGGCGTGCGTAATTCGTCACGCAAATTTGCCACACAGATTGGCAACAGTTCCTCCTGAGGGAGTGCTAAGCTTAGGGAATATGTTAATCCCTTCCAACGAGCAATGAAATCATAGACTCTTTCATTCTCCCTTTGCTTACAGTTTTTAAGATCAAAAACTGTCATCTTTGGCAAAGTTGAGCTAAACTAAAGAAGGAATTTTTGGCGAAGATCCTCCCATCCGATGATTGACCGGGATTGCAAGCTTGTAAACCAGACAAAAGCTGGTCCTTGTAAGGTTCGCACGAAGCATCTGAGTTTCACTGCTTCTTGGTGCTCTGGATTTCCCATCATAGGATCACAACAGGACACGTAATGTTTCAAATGTTGTTCAGGGTCACCTAATCCATTGAAAGTAGGGAAAACAGGGTTTCCAAAACTAGATGGAGGAGAAATTAAATTTACCCATTCAGGGTAAACATTCTTTTCTGGTTGAACTTGTGCATGTTTCCCTTCCATAGTTTCTAACCGAGCTGTTAATGATTCAATACTAGTTATAAAATTTTGAGAAACATCTAGTTGAACTTGGTCTTGGGTAGGTGCAATGACTGGAGCTTGGACAGATGTGGTGGTTGGTGCTGCAACTGATGGTAGCACTGCCAATTGTTGTTTCGCTTGACCCGTAGGATTAGACCTCTGAGGGTATACTGATAGAGAAGGATATTCTTGATCTATCTCAGTAGCTGCAACAAATTCCTTTGGCTGACTAACTCCAGCATGTTTAAGAAGAAGACTACTCTGAAGTAGTTTTGCATTCAACCTTCTTAATTCCTTCATTTCTTCCTCCTATTGTGCAAACCTTTGCTCTAATGAGAGCAATTGGCCTTCTCCAGAGGAAGGATATGTAACCTGATTCCTTCCCCTCCCTTTGTTGGATACTTTTCGAAGAGAGGGAAGTGGGTTACTCGAAGGATTACCTAGGTTCTGAGTAATCCTTTGATTTTGTGTACGCACACCTTCTTCATTTGTATTGGTGTGTACATTTTCTTGAGCAGGACACTCTTCATCTGAGTCCCCTGAGTGAGCCTCCTCTGGTGGATCAGAAATAATGGCATTGATGACATTGATTGATGCATAACGCATCTCATCCCTTCTATCAACATTTCTGTGATATTGTATTCTTTCATATATTTGATGAGACATTGCCTTTTGTTGATTCAATCCCTTAGGAACTTCTTGATGAGCCATAACTTGGAGGGAATCTCCTGATAATTTGGCTCTTCGTTCCTCTTGAGTCTTCTTCCCCAATCGAGAAAAGACCGACATTCTCTGAGGAGGGGATTGATGATTTTAAAGAGTCCCCAGTCTCGTGGACTGGGGATGTTCCTACTGTTCTCGCTCAAATCCTTGAATCCTATTTATTGATTCTGAGGGTTGGGTTAAAGGAGTCCCCAATCTGGCAAGCTGGGGTGGCTCTTGACATGCTATGTCTGATACCTTCTTAAAAGCTCGCTTGATCTTGCGAACCTTAGTTCAGAAATTAGCTGGATGCATTAACCTGTATCCACTTTTATCACCTGGTTCAACAGACTGTTGGATGATTTCCGAAACTTCTATCACTCGATGATTTGCTTGCTCCATACGAGAGTCTTGTGCAATATTCTCGCCTGCTTGATGTAGGAGCAATTCAACAACTTGTTCTCTATATGCTTGATTTTGAGAGGAGCTAGTTGACGCCAGTTCTTGAGAAAGCTTTTGATTACAAACAAAGCCCATTGACTGTGGCCGACTATGGGAAATAACATTGCATGAGACCATTTTCAATGGGCTTTGCTGACTGGAGAGCACTGTGAAATGTGGTGCTCCATGAACACCCCATCCTCTGATATGAACACCAGATGTGGCATTGGCAATTAACTGACGCAATTTTCTTAGTGTGCCAAGGCATGAACGTTGAAGGGTTCTTTGCTGCTTTTCAGCCTTCGGATACCGAGAGACTGATAGAGATGCCAAATCAATCTGACATTGTAGCCCTTCTATTATCTTAAGATGATTTTCGTATTCATCATAATATAATACCTTCTTCTTCAATTGACAAAGAGTTTTTCATATATTGAGACGAATATCATGGATTCCATCTTCCGTCAACATCTTTAGAATGTCATACTGGGAGTCAGCCAAAGGCCAAAACATGACTGGTACCTCACTTTTCGCCAGTTGTTTTCTCATGTTCAGCATTTCCTCTTCATCATTAAATGAAGATTATTCTACCTGTTTTGACCAGAGTTGGTGTTTCCTTGTTGCTTCATCGGATTCAACAAGATTTGTATAGAAATCATTGATCAAACTAGAAGATGCATGAATTAGGGGTGGTTCAGATAATGACCTACACCCTGGGCTATCTTCTGATTGAGAAAGTATTTCACCTGCTAGCGATAAAGCATCAGACATGATTGGTTTCGTATTTGCAAGTTCCTCAAGATAAGAGGGCTTTCTCGGCACTACATTGTCCACTGGAGTATTTTCCAGGCAATGTGAATCACTACTGCGGAGAGGACTTTCGCAGCAAAATTCATCATCATGGGGAGGACCACCATAATGGGTTACGGCAAAAGATGAGATCTCTTTATCCTTGGTCTTCTGACCACACAGAGGGTTCCTGTGGCTCTCATCTGAAGAGGAAACTTCAAGATTGACAGAATTGTCACAAAGCAAGCCTTCATGAGGAAGTGTCTGTTGAAGGCCTTCAGAATTAATGTTCCCGTTATTGGGAACTAAGGGAGTATAATCTTGAATTCCAATAGACAAATGTCTGAGGACTTCAAGAACTCCAGCCTCGAGCAAGGCCTTATTACAGATTGGCTTTTGATCTTCTGACTGTGCTGGGTGGATCTTTTTCTTAGATGCCTTCTTACTCACTTTGGAAACCACTTGTTGACGAAAGTGGTTGCTCTGAGCAGGTGTATGTGCCTGATCAGGAAAGATGGTCAGGTTAGGCTGACGATCTCCACTCAAATCAGGTGTATGTGCCTGACTTGGCTGTCCGTATGATATGGGGGTGTATGCCCCACAACCCTCTTGGACTGGAACAGATGTGTGTGTCTATTTCGGAGTGAATCGTTGATTTTTCACTCCACTGATAGGGATTTATTTATGTGTCTTTCCCTGAGATGATGCTGAAGCTATTATAATATCCTGGAAAGCATCCAGAATATGAGCAGGAATTTGCTTCTGCTCTTTCACCATTGACAAAATATGCTTGGTGAATTCAGCTGCCGGAACGGGGAGATACGTCCATTCCGGGCTTGGAGTAGGTGTATGTGCCTGCTCCTATCCTCCTTCTCCTGTCAGTGAATCCTGGCAGTACTCAAGTGTAGGGGCAGAGAGTTGAGTCTGCCTCCTGTTTGTTGTCGGAGTTTTCTGACTGACTTCTTTGTGCGCTACCAAACGAGACTTTTGGTAGGCTTGATTAGTATTAGTAGGTTTATGTTCCTGCTGATTACACTTCGCCGAACGTATTTGACGAGATCCATCAAATGTAGTTAGATGAGCCTGATGACTAACTGATGATGTATAAACAGGTGTGTGTTCCTGCCTATAGTTCTCCGTCGGAATTGCCTGGCAGGATTGGCGTGATGCTTCCAGACGAGTCTACTAGACAACAGAATTAAAACGGGAAGGTGTGTGTGCCTGCTCATTGTTTGCCACCAAGTTAGGTTGGTGGACTTCTCCGGAGATGGCAGGGATGAGAACCTGCCCACTATTGACCGGATTCCACCTCTGGTGATTCTTCTTGCCTGCTCAGGTTCGAGGAACCTGAGCCGAATTCCTAGAGTCGGTACCCTCATCATGTTGAGGGCGCACTGCCACACGAGTCTGGCGGCGATTGTTGATGGGAGCCCTCGGGAAGGACTCTTATCTTGTTGAATTAAGGCCCTGAGGGACCTGATCCTTCACTTTCTTAGAGTAAGGGAGCGAATGGAAATTGCGTTTTGGGGATAATGACCCAAAACGGTTGGAGATGATAGTCAACACCGCCTACCTCTTGATCACTGGTCGTCGTTGTCCAGACGACCTGTGTGATTTGTTCACTTGGAGGGCCTGTCGGGCAGCCACCATAGTTGGGATGGTACCGTGTTGATGGTACTCCTTAACCAGCGCATTTGATACCCAGCATTGAAGACGCTGAGTAGGTGATGTCATCCTCAGAGTGGATGATGATATAATAGGAATAGCAGCAGTGGTATTTGCAGCAGCAGTATTCACAGGTGTGAATTTGAGAGCAGCCATTATGGAAATATAGAAGATTTTAGAAACGAGTGCATGTTTGATATAACAGACGTAATCAAGATAAATTCAGCCACATTATCCTTTGAATGATCACATATGTCAATGATTGTTTTTTTATTGGACCTCTTATTGAGTTTTAAATAGGGGCTTAACAAATAGGTAAAACATCATTTTAACTTTGTTAAGGATTCACATCGGGTTCACCATTTTTTGTTTCCCTCGGAATTCGGGGATGACCTCCTTGATGGGAGATTCAAACGTTCTGATCGGTTTCTAATGGGTTTGTTTGTAGAACCGGAAACATCCAATGATTCCACATCCATTTGGACCTACTTTCAAAAGGTAGGTGCTCATTAGTTTGTGGACTGATGAGGCTTAGGAATTTGCATTGGTCAAGAGGATGGGAGGTTGGACTCATCACACCTTTTTGAGGGGAATTATTGTCTACTCCAGGACTCTCTTTATAGATTTAAGTTATGTTCGTGAATCCTTATTATATTACCAAGTATAAAATGAGCTTTCCTTTACTTTTGACAATCAATGATTAAATATGTAAGAAATTTAGAGGATCTTTTATATGTATTCGAGGTTCTTCATTAATAAAGAATCATCTGTATCTATTTAGAGATTCTTGGTCAATGGTATCCTTCAAAACAAAAAGTCTCTTGGTCATTATGATGACCAGGCTGGTTTTGAAGCCACTCAGTGGGGCACTTGAAGTTTATTGTCATTCAGAAGGACATGGATTATTTCAAAGTTGGGATTGAACCTGAAGATGGGCTACCTACGTATCCTTTTGTTTTGGAAAAGGAATCAGAACTCACGTAGTTCGAGTAAGGGAGTATGATGTTTTATGATTGATGGCTCAAAGAAGGATGTCATAATTAATTTTACCCTCTAAGCTCACGTGAGTCATGCTTGGTGTGAGAAACAAGAGGTATAGACAATTGGCCCAAGAAAGATGCAATCATAATAAATGATATGGGGATTATGTATATAGGACTACCCAGATAAATGAAGATTAGGATTTACTTCAGGGAGGAAATCCAAGAACAGGGTCCATAAAGGTATATGTTCTTTATGGAGATTTGAATACTCTAACGTGGGGCTTACTCCTGAAAAGGAGGCCCAGATTAGGAGAGGATTGATAATTGGGTTTTACTCCTGAGAAGCAATCCCAAATCAAAGGTAAATCAGGACTAGTTAAGAGAAATTAATGGACTTGGGACTTACTCCTGAAAAGGAAGCTCAAATTTATGACTGGGACTTACTCCTGAAAAGGAAGCCCAGGTTAGGGGACTTGGGGCTTACTCCTAAAAAGGAAGCCCAAATTTATGACTGGTACTTACTCCTAAAAAGGAAGCCCAAATTTATGATTGTGACTTACTCCTGAAAAGGAAGCCCAAATTTATGACTAGGACTTACTCCTAAAAAGGAAGCCCAAATTTATGACTGGGACTTACTCTTGAAAAGGAAGCTCAAATTTATGACTGGGACTTACTCCTGAAAAGGAAGCCCAAATTTATGACTGGGACTTACTCCTGAAAAGGAAGCCCAAATTTATGACTGGGACTTACTCCTGAAAAGGAAGCCCAAATTTATGACTGGGACATACTCCTGAAAAGGAAGCCCAAATTTATGACTGGGACTTACTCCTGAAAAGGAAGCCCAAATTTATGACTCGGACTTACTCCTGAAAAGGATGCCCAAATTTATGACTGGGACTTACTCCTGAAAAGGAATCCCAAATTTATGACTGGGACTTACTCCTGAAAAGGAAGCCCAAATTTATGACTGGGACTTACTCCTTAAAAGGAAGCCCAGGTTAGATTCTCTCATTTTAAAGGATGAGGTTGAATGAATGAAATCTCAATCTTTAGTGACATGAATATCTGTAAGTCACTATGTTTTGAGAGATATTCCATAGAATTCCGTTCAGATAAAGAAGTCAAATCAAGAAATCATGCCA
Source organism: Viscum album (assembly GCA_963277665.1). Taxonomy (NCBI): domain Eukaryota; kingdom Viridiplantae; phylum Streptophyta; class Magnoliopsida; order Santalales; family Viscaceae; genus Viscum; species Viscum album. The sequence continues at coordinate 1,409,184,024 of OY728133.1, read as the reverse complement.
AAAATGGCTTTGAAGAGTATCTTGAAGACTAAATCTTGAATAGGAGAGGTGGAATGGCTTAAGAGGGGTAAAATGGGTAAGAAGGGCATTTAAAAAGGTAGGGTCGCGCAAGTCCTGACAGGTGCGCAAGTACTGCATGGGTGCGCAAGTATTGGTCGCGCAGGTATACCTGCGCGACATGTATAGGGTACTTGTGTGGTGTTCAACCAGCAGTAAAATACTTGAGCGACTCTTCATTGAGGCCTTTAGAATCCTTTTGAGGTTCTTCCAAAAAAGGGACGTGCAAGTTCTATCGAAGGAGTAAGGCGGCGCGCAAGTGTGTCCATTTTCCTTAAGGGCTGGCCACTCAGGCGCGCAAGTGTTGATGAGTTTCTACACTTAGGCCTTCCTCCCTCTCTTTAGATCATCCGTTCTAGGTAAGAAATTACCTTAGAAGTGTTCCGGAAGCTTTGAGAAAAGACTTGGGTGTCGGGAGCTTAAATCCGATTTTTTGGGAAAAATTCCTCCTCAAATGGGGGGCCCACATGGTCTATTTATAGGCAGGAGAAGACCCCGGGTGGTTATCAGGCGGTTATCACTTAGGTCGCGCAAGTCACCTGCGCGACCATAAGACGTCGTGCAAGTGGACTTGCGCGACAGTGATATAACTTGCGCAGCACGGGTGCTTTTGATCCCTTATTCATGCCTTTGTTGATTTTTTTGATATTTTCTTCAAAGGTTGAATCACATTAATCTCAGATCTTCCCCTTTTCCAATCTTTAGATTCTGTGACGAAAGGAGCGTCAACAACGATATAAACAATATAACATCGTTCACATAAGTGGTAAAACCAGTCTAAATGAGAGCGTGTTATAATGATGTAACGAGTAAGGACATATTTTTATATAATTTTAATATAACATTTAAATAATATTAAAGATTTAAAAAATATAATTTACCTTCATTAAAATTGTTTTTATAACCATTTAAGTTGGTGGGACATGGCTAGTGAAAATCATCATTCGTGGAGATGGTAGTCCTCATGTACACACGATTAATGATTCCATTTCACAACAAATGGGGTGGAATGAAGGTATATGATAAATTGTCATTTTAGAATTATAATTGAGAAATATTCAAAATATTCATCAATTAAATCCACCCTTATTACCAACCATAAATTTTGGTGGTGAAAGATGTGACACATCATTTCATGGAGGCATTTGTCCGTACGTACGCACGATCAATATTGTTTTCTTGTACTTAATGGATGGAATAGATTTATTAATGGTTTATACATTAATATAATAAAATTAAATTAGTTTAATTATACCTATGTCATTATATTATTGTGGATATAAAAAAATTTGGAAGAGGAATATAAATAATAAAATACTAAGGAGTAATAAATACTCATGTTGACAACTAGGGATTTCTCTTGGAAATATCCTTGGAATTGGAGGCCTTATGATAAATAATTGTGACCATATAATTATGAAAATTATATATTCTTATAGGATTATTAAAATTAAAGTGTTTTAATATTAATTTTGAAGTTATAGGTGTATCATGAAGTGGTGGAAGTGATTCCCTTTCATAAGTGAGTAGAATGCCAATTTTAGAAGCACCCATTACATTTTAATAATGGTATGTCACTATTCGATGGGTAAAAGGCTCAAAAACTATAAAATAATTGATGTTGGAGGTTTTAATAAACCCCCTCTAATCCACATACTTTGAGGCATGTTTTTTAATTATTTGGGATCTTTTACACTTAGTATTACTATTTTTACCCTTTTTACTTTTACCAGGGTAACTAATGTTTCTAACCTTAGTGATTAATTTTAAAGAAAAAATTACTATTGGACTTATTGAATAATTTTAAAAATATTATTTCAAAAAATAAAATCATTTGATCAAATAAATTATATAATATTTAGAAAATTTCATTTCATTTTTAATTCACACGATGTATAAAAGCATTTTTTAGAAAAAAATATGTTTTTAAGCTTAAAATGTATGCTTATGTTAAAATTATAAAAGTTATTAATTTATATTTCATAAATTATTTTATTATAAAACACATAATTTTTTGGATTTTAAATAAATCCAAAACTTAATTTTACAATAAAAATGATTAATTAAAAGAAAAGATCAAAACTTATTTTTAAATTAGAATAAAATATTACCTAAGTTAAAAAAATTAATCATAGGTTTTATAAGATCTTAATAATATTTAAAAATCATAATAATACCCCTTAAATTGATATTTATTTAATTAAATTTTTTAATAAATTTATAAGTCTTTCTTAAAAAATGATAAAGTCATAAAATTTATAATTTCAGTAAGAATATTAATTTTCAATCTTAAATTAAAAATAAAATATTTCAGAAAAATCCAAAAAAATCACCCTAAGCTAATATTTAAATTATTAATTCAAAAAATAAGTTAATTTTTTCAAATTAAAATTATTTTATTTTGGATTAAAATCACAAAACTATAGTTAAAACTCTTTTCATAGAAAAATAAGTTTCTTAAAATATGAATCTTTCTTAATTTTATCTCCTATCAATTACTAATTTGATTGGTTTTAATTTATTTTCCTTATCAACAATATATCTTATCTGTAATAAAACTAATTTATTTAAATAAAGTGCATAAAAATAAAATTAAAAAATCATTTTTAAAAATAAAGTGATCTTGTTAATTTTATCAATGCATTAGTAAATAAACTATCTGTATCTATAAAATACATGTGATAAATAACTTAACACATTAATAGTTTTACAATTATATAATACTAATTTCTAATTACATAGCCCCTCAATATCTCTATGTAATTTCTAAGTATAAGGTAAGCTATGGTGATAACCATGGGTGGTGATTCTTCTAGTATGGATCTTAGGGATATTTTCACGAGCCTAAATGTTTCATGAGCCTAAACTTTTCCAAGTTTGGATAAGTGAGATTAATAAGGAATACTCCCACTACTTGATGTCATTTTTCCCATTTTTCTACATGAATTTCATATTCTGGTTACTTTTATTTATAACTAACAATTTGATATCTATATTATAATGGTCAAATTTAATAAATTTATTTAAAAATATCACAATTTTGTTTTAGTTAGATATTGTGTGTGAATAAAGATATTAATAATAGTATTTATTTAGAATATATATATATATATATATATATTCCAAAATCACAAGGAACAACATTGTATAAAAGAGGAATGTACTTAAACTCAATATTCACTTAAACCTTAAATCCATTGTCAAATAAAGTCACTGAATGAGAAAGGTTGGTTTCAATATTAGCATCCAAATGTATCACTGTATAATAGTTGAATTCGCGTTCCATTGTATATTGATTCATATTTAAAGGGACTCTCACTCAAGAAGCTATGTCAATTAAAATTTATGGATTCCAATTTACCCAATTCGACACTTGAATCCTAATCCAAATATGAGAATCAATTAGATTTTAAGTGTATGAATTGAAATTAGCATCCCATTACACCATCATAAAGACACAAGGCTTGATATTTATATTACCATATTACCTTAACCTATTGATTTACTCTTTGGATTGGATGATTAGCTGATTATATCATTTCCCAATAGTTATCATCCTACAATTCTTTGTATTCTACAATTGAGACAACTTCATCCTCAACTCAGTCCTAGAATAGGTTTTATCCCCACCAGCAAAGATAATGAACCCAATAATAATAATATTATATTAAATTTTATATTATTGTTTATTTTTTTTTATTACCCCAAATCCTTGTGTAAGATTTAAATATTTCCCTCTCCTTATAAATATTTATATTTACATTTAATTTTAAATTTAAATATATATAGATATATATACTTACTTATATATTTATATGTACATATATATTTATATTTAGAAAAACTTTTACATATATATATATATACTAAATTATTTAAATTCATATTTACATATATATATATATATATTTGTATTTATATATTTATATAGATTTATATATTTATATAGGTTTATATATATATACATATATACATTTTGTAACTAAAAAAACACAAAAAAAATTATCTTACGTAACCCTTTTTATGTAAGATTAAAAAATCCCATTAATCCTTATAAAAATAATAATAATATAAGTATTCATTCGGTGGTAAAAGCATAAAAAATAAGACACACACTATAAAACTAGACCATGACACCACCACCCCCCCCCCCAAAAGGCATTCACACCCCCAACTAGACCACACACACACATACTAGGTCATAAGGCCCAATAATTGGGACTGAATTCCTTATAATATGTATTATAGTCCTTAGAATCAATCCCCCCATTATAGGGTATTTCCATTATTTTATGGGTTTTCTTCTATAGTATATGCACCTACTAAAGTATTTGGGAATAATAATATTGATCCAATAAGTATTCATTGACTTTGATCCTCACAATGACCCCCATTTTTAATAATAAAGTTTCTTTGAGTGAATTTAATGTTAATATTTAATTGAAAATTTTTCTTATTTTCCTTATAATTCCTGAACACTTTTTTTTTGAGTTACAATCTTTATATTTTTTAAGTAATAATTTTATAATAAGTATTATAGAAGTTTTAAAGAAATCTTGAATCGTCATTTATAAAGTGTAGTTGAAACCTAATCTTGTTATCCAAATCCATGTTTGGAACCTCATGTTTTAGATGAACATTATAATTAATATCCTAACTTTTATTAAGTAACCTCATGTTCTGGTACCTAATATTTGATAAGTTTATACCATATGTAACCTCAAGTTGGTGATATACCTCATATTGAGAACCAAACTTTAGTATTATACTTCACATTCTAGACATTTATATTTAGTATCAATCATATGGTGGAAACTGTACTTTTGGAATCAACTTCACATAGAATTAACCCCATATTAATCCAGTCATCTACAAGATTCCAAATTTTAATTATTTGGATACATTTTCAATTATTCCACTCGAGTAAATATCTCAATAAATTGATTCAAAGACGGTTTCATAAGGTCTTAAAAAACATATGGATTCATTCTAAATTATCAGGGATGTTATGTTTTTCTATTTTTATTTAAAATCAAATTTCAAATACATTGTGAGTTTTGAAATTTTAAATTGGAAGTTTTTCTAGATCTGTTTGACACAAATTAAATCAAGATGCTATTTATGTCCAACAACTAAATCTGTTGATATGCTAATCTAATAATCTATGAATCTATTTGATATGAATCTATTTATCTAAAAATTATATCTAAAAATTAAAATTATAAAATATATTATTATATCATATGAAACTATTGGTATTTTTTCCATTGATTCATATATTTCAGTTTCTTAAAGCTTTTCAAAACTATACTTTGGAGAAATACATGTTTCATTAATTTGTTGTTATCATTTTCTTCTGACTACTGAAAATTTTTTATTTTATATTATTATTTTATCTGAATATTCTCTATATATGGTTTTAATATTCTTTCTGATGACTATTCATTAAAGAAATTCATATATATCTTTGAATATTTATTTATTTATTGGTTGAAATATCTTTATTTTAATGATTTCCTTGATATTTTCTCCAACTAAAGACAATTTAATTTATTTAAAAACACTTGATTGTGGAGTTTTTTAAGGAATTTTGTTAGTTCATCTTTTAAGTACTCATAAAATATATTTTAGTAAGTTGTATTTGTTTTCACTCAAGTATTAAGAACCAATGGAAAATGATCTTCAAGTGAAAATAACCAAACTCATAGAGAGAATGTTTATGGAGTGGATTAGGAGATTTTTATACCCCAAACCACTTTAAAAATTAATTTTTACTTTTTTTATTTTCCACTAAATAGTCTTTTTAAATAAATTAGAACATCTTATATTTCTAATAAATAAAGATATTTATTTTAAAAAAATTGTTTGTTTTTTAAAAAGGATGAAATTCACCCCCTATCTTCATCATTATTTCAGGATGGCAATTGGTATCAAAGTACTATTCTATTAAAGATTCGTTTTATCTCTAACAAGGATTAATTAAAGATCCTTATTAAGAATAATGTCAATTTCTGATCTTAAAGAAGGTATTTAAATGATTTGGGCTCCATATTTTAATATTGAGAATTATGGATTTTGGAAAGATTTTATGGTTATATATTTGAAAAATATTGGATTGAAATTTATTTTAAGCCTATAAAACCATATAAAATTCCCAAAGATTAACTAAAAATGGTATTCTAAAAAAATATAAATATGATCTAAATTCATGATCCATGAATGAAAATTTTTTGGGATGTTTATTAGATAAATTCAATTGTGTTTATAAATGTGTCATTACTTATGAAATGTGACAGAAAATTTATGTTTCATGTGAAGGAAATAAAAATGTTAGACAATTAAGATACAATATTTACAAATTGAATTTTTTTCATTTAAAATATACGAAGAAGAGAGTATTAATCATATTAATGGAATATTTATAGAGCTATTTAATGGTGTTGATGCTCTAAGATGACCCATATATAAACCCGGTTGAGCTTTGAAAGTTATTATATTTTTTTACTATATGGAAATACAGTTCAGGTATAATTAGAAAATAAACTATGGTTGATGATTTAAATATGATGGAATTCATTGGTACTTTTATGATGTATGTATATGAGATGTAAAAAGAGGTTGGATATCATAAATTGGTCAAGAATGAAAATGAAAATCTCAAAGGTTATATTTATAATTGTGAAAATAAATCAAAGGATGATTTTATATTCTATGATGATTCAGGCCTCTAAAATTCAAGTAAGTAATTTTATTAGTTAGAAAGAAGATTCAACATGATATATAAGAGGAATAATGTTTTTAAAAAACAATTTAATTAATATAAGAAAAGAATCCACAGACTGAAAGAAAGTAAATGTTATGAATGCAATAAGATTGGACATATTAAACCTGATTTTTCATGGCTTCAGGAAAGATAGAAAATTGAAAAGAAGGATAAAAATTTTCAGATGAAATTTGATTATGAACATAAAGTAATTAAACCCATAAATGATACCTAGAGTGTATCTAGACATTCAACCAGTTTTTTTGGTTCTAAATCTAACTTTGAGAAATCAAATCAGAATGAAAATATATTCTGTATAGCTCAAGAAGATAACTTGAAAATATAAAAAATACAAAAATGTTTAATGTTATAATGATAGTGGGTTTTCAAGACATATGAGTGGATAATTTTTAAAATTTCATGGATTATACAAAGTTAATGGAGGTTTTGTTACCTTTGGTGATAATTATAAAGGAAATATCATTGGATTTAGTTCATTTGTAGAACCAAATTGTATCATGATCAACATATTTATCTATGTTCAATGGTTGAATATGAATCTAATAAGTATATCCCAACTCTTTGATGATGGTTTTACAATTGATTTATCTAATGAGGCATGTTTATTATTTAATAATAAACTACATTCATAGAACCTATAATGAAATCTTTTATTTTTTAGACCTTCGTTCCTTACGTAAAAAAATGTGTACCATTTAAATTTTAAAGTAAGTGAATCCTAGATATCACACATGAGGATTGGTTATTCTAATTTATTTTTCTTATCTTAATTATCTAAGAATAAATTAGTTTTTTATTATCCTTATATTATGTTTGATGGTAAAATACAATTTGATGCATATAAAATTTGCATAAAGCATAAGTCATCTATCAAATCAATCTACAAGGTTGTCATATCTAAACCGTTAGAACTTATTCATATATATTTATTTGGACCTTATAGAGTGAAAATATTGGATGGATTATTATTATTATTATTTTGTTTCTTTTATTCTTTTTCTATATTTATATTGTTTTGCTTTTTGAAGTTTACAACTGATGTTTTTTCAATTTTTATGATTTTTTCTAAGTTTAATCAAAATGAAGAATATTTTAAAATAATTTCATTGAGAATTGGCCATAGAGGAGAATTTGAGAGTCAATAATTTAATTTTTTTCTAAAACCTGAGTATTAAATATAATTATTATACTCCAAGAGCACTATAACAAAATGGAATTATTGAATAATGAAATAGAACTATTAATGAAATTGATACAACTATGTTAAATGTGTATAGTTTACCTATTTATTTTTAGGAAGAATATATTAACACATCATTTTAGGTTATTATAGTTTTAATTAGACCTATTCTTAAGGATACACCTTATGAGTTATGAAATAATTTAAACCCTAAATTTTGATACTTTAATGTTTTTGGATGCAAGGTGTATATCTTAAATACTAAATAAACCCTAGGTTAGTTTGATCTAAATTATGATGAAGGAATCTTTATTGGTTATTCTATTACTTTTATGTCTTATAGATTATTTAATAAAAATTCAAGGATAGTTGAATAATCAATTCATGTGAATTTTGGTGATAGTGTTCCCTCGAATCATAATAAAAAAAATAGATAAAGCTACTAATTCTTCAAACAAACTAAGTTTTTCATTATTATAACTGTAAGTGTGAAAGTATATTAGGACATGATCATGGTCGATCCAATTCTGAAGAGAGTGAACATGAAGAGCCTTAAAGTTTCTTAGCTAAAAAACTTACAACTTTGAAGAACCAACCTTTATAAACTTTTATATAAGATCTTGATAAAGTATTTAGGACTATGTGGAATTTTGAAAAACAAGGTTATTTTTATACCGTTATATCCTAGTTTGAACCTAAGTCTATTGAAGAAAATTTAGATTATGAGATTTGGGTATTGACTATACAAGAAGATATAATCTAGTTTAAGAGAAAGAATGTTTGGGAATTAGTTGATAATCCTTTGTATTATTCTGTTATAAGAAATAAATCGGCCTTTAAAAATAATAAATATAATAAAGTTGTAATTATTAAAAATTGAGATAAGATAATTGTTAGGGTTTAAAATCAATAATAAGGTATAGATTATAAAGAAACCTTTTCCCATGTTTCTATAATTCAATCCATTAGGATTCTTTTACCCTATGCATGTTATATGAATTTTAAATTATGTCAGATGAATATTAAATATTCTATTCTAAATGATTATTTAATAAAGGAAGTTTATATTGAACAACCCCAAGTTTTGAAAATCCTCATTTTCCAAATTCTATTTTTAAAATTACTAATTCTTTTTATGGTCTTAAACAAGAACCAATGGATTGATATGAAAGGTTGAGTTATTTTACTTTAGAAAATTATTTTTCTATAGGACCAGTTGATCTGACTGTTTTTAAGAAAACCACTTCTTCTGGTATTTTATTAGTAAAAATTTATAAAGTTGATTTTATTTTTGGTTCTACTATTCAAAATCATTGTGATTGCTTTTCAAATACTATGTAAAAAGAGTTTTAAATGAATATGATGGGAGAATTCAATTTCTTTCATGGATTTAAAATAATTAAAAATTATTTTCCAAATATTTTTAATCAAATAAAATATATTTTTGACTTTTTAAAAAATATGGACTTGAAGATAGTAGGTCATACGAAACTCTTGTGTGTACTAATATAAAACTTGATTTATATGAAGGTGGTAAATATGTTAATAAAAATTTATATAGAGGTATGATAAGTATTTAGATATGTATTACTTCTAATAGGCGAGATGTAATTTTTTATATTTTCTTCTGTGAAATATTACAATCAAATATAAAAGTGTCTCATTTGATTGTAGTTAAAAGGAATTTAAGACATTTAAAAGTAACTATTTCTTTATCATTGATTTATCGAAAAACTTCTTATTTTGATTTAATTTCAAATTAAGATATTGATTTTGGAGGTCATAAAATAGATAGAAATATTACCTCTAGATCTTAACACTTTTTAGAAAATTATATGGTTTTATGGTCTAGTAAAAAAGAAATATCCAGTTGCATTGTCAACTATTGAGGTAAAATATATATCTATGGGAAGTTTTTCTAAACAAGTGTTTTGTATGAAATATACTCTTATAGAATTTGGGCCTAATTTTGTTCATATTTATATTTTATGTGATAATACTAGTGCTATAAATATTTATAAAAAACCAATGAGTCATTCATGAACTAATCATATTTATATTCTACAACATTTTCTAAGACATTATGTCTAAAAGGGTGATATCTCTTTAGAATTTTTTGATATTGAATATCACATTGCTAATATTTTTACTAAATCATTTCCTAATGATATTTTTATCTTTATTAAGGTTAAATTAGGTTTATTTAATTTTAATTTATGTTTATCATTATTTTTTTAATCCATGTTCAGTTAATTGTTTTATGTATTTACATTTTAAAGTATATTTTTTTGTTTTGTTAACAAAAACTTATTTTATCAATTATTTATATTTTAAATTTGTCTTATTAAAATATTAGTTTCATATTTTAATTTTGAAAGTTTTCTTTTCATTTTATAAAGATAAATAATTATATTGAAATATCAACTCAAGAAACTCAATCATCACCTAAAATCATCAGAGATAATAATGTATCTCTCTTTATCCAACCTTCAAACCCTTTTCTATTCGATCTCAAAAATATTTTCTGTCTCTTAAACCCACGATATTTAAAACCCTAATCCTTCCGCCACTCTTTTTCATGGTAAATGAAAAGAGTAATAATGAGGTTGGTCCCATTAGTGGGTAAAGTAAGAGTTTCTAGTTTAGATCTGTGGGTTCTATAAGGGAATGTAGTAGATTTCTAATGGTTTTTTGAGACAAATTTACTACTAAATAAATCTTTTAAAATTCATAGTTTGGATTTTATGTTTATAGAGGCAATTCTTAGTATATATTTGAAGGACAATTAATGGATTTTTTTATCATTCCCAGTTCATTTTCAATGATAGTTAGGATATAATCACTTAAAAAGTGAGTGATAAGGAATTTTTAGTTTCATCAATGGATATGGTTTATATTTCTTACTTCTCATATGAAGGTAATTTAAAATTTAGCCTATGTTTAATTAGATATGGAGTTAATAAATCTGAATACATCATGAATATTATTTTTGAAACCTCTATGGTCAGAAATATGATGGTGAAGGACTTAAAGGTTGATCAAAATGTGATTATTAAGTTATTCAAATTTTTATTTTACCAAGGATTATAGAATCAGTGAAAATTATTTTCCCATATATGTATATCATGTTTCTCAAACTGAGTGGAATCAAGTTTACTCTATGTCAATAAATGTTGTGATACATGAACCACTATTTATAAAAGTACATGAGGATGTTTTTTATCCTTATATAAGGATGATGTCTATTTTTTCTTCCTATGAGAGGTATAATTTTTGATATTAGGACTAGTTTGAGGCATCACCACATCAATGTTATTCTACAGGCTCCTTGAGAAATTTTAGTTCCTATTAGTGTGTGACTATAGAGGGGATTTTACCATTGGGATAAAAAGAATATAATCCCTCTAGTGCTCATGTTGAAGGGGAGCATAGATGATTAAATTCTACTCGGTCTACTAGACTTAAAACTGATGAAATTAGTGAATCAAGCATATAGTTAGGTGTTGTTGAACCTCATGTGGATGGAGGAGAAGTTATAGGGTTAGAGGGTTCTATGATTGGAGATTAAAATTCACTTACTAGTAGAAAAAGAAGTTAATCATTGAAAAGAAATATTCTATAAATAATTTCAGGAGTACTTTAGTCTATAATAGTATATCAGGAACCCTCTAATGAGACATATATTGAATATATTTTATTTAAAAGGCCTTGTAGGATAAAATAATATGTACCTACGGAGTAGTTAGTTGAATCATCTATGATATAATTTTGTATCCTATTCTAGTTATGTAGGAAATAGTAGAACACATTTTTCTTGGTGAGGAACAACCTATTGAGAAAGATAATTATTATCATGTGTTTCAAGGAATAGATGAAATTTACTCAGGTGGAAATGTGAGTTTCTCAATTGTTTCTTCAATTTAATTGAGCAAGGATCAATCAATTTCTATAGTTAATAATTCCTTAGAAAGAACTGATGAAGATGTGTCTAAAAGCATAGAGGTTCTTGCAGAATTATTTTCCCCTTCTGTTGAAGATATGAATGATTAGGATTTTCAATTGGTTGAATTTGTAGAACCCTTTATAAAAGTTCTGGCGGTACCATTAGATTCTAAAGAGGGATCAAATTTTTAATATCGTGTTCAAAATTTTACTAAGATCATTTTCTCAAGATTTGATTAATTAAAACATAATTTTTTCAAGTTATAAAGAGGTCCTCAAAATTAAAATATGACATTTTTGGAGTTGATAAATGGATCGTTTTCTAAATAAGATTTTTAGTCTCTTTATGCTTAGTTTTAGAATTTAAAGGAGAACTCAATTTCTAGGAAATATTTTGATGCTCTAAAAAGTTATATCACTAATCATTCTGGAAAAATGAATGTTGAGATGTTGTCCAAATCATATTATAGTGACATGAAAAGAAAATAGGTAATGAATTTTAAAAAAAATCAATTAAATTTAGGGGAGAACTTATACAAATGATGCAGTAGGAATTAAGGATATTTTGAGATGATTAGATCCATTATTTATTAATATAACTTCCATGGATGAGAAGATTCATAATTTTGATTGTGACAGGGATTATTTTCACACTCTTTTGGAAAATTAGAAAGACCTAATTGCTAGATTAGATTCTACAGAACAAAGTGCCAGATATTTTCTCAACTATTTGAAAATTATTATGGAAAATTATGTTCAGTATTATAATATTTTCAGAACTTTTAAAGTTAAATCTTTTTAAAGTGTTGGAATTGGGCTAAGATACCATACATATGTTGAGAGAATGGGTTGGTCCTTTAAATCATTATTTCAAAGATTTTATAGTATAGCTTCATGAAATACATAAGTCTATTTAATATTACTTAACCTCTTAAAATTATTCTGAATGATCAAAACCTAAATCTAGTTTTACATCACACTCTAACCTTTAACCTATTTATATTAAGCTGGTATTCATTTTAATTGATAAGGTGAATTAATATATATATATATATATATATATTGGAATAATTTCTTTACAAATTATTAATTCTTCATTAGATAATTCATTGGGTTTTTTCTCATTTTTACAAGAAATATGTGAACAATACTAAAAATATGACCTACTATAATTTCAGGGATTTCATATTTTATATTTCTTGAAACATGTTCATGATGTGAATTCCTCGAGTATAGGACACTTAGAGACCAAAAGGCCAACCCATGAAACCAGTAAAAGTTGTGAATCCTCCATTCCAATGAAATAAATGATGTGAATACATTATAAAACATGATGGTTTTGAATTCTGAACCTATCAAAAATTCAAGACGTGAAATCCGAGAGATATAATATTTCTAGTTATTTTTGAGGATATATGTATACTACATGAATTTCTATTACATTCGATGAAAGTTTCAAGGTAAAGTTCATTTAAAGAAATCTCATGATGTGAAATATTTATACATTGTGAGATGTTTGGGATTATATATATTCCAATGCTAACCAAGGAAAGGATACGGTTGCACTATATTTTTTTCATCGATGTTATCTTCTTTAAGCCTTTAAAGACTTTGTTTTATTCCATTTTATTTCATAATTTTTTGTTCTATTGTTTCTGTGTATTATTCTTACTACAGTTTCAATTCCAATTTCCAGTTCCAACCTCAATTATTGCATGTCCTTTCTTTTACCTTCATTCAAGTAAGTGTGTTGATCAATTATAAATTTCTTTAATCATGGATTTATTTTAATATGAATCTTTTAATTAATATATCAAGAATGTTTTTGATTTCTTTTTAGAAAAATACCATCGTTATCATGTACAGCTAATCTACTAAGATTAGGGATCGAGAGTGAGGGTGTCTTAAACATAATGAAAAACATGGATAACTCTTTTTCTTGTTATTATCTTAAGAATTATTGGAAATCGTATTCTTTTTCACAACCTTAATCCAAGGAATTGAAATAGAAGTACCCTAGCCTAATTGAATTTTTGTAGGTTAGGACCAATAGCTTTGATTAATTCTTCCCTTAAAGCTAATATTATTGCACCCAGGTTGTTGACTACCTCTAGACCATAGAGTAGTTTCTAGCTTAGGTATATCCAATTGGTTTTACTAAAACCAATCGGTTACCTCTACACTTCATTTCATCATATGCCAATGTAAATTCCCAATATATATCTTAGAATAACTTTTACATAAACCTTAAAATAGACCCTAATCCCTTATATTTATTCTAAAGTAAAACCAAACTATATAATCCTTAGAAACCCAAACCTATGAGAGTCATGTAAGGATTCCATATATAAGGTTCTTATCACTAGGTTTCCATATTTTCCAGATTTTCCTTATGGGTTTGACCTCATGTTATCACTATGCTACACCTTTATAGCTACTATAGTTTGGGACTTTATAAATTTATAATCTAATCAAATCAATTATGCAATAAATAATCATATAATGGGTGGTTAAACTTTAGTTTTGTTATTGGGAATAGTTTTTACCAAATCACAATGATTTGTGGTGTGAACCTAGGATTACCTCAGTCCCTCTTTTCACTTTCCCCTTTCATTTTACAATTTTTTCACATGGACTAGCACTTGTGTTCTCTTACTTAGCTAGTGAATGCACTTGGGCCCTCTGACTTGTTCAAGGAAGATTGACACTCAATAAATTTTTTCTTTTGATCTTGAGATCAAGAGATAAATTTTTTCATGATGTCACTCTATTATGGATGAATGCAACTATCTTTCACCAATTAACCAACAAAATCTTTAATATGAACCACATTAACATTAGGGAGGGAAACTAGTGCTACAAGAGTGCACTATTATGTACTATGTCTTTCCATCCATTAGTGGTGTTGTTCCCAATATCATTTTCCCTCCTCTCCAGACACATGATTTTAAAATTAAAACTAGACTCATCCACGTGATCCAGGACCAAGGATAATTCAGTGGAATTCAGATTAAAGATCCACATGATCACATTTAAAGTTCACTAGAAGTTTGAGACAACTTCTTAAGTCAAGTTGTGATGTATGACACCATTATACATAGAGTTTTCCTCTTTTTCTTTTATGGTAGATCCAAGTATTGGATCAAAATTCAAGATCCCAAGTCCATTATTACTTGGGATGATTTAGTCAAAAAATAGACAAATATTTCATACCAATATTAACCTGTAAGCTCATAAATGAGATATAGAACTTCACCTAAGTGGATAGAGAATCAGATTGAGATGATTAGGATTGATTCAAAGATTTTACTTGAAAGTTCCAACATCACATACTTGATATGAGGTTACACCTTAGAATATTTTACCAAGGACTGCAACTAGCTACACATATTGTAGTGGACGTCGCCACCGATGGTGGACTTATGGTTGAAATTATAGAAGTTGGAATATTACATTAAAATGAAATATCCCATAATTATAGTCTTTGTTAGAGTGATTGAGAACCACCTTGATTTAAAGTTCACTAGTAGGAATAAAATTCCCACCTTGTATCCTAAGTTGAATCCCTTATATAGAAGCTAGAATCTTTTTAGCTACCTTCTCCACCATTGCTACCTCCAACCCCGGTAATGGAAATTCAATCTTATGAAATGTGTGGAGGCCTTCACCCATACTAGGAATATAGAGCAGGAATAGAATAATGTAACATCCTGAGTTTTTAAAATTAAAAACTATTTTAGATAGCATACATGATACGCCACATCTATCTCAAACGAACAACTAAATATTAATATTTTATATAGTAGTTATCACATAGTTGTTATAATGGTGGTAATGAACAGGATTAAATGAATTATGAAAATATGGTTTACACATGTATATATAACACTTTGACCAATTAATTAAAAACTAAAATAAACCCCATTTTAAAATGAAATGAAATGTTTTTCGGAAAAACTATTTAAATGTGAACAAGTGTGTTTTATACCAATAAATAATAAAATCACTATTGTTGGAATATATTAATGAAATATATATATAATATATTAATTTTTTTAAAATTCATATTATGTGTTTTCTAGATAGGATATAAGAACAAATCCAATTTTACGCATAAAAATATTATTTCCCAAAAATGGACGTTTTGTAGCCTTTTGATGGAGAATTTTATTTAAATATACTTTTTGACACATTTAAAAATTATATTTGAAAAAATAAACTTTTTATATGAAATCAGAATATCAAAATTCACTATGGTTGATTTTTTTATATTTTTATGATAAGTTTCGTGTTTTGATGAATACTAAATAAATACTTTTTAAATTTAAAAATATTTTCTCATAAAATTTATTTATAGTGTTAAATTATATATTTGAATATTTATAAAATATAATTAGATAAATATTTTATCATTTAATCCAATTTAGGTCATTGAAATCGATTTCACATTTAATTTTGATATAAAAACATTTCAATCTTTCAAACATTTTTACTTTAAAAACATTTTTTCTCGTTATGTCAATGGGATTAATTTTAAATTAATTTTATCCAATTTATTGTTTTTAATTTTAAAAAATAGATTCCATATTTGGAATCATAAGGTCAAAATTTAGTAAATATTTCTATTTTATTTTTGGATAAAATATGAATAGTAACTTTTGTAATTTTTATTACCATAGTTAAGGGTAAATCATTTAATTACGAGTAGAAATAATATTACAAATATTATAAAATTTCCCTAAAACTTGGAATAATTTTATTGGATGATTATTTTTCATCACTAAGCATTAAATTATCAGTTATGAGGCCATTTATGGCCTTTTGGAAGATAATATAACCTTTATAATATTATATTCAAAGGAAAGTCAATTTTGTCTTATTTTATTTTTAACAAGAGAAATATTTTAAATTTGGGGTTTTATAAGGGATATTTTTTAATATAAATATATTTTATAAATATAAAAGATTTATCTTTATAATTTAACTTTATTTATAATTATTATTAATAAAATAATTACCTTAAATGGTGACATAATAATGATCCCGTAATTATTTAATTAATGGAAGAATCAAATACATGATAATAAATATAAAAAAATAAATAAAATTTGATATAATTAATGTCATACAAAAAATTTATAGAGGAATTTGACATGTTAGTGATTATTTAAAAGATTTATTTTAAATATATCATGTTTTTATGATATTTAAAAAATCAAGTAATAAATAGTGTCAAAATTAACATTATTGATATTTTAAAATAAATAATATTTTATTAAATGATATAAAATTCATAAAAATATAAAATTAGGAAAAATTATTAGGATGAGACATAAAATTTTATCAATGACTCATTTATTGGTCTTTTTTAATTTTATATTAATTATATTTAACCACAAAGTTTAAATTACATAATATCATAGTCGGAATTAAAAAAGGTTAAATAATGCTTAAAGCTAAAAGATAAGGATTAAAAAAATGTCAAAACTTATTTAATTTTTATTGTATGAAGTTATTTAAACCCAAAATAATCTTATATTTTAAATTAAAAAATTTACATTCATTTTTATAATAAACTTAATTTATATTAATTTAATATTTTGAAGATTCCCAAGAGTGATCCTCCCCACTCCTATAAAATGGCACTCATTCTTATATTTTATTCACACCAAATAACTTATTTTGTTAAGTAAATATCACCCCAAATCCCTTATTATAATCCCTCACCAAATTATATAGCTATAATTTAATGAAAAACACTCACCTTAGAGGTGTTAAGGTGTTAATCAATAGAGATCATCTAAAGAAGAGGTATCATTTTTGATTAAGTGTTTCTATTTTATTTCTTCTTCCACTTCATTAAAATATTCAACCACTATGATGAAATAATAAATACAATATACTAAATATAATTATATTTTATTATGTTAATATCATGACCTAAATTCAACTACACTTCCATCAAATGGGTAAAAATAATCATTCATGTGTACAACAGAATACCACCTCACAAACTGATATAATTCATTTTCCATCACCATATCTCAAGGATGGTTATAATGATGTAATAAAGTTTATATATGATATTAATGACATATTTATGATTTTTAAAATATAATATATCATTTACATTCTGACCTTTCCATGCACATGAAAATTATATCTTCATTCATAGCTACGTGTGAACAATCACCTCCACGAAGTGATATGATTCATTTTTCATCACCACATCACATGAATGATATATATAAGTACATTTAAATTGTTAATATTATATTAATTATATTATTATAATTCTTTAAATATAAAATAATACTTACCTTATTTTTCATAATAATCATTGAAAAATGAAAACCTTACTCATGCTTATGTACAGCCTATCATCTCCATGATTATAAAGTTTTTTATTTTTCATAACCATACATAAATGGTTTGATTTAAAATTATAATTTATATATAAAAGTTATTATTATTTCATTAATATTATTTTTTATATGATGGACTAATTAAATCTTTGATCTTATTCTACCTACCGATGTCATTTTGGACTCATCTAATGAATATCGTCAAAACATCAGTCATGAACATAAATAATTAAGTAATTGTTATAACATGATAATAAGTAATGTAAAAGGAATAATTAATTTTATAAAGTTTTTAAGTAAATTAAATACTTATCCTAATTTAATTACTCAGTAATATAAATATTTTATGTGAAGAGTCAGAATCAAGGTAAGGGACATCATCTCAATTTTCTTTTATTGAGGCATATTTTGATATTATTCATCTCTATTATTTTATGAGATGTATATAACTCTCTATAGACATATTATAATAAGAATTTATTTATTCTCATGATATTTAAAATCTTTTTTAAATTTTACTCTTTCATGTGGAATACGATTCTACTGATTACAAAGTAGTAGGTGAATTATTATCCCAATTTACGTACTTTGGGTGAAACTACTACTTCTTAGTTTTGTCATGATAAGATTATGTTTGAAATAAATTTTTAATATATTATGTCTTATTTCCACTTGTTTTATGTGTATTTACAGTGAATACACATAATTAATTCATTTGATTAATTTTTACTAAAATGATATGATCTTTGTAAGGGTCTCTTTAACTAAAATATAATTTTAAATGTTTTAAAGTTTATTTTATAAATATTTCTATTTCATGTACATGTGTTAAAAATAGTTTTTTTTAATATATTTATATGGAAATGAATTTTTAAAAATATTAGTTCTCAAATTTACCTCAAATGTATTCAAAAATGAATCTTTTTTAGGTTTTTTTTAAGGCACTTTCTTTTAAAATATTGTTTTAAAGTTACTCTTTCAAGTATTTTTCACAAAATATAAAAAGGAATGTTTTTAACATATATGGTGTGAAAAAAAATTTACCACTCTCATGTAACTTTAATTTTTTTATTATTACTTTATAAGTTTACCATTTTATTTTCAAATAAAGTGTTTTCATTTATGAGTGCACAACTTTGTAAAAATGAAATGTGATTTCAAAGTGGAAATGTTATTTTCCATTAATGCTCATTTTGTGTGCCATGATAATGTTTTGGTTCTTGGGAATTGTTTATGAGTATGTGTGGTTACAGGATAAACTAAGGGTGAGTGATCCCGTGATAGCTCTTCAATGCATTGTTTAATGATACATAGTTAATCAAAAGAGTTTCTTCTAAGAGATTAAAGGGAATATACTACGGTGTTTATTCCAAATGTAAGAATGAAGGTTACTCCCTATATAGCCATGATAACTACAGTAAATTTAATATTGATATGGAATTTATGCCACAAGTTACCTTTATTATTTATGTTTACTATGGAGTTTTAAAGGAAAATTATGATTTCATGAGGTAAGCAAAAGATCTTATGTTTTATGGGTGAAAAGTATGACTTTGTGAAAATGTTTTCATGGGTTTTTAAGTGTTCATTGACTAACAATTTATTTATTTATTTTCATGTACCTTACTAAGAATTTATGATCATCCCATGTTTTTAAATGATTTTCATAGGTCTTATGATTGGTAAGTAAAAAAAATATGTCCTGATAAAATATTTGAAGATGTGTATTGAAAATTAATCATTTTCTACTTTAAATGGTTTTCATTTGGTGGAAAAAATGATACTGATTATAAGTTACCACTTCTAACATATGGGTTTACAATATGAGAGTTTTTCATAATTCTATAAAACTCTAGACTAAAAATATCTTTGGAAAAAGAATGTGATTTACAGTTTTAAGATAATTAGAATATGTTTTTTTTGTTAGGTCCTTATAGTTTATATGAGAGCAAGGTTTAGGAAACTTTGTAGATAATGATGTTTTTTAAGAGTTATGGTTATCATCGTGAGTTTATAATTTTTTGGTTGATCATAATTTTAATTTCTTAAAAAAAACATTTTAGGATTTAAGTTATGAAATTTTAAGGTGATTAACAGTATTTTTGGAGGAATTAATTTTTTAGTTAATTATGAGTTATTACTTTTTCGGATGCAAAATGAAAGGTATGAGATAAACATTGAGGTTAAAACATGTTATGGTTATTTTTGAGGAATTTATCATATTTTTGGACTATTATAAGAATTATCTAGTTTTATAAAAATTAAACCATATAGGATGGGTGAAAACTCATAGTATGGGTGATAACCCATCATGTCCAACAAGTTCATGGGAATCTAACACACTACCAAAGGGAAAAAAGGGTGCATCGCCTACCACTAGCCTAGGTGAAATACCATTTATAATGACTTTTATTTTTATTTAAAATACTTTATGGGTTAAGAATAAGTTAATATTTGGAACATTTGTTTTATCAAATAGATAACCTTTGGATGGGAAATTATTTAGTGGTTAAGTGATTAGTGTTATTTTGGAATATGATCGCTATTTTGTGAATTTTTATGATTAAGGTGAATAGAATATTATGGGATTTTATTGGAGTAATAAAGATAGAATTGTATTTTATAGAAAAATGTGATTTTATTATTATTTGGGTTATTTATAAAAATGGATATCATACTTGGATATTATGTGATTTTGGGAATTTCATTTTTGGTATGAGAGATTAAGAGTAATCGATGTTATTTGGAGATAAATTTTAAAATTTATCATTGAATACTATGGTATGAAATCCTTAGGAATTTTAGCTTTCAATATTATTTATTAATTTTTTATGAATTTTAATGATATTTATTTGTTTAATGGTATATTTTGAACTATGGGTATTACTAATGAATTTTGGAAATTGAAGTGGTTTTTATTCATATAAGGTTTATTCTTTTTTGGTGATTATACTATCCTGTATTAACCATTTTTTTATTTAATTTATAAAATCAATATAAATATATGGTTACAATTTTTAGATTATTTTACTCACTAGAAGTTGATTTTAGTGCTTTAGATGTGAAAAATTCATCATAAATACTCATAATTTAGAGAAAAAGATGTGTTTTGGTGGAAATAGATTAAAGGATAGAACACTGCATTTCAAGTAAGTATATTTCCATTTTTTCTTAGTATATGTTGTAAAATAATTCTTCAACTCTATGAAAATAATCTTAAAACAAAAACATTATATATTTTCTTTTCTTACTAATAAATCATTGAGCTTTTAACCCCTCACAGATATATGGTTTTTTGATTGTTAACTTTCTCATGAACATGTTCTCTATCACTCTCCACCAGAACATGATAGTTAGTTTTTCTTCCATATCCATGTTTTCCTACATGTAACCCTCCTATGTGTTATCCCATGTGATCTTCATACTTTCCTTTATTTATTTTAAAGTGGAGTTTTGACTAATCTTTTCTCTGATGTGGGATTTAAAAAAAGGTATTTTGAAAATTTAGACCCCTAGTTTTCGATCCTGAGTTCAAATTTTGATGAAAAATTTTATTAAATGGGGGAGAATTTAATATCATGATTTTTTAAAAGGAAACACTATTTTTTAAAGTGTACATGATATGCCACATCGAGAGTAAATGAATTGTTATATATTATTATTTA
This sequence comes from Viscum album, assembly GCA_963277665.1. Classification (NCBI taxonomy): domain Eukaryota; kingdom Viridiplantae; phylum Streptophyta; class Magnoliopsida; order Santalales; family Viscaceae; genus Viscum; species Viscum album. The sequence goes on along the minus strand of OY728133.1, from coordinate 1,409,162,031 downwards.
ATATGGTAGTTATTGCATAGTCGTTAGAATGGCAAGAATGAAAGAGACTAACTGAATTATGAAAGTATGATTTAAACATGTATATATAACTCTTTTACAAATTAATTATAAATTAAAACAAAACCCTTTTTAAAATAAAAAGATGTGTTTTTCTGAAAAAATAATTTAAATGTGAACAAGTGTGTTTTATATCAATAAATAATAAAATAATTCTTGTTGGACTATAGTAATTAAATATATATATATATATTCAATATAATTTTTAAAATTCATCTTATGTGTTTTCTAGATATGATATAATAATAAATAAAATTTTACATATAAAAAAGTATTTCAAAAATATGAAATTTTTACAGCCTTTTGATGGAGCACTTGTTTTAAATATACTTTTTGACAATTTTATTATTATATATTTGAAAAAAAAACTTACTTTTTGAAATAATAATATCAAAATTTACTTTGGTCTAATTTTTTATATTTTTATGAGAATTTTCATGTTTTGATAAATAGTAAAAAAATATTACATTTTAATGGAAAACTACTTTTTCACTATATTTATTTATAGTGCTAAATTGAATATTTGAATTTTTTTTAAAGTATAATTATATAATTTTTATAATTTAATCCAATTTAGTTCATTGGAATCAATTTTAAATTTAATTTTGATATAAAAACGTTTCAATCTTTTGAACTTTTTTACTTTAAAACCCCATTTTCTCATTCTGTCAACACAGTAAATTATAAATTAATTTTATCCAATTATGTGTTTGGAATTTTGAAAAATATATTACATATTTTTAATAATAAGTTTAAAATTTAGTTAATAGGCCCTTTTAATTTTAGATAAAATATGAATAGTAATTTTGGTAATTTTTATTAACATGGTTAAGGGTAAATCATGTAATTATGGGAAAATAATATTATAATTATTACAAAACTACACTAAACATGTCAAAAAAATTGGATTGTTATTTATTGTCCCTAATAATTAAAGGATCAATTATGAGACCATTTATAGCCTTTTAGATGAGAATATAACCTTTATAATATTATATTCAAAGAAAGGTAAATTTTTCATACTTTTTTTAACAAGAGATGTATTTTTAATTCGGGGTTATATAGGAATTATATTTGATTATAAATAGTCTCTAAAAATATAAAATATTTTTATAAACCGTGATAATTTATTTATAATTTTTAATGATAAAATAATTTCCTTAAATGGTAAGACATTGATGATGTGGTAATTGTTTAATTAATGGAAGAATCAAATAAAAGAAATTTAAAATATTAAAATAAAGATAATTTGATATAATTAATGTCATTAAAAACAATTTTGGATGACTTTGACATGTTATTGATAATTTAAAATAGTATTTTTTAATATATTGTGTTATAATATTTTTAAAAAGTCAAGTAATGAATAGTGTTAAAATTAACATTATTGATATTTTAAAATAAATAAAGTTTTATTAAATGATATAAAATTCCTAAAAAATATAAAATTCATCCACATGATTGTTATAAGACTTAAAAATTTCATAAATGACTCATTTATTTGTATTTTTACATTTTATATTAGTTATATTAACTCTCAAAGTGTAAATTGCATGATATCATAGTAATAATTAAAAAGGTTAAATAATGGTTAAAACTAAAAGATAGGGATTAATAAATTATAAAAACGAATATAATTTTTATTTTATTAATTTATATAAACAAAAAAATCATCATATATTTTAAATTAATAAGTTTTGAGCCATTTGGATTATAAAATAAATTTATATTATTTTAATATTTTGATGATTTCCATGAGTGCCCCTACCCTCTCCTATAAATGGTCACTCATTGTTATCTTCTATTCTCGCCTAAAACCAATTTGGATCTACCATAATCTTCATAAATACATTAATTTAATCCCTCACCACATTCTAGAGCTCTTATTTTAGTCATAACACTCTCCTTAGATGTGTTAAGTTGTTAATCAAAAGAGATCATCCGAAGAAGATATATCATTTTTGATTAAGTGTTTCTACATTATTTATTATTCCACCTCCTTCAAATATTCTTCCACCATGATGAAATAATAAATTCAGTATAATAAATATAATTATAATTTATTATGTTAATATCATGACCTAAATCAATATACACTTCAATCAAATGGGAAAATAATTAATCGTTCGTGTGTACGGTGGAATACTACCTCGTAAACCGATATAATTTATTTTTCATCATCATATCTCAATGATGATTATAAGGATATAATTTAAGTTTATATATGATATTAATTACATTTTTATCATTTTTAAAAGATAATATATCATTTAAAATCTTACATTTCCATGCACATGAAAATTATAACATCATTCATGTGTACATGTGAACTATCACCTCCATGAAGCACTGTGATTCATTTTTCATCACCACATCACATAAATGATATATATAAGTATATTTAAATTATTAATATTATATTAATTAATTTTTATAATTCTTTAAATATAAAATAATACATACCATCCTTCCAAAATGATCCTTGAAAAATGAAAATGTGACTCATGTGTACGTACGGCCTACCGTCTCCATGATTATAATGTTGTTAAATTTTCATAACCATACATAAATATAATGATTTAAAAGTATAATTTAAGTATAAAATTGAATATTATTTCATGAATATTACTTTTTATATCATTTAATAATAACCAATTTGACCGTATTCGACTTACTGATGTAATTTTGGACACATGTATTGAATGTCGCCAAAACATCCGATGTGAACTTAAATAATTAAGCAATTGTTATGACATAATAATAAGTGACACGAAAAGAATAATAAACTTTAAAAAGGTTATAAATTAAGTAAATAGTTATTCTAAGTTTATTATTCATGAATATAAATATTTTATGGGATGAGTTGAACTCAGGGTAAGGGACTTCATCTCAATTTTCTTTCGTTGATGTATATTTTGATGTTATATATCTCTATTATTTTATGAGGTGTATATAACTATCCATTAACATGCTTAATCGTGAATTTATTTATTATAATGATATTTATTGTTTTTCTAAATGTTACTCTTTCATGTTTCATATGATTCTATAGATTACAAAGCAGTAGGGGAAATCTTAACCCAATTTCTATTATTTGGGTGAAACTCCTACTTCTTGATTATGTCGGGCTAAGATTATGTGTGAAATGAATTTTGAATATATTATATTTAATTAACACTTTTATTATTTTTATTTATATTGGATACATATATTCAATTAATTTGATTAATTTTCAATTCAATGTTGTGATCTTTGTAAGGGGCTCTTTAACTAAAATATCATTTTAAATGTTTTAATGATTTATTTTATAAATATTTCTATTTATTTTCCGTGTTTTTAAAATTGTTTTTATGAATATATTTATATGTCAATGAATGCTTTAAAAAGTTAATTTTCAAATTTCGCTCATATTTATTCAAAAAGGAATTTTTTTTCAAGCTTTATGTAAGGGACTTTCTTTTAAAAACCTCTTTTAAAGTTTATCTTTCAACTATTTTTTACAAAAGATGAAAAGGAATGTTTTTTAACATATACGAAATGAACTGAATTTCCCAATATCAAGTCTCTTTAATGTTTTAATGCTTACTTTATAAGTTTATAATTTTATTTTCAAATAAAGTGTTTTTATTTATGATTGTTCAGCTTTGTAAAAATGAAATGTGATTTCAAAGTGGAATTTTTATTTTTTCTTTATGCTTGTTTTATGTGTTATTAATATGTTTTGTTTCTTGGGAATTTTTTATTAGTATGTTTGGTTCTATGATAAACTGAGGGAGTATGATCATGTTATAGCTCTCTAATTCATGGGTAATGAGATGGAGTTAATCAGTAGGGTTTCTCCTAAGAGATTAAGGGAATATACTATGGTGGGTGTTACAAATGCAACCATGAAGGTTACTCCCTATGTAGTCATGATAGTTATATTAAATGTAAGAGTGAAATTGAATTGATGACACAAGTTAGCTTTATGTTTATGTATTTTTTGATTAAAACAGAAATCATTAATGATGAAAATCAGTATAAGTACAAGTAAAAATCCATGAAGGGAAATTTTCCAACCAGAGATGGATAGAGTCGAAAGGTCCTGATGCTGCCAGTTGATGGGCCACGTTGTTTCCTTCCTTTTTTGTAAAGGAGAAGGTGCAAGAAGAGAAGAACTGGACAGGTGAGAGAATTCTTTTAATTATGATGCCAAAAGGCTGGAGCCCACCATCGTTGTGGTTAATTGCATCAATAATGGTAAGGCAATCAGACTCAGCAATAATATTGCTCTATCCACATTCCAAAGCGAGCAACAAACCAGCAAGGATGGTCATGGCCTCAGCGACCATCGGTTCCCAGAAATCCTGATGTGGATCATATTTTGCAGCAAGGATTTTCCCTAGATGATTATGGACCAGAAGGATGAGGGAAACAAGCCCATCCTTTTGGAGATATGCATCCACATTAATTTTAAGAATCCCTTCCATTGGGGGATTCCAGTGAGAGGGGAGTGAGGGTAGCTCCTTGCATAAAATGATCCTTGTGGTCTTTCCAGTCCTCAATCCAAGAAGAAGCCTTTTCAATTCATAATTTAGGAGGTTTGTAAGCTTGATGAAAAATTTCATAATTGTGTCGGATCCAAATAATCCAGGCCAAAGTGCAAAGAGAACTTGAGAGAGCTGAGGAAAGAGAGGAGCACTAATGCATCAGAAGATAGAGAAGGTCAGAGGCCAAATCTAGTGAATCCGTAGAGGTTAGGCCCCATTTACTCTGAACTTTCTTAGATCCCAGGCAGTGAATGATGGCGTGAAAAGGAGTTTCAATAGTGCTCAGGAAGAAAGGGAAAAAATTGGCACTCTCCATATGCCGGTAAGCGAGAAGGCTCATGGTTGGGAGAGTACCCATGCAAACCTGCCACCAAAATTAGTGAATTTTAGGGGGAACGTTGAGTGTCCAGATCGATTTCCAAGGTACCTCATCCCAGCCAACTGGGTGGTTACAAAGGGCCGGTCTGTAGCTGGACCTCAATGTGTATTCGCTCATGATGTCATTGGTCCAGAAAAGATGGTCGGCGCCTGCGTCAGGGATCCAGGGGATGCTAAGGATGATTCTTTGGTCCCTTTCATTAAACCAATCAAGGACCTTTTCCATACACTACCCTTGTCCTTAGTCGGAAAGGAGGTAGCTGACAGTGGCGTCTTCAAGACCTAGTTGGACGAGGGATGAATCCCACATACCATCCTTATTGATAAGAAAAGGATCAGTCTAGATATTGACTAATGAGCCATACCCAATCCTCCAGCCCAGTTCTTTATCTAGGAGCTTTTTATCCCCTAAATGCTTCTTCAAAGGAAACTGGGGTGGGGACCGAGAGAGGAAGCATGGAATTCCGTGTGGGGAAAGTGCTTAGCTCAGAGAACCTATGCACAGAAAGAAGAAGGACGGTTAATCAGGCGCCATCCTTGCTTTTCCAACAGTGTATCATTGAAGTGAAGAAGATTCCGAAAACCCATCCCTCCCATTGATTTGGGTTTACAGAGTTTCTCCCAGGCCATCCAGTAGGGTCGATTCCTTCCATCTTTCCTACCCCACCAGAAATTGGCAATGTGTGTGTGGATCTGGTCGACAATGAATGACGGGAGCTTAAACAGGTACATAAAATAGCTGGGGATGGACTGGATGATAGCTTTGATGAGGGTCTCTTTTCCAAATTTAGAAATTCCTTTAGGGGACCATCCAAGAATTTTTTTCTCAATCCTATCAATTATATATCCAAATATTTCTTTTTTGAATCGGCCGATCATCATGGGAAGCCCAAGATACTTTTGATGCTTCACAACCATATGAATCCCAACTGATGCACAGAGCTCATCCCTCTTAGAAAGAGGCACCCCTGTACTGAAAGAAATTTCAGATTTTACATGATTGATTGATTGGCCAGACGCCCTCTCATATTGGTGGATTGCTTGGAAGATCACCCGGCATTCATTAATTGTGGCTCTGGAAAAAATGAGATAGTCTTCAGAAAAGAAAAGATGTGACACTGGTGGGCCAACATGACTGACCTTTGCCCCATGAATAGAATTAGAGGATCCAGCCCTGAAAATAATATTAGAAAACATGTCATCCACCAGAATAAAGAGAAAAGGGGAGAGAGGATCTCCCTATCAGAGGCCTCGGGATGGGGAGAATCCTCTAGTGAGATCTCCATTGACCTTGATTTTGAAGGAAATGGTCGATATGCAGTCCAATACCAAATCTTTTCATTTAGCACAGAAACCCATTTTTATCATAACGACAGATAGGAAGTGCCATTCCACTCTATCGTAGGCCTTGGTCATATCCAATTTCTAGGACATGGTTCCTATTTTCAAGGTAGAGTGTGACTTCATAGAATGGAACACTTTATGGGCCACAATCGCATTATCAGTGATCAGTCTCTTGGCCACAAAAGCGCTCTGATTTTTAGAGATAATATCAGGTAGCCAAGGTCACAGCCTATTGACAAGGATCATTGAAAAGATCTTGTTGGTGAAATTAAAGATGCTGATAGGTCTAAAATCAGGGATCTCTAGGGGTTTCTTAATTTTGGGGATGAGGACAAGGATAGTTTCATTGATGGAAGCAATTCTAGTATTCCCAGTCCAGATATTTTTTATCATGTTGCAGATGTCGGGACCAATAATGTGCCAGTATTGTTTAAAAAATATTGCATGGAACTCGTCCGGTCTCGGGGCCTTAGTGGAATGAAGATATTTTAGGGCCATGTATATCGCATCATATGTCACATCTTTTGTGAGGTTCCTATTGATCTCATCAGTGATCACAGGTCTGATACAATCTTTCACCTCAGCGAACATGAAAGGGGTCCCTACAGCGAAGATGTTCTGAAAATAGTAAATAAAGGCCTCATGGATACCATTGGCATCAGAAAATTTGCTTCCATCAGGTTGTAAGATGCAATTAATAGAGTTTTTCGGATGCCTGGATAAAGATTTCTGGTGAAAAAATTGGGTATTAGAGTCCCCCTCTTTAATGTGTTTATCTCGCGCCCTCAGAGCCCAAAATCTTTCCTTGATACACAGGGTCGTATCCAACTCTATTTGTGTGTCTCTAATATTAGAGAGAATGCAATTGGATTTGGGTTGTTTGAGGAGGTTGTTTAGTCTCTTTTCAAGTACCTCACAGTGCTGATCGAGGTGGTGGAATTTCTTATTTCTCCAAGACCTCAACTCAGATGCGACCTATTGGAGATTAAGAAAAACATCCACGTGAGTGCTTTTCTAGCATGATCGGATCACCACTTTACATTCTTGGTCTTTTTCCCAGAATATCTCAAACCTTAAGAGTCCGCTCAGTTATTTGTTTCCTTCACCTCATGTACAATCAATGAGAATTGGACAATGGTCCAAATAGTTAAGGTCCATGTGGCCGATATGAAACATGATGAATAGACTAATCCAATTAGAGGAACCTAGAAATCTATCAAGATTATCAGTAATTCAGTTGCCTTCAGTATTACCATGGAACCACGTAAAAGGGTTACCTGTATACCCTATATCGACCAGTTCTTCCCTAGAGACCGCATCCTTAAAGTTTGACATCGAAGCTGAGGGTTGTATGATTCCACCCCTCTTTTCCTTATGGAACATAATCTCATTGAAATCTCCTATGAAGAGGATAGGTCTCAGTAGATCTTTTCATAACTTGCAAAGAAGATCCCATGACTTCACCTTATCATTATGGGATGGCCAACCATAGAATCCCACAAAAGTCCAGAATGGGTGAGAGTTTGTCTGAATAGTAGCTTCCACTTGGTGTGAGGAAAAGGAAAAAAAATTAATGTCAATATTGTGCTTCCAAAGGAGACAGAGTCCCCCCGAGTGGCCTTGTCTAGGCACCAGAAACCAGCCTTGGAAGCCGCACTTCATAGTAATACCATTGGTGTCCTTGTTTTCTAGTATGGTATTAGACAGGAAAACTATATCGGGGCGACTTTGAGTGAAATTTCACTAAATCATGCGAACTGTTCGTGGGTTTCCAAGCCCATAACAGTTCCAACATAAAGCAATCATTGCTCTAGGTGGGGCTGGGTCTCACCTGCCACCACCTTTGGTTCCTCCAGACTTGCTTCTTTATTTTTCATTTTCCATCTTTTGGTGGGATTCTTACCTGATTTACATGTTTCATATTGTCTTTTCCTGGCCCCAGGTTTTGGGTCTTCCACGTAACCATCACTCTCGCCTCGTTACACCCTTTTCCATGTTCGACGGGTGATTCGGCCCAGTATTGGAGATCCCAAAATTCCCTGGGCCTCCATTGTTAGAATGCCTACTGCGGTCGATTGTGGCTCAGGATTCGGATCTGGTGGTTCGAAATGCATCTGCATTGGCGTTGAGCAATGTGATGGTGATTCTTTTTTCAACGTCACCAACTTTGTCGAAGTTTGGGTATTGTCCTTCTGGGGTTTAGGGTGAATTTTAGCTTCTCTCTAAGTGGGGGGGCCAACATTTGGGAAGTTCATTGGTCCAAGAAAAAGGGTTTTTTTAGGTATGGGTTTCACCTGACTGGTATGTGCCAACATGAGACGGTCATAGTCATTTTGTTTTTCCGTATCAGGGTGAAAATCATATTTGTTGATTTTGGCATAGAGCCAAGGGCCATATTGTAGGTTAATGTTACCCGCTCCACTCTTATGTTTTTTGGTGCACGTTCTTTCCAGATGGCCAAGGAGACCATAGAAGAAGCATAATATTGGTAGTTTCTCAAACTCGAATGATATCCAAGTGTTGGTATCTTCAATCTTCAAGAACATTCCCCTCATCAGTGGCTCTGACACTTCAATCTCCACCTTGATCTGAACCTCAGGACCCCATTGTATTGGGTCTGAACTTTCCCAATCAAGAAAGTGAACTAAACATTCCCCAATTCCTCTCATGGTATGTTCCATTCTTGCATGGAAGGGGGTTCCTTTAATATGTATCCAGAAGGGCAAACGGGTTAAATTTACTCACTGGATATCGTCCTCCCCTTTGAATTCTTCCATGAGGAGGAGTTGATTATCAAAGGACCACGGTATGCCATGCAAGATTTTGTCACTATCTTTGTCGTTAAAGAACTCAAAGACGAAGCAGTTGATCCCAACTTCCTGAATAACCACTCCTACATCAAGTTTTTAGATGTGTTGAAGAGTGTTTTTGAGAGCCCCCTGATTTACCGATATTTTTTCCATGAAATTTCCCACCACGAGCAGAGACAAGCGCTTTTCCAGTAGTGTGTCTTCATTTCTCTGTGACTCAATCATCGCCTTTTCTTTGTTCGTCAGGGACAACCTCTTCTGTTGATTAACAAATTCTGCATCCATAGTGCACAATTGATTTTTCAAACCTCCAATGGGGTCGGTGCCATTGCAGCCCCCATGTACCTCACTTGAGTCAAGGCCTGGTTCAACAAGAGGATCTCTAAGTCGGATGCCTCAATGTAGCCTCCAGCCACGAATCACACACCTGGCCAGGCTCCATGGCCTTAATAGTCAAATGTTCCCCTTGGGTGGTCGCACCAAAGAAACGCTCACCATGGCTCACACCAGTCTTCACAGAGCAACACCCCTAACAGACCTTCAGCCTTTACAACACAATAGGTTCTTCACGGCAACACATCGCACAATAGGACCACAACACACCACTTCGTAGCTGAGCTTCGCAACAACAAGGAGACGTCTTCCCGCCCACCAGTCCCCACCTTCAACACAGTGCACACCCCGCCTTCGCGAAAGAACACCCTATTACTTGATCATCGCGTTAGCTGTATCGCGAACACACAACGCGGTGAATCCTCACGGGAGGCACTTCTCAAGTCAGACCACTTCATGGCGGTAGCTTCGCGGTCTCTCAGCGTAGTGAATCATCGCGGAAGGAGCTTCGTGATTCAAAACCACCTCGCAGTGGAGACTTCACGAATCAAGGAGATGGTAAACCGGCTACAGAACAGCACCCACTTCACAGTAGCAGGAAGAAAAACTAAAAGGGGAATAAATCCTTGAACTCGAGTTTGCCTATGGAACGAGCTTCGCGAGCCAAAACCAATTTGCGGCGGAGACTTTGCGAATCAAGGAGATGGTAAACCGGAAATAGAACAGTGCCCACTTCACAGTATCAGGAAGAAAAATGAAAGGGGGAAGAAATCCTGAAACTCAAGTTTGCCTCGAGACTTTGAGCACACGGATAGATCTGGAGTTCCAATGAAGAATGAGAATGGGGATCTGGCATCGTGTTCCCTCCCACAGATCTGACTCCGATGAGGGGTGATAGTGACGGAAGGAACTTCAGGACCCCGGGGGAGGCATGGTACAACGCCTGAGGTTGAGATCAAGCAGATGAATAAGAAGAAACCTGACTCCTTCCAGAACACAAACGGTGGGATCCAGGAATAGGTGGAGGGGAAAGGAGGCAAAGAACGCGAGTTCTAACCATGGAGAGTCGGGGAGAGACATAGGAAGGAATAAAAGAACCAGAGGCCCCAGATCTAAGGAAGGAGTGAACAGCACAGACCTCGAGCAGGGTGCGCGAAGGGAGACTATGGTTTTTACATAAAAATTATGATTTCATGAGGTAAGATAAAGAGATTGGGTTTTATGGGTGAAAATTATAACTTTGTTAAAATGGTTTCATAGGTTTTTAATTATTCATGGACTAATAATTTCTTTCTTTATTTTAATGCCCCTTACTAATAATTTGTGCTCATCCTATGTTTTAAAACAAATTCATAGGTATTAATATTGGTAATGAAAAATAATATGTCATGGTGAAATTATTGAAGATGTGTCATGAAAATAAATCTTATTTTATTTTAAAAGGGTTTCATTTAGTGGAAAAATAGATAGTAAGTATAAGTTTCCACTTTTAATTTATGGGTTTACTATGTAATATTTTTTCCCAATTTTATGAAACAATAGACCTAAAATATCATTTGGAAATTAATGTGATTTCTAGTTTTATAACAAATAGAATGTTTTTTCTTTAAGGTTAGGTCATTACAAAGAACCCCAAAATCAAGATTTTAACAATATAATTTACTATTAAAAAACTATAAGTTTCAATAACCCCAACAGTACTAGCAGTCGTATTATCAACAAATACCGTCTCAACAGATGTATAAAACCAACAAAGGTTACTACCAATATAGGAGTGGTTAAGAACCACCAAAAAATCATTGACCACTTCGGTACCCACTTCAAAATCTAGATCCTTGACCTCTACAACAATTCCCCCTACAGTCCAACAATTTACACACTAACAAAAATTTCAATAAGATCTACTGAGGTAGTCACAACAAGACCCACCTCAAAAATAAAATATTGATAACCTTCTCACCACATTTTTTTAGAATGTGGATCAGAGGATGACCACCAAAGAAACTAAGATAAAGAATAAAAAGGCTACCCTACACAATTTTGAGAACCATGTAGGAAAAATCTCCAAATTTATATCAGGCAAATTACCGGGTTTGTTTCGCAGAAATACTTTGATACATCCAAGATAGGAGTATAATTTTATAATCTTTAGATATGTAAAATAGATGAATTTTCAACAACCATGAATAGGCAAGGAAAATAGGCTAGCAAAACGAGAAATACATGTGACAATCATCAGTAAAGATAGTGATGATAGCATATATCAATATAGTCATGAAAAAAAATTGGAATCAGGTCTAGCATAAGAATCTCCTATATAGGATAATATTTAAAAATTAGAATTTTATGTGGTATTACCGCCATAAAAACCCCCTCTTCTCTTTCCATAGAGAATGAGATAAGGAAAGTATAGAGGAAATACAAAAAATAGATATGTTTAAGCAGGTACACATCAATATCTCCATTTTAGAGGCCACCACTCAGATACCTGCTTATAAAAATATCATAAAATAGTTTCTATCTAATAAAAGAAAAACATAAGACCTAAGATTGATCTTCTTTAATGAATAACTATCTTCATTTGTTCAGTAGAAACTCTCACCAAATATGTGAGACCTGAGAATCTTCTTGATCCCCTACACTATCAGAACAGGAAAATTTAGAAAATCCTTTAAAAACCTTGGAACATGTATTAATCTCATTTATATGAGTGTATTCTGAAATTTAGGGATCAAATATTTCAAACCTATAATATTATCACTTTAACTAGTTGACTGATCAGTTAAGTGCTCTCAAGGACTTCTTTAGAACATTTTAGTCAAGGTTGGTAAATTCATTTTTTCAGTTAATTATATTACCTTGGATATGGAGGAAGATAGGGATCCCCCCATCATTATAGGGAGACCATTTCTCACCAATGGGAAGGTGTTGATTGATGTGACTCTAGAAAGGAGTATTTTTAAAGGTGGTGATGAACATGTAGTGTTTTATTTAGTGGAATATTCCCATCAAGGCAGTGATTTATTTGATTTTAAATCCATATTTCTGAATGATGAGAAATATGATTACATGACTATTAATGATGATATAGAGACCCTATCTCCAGATTAAGATGAGTGAAATGATTTTGAGGACATGAATTATATTAAACATCTGATAAGGGATACCATTCCACCATTCATACCCTTAGTCATTAGGACACCAATGTTAGAATTTAATCCTCTTACAAACACATTAAATAACTCATTCTTAGAAACTTCATCTACATTTCTAGTTATCATCAGTTTAGATATATATCTAATGAAATAAGACAAACTAATTAAAGTTATAAAATGTCATAAAAACTAAAATTTCCAAGGGTGCGGTTGATTCCAAGGGGATTAGGGCCATTATTTTCACCCATAGAATTTTGTTAGAGGAAGGTGTTAAACCAAAATGTCTACCCTAGAGGTGAATCACTCCACTGATGAAATAAGTAGTCAAGAAAGAATAACTAAATCTTTTTGATTATAGTATAATATTTTCAATCTTTGATAGTGAGTGGGTGATTCTATTGTAAGTTTTTTTAAAGAAAGTTAGCTTGAATATTATTAAAAAAATGATTTAATCGTAACTCAAACCATTATTGGATGGAGAGTATGTTTTGACTATATAAATCTAAACATGAAAACTAAAAATGACCATTTTATTATCCCATTCATGGATCGGATACAGGAATGACTTAATGGGAATGAATTATATTTTTTTCTATATAGATATTCTAGATACAATCAAATAATAGTCAAACATTTCTCAAAAACTAAATCTATATGTCCTTTCAAAACCTTCTCCTATCGAAGGATTTCATTTTTGATATAAAACATGTTGGAAACATTTCAATGGTTCATGGAACACATTTTCCATGATATTATGGAAGAATTTATAGATATTTTGATGGATGATTTCTCCATATATGGATGTTTTTTTAAGTTTTCTTAAGAAATAGGGAGTCAGTTATGCAATGCTATGAAGAGAATTTTCTAGTGATAAATTAAAAAAATGTCTTTTTATAGTCCAAGGATTCATAGTAATCAAACATAAAATATCAAATCATGGCATGGAATTCAACCTAGAAAAAATTAAGGTGATAAAATATTTACCTGAACCCATCACAGTGAAAGGTATAAAGATTTTTCTAGGCCATGTGAGTTTTTATCACCACTTAATAAAAGATTTTACAAGAATACCCCACCCAAATACCCACCTATTTTCTAAGTAAACTCCATTAGATTTCACTAAATAGTTTTAGTGGGAATTCAACACTTTGAAAAATATTGGTGGATAACCCTGTCATTGTATCACCTGACTAGGATAAATAATTTCAATTGATGTGTGATGTTAGTGATCTCACTATGGGTGTTGTGTTAGGAAAGTGGGTTAGAAGATCTTATTCCCTATTTATTATACCATCCATACACTAAATGAATCTCAAGTAAATTATAGGACCACAGAGATAGATCTTATGGAAGTGGTGTTTTAATTTGATAAATTTTCACCATACCTCATTCTTTCCAATGTGGTGGTGTATATAGATCATGAATCACTAAAATTTCTATTCAGAAAAAAGGATGTCAAACCATGTGTTGGTCAGAGTCGAGAACTCAAGAGGAGGGTGAATTGAGTGTCTATAAAAATTTCTATTTGAAAAGTGTTCTTAATAGGATCCCCAATAAAAATTAATATAGCACAATTAATCAAAGTACTAAGGTTATGAATTTCTGAATGTTTAAATATGTTATTAGAAGATTGATTAATTCTCAATAATATTAATATCAGTTATTAATTTTACTTTTGAAGTTATTTTAATAAGTAAAGACAATTATAACTTCTTTCCAAGATTAACTATCAAAGTAAATTTAGTGATTTCTAAATTATATAGTAAAACAGAGAAAACTAAATTACACAACACAACGAATATAAAACAAGTGATTTAGTCTCAAGCCGAGACCTAATCCACTCCACTTGGTGATCACTTGCCACCAAGTAGTTAATATTAATAAACATGATCCACACCCTGGATCGGGGTAAAAAAAATACATAGGACTATCCAGGTCACACGACCTCTTCCACAGTACTTCATGGGTGTAAACTAATAGGTCATATAGGGACCTCTTCCACACTTATCTGTGGGAGTAAACAAGTATAACAATATGTGAGAGGAAGGATATCTTTTATCCTATAGTTTATTTTATGAGAAAATGTGTGCTTTTCTAGAGATAGATACACACTTCTTGAAATCTAAAAACAATACACAATATAGAAAAAATGATGAGATAAGTTTAAAAGTGCTTTGAGTGTTATTCTATGTAGCTCTGGGATGAAACAGATGTCAAAATCGAGTCCCCTGGAGAGAAACTGAGTATCGCAAGTTTGATGCTCTAATTTTCAGTAATATTTGGATCATGTTCTTTGTGGAGTTGGAATTGATAATATGTTCTTGAATCTGATCTATGGTATCCTAATTTTTTGCATTCGTGAGTACTTCATGTGTTCTTCAGATGTATCAAGTTGCATGTGTTGGTTCTTTTCCCAAAAATTCTCATGCTTCTTCTTTAACTCACACATCCTTTTTTCTGGGCTACACATATCTTTTTTTTTTGACAAATTAAAGATGATATATTAATCATGAAGGTCAGTAGTTACACAGTCATGCAACCAAGAAGGATTTTGATCAAGCCAAAGATGATTCATGCCAGACGTGTTGAAAGAATCCATGTGATGGGATGCTTCATTTTCATCCCTTTTAATGAAGGAGAAGGAGCAGGTTGTGAAGCTTTGACTGAGAGACTCGATGTTCCTGATAATGGGGCCAAAAGAATAAAGGCTTCCATCATAAAGGTAAATAGATTTGATGATGGTGAGGCAATCAGATTCAATGTGAATAGCTTCACATCCATTCTCTTTTGCAAACATCAGTCCATAAAGGACAGCGAAGGCTTCAGCAACAACAGGCTCCCAAAGAGCGTGGTGTGATTCATGTTTGGAAGCAATGATTTGACCATGAAAATCATGTTCCACAAGTCCAATTCTGACTATTACATCCATGGAGAGAGATGCATCCATGTTAATATTAAGGATCCCTTCTCAGGGAGGGTACCATCTTGAAGCAGCTGTGTGAGTGCCAGAGAGCCCATGACGGTCAAAGTCCCAGTTCCACCCCTCAATCCAGGATGTAACCTATTAAATCCAGAACCTGGGGGGCTTTACTGTGTGGTTAAAGATGATGTCATTGCGTCATGCCTAGAAGATCCATGCCACGATGCATAATAAAGCAACTTTGTCCGTGGTAAAAGAAGACAACAATAGTATCAGCATTTTCAGAAGGTTTAGCGCTGTATCCAACATAAGCTCCAAATCAGAGCCTCAAAATGTCCAGATCTCTTCCACACCCAGGAACAGGGTGATTGCATGCAGAGGATATTTGAGTACCCCCGAGAAGATGGGACATTGCTTGTCATTCGTGACATGTCAGAAGGCGTGGAAGTCCATAGTGGGAAGGATACCAGTGCAAACCTGCCACCAGAAAAAACGGATTTTCAGGGGGACCTTAATGTTCCAAAGGGTTTTCCAGAGCCCTCCCATTTCCTATATGTGAGTGTCTAGAGCAAGCCTATACCTTGAATTCACCGTATAAGATTCAGATAAATCAGTGATCGAAAAGTGATAGTCTGGACCCGCATCCCTCACATAGGGGATGCTTAGAATGATCCTTCTATCCCTTTCATTGAACCATGAGTTGATTTTATCCATAAACCACCTAGAACCATGATCGTTGAACAAGCAACAAACAATGGTGCTCTTAGATCCAAGTACGGTAGATGAGGTGGCTTGCAAGCCTTCTTTGTCAATCAGCCAGGGATCGGTCCAAATATTAATTTTTGTACCATCTCTGACCCTCTAGCCCAGCCCTTTATTCTTGGAGTGCATATGTTTGAGCCAATAGGATGCATTTATTCTACACCTTGTACCTCATACCTTTAGGAAACATGTCTATAAATAAATATTAATTATGTCAGTGCATTTAAAATACTCAAATTTGACCGTAAGAAATTAAATTGAAAAATTACAAAATAGATTAAAAAATGGTGTCACAGTCAGTCTAGATATGGTGTCACTTGGAAATGGTATCTCCATGAAATGGTGTCTTCTTCTTTGTCTTTGAGCAGTGAGACAGTCATGATGGCATAGTTGTATTGAGATCAGAAACTAGTAGCACAGATGTGGTGTTTGGTCATGATGTCTGGTTACAGTGTATGGGTCACGGTGTCTAGTCACGGTGTTTGGGTCACGATGTCTGGGTCACGGTATCTATTTCATGGTGTTTGGTCACGGTGTCTGGGACATGGTGTCTGGTCATGTTGTCTGGGTCCTTTTCCAGAAAAACATTAACGGTGGCAGACTCATAGTTTCTCATACATAGCCAAATATCTGTATGCAGGCTTAAACCGTGATATTCATATAATGGATCAGACTTAATAATTCATCAAATAAATACACTATTACAAAAACTGAAAATAGTTTACAATAATCAAACATAAGACTTAAGATCTTGGATAGGTTTATTTAAAGCATAAACAACCCAACCATCTGTAGACATGATTTCAGACAGATCAAGCTTTACAGAATGTATAGGATTTGTAGGATATATAGGATCTATTATCATTAAAACAAAATTAATACAGGATTAACAATATTTACAAAATGTATAGGATTTGTGATCATTAAAACAATATTAATATAGGATTACCAATCTTTACATAATATATAGTATTTGTGATCATTAAAACAAGATTAAGACAGGATTTTTGGTCATTAAAACATTATTAAGATATGATTAAAAAGATTTATAGAATGTATAGGATTTTTTATCATTAAAAAATGATTAACACATGAGGAGTCCAACAATCTCACCCTTTTGATGATCACAAATCATGTGTGTGAGATATCTATTTTTATTGAATGTTTCTCATCCTTAGTGTGCATTTATAGTGCATATTTCTCCCCCTTTTCGGATTATAAAAAAAAGAGTACATAAGTAAATAATAGAATAGATAAGAAGAGTTCACAATGAATTATATGGATAAAAAAGTGTCATTACAATCAGTAAGAAACAAAAAAAATTATCCCTATCAAAAGATAGTGTTCACTATTCTTCAGCACCAGTTGTCTTTGTTTTTCCCTTGGTAGTAGCATCAATAGAAGCCACATGAGCATATGTAGAAGTAGAAGAAGGAAGTGAACCAACTAACAGAGAAGGTATAGGGAGACCTTCAAAAACAGAGGGGGCAAGGTAGGTGTAGTGGAAGACCAAGGTAATTATTGGTCAAGGATAACTGGTCTAATCTGACTTAGTGCCTGAGAGATAGACATAAAAGTAGAGGAAAGGGAAGAGAATGATAAGGTATGAAAACCAAGTCTCAAGGGTGTAGCTTCAGTAGCCAAAATAGCAGTGCTCTACACATGAAGATAAGGCCTCAATATCTTGATGAAGTCATCAATAATCTCACCACCATACTGCATCGCCTTCTCAAAGTAATCCTTGTTCTCCATGAACTTGTCCAACAAGGGAGTGAAATACTTCATCTTTTGAAATTGAGTTTTGAAAGCTTGAGTGACAGGAGGGATTTTCATATTCTCTACAAGGTACTTGAAATGGTTTGTCATGTCATGCTTATAGAAAATCCTATTAAAGTATAAATCCGCCTTCTTAGTAATTTCTTCTTGAGTATCATTAGAAATCTTGGAATGAATTCTCACCAAATCAAGAACTTTGTCAATAGTATTGATAACCATAGATAGAGACTCTTTGTCAAAGCCACTGAGTATAGACTAAATTTCTTCTTTAAAAACTGTTCTGAGCAGATCATTTTCCAAGGAAGGTTGAGATGATTATGCAGAGGTGTTATAATCCATAACAGCTGAAGTAAGAGACGTCATTTGATTCAAAACTTTCTGGAGACATCCCTTATACTCATCAGTCAACTTTTTAAGACCAATAACAAGATCATGCATTTCTTGAACTATTTTCTTATTTCTATCATCCACCTTATCAGCTAGGGAAGTTAGGTTAGGTTGAATCAGGGAGGCTACTTCCTGTGTAATATGACTACCAACATCCTCAACAGGATGAGCAATAGGTTCTGGTCTTTATTTCAGCACTTTATGCATATCTTTAACCATACCTCTGAGAGACTTCACTTCATCAATTAGCTATTTGTTCTCAACTCTAACTTCTTGAATTTCATGAAGCAATTTTGGCTGAACCTATCAAATAATCTTCTTTAAAAATAGTGAAACATCTCTTTCACTCAATTTTGTGATAGGAGAAGGTTGAGTATTCATGAACTTTTCAACCCCAACCAATAGGGTATCTCTAAAAGATTTCAAATCATCTTTACTCACTAAGGTAGAAAGTTCTTGTGAAGGTTTAGGGATAGGAGATGAGATAGGCTTAGGTTCCTTTGTAGCTAAAACATCAAGGTATGTTACTAGTTTTAGTTTAAACACAGTAGAAAGATCTATACTTTTAACTAAGGCTTCTTGGGAATCATTTACATCAAAATATCTAGGTAATATATACCATGTATCCACAAATCATGGATCAATCAAATTAGGAATATCAATAGTTTCTTGATTCGGGTGTTGCTCCCCCTCAACAGGTGCTTCTTTTTTAGGACTAATATATTTATTTCTTTGACATATTTCCAAGATTTCATCCCCAATAGCCTCACCCATTTCTTTTATAGCTAACTAGAATGCTTGATCCATTATCACTTTAGCATATGGGATAATTTTAAGAATAGATTGTTCCTCTAGGAGTTCCTCATAAGCATCTTCTTTCTCAATAGACAGATCTTATTCTAGATGCTATTTCAGAATATCATTTTCCCTTTCAAAAAAATAGATTCCTCTATATAAGTATGTTGTTATTCCATATCAATGATCTCTTCAGGGGAAGATACTTCCTTCTCAATTAAGACTTGGGGAGTAGGTTCATTTTCTTCCCCATCCAAGACAGTTTTACCTATAGGTGAAACAACCTCTTCTTCTTCTTCTTTATAATAATAGTCAAAGATTTAATCTAGTTCCAAAAAAGGATCAGAAATGTCCTTAGGTCTTGAATAATTCTCAACCGAGTTAAAATTTTCATAGACCCTTTCATTATCTTCCACCCATGCTTTTCTCCATGGATTCCAACTGATTTTCATTCTCTTGACTATAACTTTTGAAATAAAAAATTCATATTCCTTAATGAATTCTTCATCTAGTCCAACCAACCCTTTTACATGAAGCATATATAAGATTAATATTGATTAGAACAGGGATGTTGACTTGGAGGTTGTCTTTATCAACTCACACGTATGGAGTATAACATACTTGCATTGGTTGATCTTGGGTATATTCTTCATAATATTTATCAAAAATACATACTGATACTTGAGTGTAGAAAAATCACCTTTTCTAGGGCTAATTAGATTCTCAAAAAAACTTAAAAAAAGTATGGTTTCCTCATCTAACTCAGCAACTATAGCTCTTCCCTTTGTTTCATTCCTAGTTAAGCTTCCCAAGGCTTCTTCCAAAACAAATATCTCACTTGTATGTGGAGTACCTCTCTGGTAGTCCTCAAAAATACCCTCATGAGGTATCCTTAGGCATGCATCCCATAACCTCTAAGAAAAGGTATATCTTCAGCCATTGATCCAACTTCTCAGAACAAAGCCATCTTCTATATCAAAATAGAATTGAACGAACTGATAAAAATGTATAACTAGATTTGGGTAAATTGGCCTATCCTTCTTTGTGAACCAATCCATCCATCCTTGCTCTTTTATTACTTTCAATACTAAAGACTTACATGACAGTAGCCACTTGGGGCAAATTTCCTTTTCAAGAACTACTATTCTATTCACCAAGTTTGGATTAAATAGACCTTTGGGCACTAACTTTGGTGCTATTTTTATCTTATTCTATGATATGAACTTCTCAGGAGTTGATAAGGATAGATGTTTCATTCTAGTCATTCAACAAAGTTTCGAGAGAGAGAGAGAGAGAGAAATGTTGAAGGAGGGGTTTTGGTTTGAGAGAAGAGATATCAGGTGAAGAAATGAGTGAAACTTATTTGGTTTTTATCATTTATAGATATCAAGTATCACAAAAACAAAATTGTGGGAAAGTAAAAGAATAAAATAATTAATTACTGTGATACGGGTTATAATATGTAAACAAAACGATAAAGCGTCTTTACGGTGAGACTGTAGCATACTTTTATGGTGAGACCGTAATTGGCTTTCACCGTGAGACTGTAATAGGTTTTCACAGTGAGACTGTAACTGTGTGATTTCTAAACTATGTGACCGTATTGTTTGAGACAGTAAGTGCTAGAAAGAAACTCATAGATAGTAATAGTGAGACCATAATCATTAAACATCAACTTTTAAGATACTCTGAATGGCCCAAAGGCCTTATTTTTTATTTTTATTATAGATAATCCCTCTTTTAAGGGTTTAAGGGGAACTCGTACATGAACCGTAAGCCCAAGGCACGATTCCTAACATGACCCATAATACATGACCTGAAGGCCCAGAGGCATACCATGCACATTACATGACTCGTAGGCCCAGTCCAATAGAACTACCCCTCCCCAGATTCTGCATCATTGATCGCCTTTAGCTCCCCATATGCATTTCTGATCAGCTAGCATTTACATGTATAAAGTTTCACGGTGTCTGGTCCCGATGGTAGTTTGCATACACTCGCATTCTTCCAATCTGGTTAGCTTTGCTTTTGGTGACTGCTATTATTGCTCTGATCCTCTTCTGGGGCCTACACTATGTGAACTGGGCTACTTCATGGTCTTTAATATCCCAAAGTCCCTATGGGCCGAAGGCCTTTGATGGCCCGAAGGCCCTTGAGACCCATAGGCCCAAACTAGTGGTCGGAAATCCCAAATCGGGTGAATAGTTTCGGCTGATACAGTACCGAACAGTACCTACTACAGTACCTTCTATAGTAACCCAAAAATTTTCCTCCACCTGATTTTCAACCTGGGTCTCTTGGATTCCAATAAGGATCCCTTACCACTCGGGTATGGGCTCATTTCCCACTTTTAAGATAGTAAACAATAGAACTGTAAGAGTTAGACAGTAATCTTACGACTGTGACTTGTGAAATTGTAAACTGTGGAATAGTAAGTTGTGAAATAGTAAACTTAATACTTAAGATTTATCATTCCCAATTCATGAATGATATTATATATTCTCTCAGAATTTAATGGTTTGGTGAATATATCAGCAAGATGATATTCAATTCCAATGAATTCCAAAGTGATATCACCTTTTTGATATTGATCACTCAAAAAGTGATGTCTTACATCAATATATTTTGTCCTAGAGTGTGAAATGGGATTTTTGAGATATTAATAGTACTTGTATTGTCACAATTTATAAGTACATTCCTGAATTGATATCCATAATCTAGTAATGTGCGTTTCATCCACAAAATGTGTGCACAACAACTATCAAAAGCTATGTAATCAGCTTTGGCAGTATATAATGCAACAATGTTTTGTTTCTTACTACACCATGATACTAGTGAATTGCCCAAAAAATTTTATGTTCCATAGGTCCTTTTTCTATCGAACTTACAACCATCGAATTCAATATCAGAATAACTAACTAACTCAAATTGGGATAGAACAGTCCTAGATTGGGTGTATGCTTGAGGTATTTGAAAATTCTCTTAATGGAATTTAAATTAGATTCATTAGGATTTTCTTGAAAATAATCACACATACATACACTAAACATAATTTCAGGTCGGCTGTCAGTTAAGTAGAGTAGGCTTCTAATCATTCATTTGTAAGTGGTTTGATCAACAGATTTTCCATCTTCATCAAGATCAAAATTACAAGTAGTACTTATTAGAGTGTCATTATTTTTAGTGTTATCCAAACCAAAACTTTTTATTAGATCTCTAGTATATTTTAATTTATTTAAAATAATACCATCATTATTTTGAAAGATTTGAAATCCAAGAAAGAATTTTAGTTCACTCATTAAACTCATTTCAAATTCGTTTTTCACATTTTATAAAATTAAATACATAAATATTTTTTTGAATATCCAAATATAATGTCATATACATAAATTTTAACTCCTAAAACATTAAAGTAAATCCAATTTATAAAAAATTTTGAATCATCTATTCAATTTTTAAATCCTTTGGAAATAATAAAAGCACTTAATTTATCATACCGAGCTCTTGGAGCTTATTTTAAAACATATAAATCTTTTGATAGTTTAAAAACATGATTTGGAAAATGAGGATTTGTAAAACCAGGGGGTTTCCCAACAAAGTCATCCTCATCTATATACCCATTTAGGAATTCACTTTTAACATCCATTTGATATAGTTTGAAATTCATATGTGTAGCTTAAGAAAGAAGAATTATGATGGCTTGAAGTCTAGCTACTAGTGAAAATGTTTCCTCATAGTCAATTCCTTCTTATAGACTATAGACTTGTGTAACCAATCTAACCTTGTTTTTAACTATGTTACCAGCTTCGTCTACTTTATTTTTAAAAACCCACTTAATCCCTATGTTAAATGTGTCTTCAGGTCTGTCAAAAATCTCCAAACTTTGTTTCTTTCAATCTATTTAAATTATTCTTGCATATCCATCACCAAAAATTCATCATTGATGACATCATTAATGTTTTTAGGTTCTAGTTGTGACAATAAGACTTGATGTTTAACCTGATTTCTAAGATATTCTCTAGTTTTAGTTCCTTTATCTAAATCTCCTACAACAGTATCTAAAAGATGGTTCTTAAAAGTTATAACAGCTCTAGAAAAAGGACTAGTGATTTCAGGTTCTTCAACCGGTTCAGGTTTAGAGTGACTTGGATCTAAAGAATTTATAGAACTTGAAGTTTTCACATATTCCTTTATAGGATGGTTATAGGATTTTGAATTAATGTCCAAATTTGACACCACACCCTCCAGGTTCTATAGAGAGGTCTTAGGCTCATGTGGATCTATTTCATCAAATTTGACATGGACAGATTCTTCCACACAATTAATTCTTTTGTTAAACACTATATAGGCTTTACTAGAGATTTAATATCCTAGAAAAATTACTTTATCACTTTTGGATGTGAATTTTTCAAGATTTTCCTTATTATTATGGATATAGACTTTGAAACTAAAAACATTGAAGTAGTTTACTTTGGGTTTTCTATTGTTCCATAACTCATATGGAGTTATTTTAAGAATTGGTCTAATAAACACTCTATTGATAATATGGCATGCTGTATTTAAATCTTCATCCCAAAAATAAATAGGTAAGTCATATTCACTAAGAATGGTTCTAGAAATTTCTTGCAAGGTTCTATTTTTTTCTACAACTCCATTCTGTTAAGGTGTTCTAAGGGTAGATAAATTATGACTATAGCCATTTTTGATCAAAAGGATTCAAACTCTTGATTTTCAAACTCATATCCATGATCACTTCTTAAGGATTTAATTCTAAGTCCACTAAGATTTTCTACAGTTTTGGCATATTTTTTAAAATGAGAGCAGGATTCACTTTTGTGATCCAAAAAGAAAGTCCTAGTGTATTCAGAAAATTCAACTACCAGAACATAAACATAGTGCTTCCCATTTAAACTATAAACTCTAGATAGTCCAAACAAATCCATGTGAACCAATTTGAGAGGTTGAGAAGTTGACACTTATTTCTTTGGTTTAAAGTAAATTTTTTCTTTCTTTCCCTTTTAACAAGGATTACACACTTTATCATTTGGAAACTCAAGTTTAGGTAGGTATTTGACTAAAACTTTTTTAGTAATATTTCTAAGGGAGTGAATATTATAGTGTCCTAGTCTCCTATGAAAATGACAAGACTCTTTGTGAAATACACTTAAACATGAATCATTTTTATAGACTAAAGAATCTATGTTAATAGATTATACATTTTCATTTATTAATATAGAAATTATTAATTCATTTTTTGAATTAAAAACATTACAAGAATCATTTTCATGTTTAACATGAAATCCATCAACACATTGTTGTGAAATACTAAGTGGATTATATTTCAATCCATCAAAAAAATGTACTTTGGAAATTAAAACCGAGTTAGAGTTACGGATTTCTCCAATACCAATGATTTTTCCTTTGGCAGTGTCACTAAAGGTGACATGTCCACCATCATTTTTATTAAATTCTTAAAGCATGAATAGTCCCCTATCATGTGTCTTAAACACCCACTATCCAAGTACCATAAGCTTTTATAGGATCACATTAATCAGATTTCCTACAAAATAGTCAAATAAAAATAGACTTTGGTCCCCATATTTGTTTGGGTCCAGTAATATTAGTGACTGGTGCTTTAAGAACCAATATCTACCTCATAGGTTTCCTATAAGTATTATGTAAATTTCTTGAAAAATAAAATCTATTTGGTCCAGAAAAGCTTGAAACAGTAGAGAGTGTATCATGATTTGAACTAGATGAGTTTTTTCCTGAACTATGAGTAAAGATATATGTCCTAGACTTAGAAACCAAATTAGTTCTTCCAAAATTTCTTTTACCAGGTTGATAGCCAATACCATTAGTATATTTAGGAGAAATATTTTTACCTAGAATTTTTACCAAAGTATATTTACCATTAGTAAACATTTCAAGGTCCTTTTTAAATTTCTCAGTAGATAGTTTTAGTTCATTGTTTTCTTTGAGTAATTGAGAATTTTTCTCCTTTTCAACTGTAAGTTCATATTTAAACGTTGAGGTAAGAGCATGTTATTTCTTTAAATATTTGTATTTATCTTTTATTAAATTACATGTTTCTTCAATCATATTATAGTACTCAAACATTTCTTCATTGTATATATTCTCAGACTCACTATCATCTCTAGAATAATAGAAATTGTGTACAGTAGATTCTATTGTTACCTCAAATGTGTTTTTCATAAAACACATATTGGATTTGTTGGCCTATTCATCATGTGAAGATTCTAAGTCACTTAAATTGTCCTCAAAATCACTCCATGTTGCTTTCATTACCTTTTTATACTTTCTATATTTGTCCTCATATTTTTTTTACTTGATCTTGGGACATTCATCCTTTACATGTCCCTTTCACTTACATTCATAGAATGCTATCTCATCAGACTTGTCACTTCCTTTATAATCTTTCTTCCTTCTTCCTTTTTAATCATATATTCCCTTAAAGTTAGGATTTATAAAAAAATTCATCTTCTTGTAAAATATCTTAAACCTTCTGGCTAATTGATCCATATCCTCATCACTATCAGGTGATGATTGTTAATGGAATATTCTACAGAGGCTTCCAATTTATCTTGTTCTTTGTGTTTAGAGGTGGTGGTCTTAAATGAAACAGATTTTCTTTTGGGTTCATCCTATTATTCCTTGTTGACTTTCAGCTTCTCTTCATACATCATTAGTTTTACAATGAGTTATTTTATAGGTAAATTTTTTATGTTGCATGAATCTCTAATGGAGACAGAGGTTCCTCTCCATCTGTTAGGTATGCATCTAAGAATCCTTATAATTTGTTCTTTGGCAGTAACTTCTCTTCCAAGAGAAATCATTGTGTCGACAATTTCATTGAACCTGAGATACTTGTCATAAATAGGCTCTTCAGGTTTCATTTTAAAGTTATCAAATTTAATAGTATAAGTATTTAGTCTCATTTCTTTCACACTATAAGTTCCTTCATGTGAAACAGACAAATTATCCCAAATTTCATGGGTAGTTTTACATGCATAAATTCTATTAAAATCCTCTCCTTCTAAAGAGAAATATAAAAAATTCATGGATTTTCAATTTTTATTATAGTAAGTCTTAGTTGGGTCATCCCAAGTGATTCTATTAGTAGAAGGAATCTTATACTCATCTATAATTGAAGATCAAATTTCAAAACCCATACATTCTAAATGCATTTTCATTTTAATTTATTATTGGGAATAATTGGTTCCATTAAAGAATGGTGGTCTTTTTGTTGCAGCACCTTACAATCTATTATCCATAATAAATAAATACTTTGAAATATATAGAAATTTATAATAACAAAAATTTACAGATATTTAAAGTAAAACTAAAATCACAATTGAGTAGGGTCAAAAATAGAGGATTAACAGGAATAACAAAAACCCTCTAATACCAAATTTTGTTTGGACTAGAGTACTCAATAGGGGGTGAATTGAGTATCTATTGTAATTTCTGTATGAAAATTATTCTTAAAAGTTTTCCCAATAAAAAATAATACAGCATAATTAATCAAATTAATATGGCTATGAAAGTTTGATTATTTAAATAACTTCTCACAAGATTGATTAATTCTCAGTAATATTAATATCAGTTATTAATTTTACTTTTGAAGCTATTTTAATAAATAAAAACAATTATAACATCTTTCCAATATTAACTATCAAATAAAATTTAGTGATTTCTGAATTATACAGTAAAAAAGAGAAAACTAAATTAAACAACACAACGGATATAAAACAAGTGGTTCAGTCTCAAGACGAGAACAAATCTACTCCACTTGGTGATCACATTCCACCAAGTAGCTTATATTAATAAACTTGATCCACACCCTAGATCAGGGTAAATAATAGTACACAGGACTGTCCAGGTCACATGACCTCTTCCACAATTATTTATGGGTATAAACAAATAGGTCACACAGGGACCTATTCCACACTTATCTGTTGGAGTAAAAAAGTGTAAAAGGATGTGAGAGGAATGATATCTTGTATCCTTCAGTTTAGTGTAGGATATAGTGTGTGTTTTTATACAGACAAACACACACAGATCGAAAACTAAAAATAATACATAATAGATAAAAAATGATGATATAAAGTTATAAGTTATTTGAGTTTAATTCTATGCATCTCAAGACTTTTAGGATGAATCAGATGTCAGAATCGTGTCCTCTGGTGAGAAATAGAGTATTGTAAGTCTGATGCTCTGATTTCCAATTAGATCTAGCTCGTGTTCTTCATGGAGTTGGAATTGAGAAGATGTTATTGACTCCAATCTATGGTATCCTAGGTTTTTGGATTCGTGAATGCTTCGTGTGTTCTTTAGATGTATTGAGTTGCGTGTGTCGGTTCTTTTCCCAGAAATGCTCATGATTCTTCATTATCGCACGCCTCCTTGTTTCTAGGTTACACTTCTATTTTTATTCTTGGAGTGCATGTGTTGCAGCCAACATGATGCATGTATTCTACACCTCGTACCTCATACTATTAGGTGACATGTCTACAAAGAAATATTAATTATGTTAGTGGATTTAAAAGACTCAAATATGACTGTTAGAAATTAAATTGAAAAAAGTCAAAACAAATTAAAAAATTATGTCACAGTCTGTCTGGAAATGGTGTCACTTGGAAATGGTGTCTCCATGAAACAATGTCTCCTTATATGTATTTGATCGGTGATACAGTCATGATGGCATAGTTGTATAGATATTAGGAATCAGTAGCATAGATGTGGTCTATGGTCACAGTGTCTGGTCATGATGTCTGGGTCACGGTGTCTGGTCACGGTGTCTGGGTCACAGTGTCTAGGTCACGGTGTCTAGGTCACTGTGACTGGTCACAGTGTCTCGTCATGGTGTCTGGGTCATGGTATCTGGTCATGGTGTTTGGGTCCTTTTCTAAAAATACATAACCAGTGGCAGACGCACGGATTCCCAAACATAGCCAAATATCTGTAAACAGACTTAAACAGTGATATTCATTAAATGGATTAGACTTAATCATTCATCAAAGAAATCCATTATAATATAAATTAAAAATGTAACACCCCAAACTTCTACGGTACGCTTCTCTTTGAATAATGCAATAGCATGTGTTGTACGCAACATCGAGTTCTAACACACCACAACCAATCAAACTAGCCGTTATGAATAGTAATACCAACTTTTTGAAATTTATAATTTTTTTTTTCAGAATGGACTTCAATTTTGGATTCGGAATATCAAAATTATCCTAGGGTGAATTTTTGGTATTTTTCGGAAAAAACTTCATTTTTTGATGAATAGTGAAACCACAAAGTGGTAGTTAAAAAACTGAATTTTTCATAAAACTTAATTTTACTGCTTCTGTGAGTGGAATTTCGAAAATCTGAGAGACACAGTAAATATCAAGGAGTAAAATTTGGTTCAATGAGATGAAAATAATTTTTGGTGGATAGTAACTTTTTACTTTTATTACCACGGTTAAAAGTAAATAGTGTAATTAAGGGTAAAAATGATATTAATATTACCCTAACACATGTCCTAATTCTATTGGACAAGTGTATCTCGACCAAAAACAACCTTAGTAATAAAATATTATCATTTAGGTCCACTTGGATTAGATTAGGACATTTATTATTATTTAATTCAAAGAAGAGTTAAAAGAGTTAAAATCAAAGTTTATTTACTAAAACATTTTTAATATAAAGTTATACATAAGATAAATTAGATTTTAAATATTAATTAGAAATATAATAATATTTCCTATATAATTATATTTTGTTTATAATTTTTAGACAATAAATAATTTAATTTATTTATGACACAATGATGATGCAGTAATTACCATAATAGTGAAAAATTAAAATAATTGATATTATAAATACCCAAATAAATATAATGTGAGACTTTTTATGAATTAAAATAATTTTATAAATTAATATGACATGTTAGGATTGACTTAATTAAATGTTTTTGAGGTAATCATTCTGTTATGATTTTCACAAAAATCAATTATTGAATAGTGTCAAAATTGACATAAAAGAGTTTTTAAAACAAATATTATATTATTAATTGATATTAAATTCCTAAAAATCTAAGGCTCGGCCAAGAGACTTATATAATTATAGTTTTATCATTAATGGACCACTTGGGGGTATCTTGGAGGTATATAGTAAGTTTATTAACTATATAATATAAAAATACAAAGTGACATGGTAAGTGTCAAACTAATTAACTAAGAGTTAAAACTAAAAGATAAGGTTAAAATAATGACCCAAACCTGTATAAATTCAATTTTTTGAGTGGTTTTCGACCCATACCCACCTTAAACTTTAAATAATCCACTTTGGAGACATTAAAAACTGAATATAAATTTATTATAAAATAATTATTCTAGCTTTTCCAAAGGTTCCCCTCACCCCTCTTATAAAAGGAAACTCCCCCTTCTCATTAATTCACACCTTAAAAGCCTTTCAGTTCGGCAAAAATCTACCCAAATACTCTCTCAACTTCCCTCAATTCATCCTAGAGGCCTTACTTTAGTCAGAAAGCCAACATAAGGAACCCTTTTAATCAAATCAAAAGGAAGAACCCGAAGAAGAGGTAATGATTTCAACACCCCTTTTCGAGTTCCTTTCTTCTTCCACTTCTTCTATCTTTGTCATTACCATTCTAAAATAATAACTCCAGTATATTATATATACATTGATGTTGTTATAAACACAGTACAACCATATTTCAGTATTCTATCCATCCTTTGAATGACATGTCACCATATGTGCGTACGTACGGCTTACCGTCTCCACGTTGTGGTGTACTTGTTATTCAATATATTATTATTTGGATGGGTATAATAATGATTTTTAATTCATGTAAATAATAAATATAACATGATAATGATTCTGAATATATGATATACCATCCAATTATATATTATTTTAATATCAAAAGAATGATATTGTCGCTCGTGCGTACGTACGGACTACCGTCTCCACGAACATGATGAGATTCATTCCCCATCGTATCCATTCAAGTATAATTATCATTTGATGATTAATAATAGTATCTAAAGACTTGATATCATTATGGATATGAATAATATACAACCTATCCATGAAAAACACGGCTTATGTAACAAAACATATAAAAGAAAATGAGTAAGTTAACACCCGAAACGACGATAATTCTAAGATATTATTAACAAATAAATGTTAAAAGATCATATATGATATCATATTAATGTATATGATTATTGTATAATTTAATAACAATTATTTCACCATTATAGAGGATGTTAACCAACCCTTAACCAAGGAAAAGTACAAGGTAAGAGTTTATTTCGCAATCTCTTCATTATCCGTGGTTGTTTATACGTAGTAATCTACTGAGATTTCTTTATCATCCACATCCATGTTTCTTAAAAATGTATTTCAAAACATTTTTACTATTTACTATAATATGGGTTAAACTCATTTATACCCTTGTTTACTTTTATAAGTTTTTTATAAAGGAATCTTTCTGTCGTTTTCCAAACAAGGTACTTTTTAACCTTTTCGATAGAATTAAGGTAAGAATGTTTTTTTCTAACTTATACGGCGGGTGAGGCTATTTTCCACCATTATAAAATTTTCAAAGCTTCCCTTAAAAGCTTATAATAATATTTTCAAATAAAATGTTTTATTTTAAAAATATATGACTCTTAAATGATTTCAAAATAAAAAGAGATATTTCTATAAAAATTGTTTTGATTACATCTATGTCAACATACTTTGATGGATTTTACGCTTATTTGAAGTTGATTTATTATGATACAAAACTTCTATATTATATTGAAGATTTTGTGATATGTTTGACTATGGATGTGTTATTTTTATACCATTCATGGTGTATGGATTAAGTATTTACATTTTGTATTCTAGTTTTAATACGAATTTTTATGTTATGTTTAAACCTGTTAATATGAGGAATGCATTGGACTTAATATGTGGCGGGTGGAGGCCGCTATAGCTCCGCGATGCATCGGTAGGTCTCATGAGACAAACTAGTGTCTTGGCACAAGGCCTTGGAAAAATATTATTTGTAGTCTGGGCACGAGGCTTTGGCTATGTGGTTTTGATAGTCCGGCATTATGCATTCCATCATTATGAAAGTGGTTATTGATATTTCATGTGAGTATTCGATTGTAGAATATACATGTGAATAAGTAAATGGAATTATTTCATTTTATTGTTTCCCTACTATGTTGAAGTTAAAGTTTAAAAGTCTTTTGTTTTAGTTATACATTGCCTTAAATGTTTATTCTTATTTATGAATGTTTCCGCTATATTGTTATCCTTACTGGGAATTTGAGCTCACCCCTTTTCTATGTTTTATCTTTCCCAAGATGTGAACAAGTAATTTATGAATGACCCGCAGGGATAGTATGAGGGGATAAGAGTGTGGACTATACAGACTATATTGTTGTAGTTTTCATTTTATGATGTAATGTAAACTTTATTAATGTATCTAGTTATTCCAAGGCTACTAAACTAATCAGTCTTTCGAGACTTGATCTTTCTTGTGATCATGCCAATCTTATATAATAATGCACCGACTCTGGGTAACTAGGGTCAAGGCGTTACAGTTGGTATCAAAGGAAGTTTAGTACAAACCTTGGAAGCTAGATTTAGATAAACTCTGATTAGAGCATAAAGACCTAAGATAGACTTTGAGGATTAGTATAGAATAACTTCCTATAATTTTGGTATTGTAGAGATTTTGTGAGTTTTCTGACCAATACATCCCTGTCTGGATACGAGCAGGTAGAGGCGGCTCTAGCACAGATGTACCTAGGGGTAAAACCCAAAAACACCTCTTTGAGCTAGACTCGAACGGGAACTGGTGCACGACAACGGGACTTACTGCACTCTTGGTTACAACACTCCTGGGGGATATGCTTAGGATAACTCTCATTTTATTTACAAATCATTATGAAGGGTTTGTGAGTATATACTTCCTCAAAGAAAACATTTTTATGATTATGGATTATATCCATAAATAGTTCAATTTATGTTAAGTGTTTTATAAGTATGGAATTATGTATTTTGATTCATAAACTGATCTAGTTTATGCCATTGTTTAGAAATGGCACCTAGTGGATGAAATGGAAACCGTATCAATGCACGCACTCCATGTAGGAAATTCCCTCCTACTCAAGATAATTATAGTGAAACTAGTGATGCAACTGGTGCTGATCAACTAATCACCATAATGGGACAACTCACTCAGGTTATGAATAATAACCTTACTCGTATGGAGCACCCTGATCCACAGCGTGGAGGATCAATGTTAGATCGCTTCATAAGGCAGAAACCACCAATATTCAATGGGAGTACAAATCCATTAGTAGCTGAGCAATGGATAAGTTCCCTAGAGAAAATATTTCAGGCTTTGGGAAGTAGTGAAAGGGAAAAAGTTATCATGCCAGTTTACCGCCTCACTAGAGATGCTGATCAATGGTGGTCATTGATTCAAAACACAAAGGAAGATGATGAAGTATCAAATATGGAATGGAGGGAGTTCAAAGATCTATTTTTATAAAAATAATTTCCTCGCAACCATCGAGCAGATATGGAAAGGCAATTTCTGAGTTTGAGAAAAAAGGAGGATGAGAATGTCACAAAGTATGAGGCTAACTTTACAAGTTTAGCAAGGTATGTTGGAGATTATATATGTAACCCAAGAAGTAATATTGATCGTTTCATTAATGGGTTAAAACCATTTCTCCGTCAAGCATTAGCCTCACAATCCTTCTCATTGTACGAAGACATTGTTTCATGTGCTATCAAGACAGAGAAAGAATTCTCTAAGTCATATGACTTTAAAGCAAAGAAAGAGAAGAAGATATTTTTTGATCAATCTGGGAATGGAAATAAAGGGAAGAAGGTAAAAGTTTAATATCCATCCTGCAGTAAATGTGGGAATAAACACCCCGGTACTTTCTTAAAAGGAACGGGAGTCTGTTACAAGTGTGGTGAAAAAGGCCACCAAGCTCGTGATTGCAAGGGGAAGAAGGAAGCTATCAATGTCCAATGCTACAATTGCAGGGATATGGGACATTGTGAAAATGAATTTCCTAAGAGTTAGGGGAAATTAACTCAGAAAAGGCCAAGGGAACAAAGCCAAGCTTATGCTATCACTACTGCTGAGGTAGAAGCTCTGAAAGACATGGGGGCAGGTAATTTAATGGTTTCCTCAAGTTTAGAAAATGCATTATTTGATTCTAAATCATCACATTGTTTCATATCTTACCAGTTTGCTAAGAAAATTAGATATTTCCAATTTGATATAACAAGGGAGTTTTCAGTTAAAACTTCTAAGGGAAGTATCATTGCAACAAAGTTTTGTAAATCAGTCCCCATTAGAGCACATAAATGTTATTTATTCGTTGATCTCATCGTCATACCTATGATTGACTTTGATATAATCCTCGGTATGGATTGGATTTTAGACCATGATGCAAAGATTTATTATAATAAGAAAGAGGTTATGATTTTTTAGGATGATGATAAGGAAAACCTTATCTTTAGAGCAGAATCGTCACCACCTAATTCTTATCTAGATCCACCCCCAGTAGCTCAACTAAATTCAATTATTGGGGAGGAAGAGAATGAAATGACTGTGGGTGAGGAAAGAAATGTTCAAATAGAGGATTTACCTGTTGTGAAAGAATATGTAGATGTGTTTCTGGAAGATTTACCTGGACATCCTCCAGAACGAGAAGTTGAGTTTTCCATTGATTTAATTCCTGGATCAAGGCCTATATCGAAGACCCCTTATAGAATGGCCACTGTAGAATTAGTTGAACTAAAGAAACAACTAGAGGAATTGAGTAATAAGAGATTTATTCTCCCTAGTGTTTCTCTATGGGGAGCCCCTATTCTTTTTGTTAAAAAGAGAGATGGATCTATGAGGTTATGTATCGACTACAGGGAGATCAATGCTAAAACAATAAAGAACAAGTATACCCTACCTCGCATTGATGATTTATTTGACCAACTGCATGGAGCTCAATACTTTTCAAAGATTGACCTTCGATCTGGATACCATTATTTGTGTGTGAATAAGGAAGACATTCTGAAGATAGCATTTCGAACCAGGTACGGGCATTACGAGTTTACAGTAATGCCTTTTGGATTTACTAATGCACCCTCTGTATTCATGGATCTGATGAATAGAGTTTTCAAGGAATATCTCGATGAATTTTAGGTGGTATTTATTGATGATATCATTGTATACTCAAAAAGCTACTAAGATCATGAAAATCACTTGCGCATTATCCTGAAGTCTCTGAGAAGACATGAATTATATGGGAAGTTTAGCAAGTGTGAATTCTGGCTTCAGAAGATTTCTTTTCTTGGCCATATTGTCTCTAAAGATGGAATATCTATTGATCCTTCTAATACCAAGGCAATCCAAGAATGTCCAACACCTACGATTATAACTATGGTACGCAGTTTTACTGTTTTGGAAGGTTATTATCGACATTTCATCCAGAATTTTTCCCGATTGGCTAACCCATTAACGAAGCTCACACGTAAAGGGGTTCAATTTGTTTGGACAAAAGAGTGTGAAGAATGTTTCAAAGAACTTAAGATAATATTAGTAAATTCTCC
Source organism: Viscum album (assembly GCA_963277665.1). Lineage (NCBI taxonomy): Eukaryota > Viridiplantae > Streptophyta > Magnoliopsida > Santalales > Viscaceae > Viscum > Viscum album. The sequence goes on along the minus strand of OY728133.1, from coordinate 1,409,127,119 downwards.
TATATTGACTCTACCATCAGGGAATAATGGGTTCGTTATTTATAGTGATGCATCGAAGAAATGACTTGGTTGTGTCCTTATGCAGAATGATAGGTTTATTGCCTATGCATCACAACAGTTGAAAATTCATGAAAAAAACTATCCTACTCATGATCTCGGGTTAGCAGCTGTGATATTTTCTTTGAAGATATGGAGGCACTACCTATATGGTGAAAAATGTGAGATTTATTCTGATCACAAGAGTTTGAAGTATATTTTCTCATAAAAAGAACTCAACATGAGGCAAAGGAGATGGCTTGAATTACTCATGGATTATGATTGTACGATACACTACCACCCAGGGAAAGAAAACAAGGTGGCAGATTCTTTGAGCAGAAAAGATCATGGAGTTTTGAACAATATAAGAATTGAAAGGGATCCAATTTTCATGGATCTAGTGAATATGGACATGGGAATAACTAGGGAAGGTGAAACATCAATACTTTTTCAAATGGTTTCCAAACCATATTTACTAGAAAGGATTAAGAGTTCTCAGACCGATGATGAAGAATTTCAAAAGAAGATTAAAGCTATGAATGATGGGAGATTGAGAGACTTTGTGTATGAAGAAGGGATTTTGAAATTTGGGAAGAGACTTTGTGTTCCCGATATAACTGATCTAAAAAGGGAATTGCTGGATGATGCTCATAGTTCCAATTTATCTATACACCCTGGGAGCACCAAAATGTATAGAGATTTGAAGGAACATTTTTGGTGGGACAACATGAAGAGGGAGATTGTTGTTTTTGTGTCAAGATGTATAGTTTGTCAATAAGTAAAATCCGGAAGGCAACAGCCTAGAGGATTCATGAAACCTCTTCCCATACTGGAGTGGAAATGGGACAATATTATGATGGAATTTTTCATGGGGTTACCAAAGACTCCTATAAGGAATGATGCAATATGGTTTATTATTGATCGTCTTACCAAGTCAGCACATTTTCTTGCTATAAGAGAAGATCTACCACTGGAACGTCTAGCAGGACTTTATATTGATGAAGTTGTGAGACTTCATGGAGTTCCCCTATTGATTGTTTCTGATCATGATCCCCGTTTTACTTTAAGATTCTGGAAAAGTCTTCAAAAATCCTTGGATACTGAACTTCATTTGAGCACTGCCTACCTCCCTCAAACAGATGGACAATCAGAACGAACTATTCAAACCTTAGAAGACATGTTGATATCCTTCTCCCTTGACTTTCAAGGTATGTGGGATCAATATTTACCTCTGGTAGAATTTTCATATAACAATAGCTTCCATTCGAGTATTCAGATGGCACCATATGAAGCGTTATACGGAAAGATTTGTCGCACACCAACCTTTTGGGATGATATTGGTGGAAGAAAACTTTTAGGCCCAGAACTGGTGGAGAAAACGATAGAAAAGGTAAAGGTAATCCAAAACCATATCAAAGCATCTCAAAGTAGGCAGAAGAGTTATGCAGATAATCGAAGGAAGGATTTGGAATTTCAAGTCGGTGATCATTTTTTCCTGAAGGTATCTCCATGGAAGGGAGTCATACGTTTTGGTAAGAAAGGTAAATTGAGTCCTAGGTACGTCGGACCTTTCAAAATTCTAGAATGAATTGGGGTTGTAGCTTACCATTTGGAAATGTCGCCAAGTCTCTCCAAAGTTCACGATGTGTTCCACGTATCACTATTGAGGAAATACATGCCTGACCCAATGCATGTACTCACCTATGAGGAATTAGAACTGGAACTTGATATATCTTATTGCGAAGAGCCCATCATGATTCTTGATACGAGAGAACAAGTACTGAGAAACCCGATGACTCGTCTAGTAAAATTCTTGTGGAGAAACCATAAGATGGAAGAGGCAACGTGGGAACCCGAGGAACTTATGATGAAGAACCACCTGAGTCTTTTCATGTGGTAGTATTCTAGAAATTTTGAGGATGAAATTATTTGAAGGAGGGGAGAATGTAACACCCCAAGCTTCTAAAGGTACGCTTCTCTTTGAATAATGCAATAGCGTGTGTTGTACGCAACATCGAGTTCTAACACACCACAACCAATCAAACTAGCCATTATGAATAGTAATACCCACTTTTTAAAATTTATAAATTTTATTTTTCAAAATGGAATTCATTTTTGGATTCAGAATATCGAAATTATCCTAGGGTGAATTTTTGGTATTTTTCTGAAAAACTTCATTTTTTGATGAATAGTGAAACCACTAAGTGGTAGTTAAAAAACTGAATTTTTCATGAAACCTAATTTTACCACTTCTGTGAGTGGAATTTAGAAAATCTGAGAGACATGTTTAATATCAAGGAGTAAAATGTGGTTCAATGAGATGAAAATAATTTTTGGTGAATAGTAACTTTTTACTTTTATTTACCACGGTTAAAAGTAAATAGTGTAATTAAGGGTAAAAATGATATTAATATTATCCTAACACATGTCCTAATTCTATTGGACAAGTTTATCTCGACCAAAAACAACCATAGGAATAAAATATTATCATTTAGGTCAACTTGGATTAGATTAGGACATTTATTATTATTTAATTCAAAGAAGAGTTAAAATCAAAGTTTATTTACTAAAAAAATTAATATAGGGTTATACATAATATAAATTAGATTGTAAATATTAATTAGAAAGCTAAAAATATTTAATACTTAATTATATTTTATTTATAGATTTTAGACAATAAATAATTTAATTTTTTTTATGACACAATGATGATGTAGTAATTACCATAATAGTGAAAACCTAAAATAATTGATATTATAAATACCCAAATAAATATAATTTGAGACTTTTTATGAATTAAACTAATTTTTGAGGTTAATATGACATGTTAGGATTAACTTAATTAAATTTTTTTGAAGTAATCATTCTGTTATGATTTTCACAAAAATCAATTATTGAATAGTGTCAAAATTGACATAAAAGAATTTTTAAAACACATATTATATTATTAATTGATATTAAATTCCTAAAAATCTAAGGTTCGTCCAAGAGACTTATATAATGATAGTTTTATAATTAATGGACCACTTGGGGGTCTCTTGGAGGTATATAGTAAGTTTATTAACTATATAATATAAAAATACAAAGTGACATGGTAAGTGTCAAACTAATTAACTAAGAGTTAAAACTAAAATATAAGGTTAAAATAATGACCCAAACCTATCTAAATTCTATTGTTTGAGTGGTTTTAAATCCATTCCCACCTTAAAATTTAAATAATCCACTTTGGAGCCATTATAAACCGAATATGAATTTATTATAAAATAATATTTATAGCTTTTCCAAAGGTGCCCCTCACCCCTCTTATAAAAGGGCACTCCCCCTTCTCATTAATTCACACATTCAAATCCTTTTGGTTCGTCCAAAATCTATCCAAATACTCTCTAAACTTCCCTCGCTTCATCCTAGAGGCCTTACTTTAGTCATAAAGCCAACCTAAGGATCCCTTTTGATCAAATCAAAATGAAGAATCCGAAGAAGAGGTAATGATTTCACCACCTCTTTTCAAGTTCCTTTCTTCTTTCACTTCTTCTATCTTTGTTATTACCATTATAAAATAATAACTCTAGTATATTATATATACTTTTATGTTATTATAAACATGGTACAACCATATTTTAGTATTCTATCCATCCTTTGAATGACATGTCACCATACGTGCGTACGTACGGCTTATTGTCTCCACGTCGTGGTGTAATTGTTATTTAATATATTATTATTTGGATGGGTATAATAATGATTTGTAATTAATGTAAATAATAAATATAAAATGATAATTATTCTTCATATATGATATATCATACAATTATATATTATTTTAATATCAAAAGAATGATATTTTCGCTCGTGCGTACGTACGGACTACTGTCTCCACGAACGCGATGAGATTCATTCCCCATCATATCCATTCAAGTATAATTCTCATTTGATGATTAATAATAGTATCTAAGGACTTGATATCATTCTGGATATGAATAAGATACAAACTATCCATGAAAAACACGGCTTACGTAACAAAACATATAAAAGAAAATGAGTAAGTTAACACCCGAAATGATGATAATTCTAAGATATTATTAACAAATCAATGTTAAAAGATAATATATGATATCATATTAATGTATATGATTATTTTATAATTTAATAACAATTATTTCACCATTATACAGGTTATTAACCTACCCTCAACCAATGAAAATTACAAGGTAAGGGTTTATTTTTCAATCTCTTCATTATCCGAGGTTGTTTATACGTAATAATCTACTAGGATTTCTTTATCATCCACATCCATGTTTCTTAAAAATGTATTTGAAAACATTTTTTCTATTTACTAGAATATGAGTTAAAGTCATTTATACCCTTGTTTACTTTTATAAGTGGTTTATAAAGGAATCTTTCTGTCGTTTTCCAAACAAGGGCCCTTTTAACCTTTTCGACAGAATTAAGGTAAGAATGTTTTTTTAACTTATACACCGGGTGTGGCTATTTTCTGCCGTTATAAAATCATCGAAGCTTCACTTTACAAGCTTATAAGAATATTTTCAAAGAAAATGTTTTATTTTATAAATATATGACTCTTAAATTATTTCAAAATAAAAAAGAGATATTTCTCTAAAAAGAGTTTTGATTTCATCTATGTCAACATCATTTGATGGATTTTACACTTATTTGAAGTTGATTTATTATGATACAAAACTTCTATATTGTATTGAAGGTTTTGTGATATGTTTGACTATGGATGTGTTATTTTTATACCATTCATGGTTTATGGATGAAGTATTTACATATCATATGATAGTTTTAATATGAATGTTTATGTTATGTTTAAACCTGTCCATATAAGGAATGCATTGGAATTAATATATGACGGGTGGAGCCTGTTATAGCTCCTCGATGCATCGGTAGGTCTCATGAGACAAACTAGTGTCTTGGCACAAGGCCTTGGGAAAATCTTATTTGTAGTCTTAGCACGAGGCCTTGGCTATGTGGTTATGATAGTCTAGCATTATGCATTCCATCATTATGAAAGGGGTTATTGATATTCCATGTGAATATTCGATTAGTAGAATATCCATGTGAATAAGTAAATGACATTATTTCATTTTATTTTTGCCAAACTATGTTTAAGTTCAAGTTTAAAAGTATTTTGTTTTAGTTATACATTGCCTTAAATGTTTAATCTTATTTACGAAAGTTTTTGCTATATTTTTATCCTTACTAGGCATTTGAGCTCACCCGTTTTCTATGTTTTATCTTTCCCAGGATGTGAAGAAATAATTTATGAATGACCTGTAGGGATAGTATGAGGGGATAAGAGTGTAAACTATGGTGACTATATTGTTGTATTTTTCATTTTATGATGTAATGTAAACTTTATTAATGTATCTAGATATTCCAAGGCTACTAAACTAATCGGTCTTTCGAGACTTGATCTTTCTTGTGATCATGATAATGTTATGTAATAATGCACCGACTCTGGGTAACTGGAGTTGGGGCATTACAAAAAATATTTTAAAATAATAAAACATAACACTTAAGATCTTATATAAGTTTATTTAAAGAATAAAGAAACCAACCATCTGTACACATGATTTGAGATAGATCAAGCTTTATAGAATGTATAGGATTTGTAGGATATATAGGATTTGTGATCATTAAAACGAGATTAAGATAGGATTAACAAGCTTTATAGAATGTATGGGATTTTTTATCATTAAAAAAATATTAAGACAATATTAACAAGCATTACAAAATGTATAGGATTTTTGATCATTAAAACAAGATTAAGATATGATTAACATGCTTTAGAGAGTGTATAGGATTTGTGATCATTAAAACACGATAAATATAGGATTAACAAGATTTACAGAATATATAGGATTTGTGATCATTAAAACATGATTAACACATGATGAGTCCAACACCATGGATAATACGGTGGATTCTATTGCTACATTAATTTTACATATTCATCAAAGACATAAAATGTACTGAAATTTTCATTACTATCCACTTATCTTGAATTTCACTACAATGTACTGAGGATGACTAAGATTTAATTATTTATGATGACATTCATGAATAAATTCTTTTCAATATAAATATACAATCATGACCATGGTTTTTGGATATAGTGAACTATCTTTCCATGGGATCTATTAACCCATACATATCTTATAAATTAAGGAATAAGTTCTTGGTCGATGCTTCATGCTATTATTAGAATAATCCACTATTATTTAAGTGTTGTGTTGATGGAATTATGCGATGTTTCATCCTAGAGGATGAAATTCAAAGCTTGTTAAAAATGTGTCACATGTCACCAGTTAGAGGACATCATGGGCATGAATGCGTAGTTTATAAGATCCTATAATGTAGACTATTATATAATATACTCTATTATGATGTGATTATATTTGTATAGAGTTTTGATTGATGCTAGTGGATAGACACCATTATAAAATGAAATGAAATTACCCAGAAAACTATCCTTGAATTTGAAATCATTGATATATATGGAATTGATTTCTTGGGACCATTCCCTAATTCTTATGGAAAATATTACATCCTGGTCAGTGTAGACTATGTTTAAAAGAGGGTAGAACCTTAATAAACCACCCATTAAAATGCCAAGGTGGTCATAAATTTTTTACAAAAAACATTTTCTCCATATTTGGATTTCATTGACTAATCATTAGTGATTAGGGAATTCAATTTAAAAATACCATCCTTAAAGGATTTCATGAAAAATATGGAATCTTACATGACACTGGAACACCCTACCACTCGTAGACAAGTAGGAAAATTGAATTATCTAATCATGAGATTAAAAGAATCTTAGAAAATACAGTGAGTACATGTATGAAAGATTTGAGTCTTAAATTGGATGTTGCACTTTGTTCATATCACACATAATATAAAACACCCATCATCACTATTCTGTTATTACTTATTTATAGGAAACCCTGTCACATTCTAATCTAACTAGAACACTAAAAATACTGTTTAATTAAAAAATTAAACTTTGATTCTCAAGAAGTTGGATAATAAATAATGCTACAAATGAATGAGTTGGGAGATATTTTATGGGATTCTTATAAAAAATCATGAATTTATAAATACAAAATAATGAAATTACATGAACAATGAATTGCATGACAGGTATTCACACCTGGGGAAAAGTTTATACTCTTTAATTCCTATCTGAAACTTTCTCATGGAAACTAAAATCTTGAAGTTCAGGACCTTTTGAAATTATCAATTTTTTTACCTTTGAGACAATTGAAATACAAATATGCGAAGGACCACCCTTTAAGTTTAATGGTCAAAGATTAAAAATTTATCAAGAACCTTTTCAAGAGGTGTGTTTCCTTTCATTAAAATTTAATTGACTCGAATTCTATGTCAAGACCTTGATGTTAAATGAAGTGATGACTAAGAGGAAACCTAGTTTGTGATCCATAGGTTAGAGTAGGTCTTCTGAAGTTTATGATAGTTTCAAAATGTTGTAAATATGCTAAGGATGATATTGGCCTAAAATCTCTAGAAAATACCTTTTACACATTAGTTACACCTTACACAACATGGGTTTTGCAGGGATATAAAAAAATTACTCTCATAAATTTACACACTGTGAATTATTAACATTAAGTATAAATGTCAAACCACTTGAAAAATCCATGAATCCTATTTTAACAGGAAATTCCTATTCATTTATTTACCCCTAACTGTTAGCCTCCCCCTCTCCCACGTGATCACCCACCATTCCCCCTCCCTTCTTCTCCCTCTTCCTCTCCCAATCGAACCTCTAACACATTCCCCTCCCTTCCCTAATAATTCCTCCTATCTGCAATGGCCAGTAAAAAATCCATCATCACCTCATACTCTAAGCATGCAGCCTAGGAAGCCAATCCTCCTGTACCCGAGTGTCCGTTGCATGCTTCTCCACTACCACCCACAGATCCTTCTCCTTTATCTTCTGCATCAAGTTTGGCCAATCCCACATTCCCTAACCAATCCCAATCCTCATCTATCCAGTCATAGGGTATTGTCTCGAACCCACATTGACACCCATGCCTACACTTTTCTAAGCCTGAGTATCCAGTTTAATTGTTCTATCATTATACCAATCCCATGAGGACCAACAAGACCCTAAAACTATCCATTCTTGACAATATCTTCATGAATTATGTGGTTTTAGAGCTCATTGGGTGGATTCACCTTTAGATCATTGTAGAGGTACATAAGAATTTGTATCAGGGTCAATTCATGAAGTTCCTAACCATGTTGGATCTTAAATTTTTCCACATCCCCTTCCATATCGATGGTTAACCTAGGGATATCACATTGAGAGATTTCATCATTGGGATAGGTATTTATACCATTAATTTTGTTGTTTCTCCTGCTCATGCTAACTTTTGGATTGATCTCGACAAGAAAGACACTCCATTGTGTTGGGAGTTGATAGCCCATGACCCCCATAGCTTTCATGAATCGTGGATGATAAGGAGTACCCAACTATAGGGTTTCTCCCTATAGATTACTCATCAGGCCTTATCCCATGATTTCTTGGATAGATGAGATTCTCATGGATCTTTCATCCAAATAGAGGTTATCATATTAGCCTCTACCATGGGTGGACCTATCATCAACCTGGGTTTCCAGTTCATGCTCTACTATGAGGAACAGGCAAGGATGGCTCATGCTGCATTGATGAGGAGTAGTTTCATTGTGAATCTTACACTACATCAATGATTTGTTGATTCCTCTCATCCCTTATCCTCTATTGGGAATATAGAGTCCATTGATTTCCTTTTTCTCTACAAAATAAGGCCTTTGTGAAATTTCAAGAGGCACTACAAGTGGTATTTTGAGTATGTTAAGGTCGATGATGAGGATCCATATCCTCATGCTCCATCCCCACTTGCTCCCACTCATGATTCACTTGTTCCTATTATAAATCCTCTGGCTACTAACACCTCACCATCCCACCCATCTACACCGAATTTCACCAATACACCACCCCCTTCCATTCAACACTTACCCCTCTATTCTCCTTAGACATATGGGATATTTTACATTGTATTCTGGAGAACCAGAGGAAATTTTTATAACATTTTAGCATACCTTATGTCAATCCATCCCAATTTACCACCACTTCCCCACCACAATCCATTGAATCTACCTACCCACCACCATCTATCATAGACCCAGCTTTAACCTCCATTCCCACCCCATCTTCAACCCATGTGGACCTTCATCGATTTAGTATAGAACCTATTACCCAACTGGTGCTTTTTACAGAGCAGGATCGGTGAGGTAAGGGACTCTCCTTACATTCTTCATCTAAGGTACCTTTTATAGATCTAGCTGCCAAAAATGTGACCCCAATATGGATCAAAACATCTTCTCCACATATGATGACTGAGCAAGCTGCCAATACCACGATACTTTTTAAGCTAGTTGATCCACCTACCTCATCCTTCATCATTGACATAGATATAGAAGGGCAGATCTAGAAACACACTATTTGAGAGGGAATATCTGATGTTGATAGTGGCTAGTATACCCACAATATTTAATCTATTTCATTAATACCCCTCTCATGATGTACACTATTTTGGGTGTATTTTATAATTCACTATATTCCTTAATATGGGTTATATACTTTATTTTATCTAATCATTGAGACAAAAAATTTGATTAAATGGATTGCTTATTCTCATTAGTACTCATGAATTAATTTAGTTATGTCTTGATCTAGTATATTTGTCATGGTTATTGAAAAGTCTATTATACTACCATATGGAATCCTCCATGAGTTATTTCCTCAAGTTGCTAACATACAGGGACATCTACAGGATCTCCATCACTGTACTGTATAAGTGTTCCCTCCAAGCCCTATACAGATGCTCCAACTACCATATGAGATCATTGGTGAGCCCATTCATAAGGTGTTAAACCCCACAAAATTTCCCCATGATCTCAAAGATATATCTATCAATTTTTGTAAGAGGTAGAGGAAATCTAAGGCGATGGACCCTCCACTTGATCTTTTTATATCTGTCTGGATGATGCTTTTATTTTAATGATTTATGGGAGGAACCCTATATTTTTATTTTTTCTAATTTGATAGGATATTCATTTATTTTTTATTTATTTATTTCATAGTTCATTTGTTACTCTATTGTAATATTCTCATCTCACTGTGATATGCACTGCACTTCATTTCCGAATACTATATACACCTACTTCCCTACTATTTTCATTTTGGTCATATCATGTGTGTTGATTAAATATCTAATGTGAGTATGTTTCTTTATAAAAAAATAGGAGGCTATGTGTGCCTTTGATATCTGACATTTTCCCCCATGGCATGACATTCATTATAGGGAGTACTCGATTCCCTTCTTTAAATTAATAATTTTCATATCAAGTCTGTCTATACTATTATTGCTTTCTCTACCATGTCACTTTCCCAAATAGTGAATAAACTATTTCATTTTAAGTTTGGGGAGTCATTATTTATCTTTATTGTTTTTACACCTAGATTATTTCTTTTCTTATTATTCTAGGAGACATTTTTCATGGAAATTTACTTTAACTTGAAATCTCATTACACCCATTTAAATAAAAGATAGTTTTTGGTTGGAAAATCTTAAAATATATTTTATTCTTTCTTATAAATTTTGCACGATTGATAAGTTCAGTAATTTACATCTAATTCTTGTTTCTTGAAATTGATTTTGATTAAATTAATATTGTTTATTATTCCCTATATGATTTTCATATTTTTTATATTCTCATTTTTGAGAGGATTCTAGAACTACATTATCATATTATTTTATGATTATATTTATTAAGAGATACTTGGGGCATGTGAACCTATTAGAACTTTAATTGGGATATTATTGAGGATATGAGTAAATAAATACACTGTTAAAATGATTATGGGGACCATTTCTAAGCCATTTATCCTGAAACCTAGATGTACAGTTTTCTTTCTTAAGCCCATAGAATCCATGAATGACCTTGTTAGGATTGATCCATGATACAAGACTATTTTATCCCTTCATACCCTACTCTTGATATAATATCATGTTTATCACTCTAATAAGTGTGGGTTAAATGGTCAATATGGATAAAAATAGGATGCTTACTATTGAGGAGATGTACGGTGACTTTTTCATATGATTTTTGGGAAGTGGTCTATGGTTCTTCTGATATACCATTCATGATTATCATGTTAATATATATATGTGTGTGTGTGTGTTTATTAAAAATATATAAAATATGGGTTCTGTATTAGGAAGATCAAAAATCACCAAGACCAGACTAATTAATATTATGATGGATCATATGTGTTTAGGTGACAAATGTGATATTTGACCTAGATATAACTTTTGAAAAAAATAAGAAATAGGATACCTTAATTGAATTTTTATGACACATCCATAGACCTTCTTTGATATTTTTAGTGTGTGGATATTCTGATTTCTATATAAAGTTTTTTATTAAATTATTCCTAATGATCATGTATTATACTTGAGATTTTACCCTCCCTTTTATCTTTATTTTTATCATCTACCCACTACCCTGAGCCTCAAAGTCATTTTAACCTTATTACTAAATCTTGCATGATTAATTGTGTGTTTGTCTTTACAGAGTGTAGATGTTATAAATAATACAATATTATGGTTAAGAACATGTAGTAAAGGAATAACCATAACTCCAATTAATTTTATCATGAGTGATGAGAGAAAATTCCTGGTAAGGTAAATTGCAATATGGGTATATCTTTTAAGGAATATTTGAGAAATTTTAATTAAAGGAAAAAAAGGATCTGAATAAAAAACTTAACTATAAGGGATGTCTTGTTTTCTCCACAAGAGTTATTTTGTAGGACTGTATTTTTATTCTAACACTTAATTTTATTTTCTGGGTTGTAATTCACATTTCTTGTATAAAAGTTATGTTATCCAGAATCATTTTTTTGATGGTTTTTTTTGGGATAATAAATTCTTCAAGTATGGGGGATTTTATAAGATTAATTCATATAAATATATATATATGATGCATTTATCTAATATCTATTCATGATTTATTAGATAATTTATTATTTGTTTTGGGTTTTTAAAGAAATAAGAGATTAATTCTCGAAATAGGAGCTGTTATTATTTTATAAATTTTAGATTTTAAACAACATGAAACATGTTCACGACATGAATTCCTCAAGAACATGACACCTAAATACTGAAGGTCATCCCGAAAAACAAGTACAAGTAATGAATCTTATAGTACAAATAAATACAATATATGAATACATTATAAGACATGAATGTTTTTATCTCTGAACCTGAAAAAGATTAAAACCATGAAATTTGGGAGATACAATATTTCTAGATATTTTTTAGGATCTAAGTACATTATGTGAATTTCTATCACACATCTTGAAATATTTGAGATATAATTCATTTAAATAAAACTCATGAAATGAAACTTTTACATGTCATGAGATGTTTGGCCTTATATATATTCCAATACAAACATAGGAAAACAGACGACTGCACTTTATTTATTTCTTCCAAACAATCTTATTTACATCTTTCCATACCTTGTCTTATTCCATTTTCTTTCATTTTTTGTTGTTATATTTCTATTTCAAGTAATTACATATACTATTTCAATTACAATTTCTAATTTTAACCTCAATTGTTATGTTTCCTTTCTTTTTACTTCATTTAGGTATGTATGTTGATCGATTTTAAATTGATTTAATCTTGTATTATTGTTAATTTTAATTTTTTAATTAGTATGTCAAGCATGTTTCTAATTTATTTTATAAATAATACCATCATTATCATGCATAAATAAAATATAAGACTAGTTTATATATATATATATATTATGATTTTATTTAATGTTTAATTATGAATTATTTGATAATACATTAGTTTTTATGTGTTTTCAAAGGAATTAAAAATTGAAAACTCAAAGGAGGAATACTAGAAAACTAAAAAAATTTAACATTACACATCATGAATTTTAAGTACATGATGTGTAATCCATGAGAAAAGCACCTGCAAGCTGAAGGCCAACCCATGGATCCAAATTACAAGGTATGAACTAAGTACACAATGTGAATACATATTACACATCCTGAAAGATTCAAATTTGAAACCTAATGAGATACACTACATGATCTCATTGCATGACACGAATTGTTAGAAACCTAAATCCCACTAAATATAAAAACTATGAAATCTAGAGATCCAAGATATTTGGTTATCTTTATAGATCTTAATTACACTACATGAAATCCACTTACATTCCCTAAAAGTATATGTGAAAAAGACACTTAAAACAAGTACACGATGTGAATAAGTTACATACCATGCTCTTCTTAGCCTACTAAATATGTGTGAACCCCTATAATTCATAGGATCTCAGAATGTGATGGTCAAAATTCATATTTTATTCTACATTTCATTCCCATTTTTTTGGATTATTTCTATTGCTTTGTTTTATTATTTTTATAATTCTGTTGTTACCTCTTTCGATTCCAATACTTGTTATTTGTGTGTTGTTGTTTCAATGCTTGAATATTATTTAATTTTCTATTAAACTTTATCCATTGTTGTGTTCTTTTTTGTTTCTTCATTCAAGTAAGTATTTAATTGATTTTTCATTGTTTCAATTTTGGATTTCTTTATAGTGAATCATTTATTTTTCATTTTAAGTATGATTCCATATGTTTCCCTTCTTTATTTTAACACCTTCATGCATGGATAATCTACATAGGGTTAGGAGTCAAAAGTAAGGGTGTATTTGAACCTAATTAATATAAAAATCAAAAGTTGGTAAACCTATGTCTTGTAATTGGGTTAAAAAATTAATCTCATTACCATACATCTACTATAGCCATCAGAGATGCAATCAAAGAACCCTAACCCAATTAGAGTTGAGAAAGCTTGAACCAATAGCTTGTGATACTTTTTTCTTAGAATCAAGGCTTCCTAAAATTAGGTTGTTTGAAATCTCTGGACCAAGGAGTACTTTCCAGATTAGGTAGATCCAATTGGTTGGATTAAAACCAATTGGTAACTTTTTCACCACTTCACAACTTAATTCATAAGTCTATCCCAAGATATATTTATCTTGGAAAAGACACTAAGATGGTGGGTGGTTGTGGGTTCAACTTTAGATTTAAGAAGATGCCTTTTATTTAATAGGAGTGTTGAGGGTGATCTGTATTGTTTTAAATAACATGAAAGAGGAGAGTTTTTAGTGTTTTAGGTGTGTTATATGATGTCCACTGACTGGATGACACTAATTTATGTCTCGTCCGATGGGAAAATAAGATCTCATGAATTCATCCTCATACATCAAAGGTTACCAACTAGAAGTGTGAGTCTATGGTGGTATGGTGGGGAAACTATACCCACATATCAATGAAAAAATAGTGGAAGTAAAGGAAATCATATACACCATCTTGATAAATAAATAATTAAAATGAAAACTAGACAAGTGCTAATAAATAATCCAACATTAACCCATGCCATGTCAAAATGAGACTTTGATAAATTTCTGGAAGTCCTACATCAGTAGCAGTCATATATATCAAAATCCAAAGAACCAAAAGATAGAAATTGGAAACTCCACAAAAAAAATCCTTGAGTCCTAGCCCGATCCAAAACTCCCATGCTTCATCTTAGAAACCTAAATCCAGCATCAAACGTAGGGAACTTTCCTTTTCCTATCCTAAAAATATGATGGTCTTCGTGGGTATAAAACAGCGGCCCAAGAAGGGTATGAGTGAAACTCAGTAAGCCACCCTCAAAGATGTCTATCAACATATCCAGTGTGGGAAATAAAATTCAAGCTGATTTGTATAATAAATAAGGTTACAATATAAATAAATAAAATCACCATAGATCCTTGGGTTCTAAAGTGACATTGAGGATCAACTGTGCCTTCTTCAAGCTAATTCATTCATCTTTACCCATAAAACTCATAAAGTTATTATCGAATCGATGGGAAAAGTCCTGATCTCTTAAACCAATAGTCATCATGGGTTTAAGGATCAAATCAAAGGAATCATAAATCATCATAAGTATTACCAAAAAAATTCATGGATTGTATCCACAACATTCCAAATAATAAATCTTTATGAATCTAAGGGGGAATGCCCTATATAATTTAAAATCATAATCACAATGAATCCAAGGGGTTTCCCTTGGTATTCAAAGTTGTAGTCACAATAAATCCAACAGAGACTGAACCATGGGATTTCAAATTAAAATAAAAAATCCAACAAGGGTTGTTCCCAAGTCATTATAAACAAAGTTTCATGAAAAATTGAAGATGAATTACCCCCAAGAACTTCCAAAGTAGAAATCATCATCACGAAATCCCAGGAGTCTCACCACCAAGGAATTCTCAATAGTTATTACAAATTTAAGAACAATAAAATCATCAATAATTTAAATTCATTAAGTTACAATAATCCTTAAAAAATAAATATGTACCTCCCAGGGTATCTCTAACCATAAATATGATTACTTACTTAAGTCACAGAACCCCTAGGGTCACCCATTTTAATTACCTAGATTATGTACTATGTTAAGAACACTAAAAGTGGTGTCTAAAGTCCCAATCACACACATGGCCTCATCATAAGTCTAAGTCACTCCTACGGTCACCTATTTTAATTATCCAACACACTTTCCAAAGATAATCACACACCATGGGTGTCCATACTCATGGTTTACTCACCAACATTTTTTTCTTATCCCATTCAGGGGTTCCATTTCACAATTTAGGGATAAAAATATTTAATTTATACTTTTAGGTTTAACGCGAGGTAATTTTTTTATGACTATACAATGAATATATCAATATACAACACACAAATTGTGGGATAGATTATAAAAGTATTACCATATACTCATAGACATCCACTTACCCAAAAATATCCTTTGATTTGAGACAAACCAGTTGATATCAAAAAAAAAGGAATCCCCTGGAAATAGAGAAAAACATAAATAAAAAACAAGTGAATGCTTGACAAAGAAATAAATCAAAAAAATATGAAGGTGAAATATTAGAATAACTTTATTCTTCCAAATGAAATCAATGGTGGGAAAATTGTAGAGAAATGAGATATATATTCTTCTTGAATGGGGGAATAACAAAGGGTAGAAATGTTCATCGAGTTTTACTACTAAAGGATATCCCTACCATAATTTTAAATTTCCCAAAAAAATATTAATTAAATTAAAAACTTCAAAAAAACTTTAATAGTGTTTTTATGTTGTGAATTCTTGATTCACAACATGATTTTTTTGTGGAAGGGGGTTATTTCTTCTACTCTCTAGTTTCATATCATAAAACAACTTTTTATGTCGAGAAAGGTTTCATCCTGTAGCTTTTCAACTGAAGGCTCTCCTATTCAGCCTAAACTCATTCCAGGGCCACCCTAAAACCCTAAAACCTTTAAATATAAGTAAATTATTTGTGTTCTAAAAAAAATTAAAATGATATGTACTTAAAAAATGTTTGGGAACTTACGAATTCCCCAACTTAATGTAGTTCCTCCTTGAGATTCTCCCTCAAACAACACTGGGCCTTGACAGTAGAAAACACTTGCCACTGAGCTCACATATCCATCTCCCACTTAGATGCATAATCCTAGATATGTTTGTGCTTCCACATCACCTAAACCAATAGATTTATCTCACAATAAAGTGTCTCTTTTAGTTTGGTCAATTATACTAATCCAACAATCCTTGATGGATGTGTCAACCACAAGATCTACAATATACCAAAGACCATACATACAAGGTCCCACTCATACCTAGGATCCATGACTCTAATTTTCTTCTCTTCCCAAATACTAATGAACTAAAAAGACACTTTCACTAGGTTTCACCATATTATTCACCCCTACATAAAATTATGAAATGGGTTCACCCCTAGATCAAGCAATAAAATGGGTTCACACTTTGAAATAGGTGATAAAATTGGTTCACACCTTGAATCAAGAAAATAATTACCTCAGGATGTTGCAAATGATTTCTTGATCAAATAAAAAAGCTTTAAAATCTCATTCCAGAGTCTTAGACCAATCATTTATAACTCTCCATCCTTCAACCAATATAGAGGTGAACTCTGATAAACCCAAGTGGTTCCCCTAAGAACCACCAAAGTCAAGGACACGTGATCTCAACATGTAATATAATATTTGAATCATCCACTCAAACCATCATAGTCATTGAACTTGATGCACAAACAAAATAGTATACCCATTTCTAGTTATGGTCCTTATAACACTATATACAGACCATCTCCACTAATAAAGCCTCACTGAACCATGTATCGTAGTGTCGATCATTCCAACCAACTCCACCATGATTTCCCACTCCTTGTGGCATTCATTAATTCAAAAATTACCAATATCATGCCTTGTTTATTGATTCCACTAGTCTGAAAAACTATTTTTCACCTAAATAACTATATTTGAACCCAAATTCTCACTCTAATGACCATTTATAACACAATTAATTACATTATCATTTTCATTAACATGTTTCCCATGAGAACTGAAGTCTCACATACCCAGTACGTAAAAACCCCAACACCATTTTCATAGATCCAATGGTTATTTTATTATAATTGTATATAATACATAGATCGACATTCACATGATCGATTTGTTTAGTAGTCTCAGAAGGCTAGATATATAAATTAACCTTTCATACATAACTTGAATTCATTAAACAATATTATCCTCCTAGATAATATATTTTTCATAAAATATAATTAGTTTGGATTCCTGAGGAAATGGAAAACAATATAAAGGTGCAAGCTTAGATGCTCAGTAAGGGGGTAGTGTACAATGTAAACTATTATAAATTAAAATTTATGGAATGAATAAATAAACTAAGTTATTTCATAAAAAAATTAACTAAGAGCATAAATAAATCCATTTACAAAATAAGAATTAATAGATTCTTAGATAACATCAATTTAACATATATTTAATGGATTGAATAATTTTGAACATCTTAAACATGTCATCAAGGCCTTGTGTCAAGTCATATTACATAAAAGGTAAGGATTATCCTATTACCCTATCTTAATTGTCTCATCAGACCTACCAGTGCACTGAGGGGATATATAATTCTAGGCCCCACCCATCACATAAAATATCAATTCAATCCATCACAAATTAAAAAAATTCATTGCATGATATTCATTGAATGAACCACTTAGCATAATTTATCAATGAGTATTATCTTACATAAATATTCTATATAGAACAAGGTATTATATGGTATGATAATGTTTTTTCCCAATAAATGAATAAATGAATAAATAAAGATATCTAGGTGAAATACATTATCATATATAAGGTCTAAATATTTATTTCACAATGTTGAAATAAAAACTCTTAACAGGTGAAGGAGATGAGATTTGTAATTATTATATGATTAGAAGGACTAAGGTGATCAAGGTGTCTAGGTAGCTGGGTGCATGAATTTTCAAAGGTAAGAGAACAATCCAATGATATATAAATACTTTATAATGGTTTTTAAATACTATATAGATAATCCAATAATATCCCCCAAGATTTTTAAACTAGGTGTGAAATAAGGGATCATTCATCGTACACTAGGATGATAACCAGTATATATCCAAACAACTCTTTTTGGGGTTTATAAACCCAAAAAATGAAGTTATTAATGTTACCTAATTTGGAAATTCATTTCCCAAATATGAAATCTATTTGACCTGATTTAATTTATAAAAGTAATAAAAACTAATTCTAAAAGGATACATGTATAATGCATAAAAATACTTTTTTTTCTTTTAGAAGAGATAAAACATAGGTTCCAAAATGTTAAACATAGGTTTACAAGTATAATAGAATATTCTAAATGAATTATATTACCACTAAAATATATTTTTACCAATAAAAAGTATTAATAAATATTATTATCTTATCATGATTACATTATAAAAGTTATGTTATTCATAAAAATTGTATTTTCACTTTTTATCACAAAAATCAACATTTTCAAAAATTATAAAAAATGTATCCTAATATATGTTTGATGTGTTGAGTATAAAAATGATATTTATTTTATCAAAATAATTCTCTATATAGGATAATTTAAACTATTATATAAAAATACTTATTTATTAAAAATTAACCATTTTTATGGCTTGATCTACTTTCTGACTGCTATAAATATTACTAAGGATTTTGTTCAATTTTATTTTCAATTATAAGGTGTTTTCTATGACAAAATAATGAAAATAAATTTTATTTAAATAAAAAAATTAAAAGAATTTATATATATTTATCCAAAAATATAATTTTTTTTTCATAAAACAATCATAACATTCACTTTATTATGCATATTTAACCAACAATTATAGTGCCCAACCATATTATTAATCAATGGTATTAATGGAAATTGACCATAAAACCCTATAAATACACCACCATTCTCATAATTCATCATTAACTTTGATTTTATCTTGGTTAAATATCATTTTCAAAATGAATATTGTATTACTAACTTTCTATTTCTCTATTACAGTGTTGTTCGTGGGTGTGATAATTATAAGGGATAGAAGTGGTCCAAATTTTTATATTCTACTCTATTTATATTCTATTTGTTTTCTAATTGTAATTAAGTGTTTTATTAGTTATTATTATTGATTAAATTTAGTGATCTTAAATAATGAAATAAAGTGTTGTTGGTTTCTAGTATGTATTTTCTATTATACTAAATTAATAAGAATGGTGAAATAATATATTCAAAAGAAATGTATTTTTAGGAAATTGAAAGGTCTCTTTACCAGCCTGCTTACTAATAATCATACATGGTCATACCATCTGACTGTTATCGCGTATCAGTCATTTTTCTAATAAATAGTCATACTAACTTCGCCAACCTTTCATCATCCAATACCAATACTTGTGTGCCTTCAATATCTTGTTCTTAAATCATCCTCTTATACCCTAGTGTCATCACCTAACTGAAACCACATTTAGGTTAGGTTTATCAGCACAACACTTATGAATTTTACTAAAAACTTCTCAAAACAAGTGTCGCATTCTCAAATTATCCATGTTTTGATCCCCACCATAGGGCTTCCTTATTAATAATCTATGATCATGATCCTACTCAAAATCTATCATTATCAAAACACTAATGTCCATGAACCCCACTCGTTTCACTTGATTAAGTCCTAAACTCAATCCCTCTTTGAGATTATATTAATACCAAAGTTCCATATGAAACTGCTTCCAAAAACTATTAAAAATTAATACCACACATTGAGTCCTGACTATTCTAACTCAAGGTTCATGACCTTTCTGAGGATTATGTGACTATCATATTCATCCCACTAATGGATTGACCTAGTACTTCTAGTAACTCATATTTTTAATAGCACTCAGATCACTATAGATGAGGCACTCCCCTGATCTGTAGCCAGCACATTGATTCATTTGACCCTATGGCATTTGACAAGATCCAAAGGTCATCATGATGTAACTCTCACTTTTCACAAGAATTCACAACTAATCAATCATAAGATATAACTTTCTTGAAAAAATTTATCCCTCACGAACCCATAGACATTTCATCATATCTTAAAGATATCTCATCCCATGCATCAGTCACACATTGAAGCATCCACATACCAAGACAACCCACGCCTAGTCATTACCCAAAGAAACACTTTCTTTTAACAACATACATCATGACACTAAGGTTTTACACCCTATTTATATTCACACTCAAACAACATGTCTCATACCTTTCCAAAATCACCTCATAAAATTCTATCCATTGATCCCATTGGAAACCCATGAACTCACTCTATAAGTTTAAGAAAAAATAATGACTCCAAGGCCGCATCTGAACACATCATTACCTTATAAAGTCCTAACCCCAATGGGTCTCTAGAGAAAAAACACATACATATGAAATGGTTCATACACCCATTAGAAACACCAAAATAAACCAACATGAATTTATATTCATTATCATGACATTACCTCAAGAGTTACATAACTTTATGAACTCTAACTCTGAATTCAGAAGATTGCTCAAAAACAACCCATCAACATG
The DNA here is from genome assembly GCA_963277665.1 of Viscum album. Lineage (NCBI taxonomy): Eukaryota > Viridiplantae > Streptophyta > Magnoliopsida > Santalales > Viscaceae > Viscum > Viscum album. The sequence continues at coordinate 1,409,105,934 of OY728133.1, read as the reverse complement.
TCTCCCATTCCATACAAGCCATCCATATAAAATAAAATAACAAGATTAAATTTATAAGGCTAATAATAGTTTACATCAACCCACCTACCATGTATATTAAACAAAATACACTCACTTTACAGATGATAAAAGTGTTTCTCATTTAACATTTTCAATGGGGGTCAATAACTCAAGTGTCCAACCAAAAGTACCTAGCAAGTGTACATAGTAGTACTGATCAATTTTATGATCTAAATTTACCATCATGAGTCATATTCTATTCATCCTAGTAACATGTTCCTAATAACCCAATTGACCATGTTCACTACATGTCAACTCATGAATCCAAAAAGTATCACACTTAATGATTCCTTTATAATATGACTAGGGAAAATCACTCATGTAAAGGCTAACCACGCAATCACCAATCATCTCAGAATTTTCAAAAAAACATAAGTGTATACCCATGATCTAACAGTTTTAGATCTAACCATGTAGGATCACCCCATAAATGTTTCCAAGCATCTAATAAATAATTCCCCTCAAAATCCAAACACATCTTATACTATCAAGGTTGGGAATCTCCATATATAACACATAAGGATTCAACATGCATATTCCAAGTATTTTTTAGCACTTCACATGCATAAATTTCAATGAAAATAATCCAATTTTCTTATCAAATATAATTCATCCACAAGAATGGGTAAACCCTTCTCTTAGGTTACCCCCATACATCACACCCATATCCAACAATAGTAGGAGAACATCCTGCTACTCAATCATGGTACTTGGATCACCAATATCATCATCCACCTTTCAACATAACAAGGTAAATAACATGACAACACACCCTATCTAGGGTTATCTTATAAACACATATATATCAATACCCCATAATCAAGCCAAATACCTATTATAGGTCTATCCTCAACTCATTTTCCCACTTCATAGAGGAAAGTTAAACATGAAACACATATCAATGCTCCACTCAATTCCTATAACATAATGGTACAACCTGAAAGTTCAATTCTAGTCTATCCTACTCACTATCAATTAAAGAATAACCCATATGTGTCACATATAATCTTGAAATATCACAATTCTCAATATCATAGTTCAAATTTAGAGTCTCAATAGTTAAAGCATCCCATTATTATATACACTCTACATCATAAAGGTCTTATAACACAGAACCTGTCACTAACTCTATTTAAATATTTTCAAGATTAGGTCACGGACACTATTAAATACATCAAAATACATTTTACATTAAAAGTTATAAATATCATAGTTTAAGAATAGTGATAACAGGAAAAATGCCCTATTATTCCCTACATCTCATATCATAGGAATATTATGATGTAGGATCTTTCAAAATCCCTAGATACCCATACAGAATGTAACATCCCAAGTAAGTAATGAATAATAGATATTTTTATCTATGTCTATTAATGAATTAGATAGTGTTTTAGAGGCTTAAAATAAAAATAAATCCAATCTTAAGCATGGAATACACTAATATTTTTAAAAGATTGTTTTACTGCCTTTTGATGGCAAACCATTTTTGAATCTATCTTTTGACAATTTTACAAACTATTTTTGTCAAAATAAACTTATTATTTATGATTGGGACATCAAAATTTACTTTGTGTGAATTTTTAGTATTTTTCTGACAATGTTCATTTTTTAATGAATAGTGAAAAATACTGCATTTTACATCAAAACTGCTTTTTAATATAATTTATTTATATGATTAGATTATCTTTTGAATTGGTTTTGAAGTGAAATTAGAATATATTTTTACCATTTAATCCAATGTTGGTCATTGGAATCAATTTTACTTTGAAATTGGACTTAAACTGGTGTCAATCTTTTGATACTTATTGTTTCATAAAAACACGCTATTTGTCATGACAGCGGGAATTAATTATTAAATTAATTAATTTAACTTATATGATTTGAATTTTGTAAAATAGACATAATTTTTGAATTCAGAATATCAAATATATCTTTGGGTGAAGTTTTTGTATTTTTCTGAAAAACTTCAATTTTTGATGAATAGTGAAACCACTAAGTGGTACTTATAAAAACTGATTTTCCATTTAAATGAAATTTTGCCACCTATGTGATTTGATTTTCAAAAATACGACATACATGGTTGTCATTAAGAATTAAAATGTGGTTCAATGATATTAAAATAATTTTTTGGTGAATAGTAACTTTTATGTTTTTAATCACGATTAGTGGTAATTAGTGTAGTTTAAGGTAAAAATAATGTTTTAATAGTATGAGATGAGCTTGAAACATGTCCTAACCTCATTTTATGTGTCATGTCCGACCAAGACAATCCATGGGTCAACTTGGGGACCCCATGGAGCCACTTTGGTTGGGAAATGACATAAATAACGTTTTATTTAATGAAAAAGTAAAAATGACACAAACATAATATGTTTTACAAAAACAATTTTTAAATGGGGTTATACAAGTCAGATTTTTGACTATAAATATTCATTGGAAAGATAATAATATTTCCTAAATCATAGTATTTTTTTATAATTTTTAGACTTTAAATAAATTAAATTATTTATGACATCATGATGATGCAGCGATTACCTCATTAATAAAGGATTTAAATAAAATGAGAAGATAATGTAAAATCTATGACCTACACATGTCCAAAACCTATTGGGTGGGTATATTTCGAAGACTTATCACCTTATCCTAGAATTATATCAATGCGGGACCTTTTAAATCCGAAACTCATTTTCAAATAAAGTAATATTTCTTTACTTTCCAAGAGTGCCCCTCCTCTCCTCTTATAAAAGGCCCCCACCTCTACCTCCTTACCCACACTCCCAAAGCCTTTGGATCGGCCAAACTCTGCTCATTTTGTCTCTCCACATCCCTCTATTACTTCTTGAAGCCTCACTTTGGGCATAAGTCTTCCCAAGGAATCCTTTGAGCTCAAACAAAAGGGAGTTACTCGATTTTAAGGTAATGTCTTCACTTGAGTCCTTTTGTTTTATTTTGCTTCTCCAACCCCCTAAACTCTTTTTATTTATTTCTTTTGTAACAAATCCAGTATCTTAAATATAATAGTATGTTGTTATAAGAAGTATTAAAGCTACACTTACACACACCTACATCTAATGGTTAAAGAACATACTGTTTCCGTGGATTGTGAATTTATGCCTCCCGAAACGATGATTGTTCAACATTCATTTAACACCTTCAAAGGTGGCAATTAAGATGACACTATATTTATATATGATATATAATATGTTTATGTTTTCTTTAAGCTTATTTATTTTTCATTTTGGGCATACCTTTATGGTTTCCATTATGGGTAAACGTGATATCTTCATTTAAGGAAGTACGGACTACCGCCCCCTCAAAGTGATTTGATTCATTAAATACCATATGTGGGACGTATAAAGGATGGAACTATGATATTATATATGATATTATACTGGAATTATAATATACCTTTATATCATTATGATTCCATTCTATAAAATACAAAATAGAAATGAAAGTAGCGTTCATGCGTACGTACGGCTTACCGTCTCCATGAACGGTGCATTTCATTTCTTACCTCTAAATGATTATGCAATATTATAAATGCATGAATGTACTGGATATATATGACATATATAATATCTACATCATGAATACCATTCTGGATATAATGGATACATGAACAACTTGTAATTATAAAGGGTTTATTTTTTACTCAAGTACCAATGATCGTTAAAACGACTGTTATTAACTTAAATAATTACATAGTTTTCATGACATGGAAATAAGTGATATAAAAGGAATAATGAACTTGAAAAAGGTTCTTAAACAAGTAGAAATTAATTCAAGTTTATTATTCAGGAGATTAAAGAACGACCGAGTCAAGTCGGACCCGAGGTATGGGACTTCATCTCAATCTCCTTTCATTGAGGCATATTTTGTTTTATACACAACCTTATTTGATACGGTGTATAAACCCCATTGACTTTTACATTTAATCAAAAGGAATATTTTTTATACGAATCATTTACTAAATGACAAAAGGGAATGTTTTTGTCGTACGTATGTGGCGACAACGACTTCTCCGCCGTCGTGACCATTATTTGAGTTTCGGCTTCCTCTACAAGCCATACCTTCTTTTTAAAAGAAAAATAAATACCATGTTTTACTTTTCTTTTATTTTGGTATTGAAAATGGTTTTCATAATGTTTTCATATCAATGTGTTGTATTGATATCTTGTGATTGAAAGGTGGAAATGTTATGTTTCCTTTATGCATGTCTTATGTAATACGATTATGTTGAGGTTCTTGGGAATTATTATGAAGACGGGTGGTTCTGTGATAAATTAAGGGTGGGTGAGCCCGATATAGCTCTCCAATGCATTGGGTAACACGAAGGAGTGAAACATTAAGGTTTCTCCGAAGAGATTTAGGGAATATACTATGATGGGTATTCCAAACGTAACCAAGAGGGTTACTCCCTACGTAATAATGTTATGAATGCCTCAAGTTACCTTTATGTCTTATGATTTCTATGATTTATTCATGATTTGATGAGGTATGTTAAAGTGCTTATGTTTTATGGGTAAATTATGATTTCATTCTTATGTATATATGTACCCATGTTTCCTTTCCATATTTTTATATCCCTTACTGAGCTTTTTATGCTCATCCCAAGTTTTTTGAAATGTTTTTCACAGGTCAAGGGAAAGGTACATGATATGATGATAGTGTCAAGGAAGTGTCAAGAAAGAATCCATGTTTTATTTTAAATATGTTTCCATTGATGGGAAATAAGAATACTAACTTTATGTAACCACTTTGTTTATATGTGGAATGTAATGCAAGTTCTATGATCTAATTCTCTAAAACTCTAAACCTGAAAAGATCCTCAATGTGTAATCTTGTAATAACTCAAGATTAAGTAAGGTTTAAGGTTGGGGCCTTATAGTTGGTATCAAAGGTCGATTTAGATAACTTTAGGAGTTAGAATTATATTAAATGATTATCCAAAAATATTTTTTTTATGGTCAAATTGAAGTGATATAGCATTTGAAGATTACCATGTTGCTTCATCTAAGATATGTTTGTTCAGAATGGTTTTCCACAGAGGAAACAGGGAAGCAGTGCTAGGAAGGCATAAAGAAGGAAATAACCTTCCGAATCAGCATCCTAAGATGGTCGGAATTGGAACTGAACAGTTTGTTGCAGTAATGGCACAGTTGACTCAAGCGATAAATGGTGGTGGTATCCATGCACGAGATCAGCCAGATCAACCGCAGAGGAACATGTCAGTGGTGGAACATTTAATGAGGCAACATCCCCCATCATTCAGAGGATCATCTGACCATGTGCTAGCTGAAGGGTGTATTAAAGCACTGGAGAAGATTTTCGATGTCATGGGGTGTTCAAACAATCAAAAGGTTAGTCTTTATATTTACCGTTTGGAGGGTGAAGCAGATCAGTGGTGGTCGATGGTTAAAAATATCAGGGACGCTGATGAGATTGATGCTCTTGACTGGGATGAATTCAAAGGTATGTTTCTTGAGAATTATTTTCCTAAGGCTATTCGACTTAGGATGGAAAATCAATTCTTGGAATTGAGGCAAGAGGAAGACTCAGTGGCTGCCTATGAAGAAAGGTTCACTCGATTGGCAAGGTATGCTCCAAATTTTATCCGAGACCTTGATAGTAAAATCAATCATTTTTACTCAGGATTAAAGCCAAAATATCGAAGGTCATTAGCTTCTCGTGAGTTTAAAAGTAATGAAAAGCTTTTTCAATGTGATGAGAAGGTGGAAATGGAGTTTGCCGATGATCAAGTGTTCTATAACAACCAACAGAAGAAGAGACCGAGGTGGCAGGAGAAAGGTAATAATTCTTCAAAAAAGTCTGATGGTAAGAAAACTAAGTTTCTAGTTTGTGATAAATGTGGAAAAAGGCATGCTGGGGAATGTCTTCTGAATTCTGGAAAGTGCTACCGATGTGGTAAGATGGGACATAAGGCTCGTGATTGCACTGAAAAATATCAGGGTGATGGTAAGACCAAATTTGATTTATAGTTAGTGAAATGTTATAAGTGCAATGAGATGGGTCACTATGCAAATGAGTGTATGACAAAGAGCTTGACTGATGGCAAGCAGTTAGACTACAAGCAGAAAGGGGTGGTGAAATCCTTTAAAACTACTTCAGAAGATGTCGGTCCATCAAATAAAGTTGTATCAGGTACTTTGTTTGTTTTTTCAGATTATGCCAGTGTGTTGTTTGATTCGGGGTCTACACATTCTTTCATCTCGGAAAACTTTTCTAGTAAAATGGGAATACCATCTCAAGAAATGACTCCTGAACTTGTGGTAAAAACACCTAGGGGAAATGTTGAGGCAAAAAGAATTTATAAGAATCTTCCTATCCTTATCTGTGGAAAGAACCTACTTGCAAACCTTATTGTTTTACCTCTAGTAGAGTTTGATGTTATCCTGGGTATATATTGGATCTCTATTTACCATGCTAAGATTGAATGTAGGGCTAAAGAAGTTTCTTTTCAGAAAAACTTTCAGTTTGTGTACAAGAATGAACCCTTACTGTTGATAACTTATCAAGAGGCCAAGAAACTTGTAAAAGATGGAAATGAATGTTACCTTGCACACATCGTTGAAAATAAAGGAACTGTTCAGATTAATGATGTGCCAGTGGTAAATGAGTATCCTGATGTTTTTCCTGATGAGTTTCCTAGAATAATACCAGATTGGGAAGTTGAGTTTACTGTTGACTTAGTTCCTGATGCTAAGCCAATTTCAAAACCCCCTTATCGAATGGCTCAAATTGAACTTTTAGAGTTGAAGGAGCAATTGTAAGATTTATTATAGAAAGTTTTCATTCGACCTAGAACATCACCATGGGGTGCTCCTATTTTATTTGCTAAAAAGAAATATGGTTCAATGAGACTTTTCATTGATTATAGGGCCTTGAATAATATCACTGTTAAGAACAAATATCATTTGCCTCATATCGATGATTTGTTTGATCAGCTCTAGGGAGCTCAGTTTTTTTCAAAGATTGACCTGAGATCGGGGTACCATCAGCTGAAGGTAAAGGAGGCAGATATTCCGAAGACCGCATTCCGTACAAGATATGGCCATTATGAATTTGTGGTAATGCCTTTTGGGATAACCAATGCACCTGCTGTATTCATGGACTTAATGAATAGAATTTTCCATGAGTTCTTGGATAAGTTTTTGGTGGTTTTCATTGATGATATTTTGGTGTTTTCTAAAAGTAAATAAGAGTATGAAAGACATTTAAGGGTTATCTTGCAAACCTTAAAATAAAATAAACTGTATGGAAAATTCAGCAAGTGTGAGTTTTGGTTGCAACAAATTTCTTTCCTTGGTCATATTGTTTCTAAAGATGGAATAACTATTGATCCTGCAAAAACAAAAGTTGTGGAAGACTGTCCAAGACCCACAAATGTAACTGAGATTCGTAGCTTACTTGGTTTGGATGGCTATTAGAGAAGGTTTGTTAGAAATTTTTCACGATTATCTAGTCCAATGACTAAGCTAACTCGGAAGGGTGTTAAGTTTATCTGGACAAAAGAATGTTATGATTGTTTTCAGGAATTGAAAAGAAGATTGGTGAAAGATCCAGTTTTGGAACTATCTTCCAGGAATGGTGAGTTTGTTATATACAGTGATGCTTCATTGAAAGGACTTGGTTGCATCCTAATGCAGAATGATCAGGTAATTTCTTATGCTTCATGATAGTTGAAAACTCATGAGGTAAATTACCCTACACATGATTTCAAATTAGCTGCTGTTGTTTTCGCTTTAAAAATTTGGAGGCATCATTTGTATGGAGTAAAGTGTGAAATATATACCGATCACAAAAGTTTAAAGTATATATTCAATCAGAAAGAATTGAACATGAGACAGAGGAGATGGCTAGAATTAATCAAGGATTATTATTGTACAATTCATTGCCATCCGGTAAAATCAAATAAAGTGGTTGATGCTTTGAGTCTAAAAAGTAACGCTTCATTAACAATGTTGCTTTTGGAAAGTAATCCTTTGGTTAAGGATTTGATGAACTTTGGCATAGAAGTTGTTAGTGCAGGAAGTTCTTCTGTTTTGTTTCAGGTATTAGTGAGATCATCTCTATCAGATAAAATCAAGCAAGCACAGAAGCAAGACAGTGAGTTGCAGAAAAAGGTAGAGCTGCTTCAGAAAGGTAAGTTTCCTGAATTCAGCATTGATAATGATTGCGTTTTGAGATTTGGGAAGAGATTTTGTGTGCCTTGTGATTCACATTTGAAGAGAGAGTTGTTATGTGAAGCTCATAGTTCTCCGTTTTCAGTTCATCCTGGCAGTACTAAGATGTATATAGATCTGCGGCAGTATTACTGGTGGGATGGAATGAAAAGAGATATTGTTGATTTTACTGTGAAGTGTTTGAAATGTCAACAGGTTAAAGCAGAGTGGAAATTACCGAAAGGGATGCTTCAGCCTTTACCAGTTCCAGAGTGGAAATGGGAGAATATATCCATGGACTTTGTTGTGGGATTACTGAAGACACCTCGAGGTAATAATGCAATCTGGGTTATTGTTGATCACTTGACCAAGTCTGCTCATTTCCTTGTTATAAGAGATACTTTTTCCCTAGATCAACTTTCCCGTTTGTATATTAAAGATATAGTTAAGTTACATGGAGTTCCTCTCTCCATTGTATCTGACCATGATCCCAGGTTCACTTCTAACTTTTGGAAAGGACTTCAGAAGTCATTGGGTACTGATTTAAATTTTAGTACAGATTTTCATCCTCAATCAGATGGGCAGTCAGAACGAACAATTTAGACCTTAGAGGATATGCTATGAGCTTGTTCAATGGATTATCATGGAAGTTGGGACCAACATCTTTCTTTGGTTGAATTTTCATATAATAACAGTTTTCATTCCAGTATACAGATGGCACCATTTGAGGCGTTATATGGGAAGCAGTGTCGAACTCCATCTTTCTGGGATGAAGTGGGTGAAAGTAAGTTGATGGGACTAGAATTGATAGAAGAGATGGAAAAAAAAGTTCATCTGATTCAGAAACACATGAGAACAGCTCAGAGCAGGCAGAAGAGTTATGCGGACAATAGGAGTAAGGATCTATCTTTTGAGGTAGGTGATCATGTTTTTCTCAAAGTATCACCATGGAAAAGTGTGATGCGGTTTGGTAAGAAAGGAAAGCTGAGTCCAAGTTTCATTGGACCATATGAAATTTTGGAGAGAGTTGGATCAGTTGCTTACCGAGTGGATTTACCTCCGATTTTATCTCAGGTACACAATTTTTTTCATGTTTTGATGCTGAGAAAGTACATGCCAGATCCATCTCATGTTTTGAGTCTAGAGGTAGTTCAGCTGGAAGAGAACTTATCTTATGAGGAACAAATGATCCAGATTCTTGACCATAGGGAGCAAGTGTTATGAAATAAGGTGATTAATCAGGTAAAGGTTTTTTGAAAAAACCACATGATGGAAGAGGCAACATGGGAATCTGAAAATTCAATGAGGGATAAGTACCCCCATTTATTCGATAAGTAAATAAATTGCGGGAACGCAATTTTCTAAAGGGGGGAAGGATGTAACATACCAAGTAAGTAATGAATAATAGATATTTTTATCTATGTCTATTAATTAATTAGATAGTGTTTTAGAGGCATAAAATAAAAATAAATCCAATCTTAAGCATGGAATACACTAATATTTTTAAAAGATTGTTTTACTGCCTTTTGATGGAAAACCATTTTTGAATCTATCTTTTGACAATTTTATAAACTATTTTTGTCAAAATAAACTTATTCTTTATTATTAGGACATCAAAATTTACTTTGTGTGAATTTTTAGTATTTTTCTGACAATGTTCATTTTTTAATGAATAGTGAAAAATACTGCATTTTACATCAAAACTGCTTTTTAATCTAATTTATTTATATGATTAGATTATCTTTTTAATTGGTTTTGAAGTGAAATTAGAATATATTTTTACCATTTAATCCAATATTGGTCATTGGAATCAATTTCACTTTGAAATTGGACATAAACTGGTGTCAATCTTTTGATACTTATTGTTTCATAAAAACACGCTATTTGTCATGACAGTGGGAATTAATTATTAAATTAATTAATGTAACTTATATGATTTGAATTTTTTAAAATATACATCATTTTTGAATTTAGAATATCAAATATATCTTTGGTTGAAGTTTTGGTATTTTTCTGAAAAACTTCATTTTTTGATGAATAGTGAAACCACTAAGTGGTACTTATAAAAAGTGATTTTCCATTTAAATGAAATTTTTCCACCTCTGTGATTTGATTTTCAAAAATCCGACATACATGGTTGTCATTAAGAAGTAAAATGTGGTTCAATGAGATTAAAATAATTTTTTGGTGAATAGTAACTTTTATGTTTTTAATCGTGATTAGTGGTAATTAGTGTAGTTTAAGGTAAAAATAATGTTTTAATAGTATGAGATGAGCTTGACACATGTCCTACCCTAATTTTATGTGTCATGGCCGACCAAGAAAATCCATGGGTCAAATTGGGGACCCCATGGAGCCACTTTGGTTTGGAAATGACATAAATAACTTTTTATTTAATGAAAAAGTAAAAATGACACAAACATAATATGTTTTACGAAAAAAAATTTAAATGGGGTTATACAAGTCAGATTTTTTACTATAAATATTCATTGGAAATATAAAAAGATTTCCTATATCATATTATTTTTTTATAATTTTTACACTTTAAATAAATTAAATTATTTATGACATCATGATGATGCAGCGATTACCTCATTAATAAAGGATTTAAATAAAATGAGAAGATAATGTGACATTTATGACCTACACATGTACAAAACCTATTGGGTGGGTATATTTAGAACCCTTATCACATTATCCTCGAATTATATCAATGTGGGACCTTTTAAATCCGAAACTCAGTTTCAAATAAAGTAATATTTCTTTACTTTCCAAGAGTGCCCCTCCTCTCCTCTTATAAAAGTCCCCCACCTATACCTCCTTACCCACACTCCCAAAGCCTTTGGCTCAGCCAAACCCTACCCATTTTGTCTCTCCACATCCCTATATTACTCCTTGAAGCCTCACTTTTGGCAGAAGTATTCCCAAGGAAGCCTTTGAGCTCAAACCAAAGGGAGTTACTCGATTTTAAGGTAATGTCTTCACTTGAGTCCTTTTGTTTTATTTTGCTTCTCCAACCCCCTAAACTCTTTTTATTTATTTATTTTGTAACAACTCCAGTATCTTCAATATACTAGTATGTTTTTATAAGAAGGATTCAAGCTACACTTACACACACCTACATCTAATGGTTAAAGAACATACTGTTTCCGTGGATGGTGAATTTATGCCTCCCGAAATGATGATTGTTCAACATTCTTTTAACACCTTCAAAGGTGGCCATTAAGATGACACTATATTTATATATGATATATAATATGTTTATGTTTTCCTTAATCTTTGTTATTTTTCATTTTGGACATACCTTTATGGTTTCCATTATGGGTAAACGCGATGTCTTCATTTAAGGAAGTGCGGACTACCGCCCCCTCAAAGTGATTTGATTCGTTAAATACCATATGTGGGACGTATAAAGGATGGAACTATGATATTATATATGATATTATACTGGAATTATAATATACCTTTATATCATTATGATTCCATTCTATAAAATACGAAATAGAAATGAAAGTAGCGTTCATGTGTACGTACGGCTTACCGTCTCCATGAACGGTGCATTTAATTTCTTACCTCTAAATGATTATGTAATATTATAAATGCATGCATGTACTGGATATATATGACATATATAATATCTACATCATGAATACCATTCTTGATATAATGGATACATGAACAACTTGTAATTATAAAGGGCTTATTTTTGACTCAAGTACCAATGATCGTTAAAACGACCGTTATTAACTTAAATAATTACATAGTGTTCATGACATGCCAATAAGTGATATAAAAGGAATAATGAACTTGAAAAATGTTCTTAAACAAGTAGAAATTAACTCAAGTTTATTATTCAGGAGATTAAAGAACGACCGAGTCAAGTCGGACCCGAGGTATGGGACTTCATCTCAATCTCCTTTCATTAAGGCATATTTTGTTTTATACACAACCTTCTTTGATACGGTGTATAAACCCCTTTGACTTTTACATTTATTCAAAAGTAATATTTTTTATACGAAGCGTTTACTAAACGACAAAAGGGAATGTTTTTGTCGTACGTATGCGGCGACAACGACTTCTCCGCCGCCGTGACCATTATTTGAGTTTCGGCTTCCACTACATGACATACCTTATTTTTAAAAGAAAAATAAATACCATGTTTTACTTTTCTTTTATTTTGGTATTGAAAATGGTTTTAATAATGTTTTTATATCAATGTGTTGTATTGATATCTTGTGATTGAAAGGTTGAAATGTTATGTTTCCTTTATGCATGTTTTATGTGATACGATTATGTTGAGGTTCTTGGGCATTATTATGAATACGGGTGGTTCCGTGATAAACTAAGGGCGGGTGAGCCCGATATAGCTCTCCAATGCATTGGGTAACATGAAGGAGTGAAACGTTAAGGTTTCTCCGAAAAGATTTAGGGAATATACTGTGATGGGTATTCCAAACGTAACCAAGAGGGTTACTCCCTACGTAAGAATGTTATGAATGCCTCAAGTTACCTTTATGTCTTATGATTTCTATGATTTATTCATGATTTGATGAGGTATGTTAAAGTGCTTATGTTTTATGGGTAAAGTATGATTTCATTCTTATGTATATATGTACCCATGCTTCCTTTCCATATTTTTATATCCCTTACTGAGCTTTTTATGATCATCCCAAGTTTTTTGAAATGTTTTTCACAGGTCAAGGGAAAGGTACATGATATGATGATAGTGTCAAGGAAGTGTCAAGAAAGAATCCATGTTTTATTTTAAATATGTTTTCATTGATGGGAAAGAAGAATACTAACTTTATGTAACCACTTTGTTTATATGTGGAATGTAATGCAAGTTCTATGATCTAATTCTCTAAAACTCTAAACCTGAAAAGATCCTCAATGTGTAATCTTGTAATAACTCAAGATTAAGTAAGGTTTAAGGTTGGGGATTTATACAGAACATCGAAGTAATATACTCATATGGTCTACATAATATATAAAGGATTAATCATATCACACTTTTCTTTTTCACTTTAACCATAATTCTCATAATCAAGGCTTAGTTAAATGAAATTTAAATTGAATGTTATAGAGTAAAATGACCTATAAGTTATAGTTAGTATTTTATTTAGTTAATTCCACATAATAATCAAGATAATTGATCAATTAACACATTTTAACCATTTAATTTAACCAATAAATATCACAGTTTAGGATCAGTTAAATGAAATGTCAATTATAAGTTATAGATGAAAATACTTTATAAGTTTTAATTTGAATTTTATTTATTTGATGCATTATAATAATTAAGGTAAGTGATCACATAACAAGATTATATCGACTTATAAGATCAATTAATTAAGATGAACCCATACACTTATATAGGAAAAAACCATATAAATGGTTGTAGAGACTTTAAATAATTTACTAGTGTTATAGTCTGAGTAACCAATCAACGGAAATCATGAAAATGACATATGAATCCTACATGCCTAATCTGATTCATGCACACACATTCTCTTTCCATCCTGAACAGGAGAAAAATTCCATAAAACATAAATCCCATAATCATGTGTTTCATTCTAGGTGAAAGCAACCAATGATGATAGTGAAAAATAAAGAACATTAATATCGTCCCTAGAAACATAGGCTTCCCTCATATGTGGGGTGACCACTCATAGGTAGTTTCATACCTTTTTTTAAAAAATAACCTAACTCCCATCTACCTTACCCAAATATTCATAAAGAAAATAAATAGCTATGATGCCACTTTTTTGTGTTCATTGACCTGAGACCATAAATTGGTGTCCCAACTAATGGCACCACTTAACCTTAAGCACGCCTACCTATATGCTAGAGACTACCAAAAATCTGGCAATGTCTATAGTGGTATGGTAGGGAGACTATATTCATATATCAGAGTAAAATAACATCATAAATAAATAAAAATATATACACCATATAGATAAATAAATTAGAAAAAAATATATCAAGGAAAGTGATGAAAAATAATTTGTAATGTCCCCGACCCAATTCTCCCTCAAGTGACTGAGTTGGTTGGCTACGTGACCTCAAGTGTGCATCCTCATACATGAGAGGTTGCTGAGTAGTAGTGGGGGTATAATGAATATAGTGGGGAGAATATATGCTTTGGTAAAGAGTTGGAATGAAAGTGGAAATAATAAAAGAGTAGTAGAAATAATAGAAGCAATATGAATAAATAATCAGACAACAAAAATTGAGAAAGGTACAAACTGAGTAAATATAAATAACAAAATAATAATGTAATAACAAGATGAATGTATCTAATGACATAATGAAAGTCATTCAAATATAAAAATTTGAAGACTCAAATAAAAACTCCAAAAACCTGGTCTCTTACCCCACGCCGGTCCCATATCCAAGCTCTAACCCATCCAACCAGCTACAAATCAACAATTGGGTCTAGTTCCCCTGTACAAACCTACATCCATGAAATCTATTTGGGTACCAAATTTTATCACGTTTAAGGTGTGAGTAAAAGTTAGTAGGTCAATACCATCATGTTTGAAAAAATCATATTTAGAAGAAATATTTCATTCAATATAGAAAATAATAGGTTATTAATTTAATAAATTAATATTGCACATGAAATAAACCCATTGACCCTCAGGTTATTGGATAACACCTAAAGATAGTAAATCCTACTTTTCCGTCCTTTCAGGTATCTCTGTCTAAGGGTAGATCCTCTTGCAACCTGATGCATCACCTGAATCAGTGGTGGATTCTTCTTCTGAGAATGAATCATTCATGAAATATCATGAACAAATGGACTCATATCACATGATATCCAAAATATCACCATTGAGCATCAAGTGATTGTGCATCTGGTCCTTAGACAACCCATATAATCATATACTCTTCCCTTGGGCACCGAGTACTTATGTACCTATCCCTTAGGTGGTATAAAAAACACAAACCATTATCTCAGGCGTCTATATAGATTGTGAGTCCTATCAAGAAAAAATCAAAATTCCAAAGAGAATCCCACCTTCAGGTATCAAACAAATCTATATCACATAATCACAAAAGATAAGAAAGTAAAATCACAAGGCCATTATCAAACATACCAATGAATCCTCTTAGGAGAAAATGAACAATTTATCAAACTATCATCTATTTAAATGAATTTATTTTATTAATCTAGGTTCCCAATTATCATAATAATTATATCAAGACTATTTAATTTATCATTTAACCCTATGTTCATTAACATACCAATTAACACAATTTATCTGAGGTGGTTCTACCACAAGAAATCACACAATTTTTTTGTTATACTAATTCAAAAGACTAATTTATAAATTAATCAAATTATCCAATTTATTATATGGATCAAATATCAAATAGACTATGTCACAATAAGGTCTAAGTATGGCACCCCTATCGGGTGGTCGCGGTTCTTAGTATCCATGTCTATGGACCAAAAAGAATCCAATATCCATTAAAAATAATTATTATTTAATAGGGATTATAAAATTATTTGGTTTCTTGTGTGGCATGCCAGTGTGATCTCAAATATCACATATTCTATAAATAATTATATCATACAAAAGGGAATTAGTTTTATACCACCCAACTTGAAAGTAGAGAAGGTAGTGGCTAAACCCCACATCTACTGTATAAATTGTCTCTTGGATTCCTTTCAATGAGAACCAAATAATTTGTTAGTACAGGATCAAGAACCAAAATAAGAACTAGAAGTCAAACCTTAAATATATAGGTCTAGATATCCAAAATATAATGTGTTATCTCTTATTAATCGAAGAGAACTCCCAAAAATCATCCATGAAAGGGATGTAGTGAAGACAGAGGTGTGTAGAGGGTCTTCAATCAAAGAAAGAGGTGCACAGGGTGACTGCGATCAAAGATGGAGATTCACAGAGTGTCTTCAGATGAAGAGGAGAAAAAAGGTTATAAAAACACCTGATGTTATAGATATTAAATAGTCTAAGAGTTACTTTTACACGGCATGAATTTATTTCACATCATGTAACTATAGATTACATTTTTTCTATATTTCCCAAAATCCCATCGTACATCATAAAAAACATTAAAATTAATATTAGAATTTGTGTAATATGATTTCTTGACAGGTATAATTTTCATGACATGTTTACAGGGGGTGTAATATTTATATGGTATGTAAATATTCATGAAATTTTTATAGGGTGTGTAAATATTCATGACAAATTTATATGGTGTTTAATATTTATAGGGGGTGAATTAATTAAAGATATGAATTATATTCGTGGAGTCTTTCCAAAACAATTCACATCGTGAAATTGGTTTAGGACGTGTATTTTTTTTTGCATCCATAACTCACCTTTTATTCCTACTATACCCCTAAAACACTTAACCCAACATGAAAATAGGCTCAAAAAACAAGGTTTAAACAAAATAAAACCTATCTAAAAGATATTTAACCAAAAATATAAAAATAGATGTACCTGGAAGTAGATGACATCTTATAATCACCCCATTATATAATAGCTAATCCCAGAGATTCTCCATGAATAATTCTTTGATATCATAAAAAAAGTCTGGATACTATGATCACAAATCAAACTACTTCTCCTTTGTATCCTCTTGAACATGTCCATGCTTATATAGTACTCATACTAGAGGCATGGTCTTCCCCCCAAGATTCTTCTCACTATGGTTCATAATATGGATTAAATAATCCTTAAAGGACGAATCAACATACAACTCAACATCATTAATATCTATCATGTGAGAAGGGTTATAATAGTATCTCTGATGTTGCGACACATGAAGCACATCATTCTTGGAACTGTAGTGTTGTGGAAGGTCCAAATGGTATATCACTGGACCGATCCTTTCGACTATATCAAAATCCCTAACAAAAAAGGCCACTAGATTCCCTTATTTTCTTATATGGAATTTTCCCAATCTAGGTGAAACATAAAGAAAAAACGTATGACCAACATCAAACATCAGTGGGATTCTCTGATAGTCATTGTAAAATTTCTATTGGATCTATGTGGTCATCAATCACTTTCTGTTCAATTGAAATTGCATAGACATCTCCAGCATGAGACTAGGTCCAACAAGTGTTGTCTCCCATGCCTCTAAAAAATAAAGAGGATAATTTCATGGCCTTTCATACAAAGACTCAAAATAGCCATTTGGATCAATGCCTAGAACATGTTATTATAGGCGAACTCCATGATTTCAAAAAATTTCTCCTAAAAACCATTGAAATAAAAAATACATGATCACAACATATCCTCCAAAATATGAATGATACACTCATATTAGACATAAATATGTGGATGATAGGATATACTCAGAAAACCCTATGATCTTGATGCCTTCTGAAGACCCTTCCCTAACTGAGATGTGAAACTAGGATCTTGATCAGAAATAATAAATCATGGAACATAATGTAACAAAACTATGTAATTAATGTAAAGACTATCTAGGTCATTGATATTGAAGGTATCCATGATATGAAAAGGGTGGGATACCTTTTTTATTTAATCCAAAATCACTCATATATCATCATTCATGTGAGGTGTCCTGGGAAATCTTATCACAAAATCTATAGTGACATCATCCCACTTCTACTTTGGAATGGGAATAGGATACAACATCCTAGAAAGCCTTTGATTTTTTTCATTCACCTACTGATAGGTGAAAAATATCACACAAATCCTATTGTCTCCTTCTCCATCCATATCCACTAGTACTTTCTATGGAGATCACAATACACATTTTTTAAACTATGATGTACTGCCTATCTAGAAGAATGAAACTCTCTCATCAACTCCTCACACAAACTCACTAAAACTCATAATCAATCACAAAATAGGATATTATAATTTATACCTAGATACCATTATATTGGTGTATCCCCACCATATAATTTGTGTCTCAAAGATAAACCCTCTATATCAGATAACTGTTATGTCTTGATCTGGTTAAAAAGTATAGATAGAATGGATATCAAAGTTAGAGATACTTGTCACTAGGACTCCTAAATATCAAGATACATATTTTCAAAGAGGTCCATTATCCACCACTCATCGTAAGATTTTCATACTTTCTCTATGTGTAGCTTTTGACTCAAGGCATTAGTAATGATTTTTTCTTTTCTCGATGTGTAATCTAGATCTAAGTCAAAAGATTGCGGATACCCAACCCACCTTCTCTATAGAAGGATTAGGCCTCACTAAGAAAAGATATACTTGAGGATATTGTGGTTCATGTACACAAAAAACCTCTTTCCAAAAATATACTGACTCCAACATCTCAAGGCATGCACTACAAAAGCCAACTCTTGATCATGAGTGGGATAATTCATCTCATGTAGTCTCAACTATCTAGAGCCATAAGAAATCATATGGTCCTCCTACATCAGAACTACTCTAAATCCAACTCAATATGCATCAGAGTATATATTATACTCCTTAATGGATTCAAGTAAGGTGAGGATTGGTATTGAGATCATTCTACTCTTCAACTCTTAGAAGGCTCTCTCACAAACATTTGAACAAAAAAACTTCACCCCTTTCTAATTCATCCCAGATATAGGTGTTTCCAAATGTTTTAAGTCTTATATTAGCCGCTGATAATAACTTGATAAACAAATAAAACTATGAATCTTGAATAAATTATTGGGTATCTCCCAATATACCATGGTTGAAACTTTCACTGAGTCCACTAACACATGAACCTGTAAGATAACATGGCCCAATAAGTTAACACTATTAATACAGAAACTATATTTGGATATATTGGTTTAAATATGATTCTCTCTTAGTATACTCAGGATGATGTCAATATTTTGGGAATTATTTTCTGCATATTGGGAGTACACTAATATTTCATCAATGAAAACTACCATAAACCAATCCTGGAAAGAATGAATGAATTGATTCATCAAGGAAATGAATATTGTTGGTGTGTTCATCAGACCAAATGGAATCACTAAAAACTAGTATCAGCCATAACTTTTATTAAAAATAGTCTGGGTATGTCTAATGGTATCACCCTCAACTGGTGGTACCCTAACTCAAGTAAATATTAGAGAAAATCCTAGAACCTCTCATTTGATTGAATATATCATCAATGCGTGGAAGGGGATTCTGGTTCTTGACCATAAACTAGTTCAGTCTCCAATAATACACATAAATAAAAATTCCCATAAACCTTATTGGAAAAAATAACTGGAGAACCCTAAAGATATTTATTATGTTGTATGAAACCCTTAACTTCCAGATCTTCCAACTAAACATTCAACTCATAAATATCTTTTAGTTTCATCCAATAAGTTGGGATATAAATTGGATTAGCTCTTGGAACCAACTCACTCATGAACTCCATATAATTAGTTGGTGGTAAGTTGGAGATATTTTTAGGAAATACATCTTGAAAATAGTCCACCACTAAAGTAAAATAATCCTACAACATCCCTCTATCATCCAAAATAAGGCTTGATATCTGAACGATGAGAAAATCCAATATGCACTAAATTGGTCCTGCATGACCAGCCTAAAGATCCCACTCACCTTGGTGAGTATATCTTCCTCTATCTAGAGATGAAAAGGTAAATATACTCCTATAATAGTTGATATGATCCTATTATATAACTATCCAATCAATACTAAGAATGAAATAAGATCATATCATTTCTAGCACACACAAAAATCCAAAGGAAACAATAGCCTCAAATTTCTAAAAAAAAACCCCTTGCAGCATTTGATACCCTCTGAACTCACTCTCAATGTTGTGTCAATGTTCATGAACCCATCTATTATATCCACAACCAGACCCAAACCATTTTTAATAATATAAGATAAAAACAATAAATGTGATGCTTCTATATCAAATTAAATTCAAGCTATGTTATATGATATAAGAATTGCACCTCTAAAAGTAAAAGGTCTTACATCCAAAATAGTCGGATAAGACTGTATAGAATATATCTAGATCACCTATCTTCCTTGGAATCCAGTCTAATATCCCTATTATATTCCCTTGCATTGGTATTTCTACTCCTATAATGGGGAACCACGTCCCCTTCCTCGGCATAAATGACTAGTATAACTCTATCAACCAGCCTATCGATGGGTAGCTGAGCCCCTTTCATTCTCCTATGGCTATATAGGTCCTTTTACACTACTCTACTATGAAAAGTTCCTATAAAACTTCTAAAGATTACCTAACCTTCCATAGTCACGACACTCCACTATGGGATGAGAACGCTATGGGCACTTATGGCCCATCCTACCACACTAAAATCACTACACCAAACAATGGTCTTGAGGAAGAACTCCACTCCCTTGACTGCTCTTACTACCACTACCCTAATGGTAACTATCATAGCAGTGCTTCTTTGCACTAGAAGAAGAGTTCCTAGATCACCTTGATGAAACTTTCCGACCAACACTCAAGACCTTTCTTAGATTCCCTTTTGTGATGAGATTTGTATTAATTACATCTACAAGGATACTCAAATGGAATATCTTCACCTATGATCTGATCTCATAGAAAATCCCATCTTGAAAATTCCTCTCCCTAGAAATATCATCAACTGTTAAGGATGGATAAAATCACTTCAAGTCAGTGAAACATCCATCATAGTCCAGCACTAACATTCCCTCCTATGTTAGGTGTATGAAATCTTGATCCTTCTCATCCTAAGACATCTCAAGATATAATTATATCAGGAACTTCATATCAAATTCCTTCCAAGATAAATCTTCTTGTTACCCATATTTCCCCAGAATGTCCCACCAATGCTTGGTAGTTTCATGAATCATGTATGAAATAATATTCACCCTCCTATCTACAAGTTTATCAATGTTCTTGAAGATCATCTAGACTGACTCAATCTAGAAATCAGCTACCCTATGGTCTCCTTTCCCAATGAATGTAGGAAGATTCTATAGTTGAAACTCTCTCATCAACTTAGACATAAAAGGTACGGTGTGAACAGTATCCCTATCCATGGATCGCATGACCCCTAAGAAGTTGTCAAGAAAATGAACATTCATCTAATCCTTAGGATATTTAGGAAGTTATGGTTTAACTATGTTATGATCTTTCATATTTCTACTCTCCTGGTTCTCAATTAGAAGATTAAGAGGAGGCATTTTCTCTACAAGAAAAACACACTACGTAGAAAACTAGATAACAATAAGGACATCCTAAAAAGTGAGAACAACAGAGAACCACTAGATCATGGACTCTCTAAAAATTACTTAACAATTTAATTGGTATAACATAACATTCTATCTATTCCCTTTTTAATAACATATAACAGGTATCTCATTTCATAGTTTATGTAGTCAAATATATCACACACAATAAGAATGTCCCTATCATGAATTATGCATGTCAATATATATCCCTATGTTCCTTTCATGATGCATGAATATTAATCTTGCACCATACCATGCCACAAGTAAAAATCTAAATAAATAATAACATCACATGACATGTGAATCACCCAAGGTGAAATAACATCAAATCGTAACAAGTGAACATCCTAAACAACAATCCCATCCATGTGCACTCAAATTTTCCCCCATAAATAGGTTAGATAATGCCATGTGAAAGATCATTACCAAATCTAAACATATAATAGTATCTTTTATACCTTTCCTAAATAGTAAATAAATATAAAAGAATCATGGTTCTATGATACCACTTTGTAACATCCCTAACACATTGTTCCATCAAGTGATTGAGTCGGTTGGTTGTGTGACCTCAAACACACCTCCCCATGTTCCAGAGGCTACCAACTAGAAGTGAGGGTCTAATGAATATTATGGGGTGGATATATAATTTTTTAAAGAATTTCAATGAATGAATAAATAATATTAGAGTAGTGGAAATAATGTAAACAATATGAATAAATAATCAGACAACCAAAACTGAGAAATCTCTCAATTGAATAAATCCAAATAATAAAATAATATTGTAATGATAGGATGAATGTGTCTAAATGATGTTCTAAAATTCATAAAAATAAAATAATATTCATACTCAAATAAAAACTCAAAAAAACCAGCCTTAAACCCCTTTTCGGTCCCATCTCCAAGCTCTAACCCATCCATCCAGCTACAAATAAACCAAAGGGTCCTCGGTCCTTGTCCAAACCTATATCCATGAAATCTATTTGGGTGCCAAACAACACCCCATACAGGGTGTGAGAAAAACTCAATAGGTCAAAACCACAATGTTTAAACCAATACTATCTGAGAGATATAGTGCATTAAATATAGCGAATATTATGTTATTAATTTAATACATTAATATTGCACATGAAATAAACCTACTGACCCTCATGTTATGGGATAACACTCGAGGTCAGCCAAACCTACTTTGGTTCCCTTATATGTATCTTTGTCTGAGGTTAGATCCTCATGCATTTGGATGATCACCTGAATCAATGGAATATTCTCCTACCAAGGATAAATCACTCATGACACATCATAAACAAATGGCCTCACCCCACATGTTATTCAAAATCTCACCATAGATCATTAAGTGGTTGTGTATCTAGCCCTAATACATCCCATATAATCATATATTATACCCTCTAGCATCAAGTACCTATTCTCCTAGCCCTCATATGGTATAAAAAACTTTCACCATGCCCTCACACATTCATAAAAATCATGAGTCATATCTCAACAAACTCAACATGCAAAATAGCATCCCACCCTTAGGTATCAAACACATTAATATCGCATAATCTCAAAATCGAAGAAAGTAAAATCACAAGGCCAGTATCAAACTTACAATATGTATCATCATAGTACAAAATGAACAATTTATCAAATTATTATCTATATAAAAAAAATTATTTCATTAATATAGGTTCCCAATTATCGGTATAAATATATCAAACCTATTTAATTTATCATTTAACCATAAGGTCATTTGCATACCAATTAACCCAATTTTTTGAGGTGATTCTATGAGAATAAATCTCTCAAATTTATTTGTATTACAATTCAAAATACTAATCCATAAATTAATCAAATTATAAAATATATTATAGGGATAAAATTCCAAATAGACTAGGCCATAATAAGGTCCAAGGATAGCAGGCCTATCGGGTGGCCGTAGGTCTCAGTCTCCATGCCTATGGACCCAACAGAATCCATTTTCCATCAAAACAATAATTATTTTTTAATATTTATTATCCAATTTATTTGGTTACATGAAATTCATGCTGACATGATCACACATATCAAATATACTATAAAAAATTATTTCAAACAAAAAAGGATTAGGTTTAGACCACCCACATTAAAATTGGAGAAGGCAGTGACAAAACCCCATGTCTACTATAAAAATTTTCTTCTAGATTCCTTTAAATAAGAACCAGATAATCCATTATCAATGGATCAAGAATTTAAAGAAGAACCATAAGTCATGCCATAAAAATATGGGTCCAGATATCTGATATCCAATGTTTTCTCACTTCAAGATTAAAGAGGAATCCCAAAAATCATTCGTGAAATGGATTCATCAAAGAGGGAGGTGCACAAAGGGTCTATTATCAGAAACAGACATGAGTTAAGGGTCTTTAGTCAAAGAAGAATGTGCATAGGGCGTCTGTAGTCAAAGGAATAGGTGTGAAAAATGTCTGCTGTTGAAGATGGGTGAATGGGTTATAAAAATATCTGATTCTGGAGATATTAAATAGGTTGAGCATTACTTTTACACGATGTAAATTTATTTCATGTTGTGTAAGTATCAAATTATTTTTTCTGTATTTCCCAAAATCATGTCGCATAGCATAAAAATTTACAATTAATATTTCACATTGTGTAATATGATTTAAATCCATGTATAATTTTCATGACATGTTTATAGGGGTTGTAATATTTAAAGGATGTGTATATATTCATGAAATGTTTACATGGGGTGTAATTTTTATAGGTTGTATAAATATTCGTGACATGTTTATAGGGTGTGTAATATTTACAGGTTGTGAATTAATTCAAGCCATGAATTAAATTCTTGGGGCCTACCCAAAATAGTTCACATTGTGAAATTGGTTCATGTCACGTATTTTTTATGCATCCAGAACACACCTCTTATTCTTTTTGCACCCATAAAACACTTAAACCAATACAAATATAGGCTTTAAAAACAAGTTTTAAACAAAAGACAACCCATCTAAAAGAGATCTAAACAAAAATTAAAAAATTTCGTTCTTGGAAAATAAGATATCTTACATAATCAAACATAGCACATTCCATATCAAATTGAGACTATACAATACATGTTAGTAAATCATACATCAGCAGTGGTCAAAGACATAAAAAATAAAATAACCAAAATAAAAAAACTAGAAAATACACTAAAAATGGCCATGAGTCCTAAACTAGTCCCAAAATCCAATAGTCCATCCTAGCATCCCAAATGTAGTGTGAAAAATAGGCTTATTTCCCTGATCCTATATTTTAACTATGAAGGTATACTCAGGTACTAAACCATAGCCATGGTAGGGTGTGTGTAATACTTAGTAGGATACCATCGATAGTGTTTATATGAATATCCAATATGAGTAATAAAGTGCATGTTGTTGTGTGTAATAAATATTGTCAAAATATAAATAAATTAAGACACCATCTATCCTCAAGTTCTAAAGTGACACCTAGGATTGACCATACCTTATTTAGCCTAAGATGGATGTGTATGTCCATAAAATCTATAAAGGCACAACCAGATCCATGGGAGAAGTCCTAAGAATCCCAAATTGGTAGTCATCATGACTATGAGGATCAAATCTAAGGCATCCCAAAGAAGTATCACAAGTACACTCAAATGAATCTGTATAGAATATCCATGGAATAAAAAATCATAAATCATCATGAATCCAAGGGGGAGTGACCCAATTCATTCTAAATCATAGTCGTAATGAATACAAGGGGGTTCCCCTTATCATCAAAGTCATTGTCATAATGAATCCAATGGGGGACTATCCCAAGCCATTCCAAATAGAGTTTCATCAGAAATATAAGGATAATTAATAATTTTATTTAATACAGTTATATCAAGCCTCTCATAATAAACATGTAACCTAAATCCTAGATCATGTCCTATGCATACCCAACCACAAATATAGACAATTACTTAAGTAACAGCACCCATATGGATTCCCAATAAAATTACCTAGATTATAACCCAAGTCAAGCACACTAAATTTGGTGGCTAAATTATTGGTTATATGTTTACATGGTCATATAATAAGTCTATTGAACCCTTAAGGTAACTCTTTTAATTATTTAATACACTTTTCAAGGTTAACAAAACCCCATGGGTGACTATAGTCATGGTATACTCACCAATGGAATATTCAAGGCCTGTTGAGATGTTACATTTCATGATTTAGGGATATTGGTATTTAATTTATAATTTTAGGTCAAATGTGTCATAATTTCAGTATAACCACACAAATCATACATAAATAAATGAAAAAGAACTTATAGTATGGATTATAAAATTTCAACCTTATAATCATATGGGTTCACTCATCCAGAACCATCCTTTGATTTGAGCTAAACCGGTAGAAATTGTAAAAGTATAAGAAAACCTAAGAAATAGGTAAAATACTCATAAATGATAATAGAATGCTTGATAGTGAAAGAACCCAAGAAAATATAAAGGTGTAATATTATCCTTACCTCAAGATTCTAAATGAAACCATTGGTGGATGATATGGTGGAGAAACAAGGGAGATATTCTATTTGAAGGAGGGAATAACAAATGGGAGGGGTGTGTTCCAATTTAACTATCAAAGGAGATCCCTCCCATAATTTTAATACACCCCAAAAATGTATTAATTAACATAAATAATTTTAAAACCCAAATTTATTGGGTTTTTTATAGTGTGAATCCTTGATTCACACTATGCATTTTCATGGTAAGGAGATCCCCCTTACCTTCCAATTTCATAGAGTGACACAACTTTTCATGCCATGAAAGGAAATAACCTAACGTTTTTCAACTAAAGGCTTTCCTATTCATCCCCAACATGTTCTGGATCCATACTTAAACCCTTAAACCTTAAAATTTAATTAAATTATACACATTCCAATAAAATTAAAAAGGATATATACTTTATAAAAGGGTTGTATTTTTATAATTTATCCTAAGTTTATTAGGGTGTGGCTCGTGTAAGTGTGTATCTGGTTGGTTTTTTAAGTCGGTGGTGTAACCTTGATAGACCTATTAATATCGGTGTTCTGGGAGTAGAATAAGGAAATCCATATAGAATGGATTTCACCATTGGATGTTATAGGTATCTATCCTCATTTTATATGGGTTTTTGAGCATGGAGGTTGATGCTCCTGGTGGGTCGGGAATGAATAGTGGTTGGTGTTTAGGTTGGTGCTTGAGTGTGAGAAATTTGACTATGTAGATTCATTTTTTTTGTAGTATATGGAATGAGGGCTGTATATTTTGGTATTCTAGTCATGGTTTGATGATAATAATACTCTTATAATGGATATTATCTCACTATTCATGGATGAAAGACTCTTATGTTGGGAGAATTGTATTCAATGTAAGACCGGTCAATGGATGATTAAGATAGGATTGGATTCACTATTTCATGGTGTTAAAGTGTAGTGATGAGTTAACCATTGAGGATTCTTAGTGGAAAGAAGATTTGGGTTGTGGAATTTTTAATAAAATGCATCGTTGTAAGTTCAAAAAATCATGGGAAATTTAATTTTTTTCCAATGTTTTTTTATGGGAAATAGTAATTTCTCATAGGATATGATCCCGAAATAATTTTATAACTACTAAATTGGTCATATAATAGGCTTATTAGCCATGGTTGGGAGTTTTATGTAATTATGATTTGGTCACATTTTCATGGAATATTTAATATTTAATTAATTGAATATTAATTATTCTCATGCATTAGAATATCTATATCACTTAGACAGAGTCTATAATTTAAATTCTAACTAAAAATTTTTGTCTAGAACATGGTTTTTTCCCTAGGTGAGGTGTAAACCCATCTCAGGCATCGGGGCTAGGCATGATATTTTTTAATTTTTCTTTTTATTTTTCTTCTTTTTATTTTTCTTTCCTTTCTTTTTATTTTTCCATTTCCTTCCCTCCCTCCCCATTTGGATTCATGTGTACGCCCGAGAGGGGCCTACTCTTTTTCATTCATTACTAGGAGAAAAGAGGGATAGATAGAGGGTATCATGCATCAAATTTCATATGAGGTGGTAGATCGATTTGTAGTGGTTGTGTGTCACATATCCAGGCATGAAACTTCAACATTTTAGGCCTCGTGGTAGGCCATTTTTTTAATTATTTCCCCATTTCTACTTTTAATCCAAATTATTTAGTTTTTAAATACTTTTTTGTGTTTTTAGAGACCCCCAAAGTGATATTTTTCATGATTTTATGATTTTTTAGGGTTTCAAGTCATTTTTAGGGTTTTTTATTCAAGAAACATGATTACATGGCATATGTTCTTAAACTACACACTATGTGTTTTTCATTGTAGCATAGAGTTAATAATGAGGGTAACATGATGTGTGTGTTTAGTAAACACTATGTAGATCCCCTTGGGATGTGGTTAGAAACACAAACAGACATGTCGTATGGGGGTACATGTTCATGTATGTTACACAACCAGAGCCCATGTATGGTACATGGCTTGAATCTATATAAGGTACTTGTTTAGTGGATGTGTGATGTATATGGCCAGGAACCTTGTTTATTGGGAATTATATTTATGAGAGAAACATTCCTTGTACTTGGGAAGTACACTATAGTCCAAGTTGAGGTACACAACCTAGTGAGGGTGTTATAGGTACACATTTTGTAGATATGGTACAAACCGTATACTCCCTCTTTAGAGGTGTTTCTCCTATCCTCTCTCTGAAGAGTCGGAATTGGACTTGTTGATAATAAATTATAAGTGTCTTCCACATTATAAATTGTGTTATCGAGACTGGGGAAATTTGGGGTCATGGTAAGTGGATTTTAAATAGTCTTAGGTTTGGAATGATGATTCATTTGAGGCTTTCATTCCAGAATCCTCCTAAGGGTATATTCATGGTGTGAGGATCGGGTGAGGGTTATAAGATTTTGGATAACCTTATCTTGAGGATTCCATTATTTTTAGTTATAATTTATTTCATATGGTTCCCTAGATATAGGATTTAGTACTTTCTTGGATGGGACACATAGTTGGTTTCTTGAGGTTTGAGCAGATAGTGTGGTAAACCCAGGTTTTTAAGGTTTAGTTCCATTATAGCCTTTGGACTTGGGTGATGTTGTGTGGATTTTTTTTATATATTGGTATGATTTATTTGAGTTTTAAATGGGTCTGAGAGAAATATTATGGAATTCACTAATGGTCTTGGTGTTGTTCAAGGGTAGTATGTGTGTCATGAGATTAGATAGGTTTTCTTGTAATGGGATTAGCCCGAGGTTTGCTTATTCTAGAGGAACCCCTCATAGGGTGTCCTATTCTTTTAGTTGTTTAGAGGACTACTGAGGGTTCTACTTGAGTTTTTGACCCAAGGAGTTTCAGTGTTTGTTTTAGTTTTTTTGGATCATTAGTTTAGAATTTTCCAAACCCATGTTTTTGTGACTTGGTTGTTTCATATTGTTTATATTTAGATTTTTGATGTAGGAGGTAACAATTAGGTTACTAATAGATTGGGTGTGGTCCCTAAGATTGATTGGGTGTTCTCATTCACTATTTGGTTGGTATTAGGTGGGTATAGGGAGCTAATGGAAAATTTAGATGGGTTCATATAAACCCCCCTAGTTTAGTATTATGCTCTATAAAGGTTGGGTCCTGCTTGATGTGGTGGTGCTCCTATGATGGATTATATATGTGGACATGAAAATGGATAATCTTGGTCCCAATGATGTAGTGAATTTTAAGGGTTCGTTTATATCCTATCTTGTTCTATAATACTCATAGGACTTTGAAAGGTTCTCTAGTTGTGTCAAACTAAAGGTTCTTATCACTATTTTACATCATACTAATAGATTCTTATATCCCTGTAGGGTGAATTATTATTTTGGATGCCTACGATAAGATCATGGGGTTCATCTTTCATGACTGTTGGTGTGATATAAACCTTGGATATCTTTTTTGGTCTCATGGATGCACCCAATGGTTCATGTGTCTCGGTGAGCAGCATGTTCTAAGGTGTTCCTGCTTTGGGTAGAGTGGAGTAGATCAATCTCAGGTGTATCCTTAAAACCTAAGGTTTTTTGGTGTTTTGATTCTTTTTTTAGCCTTTTTATTTATTTATCTCTAGTTTTTTAGTTTTATTCTAGTTCATATTTGACCAAGATAAGAATAGTATATGTTTCATGCACTTCTTATAAAAGTATATGTTTGGACCGCCATTGGGGGCGGCCAACTGAGATTTATTTTTCACCACATATATGTTCACTTTAGTGCATATGTAGACTTTCATGCATGTTATTAGGTTGACCATGTGATTCTTAGTGGATGGGGTTGAGGCCTAGCATTGCATTATCAAGAATATTCACTAGTGTGGAGTCTGAGGATCAGGCTGCTACAACTCGATAGTCATTGGAGATCAGTTTTGAGGTACGGCCTAGGGATGGTAGTATATCCTTGTGAATTTTATTTATTTATTTATTTATTATATATTTACGATCAACTTAGTGGAAAATCATTTGATTTGTATAGTATTACCAAGAGTTTGTATGCATCATTTCATTGATATAACATGTGTATGTTTTGTTCATTTATTTTGCATACTCTGATGCTATGGATGTGTATGTGTTCGGTTTATTTTTATTGTTATTACACTTTGATATGAGGGCATAGTCTCCCCACTGTATCCCTTTAGGCCCTCACCCCAAGCATATGGGGAGGTGCACTTGTGGCCTAATTACATGTCGGATATGGTGAGAAGTCAGGTCGACATAGGATGATTCATAACAATCATTGGATATACTTGTATCTAATGAGTATATTGATTTTTTTAAATTACCATAAATAGTAAAAAATTTAAAAAAATATGATTCACATATAATAAATATTTCTGGAATAAGATAAATAGATAATAATTAATTAAAATATTTTATTATGAAATTATATATTTTTATTCATTAAATATTTTTATTATTATTAAATAATAATTAAATGGGTTTATAAAATTCAAAGAAATAATTTCATACTAATGGATTGATAAAATTAATTTTTTAGAAATTAATTAATTAATTTTTTAGAAATTAATTAATTAATTTTAATGGGATGTGATTGGAATCATTTAAAGTTATCAAGGGATGTTTTTCAAAGAAGTGTTTTTCTAAGTGTTATGTATTTTTATCTTAATAAATTAAATTGATATATTCTAAGTATGAATCTAATAAAATTTAATGTTTCTATGTATAAAAATATATATTAACCCTCATTTTACTAGTAATTGGCATGAAATAAGATTAAGAATACTTAATGTTTAAGAAGGCTTTTTTCAATAAATACATTTTTCTATATATCTTATTTTTTCATTTAAAAGTTAATTATATCATATATAGAATTTAAATTATATTAAATGGAGTAAAAATTTGGGATAAATATATCAAAATAATTTAAGGGTTCATCTTATATTTTTAGTGAAAAAATCATTATTGTAGTAAATAATTAAACATAAAAAGAGGTAAAAAAGAGGAAAATAAATATAACTTGAATTTTATGAAATTAAATTTACATTTAGACATTAATTAAGTACTTTTTTAGGTTTAGGTTCCAATACTTCATTTCTCACCAACATTTACTAACTTAACTCACCTAACTCTCATGTGATTCCATCTTTACCCTTCACCTAACTCAAGTTTCCAAAGAAATGCCTCTCATCTTTACCTATAAAAGGAGTTCCTCACCACCACTTAAAAACAACTCGTATCCTTAATTTTAATCTTGAATACCAACCCATTTCTCCTATCCTAAAGTCTCTATGGAAATTTTTTATCTTTTGGTATCAAGTAGGCCTAAACATTTCATTTTGAAGGAACCCACTGTGAGAAGGAATGATTTCATCTAACTATCTAGTTATTCTCTATCTTTTTCAATTACCTTATCATCTCAATTATATATAAATAATTTTTTTTCACTCTAACGATGTTATATTAACTTCATTATGATTTTATTAAGATTAAATTACTAATAAACTCTAAAATTTTACTCATTTAATAGTATAACATGTTCTTGTTTGGGTTGGTTCAACCACTTATATGAAAAATGTTACACCAACACCATAATTTTCATCACGAATGTGCATCAAGACATTAATAATGGTAATATATGATGTTAAATATAAATTTATTTCATTATTAAGATTCTATAATTTGGAAACAAAAATGAATGATCATTATAAAGAAACACGTTATCAGTAAAATTACTTGAAACATGCTCATCGAATCAAACCCATATTATTTTTCAAATGAACATGGGAATACATAAATAATTGTCATAATATGATTCCACTATCAAAACTAATTTTTAAATGATGAAATTTTTATCAACAATGAGATTTGATATTATGAATATGAAACTTGTATGAAATAATAAAAACTACTAACATATGATTATGAAAATAAGTTATAACCAACTGCTATATATGTAATAAGTTAATATAATTAAAAATTATAAAAAGAAATAGTTGTGAATAATGTTTTGAAATAAGTTATTAAGATGCTATTGCACAAGAGCCTCAGCCCAGTTGGTGAGGACTCGCTAGGTGCATCCAAGAGACCCGAGATCAAATATGGGTGGAGGCATATTTTCGGGTACTGTAGCAGGCACTATAGCAGTATTGTAGCAGTACTATAGCAGTACTGTAGCAGTACTATAGCAGTACTGTAGAAGTACTGTAGTAGGCACTGTAGCAGTACTGTAGCAGACACTGTTCGGTACTGTAGCAGCCGGAACTATTCATCCATCTGGGCCTTCGGGCCATCAGTTTGGTCCTCGGGTCCTACAAGGCTTTCGGGCCACCCAAGGCCTTTAGGTCAGTTGATTCTCAAGGCCTTCAGGCCACATGAATGCAGGCCCCAGACACACTACAAAAAAGGAGCAGCCCCAGAAGAGGATTTAGAGCAGGTGTACTCACCAGAGCAGAGCCAAATGGATTTTCAGAATGAGAGGGTATGGCTATGCCATCAGTACCAGCATGTGCTTGCATGGGAAGCCTAGCCAGATATTCATGCAAAGGTGGAGAGCTACTATTAAGATGTAGATGTTGGGGAGCGGCAGTTCCTTGTAGATAGTCTAGTTGAATTCCCTAAGACCTTCGAGTCATGTGATCTCCTTAGCCTACGGGCCATGTAATCTATGAGCCTACGATCCCTGTAAGGGTTCCCCCTTATCCCTTGAAAGGGGGGTTATCAAAAATCAATAAAAATTAAGGCCTTCGGGCCATTCAGACTAAGGTGCTATTTTTTTTATTATACAGAAGTTTAAAGACCTTTTATTGAAGCTGGGAGTAAAGGAGATAGTTTCTTTTCTAACTTCAGTTTGAAATCAAGATTATATATATATAAACTCCCATCAAGAGAAATTTTATATTATATCTCTTTAAAACCCCATATATTTTATTATACTCTATTTATTTCCTTATTATACATTCCTCTTTAATATTTCCCATCCCATTAGTTTATAATTACCTCAAAATGATTATTGTAAGTGGAATGAGACATATCTATTATTTTTAGTATGGAATCACCTTATTCTATGTCCATGTATTTTATATATTGTTATGAATTTCCATGTCACTAATTATATGATTTTTAAAGTCATTTTATATTGAATTTTCCTTTAAAAAAATTTTAAAGTAATTTTTTCCTAATTTTTGTCTTCATAGTCACTTTCTCTAACTATTTTATTCAATTTTCTTTATGAAACTCTCTTTCCAAGTTTGATTGATTCATAAAAGTAATTTTTATTAAATTTTGAAGTATTATTAAGATAATTGATTTATAAAGTATTTATTTTTTAAAATGTTGTCCAAATATGTAGGATATTTCTTATTATTTTCTAATCAATATTCTAATGCTCTTGTAAATTTTTTTTTCATCTATATCAATATTCTATAATGTTTCTTTTGTTTCACTATAGACATGTTTTAATGGAATCATCCACTTTCCTTCTATGGATTATTTCATTCCTTATAATTATTCTTATGAAACTCATTTCATTCTCATAGGTTAATTATAATATAATGGAACTATGAATGATTTCATATTCATTTGGAACACATATTTATGGTTTTTCATTATGTTTTGGGTGGGCTTGAAATTATATATTGCTTCTTCATTTGAGTTATCATGTCGGATTTTTTGTCAATTTGGGGTTATTTGGAAGCACATATGATGAAACTTGAAGCCTGTGAGAAGTTTGTAATAATATTAGTGATGGAAATAGGTATAAATCCATTCACTATGTTGTGGTGACTCTAAAAAATACATTGTGGTCATTTTGTAAGGAATTATAGACATGGGATGTTTTAAAGGAAAAATTTGAAGAAATAAAAAATTAAAAATAGATCCAACCCTAACAGCACCACAAGAGAAAGTTACCACTATGAGGCTACAGTAAGCATGACCATGACACCAAGCATGGCTGGTGAAATAAGATCAGATCTTTCATGAGGTGGCATAAGAAAAACTAAACACTATGTATAGTGACATAATAAAGCAATGGTCGTATAATAGGGTATATTCATGGGAGCTCAAGGACATTACTCAGTTAATTTTGATTAATTAAGAAGAATCATCCTATGTTAATGTTGGATGTGGGACTTAGGACTGGAATTATAGTGAAGATTATAAGGCCATTCTATATATTATGTGGACTATGGGTGTTGCGGAGGAGAAATGGTTAAAGGTGTTTCACTACATTATAGAGGATGGTGTTTTTCATTATTGATTTCTCCCTAAAATAGTAAATCCCTACATGAGAATTTCAAGAGGTTTCAATTCAATTCAGATGTCATAGGCATGAATAAAAAGTGAGGAAGTCATATGAATTCACTCAAAATTGAAAATTAGTTAGAGACTACACTATGGAGATCAGCATGTTGCATTGAAGGTTTACTTTTGAGAAACAAGGGATCCTGCTACAGGTGTATTAATCTATGTGGTGGATTCATGTAAGTTGAAGTGTAGCTAGAAGCTATAGAACCCATGTGTTTTAGTATTAGGTGTGTTAGATATCGATTCATTGGTGTTGAGGATAAAAAAATATAGGTTTTCCTAGTGATGCACGTTACTTTAGGAATTTTTCCTAGAATAGTGGTATGTTGTGGTCTCCCAATGATAATCCAAAATAGTAATGTGCCATGGTTTTCTAAGGTAGAACCGGGTAAAGAAAATGGTTAGATATATTGGAGGATTATGATAATTTTTAAATATATTTTAAAGAGTGATAGGTGGATATTTATAACACTGGTCTTTAGGGAAATATTTTTTTTATTGAATAGATAAATACTTTAAGAATGGGGGATGAAAAGATAAAATATTTTCTAAAGATATGAAAACATATAAAATCCAATATCACCCTTGATGATCAAGATTTAAATAAGGAATGAGAAGCACAATGATGAAAATTAATATTTTTTGGTGTTATTTATTTTTTAAGAACATTTTATAATTGATTATTATATCACAACCTATAGTTTTTCTTCTATCAAAGTAGTGAGAAAATAGAAAATAAGAGGATTTCCCATGTATTAATACTACACCCTTCTAAAAAATCTATAACATCTATAGTATGTAGGGCTAACCTATGGTACTTTGGCACAATATCGATGTATAATCCTTGGAATAACTCTTTGTAGTGAACCAATTAAAATCTATGTGCCAAAACTATAATTTATGCATATGTATATTAATTTTATGTTTCTAGTATTACAAGTTCACAATGTTCTTAATAACATGAGAAAAATATTTGGAATGAAATCATAACAAGTGGTATTAGAGCCCATAGGTTCTTTAAAGAAAAATCTGGCTCAAATAAGGTAGTTGAAAAAGAGAACAAAGTCAATGACCAAAGGGGACCATTTATTTGATGAATATAAATTTTAGATGTATATGAATTGTATGAGGACTCACTAAATATCTCTTAGAATTAAATATTTCACTACTTATTTACATTTAATGAAAATATATGATTCCACTAGAATTTATATTACTGATATAGATAAGAAATTGTTTTTTGTTGATGTAAAGGCTCAAAATGATCTATCTTGAGACTTATCCAACCATATATACATGAAATTGATGGATTGTACATTATAAAAATACATTTGGGTTAATCTTACTACCATTTATATAGGTTTTATGTGGAGCCTCTAATGGAGTCCTCAAAAAAACAAAATTAATAGTCCTAGATTAATTTAGCACTAGTGTGACTCAGATTATCTCTAGATAGGAGAGTATTTTGGGTGTGTTTTTTTTATTATGGGTTCAATGTATGATATTGAGCTTAAATTTTATTTCAATTCAATTCTTGAAAATATTTTTCTAACCTCAAACTATCCCCTCATTCTCCTACTAAATAATTATTCAAATTGTTCCCCCTGCTCACCACTAATATAATGAAAACTAAACTGATTATCCTTGCCTGGTTATTTTAGCTTTAGTAAGAAAAAATAATAATCATTATATCCATTTATATTACCTATATTAGTGATTAAATATATCCCATAACCCTTAGATTGTCTGAAAAATCACCATTATAGGATGTAAATTGGATTTAAGTGGTATGTGTTTATGAACGGAGAGTGATATAAGAATAAGTTGAATGTGTAGAATAATAAAAATATCATATTTTTTAAATCAATCAAGAAATTATAGATAGATGATCTATAGATAATTAATAATTAATAATAATAATTAAAAAGTATGTAATTGTGAGATTCTCCTAGGATAAAATACTTATGGTATAGTGTTCCATCATCAGATACATCTCAACAATTGAAAAGAAAGTAAGAAATCCTCAACAACTCAAATCGATCATAAAAAGTTCATATCCACACCCTCTTCAAGTGAGAATAACTCTTTTTAAATTTATTCTCTAGGGTTCCTAAAAGATAATCAATTCCCTAGTCCCATGTGAGAAGAACAAGATTCTATTCCATCCTCCAATGACTTTAATAGCTTTGAAATATTCCTAGAAATCAGTGCCCAACTTCTTCCTTGTTAATTTTTTCCATGTGCTCATCTCGAGGGTTATAATTGATGAAGTTGGGAATCCTGAATATTCTATCTCATGCTTTAAAATCTCCCATGATATCTTTCTTCTTCTTCAACTCGAATTATTACCACATGGATATTCTATATGATTTTATCTTGATTTATAAAAACCAAAGAAATGAATTTTTATTTAAGGTATACCTTTTCTATTTTTAGAATTTTTTATTTTAATCCCAGCAGCCATAAAAATAGTTATGTACCAAATTCATATTATGTGACTACATATTACATCATATTAATTTGACATTTATATGATGGAAAATTATAACAATATATATGTCTAATGATGCAGCATGATAAGTCTTATGATTAGTCCACTAAATTCATATGATGATTTATTAAGATAAAATCAAGAAAAGTTTCAAATGCTTATAATCAATGAAAGACATGTTATGGTATTCATACGATCTTTCGTTTATTAATTTTATATCCAAATTCAAATACATATAATTAGGACTAATGTATTATGATCATAGGTAAAGGCTTATGATCTTCTCATGCCATTTTAATACCTACAAATGTGAAGAACAGAATTTTAGTGTAGGTTTTATTCTAGTTAAGATGAAAATGAATGAAAGAATTTATAAATAAAAACAAAAGTCTTTAAATAGTGAAATCCCAATTATTTGAATCAATGCATGGCTTCTCAATTAATTCAAAAATAAATAAATAAACTCAAAACTTAAGAGTTAATCCATTTATCAATCAAATTATATATTTTTAAATGTATCAAAAATTAATGATTTCCTGCATTTTATCAAGATTAGAGGGTTAATTCCCATTAAAAAGTAGTTAGAATTTAGAATTATATTGTATTTGGTCACTCCACTATACTTTAATTATATCACTCCTAGGTAATACAACGAGTTCTATTTATAAAAAAGATCTTTCCTAAAAATGGATTGTCCTACTCAAGTTCAAACATTCACACTATAAAATAAAGAAAAACATATATTCATTTATTATTGAAAATATCTTTCCTCTTTTATGAATTTAATCCACTGTCCCCACTTTAATTTAATAAAATATCTAATTTTATAAGTACTAATAGAATAAAAATGAGTTGATTAAAAAATTTAAGCATGGGAATTTTTGTTTATCCCTCTTTCACAAGGTTTTTATGCTAAATATCTAATTCCCAGTTTCATGATACAACTCCAATTACATTTTTATAAATTAATTTCCCCCTTCTTCATGTGGGTTCAATATTATCCTAACCTAAAAGAATTAATTTTTTGAAAATTAGGAACTTTTTGAATGTTTTTTCACTGTCCATGTATTGTAAAAAACACTTATTAGATTTAAAATGGAATTTATTACTCACACACCAAGTGATTGATTATCTTAAAGCTTCATTGTGGGATACCAATTACCTATTTTACTCTAGTTTCAAAGGACTTATATCAATATATTTTGAGTTATCTTCTTGCAGTGTTATTTTTCACTAAAGAAAAGTAATTGAATATTAAGTTCAAAACTCTAGTTTTCTCATGTCATAATTTCAATACCACTTAAATTTTATCTATTCCATAATTCTTCCAAGTTTTAAAGAAAAAATATATGAAATCAATGATAGCATTCACTAATAAACCATCTAATTTTAGTAATTTTAGAACTAATGAGTCCATCAAAACTAGCATGGTTCTTCTTCCTAGGTAGGAAAAAATTAATCTTAAATTTTTGTAACCTAAAAAACACTAAAAATTAAAAAATAATAATAAAAATAAAGAATATTTTATTTATAGACTCTATTAAAAAGTAAAATTTGATTCAATTTATTTCAGGTTGAATTAATTAGAGATTAAAAAATGCATAAAAAGTATTTACAACCTAAGTTACTTGTCTTCTCCCCAACAATTATCTTATACCCCACTTCTAATTATTTTTAGTATACAAATTTCAATGAAAAATAGTCTTAAAAAGTGAATTTATATAATAATGTGAGGGAAATAAATAACCTAATAGTCCTTTATTCATAATTAGTATAGAATAGTTTAGAGTACTCCATTTATTCCTTCCAAAAATATTTATGATATTATTTAATATTTTGGATACTCAACTTTAAGGGGTGTTATAATTCATCTCCCTTGATATCAATTACACCAAACTGATATGTATTAGTAACTATGAATGGTATAGTACATTTGGAATAAAGGTTAAAAATAATGATCTTTATTCAAGATTAAAATAGTAGCACTTTTTCCCTCACTTTAAATATTCTCTTATTAATGAATTTTTAATGGAAAGATCTAGATTAATCACTATAAAGAAATGAGTTATTATAATCTCTTCACCTTAGTTATTCATGTTCAATCATTTGCAGCTTTCATTTATCTCAACCTTTGAGGAATTATAGGTTCAACTTATTCACATCCCAATATGATCTATATTTTAGTTCAAAAGGGAGGTGAAAACACTTCCTATAAAAATTATTTAAGGTCACATGATTTATCAGGTTTTTAAAGTATTCGTGTATTCTCATAATGCATCTATGATATTTTTTCTCCAATCCTTCTCAGTATGTTCCACTTTATTCTATAGGATTCTTTCTATTTCTCAGTTGGAGAACCCAGACTACCATTTTTTTATGGGTGGTATATAGTTGAGGTATTATGGTTTTATCTATATCTCCTCCTGGGGGTTTATAGGTTCTTGGATTTTTCCTTGGCCACCAATTATGGCCTGATAAAATGAAAACCTACAAAAAATGTTTATTTTTAAAAATCCAATGACATCCTTGTAATTATCAGTTAAAATTAATTATTATTAAATACATTTGGATACATATTCCACTGTTAATATAATATAGGAAAATCTAAAATATATAGGAAATGATATCCTAAAATATAATCCCCATACAACAAATACTTTATAAAAAATCAGAGGTTATTGGACCATTTCTTATATTTTATAAATCCCACCAGTAAGTTGATAGTTTGGAAAATATTTATAGAATACATGTGAGTCTTTAAAAAACAAAATTCAAAATAATATTTATTATAACACCTTCTTAGCTATTATTTTTGTTTTATAAAGGCTTCCACATGCAACTATATAGAAAATTGAAAGTGAAACCTTAATCTATTTCATAATAATAAACCTCATGATCACTTTATCGCTATAAATTATACATAAATAAGGTTTCTACCAAATATAAATCATTGAATCATATTTCAGTCTAAGGATATTTTACTTAGTAAATAATTTGTACCTTTTATGTGGCTAAAAAATTAACTATGTTAGCATACCAAAAAACTGAGGTAACTTTATACAGTTTCTCACTAGAGAATGAATCATCTAGGGTTATATTAGTTGGATTTTATACCTCAAAAGTGTGGGGTAACCTACTCATGTGGTCAGATTAAATATTTTCATATCACTTCTTTTCCTTGATCTCTAGTAAAATTATTTTAGTGGAAATATCCACCTAATTAACCTCAAATTTACTTAAAATTTCATAATCAAATACATGAGGGAAGCATGGTCAGATTAAACAATTAATTTAATTCCTAATAGATAAGACTGAAAATTATATAATGAAACAATATTTGAGAAAAATATCATTTTTTATTATTGTATAGTTGATCTAAATTTATATAGGGTTTGAGAAGTGTAAGTTATTACTCATGGGTTTCCATTAATCTTTTAGGAAAACATGACACTTTCAGCTTTGTTTAAGGCATCACACAACACTTCAATGGGGAAATTCTAGTCAGGTTGATAGATCATCAGGGAAATAGTTAAAATCTCTTTAATTTTTTTCAAAAGATTCCCTACATGAATCATCAAACAAAAAATAATATTCTTTTTTCATCAAGTTATACACAATCAAATTAATTTTACTAAAATATTTTATAATCCTCCTATAAAATCTAGAATGGCCTAAAAAGATCTAATGTGTCTCCTATAAAATCTAGTATGACCCAAATAATATCTAATGTGTCTCACGATGGTGGGTTGAGACAATTTAGAAATGATTTTAACCTTTTCCTTGTCAAATTCAATCCCATACTCAGAAATTATATGGCCTAAAACATTACATTTCTCCACTATGAAATGGAATTTTTATAATTATGAAACTATTTGATTCATAATGCATTTCTTTAAAACTTTTTTTAGATTTTTAAGGTAAATCTCAAAACCTTCTCTATAAATATAAAGTTATTAAAAAAATACCACCAATAAGTTCTCAATCAGGTCTAAAAAGATATTTTTCATGTGCTGGGAATAAATTTTGAAAAACTAATATAATCATTAGATAGTTGAACCTAAGTTCACTATAAATTCATTCCCACCAGTAGTTTAGGGCTGTGGAATTTCAACTACCAGTTCTTCCCTTCCTAACTTAGAGCACCATAATTTGGAAGTTTTATACTCTCTAATCATCACTTATAAGTAAAACTCCATGATAATTCCAAATATACTCAATAAAGAAGAACAATATGAAAAGTAATAGGATGCATAAGATTGTGTGGTGTATAATTCCAACCTACGTCCATGGGATAACAATGAAAACTCTTATATTAACATAAGTAAAAGGATAGGAATAATTGTGGCTAATTATCTAGTGATAACACTTAATATAGTTTTTAAAACCATATAGTCATACAATTATATATCATTATCTATCCCTACAATTCTTTTATAGAGTTAATCATCGATTCAAACCAGTTTCACTGACCTTTGACAAACATGGCCAACTATTTGTTGACTTCAACCTTTAGATTCACCAATAATTACTCAACCATTATAACTAGTTGAATGTTCACCATAAAAAATATTATTTTATAAAACTCATTGGTAGACTGATATTTACTAGAAAAAAACATCAATATGTTTAAGGTTTTTATCCCCACTGCTCTAAAAAAAGTCAAATAAAACTACCAGAGTCTGAACTTCTACTGAGATAAATCAAGTATCTTGAAGAATATTCACAATCCCAATAATCCCCCACTTGAATATTTAATCAAATAATCTCACAAGAATCCTAAAACAATTTGTTAAAACCACATCCTACTTCCCTGAACACGAAATATTCTTCA
This sequence comes from Viscum album, assembly GCA_963277665.1. NCBI lineage: Eukaryota > Viridiplantae > Streptophyta > Magnoliopsida > Santalales > Viscaceae > Viscum > Viscum album. The sequence goes on along the minus strand of OY728133.1, from coordinate 1,409,064,350 downwards.
TCCTACTTCTGTCTATCCAAGTCTCACTAAGGCACGATGATAAATCAAGCTTTCTTAAACGAACACCTTCATGAATATATCAGCTAGATTTTTCTTCCATGTGATATTCCATTTATCTAAAACCTTATCTTCAAATATATTTTTGATGAAATATAATTTCATGTCAATGTGTTTCATTCTTTCATGAAATTCCATATTCTTTGGAAGGTAGATAGAACTATAACTATCATGGAATAACATTCATCTTTTTGATTCATTTCCATGGTCCTTTAGTAATAACTTTAACTAGAAAAATTCCTTTATGGTTTATATAACTATTATATATTCTTATTTTTTCATAGATAAAGTAAATATAGGTTATATATGATTTTTCCATATGATCTATGTTCCACGAAATTTAAACACAAAACTCATTGTTCTTTTCAAAGTTTCAGAATCACTAGTAAAATATACATCAACAAAATATTATAAATGGTCATTATACCTAATGCATAATGTGGTATATACTTATCTATTAAAGTATCAAGTGAACTACTTCACGGCTTCACAATGATTCTTCCCAAGGTTAGACATAAAATGGTTTGTTTCTCCCACTTAAAAGGTAATTCCAAACCTTATACAAATCATTTAATACATAAAAATTTTGAAATATGAATCATATGGTACTTTCACCATATTTTATACCTCATCTTCCAATGAACAATCATGTTTCATAGTTAATTTAAAGTGTCTTAAAACATGGAATTTGATATATTTACATCTAGTTATCATAAGTTTCTTGATGATATTTAAATTGTACTCTTTCTAGGATAAAGACAGGGTACCAGATTCATTATTTGTTTCTATCCTCATCACCAAGATTCTATTGTCTTGTCTAAGATCCTTCATATCAAATATTATATATAATTAATTATTCATATACTAAATTCATTGACTTATAGACTCACAAGAAACATATCATCCATATAGAGTAGAAGTAAAATGTGAGTCTCATTTTCATGAAACTTTTGATTACAACAGTGATTAAAGTTTCTCCTCGTGAAACCTTCTTCATCCATTAAATAATTAAAATTACGGTTCCATCATCGAGGTTCTTATTTCAAGTTATGGAGTATTTAATTAAATTTTAAAACAAGGACCTCCTTCCGATGATCTTCAAACCCATTGGGCTAAAACATGTAGATCTCCTCCTCTAAGTATTTATAAATAAAGTAAATCTCCACATCCATCTTCTCTTAGTGTGAATCATCAAAATCAATAATTCACTACACCATTTGAATAGTAGTATACTAAAATATCTATGAAAATATTTCTAAGAAATAAATTTATTCTTTATGTTAGAATCATTTAACCAAAAATAGTTACGTATACCTTCTTATATCATCCTATTATTTCAAATTACATAACCATTTGTTCTATAGTTCTTGTTTCACTTATGAGAGTTCAGTCAATTTCCAAGTTATTTTTAACTTTAATGATTTCGTCTCTTCTTATATAGATAACTTCCACTGGTTCGAGTCACTGATTGTTTCTACCACTTTTAGATATTTAGGTTCACTATCATTCATTATAAGTAATAATTTTGAATCAACCTTGTACTTCTAGACTAGTTATCTGACTCTTAGAGACCTTCTTATATAATTTTTTTCAATAACAAGAACTTCATTTTTAAGTTATCAAACATTAGGTGCTCCTACTATCAATTTCTATACTAAAGTACTTTCCCAAAAACTTCTATAATTCATGATCATTCTAGAACATATTTCATTGGTTGAATTTCTAGTGAATTCATGTTGAAATATGGTATCATTTATATTTTTGATTTATCAGTGCTTTCATACAAATTAAATTATACTTCAGTAGTTGTCCTATTTCTATCAAATTATAATTCAACCATATTCTTATATTTCTATATAATTTTTCCATTAAATATTACACATTTAATTCTAATTATATTACATTGAGCATTATTCCATAGTTGGTAGTTGAAATATTCTTTCCCATAGCCTATAAGAAAATAGGCTTTGGAATTTTCCCTCATATTATCTTTTTATTTTATATAAAATAGAGCATGAGTAATGAAACCAAATATTTTTAGGTGAGGTACTTCAGCTAAATTACCGAACCATAGATCTTTAGATAAATTTTATCCACTTTAGAGGTTGTACTTTTATTAACTAGGTACACTGCTGTGTTAACTGCTTATGCCCAAATAGCCTTAGGAATACATCAGTGTGAACTCATTCATCTATACTTCTCTCTCAAATTTTGATTTTCCCTCTCTTAAACTCTATTATATTGTTTTTTTATGAGAAATATTCTCTCAATAATTATCTCCTTCTTCGGAAATAATTTTTTAAATTATTATCATTGTACTCTCTATCATTTTCAAATCTAAAGCATTTCAATTTATGACTGCTTTCCAACTCCATCATGGATTTACATTGTATAAAAGTGCTAAAAATATATATTTATCTTTATTGAAATAAAATCATACTTTTATTTTGTCTTCATTAATGAATTAGATAAATTAATGATATCCTACATAAGATTGGACTCAAGAAGGTCTCCATACATCTAAATGAACTAGCTCCAGCTTCCAGACTCTAGGCATTCATCCATTAAAGTTGAATAAAACCCTCTCTTTTATTATAAGAATATATCTCTCATAACTTCTGATAGTTGGGTGATCAATATTTAGAATTACCTTATCTATTATAACCTTTGTATACTACTCACTGGGGTGACCAAATCTACAATGTCAAACCTTTGGATTTTCATAGGATAAAATTATAGTTAATTCAATTTCTATTAGTCTGAATTTAAGATTGAAAAAAAGCCAAGAGGGGGTTAATTGTTCTTTCTAAAACAAATTTAAGATTATTTCATGATATTAAAGTTATTTTATTGTAAATAAGAGAAAATTAACATAGGATTGTTTTACAGTAATTCGAATCAAAATGATCTTACTCTAATCTTCACCCCTCTCACAAATTGAGAGAGATGGAACCCATTGTAACCATTATAATGGATTCATAAAAATACTTTTTACCACCTATAGTCACAACCCAATTACAAATAACTTACCCCTAAAGGCTTAAACCGAAACAAGACTTCCTTTTTTCCATTGTAGGCTTAAACCCAAACAGAACTGCCTTTTCCCACCAGGAGGCACAACCTGAACAGTCTAAATTTTCCCACCTTGCTTCATAAACCAATGGTTGTATTTTATTTTGGATATACAACCCACTATATTACCTTTTAATGGGTATTATAACCCTTTAAAATTATGCACACAAAAGAATAAAAGGAATAAATAAAACCACCAAACCCGAATGAAAACTTCCGCTGAAATAATTTTTTTATTATTTTCCAAACACTTTTAGGAAAAGTGAGAAACTCAAGGACACAAACAAGCCTGAAAAACACATCCAAAACAGACCAAACAACCAAACACCCAAATCATCAAACAAAAACTAAAATCCAAAATCTCCATACTCGTAATCACAACCAACACAAGAGTCCTCTACGATGGTCGTTCCCCATTCAGAAGCCGGGTTGAAATACCTCATGAAATCTTCATTAAAGTCCCGCCTCACATCATCCAAAGTGATTCGCCCAAGTCCATCTTGCTTGGTTAGGCTGCCTTTTTTGAATTCCAATGTCACCCCATGATCGTGCTTAAAGGAGTCTCTAGTGCACAATGGACGAGGCAAATAAGAATAATCTTTCTTGCCTCTTCTTTTTGGAGTAGTAGAATCCACTCCTCCATCCTCAGTCCTACTTATAACCCCACCTTGGACTAAATCACTGATGGAACACCCATTAGGATCTTTAATACCCATAATTAGACCTACCCCGACCTGTACAATGTTGCTATATGAGGGCCTTGTCAATCCACCACTGTTTTCTTTGCCGCTCTCTGGTATCTCCCCCCCCCCTTTTCCAGGGAAAGCCTCCTTTGGATAGGTTGCAGACCGATTGTGTTGCAACGGAATGTTAGTATTAACTAAAGCAAGGCATCGAGGTTGCTCAATCATTTCATGCTCTTCATATATCACTATATGCCTTTCTTCATTTTCAGTAGGAGCCTCCTTAGGACCATTCTCCACATCAGCATCAATAATAACTGAATTAATCACCTCTGCATCCTCTTGTTCCAGGCCTTGGAAACAGTTTCGTGTAGGAACTATAATTAATATCCCTCTAGTAGCATTCTTCTGGCCAGATTTCACATTCGGATTACCTGCCAAATTCTCAACAGCAGGACCATCATACACTGCAGGCCCTGGTATCTCTGCTGCCTCACATTGCACTCCTTTGGCCCTGCTGTTAAAAGCCTTTACACCTCCAACACAAGAGCCAAACGTATCCTCAAATTGCATTCCTTCATCCCCCACATGCAGATCACTCCTCAACCTCCAAAAAACAGTAGAAACCAGTGGATTAAAGGAGGCCTTATCTCCCTTGCCCACTACTGGTCATCCCTACTCACCAGGTCAGAATCCTTTCCAGGATTAGTTCCACACTGCTTCCTCTGTCTTTCATCGTTCCTCCTCTTCTGACCTTCCTCTAGTCTCCTCCTTGGAACAAACTTCCTCTCCTTGAAACCATCTGCATGACATTCAGAAGCCAAATTCCCCAAACAGCAACAGCTCGAACAGTAGTTGTCCCATGATTCAAACACCACTTCTTGTTTCCATCGAAACTCTGAACCCACTGCAATCCAAAACCACTCCACCAGAGGTTTTGACACATCAACCTCAACACAAATTATAGGGTTAATCGGTTGACATAAAGAGGAATTTCGAACGTCCAAACAAAGATAGCGGCCCACCATGTTTCCAATCATACAAAGAATTGAAGGATTCTGAAAAGGTAGAGGGAGCATAGGAAGGCTTACCCAAATCACGCTGGAGGTTGGATCCCGATTCATGCAAAGGTCGAACGACCATCTTAAGAGGGAAAACTTGAAACTGTTACATCGCTGAGGGGCACTAGACTAGGCTCAAATTAGATCAGCTTTCGAGGTGAAGCGAACCATAAAGTGACTTCTATCCATCAGACCAACAACCGCCCATTCTTGCAAATCCCATTTACTGAAGACCAAACAATTAAAGTCATCCACCGAGGGTCTTTGAAGATTTAAACGCGCAACCAACATAAGGTCTAGATGACTTGAAGCTTCCAAGAACTCTGCCATCAAAATCAGCAGCTGCGGACCACCAAGATGGGACTCTAGAACCTTCGGACTTAGAGTCCCCTTTTGGATAGTAGATTTCAAATTTGAAATCAGTTTCTTCTTTCTCTTTGCAATGAGATGCCTTAGAGTTGTTCATTTTCATTTCTCAAGTAAATAACCACATGTGAATATTTTATTAATTAAAATTAAAATTATTATAAGTCTTCTTCAATATCATATAAAGCAAATAAAAACTACACAGTGGAACTTGTTAGATCAATTAATAATTTAGTAAATAAAAAATAATTAATATCCTTTGAATACTCCCTAATAATAATCAAGATTCACCCTTTATATTTAATAAAATTTAAATTTATATATTTTCATTTCCAAAAAAATCAATTTGAATATTAATACATGATAAATCCCATGTGAATATCTTGTAATTCATCATAAAACAATCTAAAAAATGCTTTAATAGATTTTAAATAATTAATATTTAATTTTAGTAAAAATAAAATAAAAAATCATAAAATAAAATTGTCTTAAATTGAGATATTAAATATTATATAAAAGAGATCATATTTCTAGGTTTTAAAATAACCTATATAATTTCCCTAAACCTTGTATCCAAATCCACATATGGGATTTTGACATAGTCATTTTACTCCATGTAAGAGAATAAAAATTTACAAATTCACATAATTAGTTCAAATAAGGGAATTACTTTATCCTCATTCTGTAATTAGATTCACATAGCTGATTCACCTATCTAAATTCACATAGCCAATTTTGGAAATTTTTAGATAAATTAACTTTTCAAATTTCATACCTAAATAAGGCCTTGTAACAACATAATCATCTTTGGTACCAGTTCAATTATATTTATAAAATTTAATTATCTTTACAAATAATCAATAATAACCTTAATTGGATATATATATATATATATATATATATATATATCAAGTTACCATAAAAATGTAGTAGAAAAAAAGTTCTAAAAATTGTAGAATTCAAACTGAAAGGATGTGGTGATTTCTAACCTAATTTAGGACATGATATAAATAGATTCAGAATTTTATGTCTTCTAATTAAATGTATATAATTTTTTTATCTTTACAACTCATAAAAAGTCACTCAATTTAGATTTACTTAACTAATTTTATGGTAGAAATTAAAAGGTAACCAGATTGGGAAAATTGGTTGTGTGGTATGGCTACGTGGGAAAATTGTCTACATGAATTGGCTATGTGGTGCAATTGGTTATGTGAATTGGATATGTGGTAATAGTAAAAAACATATAAAATTGATATTTTAAGGTCTCAAATGATCAATTTATCCTTGTAAAACATAATGAAACTTTTAGTACATGTTATAACCAATCAAAATATGATATCTACTTATGTTTTAGGCAAATAAATATTATTATATGATCAAGATTAATAAAAATTTAATCAATATATAATTCAAATTATTAGGACTATTAAAGAAAATAAAATAAAAAAAATAATTGTAATTTTCAAAACCTAAAGTGGTTCAAGGAGCCACTCAATATTCTCCCCTTTTTTTAAAATTTCAAAAATACAATGTTTCAATAGAAAAAAATATCTCATTAAAATGAATTTGAATAGTGTATAAAATGTTCTTAAACTTTCATATTTCAAAAAATATTTTAAGGATCCATGATACACTAGTATAATTTTTAATGTTTTTTGTGAAAAATAATGAGAAACCTTTCATAAAATACTCTTTTAATAAAATTGAAAGTTTAGATAGTACTCTAACATCATCTAGAATGCATGAAAAGTATTAAAACAATAATATAATGAACAAATATATATAGAAATTAAGCAATAGTCATCTAAAAAATAGATTCAATATTTCAACAAATTTCACTTATATAGGAAAATTATTCATACAAACACACTCAAACTCCCCCTTAATTCATGCTAGATAAATTTGAATTTAAATATCCATAATACCAAGTTCAAGATTTACTTTCTCAAAATTATTAAAATCTAGGGTCTTAATAAAGATATCATTAAGTTTATTTTCTGAAAAAATAAATTATATATTTATATTTTCTTTTTTGAACATGATATTCTTAGTCTTAAAGTTTTGTAAGGGTTTTTTGGGAATAGAAATATCGTAATTATTTTAACATAAAATAGAAACTAATCAAAATAAAAACCATGTTTTGAAAGATTTTTTTAATCTATAAAGATTGAGCATAAAATGATGTAGTAGCTATATATTTATATTCAAAAGTTGAAATAGAAACAAATTTTTTTTATTTTAATAACAAAAAACTAAATATTTACTATGTAATTTACACATACCTGAAGTAATCTTTCTATCTATCTTGTGTCCACCAAAACCAGAGTTACAATAACTTTTCAAATCAAAGTTAGTTTTAGCAGAGTAACATGATCCAATATTCAAATATCCTTTAACACATCTAATAATAATTTTAACTAATTTAATATTACTTTCCTTAGGATCACTTTTATTTCTAGTACACATACAAACTAAAAAAATTGAATCAAACCTAGAATATTTTAAATATAATAAAGTCCCAATCATGCCACTATAGGTTTTAAGATTAACAGATTTTTCAGATTTATCTAGATCTAATTTTAAAGTATTACTCATGAGTTTATTTTTACTTTTAGAAGATTCTAAACAAAATATCTTAACCATCTCTTTATAATACTTGGATTGAATTATAAAAATACCATCATTTATTTGAAATATTTCTAAACTAAGAATTTCAATTCCACCAACATACGAATATCCAATTTAAAAGTCATCAATTTTTAAAATTAATTAAAAATATTTTCATTTAGTGTTCCAAATATAATATCATCAATATTAATTTGAACAATCAAAATATCATTACAAATGTTCATAACAAAAAAATAGGATCAACTATTCCTTTCTTAAAATAAATTCAAAATAAAACTGGTTAATCTTTCATACTAAACTCTAGGAACTTATTTCAAACCACAAAAAGCCTAATATAGTTTAAAAACATAATTTAGGTGATTTTCATTTTCAAAATAATAGGTATTTATAACATAAAATTATTTAAAAATATAACCATTTAGAAAAGTGTTTTTGAAATCCATTTTAAATAAACTGAATCCATGAAAAACATTAGAATATTATAATATATTGATTGATTATAACTAATAAAATATTGTAAACTATTCTTAAAAATAAATACCTTATTTTTTAGAGTATACTTAAAAAATTAATCTAGTTTTATTTTTATCTATGTTTCCATATTTATCAAGTTTGTTTCTAAAGATCCATTTTTTCCCAATAACCTGAGAACCATTTAGTGGAAAAACTAAATTCCACAATATATTCTTAGTAAATTTGTTTAATTAATTTTTCATATCCAATATCTAATTATCATCATATAAATCCTCATATATATTATTTGTTGAAAAAGGAGAAAGAAAATCATGATAAGAAAAAATATTCATAATAGATTTTTTAGTTTCAACTTTTGTTTCAATGTTACCAATCACAATATCTATAGGATGATCTATATGAGTCTTACAAGAATTTTCATGAATATTTTAATATTGGGAATAAATATTATCCCCCTTAATAAGTGCATTTTTATCATGAGTTACTTCTTATTTAAAATTAAAATATCTAAATTCATATTCAATTTGAACAAAATCATCATCTCTTTTATTCAATGATTTTTCATCAAATTTAATATGAATTGATTATTAAAAAACTATGGATATTTTATTGTATACTCTATATGCATTACTATTATTTGAATATCCAAAGAAAATTCCTTCATCACATTTTCATCAATTTTATCCAAATCATCCTTAGTATTAAGAATAAAAACTTAATATCCAAAGAATCTAAAATAACCAATTTTAGGTTTTCTCCCCTTCCCAAGGCCATAAGGTGTCTTTTCCAACAAAGGTCTTAAAATAATTCTATTATTAATATTACAAAATGTATCCACAACTTCTATCTAAAAATATTTAGGTAAGTGAAACTCATTTATCATGGTCCTAACTATTTCATGAAGTTTAATATTTTTCCTTTAAACTAAACCATTTTTTGTGGTGTTCTATGGGATGAAAATTTCTTAAAATACCCATTTTCTTTACAAAACAGAATAAATTTACAATTCTATAATTCACCACCATAATAACTTTTAATTTATTTAATTAATTTATTTTTCTCATTTTTAACCAATTTATAAAAATTAATAAACATAAATAAAGTTTCATATTTAGGATTAATAAATTAAACCATTATGTATCTAGTAAAATCAATAATAATAATAAAATAATATCTCTTAACACTAAAACTAGTAGGTTTGATATGAAAAAAATAAATCCAAATGAATAATATCAAGAGGCATTATATTTTTTACTTATTTTATTTACTTGAGGATGATATTTTGTTGTTTGCCTTTCAAGAAAGAATCATAAACAATGGTGTTGTCCATATTATGTTTTGATATTTGTAAAACTATTTGATTCTTGGTAAGATTATGAATTAACCTAAAATTAGTATTTTCTAACCACTTCTTCCACAAAATGTAATCATATTTTATAGCATTAAAAAATTATATTTTGATCATTTAATTTGGAAAAATTAATTAAATAATTTTTATATTTTAGATTGTATAAAAAACTGATTTATCCATAAAAATATTAAATTTCTCATATTTTAATTTAATAAATATTATATCATCACATGGTTTTAAAATTATTATTAAATTATGTTTCAATACTTCAATATATGAATCTTTATAAATAATAACTAAATTTTAAATTCCAACCCCACTAAAACCTTTTACCTTTCTATTATAATTATCACCAAAAGTAACATTAACGCAATCAAATTGATTTAATGTTTGAAAGTTTAACATATCACCACTCATATGTCTTGATTATCCACTATATATTTACGAAAATAATTTTTTATTCTCCCAATACACATTTCCTAAAATATTAATAAATTTTTGTTACCCATGAAAATTTGGGTATGATGGAATTAGAATATGAATTTTTTGGAACCCAAAAAGATTTCAAACACATGTTTATATGAAATGTTAAAGATAAAAATTTAGAAATGGAGGCCTTATTATGTTCAAGAGACTATAGATATCTCAAAAAACACTCATTTTAATGATTTCCTTTTATTTGAAATCTAAAAAAAGTATTAATATAGTATAACAAAGAAAGTTTGGTACATTTTAGGTAAATAATTATCATAACCATGACTCGATCTCTTTTTTAATTTTATTGAAACTCTTCATTTTATCAATGTTTTCTCTTCCTTGAACAAAAATGGATAGATTTGACTTTAAAATTTCAAATTCTTTTTGGAGTTGTTCATTATCCTTAAGAAAAATATCAACATTGCATATTTCATATTCATGAAACTTAGACATGAAATCAACCTCTAGATTTAATTTATCATTTTCAGCAAGCACATTTTTCATACTTTCTTATGCAATTTCCAGATTTTTTATGAGAAATTTTTTGTCATCCTGGATAGATTTATTCATATTTTAACTCTCCTTAAGACCAACCTTATATTTTCTCTTAAAGTTATTGTATAAACTATTGAATTAGCTAGAGTTATATTTGATGAAAAATAAAGTATAAATTGAGTGCTCTATTTCCCCCTCAGTGATACCCTAGGTGGTGATGGATGTGGCTCTAGTCCCCTCTCCACTAGAGAGTGGGGAATAACACCCTCAACCCACTTCACTCTCTCAATCATGTACCTTTATTCCATTTTCTAACCCATACTTTATTTTTTCTTTCATAGCTATCTCGGCCATCTTGAAGCTTCCAGATCTATATGATGGTTCGCCATAGCTTCCACTCTCAACGCAGAGTTCATAGAATCTTTAGATCTTTTAAACCTAACCATGGTGGATCAATTTAGAAAGCATAATCCCTCATTAAATTATTTTTATAGGTTTGTCTTTGGATCTTGGGTTCTAAAATACAAGGGTAGTGGTGGGACTCCATGAAAAATGAAACATGATGATTCTCTTTATTTTGGATGACTATTTGATTATTTCTTGGTTCAGATCTATGTGAACTTGCATTAGGTTCCCCTTATACCTATTCTAATGGTTATATGATTTCCACATGAAATGTGATGCACCTTGTATGGTGTTGTGGGTAATAATTCCATAGCTTCCACTCCCCTTTAAAACCCCTTAAATTATACATATGATTAGGAACATGGTAGGCTGATTTCTATGTTCTGATAGTAGAACTGATTCTATTTTCCACTCAACATCCCTATGTATATTTGTCAAAGTTGATGTCACAATACTGTTGATGGAGTGGATATGGATCGTAGATCATGAATAAATCAAATTTATATAAGAGGTTGTTTTTGAATCTTTTACTTATTAATTATCATCCTTAAAATGGATAAGCCACCTATTCTCTTAATTTCATCATGTTCATAGGGATTATCATAGGGTGATTGATTTGATATCTATCCAATCATTAAGGATGAAGGCTTTGGATTCCCTCATTGTGGATCATTTGAGTAGTAAGGATGAAACTTTTTTGATTCCCAGTCAGAAAGAGATAAGACTATTGAACTCTGATCTGAGGGTGGTGGACATATTCGATTAGTTTGGAAGTGATTTGGTTGAACATAATTTTATAGTTTAGGATTCATTGGGGGAATTAGGAATTAAGGGTATGTGTACAACCTATCCTATTGAACCAAATATCAATATTTAGAATTCCTCATCCTATATAGAAGTTATTCATCTCGGTGAATGAAATTTACATGAGGTGGTTATCCAAGTGGAAAGAGAGGGAGTTTCAGTTGGATGAAAGGGTAATGTTAATTAAATTTTGGTATTAGTGTAGGGGGTTGGGTGAATGCAGTGGGAAGGCCAAATATTAGAAGTACCTTGTCATCTATTAATCATGGTAACTGATTTGAAGGGATGCAAATTTAAATTCTTGGGAAGGATCAAGAAGGGAAATTCTTCTTTGGGGCTAAGTAATGGGGGAGATCTTGGGCCAAATCTTAGATGGAAGTGCTTATAGATGACATGTAAGAGGCCTTAATAGCCTAAGGAGAATGATGGGGTAGAAGGAAAATAGTGATTTGGGGATTTTCATTGTGAGTAATAAGAAGAAATATAAAAGGTTGCAAGGACTACTCTCACTTACCTAAACCAATGGAGACAAGGTCAGTCAAAAAAGTTAAGTACAAGTGTTGTATTATAATCCCACTAAGAATGATCGGGTTTAGAAGAAGAGTTCGAATCTACTGATTGAAAACCCAAGGGATAAAGGTGGTGATTTTATGGAACAAGATATAGAGAAGGATGGAAATATGGAAGATATGCCTCAAATATGGGGAAGTTTTTCGGTTATGGGTGATACTCTGATTGTCCCTTAGGGACTGATAGGTAAGGAGGATACAAAGAAGGATACACTATTTGAGATTAAGGCATAGACTTAGTGGACAGTAGGTGAGGAGGTTGGGGAAAATTAAAGTCTTGGGAGCATCTTCTTCACTCTGAGGAAGAAATTTTGGAGGAGGATTTGAGTATTTTTTATTCTCTAGATGATATAGACATGATATAAGTGAGACTTATTTTATTGGAAACTAATAAGGATCAATATGAGTGGATCAAGAAGAAATATAGGATTTTAACAAGATGATTCAATAAAATTAAAATAAATGTGGAATAATGTATCCAAAATTGGGACAATAGCATATTATTTTGAATAAATTATCAAGGATAATACAGATAAAAAGGTAAAATATCTTCACTAGAAATTATATAGGGATATTTCATATAATATTTTCAATATTATTTTTAATTATTATATAATTTTCTATAGTATCTAAGGTTTTATGGTTGTATCTTGTGAGGTTTCCCACTTTTTCCATAAAACTGATTTTAAAATTAAAAAAATCTAATTTTTAGTAGTATAAACTAGCGAATCTTTCAACATTATGTTCAATTCTATAAAATTCTTTAATAAATTATTCAATACTATGTTTTTAGAATCATATTTAGAGGAATTATAATAAGTTGAATCACTTATATGATTGATGAATCCATTAATCGTAAGTTTTTTACATCCATTATAAACCATATTATTCCGAAGTACATGATTCATTAGTGAAATTCCATCTAGGTACCATTTCCTACTTTTCTTTTTATATTTCTTCCTTTTATTTTTTTCATTATTTAATATTGGGAAATCAATATTTATGTGTCCCCATTTCCTATACTCATAAAAAAGTACATCTTGAGTATCATTGGAATTAAAATTACTTTTCTTCTTATCCTTGTGATCATCTTTAGAATATTTTTTCTAGGATCTCCTTAAGTGGCTTTTATTCCTTATGTATACACCCTTTGTAACATATATAGTATCAATACTATCACTGGTCTATATATCATAATCTAAAGAGTGATTAGATAGATTTAATTTAAAATTAATTCTATTATTCTTTGAATTGTCTTATTTAGAAAGATTTTTAAACTCTTACTCATATTGTAATAATGATCCAATAAGCTCATCAAGAGTTTATTCCACAAAGTTATTAATTTCATATATAGCTACCTATTTAGTATGCCACTACTTAGGAAGTTATCTAAGTAATTTTTTTATTAACAATTGTATTTTTAGGAGTCTCTCCTAAAAAACTCATACCATTTATAATACTAGTAAACATATGGAACATTTTTTTAACATTTTATTCTTCACCCATTTTATATTCTTGATATTTATATCTTAACCTACCCAAATTAGTTTTAATTATATTATCCAAACCAAGATGTTTAACTTTCAGAATTTTCTAGATGTCATGAGTATTTTTACATGAAAATATATTACTATAAAAATTTTTATTTATTTCACAATATAGAATATTGATCACCTTATAATTCAAAATATACTTTACCACATCATCATCGAATAATTATTTAAGTTCACCTTTTGGAATCTTGTATAGATTTTCTATTATTTTACAAAGATTAATGTTGATTTTGTTTAATAAATCTTCCATACATTATTGTCAATACTCATAGTCAGTACCATCAAAAGGAGGTGGTTTTTTAGGTATCCATCCATCATTAAAAATTTATCCTTCCATATTAAATAGATATTTTTCTTTTGATGGTTATGTTAGGAAGTGGTTAGTATAAATAAAAATATATATAAGCTAGGGAACCTCATCTGATACCAATTATTGGTCTGAATTCAAGATTAAAAATAGCTAATAGGGGGTAAATTGGTATTTTTAAAATGAATTTAATATTATATCATAATATTAAATTTAGTTCATCATAAATAAAAGAAAATAAACACATGATATTTTTATATTATTTTGGATCTAAGTAATCATAATCTACTCTTCACACCTCTTATTAACTGAGAGATAAGATACCCGTGACTCACAACCCACTATCATACTTTTAATGGGTAGTATAACACTTTACAATTATGCACATAGAAAATGAAAAGGAAGAAGTAAAACCACATAATTGGAATGAAAACTTTAAAGTCTGAGTGTTGAAGAAGTAATAAAATCTATAGTAGAAAATGATCAAATGATTTTCTTTTATATGGGACTAGTAGTTGATCAACCATATAATGTATCACTTATACAGTTCAAGAGAATATCCTCAACCATGTTGCCTCTATTGTACTAGTTCTATCCACTATATATATATAGTCTACATTTGCAAAAAATATTTCAAATTTAAAATATGTTGCTTATTTATTTTCTAATGAGATAATTTGGAGTTTTTCATGTTCATTTCCTGAGTAAAGATACACATATAAATATTTAATTAATAAAGAATATAATTCTTGAAAGTCTTCCCTCATATATTATAAAACAAATAAAAACTACACAATGGAACTCATTAGATCAATTAATGTAGAATTAAATATTAATAATTAATGTCCTTGGAATACTCTATAATAATAATCAATACTAACCCTTTATATTTCAGTCAATTTGAATTGGGTATTTCAATTTCCAAAATTTCTACATGAATATTAATACATGTTAAATCTCATGTGAATATCATTTAATTCATCATAAAATAATATAAAAACTATTTTCATCGATTCAAAATAATTAATGTCTAATTATAGAAAAAATAAAATAATAAAAATACTTAAAATGAAGTTATAGAATATTGAAATGTTGAGTATAATATAAAATAGGGAATATTTTCATTTTTTAGAATAACCTTTAGAATTTCATAGAACCATAAATCCAAATCTTTTTAGGGGATTTTCATGTTGTCATTTAAGTATTTGTAATTGAATAGATGTAGAAGAATTAACATAAATGATTTATTTAAGGGAATTAAAATAGTTTATTTACATAATCAAATTCATGTAATTGATTCACATATCCAAATTCATGAGGCTGATTCAAAAAAAAATTAGACATCTTCACTTTTCAAATTATATAACTAAATAAGGACTTGTAAGTGACAGAATCGTCTTTGGTTAAATTTTAATTATATTTATAAAATTTAAATATATTTCCAAATAATCAATAATCACCGTAATTTGAAATATAGATCTTAATTTATCATCAAAATATAATAGAAAATAGTTTTGAAAATTTTCAAAATTTAGATTAAAAATATATATATTGATTTATAACCTAATTTATAAATGATATAAATAGATTCAATTAAGATTAAATTATAATAAAATTTATATAATTTTATTATATTTCTAACACATCAAGAATCTATCAATTTATAGTTATTTATCCTATGTTATGGTTGAAATATATAAGGTAACAAAATCTCAAAAATCGAATACACGGTATAGTTATGTGGGACAATTCACTACATGAATTTGCTACGTGGGACAATTTTATATGTGATTCGGCTATGTGGGAATTGTAAAAAAAATGTAAACATGACATTTTAAGGCCTCACATGATGTATGTATCCTAGGAATACTTCATGAAACTCAGTATACATGTTATAACCAATCAAAACACTAAATCTAAATATATTTTATAAAAATAAATATTATGATATGATCAAGATTAATCATACTTTAATCAATACATAATTTCAAGTATTATGATTTTCAAATAAAATAAAATAAATAAATATTTTTAATTGTCAAAACATAAAGAGATTCAAGGATCCACTCAAAAATTCTATCGAAACTTTAGGTCAAGTAAAGTGTATTATCATTTACTTCTTTTTCCACAATCATGGATCTCTGAGTCACTTTACAGATTCAAAAGATTCTCTATCCTCTAGATGAAATCTCTTAAATATTTTTAATGCATAGCTTACCATGCACCTATGATACACTATTGAGTGGAAGGATAAACCAAATTAAACCACCCATGACTCCAACAAATTTTGAATAGTGAGTATAAGACTATCCACTCCATACATTGAACTAATGGAATTTGAACTTTTTAAAGTTTTACTTTTGGTGCCTTCTAAACAATTCTGAAAATTCCTTAAAATATTTCCTTCATTACCATAATATAAAAAGGTAAGTAATAGACCAGAATACTTTCCATGGATCTTATGTCTAGAATTTTATTTTAGGTATCAATGACTCCTCATTTGTGGTGATAATACCCTTTATTTAGTATTAATAACACTATCAGAAAGACACATAGACCTATCTTCCTCGAAGATACTCATTAAGGATAAATTTCTATATATCTTAGAACACTGGATCAATATTTCCATAGGAATTACTTACCATAGTAACCATGCCATCCCAATATTCCAATAAAGATGAAATTATTTGTATATCCCAAATATCATCTATAAAAGAAACGTTCACCACTTTGAACTAGATCTGGATCATTTAAAGTCATTTTCATGATCAATAAAAGACCATATTTTGATAACCTTATATTAAACAAATGTCTCATCATGAAAATATTTTTTTAAGGATTTCTATTTTTCATAGATATCCACTAGTGTTTTTATCAACTTAGTAATGTTATTCTTATACCATATGTTAAAGTCCACATTTCCTACTAATTTTATTGTCACTATGATTAATACTTCACTATCTAAATTTTCCCATTCAATTTTATTTATATTTTCAGGTTTCTCTCCACCCAATGTAAGTTAATGATCAGTTTGGATGATTCAATCTTATATCTACATCCTCTACTAGCCATAGTTTGTTTCATTGAACTGACAGATCTAAACCTTTATTTCTTCCATAATAATATCTTTAAATGATAGTAAAATCAACTGAAATCAATATGAATCTAAGATAATTAAGAAAATATACCAAATTTAATGAGTGTGTCTAAAAAATATCTAATAAAAATCTATTGGGAAGAAATCCTAAAAATTGATAATGTCACTGCATGGTTGAACATAATTTCACCAAAAAATAATATCCCATGGTAGTTCAGTGTTGTGGAATTTTAAATATTGTATCTTCCCTTCCAAACTTATAGCACTAGAATTAAGAATTATACTACACCCTAATCACCACTTTCAATTTTCACCCAATTCACACCCTAAATATACTCAATTAATAATAATAATATGAAAATTAAAAGGATATACAAGATTACATGGTTCAAAATTTCATCTTATGTCCATGGGAGTACACTAAAAAATCCTATATTAATGAAAGTACAAGGATGAGAATCACTATATCTAATTATACATTGATTACACTTCATAAAAATTTTGTAACATCATACAGTCATTCAGTCATACATCAACTCTTGGTACCACCTCTATTTTATATAGGTAATCATCTAGTCATACCGGTTTCACCAACCTCCAAGAAACACATTCAACCTTTTTTTGAATTTACCTCTCTACATTATCCAACATTTTCTAAACCTGCATAGTGATTTAACTATTCACCAAAACTAAAGACTCATTTTCACAACTCATTGGTAGCCCACCATCTACTGGTAAGCATATATGCATGTTGAAGGTTCCTGTTGTCGCTATTCTGATAAGGCTGAAGAGAACTAAAAAAGTTTGACCTTATGGTAAGTTAAATATGGTTACCTGAAGAATATTTATAATCCTGACACAGTGCATTATTAAAAATTACTTGGGGAATTTCATGATCTAAATTGCAAAATTTGGAAAGAAAATTTACTGATGTTCCAAGGGAAAGTGGTTTTATCTTAGTCTTCTAGGGATATTGGAACCTAGAAATACCCATATAATCCATTAATAAAATAGAAATTTCCCTTCCCAATTATCCTCTATAACATTTTTTTGCAAATGGAATTGGTAAGGGGTCTTTTTAGGTAATATAATTCAATTTTATATAGTAAATATAGACCTTAAAACTGTTTGAATCATAACGAGCACTAATTAATTATCCAAATTTTTCACAATGGTGAATCTAGTTTTTTTGTTTAATTTTAATAGGAATTACCCATCAATATTTCATAATGAGGTAGATGATAATAGATCCTAATAGTCTATATTTGTTATTTTTTTTAAATTCATGAGGGTTCAGTTAATACTAATTTGGGGCTACCTCACTGGTTCAGATTTGGATTCTACCAAAATCCAAAGTACACAGGTTGAAGGGATAATCCTAAGAATGTATCCTAATGACTAGTCTATTTATCTAATGTTTTATTTTAGAATGTCTAGTATTTGGTTTCCTTGATTCAGCTTTAAATTGTTTTAAATTATTACTATAAGTTTCTCATTTTATTTAAGGAAATCATATTTCAAGTTTCATAGTAGCAGCTTCAGTTCTAGTTTAGGGGTTTTTATAATAATTTTTTAGATTAGTGTTATCCATACTTGAAATATGCACAAGTGTAGTAAAAAATTCAGTAGTATATTTGAGTAAATCATCAAAATATTTTTCATCAAATTCCTAAAAATATTTAATACAAAAAATATATCTAAATTAAGTTTATTTTCAAATAAAATGTTAGAAGAAAAAATTAAGTGATTCCAAGGCTTCTCCAAATCTGATTACCATGTCAAAAATTTCAATTTCTTTCTTAGGGCATAAAGTAATTTCAAAATTGTTTATTATAAAAACATATTGTTCATTATTGGTGTATTTAATTGAATCTGATATGGTGAATTTTATAGTCTTATCCATAAAGTCCATTGAAAGGGTTCCTCTATTCACAAATGTTATAGTGTTAGCAGTTTTAATAAATAGACTACCTATGATGTTAAGGTAATAACTTATACCTATTTCTTCTTCCATGTTCAAGATATGAAAATCAACAAATAACAACAACCATTTCACTCTTACCAATACATATTTTAGAACTCCAAATGGGTAGGTAGTAGTCTTGTTAGCAATTTTTACAACCACTCAGGTTGGATTAAGTTCTTATATCTATAGGGAATAATTAACAGAGTAAGGAATTACATTAATTAATTTTACCAAATAAAAAAATGCATTAGAAAAAATAGTTTTATTTATAGTTCAAGGGATAGTAAACATATCTGGGTCTTAAAATTTACTACATAATTTTGGGGTTATAAGGGTAGAACCATTTCAAAATAAAATTACTTTTTATGACCTTAAAATTTTTTTTCTTAGTGAACTTATATTTGAGAAACCTTTTATACCCGGGTATTTTTTTTGATCACCTCCAATAAATAGATGTTGATATCAACTCATTTAAATATCTCTATTAGTTCATGTTACAATGATTCTTCATTGTTTAATTTGGGTGGATTTATTCTCAAATATAAGGAAGGATAGGGTTGATATAGGTCTTCTATTTTGTCTTTTTTCATCCCTTTATTCACTATTAGTGTCTCCATAAGGATCAACCCTTTAGGTTTCTTCTCAAGGATCGATTATTTATGTGCCTTGGGTTTTCCACTTACACATTTAGCTTGAGATGGTGATTCTTGTAACACCCTAACTCTAGAAACTCAGAGTCAATGTTTACTTTATTTTATTAGTATAAAAAACAAGGGATATCACCATGTAAGATCAATCGGTTTATCTGTCTTAAAATAATAGATACATATATGATTCCTTTATCACATTTAAAAGAAACATTATTTAATCCTTGAAATAATTCATAATATACTTCTTCATATATTGAGGAAATGAAAAAAAAATGGTGATCTCAGATACTCAATAAGGGTTTCACACAGTGGAAGATATCATGAATAAATATGGCATAATCAATATTACAGAGAGGATAATAAAAACATATTTCATTCAATAAAAAATGTGAGTTAATTAAACATTCATGGGTAATATAAATATATCAATCACATGGATAATGGAAACTAAATTATTAATTAAGTAAATGCTTGAATATAGACATTCATGATCAAGTCCTCTTAACCAAGATATCATGAATATTACCATCAATTCCTCTAAACCAAGACATCATTCTTAATAACTGAGTGTGTGTCAACTATATACCCATATAATATGGAATTCATATTTTTTGTCTTATGATACCTTTTAATGCATCAAGGGGATATCTATAACTAGGCCCCACAAATTACTTTCATTTCCTATGCATTACTCATATCTTAAATGATAAATACAATTACTTATAAAAATTTCTTATAAGTCAAAAATTATCTATATTAAATCAAGAGTATGGAATATAAATATTTCCCCAGTAAATGAAATGAATTACATAATAAGATCCCTTCAACTGATACAGTATATAGAAATGGTATAAAATTGAAACATCATCCAAGTAATATAAATTATTCTAAATTCATTCATGATATTAAAAATATAGGCATGAATGAGAAAAATAATGTCTAATGAATAATATAAAGTGATAGAGAACACGATCATAAGAAATTGAATGCTCAAAAAATAAGGTATAATAAATTATCAGAGAAGTAAGACCATTTATTCATCATAAATAAAGGTTTTATAGTAAAACCAATCCTTTATAAAATAAAATAGAATCAATATATTAAAAATAAATTCCTTGTAACTTCATGTAAGAACATATTTATATATCACTTTT
Organism: Viscum album; assembly: GCA_963277665.1. Classification (NCBI taxonomy): domain Eukaryota; kingdom Viridiplantae; phylum Streptophyta; class Magnoliopsida; order Santalales; family Viscaceae; genus Viscum; species Viscum album. Next base: position 1,409,043,178 of record OY728133.1, on the reverse strand, counting down.
CAAAATTCTTTTATTTCCCTTAATAAAATAATACCATTTTCTTTTGATATCATATTAAATAAAAATTCTAAAAATATTGAGAAACATAGTATCTCTAAAAATAACCATGGAAACTTATAAATGAATATTCAAAGGAAAAAATAGTAATGATGGTGGGAAAACTCATTTATGTGGTGTAAATTAAAATAAATATTCCATTCATACCTTTGGTAAAAAGTAACTTGTTTTTATAGAAATTCAAAATTGTGTAAAAATAATTTAATAAACCTTTTGATAATATAAAAAAAATATTGAAAACATTTTAAAGAAAATATAAACGTGGAAGATAAATATTTGGAAGTAAAAATTCAAAACCATATTTTTAAAATAAATTCACTTATATATAACTTACTTTTTAGGTATTGATTCAATAAGAGAAGAAATTTAAAATTAACATGTAAACCCAAACATAACCATAAGTGAAAAAAATATATTTCTTTTTAAATATTAGGATCATATAATTTTATTAAAGGAAATTTGTAACAACCTAAAATATTATTAGTGTAAATATTCTTCTTATAATTATGAAATATAGAATAAATCACATAAAATAGATTTAATAACATAATAAAAACATTATAAATGAGTAATTAATGAAATAATAGGTATTTATATAAGTCAAGAAACCCTTACCAATAGAATAGTAACTTAGACTATAGAATAGTAATGTGACCATTAGGAATAGTAAATCGGCTAAAAGAATAGTAAAATCACCTATGAAATTATAAATAAAATTTAGGTATCTTAAGAATGAAAATATGATGTATTTATTTTGTGTCATAAGTAAATAAATGTTTTAAAAATGAGAAAGTGTTGATATTTTATAAGTCATAAATATCTAATTGTAATTTTAAAATTTATTTGATAATTTAAAAGAAATTTATTTTCTTAAAATGTATTCATAAATTAATATTTTTTCATCTTGTGATTTTAAGATAATTTTATGAGACCTTAATTAATTTTTCAAGGTGCTATAAAATCAGTTATAATTTTAAAATATGTATTTTTCAAGTAAATGACTCTTTTAATTAAAAATTAAATTTATTATATTTAGAGAAATATTTTCATAAAATTAAGTACATTTTTTAATTATACACATTGAAAAATGGTTAGGGTTAATTTTTTGTATTTTTATAAAATACTTGATTTTTTTGTGAATAATAAAATATGATAATTTATAATAAAAGCTAAATACATAAATTATTGAGTCATAGATGAGGTAAGGATAATTTAAGCCCAAAATCTCAAAATATACTTCATTATTTTAATATATTTAGTGATAAGGGTCAAACTATTCATAGTCTTGAGCCAAAATACTAAACTAATGAATAAAATAATGAGAAAACACCCCTCTCTTCCACTATAAATACCACCCATTCTCCTCACACCTTACAATATTTGAGCCTTGTACAAGTTCTTCCCAATAATCTTCCCAATAACCTCCCCCATGTCTATGATATATTAGTCTCAACAAAATACCAAACCATTTTCCCTAAGGAGGCTCTCAATGAGTAGAAATTCAAGAGGTAAAACCCTCTTTCTTTTTCTTTTAATTTATTTTCAATTTCATTTCTTTTATTATCATATCCTGACCTCCACATATTCAAGAAGAATGACAACTATAGTATATTTTATATACTGAAATTTTACTATGTTAATGTAATAATTCATCTTTTAATCTCTTCTATTTTCCTTTTATTATAAAAATAAAAATGGCATTTGTGGTGTGTCGATTTACCGCTACCATGGAGGATGCATTTTCATTTTTCACTACCTCCTTTAAGGATAGTCATAAAGCCATAATTATGGTTAAATAATATTTTATTATACATATTATAATTTATATAATGGTCTTGAACCAAAATATAAACATGATATTAAATAAAATTATATGAGTTTATGATGGTCTAAAAATCTTCCGAATAAATTAAATCATTTTAATTAACTATTTATCTAATGAGTCATCCTCATACCATATGAAAAAATGAAATATAATACCAAATACACTTATGTATGTTCATTAATAACATATAATTTAAATTTTTTATAATTATTCCTATTTTAAAAAAATTTCCATACTCATATACAAGAAAACTGATCATTAAAATTAAGAAAATGAATACTTATGAATGATGAAATTAAACTCTATAACTCATAAAAAAATCCCATAAATGAAATTAATAAAACTATAATGAATAAAATTAATGTATGAAAGGTTATATAATTTTAAATTAATGAATTTAATTTTATTATCCATGATATTAAAGTAAATAAAGAATTCAGACATTTGGTAAGGGGATTCTCAAACCCAACTCTCTTTCTTTGGGTTTTCTCTATTAAACTCCATTTTTAGTATGGATTTCTTTTATTTTTATATAAATATCATTTATTTTGTATTACCTTTTTTTGAGGATATACATGTTTTTAATATGGTTTTATGACAAATGAAGATATTTTTAAAAAAGATCTCTTCTTTCTAAAAAACACATCTTTTAATTCTTATGAGATTGTTTCTTCTTTAATAAAGATTGATACCAATAATTTACTCATTTTTTGGGAGATCCAAAGTTAATTAGTTTATGATTTATTAAATGAAACCCATTCATTTCCATGGTTTACTTTATGTCCAATATTGATATACATTTTTGTGGCATGAATCATAATGTAAATGTTATGATGTGACGGGTGTGCCTAGAATAGTATAATGCTCCAATACATTGGGTAATGTGATGAATCTCATGAGATAAATTGAAATATGCATGAACATGATGCTATATTTTTTCACAAATATGTGTTGTATTTGACCACTAAGACACGATGTTTCATTTTTTATGCATTTCACATTCCATGAGTTTATTTAAGGTTTCCTCCCATGATTCTAATTATGATCCTTTGATTATATTATAATGATGATGATTATACTCACCCATGTTTCATATATCATATTCATTCCCCATACTGGGCCCTTAGCCCATCCCTTCTTTTGATGTATATCCTCAGGTGAATACTTGTACTATTGAGAACATGAGGGCCAATAAGAAGCTAGAGAAAAAGGAATTAAATAAATGTTTATATTTTATTATATAAAATTTATGTATGGTCTTAATTTTACCAAGATACTAATCCTTTCGATCCTAGTTGTGTAACGCTATTATGTTGTTTATCTTTAAGTTGATGTAATGGATAGGTAAAAAAAGAAATCTTTCTATAAAATCTGAAAATAAAAAATCCCAAAATAAAATGAAATTGTAAAAGAAATCCCTTACCACTTTGGTTGTAACGTCCTAGGTTTTTGAATCTGGTTGAAAACCTCTCATGTTTTGAATATTTGAATTAGTGGGTATTCATTTTTCTTTTTCGTTCATCAGAACCTAATTTTCAGTTTTTTATTAACCCAATATCATGTTTTTGGATGGGTTTAGAGTCTTAGAGAGTTCCTTGGGTATTCAAAAGGTTTTTGGGTGCATCGGAAGCCAGAAGGCTTGTTTTGGGAGTTGCGGGTCAAGGTGCACAATTTGGGGTAAATCGTACAGCCACATCCAGTTGGCCATGAAACCCTTTTTGTATTGAGCATGGTTTGGGGGAAATCGCATGGGGGTCGCGTGGTTATGTGGTAGATCTGTAGTTTTTAACAAATATTTACCACACTATTTGCACCCAGTTGGGTAAACTATGTGGTAGGACATGCGGGTAGTGTCATATAGGCAGTACTTATGCATTGTAGCCCACACGTTTGTCGCACAGTTTGGAAAATTATGCAATCTAACCATGTCTCCTATTAAATATGTTATTTTTCCTTTTTCCCTCTATTCATTTCCTCTTTTTCTCTTCTTTTTCCCCCATATTATCCTAGGGTTCATGCATAGCATGAGGGTTTCATCCATTTTCATCTTCTTACATTTATCTCCCACCTTTGTTGGTGATCCGTTCTTCAAGTTGTCAAGTGTGTTGGAACAACCTCAATAAGAATTATCACACCCATTCTTATCTTTTCCTTTTCTCCCACCTCTTGGACTGCTAAATTCGCCTAAGCTATTTTACCCTATTTTCAGGGTGTTTGACAGAATTTTTGATTTCTTCCAAATAACTTGTATAATAGGATAATACCAGACATGCCTTTATCTATGAGTCCAAGGTAGGTGGTGCATAAATTTCTTCATGTTTTCAAGGTCATTTTGGGGGGTATGTATTTTAGCATTCTAGTGGGTAATTTAGTGATACCCTCATGATTGATATTAAATTGATAGTGTGTCCTTATGGGATGTTATTGGGAATTACCTAACCATGTTTATATGTGCAAGTCCAGGTTAGAGGTTTTTGAACACCTTGGGTAGTTAAGTCAGGTTGGTTTCTTATTTTAATAAGAGTTTTTATTCAATTAGGATTATAGAATTCAATTCAATTAAATTTTTATGTTTATTAATGTTGTTAAACTAAATCATATTAAATTTAATTGCATATTTAAAGTGAATTAGTTTACTTATATATATAAATTTTATGTGATGAGACCCATGGGGTCGTGATGGTATTGGCCTGATATTGTAATATCAATATCAATTCAGAATTGAGGTGATGTGATCATCTGGTTGGGTTTGTAAAAGATTACTTGGGTGTTGTCGACAATCAGTTGGGCATCAGGGACATAGGTTTGAGATTTCAAGTTCGTTAGGTTATGGTCATGGCCCAGGATATTTGGATGGGCCAACCATCTAACTTGAGATACATGGTCATAGGGGTACGAGGTGGCTGTGGGATGTGTCTCAGGTACTAATTTGGTGATTGTCACTCACATGTGATATATAAATTTCCAATTAGAGTCATGTTCACATGGGTTAACTCAGTGATGATGTAACGCCCCAACCCCATAAGCCTGGATATAGTTCATTATTTTAATACATTGTAATGATTATAAGGAATAAAATCTTGAAGGACCAATAAATTTAGAATTATTTAAAAATATATTACATACATGAACTTTACATTAAAATTAAAAACATAAAATACAACATAGATAATCCTTTGAGAACATCATTTTTCTCCTAGATTAACCCTACATATCAATCACAAAACACTTCGTGGCATCCTAGGAAAATAAAACATAATGAAGGGGTGAGCTTAGATGCCCAGTAAGGGTAAGCATACATTGGATGATAATATTAATAAATAATCATAAAACTTAAGGCAATATTTATAACTAAAACACAAGCCCTTTAAACATAATCTTGAGAATAATATGGAAAGAATAAATAATACCATATAAAATAAGTATAACCATGGATATTCTACTAGTCAAATAATCACATGGAATATCAATAACTAATATCATAATGAGCAAGTCCATAATGTCGGACATCTTTAATATCAAGATATATCCTCAAGATAGATACTATCAAGATCTATCCTCATCAAAATTTTAAGTCAGTGGGTAGAAATCTATCTAATTTGTTTCAAAATCTATCCGCTTAGAAATGTTAAAATTCTTAGAAAAAATGTGAAGGGTTTATTGCCAACTAATTTCATCTCATAATACATACTGATGCATCGAGGGGATATAGAGATCCCTACTCATAACTTATTAAGTCCAATGAATTCCTCATATGAAAACATAAACAATATAAGAATTCGTATTGAAAAACTACCATACAAAATGTAAATACTTTAACCATAAACAATGAATGGTATTAAAATAGCACATCTAGAGTCAAACTGATCATAAACTCTTCAATATAATAAGGTAGATTGTATCATAAGAGATAAATCTCAATAATTCATAAAATTAAAAAAATGACATGGATGAAAATACGCTAATAAAATAATTTTAAATATCTTGATAAAAATACCCTTTTTCTTTGTAACTATTTATTTAAAAGTTGTGCATTTATAAAAGATGACATTTAAAATATATATATTTTTGAATCAAAGTGTCTCATAGCACTTTGAAACAATTTAGAGAAATTATAAAATTAACATTTTAAAACTTTCATGTCCATATAAATAAATCCTTAAAACCTTTTTGAAAACATGGACATTAATTAGAAAGATTTATAAAAATAAGTCTTTAAAACGTTTAGAATGATGTTTTAGTTAAATATTCCCTTAAATAAAACCTTAAAATTTTTAATTTTAAAAAAAAAATTGAATGAAATTCAAAATTTAAATAAAAATTTATTTATAGTTTTTTATGTACATATAAATAAATATGTATGATAATATCAAGAATATTGAAATGAAGAAAGGATTAATTATTTAAACATTCAAAGTTTCTCATACCATTTTGAATATATAAATAATAAGCCCAATATATTCAAATGAATATTTAAATATCATGAAGATAAATTTATTCATGATATAAAATATAATAGGGGCATTTCATACACCACACACAAGAAATAGGTGGTGAACATGGCTTATATCTCATGAAAATTAAAAGTGAGATAGAATTCCCTTACCTTAGGTCTAATACTCTCCGTACGTGTCTCAAACTCATGTATTATGGTTATAACATATTATTAACTTCTAAAATAATAAAAATTATTATTATTATTATTATATCATATATGATTCATTTTTTACTTTATATTACCTATTTATTAATAATTTTCATGTTAAAGAATCATTTCGGGTAATAATCTCTTTTTTTATCGTACGTGTTTTGAATTCTTATTATTATTGATCTTATTACTTATATCATGATTTAATTACGTACATAATGTAAAACTTGATTTATATATCATATATATTTATTATATAAATACATATAATAGATAGATATATGTAATGGAATACACTGTTCATGGAGATGGTAGGTCGTATGTACGTATGAATATTGTTTCTGTTTTCTTATCATATTGAATGGAAGAAAGTAAATGACATATATGTATATGTATATATATATATATATTGTTATATTAGAGTTATTATTCCATATATTTTATACTTATTCATTATATATATTTTTGTAATCATTCTTTAATGGTTAACGTGGAGAATGAATTTCATCGCATCGTGGAGACGGTAGGTCATACATACGCACGAGTGACGGAATAATTCCCTTAATGGTTAATTAGTATGTAATTTGATCGTATATTAATTATACATAATAAGTATCATGTAATATTTATTATTTAAATTTTTTATATCCATCTTCATACCCATTAAAATAAAGTATATATGAAAAGTAGTTTATATCACGGTGTGGAGATGGTAAGTCGTAGGTACGCATGCATGGTGATATTGTTTTCATACGATGAGTAAAATAGGGAATATGTTTGTCCCAAAATCATAAAAACATCTCAAAATATATTATATTTTGGGTTTATTACTTTATTATGGAAAAAACTTAGGAAAAGGAAGTAGAATGATAAAATAAATTTGAAAGAGTTGGTAAAACAATTACCTCTTATTTGAGTGTCTCCTTTTGATTTGCACAAAAGGACTCATTAGGTTGGATTTATTCCTAAGGTATGGCCTTTATTATTAAGTTAGGGGTGTTTGTAGGATAAATGGGTAGATTTTTCTTGAGGAAAAATTTATTTAGAGGTGTGAATAAAATATAAGGAGAGGTTCCCTTTTATAAGAGAGGGGAGGGACACTTTTTAAAACTCTAAAACAATTAATTTAGTATAAATTGATTTTAGATTTTAAATAACTTAAAAGTGATTTATTTAGAATATTAGATGATTATTGGTCTAAATCCTCTCAACCAATTAATTTTAGACATGTTTAGGTCACAAAATTAACCTTATCTTTTGGTTTTAACCCTTAGTTAAACAATTTAACTCTTACTATGAAAACTTGTATTTTAACACTATAGGGTTAATATAGTTACTATAAAATGCAAAAGGAACTAAAATTGGATAATTTATTTCATATATAAAATTATACTAGTCAGTGTTCTGAAATATATATTTTTATGAATTTTTTATCCTTTAATAAAATATCATTTATTTTAAAATCTCATTTATGTCAATTTTGACACTATTTATTATTTGACTTTTTATAAAATAATAACAACTTTATTATTTAAAAAAATAAATTAAATTATGCCTAATATGTTAATTTAATCCAAAAAAATTATTTATAGAATCAAATATTTAAAATGATATCTATTTTAATATTATTCATATCATTTATTTGATTCTACCTTTAACAAATCAATTACTTCATCATCATTGTATCATAATTAAATATAATTATTTAATGTCTAAAATTTATAAATAAATTATCATGACATATATAAACATTTTATATTTATAATTAATATTTATGGTTGAGTTTATCTTATATATTACCCTATATTAAAAATGATTTAGTTATTAAAAGTTTGCGTATGAATTTTTTAACTTATCTTTAAATAAAATATAATAAATGTCTTATTCTTACCCAAGTGGATTAAAAAGAAAATAATTTTAACATAAGGTTTATTTTGGTTTAAAATCACTTATCCAATGAAATTAGGACAATTGTTAGGGTAACTTTTAAATATTATAATATTATTTTTACCTTTAACTACCTGATTTACCCTTAACTGTGGTAAATAAATAACAATTTACTAAAGTTACTATTCACAAAAAAAATAATTTAATCCTATTAGATCAAAAATTTAATACTAATTACAAACATGTATGTATATTTTTCAAAATTTCATTCACAGAAGCTCTAAAATTACATTTAATGTTAATCTCACAAATGTGCCTATAAGGCAGGTAAAAGAGTCGTTCAAAAGTTCAATAAATATTTATATTTATTTATATAATTAAAATTATTCTAATAAAATTAATTTTATTAATATATATATATATTATTTATCTATTTTGACTTTAAAATTATTTTAAAGTAAAATAATTATTTTAATGAAAAATTTGGTTTTTAATAACAATGCAGTATTTTTCTCTATTCATCAAGAATTTAAAATTTTCAAGAAAATACCAAATATTCACTTTAATCTAATTTTTATATTCTAAATTCAATAATAAAATATATTTTACTAAATTAAATTTATAAGAGTGTCTAAATTTAACTTTATTATTATTCACAAAATGATATAAAAAAGTAGTTCCTTTAAGAAAATAGTATTTCAAAACATGTAACTATTTTACTAAAACTTATAAATTTCATTATAAATATGTTTTATTTATGGGAAAACATTATACATAACATTTAAAATTTATTTATTTCTATATTTAATAGATAAGTTATAAATATATCATTTAAACAATTATAATACTAAAGTGTTGTTTCATAAAAACTCAATGTTTCATGTAACGCAAGCCAAGTCAGTGTTGTGTGAAATATAAGTTAATGAATTTATTTATAAAGATAACATATTATAAAATATTGGGGTGTTAAATTCTCCTCTCCTTCAATAAATTTAATCCTCATAATTTGAAATTTCACTTCAAAAATAAAAGGTTGATACTAGAAAATAACTTTGTGGAAAACCCACATCATAAATAGTGTTAATAAAATGTACTCTTAATAAGAGGGAAAGATAAATGTGAAGGTCACCACAAAATTATGCTTTTGAATAAAATAATATTAATGTAAATTATAGATATGTACATGGAGGGAAAACGTAAATATTTATAGAGAGTTATTGAGGTCATCAATCAAAAACGAGTAAATGATAAATGGAAATTTTAGGGCCTTAAAGACATAAATCTATAATGATTTAAAATACCATTGGTTCAAAAAAATTAAGTTATTAGGATAATGCATTTTTTTATAATTTTTTTCCTAAAGTTGAGGGATTTTTATACTATCTAGATAAGAACTTGAGAAAGCTTACTTGATTTCATTCCATATCTCAATGTTATCCTTTAGTTGTGCTTCAATCTATTTTCACTTCATTTCATACACCTAAATATGGATATTCAAGATGAATTTTTAAACTTGTAGCACTTTCAACGAATCATAAAGTCCATATATAATTTATTAATCCTTTTACTAAAACCAAAATGGATAGCATAATGTATCCAATAACTTATAAGTTAACCACAAATAATAATATCTAATGTTCAACTAACTCCATTCCAACCTTAAGACTTTTCCAAAATACTTTTTTCCAAATTAAATGTCTAAAAAGGTCTATAAATTTCCAAAATCAATCTTAACATAAGATTCCCCAAACAACATAATGTAACTATTATTTACACATGAAAAATATTTGATCACCTTTAAATACTTAATGAAAAATCTTATACATCCAAATTCATAAAGAAGAAGTAATATAGTATGATCCTTATATATCTCATGAATCATATAACCATAGAACCATTTCTGTAATAATTCTTGAATCCAAATACAAAATTACATTAATCAGTCCACTTCACTCTTAAACCATTAACTATGCTGCAACATCTTATTCCATAATACCTCCTTCATCACATTTTTCTTTTGTAGTCTCTTTATTATCCGCATTATAACCATTACATGTATAACCTTTCTAATTATAAACATTGATCAAAATCAAAATCACAATCTCAAAAACACTATTCATAGTGATATAGTCACGAAGAATCATATATAGTATCCCTAAATGATAGAATCTTCTTTTTGATCCATAATTCTATAGGATTAAACTAGTTTATCCATTAATAAATATAAAGGATGATATCTTATACATATACTTATCCTAAAATTCAATCATAGGGTTATGTTTTCTAATCATTGATTTCTAAATATGATTTCTAAGGTTGTTTCTAAACTTCTTTTCATACCAACTATAACACCCTGACCCCAGAATCCTGAAGTCGGTGCATTATTTTAATACATTGTCGTGACAACAAGGAATAAAATCCCAATAGACTGATCAGTTTAGAAATATTCGAAAATATTTTACATAAATGAACTTTACATTACAATTCAAAACATAAAATACAACATATATAATTACTTGATAATGCCATTGTTCTCCTATATTAACCCTGCATATCAATCATAAAACACTTCTTCACATATTAAGAAAATAAAACATAAATAATGGGTGATCTCTGATGATCAGTAAGGGTAATCATACAACAAACGATAATATGAATAAATAATCATAAACCTTAATGAAATATGAATAACTAAAACACAAGCCCTTTAAACATAATCTTGATCATAATATGAAAATAATAAATAATACAATATAATGTAAGCATAGTCATTCTTATTCTACTAGTCGAATAATCACATGGAATATCAATAACTAATATCATAATAAGGTAATTAAAAATTTCATTCATCTACATTATCAAGATATATCCTCAAGATAGCTAATTTCAAGATCTATCTTTGTGATAGTTTTTGTCTGTGGGTAGAAACCTATCTAATTTGTGTTAAGATCTATCCTCTTGGCAATGTTAAACTGCTTGGAAAACAAACTTGAAGGGTTTTTTGCCAACTAATTTTGTCCCATAAGACCTATCAATGCATAGAGGGGATATAGTGGGCCACATCTATAACTTACTAAGTCCAATGGATTCCTTATACGAAAACATAAACAACATAAACATTCATATTGAAAAAATAGAATGTAAAATGTAAATACATTAACCATAAACCATGAATGGTATTAAAATAGCACAACCACAATCAAAATGATCATAAACTATTCAATAAAATAAGGTATATTGTATCATAATAGATCAATATCAATCAATCATAAAATTCAACAAAGGGTGTTGACATATATGAAAATGCTCTAATAAAAAAAAATTAAATATCTTGAGAAAAATACCCTTTTTCTTTGAAATCACTTATATAAAAAGATATGTATTTATAAAAGAATACATTTAAATAATATATTTATGAATAAAAGTGTCCCATAAAACTTTTAAAACATTGAGAGAAATTATAAAATTAATATTTTAAGACATTCATGTCCATATAAATAAATCCTTAAAACTGTTTGAAAACATAAACATTACTGAGAAAGATTTAGAATAATAAATCTTTAAAACATTTATAATGATGTTTTAGTTAAATATTCCCTTATATAAAACCTTAAAAATATTCATGTTTAAAAAAACTTTAATTAAATTAAAAAAATACATAAAATGGTCTTTATAATCCTTTATATAAATATAAATAAATATGTATGATAATATCAAGAATATTAAAATGGAGAAAGAATTAATTCTTCAAACATTCAAAGTGTCCCATACCACTTTGAAAATTTAAATAATAAGAAAATATCTTCAAATGAAAATTTAAATACCATGAATATAAATATATTCATGATATCAAATATAATATGGTCATTACATACACCACACACAAGAAATAGGTGTTGAACAAGGTTTATTTCTCACGAAAATTAAAATTGAGACGATATTACCTTACCTTAGGTATGATACTCTCTGTATGTGTTTGAAACTCCTATATAATAATTTTAAACATATTATTAACTTCTAAAATAATCATAATAATATTTATGATATCATATATAATTCATTTTTTACTTTATATTACCTATTTATTAGTAATTTCCAAGTTAAAGCAACATTTCAGGTAATAATCGCTTTGTTTATCGTACATGTTTTGAATTGTTATTCTTAATCTTGTTACATTTATCATGATTTAATTAATTTAATATTTTAAAATATGATTTATATATCATGTATATTCTGTATATAAATATATATATATATATATATATATATAATAGATAGATATATGTAATGGAATAAACCATTCATGGAAACGGTAGGTCGTACATACGGATGAATGTTGTTTCTGTTTTCTTATCGTATTGAATGGAAGAAAGTAAATGACATATATTTGTATATATATAAATATATATTATTAAATTATAATTATTATGTCATTTTTTCATACTTATTCATTATATATATTTTTATTATAATTCTTGAATGGTTAACGGGGAGAATGAATCTCATCGCATCGTGAAGATGGTAGGTCGTACGTACGCATGAGCAACGGTATCATTACATTAATAGTTAATTGGTAAGTAATTGTATGGTTTATTAATTATAAATAATATTTATCATTTAATATTTATCATTTAAATCCTTTATATTCATTGTTATACCCATTGAAATAAAGTATAGATGAAAAATAGTTTACACCGCAGCATGGAGATGGTAAGTCGTACAAACGCATGCATGGTGATATTTTTTTATAGGATGGGTAAAAAAGGATTATGGTTGTCCAATAATCATAAAAAAACTCATAATATATTATATTATGTATTTATTACTTTATTATGGAAAAAAATTAGTAAAATTAAGTAGAATAGGAAAATAACTTTGAAAGAGTTGGTAAAACAATTACATCTTCTTGGAGTGTCTCTTTTTGATTTGCAAAAAAGGACCCTTGGGTTGGATTTATGCCCAAGGTAAAGTCTATGAGATTAATTTAGTGAATTTGAGATAATAATTATATTTTTTTGATCCAAATGGATTTATATGTGTGAATAAAAGAGAAGTAGGGGTGCCCTTTTATAAGATAGGGGAGGGACGCTTATAAAAACTCCAAAAATATTAATTTAATATAAATTTATTTTTTATTTTGAATAGATCCAAAGTGAGTAATTTATAAAATTAGATGATTATAGGTCTAAATACTCTCAAATAATTAATTTTATACATGTTTAGGTTACAAAATTAACCTTATCTTTTAGCTTTAACCCTTAGTTAAAAAATTTAACTCTTATTGTGATAACTTGTCTTTTAACATTGTAGGGTTAATAGTAACTATAAAATGTCAAAAAATCCCAATTATATAATTTATGAAATATTTAACATTATAATAGTTATTTTTCTAAAATATTAGTTTTTATTAATTTTTATCATTTAATAAAAAATCATTTATTTTAAAATCTCATTTATATCAATTTTGACACTATTTATTATTTTAATTTTTATAAAATCATAACAACTTGATTAATTTAAAAAAAATACATTAAATTATCCATAATATATCAATTTCATCCCAAAAAAATTGTGTATGGAATAAAATATTTCAATTGTTATTTATTTTAATATTATTCATATCATTTATTTGATTGTTCCTTTAATAAATCAATTACTACATAATCATTTATCACAATTAAATTTAATTATTTAATATCTAAAAATTATAAATAAACTCTCATGATTTAGATAAACATTTTATCTTTCTAATGAATATTTATATTCTAATTTATCTTACTTATAACCCTATATTAAAAATGATTTAGTTATTAAAAGTTTGAGTGTGAGATTTTTAACTTATCTTTAAATAAAATATAATAAATGTCTTGTTCTTACCCAAGTGGCTTAAAAATATCATTATTTTGAGATAAATTTGATTTTGGTCAAAAACCACTTATTCAATGAAATTAGGACAAGTTTTATGGTATCTTTTAAATATTATAATATTATTTTTACCTTTAAATATCTGATTTACCCTTAACCATGGTAAATAAATAAAAAATTACTAAAGTCACTATTCACCAAAAAATTAAGTTGATCATATTATATCAAAATTTTCATAATAATTACAACCAATTATGTCTATTTTTTGAAATTCCTTTCACATAAGTGGTAAAATTGTGTTTAATGATAATCCTGCAAATGTGGCTAGAAGGAGGGTAAAATAGACATTCAAAAGTTAAATAAATTTTTATATATATTTCTTTTATAAAAAATGATTATAACGATATTAATGGGATTAGTATATATATTATTTATCTATTATGACTTTAAAATAAATTTAAAATAAAATAATTATTTAAATGAAAATGTTGGTTTTTAACAACAATGCAGTATTTTCCACTATTCATCAAAATTGAAATTTTTTAGAAAAATACCAAAAATTCACCCTAATATAATTTTGATATTAAAAATTTAAAAATGAATTATATTTTAAAAAATTCAATTTATAATAGTATCTAATATTAACATTGTGATTGTTCATAAAAGGACATAAAAGTAGTTCCTTTAAGAAAATAGTATTTCTAAACATATAACTATTTTACTAAAACTAATACATTTCATTATAAATATGTTTTATTTATGTACAAACATTATAAATAAAAAAATTAAAAAAAATTTGTTTCTATATTTAATTGATATGTTATAAATATATCATCTAAATAATTATAATACTAAATTGTTGTTTCATAGAAACTCAATATTGCATGTAACGCAAGACAAGTCGGTGTTACATGAAATACAAGCTATTGAATTTATTTATAAAGATAATTTAATGTAAAATATTAGGGTGTTACATATGAGGTGGTTTTGGGCACTTGTGTGGGTGGAGGCCCCAGGTAGTGCGATATAGGAAAATGTGTTGGGGTAACTTTTCATAGAAATTCACAAGGGAAGGTGAGGAGCCTTCTATTGATAGCATTGAGGGTATCAGTTGGGGGAAAAGGATTGCCTTATTGAGGCCATTGGTCTTGAACTATTTTGGGAGGATATATATCTTCGTTCCTAGGGATTTTGTGCTATTAGCCAATATTGGTTTTTATTTTAGTACAGATATCATTGTGCCTCCGAACATCTAGCTTTGAGCTGATGGGTGCTTTTGAGTAGGGTTCTGAGGGACCGATTACTTTCTCTTGGGAGTGCCTTAAGTACAATAGTTATTTGTTTGAGACATGAGGTGTCTGGAGGCATGAGGTTTTGGGTTTCTTATTAAGAGGTGGAACATGAAGGTTCACCTGGGCTTTTGACTTCAAGGGATACCTTGGGCCATGGGACAAGGATACCTTGGGCCATGGGACAAAGATAATCTCCACTTTAGATATTTTGGCATTGGCTGAGGTAGGTGATGACTTCCTGGTGGCTATTGAGAACCAGTGAAGTCTATGCTTAATTTATGCATGTGATATTTATTTATTTTAGTCACCTTCTTAAACACTTATTTTGGGTATGCACACTTGGGTGGTATCCTACTGAGACACATTATCACACCCCACACAGGCCCTTTGGGATGTGTGTAGACTTTATGTTTTTTTCTTAGGTAAAGGTTCGACCACATGATTTGGATCTTAGTGGTTGTTATCATAGGATGTTGGCATGGTACTTTGATGTCTTTCCTTATCTAGAGTTTTTTCTCTTTTGTTTATATTTATGTATTTCCATGATTTATATGTATGTATTTTACTGTGGTCAGCCAATAGAGACCCTCCTTATTATTGATATGTATGGAATTGTATGTATTATTTATTTTAGTAGTTATAAATGGCATGTTTTTCATGTTCCTTTATTTCCATTGATTTATTAAATTATGCTTCCGCTATTTTTTATTATTGACAGTTCTTCTTCCATTGGCGGTTTTGGTTCGAGTTTACTGATTATTTCATTCTGATATATGTCATATATATATACTCAGACCCTATTATATATTCCCCCTAAGGGTATAGTCTCCCCATTATTACTCATTACACCCTCGCTACTATTCAGAAACCTTTTTCGTATGGGGAGGCATGCCTAAGGCCAGAGAAACCCAACCTAATAGAACTGCTTGGGTGGATAATCGGGTCAAGGATCCTACAAGTACAATCAGATTAGTTATTGGCTGGGATTTAGTAGTAGTGTAAGACTGGATACTAATGAGATTGAGATTTCTTTTTCTTTTATTTTTTTTTGTTCTTACTATTTTGGTTATGGTAGAATGGATAATAGGATGATGTTGGAACTGGGTTTATAGCTTATTCTTGGGTGCATAAAGCCCTAGGTATAAGGGGTGGACCAAGTTACCATGGGTGGGATTTGTTGTTCTATTTTTATCATTTGATTGTTTTTATGATTTACACTTTGTGTTGTATTCTTGGAATGTGACTATTATCTATTATGACATGTGACCTTATCCTAGTACGGTAAGGAGTGAGACTTGGACCCTTGGCCTGGTATGGAAAGTGGGTGTATGCTTGTTAATCTTGTTTTTTTATAGGCATGGTAGGATGTTTAATTATGAATCGTTATACGATTGTGAAAATTTATTGTGAAATTTATTATTTTATATGATATGAATATATATTTATTATGATATGTGATATGGGACTGAATCTTATAGGATCAAATAAGTACTATGTCGTGGGGTGATTTTGATCACTATGTTGGGTGATGAGGTCATTGGATTGAGGCAACGTAGTTAATTAAGACAGGCATGGCCCATGGGATTTGATATTTGGATCTGTCAAGGGTGGGTAAGAAATCCATGTGGATGGAATTCCATGAGGCATGATTATAATAGGAATGGGTAAGAGTAGTGAGGATTCACTACCTATTACTACTTTCCCTATCTGTGTGATATATATATATATATTATGGGTTGTCTAACCATATTGATGGTGTTTCATGGGTTCCTCCTAAATGTCTCAAATGGAGAATCAGGTTGATGATGGCTTCGTGCCACAGGAGCATGATCAGGTTAAGGCCCCTAAGGGTTAGGTAGAGCATGAGTTTTAGGTATATCCATAGGTACAAGCTCAGGTTCAAGTTCTAGTGTAGGTAGGGAATTTTCCAGACTCGACAGCGTTTAGACCATGGATAGATGAGAAACTCAGAGCGATCCTAGTATGGGTAATCCATGGTATCGACCACGGATCTCAAGTATTAGAGCCATATATGGTGTATCTAAATTGAATGTTCCAGTCATACACATGCCACTTTTTCTGGGTGAGGGTGGTCTGAAGGTGGATTAGAATTGGATCGAGTCCATGTAGATGATTTTCGAGCATCTATAGATGCCTCCAGGGTGTAGGGTGAAGATGGAAACCTATATGAATATAGGACTGGCTAAACACTGGTGAGACATGTAGGTTAAGGTGGGAAGACATGAGGGACTAGCCAAGAATGATTTTGAGTCTATGTTCTTTGAGCATTTATTCTCAGAGATGATGGGGGTGGAAAGATCTCAGGAGTTCTTGAGCCTTCAACAGGGCGATATGTCCATCATGGATTATATAAAAATGTTCACCAAGCTATCTCTCTTTTCACCCGGTATGGTGATCGATGACATCTTGAGGGTCATCCACTTCAAGAATGGTTTACAGCACGTCATCCAGGTATAGTTAAACATCTTTAGATTGGCCTCATTCTTAGAGGTAGTAAACCAGACACTCATAGCTGAGGGAAACCTAAAGGATAGATATTAATCAAGCTAGAAAGTGGAATTGGGTGATTTCAGTGGTGAAACTTCATATGGTAGGAAGCAAGGTAGAGATGAGTTTCAATAGGGAAGTTGGGATAAGGACTCAAGAAGACCACCTCAGAGTGGTTCTTTGATGGTTTACCTCATGTATGGGCAGCCAGGATATGTCCAGACTCAGTGTGAGTCGCCTCCAAAGGATTTTTGAGCATGTGGAGAGGTTGATCATCTCGAGATGCTCTGTAGGAAGCCTTCTCAGATAGCTAATATTCAGGGACCAAGGCAAAATCAGGGTTCTGATATTGGTCCAAGATCGGTACCAAGTGAGCGTAGCCAATCTTCAACTATACACGGAGGTCATGGCAGAGATAGTTGGACCCAGTAATGGGGTCAATGTTTAGTGGTTGGTGCAACACCGCAGGAAGGTTTGGTTTTAGGTATTATGGCTTCAATCCAATTGCATGCCATGGAGCTACTAGGGACTGAGAAAATTTTGGAGTCGATGATGATTAGAGGTTTTCCATGGGCATAGTCATTCTTTTGTCTTATTTTGGAATGGTAGGTTAAGGAATTTCCTTTTTGGGTGGACAAGGTGAACAATATATATATATAGACTAATTAGATTTTGGTTAGTAGGTTGGCACTGTCTCAGGTTCATGATATATATATATATATATATATGAGGTGCATGTAACTATATTTTATAAGTTAGAACCATTGGGTGCATGAATTATTGAGGTGATTTGGCAATGGGACATCGAGGATATGTGGTTACTTGAGGTTCATTAGCATATGGGAATCATTTTGATGCTAGTATTAATTGATTTTTGAGGCACTGAGACTAATTTGAGGATCTTTTGAGATGTGGGGCCTCATTAGTTCCATGCATGACATGGGCACGAGGCGAGCACCGATGCAGTGTGAGATACTAATGACTGTCAAGTATGACATGGGAGAACCTGATGAGGTTTAGTTGTATCAATACATCACGAGAGTACTTTGAGTCCTAGAATTGGTTGAAGGACCATTTCTTGATTTGATTTTTGGGTTGGGTTGCAATCGTGGTAGGTCCCTCCTAAGTTGGGGAACCCCCTTGAAATAGTTGACATGTTCCATTGAGACTGGGTTAGTTTTGGTAATTTTAAATAGTATAGATATGTTTTTACCATATTTATGTTTTTTTATAGATTGGGGATGATCTATCCTAATGTGGGGAGATTGTAATGTCCTAGTTTTTTAAATCGGGTTGAAAATCTCTCCCATTTTGATTTTTTGAATTAGTGGGTATGCCTTTTTAATTTTCATCCATTAAAACCTAATTCCAAGTTTTCCATCTACCCAATATCATTTTTTTTATGGTTTTATAGGCATGTATAGTGCCTCAGGTGTTTGGAAGGATTTCGGTTGTGTCGGAGGCCCGAAGGAATATTTTGGGAGTTGTGGGTCAAGGAACATGGTTTGGGTAAACCACGCAGCCTCTTCCAAATAATTGTGCGACCACTTTTTTCACTAATCATGGTTTGTGGGAAACCATGTGTAGGGGTGCATGGTATTGCAGTAGCTATGTAGTTTTTAGTAGAGAGCTACCATACAGTTGGGAAAACCATGTGGTAGGCCGCATGGGTAGTTCCACATAGGCAGTACCAATGTGTTATAGCCTGCACATTTGCCACACGGTTTGGAAAACTATGCGAGCTAACCATATGGCCTCTTAAATAGGTGATTTTACCTTTTTTATCTACTCTTCTTTTACTACTTTTCTCTTATTTTTTCCCCTTCCTATCCAGTGGGTCATGCACAATAGTAGGGTTTCCTACATTTCCCTCCTCCACTTATATTGCTCTCCCTCCATCATCGGTGATCCATTCTTCAATCCATCAGGTGTGTTGGAACTGCCTTAGTAAGGGTTATCACACCCAATCTTCTCTTTTCCTTTTATCTCACCATTCATACCACTAAATCTGTCTAATCTATTTTACTCTATTTTTAGGGTGTTCACCAAAATCATAAATTTCTTTTGAATAACTTGGAGTTAGAGGCTAATAACATACATTCATATGTCTAAAATTCCATGGTAGGTGGTGCATACCATTCTTTATGTTTTAATGGTCGTTTTGAGGGTGCATCTTTTAACATGTTAGTGGGTAATTGAGTGAGACCCTCATGATTGATATAAAATTTACCATGTGACCTTGTGATATGTTTTTGGGAATTCCCTTGCCAAATTTATATGTACGATTTTGGGTTAAAGGTCTTTTACCACCTTGGGTAGTTATGATGGGGTGAGTTATTGTTTTAATCTTAGTTTTTGCTTAATTAGGATTGTACAATTCTATTAAATTGAATTGTTATGTTTATTCAAATTTTTCAATTCAATCATATTAAATTGAATTTTATATTTAAATTGAATTGGTTTATGCATATATATAAATTTCATGTGATGAGAAACATGGGTTCATGGTGGGCTTCGACCAAGGTTGGAATGGTTATGGTCATTTAGAATTGAGGTGACATGATCTCCTAGTTCGGTTTGTCCCCGATTACTTGGGTGGTGTTAACCATCAGTTGGGAATCATGAAAATAATTTTAATATGGAAATTCCATTATGTTTCAGGTATGTCCTGGGATATTTTGATTGCATGACTATCAGAATTTAGAAACATGATCACAGGGGCATGAGGTTCCAATTGGATGTGTCTCATGTACTAATTTTTTGATTTTTACTCACTCATGATAGCCAAAGTTCCGATTGGAGTAATGTGAACATTGGTTGACTCGGTGATGAGGTGTTTTTTACCACTCATGTGGGTAGAGTCCACTGGTAGTGCATTTTAGGAAAAAAATTAGGGGTTCTTGTCATATAAATCCACAGAGGAAACTGGGGAGCCTTCGGTTGATAGCGTTGAGGTTATCGGTAGGAGGATTAGGATCACAGTATTAAGGTCATTGGGACAAGACTATTTTATGAGGATGGATATCATCATTCCTTGGGATGGCATACTATGATACAATGATATTTTTATATGATGATAGATATCGTTGTGCCTTTAGACATCAATATTTGAGCTGACATGTGTTTTTGATCAAGGGTCCAAGGGGCCAATTACTTTTTCTTGGGAGTTCCTTCAGGAAGTCAGTGATTTGATTGATACATGAGGTTTTAGGAGGAACTAGGTGTTGGGTTTTTTATTTAGTGGTAGAACCTAAAGTTTCACTTGGTATTTTAACTTCAAGGGATACCTTATTCCATGGGCCAAGGATCCTCTCCACTTTATAGATTCTGGTGTTGGCTAAGATTGGTGATGAATTCCTAGTGTTTGTTGAGAATTAGGGAAGTATTTGTTTAATTTATTCATGTGTTGTTTATTTATTTATTTTACACACATTATTAAACACTTATGTTGGGTATTCACACTTGGGTGGTATCCTACTGAGACATGTTCTCACACCCTACATAGGCTCTTCAAAATGTGTGTAGACTTTTATGTTGTTGTGATTAGGTAAATATCTGGCCTCTAGAGATGGATATTAGTGGTTGTTAGCATGACATGTTGTCATGGGACTTTGAGGTATTTTCTTAGCTGGAGTTTTTTTCTAATTTTTTTATCTTTCTATATCAACATGCTTTATATGTGTGTATTGTACTATGGTTTGCCATTAGCGACCATCCTACTTATTGATATGTATAAACTTGTATGCATGATTTTTTTATTAGCTATAAGTGGTATGTTTGGTGTCACATCCATGACATATATTAAAGTTATTTTTAATTTAATTTCCATTATTGCTTTGTTTTGGGGGTTTCCCATAAATTTTTGTAAGAATGGGTGAGTTTTCATGAATTGGGCCAAACTGTGAGCCCAATTCTAGATTTAAAAATAAATTTTGTTTCCTTTATAAATACTTAATTTTTTTTAACATTTTTCATCCATTCCAATTCCTAATTGTCATACCATGACCTATTAATGACACCATATTAATTTTTACTATTTAAGAATCCATATTCATGGTGGATTTGGGTTTTTATTTAAGGAATTGGTTCTGCCCCAAATCCCATTTCTAGTTTTAAAAATAAATTTTGTTTATTTAATAACATATTAATTTTTTACTTTTTTTTGTGATTATACATTACACTCTAAGAAAACATCCTTAGGCGCGCCCCCATTTCCTTCCCCCCCTTGTTAGAGCTCCTATGCATCGTGAATTAGGATAGACCTTCATAGGAGTTCTCAAATCGTCTAGATTTGAATAGGTAACTTTTTTCCTTTATAGCTCCTTTATTTCTCACTCTTTTTACTCCATTCTAGTTACTACATGAACTTATATTCCTTATTAAAACCTCAACTACATTTTTTTTATTTTTAAATTCAGATATTGGTGTATTTGGAAGATTTATTCAAGATGCCTCAAGTAAGTGGGTCTTATTCATTCTTATTTCAATTTGCTTAGGGTTTCATTCAATTTAGTTAGGTTTTATTCCCTTATCCTTGAGGTTCCAAATTTCCAGAAATTGGGGTTTCAAACCTTGGGTTTTCTTGGTCCAATATTTTGTTTTTATGCTTGATCTACCTTCCTTGAGGAGCGGTGATGGTGCGATTGAGTTTTCGCACAAAATATTCAAGGGTTTTCATTAATTTGGTAGGTGATTCAATGTTAATGAAATATTTGTGTCTTATAATTCTGTATTTATTATATTTTTAGGTTTATCTCATTTTATTATTACTGAAAAAAATAGTTTTAGTGGTGTTTGTATTGCAAATTAATTTTAAATTCCAATTTCATGTGAAATTAGGGGTTTTCATGGAAATGTTTTATTGGTTTATGTGGGGATGCCATATAAAAACTTAATTGATTTTATTGAACTTAAATATGTATTACAATCATGTTTTTAATTTTTATCCCTTTTTTTACTGAAAAATGGGTTTTAATGGTGTTTGTGGAACATGTGAACTCTAAGTGCCATGTTTGTGTGAAAATGGAGGTTTTACAAAGTTATCATTTCTTGGTTCACAAGGTTCTTCCCTAAAATTGATTAGTTGGTTTCATTTAAATGTATTGGGCTTATGTTTTTGTTTTGTTAACTTAAAATTTTTCTCATAGTGTACAAAGTGGGTTTTTCAAGGAGTTTTGGGTGCAAAACAATGTGGGATTTTGAGAAATTGTTTCATTAAAAATCAAAGTGTTTTGTTGTGTGTCTTAAGTGGTTTGAAATTTTTATAGATAATTTACGAATTTTATGTGACCATTATTTGTGTTTCATATTAAAAATTGATTTATGTATCATTCTGAAATTTTTTTGAGTACAAAGGAGGAAGCCTGGGTACCTAGGTGGGGCAGATTTGTACTAGTACGGCTAGTGAACCAGATGGGTTTCGTCCTTGTTTCAATTAGAATTTGGATAACAGAAACTCTAAAAAAAACTATGTGGATGATGATTTAGTTCCACTAGGTTATGGGTATGTTTCCTACTAGTTTCTCCTACACAATAATGGATTTTTCTATGGTTACTTTACACCGAGGTATGAGGTACATAGGTCCCAAAACAATCTAGTGCCTAGGGGTGTTC
Source organism: Viscum album (assembly GCA_963277665.1). Lineage (NCBI taxonomy): Eukaryota > Viridiplantae > Streptophyta > Magnoliopsida > Santalales > Viscaceae > Viscum > Viscum album. Next base: position 1,409,019,483 of record OY728133.1, on the reverse strand, counting down.
CCAATTTTTTGACTCACTAGATTTAGGGTATTTACCCTTTTATTAGGGTGTGTTTGGTATTAAAATAAAGTATCTAAAAAGTATATTTAAATTTGTTAACATTATGAAAGTTTTATCTTGAAAATTTCTTCAATTTAAAGTTTCATTTCTTGGAATTTAACACTATTTTCCTTTACATATTAAAACTACTTGATTTTTCACATTGTATTGCATGCACTTTGTAATAATTGGGTGGTATACTATTGGTATTAGGATCAAACCCTACTTAAACCCCTTGGGTTTAAGTATACTTGGTTATTTTTGACTTAGTAAAAGGTAAATCCTCAGGTGAAGGCAGTTCGGACTGTTAGACCCCTCCTACGGTGTGGTGTTGTGGAGACGGCTCAAGCGTGACCACCCCCTTATCATGTGGATTCCTTGTGGATGTCTTGATGATTTATTTATTTTTATTTGGACCTATTGTACTATATTCAAAGCCATGTATTCAATTATTGTTTTTTCTTAAGACTTTTTTGGATGGAAATTTCAGATTTATATTATGCATTGTTTTTAAGGTTTTATGCTTTCAAACTTGGGTAAATCATTCCCAAACCTAATTGTTTGATACTCAGGCACTTATTCTGGCTCTTGGAGATATGGAAAACCATTTGGGCCTTTCCATGGGCTGGTTTTTCTTCTAGTATTGGTGGTGACTCAATTTGGTTCATGACATTTTTCATGTTCCTTTATTTATGTTTCTTTATTTAATTATGCTCCCACTATTTTTTGTTATTGATTGTGCTTCCACCATTAGTGGATCTGGTTTGAGTCTATTGAGTATTTATTTCTGTTTTATGTTATATATATGCACTCATGTCTTATTATATATTTCCCATAAGGGTATATTCTCCCCACTATTACTCATTACACCCTCACTTCTAGTCGGAAACCTTTGGTGTATGGGGAGGCACGCCTAAGGCCCATGGCACCCAGCCCGATAGCACTATTCAGGTGGCTAATCGGGTTGAGGATGCTACATTGGTAACTTTTGGATCATAAAATATTTTATTAAATAACTTTAATTATAACTTTAAATATCATTATTTAATAATGTTTCATGATATAACATTTCATAGGGTCGATATATACACCTTATAAGAAATATAAGTGCATAATATAACATATGTCCCAAAGAAGACATTTTGTGATGATAAACCCTTACCTCAAGTCCAAATTGCTTCATATGCACTATTAAACTTGTGTATAATGAATTAATATTTATTATACATCTATAAAATAATTATATTAAAAGTTTTCATACCATATATGATTCACTTATAACATTTCATCACCCATTTTTTAACAAATCATTATTAACGTCATCATATCGGGTTTTAACTCTTACATTTTTCATACATGTTTTGGTATAGTAATTTCAGTAATTTAATTATTTGATAATATAAAAAATATTATTCATGAAATAATTATCATGTTTATACATTAAATTCAAATTTATAGTCATTCATGAAAGTCATACATGAGCAAAGAATCACATCACTTTGTGGAGGTGGTAGTCCACACGTACACATGAACTACGTTATCATTTTCAAATGGATTTAAGGGTAAGAAGGTAAGTATTATATTATATTTTTAGAATAATAATTATGTGATGAGTATCATATATATTCATTAAATCTATCATAATAACCATCCTATGAGGTGATAATGTAAAATTAATTGCACCGCTATGTAAAGATGGTGGGTTATACATATGCTTGAGCGATGTTTTTTTCTATAGGATGGAAATAATATGAACAAGATTTGTGCCTCCAAAATAAAAAAAATAGTATATTTTATATACTGATGTTATTATATTATCATGGTTTTATATGATTTTAATGAGGTAGAATATGACAACACTTATCTTTATTAAACATTTATACATGATTTAATTACATAACATTAAACTTAATACAAACCAAAGGATTGATAATTATAGTGTAATTGGGAAATAGGTACATTTTACTAAAACTTTAAACATAAATTACAACATCATTATTGAAAACGTTTTTAACATGCTTGAGAATAAAACTGTATTGGATAACTTGAAAAAATACATAAGAAAGGGATGTGAAATAAAACCCAGTAAGGGGATAAAAATTGAATAAGGTAAAACATGTTAGAAAATAGGCTTATCAAAGGGAATAAAAAGAGTATGAATCAAAAAAATTAATGACAATACAAGATATATCATGATAACATAAAGTCAACATGCGATTGTGGCAACAACTTAAAACACTACATCATAGGTCAAGGATAATTGCCAAAACATCATAATAGACAAGGTAACATAAAGGAATCAAGTTTACTCTATTTCCCAACATGAAGTATCATGATACTAAACATTACCCATTGCATTTGAGAACTATATAATTCTATTAACGCCCATCACTTTCATTTCATTCTCATTCTTAAGTGTTCCAAATAGATCATAAAACATGGATTCATTCATTGTCATAATTTATTCCATGATCAAGGAGTGTAGAATATATACATTTAAATCCCAAATAAAGAGTTATATGTGCATAAAAGTGAAAACCCTTGATATAAAATGGGTATGATATTCACTACACAATTGGTTTGGCATGGAAAATCACGGTGAAAATTCAGCAGCATAACAGCATCACATAAAAATTCATAAAATGGGTTGATGAGATAAAAATGGGTCTCTAATAATTTTTATAATAAGTTTAAAATAATAGGTAAAATTAAGGACATTTACACACATAAATAATTATAAAAATAAGGCATATTATAATAAATAAGCTTGAATAAAAAGAGAAAGGAAAGGATGTTTATGAAATTCCAGCTTGGTAACAGGTGTACATGGGAGGGATTAATGAGAGATAAAGGGATATATCATCATTTATACATAATAAGGTAGGTATGGGGGAGGTGAAAAAACATACCTCATCATTATTAATTGAAAATAAAAGGGCATAACCAAATAAATAAACTTCGATAAAGATGAGAAAGGAAAGAACCCTTACTTGAATGTGTGGCTCCAAAAGTATGAAAAAGTGTTTCTTAAGATATTTGGGTACTTTGTGAGTATTATAGAGAGGTTAAGGTATATTAAAGATATTATAAAATGATTTTAAGTGAATATAAGTGGGAACTTTGGTGGGTTTATATAGGAAATGATAGGGGAATTCTTTAATATTTCACAAACTTAGGTTTCAGACTCTATATAATTAATTTTTTTTAAACCACAAACCTTACCATGTTTTTTTAGCATGGTTTTTTCTGAATTTGAGAGGTTTTAATTATTTTATTAGGAAAATTTACTAACATATTAAAATAATTTCATTTCTTTTGTGTAGGTGAGTCACACTTTTAAATAAATGAATTTAAAACTTTAAAATATATTAAATGTTTTATAGGATTCATGAATGATTAATAAAATTAATCAATAAAATTAAAATCACATTATTTTATGTTGAAAACATATATTTGTTCTATTATAACCATTATTCTATTTATTGCAACATTTTTGTGTCATTATGAAGTCATAAAACCCACCATATATTTATACGGTATTTAATTTTTACCCAAGAATTCGTCTATCTTAGAAAATTATGAAAAATTAACTTTTGGATAATTTCAAAAATATGATTAAAAAAATAAGATTCATTTTACCTAAATATTTTTTTAAATATGTGAATTTTCACTTTTAAAATAATATTTTACATTTATTGAAAATGTTGTGTTTTTGACAATAATAGTTCTTTAACCCTTATAAAAAGTACATTTAACTTAATAAAAATTATATGAAAATTTGTAATAAATAAACCTTATTTAATAATAACATTTTATTAAAATAATATTTATTTCAAAAATCCATTAATTCGTGAAATTAAATCCTATAATTGAATTTGAATATTACCTGAAAATATAATTTTTGTTTAATTAAATCAAAATCAAAATAATTTATAAAGTAATAAGAAAAATGAAAATAAATTAATTATTATATAAAATATAAATAGTCATATTATTAAGGTATTGATAAATATCCCTTTATTACACTATCATATGCCCTAAGAGTATGGTGTGTGATGGTGAGACTTTCATGGGGTCGTTCGGTGAACATGGTTTGGGCCATGATCTCTATGATCTAGAAATTCTCTTGTAAACAGTTAAGATCAAGCTTAGGTTATTTTATTTGAGCTTGGGATTAGTCAAGGGAACATCCAAGTGATGATATCTCCCTTAAAATCTCTGATAAATGGGATTCATAGGGTAAAATCTTACTAGATGAGGTCATCACTTCCTTTGTTTATGTCAATTGAATTTGTTAAAGCCCTATATTTATATTAATCATGTGATCATTGTTTAATGGCTATATTAATAGTGGTAATATTTTTAATGGTATTTTAAATCCAAATATATAACTAATAAATTTCATGTGTTTTCTATAACCATATTACATAATTATATATTTAATTAAATCACAAAGGGAAACTTTATTCATAATACTTCAGGTCATTGCAATCTCCCCCCTGAGAAATTTCACCCTTGAAATTTTCATTTAACCCCCCCCCCTTAAAATAGATGAAGGTAATTTTGTATCGTCACTTCCTCTGGTACCCACATTGCTTATTCAAACTTTTGGTTTCTCTACAGCACTTTGACAAGGTTAATTGTCTTATTTTGTAAAACTTTGTCTCTACAATCTAAGATCATCACCGGTTTCTCCTCATAAGAAAGATCATTCTCCAATGGAACCACCTCTGGATTGAGTATATGTGAGGGGTTAGGTATGTAGTTCCATAAGATTGATACATGGAATACATCATGAACTTCAGATAGGTAAGTGGGAGTGAAATTCGATAGGCCACCGCTCCGATGTAATTAAAGATCTCAAAGGGGCTGATATATCTTGGACTAAGAATTCCCTTCTTCCTAAATCTCATTATTTTCTTCCATGGGGATATGTGGATGAATACCATGTCTCCAACATAAAACTCTAGGTCACACTGATGATTATAAGCATAGCTCTTTTTTTGACTTTGAGTAGCCTTGATGTATTGTTGAATGGTATTAACATTTTCCATCATTTCCTTAACCATTTCAGGACCTAGCATTTTCTATTACCCAAATTCATTCCAGTATGCAAGTGTCCTACACCTCTTTCAATAAAGGGCTTCATAGGGAGCCATTTGGATTCTTGATTGAAAATTTTTGTTGTAAGAGAACTCAACCAGAGGAAAATGTTGATCTCATCCTCCTTTGATGTACATTAAGCATTATCTCAACATGTCTTCAAGTGTATAGATAGTCTAATCAGATTGGCCATCAGTTTGACGGTGATAGGTCATGATAAAGTTCAACTCAGTATTAATATCATGCTGGAGACTCTTCCAGAACTTAGAGTTGAATCTTTGATCTCGATCGGATATAATCGATAGTGGTGCTCCACGAAACTTGACCACTTCCCTAATGTATATCCATGAAAGTAGATCCAGTGAGAATTCATATTGCATCATAATGAAGTGTGAAATCTTTGAAAGACAATCCACCACAACCCATATAGAATTATTCCCTATTTATGTATTTGTAATATCAATAACAAAGTCCATGGTGATATTTTCCCATTTCCATATAGGTATGGGTAATGGTTGCATCATCCCCTTGGATTTTTTCCTTTCCTCTTTCACTTGATAACATAAAAGACATCTTGATGTATATTATGTGATCTCCATCTTCATATTTTCCCACCAATAGTATTCTTAGAGATCTTGATACATCTTTGTGCTTCCTGGGTGGATAGAGAAGGTTGAGCTATGTGCATCTTTCAACAGATCCTTATTTAACTCAGTATTTTATGGTACACATAGTCTTGACCCAAATCTCACAAATCCTTAATCATTAACATTAAACTCTAAGTATTTTTCTTTCCTTATAGCTTCAACTTTCTTCCAAATTACCACATCAACTCTTTGAGCATCCTTTAACTTCTCCAGAAGAGACAGTTGAGCAATCATTTGTGAAAGGATTGATGATGTTCCTTCCTTTATGATTCTCATTTCCATCCTTTAAAAATATAATAATATAGGATCCCTATAAATTCTCATCAATGATAGAATTTTTGGATCATTTCTATGATCTTATATCACTTTATTTTATTTCCTGGGTTGGTAGTGAATTAAGTAGTCATAGTCTTTAATTAGATCTAACCATCTTTATTGGCACATATTCATCTCTTTCTGTGTGAATATATACTTGAGACTTTTTTTGAACCATATATATTTCATACTTCTCCCTAGATATATAATTCCACCAAAATTTTAAAGCATAAATAACTGCATCCAACTCCATATCATGTGTTAAGTAATTTTTTTCATGAACGTTCAACTTCCTTGAAGCATAGGTAAGGAATTTTTCATTTTCATCAACACACAGCCTAGGACCTTCTTTGAAGCATCGCTGAATACCATGAAAGGCGCTCCACTTGTGGGTAGTTTGAGCATAGGCATATTGATAAGCCTCATTTTCAAATCCTTGAATATTTATTTGAATTCATCATTCCAAGAAAACTTTAAACCCTTCTGAGTTATCTTCGTAAGATGGTTTGACAATCATGAGAAATTTCTCACAAATCAATGATAATACCCAACTATCCCAAGGAAACTACGGATACCTATCACAAATGTTGGTCCCGACCATCCTTCAATTTCTTTTATCTACAAAGGGTCTATAGATATCTCATTTCTTATGATGATATATCCCAAGAAAGATACTTCCTTCAACCAAAACTAACATTTGTTGTACTTGGAATAAATATTTTCATTTCACAAGGTCTTTAGCACAGTATTCAAATGATCCTCTTTAATTTTGGATTATATTATAATATCATCTATAAAGACCACCAAACAAATTTTGAGGTAATATCTAAAGACTCTATTTTTCAATTCCATGAAGATTTTTGGAGCATTAATGAATCTGAAAGGAATTACTATGAATTCATAGTGTCAGTACATTGTAAGAAAAGCAGTATTGGGGATATCCTCCTTATTCACCCTAACTTGGTAATATCCCAACCATAGATCCACCTTGGAAAATTATTGTGCTTCACATAACTGACCGAACAAGCCATCAATCTAAGGTAGAGGATACTTATTATTTATCATGATCTTTTTGAGCTCATGATAATTGATGAAAATGTGCATTGACCCATCCTTCTTATTGATGAAGAGGACTGGTGCACCCCATGGTGAAGCATTGAGGCATATGAAATGTTTATCTAGATTCTCCTGTAGTTTTTTATCAGCTCCTCATGTTCAATAATAGACATTCTATATGGATTATTTGATAATGTCAACTCCCCATGTATAATATTGATCAAAATTCAACATCTCGGCTAGGAGAAAGTATAGAAAATTCCTTGGGAAACATATCATTGTATTCCATCACAATAGGAATTTATTCAAAGATGGTTCTTTCCTTAGACTCAATCATCTGATCTAGATATAATTTCTCATAGGGAAATAATATCCATGCTTGAGATGATGGTGTTAATGAAGATTCATCCTTCTCCTTGCATTTATATAGAATATGAGGACAATTCACAATACAGAGAGTTATTTCCTTCTCATAGGAATTTATGTTGGCTCTATATAGGGAATGCTAATCTATGCCTAAAATTGCATCAAATTCCACCAAATGGAGTATGAAAAGGTTTTTTGGGAAATTAATCCCACTAACATTGACATAAGAGGATTTATATACTTGGGATGCAATAATTTTCACATTTTTCGTTTTCACTAACATCTCTACTTCCATGATTTTTTTTCTATTTGAATAAATCTATTAAACATTCATGATATAAATAAATTCATAGAACCAGAATCAAAAATTACATTATATATTATTGAATTAATAATTATCATAACAATCACCACTTAATTATCTGGATTAAAATTAGTGGTAGTGATGGAGAAAATCTCACCCTTACTACCTTGGAGGTTTTTGGTTGTCTCTGAAAACCCTTAGCTTAGTTCACTGGTTTTCAAAGTTATTTTGTCCCTTGTAGTTGTATCAATGAAAAATACACTGAGGGTTGATTGGATCATTCCTTTCCTCCATCATAGTAGCAATTTTCTCCTATCATCAATCACTGGCATGGTAGACTTCCTTCTCACACCTAAAGAATTTCTTCATCCCCTTTAAGAAATTTCCAAGGTGTTTCTTTCTACACCTTTGGAATGTGGGATGTTAAAATTTCTTGGAACCTTTAGATCACTCTATTAGAACACCATAATAGATTTCCACCTTCTTATTTTTATCCCCAAGATATCCCTAAGAGTCGTCGATCTCCATTTCTACTTTGAGAGAACATCGAACAATTTCCCCATAGCTATCAAAGTCACGGATATCCTGGTCTTTTAGTAGGCCAAGTTTTATCCCACCAAATAAAAGCTAAACCTTTCATTTGGGGTGACAATAAATATAGAGGTGTATCGTGCAAGTCTTCTTAAGTTTTCCTCTTATTCCCTGATATATTCATCGTCTTTTTTCTTGAAGGAAAGAAAATCCCTTTCCATTTTAAGATAGAGAGTGTGAGGAAAATACTTATCAAAAAACATTTTCCAGATATCATTTCACACCATTGCTTCGATATATTCCACAGGATTCATATTTTTGATCAATGTCCACCATTGATAAGCTTCACCATATACATGATAAATAGCAAAAGAACCTTCTCTTATTCAGAGAATTTAAGGATGGAGAATATATTCTCAATGGAGTTGATTCATTGTTTGGTGATTAAGGGATCAGATGATCCATTTAAAGTAGTAGGCCTCTTTTGCATAAAGCTCTTGATTATGGATTATTTTATTTTGGGGGGATTTGGATGCTCCTCCTGATTTAGGTTTCTATTCAAAGCCCAAGTTATCTAAGAGAATATCATCATGAAGTGTCTGATTCCTGCTTCGATCAGGTTGGGAATCTCATTGGGGTATTCATCACATTTCTCTTCACATTGATTTTTTACCTGATTCATCTTATTTCTAGCCATTATCTAGAATAAAAAGAAAATTAAGGTTGGTTATATTTAACTTTTAAACACATAAATAGTTATTTAGTGATATTAAATGGATAACTTATAACTTACATGTATTTCCTTAACTTATAGATTTCTAGGATTTAGTATTTGTTATCAATGATCTATTTCCTAACATATACTCTTAGGTGCATTTTTTTACTCCCTTAATAATGGTTCGTAGTGAGATTATGAGTTACCAAAGCATATCCCCAAGGAGTGTTAAACCAGGTACATAGTAAGGCTCATTGTCCAATACCAGGTTACCCCGAGTCATGCCTAGAACACCTTATCAAAGTTGTTACTCCAAGTTACATATCTTCCATAACCATATACATTTTTAGTATCCATAAAGGGATGTATTTTATTTATAAACCAATTACTCTATAATAACCAAAATTTAGGGATATTTTCTTATACTTAGAATCATCTATAAGGCTTTTTCTAGAGTTTTCTATTCCTAAACCCAAAAATAACTAAACTTTTCCTTTAATAACAACTAGAACAAACCTTATCTTTATTAAAAATTAATTCATGATTTAATTACATAAAATTAAACTTAATACAACCTGAAGGATTGATAAATATAGTGTCTTTGGGAAATAGTTACATTGCATTAAAAATTTAAACATAAATTAAAACATCTTTATTGAAAACTTCTTTAACATGCTTGAGATTAAAACTACATTGGATAACCTGAATAAATACATAATAAATGGATAAGCTAGAAAGCTTGGTAAGGGGATAAAAATTGATAAGGTAAAACATGTTAGAAAATAGGATTATCAATGGGTATAAGAAGAGTAGGAATCATAAAAATGAATGATAATACATGATATAGCATGATAACATAAAAGAAACATGGGATTATGGAAACAACTTAAAACACTACATTATAGGTCAAGGATAACTACCAAGACATTGTAATGGAAAAAGTATCCTAAAGGAATCATGTTTACTACCTATCCCAAAATGATGTATCATGAAACTAAACATTTCCCAATGCATTGGATCACTATATAAATCTAGGCACACCCCTCACTTTTATTTCATTCTCATGCTTAAGTGTTCCAAATATATCATAAAACATGGATTTATTCATCATTATAATTTATTACACGATTAAGGGGTGTGGAATAAATACATCCAAGTGACCAATAAAAAGTAATATGAGAATAAAATTTAACACCCTTGATATAAAATTGGTATAGTATTCACTACATAATTAGTTTGGTATAGAAAAAGCATGTTGAAAATTTAGAAACATAATGGAATCACTTAAAATTCATAAAATGGGTTGATAAAATAGAAATGGGTATCTCATAATTTGGAAATGAATTTGATAGTAATAGGTACATTGAAGAAAATTTCCACACATATATATTAGAAAAATAAGTCATATAATAATAAATAATCTTGAATAAAAAGAGAAACGAAAGGATGCTTATGAAATTTTAGCATGCTAACAGGTGTACATTGGAGGGATTAATGAGAGATAAATGGGAATATATTCATTTATAAATAATAATTTCTGAATGGGGTAGGTAAAAAACATATCCCCATCATTATTAATTGAAAATAAAATTGCATAACAAGATATAGAAACTTGGATAAAGATGAGAAATGAAAGAACCCTTACTTAAATGTGTGGCTCCAAAAGCTTTAAAGGGGGTTTGTTGAGAGATTGGGGTACCTTAGGAGGATTATAAATAATGTATAGAATATTAATAATGTTCTATAAGTATTTTTAGTGAAGATAAGTGCGATATTGGGTGGATTTATATAGGAAACAAGAGGGGGATTCTTTAATATTTCACAAACTTAGGTTTTGGACTCTATATAATAAAATATTCAAAATCACTTACCTTCCCATGTTTTTATAAAATTGGGGAGTTTTTAATTATTTTATTAGTAAAAAATAATAACATATTAACATAATCCTCTTTCTTATGTGGAGGTGAGTAACACTTTTAAATAAATGAATTTAAAACTATAAAATATATCAAATTTTTTGGACGATTCATAAAATCTTAATAAAATTAATCAAGTAAACATAAAATCACATTATTTTAAGGGGAAAACATATATTTGGTTGATTAAACCCATTATAGTATTTATTTCATCATTTTTTATTCATTATGTTATCATAAATCACACTATATATTTATATGGTATTTAATTTTTATTCGAAAATTTTATTGTCTCAGAAAATTATGAAAAATTCACTATTAGATAATTTCGATGTTCAGATTCAAAAAATATATTAATTTTATCTAAATAATTTTTTAAATATGTGAATTTTTACTTTTAAAATAATATTCTATATTTATTTTAAAAATTTGTGTTTTTGATAATAATAGTTATTAAACCCTTATAAAAAGTACATTTCACTTCATAAAAATTATATGACCATTTATAATTAATAAAACTTATTTGATAATAAAATTTTATTAAAATAATATTTATTTCAAAAATAAATTAATTAATCAAAATAAATCCCTTGATTAAATTTTAAATTACCTGAAAATATAATTTGTGTTTAATTGAATCAAAATCAAAATAATTTATAAAGTAACAATAAAAATGAAAATAAATTCATTATTCTATAAATTATACATATTAATATTATTAATGTATTGATACATATCACTTTATTATATAGGCTTATGCCCTAAGAGTAAGTTATATTATGGTGAGACTTTCATGGTTCTGTTCAGAAAACATGGTTTGGTCCATGATTTTGATGAGCTTGAACTTCTCTCATAAACGGTTTCACTCAAGTTTAAGTTGTTGGATATCATCTTGGGTTTGGTCAAGGAAAAATCACAGTGATGGTATATCCCTAGAAAGCTCTAATAAATGGAATTCATAGGGTAAAATCCTGTTATATGAGGCTATGAATTCCTATGTCTATGTCAATTGGATTTTGTTAAATCACTTTATTTATATTAATCATATGATCCCTATTTAACATCTATATTAACAATGGTAATATTCTTAAAGGTCATTTAAATACAAATATATAACCTAGGAAGTGCATGTGTTTTATATGACTATATTACATAATAATACATTTAATTAAATCAAAAAATGAAACTTCATTTATAATAGTCCAGGTCTTTACATAGAAGAAGTAAAATGAAAACGCTCGGTTAAGACGGTTGCCTTCTTTTTGAAGAACCTCTTTTGGAACTCTCCTTAATGACCCTAGTGATAGTATTTTAAGATTACTAGAACATATATAATTTATATAAGGATGTTAATAATATTTTTTAATGGTTTAGTTTAGTTAAGTGTCTTAATAAGTGTGAGGAAGAAAGCAAAGGTAGTTTCCTTTTATGAGTGAGGGGAGGGGAAACCTAATAAGTACTCAAAGTATTAACTTAATATAAATTAATTTTGAGTTTAATGTGGAACTAAATTAATATATTTTGAATATAGGATGGATATAAGTCTAAATAAAATTATAAAATAAAATTTAAACAAGTTTAGTTAATTTTTTAACCCTCATCTCTTGGTTTTAATGCCCGTTAACCCTATTTGACAATTACCATGATAATAATTTTTTTATTGAGTGGTGGTCAATGGAGTTACTGTAAAAGGAAAAGTGACCCATAAGTTGAAAATTATTGATATTATTTAATATAACTTGTTCAATTTTCCAAACATAATATTTTTATAAATTTAAAATCATTTAATAAAATATTATTTAACATAAAATACCATTAAATTTATTTTTGGACTATTCACATAATTGAATTTAAAAAATATCAAGATAGTAATGTAGTTTGAATATAAACTTTTAACACATCACTAATACACTATATTTATATAAAAACTCATGTAAAATCAGAAATCACATCAAAATTATATTACTTTTCATGTTTTTAAAATCATTTACTTGATTGTTCTACTGCTTGTATTAGCATTGTATCGACATTTCATAAGAATTTAAGGTAATTATTTCATCACTAAAAATTAAAAATAAATTAACATCATAAAAAATTATTAATATTCAAAATGAAATTTAATAACATTTCATAATTTTTTTATCTATTTTGCAAAATAATATAGATATTAAAAGAAAGAGACATCTTTTAATTTTCCATTATTTAAAATGACATAATGGTCTTTATCAAAGAAAAATGGAACCAAAATACTATATTTTAAAACATTTGAAGTATTGGTAGAATTAAACTCATAAAATTAAATTTATGTAAGTTTATGGATGAATTTGAAGCCTTATTTCATATTCTACATGTTTTTATCTTACTATGGTTACAACATTTTTACCAAGGTTGTTATTTATTATGATTAAACATAAAGTTAAACCATTTACAAAATTTGAACCTATTGATTCAAAATATGGAATATATTTTTTAATATTAAATCTTTATATGTGGGAGAAATTAATTTTAATATGAATTTGAAAAATGCAATGAAAATATTTTTTGGAAAAAAATGTGTTTTAATCCTAAAAATGAGCTTATAACAAAATAAAATATGATGTTGATTATTATGTGATTAATTATATTATTTATAATTAAATTAGATTTATTTTACTTTAATATTAAATCCAAAACATAATTTGTATTTTAAGTTACATGATTTATTGAAAAGAAATGATAGTTTTACAAAAAAATTACATTTTTCACTGTTCAATCAAAAATAAATCCTTTTATAAAAATGCAAGAAATTAACCCTATGATAATTTTGATATTATGAAAAAAAAAGAAATATTTTTATCTAATTCAATTTCTAAAATTTATAAATTTAGTTTTTTCTAAAATATACAGTAAACTCGCTTTTATAGAAAAATGATCTTTTAGAACATTAAGTTCTCTTAATCTATTTCATATAAAAAATAATTATATGAGTATTGTGAATTATAATATTTTAAATTTTTAATAAATAAATTATATTCTATTTGGATTTAAAAATACATGAATACTGTATATATAATGGTTATATTTCTAAAAAACATATATTTAACATTCATATTACATTTATATATAGCCTTATATGATTCACTAAAATGTATTCATTTACCTATCTCTCATCATTTATATTATATTCTTAATTATTAACCTTGTTTCCATAGTTTCAGTTGGGGTCAAAATATTCATGGATAACCATGAGGATAATGATTTTATATTTATGTTATTATTATATAAATTTGATTTTACTCCACTTGTGCTTTTTTTCATTTTATTTCATATTGAATCCTAATAATAAATTTGTTTTTATATTTTATTGTAATATTTTATATTAATAAAATCATAATGTTTCATTTTAGTTTGATGTTTTGTGTGTCATAATCTATAAAACATAATATTCATTTAAATGAGAAATACATATTGAAATATTGGGGTGCTACAATTCTTCATAGATTTTAAGCTCCTTACCACTCCTTAATGAAATATAAATTACATTTCCTTTAGGGTTTGGAATTTATTAGGAAAGGTGCTTTGCTAAACCATTATTTTTCAATTTTTTAAGGGTAAATATTATTTTTTTGGGTTTTCCTTTCATCTTCTTCAACTCTGAAACATGAGTGCTTAGGGTAGTTTTTTGGTTGGTTTGAGACTCTACAAGCTGTTTTATTGGGTCATTCACGTAGGCTTCCTAAGATTTTACTTATTAGTATCTTGTAGAAGGTTGATAACTCTATCTCTGAAATGGTGGTGTCTAAAAATGTTTTTGAAAAATCTTCTATAAAGGGGGTATTTTGGTTTATGGTTCCCAATTATATATTATATGTTTGAGTATTAATTGAATAATTTTTTATGGTTTGGTTTTTCGATATTATTGACACTATAATATGGAATCAAATCTCTCTTGAAATTGATAGAATCCATCAATATAGTGCTCTAAATAATGAAATAGTTGGAATACCTAAGAGGGTGAAGAAGGTGTGTTCTTCTAAACTTTATTCAATGATAAATATCTCATAACAAAATTTGTATCTTCAATTTTATTTTCAATTAAAGGAGAGTTAGAAATGTTTAGCTTATGAAATCTTATAGTTGTGGTTCTTATACTGAATATGATATTTTCATGTAAAGTTAAGTTTGAAATTCTAGGATCAACCATTAATGGCCTAGTCTTCCATCATCATAGACATCACAACAATTAAAAAGAAAGTTAGAAAATCAATAATATCTAAACTTGATCAAAAATCATTTGTAGATAACCCCTCTTTTGATAAAAAATACTCTTCTTAAATATAATCTATAGGGTTCCTCATGATTTAGAAATTTCACATTCCCTTGTGAAAATAACAGGCTTCTCTTTATCCTCTGATGATTTCATTGCCTTTAAAATAATCCTAAAACTCAGTTCCCAGCTCCTTCCTCATCTATTTTCACCATGTTCTTAGCTTTAGGGTTGTAATTAATGAATTTGGGCATCTTGAATATTCCAAATAATACTCAAAAACTCTCCCACTATATCTATCTTCTTCTTAATCTAGTAAAATATCCAAATCGATATTTTTTTAGAGATCATCACAAATTATAAAAACTAGATAAGTGGGTTTTGATTTCATGTAGATCTTTTCTATTTGTGGAATTTTTTATTTTGAACCCCATTGGCTAAAAAAGTGGCTACGTACTGAAGGATTATGATACATAGGAAAATTATATCATATAAAATTGAAATCTATATGATGGGGAAGTCTGACAATTCAAAATTCTAATAATATATCACTACAAGTCTTATAATTCCTACTAAAGTCATACAATCCTTGCTTAACTAGAAATCTAGAAAAATACCAAAGACATACGATCAGGGAAATACATATGATATAAATCTTATGACCCAAACCTTTTCAGTTTTTCATTCGTCTTCATAGACTTAAGATCTTTTCTAAATTCATATGATCCTAGGAAAATTTTTATGATTTCTCGTGCCTTTTCCATACCTAAAAAAATAAAAATTGAAATTTTAGTGTATCAATTATTCTAGTTAAGATCAAAATGAATGAAAACATTTAATAATAGAATAAATAGTCTTTAAATTGTAAAATCCCAATTCTCAAAATCAATTCATGAATTCTCAATTAATTCCAAAATTAGTAAAAACACTTAAAACCTAAGGAAATAGGATAATGGAGCTGAAGATAGTTTGGTAACAATGGCATAAATAATATTTCCCATAAGGTATAACTTCACATCCATAATATTTACTAGAAATAATCTCTATAAGAATAATATATTTTGTATTGAATAATAATATTTAAGTTTCCTTGAATATGATGAAATTGATTTCATCTCATATGTAGAAGAATTTATGATGGAAATAGTTGAAAGAAACAAGTTTGGAGATGAAAAGTATGATAAACTAGAAGGAGTATTTAAATTTAATAACTCAAAGGTGATCTTGAAGAAATGGATATAAAATGAAATAAAAAATTGGTGGCATGTTGAAAGAGTCAGCTTTATATATTAATTAACTTGAAGTATAAATTACAAAAATAGAAGAGGTGGGGCCTCTCAAGCCCCATCCAAAGAAATAATTTATTTCAAGTTAGAAATTGAAGAGCATAAAAATGATCTATGATTTAAATAATCATATATAATTAATAAATAAGGGAGTTTAATCTATTAAGTAAGAAGTTTTAAATTTATAGAAGAAGCTTGAGGTTGAAGAAACTGTATATGATAACATAAATAAGCTATAATTCAATAATTTTTTTGATAAAGAGTTGATTTAAAGAGTAAGTAGAGGTATGAGGACTATTTAAAAGATCATCAATTAATATAGTCCAAGTCCTTTGGGTAATATTATTCTTTTATGTGTAGTTGATACATCTATATCTCTTGATTTTTTTCTTAAAATAAATAAAAACAAAGAGTTGTTTAAAATCACAAATACTAAGGCTTTCTCAACAACCAAAAAGCTACTAAAAAGTTATAAACATGTGAATAGGATTTGATAGAAAGGTTAATTAAATTAATAAAATGAAAATACTATGTATTTCTTTGACATAACATGACATAGCACATATAGGTGTGGAATTATTTGAGAAGTAAATTTCCTTAGGTTGAAAACAATAGATGAGATTATATCTTACATCTCATAGATGGAACTATTTTTATGGTTATTAATGTAACTATACTAATTTTTTCACATGGATATTAATTTTAAGTAAAAGAGGAATAAAACCCAATCTAATGGTAACAAAATAAGAAGGGAAGTTGAATAACCATATGGAATTCCATTAAAAAATAGATTTTATCCATTAGAGGAAGAATATTATGATCTTGAAACTTATAATGAATAAAATTTAAAGAGAAAATTATTCATCTCAATTTAACCTAGTATCTCTTAGAAATAGAAGAAGAAGAGTGAGAAGGCTATCTTGGTAGTGACCGCTCTCATAGTAACCAAAAATAGCAGCACCTAGATCCTTGATAATAGGTGTTTATCCCACATGAATGTAAATGTAAATCTATTGAATAATATAAAGATCCATATTGATGGAATGGTTCAATTTGGAAATGATGGAGTTTTAAAAATAAAGGGAAGTAGAAAGAAAATACTAGTTGTAGATGAACAAAATAATATTGATGTTTTTTTTATTGATGGAATTTGGAATAATATTCTCAGTATGATTTATCTTTATGACTCTAGATTGGAATTAACATTTCATAGGAAGCTCTTCTTTATCAAAGGAAAAACTAGTTATTCCTTTTTTAAAGGTTTAAAAACTCATGGAAATCAGTATAAAGTAGATTGTAAAGAAAACAACACTTGTTTTCTTATAGTGGTGAAAGAAAATAGGCCCTGGTATCGAAGACTCAAACGCATCAATCAAAAAAGAATAAAAATATATCTAAACTAAAAACTATGACCAAAATACCAAATCTAAAATGATATCAATAAAAGATATGTGATTCTTATGTAATAGGGAAACTTGTGATAAATCCCTACTTACTAAAGAAGAATAGGGCCTCAAACCTATTTGATCTCATACAAAATGATGTGTGTGGTCCCTTGAAGGTTCCAAGAGTATAAAATGATAATTAATTCATCTTATTCATTGATGATTATTGTAAAATAGTTTGTATCATGTTTATGTAGGATAATAATGAGGTTATTAAATGCATAAGATGATTTTATAAGAGAACATAAAATGAAATAGAAAAAACTATCAAGGTTTTTTTATCTAACAATAGCATAAAGTAAACCTCTCATGAGGTAGAAAACTACTTGGAAAATCATGGGGTAAAACATGAAGTTTCTTCAGTGAGAACACATCAAAAAAATAGTTTCATATAAAGGAAAAATATAATAGTTACTAATATAGAAAAAAAAACTTATTTAAAGTGGCATATCAAGCCACTATTGGAAGGAATTAATTAAATTTAATGTATATACACAAAATAAATCTTTTATAATCCCCGTATAGAAGAAGACCTTGTAAAAAATCATAGAATAAAACTAATTTTGAAACACTTTATAGTGTTTGAAAGTATATGTTATATTCAAAATAAGGAATTGAATCAAGTAAATATGAGGATGAAGAAGATAAGGGGATATTTGTAAGTTAATCTTTCATTTTTAAGTCCTATAAATGTCTCAAAAAAACTATTAAATAATATTTTTTAAATGTAGTGATGTTAATATTATTAAATAAAAAAGCTAGTAATAGATATAGAACTCCAAATATAATTATAGTTAGTGATAGAGATGAATAACTAATTACATATCATAATATGGATCACATTTCATCCATTGAATAAAATTCATAGGATAAATCAACTGATAAAGAATATACTGAAAGGATTCAACAATTGACTCCACAATATAGAATAAGATATATAGTCGATGACCTAAATATTATTTATGGTAAAAATACACATACACAAACTCAGAGGATGAGAAATATAGAGAATTATACTCTATTGTCTTGAGTGGAGATAACCACATTTAGAGAATTGGTGGAGGGTGAGTAATGGTTCAAGTCCATGAACAATGAGTTGGATCAAATTGAAAAAAAAATAGGCTTAGGAACTCATGGATAGACCAGTGGATTATAATGTTAGTAAAAAAATAGTCTTTTGGAAAAAAAAGAAGAACATGGAAAGGTGATTTGAAACAAAGCTAGATTTGTGAAAAAGGGGTATGCACAAGTGGAAGTCCTTGATATAGAATAAACTTTTCACCTGTAGAAAGACTAAAATCAATTATACTATTCCTTTTTGTGATATTCAAGAGAAAATTTACAATCTTTCAAATGGATGTCAATATGACATTCATAAATGGAATTCTTAAAGAAGAGGTTTGCATTGAAAACCGATAGGTTTTCTTATTAGTGACGATGAATCAAAAATATATATAATAAATAAGGTGTATTAAAATTTGAAAAAAATTGTTTTATCCTTGGTATGATCG
Source organism: Viscum album (assembly GCA_963277665.1). Lineage (NCBI taxonomy): Eukaryota > Viridiplantae > Streptophyta > Magnoliopsida > Santalales > Viscaceae > Viscum > Viscum album. Next base: position 1,409,000,003 of record OY728133.1, on the reverse strand, counting down.
GTTATACACATTTATAATGTTTCTAGATTTTAGAATAGGAGTATTAGATCATAATCTGTATGTAAAGTTAACCAAGAAAGAGTAGTACACAATGCTCATTTATTTTTATGAAATCATATTCGGAGGAAATAGGTATAATTTACTGGAATATTTTGTAAAAATTATGTAATTTATATTTAACATGTCTACAATCAGGGAGATCATATTTTTTCCCATGCATCAAGTTGTATAGAAAAGTATCTTTACTTTTGTTTCTCAGGTCAAATATGAAAAGAACCTGCTAAAGAAGTTTTATATGCATGATAGAAAGATGGTTTCAACACTAATAATGGTTTTAATGAAGTTGGAAAAACTTGAGGAAGGGAAATTTTTGGATAAAACACTTTATCGATAAATGGTTGGAAGCTTATTGAATCTTACATTAATGAGACCAGATATATTCTTTGCAATGTTCCTTGTTACTCACTACCAAAGTTTCCCCAAGGAGAATCATAACTTGGTTTTAAATTGGGTCATGAGGTACATTAAGAGAATACTTTATTATGGTTTGATATATTATATAGAAAATAAAAATTAATTATTTGTCTACTCAAATATGGATTGGGCCAGAAGCATTATGGAAAGAAATTACACAAGTGGAGGAGAATTTTTCTTTGAAAATAGGTGTATTGTATGGCTTGGAAAAAATAAAAAAATAACACCCTTAGTATTAAAAAATTGTAATATATTTTTGTAAAAAAGGAATGCACACAACTCTCTTGAATGAAATAAAAATTGGAGGATCTTATAAAAGAAGTGAATTTTCCCATAGTAGTTCATTATGACAACCAAAGTGAAATAGATATAATAAAGAATCTTATATAGCATTTATGAAAAAAAAATTGAGATTTTATATCATATAATTATGGAAACTTTTGGTCAAAATGTGGTTACAAATCAGTAAGTGGTAGATATATTTACAAACTCATTAGAAACACCAATTTTTGAAAATTATTGGTGGAATCTTAGGGTTAAACCCTCTCCCTTAACTTGAGGAGTTTTAGAAACTCCCCTATCTCCATTACATCTAACTCTATATCTATAATTCTTTTCTTCTTATAGGGATGAATCTTATGTTTTCTACAAATAGTAGGCATTCTATCTAGAGGGAGTTGATAGCTATGAGAAGGGAGATATATAATTATTAGTAAAAAAGGTATAAATTAGAACATTATATTATTTTACCCAATGATACTCAACTCATATTGGATTAGAGAATTTATTGATGACTCGTTGCGCGGTAAAATTACTAAAATTATTCTTGATCAGATTTAAAACATAAGGGCCCTTTATATTTTGATATAAAAGTGGGAGAGTGATTTAAAATATTAGAAAGTGAAAAGATAGAGGGGTGGCATGGGGAGTAAGTTTATAAATTGAAAAAAAAATCAATAAGGGGAATGTTTTAAATTTTCAGTTGTCATGTTGGATTTATTGTCAATTTGGAATTGTCTGGAAGCTTATATGATGAAACTTGAAACCTATAAGAAGTTGGTAGGTTGTTTGGTGATGTAAATAGGTTCCACACCATTCACCATATTTTAGTGAATCTAGAAAAGTCATGTATTACATTGTCAAATGAATTCCAAAATCAAATTTTAGAAAATGAAAAAACTAGAAGAAATATAAAACAAAAAATGGATTCATCTCTTACAGAACTGTAGGATAAAGGATCCACCATATGAAAACACTAAGCTCAATTGTATTTCTAAACATTGGCGGAAAAGGAAACCGCTAAAAAAGGTTTTCCATGTCATTTTTTTGTTTTTAACATCAGTTAACTATCAACATTATTGTAAGCGGTGTTGAAAATAGATTTTTCATGTTGGTTATTGTTAACCAAATGAAAAAATTTACTTCATGTTGGTTATTATATAATCCATCATAAAAATCAGTCAAAATTTTCCAAATGAGGAGGGTTTTTCACATCAGTTATAAAATAACTGATCTGAGAACCCCTTTATTATTATTATTTTTTAAGGTTGGGGTCGAAGCCTCAATTTATTATTTAAAGCAAAGACCTCTTTAGTGTGGGTAGAGGGAGACCCATTACATAGCCCAAAGGCCCAAGGCCAAGTGGCCTGAATACAAGGCTTGAAAGCCCATTTTTTGGCCCAAAGGACCCCTCGGTGAATAGTACTGCTACAGTACCTGCGCTGCTACAGTACCCTCCACCGCTATAGTGCCCTGCAATAGTGCCTCCGTCGCTATAGTATCGTTGATGCTACAGTTCTGCCACTGCTACAGTCCTGCTATAGTACCCTAGAAATTCATCCCTGCCCGAATTTGATCCTGGGTCTTTTCAGTGCCAAGAAGAAGCTTGTACCACTTGGGTACAAGCTCGTTGGCAAAGGGAACCCCTTTATTATGATAGTTATTAAAAATAACCAATGTGGTAAACTATATTTTATTTCTTTTATATAATAACTGATGTGAAAAATATCTTTTTTTCAATATTTTATGTTAGTTATACAATAACATATTTGAAACATAATTTTTTTTAAATTATTTTCAAATAAAATACCCCAGCAATACAACAATTTTTACACAAATAGAACTAGAAAACAACAACACAAATACACTACCATAAAAAATTACATCACAAATTTGTTTAAATCATTTAAAATTTACAATTTTAAATTTAAACATTAAAATATATATTAAAAATAAATTAAAACACAATAAAACCTATGAAATAATCCACTGATTCTCCTTTTAAGTGATTTATATCTTTTTCAGAATAAGACATAGGGTCATCAAAAATCTAAAAATTAAAAGGAAATAATTTAAAATGTATTATCAATATATAATATAAATTAAAGTTAATGTTATAATAAAATCTAACCTTGTGGAGTTTTGTAACTATCCTGATTGAAATTATTTCAAACATAAATCTTAGAATATAATATTCACATTCGTTTACTCCTTTTTGATAATTAAATTTCAATTTTAAAATAAGTCTTCAATTAAAGATAGAATTTTAAGTACTTGAATTTAAAATGTAGTAATTATAAATGATAATTCACCTCTGTGTACACATATTTGATCCTTTATTTCCCCTTTCCATTTGTATCTCTAAATTAATTCCATTTTCTATTTGAAAATGATATGTATGAAATTAAATTAAAAGTCATTATAATATACAAGTATTAAAATAATTAAACATATATATCTAATACTTCTCTAAAAAATATCACATGTCACTATGTATAGAGAATAACTAGTAATTTCTCTTCTCTTTTGGAAAAAAATACACAACATCCAATGATCCCTATTATATAAAAAATGTAATCTAAGTGGTTATTTAGTTAATAGAAATAACACTTTAATAAATATATGTTTCATACCCTTCATGATAAGTAATCATCAAACACTAAATTTCATTATTTTGAAATATTAAAGAAATATATATCTGTTTTTCTATATCTTTTATTTCCTTTGTTATTGGTGAAATAAATTATGGGTAAAAAAATTCATATACTTATATTGTATCATATTAAGTACAAATTGTATGAAGATACCTAAAACTAAATAAACATATGTATTAAGTTTCACTAATTTAAAATAATTGAAATAAATATGATAATAAACTTACATGGAAAAGACTAGAATCACATTGATACACAAAAAAACTTTATTTAAATGCTCCATGATATCTCCTTCAAAATCAACAAATCCATTTCATTAATGACCTAAAAATTGCTTTTTTTTATTTTCAAACACTTTTAAGGGGAAGTGAGAACCCATTTCATTATAGAAAAACATATCATCAAATAGTAAAAGAGATAGATGAACCATTGAAATCAAGTTTAAGTTTATAAGAAGCATTACTCTTAAGTAGTTTCTAGAGAAGTCCATTAATCTCTAAATTTGGATCATCTTTGATGAGGACCTCAAATAAAATAGCAATAATGTCTCACATCTGTATGAACTCCTCCATGTTTAACTTCCCTGAATTAAATACTCTTGACAAAATATGATCTTTCTTATCGATCCACTTCGTCTGCACCTCACTAGTGGCCACCCGAAGTGCTCTCTCAAACATATTATCACCGTCCTCTTTCAAGGAGTTGAACGGAATTGATTTCTCCAACATATCTTCCTAATAATGGATGATAAATTCTTATATATACCCTTCACCCTACTATTTAGGAGGGTATGTATCCTCTTTCCCCAGCGCCGCACCATTGAAATGCAGTGGAATCTCCTCAAGATGAACCACCAACCTCTCGATTTCATCCCCAGACAGGTTCACCAAAATTTATGAGATATTATCTACCTTAGAAATCTTATTTCCATGCTTAGGAGACCCAGAATCTATGAATTGTTGACCTCCTAGCCTACCACTATCTGGACCTTGAGTTCCTTAGATCTAACATTATTTTTGGCAGAGCGAGTCTCCATTGGCCTAGGGAGATAAGAGTAGTCTTTGCGTCCCTTTGGTTTCTATTTCTTAGAAACAATGCAGCACCCTAGGTCCCTATTTTCTTTACTTTACATATTTCTCTTTAGGTTTTTTAGGCCTTTTTTGATCCCTCATATAACATTTTCACTCGAAGATTTTCCTTCTCCATCATACCCTTCTTTTGAGGGACAAAAGTAGTTGCATTCAACCCCTCCATTAGAACTCAAAACCTCAAATAAGTTGTTAAAATTAATAGAGGCTAGAGGATTTACCATATTAGATCCCTAATTGGGATTTATCTGCCTACTTTCTCTAAGCATAGGTGTCTCTCCCTCCTGACCATCCATATAGTTTCCATCACCAGTTGGATGGATCACCCTTTCAGGGTTGTTAGTACCTTCTACATGCACATCCATAGTGTAGGAACCAGAAGTTGGGAACACATTTCCCTTATAATTTATAACCACAACTCTAAATGAATCCAATGGAGATTGTGTATTAGTCTTGAGAATATCCAGGTTGAAATCTTCCATTGTACAAGGTTGAGCAGACCACTGGTTGTAAATAATTCCAACACCATCATACAACTCATGGACTGGAGTAGTACCACCATTTGAATTCATAGTCACTACATATGATAGGGGAGAAAAGTTCCTACTCATGGGTCCCTTGGTCTCCTCCCTTTCTATTGATTTAACTCCCAAGTCATGTCTCAGCCACTTAAAAATATCAGCAACTTTAGGCTCTCAAAACATGGCCCTAACCACTATGAATGGAAAGAGAAATTATAACCTCATTGGATCCCAGATCCACTATCTCTAGGTTAGTGGAAGTAGCTGAAAATTCCTTCCCACACTCTATCCTAACCTTCATAGGGTTTCATTCACCCAAGTTTTCCTAATGAGGTCCGCCAACAAAATGGCGAGTGCTCCTTACCCGCAACAAAGGGCTTCATGTCCAAGACGATTGCAGGACGAACAAAAATGAACCCATGATTCATAGAAAACTTTTTAATACCAATAAATTTCACCTTCAATATCAATACCAATAGTGTTCTTGGATTTCTTGGAAACATTGACTTAGACACAAATCCTGGGAGAAATAGTATGGTAGACGATGCGGGTTCGTTGGTCCGAGCAAAGGAAATGACCTAGCAGGTTACCAACCAGATAAAGGATCGTCGGGTTCTGAAACAATAAGCGAAGACCACAAAATGAGATCCAAATAGCCATGGTAGGAGGATATCACATCAAGTGAAAATTGAAGGACCATCAAAAGAGGGAAAACACAAACCTGTGATTGTGCAAGGATCATTCATCCAAGTTAAAATTAAGTCTTCTTCTAACAAGAAATGAACCAAGAAATGTTTGTAATCCAAAATCCCTACAATCATGCACACTTGAAACTTCCACCTATTAGTTATGAATCAGTTGAAGAAATCAACAAAAGGTCATCTCTTGCTGAAGCGAGTGACCAGTGAAAGATCCAACATCATAGAGGCCTTTGTGAACTCTAGGGATGAAATCAGAACCATAGGTACCCCATCAATACACGTTTGAACTTTAGGGATAACCTCAATTGATGGAATTATAGGGAGAGAAGAAGGATCATTAAATCTATTGAAGGAAGAAGGGAGAGTATGCGATGGAAGAGGAGGAGGCCTCTCCCACCCTGAATAAAGAGGGCCAATGAGGGGGGCAGCGATGCAACCATCACCAAGGTCATTTGAGGAATAGGAGACAGCGTGAGGTGTCTTGTGTATTTCATTCCCAAAAATTTTAGTATCTATTGTAATCCAATAAACTCCCAAAAAAATATAAATATGTCAATAATTTATAAAGTCTAGAAGAAGAAGTATCTAAACTCATCATGGACTGTAAATGTCATTGTTAACTAATATGCCTTTACCTTTAAAGTATTTCTATAAAAAATTATTAAATATATAAATATTAAATTCCTAAAACTAATTTTATACTAATATAAAATAAAGGATGTCATATATACATACCTCGATGGTGATTTTTCAAAAAATTATGGATATAGAAACAAAAAATTGATTGATACTTTATCTAAATATAGTGGCCTCATCTATAGAAAATAGTACTCTTATTAATCTATCTATAATATTATGAACAGTTACCTTATGCTAATCCATCTCTATAAATTGATGATGAATGGAGTCCCAAATATAATATATAATACCATATGAAACAACATTATGTTGAGTATCCTAAATATATAACTCACAATAAATGGGAAGCAATGGAGGAGTATGTGTTAGATTTGGATATGTAGGTGGAGGTAGAGGAGTGTGATATGTTGATGAAGGTGGAGTAATGGGATCTATTACCTAAAACTAACTTTTCATGTCTGTAAACATCGACTGTACTAAATTTAAAATCCTCCCATCTATCATTTCACCTATCTAATGAACATTAAATTCAAAAGATTTTAATTTTCCTTTATATGAATAATCTTTTGAAGAATCTTTAGAATAAATAAACAATTTTTTGACTAATACACCCACCTTGTATCCTCATATGCGACACAGGTGTTTGAGATTTCCCAATAAATTAACTAATATATCCTTCTTACCCTCAGGTATGAAGGTTCCCTATGTTCTCTTCTCCTTAAGGGATACCTATATAGAATATTTGAAAAATTTATTAGTGGATCACAATATATAGAGTTTAAATAACTTAAATATCATAAATAAATTTAATAACTCCTTACAAACCTCTGAACCACAACCCTCAACTTTTTTGTAAGATATATTCCTTTTTTTAATTTGGGACCTCTTTCATTTTTCATGTCTAGCTAGGGGAAGGAGTTTCAACCTATATAGAGATTTAAGACTTTGTTCTTGTTATTTTAAATTTTTATCTTTCTTTTTTTCTTCTAATAATGTATTCCATTTAAAATATAAAGTATGAGGGTGTACATTTTTGTATTGGACCTCCTAATGAGATATACTTAGTTATAGAAAATTAAGGATGAAAAAATCATTAATATGATCATTATTATACAAAAAAATATAAAATCTAACACTAAACTTACCAAAAAATATTTTTTTCATCTACTTTCAACAAACTACTTACATGTATCTTCATCTAGAAAAATATATATATCACATGGATTTTTATTTTTTTTCCCTAAATATGAAATTTTATGTAACGCTTTATTTAAAATCCATTCATCTCCTAGCATCCAAAGATAAACATTTCTTCCTAACTTCTTTACTATTATATATATTATATCTCATCTGATAAGAAGGTAAAAGACCTATATTAATAAAAACATGTCATGATAAGTAACTGATAATAAATAAGATTACCAAAATTCATTCCCATAATTGATATTTTTTATCTTTTTTGACACTTTTCCAATCAAAAAAAAATGTTAACTTTCTCCTAGTCCTTTATTGAAATAAATTTCTTAAATTGTTTTGATTTTATACCCCTAGGATTATAATTATCATCAAAATCAATACATATCATCTGGTTCCATCTATAGCTAACTAATAATTTTGGTAAACATTTTCCAACACATTCACCAACCCAAAAATCCTTCTCTTCCCCTATGGAAGTAGTTTGCTACTATTTAGAAGGATTTGGAGGATCCTCATTTGAATTATGTGTATGATCCTCCCTAAAAGATCAAGATGAATCAACTGTTTGGTCTGGAATTATAAAAAAAATAATAATAATAATAATTAATACACAAATATATAAATCCAACTATTACATATAAAACTAAATGAAAAATTAAAATTAATTCTATAAAAATTAAACTAGACTAAAAATATTTTTATTAATAATTTTTTAAGTAGTCAAATAAAATTATAACAACGTTAATGAGAGATAAAATGATACAAATAGAGGGAAAAATAAGTAAAATATTATACAAATCCAACTATTATATGAAAATTTAAATAAAAATTGTAAAATGATACAAAAAAAACAATAAAAACCACATTCTTTATCATATTCGTTAGAGTAGTTAGAAATAATGTTAAAAAAATACTGATAACATTCTTTATCTTATTTTTTAGTAGTTAAAAATGTCAAAAGAATAAAAACAAAGTTAAAATAATATCAGTTTTCCTTTCATTAATCCAACTATGACTCGTTATCACCTATTACAAATTTTAAGTATAGAATATATGTTTCTATATATTGAAATTTAATTTCAAAATTTAATTTTATAAATAACTATACAAATAAAGAAATATAATAATATAAATGGACAAATTATTTTTCAATGTTAATGAATTTTTAATAGTTTTAACATGTACAATGGGAATCTACATGCATTTTTTTAATTAAAATATATTATTTTATGAAAAAAAGTCTATGTATAATAGAAAATATGAGAAAATAAATGTGTATCTATAGTAATTTTTCAAAATTAAATATAAATACAATTCAACCAAATGAACATCACTATTTTTAAATTATAAATTTTATTATAAATCCAATGGTTATAAAACCCCAAAATTTCCCATCAAAATCAATTATGCTAAAATCACCATTTAATATAAATTCATAATTTCCCAGGAATTTAATTGATTAAGTTCTCAATAAATCACACTCAATTAATAACATATAAAAATAACTAAATTTTTAAGTGAGAAGATCCACCTACCTAATCACATATAATTATGACATTCCCAAAATAATTGAGTAAAAAACACACTAATGAGAATGAATCTTTCAATATCTAAACATGTTTATAACACCCCTAAATGATAAAGGGTTCAATGACTAAATGATATGACAAATTTCAATAAATTGAACCATTATTTTTGAGATCCTATCTGATTATAACTCCATAGTTATGTGTGTTTGGCCTGGAGTAGTGATCATGATGGGTGAACTCCTTAGAAGTTTCCTAGGGTGTGTGTGAGTGAGTACAAAGAACACTGAAGAAACATATGTTGGCCTATGTGGATATTCATTAGTCTAATGACTCATTCAGGGATGTGGGTGCGAACAAGGTAGGGGACCACATGTTTTTGGGGAAACTAGTGGTGCCTAGCAGTCAAGGACTCAATGACTATGTTAAGTCAGGGTGCATGTACTTTCAATGGGGCCCATTTGTTACATTAGTATCAGAGTATAAATTCATCCTTAATTGTGGTGGCACTACCTAGGTTGAGATTTAGGTTATAAAATGGGGATGTTGTGCTCTAATGGGGGGTGAATATAACCACCCAGGAATTATAAAGGGTTAAATGACAAAATGATATGACTCGTGTCAATAAGATGGACCTTTATTTTTTAGATTCTTCCTGATTATAACTCCATAGTTAAGTGTTCTTGTCCTAAATTAGTGATTATGAAGGGTGGACTCCTAGGAAGATTCCTAAGGTGTGTGTGTGAGAGGACAATGTACACTGAATGAACATTTATTATTTTATGGGGACATTCATTAGTCTGATTACCAATTTAGGTACATGGGTGGGCCCCTGTGCACCTTTATTTTCCGGAGCCTACTTGATTAGAATTCCATAGTTAAGTGTGCTTGGATTGGAGTAGTGATCATGATGGGTGACCTCCTAGGAATATTACAAATATTTGTGTGAGGACATTTCACACTAAAGGAACATGTATTAGCCTATGAGGATAGTCATTAGTCTGATGACCAATTCAGGTACATGGATGGGCCCTAGGTAGGGGACCACATGTTTTCAGGGCAACTGGTTTTGCTTGGTGGGAAAGGACCTGATAGCCATGTTAAGGTGGGGTTTCTATGCTTTCAGCGAGGCCCAGTTGTTATAATGGTACCTATGAAGAAAATTTCATAGGACTTGAAAGTTATTCTTCTAATTTTATTATTGACCCCATAAACAAAATCTATCATTTATTTAGTGGCTTAAAACCAAATCTCTGAAAAAATTTATCTATAAGGGACTTTAATATCTATGAAAAAATTGTTTGATGTGCTATAAAGTTAAAAATAGAAATTTGAGACTCTCTATTCTAATGGTTTTGGAGACAAGAAGAGTAAAATGGAGTTTAGTGGAAACTCAAATGATAAAACCCATGGAGGAAAGAAGATCCATTTTCTTACATGCCAAAAATATGTGAAGAATGATAGGGTAATTGCCTTAAAAGAATAGGGAAATGATTTAATTTTGGGAAAGAAGACTTTAAATAACATGAATGTTAATGAGATATGAAGAGGCTAACCAATGGTATGGATGAAAAGAAATCTCATATTAATTCACTACCCATATTCTAACATTACAATTTTTAGGAGTTTGGGAAGTATGATAACAAATGCATAAATACAAGAGTTAATGATGACAACCAATGTAATAAACCTCTAAATACAAGGAATAAATGGAAATACTATACAATCACATCTATTTAAGTGGGTAAGGAAAACTAAGTGGTAAAATATACACTCACCATACACTCAATAACTACAAATGACTTATTTGATTCTAGTTATACAAACTCCATCATGTATGTAAGGTTTGTTAAAGCCTTTAGTTCACCACCCCCAATGAATAAATATTGAATTATTAGTGAAAATACTAATAGTGAAATGATTACATCCTAGGTTTACAAATCTTCTTCTAATTGTGGTTTGAGTGAATGTGCTTCCTAAAAATCTTGTTATCCTTCCTTTAGTTGAATTTGATGTAATTTTGGGAATGGATTGGATCTTTATCAAAAGTGTCTATATCAATTACCTGAATAGTCCTATCAGGTTACATATCCCAAATCAACTTATTATCATTTATTAGTGTAAGGTTGACTATAATATCTCTATGTAAATTACTTCTCTTATATGGATCTTAATACCTAATCATGAGGGGTATTTAGATCAAATGGTTGGGAAGAAACTTAATATTTAATATGTACCAATTTTCATTGAATAAAATGATGTTTTTAATAAATATTTTCTTAGAATTACCCTATATTATTTTAACACCACTAGATTTTAAAATAATAAAATGATATTCAATAGCATATATGACATGTAAGAATGAGTTTAAACAAACCATGACATACTGTTAAAAATATTATTAATTGAACATGAATGTCATAAACTAGATATTGAAATTATAGATATGAAAAGTAATAAACACTTTTTGAAAATTATGTATACATATTTTGGATGAATCAAATATATCAGTAATTAAGGGCTTAATTTTTAGTAAATTCTTTACATGCTTCAAAAATATATTTTTCATCAAAAATGTTTTATTTCTTTTTGTGAGAAAATAATTTAACTTATTTCCTAAAATTTTAGAAATTTTATTGTACAAAATGAAATTAATTTTGGAAATAATCATGTTAAAATTATATTATATTGAAATTTTGGTATTTTTCTAAAGATAGTTATTTTTCTGAATAGTGAAAATATCATTTTTTGTAAAACTAACAGTTCTTTTCATTAAATTAAGTAATTTAAAAATATAATTATGATTTTAATTTTATTTAAAGTAAAATAAATATTATTTAATTAAATTTAATCTAAATAATTACATTTTAATTTTGCCTATATCATATTTTGGTGTAAGATTGTTTTTAGGCTTAAAATCATATTTTTTCAAAAAATTGTTTTTAAGTGTATAATGTTTCTCCATTTTAATAAATTAATATATCCCATAATGAGGAATTATTTAAATAAAATTTATATATTATATATCTATATTTATTAATTAAAATTCATATAATGATTACCGCTATTCATATAGTTAATGTAAGATCATTTTATTCTTGAAAATGCATTTCTTGAAATTCAATTTTTCGACGTGTTTTGTGGGTTTATTTTTAAATTAATTTATAACACTTATATGAAATGAATATAATGAAATGGGTTTAATATTTGGAATATAAATAATTAATATTATATAATAATTCCAGAATAATTTTTTTCATAATGATTAGTAAATACAATAAAATTTATTTACCACGATTAAGGTTAAAATGGGATTTTGCGCGATACATGCGCTTGTGTTAAAATTAATTTTCCACACACATGTAATTTTCATTTGATAAATTTGATTACATATTAATAATAATCATGTCCAAATTATATAATAATACTCATTTTATTTTAGGCATAAAGGATAAATTACCTACATTAAATAACTAATTAATGTGGTGAAAACTAAAATAGTAAAAGTAAGCTTAGAGGATAAGGGAATAACATGTTAAAATAATGTTTATTTTTTATTTTGTATGTGTTTATAAACATTAAATTCCTTAAAATATACTGTTTATCAATTTTTTAGGCACATGGAGTGATTTTGACTTCCCATTATTGAATAGTTTTGTGTATTTACAAAAAAGTCACTCCTCCTCGATTATAAAAGGGCACTCCCTCCCCTCACTGATTAAAACCTCTCAAGAAATTATGCTCAAAAAACCCAAAAAAAATATTTCCCCAACATCTTATACACATTATATATCTTATTTTCTTTACAAAAGACCAACCCTAGGGTTCTTAATAAGATATCCAAAGGAAGTTCTTCTAAGAGAAGGTGTTGCCTTCACTAAGTTCCTTCATTTAGTTCTTATTTTTCCACATTAAATTATATATTAACAATTAAAATATAATAACACTATTATATCACATATAATAATATTTTATTATGTTTATGGAATAATATTTATCAATATCTTTCTCCATAAAATGAGAAACAAATCCATTGCTTGTGTGTATAACGGACTATCGCCTCACAAACCAATGTAATTTGTTTTCCATGACCTACTCACAGGGATAATCATAATGGTGGAAATAATAAATATATATGATAAATCTTAAATGAATTTAATTATTAAAAATTAATACATCATTTACTTCCTTACCCTTTCACCCATTAAAGGAATGATATCATCGCTCGTGCGTATGTATGACCTACCGTCTCCATGAAGAAATGGGATTCATTTTACATGTCCAACTTTAAATAATGGTTCTAAAAATGTATCCAATGAATAAATGTAAAATTTATAACATTAAAATATTTATGGATATGATTAATATATATTCTATGAACAAGAACCAGAATTTTCATGACAAAACATGCATGAGAAAATGAAGCAGTTAACACCCGAAACAATGGTAATAATAAAATATTATTAAAAAATGGGTAATATGATGTTATAATAAGATTATATATGATATTATAGATATTAATATGGTTCTGTAAAAAATTAATAACATGTTTAAATCCATTATAAATGAGGTTAAATAATGATCAACTCAAGGGAAATGTGATGTGAGGAACTTTCTCTCAGTTTCCAATCATTGATGCAAATTTTAATGTTATGCACATAATTTCATTTCTAGGGTATATATAATTACCATTTTACATGAAATATCATGAATACTTAATAATTCATGGTATTTTAAATTTAAATTTAAATTATTTCATCTAATTGGATTTGAATAGAAAGTTACTAAGTGGTAAAGAATTTTATAACTCAATTTCTTTTCAATGGGTTATATTACTTCTTAATTGTAGTTGATACTCTAAGATTATATGTGTAGAAACTTTTGATAAACTTAAATTTTATTTACACTTGTTTTATTTGGATTTAAATTTGATACACATAATCTATTCATTGATTAATTCTCACTTCAAAGTTATAATCATTGTAAAGGTTGCCTATTTTAGATTGTATTCTTTGGAAAATATGTTATGTTATACACTTATCTTTTTTATGAGGTGTATATACTTACCCTTTGATATGTTTTATAATTAATATATTTATATTCAATTTATTTAATGTTTTATTTGAATTTATTTATTTCATGGGGGTTATGATCCAAATGTTACCAAACTTGTAAGGGTTTATTTCACAATCTCATTTTAATCAGTGTAGTTTATGCTTGAATTTTAATTGAATGAAATTATTTGATAATTGTATAATAAACTGATGAAGATATAATTTTCACATATTTTATACTATAATTAAATGTTATTAATCCCACCATAGTGTTATTTTATCATTAATGGTCACATTTTTTTATTTTTAAATTTTTTTAGAATAATTTCTAAAATAGCCTAATTTTGGGATTTAACTATTTTATTTTTATTCTGAATTTAAGAGATGACTTTTAATACACTAAAAAAATTGAAATTTAATTTTTTAGGATTTTATACATCTTGGGCCTCATTTAATATTTTTGGACCCAAATCTCAACCCATCTTTTGGAGGCCCAAAACTAACTCATAATCTGGGCTTCAAAAATTGTACATAGATCTAGAATGTTTTAAATATGAGCTTGTATCTAGGATTTTAATTTCCTAAAGAATCTTAAATTTTATATGGATCTTTATAAGTAATTTTTGAACATTTTTTATAAAGGATACTACATGTGAATCTTGAGCTTTCAAGGTCATAATGGCATGGGAATTTGAATCTTGGGAATACAAATAGTTGTCTGGGAAGAATAAATTCCCATAGTAAATTAGACATATCTCTCTCCAAACATGTGAAAAAAAAAGCTAAAATTATATTCTATTAAATAAGAGACATCAACCAACAAATTTTAATAATAAACCATTCCTGAATTCTATAACTAAATGGGATATCCATGAGCATAATTTTGGAGGTTTAATTTTAAAGAGAAAATTTCACATTTGTTTCTTATAAATATGTGTCTCACCTTCCATACCAAAGGATAGCCATTTTGAGGGGGAAAGGTAGAGTTTATTTATATATTAGTTATTTATATTTTCAATTTATATTAGTGTATCTATTCTTCTTATTCTCTCTATTTTTCTTTGGTTTTCAATTTTTTGTTTCTTCCAATGTGTTTCTTTTATCTCCATGATTATGGAGAGCTAACCCTCACTATTGTTTGAGGTGGGAAGTGGTGGTATTTGAATTTATTGTCATTTAATTTATTCTAATGTGTTATTCTAATAATTCAGTATTATTTAAAATTGTTTTTTTGAGAAGTTTCCCTATATTCTCAATTTTTGTCTTTTTCCTCCATATTCACTCATTTTTCTTCTCATTAATATCTAATTCATTCAAACAGTGGATTTTGGATTTGGTATTGATGTGGAATATATTACTCCTATATGAAGAGGTATCAATGTAGGGTTATATTATTAGAATTATATGGTGTGGATTGATAAGTCTTGACTTCAAAATTTAATAACACATTGATAGATATTTTGAATAACAATGATAATGACTATGAACCCCATGAGAAATGGTTTTCTTTTGCTAACTTATTTGTGTATTATTTCATTTATTTTTGTTTTTAATTTTTATTATCATATATATTAAATTTATTTTATTTTTAGAATCAACCCCCCTTATATATTAGTTATGTTAGTTTTATATTAGTTAGATTATAAATAGTGACAATAGGAAAATAGTGTGTTGTAAGCGGCCTCCTTGTGATCGGCCCTACGGTGTACCACTATGATTAATTATTTGGATAATAAGAATTTAATTGAATATTGGTTTGAAAAAAATCACTATCATAAATTTGGTTCCATTTTTTGGGAGGTTAAGCACTTACACACACTATTTTTATAAAAAAACAAAAAAACAAAATATTTCAAAAACTAGAAAAAAATAATTTCATTGCATATCATTGTTTCTTTAGGTCATAGATTTCTTTATAAATTTCTCATATGCATGTCCTAGTAATTAATTGTCTATAAGTGAATATATATTTATTTTTCAAATGGAACAATATTTCGTGATGATTTTAAGTAATTTCAAAATCCTTGAAATGCAAGCAAGACAGTAGAATTTTTGGCTGCTGAACTTGAAGAAGTTAAAGTTTTATGGTTTGAATGACAAAAACAATAGAACCAAGATGAATAATAATAGGTAAGTTTTTTTACACCAAAATTTTGTGTTGAATAACCCAATGGAGATTTGAAGATGCAACTTGAAGATCCAATTGTCTCTCGGACATTTCTTGTAGAGGTTCATGAAGATGTCATGTCAGCTAATACAACTATGGGATATCAACATGATTTAGATGAACATTGGTTAGTTTTTATTGAATAAAAAAGGTAAGTTATCCTCACATATTTTTTAAATAAGAATCATCTCCTCTATACCTCTCTCTTTCTTTGGAATAAGATAAAGATGATTCCCTAGATGAGACTGAGTCTTCGGTGGTCTTACCTGAAGAGATAGACATTCAATATAATTTACATAAGAAGGAATATTTCTTTTTTGATTCATCATGCTTTAATGTTATTTAGTTTAATTTTTTTTGACTTCCCATATGCTAAAATTTGTAATTCAGTGGAAAATAAGAAAGCCATGTATGGAAAAGAAGAGGTGAAATAAGTAACTGTCAAATAAGATGAGGACCCATTATTTCTCCTTCCCCATCTTCAAAGATGTACCACATGGAAAATGGGGGATATGATGTACTCTATCCATGGGTTCCTCCAAGACCGATTCATTTTGAATAGAACTGGAAGGAATATTTTTTGGTGGTTTCTAAGAAAGAAACTCAATCCACCTTCAGATTAGGGTTAAACCATTGCAACTGCCTAACTAGGGATAGTAAAAACCTAACACCCGCTTGAGGGGTCAAACCAAGAGGTATACATTTTCTTTCCCACTACCTTTATTTTTCTTTATTTTTATCATTTTTTCCTTTCTTTATTTTAGGTTTAAATTGTTAGTATCAAGGTTCTTAACTTAAGGCTAACACTTCAAAAATAAACCAGGTTGTCTCTTTCCTTTTATTTATTTTATTTGCTGCCCAATTAAAATTTTGCGTACAAAGGTGTATCTAATTGAAATAAAAAGAGGGTGGTAAATGGAAAACTTTTGGGGTGATACCAATCTGTTTTTAGGAATTTTTTATCCCTCCATTTTATTTTTCATGTTTTCTTTTTTTTTTAATTTTCATGTTTTTATTTTCATTTGTTTTTGTGTTTTCAGGATTATTGAGTTGAATCAAATACTTCAGAAAATTCATACCATATTAGGGTTTTTGGATCATTTCTTGATTTGAATTTTTGAGGATTTAAATTATTTATAATTGGATTTTTTTTCTTGATTTCTGATTTTTCATTTGATAATTTTGGATTAATTTTGAAACTCATATACACTAGTACAATCCAAATTAAAAATATTTCCCAACCCAACAGGTTTCTAAACTAGTTTTACATATTCTTAAATTTAACTTTTTCCTAAGAGTCTTGATATGTGTTTTGTGATCCAAAACTTAATTTTTTCCTCTTTTTCAAAGATTTTAGAGTTCATGGAATGTGTTGAGTATGATTGAGGCACCACTTTGAAATCATCTTTTGCATTTAACTTTCATTTTTTATTACCTTTACACCTGAACTTTATTAAGCCCTTATAATCCATGAATATAAATTTTTAAGAATCAAAATTACAAGTAATTTATCCCTTTAATACCTGATCTAGAAGTAATATTCATGATTATTGTTTAACTCAAGTGTGGGGGAGGGAAAAGATGAGTTGTATTTTTCTTTCCTAAATAATGTGTTTGAGAAGAAATGAAAAAAAAATTATTATATTTATTTATACTTTGGTGGATGAAATTTCACAATGGAAAGATGGATGGGTAAAAAAATATCATTAAAATGTTGGGTAGAGAGTTCACCAATTTTTGAATATCAAAAGTTTCCTCTCTTTTTCCTCAAAATTTAATTCTGAAGAGAAATTTCATATCTGAATTCAAGATGAAACAATGATACAAATAGGAAAAATAGGGAAGAAATTTATCATTGATACTAAAATTACTAGTGTGAAATTCTAAAATAAATCAAGAGGTATTTGGAGATGATTCATTTTAAAGCTTATTGAGGATCACACCATTCTTGAGAAAAAATATTTTCATGCATTTACTTCACTTTAGAACCTAACCCTCCTCATTCTACCTCTGATGTTTTTACATTTAAAATCTACTAACCCTAAACCTCATAATAACACAGGGAAAATCCCTCATGATTGAAACATTTGTGACTTTGGTAAGTGGATATATTACAAGTACATAAAGCCAATATAAATCACACATGTTCTTGGGAATGAGAAAAACTCTATAAAAAATCCTTGAGTGAAGAGATAAATATTTTTTGGTGAGGTAGGTAAGACATGCACATGAGTATTAACATGAAATTGAATGGATTATTATGTTTTTTGAGGATTTAGGTAATTTGGATCCATACAAGAGGCATGATATTTTCCTTTGATATGATAATTAATTTGTGTTTTCATTTATGCTTCAAGAATATTATTTTGACATTGGTATTAGATGATTGTCTGAGAGTGTAATGGTTAAGTGTGGGGGGTGATGAAGCTAACATTTTAATATGTTTTATACTATAATTAAATGTTATTAATCCCACTATAGTGTTATTTTATGAAAAATTGTCAAATTTTTGGGTTTTGTAAGTTTTTTTGAGCTTAGTTTCTAAAATGGCCTAATTTTTGGATTTAATAGTTTTATTTTTATTCTGTTTTTTATTAATAAGTTTTAATAAAATGAATAAAATTATTAAATTCCCTTTTTTAGTATTCCATACATCTTGGCCCTCATTTAATCATTCTATATCCAAAGATCAACCCATCTTTTGAAGACCCAAAACTAGCTCATAATCTAGGCTTTGAAAATTATGCACAGGTCTAGAATACTCTAAATATAAGCATGTATCTCAGATTGGATCAGCCTAAAGAATCAAAAATTCTACATGTATCTGTGTAAAGAGTTTATAAACATTTTTTATGAAGGAGTATATGTGTTAATATAGATATTTAAATGTCATAATGGCATGGGAACTTGAAACTTGGGAATACAAATAGTTTTGTGGCATGAATAAATTCCCAGAGTAAATTGGACATATCTCTCTCAAAATGTTTCAAAAAAATATAAAATTTTGTGGGTGGTAAAAATTTAAATTTAAAAAAAATTAAGAAGATTAAATTTCATAATTATATCATTAAATGGGACATCCACATTCATACTTTTGGATATTGTATTGTGGAGATAAATTTTTTCATTTTTTTCCTATAAATATGTGTCTAACCTTTCATATCAAAGTATAACCATTTTTTAGGGGGGGAGGTGGGATTTTATTTCTTTATTGTCTCTTTATATTTTTAATTTATATTAGTGTATCTATTCTTCTTATTTTATCCATTTTTATTTTGTTTTCAATTTTTTGTTTCTTCAATTGTGCTTCTTTTATCTCCATGATTGTGGAGAGCTAACTCTCACAATTATTCGAGGGGGGAAGTGGTGGTATTTGAGTTTATTATGATTTCATGTATTTTAATGTTTTATTCTAAGAATTAATTCTTAGTTATAATTATTGTGGTGAGCGGTCACCCCACATTATCTATTATTGTCTTCTTCCTCCTTATTCACTCATTTTCCTTCTCATTGATATCTAATTCATTCAAACAGTGGAGTTTGGATTGGGTATTAACATGGAACAGATTACTCTTACATGCAGAGGTATCGGTGTAGGGTAATACCATTCAAACAATAGGGTTTTGAGAGATATTTCTTGTTCTCTATATTTAATAACACATTGATAGATATTTTTAATAATAATAACAATGCCATTATGAACCTCGAGTGCAATGTTTTTCTTCTACTAACTTATTTGTTTATTATTTATTTTATTTGTGTTTGTAATTTTTATTATCATATATATTAAATTTCATGTATTTTCATAATCAATTGACCCCCATTATATATTAATTGTGTTAGTTTTGTATTATTAAGATTATGAATAGTGATAATAGGAAAATAGTGTATTGTAAACAACCTCATTGTGATCAAACCTAGGGCGTGCAATAATGGTTCATTCTTAGGTAAATAAGGATTTAATTGAATAGTGGTTAACAAAAAACTATTGTCCTCATTAAACCATTTCATTTTCTTATCCTTTGGTTATTCATGGAATTTTCAAGTAATAATACCATTTTCCTCTCTTTATTACTCAAAATGATTGAGATTTTTTTAAGAAAATATGACTTTATTTCTCTCTTCGGTCTAAAATAATTTTTCTTTAAAATATATGTTTTATAAAAAAAAATTCAAAATTTTTTTTATTATTCACATATGATTTTTTAAAGTCATGTTTACCCATGATTGTATTTCTACTAAAAAAATTAAAATAAATCCTTATTTCATTTTCCACACAAGGTAATTTTTTAATTTTCTTACAAAAAAGTGAAAGTAATATTTATTTTAACATAATTGGAATGAAATAAACTTTATCACCATTATGACCATCATTAATTTGAATTTTTCTTTAAAAATTTAAAAGGTTCCTTTCAAAGGAAATGTTTTTCCTAATATTTTGGAAATTTTTAGTTTTTAAAACTGATTTTCAAAGTAAAAAAGGGTATTTTCCTCAAGAATTTTTATAATGATATTTTTATGGTATTTTTATACATTAATGACAAAAACCCTTTATTTTAATTATACTCTATCAGGTATATGTCGTAACAATACCATCCTTATTCTTTTTATAGATAGTTTACAATCAATTTAACCAGGCAAAGTATTGAGATTAGCTTTATTGATTAATTTTGTATTCATTAACTTTCCATTGAATCATTAACTTTATTATTATCATTTTGTTAGGTTGAAATAATAAAAATATACACAAGAGGGGGTGAATTGATTATTTTTGATAATCTTTACATATTCTAGATTTTATCTTTCTTTTTGATTTATGTAGATATGAAACTTTCTCTTATACAAGTAATTTGAGCATAGGATAAATAGTAAATAAGAAAATAGGAATTTTTATAGTGGTTCGAGGCACAATGTTACCCTGGTCCACTACACCAATTATCTCTCTAGGATCTTGGTGATTTTCACTAGAAATTTCTTCTTATCAGTAGACCTTCACAACTGAGTGTATGTAGTTGAAACCTTTACAACAAGGATATATAGATACTTTTGGCTCTTTTATAGGAAATTATATACTCTATATATTAGTACAAGAAACTAATACTCTTCCATGATTGATTCTAAGAAGTTGAGACTCGAATAAATAAAAAGAGTTTGATTTGATTGATTCAATAGGTCCTAGATCACAATTACATCAACAAATAATAGAAAAAATATTTTCTTCTTAAAAGATGAATATCTTCAAGTAAGAATAGTTTTGGAGAGATCTTGGTTGAAAATGATCTTCAATAATAGTAGAAACAAGATTGATTTTTGTACAACTCCAGAGGGTGGCTTCTTCAGAAATAACAAAGTTACTCGATCTCTGGTTTATTTGAAAATTTTCCATATTCAAAAATATATTTCAAATATAAAATCATATATAAAGTTAAAATAATCATGATATTATATATAAATCTTAGATTTCCTTCAGTTTATAATATCCAAGAATATCACTTGATAGATCACAATCATTCAAAAGATTTGTAACTTTCCTTAGAAATAGGAAAAATTTACTCTGTTGAATATGAACTTTTGAACTAGTAATAAACAACTTTAAAATTATATTTACTTCTATCAATATTATTTCATAAATCATGGAAAATATCTTTAATTTAAAATCCATTATTGAATATTCAAATGTAGATTTCCTTCATGTGATTAAAAAACTCCAAACATATGGTTGAAAATGTACAATTGATCACAAAAGTATGGTTGATGTACCATACATTTGTTTCCTCAAACGTAGGGTTCTTCATAAATATAGGGTTGATTAACCATAATTTCTCAACGGTATAGGTTATATAATCCATAAATTCTTTTTCAAACATAGGGTTTCTTATCCATACTCTCCATTTTCTCAAATATAGGATTCTATCCAAATGTAGGGTTTTTGAACCATACTCTACACTTATACTTTAAAAGATAGGGTATGAACAGTTTTTCCAAAACACTTCTTTAAAACATGTTCAGAATATTTTAAAAAATATTTTAACCCATAAATAAGATGAACTTATAATCTTATCAAGAAATCTATTCCTAAAAAGTAATTAAAGTAATTTCATTATTAAAACAGACAAGGGAATTTGTGAGTATCAAAATAAATAAGATTTATAGAGTATTGTTGAGACAATACATAACCAATAATCTCGCATTTTTTATGATCACAAAACCTATAATATAACTTATATAAAATATAGTAATTGTAAACACAAATGTAATAATATCTTTATAAAAGATATAAAGATTATAGTTGTGGAAAATTAATTTTACGTAGTACAGTAACATTTATTTTGTTTTATTGATAACAGAAACTGGTAATAGAGTCAAGAATATTGTGTTTACCAAATTTTATCCCCCTTTTTGTGATATCAAAAATAAATTAAAAAATGGATTAAAACACATTCAATGTAGCACATAACTGTAAATGAATGTTTTATTATATTTAAGATAAAAATATGATAGGTTTTTTGGTAGTAGAAATAAATAGAAATAATAATAATAAATAGAAATATAATAAATCGATAACTTTTATGAAAATATGATTATGGTTATAAGAATAATTTTGGGTTGAGAAAGGTTTAAAAAGTAGGGTTTTATGAATGCGATAGGGTTAGTTAATAAGTGGTATTGGATTCTATTGAAACTCAAACATTCTGAATTTCTTCCTTCAATTCTTCTATTTGTCCTCTTAAAATATTAAATAAATTTTCAGCCAAATATTTCATCAAAAGCTTTGAATCTTGACAATATTTACACTTTCAACCAAATTTACTTTCATAAATTCATGAATTGTTTCCTACGATTGAACAAACATAGATAGTACAGATTCAATCTAATTGAGGAGAGTCATGATACCATACTCTACTGAAGTGATCTTATCAATAAGATCTCATTGATTTTCCAACAAAATATTGAGAGGGGCACTATTAAATTGTAATGTATGAAGTCTTTTGTTGAAGCTAGATATGACAGTAATAATATATTCAAACCTTCTAATTAATTTTAGAGGAGTTTTAGGTGCAGATGTTGAAGCTCTGGATTGACTGGAACTACTTTTGATAGATTCAAAATGGATCCCCAAATATATTTCTAAATCGATTAAATCTATTTTGGAAATAGATTCTTATTGAGTATTTTTAAACTAATCAAAAAAATTCTCTACTAAAATCATCGAAATCTATTCTTGTAACTGAACTATCTCTAATATTGGTCAGTTGGGCATGAACAGATTCTAATTCCTCTCTAAGAATAGTCAAATTTCTCAAATCCTCTAAAGATTTTCTGGCATCTTCTAATTAACTGTGCAAACTTTAATTTTCTTCCCTCAATTTATTAAAATGAACAAAAATCCTTCAATTTGATTATTTAAAGAATCAAAAGATTCTAATTCTTGAACTTGAGATGGTTGACCTCTATCAATCAAGGCTAAGGATTGTTCTTCACTTTTCTCATTAGAGGCAGAGAATTCAGCCTCAAGAACCTCTATAAAATCAGTAGGTACACAAGGTTCTTTTTCTATAGAATCATCTATTTCTTATTGATCTTTCTCACTTCCTTGAGAATTTTACTAATATTGTGATTCAGCATGAGTCCCTTTAAACTGATTTTCATATTTATTTAAAATAAGAGATTCTTTCTCTTCTATGTTGATTGGTTGATTTTCTTGTTGATCAACTTCACCAATTGATATAGCCTCTGCATTCGGTGGTTGAACTATGATAACCTGAGTTGCATGTTAATATCTATTTTAAGGTCATCTGATAAGGGCCTCATTTGGATCTTCCAAATTTTCTTTAAGTTATGGAGGAACATATCTTGTGGCTTCTAGATCAGATAAGTTGTATCTAATTCGGAATCACTTTTGGGGAATAGCATCATCAATTCTTGATTTGACGACCTCCTCTTGTCAAATTTGTTCTGCAATAGAAGATCCCAACATTCCTTGCTCCTCCTAAGCAACAAGACTGGTTCTTTATTAGTATTCATCACCAATAGCTAATACATTTCCATGGATTTTACTCTAGAAGAAACATATCTTCCTTAGAGTTAATGTATTGATAATTTTAATGTGATGACACTTGGTGTGCATATGTATATCTCTAATCATGCCACTTCCATATAATAATGGAGAAATTATCCTTCCATAAGGATAAAACAATATTCTGGTCACCTCTTGGAAATAGTGGTGCATGTATCTTAACATGTACCTTACAAAATTAAACTTAATATCACTTATAATATATATATATATATATATATATGTTTGGGCAAATAATCTTTTCTAATCCTGAAATTCTTGGGAGGATTAAGGATTGGATGAACTTGTCCAGAACCTTCTAGTTAGTGTCAAGTTCCTTAACAGATATTTTTCTTATCTCGGTAGAGCTAAATAGAAATGACATAATGTCCTCAGATTAATGTTCTTTATTCCCTATGCACAAAATATAGAAATGAAAAACCCCTTTATGGAGACAATGAAAAACATTTTCTATTTCAACTGAAGAGATTGAAAAGTCCCTATCATTTATATGAGATATGATGATATCCTCTCTGTCAATGAAACTAAACTGAAAATTTATGAAGAACTATTTTACTTCTATATAGAAAATTAATTTGGTGTTTTCTTAAGTAAATAGAGTTTATAGACCTTGAAATTTTAGGCAATTCTTCAGAAAATTTTTCTGATTGAGCCATTCAAAAACCTATTACCTTTCCTTGAAGAATCTTTCTATAGGTAACACGTTGTCACTTTGTTCCACTTTTCTTGCCTAGATCAGTTCTCTAAATAATCACCATTTCTATGAATCTAAAGGTAAGAGGTTTGGATTCTAGGGTTTTAAAGGAAGAAGAGAGATTTGGAAGGAAAAAAGGTTCAAATATTAAGAGTGAGAGTGAAATGGATAGATAGGGGGTTTTTTGATGGTTTATGTAATGTCGATCTAGTTTCTTGAGCCAATCACTCAATATAATCATTATTAGTTTTTATTCTTAAAAGACTTTCTTTTTCAAAAATGAGATAAATTATTGTTTTCATTTAAAAAATAAATAACAACCAAATAAAATAAAAACTATAAATACATAAATTAATTAAATAAATTAACAAACATTTATTTAAAATTACATATTCCTAAATCCCTCTTAATAAAATCAAAACTAGTCATGGGAAGTGGTTTAGTAAAAATATCAATAAGTTGATATTTGATATTTAAAAATTATAAAAATATATTTTTTTTGAGAACATGATGTATTTGAAAATGATTAATTATATCAACATTCTTTGTTCTTAAATAACTTATAGGATTTTTTTAAATATTAATTACACTAGAATTATCACATAAAATAGGTATATTATTAAAATTAAGTCCACAATACAATATACTGTGTTTCATCTAGAACACTTGTGCATAGAAACTATCAGTAGATATATATTCTACCTCAACTATTGACAGAGCAACTGAATGTTCTTTCTTACTCGACCATGAAACTCAATATTTTCCTAAAAAGTGATTGGTTCCTGATGTTCTTTTTATATCTAACCTATAACCTCTAAAATCAACATCTAAATATGAAATTAAATTTAAATTAGAATTTTTTGGGTACAGTAGGGATTGAAAAATAGTTCCTTTAAAATATCTAAAAATTATTTTAAAAGCAGTAAGATGAGATTCTTTTGGTTTTGACTGAAATATAGCACATAAACATATAGAAAACATTATGTCTGGTCTTCTAGTACTAAGATATAACAAACTATCAATCATACCTTTGTATAACTTGTTGTCTATTGGTTTTCTAGCTTCATCCAAATCAATTTTGACATTATTACACATGGGAGTTTTATAAATCTTATTGTTTTCTAGTCAAAACTTTTTCAATAAATCAATAATGTATTCAATTTAATTTAAAAAAAATCTATACTCTTTTTTATAAATTTGAAATCCTAGAAAGAAATTTAATTCTCCTATCACACTCATTTAAAATTATTTTTGCATAAGATTTAAAAAATTATTACAAAGATTTTTTTATCCAAAAAAAATATCATTAAGATAAATTTTTGCTAAAAAATATTATAGAAAATAGTTTTCTTAAAAATATTATTATCTGATAATCCTTCAAAAAAAACTATTTTTCAACAAAAAATTGCTTACTCTTTCATTCCAAGCCCTTGGTGCCTGTTAAAGAACATATAGTGATTTAGTAATTTTGAAAACTGAATATGGTTGATGCGTGTTTTAAAAACCTATTGGTTGTTCAATATAAACTTCCTCTATTAAATATTAATTTAAAAATACAGATTTAACATCCATCTGATATAATTTTAAATTCATATGAGATGTATAAGCTAGAAGGATACTAATTGCCTCTAGTCTAGAAACATGTTAAAAGCTTCATCATATTCTATCCCTTATTTCTATTTGTAACATTTTTGATAAAAATCTATCTTTATTTCTAGTAATTATCCCTTGATCATCCTATTTATTTCTAAAAACTCATTTAGTTCCTATTAGTGGATAATTGGATGGTCTGTCAACTGATTCCAAAACTTCATTTCTACAAAATTGATTAAGCTCTTCTTACATAGCCAATAACCAATTTTAATCATTTAAATATTTTTCAATAGTATTAAGTTCTATTTGTGATGGAAAATAGAAAATTCAACTAAGTTTCCTATATTTATTCTAGTTATTACTTTTATGACTAGGTTTTCTATAACAGTTTCTAAAAGAAGATCATTTAATGTTCTAAACTGTCTAGGTAAGACACTTTTAGGTTCTTTTATTTCATGTTCTTCTGGACTTCACTAAATTTCATCTATTTTATTTTCAAAATTGTTTTTAGTTGTTTTAAGAATCATGTTGTCAAAAGAGTAAACAATTTCATCTATTTGATCTTTATTTTTATTGAAAGGGTCACTTCCATAAAACTTCACATGAATTACTATTTCAACAATACTTGATTTTTTATTATAAACTCTATAGGATTTAAAAGTAGCAGAATATCCTAGAAAGATTCCTTTATTTTCCTTTAAATATAATTTACCAAGTTTTTCCTAAGTATTCAAGATATACACCTTCCATCTAAAAACTTTAAAGTACTTTACTTTAGGTTTTATATTATTCTAATTTTCATAAGTGGATTTTTGATAAGGGGTATTATTAAATCTCTATTTATGATATATGAAGTTGTGTTTAAAGATTATACCCAAAAATAGGTTGGTAATCTGTATTCATTCAACATAGTGTTTTCCATTTCTTGAATAGTTCTATTTCTTATCTTAACAATTCTATTCTGTTAAGGTTTTCTTGGTGCAAAGAATGTGTGTTTAATACATAATTTTGAGAGAAAAAAATTAAATTTTTTTTTCTAAAATTCTCCACCATGATAACTTATTAATGAAATTATTTTAAAATCATTTTCATTTTGAAAAAATTAACAAAATATTTAAAAAATAGTGAATACTTAAATTTTGAGTTTCAGAAAATAAACCCAAATAAATCTTGAAAAATCATCAACTAATACATAACCATAAAATTTTCTAGTCAAAATTTCTACTCTTGATGGTACAAACAAATCCATGTGGATAAGTTCTAGTGTTTTAGATGTAGAAACTTTGTTAATTGATTTGAAAGATGATTTGTGTTTTTTTTTTGAAATTTGTCATGGATCATAGAATATATCATTATCAAATTTAAGTGTAAGAAAATCAGAAACTAAATGTTTATTAGACAATTTATATAAAGTAAATATATTGTAGTGTACAAGTCTATTATTCTATATCCATGACTCTTTTATCTTATTAGTTAAACAATTTACTTTTTTTACACATGGAATCAAGATCCAAGCTATAAACATTTTCAGTTCTAGGTGCTCTAAATTTCATAAATTTATCTTCAAAAACTAATAAATAATTATTAGAGAAATAAACAAAAAAAACCATCATCACAGAGTTGAGAAATACTTATCAGGTTATGATTTATCATATGTACATACATCAGTTTTTTGATTTAGATTGACTTTGGATATCCAACTAATCCAACTCTAAATATATTCCCTTTTTATTATCTACAAAGGTGGCTAGTCCTCTATCCATTTTTGTAAGTGTATGAAAGTTAGAAGAGTCTTTACTCGTATGTATTGAGCATATACTATCCATATACCATATAGAATTTTTTTCCTATGGTATTTTTCATGAGTAAGTAATTAAATAAGAGTTTGTTTTGGTACCCATATTTTCTTGGGTCCAGCTATGTCATTAAGAAAATATCTGGGAATCCAGATTTTCCTAATTTTACCAATATTTATTTTACTTTATTTAGAATTTTTTTTTGAAACAAAATCGTTTTTAATTCCACTTATATAATTATTTATTACATAAAATTTATTAGAATAATCTCATTTCATTCTATAATAGAAACATGTAGCATTTTTAGAACTTGGCACAAAATAATTTTTATATATCTGTTATTTTTCTATCTTGATTCTTATTCTATATTTTTCTATTTTAATAACATTTTTCCAATAATCTCATTTATATTTTTTTCTCCTTTATTCAATATACTTTTAGAACTTTTGAATGATTATATCTCATATTTTAATTATTTTATTCTAGTTTCATGAACAATGCAATTTAATGTAGATGTATTGAATTTTTATTTTAATTCTCTATGTTGTATTAGTACTGTATCCTTTTCACTTAAAACATCATTATAAATATTTTTTAGTGAATTATGCTTTTTTACTAGAGAGTCGTATTTTTCTTCAATAATAGAACAATAAGTAGTTAATTTTCTACTTGAGCAGCTATCATAATTAAAAGTGGAAGAATAATAAGTTTGTACCTTATTTTCTTACTTATCTATAAATCACATGTTTGCTTTCATGTTTTTTAGCTATGTTTTTTAATTATATTTGGAAGGAAAATTTGATTCTTCAAACACACTCCAATTAGCCTTCATATATCTTTTTCCTTTATACTCATAATCATTTTTCCTATGTTTTTTATTTTCCATCTTTATTAATTTTTATTTTAACTGGGTGGAATCATGTTTAATATGAACCATCTATTTTCATTCATAAAATCTTAATTCTTTGGATATTTTCTCATCTTTTTGAAGGATTTTTTTTAATCCTATCTTCTTCATATAGAATTTTCTAAATTTCCTGGATAAGTGATCCTATTACATTTCCGAATCTAATTAGTCATAATCATTTAATATTTTGACATCTTCTATTGATTTTTTCTATGCTTCTATGATGTAACTTTAAGGGAAAGTTTTTACCTTTTTATTATCTTATGATCTTCATATTTTTCTTGTAAATCTACATCATACATCATCAGTGTTCTAATCAATTCTTTCATTGTAAAATTATTGATTAGTAATGTTTGTATAATTAATGTAGATATCCCATTCTATTTTTAGGGTAGTACTATGAGTAGTTTCAGTTCTTAATCTAATTGATTAATTGGATATCCTAAATAAGAAAAATAATTGACTATTTCTATTAATCGCTCATTTATTTGGGTGATTTTTTCACCATCATACATTTTGAGGGTGTCAAACTTTAGTTTTGCAGTAGCGTACCTTAGTTATCTAGCATTGTCAGTCCCTTCATATACAACAGTAATAATCTACCACATTTCATAATAAGTAATAAATTTTGATACTCAATTGAATTCATCCTGACCAAGTCCACAAATGATAGTATTCATTTCATTTGATTTGATGTCATACTCATCTTCTTTAACAGCATATCTTGTTTTTGGTTTCTTGGGAATTTCATACAGAGTGATGATATTCATATACACTTTAAATCTAAGATTTTTTAGATATATGATCATACGATATTTTTAGTATCTATAATTATCACCATTAAAGTATAGATCACATATCATAGACATGCCTTGTTTAGGATCATCCATTGATATTTTTCTTTATATAGACCTTATAATTTTGATCTTGATAGAGATTTATCTTCTTTATTAAAAATATCATCTTTGATACCAATTGTTAGGTTAGAATAATACAAAGATACAAAAGAGAGGGTGAATTGTGTCTTTTTGATAATCTTGATAGATTCTGTCTTTTATCTTTCTTTTCAATTTATTTAGATATGTAGTGTTCTATTCTGTAATTAATTTGAGTAGTGGATAAATAGTATAGAAGGACAAAAACAATTTTTTAGTGGTTTGAGGCATAAACATCCCCTAGTACGCTCCACCAATTCCCACTCTACAAGATTGGTAATTTTCACTAGAAAGGTCCTATTATTGTTAGACCTTAACAACTGAGTCTAGGCAGTTGACACATTTACAACAAGGCTAAATAGATCCTTCTGATTTATTTACAGGGAACCAAATTCTCCAAAACTTAGTCTCAGAAGATGATATTATTCCATGACTGAGTCCAAGCATATGAGACTATAATAAATCAAAAGAGTTTGATTTGATTATTTTGATAGGTTCTAGATCATAATTACAGTAGAAACTGACAGAATACGGATCTTATTCTTCAAAGATGAATGTCTTTAAATAAGAATATCTTTGAATAGATCCTGGTTTCAAATGATTTTTAATAACAATAGAAATGATATTGAAGTATGTATATCTTCAATGTGGGCTTCTTCAAAAATAACAGTTGTTTGATATTTTTTTCTTTTTAGCAGTTTAGTATTCAAAAATATGTTTCAAATATACCATTATATAGAAAGAAAAAATAATTTTGATATTATATAGAAATATTTTCTTTCCTTCAGCTGAGAATATCTATGAATATTTCTTGATGGATCCCAATAATTCAATCCCAAATAGCCTGAAGGCCTTTATTTTTATTGATTTTTGATAACCCCCCTTTCAAGGGATGAGGGGGAACCCTTACATGATCTGTAAGCTTAGAGATTACAAGGCCCGTAGGCTTAGGAGATTACATGACCCGAAGGTATTAAGGAATTCAACCAGACTATCTACAAGGAACTGCCCCTCCCCAGCATATGCATCATGATAGTAGCTCTCCACCTTTGCATGGTCATCTGGCTAGGCTTCTCATGCAAGCACAGGCTGGTACCGATGGCATAGCCATACCCTCTCATTCTGACAATCCATTTGATTCTGCTCTGGTGAGTGCATCTGCTCTGAATATTCTTCTAGGGCTGCTCTTTTTTTTTATAGTGTGTCTGGGTTAACTACATGTGGCCCGAAGTCCTTGAGGTGGCCTGAGGGCCTTAAAGGTGTCCTAAAATCCCTACTAACCCGATGTCCTAGGTGGCCTGAAAACCTTAAGGACACCAAGCCCAAACCGGTGGCCCAAGGTGAATAGTTCCAACTGCTACAGTACCGAACAGTGCCTGCTACAGTACCCGCATAGTGTGCAGTTTTGCTACAGTACCTGTACAGTGTACATCTCTGCTACAGTACCCGTACAGTGTACAGTGCTACTACAGTACCTGCTACAGTGCCCCGAAAATATGCCTCTACCTGGTTTTGAACCTGGGTCTTATGGATTCACTTAAGGATACCTCACCAACTGGGCTGAGGCTTATTTGCGCAATCATTCAAGAGAGTCATAACTTTCCTTAGAAATAGGAACAGTTTACTCTATTGAATATGAACCTTTTAATTGGTCATAAAATATTTTTAAAATGATACTTACTTCTATTGAGACCATTGTAGAAATCATAGAAAATATCATTAATTTATACTTCAAAATTTAATATTCAAACATAGGGATCTTTTATGTGATGAAAAAAATCCAAATATAGGGTTGAAAACATACAATTGATCACAAAAGTAGGGCTGATGTATTACACAATATTTCCTCAAACATAGGATTGTTTAACCATACTTTCCCGATAGTGTAGGGTATATAATCTATACATGTTGTTTCAAATGTGGGGCTGCTTATCCATACTCTCCCTTTTCACAAATATAGGATTTCATCCAAACATAGGGTTTTTAAACCATACGCTACGCTTATACTTGTAAATGTATGGTATGAATAGTGTTTCTAGAATACTTCTTTAAAATATGTTCAAGATATTTTAACAAATATTTTAACCTATAAATAAGATAAATTTATAATCTTCTTAAGAAATATATTCATGAAAAATAATTAATATAATTTCATTAGTAAAACAAACAAGGATATTTTTTAGCATCAAAATCAATAATATTTATATATTATTGTTGAGACAAAACATTCCTAACACATTATACCTTAAATTTCTCTTAAATATCCATAATATTTATCATGGATATGTTAATTGCTTAAACTTTATATCATTTGTACGTATGGTGCTTTACTATGAAATTTATTTGATTGATTGGGGAATAATTGATAATTTGTAATTTTTACTCAATATGGACATTTCTTGATAATCCATATTGTTCATGAATTAAATTGATCACTCAATATATGAGGAATGCATTGAAAATTTAGTGATGGGTGGGGACTAAAACTATATATCCCATCGATGCATCGATGGGTCTCAGGAGACAAATTAGTAAGCTGTCATTAAATGGGCCTTTACCCATAATTTTAAACTATCTCAGAAAAAGGTCTTAAGAATATATATATCATGATGTATGAGATCATGACATCCAATATTAAGAATTTCCTTCATTAAGAATTTAATTATTATTATCCATTATATTGTTTCATTGATATTATCCATGGATTATTTTTTGTGCTCTATTGTTTTATTAAATTTCATGTGTGTTCAGTTATTTACCTTAACAAATTGATTATGCCTTATCTATTCATGATAGTCGAGTAATTTATTAAAAGGAATGTGCATTTGGTTATTTACCTTTCCATAATGATCATACCTTATTGATTCATGATAGATTCAACCATATATAACCCTTACTAGGTATTTGAGCTCACCCATATCTTTTTTCCATTCCCCGGGATATGAATAAGGAATCTTTAAATGAGTTAAAGGATGCAGAATATTTACTTTAACTATATTTTAATTTATATTTTCAAATTTAATGTGATTCTCAAGTATGTATCTAGTTTACCAAGACTACTAAAACATTTATTCCTTTGGGATGTGATTTCTTATATCTTATACCAAAGTTGTAACACCCCAAGGATTTACAAATAAATTTAATATATAATTTAATGCATGCAACACTAAGTCTCTGCAAAACAACACTTTGTTATAGTAATTATTTAAACAATACAGTTATTACCTAGTCATTAAACATAGTAATATGAATTATAATAACTAATATTAAATTTTATTTATAAATGTTTCATATAAATGAAACATATTTAGAATTAAATTTATAATTTTTTGTAAATTAAACATTGTTTTTGAATTTGGAATGTCAAAATTAATTTGGGGTGAATTTTTAGTATTTTTCTAAGAAGTTTCATTATTTGATGAATAGTGAAAATACTGCATTGTAATTAAAAAATGTGTTTTTAGTTTAAATAATTATTATAATTTAAATTGATTCTTAATGTAACAATATATAAATTATACAAATATTAATCCAATAAAGATCATTTGAATCTTTTTTATATTGAAATTAGATATAAAAAGTTATTGAACTTTTGAACTTTCATTTTACCCACCATCTTACCACACTTATAGGATTGGCATTAAACATAATTTTTTTGTTTTGTGAATTGTATTTCAAAAAAACATATATACATAGTTTCGATCAGTAAGATATTTAGAGTCTATTGGGGTCAACTTAATTTTTTGGTGAATAGTAACTTGACCCTTTGGAATATTAATGTACCCTTACGAATAGTAATATGACCCTTATAAAGAGTAAATCATCCAAATGAATAGTAAACTCACTCATTAATGTATAAATAAAATTTAGGCATCTAATAAATTAAGGTATGATATAATTATATCATAGAATAATTAGGTGAATGTTTAAAAAATAATAATAATGAAGTGTTGGTATTTTTATGGGTAATAAATATTTAATTACAATTTTATAATTAATAAATTGATTTAAAATATAATTAATTTTAATAAAATGTATTCATAAATCAATATTTTGCGATCATATTATTTTATGATAATTTAATGAGACCTTATTTAATTTTTTTAGGGTATTATAAAATCAGATATAATTTTAAAAATTGTATTTTTCAAGTAAATTTTGATTTTAATTAAAATTTAAATTTCTTATATTAATAAAATTATTTTCATAAAATTGAGTTCATATTTGAATTCTACACGTTGAAAAATTGTTAGAGTTAATTTTTGGGATTTTTCTTAAATACTTGAATTTTTGTGAATATTAAAATATGATAATTTATGATAAATGTTAAATACATGAATTATAGAGTCATGGATGATGTTTGGATGATGTAATCCCCATTGGTTCTCATTACTATATTTAGTCATAAGAATCAATACTATTTCTTGTCTTGAGAAAAATAATAAAATAATGAATAAAATAATGAGAAATCACATTTCTCCTCCACTATAAAAACCACCCCTCACCCCCTCTTCTCCTCACACCTCTAAGACTTGAATATTGTCAAACAATTTATCCAATCCTACTCCCTAGTCTCCCCCCACGTCTAAGATATCTTTTTATTTCCAAAAGACCAAAACCCCTTTCCCTAAGGAGGTTCTCAAGGAGGATAATTCCAGAGGTAATGGAAGATACATCATCAATATCTTTACCCTCTCTCTTTTATTTTAAAAATGAAATCATCTTTCGGGAGGTGCTGATTTACAACCTTCGTAGACGACAAAATTTTGTTCTTTAATTTATCCTTCAAGTATATTCATAAAACCATTTTAATGGTTAAATTTTTTTAAAATGTATATTATAACCTTTTTTATTTTTTGGATGTATCATATTTACATAATACCAAACAACAAAACAAAATGAGTTCATTATGGTCAATAACTGATGTAATAATCTAAACGATTATAAAAAAAATATCTCATATAATGATTCATCCTCAAACCATATAAAAAATGATATTTATAACCATTTAAACTTCTTTATTCTCATTAATAAAATTTAATTTTAATTCTATAGAATTATACCCATTTTAAATGAACTCGGTTACTTATAATCAAGCCAATCGATCATGAAAACCATGAAAACAAATGCCCCCAAACTATGAAATTAAACTCTATAAATCATCAATAATGCCATAAATGAACTTAATAAAATGATAATAAATCAAATAAATGTATATAACATTCTAAATTAATTAATGGATTTAATTCTATTATCCAAGATGTTAAGGTCAAGTGCAGAACACATTTGGACATAAGGCAAGGGTTTTCTCATCTCACTTCCATTTTTGTGAGATATTCCTAATTCACCACTATTTTTTGTGTATGGTGTGTGTATACTAACCATTGATGTATAATTTAATTAATATATTTATTTTAATTTTATTCAATTTATCATTTGATGATTATTAATTTTGGGGCATATGATTCGATTGATTACAAACTAGTAATAGATTCTACCCGAACCCCCATTTTTCCTTCAGTTTACTCTTTCTCTAACTTTACTCAAATGTAATGATTATTTATTTTTTTATATTTATTATAAATTATATATTTATTTTCCAAAATCATATATCTATATCATATCATCCTTCTTTGATGTGATATACATGTTTTAACGTGGTTCCCTTCTCAATTCTTCCTGATAAACAAACCTAATTCAAGGGAACTTCTCGAATTCTTGCCCATTTTCAAGTACACTATATAGTTTATTTTAATACATAATTATTTTTATAAAATCATATATTTTATCATGAAAAACTAACTTGGTTAATTTCTAGTTTTAGGAAAACAAGCATTACTTTCCACTTTAAAATTCCTTTAATATTTTCCGTAAACCACACTAAAATGTTTTATTTTTAAAGATTCATTAAAACTCTCTTTAAATGATTTAACTTTAGTAGGAAATCATTTATGCGTAAAATATAATTTCAATGTCTTTATATTTTTTTTAGTATATACATGTTTAAAATCAGATTTTATAACAAATACAAATGATTTTCTGAAAGAACTTTTCTTTCTGGGGTAAAAATGGTTTTTCTCATCTCACTTCTACTTCTATGAGACATATGACTTGTTCACCACTTATTTCTTATGTGTAGTGTATGCACTTACCTTTTATATGACATATCAAGAGTCTCATTATTCTCATGTTATTATAATGGATTATTATTTGAATGTTTCAAAGTGGTATGGGGTACTTTAGAATGTTTAAAGATTATTTCTTCAAGAATTTTTCAATGGTCTCATTTAAAAGTATCTTCATATATGTCAAAATCCTTTGTTGAATCTTATAATTCACTGAGTTTTATCTCTTATGATACCATCTACCATATTTTTTTGAATGGTTGATGATCATTTTGACTGTGAATGTGATAATTTGATATCAAGCATTGGTTATATTAAAAGTATTCACATTTCGTATGCTAGTTTCTCAATACAAATGTTTTTGTTGTTTCTGTTTTTCCATTTTCATATGAGAAATGTATTGGATGTAGTAAGTAATGGGTAGGGATCATTGTAGCCCCTCGATGCATTGGTAAGTCTCATGAGACAAAACAGAATTGGGTATTAGATGAGGCCTTACCCTAGTATTTTCATACATCTTAGTCAAGGCCTTGACGATATGTTTATGTTGTCCTGTATTATGCATTCCCTCATTATGAAATTGGTAATTAATATTCCATGGGATTATTTGACTAGAAGAATATCCATGGTTATGTTTTATTATGTAATTATTTAACCATCTTGTATTCCTACTATATTATGCTCAATATTATGTTTTAATGGAATATTTACTTTTAGTTATTAACCATGAATTGTTATTTATGTTTTTTCTATATTACTAACCCTTATTGAGCATCTGAGTTCACCCTTTTATTATGTTTCCTTTCCCCAAGTTATGAAGAAGAAAAATTTGAATAAGCTTTCAAGGATGAAGTTTATTTCATTTTTTTATGTATTATGTTTTATTTTATTTTCTCAATGTATAATGGGTATCATAAATGTAATCTAGTCTTCCGAAAATGCTAAACCAATCCTTCCATCAGGATTTGATTCATTATAATCATGCCAATTTTATAAAATAATGCACCAGATTTGGAATTATGTGGTTGGTGAATTACAATTGGTATCAAAGAAAGTTTAATAGAAACTTTGGAAACTAGATTTCGAAAATGTAAATTAGGGAACAAAACCCTAAGATAGACTTTGAGGATAATCATACAAGAACATCCTAAGATTTTGGTAATGTAAATATTATGTGGATATTCCTAGAAATACATCCATGTATGGATAATTAATGTGGACATGGTTTTAGCGTAGATGTACCTAGGGGTAACAAATCCAACAAGGTGTCCCAGGCCTGACTTGGGGTAACCTCATACATGATAACAAGCCTTACTGTGCACCTATTTTAACACTCTCAAGGGATATGCTTAAGATAATTCACATTTTCTTTAAAAACCATTATTAATTATTTGAATATATAATGAAAATGAATAACCAAGGTTAAACCAAAGGTTTTTTAGGTTTAAAATAAGATGTAATGATATTATATAAATGATTATATGTTTTTTATCACTATGATTATTGTTACTCACACTATGATTTCTAGTTTTAGTCAATGGCTAGAACCCAAAGGAGTCATTTTAACATTGAACATGATAAAAAAAGGTGGTGGTGATGAGGAAAAAAATAGGATGATGATAGGATTTAAGGATATTTTATTGATTCCTAATCAATTTTCCCAAAATATTATTAACAACATATACCTTAACAAACTCTTGAACCCACCAAAGAAGAGAAGAATAGAGTTTTATAAAAGATCAAGTGGTGGATACCATGGAGAAAAGAAGACATAATTTCCATCATGCAAGAAATGTGGAAGGAGAAGACCAGGAAAGTGTCTCAAAGGAACAGAGAAATGATTCATGTGTGGGAAAGAAGGACATAAATAAAAAAAAATCACGGAAAAATGAAGAGTATAATAGAAGTAAATAAAACTAATCCTAAGAATCCATTTGTAGTTATTTTCCTTAAATGTATGGGACCTAGGCATAACCCAAGTTAATGACCTATTCTATAGGGTAACCTCTAGACCAAGGAAGACCCTATGTGGAAGTAATTGTATGAAGTATTTATTTATTGAGGTTGTATTGAAAATCCTAGTTAAAAAAATATTTAGTGATTGACCTTATTATAAAGATGCCCATCATATTTATTTTATAAGTTATATGGTTTTATAAAAAGGAAAACTCACATGTCAAGTGGAAACCCACCACATTTGACAGGGCTGTGGAGTTTGAACCCACAATCGATGGGCGAAAAGGGTGTAGCACCTACTAATATCCTATGTGATGTCTTGGTTATCATGAATTTTCAGTTAAAACATCTAATGGATAAATGTTATTTTTATTTTAGGGACTTTTAGTTTTATAAAATAGATAACTTTGGGATTGGAAAATGATTTTTTGGTTAAATGATTAATGTTATTTTGAAAGGCGTTTATAATTTTGGGAATCCTATAAGACTTTAGTAAATGAAATATAGTGAGGAATAAATGTTGAATTTTATTTTGGATTCAAATATGATTTTATTATGGACATATTCTGATCCAAGTTATTTATGGAAATGGCTATAATATATTGAACATTATGTGATAGGGGTAATTAAATTTTTGGTATAATATATTGAGATTTATTGATGTCATTTGGAAGACTATATGAACAAATCCTTATCATTTTGGGGTTATAGTCTAGAATATATTTTTTTGAGGAATGATAGTAATTTTCAAAATGATCTATGTTGAACTTTGAGTATTACATTTTAATTTTGGAGATTAAAATTGTTTTTTATATAAAAAGGAATTATCTTATTTTATCTTAATCATTTTGGTTTTTTTAATGTATAAATACAAGAGGAATAGATAATTATAATTTTGTGGGATATGTGATCCATAGAAGTTGATTTTAATTCTTCAGGAATGAAAAACTCATCTTGAACATTCATTTCTAAGTATAAGTAATGAATTAAAAATAGATCGAAGCACAACCAAAGGATGATATTATTCTTATGACATGTAAAGTAATCAAGTAGGTTTATTTTATCAAGTGATTATCTAGATAGTAAAGGAATACCTCAATTATAGGAAAATTATTTTGTAAAAAAATGTTATTTGTGTAGTTTTCATTATGAGAAATCAATGTTCTTTTAACTGATCAAAAATTTGTGGCAGTCTTTATAAAGACTATGTTTTCTATCAATCTTCATCTGAACTTGATGGTTAGATTATTCTTTAATGTCCCTATTTTCACTTTTCACTAATTTTATCCTATTCAAATGCATAGTTTTGTGGTAACATATGTATTTCCCTTTCTCTCTTCTTAAGAGGATGTTTTATTAACCCTATTTCTGATGTGGGTTTCCCACAAGGGAATTTTCAAATATCAACCTTTAACATTTAAAGTGTTATTTCAAATTGCAAGGACACAAATTATTGAAAAGAGGGAGAATGTAACACCCCAAGGATTTAAAAATAAATTTAATATAGAATGTAATGCACGCAACACTCAGTCTCCATAAAAACACTTTGTTATTACAATTATTTAAACAATATAGTTATAACCTAGCTATTAAACATGGTAATATGAATAGTAATAACTATTATTAAATTTTATTTATAACAGTTTCATATAAATGAAACATATTTATAATTAAATATATAATTTTTCCTAAAATAAACATCGTTTTTAAATTTTAAATGTCAAAAATTAATTTGGGGTGAATTTTTAGTATTTTTCTACGAAGTTTCATTATTTAATGAATAGTGAAAATATTGCATTATAGTTACAAATTGTGTTTTTAGTTTAAATAGTTATTATAATTTAAATTGATTTTTATCTAACAATATATCAATGATATATATAATAATCCAATTAAGATCATTATAATATTTTTTATATTGAAATTAGATATAAAAACTTATTGCACTTTTAAACGTTCATTTTACCTGCATTCTTGCCACACTTGTGGGATTAGAATTAAATATAATTTTGTCATTTTTGTGAACTGAAATTTATGAAAATGAACATATACAATTGAGATTAGTAATATATTTATAATCCAATAGTATCAACTTAATTTTTTTTGTGAATAGTAACTTGAATCTTTGGAATAGTAATGTACCCTTATGAATAGTAATATGACCCTTATGAATAGTAAATTAGCCAAATGAATGGTAACCTCGCTCATAAATGTATAAATAAAATTTATGCATCTAATAAATGAAAGTATGATATAATTATATCATATTATAAGTAAATAAATATTTTAAAAAATTAATAATTAAGTGTTGGTATTTTTATGGGTAATAAATATTTAATTACAATTTTATAATTAATAAATTGATTTAAAAGATAATTCATTTTCATAAAATTTATTCATAAATCAATATTTTGTTTTACTATGATTTTAGGATAATTTAATGAGACCTTAGTTAAATTTTCAAGGTATTATAAAATCAGTTGTAATTTTAAAAACTGTATTTTTTGAGTAAATGGTGATTTTAATTAAAAATTATATTTCTCATACTTAGAAAAATATTTTCATAAAATTTATCTCATTTTTGAATTCTAAACATCAAAAAATGTTTAGGTTTAATTTTTTTGATTTTTCTAAAATACTTGAATTTTTGGAGAATAGTAAAATATGATAATTTACGATAAATGTTAAATACATGAATTATAGAGTCATGAATGATTTTTATCATATGTAAGAACCATTGGTTCTAAATAACATGTACTCATTACTATATTTAGTCACAATAATTAATATTATTGTTTGTCTTGAGAAAAATAATAGAATAATGAATAAAATAATAAGAAATCACCTCTCTCCTCCACTATAAAAACCACCCATCACCCCTTCTTATCCTTGCACCTATAAGCCTTGAATATTATCAAAATTCTACTCAAATACTCTTCCCTAGTATCTCTCACATGTCCAAGATCTCTTAGTATTTTCAAAAGACCAAAACCCATTTCCCTAAGGAGGTTCTCAAGGAGGATAATTTAAGAGGTAAACCCTCTTCCTTTTTCTTTTAATTTCATTTCAATTCACTTTTATTTTCTTATCCTTTCCTCATATACTCTATAAAAATGATCATGATAAATCCATTATCATTTATATACTATAATGATATCATTTTAATGTAAGATACATCATGAAAATCCTTACTCTCTCTCTCTCTCTCTTATTTTAAAAACAAAGTCATCGTTCGAGAGGTGCCGATTTAAAACCTTTATGGATGATGAACTTTCATTCTTCAATTTCCCCTTCAATTATGTTCATGAACCCATTTTAAAGGTTGAAAAATATATTAAAATTTATATTATATCCCTTTTTATGTTCTGTATGTATCGTATTTATATAATACGAAACGATAAAACAAAATGAGTTTGTTATGATCAATAACCGCCGTAATAATCAAAACGATTATCACTAAATATCTTATATGATGATTCATCCTCATACCATATAACCAAATAATATGTATAACCATTTACAATTCTGGATTATAATTAATAACATTTAATTCAAATTATGGATAATTATACTCATTTTAAATGAACTCCATTACTTATAATCAAGCGAACCGATTATGAAAACCTTGAAAATGAATACCCCGAGACATTGAAAATAAACTCTATAACTCATCAATAAGGCCATAAATGAACTTAATAAAACTATAATGAATCAAATACATTTATATAATATTAAAAATTATTTAATGAATTTAATTTTTTTATCTAGGATATTAATGTCAAGTGCAAAACACATTCAGACAAAAGGTAAGGGTTTTCTCATCTCACTTCCATTTTTGTGTGATATTCCTTATTCACCACTATTTATTGTGTATGGTGTATGTATAATTACCATTGATGTATCATATCATGGATCTATTTATTTTAATGGTATTCAATGTATCATTTTATTATTATTAATTTTGGGGCATATGATTCGATTGATTACAAACTGGTAAGGGATTCTACCCGAACCCATGTTTTTCCTTCAAGTTACTCTTTCTCTACTTTTACTCAAATTTAATACTTATTTATTTTTGTATATTTCTTATAAATTATGTTTATATTTTAAAAAATCATATATCCATATCATATCATCATTATTATATGGGGATATACATGTTTTAAAATGGTTTTATTCTCAATTCTTCTCGATAAACAAGCCCGATTCAAGGGAACTTCTCGAATTATTACCCATTTTCAAGTGCACTATATAATATATTTTAATCCATAATTGTTTTTCTAAAATAACATATTTTATCATGAGAAAATATCTTGGTTCATTTATTATTTTATGAAAGCAAACATGTCTTTCCACTTTAAAATCTCTTTAATATTTTTCTTAAACCGCACTAAAATGTTTTTTTTCTAAACCTTCTTAAAAACTCTCTTTACATTATTTCACTTTAGTGGGACATAACTTATGCCTAAAATATTATTTCAATGTCCTTAACTTTTATTTTCTAGGATATACATGTTTAAAATCTTATTTTATGACAAATACAAATTATTTTCCAAAAGAAATATTTTTTTTAATGTAAAAAGGGGTTTTATCATCTCATTTTTACTTTTTTGAGACGTATGCCTTGTTCACCACTTATTCCTTATGTGTGTTTTATGTACTTACCTTTGATATACCATATCAAGAGTCTCTTTATTCTCATTATATTATAAGGTATTATGATTTTAATGTTTCAATGTGGTATGGGACACTTTGGAATGTTTAAAGATCATTTCCTCAATAATTTTTCAATGGTATCATTTAAAAGTATCTTCGTCTATATCAACATCCTTTGTTGAATCTTGTAATTAATTTATGTTTTTATATTATTATACCATATAATATATATTTTTTATGTTTTTGTGATCATTTTGACTGTGGATGTGCTAATTTTATATCATTCATTGATTATAGATAAAGTATTAATTTTTTGTATGCTATTTTTTCAATATGAATGTTTGTGTTGTTTACATTTCACCATTTTCATACAAGTAATGTATTGTACCTAGTAAGTGATGGTAATGGCCCTCTATATCCCATAGATTCATCATTAAATCTCATGAGACAAAATAGAATTGGTTATTGGATGAAGCTTTACCCTAGTATTTTCATATTTCTTGTTCAAGGATTTAGCGATATGTTTATGATGTCCCACATTATGCATTCTATAATGACCCAAAAATTCATTAATTAAAATTCCTCTTAGTCTATTTAAATGTATTCTTATGGTTATGTAAACGTATTCACTTATTTGGTTCTATGTTTTGGATTTTAAAATAATGTTAAGAATTTTGACCGTTGCTAATATAACCGTTGAACAGTGATCACATGATTAGTATAAATATAGGGCTTTAACAAATCTAATTTACTTAGAAAAAGGAAGCGATGTCCTCATCCAATAGAGTTTCCCCATACAAAGTCCATTTGTCTGATCTCGTAAAGGAGGTGGCGTCATTAGACTTTTCTCTTGACCAAGCCCAATCTGAGCTTGAATATGTTAAGCTCGAGCGAAACTACCTATGATAGATGTGGAAGTTGATAGAGATTACCACTCGAGCAATGTTATCCGAGCCACCCCAAGAGTATGTCACCACTGAACACCTTAACTTAAGGTCCTATGTGGTTTTTTTATGGGTTTATGTAACAATACCCTAGTACTATGATTATGTACATTATTCTTGTATAGATAATATACATTCTTTTTATTATTGTTACTTTGTAAATAGTTTTTAAAGCACAAATAGTATTTTTAGTAAATATTCAACTAAGAAATATATTTTTATGAATTAATGGATTTTTTAATTAAATAATAATTTAATAAAATATCATTATTATTATTATTAAATTAATTTTTATTAAATATAAATTATCATATAATTTTATGAATACAATTGTAATTTTTATTAATGTTTGAAAGTTGTTTTTGTCAAAACCCATGAATTTTCGATAAATGTTGGTTTTTATTTTAAAAGTAAAAAATTCACATATTTAGAAAACTATTTAGATAAAATGAATATTATTTTTGGAATCAGGATGTCGAAATTATCCTACAATGAATTTTTTATAAATTTCTGAGACAGTCGAATTTTTGGGTAAAAATTAAATATCGTTTAAATATATAATGTTTTTTATAACATCATAATGACCTAATAGTGATGTAATAAAATAATATAAACATTATTTTCAGCCAATATATGTTTTATCATTGAAATAATGTGATTTTGGGTTTGATTGATTTATTTTATAAAG
The DNA here is from genome assembly GCA_963277665.1 of Viscum album. Classification (NCBI taxonomy): domain Eukaryota; kingdom Viridiplantae; phylum Streptophyta; class Magnoliopsida; order Santalales; family Viscaceae; genus Viscum; species Viscum album. The sequence continues at coordinate 1,408,955,332 of OY728133.1, read as the reverse complement.
CTTTAGTGGACCCTTCAAGGCTTATAAAACATTTTGTATTTTTAAATTGTTTTCCTTGAGAGTGTGACTCACGTCCACATAAATAACCCTAATATTTTAAAAAGTTTGGACATTTTCCATATAAAATATAGTTTTAAACTCCCCTTTTGAAAAAACCATGGGCAAAAATCATGGTCTGGTTTGTGGTTTTGATTAGTTTAATGTGTGGTGTCTCAATCCTAAATAATAAAGAATTCCCTCTCCTTTCCTATATAAACCCACCCAAGCTCCCACTTTTTCTTCACTAAAAGCCTTTATATTTCATCCAAAATCTTCCCTCATATCTCTATAATCCTCAAAAGTATCCCCAATCTCCCCAAAAGCCTCTCTCAAGCCTCTCCCAATCCTTTGGGATCACACTTCCAAGTAAGGGATTCCTACCTTTCTCTTTTTATCCGAGTTTCTTAATATTGTTATGACCTTTTATTTTCAATTATAAATGTTGGGGTATTATTTATCAACTCCCCAATACTTTCCTATTTATGTTTAAATGATTATATATCCCTTTATCTCTCATTAAATACCTCTCATGTACACCTGTTACCATGAAGAAATTCTGTAAGGAATTTCTCACTCCTCACTTACATTCAAGTAATTATTTTGTATCATGAATCTAAATTCCATTAAAATTGTTGGGAAATGTATCTATATGACTCCCTTACTCTCAATTTCATTTAAATATGATGATAAATCCCTTTCTCTCTCATAAACCATTTTTATGAGTTCTTATGTCATGTTGTTATGCTGCCGAAATTGCACCGCAGTTTTCCAAGCCAAAGTCATTGTATAGTGAATACCATCCCTATTTATCTATCAAGAGTATTAAACTTTATCAACATTTACTTATTGTTTAAATAGTTTCATGTATAAATTACATACTCTATCGTGGAATAAATTATGATATTTAATGAATCCATGTCTTATGATCCATGTGGCACACTTATGCATGAAATGAAATGATTAAGAAGGGTGTGCCCTGATAGCACTTCAATTCATTGGTAAAAGTATAGTATCATGATATGTCATGTGAAATTAGTGTTAAATGATGTTAATTCAAGTTAAAAGATGGTTTACTCATGCTTCATGTGCAATGAGGGTTTACTCATGCTCCATGGGCAATGAGCCTTGGCTCATACTAATTCCATGTTAAGTGTTGTTACCACATTTCCATGTTAAGATTATCATGCTTTATCATGTATTTATGTTCATGTTTCTCTTGTGATATATTAATATGCCTATTGTCTAACATGTACTGTATTTCTCATGTTATTCCATGTTTATTCCCTTACTAAGCTTTATAGCTCACCTTTTTCTTATGCATGTCCTCAGGTTATCTCATGCAATGCTAAGTACGAGGGAATATAGTGGTCATGTAAAGGAATTTTTCAATAAGATGTTGCATTATATGCTTCAAGTTGTTATGTAATGTTCCTAAGACCCAAAGACACTATAAATATCGATATTCTATGTTGTATCAAGTGAAGATTTTATGTAATAAATCATGTTTAATTGTGTAATAAAAGTAGGGTTGTCATAGTTGGTATCAGAGGATAGGTTTAGTTATTTTTGGGATTAGGATTAGAAAACCCTAGTGAAATAATTATGGATAAGACTAAGTATAATAAAAACATCCCTAAGTTTTGGTGATTATTGAGTAAGTGGTTTATCAAGAAAATACATCCATGTCTGGATATGAGTAGGTAGAGGCAGCTCTGACACAGATGTACCTAGGAGTGAAAACTATGACAAGGAGTTTCGAGCTTGACTCGGGGTATCCTGGTACACAACAACTGGCCTTGCTGCACTCTTGGTTATGACACTCCTGGGGGATATGATTTGGTAAATTAACAAGCTTAGTATGAACCATTATTAATGGAATTTAAAAAAAATGCCTCTAAAAAATACATGTTAGAAAAAAGATCATAGATAACATAGATTAAAGCTTATAGATTCATAAGTTAAGGAAATAAGAGTAATTTATAATTCATACATTTTTGTATTTGGATTACCCTTTATGTTTTACCCCTAACGTTCCTTTTATTCTAGAAAATGGCTGATAATAGGAGGACTTGGGCTAACAACCAATGCTAAGATTAATGCGATGACTATTCTAAAGAGATCCCCAATCCGATGGGAGTGGTAATCACAAACTTTTTCATGATACTCTCTCATTTAACTCAAGAATTGAATAGAAACATGGGTTAAGAGGAACATTCAACCACCCACAATAAAGAAAAAGTTGCTATCGAGAGCTTCATGAGACAAAGGCCTCCTACTTTTAATGGATCATCTGATCCCTCAATTGTTGAACAATGGATCAAGTCCATTAAAAAGATCTTATCTATCCTTTAATATTCCAAACAAGAGAAGGCTCTCCTGGATGCTTATCATATGAAGGGTGAAGCTGATCAATGGTGTATATTGATCAAAAATACCAAGCTTGAGGAGTATATAGAGGCGTTGGAATGTAAGGATTTCTGGAAGATATTTTTTGATAAATATTTTCCACACACCCTCTGGATTAAGATGGAAAGGGACTTACTTTTCCTCAAGAAAAAAAGACGACGAATCTGTCAAAGTGTATGAGGAAAACTTCACAATGATTTCAGGATACGCTTCCAGCTTTGTTGTTACCCTCGAATGCAAGGTTGACCACTTCTTTAGTGGGTTGAAACCTAGCCTGCATAAATCCCTAGCAATCCATGAATTAGATAGCTATGAGAAAATTTCATGATGTTCCCTCAAGGTCAAAATGGAGATCAGTGAATCTCAGGGGTATCATGAGGATAAAAAGCGTAAGGTGGATTTCAATTCTGTTGGTCTGATGGATAAATCCAACAGTGCTAAGAAGATCCAACACCCCACTTACCAAAGGTGTGGAAAGAAGCACCCTGTAAATTGTTTAAAGTGGATAAGAAAATGCTTTATGTGTAGAAGAAAAGGACACATATCCATTAACTACCAACAAGAAAAACCCACGGCTACGACAGAGGATAGGAATGCTTCGTTCGACTCTCAACACGTTGTTCATTTCTTCAACTACAAAGAACCAGTGCATCTTGCAAATCAGTGCCCTAAGATAAGGGTTTTTTTAGTCAACCAACAACATCCAAGGAAGTAAGGGTGAGCTTTTTCCATCACTACCATCAAAGTGAACCCCAAAAACGAAGTGGTGATAGGTATTCTAGTTATTCATTCAATAATAGTGAATGTAATTTATGATTTAGGTTCTATGCATTCTTTTATATCTATAAAGTTTAGTAAAACAATCTCAACACCACCAAAAATTATGGAAGTAAATATGTCGGTAAGTATGGAAAATGGGGAAATCATTGCATCCCATTAATATAACTCCTCCCCTATCATAATTGGTGGATTTAACTTCCCAGAAAACTTCATCATACTCCCTATAACGACCCAAAATTTTGAATAAATCTTGTTTCCTAATTTCATGTGTTATTTTATTTTATTTTTATACTCAACAAAAATGTTTTATTTGATAAACATGATTATAATTAAAATGAGACCATTGGGTTTTGACTGTTATATGACCATTGTTCAATATGACCACTAGAAACTAAATGTTTCGATTATTGTCTCTAAATACAAGTGATCTTGGTTAATTAATATAGAAAGAAGACTCGATGGCCTTATCCAGCAGTCTTGGACTGATCGAATCCCATCTAACAGAACTTGGGAAGGAGGTAGCACCATTGGGCTTTGCTCTGGACCAAACCCAAGCCGAACTTCATCATGTGAAGCTAGAACGGAATCGCCTTCGTGAGAAGTTCAAACTGATAGAAATTACCACTCGGGCAATGTTGACTGAGCCGCCCCAAGATTCTATCACCCTAGCACACCTTACTCTTAGGTCCTATGCTGGTATTATAAGGGGCTATGTAAGGAGATCATAACTGCCTTGTGTAATCCTTTGTTTTAAATAAAAATTGGGATTTCTTCTTATGATGAAGTTTATGAATTTTCAAATGACCGGATAAAAATAGTATGCATATTTTTGATGAATTTTAAAAAGGATATTTTAAAAAAAATGTTTATGTAAACCTTAAATAATTAAAAATGTGTAATGATTTTCAAAAAATTGTCTTCTACAATTATGTTCAGTACGAAATTTAGAGTCTAATAAGATCAACTTGATTTTTGATGAATAGTAAATTATGAATAGTGATTTTACGCTTAGGATTAGTAATGTGACCAAATGGATTAGTAATCTCACTTAAAGAAAGTTTTAAAATAATCTAGGCACCTTGATTAAGTAATGTGATTCAATAAAATGGGTAAATAACGGTTTCATAAATTATTATTCAAGTATTAGTTTTTTCAGGTGAATGGTGTTTTTTAATTAAAAATTAAATTAAAAATATTTTGAAAATTATTTTAATAAAATGGATTTCATTTTTGAACTCAGAGCATCGATATTATGTTAAGGTAATTTTTGGGGATTTTTCTGAAAAAAATGAATTTTCGGTGAATAGTGAATTTATTTAAAAATTTAAATTAAAAATAATTAGAAAATTATTTTTATAAAATGGAGTCTATTTTTGAAATCAGAGTGTTGATATTTGGTTAAGGTGAAATTTTGGGATCTTTCTGAGAAAGTTGAATTTTCAGTGAATAGTAAAAATACAGTTTTAGGGTTTCGGTATGTTTAATGACATCATAACTGTGTCATGATGATGTAATGAGATATTTTAAGGGATTTTAGACTAAAGAGGCTGAATTATTGTGTGAGGTGTCCCAAGTGGCCAATACCATGGGCAAATACCATGGGCAAGCCCATGGTTTTGCCAAAACCACTAATGAGGTGTCCCTTGGCCATTAATGCCTTGTCCCCTCACTTTCCCTATAAATACCAAGCCCTCCTCTCATCCATTCAACTCCCCACTCTCCCCCAATGAATTTATGGTCTCATTACCTCCCAATGAGTCCTCCCAAGGTGCCCCCAAGCCCTCAAGGTCCCAACCTTTGAGTTTTAAGAGTTATGTCTTAAGGTAAGGGATCTGACCTCTCTCTTTCTTTTCAAGTAATCTCTTTCATGTCATTTCTTTTATGCTCCATGTTCTTATGTTGGACGATGTCCTTTTATACTCCTATTAATGCCCTTTTTATTTTCATATGATGAGAGATCCCCTCTTACTCTCATTATTTCATTTTATTAAGTTTTAAGTGGCGCCGTTAGGCTGCCGAAATCTTTGTAACGGATTCTTTCTCCCTTCTCATTTTTCAAGATCTATTTTCATGTAAAGTATTTCAAGTTCCTTTTTATTTTGTTTGGGTATGATTTATAAATTTATCATACTGATATTTTATGGTCATATGATGAGATACCCCATTTGATCTCTTCAATTCATTTTTGTTGAAGTTTAAGTGACGTCGTTAGGCTGCCGAATTTTTAAGAGATTCTTTCACCCTTATCTTTTTCAAAGTTCTACTTTCATGTCAAGTCTTTCAAGTTCATTTCTATTATGTTGAGGTATATTATGAGAGACCCTATTTGATCTTGTCAATTTATTTTTGTTGAAGTTTCAGTGACGCCGTTAGGCTGCCGAATTTTTAAGGGATTCTTTCACCCTTCTCTTTTTCAAAGTTCTAATTTTATGTCAAGTATTTCAAGATCCTTTATATTATGTTGGGGTATGATCTCTATATCTATTATACTGTACTCCTATGTTCATATGATGAGATACCCTATTTGATCTTGTCAATTCATTTTTGTTGAAGTTTAAGTGATGTCGTTAGGCTGCCGAATTTTTAAGGGATTCTTTCACCCTTCTCTTTTTCAAAGTTCTACTTTCATGTCAAGTCTTTCAAGATCCTTTTTATTATGTTTGGGTATGATATATATATATATCATACTGATATTTTATGTTCATATGATGAGAGACCCTAGTTGATCTCATCAATTAATTTTTTTTTCAAGTTTAAGTGACGTCGTTAGGCTGCCGAATTGTTATAAGAGAAATCTTATTTTTGTCTTCCTTCCATGTTTTTCATTTCAAATGTTATGTCCTTGAAATTTCATTACCATGTTCTTATATCCTTCTTATTCTGTACCTATACTGTTTTATGGGTTATTTATGATTCTTTGACCCATGTCCCCTCTCTTTTCAATGTTTTCTAAAACCCCGAAACATAGCCGTTATGCTGCAGAATTTTCATGTCAAAATGCCTCTCTCTCTTTTCTCAAAATTATTTTATGTTATAAAGTGAATAATCAAAGCTCTTATTTCTACAGGGTTATTCACATATATACCAAAATTTTCTATTTTAAATTCTGGGATTTACATTCATGAGATCCGCTTTCCCTTTTTGTGGGTTTAAAGTGACGTAAAGATCATGTCTTTAAAGTAGTTTTTAAAACGTTATGATTATGAAATGAAACCCATTTATTTTATGCTATATGGGTTATTTATGAAAGTTTTGATGATGATATATGTGGCTCACATGATAATAAATGAAAATTTAAGGGTGCGCCCTAATAGCACTCCAATGCATTGGGTAATGATGTAACCATTAGAGATTACAATTTTCACGATACCTTGGGGAATAACCTTGGTAATTTTCAAATGACACCTTGGGGATGGATCTTGGTGATATGTTCATGATTGTATATGTTAAATGATGTAGCCACATCTTCAAGTTATGAAAAATGTTATTTTTATTATGAAATGCCTCATGATTTCTTTATCATGCCTTAAAGTTCTTTTCATGACCTTATTGAAGTATCTCAAGTTCGCATGTAAAATGTTTATCTTGTTTCCCTTACTGGGCCTTCTACTCACCCTTTCTTTTGATGTATGTCCCCAGGTTATGAGATGCAGTAATGAACCTAGGATGAACGTGAGGAGAAGCCTTTCAAGTGTTTAAGAAGAATGTTTTATGTTTTCATGTTTTAAGTTCCTGGTTTCCAAGACACTAAACCTTAAAGATCCTCAGTTTTGTGTAATGCAATGAAAATTTATGTGATAAAAAGGTAGGATGATATAGTTGGTATCAAAGGATGGTTTAGTTATTTGTGGAAATTAGGATATGAAAACCCTAGGAAGAACCCTATAGAAAATTTTAAATATAGGAAATCTTCCTGGTATTTTGGTGAGTATTGAGTAAAGGGGTTTCCAAGCAAATACATCCTTGTCTGGATACGAGCAGGTAGAGGTGGCTCTGGCACAGATGTACATAGGGGTAAAACCTGAAAACACCGCTTTGAGCTAGACTCGAACGGGAACTGGTACACGACAACGGGCCTTACTGCACTCTTGGTTACGACACTCCCGGGGGATATGCTTTGGTAAATTCATAAGCTTAGTATGAACCATTGTTAAAGGAACAAAGATAAAATAAAATAAAGATTCACATAAGAATATATGATCATGGATAACCTAGTTTGAAACCTAGGGGATCACAAGTTAGGGTATACTTTTCTTCTACAAGTTATCCTTATATGCTTTAAGCTCCTTTTCATGATTATTGGTTAAGTATTTAAGCCTCTAATTATACTTTCTCTTCTTAGTTAATGGTGGGAAATGGAAGAATATGTCCCAACAACCAATGTGATAGGAAATGTGACAATTTCCGTATTAATATGACAGAGATGATTAGGGTATTAAAATATGATTATTATTTTGGAAGACGTTCACTATTTTGGGGACCCTATATGATCGAGGTTAATAGATTACTATGGTATTTTCATTGAGGAGTAAGGTTGACTTATATTTTGAAGAATTGATTAATTTAAGGTGGACTTATAGTAATTTAGGTTACTTATGGAAATGATTAACCTATCTTGGGTAAAATATGTTTATGTTAGATACTTTTGTTATAAGATGTTAGGAGTGGTTGATGTTTATTGGAGATGAAAAATGAAGTTTATTTTGGAATACTATGTTATCAAATCCTTCTTGTATTTGGGTTTCAATCTTAGTTTGGTTTATTTTGAGGAATCTTACGGACCGTTATTTATGGAATGTTCTATGATGAACTTTGGGTAGTACCATAGAACTTTGAAGATTTAAAAGTAATTTCTATTCCTATGGGATTCTTTCTTTTTGAAGAGTTGTTTTACCTTACCCTTTCTGTTTTTGGGATAATGTTTAAAGATAGAATAAATAGATAGTTAATCTTTTGTGGATTATGTGATTCTCTAAAAGATGATTCTTGTGTTTTGATGAGATCAAGTAGTTTTGAATGCTCATCATTGGGAGAAAAGATTAGTTTTGGGTAGAAACTTATTAAAGGATGAAACTCTACATGAATATAGGTATATTTTCTTATGTTTTTGTTCTATGTAGTAAATAAATTCCTCAAAATTATGAAAAGGAACGTAAAACAAAAACGTTGTTGGTTTACGTTTCCTACTAGGTAATCAAAGACCGTTTACACACATCATAATTTTGGGATTTTCTGGTGGTTAACTTCCTCCTAATCATGTTTTCTATCACTCTCCTTTAGAACGTGGCCCTTTGTTTTCTCCTCCATGTCCATGTTTCCTTCATGGAATCCTAGTATGAGTAAACTCGGGTGGCCTTTGTACTTCCATTTCTTTCTTTTAAAGTAATAGTGTTACTGACTCTTTTTCCGATGTGGGACTTTCAATGAAATTTCAAAACCCAATTTTAAAAAAATTGCGAGGACACAATTTCTTAAGGGGGGAAGATTGTAACGACCCGAAATTTTGAATAAATCTTGTTTCCTAATTTCATGTGTTATTTTATTTTATTTTTATACTCAACAAAAATGTTTTATTTGATAAACATGATTATAATTAAAATGAGACCATTGGGTTTTGACTGTTATATGACCATTGTTCAATATGACCACTAGAAACTAAATGTTTCGATTATTGTCTCTAAATACAAGTGATCTTGGTTAATTAATATAGAAAGATGACTCGATGGCCTCATGCAGTAGTCTTGGACAGATCGAAGCCCATCTAACAGAACTTGGGAAGGAGGTAGCACCATTGGGCTTTGCTCTGGACCAAACCCAAGCCGAACTTCATCATGTGAAGCTAGAATGGAATCACCTTCGCGAGAAGTTCAAACTGATAGAAATTACCACTCGGGCAATGTTGACCCAGCCGCCCCAAGATTCTATCACCCTAGCACACCTTACTCTTAGGTCCTATGCTGGTATTATAAGGGGATATGTAAGGAGACCATAACTGCCTTGTGTAATCCTTTGTTTTAAATAAAAATTGGGATTTCCTTTTATGATTAAGTTTATGAATTTTCAAATGACCGGATAAAAATAGTATGCATATTTTTGATGAATTTTAAAAAGGATATTTTAAAAAAATGTTTATGTAAACCTTAAATAATTAAAAATGTGTAATGATTTTCAAAAAATTGTCTTCTGCAATTATGTTCAGTACGAAATTTAGAGTCTAATAAGATCAACTTGATTTTTGATGAATAGTAAATTATGAATAGTGATTTTACGCTTAGGATTAGTAATGTGACCAAATGGATTAGTAATCTCACTTAAAGAAAGTTTTAAAATAATCTAGGCACCTTGATTAAGTAATGTGATTCAATAAAATGGTTAAATAACGGTTTCATAAATTATTATTCAAGTATTAGTTTTTTCGGGTGAATAGTGTTTTTTAATTAAAAATTAAATTAAAAATATTTTGAAAATTATTTTTATAAAATGGATTTCAATTTTGAACTCAGAGCATCGATATTATGTTAAGGTAATTTTTGGGGATTTTTCTGAAAAAAATGAATTTTCGGTGAATAGTGAATTTATTTAAAAATTTAAATTAAAAATATTTAGAAAATTTTTTTTATAAAATGGAGTCCATTTTTGAAATCAGAGCATTGATATTTGGTTAAGGTGAAATTTTGGGATCTTTCTGAGAAAGTTGAATTTTCAGTGAATAGTAAAAATACAGTTTTATGGTTTCGGTATGTTTAATGACATCATAACTGTGTCATGATGATGTAATGAGATATTTTAAGGGATTTTAGACTAAAGAGGATGAATTATTGTGTGAGGTGTCCCAAATGGCCAATACCATGGGAAAATACCATGGGCAAGCCCATGGTTTTTCCAAAACCACTAATGAGGTGTCCCTTGGCCATTAATGCCTTGTCCCCTCACTTTCCCTATAAATACCAAGCCCTCCTCTCATCCATTCGACTACCCACTCTCCCCCAACGAATTTATGGTCTCATTACCTCCCAAGGAGTCCTCCCAAGGTGCCCCCAAGCCCTCAAGGTCCCAACCTTTGAGTTTTAAGAGTTATGTCTTAAGGTAAGGGATCCGACCTCTCTCTTTCTTTTCAAGTAATCTCTTTCATGTCATTTCTTTTATACTCCATGTTCTTATGTTGGGCGATGTCCTTTTATACTCCTATTAATTCCCTTTTTATGTTCATATGATTAGAGATCCCCTCTTACTCTCATTATTTCTTTTTATGAAGTTTTAAGTGGCGTTGTTAGGCTGCCGAAATCTTTGTAACAGATTCTTTCTCCCTTCTCATTTTTCAAGATCTATTTTCATGTAAAGTATTTCAAGTTCCTTTTTATTATGTTGGGGTATGATTTATAAATTTATCATACTGATATTTTATGGTCATATGATGAGATACCCCATTTTATCTCTTCAATTCATTTTTGTTGAAGTTTAAGTGACGCCGTTAGGCTGCCGAATTTTTAACAGATTCTTTCACCCTTCTCTTTTTCAAAGTTCTACTTTCATGTCAAGTCTTTCAAGTTCCTTTCTATTATGTTGAGGTATGATCTCTATATCTATAATACTGGACTCTTATTTTCATATGATGAGAGACCCTATTTGATCTTGTCAATTCATTTTTGTTGAAGTTTCAGTGACGTCGTTAAGCTGCCGAATTTTTAAGGGATTCTTTCACCCTTCTCTTTTTCAAAGTTCTACTTTTATGTCAAGTATTTCAAGATCCTTTCTATTATTTTGGGGTATGATATCTATATCTATCATACTGTACTCCTATGTTCATATTATGAGATACCCTATTTGATCATGTCAATTCATTTTTGTTGAAGTTTAAGTGACGCCGTTAGGCTGCCGAATTTTTAAGGGATTCTTTCACCCTTCTCTTTTTCAAAGTTCTACTTTCATGTCAAGTCTTTCAAGATCCTTTTTATTATGTTTGGGTATGATCTATATATCTATCATACTGATATTTTATGTTCATATGATGAGAGACCCTAGTTTATCTCATTAATTCATTTTTTTTCAAGTTTAAGTGACGTCGTTAGGCTGTCGAATTGTTATAAGAAAAATCTTATTTTTGTCTTCCTTCCATGTTTTTCATTTCAAATGGTATGTCCTTGAAATTTCATTACCATGTTCTTATATCATTCTTATTCTGTCCCTCTACTGTTTTATGGGTTATTTATGATTCTTTGACCCATGTCCCCTCTCTTTTCAATGTTTTCTGAAACCCCAAAACATAGTCGTTATGCTTCAGAATTTTCATGTCAAAATGCCTCTCTCTCTTTTCTCAAAATTATTTTATGTTATAAATTGAATACTCAAAGCTCTTATTTCTATAGGGGTATTCACATATATACCAAAATTTTCTATTTTAAATTCTGTGATTTACATGCATGAGACCTGCTTTCCCTTTTTGTGGGTTTAAAGTGACATAAAGATCATGTCTTTAAAGCAGTTTTTAAAATGTTATGATTATGAAATGAAACCCATTTATTTTATGCTATATGGGTTATTTATGAAAGTTTTGATGATGATATATGTGGATAACATGATAATAAAGGAAAATTTAAGGGTGCGCCCTGATAGCACTCCAATGCATTGGGTAATGATGTAACCATTAGAGATTACAATTTTCACGATACCTTGGGGAATAACCTTGGTAATTTTCAAATGACACCTTGGGGATGGAACTTGGTGATATATTAATGATTGTCTATGTTAAATTATGTAGCTACATCTTCAATTTATGAAAAATGTTATTTTTATTATGAAATGCTTCATGATTTCTTTATCATGCCTTAAAGTTCTTTTCATGACCTTATTGAAGTATCTCAAGTTCGCATGTAAAATGTTTATCTTGTTTCCCTTACTGGGCCTTTTGCTCACCCTTTCTTTTGATATATGTCCCCAGGTTATGAGATGCAGTAATGAACCTAGGATGAACATGAGGAGAATCCTTTCAAGTGTTTAAGAATAATGTTTTATGTTTTCATGTTTTAAGTTCCTGGTTTTCAAGACACTAAACCTTAAAGATCCTCATTTTTGTGTAATGCAATGAAAGTTTATGTGATAAAAAGGCGGGATGCTATACTCCCTCTGGTTACATTTGATGCAATTCATGGAATGGATTGGATTTCCCTATATAGAGCCACCATAAATTACTGTGAGAGGGAAATTACTCTCCATATGGAGAATTGACTCCTGATTCTGTACAAGTGCAAGGAGGAAGATGAATCTTCTTTAGCTCCATCATCTCAAGAGTGGATATTACTATCTTATGAGCACGTGTATTTGGATCAAATGATTAAGTCTAAGGAGGCAACCATCCTTAAAGACATGCCTATTGTGAGGGAATTCACTGAAGTGTTTCCCAAGGAATTGTCTGGTCTTCCTCCTAGAAGAGATGTTGAATTATCAATTGATATTATACCTAGGGTGTTGCCAATATCCAACAATCTATATAGAATGGCTGTTTTGGAGCTTGGGGATCTGAAGAAACAACAATATGAGAATCTGGATAAAGGGTTTATACGACCAAGTGCTTCAGCATGGGGTGCACCAGTCCTATTTATCAAGAAAAAGGATCAGTCAATGCACCTTTGCATCGATTATCATGAGCTTAACAAAATCACGATAAAGAACAAGTATCATCTCTCATGAATTGATGAATTATTTGATCAGATGCATGGAGAAAAATACTTGTCCAAGGTAGATTTTCAGTCAGAATATTATCAAGTAAGGGTGAAGAATGAAGATATCCCCAAGACTTATTTTCGTACAAGATACGGGAACTATGAATTCATAGTAATGCCTTTTGGACTCACAAATGCTCCAACAATATTCATGGGCTTGATGAATAGAGTCTTTAGATATTACCTTGACAAATTTGTGGTAGTATTTATAGATGATATTCTAATATACTCAAAAACAAAGAAGGATCATGAGGAGCATCTAATAACTATACTAGAGACCTTATTAAAGGATAATCTCTATGAAAAGTATAAAAAGTGTAAGTTATGGTTAAAGAAGGTCTCATTCTTGGGTTATATCATCACATGCAATGGGATATATGTGGATCCCTCCAAGATAGCTACAATAGAGGGATGGTTGAATCCGACATCAGTAATGGATATCTGTATCTTTTTGGGGGTAGCTGGATATTATCGACGATTTGTGATAAATTTATCATGATTGTCCAACCATCTTACCAAGCTAACTCGGAAGGGAGTAAAGTTCTCTTGGAGTGATGAATCTAAAGAAATCTTCAAGGAGTTGAAAGGGAGGATTATCACTGCACTGTTGCTCACTTTACCCATTGGTGGAGAAATTTTTATGGTATTTAGTGATGCTTTGAAGAAGGGCATGGGCTGTGTGTTGATGAAAAATGACAAATTCATTGCCTATTCTTCAAGGAAATTGAAAGTTCATGAGTATAATTATCCAACACATGATCTGGAGTTGGCTGTGGTGATCTTCACTTTAAAAATTTGGTGGCATTATCTATTTGGGGAGAAGTGTGAAATATATACAGACCACAAAAGCCTCAAGTATATATTCACACAGAAAGAGTTGAACATGCGCTAACAAAGATGGTTAGAGCTGATCAAATACTATGACTGTTCAATTCATTACCACCCTAGGAAAGCGAACAAGGTGGTGGATTCTCTAGGTATAAAGGACCCAATGATTCTATAATTGATGAGAATTGAGAAGGATCCAATATTCTTAGATTTGATGAAGACGGACATGGGAATCATAAATAAGGGAACATCATCAATCCTTTCACAAATGATTTCTCAACTGTATATTTTGGAAAGTTTAAATGATGCTCAAAAGGATTATGTGGGAATTTAGAAGAATGTGAAAGCTATCAGAAAAGGGAAATCCTATGAGTTCAATAATAATAAAGAAGGAATTGTGAGATTTGGGAAAAGACTATGTGTTTCATCAAGTTCGGAGTTGAAGAATGAACTTTTGGATGATGCACATAGTTCAAATTTCTCTATTCACCCAGGAAACACAAAGATGTATCGAGATATCTGAGAAAATTATTGGTGGGATAATATGAAGAAGGATATCGCTGAGTATACATCAATGTGCCTAGTGTATCAATAAGTAAAGGCAGAGAGGCATGAGTTTAAGGGGATGATGCAACTATTGCCCATAACAGCATGGAAATTGGAGAACATCACCATGGACTTTTGTCACTGGACTTCTGAAGACATCCAAAGGAAACAATGAAATCTGGGTTGTTGTGTATTGTCTTACAAATTCTGCACAATTCATTGCAATTCAGTAATATTTATCATTGGATCAACTGGCATGGATATACATTAGAGATGTGGTAATGCTTCATGGGGTACCACTATTGATTGTATCCGATTGAGATCCAAGATTCACCTCTAAGTTTTAGAAGAGTCTTCAACATGCTTTGGATACTGAATTGAACCTCATTATAGCCTATCATCCTCAAATTGATGGCCAATATGAGCGAACTATTTAGACACTGGAAGATATGTTAAGATCATGTTCAGTGGACTTTAAAGGAGGATGGGATCAACATCTTCCTTTGGTTTAATTCTCCTATAATAACAGTTTCCACTCGAGCATCTTAATTGAACCTTATGAAGCCCTGTATGGGAATAGGTGAATCACACCGGCATGTTGGGATGTAGTCGGTGACCAAAAGCTTCTAGGGCCTGAAATGGTGGAAAAAATGGTGGAGAAGGTGAAAACAATTCAGCAGCATATCAAGGCATCCCAAAGTTGATAAAAGAGTTATGCAGATAACTATCAACGAGACCTTGAGTTTAAAGTTGGATACATGTTATTTCTACACATATCTCCATGGAAGAAGGTCATGAGCTTTGTAAAGAAATGGAAGTTAAGTCCTAGGTACATCAGCCCCTTTGATATTATTGATCATGTCGAGGTTGTGGCCTATCAACTAGCACTTCCACCTACCATGGCCAAAGTACATGATGTCTTTCATGTATTCCTCTTAAAAAAGTACATATCATACCCTTCAAATGTACTCTCTTCAGAGGTAGTACAGCTAGAGGATGATCTTTTTTATGAGGAGCACCAGTAAATATCTTAGAGTGTAGAGAAAAATTTCTACGAAATAAGACAATTCCCCTAATCAATGTGTTGTGGAAAAACCACAAGTTTGAAGAGGCAATGTGGGAATCGGAAGAAGTGATGAAGTAGAGTTACCCACATCTATTTTAGTGTGGGAAAAGAAAATTTCAAGGGTGAAATTTCTTAATGGGGGAAGATTGTAACGACCCAAAAATTCATTAATGAACATTCCTCTTGGTTTATTTAAATTCCTTATTATGGTTATGTAAAATATATACACTTATTTGGTTCTATGTTTTGGATTTTAAAATACAATTAAAAATTGTGACCATTTCTAATATAGTCGTTGAATAGTGATCACATGATTAGTATAAATATAGGGCTTCAATAAATCCAATTTACTCAAACAAAGGAAGCGATGGCATCATCCAGTAGACTTGCCTCATACGAAGCCCATTTGTCAGAGCTCAAAAAGGAGGTGGCATCATTGGGTTTCGATCTTGACCAAGGCTAATCTGAGCTTGAATACGTTAAGCTTGAGTGGAACCTCCTACGAGATAAGTGGAAGTTGATAGAGATTACCACTCGAGCAATGTTATCTGATCCACCCTAAGATCCAGTCACCATCGCGCACCTTATCTTAAGGTATTGTGCAAGTTTTTTAAGGGGTTATGTAACAAGACCCTAGTAATACAATCATGTACAATATTCTTGTATATAGAATATACATTATTTTTATTATTGTTACTTTGTAAATAGTTTTTAAAGCACAAATAGTATTTTAGTTCATATTCAACTAAGAAATCTATTTTAATGAATTAATGGAATTTTTAATTAAGTAATATTTTAATAAAATATTATAATTATTAATAAATTACTTTTTATTAAATATAAATTATTGTATGATTTTATGAATGAAATTGTAAGTTTTATTAAGGTTTGAAAGTTGTTTTTGTCAAAACCCATGAATTTTCGATAAATATCGGTTTTTATTTTAAAAGTAAAAATTAAAATATTTAGATAATTATTTATATAAAATGAATATTATTTTTGGAATCGGGGTGTTGAAATTATCCTTTGGTGAATTTTTTATAATTTTCTAATACAGTTGACTTTTTGGGTAAAAATTAAATATCGTTTAAATATATAATATTTTTTATGACATCGTAATGAACCAATAGTGATGTAATAAAATACTATAAACATTATGTTCAGAAAATATATGTTTTACCATTAAAATAATGTGATTTTCGGTTTAATTTATTTTACAAAGCTTTAGTGGACCCTTCAAGGCTTATAAAACATTTTGCCTTCTTAAATTGTTTTCCTTGAGAGTGTAACTCACCTCCACATAAGCAACCCTATTATTTTAAGAATTTTGGAAATTTTCCTTATAAAATATTTTTTTCCACTCCCCTTTGGCAAAAAAAAGGGCAAAAACCATGGGCTGGTTTGTGTTTTTGATTAGTTTAATGTGTGGTGTCCCAAACCTAAAAAATAAAGAATTCCCTCTACTTTCCTATATAAACCTACCCAAGCTCCCACTTCATATTCACTAAAAGCCTTCAGAGTTCGTCCAAACTCTTCCCTCCTCTCTCTATAATCCTCCAAAGGCACCCCAAGCTCCCAAGAAGCCTCTCTCAAGCCTCTCCCAAGCCTTTGGGATCACACTTCCAAGTAAGGGATTCCTACCTTTCTCTTTTTATCCAAGTTTCTTAATATTGTTATGCCATTTTATTTTCAATTATAAATGTTGGGGTATGATTTTTCACCTCCCCTATATTTCCCTATTTATGTTTTAATGATGAGATTCCCATTTCTCTCTTGTTAAATACCTCCCATGTACACCCGTTACCATGCCAAAATTCCATAAGGAATTTCTCTCTCCTCATTTACATTCAAGTAATTATTTTGTATCATGAATATAAATTCCATTACAATTGTTGTGAAATATATCTATATGACCTCATTACTCTAAATTTTATGTAAATATGATTAGACACCCCTTTCCCTCTCATAAACCATTTTTATGAGTTCTTACGTCATGTTGTTATGCTGCCAAAATTGCACCGGGATTTTCCAAGCCAAAGTCATTGTGTAGTGAATACCATGCACATTTCTCTATCAATGGTATTAACCTTTATAAAAATTTACTTATTGTTTAAATAGTATCATTTATTAATTCCACACTCCTTTATCATGGAATAAATGATGATGTTTAATGAATCCATGTTTTATGATCCATGTGGCAGACTTATGCATGAAATGAAATGATTAAGAAGGGTGCACCCTGATAGTGCTCCAATGCATTGGGTAAAGTATAGTATCATGATACATAATGTGTAATTAGTGTTGAATCATGCTAATTCAGGTGAAAATAGGGTTTAATAATGATTCATGTACAATGAGGGTTTACTCATTCTCCATGTGCAATGAGCCTTGGCTCATGCTAATTCCATGTTAAGTGTTGTTGCCACATTTCCATGTTAATATTATCATGCTTTACTATGTCTTTATGTTCATTTTTCTCCATTTCTCCATTGATATGTGTATTTTATAACATGTATTATATTCCTCATGTTATTCCATGTTTATTCCCTTACTGGGTTTTATATCTCACCTTTTTCTTATGCATGTCCTCAGGTTATCCCATGCAATGCTAAGTACGAGGGAATGTAGTGGTCATGTAAAGAAATTTTTCAATATGATATTGTGTTCTATGTTTTAAGTTGTTATGTAATGTTCCTAATCCCCAAAGACACTATACCTCTTGATCTTCCATGTTTTATCAAGTAAAGATTTTATGTAATAAATCATGTTTAAGTGTGTAATAAAAGTAGGGTTGTCATACATTCCCTCATTATGAAACTAGTAGTTGATAGTCCATATGATTATTCAATTAGAATAATATCCATGGTTATGTTTTATTATGGAATTATTTAATCATATTTAATACCTTCCATGTTATTCTTAAGATTATGTTTTAATGGCATGTTTACTTTTAGTTATTAACCATGCCTTATTATTTATGTTTCCTTTGTATTACTTACCCTTACTGAGCATCTAGGCTCACTAATTTATTATGTTTCCTTTCCCTGGGTTATGAAGAAGAAAATTTTGAATAAGTTTTCAAGGATGAATTTTATTTCATTTTTTTATGTATCGTGTTATATTTTATTTTCCCAATGTATAATGGGTATCGTAAATGTAATTTGGTCTTTCAAGACTACTAAACTAATCATTCCTTAGAAATTTGATTCCTGGTAATAATATAAATGTAATAAAATAACGCACTGATTCTGGGCTTCTGGGTTCGGGGCATTACAAAAGTGGTAAAGTTACCACTGGCTCTAGGTTACTAGGGAAAAGGTTTCTACAATTATAAGGTTGATTTTTCTGTTAAAATCATACCTGGTGTTATGAAAATATAAAAGACTTCATATGAAATGGACCTAATTTAATTAGAGAAATTTAAGAAGTAACTACAAGAGAATTTGGTTAAGGGTTTTATAGATTCAAGTTTTTTACCATTGGGTGCATGACTCCTCTTTGTTACGATGAAGGATACACCAATGTGTCTCTACATTGATTATTATAAACTTCATAGGATCACGATCAAGAACAAGTATCCTCTACCTATATTCATGACTTGTTTGATCAACTATAAGGAGATCAATAAATCTCAAATATAGAAATTAGATCAGGATATCATCAATTAGGGGTGAAAAGTGAGGATATACCCAGACAGCCTTTCGTGCAGGATATAGAAACTATGAATTCATAATTATGCCTTTTCAACATATAAATTGCACTTTTATCTTCATGGATATAATGAATAGAGTCTTTGTATTTTACCTAGATCAATTTGTGGTAGTCTTTATAGATGATATTCTCATATATTCCAAAATCAAGGAAGATCTTGAATAACATTTGAGGATTGTTTTTAAAACCTTAAAAAAGGAGAAACTATATGCCAAATTTAGAAAATATGAATTATGGATACATAAAGTGTCATTTTTTGGTCATTTAACCACAAAAGAGTGTATATCCATGGATTCTTCCAAGAAATATTTTATTAATTGATGGCCCAAACTAACCATTGTAAAACTGATCCATTATTTTTTTGAATTGGTTGGATACTATCAAAAATTTGTGAGAAATTTCTCATGCCTATTAAATCTACCAACCAAGTTAACTCAAAAGGGAGTCAAGTTCTTTTGGATATATGAATGTGAAGGAAATTTCAAGGATCTTAAGATAATTTTGTAAATTATACCTATACTCACACTACCATGTAGTGAATAAGGTTTTTTGATATACAATGATACTTTAAAGAAGTTATTGGGATGTTTCCTTATGAAAATTGACATGGTGGTATCTTATAACTTATGTTAATTAAGATTCCATGAGAAAAATTACCTAATGTGTGATTTGGATATATTTGAAGAAATATTCTCATTAAATATATAGAGGTATTATCTATGTGGATAAAGGTGTGATATATGTGTTGATCATAAGAGATTAAAGTATATATTCACATAAAAGGAGTTGAACATACATCAAACGATATGGTTAAAGTTGATCAAGGTTTGTGATAGTTCAATTCATTAACACCCTAAAAAAGTGAATAAAGTAGTTGATTCTATTAGTATGAAGGATAATTATACCTTATCTATGATGAGGATTTAAAGAGACCCAATACTCACAAATTTTCAAAGAATGGACATGTAAATCATAAGGTAAGGGGAGAAATCCTATCTTACCCAAATGACTACTCAACCATCTATCCATGTAAAGATCAAGGAGGCACAAGAGGAAGATATAGATCTATGAAAGAAGGTAAGTAATATTCTATAGTTAATCTTTGATAATAATGGAATTATAATATTTAGGAAATGAATATGCATCCCTTAAATAGAAAAATTAAAGAAATATATTTTGGATTATGTGCATAGCTCATCATTATCTATCCATCCTGGAATCCCAAATTTGTATAGAGATCTCAAGGAGAAATTCTAGTGGGACAACATGAATAGGTATATTTTGAACTCTATATCTTGATTTTTGGTTTTCTAGTAAGTTGAGGCCATATTTTATAAGTTTAAGGAGATGATGAAACTATTACTCATGCTTATATAGAAATGGGAAAGAATTGCCATGGACTTCATCATAGGACTTCCCAGGACTTCTAAAGGCTATAATTCCATTTGGGTTGTGGTTTATATCCTTAAAAAGTTGGTGCATTTAGTTTTTATTCAAGAGTATTTTTCACTCAATCAACTATCCAAGGTTTACATAAAGTGGTAAGGCTACATAGAGTATCACTTTTAATTATATCTGATCAATATATAATATTTACTTGGAATTTATAGAGAATTAATCAATAAGAGTTGGCTAAAGATATTAGATTTAGCATAGATTATCATCCTTAAATTGATGTTTAGTCTGAAGGAACCATTATTACCATAGAATATATGCAATGATATTTCTCAATGGATTTCAAAGGAGGTTAGGATCAACATCTTCCTCTTGTTGAGTTCGCATATAATAATAGTTTTTACTCTAGCATCCAAATGGAAATATATGAGGCTCTATATAGTAAGAGATATATAACTCTAACATGATGGGATGAATTTGGAGAGTGGAAACTATTGGGACCTGATCTTACTTAAGAAATGATAGAGAAGTTTGAAACTCTTCACTATCATATTAAATAATCATAAATTCAACTGAAGATATATACTAATAATCATTGATGAGATTTAGAGTTTGAAATTGAACTTAAGTTATTCCTTATAATATCACCATGGAAGAGTGTTATGAGATTTGGGAAGAATGGAAAGTTGATCCCTAGATACATCGGCCACTTTAAGATCCTTGATCACATGGGAACTATTCATTATTACTTAGCACTTCTACCAAACATATCTTAAGTGAACGATGTGTTCCATGTATCCCTTTTGAAGAAGTATATACCTGATCCATCATGTGTACTGAACTAATTGGTTGTATATTTGGAACACGATCTCTCTAATGTGGAATAACTAGTATGTATCTTGGATTATAGATATAAAGTTCTATGAAACAAGACTACACACCTAGTCAAGTGGTGAAATCATAAGTTTGGGGAAGCTATATGGAAACTTGAATATGTAATGAGGTAAATGTAACCTAACTTTTTATCATCTGAGTAATAAAATTTTGAGGGAGAAATTATTTTATTAGGGGTAAAATGTAATACCTCATGATTTTAGTATGTATTTCCCTTTAAATGAATCATGAGTGTTCAATAATTTATGATACATGCAACTCAAACTAAAATAAATAATGTCTCATTTCATTATGAAGTAATATTATAGTATAAAATAAAATAAATTACAAGAAAACTAAATGAAACATAATAAGTAAAACTACTAATTTAATGAAACCATATATAAATAAAAAATACTAAAAGCTTAAGATTCTCATCTTCATGTCCATCCATGAAGATCATGTTGGAGTTGGTTCCCTAGAACCAACTTCTATATACTTTATGATAACTTATATTCATGGTTTTTCAATATCAATAAACTTATTATTATATAATGATTATTCTTATGTGTAACATTTCATGTGATAATGTCCCAAGCTGAATAAATTGCAGGGTTTTGGTCATTGACCAGAACTCATCCCCCCCCCCCCAAAAAAAATGTGATAATGTCCCACGAGTAGTTGTCGCACTAAAAGTTCATAGCAGTTCCCTACTATGATGAGAAATTGGAAATGATATGACACTATTATTATATATATTTTTTATAGTTGGATTATATCATTTTAGGGACACAAATGATATAGGTTATCAGGGGTGGAGACTCATAGGACCTTGAGGCACCTTATCATGGGGCATGCCCTTGGTGATATCTAGTAAGATATTATGAGAACGAGACCTGATAGTAGGAAATCCATATTTATAAGTGTCATTGGATGTTCCTATCTACAGATGTGTATATTGGTCCTTAGACTTTAATGTTATTATTAATGGATATTATGAGTCGTTTGATTTATTGATGAAAACTATGATGATAGATGTTCACAGTGAGGTAGGATATATTGGTTGTGTCACAAGTAATATTACATTAATAAATAATGTGAGAAAAGATTTATCCTTTTTTTTCACTAACAGAATTTAATATATCAGTCCCTTTGATGAAAATTATTAGCCTAATTAAATCCATTTCCATAGTGCTCTATAGAAAATTTCTATTTCTGAAAAGTCAAAGAAATAGATATCGAGCATATAGGTTGATGGAACTGACATGAAACCTACTCAATTAGATATATTGTGATAAAAGGATTATATTACATGGTAAACATTCATATGATGTGACATGTCATTGCAGTATTAACTTATTTCTCTATAGGTGCCTTGGCATGTTGTTAGACGCTAACCTTGGAATTTAGGCTATTCCACCTAATACCACTGAGAAAGAGGCCTAGAGGGCCCCATACTAAGTGTATCTAGAATCTCAGTAAAATAATTTATTATTTAACAATTTGAATAAATATTAATCCCAGACATGGTTTAATAACTATTCATGTATGCTTAATCGCATTTATTCCATCACTAGTTATTCGAGAGAATATATTGTGGGCAGAATAATTAATAAATATTAAGGAGGATTGGCGGACCAAGACTAATGGTCCAATGAGAAATAATAATATTTAATATTATTTAATTAAATAATATTTAATTATAACTCTCACGTTATGCATATATCAAGAAATAATCATATTGTTTTTATTATTTGACATGGAGGTTTTGCTAGGATTAATGAAATAATTAAAGGCACTTGTGTAGGTTATTTTATTATTACCCTAGTGAAATAAATGTCCGGATATATTATTCTCTTATTAGCCAAGGGAAATATAAGTGACACCAATGGTATTATTCACAACAGTTGGATAAAACCTCTCAAACCCATAGAGTTATTCCCTCTCCAAGAACTCTCTCAAGAATGAGAGTGATCCTCCTCCACCAGATCAAGAATAATGCTTTAAAAACAGTTCTCAAGGCAATCAAAAGAAGATGATGCAAGTGAAAGGATCTTCCATGATAGCACCCAGGGACACCTTCAATGACGTCTGGAGATTCATGGAGTATGTGTGGATCACCTCTAGAGGATATCTACCCTTGATCTCTACAATGTAATTAAAGGGCACTGCAGATCTATAGTTGGACACATCAATGAATAAAAAATCACCTTAGAGGTAATTATATTTAATTAAATTAATTATAGACAATATATGTTGATCATCTCTCTTGGTTCTTGATTTCTATTCCTTTGTCTTACTTATTTGATTAAATTATGTGGATCATGGTGTTCAACATCGCATAGATCCCAGATTGTCCATTGAATATGGAAAAAATAAAATTTGGGCATTAAAACTCTTGCGCTTCCGCTGCACCCAGAACCTACAAGTGGTATCAGAGGGGGCGTATTATTTTTTATAATTATTTAATAATTGTTGATGATTTTTGCATTTATAATTTAGTTTTTCAATTCAATTTTGATCATTCATTTTTAATCTGAATGATGAGATTTTTTTCTTCCTCTATTGTTTCTCATAGATCTAACAGAAATGATTAATTTTATGATTAAAATTATATTGAGGATCTCATTTAGAGGATCCAAGGATTCTGACCAGGTCACATAGAAGTACACGTCATGTAATCGGAATTACACATCATGTAGTTGTGTTCAATGAATCAGGAGTAGTTCAGAAATTACTCAAACCATGTGCATTAAAGACACACGGTGTAGTTAATTCTTATATCGCATGTTTTCTAGGACAGACCAGTGCACGGTCATCCAACCTACATGTCGTGTGGCCCAATGGACATGGAGTGTAGTCCCTTTTGGGTCAGAGTCAAGTTGTGTATCTCATACATGGCTTAGCCGACCGGTGATTGTGTAATGCGGAGTCAACACGGCATGTGGTCCACTGGACACATCATGTACTCCAATAATTATAAAGTATGCCTCACACACTGAGTCCCTAGTTATGTACTTAGGATATATGGTGAAGGTAGTACATGCTGTGTAGATCAGATCTACACACCTTGTACTTTTACCAAATTATGCAGAATTAAAACATTAATATCTACATAATATTCAGATATGCATATCATATATAAGTTGTATTACATTTATTATTCTATGTGAATTAAATCATAACACGTTACCAAAAAGTCATGTAATTCATGTAATCATCTATGAAGTACATGTCATGAAAGTACATGATAAGTTGTGCTTGCTATATTTCACAAAGAATAAATTGTATGCAAGTATAATACATGTTGAGTAGATTTGGACAGGTATTCATCGGGTTACCTCCAAGGTACATTAATTTACAAGGTTAATTGTAAATTAATTTTAATTTATTTAAAATTGAAATGTATGAGAATCTCAATGAAATTTAGAAACATGATTCAGATAAAAGAATTTATTAATTAAAGA
This sequence comes from Viscum album, assembly GCA_963277665.1. Classification (NCBI taxonomy): domain Eukaryota; kingdom Viridiplantae; phylum Streptophyta; class Magnoliopsida; order Santalales; family Viscaceae; genus Viscum; species Viscum album. Next base: position 1,408,930,502 of record OY728133.1, on the reverse strand, counting down.
TAATAATTAATTTATTCAAGCGTAATTTATCTCAAATAAGAATGATTAAATAATTGAATTATAGTTTTATTAAATGTGTAATTCATTTCATGCATATGTATGATCATTAGTTAGACCAGGCCTTTGTATGTGATTGGTTTCCTTTTAATTTATTATTTAATTAAATTTTTGGCATGTGTGCCTTATCTCCTCGTTAATATGTAGGTTATGTGTTCCCATGGTTTCTTTTATGTAAACCCCCTTTTACCCCTCACCTACATATGAGTAAAAGCATATGTAATGGATGGATCTCCCAAACTAGTAGAGGCAGTTCAAGTTAGGAGCTAAGGTGAAACCAATCCAAAGAGATACAAAGGTGGACAGGTGGAAAGCTATAAACACAAATCTAATTGGTTCAAGGTGTTTCTCCCCTAGGTTAGTAGTTAGTTTATCAACCACTAGATAAAATAACCATTATAGCAAGCTCATGATCAAACCCATTATTTTATTTTTATTAGTTGTATGGTTATTCATTATGAATGTTTTTTCATGATCACATAATTAATGAATTAACAAACATGCAAGATGGAACTAAAATTAACTGGATTATTCGTAAATATTATCTAAATACATGGTTAATCACTTAAGTAATCCCACTTAATATTAACAAGAATGTGATAAAGATAATAAATTGAAATTTATGCTTAAAGGATAAAATACCTTAATAAAATATTAATTCAGTATAGTCTTCCATTACTTCAGTTAGAATCAAACCATAGTTCAAAGTGACTGACCAGCCAAATTTAGGGTGCTTTCAATTATTGGGAAATTATAATTTGAGGTTGTGGGTTAAATTAACTTGGTTGACATCAAGGGTTGACTGCCAAAGCAGGACTTATTATAACTGGGAGGAAAAAGTTGAGGAAATATAAATTAATGATTTTAGGATTAGGGAGTCCACTCAACGGATCAAGAAACTTTGAGTTAATGCAGTTGGCATTTGGAATGCCTACCTAAAACCATTTGAGTTTCTTGACCATCCAAAGTTTGGGTGATAAGAATGGAATATGGATCATTGCCACTAGAATATCCAAGCAATGAGATATTCTGGAGCCAATGGTGAAGGATATTGGGTTTCAAAAAAATAGTGGGAGACTAATAAATATAATTTTATTTATTTGTATAAATTTTATCAGATAAAGTACTAAAATTATGCTCATATTATTTGTAGAAATAGCATAAAAATTTGACACCAAACATATCGTTGTGATCTATACACAAGAAGGAAAACCTTCTCACCAGCACTAATTTCCAAGAGTGACAAAGGTGCCTACAAGTCATCCTTCTCCGTGAAAGGAAACTGCATGTGCTGGAAGAACCTTTACCAGTTATGGCTAGAAATGAGGTGAGTGATGAATATCTCTCTCTGTACGAGAAACATATGAATTATGTTACATATGTTCAGTGATTCATGCTATCATCCATGTCCAATGAGCTCTTGAAGCAACATGAGGAAATGAATATTTATAGCATGATGTCTCACCTTTGGGATCTCTATCAAGAGAATATGAGACAAAGAGGTATGAGATCTCCAACGCTTTGTTCATGACTAATATTGGAGAGTTTTTTCCAACTAGGCCTCATGTATTCAAGATTATCAGCTACATTGAGCATCAGGACATCTTAGGGATTAAATTCCTAGATGAGTTGCATACAGATCTCATACTTTCGTCACTTCCCAAGGCCTTCTATAGTTTTATTGTGAATTATAATATGAGAAATAATGAGAAGAGTCTATTGGAAATTCTAACCATGATTCTTTAAGTGGATAAGGATATGGGGCGTGACAAACCCATAGTACTTATAGTGAATAGGAAGATGAAGGATAAGGAAAAGGGTCCTAAGACTTATAAATAGTCTAAAGCCCCCGAGAATCATCTGACCAAGAAGAAGAAGATCCAAAGGTAGGTCAAGGAAAAGGATACAGTATGTTTTTCATGTGTCAATTCAAGCCATTGGGAGAGGAACTACACTCATAGGTAAGGGGAAACCAAAGGTGCATTCGTTATCGAGTGAAATATTTCCATTTCTATGAATTGGGTATTAGATACAACTTGTGGTGCTCACATATGTATCCAAATGCAGGAACCAAGTAAATTTTGGAAAATTTCCAAAGGAGAGGTGGATCTATGAGCTATCAATGGTGTGAGGTTGGATGCTCTTTTCATTAGTGAATAACACCTTTAGTTTCTGACCATGATGATTTTGGTTTTACGTGATGGTTATTATGTACCAACTATTACCAAGAACATAATTTATGTATCAAGTTTAGATAAAGATGGGTTTATTTTCAAGTTTGGAAATAAAATTTGTTTCTTTTATGAGGACAACATATGTTATGGTATGGCACATTTAAATAATGTTTTGTATGTATTAAATTTTGAAAACCAATTCTTGGAAATCGATAACGAATCATGTTCACACGACTCATATAACACCCAGTTGTGGCATCACAGTATTTTTCATGTAAACAAGAAACATTTGAAAAAGCTCTGTCAAGATGGTTATTTAGACTCTTCTAAGCTAAAACCACTTGATAGATGTCATGATTGTTTATAAGGAAAAATGACCAAACCACCATTCTGTGGATAGGGTGAAAGAGCCACAAAGCTTCTAGGATTGGTACACACTGATGTGTGTAGACCATTTCTAGTAGAATCTAGAGGTTGATATTCTTACTTTATAACTTTTACTGATGAATTGAGTATATGTGTCTATATTTACTTGATGTGGTATAAGTTTAAGTCCTTTGAGAAATTCAAGAAATTCAAGAATGAAGTATAGAATCAACTTGGTAAGAAGATAAAGAATCTTCGATCAGATCGATGCGTTGAATATCTTAACCAAGATTTCATCGACTTTTTACAAGTTTTTGGGATACTATCTCAACTCACTCCACCTTATACACCATAGTGGAATGGTGTTGGTGAAAGGAGGAACCATACCTTATTGAACATGGTAAGGTTAATGATGAGTCGTGTAGATCTTATGTTATCCTTTTGGGGATATGCATAAAAAATGGTGACATACACATTAAACCGAGTACCAATTAAAGTGTAAAAAAGAATTACCTTTGATCCATGTAGTGTAAAGAAGACTGTTTTGTCGCATACACGTGTATGGGGATGCGTGGCATTTGTTAAGGCTTTCTCAAAAAACAAACTAGCACCCCAAGTCATAAAGTGTATCTTTATATGGTATGCTAAGGAAATGAAGGGGGGATACTACCTATAAAACCCCTCATATGAGAAAGTGATTATCACCAAACAAGTCATCTTTCTTGAGAGGGAGTACATCATTAAAAAAGGATAGTGGGAGTAATATTGATTTCAATGAAGTTGATGCTCAAGATACATAGGAGTTGGTATAGGAACAAATTTTATAGGTCCTCATGGAAGTAGTTCCTGAAACACAAGTACTATGTAGGAGTGTAAGAGAGGTAAGGAAACTAGAGGTATATGTATTTCTAGTCACTGGGGTTAGTGACTCATTATTGTTGGAAAATGATAAACCTATCTCCTACAATGAGGTAGTAGAGAGATAAAAAGCTGCAAGGTATGAATTATAAGATGGATTTCATGTATCAGAACCAAGTTTGGGTTCTGGTCAATGCGCTAGTTGATTTAAATCATGTTGTGTGTAAATGGGTATTGAAAAGTAAATTGGACATGTAAGCTAAAGTATGTAAATATAAAGAAAATCTAGTGGTTAAAGGTTTTAAATAGTATTAAGGAATTGACTACGATGAAACCTTTTCACCAATTGCCATGTTTAAATCCATCAGAATAATACTTTCCATAGCATCTTACCATGACTATGAGATTTGGAAGATGGATATCAAAACTACTTTCCTTAATAGGAACCATCAGGAAGATGTCTATATGACACAACTAAAAGTATTTGTGACACTAGGTGATGTCAAAAGTGTTTTTAAGTTACATAGATCCATTTATAGATTGAAGCGAGCATCCAGGTCATGGAATATTCGATTATATGAAGCCATAATAGAATATGGTTTCATTAAAAATTAATGTGAGCCATATGTTTACAAAATTTTTAGTGGGAATGCGGTCATTATCCTAGTAGTATATGTTGACGACATATTACTTATTGGAAAATACATATTAGTCTTATAGTCAGTTATGAACTAGTTGAATAAGTTCTTCTCCATGAAAGACGTAGGTAAAGTAGCCTACATTCTAGGGATCAAGATCATTCGTGATAAATCCAATAGGCTGCTTGGACTAAGTCAAAGTATATATATTGACCAGATACTAGAGAGATTTAGTATAGAATAATCCAAGGGGGGGTTGGTTCCAGTGTCACATGGCTTACATTTTTCTAAGAAAATGTGTCCCCAGAAACAATAAGAGAGAGAAAATGAGTAAGATATCATATGTTTCAGCAATAGAATCAATCATGTATGTCATTTTATGTACTTTTAAGATCCGGCCCTTTTATGGAGTCATATCGGGTGCTTTTTTAAGTACTTTTGAGGGTTTTGAGTACCTTTGTTTTGGATTAGTGTCTTGGGGTGCGTTTGGTGAATTTTTAAGAAAAACTAACGGATAGTGGGCTGTGCACGGTTTGAAAAACTGTGTAACTAAACCCTGCCAAGCATGCAAAACTAGACAGAGAGGTCCACACGGTTTGTGCACGGTTTGAAAAACTATGCGCCTAAACCATGCCAACCATGAAAACTTGGATAGAGAGGTCCACACAATTGTTGCATGGTTTTCCCTAATTGCGTGCCTCTGCCCAAGATACCATGTGTGTGGGTATTAATTATCTGAAAATTGGTTTTAAAATCCTCCGAACCCTCGAGACTCCCATATTTCGACCTTGGATTAGGCATGAAAAATTCTAGGTGATCTCATAGCCTTATAAAGGGATTTCAAGCTGATTTGAACATTGTTCTTCAAGATTGAAATCCCAGATTGAAGATCTGCTCTCTTCCTGGTAAGTGGATTTCATCCCGTTGCTTCTCCCATTCTTTCCTATATCTTTCCTTGAACTTTTCATGTTATATCTCTACCGTTTCCATAGATCTAAACCTATGAGTTGATATCTAGATCTAGAATTGTGGATATAGATCTATATTTTCAAAATCTTGATGACTTTGGTCTTAATTTTGGTTTAGGGATTTAGATCCGATGTTTCATCAATGATGTTGTACCACTTTGATTTTAGAGATTTCTATTGGGCTAACATCCATCAATAAACCGAGGTTGTTATGTGAATGTGAGTTTATGAATTTTCTATATTACCTTGATAATTGGTTTCCTAAATTGGACTAATTAGGAATGTGGAATTGACTTGTGATTGCCTTGGTGATCAATTGATAATTGAATCACGAAACAAATGAAGGGATGTTTCCCAAATAGATATTTGTTCTGGAGATTGGTTATGGGTTGAGATATTGTAATTGAGATATTTAATTGATTGTGTTAAGATAATTAATTGGGGGAAATTAATTATGAAATGATGTTTGGATATGTAAAATAATTAATTGTGAGAATTAATTATGTGTCATGATGTTGATCAAAGATAATTAATTGTGAGAATTAATTATGAAAAATTGAGATTTGATATGGATAATTAATTGTGAATAATTAATTATGGAATGAGAATTGTGTTGATTAATTAATTAATTTATGAATTAATTAATGGGTTATGTGCTTAGTTAATTGTTGAGTTAACTAATGGACTTTGAAATGTTTGACTAATCATTGGATTTTTAATGGAATGATGTGGCTAATTATTGTGAATTAATGAATGATTAAATGACTGAGATTTTTGTGGTTCTAGACATGACTTTCTAGACCAATTAGAAGTTGGGAATTGTACATGACATTCCTCCCCAATAGTTATCCAAGCTTGAGATTTTGGGGTGCTAGGAATGATGACCTACACCGAATGAGATATAGAGTGTTAGGCATGGTGACATACATTTAATGATATTTGGGGTGCTTGACATGATATTCAACACCAAATTAATGATAATAATGAACGATGAGTCAAATGGAAAAACTGAATTGAAATTGGGCCTAATGTGATGATTACATATTAAATGACAATGTGATAACTATTTAAATTATGAATTGTATTTATTGCTTCATAAAACTACATACACTATCTTTTGATTGGACTTGTTTTAGACACCGTTCGTGATAGCCTACTGAGTTGTACTCACACCCTATTTGGGTTGCCTGATTAGTACCCCAGTAGAATTTGTTGTTGCAGTACAGGATAAGGGCAAGGCCCTGGGATAGATTGTTGTTTGGGATCAGAGCATGGGAGAGGGAACCAGATGTGGTTCGGGACCCACTTTGGAGTCATTGTGTCTTTACTCTTAATTTCATTGTAGACACTTGACACTTGCATTGTCATAGCATGTTTTACCTTTCAGTTGAGTATTGTATTGTTTGGTTTTGACTATCATATTCCATGGTATTATTCTGGTTATTTATACGCTTCCGCACTCGGTTATTGTTGTTTGCTTCCATTGGTGTTTTCATTCTAATAAAAGAGGGTATAGTCTCCCCAATACTGACTTACCAAACCCTTGTTGTTAGTTGCCACCCTCTGACGTATGTGGAGGGTTGCTTGAGGGCATGTGGCTAACTATCTCAGAGCACCATTTAGTGTCACCTGGGTCAGGATGTCACAAAGTGGTATAAAAAGAGTTTTCTTTTCTTTATTATTCTTTTGTCTTACTATTTTGGGAAAGGTATTCATGAGACTAGGAAGATTCAAGGCTTGGTAATGAGCTCGTGTATGGGAGTTGCAAACCCATACACAGGGGAAAATTTGAGTACTCAGGATGAGATTGTTGTGATTGCTGTTTGTTGTGATTGTTGTTTGTTGTTATAGTTGTATATTATTTCACCTTGGCTGATGCACTTGTGGTGTTATGTGATATTTGTTTTCAAAATTGTTGAAATTTGATTTGTGGAATAAAGAGGCATGATAGTTGAGTCTAAATGCATCATTCTAGGCACTCAGGGTTGTTCTGACATGTATCATTCTAGGCGCTCATGGGAAAATGGGTTATGGGTGAGTTGTTTTATTTGAACTATTTTTCCTGGTTGTGAGATTGAAATAATGATGCAAAATGAAAATAAATGGGTGTCTAATGAGATCCATGATTGATGAAATGATTATGATTAATTAATTAATTGTTGAATTAAATAATTTGAGATAATGTGATTAATTTATGGTTGAATTAATTAATGAGAATGTATATACCCTTGTTAACCAAGACCTATGAGTAGGATGGTTAAGGGTAGTGTTAAGGCCTCGAAGTTGACCATGTGGTGAGAAAAAAGGGGGAAAGGATATGTTGAAACTTGTTGTGTTAGTTTCTCCTCTTATGTAAGTGTTATAAGGTTACGTTATGAGACCTAATATGTGTGTTTGGCTTTGTATAGATATGCCTCCATGATGCTTTTTGAGGGAGAGACCGATGGGTATGGACCAAAACGAACTTCTAGGTAGGAAACTTGAGGCACCATTGGTGCAAGCTGAGGAGTAAGGGGAATAGTTTTGAGAGAAACTTTCTCATTTCATGCAATTCGTGGAGAGAGACCCAGGACAGGTTTTGAAAAGCATGTCTGAGTTGACAAGAGAGTTTTAGCTGCATCACCCTCTTACTTTTGCTGGGAAGGGTGGACCTGAGGGAGATAAATTCTGTATTGAATCCATAGAGATGATACTTGACCATTTGGAGACTCCAGCTGAGAGTAGGGTCAAGTTGGCTACTTATATTCTATGGGGGTCAGCGAAGTGATGGTGGGAAATTCAGGTATGATATGAACAGACTAGTGATGTTTTATGGAAGGAATTTCTGGATAAGTTCTTGGAGCACTTCTATCCAGAGATGTTGAGACAAGAGAAGGATTCAGAGTTTATGCATCTGACCCAAGTAAGAATGCCCATAATGGATTACGTAGGGTGTTTCATATATTTACAGTTTTTTTCTCTAGATTTGGTTGTATATGAGGCTTCTTCGGAAAAATGATTTCAGGACAGACTTAGGTGTGAAATTAAGTCCCATTTAAATATCTTTAGGATGAAGAAATTCTCAGAAGTGGTTAATCAGGCTCTCATTTCAAAGGGGAACCTGAAGGAGGATTCAAGTACTAGACAGGTAGTTGTCACTAGATGATCAGGGAGTGTGCCTTCTAAGAGCAAGAAGCGTCGTTATGAAAACCTTAGTTAGGACATTGGGAAGCAAGGTGGACAGTAGGGAGGAACAGTTGCACCGGATCTTACTCATGTGCTTTTCCACTAGTTTGGTAGGCAGGGACACTATCATACGCATTGTCCTCGACCATCAATGGAGTGAAGGTTTTATGGCAAGATGGAGAACCTACAGAAGTTTTGCAGGAAGCAGCGGAAGGCTGGTGCTGAGGGAGCAGTTGCTCAGAGTCAGAGGGTGGGAAGGGGGTCTTCTACACCATATAGATATGGCAGCTGGAGTTCTACTGTCAGAGGCGGTAGAGGTAGTGGATGTGGTGCTTCAGGGTATGAGTTCCCATATCAGTAGAGTAGTGCTACTCAAGGGAGTTAGATGACACCACAAGAAAGAGGGGTAGGACAGTTACATGCAATGTAGCCTACACTTGTGGAGAGAAAGACCGGTCCATTGATAGTGAGAGGTACTATTCTAGTTGATTATACTTTAGATAATACCTTGTTTGATACTGTTGCCTCTCATTCCTTTATATCTTCAAATCTTGTTAATGGTTTGAGACTAGAGGTGGATTCCGTAAGCGGGGTGATGAATATCGATACACTCTTGGGAACACGGTCTAGGGATATCTGTTTATGCAAGGGATGTTCGCTAGAGATCGGAGAGTATCGTTTTCTTTGGGATATCTATGTCCTTGATATAATATGATTTGACCTGATTATGGGTAGGGACTGGATAGTCACATACTGAGCCCACATATATTGTTACTGAAAGAGAGTGAACTTTGTATCTCCTAAGAGTGACCAGTATGTTCATCGTGGAGAATGGGATGTCCGTGCAGTCTGAGATGGACCGGTTACTTAGCAACTAGGAGAGCTCACAGCCCATGTTTCTAGTCTTTTGTTGTATAATGGGAGTGGTAGGCAAGACGTCCTTCCACTAGTAGTAAAACTGTTTCAGGATGTCTTTCTTGAATACTTTTCAGGGTTTCCACCTGAGAAAGATGTGGAATTCACTATTAATCTCATATCGGGGGCTGATTCAGTATCTATTCCACCTTACATAATGGCACTAACTGAGCTTCAAGAGATCAAAATGCAGTTGGAGGAGTTGGAGGATAAAGGTTTTATCCATCCAAGTACGTCACCTTGGGGATCACCTATTTTATTTGCAAATAAGGCCGATGGGATTTTACACTTGTGTGTCGATTATCAGAAGTTGAATAAAATGACTGTGAAGAACCGATATCCTCTCTTGTGTATCGATGATATGTTTGACCAGTTGAAGGGGGCTTGTGTTTTCTCAAAGATCGATCTGAGATCAAGGTATCATCAGGTGAGAGTTCAGACTTCTAATATATTAAGAATTGTTTTTATAAGTGGACTTTATGAGTTTTTTGTAATGTCGTTTGGGTTGACAGATTCTCCAGAAGTATTTATGGACTTGATGAATAGGATCTTTTATTTGTACTTATATCGGTTTATGGTAGTGTTTGTGTATGACATCTTGGTGTACTCTAAGACTCATGACGATCATGCCTAGCATCTTGACATCATCCTGGGTACACTGAGAGAGCATTGGCTATATGCCAAGCTATCTAAATGTCATTTTTGGATTAACTGGGTACACTTTTTGGGGCACATCATCTCGGAAGAAGGTGTGGCAGTGGACCCAAAAAAAAGTGTAGACAGTGGTTTCTTGGGATCATCCCAAGAATGTTTTTAATATCAGAAGCTTTTTGGGATTAGTTGGTTATTTCGGAAGGTTCATCTAGGACTTTTTCAGATTGGTAGCACCGCTTTCAGGTTTGAAAAAGAAAGGGATAAAGTTTAATTATAAAGAAACATACGATAATGATTTCCAGGAGTTGAATAAGTGCTTGATATCGGCACCAATTTTTATCTTACTTGAGTCAGGTGAGGAGTAAACGGTGTATTGTGATACTTTTGGGATCAGACTTGGAGTTGTGTTGATGCAAGGGGATCGATTCGTTGCTTATGGGTCTCGATAGTTGAGGTCACATGAATGGAATTACCCTAAGCATAACCTCGAGTTGGCAGTAGTGGTTTATGCCCTTAAGTGTTGGCGACACTATCTTTTGGTTGAGAAGTTTACAGTTTTTACGGATCACAAAAGCTTGAAGTATATCTTTTCACAGCATGACTTGAACCTTCGACAGTGAAGATGGGTAGAGTATATACAATCCTTTGATTTTGAACTGGCATATACACTCAAAAAGAGGAATAGTGTGGTTGATGCCTTGAGTAGGAAAACTCAGAGTATATTGGTACATGAGTCAAGTGAAAAGTGGAAGATGATGACCTTGCTGGTGGAAATGCATGTGGTAGTTCAAGAGAGTCAAGAGAGGATGACTCTAGTTTATGTAACAGTGGAGTATACACTCTTGAGACAGATCAGGGACAGATAGTATCAGGATCCAGAGTGTTTAGCCTTAAGGGAAAGCCTTGAAGGTGGGGAGACACCTTCAGACCAGATAATAGATAAGGATGAGATCATCTATGTGAAAAAAATTAGGTTTTTGTGCCTGTAGGTATGCAAGAGAAACTCATGCAAGAATTTCATGCCTCAAAGTGGGTGTTACATCCTGGGGTGAAAAAAATGTATCGTGACCTACGAAGACAGTTTTGGTGGTCAGGCTTGAAAAGGGAGATAGTGGGGTTTATAACAATATGTTTCACCTGTCAGCAGGTGAAGGCAAAGGATCAACGACCTGGAGGCTTATTGCAGTCATTGCCTATTCCGAAATAGAAGTGGGATGACATGACTATGGATTTTGTGGTAGGACTTCCAAAGACACTTAAGAAGAATGATGTTATTTGGGTTGTTGTGGATCAAATAATGAAGGTATCACATTTCTTACCTATTAGAGAAACCTTCACAGTAGAAAAGTTGGGAGAACTGTATGTACATGAGATAGTTCATTTGCATGGGGTGCCAAAAACTATAGTTTCATATTGCAATTATCGCTTTATATAACACTTCTGGCAGGGTTTACAGAAGGCACTTGGTATATAGGTTTTTTTAATCATGAACTTCTACCCACAGACAGATGGGTAGTGGGAGCGTACCATACAGGTGTTAGAGGATATGTTGTGGGCATGTGTGCTTGACTTTGGTGGTTCTTGGGAGAAGAACTTGGCTTTAGTGGAGTTCACCTATAACAACAGTTATTAGGTAACTATACAGATGGCACCATATGAGGAATTTTATGGTATACCTTGTAGTTCACCGCTATATTGGTTAGAGGTGAATGAGTCAGAGTTGTTGGGACCGAGTCTCGTTTAGGAAACATTGGAGTAGGTACAGTTGATTCAGAAATGTATGGATATAGCTCATAGTAGGCAGAAGTCGTATACCGATAGACAGAGATGACCCCTAGAATTTGTAGAGGGTGATCGTTTATTTCTTCGGGTGTCTCCTAGATTGGGTCACCATAGGATACAGAGGCAGGGCAAGTTGGTACCCAGGTTTGTAGGACCATTTGAAATGTTGGAGAGAATCGGGTCGGTGGCATATCGATTAGCACTTCCATATAAATTCAGTGTTATGCATGATGTTTTCCATGTGTTACAGCTACAAGGGTATCACCCTGGCCCTTCTCATGTGATTGATGTGGAATAGGTTGACCTCGAGACAGATGCGTCCTTTGAGGAGCATCTGATACATGTGTTGGATCGCAGTGAGAAAGTGTTGCAGGGAAAGACCATTCTTTTATTTCATGTGTTATGGAAACATGGAAGTGTTCAAAAGGAAACCTGGGAATGGTAAGAAAACATGAGGGCTCAATATCCCAATCTTTTTGTCTTGGAATCTTAAAGATGTTTGGGAGTGTAGCTCGAGGACGAGCTGTTATAAGGTGGCAGATTGTAAGATCCCGGACTTCTCTGGAGTCATCTCTGGCACGTTTTCATGCACGTTTTTAAGGTTTTAAGTACCTTGGTTTTGGATTAGTTTCTTGAATTGTGTTTGGGTGATTTTTTAAGAAAAACTAATGGATAGTGGGTTGTGCACGATTTGTGCATATTTTGACAAACCGTATGACTAAACTGTGTCAAGTGTGCAAAACTAGACAGAGAGGTTCGCATAGTTTGTGCACAGTTTTTCAAACTATGCACCTAAACCATTCCAACCATACAAACCTGGACAGAGAGGTACACATGGTCGGTGCACGGTTTTCCCTAACTGTGCGCATCTACCCAGGAAACCGTGCGCACAGGTATTAATTATCCGAAAATTGTTTTTAAAATCTCTCGAACCCCCCGAGACTCCCATATTTCAACCTTGGTTCAGGCTTGACAAATTCTAGGTGATCCTAGAGCCTTCCAGAGGGATTCCAAGGTGATTTGAACATCTTTCTTTGAGATCGAAATCCTAGATTGAAGATCTGCTCTCTTCTCGGAAAGTGGATCTCATCCCATTGATTCTCTCATTCTTTCCTCTATCTTTTCTTGATCTTTCAAGGAAGATCTCCATTATTTCCATGGATCTAAAACTATGAGTTGAGATATAGATCTACGATTGTGGATATAGATCTATATTTGAAAGATCTTGATGTATTTGATCTTAATTTTGGTTTAGGGATTTAGATATGAATCTTGATCGACGACGTTGTGCCGCTCGGATTTTGGGGATTTTTATTGGGATAACATCTGTCAATAAACCGAGGTTTGTGGTCTAAATTGAACTCCCATATTCGTGGATTTGTTATGTGAATGTGAGTTTATGAATTTTATAGATTCCCTTAATGATTGATTTCCTAAATTAGAGTAATTAGGAATGTGGAATTGACTTTTTATTTCCTTGGTGACTAATTGATAATTGAATCACGGAACAAAAAAAGGGGGGTTGCCCAAATAGATATTTTTTTGGAGATTGGTTATGTGTTGAGATATTTTAATTGAGATATTGAATTTATTGTGTTAAGATAATTAATTGGGGGAAATTAATTATGAAATGGTGTTTGGCTATGTAAGATAATTAATTGTGAGAATTAATTATGTGTCATGATGTTGATCAAAGATAATTAATTGTGAGAATTAATTATGAAAAATTGAGATTTGATATGGATAATTAATTTTAAATAATTAATTATGGAATAAGAATTGTGTTTATTGATTAATTAATTTATGAATTAATTAATGGGTAATGTGATTCATTAATTGTTGAGTTAACTAATGGCCTTTGAAATGTTTAAATAATCATTGGATTAGTAATGGAATGATGTGGATAATTCTTGTGAATTAATGAATGATTAAATGGATGAGATTTTTGTGGTGCTATACATGGTGTTCTAGACCAATTAGAATTTGGGACTTGGACATGGCGTTCCTCCCCAATAGTTATCCAAGCTTGAGATTTTGGGGTGCTAGGAATGACAACCTATACCGAATGAGATATGAAGTGTTAGGCATGGTGACCTACACTGAATGAGATTTGGGGTGCTTTACATGAATTTCAACACCAAATGAATGATAATAATGAATGATGATCCAAATGGAATCAACACCAAATGAATGATAATAATGAATGATGATTCATATGGAAAACATGAATTGAAACTGGGCCTAATGTGATGATTAAATATTAAATGAAAATGTGATAACAGTTTAAATTATGCAATGTATTTATTGCTTCATAAAACTGCATACATTATCTTTTGACTAGACTTGTTTTAGAAATCGTTGGTGGTGGCCTACTGAGTTGTACTCACACCCTATTCGGGTCGCCTGATCAGCACCTGAGTAGACTTTTTTGTTGTAGGACAGGATAAGGGCAAGGCCCTGGGATAGATTTTTGTTTGGGATCGGAGCATGGGAGAGGGAACCAGATGTGGTTCAGGACCCTCTTTGGAGTTGTTGTGACTTTACTCTTAGTTTAATTGTAGACATTTGATACTTGCATTTTCATAACATGTTTTACCTTTTGGTTGAGTATTGTATTTTCTGGTTTTGACTATCATATGCCATGGTATTGTTCTGGTTATTTATATGCTTCCGCACTTGGTTATTGTTGTTTGCTTCTGTTGGTGTTTTGATTCTGATAAAAGAGGGTATAGTCTCCCCAAGACTGGCTTACCAGACCCTCACTTCTAGTCAACACCCTCTGGCGTACGAGGATGCACACTTGAGGGCATGTGGATAACCGGCTCGGGGCACCATTTAGTGGCACCCAGGTCGGGATGTCACAGTACTAGACTTGATGTTGCCTATGCACTGAGCATGGTAGGGAGATATCAAGTAGATCTAGGAGAACAACATTGAACTGTTGTTAAGGTTATCCTTAAGTATCTGAGAATAACTAAGGATATGTTCCTGGTGTATATAGGAGATGAGGAGCTTGTCATTAGAGGGTATGATGATGCTGGTTTTTAGACATATCAGAATGATCTGAAGTCACAATCAGGATATGTTTTTTGTATCAATGGAGGAGCTGTGAGTTGAAAGAGTTCAATGCAGCCAGTTATCGCTAATTCTATAGCAGAGTCCGAGTATATAGGGCTTCTAATACAGCCAAGGAGGTGTTTGGATTCAAAAATTTGTCTAGGAGTTTGATGTGGTACCTAGCAGTAAAGACCATATCACATTGTATTATGATAATACTGCAGCGGTGCCTCTTGCAAAAGGGCCAAGGTCACATCAACGAACAAAATAGATACTCTGGAAGTATCACCTCTTGAGGGATTTTCATTAGAGGGATGAAGTTGTAGTGAGCAGAGTATCCATGAAAGAGAACGTGGTGGACCCCTTGACTAAAGGCCTATCTCAACAAAAGCATGAGTATCATGTGATAGCTAGTAGAATGAATGTTGTTAGCAGTTGTCTCTAATGCAAGTTGGAGTCTGTTAGAGTTGGTGCCCTAGAACCAACTTCTATGTACTTTATGATAATTTATATTTATGGTTTTTGAATACAATAAACTTATTATCACATTATGATTTTTCATCTGTGTAACATTGCATGTGATAATGTCCCAAGAGTAGTCGTCGTATTAAACGGTCATAGTAGTTCCCTGCTATGATGAGAACCCGAAAGTGTCATGACATTATTCTTAGATATATGTTCTATGACTAGATGATATCATTTGAGGGACACAAATGATGCAGGCTATTAGGGGTGGATACTCATAGGACTTTGAGGCACCTTCTCATGGTGTATTCCCTTAGTGATATCCAGTATGATATTATGAGAATGAGGCCCGACAGTAAAAAATCCACATTTATAAGTGTCATTGGATGTTTCTATCTGCAGATGTGTGTATTGGTCCTTGTACTTTAAGATTATTATTAATGGAGTTGTGTACTTTGATATATTGATGAAAAGTGTGATGATAGATATTTTTGGTGAGGTAGGATACGTTGGGTGTGTCACAAGTAATATTGTATTAATGAATAATGCGGTAAAGGATTTATCTCTTATATTCACTGTAACACCCTGAACCCTCTAGGCTGGAGCTGATGCATTACTTGTGATATTGGCATGGTTAGAAGGAATGAAAATCCTGAAGGAACGATTAGTTTAGTATTCTTTAAGAAACTAGATACATAGATGTTTCTCAAATTACATTAGAAAAGTTTAAAAAAATACAACACATAAAGAAAACTAAAAACTGTAACCACGCGAACTCAATAAAAGACCTTCTCTTCATCACCTATTAAAGGTAAACAATGAAAGGGGGAGCTCAAATGCTCAGTAAGGGTTACAAAAAGTGGAAGCATGAGTACAATAATAAGTGAATCATAATCAATCCGACATAATCAATATAGCATAGTGAATAAATGAAAAACTAATGCCATTATTAAACTGAGAATGAAACTGCAGCCATAGATTTTGTTATAGTGAAAACCTCATGGTTAATAATAATAACTGATAATGAATAAAGAGAATGCTTATTAATTATATGTCATGTATCTAGCACATGAAACCGTAATACCGTAAAAACGGTTTAGCTCTATGGGTAGAAACCCTTCTGATTTTTTGGAAACAAACTCAAAGGGTTTGTCGCCAAACTATTTTGTCTCATGAGACCTACCGATGCATCGAGGGGCTGTAGCGGGCCACACCCACCACTGCATGTCCAAATCATTATTTATACATTGATTTAATACAAGTTCAATATGCCTTTTCAATATCTATGTAGAGTAGAGTGTAACATCCCAGGTAAATAAAAAATAATACATTTTCATATTTATTAATATTTTTGAATTAAATATTAATTTTACTTTAAAGGGGTTTCTATGTTCGATAGCGCACCCGATACGCAACAGAGAGTTTCTTTGAAATCTTACGTTGCACACTAGTAATAAAATAATATTATTTTAAATGTTAGTTAACACGTAGTCTTTGTATTGGCGGAAATGAATAGAAATAACTAAAATTTTATTATATATGTTTGTTAAATGTTTTTATACTTATCCAATAAAGGATAAAGGCTTAAAATACGAAAATAATTCAATTTTAGGCATATATACTCTAATTTTCACTAAAGGTCCACTTATCAACTTTTAATGGCGAACCGTCATTAAATATAGTTTTGTTCACTCTTATACATTCTATTGGACCAAATAAAATTCTTCTTTATAATCAGGACATCAAAATTTACTTTGTGTAAATTTTCTGTATTTTTTCGATAAAGATCATTTTTTTTAATGAATAGTGAAAAATGTTGTATTTTAATTCAAAACCACTTTTTAATATGATTAGATTATCTTTTGAAGTGGTTTTAAAGTGAAATTAGAATATATTTTTACCATTGAATCCAATAGGGGTCGTTGGAATTAATTTCACTTTGAAATTGGACTTAAACTAGTGTCAATCTTTTGATACTTATTGTTTCATAAAAACATGTTATTTGCTCTGGCAGCGGGAATTAATTATTAAATTAATTAATACAATTTATATGTTTTGAATTTTTTAAAATAGGAATCATTTTTTAATTCAGAATATCAAATATAGCTTAGGGTGAATTTTTGGTATTTTTCTGAAAAACTTCAATTTTTGATGAATAGTGAAACCACCAAGTGGTACTTAAAAAATTGATTTTTTGTTTAAATGAAATTTTACCACCTTTGTGTTTTGAATTTCAAAAATATGACATACATGGTTGTCATTAAGAATTAAAATTTGGTTCAATGGGATTAAAATAATTTTTTAGTGAATAGTAACTTATTAAGTTTTTAATCGCGATTAGAGGTAATTAGTGCAATTTAAGGAAAAAATGATATTATAATAAATTGAAAATACCTATACACATGTACTACCCTTATTGGATGTGTCATGGACGAACAATACAAGTCATGGGTCAACTTGGGGACCCCATGGAGACACTTTGGTTGGAAAATGACATTAATATCTTTTTATTTAATGTTAAAATTAAAATGACACAAACATGAGTTGTTTTGCTAAAAAAAAATTTAAATGGGGTTATACAAGTCATATTTTTTACTATAAATATTAATTGGAAAGATAAAAAGGTTTAATACATCATAGTATTTTTTTTATAATTTTTAGACATTAAATAAATTTAATTATTTATGACACCATGATGATGCAGCGATTACCTCATTATTTAACAATTTAAATAAAATGGAAAGATAATGTAAACTCTAAGACATACACATGTCAAAAACCTATTTTATGGGTGGATTTCAAACCTTTATCACCTTATCCTCGAAACACATCAATGTGGGACCATTAAAATCCGAAAATCATTCTAAAATAAAGTAACATTTCCTTACTTTCCAAGAGTGTCCCTCCTCTCCTCTTATAAAAGGCTCCCACCTCTACCTCCTTACCCACACCTCTCAAGCCTTTGGATCGGCCAAACCATGCCCATTTTGTCTCTCCACATCCCTCTATTACTCCTTGAAGCCTCACTTTGGGCAGAAGTCTTCCCAAGGAAGCCTTTGAGCTCAAACCAAAGGGAGTTACCCGATTTTAAGGTGATGTCTTTACTTGAGTCCTTTTGTTTTATTTTGCTTCTCCAACCCCCTAAAATCTTTTTATTCATTTATTTTGTAACAAATCCAGTATCTTAAATATATTAGGATGTTTTTATAATAAGTATTAGAGCTACACTTACACACACCTACATCTAATGGTTAAAGAACATACTGTTTCTGTGGATGGCGAATTTATGCCTCATGAAACGATGATTGTTCAACACTCATATAACACCTTCAAAGGTGGCCATTAGGATTTCACTATATTTATATATGATATATAATATGTTTATGTTTTACTTAAGCTTCTGTATTTTTCATTTATGGCATACCTTTATGGTTTCCATTGTGGGTAAACATGATAATTTCATTTTAGGAAGTGCGGACTACCGCCCCCTCAAAGTGATTTAATTCGTTAATTCCATATGTGGGATGTGTAAAGGATGGATTTAAAGTTATTATATATGATTTTATACTGGAATTATAATATTCCATTATATAATTATTATTTTATTTCCATTATAGTATGAGATAGAAATGAAAGTAGCGTTCATGCGTACGTACGGCTTACCGTTTCCATGAACGGTGCATTTCATTTCTTATCCCCAAATGTAATGTACTATTATAAGTACATGTATATAATGGATATATATGATGTATGTTACATATATATTATTAATATAATTATGGAATTAAAATATACATATCTCTCATTTAGTTTTAATTCCATTAATATGACATAGAAATGAAAGTAGCGTTCATGCGTACGTACGGCTTACCATCTCCATGAACGGTGCATTTAATTTCTTACCTCTAAATGATTATGTAATATTATAAATACATATATATGCTGGATATATATGATATAAATGATATCCAAATCATGAATATCATCCTGGATATAATGAGCCTTGACCACACGAACAACATGTAATTGTAAGAAGTCCACTTTCGACTTAAGGACCAAATATCGACAAAACAAACGTTATTAACTTAAATGATTACATAATGTTTATAACATTGCAATAAGTGTTATAAAAGTAATAATGAACTTGAAAAGGGGTTCTTAAGAATGTAGAAATTAACTCAAGTTTATTATTCAGGAGGTTAAAGAACGATCGAGTCAAGTCGGACCTGAGGTAAGGGACTTCGTCTCAATCTCCTTTCATTGAGGCATATTTTGTTCTAATACAAGGCTTTCTTTTATACGGTGTATAAACACCTTTTACTTTTACTTTTATACAAAATGAATCTTTTTCTACGAAGTGTTTTACTAAATGAAAAAAAGGAATGTTTTTTTTAACGTACGTGGTGACAACGACCTTTTCCGCCTCTGCGAGTATTATTTGGTCTTTGGCTTCCTCAACAAGCCGTAATGTTTTTTTTTTTTTTGAAATAAATACCATATACTCTTTTATGTATTTTGGTATTGAAAATGGTTTTTATAATGGTTTTTTTATGTCAATATATTTAAGTGATATATTGTGATCAAAGTGTGGAAATGTTTTCTTTCCATTATATTTGTTTTATGTCTTATGATTTTATAATGGTACTTGGACATTTGACGGGTGGTTATGTGATGAACCATATGACAGGTGGTTCCATGAATACCAGGATGGGTGGTTACGTTATAACCTCCAATGCATTGGGTATAGAAGTCAGCCGTATGGCTATTCCATTAAGTATGAATGGAAGTTGGCCGAATGGCTATTCCATTAAGTGATATGTGTGGAAGTCGACCGTATGGTTATTCCACTTAAGTATGTTTATGTCCCAAGTTACCTTTATATGTTATGTGATATTTATATGGGTTTTATGGTAATCTTTTGGTTAAAAAAGGGTAAGTAATGATCTTTTATTCAGTGAAGAGTTTTTACTACTTCATAAAGGTGAAAAGTATTACTTTGATAAAGTATACATGGTTTACTTGTTGTTTTGATAAACTAACAGTTTTCATTATTTGTGTATCCCTTACTGAGCTTTTTATGCTCACCCCAAGTTTTTTTTTGAAATGTTTTTCACAGGACTTAATGTGAAATTGGGTCAAGGATGGGATCAAGGGAAATTCATGCTATCTAAAACATGGAACTAGACATGTTTCTTTTTAAAATTTTTTATTTCATGTAAAATTAGTAGAAGTGTCTACTTTGTAATCTTTTGAGTTGTAATAAGTTATGTCCTAATTAACTAAAACTCTAAACCTGAAAAGATCCTCAATGTGAATTATTCATTTAATTCAATATTAAGTAAGGTTTAAGGCCGGGGCCTTATAGTTGGTATCAAAGGTCGGTTTAGATAATTTTAGGATTTAGAATTCTAATAAATGATTATCTAAAAATATTTTTTTATGGTATGATTTGAAATGATATAGCATTTACGGATTACCATGTTGATTTTCCTAAGACATGTTTGTTCAGAATGGTTTTCTGAAGAGGAAACATGGAAGTTGTGCTATGAAGGTATACAGATGGAAATGAACTTCTAAATCGGCATCCTGAGATGGTCAGAATCAGAATTGAATAGTTTGTTGTAGTGATGGCTCAGTTGACTCAGGTGATAAATCATGGTTGTGTTTACTGACTATATTTTGGTTTATTCAAAAGTTAAAGAGGAGAAAAAAAGTCATTTAAGGGTTATCTTGCAAACCTTAAAAGAAAAGAAACTATATGGAAAATTCAGCAAGTGTGAGTTTTGGTTACAACAAATTTCTTTCCTTGGTCACATTGTTTCAAAAAAATGGCATAACTGTTGATCCTGCTAAAAAAAAGTTGTTGAAGAATAGACGAGACCCACAAATGTAATCGGGATCCGTAGTTTCCTTGGTTTGGCAGGTTACTACCGAAGTTTTTTTGAAAATTTTTCATGGTTATCTAG
This sequence comes from Viscum album, assembly GCA_963277665.1. Taxonomy (NCBI): domain Eukaryota; kingdom Viridiplantae; phylum Streptophyta; class Magnoliopsida; order Santalales; family Viscaceae; genus Viscum; species Viscum album. The sequence goes on along the minus strand of OY728133.1, from coordinate 1,408,909,437 downwards.
TCCAATGACTAAGCTAACTCGGAAGGGTGTTAAGTTTATCTGGACAAAAGAATGTGATGATTGTTTTCAGGAGTTGAAAAGAATATTAGTGAATGCCCCAATTTTGTCACTTCCATCCAGGAATGATGAGTTTGTTATATACAGTGATGCTTCATTGAAGGGACTTGGTTGTGTCCTTATTCAGAATGATCAGGTAATTGCATATGCTTCACGTCAGTTGAAAACTCATGAGGTAAATTACCCTACACATGATTTGGAATTAGCTGTTGTTGTTTTTGCTCTAAAAATTTGGATGCATCATTTGTATGGAGTAAAGTGTGAAATATATACTGATCACAAAAGTTTAAATTATATATTCACTCAGAAATAATTGAACATGAGACAGAGGAGATGGTAGAATTAATCAAGGATTATGATTGTACAATTCATTACCATCCGGGAAAAGAAAATAAAGTGGCCAATGCTTTGAGTCGAAAAAGTAATGCTTCATTAACCATGCTACATTTGGAACGAGATCCTTTGGTTTTTGATTTGATGAACTTTGGCATGGAAGTTGTTTGTGCAAGAATTTATTCTATTTTGTTTCAGGTATCAGTGAAATCTTCCCTATCAGACAGAATTAAGCAAGCACAGAAGCAAGACAGTGAGTTGCAGAAAAAGGTAGAGCTGGTTCAGAAGGGTAAGTTTCCTGAATTCAACATTGATAATGATTGTGTTTTGAGGTTTGGGAAGATATTATGTGTGCCTTGTGATTCACAGTTGAAGAATGAGTTGTTATGTGAGGGTCATAGCTCCCCGTTTTCAGTTCATCCTGGTAGTACTAAGATGTACAGAGATCTGCGGGAGTACTACTGGTGGGATGGAATGAAAAGAGATATTGCTGATTTTACTGTGAAGTGTTTGACTTGTTAGCAGGTTAAAGCAGAGCGGCAGTTACCGAAAGGGATGCTTCAGCCTTTACCAGTGCCAGAGTGGAAATGGGAAAATATATCCATGGACTTTATTGTGGGATTACCGAAGACATCTAGAGGTAATAATGCAACCTGGGTTATTGTTGATCGATTGACTAAATCTGCTCATTTCCTCCCTATTCGAGATACTTACTCTCTAGATCAACTTTCTCATTTGTATCTTAAAGAGATAGTCAGGTTGCATGGAGTTTCCCTGTCCATTGTATCTAATCGTGATCTCAGGTTTACTTCTAACTTTTGGAAAGGCCTTCAAAGGTCGTTGGGTATTGAATTAAATTTTAGTACAGCTTTTCATCCTCAGTCTGATGGGTAGTCAGAACGAACAATTCAAACTTTGGAGGATATGGTACGTGCTTGTTCGATGGATTATCAGGGAAGTTGGGACCAACATCTTTCATTGTTTGAGTTTTCTTATAATAACAGTTTTCATTCCAGTATACAGATGGATCTGTTTGAGGCATTATATGGGAAGCGGTGTCGAACTCTAGCTTTTTGGGATGAAGTGGGTGAAAGGAAGCTAATGGGACCAGAATTGGTAGAAGAGATGGCAGAAAAAGTTCAGTTGATTCAGAAACACATGAAAACAACTCAGATCAGACAGAAAAGTTATGTGGATAACTGGAGGAAGGATCTATCTTTAGAGGTAGGTGATCATGTTTTTCTCAAAGTTTCACCATGGAAAAGTGTGATGTGATTTGGTAAGAAAGGAAAGTTGAGTCCAAGGTTTATTGGACCATATAAAATTCTGGAGAAAGTTGGATCAGTTTATTACCGAGTGGATTTACCTCCGAGTTTATCTCAGGTACACAATGTTTTTCATGTTTCGATGTTGAGAAAGTATATGCCAGATCCATCTCATGTTTTGAGCCCAGAGGTAGTTTAGTTGGAAGAGAATATCTCTTATGAAGAACAACCAGTCCAGATTCTTAACCGAAGAGAGCAAGTATTGCGAAATAAGGTAATTCACCAGGTAAAGGTTTTGTGGAAAACTCATATGGTTGAAGAGGCAATGTGGGAATTTGAAAATGCTATGAGGGATAAATACCCCCACTTATTTTGATAAGTGAATAAAATTGCGAGGATGCAATTCCCAAAAGTGGGGAAGGATGTAACATCCCAGGTAAATAAAGAATAATACATTTTCATATTTATTAATATTTGTGAATTAAATATTAATTTTACTTTAAATGGGTTGCTATGTTCGATAGCGTACCCGATACGCAACAGAGAGTTTCTTTGAAATCTTACGTTGCACACTAGTAATAAAATAATATTATTTTAAATGTTAGTTAACACGTAGCCGTTGTATTGGTGAGAATGAATAGAAATAACTAAAATATTATTATATATGTTTGTTAAGTGTTTTTATACTTATCTAATAAAGTATAAAGGCTTAAAATACGAAAAGAATTCAATTTTAGGCATATATACTCTAATTTTCACTAAAGGTCCACTTATCAACTTTTAATGGCGAACCATCATTAAATATAGTTTTGGTCACTCTTATAAATTCTATTGGACCAAATAAAATTCTTCTTTATAATCGGTACATCAAAATTTACTTTGTGTAAATTTTCTGTATTTTTCCGATAAAGATCATATTTTTAATGAATAGTGAAAAATGTTGTATTTTAATTCAAAACCTCTTTTTAATCTAATTTTTTAATATGATTAGATTATCTTTTGAAGTGGTTTTAAATTGAAATTAGAATATATTTTTACCATTGAATCCAATAGGGTTCATTGGAATTAATTTCACTTTGAAATTGGACTTAAACTAGTGTCAATCTTTTGATACTTATTGTTTCATCCATCCACCGTTACGATTTTTATTCATGAAACAAAGGCAACAAAGAAAAGAAGGAAAAGAAGGAAAAAAAAAAGGGGGGGGGCAGAGGGTCCATCTAGGGGGGGCGAAAGTAATGTAGGCCAAGAGCATCGCCCCGTACAAGTTCCTCCCCCTCTGAATTAAACTGGGACGCATTAAAAAAGAAACAAACCGGTGAACTCGAAGAAGAAAGAGAGGCCAGATGGTCAGCCACTTTGTTCCCCTCCCTGCACGTATGAGAGACTCGCACTTGGTTGTTGAGCTGGAGCTTGCATTTCCTCATGGTATAGGATATGGACCAGGGAATGGTGCCTTTGCCCGTTAAGGCATCATAAACAATCTTAGAGTCAGTTTCAATCTCGCGGATGAGAATACCTTTCTCCTTGCAGAAGATAAGGCCGGATAAGGCCGCATTAGCTTCCGCCCGAATTGGAGAGCCACTCCCATAGAAGATCGAAAAAGCTAGCACCACTCTCCCCCGGGCGTCCCGCACGACCGCTCCTCCACGCATTATACCCATCCCACAGGAGCCGTCCGTGTTAAGTTTAAGGCCATCCCTGGGAGGAACCCACCGGATCCAACTCCCCAGATGGTTGGCAGCGTTCTGTGCACCTGCTGCCCTCAATCCGAAAAGAGCACCCAGGGACGGGGCCTCCTTCCTGATGACACCGAGACCAACCAAATCATGCAAAAGCCACCTTGCTCTGGCCACAACCGCCCTATTAGAGGATAGGAGCCCCTCATACTTGGCACGGTTCCTAGCCTGCCATAACACCCAGCACCCCATGATGAAGATGACCCGCCTCGCCGCTGGGTCTGAGCCAGCTCCCAAGGCCCCCTGAGCCCAATGCTCCAAGAAGAATTCGATGTTACCACCCGCATCCCCATAGTCTGGTCGAATACCGACCGATCTCCAAACCTCGCGTGCCCAACCACCAGTGAAGAAGATGTGGCTTAAGCTTTCTTCACTTTTGAACACACAGCATTGGCAGCAGGAAGCCATGCTGATCCCCAGCCGTTTGATATTATCGTCCGATGGAAGGGCATTGTTCCGAAGCCTCCATGAAAGGAAGCAGAACTTAGTCGGCACTCCGTTTCCCCAAACCAGATCACTCCAACCGTCATGATCTCCAGGGGAGGAAGCCATCCTCCGGAACTCCTTAGGGCTGAACAACCCCGAGGAAGAGGGGATGAAAACACACCTGTCCTGCTCATCATTCATACAAATATCATCGAAGACCTCTTTCTGGTCTGCATCCAACATATATCTGAAGAACTGGGGATAAAAACTCGCCTCTCTGAAGGTGATAGTGGGGGCTGGGCAACCCGGATACCCCAGCACAGAACCAGACCAATTGGTCTGCCAGAAGGAGATGAGGCCCTCTCCAATAATCCACCGGGACAGCGGGAGAAGCGTAGGGATAATATTACTCACTGAAGTCCACAGAGACGACCCGTTATTCAGGGCACATGCACCCCCAGCCCTGTACCGTTGCATCAAGAGCCTACCCCAGGGGGTGCGTCCCTCAACGATCTCCCATGCAAGCTTCGCCCGAATGGATTGAATCGTAGCCCCCAGACTCCTGACGTTGATTCCACCTTCGTCACAGGGACGCGCCATCCTGCTCCATGACACCCAGTGCCTCTTCCCTTCATCAGCAACGTCCCATATAAACCGCGCCAGTACTTTATCAATGGACTTGATCACCCCCTTCGGGACACTTACAGAGGCCAAGGCATGCACCGGTATGGCTGCAAGTACACTGTTCACCAAAGTAATCCTCCCCCCGAAGGACAAGAAGCGATTTTTCCAGTTCAAGACTCGCTCCGTGATCCTCCCGAACACCTTGTCAAAGTCTCTGGTCTTCAACCTACCTGGGGCAATAGGTGCACCGAGGTAATCCATGGGGAACGAGCCACGTCCCATACCCAGAATCCTCTCCAGTCTGTCCACCCTGCTCAAACTACACGAACTAGAAACATAAAAGCTGCTCTTTCCTTTGTTAACCATTTGCCCACTCCAATGCCCATACTCCTCCAAGATCCTGTTAAGCGCAGTAGGGGATCCCCCTCCCCCATTCATGAAGATCACAGTGTCGTCTGCAAACATAAGGTGCGACACCGTTGGTAAACCATACTTCCTCCTATATGGCACAATGGCCCCATCAGCTACACCTCTGTCAATAAGCTTGCTCAGTGCCTCTTGCATGAGGATAAAAATGCTCGGAGATAAGGGGTCTCCTTGCCGCAGGCCTCGCACAGACTTGAAGAAGCCATAAGACTTCCCCATGAACACTAAAGCCATCCAAGGAGAACAGACGCACCTGAAAATCAGATCGCATACCCATTTAGAAAACCCCATAGCAGCTAACATCCTGTTGATAAAGCCCCACTCCATCCTATCATAAGCCTTGTTCATATCCAGCTTGACAACCAGGTTAGACCCACGTGTTTTCGTGTTCAGATCCCTCAACAGCTCCTGTGCCAAAGCCACCGCACCCTGGATCGATCTTCCTTTGACAAAGCCGTGTTGTTCCGCTGATATTATAATAAATTGAAAATACCTAGACACATGTCCTACCCTTATTGGATGTGTCATGGCCGACCAAGAAAAGCCATGGGTCAATTTGGGGACCCCATGGAGCCACTTTGGTTGGAAAATGACATTAATATCATTTTATTTAATGTAAAAATTAAAATGAGACAAACATGAGTTGTTTTACTAAAACAATTTTTAAATGGGGTTATACAAGTCATATTTTTTACTATAAATATTAATTGGAAAGATAAAAAGATTTCCTACATCATAGTATTTTTTTTATAATTTTTAGACATTAAATAAATTTAATTATTTATGACACCATGATGATGCAGTGATTACCTCATTATTTAATGATTTAAATAAAATGGAAAGATAATGTAAAATATAAGACCTACACATGTCCAAAACCTATTGTATGGGTGGATTTAGAACCCTTATCACCTTATTCTTGAAACACATCAATGTGGGACCATTAAAATTTGAAACTCATTCTAAAATAAAGTAACATTTCCTTACTTTCCAAGAGTGCCCCTCCTCTCCTCTTATAAAAGGCCCCCACCTCTACCTCCTTACCCACACCTATCAAGCCTTTGGCTAGGCCAACCCCTGCCCATTTTGTCTCTCCACATCCCTATATTACTCTTTGAAGCCTCACTTTGGGCAGAAGTCTTCCCAAGAAAGCCTTTGAGCTCAAACCAAAGGGAGTTACCCGATTTTAAGGTAATGTCTTCACTTGAGTCCTTTTGTATTATTTTGCTTCTCCAACCCCATAAAATATTTTTATTCATTTATTTTGTAAAAAATCCAGTATCTTAAATATACTAGGATGTTGTTATAAGAATTATTCGAGCTACACTTACACACACCTACATCTAATGGTTAAAGAATATATTGTTTCTGTGGATGGTGAATTTCTGCCTCATGAAACGATGATTGTTCAACACTCATATAACACCTTCAAAGGTGGCCATTAGGATGTCACTATATTTATATATCATATATAATATGTTTATGTTTTACTTAAGCTTATGTATTTTTCATTTATAGCATACCATTATGGTTTCCATTGTGGGTAAACACGATAATTTCATTTTAGGAAGTGCGGAATACCGCCCCCTCAAAGTGATTTGATTCATTAATGTCATATGTGGGATGTGTAAAGGATGGATTTAAAGTTATTATATATGATTTTATACTTTAATTATAATATACCTTTATATAATTATTATTTTATTTCCATTAAAGTATGAGATAGAAATGAAAGTAGCGTTCATGCGTACGTACGGCTTACCGTCTCCATGAACGGTGCATTTCATTTCTTATCCCCAAATGTAATGTACTATTATAAGTACATGTATATAATGTATATATATGATGTATGTTACATATATATGATTAATATAATTCTGTAATTAAAATATACATATCTCTCATTTAGTTTTAATTCCATTAATATGACATTGAAATGAAAGTAGCGTTCATGTGTACGTACGGCTTACCGTCTCCATGAATGGTGCATTTCATTTCTTACCTATAAATGATTATTTAATATTATAAATACATATATATTCTAGATATATATGATATAAATGATATCCAAATCATTAATATCATCCTAGATATAATGAACCTTTGACCACACGAACAACATGTAATTGTAAGAAGTCCACTTTCGACTTAAGGACCAAATATCAACAAAATAAACGTTATTAACTTAAATGATTACATAATGTTTATAACATTGAAATAAGTGTTATAAAAGGAATAATGAACTTGAAAAAGGGTTCTTAAGAAATTATAAATTAACTCAATTTTATTATTCAGGAGGTTAAAGAACGATCGAGTCAAGTCGGACTCGAGGTAAGGGACTTCGTCTCAATCTCCTTTCATTGAGGCATATTTTGTTCTAATACAAGGCTTTCTTTTATACAGTGTATAAACCCCTTTGACTTTTACTTTTATACAAAAGGAATCTTTTTCTACGAAGCATTTTACTAAACGACAAAAAGGAATGTTTTTTTTAACGTACGCGGTGACAACAACCTTTTCCGCCGCAGCGAGTATTATTTGGTCTTTGGCTTCCTCAACAAGCCGTAATGTTTTTTTTTTTGAAATAAATACTATATAATCTTTTATGTATTTTGGTATTGAAAATGTTTTTTATAATGGTTTTTTTATGTCAATATATTTAAGTGATATATTATGATCAAAGTGTGGAAATGTTTTATTTCCATTATATTTGTTTTATGTCTTATGATTTTATAATGGTACTTGGACATTTGACGGGTGGTTACGTGATGAACCATATGACGGGTGGTGCCGTGAATACCAGGATGGGTGGTTATGTTATAACCTCCAATACATTGGGTATGGAAGTCGGTCGTATGGCTATTCCATTAAGTATGAATGGAAGTTGGCCGAATGGTTATTCCATTAAGTGATATGTGTGGAAGTCGACCGTATGGTTATTCCACTTAAGTATGTTTATGTCCCAAGTTACCTTTATATGTTATGTGATCTTTATATGGGTTTTATGGTAATCTTTTGGTTATAAAATGGTAAGTAATGATCTTTTATTTAGTGAAGAGTTTTTACTACTTCATAAAGGTGAAAAGTATTACTTTGATAAAGTATACATGGTTTACTTGTTGTTTTGATAAACTAACAGTTTTCATTCTTTGTGTATCCCTTACTGAGCTTTTTATGCTCACCCTAAGTTTTTTTTGAAATGTTTTTCATAGGACTTAATGTGGAATTGGGTCAAGGATGGGATCAAGGTAAAGTCATGCTATCTAAAACATGGAACTAGACATGTTTCTTTTTAAAAGTTTTTATTTTATGGAAACTTAGTAGAAGTGTCTACTTTGTAATCTTTTGAGTTGTAATAAGTTATGTCCTAATTCTCTAAAACACTAAACCTAAAAAGATCCTCAATGTGAATTATTCTTTTAATTCAATATTAAGTAAGGTTTAAGGTCGAGGCCTTATATAGAGTATATGGATTCATAAATATTTCCATAACTAAAATATCTTTCCAAATAAATACCGTATGTAAAATGGTATACGGTTTAGACAACAAATATATCTGTTGGACTCACCTGTTTTGATAATCCCAAATCTTGTTTAAATATTTACCATGATATATTAAGCCATTTGCTAACCCTTTTTTAATCTGTATTTATATTGTTTATCCTGAATAATTTATATTCTTGGTCTCATAATTTAGTTGCATCAGCTTACAGTTTACATTTATCTAAATATAAGTTCTCTGTTAAAGGCTACTGGTAAAAGACTTCTATTCAATGTCACCGTTATAGCTCATTGTTACTCTAGGTTACTAATCCTAGAAGGTTACTATTGAAGATCTACAAGGTCATTATTACAAGCCTACCATTGATCTACTTATCAAATCTCACAGACAAAGAGTCACCATCACAAGGTCACTATTGTGACAATGCTTCTGTTAGAAGTTCACTATCAGACTCTTTCTCAAGTCTTCTGTTGAGAGCATCATTGTTCAAGTCTACAGTTGGACATGTCTACCGTTAGTAGAAGGCTACCGGTGGAAAGGTCACTATTGCAATAGTCTGATGTTACAGACCTGCCAATGAATCCCACAGTTGAATAGCCTACTGATGAATCCCATAGTTGAATAGCCTACCGATGAAGTCCACAGTTGAAGAGACTGCCGTTGAAGTCTACCGCATATCAGAAGACAGTACGAGGTACGAGGAAGACCACATGTGGTTGAAACATTTCTCTTGTAGGCCCCTACTGAACCAAATGAGAAGAAGTTGAGATGGAAAAGTGTATATATATATGATTAGAGATAGACATCAACAGATACGGAGAATACACATAATATATTGAATACACATAAGAGAGACACATACAACACCAAAAATAGAAGAAATAAGAAGAACACTCAAGCACGTATTCTGAAGAACAGAGATCTTCACAAAGATCTATTGAAAGAACCTCTTTCAAACTATAGTGGTGTTCTACAAAGAGATTTAAACCAAATAAGTTGATCATCTCTACATCTGGAAGTCAGAACCTGGAATTTGCGACACTCTGTTTTGGAGGCAACTTGCAGAGAAGGACCAAAACTTCATTTCCCTCATTCCAATGATTCCAGAGCTGATTTGCCAACACAACAGAACATTCTAAACTTATCCCTACTATCTTTAGCTCTACTATGTTTAAGTATTTTACATTTTTGAGCAGTGTATCTGTGTTACACACACTGACTCTTGTGCTTGAACTGAGGGATACTGAAAATCCCCATACCAAACTCTCTTTATATTTGTTTCCCACGTATAACTGTGGAAGAAGCCTAGTGTGGCTTGGTAGTTGACAGAGCAAATTTACGTGCATATTTTTTATCAAATAATGATTATTTATTACTTTTTTCAATGATAGAACCCATTTATTTCATTGTTTTATAAAAATAATGGGTAATTTGAGTTTTAGAATGAAAAGGAGCAAAATTGTGAAAAATGACTAATTCTGGATTTTTGACAGATTTTTACGTCAAGGGTATTTTGGTAATTTCCCGAAAAATATAATTCCAAATTTTCTGATTAAAATTTTTTTATAATCCTTATTTTATTTACTTCATTTTTGTCTTCTAGACCATGAGCTGATTCGTCCATATAGAGGGTCTAAACATTCATTGAAGTTAGACATTTTTCAGGGAGGACAGAATGGACACCACCAATGTAATGGAACCGAAACGTGGCCTACACACATCCAAATGAGGTGTTTACACCTGGGATAGAACGAAGACATATAGTATTGACTCTACACAAAAAATTGTGGAGTTTTGAAGTCATTAATCTAGCAATTAAATGATATACTTTTGGAGGAACCTTCCTGGAAGCTTCATCCAGAAACATAAGACTTCAATAAAAAATTCATAACTCCTTCATCCGGGGTCAAAATGCACTGAAATTTTGAAAGTTAACGGAAAACACATTTATTAACAATATTTAATAAGGGGTACATGTGTGAATAGGCCATTTATGGTTCCAAAAATGCACAAACTTTCTGGGTACGGAAATCTGCCTATAAAAGGAGGCCCTCTCCTCCTTCCAAAACATCAGCTCGACACCCAAACCCAAGGAGGGATCCCATCGAGGCACGGGCCGCTGCTTATCTTCTCTTCCTCCCTCATATCTTCTTTTCATTTTATTTTCTTTTTAGTTTTATTTCAGTTTTATTTTCATTTGTAATTCAAATTTCAGTTTTATGAATCCATGCATTCCTGTTTCTCCATCCATCCCACAATTCTTTTTCTTAATTTTCTTATTTTAATAGTAAGTATTATTATCATTATTATTAGTATTAATATTAATAATGGTAATGTTATTATTATTATTATTATTTTACTTATCATTATAATAATTATCATATTCTTATTTTAAAGCTATTTTATTTTCTCCCTCTCTGTTTTCAAAAACTATTGTCTTAATTATAATAATAATATTATTATTATAATTTTAACAACCATTATAAATTATTTATTATCCTTTCCCTCTCTCTTATCTCTATTTCTCTCTCTTTCCTCATCCATCCACTATTGTGATCTCTTACTCTCAGAAATTAGAGGCTAACCCCGAGACTTGGCTCGAGGGGAGGTCAAGTGTTCTTGAATTTTCTTTAAAGTTTTTTTTAAGTTTGTGGTAGATTTGAGTTACATGCATTGGTGAGGCGAATGCCCCCAATTGGGTGATGGCCCCCAATGAAATGTAACTTAAACTATTTCTATTCTGGAAAAGATTAGTGATTCAAACACGAGATTTCATGTTTGGATTATCAAACTAAAATCAAACACATAAAGGAAAATAATGATTGAATCCAAGACTGAACCCCAAAACCAAGTTCTTTCTTCATTTAACTCATTCTGTTTATAATTGCATGATAGTTTATATTTTTCATATCAAAAACACAAAAAATATTGTTATCGCTTTCATTTAAATAACAAAATATCAAAAAGAGATAGATTAGGTGAATTAGATAAAGTAAGTGAACCAAATTGAAAGGCTCCTCAAGAGAGACGACCCTGGTCAGCCACTGTGTTGCACTAGGAAAAATTTAATTGTTTTTTTCCACACCCCGTGACAGGAATGTGTCAAAACTTGCACCGTTTCTGGGGATCCAATCATTATTTCATTTACTTTTTCTATTTTCACACCATAGTTAGATTTCAATTCTTTAAAAAAAATAAAAAAAATTGTTCCATGATGAATTCAAAATATTATTATTCTACATGGACTGAAAATTACTCACAGTTGCAAGAACAAGACTACACTAAGAAGACCCTCCAACGAAGAGTTGATTCACTAATGATAATGGTTAATAAAGTGCAAAGAGGCATAACAACATGGATCTCACCGGAAGATTTGATGGCCATGGTCGATGAACTCCAAGCCGACTTAAAAAAATTTGAGGCCATGAAGGAAGTGCCACTAGTCTTCCCGAATTTCATTGAAGACATCCATGAAGTTGAGGCCAAACTCAAAATGGAGGAGCCTGACTACCTTCCTCCATCCTTTGATGATCAACTCCAATAGGAACTTTCCATCAAAGAAGAGATTCAAGCTGAACCAACTCAGGGAGATAATACATTCTTGAACTCAAATTCATTTTATTTTATTGAAACTAACTTGAGTATAACTTCCAATTGTTTTGAATTTTTAGAATCAGATGAATCCTTTTATGTCCTGGAGGATGAAGAGACAAAAGAAGATTTACCTGTTGAGGAACAGTTAGAGTTCCCTGGAGACGCTGAACATTTACTAGAGGGATCACAAGAATGGAAAGTGAATGTTTCACAAGTAGCAACAAATAAGGAGGAGGTTCCATACTTCATCCTACCCCCACCTTCCAAGTTGTACTATATAGTGAAGTGGGAGGATCTGGCATACTCTATCCATGGATTCCTCCTCAAAAAGAAAGAAGAATTGGATGCTGAGAAAAATCACATGTGGTGGTTCATGTCAAAGAAGCCCCAACCACCATCAGACTTTGGATAAAAGCTAGTACTGCCCTCTAGAGGAAGTAAAAGAATACAGGGCCCGCTTGGGGGATCGTACCAAGATTTATCTTTAAATTCTTTCTAGTAATTTATATTTCAATTTCTTTTCTTTTCCTAGATGTAGTGAAACATGCAGCCCCCTCCCTTCTATTTTTTTTTTTAGCTTAAATGACATAATCCTTATGCTTAATTGAGTTGTTTTCTTTTATAGGATCATGATGGTATAAGGAAGCCCCAAACATCGAATGATGAGGACTAAAGATTTATTTTCAAAAAGGATTTCATTTTCATTGTCTATTTTTTTAAACTCTCCACATTTTAGTTAACAACATGTTTTGAACTTTAACGATTAAATTGCATGCCCACACTTGAATTCATGTTTTACTCGACTTATCTAGGAGACATGAGTTTCTTAGGAACCCAATGATGCCATGTTTTAGATTTCAATGTTTATATGATTAAATGATTGAAATACAAAATTGAATTTTTAAATATGAAGCATTGATATTGAAATGATGACTCATGATTTGAAGGAATTAATTAATTCATGTAAATGAAATTCTCAACCATCTTTCATGCTTTGAATTTCTGAAATTTATGTGAATTGATTTATTATTATTATTCATGCCATGAGTGATTGTCTAATGTTATATTTATCATTCCTGAGAGGATTTCTAGACCAAGTACTTCTTATTTATTCTTGAGCATATTTCTTAAGTGATCTTGGGACATGTAACTGACCAGAACTTGTATTGAAACTTTTCAAAGCTATGACTGTGCAAAAACACATTTAAAATGATTGAGGCATCCTTTTAAAAGATACATTTCCTTAAAATACCACATTTATGTCAATCCTTTTTTTAGCCCATAGAGACCATGAATGACCTTTATAGGGATGAGCCATGTTTCAAGCCATTTTTATCCATTCCTACCCAACTCTTGGTATTTGCATGATATTTTAAAGTTGAAGTGTGGGGGTTAAGGGAATCATGGTGGACGAGATGATACATATTGTGAGGAAGAAGTGTGGGGGTGTTATTGTGGGAATTGTAAAAGGTTGTGAAATCATTAATTATAATCTATTTTTTTCCCCTCTTGAATTAAAAAAAATGACAAAAATGACAAAAAGAAAAAAATATAGAAAAATGGGTTTTGATTTTGGAGAACCAAAAATCACCATTTTCCAGACCGACAATCTTATGATAGTATGTGGTTATGTGATGGATGTGAGGTTTGATCTAATCATAACTTTCGAAAAATGAAAAAAAAGAACAAAATAAAAAAAAACAAGAGGGTTCACAAATCATCCATTATGATTACTTGATCATAACCTTTTCTTTGAGTTTTGGGAAGTGGGTGTTGCTATTTTTGAAGGAGAGAATTTCATTACAGTTTTAATTTTAATATCATGCATTTTACTTTAGAGATTAGCCTCCTACTTGAGCCTTAATTTTTAAAGCATCAAATCCTACCAACCTTAAGCCTTAGAGTTATTTGATCCTTTATTTCAAGTCCTCATGATTTTATGTGCCTTTTGTCTTTACAAAGTGGAGAAAGTAGTTCATTTACAAGCCTATGGATAAGGAGCATGTTCTCATGATATGAGCATAAATATACTTGAATTGTATCATGAGTGATGAGAGGAAAAAAAGTGAGGAAAATCATGACATGGAATGTTTAATAATGATGAATCAAGAAGCTTGAATGAATGAAAAGATAAGTTCCATCAATTTTCAAATGGGAAAAGTAAAATATGTGAATTATTGGTTTCTTTGAAAAATGGGAACTTAAATTGATATTTTATGCAAATTTTTGAAAGTTTGATTTTATATTGAAAATTGTTTGATTTTATTGCATTGAAATTTGAATATTGGTAACATTGGTGTCCTCTAATTTCCATGTTGAGATTTAATGCTTGAGGACAAGCATAGTTTAAGTGTGGGGGTATTTGACAGAGCAAATTTACGAGCATATTTTTTATCAAATAATGAGTATTTATTACTTTTTTCAATTATAAAACTCATGTATTTCATTGTTTTATAAAAATAATGGGTAATTTGAGTTTTAGAATGAAAAGGAGAAAAATTGTGAAAAATGACTAATTCTGGATTTTTGACAGATTTTTACGTCAAGGGTATTTTGGTAATTTCCTGAAAAATATAATTCCAAATTTTCTGATTAAAATTTTTTTAGAATCCTTATTTTATTTACTGCATTTTTTGTCTTCTGGACCAGGAGTTGATTTAGTCATATAGAGGGTCTAAAAATTCATTGAAGTTAGACATTTTTCCGGGAGGACAGAATGGACACCACCAATGTAACGGAACCAAAACGTGGAATACACACATCCAAATGAGTTGTTTCCACTTGGGATAGAACGAGGACATATATGAACGACTCTAAACCAATATTTGTGGAGTTTTTAAGTCATTAAGGCATCCATTGAAATACATACTTTTGGAGGAACCTTCCTCAAAGCTTCATCCAGAAACAGAAGACTTCAATAAGAAATTTATACCTCCTTCATACGGGGTCCAAATGCGCTGAAATTTGGAGGGTGAATGTAAAAAATATTTATTACCAATATTGAAGAAGGGGTACACATGTTAATCATCCATTTATGGGTCCAACAACGTAGAAACTTTTGGGGTACAGAAATCTGCCTATAAAAGGAGGCCCTCTCCTCCTTCCAAAACATTAGCTCGACACCCAAAGCCAAGGAGGGATCCCACCGGGGCATGGGCCGCTGGTGATATTCTCTTTATCCATCATTTATTATTTTCCTTTTATTTTCTTTTTAGTTTTATTTCAGTTTTATTTTCATTTGTAATTCAAATTTCAGTTTTATGAATCCATGCATTCTTGTTTCTCCATCCATCCCACAATTCTTTTTCTTAATTTTCTTATTTTAATAGTAAGTATTATTATCATTAGTATTAGTATTAATATTAATAATAGTAATATTATTATTATTATTATTATTTTAATTATCATTATAATAATTATCATATTCTTATTTTAAAGCATTTTATTTTCTCCCTCTCTGTTTTCAAAAACTATTGTCTTAATTATAATAATACTATTATTAATTAATAATATTATCATTATAATTTTAACAACAATTATAAATTATTTATTATCCTTTCCCTCTCTCCTCTATCTCTTTATCTCTCTCTCACCTCATCCATCCACCATTGTTATCTCTTACTCTCAGAAATAAGAGGCTAACCCCGAGACTTGGCTCGGGGGGAGATCAAGGTGTTCTTGAATTTTCTTTAAAGTTTATTTTAAGTTTGTGGTAGATTTGACTTGCATGCATTGGTGAGGTGAATGTCCCTGATTGGGTGATGGCCCCCAATGAAATGTAACTTAAACTATTTCTGTTCTGGAAAAGAGTAGTGATTCAAACACGAGATTTTATGTTTGGATTATCAAACTAAAATCAAACACATAAAGGAAAATAATGATTGAATCCAAGACTGAACCCCAAAACCAAGTTATTTCTTCATTTAACTCATTCTATTTATAATTGCATGATAGTTTATATTTTTCAAATCAAAAACACAAAAAATATTGTTATCGCTTTCATTTAAATAACAAAATATCAAAAAGAGATAGATTAGGTGAATTAGATAAAGTGAACCAAATTGAAAGGATCCTTAATAGAGATGACCCTGGTCAGCCACTGTGCTGCACTAGGAAAAATTTAATTGTTTTTTTCCACGCCCCACGATTGGCATGCGTCAGTAGTTTATTTTTCCCACGTATAACTGTGGTAGAGGTTCCAAAACCTGGACAGTTTGTGAAAACTGTTGTAAAGACCGATACAAGTTGTGTATCACTTTTTAATATAATTGATTGGTGGTAGGTGATCACCAAGTAGAGAGGACTGGGTATTGACTTAAGAATGAACCTCTTGTTTAATTTGTTGTGTTTATCTTTCACTTACTTTGTTTTATACTTATCCGTTGTGCTTATATTAGCAAACAGAAATCTGTTTTTACATTCACTCTGATAGTTAGTTCTGGTTAGTGTGTATATGTGATTCGTTTAGTAAACTTGTTTCAAAAGTGGAATTAGTTCTCATACTGATTCAACTGAGGAGTAATCAACCTTTGAGAAATATGTTGAACAATAAGTCACTTATATCTCTACTACCTTAATTGACTGGGACGTTTTAATTTTGGGGATTTTAATCCTAAAATTTTTTAACAGAAATTTTAATTGGAACTCAATTCACCCCCCCCCCCCTCTTGAGTATCCACTCCAACCAACATTTGGTATCAAAGGAAACATTTTTATTTATAAAATTTTTTCAAACCCTCTGTTTTTCAAACTGTGGTTTTAGTTTTATCTTAAATATCTTAAATTTTTGTTAGTTCTAAATTTTATCTCTTTAATATTTTTTTTTTAAATCTAGTTATGGACAATAGACTAGAAGGTGTTGCTACTAATAGGACACCTTTATTTAATGGTGTGAATTATGCTCAATGGAAAATTAAAATGAAAATTCATTTGGAAAGTATTGGTTTTGATATGTGGTCTGCTATAGAATCAGAATATGAGATCCCCAAAACTGCTAGATCTACCTAGGATGATGCTACAAAGTCTGACTATAATAATAACTGTAAAGATATGAATGCTATTTACTGCTCTTTAGGAGATGAGTAATTTAACTGAATTTCTGCATGTAAAATATCTCATGAAATCTGGGACACCTTGGCTGTTTCTCATGAAGGAACAACCAACGTGAAGGAAATGAGATTAAATACTTATACTATTAAATATGATAATTTTAATATGAGACCTGATAAACCCATTTATGACATGTACCTCAGTTTTAATGAGATTTTCAACACCATGAGTTCACTTGGAAAAGTTGTTCTGGAGAATGAGCAGATCATGAGAATATTGAGATGTTTGCCAGACATATAGAGAGGCACTTCTGTGTCTATCCGAGAGTCATGTGACATCAGCAAGCTACCTGTTAAGGAGTCGATTAGTAAACTAATGATGTATGAAGAAGAACTGAAGGTGAACAAAGAAGAAGATGATTAACCCAAGAGAAAATCTGTGGCATTCAAGTCTACTGCTTTAAAGAGAAATGACAAGGAGAAAATACATGTACCTACTAAAAGTTCAACCAGTGAAGATTCAGATTCAAACAGTGATGAAGAAATGGCTCAAATATCCAGGAGATTTAAGAAGTTCTATAGGAAGAAGAAGTTTTTCAAAAAACCAAACTACAAGGGTAAGTATGATCAATAAGGTAAGTGGAAGAAGGATTGGAAGAAATCTGATAAGGAAGATGATATAGTCTGCTATGAATGCAAGAGGAAAGGACACATCAAGGCTGGCTGTTAGAAGTTAAAATTCAAAAAAAATATGATTATAAGGAAAAGATGTACAAGAAATCCATGAAAGCAACCTGGAGTGCTTCAGAAGACAGAACAAGTGAATCAGAAGCTACTGATTCTGAAAAGAATCATGCCAACATGTGCTTCATGACTAACATATCTGAGGTACCTGTTTCCCCTATTCTAAATGATTATTATTATGGAAATAACAATGATTCAGATAATGATGAAAATATGTATAAGGCCTAACTGTTTGAATATTGCAATATGCTGGAAGATACCTATAATTAACTAAAAGATAAATATAAATCTTTGAAGAAACAGAATGCCTTGACTAGTAATGTTAAAACAGATCTAAGTGTAGAAAAAGAAAATAATGCTCAACTTTTGAAAGAGAACACTCAACTCAAATTATCTAATGAAAATTTAAGAAAGGATATTGAGAAGTTCACTGCTGTTAGGGATACCTTGACACAAATTCTAGGAAAATATATTTCTCTTAAATATACAACTGGTCTAGGATATCATCCTGGACAGAGACAAATTAGCAAAACCAAATTTGTTCCAAAATCTGGACAGTTCACTGCTAATTCTGGACCATATTTTGAGAAACAATTTTCTAAAGGACCTAACAAAGTATTTATGTCTCAAAATATGTTTGTTAATTTTAGAAAACCTATAAAGCAAATATGGGTTCCCAAAGTTTTACTGGCTAACCTTTCTGGACCCAAGAAGATCTGGGTACCAAAACTACCCCATGTTTAATCTGTTTTACAAGGTAATTGCTTAAAGATTTCCTGTAAGACCTTATGGTACTTGGACAGTGGATGTTCAAGACATATGACAGGAGAATATTCTTGCTTCAAGAGTCTAATTAAAGTTGATGGTGGGCATGTCAACTTTGGTGACAATGAAAAAGGAAAAATCATCAGCTTAGTCCAGATTGGTAACCCTGATACAATATTAATTTCTAAAGTAATTTTTGTTGATGGATTAAAGTATAATTTACTTAGAATATCTCAGTTATGTGATGATGGATTTAATGTTAAATTTGAAAATGATTCATGTAATGTTTTTAATTCAAAAAATGATTTAGATTTCACTGCATGTAGAAATGAGAATGTATATGTTGTTGATTTAAATTCCTTATCCAAACAAAATTTTTCCTGCTTAAATGCTTTTTATAAAGAGTCTTGGTTGTGGTATAGAAGGTTAGGACACTGTAATGTGCACTCACTTAGGAAGCTATCTAAGAAATGTTTAGTTAGAGACTTACCTAAATTATAATTCCCAATTGATAAAGTGTGTAATCCCTATCAAAAGGGAAAACAACACAAAATTTCTTTCAAACCAAAGAAAGAAGTTTTAACTTCTCAACAACTTGAGTTGGTTCACATGGATTTGTTTGGACCATCAAGAGTTTCAAATATAAATGGGAATCACTGTGTTTATGTTCTTGTAGATTACTTCTCTAGGTATACTTGGGTATACTTTCTAGCTCATAAAAGTGAAGCTTGTTCTTACTTTATTAAATATTCCAAGTCTGTAGAAAACCTTAGTGGACTTAGAATTAAGACCCTGAGAAGTGATCATGGCCGTGAGTTTGAGAATCGTGAGTTTGAATCTTACTACTCACACAATGGCTATAGTCACAATTTCTATGCCCCTAGGACACCTCAACAAAATGAAGTTATAGAAAGAAGAAATAGGACCCTTCAAGAAATTTCAAGGACTATACTTAATGAGTATGACTTACCTGTTTATTTTTGGGCCGAAGCTGTAAATACAGCTTGTTATGTTATCAATAGAGTCTTAATTAGACATGTTCTAAAAAGGACCCCTTATGAACTTTGTAATAATAGGAAACCTAAGGTTAATTACTTTAGAGTTTTTGGTTGCAAAGTCTTTATTCTTATTACTAAATATAATCTTGACAAATTTGCTTCCAAAAGTGATGAAGGAATTTTCCTGGGTTATTCTATCTCAAGCAAGGACTATAGAGTGTTCAATAAGAAAACCAAATGTGTGGAAGAATCAGTTCATGTAAAATTCAATGAGACTGATCCACATGAGCCTAAAACCTCTCTTAAAAATCTTGAGAAAGATTTGTTAAATCTAAACTTTAATGATAAGAATAGTGAATCCCCTATAAAAGTATCCAGTTCTAGAAATTTTCCAGAATCTGTGCCTGCTGATTCTGAACCAACAAACAACAATGAAGAATCTAGTTCAACCCTTCATAGAGGTATTAGGACTCTAAAGAATAATCCTCTAGATGCTATTGTTGGTGATTTAAATAGAGGAACACAAACTAGAGATTCTCTAAGAAACCAGGTTAAACATAAAGCTTTTCTTTCACAGTTTGAACCCAAAAATATTAATGATGCTATCAATGATGAATTTTGGGTAATGTCTATGCAAGAAGAACTAAATCATTTCTAAAGAAACAAAGTTTGGGAATTAGTGGAAAGACCTAAGGACACTTTGACCATAGGCACTAAATGGTATTTTAGGAACAAAGTTGATGAGTCTGTGAATATAGTTAGAAACAAAGCTAGGCTAGTTGCACAAGGATATAGTTAAGAGGAAGGAATATAATATGAGGAAAACTTTTCACCTGTAGCTAGACTAGAATCCATTAGGATACTACTTGCATATACAGCTCATCTGAATTTCAAACTTTATCAAATGGATGTCAAAAGTGCTTTTCTAAATGGGTATATAGTTGAGGATGTGTTTGTTGAACAACCTCCTGGTTTTACAAATCCCCATTTTTCCAATCATGTTTTTAAACTATCTAAAGATTTATATGGCTTAAAACAAGCTCTAAGAGCATGGTATGATAGGCTCATCTCTTTTCTTATTTCAAAAGGTTTTACCAAAGGGATAGATGATCCTACTCTTTTCATTAAATGGATTTATAAAGATGTTTTGATGGTACAAATTTATGTGGATGATATTATTTTTGGCTCTTTTAAAAATTCATTATGTATTGATTTTTCAAAAATGATGCAAAATGAGTTTGAAATGAGTTTAATGGGAGAACTCAAATTTTTCCTTGGATTTCAGATCTTTCAAAATAAAAATGGAATTGTTTTGAATCAAAGTAAATATATTAAGGATCTTTTAAAACATTTTTCTTTGGATGGTATTAAAGGTAGTGACACACCTATGAGTACCACCTGTAAGTTGGATGCTGATGAAGCAGGAGAACCAGTGGATCAAACCATCTACAGAGGTATGATAGGGAGTCTACTCTATCTTACAGCTAGCAGACCTGACATCATGTTTAGTGTATGCATGTGTGCTCGCTTTCAAGACAATACAAAATAGTCTCATTTAACTGCTGTTAAAAGTATTTTTAAATATCTCAAACATAATCCCAACTGAGGATTATTTTATCCAAAAGGACAATCATTTGATTTGTTGAGTAATTCTGATGCTAATTTTTTCAGTTGTAAGTTAGATAGAAAAAGCACATCTAGGACATGTCACATTTTAGGCAAGTCACTAGTATCTTGGTGTAGTAAGAAGTAGAATTCTGTTGCATTATCCACTACTGAAGCTGAGTACATAGTTGCTGGTAGTTGTTGTGCTCAAATTCTTTGGATGAAACACACTTTACTGGACTATGGATATAAATTCAAACATGTCTCTATAAAGTGTGACAATACAAGTGTTATTAACATTTTCAAAAATCCAGTATCTCATGCTAGGACAAATAATATTGATGTGAGACATCACTTTTTGAGGGATCATTATCAAAAGGGTGATATCACTCTTGAATTAATTGGCACTGAACATCAATTGGCTGATATATTCACAAAGCCTTTGAATTCTGAGAGGTTAAATTACATCAAACACGAGTTAGGAATGATTAATTTCAACATAGGAAACCTCACAGTCAGACCTCACTGTTAGACCTCACAGTTGGATCTCTCTAATAAACCTAATTGTTACACCTTACCGTTGCACCTCACTAGTGTACCTCACTGGTACATCTCACTATTGGATACCTCGTTGTTTGTATTTATTTTTGCGGGAATTCAAACCATTTTTATTCCTATTTATTATTTCTATTTTATTTTGTATTAATCCCTAAATGATAAAACCAAAGTCGATGAACATATCTCAATCCACCTTCCTCTCTCAATCTCGAACCTTGCTCTCGAAATTCTTAAACCCTAACTCTTCATTTGAGCCCTCAGACCTCTCTCAATCTCTATGGCTAGAACCAAGAGACCCCCAACTGTCAACGAGGATGCGCCAAGGCCAAAGAGAACTCGAGCCGAATCCAGTGGCACCAGTAATACCCTGACGGGACCTGTCAACCTGCATCTGACCAAGAGATAAATCTTTGCTGAGAAGAAGTTAAGTGAATAATGGCTATTGTCGAGCAATTCATTAGTGCTGGAAGCACTAGATTCCCAAGGATGGACCGAATTCTTTTCCAACAACAATGGACCATACTACCTGAAACTTGTGAAAGAATTCTATGAATATATTAAGTTTGAAGAGGAAGATGATATGCATAGGCTAATATCCAGAGTAAATGGTAATGAAGTCAGCTTCTCATCTGCTAAGTGGGCTACCTGTTTGAGAGTTCCTCATGAAGGAGTATATGATTACTACTCTGGAGTGGCTCCTCCAGACAGTAATGTTTTTGAGTATGAAAAAGCTCTAGAAGAACTGATAGGAAATGGAAAATCAAGGAAGATCATTGCAGCTGAGATGAATGGAGAATAAAGGCTTTTATTCAAATTCATTCAGCATGTAATTAGTCCCAGGAGAGGAGATTTTTTAGTGTTGAAGTACTAGGACGTATTCCTGATGTACTTACTGAAGCATGGAAATAAGATTAACCTATGTAGGTTACTGATGGCACAATTGGAGGATATGACTAAGACAAGCTCAAAATCCAATGCCCTATTCCATGCCAAGCTAATTTAAGTAATGCTAAAGGTAAAGGGTGTGGATGGAAATCAAGAAGAGATGATAGTGTCCAAGAACAGTGTTTGTATATCCAAGGTTATTTTCAAATTCATGAAAATTAGCTGGAATCCCTGGAAGAAGGCATGGGTGAATGATGAAGGAAAGGTATATGAAAATTTTGAACCTACTATACATCCAACTAGGCCAAAATACAAGAGAGATCCAGGCTTAAAACCTGACGAGCCAGAACCGGCTTATTCAGATGATGAGGAGGAGGCTGAAGGTGTTGTGGACCCTGAAAGAGAGAACACCCCCATTGATGATGGGAGTGATCCTGATTTTCCTAACAGTCCTGTAAGGATAGTAGCTTTCGGAGCAGCTAGCCCTCCAAAAGAACTACCAATAAGAGAGACTGTTCTGAAGGACAGTGATACTGAGACCACTGAAGAAGAATAAGAATCTCAAAATATTTTCAAGAACACCTCTGAAGAGGATGAGGCTACCGAGTCAGATCATTCTGCTCATGAGACAGAGGAGGCTTGTGATATGGATGAAGAAAAGGAGACTATTTCTGAATCTGATGATGAGGACAATGAAGAAGAGGAGCTCAGTTTGAGCCCTCTGATAGATAATACAGACAATATAGTTTCTGTTTAGGAAGCAGGAGTGGCATCTACTTCCATTGATATGGAAGTCATTGATGACTCAGTGGAGGATGAGACTCACCCCACTGGTGAACCAATAGAGAAAACTGTTGTTGAATCCGCTGGAGTTGCAGAGGAGGTTGTGGAATTACCTAGAGCAAAACAGATAGAGAAGATTTCTTAGGAGAGATCTCTAAGTGAGGGGGAGATCAACCTGTTTCCCTTGGTTTAGTTTCTATGTTGTATGACATAGAGGGTTGGTCATCAAATCCAGGGTACATGGTACTTGGACTCAATTATGGAGATTATGATGAGGAAGACCAGCCTCAAAGGGTTTCTGTTATCCTACCTGAAAGTATTCCAGTAGTTGTGGCTGACAATTTGGCAACCAAGGAGGACCTTGAGTCCTTAAAGGTTGAAATGAAAGAGGCCCTGAGAGAATCAGTGGCAGATTTGAAGAATAGCCTTGTTGAAGAGCTAAGGAGTGTGGAGAAATCCTTGGAGTTATCTCTGGGATGTGTTGTGTCTAGTCCAGTGAAAGAAATGCTGAATGAGATTAAAGTGTTCCATACTCAAATTGAAAGTTGGACAGGAGTTGTGGTTGCTCTGAGATAATCGGTTGCTTCATTGACCACCATGAGCAGTTCTCAAAACCAAGTGAATGCTGAGATTCGATACATCAAAGAGTTAGTCAAGTAGTTTGTGGAAGTTTTTGAGGCTTTTAATACATCAGTCAAAGAACACATGAACAGTCAGGATGCACTTGTTCAAAAGGTGATTGGTAATTTAACTCAGTCTTTCAAAGTGACAGTAGCTTTTCTCAGTCAAACCCCTTCCATCATCTAGCACCTCTGTGAACATTGACCAGATCAGAAATGTGATCCAGGAAGAGCTTTCTAAGGCCAGTACCAGTGGCACCTCTGATTCTCAGGTAATTGCTACCACTAGGGAAGTTAACAGTTATGTTCGTGAACACTTGAAAGCAGCTACTGCTACTCAAGAAGCCGTTAAGAATAAGGTAGATTCTTACTTTGAGAAGATCTATACCAAGCAAAAAATGACCAACCACTTCAAGATTTTGATAGAGAATATGAAGCTGCCTCCAGTGAATCAGGCATTCTGGGAGCAAGTCAGAAAACTGAGAGAATTGACCCCTACTTTGGATAAATTTTTGGAGAATAAAGATGATTTTTTATCTGCTATGGAAAGAGGAGGAAGCATTATTATGGACTTCAGAAACCTTCTTCTACCCTTTCTCCATGTGGACTGCACCCTTGTCATCATCCCTCCTGCCTTAACTGCATCTCAACCCAGTAGTTCTTCCACGATGTCTCTTGCTGAAGCCATCAAAAGCCTTACTCCATTGATACCTCAGTGAGCTACCCACTATAGACCCACAGGAGCTTCTGTTGTTGCCCCTCCAGTCATTCCTTCAGCAATTCCTAAACCTGCTGATCCACCAGCTCATCCTCCATCTTCTTCTTCCAAAAGGAAAGACCACTTACCTATAAATGATGTGGATTGAGTCTATTTATGTCTTTTGATAGGGACTATTTATTCTTTTTAAGTCATGTAATGTACTTTCATTAATACAAGCTTTCTCGGTTCTCTCTATTTGTGTTTCTTTTTTATAATCACAAAGGGGGAGAAATATTGTGTTGTGCTAATTATAGACTAATCATGTGATCGGGGAGAAATTTGCTAATATGATCCTATGTTGAATATTTTCTACCTTTCTCTCTGATAGCATCTACCAATATTTTCTGGTTTTACACTCTTATTAATCTTTGATACTTGAGAACTTTTTTTATCTCGGTTTAGTAACTTTATTATATGTGATATCTATATTTAATACATACTGGCATAATTTTTGATTATCAAAAAGGGGGAGATTGTTGGACTCACCTGTTTTGATAATCCCAAATCATGTTTAAATATTGACCATGATATATCAAGCCATTTTCTAACCCTTTTTAATCTGTATTTATATTTTTTATCCTGAATAATTTATATTCTTAGTCTCATAATTTAGTTGCATCAGCTTACAGTTTACATTTATCTAAATATAAGTTCACTGTTAAAGGCTACTGGTAAAAGCCTTCTGTTCAAGGTCACTGTTATAGCTCACTATTACTCTAGGTTACTGATCCTAGAAGGTTACTGTTGAAGATCTACAAGGTCACCGTTACAAGCCTACCGTTGATCTACTTATCAAAGCTCACAGACAAAGAGTCACCGTCACAAGTTCACTGTTGTGACAAGGCTTTTATTAGAAGTTCAATGTAAGACTCTTTCTCAAGTCTTCTGTTGAGAGCATAACTGTTCAAGTCTACAGTTGGACATGTCTACCGTTAGTAGAAGGCTACCGGTGGAAAGGTCACTATTGCAATAGTCTGATGTTACAGACCTACTGATGAATCCCACAGTTGAATAGCCTACTGATGAAGCCCACAGTTGAATAGTCTACCGATGAAGTCCACAGTTGAAGAGACTACTGTTGAATTCTACCGCATATCAGGAGACAGTACGAGGTACGAGGAAGACCACACATGGTTGAAACATTTCTCTTGTCGACCCCTGCGGAACCAAATGAGAAGAATCTGAGCTGGAAAAGTGTATATATATATGAGTAGAGAAAGTCATCAGCAGATACAGAGAAGACACAGAATATATTGAATACACATAAGAGAGACACATACAGCACCAAAAATAGAAGAAAGAAGAAGAACACTCAAGCACGTATTCTGAAGAACAGAGATCTTCACAAAGATCTATTGAAAGAACCTCTTTCAAACTGTAGTGGTTTTCTACAAAGAGATTTAAACCCAAGAAGCTGATCATCTCTACATCTAGAAGTCAGAACCTGGAAGTTGCGACACTCTGTTTTGGAGGCAACTTGTAGAGAAAGACCAAAACTTCATTTCCCTCATTCCAACGAGTCCATAGCTGATCTGACAACACAACAGAACATTCTAAACTTATCCCTACTATCTTTAGCTCTACTGTGTTTAAGTATTTTATATTTGTGAGCAGTTTGTCTGTGTTACACACACTGACTCTTGTGCTTGAACTGAGGGATACTGAAAATCCCTATACCAAACTCTCTTTATATCTATGTCCCATGTATAACTGTGGAAGAAGCCTAGTGTGGCTTAGTAGTTTATTTTTCCCACGTATAACTGTGGTAGAGTTTGAAAAAATTGGATAGTTTGTGAAAACTGTTGTAAAGCCTGATACAGGTTGTGTATCACTTTTTAATATAATTTCTTGGTGGCAGGTGATCACCAAGTGGAGAGGACAAGGTCTTGACTTAATACTGAACCTCTTGTTTAATTTATTGTGTTCATCTTTCACTTACTCTATTTTATACTTATCCATTGTGCTTATATTAGCAAATAGAAATCTATTTTTACATTCACTCTGATAGTTAGTTCTGGTTAGTGTGTATATGTGATTCATTTAGTAAACTTGTTTCAAAAGTGGAATTAGTTCTCATACTGATTCAACTGAGGAGTAATCAACCTTTGAGAAACCTGCTGAACAATAAGTCACTTATATCTCTACTGCCTTAATTGACTGGGCCATTTTAATTTGGGGGATTTTAATCCTAAAAGTTTTTAACAGAAATTTTAATTGGAACTCAATTCACCCCCCCCCCCTTCTTGAGTATCCACTTCGACCAACAATATACATGACATGAGATTATGGATATTTAATATAATTATAATTTCAAATGAAAATTGATCTCAAATGGGCAGTAGGTACACCACATAAGGATTATTAGGTTCCCAATACAAAGTTAGTCACAACGAAAAGGTAGTTGAGACAAAGTCCCTTACCACAATGTAATCTGTCGAATCAAATGACCAGAACTTAATGAACATCAAGTGAATCACTGAATAACATGAATATAAATAGAATCATGTTATTATATATCAAATGGTAGTACACATATACCACATAGAAGAAATAAGTGGTGAACAATGAAAATCTCACAGAAATGAAAGTGAGATGAGAAACCCCTTACCTTTTGCTCTAGTGTGTTCTTGATTGTTTTTAACGACCTGAATAATCAAATTTAGATTCATTAATTAATAATTCCAGAACCTAATCAACATGTAATTGATATGATATAACCTTATTAAGTTCATTAATGGTCTTTTTGATGGGTTTAAGAGATTAAATCTTATTTATTTGGAAGCATTTTCTTACTTGGTTTCATGATGTGTTTACTTGTATTCATGAATGAAAGTTGGTTTGAAATATGGTTAAACATCCAAAATTGTTAATATACATTATTAGTGAAATTTAAAGAGATATAAATGATCTCATAATGATTTTGGTTATATACCTTGAGGATGACTCATTCGATGATTTAAAAATAAACACTTGAATTTGGCTTGGCAGTTTTGTGCTCAATAAACTTGTTTCGTATTATTATTCCGTATTATGTACGTATAAAGATTCCAGAACATTAATCAAGATAAAATACATATTTTATAACCTGTTTCAACCATAAATATGGTTTCATGACCAGTAATTAAAGAAATATTGAAGAACAAAACTTCATTGTCCACGAAGGTTATAAATTGGAACCTCATGGATGTTGATTTCGTTTATAAAAATAAAAGGGATGGAGTAAGAATATTGATGGTGTTTCTTCCATTAACATGATTTAAATCTAGTATGTAGATGATACTGGAGTTATCATGATCATTTGGATAGAGGAGGTGATGATAGGATAACAAATGAAGATAAATTCAAATGAAACTAAAAGAAATAGAAAGGTGTTTTACCTCTTGAAACGACTTCCTCGAGAATCACCTTAAGGGAAGGGATTTTGGTCTTTTGGAAAGACTAAAAGATTCCTGGTAGCGGGGAGTGACTAGGGGAGGGTAATTGGGCAGAACTTTGAGGAGCTTCAAGGCTTAGAGAAGTGAAGAGAAGAGGTAGTGGTGGAGGGTTTTATAGTGGAGGAGAGGGGTAAATTTTGAATATTTAATTTCATTATTTTATTATTTCCATCAAGACAACCAATAGTATTGTTTCATGTGACCCCTAATAGTAATAAGATCATGTGAGTTCTAATCAAGTGTACTTACATCACTTATGATGTCATAAATAGTGTATTTAACTGATAAATTCAATATACGGTATTTTAACGTATTTCACTATTCATCAAAAATTCAAGAATTTCAGAAAAATCCCAAAAATTCACCCCTACCATCTTTCGACGTGTAGAATTCAAAATTGAAATCCATTTTTCAAAAATATTTTTCCAAATATTATTAATTTAATTTTTAAATAAGGTCATAGTTAATTTGAAAAATAACAATCTTGAAGTACTATTAGTTTTATGTGACATTGAAAAATTAATTAAGATCCCATTATCATATTTCCTTAAGAAAATAAAATAATATCATTATTTACTATTCAAGGGTCATATTACTATTCATATTACTATTAATATTACTATTCATAAGGGTATGTTACTATTCACCAAAAATCAAGTTTGTTCTATCAGACTCCAAATGACTTACTGAACACAACTCTAGATGACCATTTCTTGAAATTCAAAACATAGAAGAGGTAAAATTGCATTATATGTTTATTTTCAAAACCTTGGGGTGTTACATTCTCCCCTCCTTACAAAAATTTTGTCCTCAAAATTCACAGAATATTACCTAAAAAGATTCGGGTATTTATTTAACACAAGTTCCTCAGGCTCCCATGTTGCTTCCTCCATCTTATGGTTCCTCCATAGAACCTTCACCAGACGATTCGTCTGATTTCTCAATACTTGTTCTCTAGTATCAAAAATCTTGATAGGCTCTTCACAGTAAGATAGATCGGGCTCAAGTTCCACTTCTTCATAAGTGAGTACATGTGTTGGGTCTGGCATGTACTTTCTTAACATTGACACGTAGAACACATTGTGAACTTTGGAGAGACTTGGCGGAATTGCCAAACGGTAAGTTACGGCTCCAATTCGGTCCAGAATTTCAAAAGGTCCGATGTACCTGGGACTTAATTTTCCCTTCTTACTGAAATGTATAATACCCTTCCATGGAGATACCTTTAAGAAAACATGATCACCTTCTTGAAATTCCAGATCCTTCCTTCGGTTATCAGCATAGCGCTTTTTCCTAATTTGAGCTATTTTGATATGGTTCTGGATAATCTTCACCTTCTCCATTGTTTTTTCAACAAGTTCTGGGCCCACGAGCTTTCTTTCACCAACATCATCCCAGCAAGTTGGTGTATGACATCTCCTCTCATATAATGCTTCATAGGGTTCCATCTGAATACTTGAATGGAAACTATTGTTGTAGGAAAATTCTACGAGAGGTAAATATTGATCCCACATGCCTTGAAAATCAAGTGAACAAGACCTCAACATGTCTTCCAATGTTTGAATAGTCCGTTCTAATTTTCCATCAGTTTGTGGGTGGTAGGCAGTGCTCAAATGAAGATCAGTATCTAGGGCCTTCTGAAGACTTTTCCAGAATCTTGATGTAAAACATGGATGATGATCAGAAACAATCGATAGGGGTACTCCATGAAGTCTCACAACTTCATTAATATATTGTCTTGTTAGATGTTCAAGTGGTAGATCTTCTCTTATAGCAAGAAAATGTGCTGACTTGGTAAGACTATCAACAATGACCCATATTGCATCATTCCTTCTTGGAGTCTTTGGTAGTCACATGACAAAGTCCATCGTGATATTATCTCATTTCCACTCAGGTATGGGAAGAAGTTGCAATACTCCTCCAGGTTGTTGCCTTCCATCTTTCACTTGTTGACAAACCATACATCTTGACACAAAATCAGCAATCTCCCTCTTCATGTTGTCCCACCAAAAATGTTCCTTCAAATCTCTATACATCTTAGTGCTACCAGGGTGTATAGAGAAATTGGAACTATAAGCATCATCCAATAATTCCCTTTTTAGATCAGGTATATCAGGAACACAAAGTCTCTTTCCAAATTTCAAATTTCCATCTTCATATACAAAGTCACTCAATCTCCCATCATTCACATCTTTAATCTTCTTTTGAAACTCCTCATCATCGGCTTGAGAACTTTTTATCCTTTCTAGTAAAGATTCTTTGGAAACCATTTGAAAAAGCATTGATGTTTCACCTTCCATGGTTATTCTCATATCCACCTTTACTAGATCCATGAAAATAGGATCTCTTTTAACTCTCATCTTGTTCAAAACTACATGATCCTTTCTGCTCAAAGCATCTTCCACCTTATTTGCCTTCCCCAGGTGGTAGTGTATCGTGCAATCATAATCCTTGAGTAGTTCAAGCAATCTCCTTTGCCTCATGTTGAGTTCTTTCTATGAGAAAATATACTTCAAACTCTTGTGATTAGTATAAATCTCACATTTTTTACCATAGAGATAATGTCTCCATATCTTCAAATCAAAGATTATAGCAGCTAACTCAAGATCATGAGTAGGATAGTTTTTCTCATGAACTTTTAACTGTCGTGATGCATAAGCAATAACCCTATCATTTTTCATAAGGACACAACCAAGTCCTTTCTTTGAGGCATCACTATAAATAACAAACCCGTCATTCCCCGATGGAAGAGTCAATATAGGAGCATTGACTAACCTTCTCTTCAGTTCATCGAAACATTCTTCACAATCTTTTTTCCAAACAAATTTAACCCCTTTACGTGTGAGCTTCGTTAGCGGGTTAGCCAGTCGGACAAAATTCTGTACGAAATGCCGATAATAACCTGCTAAGCCAATAAAACTGCGTACCTCAGTTATGTTTGTTGGCGTGGGTCATTCTTGGATTTCCTTTTTCTTTGTAGGATCAACTAGGATTCCATCCTTAGAGACAATATGGCCTAGAAAATAAACTGACTGAATCCAGAATTCTCCCTTGTTAAACTTCCCATATAATTGATTTCTTCTAAGAGTTTTCGGAATAGTTCGCAAAATGATCCTCATGGTCTTTATAGATTTTTGAGTATACCAGGATATCATCAATGAATACCATAACAAAGTTATCAAGATATTCCTTGAAAAATATATTCATTAAATCCATGAAAACAGAGGGTGCATTTGTCAGTCCAAAAGGCATCACTGTAAACTCATAATTCCCATACCTGGTTCGAAATGCTGTCTTCAGAATATCTTCCTTCCTCACACGCAGTTGATGATATCTAGATCGAATGTCAATCTTCGAAAAGTATTGAGCTCCATGAAGTTGGTCAAATAAATCATCAATATGGGGAAGAGGATACTTATTCTTTATTGTAATAGCATTGATTTCCCTATAATCAATGAAAAGCCTCATGGATCCATCTTTCTTCTTGACAAAGAGGACAGGGGATCCCCATGGAGAAACACTAGGTCGAATAAATCCATTTTCACTCAAATCCTCTAGTTTTTTCTTTAGCTCTACTAATTCCACAATGGTTGTTCTATAGGGAGTCTTTGATATAGTTCTTTCATCAGGAATTAAATCAATAGAGAACTCAACTTCCTGCTCTGGAGGATGTCCAGGTAAATCCTCTATAAATACATCAATGTACTCTTTCACTATGTGCACATCTTCAATTTGAATATTTCTTTCCTCTACCATAGATATTGGTTCATCTTCCTCTACAAGTATTGAATTCAATAGAGCTACTGGGGGTGGTTCTAGATAAGAATCAGGTGGCGAAGTTTTTGCCCTAAAGACAAGGGATTCTACACCATTTTCAAAAATTGTAACTTCCTTTTTCTTGTAATAAATTCTCGCATCATAATTTGACAGCTAATCCATACTGAGAATTATATCAAATTCAGTCATGGGTATGATGATAAGGTTAGAAACTAAAGCATGTTTTGGTGTTTGGAGGGGGACTAGTCGACATGCCTTTGTTGCAATGATACAACCCATGGGAGTTTTGACTGACAACTCCTTTCTTAAATCAAATTGGACATATCTAATTTTCTTGGAAAACTGGGAAGATATAAATGAATACGATGATCCATAATCAAATAAAGTGTTGGATAAGTTTGAGGAAACAATTAAAGTATCTGCCACCACGTCATTAGGAACTTCAACCTCCGCGGTTGTAATCACAAAGGATTTCCCTTTCTCTCTTGTCTTTTTCTGAGTAAAGTTTCCTTGGTGCTTTGGACACTCATTTGCATAGTGTCCCATCTCTCTACAATTGTAGCATTGAACATCATTGAATTGTTTCTTCCCCTTACATTCATCAGATTGATGACACTTTTCTCCGTAGTTGTAGAAGACTCCCATGCCTTTCAAGCATTTCCCAGGATGATTCTTTCCACAGTTCTTGCATAATGGGAAACTATTTGTTCCCTTGCTCTTCTTTGGTGCTTCTCCTTTTCCTTTGTTATCAGAGTACCGCTTCTTATCTTGGTTTCCTTTGAAAAAATTTGATCTAGCAAATTCCTTCTTTGTTTTGATGGCACTTGATACAATTTCATCATATGATGAAAATTATTGAGAATTCAGTGCCCTTCGAAGACTTGGCTTAAGACCTTCAAAGAAATGATCAATCTTGTCCGCAAAGTCACGTACGTAATTCACAACATACCTGGCCAGCCTTGTGAAGGTTGCCTCATATTCTGTAACACTGTCTTCTTCCCTTTGTTTTAATCCAAGGAATTTCCTCTTCATTTCAGTTCGTTGCTCATGAGGGAAATATTTTTCGAAGAATATTTCCTTAAAATTCCTACATTCCATATCTTCTATTTCTTCTTCCTCCATGGTATTTTGAATCAGGGACCACCATTGGTCAGCGTCGCCCTTGAGACAATATACTGCCAGTACTACCTTTTCATTTTCATTGCATCTTAACGCCATAAATATCTTTTCAAGGGACTTGATCCATTGCTCAGCAACCACTGGATTAGTAGTCCCGCTAAAAGATGGGGGCTTCTGCCGCATGAAATGATCCAACACAGGTGTTGAATGGTTATTTGTTACAAATTGAGTAATTTGTCTCAATATGGTCATGATCTGATCTGCTCTAGCGTTGACAATGTTGACTTGCTCAGTAGGGAGATCCTTACCTTTCCCACGAGTATTGATTCCCCTTCTTCCATTAGATGCCATTTCTAAATAATGGGATACACTAGATTAGTTTATGAATCTCAAATAGAAAATCACTCAACATAGATTGAAATTCTATGCATAACTATCTTATAAACATGGTTCCTCTAAGGAAAAATTTTCATTAACTCCTTGATAATGGTTTGTAAAGAAAATATGAATTATCCTAAGCATATCTCCCGGGAGTGTCGTAACCAAGAGTGCAGCAAGGCCCTTTGTCGTGCACTAGTTCCTGTTCGAGTCTAACTCAAAGTAGTGTTTTCAGGTTTTACCCTTAGATACATCTGTGCCAGAGCCGCCTCTGCCTGCTCGTATCCGGACAAGGACGTATTGCTTAAAATATCCACATAATTTATTCCTTACCAAAATACCAGGACATTCTTGTATGTTAATCATCAGATAATACCTTAGGCCTTTGTTCCCTACTATACATTTCCTACTCTAGTTTCCAAGTTTTCTACTAAACTTCCTCTAATACCAACTGTAACACCCTGATCCCTCTAGGCTGGAGTCGGTGCATTACTTGTGATATTGGCATGGATAGAAGGAATGAAAATCTCGAAGGAACAATTAGTTTAGTAGTCTTGAAGAAACTAGATACATAGATGTTACTCAAATTACATTGGAAAAGTTTAAAAAAATACAACACATAACAAAAACTAAAAAATGCAACCACACAAACTCAATAAAAGACCTCCTCTTCATCACCTGTTGAAGGTAAACAATGAAAGGGGTGAGCTCAAATGCTCAGTAAGGGTTACAAAAAGCGGAAGCATGAGTACAATAATAAGTGAATCATAATCAATCCGACATAATCAATATGACATAGTGAATAAATGAAAAACTAATGTCATTATTAAACTGAGAATGAAACTACAGCCATAGATTTTTTCATAGTGAAAACCTCATGGTTAATAATAATAACTGATAATGAATAAAGAGAATGTTTATTAATTGTACATCATGTATCTGGAACATGAAACCATAATACCATAAAAACAGTTTAGTTCTATGGGTAGAAACCCTTCTGATTTTTTGGAAACAAACTCGAAGGGTTTGTCGCCAAACTGTTTTGTCTCATGAGACCTACTGATGCATCGAGGGGCTATAGCGGGCCCCACCCTCCACTGCATGTCCAAATCATTCTTTATACATTGATTCAATACAAGTGCAATATGCCTTTTCAATATCCATATAGAGTAGAGTATACGGATTCATCAATATTTCCATAACTAAAATATCTTTCCAAATAAACACCGTATGTAAAATGGTATACGGTTTAGACAACAAATATATCCATGACATGAGATTATGGATATTTAATATAATTATAATTTCAAATGAAAAGTGATCTCAAATGGGTAGTAGGTGCACCACATAAGGATTATTAGGTGCCCAATACAAAGCTAGTCACAATGAAAGGGTAGTTGAGATAAAGTCTCTTACCACAATGTAATCTATCGAATCAAATGACCAGAACTTAATGAACATCAAGTGAATCATTGAATAACATGAATATAAAGAGAATCATGTTATTATATATCAAATGGTAATACACATATACCACATACAAGAAATAAGTGGTGAACAATGAAAATCTAACAGAAATGAAAGTGAGATGAGAAACCCCTTACCTTTTGCTCTAGTGTGTTCTTGATTGTTCTTAACAACCTGAATAATCAAATTTAGATTCATTAATTAATAATTCCAGAACCTAATCAACATGTAATTGATATGATATAACCTTATTAAGTTCATTAATGGCCTTTTTGATGGGTTTAAGAGATTAAATCTTATTGATTTGGAAGCATTTTCTTACTTGGTTTCATGATTTGTTTACTTGTATTCATGAATGGAAGTTGGTTTGAAATATGGTTAAACATCCATAATTGTTAATATACATTATTAGTGACATTTAAAGAGATATAAATGATCTCATAATGATTCTGGTTATATACCATGAGGATGACTCATTCGATGAGTTAAAAATAAACGCTTGAATTTGGTTTGCCATTTTGGGCTCAATAAACTTGTTTCATATTATGATTCCATATTATGTACGTATAAAGATTCCAGAACATTAATCAAGATAAAATACATATTTTATGACCTGGTTCAACCATAAATATGGTTTCATGACCAGTAATGAAAGAAATATTGAAGAACAAAACTTCGTCATCCACGAAGGTTATAAATTGGAACCTCATGGATGTTGATTTCGTTTATAAAAATAAAAGGGAGGAAGTAAGAATATTGATGATGGTTCTTCCATTCACATGATATAAATCCAGTATGTAGATGATACTGGAGCTATCATGATCATTTGGACAGAGGAGGTGAGGAGAGGATAACAAATGAAGATAAATTCAAATGAAACTAAAAGAAATAGAAAGGTGTTTTACCTCTTGAAACGACTTCCTCGAGAATCTCCTTAAGGGAAGGGATTTTGGTCTTTTGGAAAGACTAAAAGCTTCCTGGTCGTGGGGAGTGACTAGGGGAGGGTAATTGGGTAGAACTTTGAGGAGCTTCAAGGCTTAGAGAAGTGAAGAGAAGAGGTAGTGGGGGGGGTTTATAGTGGAGGAGAGGGGTAAATTTTGAATATTTAATTTCATTATTTTATTATTTCCATCAAGACAACCAATAGTATTGTTTCATGTGACCCCTAATAGTAATAAGATCATGTGAGTTCGAATCAAGTGTCCTTACATCACTTATGATGTCATAAATAGTGTATTTAACTGATAAATTGAATATACGGTATTTTACCGTATTTCCCTATTCATCAAAAATTCAAGAATTTCAGAAAAATCCCAAAAATTCACTCCTACCATTTTTCAATGTGTAGAATTCAAAAGTGAAATCCATTTTTCAAAAATAATTTTCTAAATATTATTAATTTAATTTTTAAATAAGGTCATAGTTAATTCGAAAAATAACAATCTTGAAGTGTTGTTAGTTTTATGTGACATTGAAAAATTAAATAAGATCTCATTATCATATTGCCTTAAGAAAATAAAATAATATCATTATTTACTATTCAAGGGTCATATTACTATTCATATTACTATTCATAAGGGTATGTTACTATTCACCAAAAATCAAGTTTGTTCTATCAGACTCCAAATGACTTACTGAACACAACTCTAGATAACCATTTCTTGAAATTCAAAACATAGAAGAGGCAAAATTGCATTCTATATTTATTTTCAAAACTTTGGGGTGTTACATTCACTAATGAAAATTAATATCACGGGACCTTTTGATGGAAATGATATATCCTAATTAAATCCATGGCCATGGTGTTCTATGGGCAAGTTCTATTTTCAGAAAGTCAAAGAAAGATGTTGAGCATATAGGTTGATGACACTAGCATGCAACCTACTCGATTTGAGATACTGTAACAAAGGGATTATATTAAATGATAAACGTTCGTATGAGGTGACATGTCATTGCGGCATTAACTTCTTTCTCTATGGGTATCTTGGCGTGTTGCTAGATGTTAACCTTGGACTTTAGATTGCTCCGCCTAATGCCACTGAGAAAGAGGCCTATTGGATCACACACTAAGTATATCCAGAATCTCAATTAAATAATTTATTATTTAACAAGTTGAATAAATATTAATCTTGGTCGTGGTTTAATAATTGTTCATGTATGTCTGATCACATTTATTCTGTCACTAGTTATTCGAGAGAATATATTGTGGATGAAATAATTAATAAATATTGAGGGGGATTGGCGGACCGAGATTAATGGTCCAATGAGAAATAATAATATTGAATATTATTTGATTAAATAATATTGAATATTATTTGATTAAATAATATTTAATTATAACTCGCAAGTTAAGTGCATGTCAGGAAATAATAATATTGATGTTATTATTTAACATGGGGGTTTCGCTAGGATTAATGAAATAATTAAAGGCACTTGTGCATGTTATTTTATTATTACCCTAGTGAAATAAATATCTGGTTATATTATTCTCTTATTAGCCAAGGGCAAGCTAAGCGGCGTCAATGGTGCCGTGCACAACATTTGGAGAAAACCTCTTGAGCCCAGAGAGTTCTTCCCTCTTCAAGAACGCCCTCAAGAACGAGAGTGGTCCTCCTCCACCAGATCAAGGAGAACGCTTTAGAAGCGGTTCTCAAGGCGATCAAAAGCGGACGACGCAAGCGCAATGATCTTTCGTGCTAGCACCCGAAGACTCCTTCAGCGACGTTTAAAGATTTGTGGAGCATGTGTGGATCACCGCTAGAGGAGATTTATCATTGATCTCTACAACGCAACGAAGGCGTAGTGCAGATCTGTGATCAGACGCATCAACGAAGAAAGAGTCACCTTGGAGGTAATTCTATTTAATTAAATTAATTATAAACAATAGATGTTGATCCTCTCTTGGTTTCGGGTTTCTATTTTTTTGTCTTATTTCTTTAATTCAATTTTGTGGATCACAACGTTCATCGTCGCATAGATCTTGGATTGTTCATTGAATATTGAAAAAATCGAAGTTGGGCACCGGCCCTCCCGCGCTTTCACTGCGCTCGGAACCTACAAATCATACTATCGATGAGAACTATAGAGAGAATATTTCATGTTATAAATATGATAAACATCTTAGAGAATATGATGAATGATTTTAGGAAAGTTTGTAAGGTTGTAAATAGGAATGTAATATGATCGTTATATATATGGTCATTGGTAATATGGCCTTTGGATATATGGTCGTAATATATACAGTCGTTGGATATACCAGTATCCAATACGTACATTGAAGTTGTTTAATTGTCATATATAGTAACAAATTAAAAAATAATTATTTGTATTTAATAATTATTTCTGGAATGAAATAAAAAGATAATAATAAATTAAAATATTTTATCATAAAAATATGTATTTTTATTAGTTATATTATTATTATTATTATTATTATTATTTAAAGAATGATTTGATGTGGTTATAAAATTCAAAGAAAAATAATAATATCAATGGATTGATAAAATTTAATGGTTAGCAGATAAATATTTTATTTTAATGGGATGTGATTAAAATCGTTTGATGTTAAAAAGGAATATATTTCAAATATTTTTTCATAGTTTCATGTTTTTTTATCTTAATAAATTAAATTGACCACTTTTGAAAGATGACTATAAAAAAATGTAATGTTTCTAAGTGTTAAAAAATAAATTAACACACATTTGATTAGTAATTAATATGAAATAAAATTAACAACACTTAATGTTTAAAAAGTTATTTTCTATAAAAAATTAATTTTGATATATATATAATGTTTTAATATAAAAGTTGAATTTTTCATATTTCAAATTTGAATTAGATTAAATGGAGTCAAAATTTGGAATCGTCACATTTAAATTAGGTAATGGGGTCGTCTTATATTTTTAGTAAAAAAAATTACCATAGAAAATAGTTAAACAAGGTAAAAAGAGGTAAAAATAGATAAATTAACATGACTCAAATTTTGTGTAATTAACCAGATATTTAAACATTCTAGAAGTCCTTTTTTAATTGTGCAAGTCAATCATAAATTTATCATCAACATTTTCTTAACTAACTCACCTAACTTGTAATGCCTCAAGACTTTGTGATATATTTCTCTTTAAATAAATTTGATTTCTTTGAGAGCTTTCATTACAGGCAACATCGGGTTTAAACGAACTTCAATATACTATTGAATTGTAACTTAATATGATAGTTATCCCTTAGACATCGAGTTAGTGGGTATGAATGGTACTAACTAAATTATAAAAAATTGTTATTTACACATTATTATAATGAATTCATTGGTTATTAATTGATAAAATCATTTGAAAATTAAAAAAAAAATCTTGAAAAAACTGTTTTTATTTCCGCTATGTGTTTTTATCTAAATAAATTAAATTAATCATTATTGATGAATGATTTTAATGAAATTTATAAACTATATATTCAATCAAATGTTTTAACATTCATCTAATGGTTTTTATTAGACGTGAGATAATCATAAATCCAATTTTATGCTTAAAACACATTTTTTTTAAAACAGTTTCCATTGCACTTTAGGTGCTTGTTTTAAAATGTATTTATTCAAATTCTATAAATTTAATCTTGAAAAATGGATTCTAAATTTGAAATTATGAAGTTCAAATTTGATAAATAGACCCCTATTATTTTTTTTCATTATTAATAGTAATCGTGGTAAATATTTATGATATGTGTCATTTGCATGGTTCACGTGCATTTTCTTTAACATGCAAAATTTAGTGTATAATTTCATTTCACAATATTAATTTGTCAGGTTTTCCTTACCCGTTAATCGATTTGTGTTTTATTATGGTGGTGAATCACACGATGTTGCATGCCCTTTCCCAGTTGTTTCTTGGCTTGCATTCGAACGACCTTTCTCATTTGGGTTGTCCACGTGTTCGGTATCCTGCGGATGCCCCCTGCCAATCCAACGCCTGCTCTACCACCATTGAATGCGTTGGTACCCTCCTCATGGGCATTGGCATTCTATGAGGGTTTGGTTTTCATTTTGAGTTCTTCGTTCATTCATCCGAGAGAGGAGAATGTCTGGGAATTTATGATTTCCCATGTCGAGGAAGATCTGAGAGCAGCTTCCAGAAGAGATCTCGTCCGAGTTTGATCCTGATTTAGGGTTCTGGTGGAGTTCGGTGGAGGTTCATGACCTTTGTTGAGAGACAACCTTGTGTGAGGAAAAGCATTGGTAGCATGGACATCATTTGAGCTTCATCCAAGTTCTCATTTGAGAACCTGACGTTGTAAGAAGTTTATTTTGATTTTCTTGTTTTTGTTCTTGGTGTCTCAAAGATGTTGTATCCTTTCATGCATGTGTGTAGTGTGAGTCCGTCCAAGAAATCGGATTTCTAGCTTCACGTGACATGTTTCATCTCTGGTCCTTTATTGCTTCTGTGTCTTGTATCTAACTATTATCTTTAATAATAAAGATATGTGACGGTGTTCTCACCATGCATGTAGGTCCGCTATGAACTGAAACACGTTATTTATCCGTGTTCTTTACTTTTCTTGCATCATATTCATCATGAATCTGCCCTCTTACCACAGTTTTATTGTTAATCGAATTATCTATATTCTGGATTAGTGAATCTTGAATAGGGACTACTACCACTTCAATGTACCCCTTAACAAAAGGGACTCAAAAAAAAAAG
The DNA here is from genome assembly GCA_963277665.1 of Viscum album. NCBI lineage: Eukaryota > Viridiplantae > Streptophyta > Magnoliopsida > Santalales > Viscaceae > Viscum > Viscum album. Next base: position 1,408,868,840 of record OY728133.1, on the reverse strand, counting down.
GCAAGACAGCCGCGGTCCAGGGACAAGCAGGCCAGAGTGAACGGCTCATGTAGGAATCAACAAGGGCCAGCACAAGTAAGCCCAGCCGCATGTCAGTAAAATCAGCACATTAAAACTGAATTAAATCATGCAATTAATTAACAATTTCAATGAATCCAAATTTCACACAGATTTATCGAGAGAAAATATTTCACTCTCTCAATTATGTAAAATATTGCACTTACAATTACACACTCATTTTACGGGAAAAAGACAGCATATATACAAACTAACAATCAACAGAAAACAACCAGTTGGAAAACAAGAATACAAATAAATACTAGACTTATTCATCAAATCCATCACAACGTTCTAATAATGAAGAACATATTATTATAGTTTTAAAAACAATATCACAAGGAAAATTAGAGATACTTAAATTGCAAACCTTGAGTGCGGCACTGAATCTTGCTGTTCATTATTCGATTCACAGTTCCAAAATATGGGTCTTCTTCAAGAACTCAACCTCATTCATGGGTGCTCTCTGGTTCTTCATCAGATGAAACTGCAGGATCGGAAGCTTCGGCTAGGGTTTCGAGCATGTCTATGACCTCACCGGAATCATCCAAATAATATTTAGCTTTGCTTGGTTTTTGGCCAACCGTGCAAGTGAACACCGAAGACCGGGTGTTTTCGGGCATGACACTGGCGATTATTTCAAACATGTCCTCATCTGATCTGTCATCACCGATGCAGAGAACAAAATCGGGTCTTTTCCCATTTTTGGCCATTGAGGTGAAGATCTTTTCTGTAATTACACCCTTGCTGACTCCCTGAGAACAAATGGAAGGAAAGAGATTCAGGGGGAAAAAACATAACAATCATTTTCAGTTATACATGGGCAGACAGCCATCATCATTCCAATCATAAACCAGACACTGGCTTATCATAATCTTTCTTGTTGGTTATATCCAAATTTCTATGTCACTCACATTTTCTTGTGGCCATACTACTAAGGAAGATAGTAACTGCAAGTCAGAAATAAACCATACCTGGGGTTTAACTTCTACAGTGAACTGGCCACTCTTCACTGCAGCTGGTTCATTTGCTAGAACACTTTCTAGATGATGCAACATTTCTTTTGCCTGAGAGGATCCAAAACCTACGTTTGCAGCTCCATATTGCCACACCAGTGAACTCTCCTTCCTCTCCATAAAGGAGCCATCAGTAGCCTCAGTATAAAGTTTCATGACAGGTTCAGCTATCCCCATCCAACCAAAATCAGTACCTTTACCAAATGTTTTCCATTCTTCATTTTGTGAAAACCTGAGGTGTTAGGATTAAATTCTCAAGCTTAATTCCATGAGCAGAACATGAGAAGAGGAGGTGATGAGACAGAACGCATACCTTAAGAAATAGCCATTTTCTGCCACGAGCCCAAGCTTCATGCAAGGAGCAAACCATTTGCCTAAGCTTTCTCTTCCTCTTCCACTTATAATAAATACCATGTTTTTGGGGTCACTGCAGAGCATGCTCAGAATCGAGATGACTTCCCCACTCGGTGCATTATTGATGGTGTTCCGCAGCATAATCATCCCATCATAGTCCAACAATACAGCCCTGTGCTTAGCTTTAGTATAGGTCGCCACGATAGCGTCCATTGAAAGCTTTGTGAAATTAGGATCAAGAGACACAACCCTAAATCCAAAGCCCAACCCAATTCCCCAACACATTCTCCTGAAATGATCCGAACAAGTTCTTTCCAGATCTTGCAGGAAGCTCCTTGACCAATAAGCCACGTTATGAGAGCTAACATAGCGATAATGTTTTTCATGTCGCAACCGTTTCTCCTGCTCAGCCATTGATATGGCCTCGTTCATTGCCACAGCAGTTGCTTCAACGTTCCATGGGTTGATTCGGATTGCCCCGCTGAGGGAAGGAGAACAACCGATAAATTCAGAAACCACCAACATGCTTTTCTTGGGCTGGATGGTGTCAGGACAGGATATTCCTTGCCTGCAAACAACGTATTCATACGGTGTAAGGTTCATCCCATCCCTTACTGCAGTGACAACAAAACACTCAGCAATTGTATAATAAGCAATTCTTTCACTAATTGAAACTGCCCTGTTGATATAGACAATTGGATGATAGCCATGACTACCATAATTTGCATTGATCCTCTGTATGCTTTCGTTAATTTCAGATTGTATTTCATCTAAACCAATCCCCTTAGCCCTCAAAGGGTTCACAATCTGAACAAGCACGGCCTTTCCATGCCACTTGGGATGTTCCCTGAGCATCTGCTCCATTGCCAGAAGCTTCAGATCAATTCCTTGGAAAATGTCCATATCATCCACGCCAAGAAGCACAGTTTTGCCTTCAAATTGCTGCCTAAGTTCCTCCACCCGCCATTCTTTATCAGGGAGCTTCATCACTGACTCGATCTGACCCATGTGAACCCCGATTGGCATAATCTTAACCCCAATTGCCCTTCCATAATATTCCAACCCTATATAACCCCTCTTCAACTGGTACTCCAAACCCAACATCTGACTGCAGCATGAAAGAAAATGTCGAGCATAATCAAATGTGTGGAAGCCAATGAGGTCCGAGTTGAGTACTGCCTTGAGTATTTCTTCTCTAACAGGAAGTGTCCTGTAAATCTCTGATGATGGGAATGGGCTGTGGAGAAAGAATCCCATTCTTAATCGGTTGAAGCGCCTCCTCAAGAAGGTGGGAAGCACCATCAAATGATAGTCATGAATCCAAACGTAGTCATCCTCGGGATTTATCACCTCCGTGACTTTCTGTGAGAACAGCTTGTTGACTGAAACGTATGCTTCCCAAATGGACCGATCAAAACGACCTCCGAGATCAGAAGAAAATGGCAGCATGTAATGAAACAGAGGCCACAGCTGCTTCTTGCAGAAACCATGGTAAAATTTCTCCAACATGTCAGGCGGTAGGAAAGCTGGGACGCATTTAAATTTATCCAACAGAACCTGCGAAACATCTTCCTGCTCGTTGGCATCAACGTCGACCCTCAAAGAACCAACATAGATCACTTCCATGTCTTTTGGGAGTCCGTCCTTGAGCTGCAGAAACAAGGAATCTTCATTCCAGCTGAAACCCCACCCCTTATCATCAGGTCGTCGCTTCGCTTTCACCGGGAGCTGGTTGGACACGATGATCAGTCGATCTAGAGAAACTGAAGACGGGTTATCCGAGGTCGCACTGAGAGCTTGTCCGTCTTCAAGCTCGGCAACGCTGCCCGGCTCTGTCATTACCCTCGGAAACCTCCTCCCACCCCTACCAATTGCCGGAAACTTCCCAGACGCCAAATCTAAAAGATTGGAATACGATTTGGACATCATCTTTCGATCGGCTCCTTTCCGATCTTCAGTCCGGAAGCAAGATGAATTGTGGACGCACACCGAGCGAGAAGAGGATACAGTAGACCAACGCACGTGTGAGATATCCTCCCCCCGTTCGAATGAGATCGAGGATGAGAATCATTCACCGATCGGCCGCCTCCCCTCCGCAATATCCCCTGCCCCCTTCTCGCTCCCGGCGTGACCAGAGAAGAAGATAAGCTCCGCCATGTCCGCCGGCTCTGCGGGTAAGCACAGGCGCAGACAGTGAGTGCGGGCGCCGCTGGAGCGAATGGCCATCGCCCCGGACCGAGGGGTATTGCTTCGGACAGTGACGCGTCGCACGAAAGCGCTCGACCTATGCGTGCGAAAATCTGACTCCTATTGTACCACGTTAAATACAAATTTTCCCTTCTGTTGACTCCCTTTCAAACCTTCTCACATGCCAAAGATTAAATTATTATCAAACTCCGAATTCGAGAATTGTTTTTAGATTTGATATAATAAGTTTATCTAATTTTTATTTATTTATTTATTTATTTATTTGACTATTCAGAGAATATATTCAAACATACCAAACTTAGATGTAAATTACAATATCATCCAAGGAAATGAGATCAAACAAAACCAATCATGCTTTTGTTCCAATCTAATGCTTCTAAACTAGGGATGAAGCTAATGAGTATCACGGAAAATATTTTGAAGCTTTCAAGACTTACCAATCCAATTAAGTCGGGCTTTGGAGACAACCTCGACATCCAATTCCACAATGACATCAACTATATGTTTATAATTCTAGGCTACTTTTTTATATTTGTTCAGAGGAATTGAAATAGATTAAAAAATAAGTCGTATAAGATAAGAATTAATCAAACATCACTTTATTTATTCATAGTAAAACATTAAAACGAAAGTATGTGAAATAGACACCATTGATTATTACTTACCATGAGTTATTACATCCATTAAAAGTGCAAAAATTTAAAGGGGCAGTAAATTAAATATATATATATATACACAACTCCCTTAGATCACCTTTCCTTTTGAGCACCACTATTAGTATAATAAAACTTACAACAAAAAAGCATATCACGAAATGAGAAATAATATTGTGAGATCTAAAGTGAAAATTATGGAAATGAGAAGTGTGACTTAAGAAGTGTGAATGAAATGCATGAGTTTAGTGGGACTGTATATAGGAATGAAATTCAGGCGTTAAAAATATGGTCGTTGGAAGTATGGTTTTTGGATATACATGTGTCCAATTGGTATACTAAAGTTGTGTATGGTTAGTAGTAAATTTAAAATAATATAACTCATGAATAATAAACAATGAAATAAAAATACAATATCAAAAAATTATAAGAATATATATTTACGTGTTAGTATTATTATTAAAATATGCACTACTACAAAAACGAGCAAGGGAAGCGCTACCCTTTTATCAGCGCTAAAAAAGCACTGATAAAGGCCCTCCTTTATCAGCGTTTTTTTAGCGCTGATAAAAATGGGTTTTATCAGCGCTTTTTCCTAACGCTGATAAATTTTACGTTTCAAAAAAAATAATTTTTCATGAAAAATAATATATTGTTATATAAGTATATTTATATTGACATAAATATAATATATATTTTTTAAATATATTTTAGATAAGTATAAATAGACTATTACATTTTAATATATAAGAAATTTAGTGAAAATGACTTTAAAATATTTTAAAAAAATATAATTTGCTAATTATCATCAATTAAAAATCATTTAATAACAATTTGAAGACACAAAAAATCATAAAAATAATAAAAGATCTAAAATAAGTTGAAAATGTAACTCAAACTTCAAACGAGCATAACTTTTGATCCGAGTGTCCGTTTGAGCTCTACAGCATATCAAATCGAAACCTGCGACAAGCTCTATGCGTTTTTTATTGAAGCAAAGCTTCTGTCACAATTTTCAAGCCCAAAAAAAGGCCCATAAAGCCTCCAAAAGCGAGTTTTTAGTCAGGATACCCCGATTTATTAACATTCAAACAAGTATAACTTCTGATTCGGATGTCCGTTAGGCCTGTACCACATATCATATCAAATATTGTTTCATTCTCTTCGATTTGAATGGTTGTGGAGTTGAAACGGGAGTCTGGATTAGAAGTTATGATCTTTTTAACATTCTATGGCTTTTCAAATACACATATATAGATGTATTTATTCGTAAATATATATATGTGTGTGTGTGTGTGTGTGTGTCTTTGTGTGAGTTGTATATATGTATGTATGTATTTATTTATTTATTTATAAACACACATAAAAAACATATTTTATAAATGTATATTATTATACAAATAAATATATGGATAAAAATTTTAACTAAAAATATACATATAAATAAATATAAATATAAATTAATATACGAATAAATATATATATATACTAATATATGAATAAATATATATGTATTAATATAACTAAATATATTTATATTAATACGAATCTATATTATTATACAAATAAATATAACTATATAAATAAATAAATATATTTTAATATTAATATATGAATAAATATATATGTATTAATATAACTAAATATATTTACATTAACATGAATCCATATTAATATACAAATAAATATAACTATATATATAAAAATAAATAGATATATCATTAAATAGAAAAAAAACGAAATGACTTAGTGGTAAAGGTGCAGACGCGCAAGGGGGAGGTCGCGGGTTTAAGTTCTGGTGGAAGCAAGGAGGTGCGCACGGGGGGCATGTGATGGACGCGTAGGTAAGGGCAACGCACTGGAGTGGTCCACCTAGCGCTGATAAAAGGGGTCAAGCGCTGTTAAAAGCTTCCCCCCTGAATTATATATATATATATATATATATATATATATATATATATATATATATATTTTATTTTTTTGACTTTTATCAGCGTTTTTTTAGCGCTGATAAAAGGGACCCCCTTTATCTTCGCCTTGATTAACAGTGCTTTTTTAGCGCTGTTAATGCCGTTTTATAGCGCTGATAAAAGCCATATTTGTAGTAGTGATGATATGATGTATTTATAAAATTCAAATAAATATATAAATATTGATGGATTAGTAAAATTAAATTTTTAGAATATAAATAATTAATTTTAATGGTATTTAGTGAATATTATTTAATATAAAAGTAATATTTGTTTTTTGGTATTGTGTTTTCTATCTTAAATTGAATTGAACAATTTTATAGGATTTTTCTAAGAAAAATTTTTCAATATAAAAATAAATAGATCACACTAATTTAGTTAGTAATTGATAGGAAATAAGAATAAGAACAATTAATATTATGAAAAATCGTACTCCTATAAAAGCAACATTTCATTATATTTTATGATTTTATTTAAAAGTTAAATTCTCAAATTTTAGAATTTGAATTTGAAAAAACGAAAATTATTTTTGTATTTAGAATAACAATATCATCTTAGGATGACTTTTGGGATATTTATGAAATTATTGATTTTTAGGCGAATAGTGAAAAATACAGTTTTTACTAAAATTGCAGCGTTTATGACTATATCAATAACTATAACTTAAAAACATATAAAACAAATTTCATGATTAAAAATTTATTAATGGAATGAAGTAATTCATTTAAAAATACTATGATGAATTTAGAAACCCATTGTCTAATATTTTCAAAATTAAGCAATATTTTTTTAATAAAAACTATTTTTTAATCTTTCACTTTTAATTAAGCTTTCACCTGGTGAAATTAGGTTTTGGGTTTTATTTAAAGTTTCATAACTCTCATTTGGTTAATAATAAACCAATTGATGTCATTAAAATCAACAACATTGATAATTTTTTCCTAAATACAACATTTATGCTTAAAAATACACTTTTTCTAAAAATGAGTTTTTATGTGTAACATACTCTGTTGTTGAAATTAAATTTTCTTCTGCGTAAAAAATTTATATGATAAAAGTAATTTCATATTTGGAATCAGTAGGTTTAAATTATGTAATAAATTTTGTTTTAATTTTAGCCATTAAAAGTAAATTACTTAGGTAAAGATTCGCCACAGTAAAAACCAAAATGGTAAAAGTGAGAAATCTAAGAGTAAAACACATAAAAACATATTTTAAACATGCATGAAAATGAATGGTTGAGGGATGCTTGACCTTATCTCATTTCCCACTCCATTATTGGCTACTTTGGAACCACTTTCCATGTGAAACATGTGCTCTCTTTATATTAAGATGTTATATTTACAAAAAAGTCATTCCCTTCACCTATAAAAGAAGCTCACCTCCACCCCATTTATCCACTCATTCTAAATCTTTAGCTCAACCAAAAAATTGCCTTAATCTCTCCTTAATTCTCTCCCCATGTCCCATAAGCCTTTGTCATGCCAAAAGACCTAGCTAATGAGCCTTCAGGTGTTACCCAAGGGAGAATATCCAAAGGGGGAGACAATGTTCTCAACCGAGCTCTCTTAATTCTTTTCTTATACTACCCTCTCAAATATATTTTATTCATGAAAGTATGATTACATCAATATTATTTGTAACATACCTTCCTTTTCAAAGAGGTACGAATACTTAAATTATTACTCAAAACCTTTTGTTTTATGCTAATAACGTGCTTAGGAGGCTAAGGAGCATGTCAGGAGCATCTGAAAATTATTCAGAGCACAGAGCTCCAAATTTCAGAGAGGCAGAATGAGTCGCACGACTAGCACACAGTTAGTGCTAACCGTGTGACTCAGTCATGCGGGTGCTGCAATAAATTACAAAGGGGAACCCAGTTAGTTTTAATCGCGCCCCTTCATCCACACGACTGTGCGGGGTACTCTAGTGGGTTGGAAGGGGCCACACAGTTTTCTCAAACTATGTTCCCAGGACCGCACACTTAGTACGACTTAACCAATGGTTCTGCACGGTTTAGGAACATAGTTTGACAAACTGCGAGGCCAAACCGTGTGCCTCATAAGAATGTGTGAAAAGACGATTTTCCTCTACCTTCATTTAAGTTATCTCCCTTTTTTCCCTCTCCATTCACGTACAAAACCTCTCCCAGCTATGGAAGCACTTCCTCTTCCTCCAACCTAGGTTTTGAGTTAGGTTCTTCATCTGATGGCTAATTCCTTCACCATCAGCTGCACTGGATATTCAACAACAAGATTCTCATTCCTCTTCCCTTCTTTCTTGGTTTATCTATCCATCTTGGGCTCTATTTTGGTATGAGATAATATGATCTATTTTCAGGGATTTTTTCTATTTTGATAATTTCTACCATTCCACTTTGAATATGAAGATGATAATGGATGAGGGTTCATCTACCAACCGAAGGTAGGTGGTATAGTTCTCTTTACCTAAAGTATCGTTGCTTTATATAGAGCTCCGTTGTGCCGCGCGTTTGACCCTTCCATCAATGCCTCCTAAATGTTTAATTAACTAAATAAAAAGATACTTTCATGATTAGTATAGTCCTAGAAACCCATGAATCAACAACAAAAGATGACCACCTCGACGTGAGCCACCCATAAGGGTGTGCCTTCCCTAAAGTCCTAAGAGCCATATGCCTTGGAATAAAATTGAACCACCGATTGAGGTGTGTTAGATTTTCCCTTGTGAATTTAATGTATTTTGAATTGAACCAAAGGAAAATGGCAATCCATGTACACAAACCATTTCTCTTCTTATTGTGGCTTGAATTAACTGTATTAAATGAATTGGCCGACATGTCTAAAATGTATTGTTTGAATGATATGAGTTTAATGCTAGCTATGACCATTCCTTTACACCAAACGAAGGGTGATACAAGGGTCCCGATTAATGATGCCTTAGATGAGATCATCAATCTTAACAATTTGAAATTATAATTGAATTGAAACACACTGAGGGCGATACATGGTTTATTTTATAGAATACATTGGATAGCCTCACTGGGTGGATGCCTTTACCCATGGATGATACCTATTTTGTAAGATTCAATATTTTACAGGTACGTCTCACTTTGAGTTTTGGTTGAACCTCTTCTAATTGGGTTCTTTATTCTTATTTAAACCTTGGTGGCCAAGCCTTTTCTTTGAAGATGGTGGTTTTTTGATATTTTATGCAGGAATATACAGTTACTACAGCCTGCAAGACATATTTAGGCTGAGTAAATAATACACAATGTGAATTGGGAACTTAGAAGAATCAATGAAACAATTTCAAAATGTGAATGTTATATAGTTCGTGAATTTGTTTCATGTCATGAAAAGGTTGATCGATGTATTTTTTACCCGAGGCAACACATTTTTTTTGAATATGTTGAATTAAAATTGTGAATGGGTTTCATGAATTGAATTCATTAGAACCAATGATTTTTATTCATGATGCATGCCTGACCCTTGCTTCATTCGTGGTGCAGCCTCCTCTCTCGAACCTTGGGGTGACTCCAGGAAATTTTTAGGCGATTCCTTCCCTCCCAAATGACTTGATCTAGTGTTTGACCTCCATTGAGTTCCTTTTCTTTGTTTTTCTCCCTTCTTACACTAACCTCTATTATAGAAGTTTGTTCCCTTGACCACCATTGAGTCATGTTTTGATCTTGATGCTTGTGTGATTGGGGTTTTACTTGTGATCTCCTTCGTCTTTGTTCTTCATTGTCATTCCCAATTGAGAGTGTTTCTTTGATCACCAGATAAAGGTAGGTGGTCTAGAAAAAATCCACGTGGTTTGTTTCTATTTGCTTAAGTGTGTTAAATACTATGTAATTGTGCCAACACAACATGGGTGTTAACTAACATAATAATGGGTGATTATAATCATGTTTTTGGACTACTCCTTGGAACCCTTTTGATCCAATAGTGATGCCACCTGGCTTCCATCTATCCATAGGGGGATCCTAATCTTGAATTATAATGAAATGGCTAATAGTTTGAAACATGAATTAGCATGATATGTGACATTAAGTGATTGCTTGTGGTAGGATCACTTAGAAAAATGGATTCATTATTTATTGAAATGTATGGTGATACTTTGATATGATATGTTTATGCTGAAATGATTATATAAAGGTCTTGGCCTAATTATATTGAAATTCTTATATAAAGGGATTAACCCAATTATATTGAAATGAATATACAAAGGTCTTTTCCTGGTTATGTGATTATGCCATGGACTTGGGGTTATGGTTGGCATAGTGATGCTACATGATCAGAGTTATCACTACATGGTGTTGAAGAAGGTTAATTGTTATATTGTATTAATTGATTAATTAATAATCTAGTTTATCTCCTTATTGAATGCATGTACTACCAGATTGGTTTTGTTTTGACACTATGGTGTCGACCTATTGATTTATACTCACACACTATTCAGGCCGCTATTTGGTACCTGAGAAAATTACATGGATACAGGTTTGGATAAGGGAAAAGGACCTTGTTGTCAATTATTTCTTACTAGATATTTGGATCTTGGAGATTGGATCAACGTGGGGATAAGGACCAAAGACTTTGGTGTCTTCTTTTAGTTATTTTTTCATTTTTCTATTTTAAATTTAACTTGACACTTATCTACATTTTATCCTTTCATTACATTATTTTTCTCATTATTGGTTTGATTAGGTTCTTTTACTATTTGATTTATCTATTATTTTTGTACTTTTTCTGCTATTTCCGTTACAATGATATTATTTATGTTGTTATTACCATTAAAAGAAGATATTCAAACATACCAAACTTATATGTAAATTACAATATCATCCAAGGAGATGGGAGCAAACAAAACCAATCATGCTTCCTTTGTTCTAATATAATGATTCTAAACAAGGGATGAAGCTCATGAATATCAAGAAATTTTTTTTGAAGTCTTCAAGACATATCAATCCAATTAATCAAGGATTTGGAGACAACCTCGACATCCAATTCCACAATGACATAAACTATATATTTATAATTGTAAACTACTTTTTTATATTTGTTCAAAGGAATTGAAATAGATTAGGAAATAAGTCGTATAAGATAATAAATAATCAAACACTTTATTAATTCATAGTAAAACACTAAAATAAAAGCACATGAAACTAAGTATTAGACACCACTGATTATTACTTACCATGAGTTATTATATCCATTAAAAGTGAAAAAATTTAAAGGGGACAATAAATTATATATATATATATATATATATATATATATTTAAAACTAGAAACTCCCTTAGATTTCCTTTTCTTTTGAGCACCACTATTAGTATAAAAAAACTTACAACAAAAAAGAATATCACGAAATGAGAAATAATACTATGAGATCTAAAATAAAAATTATGGAAATGAGAAGTGTGACTTAAGAAGTGTGAATGAAATGCATGAGTTTAGTGGGACTATATATAGGAATGAAATTCAGGTGTTAAAAATATAGTTGTTGGAAGTATGGTTTTTGGATATACATGTGTCTAATTGGTATACTAAAGTTGTGTATGGTTAGTAGTAAATTTAAAATAATATAACTCATGAATAATAAACAATGAAATAAAAATACAATATCAAAACATTTATATTTACATGTTAGTATTATTATTAAAATATGATATGATGTATTTATAAAATTCAAATAAAGATATAAATATCGATGGATTAGTAAAATTAAATTTTTAGAATATAAATAATTAATTTTAATGGTATTTGGTGAGTATTATTTTATATAAAAGTAATATTTGTTTTTTTAGTATTGTGTTTTCTCTCTTAAATTGAATTGAACAATTTTATAGGATTTTTATAAGAAAATGTTTTCAATATAAACATAAATATATCACACTAATTTAGTTAATAATTGATAGGAAATAAGAATAAGAACAATTAATATTATGAAAATTCATTCTCCTATAAAAACAACATTTCATTATATTTTAAAATTTTATTTAAAAGTTAAATTCTAAAATTTTAGAATTATAATTTGAAAAAATGAACATCATTTTTGTATCTAGAATAACAATATAATCTTAGGATGACTTTTGGGATATTTATGAAATTATTATTTTTAGGAGAATAGTGAAAAATACAGTTTTTACTAAAATTGCAGCGTTTATGACTATATCAATAACTATAACTTATAAACTTATAAACAATTTTCATGATTAAAAATTTATTAATGGGTTGAATTAATTAATTTAAAAATACTATGATGAATTTAGAATCCCTATGTCTAATATTTTCAAAACAAGCAATATTTTTTTTAATAAAAACTATTTTTTAATCTTTCACTTTTAATTAAGATTTCACTAGTGAAATTAGGTTTTGGGTTTTATTTAAAGTTTCATAACTCTTATTTAGTTAATAATAAACCAATTTATGTCATTAAAATCAACAACATTAAATTTTTTCCCTAAATATAATGTTTATGCTTAAAAATACACTTTTTCTAAAAACGAGTTTTTATGCACAACATACTCTATTGTTGAAATTAAATTTTATTCTGCATAAAAATTTTAGATGATAAAATTAATTTCATATTTGGAATCAGTAGGTTTAAATTATTTAATAAGGTTTGTTTTAATTTTATCCATTAAAAGTAAATTACTTAGGTAAAGATTCAACACAGTAAAAACCAAAATGGTAAAATTGAAAAATATAAGAGTAAAACACATAAAAACATATTTTAAACAATCATGAAAATTAATGGTTAAGGGATTATTGACCTTATCTCATTCCCCAATCCATTATTGTCTACTTTGGTACCACTTTCCATGTGAAACATGTTCTCTATTTATATTAAGATGTTATATTTACAAAATAGTCATTCTCTTCACCTATAAAAGAAGCTCACCTCCACCCCATTTATCCACTCATTCTAAATATTTATCTCAATGAAAAAATTGTCTTAATATCTATTTAATTCTCTCCCTATGTCATATAAGCCTTTTTCTTGCCCAAATACCTGGCTAATGAGCCTTCAAGTGTTACCCAAGGGAGAATATCTAAAGGGGGAGACAATGTTCTCAATCGAGCTCTCTTAATTATTTTCTTATACTACCCTATCAAATATATTTTATCCCTAAAAGTATGATAACATCAATATTATTTTTAACATACCTTCCTCTTCAAAGAGGTACGAATACTTAAATTGTTACTCAAAACCTCTTGTTTTATGCTAATAACGTAAGAGGCTAAGGAGCAAGTCAGGAGCACCTAGGGATTGTTCAGTGCACAAAGCTCCAAATTTCAGAGAGGCAGAATGAGTCGCATGGATAGCACATAGTTAGTGCTAACCATGCGACTCAACCATGTGGGTGTTGTAGTAAATTATAAATGGTAACCCAATTAGTTTTAATCGATCCCCTTAGGCCACACGATTGTGTAGGGTACTCTAGTTGGTTGGATGGGGCCACATGGTTTTCCCAAACTATGTTCCCATGACTGTACACTTAGTAACAATTAACCAATGGTTCTGCATGGTTTAGGAACATAGTTTGACAAACCATGCGGCTAAAACGTGTTCCTCATAAGAATGTGTGAAAAAATGATTTTACCCTACCTTTATTTAAGTTATCTCCCTTTTCCCTCTATATTCACGTGAAAAACTTATCCTAGCCATGGGAGCACTTACTCTTCCTCCAACCTAGGATTTGAGCTAGGTTCTTCATTTGATGACTAATTCCTTCACCATCAGCTATGCTGGATAACCAACAAAAATCTTCTCATTACTCTTCCCTTCTTTATTGGTTTATCTAGCCATCTTGGGCGCTATTTTTTCACAAGATAATATGATATATTTTTAGGGAATTTTTCTATTTTTCTGATTTCTAGAATTCCACTTTGAATATAAAGTTGATAATGGATGATGGTTCGTCTACCAACCTAAGGTAGGTGGTATAGTTATTTTTCCCTAAAGTATCGTTGCTTTATATGGTGCTCTGTTGTGCCACGCGTTGGACCCTTCCATCAACGCCTCCTAAATGTTTAATTAACTAAATAAAAAAACACAGGTTAGTCCTTTGAAATGGGAGCTTTATAGGGCAGCTAGCTTGGGTAATCTAAGTCTCATGTTTAATAATTTTGTGGGCTCTTTTAGCACATAGTGGTCTTGTATGTGTATTTGGTTTCCCATTTTTCCTCAAAATGGCTTAATAAAAATTTAAATTTGGATGGTGTAACTAAATAAAAAGATACTTTCATGCTTAGTATAGTCCTAGAAACCCATGGATCAATAACAGAAGATGACCACATCGACATGAGCCACCCCTAAGAGCGTTCCTTCCTTAAATTCCAAAGATCCTTATGCCTTGGAATAAAATTGAACCACCAATTGAGGTGTGTTAAATTTTCCCTTGTGAATGTAAGGTATTTTGAATTGAACCAAAGTAAAATGGTAAGACATGTACATAAACCCTTTCTCTTCTTGTTGTAGCTTGAATTAACCATATTAAATGAATTGGATGACATGTCTAAAATGTATTATTTGAATGATATGAGTTTAATGATATATATGATCATTACTTTACACCAAACTGAAGGTGATACAAGGGTCCTGATTAATGATTCCTTAGATGATATCATCAAGCTTAACAATTAGAAATTATAATTGAATTGAAACACACTAAGGGTGATACATGGTTTCTTTTATAGAATACCTTGGATAACCTCACTGGGTGGATGCCTTTACCCATGAGTGATACCTATTTTTTAAGATCCAATATTTTCCAGGTACGTCTCACTTTGAGTTTTGGTTGAACCTATTCTAGTTGGGTTTTTTATTCTTCTTTAAACCTTGGTGGCTGAGCCTTTTCTTTGAATATGGTGGATTTTTGATATTTTATGCAGGAATATGTAGTTACTACTGCCTGCAAGACATATTCAGGCTATGTAAATAATAAAAAATGTGAATCAAGCACTCAAAAGAATCAATGAAACAATTTTAGGATGTGAATGTTATATAATTTGTGAATTTGTTTCATGCCGTGAAAAGTTCGATCGATGTATTTTTTACCCAAGGAAACACATTTTTTGGAATATGCTAAATTCAAACTATGAAAGGGTTTCATGAATTGAATTCATTCAGACTAGTGATTTTTATTCACATTGCATGCCCGACCCTTGCTTCATTCGTGGTGCGACCTCCTATCTCGAACCTTAGGGTGACTTCAGGAAATTTTTAGGTGATTCCTTCCCTCTCAAATGACTTGATCTAGTGTTTTATCTTCAACGAGTTCTTTTTATTTGGTTTTATACCTTCTTCCACTAACCACCATTATAGAAGTGTGTTACCTTGACTACCATTGAATCATGTTTCAATATTGATGCTTCTGTGATTGAGGTTTTACTTTTGATCTACTTTGTCTTCGTTCTTCATTGCCATTACCAATTGAGAGTGTTTCTTTGATCACCAGATAAATGTAGGTGGTCTAGAAAAAAGCCCCGTGGTTTGTTTCTATTTGCTTAAGTGTGTTAAATACTAAGTAATTGTTCCAACACAATGTGGGTGTTAACTAACATAATAATGGGTGATTATAATCTTATGTTTAGACTACTCCTTGGAACCCTTTGGATCCAATAGTTATGTCACCTGGCTTTCATTTATCCATAGGGGGATCCTACTATTAAATTATAATGAAATGGCTAATGGTTTGAAACATGAATTATCCTGATAAGTGACTATAGACGCCGAAAAAGTCCGTAACTCCCAGAGGAAGTTTTGAAATGACAAAGCGAATTCATATTTGGAATCAGAGGCCCAGTCCAGAGGCCCGTGAAGTGGTGCGAGAAATAAAGAAGGACTTGCGCGAAAAAATGCTGTGCGCGCGAAGCATCCCCAAGATTCGTGTAATCGAGCCGGTGAGGCACGTAATTTTGCGCGCCCCGGTTCCTCGCGGTGAAGCTTTGCGCGCCGACGGTTCCCAGCGCAGAAGATTTTTCATGCCACCTGGATTCTGCACCGGCCGATGCCTATAAATAGAAGGCGACTTCAAACGGTTTGGGGTTGCGGAATTCGGAACGGCTCCCATGCGTGAAATTCGGACTACCCCGCATGCAAGATGACTTCCAGGTAATTCCTCTTTTCACACAACCTTGCCCCGGGGTTCGTATTTGCGCACAACTCCACTGGCTTAAGTGAATTTTCCCACACCTCTGGGTTCTTTCCTTGCACACAATCCTTTCCCCATGCGTGCAATCTCCTTCTGTGCACGCAATCCCAGTCCTTTGCGCGCAATCACCTATCCGCGCAATCCTCTGGTCCTATTGCACGCCATCCCGATGTTTTGCGTGCAAAACTTCTCTTTGTGTGAAACACCTAGGACCCTTTACCTTGACGCCCCTTGACTGCCTCTTCGCGCCGGCACCTGATGTATTCCCTGCCGGGCATGCGCGCCATGCATTGTTTTCCCGTATGGCCTTCCAGGCTCGTACGAAGTAACCTCAAGGTCCCTTGGGCGGTGTTTCCCGTTGCGTTGCTTTGCCTTATGCTTATTCGTATAGGCACGCTAACAGCTATTGCTTCTTCGCATAGCCACGCTAACGTGGACCCCTTGATGGTTAGCCCTGCGGCCCCCCTTCACCACGGCCTTGCCGATGCCTTCCCTCTCACAGGGGGTAGAGGGCATTGGGCATGTAAGCCCTAGGGGTGTGGAGCGAACCCACATCATCCAAGCTGCAGGGCGTTAAACTGCTAAGCACCTCGTCCTTAACACATGACGTTAAACTGTGGTCTGAACCTGTGCTTCGCACGTAGGGTCCCCCCAACTCGGACATTATTTATGCCCTCTCGTCTCCACGGGAATGGATTCTTCCTCGCATGGAATGAGATCCTCCTTGTTGGAGTGGCGTTTGTCCATGGGGGAAGGGCTGCCTCAGAGCGTAAGCCCCTAGCCTCTCTTGCGGAAGGTCGCACTCATGCAACTCTGCACTTCCCCCCGCCAAGGCCAGTGGAGTCCCTTTCCCAATGAGCTTTGTCACACCACGGGCCTCCATCCTGGAGTAAGACCCGACACCAATATCCGCTAACCACACGTAAGCCCCTGTTTCCTCTTTGGGCCGCTCAACGCGTAAGCCCCTTTCCGCTTCTCACGGACGCACCCTTTGGGACGTGATCGTCTGGTCCCTGCTGCCTCTTGTTTCTCACACCGAGCATGACTCATGTGGGCTTAGAGCGCACATCGACCATGACATCCTCTTTGGGCCGCCTCAGAGCGTAAGCCCTATCCCAGCGAACTACGTGGACTTTGATCAGTGCTAACACATGGTACGTAGGAAGCCTCCACGTGGTTCAAACCCACCACCAGGTCGTTCTGAACTCTCCATGTCGGTTCCCCGACCACCATGGGCCGCCTCAAAGCGTAATCCCCATATCCACTCTGGGCCGCCTCAGAGCGTAAGCCCCAAATTCCCTTGTCCCTCATGACGTTAAACTGTATTCCCTTGTCCCACATAACGTTAAACTGTATGCCCTGAACTACGTGGACTTTGATCCGTGTTAACGCACGGTACGTAGGAAGCCTCCACGAGGTTCAAGCCCATCACTCAGTTGTTACGACCCCTTCGCGTCAGTTCACCAGCACCATTATGGGCCGCCCTAGAGCGTAAGCCCCGTATTCCCCCTCTTAGGCCGTCTCAGAGCATAAGCCCCATGTATCACATCCACGTCTCATCCTGACTTCCCCCTCGAGCCCACGTGCCTTGGGAAACTCATTCCCTAGCCCGGAGATCTTACTTCCTCCAGGCTCCAATCCATGCGTTCATTCTCACAGGTTGCCTCTTCAGGTGTCCCACCGTACCACCGAACTACGTGGACTTTGATTCCCTTCCATGGGGATACGTAGGAAGCCTCCATGAGGTTCAATCCCGTCACTCCATCATCCATCCTGATCCTTACCCGGGCCGCCACATCCCGATGAGATCATGCAACCCCATCCCACTCCATGGTATCCAGGAAGCTGCCCACATGCTGGCCCCAACATTGGTGTTCCCCCTAGGGGGTCCTTCAATCTGATCCACTCTCAATGTTCCGATCAGTCAGATCTATCTCCGCAAGATGTTAAACTCGCGGCATACCCCGTGTTAAACATGGGAAGCAGAGAAAAACCTCATATGGTACACAATCCATGCGTTCGATGTGGGATGCCTCGGGCTTTCGCGCCCTCGAAAAGCCCTATGATAAGGGACAGAAGACAGACATGCCAATCCCCAGGGTCAAGACATGCCAACGACATCCCAACGTGATCATTCTCCTCACCGAAGGTTGCTGCCCCGACAAGACCCCTTGGAGCGTCTCGACAGAAGCAACGTAATTAATTGGCGTCCATGCAGATATGACACTGGGAACAAGCTTCACAAACCCGTCTTAAATCTATGAGGGAGACCCGGACTAGGTGATGAGCTCCGAGGAGGAATCCAAGGAAGGAAGAATCGACATCCCATCATCCCGGTTTCGATCAAGGAGCAGACGTCCCTGAACAAGGAACGGATTCCGCCCGCCTTTGGAAAGCATAAATGCGGGGTAACAAGCCGTGCATCCTCTCATGCGTGACGGACACGTGCGCGCGCCCCAACTTAAAAGCGTCGGAAACAGAAAATGGTGAACTCGACGTGAATCTCTTCTCCTCAATACAGATACGGGTAGCGTTCGGGGTGTCGGAAGATTAGCATGTCACCAGGTCCGGGTACCTATCACTGAGACGTGAAACCCACTAGGGGTTGAGGCAGTCAGGATGTTGATCACTCAATTCTGTGACGTCATCAGTGTGGATCCCTATCTCCAACCACGGAAGACAGAATGAAACTGGGCTATTAGTTGTCGATTTCTTTTACTGTTAGTACTAATGGGTTTATCTCCCTGCTTCTAGGAATCAGATCACTGCATCCGTAGCTCGATCTCCACCTTCCCACTAGTGCAGGGGCAGGGGCAGTACCGATGCGGATACCCCGCGCGGTCCCGCCTTTTCCACAGTCACTCTGGCTCCGATTGCTACGACTATCGGGTGCTCACGCCCCCTCTCCCCGTTAGAAATCATCCAGTGAAGGGTGATCAATGACCTGGTTCGTAGGTACGAGGAGGAAGGGATCATCCCCACCAGGGGTATGGCCTGTTTGGATCTAGAGGTGGCTGCGCCTCACCATCATCGCCGCCCCCGAGGGCCGCGCAGGGAGCTGCCGCTCCCCACTCCGACGTTCAACCGCTTCAGGAGCCTATCCCCGAAGCACCTTGACACATCCCTCCCTTACGCCAATGAGGTGGGGATGTCCAAGTCCGCCTGATCGGAGACCCGTCCCAGGGGTTAACGGCAAGAACCCCCACCAGGCTGCGTCGACGCCGCCGCCCGACTCCCCGGGCCGAGGAGCAGGCAATCTTCGTGCCCGCACCACCAACTCCAACCCATCTAACCCGACACCATCGTCGGGCATGAGCGTAAGAGAATTCTCGTCCTGGGGTACCAACATCAGCAACCACTATGGCCCGAGCCACTGCTGACTCCTGCTACCAGACCCCCGCACACGTTGAGCAGGGGCAGTCACATGCCCGACTGGGATCGAGGCCTCGACCGCCCTGCAGGCAGGTTGGGTCAACTCTCCCGGTCGCGGGCATAGGCAATGGCCACCGCGGACCAATCCGTGGTAGTGCCACCCACCATGAAGGCTCATTCCGTGCCACTGATCTGGAAAGCCGAAGGCTTCTTCATGACATCTACGCTCCGGGTATGACTCTTTCCAGCACCCACTGCACTGGGTATGAGGTCACTCCCCCTACCGCTGGCTGCGAGTATGGAGCCGTTGTGTATCCGGTCGCTCACTCACATGGAGGTCCTCCCCATGTCCCTTTCGACATCTGTCCCAGTGCTTCTCACACCCCGGCCTTCAGTCCCCTCTGCCCCAGCGCTATTGCGGCCAGGGGACTCCTTGACAGAAATAATCCTTACCTTGAGGAGCCACCCAGGGGCAGGAAGGCGGGGCGTCGTCGCCGTAAGAGGAATGTCAGGGGAGTTCGAATGGAAATTAGACCAGCCTGTTTCTCAGACTCTGAGGCGGAGTACGACTTGACGATGGAACCTTCCCCCCAACCCTTTGAGTCAAGGGCAGGGATGGGGACACGACACGTCAGTCTCGTACTCCCCGAATGCGAGGTCCGTATGATTCCCTCCTTTCTCTGAAGGTATATCCAGGAGGACGAGGACTTGGCATACCCCCATGGGTCAAACCCGCAGTTACCACTGGCCTCCTCGGAAGCACCTTCCACCTCAGTCAGGGAGGGTGGGGAACTTTTTTGGGGACCGACGGAAGAGTCGCAACATGACACACCCTCGGCGAGCACCGATGCTGTGACAGGAGGCCCATTCGCTGGCCCATCCTATCGCGACGTGTTAGCCAGGGTACTGAAACCCTTGGAGGACGACTCAGGGATCAGCGGCCAATCGTCCCATTCTCCATATTCCCCACCGGCCAGCCCAACGGCCCAGTGGCCTACCTCGGCGCCGTTTCTAGCACCCTGTCCATTCTTGGTTGATGAGCAGGGGCAGTAAGGTCCAGACCCCGAACCGAAGTCATGGAGCTTCTGGACCGTCCTCGTAGCGGGACACTTCCCCGAGAAGTTTTGGCCGGTCGCAATATCAGATTTTGACATGCCAGAGTCACTCACCTCGGGAGAGTTTGAATGTTTATGCTAGACTCTTCGGGTGACTCACTCCCATCTTCTCCACAAGCTAGCGCCTTATCCTAGGAGTCAAGCACATCTCGAGGATATCGGTGAGCCGTGTCGTCGGGTCGACCTGGCTGCGCTCCCTGCGGTTCGGCACCCCGAGTCACTTGGCCACCACAGGGCCCTCCGACAACAATGCGTCCAGAGTTTTCAAGTACTCCGCAAGGTTATCGAGGAAGCCACCCCCCACGCGCATGTCCGCGGATGGGGGTGGTACGCTACCCTTCTTTTCTGTGTGATCTGCCGACAGCCTGATTCACTGGGCGGCCCTGAGGGAATGTCGTCAAGGGCAGTGGTGGTCAACATAGATGACCTTTCAGGTGAGAGAAACGATGTGGAGCTCCTCGACGGGGACTCGCCCCCTGAGGATAAGCTGCAACTGGACCCATCTGGGAGGATCACTTGCCAACAGAGGAGCCTCCTAGGTCTCCCTGCACCCACTGAGGCACTAACACTAAGCCGAAACATCGGAAAGGGTAAAGAGCACGTCAGGTATGTCAAGATTACCGACCCATTTTCCTCGGTACAGAAGGAAGAGGAAGATCCTGAGAAGGCCACGCTATGCCAACAGCTTGCTGAGCAAAAGAGGCTGGTTGATGAGCTTTTGGCCGAATGCATTGCAGAGCGGCGACCTGACTACAGTAACCCTAGGCCAGGATAGCAGGGGCAGGAGCACCTACCCCTTGATGAGATTCCCCCGGGCAACCGCGACCATGTTGCATTCACCGACAGGGGAGAGGCTGGAGCCCATGGCAAGAGGGCACGATATGTTTTGCCGAGCCCTCCTGAGCGGCGTAATCACCTGGGGGACCCTACTCGGTTTCCTTCCACTGCCCCGAGAGTCGCTCCGCCAGCCGTCCCGCGAGCTGCTGAGCTTGACTACCGGATTGAAGAGCCCGACAATGCGCTTGTAGTTAGAGATCCCCTTCAAGACAGGGATCCACATTCGGACGATCTAATGGAAGTACTCATCACCCGCTTAGAGGACCTGGAAACTCGACAGGGGGTAATCCCACCGGACGACAAGCCATACCCAGCGTGGGTGGATGATATGCCGGCCCCACCGGGATTTGGGAACCCAAAATTTTCCCCCTTTAACGGGACTGGAGACCCGCCACAACACCTGGCCCACTTCAACTCGAGGTGCGGACCTATGTTAGGGACTCTGGCACAACAGGAGGCCGCCAAGATCCGTTGCTTCGTTCAGACACTGGAAGGACCAGCATTCATCTGGTACAGCCAGCTCCCTATTGGATCTGTGACTAGCTGGGAGGACCTTTTCTGGAAATTCCTCTACCAGTTCAGTTCCACAACCTGGAAGACAAACATTTCATAACTCTTCATGTGAAAACAAAGGCCCGATGAGCGGGTCGAGGACTTCGTCGCCCGGTGGAAGGGGCTCACGTACTCCCTTGACATTCCACTAACTCAAGAGAAATTACTGAAAATGTGTGTAGGGAACATCAAGAAAGAGCTGGTTCCTTCTCTGATCACTCAGAATCACCCCGGAGGGTTCTGGGACTTCTCAGACAAGGATCAGCGCCTCGAAGAAGCCCTACAACAGGCCAGTCAGGCATGCCCGCTGCCTCCTGTAATCCCTGAATGGAGAGCCGCTAGAGCCGAGCCCGCTGATGTAGCCCAGATAGAGGCCCCCAGATAGCTAGAGTTGCTACCAGTAAGGCCAGCTCAGCAGTCCCATAGGGGTCCATCCCCACGGGCACAGCCTTCGGCCCAACAGCGACCGCCTCAAAACCGGTAGGCGCCTCCGTGTAACACACCACCACCACCCAGGCGAGATAATCAGGCTTCGACTACTCGGCATGCTCCTCCGGCCCCTAGTCATGGTCAGCCTCCAAGATCCCCCTTTCCAGAAATAAGGAATCGGACTTACTCGTTTGACGAGGCCCAGGTCCCCTGGTTATTTTCGTAGCGCCTTGGAGCAGAGGATCGTGCGACTGCTTGAGTGCCGGAAGCCAGAAGAGGCGCATTTCACTGATCACCCTAACTACTGACCTTATCACCGGACCCTAGGGAACACCATCCAGCGATGCTATTTTTTCAAGGACTGTCTCCAAGACCAGATTGACAACAACATAGTTAGGTTGGGCCTAGCCCCGGCACAAGTGGCAGGTGTCTTCGTGAGATCATATGGCAACAGTGGCAACGAGGATAAGTGGGAACATGTTTCCAACCTTGGGTCCTGGAAGTATAACGACTGGATGGCCCTGAAATGCATGGCCTATTATCTCCTATCGACTGGTCAAGGTTCCAGTGCTCTTCTAATGTGTATAGCAGCACTCGGGTCGAATCCTCGACGATGATACTTTAAAATAGTCGTTTGTTTTTAATTGATTGTATTCTGATTGAGGATTTGTTTGCAGAGCTTAATTAAAATGACTAATTGATTATGATTGATTTAATAAATTTATAATGATTGGGGTGAGTTCATTATTGGGGAGTTAATCATGTGATATCCTTGAGCCTTACTTTGTATTGCGTTAAATTAAAACCCATGTCATAAGTTGACGTTGATTGGAATTCCTAGGTGTTAAGGATTTAATCCAAGCCTTAACTTAACTTAGGGTTATAATCTCAATCAAAAATTATTTATGGTAGTGTATTTATGGTTCCAATAATCCATGTAAACCACTCGTTAAACAAAACATGTCATTAATCCATGACATATAAAGTTCAACATACACAATATTAATTTAAAGAACATTCGTCGAGCAAAAGCTCTCAATCACTTAACATACCTAAATTATAACTCACCCCAATTAAATATTTACCCAGCCATTAAAATTATTACTAATCTGGTTATAATGATTATGGTGATGAATTATAAAGAGAAGAAAAAGAAAGGGACAAGATAAGAGTAGTGCGCCGAACACACGCACAAACGATGAAGAAAATTAAAAATGGATTTTCGATTGAATGAGGAAGCAGAAGAAGGGAAGGGGATTCAACTGAATTTAAACTATTTTAAGAACATAAATATTAAACTAAAAAAGGTGGATGATAATAAGAGATATTGAATAAGTAACTTGCATTTAAACAGAATTACAAAGAAAGAGACTTACAAAATTACAAAAACGAAGAACACGAAATTAAGTGAAAACAAAGAGAGGAGGACAGGTATCTCAAGTGAAAACATGAGTATGGAAGATCCTCCCAAGCCTTTTGAAAGGCCTTGGTCATGACAATATGTTATCCTCTCTTCTGAAATTCCAACCCCTCTCAAGGAGAGAAGGGGAGAGTATTTATAGCCCAAGGAGTGGACTGTTTTCATTCCCAATCTGTCATTCCACTTGAATCACCATTTTGACTATTCATAAATCCTAATATACAAATATCTCCTTCTTAAAAGTTGTAGATAATAAAGTTGTATGACTACTGTCAAAATTTGGAGTCATTTGGACAAGGGGAACCAAAGTTATGGCGGTTTTATTAAACAAAGGTAAACTGTCCATTTCTATCCATGCTTTTTCGATGGCCAAAATGTGAATGGATTTTGGAATAGGAAGATGCCTTTAAATCCGAATGACTTCTTCAACAATGTCGGCCAAATATATCTCCTCTTTCACACTGAAAAATCTCAGCTCTATTTGATGCTTACATCATGAGATATGTCATGAATACTATACTGATTTTATTTCTCGGACAGAATGATGGGCTGGACTTTAAAGCTTCATTTGGGAACCTTGTACTTAGATTTGGGCCTTGAAATTTTTATCCAAGATGACATGTAGTGTTCCAAGAATTATGGTGGAGATTTAATGTTTTTGGACTTCTGGATTGAGCCCAGTAAATCAATCTTCAAGAATAGTCCAGTTTCTTCACAGATTCTTTGGTCTTGATTGTGAGGACCATATGACCCTTCAAATGGAAGAATTGGCTCATGGTACCTTCTAATGAAATGTTTTATATTTAAAGGAGAATACTAAAAAATAATAAACACATAATTTGGATCAGTATAGTGATAGTTATTATTAATACAGTAAACTGACTCAATTGGACTACTTCTAAAAATGCTCAAAAATTATACTTAATATTAAAACATTAATATTTCACACAAATTATGCACATTTCATATAAATTCAGTAAAGGGAGTATATAATAAGACATGAAAATATTAACAACATCAACTCCCCCACACTTAGTATTGTGCATTTCCTCATGTTCAAAAAATATAAAAACATAACAAAATCATTTTCACTCACCAACAAATATTAAAATTTTGTTTTCTCCAATCAGTGGAGGTTTAGACTATTTCACTCATCCATTTTGAATTTCACCCCAAGTTGTTACATAAAAAATGTTCCAAAAATAATTCATTTTTTCATTCTCAAATTTATAAATGGAAAATGTGGACACTCAAAACTCACACCTCTCAAGATGATAAAATTCATTTGTGGAGGTTCACTCTTTCACCAACCAAAAGTGAAAATCATTGAGTTTGAAAAGAGATCTCAGCTTACAATCCCTATCCAAAGTGAACAAGAATCAAGAGGTCTTTTTAATGGGTTTTTCTGTGGCTATGGGATGGTAGGAATATAATGTCCAAGAGAGAGAATAAGAGGGTTAAAATACCAACATAGAAAAAGCAATGCACATTTTTTTTGAAATAAAACATGGATGGAAATGAAAACACATATTTACATGGGAATGATTGTGTGAAGAAAGACACAATAGAGGAAGAAAATATGAAGGTAATGAGAAGATGAAATATTTACAAAACATAGAACTTCTCCCAATAAGAATATAATGCAAGTGTTATTTTTTGTTCTTCTCCTTTTTTTCTTTGTTTTTTCGAAAGTTGAACTTGGAAAAGATCTCACACTCATAACCCAACCCATGATTGATCTCCTCACAACAATAATTGTAATAGTTATAACAAGATCAAATGTTGAGGAAGAGTGATTTTTTACCTACCCAAGACACAACTCATTTTTTGATTTTTTTTGATTTTTTTTTGATTTTTTTTCATCATTTTTTTGAACACTTGTCAATAAAATTTACAAAATTACATAAATAGAAGTTCATTACATTCCCCAAAACACACTTAATGACAACCTCTCCCCCACAATGAAATGGATGCTTGTCCTCAAGCAGATGATAACTCGTTGAAAATCAATAATAGGGTACCCAAAAAATAAAATCCATTCCCCCCCACACTTAAATTTCAAAAAAAATTATGCAATGAAAATCCATGTTGATATTGGGTGGGAAAAGGTATTGGGCTTGTAATGTGGCTATCAAAGAAAAGGTTTTCATAGGCTCAAAGGGGCTTTCAAAAGGAGGGTTAATGTAAGGGAAATGGGAGGATATTTGGCTATTGTGATTCTCATGTGGTTCAAAAAATGCCTCTATCATATTAATACACACTAAGTTAGTAAATTCAGCTCGAAGGTCCACAAACTCAAGACTCACAAATGGTGGGTGAAAACACACATTTTGAAAAGATGGTCATAGGTGGCCTTGGCATGAAAGCAAATGTTATTCCTCACGGTTCAGGAAAAGCATTTTCCAAATCAAAAATCAAGCATTCAAAATGTGTTGGTTTTGACACAAGATTCTTTATCCAAAGTCATAATGAAAATAAAATTTTTTTGAGATGAAAACATGTCTGTTAACCCCCCAAAATGGTTGTACAAAATTTCAAAACTCGATGGTGATTAAGCATGAATCTTTAATTTTTTTGCATTTTTTTATGTGATTGTTTTCTTGGTTTTTTTAGTTTTTTAGGTTTTTATATTTTTTTTGTTTTTTTATAAAGATACAGACACAAAAAAGAGAAAGTGAAAAAGAAAGGTTTTGAAAAAGAAAGTGGTAAAAAAAAAATTAAAGAGAGAGGAAAAAGAAGAAAGAGGTAGAGAAAGGAAGAGATAAAGAGAGTTAAATGGAAAGAGGTGCCCCCTGGTTTGGATTTGGCGGGTCGCCTTCTCCATCTAGTGGTAGGTCGGATAGAGAAGTTGGGGAGCCAGTGAAAGTCTATGTTGATCCAGGATTGTGCATCCTCTCATGGTGATTCTTTAACCGATGTACATTAACCGTGAATGTCCTTTTGGAAGAGGGGTCTTGGACTTGCACTGCACCAAATGGGTAAATGTTAGTAATAACAAAAGGACCTTCCCAACGAGAATTAAGCTTACCTGGGTGAAGCCGAAATCGAGAATTGAAGAGCATTACCTTTTCAACTTCATGAAATACCTATCTCAGGATGTGTTTATCATGGAGTGCTTTAGATTTTTCTTTATAGAGATTAGAATTCTCATAAGAATCAAGTCGAATCTCCTCCAGTTCAGCCAATTGCAACAGTCTTTCTTCACCAGATTTTTCACAATCAAAATTACAGGTTTTCATAGCCCAAAAAGACTTATGTTGGATTTCAACTGGTAAGTGACACGCTTTACCAAAAACTAGCCTAAAAGGATACATCCCAATGGGTGTTTTATAGGCAGTTCGATAAGCCCAAAGGTGTTCACCAAGTCTCTCAGGTCAGTCTTTTCCGGTGGGCTTAACAATTCTCTCAAGTACCCTTTTCACTTCTCTATTAGAAAGTTCAGCCATGCCATTTGTTTGAGGGTGATATGCAGTTGAAGTTTTATGTACAACCCCATTCTTTTTCAGAAGATCTTCCATGGTTCTATTACAAAAAATGGGTTCCTAAGTCACTGATCAAGGCACATGGTGTGCCAAATATTTGGAAGATGTGGGTCTTTAGGAACTCACTAATAGTATGAGCATCATCCTTCCTAGTGGGTTTGTCCTCAACCCACCTTGAAACATAATCGACCATAAGAAGAATGTATGAGAATCCATTGGAAGGGGGAAATGGTCCCATGAAATCGATTCTCCAAACATCGAATATTTCACAAAAGATTAAAGGATTTTGGGGCATTTCATTTCTTTTAGAGATTGTTCCGAACTTTTGGGAAGTGGGACATGATTGAAAGAACTCATGTGAGTCCTTAAAGAGTGAAGGCCAGAAGAATCTAGAGTCTAGGACCTTTTGGAAGGTCCTTTGTGGTCCAAAGTGGTCACCTCCGGGAAGTGAGTGATAGAATTCTAAGATGGAAGAATGCTCATTTCTTCAACACATCTCCTAATTACCATGTCAGCCCCAGTTTTCCAAAGTTTATTTTCTTCCAAAAAATAGTATTTTGAATCAATTTTCAACTTTATTTTTTGTTCTTTTGAAAACTTTTCAGGAAAAACACCAGAAACCAAGTAATTTACAATTGGGGCATACCATGGTAACTTTGGAGTGAGATACAAAAGGTTATCAATGGGGAATTCAGGATCAATGATTTCTGAATGAGAAGAATTAGAAATTCTACTCAAGTGATCAACCACAAGGTTTTCTTTTCCAGGTCTATCTTTTATTTCAAGGTCAAAATCTTGGAGCATTAGGATCCATCTTATTAGCCTCGGTTTGGAATCACTTTTCTTGAGTAATAACTTTATAGCAGAATGGTCTGTGAAGATTATGATTTTGGAACCTAAGAGATAGGGCCAGAATTTATCTAAGGCAAAAACCAATACTAGAAGTTCCTTTTCAGTCATAGTGTAGTGAGATTGAGTTTCATCCAATGTTTTTGAGGCATAATAGATGACATGAGTAATTTTTTCTCTTCTTTGACCAAGAACATCCCCAACAGCTCTATCAGAAGCATCACACATCAACTCAAAGGGTAATGACCAATCTGGGGGTTGGATTATTGGGGCAGATGTTAGAGCAGTTTTGAGTTCAACAAAGTCTCTCTTGCAAACCTCATCAAAATGGAAAGTGACATCATTTTGGAGCAAACAAGTGAGTGGGAGGGAAATTTTACTGAAGTTATGGATGAATCTCTGATAGAAACCAGCATGACCGAGAAATGAACGGATGTCTTGAATAGAGTTGGGTTCATGAAGTGATTGGATCACTTCAATTTTGGAAGGATCGACTTTAATACCATCTTTTGAAACTATGTGCCCTAGAACAATCCCATTTGCAACCATGAAGTGAAATTTTTCAAAATTTAACACAAGGTTACACTTGACACACTTTTGAAGGACTAGAGAGAGTGAATGCAAACAAGATTTAAATGACTCACCATAAATGCTGAAGTCATCCATGAAGACTTCCATGCAGTTTTCAATGAATTCTGAAAAGATACTCATCATACACATCTGGAATGTTGTAGGAGCATTGAAAAGTCCAAAAGGAATTCTTCTATATGCATATGTTTCAAAGGGTCATGTGAAAGTAGTCTTTTCTTGGTCCTGAGGTGAGATTGGGATTTGAAAATAGCCGGTGTATCCATCAAGAAAGCAATAGTGTGACTTTCCATCCAATCTTTCTAGCATTTGATCAAGGAATGGAAGAGGGTAGTGATCTTTTTGGGTTTCAACATTCAATTTCCTATAGTCGATGCACACACGCCATTTGTTCTTCACTCGAGTTGTGACTACCTCCCCATGTTCATTTGTGACAACAGTTATCCCACCCTTCTTTGGTACAACCTGAATTGGACTAACCCATTCACTATCATAAATTGGGCAGATAATACCAGCTTAAAGAAGCTTGGTAATCTCTTCCCTAACTACCTCAAGGATGAGTGGATTGAGTCTTATTTGTGGCTGTCTAATTGGTTTGGATGATTCCTCAAGATGGATGTGATGCATGAAAAGGGCAGGGTTGATTCCTGGTATGTCATCTAGGGTCCAACCTAAGGCCTTTTTGTTTTCCTCTAACACTTGAACAAGTTTGTACACCTAGGTTTCAGTAAGTGTGGTAGAGATAATGACAGGATATGAGTGATCATGGAAGAGGAATGCATATTTCAGGTGTGTAGGAAGAGGTTTCAGATCAGTCTCATCTTTCACTTTTGGGCTCGACAACTCAGGAATGGAAGAAGGGACTTTAGTTGCTTCAGGTTCATTTTCCTTAATACTGTCCAAGGTGGAGCAGTAGAGATCAGAGTTGAGATGGGATTCAAGAGAGTTTTCAAGATCCTCTAAATTGATGGAGTCTATGAATGAAAGGCCCACATCAACTTCACCATTTATGACTTGGTTAATCCTAGTGAAAATCTCACAACATCCTGTCTCTTCAGAACAAGATGAACATGATGGAATGGGGTTCAATTGACTCTTAGAAGTTTCCTCAGAAGCATGGATTGAGAATGCAGAGTGATCCTCAGATGGGTATCGCATGGCTTGGAAAATGTTGAACTTGACCAGTTGGTCACCGAATTCCATGGATAGGATGCCTGAATGGACATCAATCTTGGTCCTTTCAGTCATGAGGAATGGTCTTCCTAGAATTAGGGGAGATCGAGAAGAGTTCGTCTCACCTTTCATGTCAAGGACATAGAAATCCGTAGGAAAGATAAGATCATTCACACGAACAAGGACATCTTCAATTATTCCCTCAGGACTGGCTATGCTTCTATTGGCTAACTGAATGAAAATACCTATTGGATGTAAGGGACCTCGACCAAGGTTGGAGAATATGGATTTGGGCATGACATTAATTGAGGCTCCTAGGTCTATGAGTGCATCATCAAAGTTGGAACTTCTAAGTTGTCATGGAACCGTAAAGGTCCCTGGATCTTTTCACTTTATGGGAATAGACTGCCAGGTGGAAACATTTTCAAAGGTCCTAAGTTGCCTCTTGTGGGTGCACAATTCCTTAAGAAACTTGGCATAATTATGAATTTGTTTTCTGGCATCTAAGAGGGGAATGTTGACTTCAATAGGTCTAAACATGTCGAGCATTTCAGGATCAGGTTCAAAGGACTTCCTTGGTTTAGAAACAGCTTGAGGAAATGGAATTGGGTTCCTAAGTGGAAGTGAAGGAGGTGAGGGAATGGTTTCAGGTTCCTTTTCAAGTTTCTTTTTCTTTTCATTTTCAAGGTCAACATTCAAAGGAGGGCTAGAGGACTTATCTTTAGGCATAGAAATGTGCTTTCCTGATCTAAGTGCAATTGCACTTACATTACCCTTGGGGTTGGGTAATGGTTGAGCAGGGAGTTGGAAGAATTTTATTGTTGTTTCTGGCTCAGGTGGGATGCAAGTTGACATATTTGAGTTTCAATGTTTTTAAGGCTAGAACGGGTGAAGGAGGCAAGATCTTCCACTACACTTTCCCATGGTTTCTTAGAAGAAGAGGCTTGTCCCGAATTGGGATTACCTTGAGTTTGGTTCTTGGGAAATCGATTGTATTGGTTTTAGAATTGGGAAGGCTCACTAGGATAATGGAATCCAGGAGGAGGATTGTTCCTTTGAAGTTGAGGAACAAAAGGATAAGGTTGATGGAAGTTACCACCATCTTGACCATATTGGAATTGGTTTGGGTTTTGAGGAGGGAATTGAGGGGGGTGAGACATGGGGTTACCATACCTCAATCCTTGGTTAAAGTTATATGAGAAGGGCTCAGAGTGAGGTTGGTTGAGATTTCTAACGAACTGACCTGATAGTTGAGGATTGGTGTTCCACTGAGTATATACTGCATTGAGCTCCATTGGTCCAGATGAATCGGGTTGATCCTCTTGAAGTTGTGGACATGTGTCAGTTGGATGAGATGAAGAGTTTCAGATTCCACAGTTTTTGACAGTTCCAGGAAACATTGATTGCGGAGAAGACGAGGTTGGGGATTTGGTAGCCACATCTAGTTGTCGCACAATACCTGTAAGTTCACTCATCCACTCAGTCATTTTGTTCGGCTCAATTGATTGATTATCTTGGGCTTGTTTGACTTGAGCATGTGATCGAGTATGAAATTGTTGTGTGTTTGCATCCATGTTACTTATGAGATCTCTTGCTGCTACATGAGTTTTATCAACCAGAGCACCACCACTTGCGGCATCAATGAGAGTTCTCTCCATAGCCAATAACCCCTCATAGAAGTATTGGATCAAGATTTGGTCAGGGATTTGATGATGTGGGCAGGTTGCAACAAGATTTTTGAACCTCTCCCAGTACTCATGGAGTGATTCACTTGGGAACTGATGAATACCACTTATTTCCTTTCGGATAGAAGCAGTACGAGAAGCAGGAAAGAATTTCTCTAAGAATAGTCGCTTCATGTCATTCCATGTAGTTATGGAACCAGGAGGTAGGTATTAGATCCATGACTTAGCAGTGTCAGCTAGGGAAAAAGGGAATGCTCTGAGTTTGATTTGTTCTTCACAAACCCCTTGAGGATTCATGGTAGAGCATACTACTTGGAACTCTTTAAGGTGAAGATGTGGATCCTCACCGGCTAGCCCGTGAAAATGAGGGAGAAGATGAATCAAACCCGATTTGAGTTCGAAGTCAGCTTCTATGTTTGGATATTGAATACCAAGAGGTTGGTAATTCATATCAGGGGTAGAGAGTTCTTTTAGGGTTTGTTCCCTAGGATTGGCCATTTCAATTTCAACTGGTTGGATGAGGGCTGGTTCTTGAATTATTTTACTATCTCTTATGTTCCTCCTAAGTTGGCGAAGTGTTCGCTCAATTTCAGGGTCAAACAAATCCGAGGGATTTTTTGGGAGGATACGGGGCATTCATAGAGATTTTGGAAGAAAGACGAAGATGGGTTTTTCTTTGTATTTTTTTCAGTGTATGTTTTTTAAGAGGAAGATGGGTTTTTCTTTGTGTTTTTTTTTTCAATTTTTTTTTTAAATTTTGTTTTTTTGGGTTTTTTTTACAATAAACAGAAACTAATGACTACATAAAGAACCATCCCCAGAAATGGCACCATTTGAAAGGCATGGACTATTTTCGCCTATCGACCGATCAAGTTTCCGGTGCTCTGCTAATGTGTATAGCAGCACTCGGGTCGAATCCTCGACGATGATACTTTGAAATAGTCATTTGTTTTTAGTTGATTGTATTCTGATTGGGGGTTTGTTTGCAGAGATTAATTGAAATGACTAATTGATTATGATTGATTTAAAAAATTGATAATGATTGGGATGAGTTCATTATTGTGGAGTTAAACATGTGATATCCTTGAGCCTTACTTTGTATTGCATTAAATTAACACCCATGTCATAAGTTGACGTTGATTGGAATTCCTAGGTGTTAAGGCTTTAATCCAAGCCTTAAATTAACTTAGGGTTATAATCTCAATCAAAACTTATTTATGGTAGTGTATTTATGGTTCCAATAATCCATGGAAACCACTCGTTAAACAAAACACGTCATTAATCCATGACATATAAAGTTCAACATACACAATATTAATTTAAAGAACATTCGTCGAGCAAAAGATCTCAATCACTTAACATAACTAAATTATAACTCACCCCAATTAAATATTTACCCGTCCATTAAAATTATTACTAATCTGGTTATAATGATTATGGTGATGAATTATAAAGAGAAGAAAAAGAAAGGGACAAGATAAGAGTAGTGCGCCGAACACACACACAAACGATGAAGAAAATTAAAAATGGATTTTCGATTGAATGAGGAAGCAGAAGAAGGGAAGGGGATTCAACTGAATTTAAACCATTTTAAGAACATAAATATTAAACTACAGAAGGTGTATTAGAATAAGAGATATTGAATAAGTAACTTGCATTAAAACAGAATTACAAATAAAGAGACTTACAAAATTACAAAAACGAAGAACACGAAATTAAGTGAAAACAAAGAGAGGAGGAAAGGTCTCTCAAGTGAAAACTTGAGTATGGAAGATCCTCCCAAGACTTTTTCATGGTCTTGGTCGTGCCAATATGTTATCCTCTCTTCTGAAATTCCAACCCCTCTCAAGGAGAGAAGGGGAGAGTATTTATAGTCCAAGGAGTGGACTGTTTTCATTCCCAATCTGTCCTTCCGCTTGCATCACCATGTTGGATATTCATACATCCGAATATCAAAATATCTCCTTCGTCAAAGTTGTATATAATAAAGTTTTACAACTACTGTGAAAATTTAGAGTCATTTTGACAAGGGGAACCAAAGTTATGGCAGTTTTATTAAACAAAGGTAAACTGTCCATTTCTATCCATGCTTTTTCGATGGCCAAAATGTGAATGGATTTTGGAATAGGAAGATGCCTTAAAATATGAATTACTTCTTCAACAATTTTGGCCGGCTATATATACTATTTCACACTGAAAAATCTCAGCTCGATTTGATTCTTAAATCATGAGATATGTCATGAATGCTATACTGATTTTATTTCTCAAACAGAATGATGGGCTGGATTTCAAAGCTTCATTTGGGCCCATTGTACTTAGATTTGGGCCTTGAAATTTTTATCCAAGATGACATGTAGTGTCCCCAGAATTATGGTGGAGATTTAATGTTTTTGGATTTATGGATTGAGCCCAGTAAATCAATCTTCAAGAATAGTCCAGTTTCTTCACAGATTCTTTGGTCTTGTTTGTGAGGACCATATGAACCTTCAAATGGAAGAATTGGATCATGGTACCTTCTAATGAAATGTTGTATATTTAAATTATAATCCTAAAAAACAAAAACCACACAATTTTTATTAGTATAGTGATAGTTATTATTAAAATAGTAAACTGACTCAATTGGACTACTTCTAAAAATGCTCAAAATTATACTTAATATTAAAACATTAATATTTCACACAAATTATAAAAATTTCATATAAATTAAGTAAAGGGAGTATATAATAATTCATGAAAATATTAAAAACATCAGGCCCACAGGACGGTCACCCGTGCCCATGGCATCATCCGTGCCCACCTGAGTCAGCCAGAGCCCTCAGAATCTGCGAGCGCCGCTTTGGCATCGTCGTCCCAGCCTACCTCTTCCTAGAAGAGCAAGCAGCGGCGCAAGAAGAAAGAACGCACCCTGCCAGTGCCGTCATCTTCCCGCACGCTTGGAGATTTTATGCCCCCAGAGATGGGGATCCCTCCGAGACTCCGTCCGGTAGTGGATGACTCCTCGAGTGAAAGCCCAGGGTACGCTTTGGTTAACACCGTAGAGTTGGTAAATCCCTTTTTGAATCCCGACGATGAGGAACGCCAGGTGGACCTTCCCAATGTCCCCAGCCATCGCCAACGTCGGCGGAGCCCTGGCTACGTGAATCGCCAGGGCACGATGGTCGTCACCTCCAGTCAGGTCGTGCATGCTACTGAGACCAGGCAGCAGGCCCGATATAGAGATTAGCACATGCGGCCCCCTCACCCGGTGCCGACAGGTTCACCTCCACCACCGTTTGTGTTGCTGGATCAGGCGGGACCACCTCGGACATGCCGCAACCAGCCCTGCCCTACCACCGGCCGACTACAGCCTTCCGGTGCTAACACGGGAGCCACCTCCCGGGCTTCGACTAGTGAACAACGAGACATACCTAGTACCAGTCAGTCACCGGTCCCGCCGGCAGGGGTCGTCATGCCTCCAATCGCAGAGAGGCCTCCTGTAAGAAGAATCTCGTGTTTGGATCGAAATTATGATGTTCTGAATCACATGGCTAACATTTCGGCAAGGCTTTCTATCCTTGAGGCCCTTCGCCTGTCGTCTGAAATGCGTGAGGTGCTCACCGAGGATCTAAGGAGCCCTCTCCAGTTTGAGACGGAGGTGGCGGCCGCAGAAGCCTTCCACACCGAGGTGATTGAGAACACCGAATGTCAGGCGATTATCTCGTTTTCTAGTGAAGATGAAGACCTTCCCATACAAGGGAACATTCACCCACTGTACATCTCCGGCCAGTTCAATGGCTTGGAAGTCCGCTGCTGTCTTGTTGACACGAGTTCCGGGATTAACCTAATCCCAACTCGGACGTTGCAGAAGATGGGCTTGTCTTAGGATGATCTAACTCCCTCCGACCTTAGGATCCAGGGGTATGATAGGACCGAGCAAACTCCACTCGGCAATATTCGTTTAAAGACCCAGTTCGGCGGCCTAATTGCCAATACCGAATTCATGGTTGTCTCTTAGGACACCGCCTAAAACGCATTGATGGGCAGGCCGTGGATCCACCTTCACGTAGCGGTCCCCTCATCGTATCACCAATGCCTCAAATACTCCCTTAAGGGTCGAGTGGGCGTGATCCAAGGAGATGCGTCTCCTTTTGCCTCTTGTGAAGACCGTTATCTGGACGCTAACTATTACAAGAGCAAGGACAAGCAGATCCTGGCAGGTGAGGTTGAGCCCACCACCATCAGAAGTGATCTCTGGGAAGGTTTGGATGACGCATATGTCTTCCCAATCCATCGGTTGGAGGCCATGACCCCCGACATGGGGCAATTATTTGTTGTTTCGGGTACCAGAGGAAGGTGTATTTCCGGGTCCAAGCGACGGTGGGAAATCACCTCGTACTCTTACACCAACCAGGATCAGGTGATACCCAAGCCTCCTACCCCTGTACAATATCGGGACGTTAGGCTCATGGCAACGGCAGTACGTTATACGTGTCTGTTTCTCCAGGCCATAATCGACCGGATCAAGCCAACACACCACTACTGCTTTGATGTCATAAAGCGTGGCCCCTTGGGCCGAAGGCCAGATGGGATTGGATCAACCGCCTTTGTCGCCATGGTCTCTGCAGTGCATGAGTCTCCTGACGTGATGACCTCTGCCGCCCAAGCCGACACCAACTTCCCATCAGGGTCTGGCAGCCCTGAGATGGCTCCCCCCATGGATTATCCCTCCACAAGCAGAGAGGAGGACATGGAAGATGATCCTCCTACCTTTGAGGAGGGTGTCCCCACCACGGTCGACAAGTTAGTGCAGGTGAACCTCGGTAGCAAGGCGGACCTGAGACCCACATTGGTCAGCGCCGCTATGCCCCCTGAGGAACAACAACAGTACATAGACTTCCTCAGACAGCACCGTGATGTGTTCGCCTAGAGTTATGATGAGATTCCAGGACTAGATCCCCAGGTATCCGTCCACCGCCTTGGCCTTCCAGCAAACCATCGCGGGTTCAAACAGCCTCCCAGAAAGATGCATCCCTCTCACGGTGCCATGGTTGAGTTTGAAGTTGATAATCTCATCAAAGACAACTTCGTCAAGAAAGTCCAGTACCCCAGGTGGCTATCCAACATTGTGCCAGTCAGGAAGAAGAACGGGTAGATCAGGGTCTGTATCGACTTCCGCGATCTCAATCACCACTGTCCGAAGGATGAATTTCCCCTTCCCGTGACAGAGTTGTTGATCGATGCCAAGACCGGGTTCCAAGCCCTCTCCTTCATGGATGGGTACTCCGGGTACAACCAGATCTGGATGGCCCCCGAGGATGAAGAGTTCACTACCTTTAGGGTCCCCCAAGGTACTTTCTGCTACCAGGTTATGCCCTTCATCCTGAAGAATGCGGGTGACACCTATCAATGGGATATGCATCGCATATTACTGGTGGAGTGATACGTGGATGACCTGGTGGTTAAATCTCATCAGCGCCAGGACCATCTCAAAGACCTTGAGAAAGTGTTCGGCTTCCTCCGTTCTCGCCACTTGAAGATGAACCCATTGAAGTGTGCCTTCGGAGTCACCTCTGGAAAGTTTCTTGGCTTCATTGTTAGGTATCGAGGCATCGAGATCAACCCAGAGAAGATCAAGGCTATCAGTTATATGCCTCCCCCGAATAATATTCGGGAGCTTCGAGGCCTCCAAGGCCACTTAGCCTATATACGCCGATTCATTGCGAATCTGGCCGGCAAGTGTAAGCCCTTTTCTCGGATCATGAAGAAAGGCGCCGCCTATGAATGGGGCGAAGAGTGTTAGATCGCTTTTGAGGAAATCAAGAGGTATCTGCTCCAACCTCCGGTTTTGATGCCACCCGTTTCCAGAAATCCGCTGGTCCTTTACATGACTACCCTAGAGCGATCCCTCAGCGCACTTCTCACCCAGAAGAACAACTAGGGAACAGAGAATAAAATCTACTACCTTAGCTGCATGCTCCTCGACTCAGAAATTAGATATTATTCCATCAAGAAGAACTGCCTGGTGCTCGTATTTGCCATGCAGAAGTTTCAGAACTACTTGCAGCACCACAAGGTACAACTGGTCTCTCAGGTAGACCCATTGAAATACATCCTGAACTGACCTATGTTGACCGGCCGATTGGCGTGTTGGGCGGTGATCCTCCAGCAGTTCGACATCAAGTTCGTACCTCATAAGGCCGTCAAAGGACAGGCGTTGGCAGACTTCTTAGCTGCCCACCCAATCTCCACGGACCAGCCACTGGGTCTAGGCTTTCCTGATGAGGCAATCCTCTCATTCGATCACACCATCCCATGCTGGCAGATGCACTTTGACGGTGCCTCCCGGAGCCCCACCGGTAGAAGGATCAACGATCCTAGGCTCAACAGAGTGGGCCTGGGTATCTTCTTCATCACCATAGAGTAAGACTTTCTACCATATTCATTCCTATTGTCAGAAGCCTGCACCAACAATGAGGTAGAGAATCATGCCCTCATCACTGGCCTTGAGTTGGCTCTCGAGATTGACGTACCCCATCTGTGTGTAAAAGGGGACTCCGAGCTAGTCATCAAGCTGGTCAATGGTGACTATGCTGTCAGAAAGCCATAACTCGTGCCATTTCTGGAGTGCACCCTCCATCTAATGGCTAAGTTCCCCTCCTGGCCAGAGGTCGTTCACATTCCCCGGTCGCAGAATAGTCGATCATATGCTTTGGCCAGCCTGGCCGCATCACTTGCGGAGCCTGAACAAGATGACCTAATTATCCACGTGGCGCACCGGAGAGTCATTGCTCCTATTATGCCGGAGGGCGATCGTGGCCTGCGAGTGAACCATCTCACCGCTGGTGCCCCTACTTCAGGATCCCTGGGGGCTTCAGGTGTGGTAATCGAGACAGTTCCTGATTGTAGGATGCCCTTGGTTGAATATATCCAGCACGACAATCTTCCGCCGGACCGAGCCGAGCGAGAGAGAATCCGACGCCGCGCGCTGCAGTTCACCCTTCAAAGCGGTACCAGCCTTGAGAAGCTTTTTTACAGGCATGGATTTGATGGTGTTCTCTTCCGTTGCCTT
The DNA here is from genome assembly GCA_963277665.1 of Viscum album. Lineage (NCBI taxonomy): Eukaryota > Viridiplantae > Streptophyta > Magnoliopsida > Santalales > Viscaceae > Viscum > Viscum album. Next base: position 1,408,829,892 of record OY728133.1, on the reverse strand, counting down.
CAAGGAGTCAAGATCCCACAGGTCATGCAAGAAGTGAACGCTAGTTCCTGTGGCACCCACCAGGATGGGTCGAAGTTGTCCCACCAGATTCAGAGGCTGGGATACTTCTGGCCCTCCATGATCTACGACTTCATCGAGTATTCCAAGAGGTGTCATGCATGCCAAGTTCATGCTAACTTTGTGCATCGGCCACTGGAGCCTCTCCATACTACCAAGTATTCTTGGCCCTTTGCAGTCTGGGGGTTGGATGTCGTAGGGCCTTACCCACCGGCGACGGCCCGCCAATGCCGGTTCATCTTGACCGCTACGGATTTCTTCTCAAAGTGGGTAGAGGAAATCCTACTTAGGGAAGTCAAGGCCTGTTCTATCGCTGACTTCGTGAGCTCTAATATCATCTATCTGTTTGGAGTACCTCACGCTATCCTCACAGATAACAGAACAAACTTCCGAGCAGCCGAGCTGAAGAAATTGTACGCCAAGTACAACATTCGCTCTAACCACACCTCCTGCTATCATGCGCAGGAGAATGGAAAGATCGAGGCGTTTAACAAAACCTTCTCTAACATTTTGCAAAAGATGGTTGGTCAGAACAAGAAAAGTTGTCCGAACAAGCTCCCCAACGCCCTCTGGGCTTATAGTATGATGACTCGTAACTCCACCCAGGTGACTCCATATTCCCTGGTATACGGAGCTGAGGCCGTCCTGCCCATCGAGATCTAGTTTCCCTCATTGCGCACGGTGGTCTACGACCAGCAAGTGCCAGATAGAGTTGCCAAAATCCATCTAGCCAAATTGGAAGCACTGGATGAAAGTAGGCTTCGCGCTTTACATAACTTGTAAAGTTATCAGAGCAGGATGGATCGAGCTTTCAATAAGAAGGTTTGCCTACGCTCCTTCCTACAAGGTGATCTGGTGCTGGCTCTCAAAGCGCCAATGATTCCCGGCAGGAAACCACCCAAGTTGGAGCCCAAATGGGAGGGGCCTTTCATTGTCCATAAGGTCTATCCTAATGGTGCGTATTCCCTAGTAACTATGGATGGTGAGCGCGTAACTCCTCCCACCAATGCCAGGTTCCTCAAGTAGTACTTTGCCTAAGCTCCTTGGTCCTGCATGACCTTAAACTGTACGGTCCCGCACAACCCTAAATTTCACCTTGGTCCAAGTTCTAAGACCTAAAACTAAGATCTTTACACGGTCCAGCATGACCTTAAACTACATTTTGCCCTACATCTGGGCATCCTTGGTACCGCATGACCTTAAACTGTACGGTCCCACACAACCCTAAACTGCACCTTGGTCCGAGTTCTAAGACCTAAAACTAAGATCCTTACACGGTCCAGCACAACCTTAAACTAAATTTTTCCCAACATATGGGAATCCTTGGTCCTGCATGACCTTAAACTGTACAGTCCTGCACGACCCCAAACTGCACCTTGGTCCGAGTTCTAAGACCTAAAACTAAGATCCTTATTTCGTCCTACATGATGTTAAACTGTGATTCTAGAACTACGTGTGTCTTGATTCCCATCTTTATGGGACACATAGGACCACCTGAACACTTAGATTTCAGGTCCATCCCCATCTCTTAGGAGATCCCACGATCTCCCGGTTGCCTCGGTCTTTTGGCCTGCCCTTCCCTCAGGAATCCACCATCTTTTGGCCGCTCTCAGACTGAGCCCTTAGACACTTTCCAGTGGTCTGCTAATGTTTTCAGAGTACTCTGGTCTAGGACCTGGAGTGTCAGATTCAACTTAGAGAAGTTTTCGTCCACTTGTCAAGCTTCATGTTCCCCTTCATTCAGGCCCCACCATCTTTCACACCCAGAGGGACCCCCAAGAACGGTCTGGATACAACGCCTAAGGGCTCTCCTACCATCATGGGCCAACACCCCTGAGAGTTTCGGGCAACAAATTGATACAAATCCCGTGTTGCGAATGTGGTTAGCGGTTTATGCTCATTTGTTTTCCCTTACCTCTAGGCTAACGCGACAGGATGCTGTGTTGCGAACATGGTCAGCAATAATCCTCAGTCATCACACCGGCTTCCTCGGGCCATGAATATTGGTTGCATGATTCACATTATGTTCCACCCCACCGTGTCAAGGTGGAATCTCGACACTCCTTGTACTAACCCTCAGTACACCCCCACACGTCAGACAGACCAAGCTGCGTAACAGTGTCTCTCGGGGCTCCCGCGATCTGAGTGCTAGAGTATGTGCTTGGATGTCTTCTTTATAGGTTGCGTTCAGCTTGACCCTCATCCCCATGGGGAACAAGGAGTCTCCCATACATTGCGTTTTGGTCCCAGCATAGCTAGGAGCTAGCATCTCCTACCCCCCCTGATTGTTGAACCCTTGTAGGCCCCTTTAGCCCGAGGCTCCTCTCTCGGAATCAAGCGCGGTGATGGTATGAGATTGTGCCCTCACCCGCATCAGGTATGCTTTATCGCATTGTGCGTGTTCCCCCAGGTCCAAACCATATGACCTTAAACTGTTCTGTTGGTCCAAACCATATGACCTTAAACTGTTCTGTTGGTCCAAACCATATGACCTTAAACTGTGCTGTTGGTCCAAACCATATGACCTTAAACTGTGCTGTTGGTCCAAACCATATGACCTTAAACTGTGCTGTTGGTCCAAACCATATGACCTTAAACTGTGCTGTTGGTCCAAACCATATGACCTTAAATTGTGCTGTTGGTCCAAACCATATGACCTTAAACTGTGCTATTGGTCCAAACCATATGACCTTAAACTGTGCTGTTGGTCCAAACCATATGACCTTAAACTGTGCTGTTGGTCCAAACCATTTGACCTTAAACTGTGCTGCTGGTCCAAACCATATGACCTTAAAATATGCTGTTGGTCCTACCACACGACCATAAACTATGATGATATCGTCCTGGCCGCACGATGAAAAATGGCACTGCATTGTGATGACCTCCCCATGGGGGACATCACGCCAGGTATTGGTCGATTTCCATACCGCTTGTCAATGCCTGTTATGGCTTGAATATTGTGGAGATGCCAGGAACTTCTACCCTAGGACAGTCTCCCCACAAAAGAAAAACCATTTACCTTCAAGAACAAACAAGATATATCAAATGCCGCTTCTTTTGGTGCGAGGGCTAGACCCGCACGACTCCTTCATCCTTTGAGAATGCGCCATATCGTGCCATGATGCCTTTCAATAACTAATTATGGCTTGATTCTCATCCTTATGAGATACGTAGGAGCTCCTGGGAACTTCCCCACAGGCCCAGCCTAACTTTTAGTGTTCGGTCTCTCGGCCTAAACGCGTCCCTAGGAGCACATAGTAAGCAGGGCTTTGCCCCATTCACGTTGGGTTTTGCAACTGCTTTACCGTGTGTCTCCCATTCCCCTTATCCTTTGGTCCGAGTTCTAAGACCTAAAACTAAGATCCTTTCTTTGGCTTTCCACAACTCGGTCTCTCTTGTGGGATTGTATGGTGTGGTGCAGGATTATTTCCTCATTCACGTCAGGTTACTCGTCGTACCGTGCCTATCCACAGATGAGATGTGTCCCCTGTACCACACGACGTTAAACTATATTTCGTCCAAAATGACGTTAAACTGTGCTTCTAGAACTACGTGTGGCTTGATTCTCATCCTAATGAGATACGTAGGAACGCCCAGACATTTCGTCTTGGGTCCAGCCCCAGGGATTACCAAATCCCATCCCTCCTTATTATCGCCCCCTCGGCCTGACTTCTTGGGAAGTGGTGTAATCATGACATCTACCCCGAATAAGTTCGAGATTACCCATAGTAATAATGGGAAGCGACAGTTCTCTCGCCAAATAGGTCCTGCCTGAAAATTGGGACGATCCGTGATCAGGTTAGTATGTCCACCTAATGCGCCTCCACCACGGTGGTGCAATTTCGGGAGTGTTGGACTCTATTCAAACAAACCACCACTCCACTTTCCATGCTTTGCGTTCCCCTTTATTCGTATCCTCATTCTCTTTCATGTTCGATGGGACCCCCTAACAGTATGGATGATAGACCTATGGTCCGCCTACTGTCCTGGGCCAACATTTCGGAGGACTAGCCAAGTTTGACGGGAGCCCCTAATAGTATGGATGATAGAATTTGGTCCACCTACTACCAAAATATGGATTATAGACCTTTGGTCTGCCTATTGTAGAAATATGGATGATAGACCTATAGTCCGCCTGCTGTCCTGGGCCAACGTTCTGGAAAACTGACCGGTGATATTTGAGTTAGGGCCCGTGTTGCGAACATGGTCAGCGGTCAGCCCTCATTTATTGTCCCCATTCCGGGACAACACGATATGGATGCTGCGTTTCCTTCACGGTTAACAGTTATCCTCCATCATCGCGCCCCAGAGTTCCAAATTCGGGTAGCATGATTCACTTTTCCTTTCCATCTCCCTATGTTCGGATGGATTTCAATGCCCCCGAGATTGCCCCGCTCGTGTGTCAGAGCACATTGAGAAGGTGATATATCAATCGGTCTGAGGTCTTCTCCTCAGAAATCCAGGCCCAATTTCGGGTGCCTGATGCTTGGTCAATGCCCCACAGTTGGACGAAATGATAGCACGAGTATCCTTTGCTTATCGCGTTGGGTGCGACCCACAAGATCTTAGGGGTGATTTGTTATTCATTTCAGAATTATGGTTGAGCATATTAAACCAAAGGTACAAATAAATGGATTTTTCCATGCATTGGATTGAGATGATGAGCAGTATAAGAAATAAGTTCACGAGATGGCCAAAACAAAGCCCTTAAGGATCAGCGTGCTGAATCGATCTTTCCAGCGCTGCTACCCTTTGGCTGGTAGCCTCCAGGACCGCTTCTCGCTCCTTGAAGACTCTATCCTCATCAGCCGCCGCAGAGCGCAGCTCGCCAATCCGAGCTTGTGCCAAAGTACAGTCATCTGGTGACTCGCCTCCATCAGTTGTTCCTGCGCATCAGCCAGTTGGGCAGTCAGTTGCTCCACAAGCTTAAAGCATGTTGCAATGAAGGCCTCCTTATCTGCCGCCTGCCCTTCGAGGTCTCGGACCTCCCACTCCGCCCTCAGTAATGATCGGGCACTCACCGATCTTTCCCGACACTGGGCAATGTAGGTGCACCGGCTACTCTCGCGTATCTTCTCGACCATGTAATCACGGATCGTTAGATGAAGGTGATGAGCGTCAGCCCCTCCGGCGCACAGGAAGCGCAGCCAGGTCTGGAGTGATCCCATCCGCCTCAGCCAATCCGACTGGGGCTATCTGAGAAAGCGCTAGATACACTTATACCCTTTGCACCGTGTCATTCGGCTCTCCTCAGCTGCCTCTGAGTCCGAGTCATCTATCTCCTCAGGGTTAGCGGGTCGGTACGTAGGGAAGGTAGCCAGCAGATTGACAACATGATCCGCCTCAGGGATGTCTTCGTGAGGAATAAGATCCTCGACATCCGGGCGACCTTCCTCTCTTGCCCCAACAGCGACGGTGCCTCCGTCAGATTCCGACCTCACCTCAAGAACAGCACCGCTGATGTTTGCTACCCCTACTCACCAATTGCTAGGGCCGACTCAGTGTAGGGAGCATGTTCTGAATGAGGTGGTATGTCTGCCACTAGTCCGCTCATGGACGGCCTGAGCTCCGCAGCCTGACGAGCCTCCAATGTTGAGATCACTGCGCAAGGCATACGCTGATTAGTTGGGATATTTTGATACCAAGCACCAGTAGTGAAGCATGAGACTTACAGGAATCTAGAGCGTCGGCCTCCAATGTTCTGGCGGTTGCAGGAGCCTCCATGATGAGAGACCCCTATGCGCTTGCCAATTCAATGATGGGCGTCGTATCCCCATCCTGTCCCACCGGTTCCTCTCCTCCCTCCTCTAGTGGGGACGCCCGACCAACACTCAGACGCTCCTGAGTGAGGTAGAGAGATGGTTTGGAAATTGAAAAGAAGAATGGATGAATAAGTAAAATGAATGAAGATAGAGACAGACCTCAAGTATCTCGGTTATGTTGAGATCAGAGCTGACAATCTCACCGCTCTCTCGGAGACTCCCTTGGTAGGTCGCCCCCTGTGACCCCTCACCTTTGGGTTCTCCTTCTTCTTTATCTTCTCCTTCGCCTTCATCTTCTCCGGTCTCCTCCTACCCCTCCGAATCCTCGTCACTGTCGCCTTCTCCCGGCGGCATCACTTCTGGATCATGCTCCTGGCCGAGCATCACTTTCACTAGGAAAGGTGGATCCTCACGCCGACAACTTTGGCATGAGTATGTGTCCATGGCCGTCAGATAAGCATGCCGTCGATGGAAGTTTACCCGGTCGGCAACTTGAACAAGCCCGACCACTAACAGGTGGATCCCGTTTTTCATTATCTTCTGCCATATGGCTTCAACACTCAGCGATTGCCGTAGGGTCATCCAGGCTGACCACAGTGGTGGGAGAATTGCATCTTGGGAAGTTTTGAGCAGGTATCTTATCTGATTCCCGGGCAGCTCCCTGGCCACCTCATGTGACCCCCCTACGAGCAACGAGGTCGCAGCGGCGCTGTGTGATGTTCCCGCTGCTGAAGTCCCGGCCTGCGTGGGTCTCACTGCCTGACGCACCCCTGGTTCCCCCCTTCCAGCAGCACCTTGCCTTCTCCTCTGTCACCTGGTTTCCCCGCGAGTAGCCTCGAGTTTCCAGAATCTCTTGCGTAAAATCTCCTCAGGGTACGCGATGGTCCCGTGCTCGGCATACTCGGTTGCTAGGCCAGCGTCAACCCCGGTGGGAGGAAGAGTAATGACGTCGGAAGAGCCTAAAGTGGTAAACATCAACCACATATGGCGCAGAACGTATGGATTCTTCTCCTGCCAGACAGCCGTGAATACCTTCTTCGGCATTCGTTGGAGGCACCCAAATTTCCTGGTGAATCGGGATGGCACGTAAGGCTCGCAGATCACCTTCCCGTCGATCCGAGCCACGGGCACCCCACCTCGAATGCTCTGGAAATACTCCTGCTGTTCCAGAGAGCCTCGCCCATTGTCCACCATCTGGCTGACCGGGGTGGGGAATGGGATGAAGTGAAAGTTGGTGTGGTTACCAATGCAGATTCTCATGCCCTCCTCATTGAGCGTCATCGACGCCACCCCGATGATGTTTAGTAGGGATGGTCGTAGGCCATTACCCGGAGGATGGATGGCATTTGGGAAAGTGTACCTGCCAAGATGAGCCACCACCTAGCCGTGGAATATCTGAAAGGGGCCACATACTCTCTAAGGCGACTCCCCTCGTGAGATGCATCCCAGGATGGCATACAGCTTGGCAAGAATGGGGACCCCAAGTTGAACCGTTTGTTGGCGGCCATGGTGCCCGCCATCACCAGTGTTGTTGGACGGACGCCCATCCTCGCGTCCCGCATCGGCAGGAGCCACCCGCTCAGGAAGGCGGCGAGGAACCCGGTGTACCGGACGTTCGGGTCCTGGGTCTCAATGATGCGGTAGCCCCATGATTGGTATTTCCCCGCCTCTAGGGTCCTCCAGTATGACCCATCCCTGCTCCTTTGAGCCGCGGTTGGGCACCGTTTACCCCATCCCGACATCTTGATGGCCGGATCCTTCTCAAGGAACTGGATGAACCAGACCTTGTAGGAAATGTCCTTCAGGAAGTCCTTAACCCCCAACCTCTCTTTGTCCAGCTCCAACAGGTGCCACATCAGCATGGGCGTCCGTGACCTGTCTTCCCAGGTGTTCTTTGGAGGAACGAACTTGTCATATTGGTATCCCTCTAGTGGGATACCTACAATGCAGTGAATATCCCAGAGACTGATGAAAACTTACCCATGGTGAAGGTGGAATGTGCTAGTATCAGGAGACCACCAGGTGAATAGCTCCGGCCTGAGCTCAGGTTGACGGTGGAAGTGGAACTACGACATCCATACCGCCTCGAACCGGCCAATATGCCACAGTTCATCCCCGAACTAGTCGCAGTTATGGAGAACCCAGAACGCCCAGGCCCACTCGCTGGTGAAGTTTCCCCCGAACCGCAGGTCCCAATCCTTCAGCCATCCCTTCGTGTCATCCGTGACGCTCTGAAGGAACATGCTCGCGTAGAGGGCCGAAGAATTCTCTGCGACAGGCTCGTCCCCGGTAATGGTCCTGGTCCTTGGGTTCAGGACATATACATCCATATGTCTAGTTTCCCTGGAAGTATGGCTGTTGTTGGTGATGTTTTAGCGAGGAATCTCATCCTCCCGGGTCACCCATGACCGCGGTGTGTCCACCTTGAAGCCCGGTAGGGGCACCTTTTCCAGGATGCCAAAGTTCCAGAGTGGGAGGTTGTCAGACAGGGGATACGTCTTCTGGGCTGGAGTCAGCAGATTGAACAAGGTCAGGTTATTGGAAACGATCACCTTGGCGCCATAAACCTCCTCGTTTTCCTCTATTTCGGTCCTACGAGTGGCGGCTTCCCCCTCATCAACTCGGTTTGCGGCTATCTCGAATATCTCAGGAGTTACACGAAATCAGGATGTAGCGCGCGGAATCGGAGAGTGCTGCGCGAAATCTGAAGCGGCAGCGCAAAATCCAGGAGGTGGGCGTGCAATCGGCGCACTAGGCATGGAATATCCCGAGTAGGCGCGCAAGGACGACCAAAATTCGGAAGGAATTACGCGCTGCCAGAGCGTTTTTACGCGCAGCCGCGGGAGCAATTTCACGCACGAGAGCGGTAAGCCTATCGCGCGGAAAAGTTTGAGTACGGATTCGGGGCCCGCGCCCCTTTTTATAGGTGAGGCCAGGGCTCTGCGCCGCGCGGAAAGAGAATTCCTCGTGGATCCATCGTTTTTCGCGCCGCGTTGGTTGTTTGCGTGCTAAGCGCCCAGAAGTGGCCCTGCTTCGGCGTTTCAACGTTTCCCTCAGAATCCAACTGTTGCGACCTCTCGCTGATCCAATTCTGAGGGGGGAATTTGTAGACACCGAAAAAGTCCGTAACTCCCAGAGGAAGTTTCAAAATGACAAGGTGAAGTCATATTCGGAATCAGAGGCCCGGTCTGGAGGCCCGGGAAGTGGTGCACGAAATAAAGGAGGACTTACACGAAAAAATGCTATGCGCGCGAAGCATCCCTGGGATTTACGCAATCAAGCTGGTGAGGCGCACAATTTTGCACGCCCTGGTTCCTCGCGGTGAAGCTTTGCGTGCCGATGGTTCCCGGCGCAGAAGATTTCGCGTGCCGCCTAGATTCCGCGCCAGCCGATGCCTATAAATAGAAGGTGACCCCAAACGGTTTGGGGTTGTGGAATTCGGAACGGCTCCCGTACACGCAATTCGGACTACCCTACGCGCATGATGACTTCCAGGTAATTCATCTTTTCACACAACCTTGCCCCGGGGTTCGCCTTTGCACGCAACTCCACTGGCTTAAGTGAATTTTCCCACTCCTTCGGGTTCTTCCCTTGCGCGCAATCCTTGCCCCATGCGCGCAATCCCCTTATGTGTATGCAATTCCAGTCCTTTGCATGTAATCACCTATCTTCTCAATCCTCTGGTCCTATTGCGTGCCATCCCTATGTTTTGCGCGCAAACCTTCTCTTTGCGCGCAACACCCAGTACCCTTTACCTTGACTCCCCTTGGCTGCCTCTCCGTGCCGGCACCTGATGTCTTTCCTGCCGGGCATGAGCGCCATGCGTTGTTTTCCCGTACGGCCTTCCAGGCTCATACGAAGTAACCTCAAGGTCCCTTGGGCGATGTTTCCCATTGAGTTGCTTTGCCTTATGCTTCTCCGCATAGGCACGCTAACGGCTATTGCTTCTTCGCATAACCACGCTAACGTGGACCCCTCGATGGTTCACCCTGTGGCCCCCTCCACTACGGCCTTGCCAATGCCTTCCCTCCCACAGGGGGTAGAGGGCATTGGGCATATAATCCCTAGGGGTGTGGATTGAACCCACCTTGTCCAAGCTGCATGACGTTAAACTGCTAAGCACCTCTTCCTTAACACATGACGTTAAACTGTGGTCCGACCCCGTGCTTCGCATGCAGGTTCCCCCCAACTCGGACATTATTTATGCCCTATTGTCTCCACGGGAATGGATTCTTCCTCGCATGGAATGTGATCCTCCTTGTCGGAGTGGCGTTTGTCCACGGGGGAAGGGCTGCCTCAGAGTGTAATCCCCTAGCCTCTCTTGCGGAAGGTCGCACCCATGCACCTCCGCACTTCCCCCCTGCCAAGGCCAGTGGAGTCCCTTTCCCACTGCGCTTTGTCACACCACGGGCCTCCATCCTGGAGTAAGCCCCGACACCAAGGGCCTCTAACCACGCGTAATACCCTGTTTCCTCTTTGGGCCACTCAACGTGTAAGCCCCTTTCCGCTTTTCACGGACGCACCCTTTGCGACGTGATCGTCTGGTCCCTGATGCCTCTTGTTTCTCACACCGAGCATGACTCACGTTGGATTAGAGTGCACATCGACCATGACATCCTCTTTGGGACACCTCAGAGCGTAATCCCTAACCCAGTGAACTACGTGGACTTTGATCCATGCTAACTCATGGTATGTAGGAAGCCTCCACGAGGTTCAAGCCCACAACCTGGTCATTCTGACTTCTCCACGTCGGTTCCCCGACCACCATGGGCCACCTCAGAGCGTAAGCCCCATATCCACTCTGGGCCGCCTCAGAGCGTAAGCCCCAAATGCCCTCGTCCCGCATGACGTTAAATTGTATGCCCTTTTCCCGCATGACGTTAAACTGTATGTCCTGAACTACGTGGACTTTGATCCGTGATAACACACGGTACGTAGGAAGCCTCCACAAGGTTCAAGCCCATCGCTCAGTTGTTCCGACCCCTTCGCGTCAGTTCACTAGCACCATTATGGGCCGCTCCAGAGCGTAAGACCCGTATTCCCCCTCTTGGGCCGTCTCAGAGCGTAATCCCCATCTCTCACACCCACATATCATCATGACTTCCCCCTCGAGCCCACGTGCCTTGGGAAGCTCATGCCCTAGCCTGGAGATCTTACTTCCTCTAGGCTCCAATCCATGCGTTCATTCTCACGGGTCTCCTCTTCAGGTGTCCCACCGTACCACCGAACTACGCGAAATTTGATTCCCTTCCATGGGGATATGTAGGAAGCCTCCATGAGGTTCAATCCCATCACTCCATAATCCATTTTGATCCTTACCCGGGCCGCCACATCCCGGTGAGATCATGCCACCCCATCCCACTCCATGGTATCCGGGAAGCCGCCCACGTGCTGGCCCCAACATCGGTGTTCCCCCTAGGGGGTCCTTCAATCTGATCCACTCTCAGTGTTTCGATTAGTCCGATCCATCTCCGCAAGACGTTAAACTCGTGACATACCCTGTGTTAAACATGGGAAGCTGAGGAAAATCTTAGATGGTACACAATCCCCGCGTTTGATGTGGGATGCCTCGGGCTTCCGTGCCCTCAAGAAGCCCTGTGATAAGGGACACAAGATAGACATGCCAATCCCCAGTGTCAAGACATGCCAACGACACCCCAACATGACCATTCTCCTCACTGAAGGTTGCTGCCCCGACAAGACCCCTTGGAGCATCTCGATGGAAGCAGCGTAATTAACTGGCGTCCATGAAGATATGGCACTGGGAACGAGCTTCACGAACCCATCTTAAATCTATGAGGGAGACCCGGACTAGGTGACGAGCTCTGAGGAGGAATCCACAGAAGGAATAACTGACATCCCATCATCCCGATTTTGATCAAGGAGCCGACGTCCCTAAACAAGGAATAGATGCCACCCACCTTTGGAAAGCGGGAATGCAGGGCAACAAGCCGCGCGTCCTCCCATGTGTGACGGAAACGCGCGCGCGCCCCAGCATAAAAGCATCGGAAACAGTGACCTTAGGTGATTTCTTGTGGTAGGATTACTTTAGAAAATGGATTAATTGTTTATTGAAATGTCTGGTGATACTTTGATATGATATGGTTATGCTAAAATGCTTATATAAAGGGATTACCCCGATTATGCTGAAATTATTATATAAGGGGCTTGACCCGATTATACTGAAATGATTATACAAAGGTCTTTTCCCAGTTATGTGATTATGCCATGGACTTGGGGTTATGGTTGGAATAGTGATGCTACATGCTCAGAGTTATCCCTACATGGTGTCGAAGAAGGTTAATTGTTATATTCTATTAATTGATTAATTAACAATCTAGTTTATCTCTTTATTTAATGCACGTACTAACAAATTGGTTTTGTTTTAAAATGGTGGTTTAGATCTACTAAAGTATACTCACACACTATTCATACTTGAGAAAATTACATGGATATAGGTTTGGACAAGGGAAAAGGACCTTATTATTGATTTTTTCTTACTGGATGGTTGGATCTTAGAGATTAAATCAATGTGGGGATCCGGATCGAGGTCTTTGGTGTATTCTTTTAGTTGTTTTTTCATTTTTCTATTTTAAATTCAACTTGAAACTTATCTACATTTTATCCTTTCATTACATTATTTTTATCATTTTTGGTTTGATTAGTTACTTTTACTATTTGATTTATCTACTATTTTTGTACTTTTTCTACTATTTTCATTACAATGATATTATTTATGTTGTTATTACCACTCAATAATAGGGGTATAGTCTCCCAAATATGTTCTTTACACACCTGATGCTAGTTGTAATCCTCTGGTATATGGGGAGGCACAATTTAGGTCTAATAAACAACCTAGTTTGGCCACGTGAGTGAGTGCGAGATCGGGGGACATTACAGAGTGGTATCATAGAATTACAGTTTTTCTTTTTCTATTTATTTACTATTTAGGGAAGGTAAAAAATAGATTTGGAATGTGTTGGTTTATGTGAATTATCTTGTGCATGAGAGTAGCTAACCCATGTACAAGGGAAAAACCAAGTACCCAAGGATGGGATTGTTGTTCATGTTGTTCACTTATTACAATTGATATTATTTCACCTTGGGTGATTCACATGTTGTGTGATGTTATTTATTCTTGATATTTATACTCATGTCCTAGTATGGCATGATATTAGTATGCATGAATCATGATAGGCATGTAGGGATATGTATTGACATGATTTTTTCATGATAGGTACATAATTATCTGATGAAAAAGGGAATAGATGAACTGTTATGCTATGATAATTCACTTGATAATCCATTTTTAAAGATACCATGAGCTAATGTTTCTCTATTGTTATCAAATTTTGAGGTTTAACTTGATGTTTATAAAGTGTTCTAAGGAGTGAATTTTTCTTATAGATAAAATGGATCCTCATCATCTTCTAATTGAGCATCAGGAGAGCAGAAATCAACATGATCTTAATGTAGCTGATCCTGAGATTCTTGTGGATCATAAGGATCAAATGGATGATCATCTTCATGAAAAATTCTTGAGGGTCATGTAATCTATGGAAAGGGATACTTTTTTCACTATACCTTCAATGTATATACTGAAGAGAAAGTTGAAGCCGCAACATCCACCTACGATCGTTGGGGATGGAGGCCCTTAGGTATCTGAGTTCTAGATTAAGTCAGTCCATATGATCTTCAAGAACCTCAATACACTCATAGATATGAGGGTGAAGCTTGCTGCTTACATGCTTCATGGACCAGTCAAGTGTTAGTGGGACACTTTAAAGAAAACAGGGAAAAAATAAGATTTATCTTATAAGGACTTCAAGGTAGAGTTTATGATCCACTTTTATTATGAAATGTTGAGGGATTATAAGGATCATGAGTTCATGCACCTAACTTAGGAGATAATTTCATTGATGAACTATACAAGATGTTTTAGTGACTTGTAGCACTTTTTACCATCTTTATAAGTTAATGATATTTCTATGGAGAGGCATTTATAGGATGGGATTCACTATGAGATCAGGTCACAAGTGAATGTTTTTCACTTGATTATCATTTTAGAAGTTATGAATCACACTCTCATCATGAAAGAGAATATAAGAGAGGCCTCGAGCAGTGATCAGGTTATTTCACCTGGGTTAACTTGGGGCTATTTTTCTCATGGAAAAAAGCGCAACTATGGTAGTTATCGCCAAGGAAACAACATAAAGAGTATCCAAGGTAGTGTGAAGCCATATTATGACCATGCTCTTTTGTAGTGCTATCAGTGTGGAATGTTTGACTATAAGAAACCTCAGTTTCTATACCCTTCATTGGAGTATCATGAATGTGGTATTATGGGCCACCTATAAAGGTTTTTAGGGGAATTTAGTAGTTGAGAAGTGGAAGAGGATCAAGACAAGAACCAAAGTCTATGATGGAATCAGCTACCCTTCATTAGAATGGTAACTAGAATTCCATTGGATTTTTAGGTAAAATAAGAAGATGTGGTATCCCAATGAAGGATCGGTAGTAACATCTAGAGGGAGAAACATAGAGGAGTCATACTCAAGCTCAGGGTAGATGGGAAAGTCATCTACATGCTATATAGTCTACTCTGGCTACCTTAGATGCAAGAAATTCTACCATTAGAGGTATGATTCCTATATAATATACCCTTTATTGTGTTCTATTTGATACAAGAGAATCACATTCCTTTATATATGATATTTTTTCAAATGGGTTGGGCTTGGTTGTGGAAGGCTTGGATAGTGTCCTAACCATCGACACACTATTGAGAGTGTGGTCAGAGAATATAAAATGTTTCAAGGCATGTTCTATAGAAATTAGTGGTTATCATTTCTTTTGGGAACTATTTATGCTATAAATGATAGGTTTTAATTTTATTTTGGGTATGGATTGGTTAATTCTATACTAGGTTCACATATATTATTACTAAAGGAGAGTTACCTTTCTATCTATAAAAAGAGACAACTATTTTTACTAGGGTGAGTGGGATCTTTAAGTTGGATGTGCAAAAACAATTCATTGAAGATTGGATTGTCTCATAGCTTAGATAGTAGGTTTTGATCTAGATTATGGTGGAATTAAGTAGGAAACTTTCTCTCCAATAGTAAACCATTTTTAGGATGTTTTTTCTAAATAGTTCTACAAATTACCACCCAAGCGGGAGGTTGAGTTCATAATCGAGTTGGGTTAGGAGCATATCTAGTTTATATTCCACCTTATAGGATTACACTATTGGAGATTCAAAAATTGAATGTTTAATTATAATATCTATAAAAATGGATTCATACAGACTAGTATACCACATTGGGATTCACTCGTACTTTTCAGTAGGATGGATGATGAGAATTTGTGCTTATTTTTGGACTATTGTAGATTAAACCAGATGAAAATCAAGAACTGGTATCCCCATACACCTATAAAAGATCTATTTAATAATTTGTGAGGTTCCCATATTTTTTCTATGATTTTCTTATGATCAGGGTACCCTCATTTGAGAATGAAACCATCAAACATACCCCGAACTACTTTTATGAGTAGGTATGGCTTGTATGAAATCTTGGTGATGTCGTTCGGTCGAAAAAATGAACCAATTATATTCAAGGCCTTGATGAATCAGATAATTTATCATTTTTTGGATTAGTTTGTGGTGAATTTTATTGATGAAATCTTTGTGTACTCCTATTCAGCAGACGATCATTCCCAATATCTTAACAACATTCTGAGTACATTGAGAGAGCATCAACTTTATGCCAAGCTAACCAAATGCAGTTTTTGGATTGATAAAGTGAAATTATTGGTCCATTTAATCTCAAAGGTTTGGGTTTTAATGGACCCAAATAATGTTACAACTGTGGTATCTTGGGAGCATTCCGAGAGTGTCTTTGAGATTCAGATATTTCGGGGTCTAGTAGGGAATTATCAGCATTTTATCTAGGAATTATCCTATATGGAAACACTGATGACTAGGATGAACAAGAAAGGGGTGAAGTTTCTTTGGTCATATTCTTATGAGAGATCTTTTCAAGATTTAAAGAGAAGGATGAACTCAACACTGATCCTTGCCTTACCTATTCCAAGTAAGGAATATACTATATATTAGGACACATTTGAGTTGGACTTGAATCCATTATGATATAGGAGGATCGAGTGGTTACTTATGGTTATAGACAATTGATACCACATGATAATATTTATCAAACTCATGATTTGGATTTATCTATGGTGGTACATTCCTTGAGATTCTTGAGACACTATCTTTTGGGTGAGTGGTTTTTGGTGTACATGAACCAAAAGAGCCTCAATTACATATTTTCTTAGCGGGACATAAATCTTCGGTAGAGGTGGTGGGTCGAGTATCTATATTATTTCGACTTAAATATAGAATATACATTAGGAAAGGGAAATATAGTTTCCAATTACTTGAGCTGAAATACATAGATAAAGGTAGTGTGATAGACTTGAAATGAGTGATAGATAATGAAACTCTTTACAGACATGCATTTAGATGTTCAATATTCCTAGGGATGAGTAGCTCTGACTTCAACATCTTTTATACCCATGAATTTATATCAGATCAAGACCAGGAAAATATTTGATCCAAATGGATTAGCTCTAAGGGATAACTTATATGATGGGGATTCCCCATCAGGATGGTCTCTTGGTAGTGAAAATTATCTTTTTTCCATGGATGAGTATAGATTCCTTTAGGATTGCATGAGGAGATGATGAGAGAGTTTCATGCTTCTAGATGGGTGGTAAATATAGGGATGAAAAAGATATATCATGATTTTTGTAGATAGTAATGGTGTTTAGGAATGAAAAATGAGGTATCAAGCTTCATAGTAAGATGCTTTACATGTCAGTAGGTGAGGGCTGAACACTAGAGGAAACATAGGTTGTTGTAGCCTCTTCCCATTCTAGAATGGAAATGGGATGATGTATCTATAGAATTTTTAATGGTGTTACACATGACACCTCATAAGAATGATGTTATATAGGTGATCATAGATCGACTAACAAAGTCACCCCACTTCTTTCCCATTAGGTATACCTTCACTGTTGATGATTTTGGTAGTATCTATGCATGAGAGATAGTTTGAATGCATGGTGTTCTAAGGAATATCATTTCTAATATAGATCCTTGTTTCATGTATCAATTTTAGAAGGGTCTTAAAAAGTATCTAGGATCACAGGTTCTTCTGAGTATAACCTATCACCCTCAGACTGATGGCTAATCAGAAATGACGATTCTGATTTTGGAGGATATGTTACAAACCAATGTTCTATATTTTAATGGTTCATGGGAGAAACATATAGAACTTGTATATTTTTAATATAATAAAAACTTATAAGAATCGATCTAGATAACACATTTTGAAGATTTGTATGATAGGCTTTTCTGATCACCTCTTTGTTGGTTAGAGGTAAGTAATTTAGTGCTTGTTGGACCCAATCTCATGTAGAATACATTTGAGCAGGTTCATTTGATAAGGATGTGGTTGGTGACCATGTAGAGAAGGAAAAAAATATTAATATGACCATCAGAGATGACCTATGGAGTTTGAGGTGGACCATAATGTTTTACTTCAGATTTCACCTAGGTTAGGGAAACACCGTATCAGGAAATAGGGAAAGCTAGAGTCTAGGTTTTTCAGGCCATTCGAGATAGTGGAAGGGGTTGGTCCAGTGGTGTACCAATTGAACCTTCTATAACACTACAGTTCCATGCATGATGTGTTTCATGCATCGTAGATTCATAAATATCATCTTGACTATTCTTACATAATAGATGTTGATGATTTCAAGCTTGGTGTAGGTTCTTCCTTTGATTATCATCCAATATGGATTGTATACCATAGTAGGAAATATATCTAGAAAAATACCATACCTCTTGTATGAGTATAGTGGAAACATGGGAATGTTCAATAGGAGACTGGGAAAGTAAGACTGATGTGCGAGCATAGTGTCAGGACTTGTTTGCTGATAACCCCTAGTGATGTATGAGGTATCTCAGGGGCGAGCTGTTATATGGTGGGGAGGTTGTAAGAGCCCATATTTTCAAGGTACACCCCTATTTGATTTTTGGTTGAACATATTCTAGTTGAGATTTCTTTTCTTATTTAAACCATGGTGGATAAGATTTTTCTTTAAAGATGAGCGTTTTTAGGCTTTTCTATAGAAATCTATAGTTATTACTTCCTAAAGGACATATTCACATCATGTAAATAATACACGATGTGAATCTATTTCTTAGAAGAATCCATGAAACAATTTCATGATGTGAATGTTATATAAGTTGTGAATTTGTTACACATCATGAAAAGGTTGATCAGTGTATTTTTATCCTGAGGTGACACATTTTCTAGTGTATGTTGAATTCACATTATGAAAGGGTTTCATGACATGAATTCATCAGGACCAATAGTTTTTATTCACACTGCACACTTAACCCTTGATTCATTCATGGTGCATCATCCTCTCTCAAACCCTAGGGTGACTCTAAGAATTTTTTTGGTGATTCATTCTCTCCCATAGTCCCATTATATCATGTGATCTCTAGTGAGTTCCTTCACTTTGTTTTTATCCCTTATTCTACTATCCTCTGTTATAAGGGTGTGTTCTCTTGACCACTATTGAATCAGGTTTTCATCTTGATGCTTTTTTGATCTAGGTTTTCCTTATGATTTTTTTTCATTTGTTCTTTATTAGTGTTTCCAATTGAGAGTGTTTCTTTGATCACCAGATAAAGGTGGGTGGTTTAGAAAAACTTTCTATGGTTTATTTCTATTTTTTTAAGTTTGTAAAATACCATGTGATTGTGCTGACACAACGATCATGTTAACTAATAGGATAATGGGTGATGATAATAATGTGTTTGGAAAACTCCTTGGAACCCTTTAGATTCAATAGTGATGAGACCTGGCTTGTAGATACCCATAGGGTGAGCCCATCCTTGAACAATAATGAACTGACTATTGGTTTGGAACATGAATTAGCACGACAAGATACCTTAGGTGATTTCTTGTGATAGGATCACTTTGGAAAATGGATTACTTTTTTATTGAAATTTCTAATGACACTTTGATATGATATGGTTATACTGAAATGATTATATAAAGGGATTGGACCGGTTTTAACAAAATGGTTACATAAAGGGATTGGCCCAATTATATAGAAATTTTTATATAAAGGGCTTAGCCTGGTTATACTGAAATGATTATATAAATGTATTGGATAGGTTATGATGAAATAATTATATAAAGGGATTGAGCTGGTTATACTAAAATGCTTATATAAAGGTATTTTTTCAGTTGTTCTGAAATGCTTATATAAAGGGCTTGTCTTGGTTATACTGAAATGATTATATAGATGGATTTTCCTAGATATGTGATTAATCCATGGAATTGTGGTTACAGTTGTCATAGTGATGCTACATGCTAAGAATTATTCTATCATGGATCTGAAGTAGGTTAATTTTTATAATGTATTAATTGAGTAATTAATACTTATATTTAACAATTTATTGCACAAACTTACTATCAAATTTTTTTAGGCATAATGATTTCAACCTACTGAGTTATAATTATACCCTATTCAGGCCACCATTTGGTACCTGAGAAGATTACATGGATACAGGTTTGGAGAAGGGAAAATGACCTTGTTATTGATTTTTAATTACCAAATGGGTTAGAACTTGGAAACAAGGTCGATGTGGGGATCAAGACTAGGGAATTTGGTGTCTTATTTGAGTTTTTTTGTCATTTATCTATTTTACATTCTTCTTGAAACTTAGCCAAATTACATCCTATCATTACATTATTTTTTGTATTGTTGGTTTGATTAGTTACTTTCACTATTTGGTTTATCTATTTTTATTGTACATTTTATGATATTTCTATTACTCTGATATTATTTCCTCTATTATTACTACTCAATACCAGTGGTTATAGTATCCCCACTATGTTCTTTACACCCACGGTTCTAGTTGGAAGCCTCTAGCATATGTGGATACACACTTTAAGTCTAGTGACAAACCCAGTTTGTCTATGTGAGAGAGTTTTAGATCAGAGGATGTTACATGGTTCTATAGTGGATTACCTTGGATTTTCTTGGTGGGAAATCTTGCTATACCATGCCATGAGAAATACTCGATTCCTTAAGTGGTATACCATATATAAGATCAGAGGGTTTTACCTATATACTCTACCATGAGTGATACTTGGGTTTCTTCTAGGGAACTCCTTGGACTAACTCCTTCAATGATGGGTTTTAGAGTTTACCTGGAATGATACCCGAGTTACTTTTTACAGAACACCTTAGATATAACCAAAATAAAAATTAATTAAAACTAAGGATGCATCCACCAAGCTAAAGAACATGCATGGGTTCGATCCTTGATTTATACTTGACTTTTATGATAGCCCTATAATATCTCTATGCTCACATGCTAAGAGACTTATGAAACCCCTTATAAGTATGTATGGATTCCTTAGGCTAATGCCTCAAGTCTCAACTATTATTATGTATCAATATATATGAACATATATTTTTATATGTATATGAGGCATATATATATATACCTTTATATATATGAATATACATGCATGGTGAATATGTTTAGAGACATCCGTCTTAAGCAGAAACAGGTAATGTCAGTCATGTATCCCATGAGGAACTCGGTCTGATGTGATTTATTTATTTACTATCTTGCATTTATTATTACCTACACACTACTCATCTTATATGAACAGACTGAATAGTTCTATATACCATTTTTGGTGACCTATTGAGTATATCTCATACCCTATTCAGGTTGCCGGTTGGTACCCAAACATACCTTAACCATTCAAGTAGGTAAAAGGAAAGCATCTAGATTTGTATGATTGAATTACTATTCTAGGATGAATTATGGGAGCAGAGGACTGATCCTATGCTCGTGATGATAGTGGAGATAAATTTGGATATTTTTGACTTTTTTATAGCATGTTGCATATTCTTGCACCCTATATCCCGTGCACTTACCCTATTTTATAGCATTATAACATGATTATTATTTTTTATATGATATTGATTCATCGTCTACCTATTTATTACATACAGATGGTTTGTATTTCCATAGTTCATTTATTATGATACTTCCACTACTTACTATTATTGTATACCACTGTGCTACACTTTGATCATGAGGGTATAGTCTCCACACCATACCACCATAAACCCTCACTACTAGTTTGAAACCTATGGCATATGGGGAAGTGTGGTTGAGACCATGTGGATGACCAAGTTCAGTTACTTATAAATGAACCAGTTTTGGGATGCTACAAAGTGATATTAGAGCTCTTTTTCCCTTTTGTGTTACTATTTCGTTATTAGACATGATACTAGGAACATGTCAGAATTTGGTAATGAGCCTATTCCATGGAGTATCTAAACCACGTATAGGGGAAATCCAAATTATCCGGGTTGGGATATTACTGTTTTGGTTTTTAACTATTACAATTACATTAATTTCACCATTAGGTGACACACATGAGTTGTGACATTTTATAATATTGTGAGTTTTCCTTTACCCTTGGCCTAATGAGGCAAGGAAGTATCATCTCATGAATCATTATAGGCACTTGAGGATTCACATTTCATGCATATTCCAAGGTATAATTATATTAAAGCATAAATTTATTGATTCATATTATTGGTTCCTTGACTATCTTATTTGATAATATGCTAACATTTCTTATAGGGATAAATAATTATATTAATTCAAGTGTCTTCATCAACCTAAATGGTGTTTTCCCATACTGATTGATGGTGTCACCTTAATTAACTAATTATTCCATGTTTGAGCCATGAACCACTGATTACATGGGCTGAAACATTAGATTATTTTGATTACATGAATTCCAATTTTAATTTATAAAGCATGTACTTCTATAAATTGGGAATGATAATTCATTTAATCAAATAATTTTATATAACTAGTTACATACTAATACCAGATTTAAGGGTCAGTTTTCAATTACATGACATGCCAATTACAACTTATAAATCTTATGCCTTTATAAATTGGTAAGGTAAATCATATAACAGGACTGAAATATTTATATACATATAAATGAGTATGAACTTGTTGGAAAAATCCCTCATGGTGTTTCTTTTATGTTGATTGTGTCTGTTGATAAGGTTTGAGGTTGTTAACGAAGGCTGGTTGTCAAAGAAGGCATGAAGAGTGAGTGAGAATGTATGATATTGAAAAGTGAAAAATGTATGATCTTTCAGAGTGTGAATTTATGATCTTACAAAGAATTAAATTTTTTATCTCATAGAGTGTGAATTTCTGATCTTACAAAGTGTGAAATGTCTGATCTTGTGGAGCGTGAATGTCTGATCTCATGAATTGAAAATGTATGATCTTGTTGAGCATGATTTTATGAACTAATCTCATGGAGTGTGAATACCAATATTGAAATCATGAAGGATTGAAGCAAAGCACCATATTATTGTAATATAATCTCATGAAGAGGTCATGAAAAGAACCTGAATACATTACTTGATTTTCAGAATATCTTGTGGTGAGTTTACGTGAAGCACGCCAGATTGTCAGTTGATCTCATGAAGAGATCACATAAAGCACATGAAGAATAAAATATGGAAATTATGGAGGTATATAATGGTAATTTTAAATCACACAACCACATGATTGTATTTGGGATCTCATGATGGGATCTCATGAAGCACTAGAAGAAAATTTCACTGACCACAAGATTGGATTTGGATCACATAATGGGATCTCATGAAGTGTTGGAAGATAATTTCACTAACCACATTATTGTAATTGGATCTCAAGATGGGATCATGTGAAGAACTCATTATTGTACTTATATCTCATTAAGGGATTACAAGAAGTGCTGGATGAAAATGAAGCTAACCACTTCATGAATGTATCTAGATCTCGTGATGGGATCATGAGAAGTGTGTGATGAATATTTTTAAGGTGGTGGAACATATGGATGAACATGATTTATAGAGTCAAGGCAATAAATTTTTTCTTATAAATATCCAATGAACCATCCATAATATGTGATTAAGTTTTTATTAAAATATTTATCTGAAGAAAAGTCTAGATAAGGGGTTTCATGTGAAGCGAATGAGTATACATGATTGACATCGTGTAAGTATTTTGAATGAGTAGAATGAAGTCTTGCAGTGGTATCTTGTGATCCACATAATCAGTATAAGGTCTTTTGAAATTATATCATGATGGAGTATCAAAAAGTGAAGTATGCGCTGGTTGGTTGAACGCATAAGCAGACCCATTGATATCTCGTGATTTGCATGAACTGAACACGATCTCATGATCCTCATGAATTGAACAAGGTCTTTTAATTTACATGAACTGAACAACTTCTCATGAAGGAATCTTGAAGAGAGGTATTTCGAATGAGTCTCATGGTAGAGTCACATGATCCATGTGATCTTAAGGGTGTCTCTTGGTGGTGTATCATGGAGGGGTCTCGCGCCTAGAGCTCGCACAAGGGTACATGCTAGGATATCACCTAAGGGATTACATGCTAGGGACTTATACAGGGGTAACACACTAGGGTATTGCGCAAGGAGATACACACAAAAATTACCCTATGAGAAATATCATTATCATATCTAAATCCAAAAGAAGAATAAGATATATGATCTACACCATTTAAAAATACTTGAAAAAAGAGTTTATTCACTACTACATCCAAGGAAGTGAAAGGAAGACTTGGAATCTCTTGAAGGTATTTCCAAAGTGAGGAGGGGTTACCATGATATCTCATGAAAAGGTTATCATCTAGGTGATTTTCACATCAAGGTTTTGAAGGAGCATGTGAAGTTAAAATTCACCTATTATACATTTGGTACAACTCTCAACAATAGAATAAATTGTTCTTTGGCATGCATTCTAATTGTTTTCCTTCTAAATTAGAAATCATAAGAGGGAAGTGTGAGGGAAGTGATCTTGGGGAGATAGTTCATCTACCCAAAAAATTGTAAGGGAAGTGAGCCTAGGAAATAGTGACCTAGCCTAAACCAACAACAATGTGCTATAATAGATTCAGTATATTGGAACATTGCCTTTGTATGCTCCTTGGACGTATCCCAGTGAGGTTGAACCAAGTAAAAATATGCATGTCCTTGTGTTTTATTTCTTCCTTTACTTACTATGAATCATTATCAAATAAATTTTGAAATTATAATATCAATATAAATTCTAAAGAGAAAAATAAGCGACCCTTATAATAAAGAGGTCAAGATCCAGTGGGGAAAAAATTTGAGAGGAATATCTATACCCTAATTCACCCCTCTTAGGAAATCTAAGTCCCTTTTGTTCCTAAAAATTGGTATCATAGGGTAGGTTGATTTTATTGAATTTGGTTGCTTTGAAAAGGTTTATTATATTATTAAAATTGAAGTTTTTATTTTCTCTTATCTCGGTGTACCATGTAAAAGGGCATAACTTCAAATAAGAAGCAGAAGTCTGATGGTATTCCTTAGTGTGGAAGTGTTTATTGAAAGAGAGTGATTCAATTTAAGGAAACCATCAATGTAATGAATAAAGGTTTGGATGAATCAGATAGTGAAAATATTTACTCATTCTATGATGTTATAAGAATGAGTGAGGAACCGAATATTCCTAGTAATACTGGAAGTACTAATGATGAAGAAATTACAAGAAGGAAAAAGTGGAAGTTGTACATGTAAAAAATTAATTAGATCAAAAATTAAAATAATAAAAAAAGTCTAAATATATTCAGATCCAATTGTAGGAAATTTAAGTAAAAAAGATAAAAGTTTTAAATAAAATACTTATTGAGGTGTCCATAGATATAAGGGAGAAGAATGATTCCCAAGCTAAAGAACTACAAAAACTCAAATATGGTGAAAAGGGAAAGAATACAAATTAAAAATAAATTTAGAATTTAAAATCTATAAATAATGATCATGCTATAAACCTTCCAAAACTGGTTAAGGAGAATACATGATTTAAATTATTTTTTGTTCAGATTAATTCAAAAATAAAGGATCAAATTGACATGGTGGATAATCTCACTCAGACATTGGAAGATAAGATAAATTGTGGTAATACTATCAAGAGATAACTTAATTATCAACTTGAATATAGGGAAAAGAAGATTAAACAATTGGTAAAAGATCTAGAGTTGATCCATAAAGAAGTGGAGAAATCTAATTCCAAAGGCAAGACCAAATTGAAGGATGCTTTTCATTTATTATTTGAATATACTTCAGAAGGTAATAATGAAATGAAAATAAAATATGATATTTTATAGAAAAACATGAAATTATTATATCATCCCAAAGGCCATGGAGTTTGGGAAAATATGGTATTGGATATGGTAAACCCTCTCCCATCCATGAGATGAAGTGTGTCGTGAAGAATTCTAGAAATATAGAAAATACTGTAGGTGATGGAAACATACCTAAAAATAATTATACAAAAAGTAATGACAACATGTGATATTTATGTGGGATTCATGGCCATATTTCAAGTTTTATTTAATATTTGGAATATATTTCATATTATGAAGACAAAAATATTGATAAATCTAATAATAAGTAGAATATTATTGAAAATTATGAAATAAATGTATCTTAGAAGAAAGTATCCATAAAATACTGTGACTGTGGAAGAATGGGACATACCATGAGTATGTGTCAAGAATCCCAAGGGATAAATGTAAAAATAATAACTCTGACCGCATCAAAATATTATCCAAGAATTATGGAATTGATTATGTTTTTAATATGATATGTTTTATATGTTCTAATCATGGAAATTTGGAAAGATATTGTTGTTGTAAGAAAGAACGAAAGGTAAAGGAACCCAAAAGGATATCCCTAACTCTGATGGTGTGTAATAAGAAAACCTATACTATAAGACAACCTTCTAAGTTAGAAAATGGGTTTGAAGTATCAGAGGAAACACATGGAGATCAAAAAAAATGTACCAAGCACCTTATTTGTTACACTGAGAATATATCTCTTAGAAACAATGTGAATGAACTTAGAAGAAAAAGGAAAAAGCTTATCCAGTTGTAAGTAAAAATAATGTAAATTTAGTAGAAGAATCACCCTCATCAAGAAAGGGCAAGGTGACTCATATAACTAATAAAAGATTGATAAATAATTCCTTGATAAATCCACGTGTCCTACCATAATGAGAGAAGTAAAGGAAAGAGAAATATATCTCCAATAGAGGATGAAGAAAGAGCACACAACTAGTGGAATTATTCCTACTTAGATAAAGATTCATGAAAACTTTCATATTGGTGGAGCATCAAAGAAGTAAGTTTGTACTAGTGGGTTTAAGCCCCAAATTGTGAAAAATACCAAGCCTATAGAATCTACATACCAGAAGAAGAATGTGAACGTGGTTAAAGAATGTCTAGTTATATGGATAGAATAGTTGAAGTTGAATGGATAGTTGGAACAAGCAGAAAAAGAGTACAATGTTTTGGAAGAAAATATTAAAGGGTTAGTCCATCAAAATCAACCACAATCCTCTTATTGAGGATTCCATAGGTACCCCTATCCTTGTGTGTTAAAATTTTCTAATATATGTTGGAATTTTTGTAGGAATAAGGGGTAGATACAATCCATGGGGTGTGTGTGTGATGAAAGGGAACGAGTGTATAAGTTGAATCGATATACATGAAAAAAGAAGAATAAAAACTCTTGATATTTACATATGGTATCAGATTCAAAGAGTTGTTTTACAAAACTACTCTATTTTTCAAATAAATATATGGAAGATTCATGTTATAGAAAAGAAAGATCATATGACAAAGTACCTGATGGGAAATTAAAGAACTATTAAAAATATACTTGAATGATCCATTGTTCTATATGAAATTTAATATTCAACCATTGGTATTAGGTCTCAATTCAAGTGGTATTTTTCCACTAAGAGAAAAAAAATAGGATAAATAGAAACATTCATGCATTTCATGTTTATCTAGTTTGTTCTAATAATGGGGTATCAACTAAATATTTTCAACATATCAAGGAGATATTAATGAAACTCAAAAATGTTTCCTATAAGTGGTATAACCATTAAATTTTTAAGAGAAATTTAACATCTAAATTAAGATCAATAATCCATATTAATGATCTATATCAGTCCAAATATAGAGGTTTTTAGGGAGATATAGTGATAAGAAATCCAGGCGATATAGCCTCATCTGATAAGATAGTTCTCTAAAGAATTGAGGAAATTCATGCTGTTAGAATACATGGAAGTAAGTGAGTGACATAGAGATAATTGGAATTTATTATCTTAAACTCTTGTATCCTACAAAGAGTTCCGAATAAGTAGGCTTAGAGGATCTCTCAACGACTCAATTCCAAGTGGTAATTTCACTTTCTAAAAAGATTTCTTTAGTGAACAATTATGAAGAATAATATGAATCTAATCTTTAAAAGTGATAAAAGAATTAAATTTTTAATCTAAAGCAAATAAATAGATTCAAAGGTAAAATTTTAAATAGTTTACATAGATAGGTTGTCTTTGAATGTAAAACTATGGTGTCTCATGGGATAAGAATAAGTACACAACCATGATGGGAGAGTAATTTCTCTTTATATGGATTTCAACAGATAATAATAATAATAATCATAATGTGTGTATCCACATTATTTTTTAGATATGATGCACACAAATCATTGACTAAGGGGGATTAATTTCATAAATGAAGGAATCCCCTATTTAATTTTATGAGAAAGGGGGATATATTGAAGTGAAGTCTCTAATTGCTATCCATTGTGATAATTTATGTGTTATAAATTTTAGTAAAAATCATGTACATATTTTAAGGAAAAATAAAATTTAATTCAAATATCACTTCATCAAGAAGAATGTGAAGCATGGGCTTGAGAAATTGTAGTATGTGCCAACTGAACTATTGGTTAAAAAAATTATAATAAAGGACTTACCCAAATAAGTGTTTTGAGTGTCATCTACTGACTCTTGGAGTTCAGTAAACTCCCCACACTTGAACTGTGTGGATATGAAACCCCTCTCCTCAAAACCACAAAGTAGTGACCTTTGGGTTCACTGAAAAATGAGGATAAAATGTATTGATCAAGACAGGGGAGAATATGAGAGGGGGATAAGTGAAATAAGGGGAGTTTTAAATCTAATGATGCTAAAAATGGTCTTAGAGTACGTGTTAAGGAGGTCCTTGATCACTATTTGGGGTTGTAGAAGGAAAATAGTTTCACATGTACATGAATTTTCAACATGTTGGTTCTGTAAGATTATAAGTGTTGTCAACAAACCCAAAGAGGGAGATTGTTGAAAAAAATCCCTCTTAGTGGTGCTTTTGGTTTGATTGTGTTTGTTAATAAGGTTTGAGGTTGTTGATGAAGTATGGATGTCAAAAGAGGCATGAAGAGTGAGCATGAATGTCTGATCTCACCAAGTATGAAATGTTTAATCTCATAGATCATTAATGTCAGATCTTATAGAGAATAAAATTTCTTATCTCACTAAGTGAGAATGTCTGATCTCACAGAGCATGAAGTGTTTGATATCAATGTTTCGTTGGGATATCAAGGTGAAGTGGATGGGATGGATCCACCTGATGGTTTAATTGTGTGTGTGTGTGGGGGGGGGGGGGGTGGGTTGTTCTATGCACAATCATGGATATCAGGTTACCACTTTCATTCTTATGGTTCCCTCATCTATAAATGGGTACATACCTAATTTTCAAAGGTAGAAGATAACCTGGGTTTTCAGGCCCAATAAATATTGTGGACTCGCATTGGTTTAGATGATGGAAGGCCAGGTTCATCTAACCATTTTAGGGGGAATTATTTCCTACTCTGGGACTCTCTTATATATTTAATATATGTTCATGAATCTATTCCTAATCCCAATATGAGATCGGTTACCCTAAAAATGATTATGGGTTAATTCTCTTTCATGTGGAAAAGATTGGGGTCTTCTTAGTGAACCAATCGATATGTATCTTAGGTTCTCTATCATTTTTTAGTAATGGATAGTTGCTTATGTATTGAATCTTTATAAGCAAGAGTTTTAGAATGTGCTACCATGTAAAGAGGATGTTAATATTTTGATTAGGGGATTGAGCCATTATGAGGTGTCCTACATATTCTGGTTATTACAAGAATCAAAACCCACATAGTTTGTTGAATCTATGCAGTTTAACGTCACGAGAAAAGGAATTATATAGATTCTTTGGGACACAAGGTGTTTAAGCTTGAGTCCTAGAGGTAAGTCCTACATATCCTGATTATGGAGAGAATTAGCGTTTCCATAGTTCATTTGTTCGGGGCATACACACTGAGGTTTCCCTTTTCATTGTAGAGACTTATGGTGTAGATGAAATGAATATTTTAGTTCCCTAAGCCCACCTGATCTATTATCAGTGTGAGAAAAAAGGGATGAAAATGATCATTTTGATTTCTCATGATGTGGGACTTATGTGTTGGGACTGCCCAAAGAAGAATTATTATAGAGATCAGGCCTCAGAGAGACATCCTACATATCTTAGTTATGGTAGGAATTAGAGTCATCATAGTTCAGTTTATTTCTTAGTCCACTGATGGATGAGGTAGAGTAATAATTCCATGATAATGATTGGGTACTGATGGTTGAGACAACATTGGCATAAGGATTACATCAAAATGGATGTTTATTTGATCTTGGGTCTTAGGAAGTCATCCTATGTACCCTGGTTATTATAGGAATCAAAGTTGTCATAGTTCAAACATGCCCTTGAGATTGTTCCCAAGGTATATGACCTTGTTTTGGGGCTAATACGTCATGCCACTCATTAAGGCTTTACATACATATATTCCCCTAGTTAGTGGAGACTGATGATGCGAATGATATGATTATTGAAACTCCCTAAGATCATGTGATCTATGATCAATGTGAGAAACAAGGGATGGATAATGATCAATATCATTGATTGGAGAGTGAGTGACTTACATATTAGGACATACCTATGGAGCTTGAACCTTGAAGAGGTGGACTACGTATCTTGAATATGTTATAAATCAGAGTCTTCATAGTTTCTTTAGTTAGGGATTAAACTTTTAGGTTTCCATATCTATTTTTATATATCATGTTATGTCACTGGTCGAGGCTTATACTCTGAGGTTTCCCTTGTGACCTGCTTGCCTACTTGACATGCGCTGATTGTCCACTTGTCCTGATATGTAGGAGAGTATCTGCCTAGAATATCTGAAGACAACTAAATGATATAGCTGGTATTTCTAAAGGACTTCATGTAACCTGGGTGGAATATATGAAGGTTTTCACATGATTGAGGTTGACTTATCTAGAGTGAATCACAAAACCTAGATGGTTTATCCTAGAATCCATCGCATGACCTGGCGATCTTGTCTAGAGGGTTCTCATGATCTAGATGACTTTCCCTGGTATCATTTTCAAGGGTTAGCTGACACATATGGGAGGGTTTCATGAGAGTTAATATGACATGTCTCAGAGGGTGTCACATGTCTTGGATGACACTCATAGAAGACATTTTGAGACCCAACCAATATGTTTGGAGGGAGTCATGAGTCTTAGTTGAATTTCTTAGATGGTATCATGAGAGTTGGCTGACATGAGTTGGTGAATTTATGTGAGTTAGGTAATGTATTTAAAGGATGTCATAAAATTCAGTCGACAGACCCATGGATGTTTAGTGAGACTAAGGTAGTACATCCTAGGGGAAACTATGCGAATTGTTCTTGTATGTTTAGAGGACTTTATGCAACCCAAATAGCATGACAAAGGAACTTCATGAGATCTAGGAGACATGTCCTAGTGTTATCACATGTCTTGGATGACTCACACAAAGAACATGAGGGTCAGGGAACCTTTTTTTACTTAATTCTTACACCTTAAGTATTTTTTCTAGCCATTATCTTGAAAATGCCTTAGATTTATCTATGTGACTTTTTATTGTATGTTTTGAGTCTCAAGTGATCTGGTCATGAGATCAACTACTCTGATAAGTTCACTCTGGTGCTTGGGTGTGCTGATGTGCCTGGATGTGAAAAAACCAACCTTCATTCAGAGCATTACGGTCATATGGAAGCGGTTAATTTTTTATGATGGGGTGGGGAATTTATATGTCTTTACACCCTAGTTTTTCACCAGTTTGTGTGGAATATATATCACAAATCTAGGATGGAGTCAGTGAAGGGGTCTAGCTCCACATGTCTTTGTGATCCTTTTCCATGGATCGCTTTGAGGGCGTCTCCTGATTTACAAAAACTACAAGTCCCTCTCATCAATGCCTCCATTATTGTATTATTTACAATTAATGGGGACTTTTTGACTCATGAAGATATTCCTAATGACTTTTATCTTGTCATTTTGACAATATACAAGGGCCTTCACGAGATCAGAGTGCCTGTTGAAAGGCTTCACGAGATACTCAATACCTTGCCTGAGACATTTCGCGAGGCAAGGGTGGTTTGTCTGGGGTTCTACACAAAATCAAGGTGACTTGTCCATAAGTCTTGTGGGACTTTGTTGTGGACTTCCTTATCATGTCACAAACATTTTATGACCACGATAGGATTCTACCTCCTCTCTATTTTATTTCCTTTATTTTGTTTTACAAAGGTTGAGGGTTATGTGAAATTACATGAGTAATGTCAAAGACAATTACTCTAACTATTGATGATACCTCATGTGACCAATATGGGTCATATGGTGGTTCATGATTGATGATCGTTGTCATGGGTGTTCCTAAATTAAGTGTGATTTTTTGTGTACTTGGGTACATCAGAGTGGCTGACCAATGTCGTCTCTCAAGGGAGGAAGTAAATTAAAACAACTTCTTAAAGGTATTCTAAAAATAAAATAAAAGAGAATAAAAACACGACTTTAAAGTATGGGGTTTTTTTATAGTTTATAAGACAAGAATAAGTTTTCTATAAAAATATTTCATTTTTTTTGTTTTTAATTTTGAAATTAAGTTTGATTAAAAAGATGCAACAAGAAGATGTTTTTTAGAAAATATTTGAAAAGGTGTAATCGATCTAACTATACCTATTAATTTACTTATTAATAATTATAATTTAAATTAATATCCACACTTAATTATTATCCTCTAATTTTTTAACCCTTAAACCCTATGGGAGTTAACTTAACCACAAAGATGAAATTACTTAAACCCTAGGCTAGCTTCGGAACACGCAATAGCAACACCCTGATTTGATTGATGTTTTAAGGTTAGATTATGGTCAGTGGTTAATTAGAGCGCATATCCATTCTAGAAATGGGGATTATTTGAGTTTAGGTATTATATTTGAACTCTATAAACATATATCGTGTGGTCTTGTATTACTGATTAAGTTCACGCTCTCATAATTTACAAAAAATTTCAACCTCGTGTGTTTTTGTGTTAATTGTTCAATTGATTACTTAGTTTCTTCTAATACAAAAAATAAATTCATGAATCATATTAAGTGAATTATAGTATCTCATTGATTCAAAATAAATGAATGAATAAGGTAAGAGGTAGATCGATTACTAAAAATAACTACTCTTCCATGGGTGGTGTAGTCATCGTAGAAACGTTTTGCATTTGCAAGGGGTTAGAATGGGTATAACCCAATCTTGTTTCCAATCTTGAATTATAGCCCAAATAGGAATATAATAAGATGAAAAAGGAAAAACACAAAATATTAATTGAATAAAAATTCAAGATACAAGTATGAAATCAAATAAATACAAAGAGGATGTGGGAGAAGAGATCCTTTTTGGAATAGATGTTTTCACAAGGCCTTACTTCTTCCAAAAGTTTTTAGGGGCTCCCAAGAGACACCCTTTTGTTCAAAATTTCAAAATTCCTTGAGAAACCCTCCCAAATAGTGAAAATATGATTTAAATAGAGTTTGGGATGGCTAGGGTTACAAGACTTTTTTAAGTACGAAAGTAAAATTCGTCCAAATTTTTTAATCCCACTTTTACTGCATAGTGTACCTACAAAACGTGCGAATTATCTAGCCTTATAGAAGAATTATTTGTTCATAATCATGTTCTTGAGTTTCCCTCCAACTTTGGGACTAATACAAGACTTGATTAATAATATACATTTCAAATGTTGAAGTGATGTCCAATCTGGATAGTTCAGTCTAACTTTGTTTTCATGACCCATTTAATCCACTCAAATTCATGATCCAGCTCCCATTTCCTGAATAAAATTTGTATCTCATTAATTCAGGAACACATTTACAAAATTTAAAGTCACAATTATATATATATATATATAAATATTTATTCCCAAAATACTACAGTGAATTTTAAAAGGTAAAACTATAATTTTCACTAAATTTTCATATGAATGATCTAATCCCAATAATTTTATAAATAAACACATTTACCATAATGTGAGGAAATTATATCATTTATTATCAATAAAATATTACATAAAATTGTTTTTTATCAACTCCCCCACACTTACCCATTTTCACTCCTAGGAAAAACCTCATATCATGTATTTGAAAAAATTGTGACGAGATATGCATGTTCATATTTCTCAATCCACAGTGGAAATGTAGGCAAAGTAAGAATCTCATTAAGAGTAAATATCAATAAATTTTAATTTCATTGTTTCATAAATTGTTTCAAAACAAAATCTAGTGAGATTAATAACACTAATCATAGTGAAACAAGTCACAGGTCTACCATACCACTAATTCTACATGTGTGTGTGTTCCAACCATTCAAAACTTGTCTCTCCACCCTTTATCTAGTATATTCAGGTCAATAAAAACTTTTCTTATTACCAAATTATATTCCATCGAACCTATTCAACATTGTTTGCAATCAAATTCCAAAACCCACTCATTTAAGCATTCCTAGAACTCAAACCATGAGATCCCAACCTAAATATCCCCACATGTTGTACATTTATTCACTCCCCTATTTATTGATTGTTTTTTTTGTTTTTTGGATTTTTTTAAATTTTTAGAGGGTTTACAATAGTCATATATTAGGTGCACATGCATAAGTCAATATGGTATAGTGATGGAAATAATTGGAAGAGAAATGAACGTATGGAAAGACTATGTTATAAGCTGAAAAGAATTACTTACCCTGAATATACATTCAATTGGGTAAAAGATACTCATAAGTCATGATTGTGTGAAAATATGTGTGGAGAAATAAATGAAACAATTTAATATGAACAAAAATCACAAATAATGGTGTCATAATCTAAAAGGTTTTATTATGACACAACCAATCATATCATCAATGACTTCAATTTTTATAAAAATCAATCCTTAATGAAGAAATCATACTCATTATTATCATTCCACCAATGAATTTTAAAAACATGAATTTTCCATATATTACATATCTAAATGAACATGTTATATGATATGTTTTTTTCTATTCTTTTTCTTTTTTTAGCTTTTTTTTGTTTTTTTTCAAAAATTTAACCAAAAACATAATAGAAAACACACAAAAAACACACAAATGAAAATCCTAAATATCCACCCCAAAAGTTTGTCCCCTCCTCCACACTTAAAATATTTAATTGTCCTAAATGTCAACCTATGAGATGATATATGCACATGAAATGTATAATTTTAAATAGGATAGATAATATAAAAGTGAAAGGGTTAGGAACAACATGATATGCTCAAGTGATGATGGGGTCATGCAGTGTGATGAAATCCACTACATCAGTTGGAAGTCCCTCAATGTATTTATTCAAGAATTTCCCATTAACTTTAAATATCCTTACAGTATCCTCTTATGCGATATCCACTACACTTCAAGGAAAAACATTAGATACAATATAAGGACCTAACCATCTATAATGCAACTTACTAGGCATCAGCTTCAGTCATGAATTGTAGAGAAGGAATTTATCTCCAACATGAAACTCCCTTTGTTAGATCATTATATCATGAGTTGCTTTTGATCTTTCCTTGTAGATCCTTGAGTTCTCATATGAAGACAATAGAATCTACTCAATCTCTTGAATTTGCAGCTTCCTTTGAATTCTAGCTTGGGCCAAATCCATGCTACATTTCTTTATAGCTCAATAAGCCCAATGATAAACTTCCACAGGGAGATGACACGCTTTCCCAAAAACTATATAAAATTAGGACATACCAATGGGTGTCTTGTATACCGTCCTACAAGCCCAAAATGCATCATCCAAGTGCTTGCTCCAATATTTCCTATTTGGCTACATGGTTTTCTAAAAAATTTGTTTCAATTCTTGATTTGAAACCTCAACCAGGCCATTTATTTGGGGGTGGTATGGTGTTGATGTTTTGTGTGTCACCACATACTTCCAAAGGAGGGAATCTAAATTCTGATTGTAGAAGTGTGTCCCCTGATCACTAATGATAGCCTTTGGAACTCCAAACCTACACAAAATCTGTTCCTTGACAAAGTCGACTACAACATGAGAGTAGTCAGTCCTGGTGTCCTTGGCCTCCACCCATTTACTCACATAATCAACAAAAACCAAAATATACAAAAAACCAAAGTAACTAGAAAAAGTACCCATAAAATCGATGCCCCATATATCAAAAATCTCACAGAATAGTATGAGTTGTTGGGGGCATCTCATGTCTCCTAGAAATGTTCCCAGTGTGTTGGAAGGGAGATCATGACTTATAAAACACATAGGCATCATGGAATAAGCTAGGCCAATATAATCCAAAGTCTAATACTTTTCTAGCTATCTGTTGGGGTCCAAAGTGTCCACCAAAAGAAAGTGTATGACAAAAATGTAAAACAGAATCAAACTCATGATCAGGAATGCACCTTCTAATAACTTGGTCACTACACATGCGCCATAGGTATGGATCATCCCAAACATAAAATCTTGACTCAATATTTAATTTTTGAACTTGATGTTTCTTTAAATTTGTAGGTATTTTGGATGCAATAAGGTAGTTCACTAAATCAGCATACCAAGGATGCATACCTGAGATGGAATAAAGATGATCATCAGTGAAAGTATCCCAAAGTGGAACATGGTCCAAGGTGTCATCCTCTAGTGTGTGAGTAAGCCTACTCATGTGGTACACCACTAGGTTTTTTGACCCCTTATTTTCATTTATCTCAATATCAAATTCTTGAAGAAGAAGCATCCATCAGATTATCCTAGGCTTTGCATCCGGCTTCTTCAAGAGGTACCTCAGAGCTACATGGTTAGAAAAAATAACTACTTTAGAGACCAATAAATATGAACAAAATTTATCTAAATCAAATATGATGGAAATAAACTCATTTTCCATGGTTTTTTAGTTTTACTGGGCTGAATCCAGTGTCCTCGATGCATAAGTAATCAAATGTGAACGTCCCTCCACCCTCTGAGATAAGACATCTCCAACCACGAAGTTGGAGGCATCACACATAAGCTTAAAATGAAGCTCCCACCATGGAGGATGTATGATAGGTGGAGTGGTAATAAATTGTTTTAGCTCATCAAAGGAATTCCTGTAAGAATTATCAAACACAAAATTAGAATTCTTTTGAAGTAATCGTGACATAGGAAGAGAAATCATACTAAAATATTTTATGAAGCACCGATAAAATCCTGTATTCCCTAGGAAAGATCTAACATCACGCACAAATGACGGATAGGGTAGGGGTGAAATAATATCTACCTTAGATCTATTGACCTCTATCCCTTGTTTTGACACTACATGCCCTAAGACAATGACATGATCTACCATGAAATGACACTTTTCAAAGTTCAAGATCAGATTCTTCTCAATAAAATGATTCAAAACCTTTCCCAAACTATAGATACAATCATCAAATGAAGACCCATACGTTGTAAAATCATCCATAAATACCTCCATGTAGGACTCAATGAAATCTGAAAAAATACTCACCATGCATCTCTGGAAGGTACCAGGGGCATTGAAAAGTCTAATTGGAATCCTTCAATAGGAAAACGTACCAAATGGACAAGTGAGTGTTGTCTTCTCCTAATCCTCTGGAGAAATAAGAACTTGAAAATATCCAGAAAATCCATCGAAGATACAATAGTGTTTTTTCCCATCTAGTCTCACAAAAATTTGATCAATAAATGGGAGGGGGAAATGGTCCTTATGAGTGGACTGATTTAGTTTCATATAATCAATACACACACTCCAATTATTTTTCTCCCTCATTAGAACTAACTCATCTTTCTCATTTTTAAAAATAGTAACACCACCTTTCTTAGGAACAACCTGAATAGGAATCACCCACTAGGAATATGAAATGGGATAGATTATACCTACCTTGAGCAATTTTTCAACCTCTTTTTCACAACTTCTAGAATATTTGGGTTCAATATCCTTTGTGGATGCCTAACCGGATTATCCCTATCCTCCAAAAGAATTATATAAATGCAAATGGAGGGGATAATACCTGATATGTCACCCAAGGTTCACCCAATTTCCTTGATGTTATGTCTTAAAAGATTCAAAAGATTTTCTTCATGCTAAAAAGTGTGATTATTATCAATGATAACAGGTAACATTTCACCACTCAATAATTATGATTATTTGAGATTTGGTGGAAATGTCTTGAGTTCCAATGAAGGGGGGTTTAATATAGATGGATATAATGAAGGAAAAAAAATATGTGCACAATGAACATTAGTAACAGAATATACATCATCAGAATCTGAGAATAAAGCATCAAAACTATCAGTATATTCAACATCCAAGTCACAATCAGAGTGAAAATGATCAAAATAAAAATATGAATCCATTTCAAAATCAAATCTAAGAGTGTATTGTTCCTTAAAAATGGGTGTGGAAGTGCTCTTAGACATCAAACTATATCCAATACTCATAATCTCCCTAAGCATAAGACAACCAAATTATTTGGGGTTTGTATTTGGTGGTTCATAATGGGAGATAAAAAATGAAAAATGGTCCTCCGAGGGGTACTTCATGGAGTCCATAACATTAAATATCACAACTTCATCCCCAAACTCCATGGAAAGTGTACCCTCATTGACATTTATGATAATTTTTGCAGTTTTGAGTAAGGGTCTACCTAAGATAATGGGAGCATGATAACTTACCTGATCATCCTCCATTTTAAGAACATAGAAATATGATGGAAAGATCACGTCTCTTACCTGAAAAAGTATATCCTGAAGGACTCCCGCTAGATATTTCGTAAGTCTATTCACCAACTGCACCACTACTCTCGTCAGCTTCAACTCACCAACCTATAAAGAAGAGAATACAAAGTTAGGTATCACATTTATGGAAACTCCCAAATCAAAAAGAGCATCAGAAAAGTGCAACTCCCCTATGGTGCATGGGACAATGAATGTCCTCGAATCCTTGCACTTTGTTGGAACTGCTAGAGTTGGTGTAATGAGTGCTGAAACATTCATTCCAATATTTATCCTCTCATTTCCCTTTAACCATTTTTGATTGGTGAAAAATTATTTTAAGAATTTCGCATACCTTGGGATTTGTTTAATGACTTCAAGTAGAGGGATGTTGATCTCCACACACTTGAATGTGTCCAAAAACTCTTTTTCAATACCTCCTAAACCATATTCTTGGTTTGTAAAACCCTATTTGGAAAGGAAAGGGGTTTAGGAGGAACATCATAAATCTTTTTCTTACCTTTATCTTTCTCCTTTGGTTTCTCTTTAGCTGGTCTTGAATAAAGCTTCTTCGGAGTTGAGGTGAATCCTGGTGGAATGGTGGGTGTAGAAGTATCATTCATTTTCTTCCCACTTCTCAATGTGATGGAACTGAAATTTCCCTTTGGATTTGGAGTAGGTTGGGAAGGTATATTTCTATAATTCTTACTTACAAGTTCATGGAGGGAAGTGGAAATCTGGCTCATTTGAGTCTTCAACTCCCTCAGCTCCAAACCTTGACTCTTCAGCTCATTATATTGATTAATAACAATTTGTTTCAAAAGATAATCATTATTTGAATCTACCTTTGTTTAAGAAGTCCCTTGTTGTTGGATTGTTGATGCTTGGGATTCAAATCTTCTTTGGGGTTGTTGGAAACCCTACTGGTAAGGCGGAGGCTGCTGGAAGTTTTATTGAAAGGGGGGACTTTGTTGTTGTCCAGAGGCATACCTCATGTCCGATTTATCCTTACACCCTTCGTTGTATGTTTGAGAAGAGGAATCAAACTTATTTTGGGGATCTGGTTGTTTCTACTGCTGAAATGGTCTCCTAGGAAAAACTACTACACAATCTTCCATTTCTTGTAGTTGGGGGTAATAGTCTGTTGGGTGGATTATCTCAGTGCAAATTTCACAAGGCCTTGAAGGAGGGGGTTGGTATGTCTTTTGAGCCAAAGCACTATGTCTCTCCATAGTTTTCAATTCTTCCAACTT
Organism: Viscum album; assembly: GCA_963277665.1. NCBI lineage: Eukaryota > Viridiplantae > Streptophyta > Magnoliopsida > Santalales > Viscaceae > Viscum > Viscum album. Next base: position 1,408,790,670 of record OY728133.1, on the reverse strand, counting down.
GGTATCAATAAAATGAATTTCAAGAGAGGATGGACTTACCTAATGTACTCCTCTAACCTGTGGGGTACCTCAATCACCAAATATTTTAGAGTTTTGTGCCATATTGTCATCAATGCACGTGCGGTTGCTGGTGTTTTTTCCACCAATACTCCTCCATCTGTGGCATACACCATGATCCTCTCCATAGGTGTGAGTCCTTTATAGAAGTGTTGGATGAGGAGTTGCTCACTAATTTGGTGATGTGGGAAGCTTGTACACAACTTCTTGAGTATCTCCCAATACTCATACATTGACTCCCCATGCGCCTTCTTGATTCCTAAGATCTAATTTTGAATGTAATTGGTCCTTTATTTTGGAAAAAATACTTTCAATAAAAGAATTTTCAAATCATTCCAACATGTTACATATTCAGGTTGTAAATAATACATCCAATCCTTTGCAGCTCTATCAAGTGAAAATGAGAATGATCTTTATTTTATTTTATCTTTATATACATTTCTTGGTTTAAGGGTTGATAAAACCACATTAAATTCATTTAAATTTTTATTTCGATCCTCACTAGATAATCCATGAAATTTTGGAAGAAGGTGAATTAATCTATATTTCAGTTCAAAGTCTGATTCGAGATTTAGGTATGCAATACAATTTGGTTGATAGCTAATATCTGGTGCAACCAATTATCGAGTGGTTATGTTAAGTTCATTTACCTTATTTTCATCCATTGGTTCTTTTTTAGGTTTTATAGAGAAGTTTTTCCAATTTTAATGTTCTCAGAGTGGAGAAATTATCCAACTGGTTCAATGTTGAAACTTCTCATAGACTGAGAATGTATGATTCGAGCTCGAAGACTATGTTAAATCTCAAGGTCAAGATCTAAAAGATACTCAAGATTAGTTCATGTCATAAATCAAATAAAAATGAAAATAAGTAAAGTGGACTATAGTAAAATAAAAATGAGATGTTTGAGTTGATGGTCCGAAATGAAGAAGAAGAAAATAAAAGAAGAAGAAAAAATTCAGATTGGGTAAAAAAGGAAGAAAGAAGAGAATAAGAGAATAAAATGTAAAATAAAATAAATACCTCTAACTGGTTGAAATAATTACTTTCCTCCCTGGAAATAAAACCAATTTGATGAGTGTTGTCATGGGCGCTCTCAAATTAAGTGTGATTTTTTGGGTACTTGGGTGCAACAGAGTGGCTGACCAAGGTTGTCTCTTAAAAGAGAAAGTAAATTAAAACAACTTATTAAAGGTATTATAAAAATAAAATAAAAGAGAATAGAAATACTAATTTAAAGGATGGGGGGTTGTTTATAGTTTATAAAACTATAATAATTTTTCTGGAAGAAGATTGCATTTTTTTGTTTTTAATTTTGAAATGAAGTTTGATTAAAAAGATGCAACAATAAGATGTTTTTTAGAAAATATTTTAAAAGACATAATAAATATAACTCCACCACTTAATTTACTTATAAATAATTATAATTTAAATTAATATCCACTTAATTATTATCCCTTAATTTTTTAACCCTCTAACCCCATAGGAGTTAACTTAACCACAAAGATAAAATTACTTAAACCCTAGGCTAGCTTCGGAACACACAATCACAACAACCTACTTTGATTGATGTTTTAAGGTTATCTTATGGTTAGTGGTTAATTAGATCATGTATAAATTCTATAAATTAGTATTAATTGAGTTTATGGATTATATTTGAACTCTATAAACATATCTCGTGTTGTCTTGTATTACCAATTAAGTTCGCGCTCTCACAATTTACACAAAATCTCGTCCTCGCATGTTTTTGTGTTAATTGTTCAATTTATTACTTAGTTTATTCTAATACAAAAACTCAATTCATGAATCATATTAAGGAATTAAAATACCTCATTTATTCAAAATAAATTAATGATGAAGGTAAGAGGTAGATCAATTACTAAAAAGAACTACTCTTTCATAGGCGGTGTAGTCATCGTAGAAACATTTTGCATTTACAAGGGGTTAGAAAGGATATAACCCAATCTTGTTTCTAATATTTAATTATAGCCCAAAAATTAAGATAATAATATGAAAAGTAAAAAACATAGAAGATTAATTGAATAAAAATTCAAGATACAAGCATGAAAGCAAAGAATTGTAAAGAGGTGGGAGAGGAGAGCCTTTTTAAAATAGATATTTTCATAAGGAATTACTTCTTCCAAGAGTTGTGAGGGGCTCCCAAGAGATAACCTTTTGAAAAAACATTTAAAATTACTATAAAAACTCTCAAAAAGAGTGAAAATATTCTTTAAATAGAGTTTGGGATGGCTAGGTTTACAAGACTTTTTTAAGTGTGAAAGGGAAATTCGGAAAAATTGTTTAATCCCACTTGCACCGCATAATTGACCTCCAAAACACGAAAATTAGCTATCCTTATAGAAGGATTATTTGTTCATAATCATGTTCCAGATCTTTAATCCAAATTTGGACTCAATTCAAGATTAGATAAAGAAGATACAATCCAAATGGTGAAGTGATATCCAATCTGGATAGTTCAGTCCAATTTTTTTCTTCATGGCCCATTTACTCCACTCAAATTCATGATCCAACTCCCATGTCCTGAATAGAATTTGTATCCCATTAAGTCATGAACACAATTAAAATTTTTTAAGTCAAAATAATATATAGAAAAACATTTATTCCCAAAATACTATAGTGAATTTTAAAAGGTAAAACTAGAATTTTCACCAAATTTTCAAATGAATGATCCAATCCCAAATATTTTATAAATAAACACATTTACCATAATGTAAGGAAATTATATAATTTATTATCAATAAAATATTCAATAAAATTGTGTTTTATCAATGTTAATTTCATTTAAATATCCATCTCTTTATCCTCAGGGTGTCGAAGAGGGAGTGCGAAGCTGCTTGAGCATACCTGGGGCGCTTCGTGTGGTGAGGATGACAAGACAAAGGGATTTCAAGAGATGAGGTGGACATGTCACCAAAATATTGCAGTGTCTTAATGAAGGTCCCGGGTGTAGCAGAAGATCTTGGGTGGATGTTCCCACTTGGATTTTTGTCATTATCAATGATTAATCTAGGATCAATATGACAATAAATGCCAGAATCCACAGATCGAATCACAGAAATAGACAAAGAAGAGGAATAGTCCTAGAACCATAAATGTGGATCATCACATGTTGATTATATAATTAATTTAATTAATTGATAAGAATCACTTTTTATGGAATTCTTTCTTCGTTGATATTTCCGATCACATTCCGATGTGATTTGTCGTTGTGTCGTAGAATCCAAGTGTAGACTTCCTCTAGCAGTGGTCCACACGTGCACCACGTATCTCTGGACGTCGCCAAAGGAATCTATGGGTGCTGGCATGGAGAAGCCTTTGCTTTAGTTTTCCACCTTAGATCGCCTTGATCCGGTGGAGGTGGATCTCTCTTGGTCTTGAGAGTGTTCTTGGAGGATGAAGTTCTTTAGGTCTTGAGAGAATTTTCCAGAATTGTTGTGTACAATGATTCTCATAGGAAAAGAGTTGGAGTTGTAAGGATATTTATAATCGGGTTTGAGGTTGTAGAGTTATGACAATAAATAAATGCGTTATGTGTTTTATTTATTTCATTAACTCTTTTGAAAACCCCATGTCGATTCATTAATTCCTTGACATGCACCAACACTGATTATAATAAATATCATTTAATAAAACGATATTTCCTCAAAATCCCGAATGAAAAAACTACACGGTGTGTAATAATAAATACACGGCATGTACATTCAATGTACACGGCGTGTATATCTTGTTTTCACTTATTCATTTCCTTTCCAAAATGAAAACTACATGGCGTGTACATTCAATAATACACGACGTGTACTTGTTTTCAAAATAAAAACAACACGACATGTAATCATTAATACATGACATGTACTTGTTTTCATTTTATTCTTCCTCCAACATTAAAACGATTTAGGCTTACTTGAATAATTATTAAACCACATATGGGAATAATCTTTATTCTACTTGAGATACTTGAATACACTTAGTGTGTGACCCTCTAGGCCTCTTTCTCGTTGGCATTAGGCGAGCTTGCCTAAAGTCCAAGATTACTATCTAGCAACGGGTCAAGGCACCCAAGAGAAAGAAGTTGACACAGCATTGACGTGTCACCTCATACGAATGCTTACCATGTAATTTAATCCCTTTGTCTCAATATCTCATCAAGTAGGTTTCATGGTAGTGTCATAAACCTATATGTTTGATCTGTCATTCTTTGACTTCCACAAATAACTCATCATGTCACCATGGCCATTGAATTTGTTCGACAGTTTTATTTAAATCAAAGGGCCTAAGATATCCACTTCTATAAATATGGAAGGGACAAATCCTTCCTTGACTTATCCATTAACAACATTTCATTCGTGACGCACCCAACGTACCCTACTTCACGCCAATTGTCTTCGTAACGGTTTTCATCAGCAAATCTAAGTGTGTGAGTCATGACATGAGTTAATGATAATATTCTAGTCTAAAGACCATTAAACACGCTCATAGATAGTAATGTCTGATGACACCAAAACATGTAGAATTACCACTAGTGGGTTTGTTCTCATAATCTCCCATCTTGGAGATTACCAAGTGAGAACTCCATGAGAGAGAGTATCGTCTTCTTATGAGTACTCGCACATGATGGTCTATATACTATGTGTCCTATCATAGTATGTCATCCAACCTTAGAACTTTATTTAAGAATATTGTTATAGCATTTCAAGGTTCTCATCATTGCGGGGATCTGCCATGACCTTATCAATGCAACAAATATTCCAGGACATTATTATATTATAGTCATGAAGAACAATGAACAATATATAATAAGTGAACATTCATTTTATCAAAGTATACAACAATTGGTTCTTAGGAAACCAACCCTTAGAAACTCCCAGTCGGACTAGAGCCAACTACCTACGAATTTTAGTCCACTTGACCTCACATGATGATCATGTTTCTGCTGAGTCAAGGATTTAGTTAAGGGGTCTGCCACGTTGTCTTATGTGGAAATACTGCTCACTACAACTTCACCTCTCTTAGAAAAATCCCTCAAGAGATGATACTTCCGTAGTATGTTCTTTGTCCGCTGATGTGACCTTGACTCTTTTGCAAGTGCCACCGCTGTAGTATTATCACAATAGAGTGTGATAGGATCTTTACTTCTAGGTACTACATCTAGGTCTTGGACGAAGCTTCACATCCATACTGCTTCTTTAGCTACCTTAGAATCTGCAATATACTCGGACTCTGTTGTAGAATCTGTGACCACACCTTGTTTTGAGATCTTCCAGCTCACTGCACCTCCATTCAAACTAAAGATGTATCCAGTCTGCGACTTCATGTCATCTTGACCAGTCTATAAACTAGCATCTACATGTCATCTAATTACTAGTTCCTCATATCCTCTATAAACTAGGAACATATCCTTAGTACGCCTCAGATACTTAAGGATAGTCTTGATTTCCATCCAGTGGTGGTCTCCTGGATCAACTTGATATCTTCCTACCACACTTAATGCGTAAGCAACATCTATACTTGTACATATCATAACATGCATGACTAACCCAATCATAGATGCATAATGGATCCTTTCCATTTTCTCTCTTTCTTCATGTGTCTGAGGACACATTTTCTTCAAAAGATGAATGCCATGTGACACTAGCAACAATCCCCTCTTGGATTGTTCCATACTGAATCTCTTCAGTATCTTGTCAATGTATGTACTTTGACTTAGGCCCAGCATTATCTTGGATATATCACAATGGATCTTGATCCCAAGAATATATGCCACCTTGCCCAAGTCTTTCATAGAGAATCATTTATCCAACCATGCCTTAACTGACTGTAATATAGGTACTTTGTTTCCAATTAGTAATATGTCATCAAAATATACTATTAAGAAAACAAATGCAATTACACTAAACCTTTTGTAGACACAAGGCTCACATTTATTCTTAACAAAGACAAATTCTGTTACGGCTTCATCAAAACTAATGTTCCATGATCTTGATTCTTTCTTTAATCCATAAATGGATTTATGTAACTTGCATACCTTGTTGGAATACTTTGGAGTCACAAACCATTCAAGTTGTGTCATGTAGACATCTTCCTGGAGTTTCCCATTAAGGAATTATGTTTTGACATCCATTTTCCAAATTTCAAAGTCATGGTAAGCGGCAATGGCCAATAGGATTCTGATAGATTTTAGCATCACAACCGGTGAAAACGTTTCATCATAGTCAATTCCTTGACGCTGTCTAAAACCATTTGTAACCAGTCATGCCTTATAGGTGCTGACTTGCCCCTCCATGTCCAGTTTCTTCTTGAATACTCATTTATTACCAACAGGCTATACATCAACTGGAGGATCTACCAAAATCCAAACTTGGTTTTGGTACATGGAATCCATTTCAGAATTCATGGCTTCTTACCACTTGGCAGTGTCTGTGCCTTCAACTGCTTCCTTGTATGTAAGAAGATCATAATTGTCAACCAATAATGAGTCACCATCCTCGGTGACAAGAAAACTATATCATTCTGGTTCTCTCACCTCTCTCTTGCTCCTACACAATTCTTGTGTCTCTAGAACATATTTTTTTTCCACGGGGCTTTGTGGAATCTGTTCTTGTACCAACTCTTATGTATCTTGAGCCTTGACTTCATCGAAGTTTATCTCACTCCCACTATATATTTTGGATATGTGTTCCCTCTCAAGGAATATGGCGTGTCTTACCACTATTACCTTTTTATCTGAGGGGTTGTATAGGTAATATCCCCTTTTTTCCTTGGGATATCCTATAAAGATACACTTTGTGCCTTGGGGTGCAAGCTTGTTACCTGAATAGGCCTTAACAAATGATTCTCTACCCCAAACATGTAAATTTGATAACATGGATTTGCGTCCACTCCATAATTCGTATGGAATACCATTTATCGATTTAGTTAGTACTTGTTTTAGTATGTGTGCTGCTGTTTGTAATGCATATCCCCAAAAGGATAATAGAAGACTCGCATGGATCATCATTGATCTCACCATGTCCAACAGGGTACGGTTTCTACTTTCACTTATGCCATTCCACTGAGGTGTGTAAGGAGAAGTGAGTTGATATAGAATCCCAAACTCTTGTAAGAAATCAATAAAGTCTTGATTAAGATATTCATCTCCTCTGTCTGAGTGGAGTTTTTTAATCTTCTTACTAAGCTAGTTCCCAACTTCATTCTTGTATTCTTTGAACTGATCAAAACAATATGACTTATACCTCATTAAGTAAATATATCCATATCTACTAAAATCATCAGTAAAAGTTATGAAGTACAAGAACCCACCCCTTGCTTCAACTAGAAATGGTCTACACACATATGTGTGAACTAATTCTAGAATCTCTTTATCCCTTTCACCTTTACCACTAAATGGGGATTTGGTCATTTTTCCTTGTAGACACGCATGACATACACCATGTGGTTTTAGTTCAAAAGAATCTAAATACCCATCTTGATGTAATCTTATCAAACGTTTCTCATTGATATGACCTAGCCGATGATGCCAAGGTTGGGTGTGGTATGAGTCATGTGAATTAACTTTTTCATTGATTGACATTACTTGGTTTGTGTAGTCTAACACATAAAGGCCGTTATATAAATTTTCCCTACCAAAACAAATGCTATCTTTATAAAAGTAGCAACATTCATTTCCAAACTTGAAGATGAATCCATTAGTATCTAATATGGGTACTAAAATAATGTTTTTAGTAATATAAGGCACATAATAAAAACCCTTTAACAGCAAGATCATTCCAGTTTGAAACGTGAGGTGGTAGTCCCCGACAGCTACAACAACAAGTCTAGCTCTATTGGCTACTCGTAGATCTACCTCCCCTCAATAAATCTTCTTGAATCTACTTGGTTCTTGTATTTGGATACATATATGAGAACCAAAGGCTGTATCTAATACCCAATTTGTAGAAATATATAGATTGCATTCGATGACAAACGCACCTAAAGCTTCCCCTTGCTTCCTTGGCTGGGTGCAGTTTTTCTTCTAGTGGCCTTTCTTGACACATGAAAAAAAAACAACCTCCTATTCTATTGCCTCCCCTTTGATTTTACTTTTCTTGGAAGGCCTTGAAGAATCCTTGGATTTAAAGCTCTTCAACTTCCCTTTTATTTTATTCATCATAAGGATATAAGGCTTTTCACGCTTCATATCATTATCCACTTGGAGAATAAGGATAAGAAGATCAGATAGAGACTTCTCAATGTTGTTCATGTTGAAATTTACAACAAATTTAGAGAAGATCTGGGGTATTGATGTGAGAATGAGATCAATACCTAGTTCTTCAGGGAGTTTAAACCCTAGAACCTCCAAGCTCTCAATGTAGCCAATGAGATTGAATACATGAGGCCCAGATGGGGCACCCTCTCCAAGATTGCTCTGAAATAGAGCCTTGGAGATCTCAAACCTTTCCTGTCTTTCTCTCTCCTGGTATAGACCACGGAGGTGCTTGATCATGCTATAGGAATCCATGTCTTCATGAGACTTCATGATCTCACTAGATATTTATAATAACATCCAACATTGAACGTCGAGTGAATTGTTCAAATGTTGATCATAGATCAGGAAATATTGATCACTCACCCCTTGGGCAGGAGAATCAGGAAGTGAGGACTCTAGCACGTAAAACTTTCATTCATGGCATAGGATAAACTGAAGGCACCTAAACCATTTCTGAAAGTTACTACTGGTGAGGATATTATCTTTGTCCAGAATTGATCGCAGATAAAATTTGGTTGACGAGCTTGTCATATTGATTCTACAAATTAAAAGAGAAGATTTATCAGTACTTTCTTGATTACATTTTATGAGAAATAATAAATTTTATTAAGTTTTCCACTATTTTATAAAGTTCCAATGGCCCTCACCATTGAACTCGGAATGTCCAGTTTCTTTGACATTCTAGTGGAAAGGATTCATATTCCCCTTTGCATAACCCCAAAAAGGGTTGGTCAAGCTATTTGAAGGTATTTAGGTAGGTAGATCTCTACCAACTATGAGCTTACGGTTCCTTGATCTGTTGGGTGGACTCCCCAATCCTGAAATCCTGACTTGGATTTCCTCATCACTTGCCTCCATTTTACAAAAAGTCTAGAAAGGGCTACTCCTCTTGATGTAAAATGTTTAAGTCAACCCAAAACTTTCATAAGAGCTTCCTTTATAAAAGTAAGTGTCCCAACAAGGGTTGGTCAAACACATAGTTTTATTGAGTCTTGCCCTTAATCAAGTAACAGAAGGCTTGGTCTGACTTAATATGGTATTTGAGGGATTTTATTCTTTATGCATAGTTTTTCATTATCACATGCTTGTTAATATTAAGTGATGCTTTATTAAGTGATTAACCATGTTCTGATAATGTTTACGCATAGTCTGGTTTTTATTTTATTCCATCTTTGCATTCTTGTTTATTTTATTAATAATGTGAATGTGACAACACATACATAATAAATAAACAATGCAATCAGATAGAAATAAATAATATGGCATGATCATGAGATTTTATTGGTCAGCTTATCTAGTAGTTCTGATAAGCTAACCCTAACCTAGGGAAAACACCTTGAACCTGATGGTTCATGTTTTGCAGCTCCCATATGTCCACTTTTGCATCTTCTTGGGTCGGTTTCACCTCAACTTCAGATTTTTGAACCGTCTCCACTGGCTTGGGAGATCCTCCATTACATGGGGTTTACATTAAAGAAACCATGGGCACGCATGCCCTACATTTTATTATAAGAAGGCTCACAGACCAACGAATTTAAATTAAACAAATTTAAATGAAACCATACACACATAAAAAGGGTCTTTGGTCTAGCTCATGATCATCCATAGCATGAAACGACATTTACGCATATTTAGAATTCAAATTATTTTAATCATTCTATTTATTCAAGATAAGTCGTGCTTGAATTCAATTAATTATGATATTATAATTAATCAATTCTTTATCTAAAATTCCTTTCTGAATTTCTTTTAGATTCTTCTCATCCATATTCCTTGTATAAGTCTTTGTACTTTAGGAGGAAACCTGGTGAAATTCCATTTCTAGAAAGTACATAACGTGTAATATAGCCTACACTCCATGTATTTTCACCCTTTATCCAAAGTACATGCCGGGGGATTTGGCGTGTTTTCTGTAATTCAGAAATTTTGGAGTACACAGCGTGTAGATTAATCTAACACAGTGTGTACTTCCTTGTTACGTGGTTACCATCCCAACAATCCCGTGTACGCGGAACACGGATTCTCTATGTACACAATTTCACCTAGACCAGATCAGACTACACGACGTGTTGATTCAACACACACACCGTGTATTCCGGTTTCCATGCACCGTTAAATTCTGGTCAACACGGTGTAATAAAACTTAGGTATACTCAATTCAAACGACATGGTTTGATGGACTAGTACCTATTCTTTGAACATAAGTACACAACATGTAGTTTTCACTACATGCCGTGTATTCTTGTGTTGTATGGACATAAAGAGCGGATCCTACGGATGAGTTCCTCATTTTTAATTTAATCAAAATTAAAATTAAAAGGTCGTTTCTGTGATGTGAATCAAGAAACGAAGGAGGAAGAACAGATCTCATTCATTCTGTTTTATAAAATGATTTATCTTGAATTGAATCAAATATAAATGCATAAATTATCAACGAAAATTAAATAACTATAATCAATCTTGTAACCTCGCTCTGATACCAATTAAAGGTCCTGGGCGCAGTGGAAGCTCATGGGTGGATGTTCCCACTTTCCTTTTTGTCATTAGCAATGATCAATCTGTGATCAATACGACGATAAATGCCAGAATCCATAGATGGAATCACAGAAATAGAAAAAGAAGAGGAATAGTCCCAGAACCATAAATGTGGATCATCACAGGTTGATTATAATTAATTTAATTAATTGACAAGAAGTACCTTTTATGGTGTTTTTTCTTCATTGATATTTCCGATCGCGTTTCGATGTGATTCGTCATTGTGTTGCAGAATCCAAATGTAGACTTCCTCTAGTGGTGATCCACACGTGCACCACGTATCTCTGGACATCGCCAAAGGAATCTCTGAGTGCTATCATGGAGAAGCCTTTGCTTGTATTTTCCATCATAGATCACCTTAATCCGGTGGAGGTGGATCTATCTCGGTCCTGAGAGTGTTCTTGGAGGACAGAGTTCTTTCGATCTTGAGAGAATTATCCAGAATTGTTGTGCACAATGATTCTCATAGGAAAAGAGTTGGGGTTGTAAGGATATTTCTAATCAGGTTTGAGGTTGTAGAGTTATGACAATAAATAAACGCGTTACGCATTTGATTTATTTCATTAACTATTTTGAAAACCCCATGTCGAGTCATTAATTCCTTGACATGCGCCCACACTGATTATAATAAATATCATTTAATAAAATGATATTTCTTCAAAATCCTGACTAGAAAAACTACACGGCGTGTAATCATAAATACATGGCGTGTACTTGTTTTTCATTGAACACTACACAGAATGTACATTCAATGTACACAATGTGTATATCTTGTTTTCATTTATTCATTTCCTTTCCAAAATGAAAACTACACGGCGTGTACATTCAATAATATACGACATGTACTTGTTTTCAAAATAAAAACTACATGGCGTGTAATCATTAATACACGGTGTGTACTTGTTTTCATTTTATTCATCCTCCAACATTAAAACAATTTAGTATTCCTTGAATAATTATTAAACCACATACAGGAATAATCTTTATTATACTTGAGATACTTGAATACACTTAGTGTGTGACCCTCTAGGCCTCTTTATCGTTGGCATTTGGTAGGCTTTCCTAAAGTCCAAGATTACTGTCTAGCAACAGGTCAAGGCACCTAAGAAAAAGAATTTGACTCTGCATTGATGTGTCAACTCATACGAACTCTTACCATGTAATTTAATCCCTTTGTCTCAATATCTCATCAAACAGGTTTTATGGCAGTGTCATAAACCTATATGCTTGATCTTTCATTCTTTGACTTCCAGAAATAAACTCATCGTGTCACCATGGCCATGGAATTTTTTCAACAGTTCTATTTCAATAAAAGGTCCTGAGATATCTACTTCCATAAATATGGAAGGGACAAATACTTCCTCGACTTATCCATTAACAACATGTCATTCATGACGCACCCAACGTACCCTACTTCCCGCTAACTGTCTTCGTGACGGTTTTCGTCAGCAAATATAAGTGCACGAGTCATGACATGAGTTAATGATAATCTTCCAGTATAAGTAACATTACACACGCTTATATATATTAATTTCCGATGACACCCAAACATGCAGAATTACTACTGGTGGGTCTGTTCTCACAATCTCCCATCTTGGAGATTACCAAGTGCGAACTCCATGAGAGAGAGTCTTGTCTTCTTACAAGTACTCGCACATGATGGTCTGTATACTATATGTCCTATCATAGTATGTCACCCAACTATAGAACTTTTTTATGAATATTGTTATAGCATTTCAAGGTTCTCATCACAGCGGGGATATACCATGACCTTATCAATGCAACAAATATTCCAAGACATTATTATATTATAGTCATGCAGAACAATGAACAATATATAATAAGTGTAGATTCATGTAGTCAAAGTACAAAATAGTTGGTTCTTAGGACACCAACCCTTACACTTAAAATTTATCAGGGGTGCGTCTCATGATGTTTAGTGACCGTGAAAGGCTCATGACTCCTCCATTTTTATCTCCTTTGTTTTAGTTTACAAAGGTTTGGGAGTCATCAGATTTTTCTTGAATGTTGTTAAGGGAAATAATCCTTCTTTTTGGTGATGATTCACATGATCTTTGTGACTGATAGGAGCCTCCACCTTTGGAAACATTTCCTACCATTTATAATTATTTTTTGGTTGGATTTTTAAGTTCTTTTTACTGACAAACCATGTGACATGAGGTAGATTATCCAGCTACCACCACACGATCACCAAGTGTCTGAGATGCCTTTGTAAGAGAAGAAGGAATTATCAATAGGAGATTTGCGGGACCTGATGTAGACCATCCACTACACCTGGTTCCTTCGATTTACCCTATGATGGTCACATGATCACAAGTCTCTTGGAGGATCACATGATCCATGAGTTTTGGACTCCTCCTCTTTCCTTTTATTTTAAAGGAAAATAATACCCATATTCAAGAATTTATTGCTTTGGAAATTTGGATGATGATCATTTAGTGGGCATCAAAAAATTACCCCCCTTAGGAACAACATACATGGGGGTTAGGGCTTAGTTTTGAGGAAAGTAAATGCCCACCCGAGTCTTTGGAGTTGTCACAAATCAGTGTCTTGGGTAACGTTTGGTTTTTAGGGAGATGTTTGGTATTATGTGGGATGCCCTAAATATATAGGGATGAAGGGTGGATTTATCCACCAGCTATCATTCCTTCAGATCTATCTCACACTACCTCTATAACATTCCCCTATTGCAAGACTGTTCCATGAGTCCTAATCATAAGGCCTATTTGTGAGACCCAACTGTGAGACCCCACTTCGCAAGAAATCCCCATAAGACAACTTTTACTTAGGTGATTGTCCAGTCCAAACATGAACCATACTTTGGTTATTTATTGAACTTTATCCATAAGGGTTTCGATTTTCTTGAGGGCCTTATGGGATCCACTCACTCGATCACTCGATCATCTAATTATCACATGATTCGCATGACCATTTCTAGGTCACATGATCGCAAGTCTCTAAAGGGTTCATGTGATTGCATGATGCCCTGTGGGATTATACCACCCACAAGACCTTTGGGTTTTTAGGTGGTTCGTGAATTTTTTATGTGGTTCATGAATCTCTTGCTAATTCATGTGATACACACGATGATGCTGGTTTATTATGTCCTTTTTTTGAAAAGATTTTATATTCTCTTTGTTTGACATATGCCACTTACCCTTATTTAGATGGCTTCCGGTTCTCATCGATCTTCCTCAATTGTGACCAATCAAAGGACCATGATGGATAAGAATCAGAATTCTGACCCTCGATATCATGTGTATACTGAAAATAAGAGTCTAAATAGGTTCCTATCATCTAAGATTCATGACTATACTTTATCTCAATGACTTCCTCTATATGGGTTTGGTATGCTGTATGATGTTCCCATCCCCCTCGAGACTCAATCTTCTATATCATTGGGTGTCAGATTCTATTGATTATGTCCAAATGATAATTTCCAAGTCTAGTAAACTGATCACAACTCAATCTTAGGAAATATATTATATATTGGCTAATTCCCACTTAGGTACAGATGGTTGTAACTTTTCTCATCAACCCATTGCTCAGAGCTATTCGAGTATATATGCTTCCTCTCTGGAAAATACTAGCACTGGATGGGGTTCTCACAACTAGAGTGGATGAGCTAGTTATCTGCAAACATTATTCCCCTTATTGATTTTCTATTTAAATTGGATACATTCAAGGGTCCTCCCCTCTTCCTTTGGTCAGTGTTGGAGGGGAGAGACATCATGGGGTCACCCACCAATTTTGAAAGATGCTGACATGTAAAGATACTGAGGCTGAGATCATGATTCCACCTTCCTTACCCAGGATTATGCCCAGGCTTGGGTAAAAACTTATCCTAGTGGTGTTCTAAACCAGTGGGTTTATCATTTGGACAAGCCTTTTTCCTCATAAACCCTGTTGTTAGAGGTGATGATATATTTTATCGAAGATTTGGGTAAGATGTCAAGAAAGTGACCTCGTTTGAGTGATGACTATTTTGATGAAAAAACAGACTCTGTTGAGGAAGTTAATCCTCCAACATAGGCTACAAATGATACTCTTATTGAGATAAGGGGATATTGGGATTATTCTCCTATTTTTACATCAGTTCAACTAGTTAGTAATCCTCCTAATATTCCTACTTTTTTAGTTGAAGAGGCTCAAGAGAAATATAGGATGATATGGAAACAGATTCATTCCTTGATCACTGAGATCCCCTTGAAAGTATTTTGTGACTAATGGGAATTCCTCCATTAGTTATTTCATGACTTGGGGGCAGGTGGTTTTAACCGAAATCCTATATATGAAATTATGCAGAAAATCATCATGACCCGATGGGATCTAGCCATGAGTGAAAAGGATTTACATGATTTTATAGATGAGGATCCTATTAATAGGAAAAATAGGGAGATTTCAGGGGCATTGGATCAAGTTCTTCAATTGATATCCAAATTGCAATCTTAGATGGATTCTTGGACTACACAGATATAGATATATGAGGAAATTATAACTTTTCTAAGGTGTAATCTTTCAAAATATTCATCTTACTTATAAACCTCCTAAAAGAGGGTTGGGGAGTTTATGGATTTGGTTGATGATCTTATTCCTAGGATATAAGACAAAGAAGCGAGGAGAGAGGCACTCCATCATTCCATCAACACTTACTACTAGACTCTTGCATACCTTTCTGGTCTAGCTGATCTACTTTTATCTTAGCTAGAACCTTATAACGCATTTTGTTTTTGAGACTTAAAAGAGACTCCAACATGTAAAGTTTCCTTCCACTTTTTTCACACTATGAATGGATGAATTTTCCAAACTTTCTATGTTACTATCCAATTTTCTTTCATTCATGATGTGCATGATATTTTGTTTCTATGATATTATCAGAATCACCAATGCTACCCATCCTTTTCATAATATCATATAAAACTAAATATATAGATATGAATATTTAAATCCTAACATATTTATTTTAAGAATTACTCATGGATAACCACAAACACGAGACTCCCTACTGACGATCTATTCCAGTTATCTTGAGATAACCTAATTTATAGAAGTATTTATTAGGTGGGATACATGTTACATAGGGAGAGTGGTCTATATTTTTTTAAAATATTATAGGATTGGATAGAGTCGCTTGATTATGATAATGCCATGTAGTGGGCCTTACAATATTTTTTAGTCTAAGAAACTACCATGCTTTAGATTATGGTATTTTAGATCAGACATTCTATTGATTTTAGTTTAAAGTCTTTCAACTCAGCTATTACATTGATTTATGTTTAAGGTATTTCATCTTAGACCATTGGTGTGCTATAATTTAAGGTCTTTGAGCTTAGAACATTGGCGTGTTGTAGTTTAGGGTCATTGTTCTTGGACCTTTAGTGTGATTTAATTTAGGATCTTTGAGCTTGGACCTTTGGTGTGCTGTAATTTAGGGTCTTTAAGCTTGGACATTTGATGTGATGTAATTTAGGGTCTTTGAGCTTGGACCTTTAGTGTTCTGTAGTTTAGGGTCTTTGATCTTGGACCTATGGTGTGCTGTAGTTTAGGGTTACTGAGATTGGACCAGATATCAACAACCATGGAATATGGTGCAGAAATGCCAAGAATGGCCTAAAACACACTAAGGTTCTAGGTTTTACTGCAGTGTTGCTAAGGATTATAAGGATTGGAGTTCCTTTATTTCAAGGAATAGATGCCTTTAGTTGGTGGGTTGAATCTATTATGAGTTTATGGAATGACCAATAAATGATGATCTCCACTATATCCATGGGTCATGGATGATTTCTGGAAGAAACATCAGTTGAGGGGGAATTAATAGGGATAATAGGCCCACCTGGATAGTTGGAATGTTGGCGATATAAATTATAACCCAAAATCTTTAGTCAATGGATATAGGATGGATAAGACATACCAGGTATGTACCATAACACTTTAATATGTTTGGTTCCACCTAAGTGTTGTTGGGGCTCGTAGGGGTTGAAGCTCCTTTCCTGCAAGGAGGAGATGCCTTTAGTTGGTGGGTCCAATCCCTTATGTGTCAATAGAATGGTCAATAAATTCTGATCTACACTTCTTTTTGAGGGTCATGAAATATTTACAAAGATTCAAACATTTAGATAATGAAGTTAGGTATAAAAAGGAGGCTATCCAGGAAGGGTTCTAACATCCCATGGAAATTTAGCTCTTAATGTGAAGCTAGATATCTACACCCTGTGGCTTTGAATCATGAGGCATGGGCTATAAAACGTTTTATAATGGAGTGTTTCATTCCAGCCTTAACAAAGGGTACAAAACACAGTGACATAACATCAAGGATGTCGAATCCACTTTAATAGTATGGTTACGGGAATTATAAATCATGGCCCATGAGTATCTGAGTTAACTAGAGAGAAATAAAATTAGTGGGTATAGGTCAATCGAGGCTATATTATTACACAAGATCAAGATAAAAACTCTTGGGTTTAAGGGGGTCCTTTTAGGGATTCAATGGTCTATTCAGTAGAGTGATTCCTTATTACCAGTATGTTACAAGGAGGTTGCATCAGCTCCATCTTTCAAGTCATGAAGGTAGTTTATGAAATGTGTAATATTCAAGAAGGGTACAAGAACCCTAAAAGTTGTGTCACTTCCTAGATAACATATTCTCGTGGTGATGAGATGTGAAAATTCATTTATCTAACTTTTTCCTGGACCAGGGGTCCAATGAGCATAGCTTAGATTTTATTAGGGCCATAAAGTGGACCCCATGAGCTTTATGACTTATTTATTTGTGCCCTTATTTTTTTTACTAAAATCTAGAGATTAAGAGTTTAGAGAGAAAATACTTTACTTTTTATCATACCTATCTTTTAGGATTTTCAACCTAAAAAGTTTTATGTCTCTTTTTCTAGCAGTTTAAGGTCTTACGATTTGGACCATCATAGGTTAGATCTTAAGGGAATACATCTTTGACCAAAGTGCATTTAGTTTAAGGTCATGACTTATATGGAACTAATATGGGAGATGTTACAAAAGATCCTAATTAGGATACCCAGGTTCAAGATCACTCCAACATCCTTCTGAATGGGAGATGGAAATGTTGTAAATCATGGATTGAAGTTCTCAGGTCAAGAGTAATGATATGGGATAGTCACACAAGGAGAAGTACATACCACACTAAGGTGTTGGGTTCTGCCTTGGTGATATTAGGATAAAAAGTATTAGAAATCCCTTTATATAGGGAAAATATGTTTCCAGTTGGTGGGTCTCAAGCCCTTGTACATCAATAGCATGATTGAGCCAAGAGATCTCTTTTATTTTCTAAGGGATATAAAAGGCTTGTGGAAACCTTAGGTACTCAAGACATAATGTTTGGAACATGGATTGAAGTTATTTTAAAATATGGAAGAAGAACCCCATACTCTAGTTGACCAAGGTAAGTCTCTAGTGGTCCTTTTATATGGAAAGATAATGGGTGATGGTATGCATAGTTTATTTTCATGTAGTGGGGATGTTTTCCATGCAGTTTAACTTCATGCAGTAAGAACATTTTCTGTGAAATTTATCTTCATGCAGTAAGGATGTATTTTTTGTTTAGTTTTAATGTTGTACGACCAAGCTGTTTTCATTACAGTTTAACGTCATGCAGTAAGGAAGTAATTTCACGAAGTTTATCATCATGAAACTAAGATGTATTCCTGTTCAATTTAATGTAATGTGGTAAGGATGTAGGAATCAATGTGAACATATGTACATATTGTGGTTGGGCCCAAGGGTGGACGTTCGGGAGTTACTATGCATCTCATAGAATGAGAATCAAACCACATGTAGCTTTCAAGGGTTGTATAGTTTAACATCACATGGTGAGGACATGGATCCCTTGATGTGGAATAGTGGTATTGCATCTAGTCCCATGAATGGAATTATGGGTGTCACTATGTATCCTGTAGTGATGGGAATCAAGCTACACATAGTTCTTAAACGAGAAACTCTATCTTCATAGGTTTGGCCCATACAGAGAGGTGGTCATTATTTCAATTGATTGATGTAGTTGGGCCCAAGATTAAGGACCTAGGCATCACTACATATCCTGTGATGATAAGAATAAATCCACACATAGTTCTTAAGGAACCATTTAGTTTAACATCATGCATTAAGGATAAAGATGGACCGACGTGAAAAAGTGGTGATGTTGTGGCTGGGCCTAAGGATGGAAGTCTGGGAATTGCTACATATCTCATGAAAATGAGAATAAAGCTACACATAGTTCTTGAAGAACCATGAAGTTTAATGTCATGTGGCAAGGATGTGGGCTCCCTAGTGTGAAGAGGGATAGAGTGGCTGGAGGTGTGGTAGAAGACCAACACCAATGATAGTGGTCCCCTTGAGTGTGGTTTGTGGGAGTATGTAGTTTCATGTCACACATGGGACTTTAAATATGTAGTTTAA
Source organism: Viscum album (assembly GCA_963277665.1). Lineage (NCBI taxonomy): Eukaryota > Viridiplantae > Streptophyta > Magnoliopsida > Santalales > Viscaceae > Viscum > Viscum album. The sequence continues at coordinate 1,408,771,367 of OY728133.1, read as the reverse complement.
GATCATGCAATGAGGACTCATGGTATTCCTTTTACAGTATTACATTCAGGACTAATATGGGACTGTTTAAAGCTGTTATTCCTTTTTTGTGCGAGGAATCCTTTACCAAGACTCTCAAGCCCATGCGATCTATGCTTGGTGTGAGAATCAAGTAATGAAAATGTTTCTTATCACCACAAGGAGGAGTTTGAGAATATGATAGGGGTATTTTTTTATTATGTGGTGGATGAACTTAGATATAGGATCAAGGAATCCCTATGTATCTTATTAAAAATAATGAGAATCAATCCATACATAGTTCTAGGAAACCTGTGTAGTTTAACATCATGTGGTAAGGATGTGGGTGAATCAATGTGAATGAAGATGGATATTATGTATCCATGAAGTTTTACATCATGCAATAAGGAAGTATATCACAATACATCAAGGAAAATGGAATTTGTGGATCTTTGTAGTTTTATGTCAAATGGTAAGGAAATTTTCCTTGTAGTTTAATGTCATGCGGTGAGAAAATTTTACTTGCAGTTTAATATCACATGGTAAGGAAATTGGATCACCATTCATGAAATAAAATTAATCCTATGGTTGGGCCCAATAATAGAGGTTCAGGAATTACTAAGTACCCTATGATAGAATTAATCAATCCATACCTAGTTCTTAGGGAACCATACGGTTTGATGTCATGTAGCTAGGATGAACTTCATACAGTTTATCTTCATGCGGTCAGGAAAAATTTGTACAGTTTAACGTCATATACTTATGAAGAATTATGGGGCTTAATATAATGTGGATTCCTATATTATTATAGATATGAAAATTATTTACGGAGAAATATCCCATTGGTGGGTGGTGTGACATGCTTCTCATCTATGGTGGCCAATGAATAAGCTCCATTATGATAAAACTTATGTATGACATAAGGACCTTCCCACTTGGGTTCCATTTTTTGGGGCTTCTTTCTCAGTATCAGTGGGGTTATGAGAGATATAACTGGTTCTCCTTGAAGGAATGAATGAAGGTGAACCTTTTTATTAAAGGCCAGTGTGATCTGATTCTAATGGATCTCCAGGTTGTGTAGTGTGCGAAATATATTCTCATCTATCCATTCCAATTCATCCAAATTCTTTTGCGATTTTTCATCATTTGAGATCTCTCAAAAAAGGATATTAAGAGTGAAGGAAGATGTAACTCTATGGTTAACACTGATTTAGTACCATACACTAATGAGTATGGTGTTTCCTATGTGGCGGTATGTGTGGTGGTACGATAGGCCCATAAAGCATGGAGGAGTTCATCCATCCAAGACTCCTTATCCTTGTTCACCATATTTTGGATTATATTTTATAGAGTCTTATTAAAGGACTCTATATGTCTATTTTATACTAAATGATAGCAATATGTGTGATTGGACTCGATATTGAACTCCTAGTACAGTTCCTTCAATTCTATAGAAAAGAAGTTGGTGCCATTTTCTGTCAATATTGTGTGTGGGACCCAAAAACTGGTGATGATATAGTACTTCAAAAAGTTGATGACATTCTTCATCTTGAATTTATTGAGTTTTTTTCCTCATCCTATTTGGAAAATAAGTCGGTGTCAATAATGATGTACTTGAACTTCTTAGATGTGGATGAGAGATATGGCCCCACAACATCCATTCCCCAAATGAAAAATGTCCAGAAATATTTAGCTATATGTAGCAATTCTAAGGTCTGATGGATGAAGTTTTCATGGATATGGAATGCATGAAATTTCTTGATGAATCCCACATAGTCCTATATCATGGTTTTCCAGCAATATCCCAACCTCTTGATTTGGTGGGAGAGCTAGGTCCTAGACTAGTGGTCACCATAAGAGCCTATATGGAATTCTTCCATGATGGAGGAAATATCTCCTTATGATATAAACCTAAGGAGGATTTCATAAAATCCTAATTTTTAGAGGTATTTTCTCTCATTTGGACCATCTCGCAAAGTGAAATTTGTTTCTTGACACAAAATCTATTCCCTTACAGCTCGATCAATTTGGAGAATCTCGTTTTGGAGATAACCATTTATGGGATTCATCCATCCATGGGTATTCATTGGTTAATCGCACTTTGGGGTGGTTCTAACCTAATTTATTTCTTTCATATCACATAAAAATATCAATGAGACCATTATTCGATGCATGATATGGATGATTGATTCCTCCTAATTAGGATCGTCTAGGATAGTGACTGCATTAGCCAATACATCGACACGAGCATTCTATGATCAGGGAACATGATGCAATATGGGATCAAAAGGTAAATTTTTCATTAGTCCCATAACATAACCAATTAGGGGGGATAGTTATTCATTTTTAATGGAATATTCACCATTGATATTCTTTATCACCAATTCTGAGTCCCCTTTGATATTCAGGTATGCTGTGTGCAGCTGTAGGGCTAGTTCCAATCATGTGATATAAGATTGATATTCATCCTCATTATTTATCCAGCCTTCAGATATTGAGAAAGAGTAGGAAAAAAATTAATTTTTTGAGAGAGATAAATACAATCCCTAGACCAACCGGGATGAGCTTCGAGTTTTCCATACTTGTACTAATAGGGATTTGGGAGGATCCATCAAAGTACATCTCCCATGTCCCAGAGGTTTCATGGGAATATAAGACCTCTTCATCTAGGATCTTAGTGTCTTCCAGTGTATTTTCCGGGGTAGGATGTGCTACGAGGAAATTATCCAAGGCTTTTCATTTCACTAAATTTTGTGATATAAACCAAATGTAATATTGTTTCAGAATGACCATCCATCGAGCTAAGTACCCAATCAACATAGGTCATCCAAGGATGTACTTAAGAGAATTGATACGAGAGACCATGTGGATTTTGTGGTGCTATAAGTAATGCCTCAGCTTTTTCACCATAAAGATAAGTTCAAGGTAGTTCTTATCGACATCAGAATATCTAGTCTCAGTACCTATAATCATCTATCTAAGGTAGTATAGACTATTCTCACTTCCTATATAATTTTTTCGGTGTAAGGAGGGAGCCTAATGAGCATTCAATAGTGGCCAAATATAAGATGAGTGGCCTCCCTTCCACCTGAGGCATCAGAAATGGTTGGTGCAGTAGGTACTACTTGATAATTTCGAAGGATTTTTGGAAATCATCACACCATTGATAGGTGATCCCTTTCTTCATTATCTTGGTGAAGGGGAGATCTTTTATGGATAGGTTGGATATGAATTGTCGAATGTAGGAAATGTTCCCTTAGAGTTCCCTCAGTTCTTTGAGATTTAAGGGGGTGAAATTTATAAAATAGCACTATTATTCTCTGGATCAACCCCAATGACATGGTGGTAGACCACAAATCCCAAAAACTTCCCTGATGTCACCCTAAAGGTGCATTTCAATGAATTAATCTTCAGACTATGATTCCACAACTTATCAAATATTGTTCAAAGGTATATGAAGTGATCACATCACTTTTGGGATTTAACAACCATTTCATTGACATAACACTCAACTATACTACCCAAAAATGGCTTAAATATGTGATACATGGTGCGATGATATATAGTGCTAGAATTCTATAATCCAAAGGGCATGACCTGATAGCAGAATATCCCTTGAGGTACTTTAAAGGTAGTTTATTCTTCATCTTTAGGGTCCATTTTGATCTTATTGTACCCTGAGTACCCATCCATGAAGGAAAGGTCTTGGAAGCCAGTAGTTGCATCGATCAAAAGTTTTGTGATTGGAAATGGGAAATCATCTTCTGGGAAATGCTGATTAAGTTCTCTAAAATCAATGAAGACCCTAATCTACCTGATCTTTTTCTTAATGTGGATGATGGTGGCAAGACATTTTGGGTATTTCACTTCTCGGAAAAAATTATCTCAGACCAAATTGTCAAATTCTGCCTCTATATTGGTGGAATGAGAGGGGTTCATCCTCTTGGATACCTACTTAAAGCCTTAATTCTCATCGGGTAGTCCTAGATGGTGTGAAACCACATTTGAATTTAGTATGGTATTTTTTTTGTAGTTATAATTGAACACATATCAATTTTTATTTAGAAATGTAATGTACATATATTTCTCTTCAAGGGAATTGAAGGAACTAATTAGAGTAGTACATGATTCTTCTTTTATTCCCAGATATATTTGTTTGAGCTCATCTATAGTGGTGGACACACCTTCCTCAAATGTTAGAGGGGCGTTCCTAAGATCATCCTCATATTCCTCTAATCTTGATTATATGGAGTCATTTTCAGAATAATATAGAAATCTAGGGACTTCTCCATCACTATTATGGTGAGGGAGGAAATAAGAAGAGAAATTATCATCCCTTTCTATCTGAGTCACTGTAGAGAGTTTTTTGGAGATGACTATTTTTTACACTATCCCTGACGATAGGAGGTTCTTGGACCTGTGGGATTAGATCTGCTACCTCAACGAGATTTATGGAGAGCACATAGTCACTATTGACCATACTCTAGGGATTCATAGGGGAGGTCCCTAAGACATTGGGAGCTTCAAACTGTATATCATCATCTTCCATTGGTTTCTTGCATCCCTTATTATAGAAATCTACTTCAGTATATGTGGCTCTGCAAGTCTCCAAGGGGGTGTTGTCACCATGTAGTATGAAAAATTTTCCAACGATGGGATACTGTAGACACTGATGGAATGATAAAGGTACCTCCAAGTGGCTATGGATCCAGGGACTCTTGATAAGGACACCATTTGTGGTGTATTTCTAGATAACCTTCAACTCATCATCAAATGTGAGTTCCCTAAACCTGGATTTGATTTTAATCTTCCCAAGAGGTATTTTATCACATTTATAATACCATTGAATGGTTATATTTGTGGGAGATAGTCCCCCTAACTATATACCAAAATTAAAAGGGTTCTAACTAGGATGAGGTTGATCCCATAACCATTTTTAATTAGTTCTCTTTGGATGTTGACACTATCAAGTTTTCATGAAACATACAGGGGCCTGATGTTCCCTTGGATGACCTCTTCCAAATCTTGATAAATGAATGAGATGGCGACATGACATTATAAGGACATGGTCTCCAGTCAATAGACCTTGAATGTAGTGACTTTTTTCTCGAAATCTTGTGGGATCTGGAAGGATTCAATAAGTGTCTCCATGATTTCTTTTGAAATATGGAGTGCATCAAGGATTGAGAGCTTGGTTGGGACAACGACTAGCTATTTCAAAATTTCTTACTTTTGTGCCAAAGGTTGATGCTTCCTGATATGGGGATACTCCTAGGAATTTGGTTTAGGAGATGAGGAATATTAGGTGTATGGGAATGGTGCTTGTGTAGAATTAGAAGAGATATCTACATCCAGTGGTGAAGGTCATGCCATACTTTCCTGTTGACTGGGTTGATTAGATTGAACCCCCGTTAGGTGATCATGAAAGACAATGGGATGAGGCCGACTTCTAGAGATATATGGGGAACCTCCTTGCCTCTTTTGGTTATACTAGAGTGATTACCCACGAATCTCAACTTCATATATTTCCTCCATGAGCATAAGATTATATTATCGAGTCCTGCCATGTCGACACTATTCCCTGTATACTCGGTTTTGGTGCATGTGGCCTCTTGTACCCCATTTATGTGTGGGAAATTTATATTTAGGGGTATACTTGTCACTAAATAAGGGGTCTTACAAGAATATAAAATTAATATAACCAAATATTATATCTTTATCTGATGAAGATTTAATTTAGTGGGGCAGTTCTTATGATACAAATGTTGTAGGGAAAAAATATGTAGGAGTTAGAGCTTGCATAAGAGTATAATATGATTCTCCCTACTCTATTTATTCCTACTTCTGATGATCATGAACACCTTTGGGAGTCAATTTTGATGTTCCCTATTTATTTGGTGGATCTATTGTGGGTATGAGTAGCTGTGATATCAAGGTGGAAAGACTTCGATCAATTGTTTTTTGAGTCATCCAATTGTCAAAATTTTTCACACACCTGACCAGAACTTTCTTCCAATCATCCTCTTCTTATGACCAGACAATGGTTATGTGTTCCACATTCTATAGAGATTTTTATAATACTACCCATCTAGAATATAACGTTCCTTGAATGATTTATTTGAAGACAAAATAATCTTGGATGCTATGACCCATCCTTCTATGGTAAGGGTAGTAGTTAGGACGACCGATGAGGTTGAACTCATTAGGATTTCTAGGTTGTGGAAGCTTGAGTAGGTTATTATCCATGGAGGCTAAGAAATAACTGGGGAATTGTTAATTTTGGAAGGAGTATACTTTGTTCACAAATTCCTCAAATCCTGGGTGAACCTGATTTCTATGTTCTTTTGGTTGAGGGGGGTTCTGTGTTTTCGCCGCTTGATGGGAGGTGCTGGGATGTTTGGAACCTACCTAGGTGCCTAGATGGGAACTGATACTGGATTGAGGGTGATAGATATAACTTCCACTTTTCTTGACCTTTCCCCCCATGTTGTGGGAATGAGTTGAGTTTTATATCAGGTTCACTGAATAGCCACCTCAAGACATTGTTCCATTTCAATGAACTCTCAGAACCCACCCTGATACTTCATGGGGATTAGATGTGTATGCAACTCATCCCTAATATTTTTAGAAAATAGTTCTAGAAGTTTATCTTGGGATAGAGGGATGCTAAGTGAATAGGTTAAGCCTTTCCATCTTGCTATGAAATAAGAAACCCCCTCATTCTTGTGTTGTTTGCAGTTATTTAGGTCGACGATTGCCATTTTCCTTAGTGTAGAGATGAATTGATAAAGGAACTAGTGAAAAAGGTCTTCCCATCTCGCAATAGATCCTTCTAGCATAATTTTTTACTAAAAAAATGTTGGCCTTTTTAGAGTATGTATGAAAAAACTCTACTTTGTTGTATCCTGTTGATCTTGAGGGCCCATCATCACCCCACATCGGGATACAAAGTTTATGAGATGTTGTTCAAGGTTTTCTGCACCATCAAAGGTATAGAAGGTAGGATTTCATAATTTGGGTCGAGGTGGAGTATCATCCAACCATTTTGGATATGGTTTCTCTCAGGCTTCATGGGTGTGAATCACCCTTCCATGGATTCCATTCAAGTAGCCAGAGACTCAATGATGTTAATTAAATCTAGGGGCACTATCGTCAGAGTTATATCCCATCCACAGGGAGCAGGAAGGGGCCAATGAGGTGGTCCCACATTCATCTACTATTGATTATAAATTATTCCTAGGACTAAATGATTACTCTAGAAAGGGAGAGACTATCAACAAAATAGAGGGAAGTCATAGTCATTTTTGACTTCTTCATTTATGTAGACAAAATCTCTGAATCTGGATCTAATATGATGCTCAAATACCACTCTTTCTAGAAAATCAGATATGGGTGGGAGAATATTCATCTCTGTTTGAATAAGACACCCAATAGGAATATTTCCCCCAATTATATCCTCATTTATTTTCTAGAGATTTTTTATTTTAATCTCATATTGTGACAAATATTCCTTAAGGGAAGTAAATTCAATTCTTATGGGAGGTGATAGGGATGTATCTGTACCTTTCCCCTTGGTAATATTCTTCCATGGGGGAAACAACTCAATATTTGGAGGTGATATATTTTGGGGCCTTCTTTGGTTTTGGGTGTGTGCAACCTCATTTAGTGCATCAAAATCACCCTCCTCTTTGGGTAGATTCTTCGTGTTGTGGCCCTCTGACTTTTCATCATAATCAATGTCTTCCATATTGATAGTGATGAAATTCATAGAGGAATATTAGGCAATGGTGTTTGTTCCATTAATTTCAACACAACATGATGATTATACACTATGATCATTAGGGTCATTATTTGAACCCTTGTCCATATTGGGCCATTTTGGCTTGTGACCTAAATGGGGTCTAATTTCCTTTTCCATAAAATCCTCCCATATTAGTCTATGAATAATGACTTTGAGGGAGTTTTTGGTTGTGGTTTTCATACGATCCCCGACTATTATAGGTTTTTCTCACAGTGGGAGGGATAGGTGGGACACCAATCATTTCCATCCTGACTTATAGAATATTGATTCTCTCTATGGTGATAACGATGATGAAAATGCCCCCATCCATGTGAGGTGGGGGTCATTCAGGGCCATAATTGGCACTAATTGGTCTTATTGTTGAGGATCCAATGATTCCAGTTTGGGAATTGATGATTCCTAGGATGGGCATGAAGATATAAATGTCCTCATCCCAATGGTATGGTGGTGATATAGAATCACCAATGATTATTCCAGGACCCTCTTAGGGAATGATGAACTTAGAGATGGTTATTTAGATATAAATTTCCTTAGACCAGCGGGTAGGGGTTTTCTCACAGGTACTGATGATATGTCCTAAATTCTCTTAGGAATTGACAACCCAAAGGGTGGAGGTGGTGGTAGATATTATCCTAGACCAGGGGGATGAGTCCTATCATGGATGGATTCAATGGTAGTTTCTACTATGGATTGTTTGATATGGTGTATCTATGCTCGTGTAGGAGCTAGGTGTGACAACAACCCATGATGATAACCATTATTATGAAAAGTTGTTTGGATAATCAAATTTAGTCTTCATGTCTGAAATTAATTCACATAAATTTTAGGGGCCTATATTGATGTCATTTTGGCTATCCTATCCATCCATTTTTGATTTATAGGAATCATTGAAATGGGGTAATTTCTTTGTAGTGACTAACTAGCACAAATGTTACTCAATCACCTAATTCACCAGAGGCTATAACATTACAGGATGCCGAATATGAGATGTTTTGTTATTCTAGGGGTGAAAAAAGTGTAACATTACATACTATCCCCATCATTGAATATGAATACATGCAGTGGATTTGGATATTAGCTACCAAAGTGTCATGATGTAGTGGTGGAAAGTATGTTATATATTTTTGTTTTTCTTTTTCAGTTTTGGATCTTGAGCCTTGAAGATAGCAACCAGGTCTAGCTGAAAATAGAGTATATTGATTTTCTAAAGGTGACATTCATATCCTAGATAAGGGATATGTTGACACTTCAGTCTCTAATGATTATCCCACATATTTTGGAATAGATAAGGTATAGACTCTTTTACTAGATCATCTGGGATCTCAAAGTCGGAAGTAGCGAGGGGCCAGAAAATGATGGGGAGGTTGTTTCTAGATAACTATCTCTATATGTCAATGTTAGTCTCCTACTCATTAGACTTACATGCCTCCATCTTGCCATACCACAGAATATGGATTTTATGGTTGCCTATAGATAGGAGTGGAGTGTTTCTAGAAGTTAATGGGGAACCATGTGAAGTTGACCCTGATGTTTTGAGAACCTCTCTATATGAAGGTGTTAAAGTTTTTAAAATCTATCTATATGGAGGTGTATGGGAAAGGTGGGGATTTCCTTATCTGTGGGAGATATTTCCATGGGGATTTTGACCACATTAGATGTCAGGAGTAGAGTACCTGCTATCCATCTTCACACTCATGAGAGGGACTATCATGGTATTGAATGTCCTCTACTTCTACTTAGTTAGAAGAGTCGAAGGACCCTTGTGGTGTTGATAATGTGTCTTGAACAACCTTAAGGACACTATCATGGAAAAAATTAGGAATATGGACCATGTTTTTCATCATGGCTAGAATATGATGAACTGACTTTTGGAATTGTGTAGGGATATGATCCCACTGCATGATGATTGCTGAAACTTTCTTATAACCATGTGGTGTTGTGGGAGTATGCTCCTGCTTCTAAGAAGATGTTGGAATATTAAAATAATCTATCTCATTATTTATAGGAATATGAGAATTTCTTGAGGCATATTCCATTATCATTTGGCAAGCCTTAGTAAATATCGGAGTATGATCCCAATCCTGAGCCTTAGGGATATTCCGATAGTCATTCTTGGAATGAGTATGAGCGTGCACTAAGGTATGTACTACTCTCACTTGGTGATTCCTATTTGAAATAGGAATGTTAACCTGGTATGAATATTCATTCCCCTTTTTAATATGTTGGTAGACCTATCAAATGGGAGAAGGTATATGAGCCTCCTCCCGTATTGCCTTAGAATGATGTTGGAATAGTCATTCTTCAGTTAAATTAAGAATATGCATCTAGATTCTGTGATCTGTTGGAATATTCTAGGTAGATTCACTAATAGGAATAAGAGTCTATCCAAAGGCTTGTGCAATTATCACTTGGTCACCCCAACCTTAATAGGGATATATTACCGATCCTAGTCCTTTTGAGTATTCCACCGGACTTCGTCGATAGGAATATAATTCTAACATAAGGCTTGTGCCCCTCTCACATGGTGATCCCCATCCAGAACGGGGATATTATCCTGATCATAGGCCTTTGGATTATGCCATCAGACTTTTTCAGAGGCATGTTCCCCTACCCCAAGTCATGTAATACTCTCACATAGTGAGCCCCGATTGGAATGAGAATATGATCCCAGTCTAAAACCTCATCCTTTATCAGAATATATCAATTATCCACCTGGAAGGGAGAAAGAATGTGCATTTTATCTGATAAAACCACTTGTTTTCAATGATCAGAGTGTTGAGTTTCCCTAGATGTAGGGATATGAGTATGCGCCTATCCATTTATCCAAAACAGTGATGGAATATTCCAATGGAGTTCATAAGATATTGCTAAAATATATTGGAATTTTAGCAAAGTGTTTGTAGGGATATAATTATTCACATTTTCCTTCTCCATTATACACTAGAATATGTCTTCAACTGAAGTGGGAATATGCACCCACTTTTTTCCTCCTTGTTCCATCAGAATATGCTAATGATATTTGTGAATGGTGGTAGGGATTTGAATCTCCCCTATGCTAGCTTTGTGAATATATCCACAGACTTTTTCCAAGTTAGTAGGGATATAATCCTGCTTACTGGTTCCTGCTATAATATGATGGAATGCATCATCATCAGGAATGAGGGTATGATCCCTCTTCTGGATATCCAACACCTTCCTCCTCTAATGATAATTCATTTTTGCTCATTCATGGGCATTAGAGGAATAATCATGTCAAATGGTACCCTTAGTAGGTGACTGGTGGGTACCGATGGAATGGTGTTGGCAACAACGGTTGACAGATTACCTCCTTAGCAGCACCTTAACTGAAAGTGATCCATATTTGGATTCCTAATACATCTTCATTAGAGATTGAAGGTGGTAGTTATCATGATTCAAGGATAATCTACTGAAGGGGTTGGTTGTAGAAACAAGGGCTACTGGCTTAGAGATGACTTTCCCTGGTCGATGTGGACTCACTAGTTTATGTGCTTTGATATCCTCATTGGATGCTTCCATGGATAGGATTTTACTACATCGGTGGTACTCCCAGACCATCATGTTCACCACCCTATGTTGGAGTTGTTTAGTAGGTGAGATCGCTTTTCTACCCATGGGGTTTGCATCCACAAATGATTTACCGGAGATAATTCTAAATGATAAAGACATTGTCTTGAATTGGGATGCTGAGAGAAGTATCTATAGTTTCACAGATGAAAATTAATAATATTACCTTAGTGAAATATCATAGGTATAATATGCTCAATCATATATGCATGGTTAACACAATTTTTCTTTTATTCCTGACTCAACCATTCTACTTGCTTGGAATTATCAAAGTGAGGAAAAACTTATTTCATGATAACCCTAGTTACAAAGGATCATTTGTAGGATCATGCTGGTCTTACTACTTTGTTTTTATAGGGTATAAAAAATAAAGTTTCCTAAAACATGATCATTCTATCATCCCATCATTTGAGATATTCACATCAGTCTTGTTAGTTTTTTTTTGCGTATGAGGTGAAAAAAAATGGTTCGATGGATTATAACCCAATTATTTTATTATTATAGAGATTCATTTCAGGTTCAACATTTTTTTCATTGGTATATAAAGGTTATGTTTATGGGAGGGATCCACTTAATAGTTTGATTTTTGGGGGTTTCTATTGTGCACAATCATGAACATCAAGTTACAACTATCGCTCTTACTAAAAACTCCCAATGGTTCCCTCATCAGTAACTGGGTACATACTTACATTCCAAAGGTAGAATATAACCTAGGTTTTTAGGCCCAATGAATATTGTGGAATCAAAATAGTTGATAGGATGGGAGTTCGGGATCATCACACCCTTTTGGGGAGAATTATTTCCTACTTCAGGACTCTCTTGTAGATTTAAGATATGTTTGAAAATCTATTCCTAATCCCGATACAGGACCAGTTATTTTAACAAAATTATTATGAGTTAATTCTATTTCATGTACAATAGATTGGGGTATACTTATTGAAACCATCTGTATGTATTCGAGGTTCTCCATAATTTTTCAATAATGGGAAGTTTCTTATGTGATGAGAAGTATAACCAAGAGTTTTGGAATGTGCTTCCATGAAATGAGGAAGTTAATATTTTGAGGAGGGGATTGAACCATTATGAGGTGTCTTATGTATCCTGGTTATTGCAGGAATCAAAATCCACACAGTTCATTTAACCTGTGCAGTTTAACGTCATGTGGAAATGACTTATATATGTGTTTTGGGACACTAGGCATTCAAGATTGATTCCTAAAGGGACATCCTATATATCCTAATTAGGGATATAATTAGAGTTTTCATAGTTAATTTGTTTAGATATTACACATTGAGGGTGACCTTATTATTGTAGAGACTTATGGTGAAGATGACATGGTTATTGTAATTCCCTAAGCCCACATGATCTATGATCAGTGTGAGAGAAAAGGGATGAAAATGTTCATTTTCATTGCTCATGATGTGGGACATATGTATCAGGACCTCCTTGAGAAGACTTATTATAGGCATCAAACCTTGGAGATATGTACTACATATCCTTTTTATAGAAGGAATCAGAGCCATCATAGTTCAGTTTATTTCTTAGTTCAATGATGGATGAGGTTGAGTAATCTTCCCATATTAATGATTGGGTCCCAATGGTTGAAGTGAAATTGGTATAAGGATTACATAAAAATGGATGTTTATTTGAGATTGGGCCTTTAGAAGGAGTCCTACGTATCCTAGAATTATAGGAATCAGAGTTCTCATAGTTCAATCATGCCCATGGGACTGTCCCTAAGGTATATGCCCTTGTTTTGGGGATAATGTTTCATTCCACTTGTTTGGGATTTACATACTTATGTTACCCTGGTTGGTGGAGAATCATGATGCGAATGATATGATTATTGAAACTCTCTATGATCACATGAGTTATGATCGGTGTGAGAAACAAGGGACAAAAAATGATCAATATCATCTCTTATAGAGTGAGGGAATTACATATTGGGAAAACCATGTAGAGCTCAAACCTTGAAGAGGTGGCCTATGTATCCTAATTATGGTTGGAATCTGAGTCTTCATAGTTCCTTTGGTCAGGGCTTACACTATAAGGTTTCCATGAATATTGGAATATATCATGTTATGTTGTTGATCAGGGCTTACACATTGAGGTTTACATTGTGACCTACTTACCTTCCTGACATGCACTGATTTTCCAATTGTCCTGACATGTAGGAGAGTATCTACCAGGAATATCTGAAGACAACTAAATAATCCAGTTGGTATTTCTAAAGGTCTTCAGGTAACCCAGGTGACATATCCTAAGGTTGTCACATGATCAAGTCTCAATTTTCTAGAGGAAATTACAAGATATAGATGGTTTGTCTTGGAATCCATCACATGACCTGAATGGATTATCCAGAGGGTGTCGCATGATCTAGCTGAATTTCCTTGGTATCATTCATAAGGGTTTTCTGACACATATGGAGGGTGTCGTGAGGGTCAATACAAAATGTCTCAGAGGGTGTCACATGTCTTGGATGACACTCCCGGAGGACATTATGACACCTAGAAAACATGTCTATATGGAATCATGAGTCACAAATGACTTTTTAAGAGGCTATAACAAGATCATGATGACATGAGTTGGCCCCATTATATGAGTTAGGTGATGTATATAAAGGACATCACAAGATCTAGGCGACTAACCCATGTAAGTTTTATGAGACTAAGGTGGTACATCCTAGGGGGAAACTATGTGACATGCTCTAATATGTTCAGAGTACTTCACATAACCTAAATAGAATTCAAGATGAACTTTATGAGATATTGGTGACATGCCCTGGTGTTGTTGCATGTCTTGGATAACTCATGCGAAGCACATGAGGGTCAACTGAATATGTTTTCATGAAACGTAAAATTGATTATGTTTTCAAAGTTTATTTATAGGCTAGAAAAGACCCTAGATCATCTCTCAAGGAGAGATGATAGGTTTATAGTATGAATTTTTAATAAAAAGTACTAAAAATGGGGGTGATTTTGAAAACTGTTTTAAAAACAAAATGACTTAATTTAAAGAGTTTAATAGTTGAAAAAGAAGTGGATTTTGAAAATATATGGTAAGTATGTGATCATTCCTAAGTTACTATGCCACTTGAAAAGTTCCTTGTTCTTAATTGATTATTAGGTTTTAGTGTAATCCTTTTTTTGAGGTTTAACCAAGATCTTGGGTACCCAAAATCCTCTTAAAATGATGCAAATAACACTAAAACTTGACATATCAATCATGTAGTCATGTTACATCCACTTATAATTATTTAAGGTTTGTAAAGGAACAATGAAATATCATTTTTTTGGAAATAAGAGGATTCTTATGTTGCCCAATCAGAACAACACAAGTTTCACACTTAAAATTAAACACTGATCGATTATGAAATAAAAAGTGTTTCAATTAAATGAATCAAAAAAAGTTAAGATACATATAAAAGAAAAATTAAAAACCAAAAAATAAAAAATAGTAGATAATTATGTTCCATAATTCCTTATTCAAGTGTGTATCTCCCTCGCAATGATCACCCACTATTTAGCTCGACATTGGGAGGAGGAGGAACCTCAGGTGGATCTCCTTCTTCATTTCAGCTCTCCCTATGAGGATAGGGATCTTTATAACCTCCAAGGTTATGAGAAGAATCCTATAGAACTCTAAACTAGTATCACTTCAATCTATTGGCGAACTTGAAAATTAGGTGCCCATGGTTCCCTTTTATAGCCAAAATGAGAAGTGGTTTTGAGCACCCAATTTTGGTTATACCACTTGTGTCTCAGTTTTAGACTAGTAAATGACCATATCATGACTTGGAAAAAAGAGAATATTTTTTGAACTGACTATAATATCTCCATGTAAAATGTTAATTCCATTATAAATGTTTATTGGGATATATTTTTAAAATATAAAACCTAAATTTTGAATTCATGCATATTCTGTACCCTATACAGATTGGTTAGGATGGACCCCTTAATGGACAAATTGGGATTTGGTTTCTCGATAAGAGTTGTATACCATGGAGTTTTGGATCGGACCACAAAATTTCTGCCCATTTGGAGGCACTAATATCACATAATGTTTAAAATAGTGTAAAGGTTTCCTTGGTATTCCATACGTTTTGGCCCATTTTCCTTTTGGATCATCTCTAAGGCCTCCAAATCACCTCAACCAACAATGAAAATACAAAAAAAGTGAAATTTACCTTTTTAAAAGTGATAAAAATTAAGTAATTGAATCATATATGTTGTTAAGTTTGTTATAATAATTATAATTTATGATTTAAAATAAGCATAACATAGTGGTATAATGGTGGAAATGAATAGTGAAATTCTACACGATCACACCCCCACACCTAAAAATTTTCCCTCCTGGGAAAATTTGCATTTTCCAAAATTATGCATGGAGATATTATCATCTTCATGAATATTTAACTTTAAATAAAAATTTAATTCCTAATATAAATGTGATCAAAGAAAAAATCACACCAAGGAGTTATTCTCAATGATCATACAAAAATATGTCTCATAAATTGTATCGACATGAAATTGAAGGAGATGAATGATAGCAATTTGAGAAAATAATTGAAAATATAACCATGTCACTAATTCTCCATGTGTGTGTGTGAAAACCATTCCATGAAATTAATTCCACTTCCTATACATTAAATTGTTAGTTAATTTTTTTTCTTAAATTCTTACGTCCTCTGAACCTGCCCTACATCATTTTTAATCAAATTTCAATACCCACTCAATTAATAATTATTAGAAGTCAAAACTTAATATCCTGACCTAGATATCTCCATATGTTGTACATTTCATCACTCCCCTCATTTTGTTTTCAAGAGTTGCACTTAGAACAAATTTAACACTCATCTATCAACCATTGTTTGATCTCCTCACAACACTAATTGTAATAATTATAACTAGATCAAAAGTTGAGGAAGAGTGGTTTTTAACCTGAAAAAAACACAACCCATATTTTTGTGTTTTTTAATTTTTTTGAGGGCGTACAAAATTTAGATAACAGGTACACATTCATTGTTCAATCCGGTACAGTAATGAAAAAGATTGGATAGGGAATGAACATATGGAAAAATCAATTTGGAAAGTAGATAAATATTAACCTAACTTATATTTACCTTCTATTAAGTAATAAAAAATCACACTTCATTGTTGGGTGCAAAAATGTGTGGAGGGATTTAGTGACATAATTTCCCATAAACTACTCACATAAAGGATACCATTCTTCTCAAAGGTTTTAAAATGATACAACCATTTATATCATTGAAAAATAACCAAATTTCAAGATAAAGTCAGACCACAATGTTGAATTCATGATGAAATGCACATTTCATTAGATTTTTTTGAATGTTAAAACAACATGGAATAGGGAAATTTCTCATGAATTTTCAATAAATTCCATGACTAATCGGGCATTATTTTCCATGATAAAGTGGGAAGAAAAAATTAACATTCCAGCACAAAATTGAGGGGGGAAATAGGGGGAAAGTGACAATACAATATAGCAATCAAAAAAGAGAAAAAAAAGAAAGATGGTGAAAATTTGTAACTAAACTAGGAATATACCCATCCACACACCTAGAATGTGAAGTTTCATCACTAAAATAAAAGAAAATGTGGGAAATAAGAATACAAACTGGTGAGTGTTATTGGTAGGATGCTTCTTGAACTTAGAGTTACTCTATTAGGGAATCCAGAATAGCCTCATGAAAGTGATTCTACCATTTCCCATTGATATTTAAGGTTTTTTTGGTTTCTTCATTTTATACCTAAATGAAACCAAATGGATAAACATTAGTAATAGTGTATGGTCCAAACCAGTGGGAACAAAGCTCAACTAGATGTAACTTCAACATTTAATTGTAAAGGAAGACCTTCTGCCCAATGTGTAATTGACAATGCAGGATGAGATGGTCATGGGAAGCCTTGGTTCACTCCTTATAAATCCTAGAGTTATCATATGAATATCTATGTATTTACTCTAACTCCTAAATCTACAGTTTCCTTTGAGAACCTATAGAATAAAGATTATAATTGCATTGCTTAATGTCCTAGTAGGACTGGTTATTTATCTCAATAATAAGGTGACAACTCTTTCCAAAAACTAGCTGATATGGTGACATTATAATGGGTATTTTGAAGGCAGTATGGTAATCCCATAACGAATCATAGAGTATAAGAATCCAATCTTTTTTGCTAGGTTGAACCATTTTTTCAAGAACTGTTTTTACCAATCTATTCGGCACCTCATCTTGAACATTGGTTTATGGGTGATAAGTAGCAGATACTCGATGCCCAACCCCATACCGACATAAAAATGATTGCATTGTTTGGTTGTAGAAATGAGAACCCTAGCCACTGATGACGAACCTAGGTAATATAAACCTACAAAAAAATTAGTTTCTCAAAAATTCTACAACTATCTTGAAATCATCTGTCCTTTTGGATCACGCCTATACCCATTTTAACACACAACAAAATTCCAGAATAATGTATAAGTTTCCAAAGGAATTGGGAAATGTCCACATAAATTCCATGTCTAAAACATAAAAAATTTCATGGAAGAGAAAGTGTTTTTGTGGAATTTCATTTTTAGAGACATTCCCCATTCATTGACATCGAAGGAAAGATTTACAGAAATCAAGGGCATCTTAAAAAAGTATTGTCTAAAAGAGACCATAATTAAGGACCTTGAAAAAATTCCGTTGGGGACCAAAGTGGACCCCACAAGCAAGAGTGTGGTAGAAACTAAGTACAAACTAAAACTTTCTATCAGGAACACAATGCATGGGGAATTTATCACTACATGTGTGCCAAAGGTAGGGGTCATCCCAAATATACAAAAACAAGACTCATGTTTTAGATGTATAGACAGGTTTTTGTTGAAATTAGTAGCAATGCAAGATGTGACCAAATAATTTACAATTTCAGCATACCATGGAATAACATCTTGAAATCAGTACAATTGATCATCAGGAAACATGCCATTTATGGGAATACAGGGGGATGAGTTAATGTCTAAAGATGGTAGGATCCTACTAATATGGTCATCCACCACATTCTATGGTCCTTTTTATCTCTAATTTCTATATTGAATTCTTGAAGGAGGAGCATCTAGATAATGAGACATGGTTTGGATTCTAGTTTCTTAAGGAGATACGAGAGGCCTACATGGTCTGAGAACACAATGACTTTTGACCCTAAAAGGTATGAATAGAATTTATCTAAGGAAAACACAATGGTAAGGAATTTTTTCCAGTTGTGGTGTGGTTTTCTTGGCTAGGGTCCAAAGTATGTGAGGCGTAGGAAATTACATGTGGAGCTCAATCGACCCTTTGTGATATGTCTTCCCCAACTGCTTATTTAGAGGCATCACACATGATCTCAAATGGTAAATCCCACCGAGGTGGTTGGATTAACGAGGGTGATGTGAGACTCCATTTTAACTTATTAAAATCTTCCTCACATTCTTTATCAAAAACAAATTATTTTTATTTTGGAGTAAGAGGGAGAGGGGGAGTGAAATCTTACTAAAATCATGAATGAAACAATGCTAAAATACAACATGACATAGGAATAACCACACATCCTGTGCATATTTGGGGAATGGAAGGGAAGAAATGACATCCACTTTTGATTTATCAACTTGGATACCATCCCCATAAATGACATGTCCCAATAATATACCTTATCATGCCATGAAATGGAATTTATCATAATTTAATATGAGATACTTTTCAATACAAAAATATAGGACATAACTTAGACTACTCAAACATTCATCAAATAAGGATCCATAAAAATTGAAATCATCCATGAATAATTACATGAAATTATCTAGGTAATACAAAAAAAATACTAACCATGCATCACTAGAAAGTACCTGGAGCATTACACAGACCAAATGACATCCTTATATATAAAAATTTTCCAAAGGGGAAAGTAAAGGTTGTGTTTTTCTGATCCTTAGGGGAAATATGGATCTAGAAGTATCCAGAATACCCATGAAGGAAATAGTATAAATACTTCCCTACTAACCTCTCTAGCATCTATTCAATGAACTTCAATAGAAAATGGTCCTTTCTAGTGTGTTGGTTTAGTCGATGATAGTCTATACAGACATGAAAACTATTCTTCACATGAGTTAGAACCAATCCATCACTTTAATTTTTAATTACCATATGACTAATTTTTTAGGAACTACTTGAACTAGACTAATCCATTGTATATCAGATATGTGGTAAATGATTTCAACAACCAATAATTTGTTACCTCCTTTTTAACAACATCTAGGGGGTTTGGGTTTAGTCGACATTGTGCCTGCCTAACTGGTTTAGCCTCATCATTTAACAATATATGATGTGTAAAAATTGATGGGATAATACTAGGAATGTCAGAAAGTGTCCATAACAAATATTTTTTATACTTCCTCAAAATTTCAAGGAGTTTAAATTCATGATTTGGATGGAGTGAACTAGAAATGATGATAGGAAACTTGTTTCCATTCTCAAGATAGGAATATTTTAAATCTTGAGGCAGTTGTTTCAGTTACAATTTAGGTGGATTTTGTATTAATGGAAGTGAATGTGATAGTCGTAGGTCAATTATCTCATCTAACTAATCAATGGTGTCATCTTCAGATGAGGAATGAGATTTTAAAAGCTTAGCAGTATCATCTATGGTCATGGAATCCTTAGTTTTAATGAAATCATCAATTAATAAACATGCATGACATTTTTCTAGACCGATAAAAAATTAAATGCATGGTTCATTATCTAAAATTTCAATTAATGATGAAAACCCAGAAAGGGGATTAGGGGAATGGAAAAAATATTTTTCAGGGGAAGGGTGTACATCAATATATTTAACACACAGAGAGAGAAATGTTATTTTGAGTGGTGCTTCATGGAATCAAGGATGTTGAAGTGGAAAATGTCACCACCAAAATCCATAGAAAATGTACCGTTGTGGACATTAATTATGGTTTTGGTAGTTTTTAGGAAAGGTCTCCCCAATACAATCAGGGCATGTCTATTCATCATATCATCTTTCATTTGAAGCACATAAAAATTAGCAAGAAAATTTATAATCTTCACCCTCATAAGAACATCCTCTAACACACCGGTGGGGTGTGTTGTACTCCAGTTTTCTAATTGAAAAAAATTATAGGGGGATTCAGTTCTCTGACCTAAAATTAAGAGTAAATGGAGTGAGGTATCACATTTATAGAAGTTCCTAAATCAAGAATAGTATTAGAAAAAGAATACTCCCCTATGGTTCATAGAATCGAGGATGTTCTAGGATCATTGAATTTGATAGGAAGTGATGGATCTATTAGTGCTAATACATTCTTCCCCTAGATCACCTTTTCATTGCCATGAATTCACCTTTGGTGTGTACAAATCTCCTTCAAAAAACATGGCATATCATGGAATTTTATTCATGACATCAATCAATGGAATGTTGACCTACACTTTTTTAAAATTTTCCAACATTTATTTATCAAGTTGTATTTATTTTTTTTCTTGGTTGGGTGGCCCTTTGTAGAAATGGAAGAGGAATGGTTGGGCTAGGAGGCTTATTGAAAAACACACTCTTTCCTTTAGTGTTATTTTTATTATAACACAGATTTTTCTTATATAGCTCATTTGAGATGGTTTGAATGAAAGTTTCCTTAGGAGGGGATGAATCTATTGGATGGGTAATTTGGATTTTAAGATGAGTTCCAATCCTAAGGGTAATGGAATTGACATTTCACTTATCCCTAGGGTTGACATGTTGTTGAGAAGGTATTTTACCCAACCCATGACTTTGGATTTCCCCCACAGATTTGGAAAGTTGGACTAATTTTGGTTTTAGGTCTTGTATGGATGATTTAGTGGTTTTTTGGAATTTAAGGTTATTATTATCCATTTTTTTCATCATGTAATCTAAGATAGGATCAGGTTTTGAAGGGGGTGGTTGGAAAGGCCTTTGTGGTGGTTGGGTATTTCTGGGTGGTGGTGGTGGATAACTACTCTAGCTCAGTTGGTTCCATTGATGCTGAGGTTGGTTTGAATACCCCATTGTACATAGGCTTGGTTGTCTTTACACCTAGGGTTGGTTGGATAGTAAGTTTCTTTCCTAATGGGTTGGTTATAGGGGATTCCTAGGAATATTGCCTCACAAGTTTTGGAAGGTTATCTCAGTTAAGGGCATTGGTCATAATAGTGAGTGTCGCTAGAACAGATACCACAATGGATGGGAGGAGGAGATTGGTATTTCTCTTAGGAAATAGAAAGCTATCGAATAAGGGTACTTACCACTTTAAAATTCATGTCCACCTTCTTCTTTAATTCAGTACTTTGCACCTTATGGACTCCTTGAATGGGTATACTAGACCTTGAACCAAATTGTTGAGTGTTCTGCACAATGTTCTTAATGAGGTTCCTTGAAGAAATTGGGATCTTATCCACTAGTGCACCACCTACAGCATCATCAATCGTATTTCAATCAATTGGAATCAAACCTTCATAAAAATAATGAATTAATTATTAATCACTTGTTTGGTGGTGTGAGAAAATTTAACAAATCCTTTTAAATCTTTCTAAATATTCACGAAGTGTTTCCCCTTATGATTGTATTATACCACATATTTCTTTCTTTATAGTTTTAGTTATAGAGGATGGGAATTATTTTTCAAGAAAAAGGTGTTTCATGTCTACCTAGTCCCTAATTGGTGAATTAACATAGAAAATCCAATATTTTGTAGTGTATTATAATGAAAAAGGGAACTCCCTAAGATTTACTTGTTCTTCATCCACATTAGCATGTTTTAAGGTATAAAAAATAGTATTAAATTCTTTTAAATTCTTATGTGGGTCTTCACCAGCTAGTCCATGGATTCTTGGTAATAAGTAAATTAAACCAAATTTTAGTTCAAAGTTTGGTGCTTCACCTTACATTTTAATATAAGTGGGTTGGATATCAACAACATGAGTGGTTAGTTCTTTTAGAGTTTTATTATTTTAAGTCATGTTATAGAAGTTATGTTCAGTTTTGATGTTGGTTATAGAAGAGTAATGGGAAGGATCAAGAAGTGTATTGATATTTTTTGTGTCCTCCTTCAATGTATTGTTTAGTTCTTCTTAGTGTCGATGATGTAAGATCCTCTCCAGTTCATGTTAGAATAGAATTAGTTCCTTTAATAAAGATCAAATCATTTAAAAGGCCTAAAAAATATTATTTTAGAAATAAAATTTTAAAAAAATGAAGGAAGAAAAGAAGAAAACAAATAATTACAAAATATACAGTACTTTTATAAAAAAACACACACCAAAAACAAAATCGTTTCTCAGAAACGATGAAAGAATTTGAACACGTTGTCATGAAACTTCAAATTTATTATGTTTTTAATGTTGATTTATAGTATATGGTAGAAACTAATTCATCTCTCAAGGAGAATTGATAGGTTTAGAGTATGAGTTTTTAATAAAAAGTACTAAAAAGGGGGTTGTTTTGAAAACAATCTTAAAAACAAAATGAATTAATTTAAAGAGTTTAATAGTTGAAAAAGATATGGATTTTTAAAATATATGATAAGTATGTGATCATTTCTATGTTTCTACCCCACTTTAAAAGTTACTTGTTCTTAATTGATTATTAGGCTTTAGTATAATACTTTAGTTGAGGGTTAACCATGATTTTAGGTACCCACAAGACTCTTAAACCATTGCTAATAGAACTAAACCTTGACATAAAAATCATGTAGTCAAGTTCCAGACCCTTAGAATACTTTAAGGTTTTTAGGGAACACTGAAATCGAGATTTTTTGGGAAATAATAGTATGATTATGTTTTCCAATTGGAACAACACAAGTCACACACTTAAAATTTCCCACCGATCAGTTATGAAATAAAAATTGATTCAATTAAATGAATAAAATTTTTTTAAGATAAATATAAAAGAACAATTCAAAACCAAAATATACACAAAAAAATTGATAATTATGTTCTATAACTCCCTCTTCAAGTGTGTAGCTCCCTCTCAATGATCACCCACAATTTAGCTCGACAATGGGGAGAGGAGGAAGCTCGGGTGGATCTCTTTCTTCATTTTAGCTCTCCCTATGAGGATAGGGAGCTCTAGAACCGACAAGGTGATGAGAGGACTCATGAAGAACTCCAAATTGGCATCAATTCAATCCCTTGGTCTAACTTACAAATTAGGTGTCCATTTTTCCCTTTTATATCCAAAATGGGAAGTAGTTTTGAGCACCCAGTTTTTGTTATAGCACTTTTATCTTGGTTTTGGACTAGTAAACGACCATATCATGGCTTAAAGAAAAGATGGGAGTTGTTTACCGACCTCTTTAATATCTCCATGTCACAATTGGTGGACATTATACATATTTATTGGGAGATATTTTAAAAATACAAAACATAACTTTTGAAATCTTGATGATTCTGTCCCTTGGATAGATTGGTTAAGATGGCCCCCCTTAATGAACGAATTGGGATTCAGTTTCTTGAGATGATTTGTATCACATGGAGGTTTGGATCGGCCTAAATTTTTTTATCCTAGTTGGAGGCATGAATGTTTCACAATGATAATAATAGTGGATAGTTTTTATTGGGCTTCCATGCAGTTTGGCCCATTTTCCTTCTAGATCTTCTCTGGGACCTCCAAATTACCTCCACCTACAATGAAAATACAAAAAAAAGTGAAATATAAATTTTTAATTGTGATAAAAATTAAATAATTGAATCATAAATATTTTTAAATTTGTTATAATAATTGGAATTTATGATACAAAACAATTTTAACATAGTGGTACAAGGGTGGAAATGAATAGTGAATTGCTACACGATCATCACTGAACATTATTTTCACTTAAGTATTCCACCTATAGTATTTTTTCTATCCCATATCTTATGAATACCTTATATTTATTTAGTATTAGTTTATTTTGAGTCTTTCATGATTCGACAGATGTGAATTATGTTCTTTGAACATCTTGCAAGAAGTCCTTCACATGATCTATGAATGATCATGCGAAGTGATTTATGCATGGAACATGATCACTCTGTCTATTTTCCAATATATTACCTAATTAAATACTTGAAGGTTGTGTGATAATCTACTTTGAGAATTTTTCTCTGATGGTTGGGTGTGTTGATGCACCTAGATGTGAAAAACCAACCTTTGTTCAGAGTGTCGTAGTCATATGGTAGTGGTGTATCTCTCATGATGGGGTGGGGTATTTATAGGCCTCTCCACCCTAGTTTTTCACTGGTTTACATGAAATATATGGAATGGATCTAGGGTAGAGTCGATGAAGGGTTCTTCCTCCATGCATCTTCATAAGCCTATGCTGTGGATCACTCTAAGGGAGTCACTTGATTTTTAGCCACTGTGAGTCCCTCTCATCAACACATCCATTATTGGATTATTTACAATTAATTGGGACTTGTTGACTCATGAAGATATGATGAAGTACTTTCATATTGTCATTTTGATATGTCTAAGGGCCTTCATGAGATCAAAGTTCATGTTGAAAGGCCTTCACAAGATGCTCGATGCCTTTCCTTGGACATTTAGTGAGGCAAGGGTGGTTTGTCTGGGGGTCTCAATGAAATCAGGACAGCTTGTCCAAGAGTCTTGTGAGACCATGATATGGACTTTCTTATCACTCCTACAATGTTTTAAAATCACAATAGAATTTTTTACTCCTACTTGTTTTATTTACTTTGTTTTATTTTACAATGGTTGAGGGTCATACAAAATTACATGAGTAATTTCAAAGAAAATTACTCTACCTCTCGATGATGCCTCGCATGACCAATATGGGTCATATAGGGGTGAAAAATCATTTCGTGGAAAGATTCATCTGTTTATTCTTAGGGAGTCGAAGGGGGAGCATGAAGCCACCTGATTATACCCAAGGTGATTCACGTGGTGAAGATGAAAATCCAAAGGGATTTCACAAGATGAGGTGGACATGTCATCAGAATCTTGCGGTGTCTTATGATTCATCAGGGGTGCGTCATATGATGTTCAACGACTGTGATAGGGTCTCACCTCCTACCTTTTTATCTAATTTGTTTTATTTTAGAAATTTTTGGGATTCATGAGATTTTTCTCAAATGCTGTCAAGGGAAATCATACTTTCCTTTAGTGATGAGTCACACAATATTTGTGACTATTAGTGGTCTCTAACTTTGGATATCTTTCTTCCCATTTTGAAGGATTTTTTGGTTGTAATTTCAGGTGCATACTACTGGAAAACTGCGTGGCATGAGGGAACTTATCTATCTAGCGCCGCATGATTGTCGAGTGTTTGAGGTGCCTTTGTAAGAGTAGAAGGACTTGTCAAGAGGGGATTCATGGGACCTTCTGCAGACTATCCACTACACCTGGTTCCATAATGTGACCCTATGATGGTCATGAAATCTCAAGTCTCTTGGAGGATTATGTGATTTGTGAGTTTTATCCACCTTCTCCTTCCTTTGCTTTTGTGGGAAAATAATACCCATATTTAGGTATTTATTCCTTTGTGAATTTTTTTAATGTTCATTTAGGGGGCATCAAAACTCATAGAGCACAAATGCATGATCTCATGAATCACAGATGTTTGATCTTTTGAATGTATTAACTGATCTCATGGAGCATGAATGTTATAACCGAACTCACTAAGGTTTTATATAAAGCACCACATTATTTTTAGACTATATAATGAATATATCATGTGATTAACCTAATGAAATTTCATGATTATCATAATATCTCATAGTGAAAATCACACATGATTGTTAGTTGATCCTGTGAAGAGATCACGCAAAGCACATGAATATTAAAATATGGAAATTGTGGTGGTATATTATGGTCATTTAAAATCACACGACTACATGATTGTTTTTGGGATCTCATGATTGGATCTCACAGAGCACTGGAAGAAAAATGTCACTGATCGCATGATTATCTTTGGATCATGTGATGGGATCTCGTGAAGCATTAAAAGACAATATCTTTGACCAAATTATTTTCATTGGATCTCGTGATGAGATCACCCAAAGAACTCATCATTTTATTTGGGTTTGATGATGAGATCACATGAAGTACCAGATGAAAATGATTTTGACCACCACATGAATATATTTGGATCTTGCAATGGTATCACACAAAGTGCATGATGGAAATTGTTAAGGTGGTGGAACAGATGAATAACCACAATTTGTGGAGTTAAGGTAGTGTAATTTTTACTATAAGTACCCAATGAACCTTTCTTAATATGTGATAATGTTTTGAATAAAATATTTATCTGAATTAAATTACAGAGAAAGGGTTTCCCATTAATAAAATGAGTATATATGATTTACATCATGTAAGTATTTCACTGGAATCTTATGATCCACATAATCAGTAGAAGATATTGAAAAAGGATCTCATGAAGGATTCTCATGAAGTGAAGTATGCACTGGGTGGTTGAATACATAAGAAGATCCATTGATATCTCATGATCTTCATGAACTGAACAAGATCTCATGATCTGTATGAACTTAACAAGGGATTATGATCTGCAAGAACTGAACAAGGTCTCATGAAGGAGTCTTGTATAGAGGTATCAAGAAGGATTCAAATGATGGATTCATGAGATATGTGTGATTGGAAGGGTTTCTCATGGTGGGGTATCAGGGAGGGGTCTCATGTTAGGATCTCATATAAGGGTTATGTGCCAATATCTCATGCAAGGGGCTACATGCTAGGGTCTCATGTAGGGTTAATACGCTAAGGTCTTGTGCAAGGAGACATTCCCCTATATTACCCTATAAGAAATATAATTTTCATATAAAAATTCATAATAATAATAATAAAAAGTTCTATACCATTTTAAAATACCTGAATAAGGAGTTTATTTACTACTACATCTAAGGAAATAAAAGGAAAAATTTGAATCTCTTGAAGGTCTTTCCAAAGTGAAGAGGAGTTTCCATGATCTCTCATTGAAAGGTGAAAATCAAGGTGATGTTCACATAAAGGATTTGAAATATCACATTAATTTCAAAGGCACCTATCATTAATTTGGCATAACTATCAATAATAGAAGATATAGTTCTTTTGACTACATGATAATTATTTTTCCTTATAAATCAACGAGTATAAGAGGGAAGTGTGAGGGAAGTGATCCTGGGGAGATAGTTAATCCACCCCAAATATTGTAAAGGAAGTGATCCTAGGTAGGAAAAACCCAGTCTAAAGTAATAACAGTGTGATTTAGTGGATTTAGTACATTGAATCATTGACTTTTTATGCTCCTTGGACATAGCCCAGTGAGGGTGAACCAAGTAAAAATATATGTGTCATTATTATTTCTTATTTTATTTACTCATCATAAAATAAAATTAGAAAGGATAAGATCAATATAAATTCTAAAGATAAAAATAAGTGACCCTTATAATAAATAGGTCAAGATTCAATGGGGAAGATTTTTTTTGAGAGGAATATCCATACCCTGATTCACCCTCTCTTAGGGTATCAAAGTACCTTTTTTTTCTAATAGAACATGAATAAATTTAAATTCTAAAATTAAAACTGTTACCATTAAATAGGGATTCTAATTTCAAAGTAAATGCTGTTTTACTCTATACCTTTCAATTAAA
The DNA here is from genome assembly GCA_963277665.1 of Viscum album. Lineage (NCBI taxonomy): Eukaryota > Viridiplantae > Streptophyta > Magnoliopsida > Santalales > Viscaceae > Viscum > Viscum album. Next base: position 1,408,743,342 of record OY728133.1, on the reverse strand, counting down.
ACTCCATATATTGGGAACTATGCTATGTAATGTGAGACCCTGACCCTAAACAAAACATAGTAGTGGGTAGTAGGCATTGTATATTGTGACCAATGTAATATTTATTATCACATAGACTTGAATTTATAAGTAGGTAGATTAGTTTGAATCTTATATAGGAATTACAATACTTATCCTATTATGATATCTATGATCCTAACTATATTAAATCTTATATGATGTGTGCATTTAGAAAATTTAGATATATGATTCCATGACATATTCGAGTCATGTTCTAGGAGGGTAGTGATGACCATGATTCAGAGGTGGTGGGACCTAAGCTACCAGTATTACCTCCTATGGTTCCACTTGAGGTACCTTTTTCTATTCTTCAATTGGGAATTGAGGTTCAATTCTGAGAGAGCTTCCTATAATTCATATAGTGTATACAAGGCGCACCACATCCTGCCCCTACTATGGCAAAGTTGATGCAAGAATTTCAACAACAACATCCTCCCACTTTCTCAGGGGATGATGGTCCTTAGGCTACTGAGTTAGGGGTAGAAACCATGTTATCTATATTCAAGAATTTGAATATGAACCCATAGTAGAGGGTATATTTCACAACCTATATGATTCATGATTCTGATAAGTGATGGTGGGACATTATCACCTAGGCTGGTTGACATCAGGGTATGGTCTGGGTAGACTTCCAAACATCATTATATGACTAATTATTCCCTTATATGCTAAGAGAGGACCATAATAGAAAATTTATGCACCTAAAATAGGGTTCTAGGTCTGTGATGGAGTATTATTCATGTTTCACATAGCTTCAACATTTTGAACTAACACTTGCTGATAAAAATTTTATGATAATGAGATGGTTTATGGATGGGATTACATACACCATCTGATCACAGGTAAATTTATTTTGGTTGAATATCATTTTTGAGATAGTGAACTAGAACCTCATCACTAAGAAAAACTTGAGAGAGGATAGTGGTGTGGGCTAGGGCAATTTAGCATCGAGGTAGGGAGGCAATTTGTCTAGTGGTAGGAAACTTTTCCTTAATATTGCTCATGGAAGAAAAAACAGTCATATGAAACACACTAATAGTTACACAGTGTGTTACTAGTGTGGTAGGGAGATACATAAGAAGAACCAATGTATGAGGGACCCAATTAAGCACCATTCTTGTGGCAGGATGGGAAACCATCAACATTTTTTCCAAAATTTATCTCCATTGCCTAGTGACAAGGGATATGCACCAACTACGCATTCAGTTATTGGATCAGTAGATCTATGTTAGGTAAGGATATGAACTACTACTGGTAGATCATGCCGAGGAGGTGGATGTGAATGAGGTAACCAAACTTCATATATGTATCTCCAATAGATAAGACCTACCCAAGTTAGTTAGGTTTCATATTAGGTCTAATGATCTGGCCATATCTATGCACTGCAGCCTACTCTTGAGGAGTAGAGTCCAAGTCATCTGTAGTTCGAGGTACTATTCTAGTAACCTATACTTTATTTTTTTAATTATTCAATATAGGTGCTTCAAATTCCTTCATATTTGTGGAAATTATGGAAAGTATGGGCCTGGAGATAAAATAATTCTATGGCATTATAACTCTCGACACACCATTAGGGGTTCGATCAGAGACTATATGCCAATATAAGGAGTTATCCCTTGAAATAGGTGGGTATCATATCTTATGGAACCTCTTCATCCCCATGATGACATGATTTGACATCATACTGAGGATAGATTGGTTAGTACCCTATCATGCTCAAGTTGATTGATGTCATTAGAGGGTGTCTTTCATATCACCCAAGGGTGGTACTTATATTCATAAGGGAGCATGGGATTTCCAAGAAATTCGAGCTGGATCGGAGACTCATGGGATGCGTAGATTGATAGCCCAGATTTCTAGTAGTTTTATATGAGATTAGGGAACAAAACATATAGAATTACCTATAATAGTGGATCATTTTAGGGAAGTCTTCCCTGATAACTTTTTAGGATTTACTTCTATAAGATAGGTGGATTTTTCTATTGATCTAGTTCTAGGAGTGGAACCAATATCCATTCCTCCTTATAGGATGAAACTTATAAATATTCAGAAACTTAAGAATTAGATAGAGGATTTGGAAGTGATGGGTGCATCGCTGTCTTGAGGATATTCATAAATACATTTATGGCCCTAAATATAGAATAATATCCAACTCAAGGGATGATCTCAAGGATTTAGTTTTTAATGTCCTAGTGGTATTCCCAAAACTCCTTTTATATATTTTTAAATATAAAATGAAAGAGGATGGAACAACATGTACAAAGCTAAAAAACACAGAGGGAGTGGGAATAGAGTGATGAGCCCATGGAGAACAAGAGACAAGTACAAAAAGATAGGGAATAGGTAAGGAAAAGAAGAGTCAATAAGAAACATGCTTAGATTCAGATCAATCCACTCATCTGTTACCTATCATTGACCTCAAATGGACTAAACCATCAAAATAAATCACTCAGTGGATGATGGATATATAGATTCATAAAAAACTCTCACTAATGAGTGAAAAAGTGAAATACACTTCCCTTGGGCAGTTTATCTCTCCTTCACCACTTACAGAGTCATTGTCCACCAAGAGTAAAGAAAAGGTTGGTGTTTGGCATGATGAGAAAACATCTGGGCAACATCAGTGTTTTAATTCTTGGAATTGTGATATTTAAATTAGCCCTTAATTTTTAAAATTTTGAGGTAAAAACACATTGAGTAGGAAATAACAAGAACAAACATATATTTACAAAATATATATAAAAAACTTTATAGTAAAAGGAACTAGGAAAAACTATAGAACGAGCACCATCTCTGGGACCATGGGGGAAGAAGTTATAGTCCATATACAAAGGTGTCTCTAATATTTATTCCCATATATGGTAATTTTCCTAAAATAAAGTAAAAAACAACTTATTATATAAAAAAGAAAGTATATAAATCCAAAAAACATGCTGTGAAATCCACATGGCGTGCCTTGGTGCACCTGCTTCCTAGACGAACCACCTCTCTGAAAAACATGCACTAACTATATACCCAAATTTCAGTCATGGAATTTTGATCTTGATTGAAATTACATGTGGTCATCACATGTAGGTTCATAAAATTTTAATTCCCTATATCCAGTGTTTTTTACCTCTGAATAAAGGAACGACGTAGCTGAATGGACCATATAGCCAATTATTGATGTAGGAAAATCCCTTCACATAGTTGAATCTCCATATATCCACTTTTGAATGATGTATCTGAATGGGACATGTACGTAGGATAATCCATTCATGTATCCAACTCTCCATTTATCCATTTCAACCTAGATATCCATTTGGTCTCACATAGCTGTTTCATTTGACATATCCATTTCAACCAACATAGTAGTTTCATCCATATATCTATTTTGACAAATATAGCCATTTTGGTTGATGTATAAATTATTATCATGTATATATTTAACCCATGAGATCTCATAAAAATATAAAATTCTAGAAAAAGTTAAAACCATGAACCAAATATGTTTTTAATTAAAATCAAAAAAAATCTTTTTTTAAAAATTATATGATAATTAAAGAACTGAATAATGAAACTTTTACCATTGAACAATCTAACTTTAATGAATATTTTTAGAGAATATGATATTTAACCTAGTTTTTCATATATTAATAGAATCTACTTTGAAAACTAAACTTATCATTAAAACTCATTTAATTCAACCAAAATATAGGTGGGAAAGTGTGATAAAATAGTGCCACATCAAACTCTCCCACACATAAAACATTTCACTCTTGTGAAATTTTTTAATTTAAATGGTTTGTTAATAAAGGATTTAGGGTCAATAAATTTCATCCTACCTAGGGAATCACCAAATCATCCATTGAAGTAGACATTCATTCTTCCTATGCAAGTTAATAAAACCAATCAATTTCAATAAAAACTAAAATCCTTATTCTAGAGGCAAAGACTAAAGAAACCCAAGTGGAATTAGATCTATAATGAAAGGAAAAAAACATTTAACTCTCCCCTTGGTTCCTCAAACCAAGATTTCACTTCCCACTTTTTTGATACATCTGAAAATATTTTCTTATAAATTAATTTTCCTCTTGCTCTTTAGGGTTAAATATCCCCCTCATTGTAAAGAGATCATTTTTGACAAGGGAACTATATTTTAATTTTCCCTAGACATGAATTTGTTCAAATAACTATGAAAAGAACATATTGATTTGGATTTATTTATAGAAACAAACCCTATAACCTTGTCTCAGATACTCATCATGGGATCCCAATTTCCCATTTTACTTAATATTTAAAGTTTTTTTAATACTTATCAATTGGGTTGGATAGATAAGGTGTTACATGTTACCTAGGCTAAGTTTCTAAGTTCAAATTCAAGTTTAAAATTCCATACGTTATAGTTTGAATTCCACAAAATTATAACCTATAAATCTTCCTCTTCCTATTTTTCAAGAAACATTTCCATAAAAATAGTAGACAACAACACTCAACAATCACTCAATCACTACAAATTCAGATTTATTGAAATCCCCCAAATAGGTCATAGAATATTCCCACATATTAAAAACTGTGAATTTTATTGGTAAAACCAATAGAATCCCAAAATTCATATTTATAAAAACCAAATTTTTTTGAATATCTCAAAATCAGAGGCATTGTGAAAAAAATTTGGGGTGTTTTGATGCGGACTAAAGCACAACTAAAGCACAAGACAAAGTATCCTCTCCCCCAAAATTAAAACCAAAATTTTTCCCCAATTTTGAATCTTAAAGTATAAAATAGTAAAGAGGAAAAGTAATATAACAATTTAGTAGTAAAAATAATAGAAAGAAGGTTGAAAGCGAGATAAAAACACAACAATTAACACTTTCCCAATTAGTTTTGAAAACAAAATTGGTGTTGAAAGTTCATTATTTTCATTGTTATAATGAAAATAAAATAATTTATCATGTGATTAAAAATGGAGAATGATAAAAATTAAGTAGAATAAATTTGAATGTAAAGGCATGTAAGGGGTTCTAGATAGATTTGAAAACTAGTTAAAATATATTTTTCAACACTCTAGAAATTATAAAACTAGGTACCCATGTAATAAAAATAGATTAAAAGTATTTTTTAAAAGAATATAAAGGTATATTACCTTACATAAATAATGGAATAATTAAAACAAAAACTCCCCCAGAGTAGAAACTTATTATTATTATTTTTTATCTAGATGGAAACTCCATGTGTTTTCTTTCTATAAGATTCCTAGGTGCTCAGTTCTGGTACCTAAAATATATAAACAGATTAATAATTATAATTTATGATTTAAAACCCAAATTGAGATTCACCAGGTTTGATTTAGGAAGTTTAATCTAGTTATTTCAAGTTTGAAGATCCAATTTTTCTTAATTGGTTTCTACATGGGATCACTTCTCGATTATTTACCTATAAGAAAAATCACATAATTAAAAAAACTAGTAAAATTTAAATAAAATTGGAAACAAAAAGTGAACAGGATAATCTTGGAATAACCCCCCAAGGTATGATATATTTTTACTTTCTACAGCAGAACAATCATTGGGTCATCCCCAATCTGAAGGTGGTTGTGGCTTCTTGCTTAAAAACCACAAGATTTGATTCTTTCCAACCTTAGTGATTAGTAATGTTTGGAATACCCAATGTTCGGATTATTTATAGTCCCAATCCATGAAAGTAGTACACCTCTTGTAGAGTGGTGTAGGGGTACATAGAAAAAGGGTACTTAACTTCTTTTATAGGTTGAGGGTTTGTGTGCATAGGTTATAGGAAATCAATTATGGGGTGATATTTGTATTATTTTTTAGTAAAATATATCATTTATTCTTAAATAAAAAACATATATCTACACCCTCTTTTGTCCCTATAATAATATTTAACACTTCCACTTCAACAGTAACTCCCAAAGTAAAATTTTCAAAAAAAGGGAGTTCCAATAATTCCTTAGTTGGTGTAGCTTTAAATTCCTCTTGAATCTCTAGAAGATCAAAAAATGAACTAAATTTTAAATACCAAAAACTGGAGTAACATAATTTAAACCAGCTTCAAAATTATCAAATTCATATAAAAACAAAGGTTTTCCCCTGAAATTGTCAACTCCATAAACTAGTGTAATTGTTTTGTCTTCTTGATGGAATATTACTCATGGGACAATGTATAGGGTAGGAGTGAGGCATTCGACCTCCTACAGCCTTTCATGAACCTCTTTTACCTATTCCAAAAATTTGATAAGAATGAGCTCTACTTGGGAAACTTCTCCTTCATAAAACTAAGGGAAAGTGTATTAAAATTATTTATATTCTTTTACTAAGGCTTTCACAACAGGTTTCCTAAGTTCCTTATACTATCCAATAAGTTCAAGGAAATATTATTCACATAAAATTTTAAAGTTATCTCTAATTTCATAGAAAATGAATATTATGATGTCTTCTGATTGCTGAGATGGTCTCATCATTTTTGTTTAATTTTTTATTTTAATATTTTATTAGTTTTTTTAGTTTTTTTGAAAAATTTAAAAACCAATAAAACATATGTTGCATCCTTAGAAATTATGCTAATTTATGGATGAATTCTTATCACTGGGATTTCAAAAAATACATTTTAACCCTAAATATAACATAATTTACAACTCAAGGGTTGATTGCAAGGATACTTCATTGAATGTCCTAGTGGTCTTCCCAAAAATAGTTTTGTGTTTTTTAAATATAAAATGAAAGAATAATAAACAACATGTACATTGATGAAAAAAGGAGTGGAAAAAAGTGATGAAACTCTGTAGATTAAGAGAAAAAGACAACAAGACAAGTAATGGAGAAGGAAAAAAAGAGTCGGCAATAAACATGACCAGTTTCAGGTCAATCCACTCATCTGGTGACCATAATTTACTTGAAATGGACTAAACCATCACAAGACTTAGATTAGTTAATACTCAATCTCTTGAGTCACACACCTATCTCAAAAAATAGTTTAATAGTGATGTAAAATTCCCTTGGTAGGTTAATCTCTCACTTAACCACTTACAGATTCATTTCCCTCCAAGAGTAAAGAAAAAGAATGGTGTTTGGAATGATGGGAAAACCTTTATGTAGTATTGGAGTTTAACTTACTAGAAATGGACTTGAAAATTAGACCTTCATTTTTTAAGGTCTAAGATCACAAAAAAATGAGGAGGGAATAATGATCTCAAAAATTTATATATAAAATATAAAAAATATTTAAAGTAAAAGGAATGATAAAAAACTACGGAACAGATCCCATCACTTGGGCTATGGAGGAAGGAGTTATAGTGCGTCTTAGACGGTGTCCTGAATCTTTCTTACCATCACCTATACCTATCCTAAAACAAAACATGACACCACCTATTATATCAAAAATAAATGATTGAAATCCAAAAATATGTTGTGAAATCCACGTGGTAATCCTTGGTGTACCTGCTTCCTGGCTGAATCAGAAATCTGACACTCGTGCACCAACTATGTACCCAAATATATGTCATGTAATTTTGATCTTGGAAAAAATTATAGATGGTAATCATGTACATGTTTATAAAATTGGAATTCCCCATGTCCAGTGTGTTTCACTTCCAACTGAAGGAATGACATAGCTAAATGCATGACATAGCTAATTATCGATGTATGTAAATACCTTAATGTAGCCTAATCTCCACATATCCATTTCTAAATGATGTAGATGAATGGGATATGTAGATGATTATTGATATATGTGAATCCATTCATGTATATGACTCTACATGTATCCATTTCAGACTACATAGTCATTTGGTCTCACGTAGTTGTTTCGGCCAATGTGACTGTTTCACCCATGTAACCATTTTAGCCAATTTGGTGATTTCAACTGACATATCCATTATTCCCATGTAGCCATTACCCCATGATATCTCCTAAAAACACAAAATTCTAGATAAAGTGAAATCTATGAACCAAATTTATTTTTCAATGAAAATTTAAAAAAATTATAGTTAAAAAATTATATGAGAATTAAATAACCAAACAATGACAATTTTACCACTAAAAAATATAAATTTAAATAATATTTTCAAAGAATAGAATATTCAACTTAGTTTATTATATATTAATATAATCTACATTAAAAACTAAAATTATCATCAAAACTCATTTAATTTACCCAAAATAGATGTGGAAAAGTGTGATAAAATAGTTCCACATCTGAAAGACAAGGAATTCATATCCCATAGTACTTCTCCATGAGGTTCACCTATGCTATTAACCAAGAAGGTAGATGATAACCTCATGATTTGTGTGTATTATCACTGGTTTGATAAGAATATGGTTAATAAATGGTACCCAATAACTATAATAGATGACCTTTTAAACCATCTCTAAGGAGCGATGATTTTATCTAAGATTTATTTGAGGTTGGGATACCATCAGATAAATGTTAGGAAATTATACATATAATGTAAAATGTTCTAGAGAAGATATATCTTATATGAGTATCTGGTTATTCCATTTGGTCTTATGGACACACTAAATATTTTCATGGCCCTGATTAATTGAGTTTTTCACTAGTATCAAGACTCATTTTTGGTAGTCTTCATGGACTATATCTTGATGTATTCTTATACCCAAAAGATCATTCCAAACATCTTAAGATAATGATGAATACAATGATATATCAAAATATGTATTCTAATATCATTAAATTATACTTTTGGACTAATAAGGTTCACTTCCCGGGTCACATCATCTCTGTGGTAGGAGTATCAGTTGATCTAGATAAGGTGAGAGGTATGGTTTTATGGAAGCTTACCAAGAATATTTTTTACATATGAAGTTTCTTAGGGTTTTATGGAAATTGAATTTTTGACCCAGGAGTATTGTGATGCATCAAGAATCTGGTTTGGAGCAGTTTTGATGTATGTAGATTGAGTTATAGTATACTTCTCCCTCCGACTGATACCTCACAAGTGTAATTACCCTATGCATGAACTCAAGCTAGTAGCCGTGGTTCATGACTTATGTTCTTGGAGGAATTATATATTGGGGGAGTGGTTATTAATTTTAATGGACTAAAAAAGTATCAAATACATCTACAAAGAGTGTAATTTTAATCTTAGGTAGCAGATATGGGTAGACTACTTTTATTCGCTCAACTTTGAGCTCACTTATACACTCAAAAAGGGAAATCTAGTATTTGAACCACTGAGATAAAAGACTCAGATACATTCCATTTGGGAGGCCAGTAGTGGGTGGTAGTTGATGACCCTTTTTTCTATGATATAATTAGAGGTGTAAGACTATCATGGGAAACCTATACTTGAATCGTTATATGTGACTTCCTCTCTTTTGGAATGGGTAAATATGAGAGATTTCTGATTATGAGGGCTTAGTCCCAAGGGAGAGTGTCTCAGGTGAAAATCCACATCTTGTTTGGGTTATTGATGAGGATGATATTATGAACATTCATGGATATTTTTGGTTGAATACATATATATGGGAAGAAGTTATGTGGAAACCTCATGCCTCTTTTTGGGCAGTGCACCTTGGGCTTACCAAGATATACCAAGACGTACTTCATCAATATTTGTGTCCAGGTATGAAGAGGTAGATTGAAGGTTTTATCACATGGTGTTTCAAACTTCATTAGGTGAAGGTGTATCATGAATGGACTACAAAAATTATACAACCTCTTTCCATTCTATAATGTAAATGAGATGATGTCGCCATATATTTTTTTATAGTCTTTACAAGATCATCTTGATGAATTAATGTAGTACGGGTGATCGTTGATAGGTTAACCAAAGTTGAAATCATTCTTCCTATCAAGGAGACATTTTAAGTAGAAGATATTGGGATTCTTTACATTCGAGTGATTGTGTTCCTTCATGATGTTCCTTGTTCTATAATATTAAACAGAGACATTTGGTTTACATTGTGTGTAATGACCCAAACTTTCATTAATGAAAATTCCAATTGATCTAATTAAATGTCTTATTATAGTTATATAAAATTTGAACTTCATTGGTTTTATGTTTCTAGATTTTAAAATACCATTAAGAATTTTGACCGTTTCTAATATAGTCATTTAATAGTGATCACATGATTAGTGTAAATATAGGGCTTTAACAAATCCAATTTACTCAGATAAAGGAAGTGATGACCTCATCTAGTATACTTTCCCAATAAGAAGCCCATTTTTTGGTGTTTAGATAGGAGGTGGCGTCATTGGGCTTCACTCTTGACCAAACCCAAGATGATCTTGAACACGTTAAATTTGAGTGGAACCAACTACGGGAGAAGTGGAAGTTAATAGAGATCACCACCCGAGCGATGTTATCCGAGCCACCCCAAGAGTCTGTCACCATCTCACACCTTACCATTTGGTCTTATGCGGGTGTTATAAGGGGTTATGTAACAAGACTCTATCACTATGAATATGTACATTATTTTTGTATAAATAATGTGCATTAATTTTATTATTGTTACTTTTTAAATAGTTTTTAAAGCACAAATAATATTTTTTAGTTAATATTCAACTAAGAAATCTATTTTGATGAATTAATGGATTTTTTAATTAATTAATATTTTAATAAAATATTATTAACAAATTAATTTTTATTAAATATAAATGATCATACAATTTTTATGAATACAATTGTAATTTTTATTAAGGTTTGAAAGCTGTTTTTGTCAAAACCCATAAATTTTCGATAAATGTCGATTTTTATTTTAAAAGTAAAAATTCACATATTTAAAAAATTATTTAGATAAAATTAATATTATTTTTGGAATCATAAAATCTAAATTATCCAATGGTGAATTTTTCATAATTTTATGAACATTCGAATTTTTGGGTAAAAATTAAATACCGTTTAAATATATAATGCGTTTTATGACATAATAATGACCCAATAGTGATATAATAAAATACTATAAACTTTATGTTCGTACAATATATCTTTTAAAATTAAAATAATGTGGTTTTATATTTGTTTTATTTATTTAACAAAGCTTTAGTGGACCCTCTGAGACTTATAAAATATTTTGTCTTTTTAAATTGTTTTCCTTGAGAGTGTGACTCACCTTCACATAAGAAAACCTATTATTTTAAGAATTTAAGAGATTTTATTTATAAAAAATTGTTTTACACTCCCCTTTGGAAAAATCTTTGGGCAAAAACCATGGTCTGGTTTGTGGTTTTGATTAGTTTAATGTGTGGTGTCCCAAACCTAAATAATAAAGAATTCCCTCTCTTTTCTTATATAAACCCACCCAATCTCCCACTTCCTCTTCACTCAAATCATTTGGAGTTCGACCAAAATCTTCCCTACTCTCTCTATAATCCTCACAAGGTTCCACAAGCTCCCAAGAATCCTCTCTCAATCCTCTCCCAAGCCTTTGGAAGCACACTTCCAAGTAAGGGATTTCTTCCTTTCTCATTTTTGTCCAATTTTCTTTAAGTTGTTATTCCCTTTTGTTTTCAATTAAAAGTATTGGGGTATGATTTTGAACCTCCTCAATACTTCCCTATTTATGTTTGGATTATGGGATACACCTTTCTCTCTCATTAAAGTCCTCCCATGAACACCTATTACTATGCTAAAATTCTAAAAGGAATTTCTCTCTCCTCATTTACATCCAAGAAATTATTTTGTATCATGAATATAAATTCCACCACAATTGTTGGGACATGTATCTATATAAACCCATTACTATCCATTTAATGTAAATATTATGAGTCACTCATTTCTCTCTCATCAACCATTTTTATTAATTCTTATGTCACACCATTATGCTGCTGAAATTGCACCACATTTTTCCAAGCCAAGATCATTGTATAGTGAATACCATACCCATGTCTCTATCAAGGGTATTCACCTTTATGCACATATACATATTGAATGTTACTTTCATATATTTATTCCACATTCCTTAATCGTGGAATAAATTATGATGTTGATTGATTCCATGTTATATGATTCATGTGGCACACTTATGCATGAAATGAAATGTTTAAAAAGGGTGCACCCTAATAGCACTCCAATGCATTGGGTAAAGTATAGTATCATGATACATAATGTGAAATTAGTGTTGACTCATTCTAATTCAAGTGTAATGATGGTTTACTCATGATTCATGTGCAATGAAGGTTTACTCATGCTCCATGTGCAATGAGCCTTGGCTCATGCTAAATTCCATGTTAAGTGTTGTTTCCAAATTTCCATGTTATGATTATCATGATTTATCATGCCTTTATGTTCATTTTTCTCTTGTGATCCATTGATATGCATATTGTATAACATGTATTGTATTCCTAATGTTATTCCATGTTTATTCCCTTGTTGGGATTTATAGCTCACCCTTTTCTTATACATGTCCCCAGGTTATCCCATGCAATGTTAAGTACAAGGGAATGTAGTGGTCATGTAAAGGAAGTTTTCAATAAAGATGTTTTATTTCATGTTTTATGTTGTTATGTAATGATCCTAAGCCCCAAATACACTATACCTCTCAATATTCTATGTTGTATCAAGTGATGTTTATATAATAAATCATGTTTTAGTGTGTAATAAAGAGAAAGGTTGTCATAGTTGGTACCATAAGATAGGTTTAGTTATTTTTGGGATTAGGATTAGAAAACCCTAGTGAAGAACTAGAGACAAGACTAAGTATAATAAAAACATATCTAAGTTTTGGTGAGTATTGAGTAAGTGGTTTATCAAGAAAATACATCCCTGTCTGGATACGAGCATATAGAGGCGGCTCTGGAACAGATGTACCTAGGGGTGAAAACCCCAACAAAGAGTTTTGGGATTGAACCAGGGTATCCTGGTAAAAGACAATAGGCCTTTCTGCACTATTGGTTATGACACTCCCAGGGGATATGCATTGGTAAATTCACAAGCTTAGTATGAACCATTATTAAGGGAATAAAAAAATTCCCCTAAGAATATATGTTAGAAAGTAGATCATAGATAACATAGATTGAAGCCTATAAATTCATAAGTTAAGGAAATAAAATCTATTCATAAGTCATCTGTTTTTGGATTACCCTTTATGTGTTACCCTTAACTTTTCTTTTATTCCAGACTATGGCCGGTAATAGGAGTACTCGGGCTAACAACCGATGTGAAGACCAATGTGATGATTGTTCTAATGTGATGCCCAATCTGATGGGAGTGGGAATCATGAAATTTGTCATGATACACTCTCAGTTAGCTCAATAATTGAATAGAAACATGGGTCAATAGGAACATTCAACCCCCCCCTAAGAAAGAACAAGTCACTATCAAGAGCTTCATGAGACAAAGGCCTCCTACTTTTAATGGATTATCCGATCCCTCAATCACTGAACAATGGATCAAATCCATTGGAAAGATCTTCTCCATCCTTCAATGTTCCAAAAAAGAGAAGGTTCTTCTAGATAATTATCGTATGGAGGGTGAAGCCGATCAATGGTGTACATTAATCAAAAATACAAATCCTAAGGAGGAGATCAAGGAGTTGGAATGTAAGGATTTTCGGAAGATGTTTTTTGATAAATATTTTTCGTGCACCCTCCGAATTAAGATGGAAAGGGACTTCCTTGACCTTAAGAAAAAATATGACGAATCCATCAGAGAGTATGAGGAAAACTTCAAAAGGCATTCATGATATGACTCTGGATTTTTCATTACCCTTGAATCTAAGGTTGACCACTTCTTTGGTGGGATGAAACCTAGCCTGCAGAAATCCTTGGTGATCTACAACTTCGACAGCTATGAGGAAATTGTCCGATGTGACCTCAAGGTTGAAATGGAGATCAATGAATCTCAGGGGTATCATGGGGATAATAAGCCTAATGTGGACTTAAATTATGGTGGTCTGATGGATAAATCCAATGGTTCTAACAAAATTCATCACCCCACTATCCAAAGGTGCAGAAAGAAGCACCCTGAAAATTGCCTGAAGTCGATGAGGAAATGATTTATGTGTGGAAGAGAAGGGAACCTAGCTATTAACTACTGAAAAAACCCATTGATATGACAGAGGAGATAAATGCTCTATTAGACTCTCAACACATTGTTTATTGCTTCAAATGTAAAGAACCAGGGAACCTTCAAAATCAGTGCCCTAAGCCAAGGGTTTTCAGAGGCAACCAACAACCTCCAAGGCAGCAAGGGAGAGATTTTTCCATCACTACCGCCGAAGTGAAAACCAACAATGAAGTGGTGGTAGGTACTCTAGTTATTCATTCAAGAATAGTGAACGTACTTTGTGATTCAGGTTCTACAAATTCTTTTATATCCTGAAAGTTTAGTAGAACAATCCCAACACCACCAAAAATCTTGGAAGTAAATATGTCAGTGATTATGGAAAATGGGACAATCATTTAATCCCATGAATATAATTCCTCCCCTATCATAATCGGTGGATTGAACTTCCTAGAGAACCTCATCATACTCTCTCTAGTGGAATTCAATGCAATTCTTGGCATGGATTGTCTTTCCCTATATAGAGCCAACATAAATTGGCGTGAGAGGGAAATCACTCTCCATGTGGAGAATCGGCCCCTGATTCTGTACAAGTTCAAGGAGGAAGATGAATCTTCTTTAGCTCCATTATCTCAAGATTGGATATTACTAACCTATAAGCACATGTATTGGGCTTAAATGATTGAGTCTAAGGAGGCAAACATCCTTGAAGACATGCCTATTATGAGGGAATTTGATAAAGTTTTTCCCAAGGAATTTCCTAGTCTTCTTCCTAGAAGAGATGTTTAATTATCAATTGATCTTATATAAGGGGAATTGCCAATATCCAAGACTCTGTAGAGAATGGCTGTTGTGGAGATTGAAGATATGAAGAAACAACTACATGAGAATCTGGATAAAGGGTTTATACGCCTAAGTGCTTCACCATGGGGTGCACCAGTCCTCTTCATCAAGAAGAAGGATGGGTCAATGCACCTTTTCATCGATTATCGTGATCTTAAAAAAATAATGATAAAAAACAAGTATCCTCTCCCATGAATTGATGACTTGTTCTATTAGCTGAGTGGAGAACAATACTTCTCCAAGGTAGATTTTTGGTTGGGATATTATCAAGTAAGGGTGAAAAAATAAGATATCCACAAGAATGCTTTTCGTATAAGATAATGGCACTATGAATTCATAGTAATGAATTTTGGACTCACTAATGATCCAGAAATATTCATGGACTTGATTAATAGAGTCTTTAGAGATTACCTAGAAAAATTTGTGGTATTATTTATAGATGATATTCTAATATACTCTAAAACCAAGGAGGACCATGAAAAGCATCTAAGAACTGTACTAGAGACCTTGCGGAAGGAGAAGCTCTATGAGAAGTATAGAAAGTGTGATTTTTGGTTGAAGGAGGTCTCATTCTTGGGCCATATCATCACAATCAATGATATATCTATGGATACCTCCAAGACAAATGTAATAGAATGATGGCCAAGGCCAACATCGATAATAGATATCCGTAGCTTCTTGGGGTTATCTGGATATTATCGATGATTTGTGAGAAATTTCTCATTATTGTCCAACCCTTTTACCAAGATAACTCGGAAGGGAGTAAAGTTTTTTTGGAGTGATGAATGTGAAGAAATATTCAAGGAGTTGAAATAGAGGCTTATCACTGCGCCCGTGCTCACATTACCCATAAGTGGATAACCTTTTGTGGTATTCAGGGATGCTTCGAAGAAGGGCCTAGGCTGTGTGTTGATGGAAAATGACAATGTCATTGCCTATGCTTCAAGGAAATTAAAATTTCATGAGAAGAATTATCCAACACATGATCTGGAGTTGGATTCAATGATCTTAGCTTTAAAAATTTGGCGGCATTATCTCTTTGGGGGAGAAGTGTGAAATATATACGGACCACAAAAGCCTCAAGTTTATATTCACATAGAAAGAGTTGAACATGTTCCAATGAAAATGGTTAGAACTTATCAAATAATATGACTGCTCAATCCATTACCACCATGGGAAATCGAACAAGGTGGCGAATTCTCTAAGTAGAAAGGACTGAGTGATTCTATTATTGATGAGAATTGAGAAGGATCCAATCTTATTAGATTTGATGAAGATGGAAATGGGAATCATAAAGAAGGGAACATCATCAATCCTTTAACAAATGATTGCTCAACCATATCTTTTGGAAAGGTTAAAGGATGCTCAAAAGGATTATGTGGGAATCAGAGGAAGTGATGAAGAAGAGTTACCCACATTTGTTTTAGAGTGGGAAAAGGAAATTTCGAGGGAAAAATTTTCTAATGGGGGAAGATTGTAACTTTCCAAACTTTCATTATTGAAAATTCCTCTTGATATAATTAATTGTCTTATTATGGTTATATAAAATGTGAAATTCATTGGTTTTATGTTTCTAAATTTTAAAATACCATTAATAATTGTGACCGTTTCTAATATAGCTGTTGAACAATGATCACATGATTAGTATAAATATAAGGCTTTAACAAATCCAATTTACTTAGAAAAAGGAAGTGATGGCCTCATACAGTAGACTTGAACCATACGAAGCCCATTTGTTATATCTTATAAAGGAGGTGGCATCATTGGGCTTCGCCCTTGACCAAGACCAAGATGAGCTTGAACATATTAAGCTTAAGCAGAACCGACTATGGGAGAAGTGGATGTTAATAGAGATTACCACCCGAGCGATGTTATCTGAGCCACCCCAAGACTCTGTCACCATCGCACACCTTACCCTTCGGTCTTATATGAGTGTTATAAGGGGTTATGTAAAAGGACCCTAGCACTATGAATATGTACATTATTTTTGTATAAATAATGAGAATTCATTTTATTATAATTACTTTGTAAATAGTTTTTAAAGCACAAATAGATTTTTTAGTTAATATTCAACTAATAAATCTATTTTGATGAATTAATGGATTTTTGAATTAAATAATATTTTAATAAAATATTATTAATAAATTAATTTTTATTAAATATAAATGATCCTATAATTTTTATGAATACAATTCTAATTTTTATTAAGTTTTGAAAGCTATTTTTGTCAAAACCCATGAATTTTCGATAAATGTCGATTATTATTTTAAAATTAAAAATTCACATATTTAAAAAATTATTTAGATAAAATGAATATTATTTTTAGAATCATGACGTCAAAATTATCCAATGGTGAATTTTTCATAATTTTCTGAGACATTCGAATTTTTGGGTAAAAATTAAATACTGTTTAAATATATAATGTGTTTTATGACATCATAATGACCAAATATTGATGTAATAAAATACTATAAACATTATTTTCGGCAAATATATGTTTTAAAATTAAAATAATGTAATTTTAGATTTGTTTTATTTATTTTACAAAGATTTAGTGGACCCTCCAAGACTTATAATTTTTTTTTCTTTTTAAATTGTTTTCCTTGAGTGTGACTCACCTCCACAGAAGAAACCTTATTATTTTAAGAAGTTATTCCATTGGACTCTTAAAATATTGTTTTCCACTCCCCTTTGTCAAAAACTATGGGCAAAAACCATGGGCTGGTTTTTGGTTTTGATTAGTTTAATGTATGGTGTCCCAAACCTAAATAATAAAGAATTCCCTCTCCATTCCTATATAAACCCACCCAAGCTCCCACTTCCTCTTCAATAAAATCCTTTGGAGTTCATACAACCTCTGAAATCCTCTCTCTATAATCTTACCAAGGTTCCCTAATCTCCCAAGAATCCTCTCTCAAGCCTCTCCCATGCCTTTGGAATCACACTTCCAAGTAAGGGATTTCTTCCATTCTTATTTTTGTACAATTTTATTTAAGTTGTTATGCCCTTTTGTTTTGAAATAAAAATGTTGTGGGTATGATTTTGAACCTCACCCATACTTCCCTCTTTATATTTGGATGATGGGAGACCCCTTTATCTCTCATTAAATGTCTCCCTTGTACACCTGTTACTATGCCAAAATTCCGAAAGAAATTTCTCTCTCCTCATTTACATCTAAGAAATTATTTGGTATCGTGAATCTAAATTCCATTACAATTGTTGGGAAATTTATCTATATGACCCCCTTACTTTCCATTTCATGAAAATATTAAGAGACAATCATTTCTCTCTCATCAACCATTTTTATGTATTCTTATGTCATGCCGTTATGCTACTGAAATTGCATCATGTTTTTCCAAGCCAAGATCATTGTGTATCAAATACCATACCCATGTATCTATCAAGGGCATTCAACTTTATGAAAATATAAATATTTAATGTTACTTTCATGTATTTATTCAATATTACTTAATCTTGGAATAACTTATTATGTTGACAGATTCCATGTTATATGGTCTATGTGGCACACATATGCATGAAATGAAATGTTTAAGAAGGGTGTGCCCTGATAGTGCTCCAATGGATTGGGTAAAGTATAGTATCATGATATGTCATGAGAAATGAGTGTTGAATCATGCTAATTAAAGTGAAATGATGTTTTACTTGCGATTCATGTGCAATGAGGGTTTACTCATGCTCCATGTGCAATGAGCCTTGGCTCATGCTAAATTCCATATTAAGAGTTGATGCCACATTTCCATGTTATGATTATCATGTTTTATCATGCCTTTATGTTCATGTTTCTCTTTTAATCCATTGATATGCCCATTGTGTAACATGTATTGTATTATTCATGTTATTCCATGTTTATTCCATTACTGGTCTTTATAGCTCACCCTTTTCTTATGCATATCCTCAGGTTATCCCATGCAATACTAAGTACAAGGGAATATAGTGGTCATGTAAAGGAAGTTTTCAATAAAGATGTTGTATTTCATTTTTTAAGTTATTATGTAATGATACTAATCCCCCAAGACACTATAACTCTCGATATTCTATGTTGTATCAAGTGATGTTTATGTAATAAATCATGTTTTAGTGTTTAATAAAGAGAAGGGTTGTCATATCGCAGTTCTGGAAGGGGATATAGAAGGAACTTAGTTCGTAGGTGCTTCTAGGTATAGTTGTTAACAACATATTTTGTCAAGAGGAATGAAAATATTATGAAAATAACCTTAATCATGTTAAAATTCTCAAAATATACCAAGGAGAGTCAAAGGTATGGCCCACCCTAGGCTGCACACACACACCTGCGCATTAGAAGGCTGACACCACCCCCCTATGCAACACTGAATGGTAGGTCACCCCTGCGTGGTCCACCTGCACTGAGAAGCTATGCCTAGGGTATATGCAGGAAACCTCCTTTGACCAGGGTTCTATGGTTACCTATAAATAGGGCCCTTGGGATCCTTATTTGAATAACTAAAAAATTAGAAGAATCCCCAAGCTCTGACCGTGAAACCCCTTCACCCATTTCTCCAAAAATTATCTAGGTAGCTCTCCAAAACATGAGAGAATAGGGAATTAAGGGGGATAAGTGAGATCAAAGTCACTTTAGCATCTGAAACATAAGTCACCTGCACTAGTACCTATTCTCCCTTACTAAGTAACCACCTATGCTAGATAATTTTCCTTAAAAATGAAACATATGAGATTGTTCTAGGAGACATTATAGGAGAACCAGGGTGTCTAGGATAAAGCCTCACCCAAGAATTATATACCTGTTGGTCTATTTCCAAAGGAAACCCATCTTGTACAGGCTTATCCCCTCTATATGAAGCATTTCTACTTCCTCCCAAGACTTGCGTGAGGAACCTCTTCACTTAAAGTTAGGACTTGTTTGGCCCACTATGTGGCTAGAAAACCATCATCCTTGTAATAATGACCATAAAATTCATAACTAGTACATAAGGGGATTCCATTTATAGAGAACCTCAGATACATATATATATCTCTATTGATGAAGAACCTCAGATATATACACATGATTCTAAATTCCATACATGTTAATAATTGAGTTTTAATACAAGGGTGACCTATGCCATACTTAAGAATTAATAATGGATTCATGAACATATATTAAATCTACAAGAGAGTCCTTGAGTAGGAAATAAATCCCCCCAAAAGGGTGTGATGAACCCAATCTCCCATCCTCCCAACCAATGTGAGTTATTAAGTATCATTGGAAAAATTTCTCAATGAGTGACTGACATTGTAAAGTAGTTACCTCATGGATATATAACTATTGGGTGTTTCTAGTTTAATGAAAAAATCCATTAGAAACCATTTGGAAATAGTGAAACCAATGTGAATGATTAAACACAACTCAACCCCCTACAATCGACTGTTGGTATGACACAAATATCTCAAGGGATGAAACAAAAATGGTGAACCTGATGTGAATCCTTAACCAAGATGATAATGTCACCCATATTTCAGGCCCCTTTATCTCTCATTAATGAAAGAGGTCCAATCAAGACAATAAATTACGCATGTGTTCATTAAATTGAGGTGCTTCTTTGACAATGTTTTCTTGTTTTTGTTTTTTCATATATCCAGTCACTCTCTCTTAGAACTCTATTCAATCCAATGGATTCCTTCTAGCTACAACAGATTTACGTTCCAACTTCTACTCACTTCGGGTCTTTATCCAAGAAAAGGATTCCATCACCAACCCATCATATTTAATGATGGGTATCTAACACACTAGTTTAGGAGTACCATAATAATGGTACAATCCTGAACCTATATTCCACACAATAGGACCTCTAACTCACCAAGGCCCACCGATCATCCATTCAATGATAATAGGTGGTTTTGAAGAAGACAGGGCTGATTATCACCTTCAACCATTTCAAGAGCTTATTTATGGAATGTGGAAACCATTACCTCATATATCTCAGGTATGTGGATTAAGAAGACACATACAACCTCATTTATAAGATATAGGGGTCATTATCAAAGGTTCCTTCCAAAAATCACTAATGTTAAAGTTTCATAGTAGTAATCCCTCAATATGATAAGGGTGCCATCCTTAGCCAATTGAACTAGGTCATCCAGACCTGGGCATGAAATACATACCACTAAGGATAGCGACCGGTCACTAGGGAGAAGATCCAAATCCCTATACCCTCTGGAGAATCCCATTGATCCAATTTTAAGTACATCTATGAGTGGAAATATACACCCGCCCGCCTTAATTCAGCCCACTAGTAGACTCGCCTGACAGAATCTAAAGATTCACTCTATTCAAATCCATTGGAACATGGTGGGTAGAAAAATACTCCTACATGTATTTACCAAGACTTCTAGTAGACTCATTTGACAGCACCCAAATAATCATTCCAACCTTGTTTGGCGTACAACTGCAAGTAGGTACACACACTTACTTTTATTCATCAAGAATTCTAGTAGTTTCATCTTAAAGAACCTAGAGAATTCATTCAGAAAGTCCGGATGAAAAGTGAGGGGTATAATTAAATCTATTCCTCCATGAAAGAGTACTTTCAGTATCCACAAACAAGAAATGGGGGATAGGGGTGAGTACATACACCTACTCTAGATATAGAATGACATTACACCCCTGTTCCAATCACTGAAGTCACAAAGAATATCCCGATAGTGGTGAAATGGAATATGAAAATCTTTGCCCACATCCTACAGACCTATCAAGACATCATTACGGTGAAAATATTAGTGCCAAAGGGATGGAAACACAACTCCATCCCCACAAATGGGGTGGCTCATCAGCATGTCACCTCAGAGAAGGCACGTACCTCTACTTCCATCCAGGAGGTTCATGGGGAAAACTCCCCCATGATCTACAAACAACCGGGTCAGAAACATACACCCACTCAAACTAGTGGCAATAAACCTATCCAAATGGACACACCAAGTTATAAATAAACACCTACTCATTAAAACCACTTCCCCAACAAGTTTCGCTCGTAGATCTCAATAAGGAATCCAAAAATAAGCCTAAAAAAACTAGGAAACAAAGAGCCGATATATGATCCCTCTCTACTTACTAATGGATTTATTGAAGCCATCAGATGCTTATCTATGGTAAATCAAGATCCTACCCTCTCATTACTAAATTATGGGAGCAGTAATAGTAATTATAAAGGTCCTATCTGAATACTTTACCATGAAGGCTTGCTTCATGACCACAATCCAATTGATCTTGAGAGACCATCACACCACATAAATCATTTTAATGGTCATAATATCAAGGAATTAAAGTATTTAACCCTTTTTATAATCCACCATGATGGTCCTACCCATGATTTTTCTCACTGAAAAAGTTCTCTCTGTAGTAGTATTTCACTTTGCTAAGAGAATCCTCCAATTTTAAATGTAGTGATGAGAATTCCCTCCTACCGTGATTCACTTTCGAAAACAAGTCCATTATTCTCTAATGTATTTTCATTAACAAGTGAAATACTTTCTCAACCTAAATATATCATGAGGATATAGTCATTCTATGAACCACTTTCGGGCCACTTACCTTTCCATCACAAAAAATTAAGTCCCTACCAATCTTTTTCCTTATGAAAAAGTGGCCGAGAAGTGTCCACTCTAGTCAAACTAGGTAGATAAGCCTCTATAAAAATATAAATATTATGTGCTAAATATGAGGAAGAAAATGGATAAATATGATATACCAGTCATGTTCTGGCCTTTATCCACCCCTCAATATAACATTCTAGAGGTGTTGTCAGAATATTTTTTTCACGACATCCACCTCAATATATAGAAAAATCTTCACCACTTGACAGTGAAAGTATTTCCCTATGATGATTATCAAAATTATATCAAGGTAATTGAAGGTATTCAATGTCAAATTGACTTAGTGGCTCTACTAGTTACACAAAATCTAGAGAAACAACAAGGAGCCCTTCAATGCGCATGCCTTAGTGCATTAAAATGCTTGCAACAACTGATCGCCAACACCCCATCTAGTGTCCATATCAGAGGATGGGGTGGACATGAAGAATTAAATTTCAATGAACTCCCTAGACAGAAAATCACATAGAAGGTGGTATCATGTAGTTTCATAGCCACATTATGGCTCTAAAAAATAGACCCTATTCACATCCATCGATCTGCTCAACAAAAATAGGCCACGACCAACTCTCATCGACGCTAGCCCAGAAGAGAGCATTCTATTGATATTCTGTTGCATCTGGAGTATGAAAAGATCGAGAAAAACTCTCATTTAAGGGAATTTAGTCATCAGATAACAAAAATATCAAAAATAGAACAACATTATTCAGAAATGGTTGATACAAGTGAATACTAAATTATGAACCTGACCCATGTTCAAATAAAAATCTATAAAACTATAAGGGTAGCCATGGTAGTAATAGCCATGGTATTTTAGGAGAAACCCTAGACTACATGAATGGTGGATTTTTTAACCCAAAATTTAGGGTCATAAAACTAGACCTGAAGAGTGGTGAAAGTGGAATTGGAATAGCCCCAGTCCTTAGGGATGGTAGATTTTTCACCTCAATAACCTCCTTCGCAGTAGAGATCAGCCTTCTCCCGATTAGGGGAAATGGAACAGAGTGAGTCCTTACATTTTATACCATCCCATGATCTGATATCCTCATTAGGGATGCACATGACCAAAATGTCTGGAGATTCCCTTCAGATCACTATCCTCCAAAAAACTCCTAGAGAATCAGCAAAGGAGAGAACAAGGCTTCGTAGAAGGCATAAAAGTAGAAAATCTCATGAAGACAATGATAGAATCATTGAAATGTGTTACAAATCAGTGAATGTCATCAATACTACCCTTGGAAATCCTACAGAACATGAGGCTAATTTAGAGAAGGATTCAAAAGAGGAAGTTCCAGCTCATAATGTGGTCGACACTGAAACAATTGATGAAGGTGTGTGTACCCAAAATCAAAAGATCTCCCTGAATTTGGGAATTTCTTAAAATAATATATCCTTAAGTCCTTGAAAGAAATCCAATAAGTAAAAGGATAAGGGTAAGATTATACCTCACCTCCCTCCCATAGAGGTTCACCCCCATCACTTGAGGAAATATTTTCTCAACAAGAGGAATAAATGAAGGAATTTGGGACACTCAATACAAAACTACTTCGAGGAATCCTTCCTGCTGGATATACCTTACAAGTAGATCCTCAACCCACACCCCCAACCAGAGTACCTTAGTAAAAAGGACTCATTTTAGAAACTAAATTTGATCTATAATGGATGATCAACATGGTACACAAACCACTAATATTCTTGGATCCCACAATAGTAGATCTAGAATTTCCCCCATTGGGTGCGCAACCTGAACAAGGCTAGGCACATCCTTACAAGACCTACCCTATAGGATAACCATGAAAAATACCAACAGTATTTACACCCATGTCCCTACCAGATGCTACACCTACTAAATTTCTATCCCAACCAGACATTCCTTGAGGGATCATGAACACTCTTGAGTCACTCATGACTCTATTAGAAGCCATCGAGGAATAGAGAGCACCAATACAACTGGAAAATAATCCCTATCCTTATTGGGTAGATCCAACTCCTTCCCCTACGAACTTTAGAAATCCAAAATTTCCCATTTTTAATGTATCAATATATATGAAGGATCACATGATTTATTTAGTCTCTCACTGTGATCCAATGATGAGGACCCCTGAGCAACATGAGGTAGTGAAGATCAGTTTCTTCATGCAATCACTTCAGGGTCCAACCTTTTTATGGTACATGAGTTTTCAGGCTCAAGGATTATAGGGCGGGAAGACCTCTTTCATAAGTTTCTTTTCCATTTTATCTTAATGATGGAAAAGACAACGGTCTTAGATATCACAAACTTCATATAGTAGGAGAACAAAAGGGTATCAGATTTCATTTTATGGTGGAAAGGATTGAAATACTCTTTAAACCTACCACTCCCTCAATAATAATTTTTTCCCATCTATATAGTGAATCTTCATGATGAGTTTTTCAACCTATTGATTCCTGTAAAATAAAAAGGAGGCTTTCTAGACCTTTCTAACATTTCTCAAAATGTGTAAGAATCCATTAAAAAGACTAAAGAAAATTCTTGAGTCATTCCATCAACATAAGTAAGTAAAATAGGAAAAGAAGAGGTTGTCGTTGTTACACTTAAATAGGACCCTGTACCTGTTCCTACTCCAAAGTCTGCTCCATATCGTGTGGAAGCACCTACTAAGTGTCTGCAAAAATTCCCACCTCATCAGGATGATACAGAAGAGAAAATTCAAAAACTTTTTTATGAGATTAAAAACAAGGTCTATTATTTCCAAAATGACCAAGTCCCCAACTACTTCATATCAGCATTGGAAAACAGTATGATAAAGTTTCCAAAGCCTAAGAAACCTAGAAAAGAGGGTGAATAATATGTCCCAAATTATTTACCCTTCCATCAAGTAATTGGTAACAAAATTTAAAAGTGTTTAGTTTTTTAATACCTCCTATAAAAAATGGAAGACTTTGGGAAAGTGAAGCTAAAAAACTCACATGTCCAGGTAGCATGTGTCTCTACCACCAAATTGGGGGAAGATAATGAATGGAAAGAAGTTAAAAACAATATTACATGGAAGTTTGGTGACTAGATGGTTAGAAAAATGATCAAATGAACTCATTATATACTTCAAACACAATTGCAGTGGCCAACTATGCCTCCAATTTCCCCTTCTACAACACAATAAAAATCATCGACAACTTATTCCTCTAAAATCCAATACTAAAAAAAGTGGCATGGATGGACAGTTAAGAAGAAAGAACATGAATATGATATCATTTCAAGGCTAAATTAATCCTTGAACTTCAGGATCTTCATGCCAAAAATCCCAAAAGAACAGGAACCACCCTCCAAATGGCACAAAAAGGGTCCACCCACCAGACAAAATATCAATTTAGATGAGGAGTTTATTTTAGGTTCCAAAAAAATTATTCACTTAATGGATACCTTATCAAATGGTGAGTATTATTATGAACCTAAATTCCCCAAAATGTATTGGGGAACTAGGGGAATATGATATTAGAGTCGAGGATATAGGGGAAGACGCGACTATGACAAGAGTTACTACTTCAACCATGCACCTACTCAAACTATCTATGTGGTTGAAACTCATGGGAGAGATCTCCAAAAATATCAATAGAAATAAGAAAATTCCCCCATGCATGACAATATCTTCCCTAACATAATCATCTCATAATATTGGTTAGAGGATACACCACTACTTAATTAACCCCGGTGTGCAGGTAGACCTAGATGGCCCAATCTACCAAGATCATAAGAACCTTAGAATACTATTTCAAGTATTGATACATCTAAATTAGGAACATTAGTTCCCAAATCACATATTAAATAACACCCCCCATGATGGGAAACACAAACCTTTGGACCATAAATATGATTTCTTGAAGCAATTGGCCTTGGTGCCAGCCAAATTGTCAATCCTAGATGCCCCAAGTCTATCAAAATATCTATGGGAATCACCTATTGAGGCCTTGTTAAGTGCTTAGTAATTTGAAACCAAGGTTTATAATGATGAAGTGTACTATGCAGAGAATGATTCTACAAAATTCCATAAGGCCATATCTTTCATAGACCAGGATGAGGATGCCATCATACATGGGTATGTTAGACCCTTGTACATATCCAACAAGATAAATGACATTGATGTCCTATAATCCTTCATTCACAATGGCTTAGGAGTAAACCTCATCCCAATATGAATACTTAATCAACTGGGTTTCAATGAATCTCACTTGTACCCCTCTACCCTAATTTTACTGGGTTATGTCAATAATGAGAAAAAACCTCTTGAAAAAATAAAACTTAGGACTCATTTTGGGGATATAATGTCTAACTTAGAATTTATAGTTGTTTGACATGATACAACCTTCAAAGTTTTTTTGGGAAGACCTTGGCTACATAAGCACATGACTATCCCCTCTTCATACCACCAATTCCAAAAATATCATATCAATGGTCAAATTCGGACATTTTATGGTGATAAATCCCCATTAAAACCCTAAGGGTCACAATACATTGGAAAAAAATTCTACCATAAAAATAGAAACCGTCCATGGATGATGATGACACTCAGATCAATGCTTCAAATGGTCTAGAGATGATTTCAGACAATACTTTCAAATAGATCAGTGCAGAGTACATTCTCCCAATCAACCAAATCGAAAAGGTGGGTCCAAATTTGAGCACAAATCTCATGATTTCTGAGATTTCAATTACAAAAACCAAGCCTGATATCATTAGAGAAGTTATCAACTCTCTGAGCAATAATGAAATCCTAGATGAAGATATCTTCATTATATACCTTGGGCTTCAACAATTCCCTATTCCATCAGTGGTATGGGAAGAATTTATCATGAAAAAATGAAAAAATTAATAGAATAATCCTCAACCCCTCATCTCCCTTCCATATCTCCAAGAAATATTCATACCAGTAAGTGGGCCTGAAATGGATGACACATCTTTCAGATGTGTAGATAGCGACTACCCTTCTCCCTTTGATGAACTTTATTATTTTCATACTTCCTAGGATGAGGAAAAGGAGGTAAGGCATGGAGAATAAGAAGAAGAGGAAGAACTCAGAGATTCCCCTATATTATTTTAAGAAGGTGTATCCACCATTTTTAATGATCTTAGGGATATAAATCTGGGTAAAAAAGAAGATCCATGACCCACATTGATTAGTATATACATGACTCTTGAAGAACATGAATTTTATAATTCCATCTTGAAGTAGAATCAAGATGTGTTTTCCTAGAATTAAAAATAGATTCTAGGACATGACCCCAAGGTATCCACCCATTACTTGGGTTTACTAGAAGATTATCAGGGATACAAGAAAGATGATATAAGAACAAACCACACTCACACATCCAAAATTGAGGCTAAAGTGGATAAACTCATCAAGGCCAAATTTATCTGAGAGGTAAAATATCCAAAATTTATATCCAACATTGTTCCTATAAAGAAGAAAAATGGGAAAATCAGAGTTTTCACCGACTCTAGAGATCTCAATAGGAATTATCTGAAAGATGAATTCCTAGTTCTAATCATAGAACTATCAATTGATGAAACTACTAGTTATCAAGACCTATCCTTCATGGATGGCTATTTGGGGCACAAAAAAATTCTTATGGCCTGAGAAGATGAATAAGAAACAACCTTCAAATCACCATAGGGAGTATTCTGCCATCGGGTAATGCCCCTTGTCTTGAAGAACTCCAGTGTCACATACTAACGTGCCATGCATCATATCTTCAAACCATTCTTGGGGAAGTTTTTCAAATGTTATGTTAATGATCTAGTGCTCAAATACATACAAAATTTCAACCAATTATCCTATCTAGATGCCATATTCAATAAGATACAATAGCATATATTGAATATGAACCCCTTAAAATGTGATTTTGGGGTAACCTCATGGAAGTTTCTTGGCTTCGTTGTATTCCATCATGAAATTGAAGTTGAACCTAAGAAAAAAAATCCACCATTTAAATTTCACCTCCTTTAAACCTTATATAGTTAAGAGGAATTCAAGGAAAATTTGCCTATATCTGAGGATTCATATAAAAACTTACAGGAAAGTGTTTTCCCTTAACTAAACTGATGAAAAAGGGTTTCACATACTAACAGAACAGTTAATAAAAAGAATCATTTGAAACCATTAAGAATTAACTCTTGATCCCCCTGATGTTAATGCCACTCGTTGAGGGAAATACACTCATTATATATGTTATAGACCAAGATCAATCATTGGGTTCCTTACTAGTGCAAAATAATGATGCTAAGAATTAAAATAGCATCTATTATCTCTGTGAGACCATGATTGACACTGCGACTCATTATTCATATATCAAGAAGAGTTGTCTGGCATTAATCTTTGCGGTCTAGAAACTGAGGCACTTTCTGTGTCACCATGAGGTTAAACTTGCCTCTCATAATAACCCAATCAAATTTATCCTCAATTTTCTTATGTCAACAGGATGTCTGGCACAATGAGAAGTTATTCTATAGCAGTATGATATACAATTTCTACCTAAAAAAGTAGTGAAAGGATAAAAATTGGAATATTTTCTTGTAGATCACCCATCTATAGAAGCAACATTGTTAAATAATGAACTACTTGATGAATAGATATTCTCTATTTAGGATGACACCCAAATGTGGGATATGTATTTTTATGGTGCATCTAGAAGCCCAATGGGGAAGAGAATAAAATACCCTAAGCTCAATAAAGTTGGGATAGGGATTGTGATTATATCCATAGCGAAGGAAGTCCTAAATTAATCTTTCATATTATCAAAATGTTGTACCAATAATGAGGTAGAATACCAAGATCTCATTGTGGGGCTAGAATTTTGTACTCCAAATACTAGTGGAACACCCAGAGGTTAAAGGCGAATCGGAGTTTGTAATCAAATAGATCAACAGAGATTACACCATAAAAAAAAGAGTTGACCCCCCTTCTTGATTATGTATGAGGTTTAATAGAGGAGTTACCCCTATATCCAACATTGAATCATGTCCCATGATCACATAACAAACTGGACGATGGATTAGAAAATGCAGCTACTGCTCTGGAAGACCCAAACTGAGTTGAAAAAGTTATCAACATATCCCATTATCATATGGTCTCACCTTTTGTTCAAGTCATAAAATAGGATATCAATGAAGTTATCCACATCCCTAAGTCATATGGACCTACCATAGGATGGATTAAAATCATCATGGAGTACCTACAAGATGGATTACTTCTACCTGATAGAACTAGGAATGAGAAAATATGGCGACGAGTAGTCAATTTCACTCTTTATGATAGCCCAAATCACCAGAAGGTACTCTACAACCAAGAATTTGATGAAGTCCTTCTAAAATGTATCGAAGTAGAATAGAATTCAAATACTATGGAAGAAGTACATGTAGGAGTCTGTGGTTCCCACCAGTTAGGGTATAGGCTTTCTAATATAATCTGAAGAGTTGGAAACTTCTAGCATTTTATGATATATGATTGCAAAAAAATTCACCAAGAAATGTTATTCCTACCAAGTGAATCACAACTTAATCCATCAACCCCTAGATTTTCTACATACATCCAAATACTCCAATCCATTCTCCATATGTGGAATGTATGTAGTAGGGTCATACCCACTGATTATGTCCAAGAAGTTCAAATACATCTTAGATACTACCAATTTATTCTCCAAATGTGGTTAGGAAATACCCCTCAAATAAATTGGGGTAAAAAGTATCATTGGATTCATAAAAGCCAACATAATTACCAGATTTGGTGTCCCTCATACTATAATTATGGACAATAACTCCATTTTTTTCTATTGAGGTAGAGAAGCTATACCAAGAGTATAATATCAAATCCAATCATTCATACCACTATCATGAAACAGATGGTGGATAGATAGAGGCTTTCAACAAGGCCCTATCGAACATACTCTTGAAAATGGTGGATAAATATAACAAGTATTGGCTTGAAAATATCTTGAATGACTTATGGGCTTACCAGACTATGACCCATACTGCTACACGAGCGACCCCATACTCACTGGTATATGAAAGAGAAGAATTATTTCCCATTGAGGTTCAATTGGCCTCACTCCATGTTTCCATTTGTGACAAGCTATCCATGGATGATCAATCCCAAAAATGATTGGAAGAACCGTATTAGCTAGATGAAAAATTATTGTACACCTTTCATCACCTTGAACTCTATCAAAATTGGATAGCACGAGCCTTTAACAAAAAGGTCCACTTCCACTCATTCCTCTAAGTAGAACTGGTATTGTCTTCATAACCCTAATGATACCAAGAATAAAGCCTCTAAAATTTAAACCAAAGTGGGAAGGACCTTATTCCATACATAAGGTCTATTTTAATTGACATTATTCATTGTTCTAAATGGATGGAGAGATCACTACAACACCAAAAAAATTCAAGGTTCTTGAAGAAATACTTCATGTGATCATGCTGATCATGTCCTGGTTATAAGACATTAAACTATGTAGCTAGTATTTATTTCATGACCTTAAATGGAATGATGTCACATATACATTTCATGACATTAAATTTCACGACCTTTTCATCTTTGTTGTATGATGATAAATAGAATGACATATGATCTTAGTCACATGATCTAAAACTGTAAGGCACTATCTGTCCTTACCGCATGACATTAAACTACATAGTTAACGTCCCTATCATTCGATGTTAATAAACCACTGAAACACCACAAGTTGAAACACTATTAATGGTCCCTTATTTAAGTTAATCTCCTATTCATAAGATCCAATCATATCATTTCCACCCTATAATGGCACTTGGGCCCCCATTATGGGAATTATTCCCAACACTATCATGTCCTTATCACATGATAGTAAACCACATAATACTATTCATAACTATGCATGGCTTGATTATCATTCCAATGAGATACGTATTGATGTTTAGACTTTCAATCCTGCATCTAATCATGACTAATGAAAAGAAACCCTCTTTCTTTTCCTTATGCATGAATCAGATCTACATAAGGAATCTTTCCAAGGAATTTTTATTGATTACCATTACAAAAAATGCATAGTA
Organism: Viscum album; assembly: GCA_963277665.1. NCBI lineage: Eukaryota > Viridiplantae > Streptophyta > Magnoliopsida > Santalales > Viscaceae > Viscum > Viscum album. The sequence goes on along the minus strand of OY728133.1, from coordinate 1,408,711,792 downwards.
ATGCCTAAATCCTATGTTTTGGGTGCAACCATCATCTTAAAAAATACTGATTCCCATTTCCTTGAGTCAAATCCTGATTGATCTATGGAACAATCTTCCAAGAACTATGTGTGGCTTGATTCTTATTCCAATGAGATATATAGTGATGCCTATATATCCAAACCTAGGCCTAGATTCAATCAAAAAATCCCCCACTCCCTGTATATGGGTATGACCTGCATATAGAATCACTTAATAACTTCGTGTGGATTTGTTATTTCTCCAACAAGATACATAGTGATGCCCAAATTTCCATCCTCGGGACCAACAATAATGTTTCCATTATTTCATGTCAGGAAGCTCACATCTTTTCCACATAATGTTAAACTGTATGATCCTTAAAGAACTATGTATGTCTTGATTATCATCCTAAAGAGATACCCAATGACTCTTGGATATTATCTCATGTACCAACCACCATAGAATCCAAATTCCCCTAATATTTCACTTGTGTTTCCTTTGTGTTGTAGAAGTAACCTTTTTCAATCCTTGTTTCTCACATCGAGAATTTATCATGTGGTCTTACAAGTTTATATAAAATTATTACCCACATAAGTGAGACATATCAATTCATATTGGGGTTACCATGGTCCTGGATTCAATACCTTTAAAGAAACACCATATGTCCTTATCAAATGATAATGAACTATATGATTTATGCAAGAACTACATGTGTCCTAATTATTGTTTCAATGAGATATGTAGTGATGCCCATATCTCCAATAATAGGCTCAACCACAACATAATACTATAAATACTCCCTATATTACATGTATGAGTCATATCTTTATAAGAAAACCCAATATGATTTCTCACCCTATGCATGAACCCATATCTAAAAACCCACCCAATTTCCTCACACGAGTTCAATTAGGGCGGGGGACCTTTATTTTAGAACTACATTTGACTTGATTCTTGTTCTGAAAATATATATAGTGATTCTTAGGTCCTATTCCCTAGCCCAGCCTCTGCATTTCCTCACTATTCAAATTGAGGCACCTTCATCCTTATCATATGACATTAAACTTCATGGCTAATGTCTTGAACACATGAATTTAAATTACATGATATTTTTAGAACTAATTGTGTCTTAATTGTCATTCCAATGATATACATAGTGATTCCTAGGCCTCATGTATCAGTCCTAGCCACAAGGTAAATAAGATTACCCCTATCATTTTTACAAAAAAATAAATATGTAGGAGCTCTTAATTCTGGTCCCCGCATTAGGGGGTCTACTGAGGAAAAAGAGATATACCGCTTCTGTATATGATTCAGATCTATGTAAGGGAATCTACACTTCATGGCTCATATTAGTAAAAAAATTTCATCTATGCTTAGAAATATCCCTTCCACACATCATACTCCTAATCTTGGACAATTTTAGATCTTCATAATCTTTCTCCAGCTCTTGGTGATAGAATGTCTGATACCTGTGAAATTATTTTCTTGACTATGTTGTAACATGACCAAGTCATATTTGCAAATGTTTCTTAAAAACTTTAGGACTTATCAGAAAAAGTATTCCACTATTGACTATACAATCATACTTTCATAAAACTTCCCTCATAATGGGTTTTTTGATTAGCGATAGGTTCATCCTTAGGAGAAGCATTGTTTGTCTCTGTCAGCTCTGATGACATTATATTGGAACCCATGATTCAAATTTAGTCTATGGTCATCTCTTGCATAATTTTACCATATAATTTATCCTGATCCAAGAATCTTTAATAAATTTTTTTAAAATTTCTTCCCTCATGTATGAATTATGATGAAATGGTCTTGGTCTGATAGGCCACATATCACATGTTGTTTCCATGATGTTATGGTTCTGTTCAAATAACCTAAAACTGTAGGTGCTATATTTCATACATCTAGGTCAGGCTGGAATATGGATTCTTCTCCTCCAATTATTGGGTTATTATGACTTGAAACACCTCTTATGTATTTAGGTACTTTCCACCCACAAGCCAAAATCTGTTCCTGGGGAAATCTGAATCTCCACAAACCTCCATCAGATATTAGTGATATAATGTCAGAATTACTAAGGACTTCTTTTCCTGACTATGCTGTAACACACCCCAGTTGTTTTTTCATAATTTTCTCACAAATTTGAAGGCCTATCATCCAAGGGATTCCACTATTGACTATCTAGTATGTTACCTATCTATCCTTTCATTAAAAGACCCTCATAATGAGTTTGTCAACTAGTGTAAACTTATTACTCAGGAGAGACCTCCTCTATTTCCATAATCCATCTCCCTATACTAATATTCAGATCTGCCCCCCCCAAATCACAACTTACAAATTTATACTCTCACACCTGAATATGACATAACTTTTATAGATAGATTACCAAGAATGGTAAAATCATAAATCTTTCATTCAAAGCTAAAGACCCTAAATTATATCTCCCTCATAATTTCCTTACTGCATGAATTTAAATTGCACAAAAAAATGTCCCTACTACATAACCTTAAACTGCAAAATATAGTGTCCTTACTACATGAATTTAAACCACATAATGTTTCGACCTTTGTCCGAAAGGGGCCTTCACCTTACCTAACATTAGTCATCTAACAAAACATTCCCTCCTTTTCGTAATCTAAATCTGTGGAGGAGCGGTTTCCAATTCATGGACAATGCCAATGCAAATTCTATTTTCATTCTCATACATATTCCCTTGAAGAAACCACTTATCATGGTATCAAGAAATCAGAATCTCTATAAACTTCTTTCATCCATGAGAAATATAATTTCATAATTCTTGAGGACATCTTTGAATGACCATGCTGTAACACTCCTGAGTTGTCTTTTCATAAGTTTCTCACAAATATCATGCCATTTTAGCCAATGGATTCCACTATTAACTATAAATTGCATGCCCTGATTGGTTAGGCATAAAACATCCCAAAAAATTGTCTTTTTAATCAGTGGTGACTTCTTCTTTGGGAGAGAGACCTCCCCTATTCCCAAATATCACCTTTTATATTTAGAAGCCAAAAAATTGTGGCTCAAGATTCCCCTTTAGAGTATCTGAATAATTTTGGTAGAATCATGGCCATCAAGCCATGTTTGGGTTATTATTTCAAAACTTTATGGTCAAAGATGTTAAAACTAAAACACTATCCTTATTAGTATGACTTTCATGAATTTAAACTACCTATGAAAAGAGATTAAGTACTCACCAGATTGAAAACCCACAAAGGTCATTTTAGACAAAAGTTGAGTCTTATCCCACTATACCTACACTCTATATGGTTTTGGAAAAAAAATCAAACAATGAAAAAAAAATATAATAAAAGGAAAAAACTTATTAGGTTGAAAAACCAAAAAGGGAAGTCTAAGAAAAAGTGGAATATTACCCTCAAAGTCTCCATTATATTAGACTTAGGAAAAAATTAGGGAAGTATCATAAAAGAAAAAATGTTCATGGGGTTTCCCATATGACCCTAGAAACTATTTAATTACTCTTATTAGGCCCCATGGATTAGGAATTTTTTTTTGGTTTTTCCCCATCCCTATTGTTGTGGTTACAACCAGCTGATACAAAGATGTATTATTATGAAAAAAATATTCAATTTTAAGATCACAGAAAAAACATGGATGAAGACGCAAGTGATTTAGAACAAAAATAATCCCTTTTCATTTATGTTCTAAAATGCAAGGGAACCTCCACATGTTGGAGTCTCTCTGTCAAAATTTACAATTTATCTTTAATATAGGATTTGAGAAGTTAAACTAAACTCTGAGAAACCAAAAAAACTTCTCAAATCTTATCCATTTGTGTAGAAGTAGCCTCCTCAACTTTATGAAGTTTCTCTTACTCATCATTGACATCATCTCTCCTTCATTCCAAAGCCCCTTACAGGGATTGGTGGAGTTAGACTACCTATTCAATTGTAGCATTTAACTCTTCTTAAAGGTGCATTATTTGGATATAATTTTCATCGAGGTGATCTTGATAATCTCCCAACTCTGTGGAGTGGCTTACCTCAGTTTGGATTGCAACAACTCTAAGTTCCTCAAACAACCCCACCTACTGCTCCTTAGCCTACTGCAAACTTTGATCCTATTCCCTTTTCTGAATGATTACCTTCAATATATCATGGATCTCACAGTAATTAAATTTTCCATATAACAACATGGAAAGATTTAATGGAAGTCAGATAAGTCATGATGGCATTTACTCAAGAGGTGTCTCCCTAATTATCTTCTAAATATCTCACAAGACAAGGAGATGTGTAGGAAAAAAATCCTCCTACATATCTATATCAGACTCATAGACTCTTTTAGAGGGAGAGATAAAATCTAGGATTAACATACTCAATAAGACTCATTGTTATAGTCCATCTAAAATAGCCTCAGTTCCACCCATTGATGTTGGTGGAACTGGCATGAAAGCCCCCATCTCAGGCCTAGTCGCTGAAGTTGATGGAATTGGATAACAGGTGACAGATCTTATCAACACCATAAGGTCAATAGTAGAAAAGGTAGTGAAATCACCTAAATAGTTGATGAAACTCACCCATCATTGGATAAATAATTGATATTGATACCTCTCTAGTTCCCCCATCCTCAATTCTTTGAGTAGGGACCTCTTGTAAGGTAGAATACTCTTGTGTGTGCTCAGTAAATCAAATCAGCGAATCTTGAGAATCTACCACTTTAGGATTAGAATCTATAAATCCCATAGTATTGGGAGTATAGTGGACTTGTATACCTCATTCATGAAGTAAATTAGAAACATTATCTATATATAAAGTTTTACAATTTGATCTTTGATTTTAAGCATAATCAGGTGAAAGAAAAATAAACTATGTTTGGAAAATTATAGAAAAACCCAACTCACATCCATCCAATTCCTTTTGAAAATCCTCAAACTCCTTGAGTGAACCTAAAATATCAATGTATAGATTAAGTAAATCCAATAGTTCATGTTATATAGCCTAAAGCCTCGCAGTATCCTTACTATTAATGGTATCCAATACATGTTTCTCAAGATCTAAATTGGCTCCTCTGATGATCCCCTCTGCTGACTACTCATCAAGAGCAGCATTTTCACCCCCCACATAGTCAGAACCAGCATCGACACCTTCATCAGACCATCTAGGATCACTATCATTCCCTTCCTAGGTGACAATTGGATCAATATAGACTATTCCAAGGTCCTATGGTGTGGGAAATGGACCTGAAATATAATGAGGAGAGGAAAGTCAAAAAAAGTGCATGACACCTTATGGGGTACGTCTGACATTACCATGGAACTCTCCCCTTTCCAAAGTACTAGGAAAAAATTCAGACACATCTCGGGATGCTTCATCTATCATAATAATAGATTCATCAACTTAGACCCAGGCCTCCCTAGAGGTATCCTCCTCGATCCTTTATGGACAAGTTCTAGATCCCTTAAGGAAGGAGAGTGAAGAAGATCCTAAAAAAGAAAAGTATGGTGAGAGGGAGGATTTAAAGCAAGTCATGATACCAAATTACAACAGAAAATATTACTACCATGTATACATAGGTCCGACTTAAATTACCTTCTTCACTTCCTCTCTCGAGATGTGAAGGGTTCACCTGATTCCTCTTGGTAATAGAGACTTGTGGGGATAATCAAGAAGTTCCTACCACCATATCCTCCATAATATCTCTCTGACCCATGGATTGTTCTGGGGATTTATGGTCCTCATAAAATTTCTTGATAATAGTTCCCTTGTGCCTATACTTCGGCGACCTAGACACATCTGCTATTATTTTTTCTCCAACAAGTTATTATTATTCTTCTCTTATGGATTGAAAAATAAAATCCAATAAATATTAATGATGATGAATTAAAGAGAAGGAAAGGGAAAGGGAAAATATAAATACATCATTAGGGTTGAGGTAAATGTCCCATTCCTACTTGGGATTACCAATTACCCCTTCAAGAACTCCTCAGTCTAGCACGTCAGACACTCTTTTGTGGCTGGGGTCTGATTATCAGTTGTGTATATCAAATATTCCAACTCTTGAAGATATATTTTAACCTTAGAAAAATCATTGTTAGGGTGAATATTGGAAGATTATTTGATATCTCCCTGATCTAGGATTCACAGACCGACCTAAAAAAACTCCCACACATCTTTGACATCATGAGTTATGCTCTCCCAAACTCAGATCGCTATAGGTCTCACATAACTTGACTTTTATGTGGATGGTTGTGAGGAAGACACTAATCCCTTCAATTTGGAAGCCTTTTTAGGCCTGTTTTATTTCATAGGAAAATTAGGGTATATGAATGGTCCTCCTCTCAATGATGGTTTTTGGACCACCTCAGTGTGGGAGGTGTGGTATTTTGAACCCTAACCATCCCAGTGGCCTTTTCCCAAGATCTCTTCAAAGGAATTGGAGTTTCAAAATTTCCACCTTTAACTTGGGAAATTATACCATGAATACCACAACCAAATTTTTTTGAGTCCTTGACCTAGTAAATTACTTTCATTAATACCCCTAATGGTATGAGTTGATCTATGCTTTGGCATACTCGGCTTCCAAACTGATTTTCATGTCTGACAGAGCTCGAGTGATTGAAATTTTTGGATACATCTATGGCCATCAAAATACAAAGTTTTTAGGCTACCATCAGATGATTCTATATACTAACATGAATAGGGGGACAAATGCTTTACTGTTAAAGACGTTTAAACTAGAGTACAAATCGATATGAATCATAATCCTCACAGATGATCTCATTATCAATCCAGGACACCAATACACCACCCCTAAAGGATATCATATAAAACCTCAACTCATAATTATTTTCATTGGAATCATTGGTAAATTATATTTTTGATGGATTACCATGTGAAAAGAAGTTAGATTCCATTAAAACATTCATCATCTTCAACATGTCACCATACTTCAGGTTTAGAGGCTGGATTCCAGAGACATCCTGAACGAATTGTAAGAATTAGTTATTATGGATCTTAACTTGGGTCAATGCCACATATGAAATAAAGTACACTGAAATCCACCCCCAAAAAATATGAAATGCTCCATAATCCTAAACGAGGCCTTCCCGTTGTATGCATGTATCCTAAAATGTTAAATTCTCACCAAGACATGGACAACCAACCCTACATACTTCCCCTACGCTAATTTGAATGCAATAAAAAATTATTTGGCCTCACACCATCACCAGACTCACATACTAGAAGTAGATAAATGATTATCCACATAGCGAGGAAGCCAACCAGGAGAGTCTTTGAATCAAACTTGGGGTTGAACTTATAACCCCAATGGGTAAACTCACCCTTCTGCATTGTAGGCCAGAATATGCTAGGAGAAGACTAATTCTCTATGGTGGGACATATAGTAGGAAACCCATAAGTGGGTACTTATCATTTTGGTTATAAGAAATACTTAATCCATATTCCTAGATGTATATAATCCCTAGGAGAGGATATTTGATTTGAAATTTCTTTTCCATATTGAAAAGATCATAGTCCAATGACGGTGTCTTTTCAGCATCATCCCATGTCAAATTTGGTGGGATCAAATCACCGTACATATCCAATAGATTGGGGAACCTAGAAATTTGGTAGAAATCCCACATACTAATGCCAAATTTTCCATGCATCGAGTGGAAATGATTATTCTACAAAATTCACCAACTTATTAGTTTAGATATGATATCTGGGTTCTTTTAGACGTAGGTTTGTCCTACCCAAACAAAAATATATATGTAGACATATTTCATGTTTTCTTGTATTCTTCGCAAGTTTAGAGAACCCATTATACCCACATCCACTCAGGATTAAATCCCCCTCTAGATAGAAAGTCCCCATCCTCATAATATCATTGATTATGATATTTCTATGAAGTGAGGAAGGTTCAGTCATAGCAATGAGGCTTTGATTCTTGGATATGCGATTTTAGATCTGTAGTGCAGCTACTGTGATGCATGAAATAACCAATATGAGCTATCCCTTCCTTAATATAAACACCCTTTGTGGAAATATTGGATGAAGTATAGTTTATGTGCTTCCCAAACCATGATTTTGGTAACTCCGAACCCCAGTGATAGTAACATTCCTCAAAATCCCATGAACATAAAATGACAGGTAAACGATTCATGGGGACTCATGTAGGTAAGTTGCTAAAATCTTCACCAAATTTTACAGAGAAATCTCGACCACATCATAGGAAGTTGTCCCAACAACATTGGTCATATTAGAATAATTTGAAACAACTTTCTCAGTGAAAGTCATCAAAGAAACCATTGAAAATATAAAATAAAGAATCAAGTCTTACCAATCAGTTAAAATATTGAATTTGAAAAATTCCTATTTTAACTTGTAAAAGGTCCTAAATTTTGGAAAAGTAAGGAACTCATATATAACCTTCAACCAAGTCCTCTCTGAAGCCCATTCGACAATGTTCTAGGAGAAGGCCCCTTGATCTGGTCCTTCACAAAGGATCCTTGATGAGGCCCACCTCGTGTAGCATCATAACCCAAAATGGTTTTACCTTGGGAATCTTTTCGGGATACCTACATGAAAATAAAAATATGGTAGAGTTGAGTGGAATAACTTCATGAAGAGAGAAAAAATTATAAACCTGAAATAAGAGGAAAATGAAAAAGGGGACAAATGTATTTATAGACACTACTAGACTGTGATAGAAACCTCTGCTCTAGGGTTGTTCTGAGGACCTATGCATAAGACCTACACCATGGTCCTACACTGAATACTTGTTCCAAAGACATGCACGGTTCATCAAATTACCTTTCATAATATTTTCTTTGTTCTACCTTAGGACTAGAGCCTCCTCTATCAATCAAATCCAATACAAAGAGGGAGATTTTGTTGACACTCTATTTTTTTAGTAGGAATGAAAATATTATGAAAACCACCTTTATCATGTTAAAATGCTCAAAATATCACAAGGAAAGTCAAAGGGCTAGCCTAACCTAGGTCTCTCACACATACCTACGCATCAAGAGGCTAGCACAACCCCCCCCCCCCCCCCCCCCCCGTGCGACACTGAATGGTAGGTCACCCCTACATGGTCCGCCTATGCCAATAACCCGCACCTAAGGCCTGTGAAGGCAAAATCCTTTTACTAGGGTTCTCTGGTTGCCTATAAATATGTCCCATGGGATCCTCATTTGAACAAATAGAAAAACCATAAGAAGGCCCAAGCTCTGACCATGCATCCCCTTTGCCCAGGTCTCCAAAAATTCTCTAGGTAGCTCTCTAAAGATGATATAAGAGGTAATTAAGGGGGATAAGTGATATAAAAGTCTCTTCAGGGTTATAAACATAATGCACCTACACTGGGACCCATTCTCCCATAGTGAAAAACCACGTGCATGAGATCCTTTTCCTTAATAAAGGACGTAGGCGAGACCCATCTAGGGACATCATAGGATATCGAGAGTGTATAGGATAAAGCCCCACCAAGGAATTGTTTCTATGGTGGTTCATTTCCCAAGGCATACCTAGATCGCATAGGCCTATCCCCACTAGCGCGAAGCATTTCTAATTCCTTCCAGGACTTGCGTGAGGAACCTCTTCACTTCAAATCAGAACCTTCATGATCCCTTCATTAAACCATCTTCTAAGACACTAATGGTAGGTTTTATATTCCTTTGGATCCCTCACCTGAGGGAGAATAATTCAAAACCTCCACCAAGGCCTCTGAATTTGAAATGACATGAAAAGAGGCACACCAGCATGTCTCCCATTTGGGTTTGTATTCCTATGATCATAGGTTTCATGCATTTTTCTTACCATGTTATTAGGATCCTCATGTTTCATGTGGGTCGATATTACCATGGTCATGAGGACCCTAACCATGGAAACAGTGTTGGAATGTTCATGGTATTGGGAACTAGGTTTAGGAACATGTTTAACTTTTTTTGTCTCTAAGACACAGAGCCTCCAGTTCATAGCAGGGAGGATGAGGATTTATAACACCCCAAGGTTTCATAGTACAATATCTCTTTAAAGTAATTCAGTAGCTTGCACCTCACACAACATCGAGTTCAAGCGCACGGCTTACCAAACTAGTTGTTCAAAAGTAGTTATGAATAATATTAACTAAATTTTTAATTTTATATATTACATATAATTTTAACATACATATTATGTGTTTCTTATACATAATATAAGAACAAATTCATTTTTTCAGATAAAGGAAGTATTTTTCAAAAAATGAAAATTTACCACCTTTTAATGGAGAACCCTTTTTGAATCCAATATTTGACACTTTTATATATTAAATTTGACAAAATAAACTTCTTATTTAGAATCAGGACATAAAAATTTAGTTTTGATAATTTTTTTTGTATTTCTGATAACTTTCATATTTGGGTGAATAGTGAAAAATACTAAATTTTAATTGAAAACAAATTTTTTAATCAAAATAATTTATAGTGTTAAATTATAAATTTGAATTATTTTTAAGTATAATTAGATTATATTTTTACTATTTAATCCAATGTTTGTCATTGGAATTAATTTCACTTTGAAATTATACATAAACCAGTATTAATCTTTTGATAGTTATTGTTTCTTAAAAACACGCTATTTGTTTTGACAACAGGAATTAATTTTAAATTAATTAATGAAACTTACATGTTTTGAATTTGGTAAAATAGACATCATTTTTGAATTAGGAATATCAAATATATCTTAGGCTGAATTTTTGGTATTTTTATGAAAAACTTCAATTTTTAATGAATAGTAAAACCACTTAGTAGTAGTTAAAAAAATGACATTTTCATTTAAATGAAATTTTACCGTTTCTGTGAATTGAATTTGAAAAATCCGACATATATGGTTATTATTATTGAGTAAAATGTGGTTCAATAAGATGAAAATAATTTTTTGTGAATAGTAACTTTTGACTTTTATTTACCGCGATTAAAGGTAAATAGGGTAATTCAAGGTAAAAAGAATATTATAATAATACAAAATTACCTTAAAACCTATCCTAACCTTATTGTATGAGTTATGTACGACCATGGGCATACTTGGATTGATTTTGAGACCCAATGGAGCCACTTAATAGTGATAATGACACTTTATTTTAATTAACTTAAAGTAAAGACAAAAATGACATTAACAAATATCTTTTAGTATATCAATTTTTACATAGGGTTATATAAGTAATATTTTAGAATATAAATATTAATTGGAAAGATAAAAATATTTCCTACATTATGGTATTTTGTTTATAATTTTTAGACGTCAAATAAATTAAATTATTTATAACACAATAATGATGTAGTATTTACCTCAGTAATAAATGATTTTAATAAATAAGATTATTAATATTAAAAAAAATACCCAAAACCTATCCAATTATTATTTGATGATTTTATTTCAACCAAGAGTCATCTTATATTCTACTTTTATTAGTTTTGGACCTTTAGAAACCGAATATGCCAATATAATAAAATAATATTTTCACACTTTCCTAAAGAGAACCTCCTCCCCCTTATAAAAGGACACCACTTCTAACCCATTCCACACACCACTCAAGCCCCTTGTCTAATCCAAACCCTAACCAAATAAGCTCTCATGATCCCTCTATTATACCTAGAATCCTTACCTTAGGCATAAGTCACTTCAAGAAGTCCTTTTGGTTCAAACCAAAGGAAGTTACCCAAATTAAAGGTAACAATTCTCTTAAATTATTTTGTTTTATTTTACTACTCCAACCCCCCTAAAATATTTTTATTCCTTTATTTTATAAAAAAACCAGTATACTCAATATACTAGGATGTTTTTATGAGAATTATTCTAACTAAAATTACACACACCTCTATCTAATGGGTGAAGAACATACTGTTTCTGTGGTTGGCAAACTAACGCCTCACGAAACGATGATTGTTCGATTATCTCCTACTGCCCCTCATGGTGGCCATTAAGATGGAATTTTATTTATATAAGATATATATTATGTTTATGTTTTATTTTTTACTTCTATATTTTCCATTTATATCATACCTTTATGGTTTCCATTATGGGTAAAACGCCATAATTTCATTTGAGGAAGTGCGGACTACCACCCCCTCAAAGTGATATGACTCATTAATGACTTGTGTGGGATGTATAAATAATATAATTAATGATATTATATATGATATTATAATATAATTACAATATATCTATGTATCATTATGTTTTAATTCCCTTAAAATTCAAAATAGAAATGAAAGTAGCGTTCATGCTTACGTATGACTTACCGTCTCTATGAACAGTGAATTTCATTTCTTATCTCCAAATGTTATGTACTGTTATAAATACATATATATATACTGGATATGTAATATATATATGAAATCTAAATCATGTATATCATTCTGGAGATAATGTAATTTTGACCACATGGAAAAATTGTAATTATAACAAGTTCATTTTTGACTCAAGTTCAGAACATCAATAAAATATCCAATATGAACTCAAATAATTAACTAATTGTTATAGAAAGGTAATAAGTGATATAAAAGGAATAATAAAATTTAAAAATGTTATTAATCAAGTATAAATCAACTTAAGTTTATTATTCAGGAAGAACAAGGAACATACAAGAAAAGTCAGACTTGAGGTAAGGGGTTTCTTATCTCACTTTTAATTCTGTGAGATTTCCATTATTCGCCACTTATTTATTGCATGTGGTCTATTGTGTACTTCCATTTGATATATATTAGAGTTATTATATTTATATTCATTGTATTATGTGATTCATTTGGTGGTTTTTAACTTTTTTTCATATGACTTGACTGATTACAACGAAGTAAGGGTTTTTCATCTCACTTTTATTCCCACGAGATTCATGCTATATTGGACACTATTTACTTTTGTGTGGAGTATGTACTGCCCATGATTGTATTATTTTTGTAATATAATTTAATTTATGGGTATTTAAATCTTTATTTTATGATAATTCTTTCATGGGGTGTATGTTTCATAAGTTACCAAATCTGTAAGGGAATTTCAAATTTCAATTTCCACTCATTGGGATTTACACATACTTCATTGATTATTTTACTCCATGATTATGTGTGGAATCACTATTTATCATTTTTGTAGTAATTTACACTCCCCTTTCTATGGATATACTTTTGATACACATAATCACTCCATTAATAAATTCTCAAGTCATCGATATGAACTTGATAAGATCAATTTTAACTCAATCTCCATTTATTGAGTTAAACATCCAATTAATTGGTGTTGTTTTTACAAGAATATGTGTGAATTTCCTATGATTTATTTACACTAAATATCCAATAATATTGAGTGAATTTATATTTTTCACACATAATTATTTCGTTGATTTATCCTTAACCTAAGGATACAGTCTTTATAAGAGATTTCATCTCAATTTACATTCCATTGAGACTTCTTTGTTGTTATATGCAAATTCAATTTTATATGGTGTATATAATGTACTTTGACATAGTATATCATGAATACATTTATTATCATGATATTATAAAGTTTTTATTACCTCAATTATTTGTATTCAAATGTCTCTCTTTTGGTTAGGAACTCTAACTAAAATATCATTTTAAATGTTTTAAAGATTTATTATTCTAAATCTTTCTCATTAATGAACATGTTTTAAAAATGGTTTTAAGGATTTATTTAAATGGAAATTAAAGTTTTAAAATTAAAATTACTTTTAAAAGTTTCAATGTGGTATGGTGCACTTTGATTCAAAAATCCATTTCAAACGGCTTCTTGATATAGTGAGACTTTTAAATGTTTTCAAGAAAAAGGGGGATATTTCTCTCAAATTGTTTGGTGATTATTTTCATCTTTGTCAATATCCTTCATTATTATCTATTGATGTTGATATATTATAATAAAATCTTTCATATTGTATTGAATGAGTTATGTTTGACTGTGGATGTGCTATTTTTATACCATTCATGGTTTGTGGTTAAAATATTGACATTTCGTATGCTAGTTTTAATACGAATGTTTAGATTATGTTTCAACCTTTTCATATGAAGAATAAATTGGACTTAGTAAGTTATGGGTGGATCCCTCTATAGCTCCTCGATGCATCGATAGGTCTCATAAGACAATTAGACATGGAATTGGCCGAGGCCTTTCTAAATTTTTGTTATATGGTTTTAGATGAGGCCTTAATCATTTTTAGATGTCTTGGCCGAGGCATTGATAAAATGTTTCAGAATATCTATCATTATGCATTACATCATTATGAGATTATCTATTGATATTTCATATGGTTATTTGACTAGTAGAATACCCATGACTATGTTTTATTATGGCATTATTTACTCAGCTCATATTCCCGCCATAAAGTGTTCTTGTTAATTATTTGTAAAGGCATGTGTTTTCAATTATTCACCATGCCTAATGTTTATGTTATCTTCCACTGTATTTCTTACTCTTACTGAGCATTTGATCTCACCCATTTCTTATGTTTTTATTTTCTCAAGATATGAAGAAGTTATTTATGAGTGACTTGCATGCATAATATAAGAATCTTGAATGTTTCTAATGGAATAATTTAGTGTTGTTTTTTCTTTCCAAGTTATAATGTTGGACTTATGTATGTATCTTGTTTCCAAGACTACTAAACTGATCAGTAATTTGGGACTTTATTCCTTGTAATCATTCCAATGTATTAAAATAATGCACTGGCTCCCAGATTCTAGGGTTGGGGCGTTACAGTTGTATCAGAGGAAGTTTAATACAAACATTGGAAACTAGATTTAGATAAAATCTGATTAGAGCACATTATCCTAAGATTTAATTTGAGGATTAGTATATAAAAACTTCTTAGAATTTTGGTAATGTAGAGATTTTGTGTATTTTCCAAGAAATACATCCCTGTCTGGATACGAGCAGGTAGAGGCGGCTCTGGCATAAATGTACCTAGGAGTGAAAACTCTGACAAGGAGTTTAGAGATTGACCCAGAGTATCCTAGTACATGAAAATGGGCCTTGATATACTCTTGGTTATGACACTCCTGGTGGATATGACTAGGATAATTTATATTTTCTTTATAGACCGATTTAAACTATTTTAATATAAGATGAGAATAAATGACCTTGGTTAATCCTAAGGTGTTTAAAATTGAAAATAAGGTGTCACGATATTCTCTAAATGATTTTATGACTATTCTTACTCACACAATTATTTCTAGTTTTAGTAAATGGATGGATTCCAAGTAATTCAGAGTAACTTTGAGCATGATGTACAAGGTGGGAACAGTGGTGGAAATGAGAAACAAAATGGAATGTTGATAGGTGTAAAAGATATCATGTTCATGACAAATCAGTTTTCCAAAAATATGATAAAATAAATACATTAACCAACTCCCATACTCAATAAAGAAGAGAAAAGTAGTGAATGATAGGAGATCCAACAGTGGAGACCATTAAGAGAAGAAATATCAATTTCCATCATGTCAAAAATGTGGAAGGAGACACCCAGGAAAGTGTCTCAATGGAATAAAGAAATATTTATGTGTGGGAAAGAAGGGCATAAAGTAAAGAATTTTTGAGGAAAAATGAAGAGTAATATGGAATAAAATAAAAATAATCCTAAGAATCCAATTACGGTCATTTTCCGTAAATGTAAGGGACCTTGGAATCACCTAAGTCAATGACCTATTCTATAGGATAACCTCTTGGTCAAGGAAGAACCAATGTGTAAATAAATGGATGGAAAAATGTTTAAAGGTATTATTTCTCTTTATTGATGAGATTAATTTGGATGAATTTTCTCTTGTATGTGTAAACTTGCAATTTATCATGTGAAAATGATATTTGAGGAAGAATTATATTTTCTTTTTTGGATATAGTTATAAATAACCATTTTGTTTAATATGATCCTTGAATTTGAGGCAATTACAAGTTATTAAATTTTGGGATGAAAATGCGAGGTATGAGATAACATTTGTGGTTAAATTATGTTATGGTTATTTTGAGTAATTTATCTCATTTTGGTAATTTAATAAAATATAGTTTTTGAAAAAGGACAACACGCAGACCGTGTGACAACCTGTCGCGTCAGACAAAGCTGTGGGAATCAAACCCACAACCAGAGTGCGATTGGGATTTATCGCTTACCACTGGACTACGTGAAGTCCCTGGTTAGTGTGATTAATTATTTTTAGTTAAATTATTTTATTAATTTTATTTGGGACATTATTTATTATCAAATATATATCCTTAGTTTAGGAAAATTATTTGGTGATTAAGTGATAAATGTTATTTTAGAAGACGTTTGCTCTGTTGGGAACACTATATGCCTAAGGAAAATAGAATACTATGGGATTTCATTTGAGGAATAATGGTGTATATTTTTCAATGTTTTTATTATGGATTTATAGTGATTTGGGTTATTTATGGAAATGATTAACCTATCACAGAGAATATGTGATTATGTTAATAAATTTTAAGTATGTGACTTTAAGAGTAGTCGATGTTATTTGGATATAAAATTTAACGTGGAAGACTACGTAATCAAATTATTATGAGTTTTGGGTTTCAATCTTAGTTAGTATTATATTTAAGGATTTTAAGGACAATTTTTAATTGGAGGGTATTTTTTGAACTTTGGGTATTGCTTGTTTAAATTTTGGAGATTAAGTGTAGTATTTCTTTCTATAAAGGATTGTACTCTTTGGGGATCATATGATCATGTAATAACCATTTTGGTATTGGTTAATGTTTAATGAAAATGGAAATATATAGTTCATCCTTTTTGTATTATTTGATTCTTTATAAGTTGATTTTAGTGCTTTAGGTGTAACCAAGTCATCTTGAATACTCATCGTTTGGAGGAAAGATGAGTTTGTGGTAGAAATTTATTAATGGATGAAACTCTACTTGTGAGGTAATTATATCTCCTTATACTCTTAGTAAATATCATAAACAAACTCATCAAAATTATAAAAAGTAACTTAAAACAAAAATGTTTTTCGTTTACTTTTCCTACTGGGTAATCAAAGACCTTTCATCCCATCACAAGTTTATGGGTTTCAGATCGTTAACTTTATCCTAATAATATTCTCGATCACTCTCCATCAGAACTTGATGATTAGTTTTCTATTCCATATATATGTTTTCCTACATGGAACCCTAGTATGTTTTATGTTTGGTAACCTTCATACTTACCTTTATTTATTTTAAAATAGAGGCCTCATTAATCTATTTTTGATGTGGGATTTCAACTAAGATATTTTGAAATGTCAAAACCCATGTTTTCAATCCCGAGCTTAAATTGCGAGGATGAAATTTATTAAAGGAGGGGAGAATGTAACACCCCAAGTTTTCATAGTAAAATATCTTTTTAATGTAATTAAATATCTTGCACCTCACACAACATCGAGTTCAAGCGCACGATGACTTACCAAACTACCTGTTCAAAAGTAGTTATGAATAGTATTAACTGAATTTTGAATTTTATATATTACATATAATTTTAAAATCCATATTATGTGTTTCTTAGTCATAATATAAGAACAAATTCATTTTTTTCAGATAAAGGAAGTATTTTTCAAAAAATGCAATTTTACCACCTTTTAATGGAGAACCCTTTTTAAATCCAATATTTGACACTTTTATATATTAAATTTGAAACAATAAACATATTATTTAGAATTGGGACATGAAAATTTAGTTTCGATAATTTTTTTGTGTATTTATGATAACTTTCATATTTGGGTGAATAGTGAAAAATACTAAATTTTAATTGAAAAAACTTTTTTAATCAAAATAATTTATAGTGTTAAATTATACATTTGAATGGTTTTTAAGTATAATTAGATTATATTTTTAACATTTAATACATTTTTGGTCATTGGAATTAATTTTACATTAAAATTATACATAAACAAGTATCAATCTTTTGATATTTATTGTGTCTTAAAAACACGCTATTTGTTTTGACAACGAGAATTAATTTTAAATTAATTAATGAAAATTACATATATTTTTTTTAAATCGACATAATTTTTGAATTTGTAATATAAAATATATCTTAGAATGAATTTTTGGTATTTTTCTGAAAAACTTCAATTTTTGATGAATAGTAAATCCACTTAGTAGTAGTTAAAAAACTGACTTTTTCATTTAAATGAAAGTTTACCGCTTCGGTGAATTGAATTTCAAAAATAAAACATACATGGTTGTTATTATTAAGTAAGATGTGGTTCAATAAGATGAAAATAATTTTTTCTGAATAGTAACTTTTTACTTTTATTTACCGCGATTAAAGGTAAATAGAGTAATTTAAGGTAAAAAGAATATTATAATAATACAAAATTACCTTAAAACTTATCATAAATTTATTGGATGAGTCATGGGATACCATTGGAATCCTTGGGTCTATTTTTGGACCCCATGTAGCCACTTAAGAGTGATAATGACACTTTATTTTAATTAACTTAAAGTAAAGACAAAAATAACATTAACAAATATCTTTTAGTATATCAATTTTTAAATGGGTTTATATAAGTTATATTTTAGAGTATAAATTTTAGTTAGAAAGATAAAAATATTTTCTAAATTATGGTATTTTTTTTATAATTTCTATACATAAAATAAGTTAAATTATTTATGACACAATAATGATGTAGTATTTACCTCATTAATAAATGATTTAAATAAATGAGATTATTAATATTAAAAAAATATCCAAAACCTATAAAATTCTTATTGGATGATTTTATTTATACCATGAGTCATCTTATATTCTAATTTAATTAGTTTTGGACCTTTAGAAATCGAATATCACTATATAATAAAATAATATTTTCACACTTTCCTAAAGAGCCCCTCCTCCCCCTTATAAAAGGACACCACTTCTAACCCATTCCACACACCTCTAAAGAACCTTGTATCATCCAAACACTTAACAAATAAGCTCTCAAGATCCCTATATTATACCTAGAATCCTTACCTTATGCAGAAGTCACTTCAAGAAGTCATTTTGGTTCAAACCAAAGGAAGTTACCCAAATTAAAGGTAACCGTTTCTCTTAAATTATTTTGTTTTATTTTACTTATAAAACCCCACTAAAATATTTTTATTCCATAATTTTATAACAAAACAAGTATTCTCAATATACTATGATGTTTTTATGAGAAGGATTCGAACTACACTTACACACACCACCATCTAATGGGTAAAGAACATACTGTTTCTGTGGTTGGCAAACTAACGCCTCACAAAACGATGATTGTTCGATTATCTCCTACCACCTCTCATGGTGGCCATTAATATAGAACTGTATTTATATATGATATATATTATGTTTATGTTTTCTTTTTTGCTTCTATATTTTTCATTTGTATAATACCTTTATGGTTTCCATTATGGGTAAAACGTGATAATTTCATTTGAGCAAGTGCAGACTACCGCCCCCTCAAAGTGATATGACATGTTAATGACTTGTGTGGGATGTATAAATTATGGAGTTAATGATATTATATATGATATTATACTGTAATTATAATATACCTATGAATCATTATGTTTTAATTCCATTAAAATACAAAATAGAAATGAAAGTAGCGTTCATGCGTACGTACGACTTACCGTCTCCATGAACGGTGCATTTCATTTATTATCTACAAATGTTATGTAATGTTATAAATACATAAATATACTGGATATTTAATATATATATGATATATAGATCATTTATATCATTCTGGAGATAATTGAATTTTGACCACATGGAAAAATTGTAATTATAACAAGTTCATTTTTGACTCAAGTTCCGAACATCGATAAAATATCCACTATGAACTCAAATAATTAAATAATTGATATAACAAGGTAATAAGTGATATAAAATAAATAATAAACTTTAAAAATTTTCTTAATCAATTATAAATGAACTTAAGTTTATTATTCATAAAGAACAAGGAATATACAAGACAAGTCAGACTTGAGGTAAAGGGTTTCTTATCTCACTTTTAATTCTGTGAGATTTCCATTATTTTCCACTTATTTATTGAATGTGGTGTGTTATGTACTTAAATTTGATATATATTATTATTATTATATTTATATTCATGGTATTATGTGATTCATTTTATGGTTATTAACTTTTTTTCATACAACTCGATTGATTACAACGAAGTAAGGTTTTTTTCTCACTTTCATTCCCTTGAGATTCATGCTATATTGGCCACTATTTCCTTTTTTGTGGAGTATGTACTGAACATGATTGTATTATTTTTGTAATATACTTTAATTTATGGGTATTTAAATCTTTATTTTATGATACTTATTTCATGGGGTGTATGTTTCATAAGTTACCAAATTGGTAAGGGAATTTCAAATTTCAATTTCCACTAATTGGGCTTTATGCATACTTCATTGATTATTTTACTCCATGATTATGTGTGGAATAACTATTTATTATTTTTGTAGTAATTTACACTCCCCTTTATGTGGATATAATTTTTTTACACATAGTCACTCCATTGATAAATTCTCAAGTTATCGATATGAACTTGATAAGAGTAATTTTAACCGAATCTCCATTTATTGAGTTAAAAATCCAATTCATTGGTGTTGTTTTTACAAGAATATGTGTGAATTTCCTCTTATTTATTTACAATTAATATCAAATTATATTGAGTGTATTTATATTTTTCATACATAATTATGTCATTGATTTATCCTTAACCTAAGGATATGTTCTTTATAAGAGATTTCATCTCAATTTAAATTCCATTGAGAATTATTTTTTGTTGTACACCAATTCAATTTTATATGGTGTATATAATGTACTTTGACATAGTATATAATGAATGCATTTTTTCTCATGATATTATAAAGTTTTTATTACCTAAATTTTTTGTATTCAAGTGTCTCTATTTTGGTTAGGAACTCTATCTAAAATATCATTTTAAATGTTTTACAGATTTATTATTCTAAATCTTTCTCATTAATGTCCATGTTTTAAAAATGGTTTTAAGGATTTATTTATATGGACATTAAATTTATAAAATTTAAATTCTTTTTAAAAGTTTCATAGTGGTATGGGACACTTTGATTCAAAAATCTATTTGAAATGGATTCTTGATAAATAGTGATACTTTTAAATGTTTTCAAGAAAAGGGGGATATTTCTCTCAAATAGTTTTGATGATTATTTTCATCTATGTAAATATCCTTCATTATTCTCTATTTAGTGTGATCTATTATAATACAATCTTACATTTTGTATTGAATGAGTTATGTTTGACTGTGTATTTTCTATTTTTATACCATTCATGGTTTGTGGTTAAAATATTGACATTTCGTATGCTAGTTTTAATACGAATGTTCAGATTTTGTTTCAACCTTTTCATATGAGGAATGCATTGGACTTAGTAAGTGATGGGTGAAGCCCACTATAGCTCCTTGATGCATCGATATGTCTCATGATACAATTAGACATGGAATTGGTCGAGGCGTTTCCCAATTTTTGGAATATGGTTTTGCTGAGGCCTTAATCATTTTTAGATGTCTTGGCTAGGGCCTTGACAAAATATTTCAGAATGTCCAACATTATGCATTCCATAATTATGAGATTAGCTATCGATATTTCATATGGTTATTTGACTGGTATAATACCCATGACTATGTTTTATTATGGCATTATTTACTCAGCTCATATTCCTACCATAAAGTGTTCATATTAATTATTTGTAAAGGCATGTGTTTTCTATTATTCACCATGCCTAATGTTTATGTTATCTTACTCTGTATTGCTTACTCTTATTGAGCATTTGAGCTCACACCTTTCTTATGTTTCATTTTCCTAGGATATGAATAAGTTAGTTATGAGTGACTTGCAGGAATAATCTAGGAAGATTGGATGTTTCTAATGGAATAATTTCGTGTTATTTTTTCTTTTCAAGTTGTAATGTTGAACTTATATATGTATCTTGTTTCCAAGACTACTAAAATGATCGGTCTGTTGGGACTTTATTCCTTGTAATCATGATAATGTATTAAAACAATGCACTGGCTCCGAGATTCTAGGGTCGGGGTGTTACATGATTACACTTTTTTTCCATTTAACACAAAATTATATCCTACACCCCTAACAGAAGACCAATTTTAGGGAATCCCTCATGGAGTAAGTCCCTAGATTTTCTTGCAGGATGTTTCACTTTTTCTCCTCTTTTCCTCTTGACCACTAGGACAGATAAGGGATGGGCACTGAAGTCTTATCTTCTCCCTCCTTATTCCTTCCCTCATTAGTCTCTATACCCTATACCCATTCCAGGGTAAAGTGAAGATTGGGAAGTTCCATAACCTCATACTCTTCCATCAGTGTAGGAGGAGAACTTTGTGGTTTTCCTGAACTTCCGATTCCTCCTTGAATAGCTATGATCATGGAATCCACACCATTGGATGCTTGTTTTGGCACGGGATAATCCTTTAAATATTCCTCTCACCTTCCCTCATAATTTCTCTATATGTGTGGGTCCTCAAGGCTATGTATCCAATCTTAGGGAAAAGTAGATTGTGTGGTTCCCTGGATCTTCTATTTCCTATTGTTTCTCACACCGATCATGAATCATGTGAGCTTAGAGGTTGATAGAGGTAATGACATCCACACAATCCCAAGAATTTTTGGGCACCATTCCAAGTGTAATCCCTAACTAATTCAGGGACTTCTACTAAGTATAAGCCCCAAATTTTCACCAACATGGGAATCCTACACAGGAGTAATCCCCAAGCCAAGATAATCTAAGGGAATCCTTTTCAGAAATATACCCCAATTATAACCCCATTTATCAGGGATTCCTCTTCAGGAGTAAACCCCAACTAAATCCTCCTAACAGTACATTCTGCACAGTAAGAAAAACCTTCATAGGTCCACCTTAGGCATGGTTCCTTATAATCGAACTATTTGGGATTTTATTCCCATACAAATGTGATACATATAAATCCTCCCTAAGGTCCAAAACCAATCATCTATAATCAATACTTTTCTCCCTAGGACACATTCCTAATAGGGAATAATTCAACTTGGAAATTCATATCCCTTCTAGGTTCCCTAGGCTGATTTGGCATAAGTCCCACATAAAACATTGACTAGGAACCCTTATCCTAGATGTCATTTTCACATGAAATTAAACCATAGGGTTAGGTCCTTATCACATGAACTTAAAAGTTACAATGTTCCCCATTAAGTGGAACTAAACTATGTGGGTTCAGATTCATTTAATAAGGATATATAACAATCCCATCCTTGGGTCCAATCCCAACATCAAAACAACTTCCATCTCTATAGATGATGATAAACTCCATATTTCCCCACTGTATGGATAGAAACCTAGCATCATTTTAATAAAGAATATATAATCTATAACTAGTACATAATGGGATACCATTGATGGAGAACCTTAGATAGATACAAATATCTCTATTGATGAAGAACCTAAGATTTAGATAGATGATTATAAATTCTATACATGTTAATAATTGATTGTTAATTCAAGGGTGACCTATGTCATACTTGGGAATTAATGAAGTATTAATGAACATATGTTAAATCAATAAGGCAGTCCTGAAGTAGGAAAAAATTCCCCCAAAAAGGGTGTTATGGGATCAACCTACCATCCTCTTGAACAATGTGATTTCTTAAGTATCATTGAAAAAATTTCCCAACAAGTGTCTGCCTTTAGAAAGTAGGTCCCTCATGGATATAACACCATTTGGTGTTTCCATTTTCATGAAAAAACTGGTCATAAAATGTTTATAAATAGTGAACTTGATGTGAATGATTGCACACAACTCAACCCCTCTACAATCAACAGTCAGGAAGACATGAATCTCTATGGGGATGAAACAATAACATACCACCCTTATAACAATGGTTAGTTAGAGAATATAATATGAGCGTTAGAGTAAATGATCTATAATGACCAAAACTTTTGAATAATTTTTGTTTCCTAATTTTGTGTGTTATTTTATTTTGTACTTAATAAAACTATATCCTTTAATTAATGAAGTGAGTATAATTAAAATGATATCGGTGGGTTTCGACTATTATATGACTGTTGGTCAATATGAATGTTGGAAACTATACTCTTAACATTATGATTATTGTTTATAAATACAAATTATCATGGTTAATTAATACAAAAAGAATATTCGATGGCCTCATCCAGTAGACTCGGTCCATATGAAGCCCATCTATCCGATCTTGAGAAGGAGGTTGCGTCACTAGGCTTTTCTCTAGACCAAGCCCAAGCTGAGCTTCAACATATGAAGCTTGAACAAAATCGTCTAAGGGAGAAGTTCAAGCTGATAGAAATCACCACATGAACAATGTTGTCCGAGCCGCCCCAAGATTTTATCACCATAGCACACTTTACACTTAGGTCCTATGCAGGTGTTATAAGGGGATATGTAACAAGGCCTTAGTTACTTTGTGTAATCCTTGTGTATAAATAAATTTTTTATTTATTCTTATGGTAAAATTTTTGTATTTCAAATGTCCAGATAAATATAGGATAAATTTATAGAATCTCCATATTATTGGTGAATTTTGGAAAAAGGGTATTTTAAAAAATTTCTGTATACTGTAAATAATTAGTAATGTGAAATGATTTTCAAAAAATGGTCTTCAACAGTTGTGTTTAGTAAGAAATTTAGAGTCTAATAAGATCAACTTAATTTTTGGTGAATAGTAAATTTATGAATAGTAATATTAACCCTATGAATAGTAATGTGACCAATGAAATAGTAACATCACTTAAGAAAGTATAAATATATTTTAGGCACTTGATTAGGTAATGTGATATAATGGAATAAGTAAATAACTATTTCAGAATTTATAGTTAAGTATTAATATTTTTTTTAGGTAAATAGTGTTTTTACATACAAATTAAATATCTAATAATTATAAAATTATTTTCATCAAATATATTTCATTTTTTAATTCAGAGTATTGATATTATATTAGGGTGAATTTGTGAAATTTTTATAAAATGTTTTGTTTTTCAGTGAATAGTAAAAATACAGTTTTGAGTTTCAGTGTGATTAATGACATCATTAATGATGTAATAATCATGTAATAATTATGGTATACTTTTTAATAGTAAGATATGTTATGAGTTGTCCCAAGTGTCTAATACCATGGGCAAATACCATGGAAAAGCCCATGGTTTTGCAAATACCACCGATGAGGTGTCCCTTGGAAATTAATTAAATATTCTCTCACTTTTGCTATAAATACCAACCCATTACTTCATTAATTTCATTCAAAATTACTCCTCAACAAAGATTTGGGTTTTTTACCTCCCAAGGAGTCCTTACAATGTTTCCTCAATCCCCCCAAGGTCCCAACCTTTGAGTTTTTTAAGTCACTCTTCAAGGTAAGGGAACCTTTCACCTTCCTCTTTTAAGTCATGACTTCCTTTATGTTATGTCTTCTAGTTTCCATTTTATTATGTGGGGGTATGTTCTTATATATCATTATTACTGTAAATTTAATTTAAAAATTATTATATACCCTTTCCATTCTCATCAATTGATTTTCTGAATTTTTAAGTGACGCTGTTAGGTTGTCGAATTTTAATAAAAGAAATCACATTTTCTCTTTTCTTTCAAGTTTCCTTTTCATGTGGCATGTCATTAAAATATCCACACCATGATATTATTTATATTTTTTATGACCCTATACTATAAATTTATTCATTTATGGATGGAATACCCTTGTCCCCTCCCTTTTTATTATTTTCTAAAACCATGTTATATAGAGGTTATGCTGCAGAAATTTCGTCTCAAAATTTCTCTCTATTTCTCCCAAGAAATTCTATTAATTTATTTATGTGAATACCTAGGCCTATTTCGTTTCTAGGGGAGTTCATAAATACATAAAAATGATATTACCGATTCTATAATTGACATACATAAAACCCTTCTTCCCTTTCCATGGGTTATAAATGACATAATGACCTTGTTTTTAAACACTTTTTAAAACATCATGATTTTGATATGAAACCCATTTATTTTATTCTATTTGGGTTATTTATGATATGTATGATTATGATATATTTGTATTACATTAAAATAAATACATATTAAGGGTACGACCTGATATCACTTCAATGCATTGGTTAAAGAATTTAATCTCTAGAGATGACAAGTTTCACGATACCTTGGTGATTAAACTTGGTAATTTTTATGACACCTTAGGGATGAACCTTGGTGATATGTTCATGAATGTCTAAATTAAATATTTTATCCACATATTAAATATATTATTAAAGTTATTATTTCTATGATGTTCCTTTTTTATCATTCCTTTATTATATCCCTAATGTTTTTATTGATATCGCTCAAGATCACATGTAAACTGTTTCACTTGTTTTCCTTGTTGGGCCTTCTACTCACCCTTTTCTTTGATGTATGTCTCTAGGTTATGAGATGCAGTAATTGTACTTTGGATGATCCTATTATGAAGCCTTACAAGTTTATTATAAGAATTATTTATGTTTTCATGTATTTTTTTCTTTATTTCCAAGACCCTAGACTTTAAAGATCATTTGTTTGTAAAATGTAATGAAATGTTTTGTAATAAAAAAGAGGGATACCGTAGTTGGTATCAAATAATAGTTTAGTTATTTATGGAAATTATTCTATGAAAAATTTATGAATAAACCTATATAAAAGTTTAAATATAGAAAAAATTCCTGGTATTTTGGTGAAATATTAAGTAAGTGGTTTCCTAAAAAATAAATACATGTCTAGATACGAACAAGTGGATGTGGCTCTGGAACATATGTACCTAGGAGTGAAAAATATGAAAAGGAGTTTCGGTCTTGACCCAGGGTATCCTGATACAAGATAAAGAGCCTTGCTTCACTCCTCATTTGACACTCCTTAGGGATATGTTTAGTTAATCATAAGCTTTTTATGAATCATTATGAAGGATTTATAGAGAAATGTAATTGTTTAATCATGAAGTTTTAAGAAATAAAATCCTTTATAGTAAAAGATTCATAAATTAAATAAGATTCTCACTAAGGTTTCATTATTTTAGAAAATGGTGGGCAATAGGAGGAGCTTTAAAAATGGTGACCGCAATGGACCATTCACCGAAACCCCTCCGATATAAGCCGAAATGGGAACTTTCATGAGAATGATGGACCAAGTGACTCAAGTTATGGGAAATAACTTGAATCAAGCTGAGATACCGATCTCACTGTGAAGGTAAAAAAATTCTGTTGAGTCCTTTATGCATCAATGACCACCAAACTTTAGTGGATCTACCAACCCATTTATTTCTAAACAGTGGATCAACTCTATTGAGAAGATCTTTTCTGTGCTCCATTGTTCGGAATAAGAGAAGGTCACCCTGGATGTTTACCACTTAGAGGGAGAAGATGACCAGTGATGGGAGCTTGTTAAAAACACAAGGCCAAGAGTGGAAGTTGAAGATATGGAGTGGTAATAGTTTAGAGGGATCTTCGTCAATAAGTATTTCCCATATTTGATGAGAACAAAAATGGAGAAGGAGTTTCTCTAGCTGAAGAAAAAGGAGAATGAATCTATTGGAAGCTACGAGATGAACTCCACCAGAATTTCCCATTATACCTCAAGATTTCTTATAGATCCTAGTGGGAAGGTTGATAGATTCTTTGGTGGACTGAGACCTCATCTGTGGAAGAATCTATCCAACCGAGACTATGATAACTATAAAAAGATCATACAAAGTGCGATGAAGGTCAAACTAGGGTTTGGTGAGATGCAGTGGTATAATAAATCCAATGACAAGAAGAGATCAATGGATCCAAGATTAGGGAGGAGATTCAATTAAGAAAGAGGAGGAAAGAAAATGCAATGTCCCATGAGTAATAAATGTGGGATGAAGCATTCAGGGAACTGCCTGCTCAGGAGCGGGAAGTGCTAGAAGTGTGGAAGAGATGACCATATCACACAGAATTTTCATAGTGAGGTGAAGCCTCAACTCCAAAACAATAAAAACAAAGTTAATATGGTGCAGGCCCTACCTGATGTCCAATACTATATGTGTGGAAAACTTGGTCACTTTTCCAATCACTGTCAAAATTCAAGGGCAGTGGAGGGAAACCACCATCAGCCTCAACAAAGGCCCAGGGAGCAAGGTTGTGCTTTTTTTATCATGACAGTTGATATTGAAGCTCCGAATGATGTGGTGGAAGGTACTCTTGTTTTTATCTTAAAGATAGCATGCAATTTGTTTGATTCTGATTCTATGAATTACTTTATTTTCTTCCAAGTTTACAAAGAATTTAGAATCAACCCCCGATTTTCTAAAAGTAGAGTTATCATTAAAGACTCCTGGTGGGATTATTCGAGCCTCGTCAGCGTTTAGAAACTCTAGTATTTAATTTAGTGAGCACAATGTTATTGTAAATATAGTTGTCATTCCAATGTTGGAATTTGAAATTATACTAGGGATGGAATGGATCTATAAGTATAATGCTAAGATCAAATTTAGAGGCAAGGAAATCTTAGTAGTATTGAATGGGAAAACAATAGTTATCTTCTAAGGAGAGATATCTCAACCTGATATTTGTCTAGAAGAACCTCTTATATCTATCTTCATGGAGTTAATTGGTGAATAAGAAGAAGGAAATGAGAGTTTAAGTATAGAAAATGTCTCCATTGTCTAGAAATACGTTGACAAATTTCCTGAGGAGTTACTTAGACCTCCCCTATAAAGAGAGGTAGAGTTCTCCATTGGACTCGTACCTAGATCTCATTCGATATCAAAAACCCTGTATAGGATGGAAAATGTGGATCTAGATGACTTAAAGAAACAACTCCAATATCTTTTGGAGAAAGGGTTTACCTGACCAAGTGTGTCTCCTTGGGGAGAACCTGTTCTCTTTGTGAAGAAGAAGGAAAGATAAATGAATCTATGTATTGATTATAGATAACTGAATGGGATCACAATGAAGAAAAAAATACCCTCTTCTAAGAATTTATAACTTATTTGAACAACTTTATGGGGCTCAATTCTTCTCTAAGTTTGATCTTCGTTCTGGTTATCATCAATTGAGGGTGAAGAAAGGAGATATTCCAAAAACCACCTTTCAATCAAGGTATGGGAATTATGAGTTTGTTGTTATGACCTTTGGACTAACTAATTTACATGATATTTTCATGCATTTGATGAATATAGTCATTAAGGACTACCTTGATAACTTTTTGGTAGTTTTTATTGATGATATTTTGATATATTCCAAAAGTCACGAGGATCATCTAAGGGTTATTTTTCAAACTCTACAGAAGGAGAGGATTTTTGGAAAGTTCAGAAATTGTGAATTTTGGTTACAACAAGTTACTTTCTTGGGGCACATTATAACCAATGAAGGAATCACAGTTGATCCTACAAAGAAAAAAGTTGTAGAGGAGTGGCCTCAACCTACAAAAATAACTGAGATTTGTAGTTTCCTTGGATTATCAAGATATTATAGGAGGTTTGTGAAAAAATTTCAAAACTTTATAATAAATTAACTAAGTTAACTTGAAAAGGGGTCAAGTTAATCTAGACAAATTAGTGTGAGGAAAGTTTCCAAGAGTTGAATAAGAGATTGGTTACTGCACCCGTGTTAACTCTTTCCTCAAGTGGAGAAGGATTCATTATTTTTAGCAATACATTTCTGAATGGTCTTGGGTGTGTTCTCATGCAAAATGAAAAATTCATTTATTATGCATCTCGACAGTTGAAGACTCATGAGAAGAACTATCCCACACATGATCTGGAGCTGGTTGCAGTCTTTTTTTCTCTGAAGATATAGATGCACTATATTTATGGGGAGAAATGTGATATATACACAGACCATCAAAGTTTGAAGTATATTTTAGAACAAAAGGAATTGAACCTGAGAGATAGGAGATGGTTGGAAATTCTCAAACACTATGATTGTTCAATTCATTATCATCCCAGAAGATCAAACAAAGTTGCTGATGCATTAGGAAGGAAATACCTAGTTGTTCTTTCCATGATAAGGATTTAAAGAGATCCTTTGATCAATGACCTAGTAAAGCTGGAAAAGGGAACTATAGGGGAAGGGAAATCATCAAACCTAGCCTAAATTATTTATCAACCATAATTACTAGAGAAGATCAAGAAATCTCAGAAAGAAGATCCTTTTTTACCGAAGAAGTTTGAGGCTATGAAGAATGGGAAGTTTCCTAAGTTCAATATTGATTAGGAAGGTGTACTGTGTACTGAAATTTTTTATAAGACTATGTGTTCCATCTATTCCGAAAATAAAGAATGAGATTATGGATAAAGATCATATATCTACTTTATCTATACATCCTGAAAGTACAAAAATTTATAAAGACCTTCATGATCATTATTGGTGGGATAATATGAAAAGGGAGATTGCTGAGTACACTTCAAGGTGCCTGGTATGTTAGTAAGTGAAGGCAGAGCGACGACTTCCTAAAGGGGTGTTGCAACCACTACCCATACTATCATGGAAGTGGGGAAATATCACAATGGACCTTGTCACTGGTATCCTGAGAACTTCCAATGGGTACAATGCGATATGGGTTATTGTGGGCCGTCTCACCAAGACTGCCCATTTTATCTCTATTCAGGAAGATTTCTATCTTGATCAACTTTCCAGGATTTATGTGAAGGAAGTGGTAATGTTGCATAGTGTTCCACTTTATATCGTATCTGATCATGATCCAAATATCACATCAAAATTTTAGAGAAGTCTTCAACATGCTCTGAGCACCGAATTTAATTTCAGTATGTCCTATCACCCTCAAACTGATGGAAAATATGAAAGGACTATTCAAGCACTTGAGGATATGATGAGAACATTCTCAATGGAATTTAAAGGTGGATGAGATCAATATATCCCTTTAGTTGAGTTCTCTTACAAAAATAGCTTCCACTCAAGCATTCAAATGGAACCCTATGAAGCTATTTATGGGAATAAATTTATAACTCATACTTGTTGGGATGAAGTTGGTGGGAGAAAGCTTCTTGGGCCTGATCTTTTTCAAGAGATAACAAACAAAGTCCATGCCATCCAACAACACATTAAGTCTACTCAGAGTTGGAAAAAGAGTTTTGCGAACAACCGTTGAAGGGACTTGGAGTTTGATGTTGGTGACAAAGTATTTCTTCAAATTTCACCTTTTAAGAGAGTCATGGGGTTTGGTAAGAAAGGGAAGATTAGCCCTAGGTACATTGCCCCTATGAAATCATTGATCGAATAGGAGTAGTGTCCTATCATCTTGCACTTTCTCCAAATTTAGCACTAGTTCATGCTGTCTTCCACGTATCCCTCTTGAAGAAGTACATACCTGACCCTTCACATGTACTAAATATAGAGGTGGTACAACTAGAAAATTACCTCACTT
The DNA here is from genome assembly GCA_963277665.1 of Viscum album. Lineage (NCBI taxonomy): Eukaryota > Viridiplantae > Streptophyta > Magnoliopsida > Santalales > Viscaceae > Viscum > Viscum album. Next base: position 1,408,680,378 of record OY728133.1, on the reverse strand, counting down.
ATGAAGAGCAGCTGGTGGAGATCGTGGATTGTAGGGACAAGGTTCTACGCAACAAGACTACCCTCCATGTTAAGGTGTTGTGGAGAAACCAAAAATTCAATGAAGCCATGTGGAAACTTGAAGAGTCTATAAGGCATAAGTACCCACACATTTTCTCTTCTGAGGGTAAGAGTTAAAATTTCGGGTACAAAATTTCTTAAGGGGGGAAAAATATAATGACCCGAAATTTTGAAAATTTTTTTTCCTAATTTTGTGTGTTATTTTATTTTGTACTCAATAAAATTATATCATTTAATTAACGAAGTGATTATAATTAAAATGATATCTTTGGGTTTCGACTGTTATATGACCGTTGGTCAATATGACCGTTGGTCAATATGACCGTTGGTCAATATGACCGTTGGTCAATATGACCGTTGGTCAATATGACCGTTGGTCAATATGACCGTTGGTCAATATGACCGTTGGTCAATATGACCGTTGGTCAATATGACCGTTGGTCAATATGACCGTTGGTCAATATGACCGTTGGTCAATATGACCGTTGGTCAATATGACCGTTGGTCAATATGACCGTTGGTCAATATGACCGTTGGTCAATATGAACGTTGGTCAATATGATCGTTGGTCAATATGATCGTTGGTAAATATGACCGTTGGTCAATATGAAAATTGGAAACTATACTCTTAATGTTTTGATTATTGTTTATAAATGCAAATGATCATGGTCATTTAATACATAAAGAAGAGTCGAAGTCCTCATCCAGTAGACTCGGGCCATACGAAGCCTATCTGTCGAAGCTTGGGAAGGAGGTTGCGTCACTAGTATTTTCTCTAGGCCAAGCCCAAGCTGAGCTTCAACATGTGAAGCTTAAACGAAATCACCTACGGTAGAAGTTAAAGATGATAGAAATCACCACACGGGCAATGTTGTCTGAGCCGCCCCAAGATTCTATCATTATAGCACACCTTACACTTAGGTCCTATGCTGGTGTTATAAGGGGCTATGTAACAAGGCCATAGTTACTTTGTGTAATCCTTCTGTATAAATAAAATTATTATTTATTCTTGTGTTAAAATTTGTGTATTTAGAATGTCTAGATAAATATAGGATGAATTTATAGAAGTTTCATATTATTGGTGAATTTTGGAAAAAGGTCATTTTAAAATATTTTTTTATATTAATAATTAATAATGTGAAATTATTTTCAAAAAATGGCCTTCTACAGTTGTGTTCAGTATGAAATTTAGAGTCTAGTAAGATCAACTTAATTTTGGTGAATAGTAAATTTATGAATAGTAATATTACCCTTATGAATAGTAATGTGACCAATGGAATAATAACCTCACTTAAGAAAGTATAAATATATTTTAGGCATCTTGATTAGGTAATGTGATATAATGGAATAAGTAAATAACTATTTCAGAAATTATAATTAAGTATTAGTATTTTTTTTGGTAAATAGTGTTTTTACTTAAAATTTAAATATCTCATAATTATAAAATTATTTTCCTAAAATAGATTTCATTTTTGAATTCAGATTATCGATATTAGGTTATGGTGAATTAGGAGATTTTTATAAAATGTTTTGTTTTTTAGTGAATATTAAGATATGTTATGAGGTGTCCCAAGTGGCCAATACCATGGTCAAATACCATGGGAAAGCCCATTATTTTGCAAATACCACTGATAAAGTGTCCCTTGGAAATTAATTAAATATTCCATCACTTTTTCAATAAATATCAACCCATTACTTCATTAATTTCATTCCAAATTCCACCTCAATGAAGATATGGTCTTTTTACCTCCCAAGGAGTCCTCCCAAGTTGATCTCAAGCCCCCCAAGGTCCCAAACTTTGAGTTTTTGAAGTCACTCTTCAAGGCAAGAGAACCTTTCACCTTCCTCTTTTAAGTCATGACTTCCTTTATGTAATGTCTTCTAGTTTCCATTTTATTATGTGGGTGTATGTTATTATATATCCTTATTACTGTCCATTTCATGTCCAAATGACAAGAGACCCTTTCCACTCTCATTAATTGATTTTCTGAATTTTTATGTGATGCCATTAAGATGCTGAATTTTCGTAAGAGAAATCTTATTTTCTCTTTTCTTTCAAGTTTCCTTTTCATGTGGTATGTTATTCAAATATCCACACCATGATATTATTTCTATTTTTTTATACATATACTATAAAATGATTCATTTATGGATGGTATACCCTTGTCCCCTCTCTTTTTATTGTTTTCTAAAACCATGTTATATAGCCGTTATGCTGTAGAAATTTCGTCTCAAAATTTCTCTCTCTTTCTCTCAAGAAATTCTCTTAATTTATTTATGTGAATTCCCAGACCTATTTAATTTCTAGGGGTGTTCATAAAGACATAAAACTGATATTATTAATTCTGGAATTGACATACATAAAACCCTTATTCCCTTTCCATGGGTTATAAATGACATGATGATCTTGTTTTTAAACACTTTTTAAAACATCATAATTTTGATATGAAACCCATTTCTTTTATTCTATTTGGGTTATTTATGAAATGTATGATTATGATCTATGTGGATAATATGAAAATAAAGACATATTAAGTGTGCGCCCTAATAGTACTGCAATGCATGGGGTAAAGAATTTAATCTTTAGAGTTAACAAGTTTCAAGATACCTTGGTGAATAACCTTGGTAATTTTTATGACACATTGGGGATAAAACTTAGTGATATGTTCACAAATATCTAAATTAAATGTTTTATACACATATTCAATATATTATTCAAGTTATTATTTCTATTATATTACTATTTATCATTCCTTTATGATATCCCTCATATTCTTGTTGATATCGCTCAAGATCACATGTAAACTGTTTCACTTGTTTTCCTTACTGGTCCTTCTACTCACTCTTTTATTTGATGTATGTCTCCAGGTTATGAGATATAGTAATTTTACTTAGTATTAACCTATGATTAATCCTTAAAATTGTATTAAAATAATTATTTATGTTTTCATGTATTTTGTTCTTTATTTCCAACACACTAGACTTTAAAGATTCTCTGTTTGTAAAATTTAATGAAAAGTTATGTAATAAAATAGTTGGATGCCATATGATCCGATAATGCGTCCTTGATTTTGAAGGTTATTTGGGAAAACACATACCAAACATATAATTTTCCTATATTAATAACTTTCATAAAACTATTTAGATGGCCCTATATGATTCCCAATATATTAGGCGATGCCGTTCACCCCTATGATGGTTAAAGGTAGGTGAGGAAACACTACTGGGACCTCATCACATTCAGGAGACCTCAGAATAGGTGCATCTTATTCAAAAGTGTATGTATATATCTTATTCTAGAAAAAATTATTATACTGATCACTACCGCCAGTGTCTAAAGTTCAAGGTGGGACATCAGATCTTTCTTTGAGTTTCTCCTAGATTGGTTCATAGATGGATTCATAGGTAGGGAAATTTATCACCTTGTTATGTTGAGAATTTTGATACCTTGTAAAGATTTATTCTGATAGCCTATCGAATAGCTTTACCTCATAGGTATCAGTCCATCCATGATGTATTCCATATATCAAAGATTCCCTATTATTATTTAAACCCATCTCATTCATTTTATCTTAAGGATATTGAGTTGGAGATAGATACACCTTTTGAGGATCATCCTATATGTATCATTGATCGGGGCATGAAGGCTCTCCAATGAAAATCATTTCCTATGGTATAGGTGATATGGAAGCAAGAATGTGTATGGGATAAGACATGGGAGAAAGAGACAGACATACATGATCAGTGTCAAAACATTTCTCAGATGATGTTTCATTACTATCAGAAGGGAAACTCATGGAGGATTTGTTTTAAAGAGGGGAAGCTGCAATGTATCAAATTTTTCAAAGAGGAAAGGATACTCAAACCACTATTAAAAATCTCTCATTTTATTATAATAATGTGATTAAGAGTATATAGAGAATTTCAAGAGTGGTCATTGCTCATTTGTATCATGGATCTCCAAACATTAGAGAGGCTGACTGAGCTACACAATTAGAGCTTAGTTAGTTCTAACCATGTGGGTACTATAGTAAAATGTAGAGGGGTGCACAATTAGTATTAACCATGAACTTTAGAATAAAATATTGTTTAGGGTACTCCAGTGGGATGGAAGGGGCCACATAGTTTTCCCAAACCATGAACCTAGGGCCACACACCCAGTGCCACTTAACCAGTGGTGCTGCACAGTTTAGGTACACAATTTGGAAAACTATGTAGCCAAACTACATGCCTCTTAAAAATGTGTGAAATGATTATTTTACCCTATTTATTTAAGTTATCTCAATTATTTTTACTCCCCATTCACGTGCAACAACTCTCCCATCCATGTGATCTCTTCCTCTTCATCCCACATATGATTTGATCTAGTTTCTTTATTTGATGTCTGATTTCTTTACTGTTAATTGCATTCGATATCCAACGACATGGTTATCATTACTATTCCCTATTTTCATGATTTATCTTGATATATTTGGATATATTTTATTGGGATTTAATATTCGTTATTTTCATAGCATTTTTCTATTTTTATTATTTCTTTATTTCCACTTAAAATTTAAAGCCGATAACGAATGAGGGTTTGTCTAACAACCTAAGGTAAGTGGTGTAGTTCATTTTCCCAAAAGTATTTTTTCTTTATATAGTGTGCTGTTGTGCCACACACCTTACCCTTATGATTACTTCTCTATTTTTTAATTAAATAAATAAAATATTTTTCCATGCTTAGTATATTCTTATTAACCCAAATATCAAAGTCATACGATGACCACATAAATGTGAGCCACCCTTGAGGGTATGCCTTACTTAATGGAATAAGATCCTTATGACTTGAAATTAAATTGAACCACCAACTAAGGTGTGTTGAATTTTCCCTTGTGAATGTAATTTATTTTGTATTGAACCAAAAAAAAAATGGTAGAACATGTACATAAACCCTTTATCTTCTTTTAGTATATTGGATTAAATTTATTAAATGAATAGTACAACATGACTAAAATTTATTATTTGAATGGTATGAGTTTAATACAACCTATTACCATTACTTTACACCATGTTTAGGTCGATACAAGGATCCATATTAAAAACTCATTGGATAGGATTGTCGATCTTAAAAATTATAAATTGTAATTTAATTGCAACATGCCATGGGTGATACATGGTTTCTTTTATATAATACATTGTATGGTCACACTGGGAGGATTCCTTTACTTTACCCATGAGCAATACCTAGTTCCCTATTGGATTACCTTGGATGGGATTGATGTGAAATGTTTCTATACCATGCCATGAGTGATACCCGGTTCCCTATGTGGTATACTATGGACCGGCTTAAAGGGGTTTACTTATATACTTAGTCATGAGTGATACTTTGGTTCCTTATATGGAACACCGTGGATAAACTCCTATAGTTATGGATTTTAAAGTTCAATTAGAGTGATACCAAGGTTCATTTTTATGGAATGCCTTGGGTGGGCCTAGGATGCCAATTAATTAAAACTAAGGATGTGTCTGCTAAACCAAAGAACATTCTTGGGTTCAATCCATGATTTATAATTGACTTTTATGATGACCCAGTTATATCTCCATGTTCATATTCCATGAGAGTTCCCTTATAAGTATGTATAGACACCATGGGATTATGTCTTAGGTTATGACTATCACTATGTATCTATATATATGAATATATATGTCTACATTTATATGATAAATATATATACATACCTTTATTTATATAAATATACATGCAAGGTGACATCTATTTAGAGATATATGGATTAGTCTGAAGAAGGTAGCGTTGGTTGGGTATCCCGTGAGGAACTTTGTCCGATGTGGTTTATTTATTTACCATATTACATTTATTACTACCTAAAAACTTCTCATATTATATGAATATAATTGATAGTTATATAAACTTTTGGTGGTGGCCTACTGAGTATATATAACTCCTTGTTCAGGCCACCGGTTGGTACCCAAACAGACCTTATGGATTCATGAAGGGAAAAGGGAAGCGTACAACTTTGGATGCCTAAATTTTTTCCTAATATGGAGTATAGGAGTAGAGGACCGAGCCTATTTTCATGATTTTATCTGATATAGATTTTGGTCTTTTTTTCTTTTGTATAGAATACTGTATATTCCTATACCTTGTATTTTATGTACTTCCCCTTTTGTATAGAATCATGACATGATTATCATTTTTGTATATGATATTGATTATTATTTCACCTGTTTATTATAATTGGATAGATTTTATTTCCAATGTTTATTTATTCTTATATTTCTACTTCTTACTTTAACTATATACTACTATGGTACACTCTGATTATGAGGGTATAGTCTCTGCACCATACCACTATAGACCCTCACTGATAGTATGCATCCTCTTTTGTATGGAAATAAACAATTGATTTGATGTGGAAAGCTATGTTTAATTAATTATAAGTGAACTGGTTTCAAGATTATACATTATTAATATGATTAAATTTTATCATATTAATGGAATATCAACTTTCTACCATCCTCTAAAATCATTCAAAAAATGAAGGCATCGTCATGCATACATGCAGACTACCGCCTTACATAACCGTTCCAAAAGAGTTATTTAATAAAAAAAATATTTATAAAATTATTAAGATTATGAAATGACAATTAACTTATTTTTATACCCCTCCCATTCTATTTAAAATTAAAGCGTCGTTCGTGTGTATGAACAGACAACCGCCTCCATGGAATGATGTATTTAGTTTTCCATTATTGAATAACATGATTGAATTTAAAAATTTATTTAATATATAATAATTATATTTATGAAACTATTAATATTATTTAAATATATCATTAGGAAATCTACAAGTGATATTAAAAATAAATGGTGCTAGTAAACTCAACTACAAAAAAATGAACATATCAACGAACCTTTCTTAATTTGAATCTTCTTTGGAAGAAATATAGAACTATATTAATTTTGTGCTAATGGAATAATAAAATACATACACCTATAAAATTATTGAGATTATTAATATATTTTATAATACCTTTTACCATGATCAATATACCAAAAGAGTTATACAAAAATTGACTAAATAATCTCAAGTAACTAGATTAAGCAAATATTATATAATAAATAAATAATATATGATATTAAATAGACATTATAAAGTGAAATATAGATTAAAATGTTCCTAAGAAAGTATTTAATAAACTTAATTTTATCATTCAATAATATAGGCACATGCACATAGTGAATCAGAACCAATGGTGTTTTTCTATCTCAACTTTTCATCATTGAAATATAATTCATACTCAACACATGTTTATTTTTATGGTATATTTACAGTACATTGAATTATTTTATCATAAATTTCAATAAAATATAAATTATTTACAAATGAATCCCATGTTATACCTTTCATGTATTTTCAATTTGAAAGATAATGACAATGTAAGGGTGTTTCGTCTCAATTTTCTTTCTTCGAGACATGTTTTATTTATGAACCTAATTTCAGTTAAATGGTTTGTATATTTCCTATTGAATATATAATATAATTAGTTATATATTATAAATGGTATTTTAATTTCAATTTAAATCCCTATATTTCTAGGGTTTTTATTAAAATGTTTTTCAATATGTAAATGATATTGATAACTCAAAACATATTTTTTTTGTGTTATGATATTTCTTCTTGAAATTATTTATTCCATGCCTACATTTATTCCACCATAAAATTATATTAAAATTCATTTTAAATTCCTAATTATGAACTATCTATTATGATTTTAAAATTTCAATTTCCCCATTTTAAATAATATTTTATTAACCATTTTAATGATATGGGTTTCAACAAAGGTATTTTAAAACATAAAAAGGGATCTTCTGAATCACCCTCATTACTTTTAAGTTACACATTATCTTTATTTTTATTCATTTATAATCTATATTATTTTATTTTAATTTATATATATTTTATATATATTTTCATTACATATATAAATAGTTTAATTTAACTTTCTTTGTTGGGGATAATATATTTTTTAATCCCCCTTTGTTATTCTCACTTTTAAGTAAACCCGATTTAAGAAATATTTCCAATGTCTTATTTCATGTCAAGTGACACTCTCATAAAATATTTTTAACAATGAATAGATTTTTAAAACCCTCATTATTTTATGGAAAACCCCCATAGTATAATTTTGGTCTAAATTAAAATACTAGTATCTTTTCTCTCTTTAAAATATCATTTTTTCATTTTGAAAAACATCACCTAAGTAGATAATTTCTTATTCTTACTTATCAGATACTTATCATGAATTTTTATATATTAGATTTCTATGTTAATGAATTATGTTTCTTTTTAAAATATTAAAGTAAAAAATAATTTAATTCCTTATTCTCTTGTGAATCCTTATAATACATCCTTCAGTTATTCCTTGAGATAAGATTGTCAAACCCACTTACCTCTGATGGATTTTATCATTCTTATGATGTATGTGTTGTTTATTTTACTTTTATGGTACACATATGTATGATTATAATTATGTAAAGGGTGTTCACTAATAACACTCAAATTAATTTGTAAATGTTTTCATCTAATGAGATAACATATATGGCACATGATTGGTTAACCTAAGCACACTATGTTATATTATCCTATCAGCGATCCTTGAAAATAGAGAAAATATGATTATACTAAGCACACTATGTTATGTTTTCTTGGAAGTGATCCTTGACTTATGATTATGATGTTATTATTTATAATATTTCCTTATATTTATGATTACATTAATTTATGATACAATTTCCTTATTACATGTTTCAATGAATTATTGAAAACTATCATTGCTGCATGTTATTGTTAATAAAATATTTCTCCCATGATCATATTTTCTCATATAATTATGATCTAATCCTTGGTAACACATTGATAAGTTTTACTTAACTGATTGTTTTATCTCAAACCTTTATTATTTTTCCATTCCCTAGGTTATGAATATAGTTATAACTTATGAGAATTCTAAAAGGGAGTTTAATGTGGCCTAATTATGGAGGAATATTCACAAGTATTGAAAAATAAGTTTCTTATGCAGATGGTACTCAAAGATAGTAAACCTTTCATTCTTCATATTATGATATTATTGTGATATGAAATGTTTAAATTATGAAAATTATGTGAAATATATATATATATTTATCTTGGTTCATCTCAATTTGTATCAAGAAAGTATATAAATAAAGTGTTTTTAAAACTAAACCCAGGAGTATGGGTATGGTTAACTATAGTGGGTATCCGAGAAGATTTTAGTTATTTTTGAGGATTATTGTAGTAATTTTTGGATTTTAGGATCATAAAAATTTAGTGAAAATCAAATAGATAAGTCTAAGTATATGATAACATCATGATTTTTTGGTAAATTAGATATTTTGTGGCTTTCGATCAATTAATTCCATGTTTAGATATTGGAATGTGGATGCGGTTGTAACAAATATTCACATAGGGGTAATCACCCTAAAAAATTATATTTAAGTATTAAATCAATCTTCACTTGGTTCATGAAGGGTAGTCCTAATACAATGAACCAGATTTGACACTCCCATGGGATATGATTTGGTCAATCACATTCTCTTTAGAAACCATTATGAAAGATTTAAATGGAATTTTAGGATGTAATATATATCTAGTATGGTTAGATAACCTAATAGAAAAATGTTCATGGATAAACTAGGTTTAAAAAATAGATTTATAGGATAAACCAAGTGAGACATATTTGAATCAAAAGTGTCATTGTTTTAAATGAAGGTTTCATAGGAGAAGACATCTTAGGATTGAGGTTGCATATTCATATGATCAATTACTATGATTTTATTGGATATTATCACAATAATTATAGTTTTAATATTTTATGGGAAACATGATCATAAAATTAAATCTGTTGAACGTATATCTCTAGAAACTTTTATGAATTAGCTATAGAGGTATATTTGGAATAATGGTTGAGAATCTTAATTTATTCCTTTTATGAGGGAAAAAATATGATACATAGTCTTCCATATAATAAAAAGTTTTGTATGCCTTTAGATGTTATATATTGATCCATGATTATCTTTTAGATACCCTTTGGAATTATTATTATTAATAGATAATTAAAATTGTGAGGAAATAATTTATTTAATGGGGAGAATGTAACACCCCAGGTTTTAAGAAACCACATTCTTTCCATAAACCATATTGTTATTATTATAAACTATTTTTTTCAATTTTTTTTCAAGGAATTGAAATAGATTAGAAAATAAGTCATACAAGATAAGAACTAAACAAAAAAAATTATTCATTGATATCAAAATAGTAAAAAAAAATCATGTGAAACTAATTCATACAAACAATGGATTATTACTCACCATGGATTATTATATCCATTATAAGTTTCAAAATTAAAAGTGTACAATACATAGAAAAAAATAATTTCATTAAAAATAAAAACTCAACTTGACCACCCTTACCTTTATGAATCACCATTAGTATAAAAACCTACAATGAGAAATAATATCATGAAAAGTGAAAGAATATTGTGAGATCTAAAATGAAAATTATAAAAATGATAAGTGTTACTAAAGAAGTGTTAATAGAATGAATGAGTTTAGAAAGACTATATATAGAAACAAAATTTGGTTGTTATAATTATGGTTGTTGGAAACATGGTCATTGGAAATATGGTATTTGGATATACATGTGTCTAATTTATATACTGAATTTGTGTACGATTAGTAGTAAATTTAAAATTATATAACTCATGAATAATAAATAATGAAACAAAAAAATAATATCAAAAAATTGCAAGTATATATATTTATGTGTTACATATTATTCTTCATACTAATATTATTAAAGTATGATATGATATATTTATAAAATTCAATGAAATATATTAATATCAATGGATAAATAAAATTAAAATTTTAGAATATAAATAATTAATTTTAATATTATTTGGTAAAGATTATTTAATATAAAAGCAATATTTTTTTAGTATTTTTTATCCTAAATTGATTTGATCATTTTTAAATGATTATTATAATATTTTTTCAATATATAAAAAATATATTAAAATAATTTAATTAGTAGTTGATAGAAAATAAGAATAAGAATAGTTAACACTCTGAAAAGTCATTTTCTTAAAAAATTCCCTTTTTTTGATTTTATTTAGAAGTTAAATTCTAAAATTTTAAAATTTAAATTTTAAAAAATGAACATAAATTTTAGATTCATCATAAACATATTATCCAAGGATTATTTTTTAGGGTATTTCTGAAATAATTTATTTTTAGTTGAATAATAAAAAATGTAGTTTTTACTTTAAATTGTAGGGTTTATGACTATATCATGCATTAAGTATAACCTCAAAACATATAAATTTTATTTCATAATAAAAAATATATTTATGGAATGAATTTATGCATTTAAAAATTATAATTTTAATTTTGAAAATCCAAGTATAATATTTTAAAAATTAAGAAATATTTTTTTCTAATAAAAACTATCTTTTAGTATTTCTCTTTTAATTTAGTTTTTTCTTGGTGAAATTAGCTTTTAGATTTCATTTAAAGTCATATAATTATCCTTTGGTTAATAATAAACCAATTAATTTCATTAAAATAAAAAAATTGATAATTTTTTATAAAACATAACATTTATGCTTTAAAATAAACTTTTTCTAAAAATGAGATTTTACGCATTACAAGTGCTAATGTTAAAAAATAATTTCTCTTACACTTAAAAATTTTATTTGATCAAATTAATTTCATATTTGGAATCAATAGGTCCTAATTATGTAATAAAATCTGTTATATTTTTAGGTGATAAAATTAAATTACTTAGGTAAATATTAATTTCTGTAGTAAAAATAAAAATGGGAAAAGTAAAAAATTTAAGATTAAAAGAAATAAAAACATGTTTAAAACATGCATGAAAATGAATGGTTGAGGGATTATCAACCTTACCTCACCCCAGTCCATTATTTTTCACTTTAGATCCACTTTCCATGCGAAACATGTGTTCTCTTTATATTAAGAAGTTATAGTTACAAAAAATCCATTCCCTTTACCTATAAAATGATCTCACCTCCATCCATTTCTTGTAACACCTTGATCCGGTTCAATATATGAACAATAACCACACTAGGTCACCACATTACCACATGTATACCTCCCTAAAATCAAAAGTCTACTAACTAGTATTGATGGTATAAGGAGGTATCATGGGGATGTTATATCCCTTTCATTATAGTGCACAAAAAAATACAAAGTAGCTAAATTTAATGTATAAAAAATTAGATGAAAGTGGAAGCAATAAATATAAACAAAGATTATAATGAATTAAATGTTGTAATGGTCCAAACAACCAATCCATACATACAACAACTGACCACCACTTGGCTGATCACATAGATATATGAATACAAGAGAAATAAAAGACACTGGGCTCCATGACTATAGTGAGTCTCAACTCATCCGGATCTCCAACATCATCCAAGAAATCCCACTCAACCATGTTATCCTAGGATTTATACCTATACCATTCCTGTAATAAGCATGTGATATCTTCTCAGATACCCATGCATAATGGCATCCTGAGCAAGGTGTGAGTAAAAGACTTAGAAGGGTGCCACCAACGCAATCCCATAAAAACTAGTGTATACTATGATATGTGCATGTGACATTATAACACCATGATATTTTATGATATAGTTCTATATAAAATAAATTTTATTTATTTGATATTTTTCTTTACACGCAACACCAAGTTTAATCGAACCACATAATATTATTGAAATATTATTATTTAATGTGATGGTTATCACCTATCCATTATATTGAAGGGTATAAATAGAGAAAAATAAATTATTGAACAAATATTGTTTAGATATGTATAAAATAACTTATTGGTTATAAAATGGTTAGAAATTAAAATAAAGGCATTTGAAGTTAAATATATATGTTTTTCTAAAAATTAATTTTTATGTGCACAATGTGTTTTTATTTAAATAAATTAGATTAATATATTTTGATTAATTAATGAAATTAAATAAAAATATAATATATTTAATATTTTTTTTAATATTAATCTAAAGGGTTTTACTATTAATGAAATAATAATAAATCTAGTTTTATGTTCAAATACATTTTTTTTCTAAAAACAGTTTTGTTACATTTTGCAGACTTATTGTAAAATGAATTTATGCCGCTTCTAGGATTTGATTATTAACAAATGGATCCTATAACTGGTGTAAATCCCACCTATACCAACACTTTATTCTTAATGGTTTATAAAAATAATTGGAATAATGATTCTTTACCAATGGTTATAGAAAACTATTGGTATATACTGTTTGATGAAAGGTTTTACCAACAGTTTGATAAAACCCTTGGTATATATTGCTTTTTTTCTAACGGTTTATGTCAACCATTGTTATAGTGTTCCACTATCCCAATATCCCAATGTGTTTTAAAAACCATTGGGATAAAAAATCCCCAAATACCATGCAGACAACAGCCTCTATAACCCATCTCAAACATTTTTCCCTAAACAAGAGCTCCACGCTTCTGCGAACCCTACTTCCCAACCGGCTCACAAGGCTCTAACTCTACTTTAAAACTAGTCATCTATCTTTGATTCAAGTATTTTTTGTTCTTACACTTCAAATCAGTATAAATTCCTTCATTTATTTTAGATTTTTTAGTTTATTTCCATTTAAATGTACTATGTATTATGATCCCCTTTTTCATTCGAAGTCTTTGAGAAACTCTCATATATGGCTATTTACCCTTTTATAAAAAACTCAATGTTTCATACATATTTCCATGTCTTTGAGAAACTGTTATATTTTTCATTGGTAATATTCACCTTTTAGTACAGAAAATATCAAGTATGAAATCATTCATCCAAATACAACCTTTTATAAAAGGTACAACCGAAACTTCCTATATATTTTTCAATCAAGTATAAAAATCATTATATTTACCTTGATTATATCAATGTTGTTGTGATTTTTTATTTTCCATTTTTATTTTTCACTGAACTACATCAACCTTTCACATGGTCAATGAAATATGCATTCATGGATTCCTTGTTTCACACACGTAACCCTAAAGTATAACACACCGATTACCATAATGTGGTCTCCACACAGTTTCCCATTTTGAGTTTGATAAGGGGAATATATCATTTCTCATTATCACCCATGGATTTTCAAAATTATGTGTCCAACTAAAATGTCTATATCTGGTCTTGTTGTTTTCTATAGAAAAACTCTCAGTGTGAAACAACTTGTACCCCATCATGGTGTAAAAAAATTCCCCATTTTTTAACCACCATTACCATGGTATTCTACTATATGTAATGGTATTATTCTCTTCACATTCATATTATTATATATACCCACAATGAACATCAATTTTTCCATATTCTTTTTTATCATCCTTAACATGGAATGCATCCCTCAAACACCTTTTGTGGAGTCACCTTGCACCATGACCGATCCATCTTCATGTTGCTACACCATGCATGTCTAGCAAGTTCCAACCCAAATTTTCATATTCCTTTTGCTTCACTGACCCATACATGCTTACCTATCATGGGTAGATGGTGAATTTAGATGCACTATTGGATAGAACATTTTTTAAACTAACCACATTCAAACTATTTTTCATAAATATATCATTCTTCTCTATAAAGACACACACACAGACACAAATATATATATATATATATTATCATCCATGAAATAGACCATAAAATTCAGAAAAATTTTTAGGAATTAACCCCAACTAAAGATATTTAAAATTATTTCTATACCTCTAGTGGTAATTTTACATCCATCTATCTTTGGAAATGAAATGTTTAAGAATATAATCACTCATATCACCCAAAATTTTACATCCCCTCAAAAAAATGCACAATAACCTCTCATATTGGTTCATTATCACTGATCATAGATATTTTATGCCTCTATCAACAATTAAATAATGGATCATGTAGTTGAAAATTAAGAATTTGGATTATTCATCATTTGAAGACAATTTTCTAAAATCATAATCTCCTAAAAAGGGCAGTTTTGCAAACATAATAAAAAATGGGACTACATGGAATAGAATAAAAAAGTGATTTTTGGGGTTACTTAAATGGTCCAAAAACATGTAATTAGTTGATTATTCAACGAATATGTTGAATTAAAAGTGTAATAAGTTTCACTATTATAATAAAAATAAAATCACTTGGAATTATAAACCACATTTTAGCATTAAATACCTATTTGGATTTTTTTTAAATGGATGTTTGTGAAATAACATGTTAATTATTCCATTGATTTTTTACCCATTTTGTGGGTTTTTTGGGACTACATGATGCTTGTTTCTCACCTGATGTGTTAATATACTTCCTTACACCATATATGGTCAGGATATATGGGCTTATGCATTTTTAAGGAGTTACAAGTGAGGGAGAGTTATTTCTTATGTCCTGGTGTTAATACTTGCTTACTTATTCATCATAATCACTTCTTTATTGGTCATTGTGGATTAGTCATAAAATATGAAAATTATTGATTAATTAGAGAAAAATACTATATAAATTGACATGTCTTGCATTTGGGATCCCATGGTAGATCCCATGAAATATTATATGAATGAATGAGTCACACCTATATCAAACAATGAAATATATAATGTATAAGAAATTATAACCATACCTTAAAATATTAAACATCCCTCTCCATCATCATCAAGATCTTGATCGACCACATATACATTTCCATAAAATGATCCATGATACCCCATAGGCTCATGATTCACTTGATTCACCAATCATTGAGGGGTCTTCACCTCATTCTTAGTTCCTCTACCTACACCATAGCCTAAAATTGTTATGTTCATCTGAGAGTAATTTTCAAAAAATTTCATTTGATGACTTGTGTTAAATCTACTTTCCAACTAGCCATCTCTCTTTTATTCAAGTAATTTTTGTTCTTCCACTTTAAATTGGTACGTCTTCCTTCATTTATTTTAGATTTTTTCGTTCGGTTTCACTACAATGTACTGTGTATTATGATCCCTTATGAAACCAAGAATATATAATTCTAGATTTTGGTTTTGTTGTGATTTATCTTTATGGAATAATTTTATTATGGTTTTTTTTGTTTTGTTGTGGTTTTGTTGGGTATTATAATTTTATTGTGGTTTTGTGGTTTTTTGTGGTTTTGGTTGTGGTTTTGTTGTGGTTTTTTAGGTTTTGGTTTTTTTGTGGTTTTGATATGGAAGAGGTCAATATGATCATGATTTATTTTATCCTTGGTTTATTTTAAATTTAAGTTTTATTAACATGATTTTGTTGGTTAGACATAAATATAGTTATATACTTTTTTATCCTAAGAGGAATGACAAGATACTCATGCATTTTGAATGTACCCCTAAATGTTGTCTTTGAAATATCACAATCTAACTTTAAGATGATGATACCTTCACTATAAGTCATTCAATGAAGTGACACTTACACCTGAACCATTAGAGTGGGTTTGGGGTCATTTTCATGTGTGAATGGTGATAGAACCAAAATTTACTCTATTGCATGATCATTTAGTCTGAATCCATGAAGTGGTTTGATCATACACTTGTAAGGTTGTATTTTTTGAAATTCAAAATGAGTGTTAGAAATTCATGTCACAATTTTCTCAATTAGTTATGAAGCATTATTAAAGAATTTATATGATTTTCTATCCTAGGAAGCCATCGATAATAAATGAGTAGAACCATCATAGAACTCACTAAGGATTTTCATGCCTATACATTATTTACTCTTTGATATATATCTCATGAAAAAATTTCATGGTTAGGTGCAAATAGTTATTCAATTCTAGTTGATAGTATTTGAGGTCTGTGGAGGTGCACCTGAGGTGTTGTTATGCACATGCTTGGATTCTATTGTTTTTCTTTTATTCTGGGCATTAGAAACCAATATTAGAGTGTTTAATTTTTCTTACCATTTTTGGATAATTATATGGTGATAGGAATGTGTTAGACTTGTGATAGTCCTAAAATATGTGATTTATGAACCCATATCCAGTGGTAATTATAGGTTAATAGGGTTATGAAATTATGATTCTTAATTAGTAGTGGGTTACTATCATGTGGAGAGGACTATGTTATATATTGGAACTAAAACTCATGTTTTTTTTAACTCCAATATGTTTCATTTTGTTTTCCTTTACACAGTCTCAAATCTATGTTGATACAATACTATAATTTTTAATTCTATGTTTCAACATGTATTTACATATTATGTTGGTTATAGTTTTATATAAAATAAAAATTTCTCATTTACTTAAAAATATTTTTGATTGAAATTCAATCTTATCGAAATTATTTCACAAAATTATTGATTTTAATTTTTTACAAAATGGATAGAAGTTAGATGTATAAAAGTGATTAGATCACAAGAAAATTTTAAAACAATTTGGAGAGATTTTTAGATTTCGCATTTAAAAATGCTTCAGATAGTGGTCACATACACTGCCCATGTTATAATTATGTTGGAAGACCTTAGTTGAGCCATGAATAAGTTAGATACCATATAACCAAATATGTTTTTCAAATGAACTATTATGTGTGGTATCAAAATGGGGAGAAAATGGAACCTCAAAATGCTGATGATCCAAATGAGAGGACTGGATTGAAAAATTTAATATATGACCAGTTTCTGTTTATTCATCATCATGAGAAGGAAAGGATGTCTACCCCAGAAGACTTTGATATGGGAACACATGATGCATCTAATGAAAATGATGATGTTGACATAGTGAAAAAATTGAATGATGTTGTAACGAATCCAGTATATTGGTAATGTGGTAAAATGAAAAAGATTAAATTTTTAATTTGATTGTTTCATGGGAAAACCTTGTATAGGATTTCTAATATTTCCATCAATTACATTCTTACCTTCTTGAAGGAATTACTTCCAGATGATGTAGATATTCCCTCAAAACACTATATGGTATGGAAATTAGTTAAAGAACTTGGATTTTCAAAAAAAAAATTCATGCTTTCCCAAAAGATTACAGCTTATTCTGGGAGGAAACCGCTGAAAGAAATGATTTTATCAAATTTGGAACATCCTGATAGAAGCCAAAAACTGATAGAACACCATACCATGTGCCACAAAATGTAATGTGGTACTTTACATTTATCCCCATACTCCATAATATTTTCATGTATGATTAAATATCAATAAAAATGAGATGGCATGATACCAAGAGAAAAAAGAATAATGAAGAGTTGGTTCACCCTACAAATTGATTTTCATGGAAGATATTTGATACTCAATATCCTGATTTTTTATCTCACGTGTGTAATGTGATGTTGGGTCTTTCATGTGATAGTTTTAATTAATTTGGGTAGATTCTTACTTCCCACTGCACATGGACGTTTTTTATACATATTTATAACCTTCTCCCATGGCTAAGTATGAAAAAACCTTTTACTTTCATGAGTATACTTATATCCGACCATTCTGATCTTGGAAATGATATAGACCTATACATGCATCCTTTAATAAAAGAGTTGAAACTTCTTTGGGATGTGGGTGTGTGAACATATGATGCATGTTCGAAAGACACATTTCATATGCATGCTGCACTTATGTGAATGATCAATGATTTTCCTACTTATGAAATGATGTCTGGATGAAGCATGAAGGGAAAACTGTCATATCCTATTTGTATAAAGAATAATCTATCCATAATACGAAAATATCATCATAGTTTTAGTTTTATGGGACATCGATGATTCTTTCCAATGAACCATCCTTATAGAAAAAATCTTCAAAGATTTGAAAATACCACGGAGATCGATGAACCACCTCAGTGTATGTCTGGAACTAATGTGCTTAATGAATTGAAATATTTTAGTTATTCATTTATGAAGGGTCAAATTAAATCTAGAAAGATAAATAATGTTTCTAATAATACTTGTTGTAATTAGAATAAGAGGAGTATCTTATTTGAGTTGTCATATTGGTCAACCAATTTTTTACATCATTTCTTAGACGTAATGCACATTAAAAAAAATATATGTTAAATGTTGCTTTCGATTATTCTAAATTTAAAGGGAAAGACAAAATATAATTTACAATCTTAGCGTGACTTGGTGGATTGGGAAATTAGACTAGAATTGAATCCTGTGTGTACCAATGAAAATAAATGGAAAGTTCTATATTCTTATTATGTGATGACACCTATAGACAAAATCAATTTCTAGAAGTACTAGAGAATATTAAAGTTCTTGATGGATATTTAAGAAATATATCAAAATGGGTCAACAAAAGAGAGTTGAATTTGAAATCTTTGAAGACTCATGATTATCACATCCTTCTACATGATTTGATTTCAATAGAAATATGTCATCGTTTTTCCAAGTGTAAGGGTTTTAGTTGTCCAGTTGTGCCATTTGTTTAGAGATATTTGCACTAAGAAGTTGTCCAAGTATTTATTGCAAAAAATGTTGGCAGAGACCATTAATTTTGTGTGTGTTAGAGAAAAATATTTCCTCCATCATTTTTCACCTGCATGTTGCATCTAACTATCAATATTCTAACTAAATACTTCTTAGAGCACAATTTTCTTTCTGTTGGATGTAACCAACTGAAATAAATATGTACACATTGAAATTTTATGTCCAGAACAGGAATCATCCGACAGGTTCAATCATGAATGGTTACTTGGCTCAAGAATGTATGGATTTATGCTCAATGTATTTTTCTAATCTTACTATAAGAATGAATAGACCAATGAGAAATGAAGAACAAGAGTATGAGAAAATTGAAACTATTTTTCCATCACTTCCTCAAATAGAAGGAATTCTTAGATCATATACATTGAAAACATTAATCCTTAAAGAGCGGGAGATGGCACATTGCACAGTGTTGTTCAACTGTGATTTGTTTGATGACTACATCAAGTAAGTAAATTGAACATGTACATCTTATCTCCTCTCTTTTAATTTTAAATATATGTTAAAGTATTTTTAATTTTATCTATAGGGAATATAAAGAAATGATAAATAGAAAGCATTTTTCTTTATCATTAAGGAGAGATACTTTTCATAGAAAACAGTTCTTTACTTGGTTGAAATTGAAGGTAGAAATATTGTTGTAATAAATAAATAAAATCAATATTTAATTTAATTTATTATTTTTTTATATTTTAGGTATCGAGTTTGCATACATACTCTTTTTTGAGAAAATAAGAGTTTTGGTTTTTGATCTTAATACTGTGGTTCATGAATGTAAATCAATTGCGATAAATGGGTACACATTTATTATTAATGAATGAGAAAAGAATATGAGAACACAACATGATGGTGTTATTCTAACTGACACAATATATTTTTATGCCAGTACATTAGATATTTGACCTTGTTTTGAAAATGTAGCTTATTATGGAGTCATTGAAGAAATAATAATATTGGATTATTACTATCATGGTCAAGTCATGATGATGAAATACCAGTGGTTTGATTCGATGATGAGGTAGGGAACCTTTATTGATGATTGTGGATTTTGAGTTATTGACATTATGACAACCCTGCTTTTTATTACAACTTAAACATGATTTATTACATAAAACTTCACTTGATACAACAAAGAAGATCGAGAGGTTTAGTGTCTTTGGGGCTTAGGATCATTACATAAAAACTTTAAACTTGAAATACAACATCCTTATTGAAAACTTCCTTTACATGACCAGTACATTCCTTCGTACTTAACATTACATGGGATAACCTGAGGACATGCATAAGAAAAGGGTGAGCTATAAAGCCCAGTAAGGGAGTACACAATGAATAACATGAGGAGTACAATACATGTTAGGCAATAGGCATAT
Organism: Viscum album; assembly: GCA_963277665.1. Classification (NCBI taxonomy): domain Eukaryota; kingdom Viridiplantae; phylum Streptophyta; class Magnoliopsida; order Santalales; family Viscaceae; genus Viscum; species Viscum album. The sequence goes on along the minus strand of OY728133.1, from coordinate 1,408,659,400 downwards.
CAATAGAGCATAAGAGAGACATGAACATAAAGGCATGATAAAGCATGATAATCATAACATGGAAATGTGGCAACAACACTTAACACTGAATTAGCATGAGCCAAGGCTCATTGCACATGGCGCATGAGTAAACCCTCATTGCACTTGAAGCACGAGTAAACCCTCGTTGCACTTGAATTAGCATGAGTAAACACTCATTGCACATGACGTATCATGATACTATACTTTACGTAATGCATTGGAGCGCTATAAAGGGCGCACCCTTCTTAAACATTTCATTTCATGCATAAGTGTGCCACATGGATCATAAAACATGGATTCATAAAACATAATCATTTCTTCCACGATAAAGGAATGTGGAATTCATACATGAAACTTTATAATCAATATGTATATGTGCATAAAGGTGAATACCCTTGATGGAGAAATGGGCATGGTATTCACTACACAAAGGCATTGGCTTAGAAAATCGGTGCGATTTCGGCAGCGTAACGGCGTGACATAAGAATTCATAAAAAAGGTTGATGAGAGAGAAAGGGGTTCCTCATCATATTTACATGTAATGGACAGTAAGGAGATCATATATATACATGTCCCAACAATATAAATGGAATTTAGATTCATGATACAAAAGTATTGCTTGAATGTAAAAGAAGAGAGAGAAGTTCCTTTCGGAATTTCGGCATAGTAACGGGTGTACATGGGAGGCATTTAATGATAGAGAAAGGGTTATACCATCATTAAAACAATAATAGGGCAGTATGGGGGAGGTGCAAAACCATACCCCAACATTCATGAATGAAATTAAAAGGGCAATACAACTTAAAGAAAATTGACAAAAATGAGAAAGGAAGAAAAACCCTTACTTGGAAGTGTGCTTCCAAAGGCTAGAGAGAGGCTTGTGAGAGGCTTCTTGGGAGCTTGTGGCACCTTGAGAGGATTCTAGGGAGAGTAGGGCAGAGGTTGGACGAAATTCAAGGGCTTTGAGTGAGGAGGAAGTGGGAGCTTGGGTGGGTTTATATAGGAAAGGTGAGAGAATTCTTTATTATTTAGGTTTGGGACCCCTTATATTAAAATAATCCAAACCACAAACCATCCCATGGTATTTGCCCATGGTTTCTGGAAAAGGAAAGAGGAAAATAATATTTTACAAGGCCAAGGTCCGAACTTATTAAAAAATTAGGGTTGCTTATGTGGAGGTGAGTCACACTCCCATGGAAATTAATTTAAAAAGGCAAAGTGTTGAATAAGTCTTGAGGGCTCCATTAATGCTTTGAAAAGTGAGTCAAACAAACCCAAAACCTCATTATTTTAATGATAAAACACATATTGGCCGAACATAAGGATTATGGTATTTTATTACATCACCATTGGGTCATTATGATGTCATAAAACACATTATATATTTAAATGGTATTTAATTTTTACCCAAAAATTTGACTGTCTCAGAAAATTATGAAAAATTCACCGTTGGATAATTTCGACGTCCTGATTCCAAAAATAATATTTATTTTATCTAAATAATTTTCTAAATATGTTAATTTTCACTTTTAAAATAAAAACCGACATTTATAAAAAAATTCACGGGTTTTGACAGAAATGACTTTCAAACCTTAATAAAAATTTTAATTGCATTCATAAAATTATAAGATCATTTATATTTAATAAAAATTAATTTAATATTAATAATAATATTTTATTAAAATATTATTTAATTCAAAAATCCTTTAATTTAATAAAATATAATTCTTAATTAAATAATAACTAAAAACACCATTTGTACTTTTAAAAACTAATTACAATGTATCAAAAATGACTAGAAATTATATTCATTATTATATACAAAAGTAATGTGCATGAACATGGTACTACTTATTTGTTACATAACCCCTTAAAATAGCCGCATAAGACCTAAGGGTAAGGTGTGCGATGGTGACAGACTCTTGGGGTTGCTCGGATAACATCGCTCGAGTGGTAATCTCTATCAACTTCCATTTTTCCCGTAGACGATCACGTTCGAGCTTGACTTGATGAAGCTCATCTTGGGATTGGTCAAGGGAAAAGCCCAAAGACACCACCTCTTTTCCGAGCTCCGACAAATGGGCTTCGTAAGGGGCAATTCTACTGGATGAGGCCATCGCTTCCTTTGTCTGAGTAGAAAATTGGTTCGTTAAAGCCTTATATTTAAACTACCCAGATGATCACTGTTCAACGGCTATAAAAGTAACGGTCACAAATCTTAAAGTAAAACTAAAAAAGTTGATATCTTATAAAAAAATTTTTCATAAAGAAACATTTAACTGGATCAAGAGGGATTTTCCATTAATGAAATTTTGGGTCGTTACAGACATGAATCAAACTTCTGCTACCGATGAACCATATGTATTTTCATCAATGGAGAAACATGTTTTTTAAGTCAAAGATCATCTTCAACTTAAATTTGGTGTCATTATTGAAGTAATTCCAAGATCTGTTTTTGATGGTGGTGATGATGGAATTGACACCATCCCTACTACCATTAGAACCAATCCATTTATTACTTATGATAACTCTAGTAGCTCAATTTTTAGAGTTGATTGTGAACCCGAAGTTGTTGTGGAAAATATATAGAATCTTTCATCCATGTTCTCATTTTTTTTGGTTTAGCTCGAATTGGGTTGTTAAGGTTGGTACTATTCAAATTTATTTAATAATGATTACAAATATGTTATATCTGAATTGAACTATATTAAAACCTAAGAAAATAGCATTTCTAACTTGGTGAACATTTCATTGCTTTATTGACCATGTATAAAATTTGTATAACTCTAAGAACCCCCTTTGACATTTTAATTCTTTATTGACCATGGATTCTTGACCCTAGAACCCACGAATCCCCCTATCCCCTCTCATATATTTTGTTTTTTGGGTTACACATTAGTTTTCCTTTTCAAATTACTTTTATATTTTTTTTCAAATGCAGGAAATGAAACCTATTGATGATATGGGATGATAAAGGATGATAGACAACAATCATCGCATGATTGAGATGGTCGTTCCTCCACCAGTGCCTATTGTGAGTATTTTATTTCAAATATATATATTTAAATAACATATAATTTCATGTGATTGATTTTCTTTTAAGAATTTTTGTAGGATCCACCACTAAGGCGACAATTATTTAATGAGCATCCTAGTGGTGGTCCCAGTACTCAAGCCGATGTTACGAGAGATAAGTGATCTAGTCAGCATACCTGATTAGACCCTACCCCTCCCACTGACGTACCATCTATCCCACATTCCGATCCTAGTATGCCATTAGGGACAAAAAATATATTTAGGACTCCCATGTTTTCACCACCATTTTCATTTGAGAATCCTCATCCTTCTATACCATATCTGATGATGATTCCCACTCCTCATCCATATCATGCATTTGGCCAGCCATCCATACCCTCTTCTTTTACTTATACTTCCTTCTCTCCAAGCTTCTATATTCCATCTTCTTTGATTCCTACTCTACCACAGTCTATGCCTGTGGAGCATACACTGTGACCCACTCTTCTTGTATAGGATGTTCCTTCAGTTTCTGTGGATCCAGCGGTGCCCATTGATCAGGCTTCCGTAGTTATATTTATAGAACCCCAATTTTTTTATACCTTTATTTATTTTCATTATAACATCTATTGATATAATATTTTTTTTATTTCCTAACATATACATATACTAATAGGAGGCAGGTTTGGGGGCATACACTCATGCGTGTGGCGTGGAACCGCCACATGCAGTTGATGGTGGACTACAATGAAGACAATTAAATTATTGAAAAAACAGGGCAGTAATGTCGAAGTTTTTTGGTAACGCTTGTAAAATACTCTGACATCATTCATGTCTTCCCTATCTCATGGAGACAGATAAGAAATGAATTCAAGGATAATTCTTGTACACATATATTAGTAAAAAAGTCTGTTGTATTTAATGTAATATATTATTTTTTAATTTATATGAATTAATATTTTGGTGTTATCTTCGATTTAATTTCCCTGATGGTGAGGGTGCACGTCCATAACATCTAAAAGAGTTAGGTGATATTTGGAGATCCTATAAGAACGGGTTGTATATTGGATATATTTCTAGAGTTGGCATAGAGTTAGAGGCGGTACCTATCGTGAATGATTGTCTGATAGAATATTATTGACAAATGATTACTCATTGGAAAAATGTTATGTTTAAGGTATTAATCACATTTTAGGTATTTAAATTAAAATTTTCTTATTTTTAATTAATAATATCTTTTTTATTATTGAATTTTATTTATGAATCATCCAGAAAAATTAAAAAATAACATTGATACTAAAAAACACCTCCACACATTGGGACGTACTACGATGTCAAATCGTGAGAGGAAGCAAGTACGATAGTTGTTTATAATTTTTCTATAGGACTTGTACTTTATATTATTTCCTTCACAATTTATTCAATTTATAATGTTTTCATATAATTTTAGTTATGAAATTCATTATTGGTAACCATTTTTTAATTATTTTTTGCTATATTTAGTGTCATTTTAAGGGAAATAATTGAATATTGGAGGAAGTGTGCCTTGAGAAAAACTATTTTGCTCGAGTATAAGGAAAAAATATGGAAGTCTGGTTAATGAACCAAAAAAAAATTTATTTTAAGTTTTAATTTGTCAATTTAAAATTTTAATATATATTTTGTAACATAATAATCTACTTATTTTAGTAAGAGGCTGCTTTAGAGGCCCTTGATGCATAGGAACCTAACAATTTTGGGCTAAATGATCACTTACATTAGGTGTTTGGAGATGAGCACCCTGGAAGAGTACGCTACTGACCTGGGAAGAGTATAGTCCTGATGAGGTATTGGCCCTCTTCAGATATCAGTTTTAGTGCCATCGAGTTTTAACAGGTTAAGGCACCTGAAAAAGAGGCTAAAAAAGGGCCACATAGGTAGAAGAATGGTCTGATAGGGAAAACCTTGAATTTATGAAACTGAAGAAAGTTTTATGTTTAGCACTTCCACCAAAGGTCAACATATCTTATGATGAATATATGTCATCGATGTATTCAATATATAGTGAACCAGGTGGTAGTTCTATTGGTGGTCTAGACGATGTCATTCTTGGCGATGATGATGGAGAGGAAGTGGCCGAGGCTGAGAATGATGCCAAGGATGAGGGCGAGGAGGAGGCCGAGGTGGAGGATGAGGGCGAGGAGGAGGGTGAGGAGGAGGATGAGGATAAGGGAGGGGATGAGGGTGAGGGAGATTATGGGGATAGGGATGAAGACAAGGATAAGGATGATTATGACGATGATGATAGTGATGGTGATGAGGGACATATTAATCCATTACATTTTTGTTTGATATTATTGACATTTGATGTTTGATGATTTTTTGACTGAATATATGTGTAATAAGGTTGGTCAAATTATCTTTATTTCTTTATCTATAAATAATAAAACATGACTTGATATGGAGGTATAAATTCTATGAATTCTCTTTTTAGGTAGTGGTGTGGATTTTTTTTATGAAACCTTATCTTATATATTTGGGTATGGTTTGAGGTAAAATATGTCACCGTACTTATAGTATTTAGGTATGTGTTTGGAGTATGGTATGAGGTGAGTTTTTCTAGAAGATTCCCCATTAACATTATACTTATTCCATGAATATATTGGAGGGATCCACCAAATATATTTAATCATTATAGGTTTCTTCATTCTACCTATAACTCTTAATAACATGAGGATGTTCAATTCATGAAAAGTGTTATTCATACAGTTTGTTTGAATCATGGATGCCCTATAATACTCCTTGTGAATGGACATCATTCCCATATTTATAGAGGACTATTTCTCATAAAAAAGTCTAGCATTCTGAGAAGTCTATATATATGATAGAATAGACCCAATAACTTCCATTTGAAGATTCACAATCTACTCACTATATTCAGCATGACAGATTATCTCCATGACATTACTGTACTGCATGTCTCTATCATATTTCAAGATAAACCACATGTCGATATAGTCCCATAATGAATGGGAATAGTCACATGCTTGGAATAAGTGATTTATACCCTCTTCATCTAGAAAACAAATGCTTTAGGTAGAGACATGTTGATATCCAGATTTTTTGATTTGATTCTATATGGTAAATCTACATTTCAAAATCCTCCATATAAGGAGAAACTAGGATTAATGGATAAAACAATATTTTAATTTCCTAATTTATATTGGTGTCCTGTTGGAACAAAAAAATTCTTTATTGTATAACTCCTTATCATTGAAGTTCCCATGCGAGTTTTGTTTCCATATGAGGGTGTCACAATCTATAAAATTTTACCTCTGGATTTTCATACTAATTTGGGTGGGAAAATGACCATCAACACTAGAGATTTGTGAACCTATGATAACCAATATCAATAATAAACCAACAAACATTATTAATAAAAAATAAATTAAAAAAATATTTTATTCACTTAATCAACTATAAACTCATTAGGTGGATCTATGATCCTAAAACTGTAAGTAGTCTACTCTCAAAAAACTATAGTTCATAATGTAATCAAATCTACCAATTTAAAAATCAAATTGAAACACTATATTCATATAAATTTTATGAAATAAAAAATAAAAAAATAGGTTACATAACTTAATATGAAAATCATGCAATGAACATAATCTAAACCATCCAAGTCTTCTTTATACAATATATATGAAATCCACATTTAATCAAAGTGATTCCAATATTCTATGATGAAATCACATAACTAATATTTACTCAAAAAAATTTCAAGTAAAAAATGAATAATGGAATCAATAGGGGAATGGGGATGGAAGGGATTACTATATATTTTAGAAATTAAAACTCTCCCACAAAAATAAAGACCCAAGAGGGAAGAGGGGACTGTAAAGGAAATAAGTGAGGGATTTATCATCCTAAAAATTTACTCTCTTTGTTCCAATCCTACATGAAAAATGGGGGAGTTTGAACATAAAATGACTATTATTCCCTTGCTAAAAGAAATTTTTATGTACACAATCTAGTGTGACTATAAGTGTCATGGGGAAATACTTGCAACATAGGGTCTCATTCTATTTTTTGATGAGTTTCATGGTGAAACTCCCATTTTATAATTTCAATATACAATTATGTACACCCAATATTGTGTGACTATGAGATTAATGAGGTATCCCACACAATTTTAGTGTGACACCTTTATCATGTATAATTTACTCTTACATAACACATTATAATTTAATACACTTGTTTTAGCTTAAAGTTCCCATGCATTATTTCTTATATAGTGAGATTATGCATTGATCCCTTATAATAATAGTGAAATTTTACACTAATTATATAAGCATAAAGTATTAGAGCCTCTACCCCATGTCAAATTACCCCTTTCTACAACATGACATACCACATGATCCAAAAATTTAAATCACATATGAATTTACCAACCTCTAAGTATGTAGTACCTTAAAAATTCCCTAATATAATTCATATCATCCTTATGAATCCTACCCAGTCAACCTACCATAACCATGTCCTATATCTCTAATTAATTAAAACCTGTTTCATAATAAGTTATAGGAGATATCATAAGAGATCAAACTCCATGTGAATTTTACAATGAGGCCATTGTTAATTATCTTGACATATTTGATTCCAATACATCTCAAATAAATTTTTTAACACACTCCATCTATTCAAAAATGACCATATTATTTTCATAAAACAAACTAGTCCATATAATGTTACTAATAATCCCCTGAATCACCTTTATGATACTTAAACCCCATCTACTAAAATCCAATATCATAATTTTCTCATGATTGTAAATGAGGGATAATTGGTCTATGAAAAGTCAATCCCGTTAAACTAATTTTTCAATGAAAATTCCAGATTCAATCCCCATTATGAATCCACCATTTTTGAAAATGAAAATTTTTAAGTCATTTATCCATTTTCATATCTAATTATATGTGAAACATATTAGTCAATCTTCAATCACACTAAATTAATATAAAATCACCCATGCGTATGAATTGAATTCTGAATTCATATTTTATAGTCCATATTCTGTATGCCATATTCTATATATTAGTTATATTGAGTATTCCATATTAGTCATATTTTGTATGAATTCAATTCTGAATTTAGATTCTGTATGCCATATTAGTCATTTTTCCATATTTTGAATTCCATATTATAAATTCAATTTTGTATTCCAAATTCTGTATGTGTTATACATAATTCAATTCTGTATGTGTTGAATTCTGAATTGAATACACTATACATAATCCAGAATACTATATGTGTTCATAATTCTATATAACACACACATAATCATGTATTAAATTATGTATGTATTTTATTCATAATTTATAATTCAATTATGTATGTATTCAATTCATAATTCAATGCCAAATTGTGTATTGTACAAGTTAATTTCCTTCTGAATTCTGAATTGAATTCTGAATTCAATTATAAATTCTATTCCGAATTCTGTATTTAGAAGGAAGGCTATGAAATTATGAATTCAATTATGTATTAAATTATGTAAGTATTGTATTCAATTCAATTTTTTATTATGTATTATGAATTCTGACATGCACCACTGTGTATTCAATTCTTCAGGTAATTGGACAGGGGGAGGCAGGCTGGCTTGCTGCTGTGAATTCTGGATAGGAAGGCTATGTCAATGGTTTTAAACCATTGGTATATATTTGAAAACTGACTTTATACCAACATTTTACATGAAAACATTGGGAAAAGTCTATACCATGGTTAGTAAACCATTGGAATAGACACACTGAACTTAATCTTTTACCAATAGTTTACCCAAACTATTGGTAAAACATTATTGCAACGGTTTGAAAACCATTGTACTACACCTAAAATTCAAAATCTACAATGGTTAAAAATTGTTGGTAAACGTTTATACCAACGGCTAGTAGAAACCGTTGGTATAATGTTCATTCCAGAGCTAAATACCAACAATTATTTAATAACTGTTGGTATATATCTATCCCCACACCTCAGTAGCCAACAGTTTGGACAACCATTGGTATAATTTATACCAATAGTTTAAATCCGTTGGTATAAAACATGTTCCCAGCACTATATATTTTTAATTAGGTTGTCTAAATTTGAAAAATATGTCTCTTTTATTTTTTGTCATTATGAATAGTAACTTTGAAATATTTATCACCTTAGTAAGGGTAAAACAAGGTTAAAAATTCAGGATAGGAATTTTAAATTTATATAACACTTTAGTTTATCCTATTTGATGAGTTTTTTAATCATTCTCATATAATTTTTGAAAATATGCCCACTTTTTTCCATTTTCATTGATTATGAACTTTATATTATTTTAAGAGAAGGAAAAAATACAAAATGTCACTCTCTTGAGTTTAATATATCTAATATTTTTTCGTAAGGATAAAAAGAGGTTATGTTTAGTTATAAAGATTTATTTGAAAGATGAATTAATTTTTTTATCATGGAAATTTATTTTTAATTTTTAGTGATTGTATAATTACCATATATTCTTACGCAACATCAACATAACATTTATTCAATTAGTAGAAAAATAAAGTAAATTATTTAAAAAATATTAAAATTATTTTTTTTGTTCAATTATTATGTTAAAAGATTTTTTTATATAAATATAACATATTAGTGACGTTAAAAGTTTATATTCAAATTCCATAGTTATCTTTATGACATCAAAGTCAAATTAAACGAATAGTTCCAAAAATGACATTAATGATTTTTTATAATAAAAACAATTTTATTAAATTATTTAAAATTTATAAAAACTTTTATTCATCCAAGTGAATGAGATATGGTGAAATAATTCAAACATGGCCAATTTATGGGTCACTATTCTATTTATAATAACATTCTTGACCCTTAAAGAGCAAAAAACTTTGATATTATGGTAGTTATCAAAAGGATTAATGGGAAGTTAAAAAATAAGAGATAATGGTTAAAACATCACCTAAACTTGTATGAATATTATTATATGAGAATATTTACACTTATTCTCTTAATATATTCTAAATAAATCAATTTTGTTCCACTTTAAATTGTAAATAAATTTATATTAATTTATTACTTTATGTATTTCCAAGAGTACCCCTCCCCTCACTTATAAAAGATAACCTCTTATCCTCTCTTCCTCATACCTTTTAATCCTTATATATTGGAAAATACCTAAAATAATACCTTATCAGGTTCATTAATTATGTAATGGATCTTCTTATCTTTCAAAAATACCATCCTTTTAAGTCTTTAGGTGTTATCCAAAATAAGTTTCTCAATAAAAAGGTATAACTCTTAATTGAGTACTATCGATTTTATTTCTTATTATAAATATTATAAAATTTATTTTATACATTATAAATAATTTATTTATTATATCAAGTTTAATCAATTATTATTTTTTGTTTAAAAATAATTATCCACCTCTTTTCCATTACATGTGAAAAGAAAACATCACTCGTGCATGCATGTGGACTACCACCTCTACGAAGTTATGTGTTTTGTTTTTCATCACCAATTAAAATTTATAGTTATAATTATTATATTACTAAATAGATATGATATTATTGTTATTATATAAAGGTTAATTTTTATTTAATTTTCTTTCATTCCATCCATTGAAAAATGAAAAGATCACTCATGCGTATGTATGGACAACCATTTTCACAAAGCGATGTAATTAGTTTTTCGCCACCGATTTATATGAATAGTTATAAAAGTGTATATAATGATTAATTAAAACACTAATGAAATGATTAAAATTATATATAATATATAACCATGATCAAAATTTAAGGACTAGGACTACCAAATCGAAACATTCATGAAAAACAAAATAGTTTTCACTCATAATAGTGATTTTAAAAAATAAATGTTAATAAATTGGTGATAAAATGTTATAATAAAATCATATATGATATGATATATATTACTATAGTTTTTTGAGTACATTTATAGTAAATATATATTTATTATATATTAGGTTCAAACATGTATAGAGAAAGATAATACTTGAAGTAAGGGAATTATGTTTCAATCTCATTTTAATCGAGATTGTTTGTACCTGAATTGAAATTGAGGAAATTAAATGATAATTATCTGATAAACCTATTTAATTTTTCTTTTACTATTTTTTTCATGAAATTTTTAACTAATATTTCCATTTTCCTCTCCTTGGTACTTAAAATGATTGGGAAAATGTTTTTAATAAAAACAGACTTGATTTCCTCTTTGGTCAGAAATAATTTTCTTTCATGTCTATGTTTTCATTAAATTTTTTTAGGAATGTTTTTACTATTATAATATTATTTTTTAATGTCAATATAACCATGTTTTAATTTTTATAAAAATATTTTCAAGGAATATTCTTATCATTCTCTGAACGTTGTACTTTTTACCAAAAATGAAAAAAGAATATTTATTTTAACATACTGGACCTGAACAAAATTTCCCACCATCTTGACTGCTCAATGTTTCTAAGATTACTTTAAAATTTTCAATATTTCTTTTCAAATAATTTTTTTGATATTAATTTTGAAATATTATTATTTTAAATAATTTATTTGAAAATAAAATGGGTATTTTCCTCAAGAAATATTCCAATGTTATTTTAAAGAAAATTTTCATCTCTGATACCATCCGTTGATTTTAATTATGAATTAATAGAGATTTGATCCAATGATACCATCCTTATTATTTCTATGGATGGTTTATGATTATAATGATGAGTTTTTTTATGATTTTTTTATTTTATATGTCTTATTATATGACGAAATGATAAAATGTTTATGAAAATAGTTTCCTTTCTATGGGTTATGATATAATGATACTATAAATGTTTTATAATCTTGTGGAACAGATATATATGGTTTTCATTATGTTATGGGTGAGACCAAAATTATATTTCCCTATAATGCATTGGGTAAAGATTTATATCTCAAGAGATAATTTTAGGAAAATAAGTAGATATGCTCAATCCACTATGGGAAACAACTTGGGATGCCTGATCCATCATGGGAAATAGGTGGTGATGCATGATCCATTATGATATAGGAAACATGTATCGATGCCTGATATAATATGATTTTATGGTCTACATATTTAACCTTGAAATATGAAATATTTTCTATGCCTATGATGGTGAAACACTTTTATGACATGTTTTTATGCTTATGAATTGAACTCATGGTTCATGATTGATTAATGATGATTTATCACTCTTATGATTCTTGTATTTCAAATGCTAAATTTTTATGCCACAAATCTTGATTACGATTCATGGTAAACTGGGTATAAAATTTGTAAGTTATGATCATGATATCATAACCTTATGCTTATCTTATGCATAGATATGATCATTGATTGATATATCCATTTTTTACCCTTACTAAGCATATGGGATCAACCTTTCTTATGTTTGCTTTCCTGAGGTTATGAAGAAAGGTTTTAAGTAGAGTATGTAAATAAGGGTATAAATTGAGAATAAATCTACAAGATATGATGAATACTTTACATAAATGATATGTTTATGTATCTAATCTCTAAATACACTTAACCTCTATGGTTATAACATGAATCTTTATGTTATATATTGAAAATTCATCTAAAATGATATAATATTTATGTATAAAAATATCAGGTCACCTAAGTTGGTGCCATAGTAGGGTTTAGTCAATATTTATAGATTTTTATTAGAGAAATCTTATGAAAATACTAGGGATAATACTAATTATAGGATAATATTCTAAAGTTTTTGTAAGATAGAGATTATGTGGTTTTCCTAAAAATACATCCCTGTCTGGATACTACAAGTAGACTTTGTTTTGATATAGATTCATCTAGGGGTAATAAACCTAAAAATAGTTGGTCACGTATTTTTTAGTCATCATTATTATGCAAAATGAATATTCTCTTACCTCTCAGCTAGTTTGACACACCTAGGAGAATATTATTATGTTAAATCACATTTTCCTTATGAATTATTATGAAGGATTTGAATAGATAGCGACTGATGTTGGCCTAGGTTAAACCTAAGGTGAAATAGATTAAAAATATTGTGTCATGAATAAGATATAATATAAATAAATTTTAATGATTATGTGGGTTTTTACTATGACTATTATTTCTCACACTATTATTTTTGGGTTTAGTTAATGGATAAACCCAAAGAAACCAAGTTAATAATGAATGCGACTGATAATGTAATGATTTTTTTAAGAAACCAAATTATATGGGAGATATAATGAATAATCTTGTTTCTATACTTATGAAACCTTCTCAAACTATGAATTATATTGAGATTCCAAATGAGAAAATTAGGGAACAATATAATATTGAGTATTTTATGAGGAAATATCTATTATAACCCTTATATTTATTAAAAATTAATACATGATTTAATTAAAAAAAATTACACTTAATAAAATCTGAAATATCAAGAGGTATAGTGTCTCTAGGAATTAGGTACATTTCATTACAACTTTAAACATTAATTAAAACATCTTTATTGAAAACTTATTTGACATACTTGAGTTTAAAACTGCATTGGATAACCTGGGGAATAAAAAAATAATGGGGTGAGCCATAAATAGTAGTAAGGGATTAAACATGGAATAAAATGAATATAATAATACATGTTAGACAAGGAAAATCAATGGGGGCATATAGGAACATGAATAATAAGGCCTGATGTATTATGATGATCATAACATGGGAAATGTGGTAACAAATTAAAACACTACATCATAAACATAGGTCGATGATAAATCAACAAGAATTCATGGGGGACAAAGTCTCATTAAGTAATCAGGTATAACCTTTTACCAATATTACATATCATTATTCTAAAATTTAACATGGATTAGAGTGCTATATAATTCTATGCGCACCCATCACTTTCATTTCATTCTCATGCTTAAGTGTTCCAGATAGATCATAATACATGGATTCATTCATCATCATAATTTATTCCAAATTAAATGAGTGAAGAATAGATAAATTTAATTCCCCAATAAAAAGTTATATGTGCATAAAAGTTAACACCCTTGATAGGAAATGGTTACGGTATTCACTACACATTTGGTTTGGCGTAGAAAATCATGGTGAAAATTCAGCAGTATAAAGACATCACTTAAAAGTTCATAAAATTGGTTGATGAGAGAGAAATGGGTCTCTAATAATTTTTAAGTGAAGTTTAAAGTAATTGATACTTGTAAGTACATTACCACACATACATAATTAGAAAACCCAATGAATACAGTAATAAATAAGCTTGAATAAAAAGAGAAAGGAAAGGATGCTTATGAAATTTTGGCATGGCAATGAGTGCACATATGAAGGATTACTGAGAGATAAAGGGGTATATCATCATTTAAAAATAATAAGGTTAGTATGGGGGTGGTTTTAAAACATACCCCATTATTAGTTATTGAAAATAATAAGTCATAACAAGATAAAGAAACTTGGATGAATATGAGAAAGGAATGAACCCTTACATGAGTGTGTGGCTCCAAAAGATTGAAATGGGGATTATTTAGAGATTGGGGAGCCTTGGGAAAATTATATATAAGGTATGAAAGAGTAATAACATTATAAAATTATATTTAGTTAAGAGAATTGGGAGATTGGATGGATTTCTATAGGAAAAGCGAGGGTAAATCTTTAATATTTCATAAACATAGGCTTTGGACTCTATATAATAAAATATTCAAAACTACAAACATTACCATGGGGTTTTATCATAGTTTTTTCCAAATTGGTGAGGTTTTTATTATTTTAGTTGGAAAATTTCCGAACATATTAAAATATTACCCTTTCTTATGTAGAGTAGAGTCACTCTTTTAAATTAATGAATTTAAAACCATAAAATATAGCATATATTTTGGAGGATTCATAAAGGCATTATAAAATTAATAAAATAAACTAAGAATAAAATTATTTTAAGGGGAATAAATATATTTATCTAATGATACCCATTATAGTATTTATTACAACATTTTTTTGGTTATTATGATGTCGTAAAACACACTGTAAATTTATACGGTATTTAATTTTTACCTAAAAATTCGACTATCTCGAAAAATTATGAAAAATTCACCACTGAATAATTTATACATTATAATTACAAAAATAATATTTATTTTATCTAAATAATTATATAAATATGTTCATTTTCACTTTTAAAATAATATTTGACATATATTTAAAAATACCGGTTTGGTCCTCAGGTCCTGCAAGGCTTTCGGGCCACCCAAGGCCTTCGGGCCACCTTAAGGCCTTAGGGCCACCACAAGGCCTTTGGGCCACATGAATGCAGGCCTCAGACACACTACAAAAAAAGGAGCAGCCCCAGAAGAGGATTCAGAGCAGGTGCACTCACCAGAGCAGAGCCAAATGGATTGTCAGAATGAGAGGATATGACTATGCCATCAGTACCAGCCTGTGCTTGCACGGAAATCCTAGCCAGACGGTCATGCAAAGGTAGAGAGATACTATCAGGATGCAGATGCTAGGGAAGGGTAGTTCCTTGTAGATAGTCTGGTTGAATTCCCTAAGACCTTCGGGTCATGTAATCTCCTAAGCCCACGGGCCATGTAATCTCTGAGCCTATGGGCCATGTAAGGGTTCCCCCTCATCCCTTTAAAGGGGGGTTATCAAAAATCAATAAAAAATGAAGGCCTTCAGGCTATTCAGGAAAGTTTATAATTGAATCAATATAAAAATCATTTATGAAGTAACAATAAAAAATAAAAATAAATAAATTTTCTATAAAATATACATATTCATATTATTATGACCTTAATTAATATCCCTTTATTACATCGGAATATGCCCTAAGAGTATAGTGCACAACAGTGAGACTTTCGTGGTGTTGTTTGGTGAACATGGTTTTAGTTGTGATCTCAATGAGCTTGAAATTATCCCATAAATTGTTTTTCTTATGCTTAAGTTTTTGGATCTCATCTTGGGATTGTTCAAGGGTAAATCCCAGTGATTCTATCTCCATCGGAAGCTTTAACAAATGGTCTTCATAGGGTAAAATCCTACTGGATGAGGCCATCACTTCCTTTGTCTGAGTCAATTGGATTCATTAAAGCCCTATATTTATAATAATCATGTGATCATCTTTTAACTACTATATTATCAATGGTAAAGATTAATAATAGTCTTTTTAGTCCAATTGGATATAATAAAACAAAACAAGTTCTTGTGTTTTTATAACAATATTATATAATAAAACATTAAATCCTAAGGTAATTTTATTTATAATAGTTTGGGTCATTACAATATCCCCCCTTGGGAAATTTTGGCCTCAAAATTTTCATTTCACCACTTTAAAATGGATGAGGGTAATTCTGTCTCATCACTTTCTCTAGTTCCCACATTGCTTCTTCAAACATGTGGTTTCTCGACAACACTTTGATAAGGTGAATTGTAATATTTCATAGAACTTTTTCTCTAAGATCTAAGATATTCACCAACTTCTCCTCATAGAAAAGATAATTATCTAATGGTTCCACCTTTGGATTGAGTACATGTGAGGGGTCAGATATTTACTTAAGAGTGATACATATAATACATCATGAACTTGAGATAGATTAGGTGGGTGTGATAGTAAACATGACACTACTATGATGTAATCAAGGATCTCAACAGGGCTGATGTATCTTGGACTAAGATTTCCCTTCTTCCAAAATATCATCACGTTATTCCATGGAGATATTCATAGGAATACCATGTATCCAACATCAAAATCTAGGTCAAATTGATGATTGTTAGCACAACTCTTTTCCACCATTTCCTCAACCATTTCATGACCTAGCAGTTTTCATTACCCAACTTCATACCATCATGTAGGTGTCATGAACCTCCTCCCATAAAGGGCTTCATAGGGAGTTACTTGGATTCTCAAGTGGAAACTGTTTTTTAAGAGAACTCAACCAGAAGAATATGTTGATACTATCCTCCTTTGAAGTCCATCGATCATGATCTCAACATGTCCTCAAGTGTCTGGATTCTTTGCTTAGATTGGCCATTAGTTTGAGGGTGATAGACCATGATGAAGTTAAACTCATTATTTAGAGCATGATGGATACTCTTCTAGAACTTAGAGGTGAATATTACTTCTTACTTCCAATCTATTTTTTTTTTCATTTTCAAAATCCGGTTAGAGGGAACCGGTACCCCAACCCAGTTTGAGGAAAACCGGAAACCTCACAAATATACCAGACGATTCAGCAGAATTCAAATTCAAAATTCAAACATAAACAAGAACCATCACGCACAGCCGCCTCGAGCCACGATCCATGAGCCATGTGCCCCGCCTCGAGCCACGATCCATCATCAAGCGTCATTCGCCGCACAAACTCCTCGGAACGCGCCACCAATTATGTCGCCGGCAGGGCACGCCGGACAGACCACCGTTCAACAGACGTCCTCACCGGTGAGCATCATCGGTGACAGACAACCACCACCCATACCACCCTCTTCATCATGACCACCAGAGAACAGCAGGGAAACCACATCAACCAGAACGAAGATGAGATTCACCAATGTCCGAAAACATCACCTTACCTATGGTCAAGGGATAACTGCCGCGGAAGACGCTGACGCGCACAAAGAAGGTTCCAGAGCACTCCGAAGAGTATGTCATTGGACGAACCGGTCTTACACCCATAGATCCAACCAGGAGCGCCATCAATCTCACCGTAGCCGATAACCAGTGACCATCAGGAAACATTTCCAACCCTGGCAAAAAAAAAAACCAGATACAGATCCAGAAAAACAAATCACACGTTCAGAGAAACAAACACAAACCATTAAACCCTAATCACGAGGGAACAAGAAAACATTGAAAGTAGAGGAATCCCGCAACCCAAATCCCATCACCACCGTCCTTATTGACCTCGATAGTTGCCGCAAAACCCCAACCGCCCACGCCGGAGACTTGAGCTTCGACCGCACCTCCAACGAAAACCCTATCCAGCGAGGGGACTCGGGCAAGCAAGCTGGGAGAGCCGGAGGAAACCCCGAAGCCACCGGAGCTGAGGGAAGGAGACGGCGAGAACCGAGGGAAGGAGGCAGTGACGAGGAGCACTCCCAAGAACCGCAGCGCCCCTTACGGGCCCATCATCTTAGAGGTGAATATTGGATCTTGATTAGATAAAATTTATAGTGGTACTCCATAAAGCCTAACCACTTCCCTAATGTATATCTGTGCAAGTAGATCTAGTGATAATTCCTCTCATATCGCAATGAAGTATGTAGTATTTGTAAGATGATCCACCACAACCCATATAACATTATTCCCTCCTAATGTATTTGTAATATTAGTGATAAATTCCATGGTTATGTTTTCCCATTTAAATGTAGGTACAGGTAATGGTTTTATCACCCCCTTGTATTTTTTCCTTTCCTATTTCACTTTCTGACATACAAGACATCGTGATGTATATTATACGATCTCCTTCTTCATATTTTCCCACCAATATTGTTCTAGGAGATATCAATACATCTTTGTTCTTCCTGGGTGTATGGATAAGGTTGAGCTATGTGCATTATACAACAACTCCTTCTTTAACTCAGGATTTGATGGTACACATAGTCTTGAACCAAATCTTACAACACATTTTTCATTTACATTGAAATCCAAGGATTCCACTTTTCTTATAGTTTCCACTTTCTTCTAAATTCCCACATCGTCTCTTTCGGAATCCTTTAAACTCTCCATATGATACAGTTGAGAAATAATTTGTGAAAGGATTTATGATGTTTCTTCCTTTATGATTACCATTTCAATCCTTTCCAAATCTAAGAATATTGGATCCTTATCAATTATCACCAACAATATAATTGCTAGAGCCTTTCTACATAGAACATATTCCACTTTATTCACTTTCCCAGGATGGTAGTGGATTGAGCAGTCATAGTCTTTGATCACCTCTAACCATCTTCATTGGTGCATATTCAGCTATTTCTATGTGAATATATACTTTATAATTTTGTGATCCTTATATATTTTACAATTCTCCCCAAAAAGATAATTCCATCAAATTTTTAAAGAAAAAATCAATACAACCAACTAAAGATCATGTTTTAGGTATTTCTTCTCATGAAATTTCAACTTCCTTGAATCATAGGCAATGACTTTGTCATTTTTCATCAACACACAACCCATACCCATCTTTGAAGCATTGTTGATACCACAAAAATATCACCACTTGTAGGTAGTGTGAACTTAGGTACAATGATAAGAATAAGTTTTCAAATCCTTTATTATCTCTTCACATTCATCATTCTAAGAAGACATTACACCCCTCTATGTTATTTTGGTAAGAGGGTTTGACAACTGGGATAAATTTCTCACAAATCGGGGAAAATACCCAACTAACCTAAGGAAACTATAGATATCTATCACAGATGTTGGAATCAACCATCCTCCAATTGTTTTATTCTTTAAAGGGTCCATAGATACCCCATTTCTTGTTATGATATACCCTAATAATGAGACTTACTTTAATCAGAACTCACACTTGCTGTACTTTGCATAAATCTTATCCTTTCGCAATGTCTTTAACATAGTGTTCAAATAATCCACATACTTCTACTTTATTTTGGAGTATATTATAATTTAATCTATATAATACCACAAAATTTTCAAGGTAATCCTTAAAGACTCTATTCATCAAGTACATGAAAATTTCTAGAGCATTAGTGAGTCTGAAAGGCATCACTGTGAACTCATAGTGACCATACCTTATATGAAAAGTAGTATTGGGGATATCATCCTTATTCACCCTAAAATGGTAATATACCAACCATATATCCACCTTGGAAAAATATTATGATCCATGTTGCTGAGAAAGAAATTCTACAATCTTAGGCAGATGATAATTGTTCTTTATTGTGATCTTATTGAGCTCAATATAATCGATGAAAAGGCACATTGACCCATCCTTGTTCTTCATGAAGAGGACTAATGCACCCCATGGTGAAGCACTTGGGTGTATGAAACCTTTATCAAGATCCTCATATAGTTGTTTCTTTAGCTCCTTATTTTCTAAAATAGCCATTTTATATGGATTCTTGGATAATGGTGATTCCCGAGGTATAGGATCAATATAAAATATAACTTCTCAGCTAGGAGGAAGACTATGAAATTCCTCAGGAAACACATCAACATATTCTCTCACAATGAGCATGTATTCAAGGATGATTCTTTCCATATAATCAATCATTTGAGCTAGATAATATTTCTCATATAGTAGTAATATCCATGCTTGAGATGATGGTGCTAAAGAAGATTCATCCTCCACATTTCACGGATACAGAATCAGGGGTCTATTCACAATACAGAGAGTGATTTATTTCTCATGGAAATTTATATAGGATCCATATAGTGAAATATTATCCATTACTATAATTACATAAAATTCCACCAAAGTAAGTATGAAAAGGTTTGATGGAAATTTTAACCCACAAAAATTGATCAGGGAGGATTTATATACTTGGGATGCAATAATTTCCCCATTTTCTATTTTCACTGACAACTCTACTTCTAATATTTGTGGTGGTGTTTGGATAGTTCTACTAAAATTTCATGATATGAAAGAATTCATATAACTAGAATCAAAAATACATTTTCTATTATTGAATGAATAACAAACATACCTTTCACCACTTCATTGTTAGGATTCACTTTAGTGGTAGTGATGGAAAAAGATCACCATTTTTTCTTTAGTGGTTTTTTGGTTTTCTCTAAAACCCTTATCTTAGGGCATTGGTTTGAAAAATTCCCTGGTTCATTGAATTTATAGCAATTAAAAATACAATGAGGGTTAACTGGAGCATTCTTTCCCTCCGTTGTAGTAGCAGGTTTCTCCTATCGAAAATCATTTTCTATGTTCCCTTAATTCCCACATCTATAAAATTTTATCATCCCCTTAAAGAAATTTAATGGGTGCTTCTTTCCAAACCCTTGTCATATGGGATGTTGAAATTTCTTATCACCATTAGATATATCTATAGAACTACGAAAATTGATATACAATTTTATCTTATTATCCCCATATTACCCCTAATATTCATTGATATTCATTTCTACTTTGAGGACACATCATACAATTTCCTCATAGCTATCAAAGTTATAGATCTCCCGAGATTTCCATAGGCTAGGTTTTATCCCACCAAAGAAGCGGTCAACCTTACATTCAGGGGTAATGAAAAAAGAAAGAGGCATACCATTAAAGTCTTTTAATGATTTACACATATGATCTGATAGATTCGTTGTATTTTTTCATAAGGGTAAGGAAATCCCTTTCCATTTTAAGATAAATAGTCAAGGAAAATATTTATCAATTTTTTTTTCAGGAAATCCTTCCACACTATTTCTTCAATATCTTCCTCAGGGTTCATATTTTTTTATTAATTTTGACAACTTATTAGATTCACCTTCCATATGATAAATATCTTGTAAAAACTTCTCCTGTTCATAACATTAGAGGATAAATAATATCTTCTCAATGGAGTTGATCCACTGTTTTGTGATTAAGGGATATGATGACCCATTGAAATTTAGAGGACTTTGATGCATGAAGGTCTTGATTGTGAATTGTTCTCTCATGGGGGGGGGGTGGATTATCTTAATAATTAATGTTTCTATTCAGAACCTAAATTAGTTGAGTGATTATCGTCCTGAAGTGTGTGATTCCTACTCCCATCAGGTTGGTCATCTCATTGGGGTAGTTATCACATTTTTATTCACTTTGTTTGTTTACAAAAATACTCCTATTTCCATCCAATTTATTGAAAAAAAGTAAAATTAAATATTATTGTATTTAACATTTAAACACATTAATATGAATTTAATGACATTAAAGGGATACCTTATAACTTACATGTATTTCTTCAATTTATGGATTTCTAGGATTCCATATTTTTTATCCATGATCTATTTCCTAACATATACTATTATGGGAATTATTTACTCCCTTAATAATGGTTCATAATGATATTATGAATTATCAAAGAATATCCCCCAGGAGTGAAAAACCAGGTGTGTAGTAATACTTATTTTTGTGTACTAGGTTACCACAAGTTAGGCCTAGAACATCTTGTCGGAGTTGTTACTCCGAGGTACATCTGTTCCAAAACCACGTCTACTTGTAGTATCTATAAAGGGATGTATTAACTTTATAAACCACTTAATATATACTAAAAAAAATTCAGGGATGTTTTCTTATACTTAGTCTTATCCATAAGGCTTTTTCTAGAGTTTTCTAATCCTAATCCCCAAAATAACTAAAATTTTTCTCTGATACCAACTATAAAAACCCTTGTCATTATTAAACATTATTACATGATTTAATTACATAAAATCACACTTAATAAAACCCAAAATATCAAGAAATATAGGGTTTTTTGGAATTAGGTACATTTCATCACAACTTTAAACATGAATTACAACATCTTTATTGAAAAATTCTTTAACATGCTCGATCTTAAAACTGTATTGGATAACTAGGGGAAATACATAATAAATGGGTGATCCATAAATACCTGTAAGGGAATAAACATGGAATAACATGAATATAATAATACATTTTAGACAAGGAAATTCAGTGAGGCATAGAGGAACATGAATAATAAGGAATGATATAGCATGATGACTATAACATGGGAAATGTGGTAATAACTTAAAACACTACACCATAAACATAGATCAAAGATAAACCATCAAGACTTCATGGTGGAAAAAGTCACATAAAGGAATTAGGTATACCCTTGTTCCAACATGACATATCATGATACTAAATATTACCCAATGCATTTAAGCACTATATAATTCCAGGTGCACTCATCACTTTAATTTCATTCTCATGCTTAAGTGTGACACATAGATCATAAAACATGGATTCATTAATTATAATAATTTATTAAATGTATAAGGAGTGTGTAATATATACATTTAAGTACCCAATAAAAAGATAAATGTGCATAAATGTGAACAAAGTTGATAGGAAATGTGTATGGTATTCACTTAACATTTGGTTTGGCATGGAAAATCGCAGTGAAAATTCGGTAGCATAACAACGTCACTTAAAAGTTCATAAAATTGGTTGATGAGAGAAAAATGGGTCTATAATATTTTTTTATGCAATGTTTAAAGTAATATAATCATGGAAGGAAATTTAAACACATACATAATTATAAAAATAAGGAATATGATAATAAATAATCTTGAATAAAAAGATAAAGGAAAGGATGCTTACGAAATTTCGGCATGGTAACAGGTGTACATAGGAGGGATTAATGAGAGATAAAGGGGTATCTCATCATTTAGACATAATATGGGAGGTATGGGGGTGGGGGGGTGGGGGGTTCTAAAACATACCCCATAATTATTTATTTAAAATAAGAAGGAATAACAAGATAAAGAAACCTGGATAAAGATGAGAAAGAAAAGAACACTTACTTGAGTGTGTGGGTCCAAGAGCTTGAAAGGGGGATTCTTGAGAGCTTGGGTTACCTTGGGAGGATTCTATAGATGGTATTTATGATTAAGAACATGATATAATTATTTTTAGTGAATATAAGTGGGATATTTTGTGGGTTTATATAGTAAAATAGAGGGGAATTCTTTAATATTTTATATACTTAGGTTTTGGACTATACATAATAAAATATTCAAAACCAAAAAAATTTCCATGGTTTTGACCATGATTTTATTTCATAGTGGGGAGTTTTTAATTATTTTATTATTCAAGGGGCATAACATATTAAAATATTACCCTTTATTATGTGTAGGTGAGTCACTCTTTTAAAGAAATGAATTTAAAATCTAAAATATAGTATATATTTTGGAGGATTCGTAATGGAATTATAAAATCAATAAAATAAAATTAAAATCACATTATTTTAAGGATAAAACATATATTTGAATTAGGATACCCATTATATTATTTATTACATCATTTTTGGGTCATTATGATGTCATAAAACACACCATATATTTATACGGTATTTAATTTTTACCTGAAAATTTGACCATCTTTAACATAAAGGATTCATCAGAACTAAATTAATAGAAAAAAGCAGTACATCAACACAGAAAAAACATAAAATCTTACATCATCTCAAATTCAAAGCCATTCCCAACTCCATAATCTGACAGCTCATCATCCGGTTCAGCTGACTCCCATTTAGACGACTCAGCTTTCTTGAATAATTCCAGGTATTGTTTTTTATACTGCAACATATCCTTAGATAAATTCACCTTAGGTGGACATGTTTCATAAAACACTTTAGTAACCATATCCCTGTGAATCCTGGATTCAGACCTGGTTGTCATTGGTTTTGGAAAATTAGAATAATCTTTTCTTGTTCTTCTTCTGATTGGGTTAGACTCACTCATCTCTTTATTGGATATCCTCTTACCCTCTCCCCGAACAATGACACTATAATTAGGAGTCACATTCTCCTTTTAACTTCCCACGATATCCCCCATTTCTTAGGAAGGTGCATTGAATAGTCTTGAAAGTAGGCCTTCATACCCAGCGGTCGATTGCTTTCTTGCAGCTTTCCGTTTATGCCACAAATAATCTGCTCTATCTCAGCACCCATATTCATGGCACAATTCTAGATTTTAATAGGTTCCTCCGCCTTATTGTTCCTTGTATCACCATAATAGACCACAAGTGCGAGGGAGTCATTACTAGACTGACATGTGTCCATAACCATCTCCACTTGCATCTGTTCTGCCTCTTCCAGAGCAGCAAAGCTGTTCTTTAAGAAGATATCTGGACCATCAGGTACATCATGATCTGTACATGTATATATATCCTTCCCCATTGCTTATGTATTCCCAATCTTCACTAGAACATGACCCATATAATGAAAATGCATGTTTGGATTCTCCCAGTCCATACCTTGAGAGTGTGTGTCATCCTTGGCAGGGTTATTCTTCTTGCCTTCAACACTCTTGCACATCTGCTCAACTGCTCCTGCCTCACCAGGTAAAGCCATAATTCCAAGGTCCTGCTTCAGTCTCCCAAACACTTCTAAAGTAGACGACCCTGATGTAGTGGTAGGAACCTCTTTATCAACACCTAAGGACTCAATCCCCCTAGATCGACTTCAATACAACCATCATGATCATGTATCCCTTCTCCAGGCAATTCTTTAGGCAGACTAGCTTGATCAGCATGCTGCATCCCACCTGTTTGATCATCAGGTGAACCAGAAGGAGGAGTCTCCATTCCCTCTGCCCTTTAATCATTCCCATCTAGAATAGAACATAACTCACCCCTCACCAGCTTTGCTATAGGCACCTCAGTTGGTGCTGGAAGTCCAACACGACACCCATTTTTAGCATGCTTGCGACATTCAGATACCCAATGCCCCTGCCTATGATAGTAAGAACAAAAATTGACCCAGGAATCATAGAGGATGGATTGACCATACATGTACTCCCCTTCAATCATGATCCACACCAGATCTGGTGGTGGCTATGATAAATCCATTTCAAAACAGATCCGCACAGCCATTGGGTGTGAGAATGAAGTTGTCCGATGATCACAACAGAGATATCATCCAATGGAGTTCCTAATTGACCATAGAAGTCCAAGGTTTTGGAAAGGTAGTGGAAACCCAGGAAGTTGAATCCAAATCGCCAAGGTTGGAGAATCCCGATTTATATGAAGATCAAAAGACCAATGGAGAAGATGAAAATAAAAACCATGAACAGATCTATTAGCACTTGACCAGGCTCTAATCATATCATCCTCATTAGCGAAGCATAGGAGGATTTTTCGCGACCCCAAAAGCCCAACAGACCCTCGTTGAGATAATCCCCATTCCTCATTAACATTCTTAGAAAAGACCTCCACCAAAGGCCGTCACCGCACAAATCTCGCAACCAAGTCCGTTGAAAACATTGAAGACACTTAATTGAATTTCTGAATGGATATTGGAACCACGGGCTGGCCATTGAGGCAGCCAGGGACTTTCGGAGAAAACATTATACTGGGAAATAGAGGAGAAACCATACCTAAACAACAGAAATAACCTGGACCCTCGGACCAGACTCCCTGAGCATCATCGGCAGGATTCGAATTTTCCCCTTCCCCGGAGGAGGAGGAGGGGCCGCTACATCATCCATCGCATTAGGGTTAGGTCATCGTGCTTCACTGTCGCCGTTGCTGCTCTCAGAAATCCTCGACCATCTTTAAAAATTATGAAAAAATAACCATTAGAAAATTTATAAATTATGATTACAAAAATAAAATTTATTTTATCTAAATAATTTTTTAAATATGTGAATTTTTACTTTTAAAATAATATTTGACATTTACTGAAAAATATTGGGTTTTTTTGACAATAACTATTTTTGAACCCTTACAAAAGTACATTTTAATTCATAAAAATTATATAAAAATTTATAATTAATAAACCTTATTTAATAATGAAATTTTATTAAAATAATATTTATTTCAAAAATCTATTAATTCATGAAAATAAATCCCTTATTTGAATTTGAATATTACCCAAAAATATAATTTGTTCCTAATTGAATCAAAATCAAAATGGTTTATAAAGTAATAATAAAATGAGATTGTGGATGCTGTGACTGGTCATTTTGAGAATCTTTATACTGATTCTGGTGTGAGCAGTTCATCTAAGATTGTCACATGTATTGAATCAACTCTGGATGAAAATCAAAACAGAAGACTCATTGAAAGCCCATCCTACAAAGAGATTCATCATGCTTTATTCTCTTTGAATATGGACAGTGTTGCTGGCCCGGATGGCTTCACAAATAAATTCTTTATGTTTTACTGGGATATCATCCATGCTGAGGTTATTAATGCTGTTAAGGAATTCTTTCAACATTCTTTTATGCCTCTTGGTATGAACTCCAACTTCATTGCCTTGATCCCGAAGAAAGACAATGCTTTAGACATCAAGGATTTTAGACCTGTTGCTATTGGTAACTCTATTCCTAAAGTTGTTAGCAAGATCGTTGCTACCCGGTTAGGTGATGTTGCCAGGAATCTCATTTCTGCCAATCAGTTTGGATTTGTGCCTGGTAGAAATATTCAGAACTGCTTATTTACTGCTTCAGAATGCATTAATATCATGAAAGGTAAATCTCAGAATGGGAATATGGCCTTGAAAGTGGATATTTCCAAGGCTTTTGACACTATGCGATGGGACTTTATTTTTACCATTCTAAGAATGCATGGATTCTCGGATAAGTTTATTGAGTTGATCTCGTCTATTCTACGAAGTGCTCGCCTATCCATTCTTGTTAATGGCTCCCCAAGGGGTTTCTTTCAATGTACAAGGGGGGTCAGACAGGGTGATCCATTATCTGGTCTTCTGTTTTCTATGGCTGAAGACTATCTTAGTATCTGTCTGAATGACCTTGTCAATACAGGTCTTTATCGAAGAATGAAAGCAGGTAGGAATCTTTTTGCGCCCTCCCATCTTCTCTATGCTGATGATATACTTCTTTTCTGCAAGGCTAATAGGGGCACTATCTCATGTATTAAGAGCATTTTTTCACATTATGAAGAGGTTGCAGGGCAGGCAATCAGCTGGAACAAATCTTTTGTTGTGTTTGGGGAAGGAGTCCCAATTGTGAAACAAAACAGGGTTGCCAATAGGCTTCGGGTAAAGAGAGGGGAACTTCCTTTTTACTACTTGGGGTTACCTTTATTTTGGGGAAGAGTGAAACGAGCTCATCTGGAAGGCATTGCCTTAAAAATCAGCAACCAGTTGGTTAGCTGGAAGGGGAAGCATATGTCCCAGGCTGGTAGAATCTGTCTTGTTAATTCAGTCATCACTTCTATGTTTGTGTATTCCTTCTCTGTTTATAGATGGCCAAGGGCCCTGCTTAAAGAGTTGAGTGGTTTGATCCGGAATTTCATTTGGACTGGGTCCACACAACAAAGAAAACTAGTTGCTGTCTCTTGGAAAGATTGCACTAAACCAGTTAAGATGGGGGGAATGGGAGTTAAGGATATTAATTTATTCAATGACTCCTTACTTCAGAATTTTACATGGAGGCTCCTTGCTAAGCCTGACTTCTCTTTGGAATTCCTTGTTAGCAGGTTTGTTGACAGATTACAGAATAAGAAATGCTTGTTTCTGCAATCCTCAGTTTGGTCTTCGGTTAGAATTACCTTCTCCAAGCTTATGACTCACTCTATATGGTTGGTCTGCCCTGATTCACACCTGAATTTCTGGTCCACTGCATGGCTGTCCGCCCCCATCAAAGATTATGTTTCTGTTCCATCTTCTAGGAAGAATCTGTCCATATCTGATGCCTATAGGAATTCTGAAATTTCTGCTCTTATCCCAGCTGCTACTAATGATGAGATTTGCAGTTATGAATATGTTGACTCTGATGTTTTGATGTGGAAACCATCCTTGAATGGGAAATTCTCTAGCAGGGAATATTATAATCTTATGTGTGGGCCTGACACAGGCACTCCTTCGTGGGTGGCGGCTGTTCATAAGTCATATATTTTCCCAAATGACTCTTTACTCATCTGGAAGATATGGAAATGCAGGTTGCCCATCCAAGCTGCGCTGCAGCGTGCAGGTATCACAACTGTTCCAATTTGTTTCCTTTGTATGAAGGCAGATGAATCCCTTATGCATCTGTTTATTCAGTGTGATTTTGCCATGAATTTATGGGGCTATCTGCAAGACATTTTTCACTTCTGCTTTGATTTCTCTTCGATAGCCTCCCTGTTCTGTTCGGTTCTGCAGTCTTCTACTAGTGAACAGATTAAAGCCTTGTTACTTGCTGCTACTGTTTCAATTGTTTCGTATATATGGAAGTCTCGCAATAGGCTGATCTTCAGCAACTTCAAGTCCAGCCATCGTGATGGGATCATGATGATTCATCGATGTATCAAGCTGGCCGCTGAAAATCAAACAGGCTGCATGCATAATGATATTTCTGATTTTCTTATTCTGCGTTCTCTTGGTGTAAGTGGTAGGGAAAGGAAACCATGCATGCTGAAATACATTCGATGGATCCCCCCTATCATTAACTGGTTAAAGGTGAATGTTGATGGGGCTGCTTTGGGTGCTCCGGGTCCTGCTGGGTGTGGCGGGGTGTTCAGAACCCATCGGGGTTTTGTGAAGGGATGTTTCTTTCATTATGTTGGACATGCGCATGCGATCGAGGCTGAACTGTGGGCCATGATTAAGGCCATCAGGTTTGCTGTTTTTTATGGTTGGAACAGGTTATGGCTGGAATCGGATTCCTCTGTTGCTGTCCAGATTTTGAAGGACCGATCCAGGAATGTTCCATGGAGGATGATGTCTGCTTGGATATCCTGTTTAAACCTTGCTCAAGGTTTACTCCTTGATGTTACCCATGTCTACCGTGAAGGGAATCAGGTTGCTGACGCACTTTCCAAAAGGGCCGTTAGGGAGGTTAGTTCCAGTTGGTCTTTTGTTCTTCCCAATTATTGTGATAGTCTGGCTAGGAATGACTGTAATGGTGTGATGCATACTCGGGTTTGTAAGGTGGGACTCTCTTGAGCTGTCTTGTAATGTTTACTTTTTTATATAATCTTTTGTTGAGAGCAGGCTTCTGCCTGTCTCTCGGGCTTTCTGAGTAATAATAAAAAATGAAATAAATTCATTATTATATAGAATATAAATATTCATATTATTACACATATCCAGTTATTACACCCGAGTACTCCCTAAGAGTAAGGTGCGCGACAGTGAGACTTTCATGGGGCCGTTTAGCAAACATGGTTTGGGCCATGATATCAATGAGCTTGAACTTCTCCCATAAACAGTTTCGCTCATGCTTAAGTTGATAGATATCATATTGGGATTGGTCAAGGTAAAATCCTAGTGTTGATATCTCCCTCAAAATATTTGATAAAAGGTATTTATAGGGTAAAATCCTAGTGGATGAGTCCTTTAGTTCATTTGTCTGAGTTAATTAGGTTTGTTAAGGCCCTATAATTATACTAATCACGTGACCATGTTTAATGGATATATTATCAATGGTAAAGATTATTAATTATATTTTCAATCAAATTGTATATAATAAAACAAAACAAGTGCATGTGTTTTATATAACCATATTACATAAGAAAATATTCAATCATAAAGGAATTTTATTTATAACAGTTAAGGTCGTTAAAACATCCACCTTCTTTTAGTTGGTCTTCTGATCCAATAGTGGTGGTGTGATGGATTGGTAGCACTGAGAAAATATTTTCTATCCTCTAGTGATCATAACATGAAAAATTTGTCCTATCTATTTATCATTGGTAAGGTGAAGTAGTTCAATAATGGAATATTATTAAGGATACAAGACAAGAGGAAGACATTAAATTATTGGAATGATATTATTTTAAGAGGATATTTTTTAGTAAGTAATTTCCATGTATTATACATATAAAAATTTAGACTTAATTTATTGATCTTAAGAACAAGGATGATAAATCCATTGGTACTCATGATAAAAATTTTACATGAACTGCAAGGTATACTTGTAGTTTAATCATCATACCTAGAAGAAATATTGATCGATTATTTGATGGGTTAAAATCAAGTCTCTAAAAGGAGTTAGATATAAGAGAATTTAGTATCTTTGAAGAACTAAATCAATGTAAACTTAGTATATAAATATAAATTGGATATTACCACTATTACAATGGTTTTTATAATAAAATAAAGATTGGGTCTCATGGAAACACGAATAAATAACATAGTGGAAAGAAATTTCAGTCACCTACATGCTAAGAATATTGGAAGAAACATCAAGTAAATTAATTCAATAAAAGTAAGAGGTTATTTAAATGGGGAAATGTTGGTCATAAATCCTATTAAAATCAAAAGGCAATGAATAGTTTGATTAATGTAATAGAGTAAAAACAAATCCAACTGATGCACCACCCACACTCCAATACTTAAAATTTAAAGAGTATGGGCATTACACTAACAGGTACATAAATCTGAAGGACTATGATAACGATCGACATTGAAAAATTATTAATCCCAAAGATAAAGGAAAATATAACATGATCATGGCTACTTGTTTGGGTTATGAGAATGACATGGTGAAAGGTACATTTATCATCCACTCTAGAAAATATAATATCTTATTTGATTCTAGCTCTACCCACTCTTTTGTATCTAAAGAATTTTATTAGGGTATAAAATTAGCACCTCAATGATTAGATATTGAGTTATTAGTGAAAACATATAATGGTATGATGAACACATCTCATGTTTATAGTTCCTCTTTGATTGAAGTTTGTGGGAATGTGATTCCTAAAAATATTTTTATTACTATTCTAGTTGAATTTGATGTCATTTTAGGCATGGATTGTATTTATTTATATAGATACCATATAAATTTACAAATAAGGGAAGTCACATTTTATATTTCAATTGAGCCTATGATCATTTATCAGTGTGAGGATGAATAAAAACTTACAATGTATTTTACTTCTATATTGTGGGTATTAATTTTTTTTCAATGAATGGTAATTATATCAAATGGTTGGAGAGAAAATAAACCTTGAAGATATAAACATTGTATGTGAGTTTTTTGATGTCTTTACAAAATATTTTCCTATTCTACCAATAAATTGTAAAGTAGAGATTTCAATAGAACTCATACGTGGTGCTACACCAATTTCAAAGACCCCATATAGAATAACCCCAATTAAGTTGTAGATATTGAAGAAGTAACTCTAAGAGAATCTTGATAAGGGATTTATATGACCCAGTGTGTAACCTTGTGTTGAAACTATTATTTTTATGATGAATATAGATGGATCAATGTGTATTTTTATTGATTATTGGGAACTTAAAAATAAACCTACTGAGAAAAAAGTATCCTTTACCCCATATCAATGATTTGTTTGATCACATATGAGGATATCAATGCTTTTCCAAGATTGGACTTAATTATAGATATAATCAACTGAGAGTTAAGAAGAAGTATATACCCAAGAAAATATTTCATATGCGGTATGGTCATTAATAATTTATAGTAATACCATTTGGACTTACCAATTCTCTAACTATATTCATGTATTTAATGAATAAAGTCTTTAGAGATTACCTTTATTAGTTTCTAGTAGTATTTATAGATTATATTATTATATATTCCAAGATTATTTAAGAGCATGAAGATCACTTGATAATTATACTAAAGACCCTAATGAAGGAGAAGGTGTATGAAAAATTTCCAAGTGTGAATTTTGGCTTCAAAAAGTTTCATTCTTAGGTTATATAATGTTAATTGAGGGTATATCAGTGGATCCTTAAATAATGGATGTTATCATGAAATGGTCCAAACTAACCACAGTTACTGAGATCCATAATTTTCTAAGGTTGAATAGATATTAATGATTATTTTCAATATATATCTCGTGAATATCTAATCTACTCACCAAGTTGATTCAAAAGGCTGTTAAGTTCTTGTGGAAGGATGAATTTTTGGAAAATTTCAAGGAGACAAAGAAAATTTTGGTCAATGAACCAGTGATCACACTATCTAATAGTGGGAAAGGGTTTGTGATCTATATTGATCCATAATATAAAGGACTATTATTTCTACTCATAAAAAATGATATGGTTATAACATATGGACCACTCCAATTGAAAATACATTAGTAAAATTACCCAAAATCATTATTTGGAGTTGGAATAAGTAATTTATTCATTAAAGATATAGAGTCATTATTTTTATGGTGAAAGGTGTGACATTTATATGGATCATAAAAGGTTGAAGTATATATTCACTCAGAAAGAGTTTAATATGCATTAGATAATGTGGTTTTAATTGACTAAAGATTATGATTTCTCAACACATGACCACCCTGGGAAAGTGAATAAGGTGGAAAATGCTCTGAGTTGGAAGGACCATTATTTTTTTCATGATTAGGATTGAAAGATATCTAAGATTTTTATAAAATAGAACTTGAAATCTTAAGAAAAAAGGATAGATACTATCTTTCTCAGATGAATTTTTAACCATCTATCCATGAGATTATTAAATAAGAATATAAGGAAGATGTGGAACTACAGAAGAAGGTAAAGAATGTTCATATTTCCAACCATGATTGTGATGGAATGATAAGGTTTTTAAATAGAGTATGGATCCTTTTAATATTATAATTGAAGAGGGTACTATTATATGAATCTCACTGCTCATCATTATATATTCATCATAGAAGTATGAAGATATATGAAGATATAAAATAATAATTCTGGTGGGATAATATGAAAAGGGATATTGTAGAGTATGTATCTCGATGGGTGGTATGTCAGTAAGTTAAGTCCAAGAGATAAAATTCTATTGGGTTGTTACAACTATTAAATAAACCAGAATGGAAATAGGAAAATATTACCATGGATTTTTCCATCATACTCCCAAAAACATATAAGGTTAATAGTAATATTTGGATTATATCTGAATACCTTAAAAATTCATCACACATCATTTACATAAAATAATATTTGTATCTTGATCATATTTTTAGGATATACATTAATTAATTGGTGAGATTACACAGAGTATCACTCTCAATTGTATCTGTTCGGGATTTGAGGTTCACCTCAATGTTCCGAATAAGTATCCAGAAGACATTGAATATATATTGGTGGTTCACTGCTATATATCATCCTTATAAATATGGTTGGTTTGAGAGAACCATTAAAAACCTTCAGGATATGTTGGGATAATATTCTCTAGATTTCAAAGGTGGTTGGGACCAAAACCTTCCACTAGCCAAGTCTTCTTATAACAATAGCTCCCACTCAAGCATTCATATGGATCCCTATGAATCATTATAATGCAGGAAGTGTAGAAATCCAATTTTCTAGGATAAAGTTAGAGAAATAAATCTACTAGGACCTAAGTTATTTAAGGAGATATAAAAGATGGTTAGATCTATTCAAAATCACAAATGAGTATCTCATAGTCAATAGAAAAGTTATGCTGAAAATAATTGGTGAGATCTAGATTTTGAAGTTGGTGACAAGGTATTCCTATGAATATATCCTTGGAGAAAGGTTATTAGATTTAGAAAAAGGGAAAGATGAGCCCTATATATGTCAAGAATCGTCCCCTGGGGCCCATGCCGTGACTACCCCAAGCCCGCACTACTGGAAATACACTATTTCCCAACGGTTCAGAACCGTTGGGAAAGCCCCTCAAACCGTTGGGAAAGGTTTTCCCAACGGTTCTGATAACCGTTGGGAAGTAAGCCGTTGGGAAAGGTTTTCCCAACGGTTTACTGGAAACCGTTGCAATAGGCCCATAGAAGTTACCCTACCCCAACGGTTTGGGTGAACCGTTGGGATAGTTTTTCCCAACGGTTATCCCAAACCGTTGGGAAAACCAAATACCACACATGTTCCCAACGGTTCCAAACCGTTGGGATATACCATGTGGAACATTTTCCCAACGGTTTCAAACCATTGGGAATTGGTGAAGTCTTTCCCAACGGTTTAGAACCGTTGGGAAAAGACATGCTAAAAACTTATATGCCAACGGTTTGAAATCGTTGGCATACCCTATGCTGCAAATTGCAGCACCCTGCAATTTGCACAGCCCCTGTCCCCTGTCCATCACCACCAGTCATCAGGCCTCATTTTCACCTCATTTTCACCTCATTTTCACCTCATTTTCACCTCATTTTCACCTCATTTTCACCTCATTTTCGATCCAACTATTGTACCAGTAATAAAATAAAACATACATATTAAATTACGAACAAATTCATACACATTTAACATATAATGGATCCTGAAACTATACAAATCCATAATTAAATTACAATTCATAAACATACATAATTCATATAGAATTCAATTTAAAATTTAGATGACAATTATACGTGGAATCTGAAATTCAATTCATAATATGATCGGTTTTTTCTATACCATATATTTTTACCTCAAATGATGTCCATTTTAAACAAAATACATACACCTGAAGTGATACCGGTCACACTGCACCTCAGATTGAGGCGGGGTTAACTCGTACACGTCACATTTGACTCATGGATCGTTGTGCTAAAGTATCGACAGAATCCTAATGCGTTTGGTCGGTTTTCCGTATGTCAGTTGATGTTTTTCACTTAAAATGACGTCCTTTTGAAACAAAAGACGGACACTATGAGTGGTGCCGACCACACCGCGTCTCCAATTGAGGCGGGGTTGATTCATACACGTCACATATGACTCATGGATCGTTCTCCTAAAGTTTAAATGGATACCGAATGCGTTTGGTCGGTTTTCCGTATGTACTTAAAATGTTGTCCATTTTAAACAAAAGAGTGACACTTAGACTCATCCCGACCACACCGCGACTCAGATTCATCCTGGGTTGGCTCGTACATGTCAAATATGACCCATGGATCATTGTGATAAATTATCAAAAGATTCCGAATGCGTTTGGTCGGTTTTGCGTATGCCAGTTGTTCTTTTCATTTATAATCATGTCCATTTTAAACAAAAGAGACATAGTTAGAGCGGTGTCGGCCACACCACATCTCAGATTAAGACGGGGTTGACTTGTACACGTCACATATGACCCATGGATCGTTTTGCTAAAGTATCGATAGAATCCGAATGCGTTTGGTCGGTCTTCCGTATGTCAGTTGATGTTTTTCACTTAAAATGACGTCCTTTTGAAACAAAAGACGGACACTTTGAGTGGTGTCAGCCGCACCGCATGTCGGATTGAGGCGGGATGATTCGTACACGTCACATAGGACCCATGGATCGTTCTCCAAAAGTTACAATGGAAACCGAATGTGTTTGGTCAGTTTTCCGTATGTACTTAAAATGGTGTACATTTTAAACAAAAGAGAGCCATTTAGACTGATCCCGGTCACACCGCGACTCGGATTGACCCGGGTTGGCTCGTACACGTCACATATGACCCATGGATCGTTGTGATAAATTATCAAATGATTCTGAATGCGTTTGGTCAGTTTTGCATATGTCAGTTGTTCTTTTCACTTATAATCCTGTCCATTTTAAACAAAACAGACACAATTAGAGCGGTGTCGGCCACACCGCGCCTCGGATTGAGGCGGGGATGATTCGTACACGTCACATATGACTCATGGATCGTTATCCTAAAGTTTCAATGGAAACCGAATGCGTTTGGTCGGTTTTCCGTATGTACTTAAAATGGTGTCCATTTTAAACAAAAGAGAGACACTTAGACTGATCTCTGCCACACCGCGACTCGGATTGAACCCGGGTTTCCTCGTACAGGTCACATATGACCCATGGATTGTTGTGATAAATGATCAAAAGATTCGGAATGCGTTTGGTCGGTTTTGCGTATGCCAGTTGTTCTTTTTCACTTATAATCATGTCCATTTTAAACAGAAGAGACATAGTTAGAGTGGTGTCGGCCACATCGCGTCTCGGATTGAGACGGGGATGATTGGTACACGTCACATATGACCCATGGATCGTTCTCCTAAAGTTTCAATGGAAACCGAATGCGTTTGGTCGGTTTTGCGTATGCCAGTTCTTTTCACTTATAATCCTACCCATTTTAAACAAAACAGACACAGTTAGAGCAGTGTTGACCACACCGCGCCTCGGATTGTGGCGGGGATGATTCGTACACCTCACATATGACCCATGAATCGTTCTCCTAAAGTTTCAATGGAAACCGAATGCGTTTTGTCGGTTTTCCGTATGTACTTAAAATGATGTCCATTTTAAACAAAAGAGAGCCACTTAGACTGATCCCGGCCACACCGCGACTCGGATTGAGCCCGAGTGGGCTCGTACATGTCACATATGACTGATGGATCGTTGTGATAAATTATCAACAGATTCAGAATGCGTTTGGTCAGTTTTGCGTTTGGTCGGTTTTGCGTATCCTGTCCATTTTAAACAAAAGATAGACAGTTAGAATGGTGTCGGTCACACCGCACCTCGGATTGAGGCAGGATTGACTCGTACACGTCACATACGACCCATGGATCCTTGTGCTAAAGTGTCGACACAGTCCGAATGCCTTTGGTCAGTTTTTCGTATGTCACTTGATGATTTTCACTTAAAATGACGTCTTTTTGAAACAAAAGACCGACACTTTTTGAGTGGTGTCGGCCACACCACGTCTCCGATTGTGGCGGGGTTGATTCGTACACGTCACATATGACTCATGGATCGTTCTCCTAAAGTTTCAACGGAAACCGAATCCGTTTGGTCATTTTTCCGTATGTACTTAAAATGGTGTTCATTTTAAACAAAAGAGAGACACTTAAACTTATCCCGGCCACACCGCGACTCGGATTCATCCCGGGTTGGCTCGTACACGTCACATATGACCCATGGATTGTTGGGATAAATTATCAACAGATTCGGAATGCGTTTGGTCGGTTTTCCGTAAGCCAGTTGATGCTTTTCACTTAAAATGACGTCCTTTTGAAACAAAAGACGGACACTTTGAGTGGTGTCGGCCACACCGTGTCTCTGTATTGAGCTGAAACCACCGTGAAACATTCTAATTATTATTCGTGATGTGTACGCGCAGACGGCACGTCAATCGGACGTGCGGTTTGCCCGGTACGGATCAATATTCATGTTTTAAGTGATGTGCGCGCTTCGAAACGCGCGTGAGGGGGTCCAAACGGGCCGAACGATGTCGGAATGGCCTGAAATCAGACGATATATACGGGTGAGTGATTTATGAAGTGGTCGAGCAGACGGCACGTCAATCGGACGTGCCGTGTGCCCGCGGTGACCGACAACGCAGTTATGGTGTCATAAACGGCCAAAACGGGCGTCCAACGGTCAAATTCATAGCGGACGACCACAGATTCACCCGAAACCACCGTGAAACATTCTAATTATTATTCGTGACGTGTACGCGCAGACGGCACGTCAATCGGACGTGCGGTTTGCGCGGTACGGCTCAATATTAGTGTTTTAAGTGATGCGCGCGCTTTGTAAACGCGCGTGAGGGGGGTCCAAATGGGCCGAACGATGTCGGAATGGCCTGAAATCAGACGAAAAATACGGGTGAGTTATTTATGAAGTGGTCGAGTAGACGGAACGTCAATCGGACTTGTCGTGTGCCCGCGGTGACCGAGAACGCAGTTATGGTGTCATAAACGGCCAGAACGGGCGTCCAACGGTCAAATTCATAGCGTACGACCTCGGATTGAGCTGAAACCACCGTGAAACATTCTAATTATTATTTGTGACGTGTACGCGTAGACGGCACGTCAATCGGACGTGCGGTTTGCGCGGTACGGCTCAATATTAGTGTTTTAAGTGATGCGCGCGCTTCGTAAACGCGCGTGAGGGGGGTCCAAACGGGCCGAACGATGTCGGAATGGCCTAAAATCAGACGAAAAATACGGGTGAGTGATTTCTGAAGTGGTCGAGCAGACGGCACGTCAATCGGACTTGTCGTGTGCCCGCGGTGACCGACAACGCAGTTATGGTGTCATAAACGGCCAGAACGGGCGTCCAACGGTCAAATTCATAGAGGACGACCTCGTATTGAGCTGAAACCACCGTGGAACATTCTAATTATTATTCGTGACATGTACGCGCAGACGGCACGTCAATCGGATGTGCGGTTTGCACGGTACGGCTCAATATTCGTGTTTTAAGTGATGCGCGCGCTTCGTAAACGCGCGTGAGGGGGGTCCAAATGGGCCGAACGATGTCGGAATGGCCTGAAATTAGACGACAAATACGGGTGACTGATTTCTGAAGTGGTCGAGCAGACGGCACGTCAATCGTACGTGCTGTGTGCCCGCGGTGACCGACAACGCAGTTCTGGTGTCATAAACGGCCAAAACGGGCGTCCAACGGTCAAATTCATAGCGGACGGCCTCGGATTGAGCTGAAACCATCGTGAAACATTCTAATTATTATTCGTGACGTGTACGCGCATACGGCACGTCAATCGGACGTGCGGTTTGCCCGGTACGGATCAATATTCATGTTTTAAGTGATGCGCGCGCTTTGAAACGCGCGTGAGGGGGTCCAAATGGGCCGAACGATGTCGGAATGGCCTGAAATTAGACGATAAATATGGGTGAGTGATTTATGAAGTGGTCGAGCACACGGCACGTCAATCGGACGTGCCGTGTGCCCGCGGTGACCGACAACGCAGTTATGGTGTCATAAACGGCCAAAACGGGCGTCCAACGGTCAAATTCATAGAGGACGACCACAGATTCACCCGAAACCACCGTGAAACATTCTAATTATTATTCGTGACGTGTACGCGCAGACGGCACGTCAATCGGACGTGCGGTTTGCGCGGTACGGCTCAATATTAGTGTTTTAAGTGATGCGCGTGCTTCGTAAACGCGCGTGAGGGGGGTCCAAACGGGCCGAACGATGTCGGAATGGCCTGAAATCAGACGACAAATACGGGTGAGTTATTTATGAAGTGGTCGAGCAGACGGAACGTCAATCGGACTTGTCGTGTGCCCGCGGTGACCGACAACGCAGTTATGGTGTCATAAACGGCCAGAACGGGCGTCCAACGGTCAAATTCATAGCGTACGACCTCTGATTGAGCTGAAACCACCGTGAAACATTCTAATTATTATTCGTGACGTGTACGCGCAGACGGCACGTCAATCGGACGTGCGGTTTGCGCGGTACGGCTCAATATTAGTGTTTTAAGTGATGCGCGCGCTTCGTAAACGCGCGTGAGGGGGGTCCAAACGGGCCGAACGATGTCGGAATGGCCTAAAATCAGACGACAAATATGGGTGAGTGATTGATGAAGTGGTCGAGCAAACGACACGTCAATCGGACTTGTCGTGTGCCCGCGGTGACCGACAACGCAGTTATGGTGTCATAAACGGCCAGAACGGGCGTCCAACGGTCAAATTCATAGCGGATGACCACGGATTGAGCTGAAACCACCTTGGAACATTCTAATTATTATTCGTGACGTGTATGAGCAGACGGCACGTCAATCGGACGTGCGGTTTGCGCGGTACGACTCAATATTAGTGTTTTAAGTGATGCGCGCGCTTCGTAAACGCGCGTGAGGGGGGTCCAAACGGGCCGAACGATGTCGGAATGGCCTGAAATCAGACGAAAAATACGGGTGAGTTATTTATGAAGTGGTCGAGCATACGGAACGTCAATTGGACTTGTCGTGTGCCCGCGGTGACCGACAACGCAGTTATGGTGTCATAAACGGCCAGAACGGGCGTCCAACGGTCAAATTCATAGCGTACGACCTCGGATTGAGCTGAAAACACCGTGAAACATTCTAATTATTATTCGTGACGTGTACGCGCAGACGGCACGTCAATCGGACGTGCGGTTTGCGCGGTACGGCTCAATATTAGTGTTTTAAGTGATGCGCGCGCTTCGTAAACGCGCGTGAGGGGGGTCCAAACGGGCCGAACATAAGACTTTAATGTGAACATATTTCTCATTGGTCTGTTCATTCTTGTAGTAAGATCAGACAAATACATTGAATAGAAATCCATACATTCTTGAGCTAAGTAACCGTTCACGATAGAACCTTCGGGATGATTCTTGTTTCGAACATAAGACTTTAATGTGAACATATTTCTTTCAGTTGGATACATCCAACGAAAAGAAACAGGTCCTCCGAGAAGTATTTCAGTTGGAATATGGACAGTCAGATGCAGCATGCATGTGAAAAATGATGGGGGAAATATTTTCTCCAACTCACAAAAAATTAATGGGGCATCTGTCAACATTTTTTGCAAGAAAGACTTGGACAACTTCTTAGCACAATGATCTCTAAACAAATGGCACAACCGAATAACACCCACCCTTACATTATTGGACAAAAGATGACGGATTGCTATTGGAAGCAACTCATGCAGTAGAACGTGATAATCATGAGTCTTCAAAGATTTTAGCTTCAACTCTCTTCTGTTGACCCGTTTAGATATGTTGCTTGAATAGCCATCAGGAACTCTAATAGTCTCTAATACTTCCAAAAATTGTTTTTTTTCAGTAGGTGTCATCACATAAGAAGCACATGGAAGTTGCCATTTATTTTCACTGATACGCACAGGATGCAATTCTGGTCTGATGCCCCAATCCACCAAGTCACGTCGAGATCGTAAATCATCTTTTGTCTTCCCCTTGACATTTAGAAGAACTGAAAGCAACATTTCACATATATTCTTTTCAATATGCATTACGTCTAAGCAATGACGTAGCAAATTGGTTGACCAATAAGGCAAATCAGAAAAGATACTCCTCTTCCTCCAATTGTAACAGGTTTCTGTGGAAACATTCTTTCTCTTTCCAGATTTCATTTGACCCTTCCCGAACGAAAAACTGAAATCTTTCAATTCATTAAGCACATCAGTTCCAGACATACGCTGAGGTGGATCATCGGTCTCTATAGTATTATCAAATCTTCGACGATTCATTCTATATGGATGATCCTTTGGCAAAAATCGTCGATGTCCCATAAAACTGAAACTACAACGATGTTTCAGTCTTCTGGATCGTGTATTCTTCATACAAACTGGACATGACAGTTTCCCCTTCGTGCTCCATCCAGACATCATTGCATAAGCCGGAAAATCATTGATTGTCCACATAAGCGCAACGCGCATCTGAAATATGTCTTTCGAACATGCATCGTATGTGCGCACACCCACATCCCAAAGAAGCTTCAACTCTTTTATTAAAGGTTGCATGTATACATCAATATCAATGCCAGGATCAGAAGGACCAGATATGAGTATACTCATGAAAGTGAAAGGTTTTTTCATACACAACCATGGGGGAAGATTATAAATGTGTATAAAAACTGGCCATGTGCTGTGCGAAGTAAGCATCTGCCCAAACGGATTAAAACCGTCGCATGAAAGACCCAGCCTCACATTACGCACGTCAGCTGCAAAATCAGGATGTCGAGCATCAAATCTCTTCCATGAA
Source organism: Viscum album (assembly GCA_963277665.1). Taxonomy (NCBI): domain Eukaryota; kingdom Viridiplantae; phylum Streptophyta; class Magnoliopsida; order Santalales; family Viscaceae; genus Viscum; species Viscum album. Next base: position 1,408,617,400 of record OY728133.1, on the reverse strand, counting down.
AATCCATCTGCAGGATGAACCAACTCATCATCAGTCTTCTTTCTCTCGGTATCATGCCATCTCATTTTTATTGATATGTCATCAAACATAAAAAGATTCTGGAGTCTGGGGATCAATGGAAAGTGCCACATTACTTTCTGTGGAACGCGGGATGGTGTTCCATCATATTTTGACTTCCAGCGGGATGTGCCACATTTTATACAATCATTTCGTTCAGCGGTTTACTCCCAGAATAAACTGCAATCTTTCGGGCAAGCATGAATTTTGTTTCTTGAAAATCCAAGTTCCTCAACTAACTTCCATGCCATATAGTGGTTTGAGGGAATATCTGCATCATCTGGAAGTAAATCCTTCAAGAGGGTAAGAATGTAATCGATTGCTGTATTAGAAATCCCATACATAGTTTTCCCATGAAATAATCGGATTAAAAATTCCAGCTTTTTCATTTTATCGCATTGCCGATATACTGGAGTCGTGGCAGCATCATTCAATTTTTTCACCCTATCAATATCATCATTTTCACTAGATGCATCAGTTGTCCTCATATCGAAGTCTTCTTGAGTCGAAATCCTTTCTTTTTCATGATGACGAATAAACGGAAACCGATCATCTAACAAATTCTCCATTCCAGTCTTTTCATTTCGATCATCACCAATTTGAGATTTCGTTTTCTCCCCATTGTGATACCACAGAAAGTAGTTTGCTTGAAACCCATTTTTGGTTATGTGGTAGCTGACTTCTTCACGGCTCAACCAAGGTCTACCAACACAATTGGAACATGGGCAGTGTATGCGACCACTATCTGAAGCATTGTGAAATGCAAAATCTATAAAGCTCTCCAAATTGTTTTGAAAATCATCTGAGATCCGATCGGTTTCATACATCCAACTTCTGTCCATTCTGTAAAAAGAATTTATATAAGTCATTTTGTCATAAACAATTCAATAGGAATTAACTATAATAGAATATACATTTAAGTAAACGATAAAGGAAGAAAATAATCAAGGTATCAACTACACATGTCAAAAAAACATACAAATGTGTTATTGAAAAAATGTAAAACCAACAAGAACTTAATGTGTTATATCACATAACAGCATGACTCATCCCATAACCATATTAGTAGGGTATCATGAACATGAATAACATCAACCTTGTGCCATCCTCCTACCCTACATGACCCCAACCACATGCCACATCTTATTATAGCCTTATCACATCACACCTCATCGAAAAACACTAGGGAAATCATAGTACATCTCACCTGAAGACACATGGACAATCACATCGCATCTTGCCTAAAAACACATGGTCAATCACTTTTGAAGGAAGAGTAGGGAAGACATGGTAGCTATCCAAACATATAACCACCATCCTAGATATTAGAAAAAATACCCATAACTCAAAACCTCTGATCGTTGGTAAGTTTATCCAACTCTGGTTGGGAATGTGTAGAAATAACATAAAAATACATGATATATAGATAGCACAAAATACTCAACCTATGGGTTCACATTAACTACATAATCACACACTTCACTACTACCATAAAACACATAAACCACACCACCACCACACAAGACGCATATCATTGGAATATAATTCTACATTCAATAAGTCTATCTATGGAATTATCATAAGAATCCATGTATCAATTGGAATATAATTCTACATTCAATAAGTCTATCTATGGAATCCCTCCCTTGGATCCATGTATCACCAATGGCTTAATCAATATTCAAAGAAATGAGTCTATCCGTGGAATTCCACTGTGAATCCATTTATCACATAAAGCATATAAGTTAATAGAAACAAGATTATATACCTGACATCCTAATAGAATCCATGTATCACTATTTACTATTAATCATTTAATGAATTTCATTTCATTTAAACAATTCATTAAACATACCAAGGTCAAAAACAAAGGTATTTAATACAACTCACCTCAAAATGGCGACTCAATCAAATAATAACCTGAAAACAATGAAGCTTCATTTACTCATGTTGTAATGACAAGATAATGAGATTCTCTTGCTTAATCAATCAATTCCATATCATGGTCTCAACATAACTCATAATGGCTAGAAATTCAATGAAAATTCAAGCACTCACATGGGAATTTTTAATATAACACTCCTAACAAGACTATAAAGATATCACATGCATTAGTTATAATATATCTAACATGGTAGCATAAAATATAAGATAAATTCAATCCAATTTCATAGATTCATAGCATAGTCTCTACTTTACTCACATTGGCAAGGCAATACAATTAAAACATGTGTTAAAAAATAATTGGCATTCATGTGTTAAAGGGGAATGCAAACCATAAAATACCCTTAATTAATTTAATTTACAATTCAATTCAGAAATCGAACAATCAATTCGATTTATATAACCTTTCACAAATGACATCCCATGTTCAAGGGGTAAAATCCAAAAAGGAATTTTCAAGAAAACTCACCCTTAGGCGCCGGCAGTAGCTCCAAAATCGTCTAAACTGAAGGGAAAAATAAAAATAAGTTTAAATACTATCCAAACATTTGAATACCTTTTGGTGGTGTGAATTTCACTTTGAATTGTTAAAAAATAAAATTGGTAGGATGTTAGAACCAAAGTGATCTGAGTTTGAGAATGATAATGATTTTTTATTTTTGTAAATTTATTTTCAAGTTGATCAATGTATAAATATGAAGGACTAAGACATAATTTATTTCATGATCCATAAAATACATTCCCAATAATAAAATCCAAGGATCTAGAGGAATCACATCTTTGTAAGATTACATACATAAATTCATGATCAGAAATGTAAAAAATAGGATTATTTAAAACTCCACATAATTCTTATACAATCCATAGAAATTATAAAACTATATATGACAATCCAAGGCACAAAAAAACAACTTTGAAAGTTCTCTCAACACCCCACAAGCCGGATTCCACACTAGTTAGGGATAACACTCAACTAGATGGAGGTTTTACTCATTGAGATCCAAAAATTTGAATACCTTTTGAGATAAAGAAGAAGAAGAACCTGAAGAAGAGCTGGAATCCGGCCAGAAGTATCTCCAAAATCGGCTGCTGCTGCTCCCGTTAGGGCTCTGTAACGCGAATGGGGGAGAGAACGAGCGGCTGGGTTTTTGGGGAAAACCTTTGCCAACGGTTTTAAAAAACCGTTGGCATATGTATGTTTTTCCCAATGGTTCTATAACCGTTGGGAAAAACTCCCAAAAACAAAGTTTTCCCAACGGTTCATGAGAACCGTTGGGAAAAAGCATCACATATATATATATCCCAACGGTTCTAATGAACCGTTGGGAAAAACCTCCCCTATTCACATATATCCCAACGGTTCATTAGAACCGTTGGGAAAAGCCTCCACTATTCACATATATCCCAACGGTTCATTAGAACCGTTGGGAAAAGCCTCCTAAACAATCCTACCCCAACGGTTTCATAGAACCGTTGGTATGTAAGCGTGGGGAAAAACCCAAATTCCAGTAGTGCCGCCTTCTATAGTCCAGGGGTTGGTGACTATCACCAGAAAGGTATATCCCTAAAATGGGAAGGCCTTGCCTTTAAACCTATACAAACACATAGACTAGAATGCAATAAGATGCAACCATGAAGTAAAACTGCTATAGTAAAAGTGTGTACTGAAAGTAATGGGTCAGAATACAAGCCCAATTGAAAAGATACAACTACAACTAAAAATTGAAAAAAACTTCTGAGATCGTCCACTGGGAATCCTACCTTAAGGGTAGGTACAAATCGTCTCCACATCTCTCCACGTCAACTGTCACCGCTTTCCACTGTCAGGTCTTAGCTCCTTGAGTCTCAGTCAAGGCTTCCTGTCGCCTATACAAGACACAACAAGGTGTAAGGAAAGCCTGTGCAGGGGTGAGTATAATAATACCCAGTAGGGAACCTGAGACCCAAAAAGGTCTCTCAGAATTCCACAAAGGAAAACCACAATTATGATCTCAATCACAAAGCACAAAGAAATATACACTGCTCAAACTAGGTATAACTGAGTACAATAGCATAGATTATTAATCGCAAAGCTATATCATATTATTCTGTCAAGAGGCACTACTGCTGACCCACACATGATCGATAGGTAATAACCCCCATAAGACCCACACATGATTGATAATTGTTGATACAAATTGGATTACTAGGTGCTGATTCACACAAAATCACTAGGTGCTGATTCACATAGAATCACTAGGTGCTGATTATCACAGAATCACTGGGTGATGATTGATACAGAATCCCTAAGTGCTGATTCACAATGAATCGTTTGGTGCTAATTCACAAACAATCGCTGGGTGCTGATTAACATAGAATTACTCGGTGCTGATTCACATAGAATCAATCAGTGCTGATTCACAGAGAATCACTAGGTGATGATCCACACAAGATCACACTTCATTCTTCATGTCTTAGTGAGCAACAGGATTCCCGCTCATAGTATGATTGTTTATGGGAGAACCTCTCCTCAATCCGTCGGTCGTATTTCAACCAGCATGAAGTCCCATTAAGAAGTTACCGAATGATCCGTCATGTCATAAGGGTTCCAACACAATAGACAATGCATCAACCAGACACCCGGTCTGTAAGTTATTAGCATTTTAGTCCCCGGGGCATGGTTAGATTCAGAGTCAATCACACCCATTCATACTCAAAATTTCTCCAAAACACTCTTGGATTATCTCAAAAATACCGTCTCGCTCCAAGGATACCATCACCGTAGATGGTTCGTCAAATAGACGTCTGGTTCGCAAGATAAGACCTTTTAAGCGTATTGGGGCCCGAGAGGGGTCCAGGTTTGGTCTGACCCGGTCAAACTTGTAACACCCGAGATTTTTATGAGTAATATTTTGTTTTTATGTTATATATATCATCAAAGGAATCTTTCACTACACACTAGCTTGACTTACTTTACACGCAATCGCGACCTTCCTCGATAGCTTGCGTTGTACGCAATACCGAGTTTCATTAAACAACGATATGCTATTAAAATATTAATAAAACTAGCCGTTATGAATAGTAATAACCACTTTTTGAAATTTTATAAATTTTATTTTTCAAAATGGACTTTATTTTTGGATTCGGAATACCGAAATTTTCCTAGGGTGAAATTTTGGTATTTTTATGAAAACTTTCAATTTTCGATGAATAGTGAAACCACTAAGTGGTAGGTTAAAAACTGAATTTTGCATAAAACTTAATTTTACCACTTCTGTGAATGGAATTTCAAAAATCCGACAGACACGGTTGATATCAGTAAGTAAAATGTGGTTCAATGAGATAAAAATATTTTTTTGGTGAATAGTAACTTTTTACTTTTTTTTTACCGCGGTTAATAGTAAATAGGGTAACTAAGGGTAAATATGATATTACTATTACCCTAACACATGTCCTAATTCTATTGGATAAGTGTAATTTGACCAAAAACAACCTTATGAATATAATATGACCATTTAGGTCCACTTGGATTAGATTATGACATTTAATATTGTTTTATTTAATGAATAGTTAAAATAGTTAAAATCAAAGTTTAATAACTAAAACATTTTTAATATGGGGTTATACATAAGATAAATTCGACTATAAATATTAATTAGAAATATAAAAATATTTCCTACATAATTATATTTTATTTATAATTTTTAGACTTTAAATAAATTAATTTATTTATGACACAACGATGATGCAGTAATTACCCTTTTAAGGAAATGTTAACATAATTGATGTTATAAATGCTCAAATAAATGTAATTTGAGACTTTTTATGAATTCCACTAATTTTCTAGGTTACTATGATATATTAGTGTTTATTTAATCAACTTGGTTTGAACATATAATTCTGTTATGACTTTCAAAAAAATCATATATCAAATAGTGTCAAAATTGACACAAAATAGTTTTTAAATCAAATATTATATTATTAATTGTTATTTTATTCCTAAAAATGTAAGGTTCGGCCAAATGACTTATATAAGGATATATATATTAATAATAAACAACTTGGGGTTCGTTTGACATGTTATAGTAAGTGTATTAACCATATAATGTAAGAAAACAAAAAGTCACGGTAAAAGTTAAATTATTTAACTTAGAGTTAAATCTAATTGATAAGGTTAAAATAATAACCTAAACTTGTCTAAATCCTATTGGTTGATATTATTTAGACCCATCCCCACTTTAACTTAGAAATAAGACCCTTTGGAACCATTATAAACCGATTTTGACTTTAATATAAAATAATATTTTGAGATATTCCTAAGGTGCCCCTCTCCTCCCTTATAAAAGGGCACCTCCTCCCCCTCCTCCTCACACCAATTTGAGCACTCAATCTCGTCCAAACCCTGCCAAAATCCCTTCTCCACTTCCCTAGAATAATCCTAGATGTCCTGGTCAAAGAGGCGTTTCAAAGAAGAGGTAATATCCATTACCGATCTTTTCAATTTCTTTCATCTTCAACTTCTTCTTCTTTAGTTGTTTCATGATAAAATAATAACATCAGTATTACTTACATACTGATATGTTATTATAAATATTAAACAACCCTAATTCACCTTCTATCCATCCTACAGAAAAATGAAATCACCGCGCGTGCGTACGTACGGAATACCGTCTCCACGCCGTGGTGTAATCTATTTTCCACTATCACCTTACAAGGATGGGTATAATGGTGTAATGAGTGACTATATATGATTATTATAAAGTGATATTGATACTGAAATAGTATAAATACAATTAAATACAATTCCACGATCATGGGAACAATATCATCGCTCGTGCGTACGTACGGAATACCGTCTCCACGATGTGATGCGACTCGTTCTACATGATCATCATTACATAGTAATTATATAAATGAATTGAATGAATAAATATGATATATGTTACACTAATACCATTCTGGATATAAGGTATCTATAACCTTAAAAGAAGAATAAGAATTTATTCGGCAAAACACGCATAAGAACAAAAAGCAATAAAGACCCGAGTAACAAGTAACAATGAAATATTACTAATAAGAAGCTAAGAATATGACCATATATGATATCATATCAATATTTATGATTCTAGAATAAGTCAATAACATTATTTAAACCATTATACAGGAGCTTTGGACACGTACAAAGCAAATCAGACCTAAGGTAAGGGAAATATCACAATCTCATTTTTATCCGAGATTGTTTATACTTTAGTATTTACTGGGGTGTATTTTATCATCCACATCCATGTTTCCTGAATATGTAATATTATTTCCATCCACCTACAAATGTTTAAATCCAAATTTACCCTTCGGTGAGTTTTTAGTAAAGAATATGAAAGGAATCTTTTGTCATTTTTCGTACGAGGTACTTTTTGACTTTTCCGACAAAAGTACGAAGAATGTTTTTTTTAACTTATACGGCAAGATATGGATTTTTAAAACATTATTTCAAAGAATATTCCTTTATAAGTTTTCAATTTTATTTTTAATCAACTTATTTTAGTTTATAATTTTATGACATGTTAAGAAAAGAGTTTTTGAATTAGAAAGGATATTTTACTCAAGAATGGAGTACAAATGTTTTATTAAAATTATTTTCCATCTAAGATAATATAGGGTTCTGTTTTTATCCCTATTATCACATTGATTTGATTATGTTTTTAGGGAATTATTTTTATGAAGTCATTTACCTTATATGATTTGTTTTATGATGTCATGATGTTTCAAGAATCCCATTTTTGTTATATGTGTTATGTGATGATGTATGATTTATGATTATGTGGAACACATAAGAAAGGATTCATTATAAGATGGGTGGGACCTATATCTCCCTCCAATGCATTGGGTAAAGATTTATATCTCATGAGATAGACATGGCTGGAACAGAAGGTTATTTCGGTTCAGTGATACAGGACTGAAACGAGGAGTAAACTCGGTTCAGAAATGGACTTTGTCCGCTAAGATAGTCTTGGAAATGAGTCATGAATAAAAAGAAATGATTTTCCATGATTATGTGTGCATGCCACAGAGTTTCAAGTTTTATTTTATGATTATGGGGATCTCATTTTCACTTCTATGATTTATTCCATGTTAAGATATTATGATCTCTTTTGCAGGTTATGATTTTCAAGAAGATATGATATGATTTTTATTTCCTTTATTTTCCCTTGCTGAGCATTTGAGCTCACCCTTTTTTTGTATGTTTTCTTTTCCCCAGGTTAGGAAGATGGATATTAAGTAGAATATGCTAAAAGGGACCCTAGATATGATGAAATAAATGGGAGACACTGTAGAAGATTTATGAACCAGTTGTTTATGTTTCCCGGTTTCTAAAGACACTATACCTATACGATCCTTTGTGGTTTTGTCGTATGTTGTAATAAGTATGCTTCAATTTTGAAGTATTAACAATGTATGTAAAGTATGGGTCGTTATAGTTGGTATCAGAGGAAAGGTATAGTCAACCTTTGAAAACTAGGATGTGAAAGCCTTAGTAAGAACCCTAAGGATAAGTCTAAGCATAGAACACAATCTTAGTGTTTTAGAAATGGCCATGAATAACCTAAGATAAGACCTTAAGTGTGAAAATTTTATTCTTGAATTATGTGGTTTTCCTATTATAATTTGTGTTGCTCACACTATTCTTCTTGGTTTTAGTCAATAGCTGGAACCCGAAGGAACCATGTTAATGCGGAATGCGATGGGCAATGCAATGATTGTCCCCCTGAGCAACCAAACGATATGGGAGCTGGAATGCAAAATCTTGTAGCCATGCTCACACAACTTTCTCAAGCTATGAATCATACATGACTTCCAAACGAGCAAAGGAAGGAGCAACATTCTGTTGAATCCTTCATGAGGCAGCGTCCACCTTCTTTCAGCGGGTCTACTGATCCATTAGTTGCTGAACAATGGATTAGTACTACTGAAAAGATATTTTCAGTTCTTCAATGTTCTGAACATGATAAAGTCATCCTAGCAGTGTATCGTTTGGAAGGAGATGCTGATCAATGGTGGAATCTTATTAAGAATACGAGGCAAAGGGATGAAATTGAGTTCATGGAATGGGACGAGTTCAAGAACTTATTTTTCAATAAGTACTTCCCTCGTATTCTCTGAACAAAGATGGAGAAAGAGTTTCTTGAACTGAAGCAAAGGGATGATGAATCTGTTGGTACCTATGAAGAAAATTTTACAAGACTTGCAAGGTACGCTTCTGGTATTATTATCCAACCTGAGAGTAAGATCGATCGATTCTTTAGTGGCTTAAAACCAAGTCTTCGAAGGGCGTTAGCCATAAGGGACTTCAATAGCTACGATGAAATCGTTCGATGTGATCTCAAAGTCGAGATAGAGATTGGAGTAACCCATCAGTCATATGGGTTTGATAAGAAGAGGAAAATGTAATTCAAAGGAAAATATAAAGAGCACACTGAAAAGAAGATGAGATTTCCCTTATGCTCAAAGTGTGGAAAGAAACATGGAGGGAGTTGTCTTAAAGGTACAAGTAAATGTTTCAAATGTGGAAAAGAAGGTCATCGGGCATTTGAATGCCACGATAATGGGAAGAAGATGTCTAATGATGCAAAAAAAGGAAGGGATACACAGAATGAACCTACTACACTTCAATGTTTCAAGTGCAAGGAGATGGGGCATTATTCCAATCAATGCCCAAATCCAAGGGTTGATGATGATGGTTGACGTAAACAAACTCTTAAGTCTAAAGACAAAGGAAAGTCACATGCAATTTCTATCAGCGATGTGGAGTACGATAATGATGTGGTGAAAGGTACACTTACCATCCACTCTAAAGTAGAAAATGTTTTATTTGATTCTGGATCCACCCACTCTTTTATTTCTGAAGAATTTTCTAATGGTATCACCGTATTACCTCAACAATTAGATGTTGAGTTAGCTGTGACTACACCTAATGGCACAACAGTCGCATCAAAAGTTTATAATTCTTCTCCGATCGAAGTTTGTGGGAAAGTGCTTCCAGCAAATCTGGTGATCCTTCCTTTAGTGGAATTCGATGTGATTCTTGGCATGGATTGACTTTCTTTATACAGAGCTCATATCAATTGCCAAAGAAGGGAAGTCACATTTCATATTCCAGATCAATCTATGATCGTCTATCAATGCAAGGATGAACATAACCTTCCAGTGGAAATTTCTTCCATTTTATGGGTATTTATTCCACTAAATGAAGGTTATTTATCTCAAATGGTTGGTGAGAAACTCACGATTAAGAATATTCCCATTGTACGGGAGTTTGATGATGTCTTTCCGGAGGAATTACCGGGTCTTCCACCAAATCGTGAAGTTGAGTTTTCAATAGAACTCGTACCGGGTGCTTTGCCTATTTTAAAGACACCTTATAGAATGGCCCCAATTGAGTTGCAGGAATTGAAGAAGCAATTCCAAGAGAATCATGATAAGGGATTCATACGCCCTAGTGCGTCACCTTGGGGAGCACCTGTTCTATTTATTAATAAGAAAGATGGATCAATGAGACTCTGCATTGATTATCGAGAACTTAACAAGATCACTATCAAGAACAAATATCCTCTCCCACGCATTGATGACCTATTTGACCAACTATGCGGAGCTCAATACTTTTCCAAGATTGATCTTCATTCAGGGTATCATAAATTAAGGGTCAAAAGGGAGGATATACCAAAGACGGCTTTCCGTACAAGGTATGGACACTATGAATTTATAGCGATGCCATTTGGTCTTACTAATTCCCCTGCTATCTTCATGGATCTGATGAATAGAGTCTTTAGAGACTATCTTGATCAATTTGTGGTAGTCTTTATAGACGATATTATTGTCTATTCAAAGAGTAAGGAATAGCATGAAGATCACTTGAGAATTATATTGAAGACCCTGAGAAAGGAGAAGCTTTATGCCAAATTTACCAAGTGTGAATTTTGGCTTAAAAAAGTTGCATTTTTGGGTCACATAATCTCAAAAGAGGGGATATCTGTGGATCCAGCAAAAAAAGAGGTTATCGAAAGATGGTCGAGACCAACAACAGTAACTGAGATCCGAAGTTTTCTTGGTTTGGCTGGATATTATCGACGTTTTGTAAAAGATTTTTCACGATTATCTAATCCACTCACCAAGTTGACTCGGAAAGGAGTTAAGTTTGTTTGGATAGAGGAATGTGAAGAGAATTTCAAGGAGTTGAAAAGAAGGTTATCCAGTGCACCTGTGCTCACACTTCCTTGTAGTGGAGAAAGGTTTGTGATCTACAGTGATGCATCCAAGAAGGTATTGGGGTGTGTTCTTATGCAAAATGATATGGTGATAGCTTATGCCTCACGACAGTTGAAAATCCATGAGCAAAATTACCCAACACATGATTTGGAGTTAGCTGCAGTAATCTTTGCATTAAAGATTTGGAGGCATTACCTTTATGGTGAAAGGTGTGATATTTATACTGATCATAAAAGTTTAAAGTATATTTTCACACAAAAGGAGCTGAATATGCGTCAAAGAAGATGGTTAGAGATGATTAAGGATTACGACTGCTCAATCCATTACCACCCTGGGAAAGCAAACAAGGTGGCAGATGCATTAAGTCGACAAGACCATGCTATTTTATCCATGATGAGGATCACAAAAGATCCAATATTTATGGATTTACAAAGGATGGATCTTGGAATTATAATGGAAGGGGAAAAATCTTATCTTTCTCAAATGAATGTTCAACCATCTATACATATGAAGATTAAAGAGGCACAAAAAGAAGATGTCGAGTTACAAAAGAAGGTGAGAAATGTTCCTGAGTTCAACCTTGATTGTGATGGGATAATAAAGTTTAGGAATCGGTTTGTGTTCCTCCCATCCCCGAATTAAAGAAGGAGCTGCTGGATGAGGCTCATAGTTCTTCATTCTCTATTCATCCTGGAAGCACGAAGATGTATAGGGACCTGAAAGAGTACTTCTAGTGGGATGGCATGAAAAGAGATGTTGCTGAATATGTCTCTCGATGCTTGGTTTGTCAACAAGTTAAAGCTGAGAGACAGAAGTCTAAGGGGATGTTACAACCATTACCCATACCCGAATGGAAATGGGAAAACATTACTATGGACTTTGTCACAGGACTTCCTAAAACATCCAAAGGCAATAATGCTATCTGGGTCATAGTTGATCGTCTTACAAAGTCTGCACACTTCATTTCTATTAGAGAGGATTTCTCTCTGGATCAGCTTGCCAGGATATATATAAAGGAAGTGGTAAGATTGCATGGAGTACCACTTTCTATTATATTTGATCGGGATCCGAGATTTACCTCAAAGTTCTGGCGAAGTCTTCAGTATACTCTGGATACATAGTTGAGTTTCAGCACTGCTTATCATCCTCAGACAGACGGTCAGTCTAAGAGAACAATTCAAACCCTAGAAGATATGTTGATAGCTTGCTCTATGGATTTCAAAGGAGGTTGGGATCAACACCTACCTTGGGTGGAATTTTCTTATAATAATATCTTTCACTCCAGTATTCAGATGGCTCCTTATGAAGTTCTCTATGGAAAGAAATGCAGGACTCCAACTTGCTGGGATGAAGTTGGGGAAAGAAAGCTATTAGGACCTGATCTCGTTGATGAAATGGCAGAAAAGGTCAGATCTATTCAACAACACATAAGAGCAGCTCAGAGTCGACAGAAAAGTTATGCCGACAACCGAAGAAAAGACCTAGAGTTTGAAGTGGGTGATAAAGTGTTCTTACGAATATCTCCCTGGAAGAGGGTTATGAGATTTGGAAAGAAGGGGAAGTTGAGCCCTAGATATATCAGTCCTTTCGAAATACTGGATCGTGTTGGAAAGGTAGATTACCAATTGGAGCTTCCACCGAATCTCTCTCAAGTTCACGATGTGTTCCATGTATATCTCCTGAGAAAGTACATACCTGATCCTTCACATGTACTCAGCTCAGAAGTTGTACTGCTGGAGCAAGATCTTTCTTATGAAGAACAACCGATAGAGATTCTGGATCGTAGCGAAAAAGTCCTATGAAACAAGACCACTCGATTGGTGAAAGTTTTATGGAGGAACCACCAACTTGAAGAAGCTACATGAGAGCTTGAGGATATGATGAGGGAGAAGTATCCTCATCTGTTTGTTACAAAGTGACGAATTTCGAGGGCGAAATTATTTTTAAGGGGGGTAGAATGTAACACCCGAGATTTTTATGAGTAATATTTTGTTTTTATGTTATATATATATCATCAAAGGAATATTTCACTACACACTATCTTGGCTTACTTTACACGCAATCGCGACCTTCCTCGATAGCTTGCGTTGTACGCAATACCGAGTTTCACTAAACAACGATATGCTATTAAAATATTATTAAAACTAGCTGTTATGAATAGTAATAACCAATTTTTAAAATTTTATAAATTTTATTTTTCAAAATGGACTTCATTTTTGGATTCGGAATACCGAAATTTGCCTAGGGTGAAATTTTGGTATTTTTCTGAAAACTTTCAATTTTCGATGAATAGTTAAACCACTAAGTGGTAGGTTAAAAACTGAATTTTGCATAAAACTTAATTTTACCGCTTCTATGAATGGAATTTCAAAAATCTGACAGACACGGTTGATATCAGTAAGTAAAATGTGGTTCAATGAGATACAAATAATTTTTTGGTGAATAGTAACTTTTTACTTTTTTTTACCGCGGTTAATAGTAAATAGGGTAACTAAGGGTAAATATGATATTACTAGTACCCTAACACTTGTCCTAATTCTATTGGATAAGTGTAATTCGACCAAAAACAACCTTATGAATATAATATGACCATTTAGGTCCACTTGGATTAGATTATGACATTTAATATTGTTTTATTTAATGAATAGTTAAAATAGTTAAAATCAAAGTTTAATAACTAAAACATTTTTAATATGGGGTTATACATAAGATAAATTCGACTATAAATATTCATTAGAAAGACAAAAATATTTCCTACATAATTATATTTTATTTATAATTTTTAGACTTTAAATAAATTAATTTATTTATGACACAACGATGATGCAGTAATTACCCTTTTAAGGAAATGTTAACATAATTGATGTTATAAATGCTCAAATAAATGTAATTTGAGACTTTTTATGAATTCCAATAATTTTCTAGGTTACTATGATATATTAGTGTTTATTTAATCAAATTGGTTCGAACATATAATTCTGTTATGACTTTCAAAAAAATCATATATCAAATAGTTTCAAAATTGACACAAAATAGTTTTTAAATCAAATATTATATTATTAATTGTTATTTTATTCCTAAAAATCTAAGGTTCGGCCAAATGACTTATATAAGGATATATATATTAATAATAAACAACTTGGGGTTCGTTTGGCATGTTATAGTAAGTGTATTAACCATATAATGTAATAAAACAAAAAGTCACGGTAAAAGTTAAATTATTTAACTTAGAGTTAAATCTAATTGATAAGGTTAAAATAATAACCTAAACTTGTCTAAATTATATTGGTTGATAGTATTTCTACCCATCCCCACTTTACCTTCGAAATAAGACCCTTTGGAACCATTATAAACCGATTTTGACTTTAATATAAAATAATATTTTGAGATATTCTTAAGGTGCCCCTCTCCTCCCTTATAAAAGGGAACCTCCTCCCCCTCCTCCTCACACCAATTTGAGCACTCAAGATCGGCCAACCCCTGCCAAAATCCCTTCTCCACTTCCCTAGAATAATCCTAGAGGTCCTGGTCTTCTTCAATGACCAATCTTAGTTCCCTAAGTGGAGGATTCAAAGAGGCGTTTCAAAGAAGAGGTTATATCCATTACCGATCTTTTCAATTTCTTTCTTCTTCAACTTCTTCTTCTTTAGTTGTTTCATGATAAAATAATAACATCAGTATTACTTACATACTGATATGTTATTATAAATATGAAACAAACCTAATTCACCTTCTATCCATCCTACGGAAAAATGAAATCACCGCGCGTGCGTACGTACAGAATACCGTCTCCACGCCGTGGTGTAATCTATTTTCCACCATCACCTTACAAGGATGGGTATAATGGTGTAATGAGTAACTATATATGATTATTATAAAGTGATATTGATACTGAAATAGTATTAATACACTTAAATACAATTCCACGATCATGGGAACAATATCATCGCTCGTGCGTACGTACGGAATACCGTCTCCACGATGTGATGTGACTCGTTCTACATGATCATCATTACATAGTAATTATATAAATGAATTGAATGAATAAATATGATATATGTTACACTAATACAATTCTGGATATAAGTTATCTATAACCTTAAAAGAATAATAAGAATTTATTTGGCAAAACACGCATAAGAACAAAAAGCAATAAAGACCCGAGTAACAAGTAACAATGAAATATTACTAATAAAAAGCTAAGAATATGACCATATATGATATCATATCAATATGTATGATTCTGGAATAAGTCAATAACATTATTTAAACCATTATACAGGAGCTTCAGACACGTACAAAGCAAATCGGACCTAAGGTAAGGGAAATATCACAATCTCATTTTTATCCGAGATTGTTTATACTTTAGTATTTACTGGGGTGTATTTTATCATCCACATCCATGTTTCCTGAATATGTAATATTATTTACATCCAACTACAAATGTTTAAATCCAATTTTACCCTTCGGTGAGTTTTTAGTAAAGAATATGAAAGGAATCTTTTGTCGTTTTTCGTACGAGGTACTTTTTGACTTTTCTGACAAAAGTACGGAGAATGTTTTTTTAACTTATATGGCAAGAAATGGATTTTTAAAACATTATTTCCAAGAATATTCCTTTATAAGTTTTCAAGTTTATTTTTAATCTAATTATTTTAGTTTATAATTTTATGACATGTTAAGAAAAGAGTTTTTGAAGTAGAAAGGATATTTTCCTCAAGAATGGAGTACAAATGTTTTATCAAAATTATTTTCCATCTAAGATAATATAGGGTTATGTTTTTATCCCTATTATTACATTGATTTGATTATGTTTTGAGGGAATTATTTTTATGAAGTCATTTACCTTATATGATTTGTTTTATGATGTCATGATGTTTCAAGAATCCCATTTTTGTTATATGTGTTATGCGATGATGTATGATTTATGATTATGTGGCACACATAAGAAAGGATTCATTATAAGATGGGTGGGACCTATAATTCCCTCCAATGCATTGGGTAAAGATTTATATCTCATGAGATAGACATGGCTGTAACGGAAGGTTATTTCGGTTCAGTGATACAGGACTGAAACGAGGAGTAAACTCGGTTCAGAAATGGACTTTGTCCGCTAAGATAGTCTTGGAAATGAGTCATGACTAACAAGAAATGATTTTCCATGATTATGTGTGCATGCCACAGAGTTTCAAGTTTTATGTTATGATTATGGGGATCTCATTTTCACTTCTATGATTTATTCCATGTTAAGATATTATGATCTCTTTTGCAGGTTATGATTTTCAAGAAGATATGATATGATTTTTATTTCCTTTATTTTCCCTTGATGAGCATTTGAGCTCACCCTTTTTTTGTATGTTTTCTTTTCCCCAGGTCAGGAAGATGGATATTAAGTAGAATATGCTAAAAGGGACCCTAGATATGATGAAACAAATGGGAGACACTGTAGAATATTTATGAACTAGTTGTTTATGTTTCCCAGTTTCTAAAGACACTATACCTATACGGTCCTTTGTGGTTTTGTCGTATGTTGTAATAAGTGTGCTTCAATTTTGAAGTATTAACAATGTATGTAAAGTATGGGTCGTTATAAAACTGAACTGGCCTAGCCCAAACCGGCCTAGTCTAGGCCGTGTGGGATTGGTCTACTGGTCCATGAACCGGGCTAACCATCCCTGACTGGGCTGGGCCGCGGTGGCTCGGCCCGCCAACTAGCATGACCCACGCTTGGGTTGCGCGGTCCGCCTCCCGAATGGCTCAAAAAGCCGTTCAAATCTTTAATTGGTAGCGCCAGGTGGCACTTCCTGGGTGTTAATGGGACTTATAGGGATCAGGTCCCTTACTTCACCATGGATTCAAAGGCATGTCCTGATTCACCATGGCGCGCGACGACATACCGTCTCCCACCTCCACGGCTGGCCGAGAGTCGACCGCCAGTTCATCCGCTGCGGCTCCGCCCTCATCTGCGGCTGGTGCACGCCGGCCACCGCCTCTGCTATATATGCCGGTCACCAGTTCTTACACACTAGTTCTACACTGGAAGATCATCCATGGGCCACTGGGTGAGCTCTGGTGGTTCGTTCTTCCTTCTGGATACGCCTATGGCCCTCCTGAGATGCCGTCGCCGTTGCATGCCACCCGATTTCCACTTTCTGTCGAGTTGAAAATCATCCCAGGAAGAACGCATCAAGAAATGAAGCAAAGGAGGGTCTGGGCCTTTTTCTTTTGGCCTACTCCCTTTACATTAACATCATAACAGGCAACAAAAATTTAATTCAACAAAGATAAAATTTATTATTAAAGCCCCTACCTCATATTTCATTGGAGATGTCATGGAGGTGGAAGGAGAATCTATGTTTGGAGAATCCACCAGTGTTCTTCATTGCTAATTTAATTCCTCTGATGTTGTTTTCCAAGATTCTATTCCTCGGTGGATGTTTCCACAACACTTCGTCAAAGGTTCCTCACCTTCATTCCAAAAGCCCATGCCCGAGCTTCTATTAAATAGATGGACGATCCAAATGTGTTTCATGACATTAATGTTGTTCATTTATGAACCAAATTTAATGTTATAATGTCGAGGTTACAAAACAGAAGAGTCAAGCCATTAAATGTCTTGAAAAATCATGGGTCCTTCCACCACCGCTCAACAGTTACAGAAAATAAATAAAATAACTTTGTTAATTTTTTTTTGTAAAATCCAAAATTTATCTTTTTCTCCTGACCTACTTTGGTCAAATTGAAGCTTCCCTTAAGTGTATACCGGTGATTCAAATTCAACAGTGCTCTCATATTTCAATTCTGAGCACCCGTTCAAAAGTTAGAAAATGCTGCCCTTATATTTACAGAACATACTTAAAAAAAGTTCAAAAATCTATTCTGGGCATACCAAGCCTCGGAATCACACGCTGTCAATTTTTGAAGACTCTTAATAATCCCAAATAATTTAAAGAACAATTTCATGTAATTTATGTGTCTTTACATTCTTCCCACCTTAGGGATTTTCTTCCCTGAAATCTACAACAAAACTAGGGGAACAAATGGGGATATAGAGCATGAATCTGAGCCTCCCGCTCCCATGTGCTCTCCTAGAGATTCCCGTGCTGTGAACAAACACAAACCAGAGGAATCAAACACCCATAAACTAACCACTCCTGTTGATCCTCTATATCCACTGAGAACTCCACAAAAGTTTCCCCATCACCGATGTCCAACTTTCCCCAGTCGATAATGTGCAATGGATCATGCATGTATCTCCTCAATTGTGACATGTGGAAAACATTATGCACCCAATGCATCTGTGGGGGAGATCTAGATAGTAAACCACCTCTCCTACTCTACTGAGGATCTGGAAGGGTCCGATTAATCGTGGATATAGATTTTTGCCCCGGCCAAACCTCCGTAATCCTCATCAGGGTGAGACTCATAGAAAGACATGGTATCCCTCCTCAAACTCCAAGGGTCTCCACCTACTATCGGTATAAGACTTATACTTTCTTTGTGTAGTCTTCATCCACTCATGGATGATTTTCACCTTATCTGTGGTAGTGTGTACCAACTCTAGACCCCTAAGTGCCGACTCCCCTAGGTCTGTCCATTAAAGAGGTGATCTGCATGGTTTCCCATACAAGACCTAAAATGGAGCCATGATAATAATGAAATGGTAACGATTATTGTATGAAAACTCTACTAGGGGAAGGTGGTCCTCCCAACTGTGAAAAAAATCGAGGACACAAGCATGAATATTATCCGCGAGTGTCTGTATAGTTCGCTTCGTCTGAACATCTATCTAAGGGTGAAAGATGATGCACAAGCATAGCTGAGTTTCGAACGCCTCCTACAATCCCTTCCAAAAACGAGATGTAAAATGTGCATCGTGATCTGAGACAATCATCGATGGCACCCCGTGAAGTCGCAAAATATTTTCATGTAGAGACATCCCAAGATCTCTACTAATCCCTGCTTTTGGATGGGTAGGAAGTGGGCCAACTTGGTGATTCGGTCAATGATCAAGCAGATGGAATCATGGCACATGGATGTACATGGTAACCCAATCAAGAAGTGCATGGAGATACCATCCCAATTCCACTCTGGTACCTCAAGTGGCTGAGCTAATCCTGCTGGAACCTAATGCTCTTCATTCACTTGCTAACATGTGACGCATCATGATACAAACTCTACAATTTCTTTCTTCATCCCTGGCCTCTAGTATAGATGTCAGAGGTCCTGGTACATATTTTCCATTCCAGGATTTACCGCTAAAGGGGATGTGTGGAACTCTCTCAACACCTCCTCTCGTAGTGTCACTAGTACCATGGTGCATCCTCTGAAGAGGATGAGGTGCACCCCACCATCAGAAAGTCCATCAGGAGCCTGTCTTGAGGATATCTGAGCACGTCAGGCCTTGAAGTCCCTGTCCCCAAGCTATGACTCCTGAACTTGCTGAAGAAGTGTGGGGAGTGACAGTCATAGACTGGAGGTAAGATGCTTCATCTCTATCCACAAAGGATATCTACAATGCGACTAACTACTTTGTCGCCTCACTTAGAAATTGTAGACTAGACCTCCTGCTGAGTGTGTCTGATACTATATTTTCTTTCCCAGGAGTGTAGACTATCTCGAAGTCATAGTCCTGGAGGAACTCCAACCATCACCACTCTCTCAGGTTCAGGTGATTCAGTGAGAAGATATACCTAATACTCTTGTGATCAGTGTAAAAAATAAACCATTCACCCATCAAGTAGTGCTGACACTTCTTAAGTGAAAAGACCACTGATGCTAACTGTAGGACATGGGTAGCGTATTTATTCTTGTGATGTATCAACTATCATGAGCTGTAGGTGATCACCGCTCCCTCCTGCAATAGGACACATCCTAGTCTGGTCCCTGATGTATCCCAGTAGACCACATACCCAACTCCCTCTTTTGGTATCCTCCAGATAGGGGAACTCGTTAATATCTACCTCAGCCCCTGAAAACTCTACTGGAACTTCTCTTTCCATAGGAAAGGCTACCTTTTCTTCATCAAAGATTAAAAGGGTGCTGCTACCCTGGAGAAGTCAAGTACAAATCTCTGAAAGTACCCAGCCAAACCCAGGAAACTCCGCACCTCAGTCACACTCCTGGGTGGATCCCAATACATAATTTCCTCTATATTTTCCAAATCCACTACGACTCTAGTCTCCAAGATAACATACCCCAGGAAGTGGACTTTTCGTATCCATAACTGGAACTTCAAGAGATTTCCATAAAGCTGGTGCTCTTGGAGTGTATTGAGAACTATCCATAGGTGTGTGGCATGATCCTCCTTTGACACTAAGTATATCAAGATGTCATCAATGAAGACTACCACTAAGAGATCGAGGTAAGGCTGGAAGATATTATTTATGAGCCCCATGAACACTATAATAGTGCTGGTTATGATGAAGAGAACCACCAATGTAACACCCCAAGCTTCTACGGTACGTTTCCCTTTGAATAATGCGATGGCGTGTGTTGTACGCAACCTCGAGTTCTAACACACCACAACTAATTAAACTAGCCGTTGTGAATAGTAATACCTAATTTTTGAAATTATATATATTTTATATTTGAAAATGGACTTCATTTTTGGACTCGGAATATCGAATTTAGCCTAAGGTGAAATTTTGGTACTTTTCGGATAACTTTCATATTTTGATGAATAGTGAAAATTACTAAATTTTAATTAAAAACAACTTTTTTAATCAAAATAATTAATAGTGATAAATTATGAATTTTAGTAGTTTTAAAGTATATTTAGAATATATTTTTACCATTTAATATAATTTTGGTCATTGGACATAATTTTACAATTAAACCGAACATAAACAAGTGTCAATCTTTTGATAGTTATTATCTCTTAAAAACACGCTTTTTGTTTTGACAGCGGGAATTAATTTTAAATTAATTTCTGCCACTTCTGTGTTTTGAATTTAGGAAAATGGATTCCATATTTGGAATCAGGATGTTCAAATTGTGTAAATAGGTAACTTTTATTTTTAGACATTTTGAATAATTACTGCGGTAAATATTTTATTTACCATGGTTAAGGGTAAATCCGGTAAATAAGGGTTAAAAAAATAATATTATAATAATACTAAATTACCCTAAAAACGTGTCTTAACCCTATTGGTTGATAGATGGTCGACCATGGGCATCTTTGTGTCAATTTTGGGACCCCATGGATCCACTTGTAAGTGATAATGACACTTTATTTTAATTTAGTTAAAATAAATACAAAAATGACACAAGCATACATCTTTTAGAAGAACAATTTTTACATAGGGTTATACATGTTGGATTTTCGATTATAAATATTCATTAGAAAGATAAAAAGATTTCCTACATAATGATGTTTTATTTATAATTTTTAGACATTAAATAATTTATTTTATTTATGACACAATGATGATGCAGTAATTACTAAAATAGTGAAAAATTAAAATAATTGATATTATAAATACCCAAATAAATATAATATGAAACTTTTAATGAATTAAAATAATTTTTTAGGCTAATATGATATATTAGGATTGATTTAATGGACTTTGTTCGAAGTAATCAATCTGTTATGAGTTTCACAAAAATCAACTATTGAATAGTGTCAAAATTGACATAAAAGAGTTCTTAAAACAAATATTATATTATTAATTGATATTAAATTCCTAAAAATCTAAGGTTCGGCCAAGAGACTTATATTATGATAGGTTAATCATTAATGGACCACTTGGGGGTCGCTTGTATGTATATGGTAAGTCTATTAACCATATAATATAAAAATACAAAGAGACATTGTAAAAGTGAAACTAATTAACTTAGAGTTAATACTTAAAGATAAGGTTAATATAAGTACCCAAACCTGTCTAAATTCTATTGGTTGAGTGGTTTTCGACCTATCCCCACCTTAACCTTTGAATAGTCAACTTTGGAGCCATTAGAAACTGAATATGAATTTTTTTATAAATTAATATTTCTAGCTTTTCCAAAGGTGCCCCTCACCCCTCTTATAAAAGGGCACTCCTCCTTCTCATTTCTTCACACCTCTAAAGCCTTTTGGTTCGGCCAAACTCTGCCCAAATACTCTCCCAACATCCCTCACTACAACCTAGAGGCCTTAGTTTGATCAGAAAGCCAACCTAAGGAGCCCTTTTGATCAAATCAAAAGGAAGAACCCGAAGAAGAGGTAATGATTTCACCACCCTTTTCTAAGTTCATTTCTTCTTCCACTTCTTCTTCCTTTGTTCTTACCATTCTAAAATAATAACTCCAGTATCTCACATATACTGTGATGTTATTATAAGTATGGTACAACCATATTCAGTATTCTATCCACCCTTTGAATAACATGTCACCATACGTGCGTACGTACGGCTTACCGTCTCCACGTCGTGGTGTAATTGTTATTCAATATAATATTATTTGGATGGGTATAATAATGATGTGTAACTCATGTAAATAATAAATATAACATGTTAATGATTCTGTATATATGATATACCATTCATTTATATATTATTTTAATATCAAAAGAATGATATTGTCGCTCGTGCGTACGTACGGACTACCGTCTCCACGAACGCGATGAGATTCATTCTCCATCGTATCCATTCAAGTATAATTATCATTTTATAATTTAAAAATGATGTTTAAGGACTTGATATCATTATGTATATGAATAAGATACAACAAACATGGCTTATGTAACAAAACATATAAAAGAAAATGAGTAAGTTAACACCCGAAACGATGATAATTCTAAGATATTATTAATAAATCAATGTTAAAAGATCATATATGATATCATATTAATATATATGATTCTTGTATAATTTAATAACAATTATTTCACCATTATACAGGAGGTTAACCTACCCCAACCAAGGAAAAGTACAAGGTAAGGGTTATTTCACAATCTCTTCATTATCCGAGGTTGTTTATATGTAATAATCTACTGGGATCTCTTTATCATCCACATCCATGTTTCTTAAAAATGTATTTCAAAACATTTTTACTATTTACAAGAATATGGGTTAAAGTCATTTATACCTTTTTTTGACTTTTTATAAGAGGTCTATAAAGGAATCTTTCCGTCGTTTTCAAAACAAGGTCCTTTTTAACCTTTTCGACAGAATTGAGGTAAGAATGTTTTTTTTAACTTATACGGCGGGTGCGGTTATTTTACGCCGTTATAAAATCTTCAAAGCTTTCCTTACAAGTTTATAAGAATATTTTCAAAGAAAATGTTTTATTTTATATGGATCTTAAATGATTTCAAAATAAAAGGAGATATTTCTTTAAAAAGAATTTTGATTTCATCTATGTCAACATCCTTTGATGGATTTTAAGATTATTTGAAGTTGATTTATTATGATACAAAACTTCTATATTGTATTGAAGGTTTTGTGATATGTTTGACTGTGGATGTGCTATTTTTATACCATTCATAGTTTATTGTGAAAGTATTGACATTTCGTACTCTAGTTTTAATACGAATGTTTATGTTATGTTTAAACCTTTTCATATGGGAATGCATTGGACTTAATAAGTGACGGGTGGAGCCCGCTATAGCTCCTCGATGCATCGGTAGGTCTCATGAGACAAACTAGTGTCTTGGCACAAGGCCTTGACAAAATCTTATTTGTAGTCTTGGCACGAGGCCTTGGCTATGTGGTTATGATAGTCTGGCATTATGCATTCCAACATTATGAAAGTGGTTATTTATTTTTGCATGTGATTATTCGATTAATGGAATATCCATGTGAATAAGTAAATGGCATTATTTCATTTTATTTATGCCATACCATGTTGAAAGTTCATGTTTAAAAGGCTTTTGTTTTAGTTATACATTGCCTTAAATGTTTATTCTTATTGATGAAAGTTTCCGCTATATTGTTATCCTTACTGGGCATTTGAGCTCACCCCTTTTCTATGTTTTATTTTTCCCAGGAAGTGAAGATGTATGTTATGAATGACCTGCAGGGATATTATGAGGGGATTGTAGTGTGGATTGTGGAAACATTATGTTGTTGTATTAGTTTTTCATTTTATGATGTAATGTAAAACTTATGAATATATCTAGTGTTTCCAAGGCTACTAAACCAATCGGTCTTTCGAGATTTGATCTTTCTTGTGATCATGCAAATGTTATGTAATTAATGCACCGACTCTGGGTAGCTGGGGTCGGGGCGTTACAGTTGGTATCAGAGGAAGTTTAGTACAAACCTTGGAAGCTAGATTTAGATAAACTCTGATTAGAGCACGTAGACCTAAGATGAACTTTGAGGATTAGTATAGAAGAACTTCCTAGAATTTTGGTATTGTAGAGATTTTGTGAGTTTTCCGAGCAATACATCCCTGTCTGGATACGAGCAGGTAGAGGCGGCTCTGGCACAGATGTACCTAGGGGTAAAACCCGAAAACACCGCTTTGAGCTAGACTCGAACGGGAACTGGTGCACGACAACGGGCCTTGCTGCACTCTTGGTTACGACACTCCCGGGGGATATGCTTAGGATAACTCTCACTATCTTTACAAATCATTATGAAGGGTTTATGAGTATATACTTCCTCAAAGAAAACATTTTTATGATTATGGATTATATCCATAAATAGTTCAATTTATGTTAAGTGTTTTATAAGTATGGGATTATGTATTTTGATTCATAAACTGATCTAGTTTATGCCATTGTTTAGAAATGGCGCCTAGTGGAAGAAATGGAAACCGTATCAATGCACGCACTCCATGTAGGGATTGCCCTCCTGCTCAAGATAATTATAGTGGGGCTGGTGATGCAACTGGTGCTGATCAGCTAATCACCGTACTGGGACAACTTACTCAGGTTATGAATAATAACCTTACCCGTATGGAGCACCCTGATCCGCAGCGTGGAGGATCAATGTTAGATCGATTCATGAGACAACAACCACCAACGTTCAATGGGAGTTCAAATCCCTTAGTAGCTGAGCAATGGATATTTTCCCTAGAGAAAATATTTCAGGCTTTGGGGAGTAGTGAAAGGGAAAAAGTTACCATGGCAGTTTACCGCCTCACTGGAGATGCTGATCAATGGTGGTCATTGATTCAAAACATGAAGGAAGATGATGAAGTATCAAACATGGAATGGAGGGAGTTCAAAGATCTGTTTTTAGAAAAATACTTCCCTCGCGACCATCGAGCGGATATGGAAAGGCAATTTCTGAGTCTGAGACAAAAGGAGGATGAGAATGTCACAAAGTATGAGGCTAACTTTACAAGGTTAGCGAGGTATGCTGGAGATTATATTCGCAACCCAAGAAGTAAGATTGATCGTTTCTTTGATGGGTTAAAACCATTTCTCCGTCGAGCATTAGTCTCACAATCCTTTTCATCGTACGAAGACATTGTCTCATGTGCTATCAAGACCGAAAAGGAATTCTCTAAGTCTTATGACTTTAAAGCAAAGCAAGAGAAGAAGAGACCTGCTGATCAATCTGGGAATGGAAATAAGGGGAAGAAGGGAAAGGTTGAATATCCATCTTGTGGTAAGTGAGGGAAGAAACACCCCGATGCTTGCCTGAAGGGAATGGGAGTCTGTTACAAGTGTGGTGAAAAAGGCCACCAAGCTCATGATTTCAAGGGGAAGAAGGAAGCTACCAACGTTCAGTGCTACAATTGCAGGGAGATGGGGCATTATGCAAATGCATGTCCTAAGCGTCAGGAGAACTTACCTCAGAAAAGGCCAAGGGATCAAGGCCAGGCTTATGCTATCACTACTGCTGAGGTAGAAGCTCCGAAAGACGTGGTGGCAGGTAATTTAATGGTTTCCTCAAGTTTAGCAAATGCATTATTTGATTCTGGATCATCGCATTGTTTCATATCTTCCCAGTTTGCTAAGAAAATTAGATGTTTCCAATTTGATTTAATAAGGGAGTTGTCAGTTAAAACTCCTAAGGGAAGTATCGTTGCAACAAAGTTTTGTGAATCAGTCCCCATTAGAGCACATAAATTTTCTTTATCTGCTGATTTCATCGTCATACCTATGATTGAGTTTGATATAATCCTCGGTATGGACTGGCTTTCGGACTATGATGCGAAGATTTATTGTAAGAAGAAAGAGGTTACGATTCTTGATGATAATGATAAGGAGCACCTTATTTTTAGAGCAGAATCGTCACCACCTAATTCTTATTTAGATCCACCCCCTGTAGCTCAACTTAATTCAATTATCGGGGAGGAAGAGAATGAAATAACTGTCGGTGAGGAAAGGAATGTTCAAATAGAGGATGTACCTGTTGTGAAAGAATTTGTAGATGTATTTCCGGAAGATTTACCTGGACATCCTCCAGAACGAGAAGTTGAGTTTTCTATTGATTTGATTCCTGGATCAAGGCCTATATCGAAGACCCCTTATAGAATGGCCACTGTAGAGCTAGTCGAACTAAAGAAACAACTAGAGGAATTGAGTAATAAGGGATTTATTCGCCCTAGTGTTTCTCCATGGGGAGCCCCTATTCTTTTTGTTAAAAAGAAAGATGGATCTATGAGGTTATGTATCGATTACAGGGAGATCAATGCTATAACGATAAAGAACAAGTATCCCCTACCTCGTATTGATGATTTATTTGACCAACTGCATGGAGCTCAATACTTTTCAAAGATTGACCTTCGATCTGGATACCATCAGTTGTGTGTGAAGAAGGAAGACATTCCGAAAACAGCATTTCGAACCAGGTATGGGCATTACGAGTTTACTGTAATGCCGTTTGGATTGACTAATGCACCATCTGTATTCATGGATCTGATGAATAGAGTTTTCAAGGAGTATCTCGATGAATTTGTGGTAGTATTTATTGATGATATATTGGTATACTCCAAAACCTACAAAGATCATGAAAATCACTTGCGCATTATCTTGAAGACTCTGAGGAGGCATGAATTATATGGGAAGTTTAGCAAGTGTGAATTCTGGCTTCAGGAGATTTCTTTTCTTGGCCATATTGTCTCTAAAGATGGAATCTCTGTTGATCCTTCTAAGACCAAGGCAATCCAAGAATGGCCAGCACCTACGAGTATAACTGAGGTACGTAGTTTTATTGGCTTGGCAGGTTATTATCGACGTTTCGTCCAGAATTTTGCCCGATTGGCTAACCCATTAACGAAGCTCACACGTAAAGGGGTTAAATTTGTTTGGACAAAAGAGTGTGAAGAATGTTTCGAAGAACTGAAGAGAAGATTAGTCAATGCTCCTATATTGACTCTACCATCGGGGAATGATGGGTTCGTTATTTATAGTGATGCATCGAAGAAAGGACTTGGCTGTGTCCTTATGCAGAATGATAGAGTTATTGCCTATGCGTCACGACAGTTGAAAATTCATGAACAAAACTATCCTACTCATGATCTTGAGTTAGCAGCTGTGATCTTTGCTTTGAAGATATGGAGGCACTACCTCTATGGTGAAAAATGTGAGATTTATACTGATCACAAGAGTTTGAAGTATATTTTCTCACAAAAAGAACTCAACATGAGGCAAAGGAGATGGCTTGAATTACTCAAGGATTATGATTGCACGATACACTACCACCCGGGGAAGGCAAACAAGGTGGCAGATGCTTTGAGTAGAAAAGACCATGGAGTTCTGAACATGATGAGAATTGAAAGGGATCCAATTTTCATGGATCTAGAGAAGATGGACATGGGAATAACCAGGGAAGGTGAAACATCAATGCTTTTTCAAATGGTTGCCAAACCATCTTTACTAGAAAGGATTAAGAGTTCTCAGACCAATGATGAAGAATTCCAAAAGAAGATTAAAGCTGTGAATGATGGGAGATTGAGAGACTTTGTGTATGAAGATGGAATTTTGAAATTCAGGAAGAGACTTTGTGTTCCCGATATACCTGATCTAAAAAGGGAATTGCTGGATGATGCTCATAGTTCCAATTTCTCTATACACCCTGGGAGCACCAAAATGTATAGAGATTTGAAGGAACATTTTTGGTGGGACAACATGAAGAGGGAGATTGCTGATTTTGTGTCAAGATGTATGGTTTGTCAACAAGTGAAAGCTGGAAGGCAACAGCCTGGAGGAGTCATGAAACCTCTTCCCATACCGGAGTGGAAATGGGACAATATTACAATGGACTTTGTCATGGGGCTACCAAAGACTCCTAGAAGGAACGATGCAATATGGGTTATTGTCGATCGTCTTACCAAGTCAGCACATTTTCTTGCTATAAGAGAAGATCTACCCCTGGAACGTCTAGCAAGACTATATATTAATGAAGTTGTGAGACTTCATGGAGTACCCTTATCAATTGTTCTGATCGTGATCCCCGTTTTACTTCAAGATTTTGGAAAAGTCTTCAGAAATCCCTGGATACTGAACTTCATTTGAGCACTGCTTACCACCCTCAGACAGACGGACAATCAGAACGGACTATTCAGACCTTAGAAGACATGTTGAGATCTTGCTCACTTGATTTTCAGGGTATGTGGGATCAATATTTACCACTAGTAGAATTTTCCTATAACAATAGCTTCCATTCGAGTATTCAGATGGCACCATATGAAGCGTTATACGGAAAGAGATGTCGTACACCAACCTGTTGGGATGACGTTGGTGAAAGAAAACTTGTAGGCCCAGAACTGGTGGAGGAAACGGTGGAAAAGGTGAAGGTAATCCAAAATCACATTAAAGCAGCTCAAAGTAGGCAGAAGAGCTATGCCGATAATCGAAGGAAGGATTTGGAATTTCAAGTCGGTGATCATGTTTTCCTGAAGGTATCTCCGTGGAAGGGAGTCATACGTTTTGGTAAGAAAGGTAAATTGAGTCCCAGGTACATCGGACCTTTCGAAATTCTAGAACGAATTGGGGCTGTAGCTTACCGATTGGCAATGCCGCCAAGTCTCTCCAAAGTTCACGATGTGTTCCATGTATCTCTGTTGAGAAAATACATGCCTGACCCAACGCATGTACTCACCTATGAGGAATTAGAACTGGAACCCGATCTTTCCTATTGTGAAGAGCCCGTCAGGATTCTT
This sequence comes from Viscum album, assembly GCA_963277665.1. Classification (NCBI taxonomy): domain Eukaryota; kingdom Viridiplantae; phylum Streptophyta; class Magnoliopsida; order Santalales; family Viscaceae; genus Viscum; species Viscum album. The sequence goes on along the minus strand of OY728133.1, from coordinate 1,408,588,117 downwards.
GATACGAGAGAACAAGTGCTGAGAAACCGGACGACGCGTCTGGTAAAAGTTTTGTGGAGGAATCATAAGATGGAAGAGGCAACGTGGGAACCCGAGGAACTTATGATGAAGAACCACCCGAGTCTTTTTATGCAGTAATACCCTAGAAATTGCGAGGACGCAATTATTTGAAGGAGGGGATAATGTAACACCCCAAGCTTCTACGGTACGTTTCCCTTTGAATAATGCGATGGCGTGTGTTGTACGCAACCTCGAGTTCTAACACACACCACAACTAATTAAACTAGCCGTTGTGAATAGTAATACCTAATTTTTGAAATTATATATATTTTATATTTGAAAATGGACTTCATTTTTGGACTCGCAATATCGAATTTAGCCTAAGGTGAAATTTTGGTACTTTTCGGATAACTTTCATATTTTGATGAATAGTGAAAATTACTAAATTTTAATTAAAAACAACTTTTTTAATCAAAATAATTAATAGTGATAAATTATGAATTTTAGTAGTTTTAAAGTATATTTAGAATATATTTTTACAATTTAATATAATTTTGGTCATTGGACATAATTTTACAATTAAACCGAACATAAACAAGTGTCAATCTTTTGATAGTTATTATCTCTTAAAAACACGCTTTTTGTTTTGACAGCGGGAATTAATTTTAAATTAATTTCTGCCACTTCTGTGTTTTGAATTTAGGAAAATGGATTCCATATTTGGAATCAGGATGTTCAAATTGTGTAAATAGGTAACTTTTATTTTTAGACATTTTGAATAATTACTGCGGTAAATATTTTATTTACCATGGTTAAGGGTAAATCCGGTAAATAAGGGTTAAAAAAATAATATTATAATAATACTAAATTACCCTAAAAACGTGTCTTAACCCTATTGGTTGATAGATGGTCGACCATGGGCATCTTTGTGTCAATTTTGGGACCCCATGGATCCACTTGTAAGTGATAATGACACTTTATTTTAATTTAGTTAAAATAAATACAAAAATGACACAAGCATACATCTTTTAGAAGAACAATTTTTACATAGGGTTATACATGTTGGATTTTCGATTATAAATATTCATTAGAAAGATAAAAAGATTTCCTACATAATGATGTTTTATTTATAATTTTTAGACATTAAATAATTTATTTTATTTATGACACAATGATGATGCAGTAATTACTAAAATAGTGAAAAATTAAAATAATTGATATTATAAATACCCAAATAAATATAATATGAAACTTTTAATGAATTAAAATAATTTTCTAGGCTAATATGATATATTAGGATTGATTTAATGGACTTTGTTCGAAGTAATCAATCTGTTATGAGTTTCACAAAAATCAACTATTGAATAGTGTCAAAATTGACATAAAAGAGTTCTTAAAACAAATATTATATTATTAATTGATATTAAATTCCTAAAAATCTAAGGTTCGGCCAAGAGACTTATATTATGATAGGTTAATCATTAATGGACCACTTGGGGGTCGCTTGTATGTATATGGTAAGTCTATTAACCATATAATATAAAAATACAAAGAGACATTGTAAAAGTGAAACTAATTAACTTAGAGTTAATACTTAAAGATAAGGTTAATATAAGTACCCAAACCTGTCTAAATTCTATTGGTTGAGTGGTTTTCGACCTATCCCCACCTTAACCTTTGAATAGTCAACTTTGGAGCCATTAGAAACCGAATATGAATTTTTTTATAAATTAATATTTCTAGCTTTTCCAAAGGTGCCCCTCACCCCTCTTATAAAAGGGCACTCCTCCTTCTCATTTCTTCACACCTCTAAAGCCTTTTGGTTCGGCCAAACTCTGCCCAAATACTCTCCCAACATCCCTCACTACAACCTAGAGGCCTTAGTTTGATCAGAAAGCCAACCTAAGGAGCCCTTTTGATCAAATCAAAAGGAAGAACCCGAAGAAGAGGTAATGATTTCACCACCCTTTTCTAAGTTCATTTCTTCTTCCACTTCTTCTTCCTTTGTTCTTACCATTCTAAAATAATAAATCCAGTATCTCACATATACTGTGATGTTATTATAAGTATGGTACAACCATATTCAGTATTCTATCCACCCTTTGAATAACATGTCACCATACGTGCGTACGTACGGCTTACCGTCTCCACGTCGTGGTGTAATTGTTATTCAATATAATATTATTTGGATGGGTATAATAATGATGTGTAACTCATGTAAATAATAAATATAACATGTTAATGATTCTGTATATATGATATACCATTCATTTATATATTATTTTAATATCAAAAGAATGATATTGTCGCTCGTGCGTACGTACGAACTACCGTCTCCACGAACGCGATGAGATTCATTCTCCATCGTATCCATTCAAGTATAATTATCATTTTATAATTTAAAAATGATGTTTAAGGACTTGATATCATTCTGGATATGAATAAGATACAACAAACATGGCTTATGTAACAAAACATATAAAAGAAAATGAGTAAGTTAACACCCGAAACGATGATAATTCTAAGATATTATTAATAAATCAATGTTAAAAGATCATATATGATATCATATTAATATATATGATTCTTGTATAATTTAATAACAATTATTTCACCATTATACAGGAGGTTAACCTACCCCAACCAAGGAAAAGTACAAGGTAAGGGTTATTTCACAATCTCTTCATTATCCGAGGTTGTTTATATGTAATAATCTACTGGGATCTCTTTATCATCCACATCCATGTTTCTTAAAAATGTATTTCAAAACATTTTTACTATTTACAAGAATATGGGTTAAAGTCATTTATACCTTTTCTTGACTTTTTATAAGAGGTCTATAAAGGAATCTTTCCGTCGTTTTCAAAACAAGGTCCTTTTTAACCTTTTCGACAGAATTGAGGTAAGAATGTTTTTTTTAACTTATACGGCGGGTGCGGTTATTTTACGCCGTTATAAAATCTTCAAAGCTTTCCTTACAAGTTTATAAGAATATTTTCAAAGAAAATGTTTTATTTTATATGGATCTTAAATGATTTCAAAATAAAAGGAGATATTACTTTAAAAAGAATTTTGATTTCATCTATGTCAACATCCTTTGATGGATTTTAAGATTATTTGAAGTTGATTTATTATAATACAAAACTTCTATATTGTATTGAAGGTTTTGTGATATGTTTGACTGTGGATGTGCTATTTTTATACCATTCATAGTTTATTGTGAAAGTATTGACATTTCGTACGCTAGTTTTAATACGAATGTTTATGTTATGTTTAAACCTTTTCATATGGGAATGCATTGGACTTAATAAGTGACGGGTGGAGCCCGCTATAGCTCCTCGATGCATCGGTAGGTCTCATGAGACAAACTAGTGTCTTGGCACAAGGCCTTGACAAAATCTTATTTGTAGTCTTGGCACGAGGCCTTGGCTATGTGGTTATGATAGTCTGGCATTATGCATTCCAACATTATGAAAGTGGTTATTTATTTTTGCATGTGATTATTCGATTAATGGAATATCCATGTGAATAAGTAAATGGCATTATTTCATTTTATTTATGCCATACCATGTTGAAAGTTCATGTTTAAAAGGCTTTTGTTTTAGTTATACATTGCCTTAAATGTTTATTCTTATTGATGAAAGTTTCCGCTATATTGTTATCCTTACTGGGCATTTGAGCTCACCCCTTTTCTATGTTTTATTTTTCCCAGGAAGTGAAGATGTATGTTATGAATGACCTGCAGGGATATTATGAGGGGATTGTAGTGTGGATTGTGGAAACATTATGTTGTTGTATTAGTTTTTCATTTTATGATGTAATGTAAAACTTATGAATATATCTAGTGTTTCCAAGGCTACTAAACCAATCGGTCTTTCGAGATTTGATCTTTCTTGTGATCATGCCAATGTTATGTAATTAATGCACCGACTCTGGGTAGCTGGGGTCGGGGCGTTACAACCAAGAACTCATAGTGGCCATACCTACATCTGAAGGCTGTCTTCGGTATGTCTTCATCCTGTACCCTGAGCTGGTGATAGCCTGATCTGAGGGCTATCTTCAAAAACCATCGAGCTCACTTCAGCTGGTCGAAGAGATCATCAACCCTTGTAAGTGGATAATTTTTCTTCACAGTCACCTTTTTTAGGTGATGATAGTCCACACCAAGCCTCAAGCTCATATCCACATTCTTGGTGAACAAAATTGGGGATGCCCATAGAGAAACACTGGGCCTTATGAACCCCTTCCTTTGCAAGTCCTCTAGTTGTACCCACAACTCACAAAGCTCCATGGGAGCCATCTGATATACTGGTGTAGATATCAGTGCCATCCTGGGGTATAGGCCGATGTAAAATATTACCTCTCTATAAGGATGTAGTCCTAGAAAATCATTAGGAAAGATATCATCATACTGGTCCATCACTACAGGATATCTTGTACTTCTCACGTCAACTGCTCCGAGGGTGAGACTAGACAACTAGTTAGTGATTGGATGCACCCTTCTTTGAGAAAGTCCATCCCATGCTGCAAATGTTTCCTCCTCACCGGTGAAGGAAAACCTGATCCCATCCTCATGGACACACCACACTTTGTGCCTAAAATAGTCGATCTAAGCATGGATTGTGGATAGACAATCCATACCCAAGATGACGTTGTAAGGCCTCGACGCTGCTACTAGGAGATCCCAGCTGAAGCTTTCACTTCCTAGAGTGAGCTCACACTGCCTGCACTAGTGTGTAATTGTCGAATCTTCTCCCGTATGAGACTCTAATAATAAGGATCGAGCCAACAACTCCATCAGAATCTCCGAGCTCTGAATGAGCACTATGGAAATAAAAGAGTTTCTAGAACTTATTTATATAATTACTGTAACTAGGGTGGAATAGACATATATCACACCTCTAATAATCTCCAGAGCACTATGGTTATAGGACTCTACTACCTATAGCTGTGCTCGCCCCTGTCCACCTACTCCCTGCGGTCGGGGTGGACCACCTGGGGGTAGTGGTGGTAGAACCTCAAACCCTTATCCTCCACCTGCTGCATGACCTGCTCATTTGCTAAGTCTATTTCCCTACATACCTCCTCACTTTAATCTCTACTGCTACCTCGGAGGTTCCTTGACCATCTACTAATCATGAGTATGGCAGGTCGGGCTATCGTGAGCCATGTGGCCCTGCCCGCTGCACATGAAGCACAATATTTTATCATGCTGACACCTCTACCTCGCAAGCTCTGCACCTCTGGACCTATATCCTGGGGTCTCCCTCTAGAAGTTCTGGTCTACTTGAACCTATGTTTCATCTACCTACTGCCTGCTGCAGATGACTCGAATACCTTTCATCCAACAGTGGCTCTCATCGTTGGTGCTTGCTTAGCTAAGAAGCTCTCCACCAATAATGATCACTTGATCACTCCAAACTGCATTGGAATATTGAGAGATATCATCGATTCTATGATATCCTACTGGAGACCTTGATCAAAGGTCCAGGCCCTAAAGAATGGGTCTTGCACCTTGTCGGTGGAGTATCACGAGAGGTCAGGTAATATCTCCAAGTAATAGGCCACTGATAAGCTGCATTGGTGTAAGTACAACAGCTCCTAGATATGCACAAAGCATAGTGTCTCTGGAATGAACTCCGCCCTGAAGAGGCTCTCAAATTCCATCTAGTTGAGGGTAACCCCATATTGTAACTAGAGACTCTGGCTCCACCATATTACTGCTGTTCCTAGAAAACGACTAGCATCTAGGATCACCATCTGCTCCGCTGGTGTCCCAACTAGGTGGAAAACTCTATCCACAACCTCCAGCCAGTCCTCAGCTACTTGGGGATCTGACTCACTTCGAAAAATCATAGGTCTCTACCAATGGAACTCGTACAGTGTGCTCAGTTGGCATGCACCGTCTGTCAGTGGGGTTGGTAGAAACTGCTACCCAATGGGTGGTGGTGCTGTCGGTGCACCACCCGAAGGTGCTAACACAGTAAGAGGGATCTGCACTGAAGCCTCATCACTCGGTGGGCCGTCATCATGTACTCTCTCAGGAATCCTATATGGATGTCAATGTGGAGACATCCAGAAAAAATAGGTGCTCCATGGTTAATAAGTTATACTCAGTGAGCTCACTCAAAAGAGATCACATCAATTTTTTTCCAAAACACACACAATCAGTGTTTTCGTGCACCAAGTTAGAAATCCGAATTCAGGGTCCTGGTATATGGATACATCGACCACCACACCAACACTAGAATCCCAGAACAAAAAACCACACTCAAAACACTCAACACTATCGCTCCATTGGAAAGGTTAGAGTCCTCATTCTTCGGTAGAACCGACTCCTTTGATACCACTTTGTCACAACCCATCCCCTGGGGCCCATGCCGTGACTACTCTAAGCCTGCCTTCCATAGGGCGGAGGTTGATGAATAGCACTAGAAAGGCATATCCCTAAAACAGGAAGGAATTGCATTTAAACCTGTACAAACACATAGACTAGAAAGCAACAAGATGAAACCACGAAGTAAAACTGCTATAGTAAAAGTGTGTACTGAAAGTAAGGGGCCGGAATACAAGCCCAACTGAAAAGATACAACTACAATTGAAAACAAAAAATAGCTCATAAGATCATCCAATAGGAATCCTACCTGAAGGGTAGGTACAACTTGTCTCCATAGCTCTCCACGTCAACCATCACTATCATCCACCGTCAGGTCCTAGCTCCCCGAGTCTCAATCAAGGATGCCCGTTGTCTGCACAAGACACAACAAGGTGAGGGCAAAGCCTATGCAGGGATGAGTATACCAATACCCAGTAGGGACCCTGAGACCCTCTAAGGTATCTCAGAATTCCACCAAGGAATACCACAAGAATAATCTCAATCACAAAGCACAAAACAATAGACATTTCTCAAACCAGGTATAACCGAATATAGTAGCACCGATGATTAGTCATAAAGCTATATCATCTTATTCAGTCAAGAGGGACTGCTACTGACCCACATGAGATCGATAGGTACTAACCCCCGTAAGACCCACATATGATCGATAGGTGCTGACCCCCCCTGGATCGCTATGTGCTGATTCATACAAAATCACTAGGTGTTGATTCACACAGAATCACTAAGTGCTGACACAGAATGGCTAGGTGCTGATTCACAATGAATCACTGGGTGCTGATTCACACAGAATCACTTGGTGCTGATTCACACAGAATCAATGGGTCATGATTCATACATAATCGCTCGGTGATGATTCACAAAGAATCACTAGGTGATGATTCACACAGAATCACTCAGTGCTGATTCAGATAGATTCACTCGTTGCTAATTTACACAGAATCACGAGGTGCTGATCCACACAAGATCACTCTTCATTCTTCACATCTTAGCTAGCTACATGATTCATGCTCACAGTATAATTGTTTTTAGGAGAACCAGATCCTCAAGCCATCGATTGTATTTCAACCAACATAAAGTCCCACGAAGTCCCACAAAGAAGTTACCCAATGATTCTTCAGGTCATAAGGGTTCCTACACAATAGACGGTGCGTCAACCAAATGCTTGGTCTATAAGTTATTGCCATTTTAGTGTCGAGGGCCCGGTTGAATTCAGAGTAAATCCAAACCAAACTTACTCCAACATTATCCAAAACTCTATTAGAGTATCACAAAAGTTCTGTCTCTCTCCAAGGATCCCAGCACCACAGACAGTTCTTTAAATGGACATCCGGTTTGCACGATACGACCTTTTAAGCATATGTGGGCCTGAGAGGGGTCCGAGTCCGATCCGACCCCGCCCGACTTGGTCTGGGACGACCCAACCCAGGTTGGGTCGACCTAACCTAGATATGGTCCAACTTAGACATGGAGAGGCCCTATTGGGCTGGACTGTGATGTCTCGGCCTGCCGGCTGGCACGACCCGCGCATGGGTCGCATAATCCGCCTCCCGAACGGTTTGAAGATCCATTCGTCTCTTTAATTAGCGGTACCGGGTGGCACCACCTAGGTTTCCATGGGACCCAAAGGGAGAGGGTCCCTCCCTTCACCGTAGCTTTGAAGCTACGACCTGCTTCACCATGGAGTGCGATGGCATTCCGCCTCCTGCCTCTGCGGCTAACTGAGTGTCAACCGCCTATTCGTCCACCGCGGTGCCGAGCAGTGTCGCCCTCATCCGCTGCAGACAAGCGCCGACCACCGCCTCCACTGATGGCACCGATCACTGATGCCTCCACTCCGATGCTGCACCAATGGATCTTTTGCGGGCCATCGGGTGAGCTTCAGTGGTCTATTATTCATTCCAGACACGCCTACGGCCCTCCTGAGATTCCGCTGTCTTTGCGTGCCACCCAATTTCTGCTTTCCATCGAGTTGAAAATCATCCCATGAAGAACACATTAGGAAAAAAAGCGGCGGAGGGTCCGGGCCTTGTTCTTTTGGCTCGTGCCCTTCACATTAACATCATAATAGGCAACAACAATTTAATTCAACAAAGATAAACTTTATTATTAAACCCCCTACCTTAGATTTCATTTGTGATGTCGCGGTGGTGGAAGGAGAATCCGTGCTTGATGAAGCTTCCAGAGTTCTTTGTTCTTGATCCTATTCCTCCGATGTTGCCATCCAAGCTTCCGTTCCTTAGTGGAAGGCACCGCAACACTTTGTCAGAGGTTACTCACCTTTGTGCCAAAATCCCTCACCCGAGATTCTATTTAATAGATGGAGGATCCAAACATCTTGCATGATATTAATGCGGTTCATTTATGAACCACATTTGATGTTACAACATCAAGGTTACAAAACAAAAGAGTCAAGACATTAAATGGATTGAAAAGTCATGGGTTTCTCCACCTCCACTCAACAGTTACAAAAAATTAATAAAATAACTTTGTTAAGTTACTTTTTTTGTAAAGTCCAAAATTTATCTTTTTCTCCCGACCTACTATGGTGAAGTGAAGCTTCCCTTAAGATAATCCTGACGCTACAGATTCAACGGTGCTCTCATATTTCAATTATGAGAACCAGTTCAAAAGTTTTAAAACACTACCTGTAAGTTTACTAAACGTACCTAAAAAAAGTTCAAAAATCCATTTCGGGCACACCGGGCCTCAGAATCACGCGCTGTCTATTTTTACAGACTCATAATAATCCCAAATAATTTAAAAAAAATTCATAGAATTTTTGGGTCTTTAAAATATATATCATCCCCTTTGATATTATTGATCACATATGGATGATATCTTATCATTTATAACTTACATAGAATATCTCTCAAGTTCATGATGTTTTCCGTGAATTACTCTTAAGGAACTATATACTTGATCCTTAAAATGTAATGAACTCAAAGGTCATACCAGTGGAGAAAGATCTCCCTTATGAGGAACAATCAAGGTAAATTCTAGATCATAGAGAGAATTTTTAATGAAACAATACCATTCCCCTACTCAAATTTTTGTAGTGAAACTATAAATTAGTGTAAGCCGCATAACACGAGGATGTGTTATGGTATAATTATCCACAATTATTATGAATTTTGAGAGAAAATTCTTATAATGGAGGTATAATGCAATACCCCAAGATTTTATGATATAATTTTCTATAAATAAATTTAATTTTGTTAATAACTTTCATTTCATGAAACACCGACTTTGAATGAACCATGTTATACTATTGAAATATTATTATCTAATGTGACAATTATTTCCTAGCCATTGTATTGGAGGGTATGAATAGGGATAAATAAATTATGAAAAAAACATTTTTTAGATATGTATAATATAAATTCTTTTGTTATCAAATTGTTATAAATTAAAATAAAATACTTTTAAGGTAAATAATGTTGTTTTTCTAAGAAAATTTTTTTATACACACAATGTGTTTTTTTAAATAAATAAGATTAATCAGTATTGATGAATGATTTTAGTGAAATGATAAGATTATATATTCAATAAAAATATTTAATATTCATCTAAAGGGTTTTACTAGGAATTAAATAATAATAAATTTAGTTTTATGTTCAAATATTCATTTTTCTATAAATAGTTTTGTTACTTTTTGTGCACTTATTGTAAAATTAATTTATAACACTTTTTTGAATTTAATCATGAAATATGGAGACCGTATTTGAAATTAGGAGGTCTAAAATATTTAGTTAGGTCCCATTTATTTTTGGTCATTATAAATAGTAACCTTGGTAAATACTTATCACCTCGGAAAGGGTAAAATGAGTCAAATAGGGTTAAAACTTTGGGATAAGGCTTCAAAAGTTCTCTAAAACTTACCTTTATTTTATTTGATGAGTAGAGTTTGACCATTATCATATTGGTTTTGAAAATTTGGACACTTTTTCAATTTTTCTTTATCATTTCCTTTATATTATTTTAATAAAATGATAAATACAAAATGTCACTCTCTTGACTTTAATATCTTTAATATTTTTTTCATTATGATAAAATAAGGTTATATTTGGCTATAAATTTTTATTTGAAATATTAATTATTTTTTTATCATGTTAATTTATTTTTAACTTTTAGTAATTGAATAATTATCGTATATTCTTACATAACACCGAAATTATTTTTATTTAATTAATAGAAAAATAAATTAATTTATTTTAAAAACATTAAAAGTAATATAATTTGGTTGAATTATTGTGTTACATGTATTTATTAGATAAATAGAACATAATATTTATATTTTTAAATTTTATATTCAAATTATATTGTTAAATTGAGGAAAATAAAGTCAAATTAAATGAATTGTTCCAAAAATGACAATAATGATATTTTATAATAAGCAATATTTTATTAAATTATTTAAAATTCATAAAAATACCATATTTTCCAAGTGAATTGGATATGGTTTAAAATTTTAACCATTGTCCATTTATAGGTCAATTTTCCTTTTATGATAATATTCTTAATCTTTAAAGAGTAAAAAACTTTGTTACTATGGTAATTGTCAAAAGGGTTAATGGGGAGTTAAAACTATGATATAATGGTTAAAACATCACATAAACTTGTATAAATATTATGGGGTGATATTATTTAAACTTATACTCATAATATATTCACAATATAGAAATTTGGAGACACTTTAACCTGAAAATTAATTTATATTAATTTAATATTTTATGTAATTCCAAGAGTGCCCCTCTCACCACTTCTAAAAGTGAACATATTCTCCTATATTACTCACACCTTTTGAGACTTATAGATTAGAAAATACCCACCACAATACCTTCTTAACACCATTCCTCACATCCTAGATTTTATAATATTTAAAAAATACCATCCTTTCAAGGTTTAAGCTTTATGCCAAAAGATATTTCTCAATAAAGAGGTATAACTCTTAAACGAGTACTTTTGATTTTATTTATTCTTTTACCTATTATAAAAATTATTGGAATGAATTATAAATAATTAATTATGTTTTTTAAAATATAATTAATTTTTATTATGATTATGTAATAACAATTATACACATCCTTTCAATCATTTTGGAAAACAAAACTTCGCTCGTACGTATGTGTGGTCTATCACCTTCATGAATGCATGCATTTAATTTTTCATAAAAACATGACATTAATGAATATAATGAATATAATGACATAATTAATAAATTTATATGATATATGTGAAATTTTTATGATTTTGTAAAGTTATATTATTATTTACCTTTCTTTCATTACATCAATAAAAAAATAGAAACATCACCCATGTGTGTGTACAGACTACCATCTCCACAAAGTGATGTAATTAATTTTTCATCACCAATTTATATGAATAGTTATAAATGTTTATATAATGATTAATTATTAAAATAAATAAATTATTAAAATTATATATAATATAGAACCATGATAAATGTACAAGGACCGAGACTTCTGAACTGAAACATGCATGAAAAACAAAGCAGTTATTACCTAGAACAATGATTTTAATAAATAATTTTTATTAAATGAGTGATAAGATGATATAAGTAAATAGTATATGGTATGTAATATATGATTATATCTTTTTAATACATTTATAATAAATAAATATTGATTATACATGAGGTTCAAACACATACAAAACAAGGCAAGTATTAAGGTAAGGGAATTATGTTTCAATCCCATTTCAAACAAGATTGTTTATGCTTGAATTTCCATTGAGATAATTAAATTATACTTATCTAATAAACCAATTTATTTTTTATCCATATACCATTATTCATGGAATTTTCAAGTCATATTTTGATTTTATCTTTTTTTTAATTAAAATTATTGGGAAAATGTTTTTTATAAAAACTAACTTGATTTCTTATTTGGTTAGAAATATTTTTCTTCCATGCCTATGTTTTCACTAAAATGTTTTCAATAATTTTTTTTCATATTATCTTATTATTTTTAGGATAATTATTATCCATGTTTTATTTTTTATAATTTTTTTTCGAAGTAATCTTGTTGTTTTATAAATATGGTATTTATGAAATTTTACTGAAAATTTGAAAGGAATATTTGTTTTATCTCACTTGGCATGAATGAAATTTCTTGCCACTATGATCATTCTATGTTTTAAAGATTCATTTACAATTTTTCCTGAATCTTTTCAAAGTAAGTTTTTTCCATAATATTTTGAAGTTATTTATATTTTAAATAAGTTATATAAAAAAAGTTTATTTTCATCCATAAATATTCCCATGATCTTTTAAAGAAAATTTTCATTTATGATAACATCCTTTGATGTTAATTATTCCTTACTGTTGATATGATATAATGATACCATCCTTATTATTTGTCTGGATTGTTTATGATTATGATGATGATATTTTTATGAAACTCATTTATTTTCTATGTGTTATTCTATGATGATATGATGAAATGTTTAAAAATCCCATTTCCTTTACATAGATTATGATATGATGATATGATTAATGTTTTATGATCTTATAGTACACATATGTATGGTTTTCATTGTGTTATAAGTGGGCCTAGAATTATATATCCCTCCAATTCATTTAGTAAATCCTTATATCTAATGATATAATTTTGGTAAATGAGTTGTTGTGCTACATACAATATGGGAAATGAGAATGGATTCCTGATACACTATGGGAAAAATGTTGTGATGCCTGATATATTATGATACAAGAAATAGGTTTTTATGAATGATCCACTATGATATGAAGGTATCCGTAGTTAAAATTTACATATGAAATGTATTCTATGCCTATGATGGTATCGAAATTATATGACATGTTTTTATAAATATGATTTTAACTCATGGTTCATGATTTTTTAATGATGATTTATCAATATTATGATTTATGTATTTAAAATGATAAAGTTTTATTCCATGAATCATGATTAGGATCCAAGATAAATTGGGTATTAAGTTTTTAAATTATGATCATTATCGCCCACCCTTATACTTATCATATGCTTGCATATGATCATCAATTTATATCTCTATTATTTACACTTACTGAGAATTTGATATCACCCTTTCTTATATTTAATTTACATAGGTTATTAAGAATTTTCTTAAGTAGGGTATTCCAAGAAGGGTATAAATTGAGAATAAATTTACGATAGATGATAAATAATGTACCTAAATGATATGTTTATATATATGGTCTCCAAATAAACTAAAATTTTAAATTTATAGTGTATATGGTAATGTGATGTATTAAAAATTCATATAAAATAATATAATATTTATCTATTAAATTCTTGGGTCACCCCTAACATTCTCAATAGTAATAATTAAACAAACTAAAAAATACATAAATAAATAAACAACACCTCAATAACTGATTCTTCCCAATTCCATAATTTTTGTAAGAATTTCATGATGACCACAACTCCACATTATCACCACCACCCCAAGGGAGTACACATATAACTTAGGACATGCCCAAATACCATATTTAATCCTGAACCCCAAGACCTTGATCAACTGTATTTGCTTCAGCTGGTGCTGGAGTGCCACTGGGCATGATCATTACCTCAGGCCAAACCCCAGGGTAGTGGTGGACCCTGGGGTTTTACCAGACATACCTCATATTCAATCCCTCAGGCCAAACCCCAGGGTAGTGCTTTTCCATTCTCAATGCTTGGACAACAACTAATTCCTAGGATAGAAAGGCCCTAGAAATCCTATAAATCTAGGAGTGACTGATTCCTAGGGGACCTAGGAAATCATTAGGAATAACCTCCCTATATCCCACAATCAATCTTCTAGGAATCCAATATCACATAGATCCTCAGTCGAACCATCACCACTGTGTCCACCTGATCTTAGGGGGTATCATAGGCATTGGTTGATGAGATCCAATAATAACCCTTGAGATGTCCAAGATCTATGCATAGGGATATAAAATCATCTCAAACCTCATGTATCCATTCAAATCTTGGGAATCCCAAGAATTATCATTGGTCTAATGAAAATTCCATTTTAATCCTAGGATCCTCAAGCATTCACAATGGTCACACTATATCAGAGGAATATATTCCATATTTGAAATTTCTGTATGTATTCAATCACCTAGATCTGATGCTAGATCCTAGGTATCCCTATTATGAATCCACTCATATATCAAACATATAATTGGATGCTAGTATGAATAGTAGTCATCCTTAAATAAACTATGATACTGAATCCCAAACATACTAGGCATCCCATAGTCTTATCCATCTTATCAGGTGATTCTTGGGCATCCTAGGAAATAAAATTAATTCCAAGACCTATGGTAGATTCCTTGAATACCTGGGAAATTGCATGTCAACATGCATGAACATAAATGAATATACAACTAGACCCAGATAAATGCCCATTCTTATCACTATCATCACACCCCCTTGGGTTTAAACATTATTACAAGATCTAGAGTGACACACAGCCATCACTAACCATATTCACAAACACTCACTCAAAGTCAGTCGGTCATCAAGGCATCCACTAGCCCCCCCTAAACCACAGTATAATTGAATCACCCTCACACATATCCTTGGTCTCAACTAGTTTTTGGCTAAACACTCAACAGTCTAAGGATTTCAATTCCTATGACAACATCAACTACACAAGGTCTTCCATATAGGACAACACCAATGAGATGACACATACCCCATCTCAGACCTCATGGTTTCCTTAGGTTATTTGACTAACCCAACCCATGTTCATTATAATTTAAAATAAGGATCACCCCTCAGATGATGGTATCATGGAAAAACAAATCAATAGTCACAACCCTAAATATTAGTATATGAGGCATCAAGTTAGGGAAAAAGGGCTCTTCACAACTCTTGGATCCTAATAGGGTTCAATGGATCTCATTTAATTTATCAATCAATTTAATTAAGTATAATTATTTATTTATATTATAAAATTAGCTCAATTACCTAGTTCATTACCCTCCATGGTGAGACATAATGTCACAAAACATGAACACTAAAAAATTACTATACCATAGGGTGAATACTGTAGGTTTCGGGTGCAACAAAAGATATGATGGGTCCTGCCCAACTTTTCTTTTTTCCATAACCGATGATCAATCAGAGATTCACACAATGAAAAACATGAAGATATATAGAATTGAATCAAAGAATATAGAAAATGTATAGAATAATAGAACCTAGAGAGAGGATCATCACATATTAGTTATAATTAATTTAACTAAATAAAGAATTACATTGAAGGAATTATTTCTTCATTGATGGATCTGTCAAAAAATATGAATTATTAAATTATTTCATTGTAGGAATCAAAGTATATTATTTATAGTAGTGTTATACACATGTTCCACAAATATTTGAACATCGTCATAGGAATCTCTGAGTGCTAGCATCATAGATCCTAGTGCTTGCATTTTCTACCTTTGATCAACTCAAGAGATGCTTCCAAAGCATTCTACAGGACCTATCTTGACTCGAGAGTGGGGGGTGGTGGAAGATCACTCTCCATTATTAGGATATTTATTGGAGAAGTGAGACCTCTAGGTCTTTGGAGGATTATCCAAATCCATTGTGCCAAAAAAAATGAATTTTCTTGTTGATAAAATAATATAAATGGGTTTATATATCTCTAGGGTTAAAATAAAATAATTGTTAAAGTTCCCTTAATTATTGATTTAATATCTATGTAACCCCATGCCAAATAATAATAATAATAATATTAATTCTCAATATTTAATTAACTTGACAATTAAATTAAATATTATTTAATCAAATAATTTTAAATATTTATTATTTCTCATTGGAACATTAAACTCAGTCTTCCATTCATCCATAATATTTATCCAGCATTGGATAATGGTTATTTTTTTTATTAAATAAATATCACTGCATAATTCACCAATAAATATATAAATATTATATTCAATAAATAGAAAATAAATATTTATATGCGATTAAGCACACATGAATAAATATTAAACCACATCCAAGAATAATATTCATTAAACTTGTTAAATAATAAATAATAATATATTATTTAACTGATATTATGGATACACTTAGTGTGTCCCTTTAGGCATCTTTCTCAGCGGCATTAGGAAAAGTAGCCTAAAGTCCAAGGTTAGCAACTAAAAACATGCTGAGGCACCCATAGAGAATGAATTTAATGTTGCAATGACATGATACCTCATAATAACACTTACTATGTAATATAATCCCTTTATCATGATATCTTAAATCATGCGGTTTTCATGCTAGTTACATCAACCTATGTACTCGATGTCTCTTTCTTTGACTTCTCAGAAATTGAACTTTCCTATTGTACATCATGTCCATGGATTTATTTAGGATATATCATTTCCATAAAAGCTCTCGATATATAAACTTACATTAAATAATATAAGGGAAAAATAATTTCCCTAATTATTCATTAATGAAATAATACTCGTGATGCACCCAAAGTATCCTACCTCAATGAAAACATCTTTCATCCTGATTTTCATCAATACATCAAAGTACACGACTCATAATACTCATTAATAATAATCTTAAATTCTATGTACCATTACACATTTACAAATATAGGAACACCCAATGACACATATAAATGTGGATTTCCTACTAGTAGGTCTCATTCTCATAACATCCTACTAAAAAATACCAAGGGCGCCGAAAATGATAAGGTGCCTCAAATGATATAATATAGATATAGAACATATATTTAAGAACATTGTCGTATCACTTCCATGTTATCATCATAGTGGGGAACTGCTATGACCTTTTAGAGTGAAAACTACTCTTGAGACATTATCACATACTATGTCATGCTAAAGAATAATCATGATGCGATAATAAGTTTTTTAATATTCAAAAATATGAATATTGGTTATCATAAAGTACATAAAAGTTGGTTCTATGGAACCAAATCCAATAGAATCCCACTTGAACTAAAGCCAACTGCAAACAAAATTTAGTCTTCTAGCTCTCACATGGTACTCATGCTTCTATTGAGATAAGCCTTTAGTTAAGGGATATTCCATGTTCTCTTCTGTGGGAACTATACTTTCTACAACTTTACCCCTATAATAAAAATCCTCCAATATGTGATACTTCCGGAGTATATTCTTTATCCATTGGTGTAACCTTGGATCTTTTTCAAGAGCCACTGCGGCATTATTATCATAATACAACGTTATAGGGTCTTTAATTCTAGGTAACATATCAAGATCATGGAAAAAGTTCTGAATACAAATGGATTAATGGGATGCATTAGAATACTCTATATACTCAGACTATACTGTAGAATCAATGATAATTGGATTCTTTGAATTATTCCAGCTCACAGCTCCTCTATTGAGACAAAAAACATATCCTGATTAGGACTTTAGATCATTCTGATCTATCTAAAAACTAATGTCAGTATAACCCCTGATGACTTGTTCCTTATCTCCTCCATACACCATGAACATATCCTTAGTTCTTATCAGATACTTAAGGATAGTCTTAACTGAAATCCAATTATTTTCTCATGGATTTTCTTGATATCTTCATACCATTATCAATGCATATGAAATATAAAGTATATTACTTAACATGTCATAAAATATTTATCCTATCGTTGAATCATATGAGATTGTGTTCATTCTCTATTTCTCTTTTTGTGTTTAAGGACACAATTTCTTAAAATAAGTAAACCATGTGATACTAGAACCAATTCCCTCTTGTATTATTTCATAATAAATCTATTTAGTATTTGGTCAATATATGTACATTTACTTAGTCTAAGAAGCCTCTTGGATCTATCATGAATGATCATGATCTATAAAATATAGGCTACTTCACCTAAGTCCTTCATGGAGAAACACTTATTTAACTAGTCCTTAACTGATTGTATGACTGGTATGCCATTTCTAATAAGTAATATGTCATCAATATACACTAATTGTATAATTAACATATTTCTACAAAACATATAGTAAACACACAAATCAAATTCATTCTTAATGAAACCAAATTCTTTTCTGGCTTCATCAAATCAAATGATATATGGCCTGGATGCTTTCTTCAATCTATAAATGGATCTACACAACTTGAAAATCTTCTTATAATCACATGGAGTCACAAAACCTTATAGTTATGTATATAGACATATTTATGAAGGTCCCCATTGAGTAATACAATTATGACATCCATCTTCTAAATCTCATTGTCAAGGTAATCTACTATAGCAAGTAGAATTATGATGGATTTAAACATAGAAAGTAGTGAAAATGTTTCATTACAGTCAATTCCTTGATTTTGTTTAAACTCTTTAGATACTAGACTTGATTTATAGGTATTGAATTTACCTTTTATGTCAAGTTTCCTATTGAATACCCATTTTCATCAAACATACTTTACATCAACTAGTGCATGAACTAGAACCCAAACTTAGTTATGATACATGGAATCCATTTAAGAATTCATGGATTATTTCCATCTTGTATCTTCTGAGATCTCTATCTCATCCTTGTATAATAGAGGTTCATCATTTTCAACCAATAACGATTCTCTATATTTGGTGACTAGAAAACCATATCTATCTGGTTCTCTTACCTCTCTTACACTCCTAAGAAATACTTGTGTTTCAAGAAATACATCTTACATGGGGACCTATGAAATCTATTCCTGTACCAAATCTTGTGTATCATGAGCATAAAGTTCATCAAATTCAATCTTTCCCCCACTATACTTTTTGAGGATATTATCCCTCTCAAGAAATATGACTTTTTTAGAAACAATAACTTTATTGTCTGAGAGGTTGTATAGATAGTATCCCTTTGTCTCCTTAGAATATCATATAAAGATATAATCTATACCCTAGGGGTGATTGTTTATTTGTTGAGAAGGCATTAGAAATGACTCACAACCCCATACATGTGTGTGTGAAAAAATTAGTTTCTTTCCACTCCATAGATCAAAGGGAATTCCATTTTCTACATTAGTTGGTACATGGTTTAATGTGTATGTTGTAGTTTGTAATGAATATACCCAAATAGATAATGGAAGATATACATGACTCATCATCGACCTTACCATTTCAAAAAAGGTATGATTCCTTCTTTCACTAATACCATTCCACTGTGGTGTGTAAGGTGTAGTGAGTTGAGATAGAATCTCAAACTACTGTTGAAAGTCTATGAACTCTTGGTTAATATATTCACCACCTCAATATGATCGAGCTTCTTTATCTTCTTTCTAATATGAATCTCTAATTAATTATTGAATTATTTTAATTTCTCAAAGGACTCATACTTATACCTCATCAAGTAGATATAACCATATCTAATCAAGTCATCTATAAAAGTTATGAAGTAAGAATATCCACCTATAGCTTCTAATAGAAATAGTCCACACACATCAGTGTTTTCTAATCATAAAAGATATATAGCCTTTTCACCCTATCCATAAAATGGTGGTTTGATCATTTTTTATTGTAAAAAAGCATGAAATCTTTAAAGTGGTTTTAGCTCAGATGAATCTAAATAACCATCTCGATAGATCTTTCTCAAACACTTATTGTTTACATGAATAAGATGGTGATGCCAGAGATGGGTGTTATATGAGTCATGTGAACATGATTCATTATCAACTGCCAATAGTTGGTTTTCATAATTTAATAAATAATTTCCATTATTTAAATTTGGAATACTATAAAATATGTTGTACTTATAAAAGAAAATAATTTTATTTTCAAACTTGAAAATACACCCATCTCCATATAGGAATGATAAATAAATTATGTTCCTGGTAGCTGTAGGTACATAATCACAATCTTTGGAAACCAAAATAATTCCCATTGGCCATGAAATGTTGTAGTCACCAATTTATATAGTAGTTATCCTTGATCCATTATCATCTCTCAGATCCACCTCTCATCTGGAAATATTTTATAATCAACATGGTTCTTTAATTTGGATACAACTTTGATCTCCAAAAGCTATATCTGTTAGGTCCACTAGGCTGGATACCCTGAGAGGGGGGGGGGGGGGGGGTGAATCAGGGTATGGCCAATTAAAAATTAATGCCCGTTCTGATATTGTTTCGCTGTTAAGCAAAACACTCTTCTCTCTTTTTCCTGCTGCACGATATATACAGAAAGTAAAGCAAGCACAGGACACATCAATTTTACTTGGTTCACCGCTAAGGGCTACGTCCAAGGAGCATACGCCGACAGGTTGCCGGTCGTACCAAATTCCACTAATCTTCACTAGCTGTGGATTACAAGGTTCGGGCTAGATCACTTCTATGCCCAGGCTCACTGCCTTTACAATGTTTAGGGTCAGCTCACTGCTTTCCCAAGGGTCACTCCCTGTTTCTCTCTCTCTGGCTCACTGCCGGTGGAGAGGATCACCTTCTTCCTCTTCCTAAGCTCACTGCTCTGGGAAGGGAATCCAATCACAGTTTATAGACCTGTAGGTCTCTTCATTTCCATTAAGGAATGCATCTTTTTCTGTATGTAGATGCTCTGTTGAAGTCCAACTTTCACCCGCAGATGAATCTCACTTTGCACCGGATGTACCGGGCAACCTCAATTTTTACGCGCAACCCTTACGGTGTCTTGCGCGCAATTTCTATGGTTTGCGCGAAATTCCTTTTTCGCGCAACCTCCAAATTTTACGCGCAGCCTGGAAACTGCCTTGCGCGCAATTCACTGCCTTTGCGCGAAATCCACTTTTCGCGCAACCTTCCTTTTACGCGCCAACACAAACTTTCTGCGCAATTGCTGACTTTACGCGCAAACGATTAAGTTTACGCGCAACACCCTTTCTAACTTCAATTTCGCGCACCAGAGCTCGGGTAGTTTCTATGTCTTGAACTCTACTGAATGGAGGAGGGTCACTTCATATTTATAGGCAAAATCGACCCCGCGCGAAAAACCCTCCTTGAGCGCGTAATCCGCTTTGATCTTCCGCGCACAAACATTTTCCGCGCACTGCTCCATAATTTCGCGCACCTCATGCCTTTTCCATTTTACGAGCTTCGGACCTCGTAACACCTCTTGCGCGAAATACTTCATCCGCTATTTCGCGCGCCACTTCAATTTTCCGCGCACGCCTCCAAAATTTCGCGCGCCTCATGCCTTTACCGATTTTCAAGCTTTCGGCCTTGAAACATCTTTTGCGCGAAATACAATTTCGCGCAACCCGCTGTTTTGCGCGCCACACTTCAAGATTTCGCGCAACCCGCTAGTTTTGCGCGCCATGCTTGATTTTTCCGCACACCACCTTCATTTCTCTCTCCTCAACCTTTGCCAACAACATATCACTCCATTTTCCATTGGCGATTTTCAGGCCCAAAAATTTGGCAAACACTGGAAAACGGCGCCACCTTGTACTGCTCTTTTGTACCGCCTCCAGATCGTCCTTTCCTTTGTCAAAGTTCTTTGTCAACATGGAATGTCAACAACTTCTCGGGAACTCGACAATTCTCCATGGAAACCTGCTTTGTCAACAAACACAATCAACCCAAAAATGCTGCAAAGTTACCTTGAGGGATTTTTGCCCAACAATCTCCCCCTTTGGGTTTGTTGACAACTCTTCACAACTCTGCTCAGAAATATTTTCTGCACTTTGATACCTCACTGAGTCTTCTTCCAGCTGCTACCACCATTCGCCTCTTGCGATTATGATAGCGTTCAAGGATTCACTTAACATGTACTCTAAGCCCACATGAGCAATGCTCGGCGTGAGAAACAAGAGTAGTATGAAAAGTTAATCAATGAATCACTTCATGTCAGACCCCAATTGTCGATTCCACCCTGATACCAATTCTTAAAATAAAACCAGTTGTTGAACCACACTGATACCAATTGGTGAATTCTTAAGTTGATACCAATTGTTGATAGCTGGATACCGTCTCACACCATTCCAACACCACTGTTCTGCTTTTATCACGATCATTAGCTGTCGTGATTTCTATGATTTGATCGATCACGTCTAGCATCGTCAGATTTAAAAATCTCTCCCCCTTTCTCATTGCTCCCCCTTTCTGGCTGCTCCACCTGTCAGCTTCTCCCCGTATCAATTATGATTTATCAAATCTCCGCACTATTTTCTCCCTTGAACAAACACTTTTCTCCCCCTTTGTCAAGCACTTTTCAAGCACTTTTCTCCCCCTTTGTCAACGAACCCAAAGGTCACGCCTTAGTAGTCTGTAACATAGTAGAGAACACATATCAGCACATTAGGGAAAAACACACCATACCTCGGGGAGAGGGGGGTGGGTCCCATATCCACACTATTTCAAGTGTGGGGAATCGACTGAACTCCCAGAGCCAGTCGATGCCTCTCAAAAGCTTCCTTGGGTAAAGCCTTTGTCAGAATGTCTGCAACCTGTAGCTCTGTAGGCACATACTCCAACTTCACGATCCCCTGCTCAACTTTCTCCTTGATAAAATGATACTTAATCTCAATGTGCTTTGTCCTTGAATGATGGACGGGATTTTTGCTAAGATTTATAGCACTTGAGTTGTCACACTGGATTCCGATCGGAGACTTCACTTCAACTCCCATATCTTCAAGCTGCTGCTTCATCCACAATAACTGTGTGCATGCTTAAGTGGCCGCAATATACTCAGCTTCTGCGGTGCTCAATGAAATGCAATCTTGTTTCTTGCTTAGCCAAGAAATACACAATCCACCAAGATAGAATGCACCACCTGACGTTGATTTTCTATCATCAGCTGAACCGGCCCAGTCTGCATCAGTGTACCCCAATAACTCTGTCTGAGATTTGTCATTGTATGTCAAGCCGAAGTCCACCGTGCCCTTAATATACCGAAGTATTCTTTTTACTGCGAGCATGTGACTTTCCTTGGGATTACTTTGATATCTTGCTGCTTGGCATGTGGCGAAAACAATATCAGGCCTTGTTGCGGTTAAGTACAACAGACTTCCAATGATTTGCCTGTATTCTGTGATATTAACTGCCTTGCCATCCTCATCTTTTGATAATTTCATCCGGGTAGCCACCGGAGTCTTCATCTCCTTGGAATTTTCCATTCCAAACCTTCTCAGGACCTCCTTGGCATATTTAGATTGAGAAATGAATGTACCATTCCTTCCTTGTGTGACCTGTAGACCAAGGAAAAACGTTAGCTCTCCAATCATTGACATTTCAAACTCATTTTTCATGAATTCGGAAAACTGTCTACACTGAGCTTCATCTGATCCACCAAATATTATGTCATCGACATAAACCAACACCATCATCCTTTGATTACTGTCATTATTGAAATAGAGATTGTAATCAACTCCTCCACGCTGAAAACCAAGCTTCTTCAAGTACTGATCAAGCCTTGAGTACCATGCCCTTGGTGCTTGTTTCAGCCCATACAATGCCTTCTTCAGCCTGCAAACTTTGTTCTCATCCTCATGAATGAGAAAACCATCTGGCTGCTCAATATACACCTCCTCTTCCAGAACCCCATTCAAGAATGCGGATTTGACATCCATCTGGAACACTTTGAACTTCCTTTGCACTGCGATGGCTAGGAATAATCTTATTGTCTCCAGCCTTGCAACCGGTGCAAATGTCTCATCAACATCAATTCCCTCGATTTGGGAGTACCCCTTGCACACTAGTCGTGATTTGTTCCGAATCACTGTGCCATCTTCGTTCATCTTGTTGCGATAGACCCATTTAGTCCCGATGACATTCTTGTCTGCTGGCCTCGAAACAATCTCCCATGTCTGGTTCTTCTCAATCTGATCAAGCTCTTCATTCATGGCCTGAACCCAGTTTTCATCTTCAGCTGCATCAGAAAAACATTTCGGCTCCACTTGAGACAAAAACGATGCTTGCTGTGATGATTTCATTCTTCGAGTCTGAACTGGAGCTGTTTGATCACCAATGATATTCTGCCTATCAATTTCAGCTCGACTCTTTGGCTTTCTCACAGACACCGACTTGACACTTTCCTCTTCATCATCAGTATCTTCTTCTGAGTCAGCTTCTGCCACTTCTGCTCCCCCTGGGTTGCTTACCTCATCATCACTTTCATCCAGGAACTGTTCACTGGATCGTTGAGTATTCTGCTCATTTTCAACTATAGTGACATCATTGCTTTCAATTATTTTTCCCATCCTTTTGTTGAAACATTTATACGCTTTGCTTTTCCCAGAATAGCCAAGGAATATCCCTTCATCTCCTCGTGCCTCAAACTTCCTATGATGTTCTTTGTTGAGAATGAAACACTTACTTCCAAAGATTCGAAAGTACTTCAACGTTGGCTTCTTTCCGTACCACAGTTCATACGGAGTCTTCCCTTGCTTCGGACATAACAGGGACCGGTTTGAAACATAGACCGATGTCAAAACTGCTTCCTTCCAAAATTTCTCTGGCAGGTCCTTATCAATAAGCATTGTTCTGGCCATGTTGTTGATGATCCGATTTCTCCTTTCAACTACTCCATTCTGTTGGGGAGTTCTTACTGATGAAACTTGATGCCTTATCCCATGTTTCTCGAGATAGTTTTCAACCTGACTGTTTGTAAATTCCGTACCGTTGTCAGTACGAAACTTCAGAATTTTCTGCCCAAGCATCTTTTCTGATTCCCTCCTGTACTGCTTTATGCAACTGAACACCTCTGTCTTATGGGTAATTATGAATACCCAGGCCATTCTGCTATAGTCATCAATGAAAAGAACATAGTACCTTTGCCCATTTATAGCTCGTGGTGAGATAGGTCCACATACATCAGCATGCACCAATTCAAGCACTCTAGTTGATTTCTGTTCCTTTGGCCTGTATGTCTTTCTGATGATTTTCCCTTGTTGACAAGAATCACACGTATGAGTGCGATCACGTGATAGTTTGGGAAGGTCTCTAGCAGCATCACATTTAACGAGATCCTCCATAGATGGTTGGCATAGATGACCGAGTCGCTTATGCCACAGCTGGTTTTCTTCCTCTCTGGATAAAAGACAAGTATCTTCTTCCCCACCTACAAGATAGAGATTTCCCTTTGACCTTTTTCCCTGCAGAACAGTTGCTCCATCTTTTCCTTTCACAACACACATCTTCTTGGTAAATTGGATAGAGTGCCCAGAGTCACATAGTTGACTGACACTGAGTAGGTTATGACTGAGACCCTCTACTACCAAGAAATCAGCACGTCTCATATCTTTTCCCCCAAACTTGGCTTTCCCTGAGCCAACAATCTTCAGGCCTTCATCATTTCCAAATTTGACAACTCCTTCTTTGTCATATTTGATGCCTGTAACAAGATCCTTATTACCCGTCATGTGGGATGTGCAACCACTATCAAGGATCCAAACACCAGATCGATCTGATGCTTTAAGGGCAATCTCTGCCACCACAGCCTTCTCATTTTTCTTCTTCTTGGTCCATACTTTTTCTTTCACACTCGGCATGGATTGAGGCTTCTGTTCTTTCTCAGAGTGTGATGGACCACCCTCATCTTGCAAAGCCGCAAATCTATTCTCCGTTTTTAACTCACCTGTTGGTTTATTGACCTGCTGCTTGCGAGTGTTTTGATTCTGCTTTGGCACATTTCTCTGAATGGTCGAAGTACAATACCTAGCCATGTGCCCAAATCCTCCGCACCAAAAACAGTGACCTTCAAAATATATTCTGGAAAACCGTTCTCTGTTTGGCTGCCATCTCTGTTCTTGTTCCCTTCTATATCTCTTGGCTATGGAACACACATACTGTGAATGTCCCATTTTCCCACAGCAATAACACCTGATATAGGATACATTCCTTCGTGATACTTCAGCACTACGATTTTCCCTTTGGGATCTATAAATATTCTGATTCTGTTTTGTGCCCAAATCAACCTTCAAATTCGGAACGGGTGCTTGCGGTCTGACATTAACTGCCACCGATTTTTGTTTCTTATCAAGCCCTGAATCAACCTTAACATCTGAGCTCAATTGCTGTTTCTTTCCTGCTGAACTACTAGGCTCCGCTTTCATCTTCTCTGTCTTCTGAATAGCCTGCTTTTCGGATAACACATTGGGGGTCAAGAGCTTATCTTGATCCTTGAGTTTTTGTCGCAGACTGACCACTTCTTCTTCAAGCTCTTTGATACATATAACCTGCTCCTTTCCTGTGTTAGTCAAACAATCAATTTCCTTCTTTTGTTCCTCAATTTTAAGCTTATACTCAACAATATTTTCTGAGCTCTCTGGTGTTGAGGATTTTAGTCTTTCAATTTCTTCTAACAGCTCATAATTTTCTTCATCCTGTTGTTGCATATAGAGTTTGGCATCACGAACCACTTTATTGGCTTTCTTCGTTTTGGCTCTCCAAACGTCTATCTCCTCAAGAGCTGCTTCCAATTCGGCTTCCATATCAATTCTCCCTTCAATTTCTTCTTCTTCTTTATCATCAGCTTCTTCTCCCTTTTGAGAACTACCAGCAATTGCCACCAAGGCATTTACCCCACGATCTCTGCAATTTTCAATTTCCTCAACTTCTTCATCCTCAGACTCATCTGAACTTTCAAATTCTTGTGAAAGAAGATTCTTTTTCTTGAAGAAATTTCTCTTGAATTGTTTCTTCCCTTTCACAAAAGCCGAAGCCTTCTTTTTGGGAATTTCAACGTCATCATCATCATCATCTTGAAACTTCTTGGGGCATCTTGCCGCAAGATGACCAACCTTTCCACATCTAAAGCATGCTAGTGGAAGTTTACCTTTAAACTTTCCTCTTCCTCTTTGTAGATTCGAAGAAAGGAATGACATCACCTCATCTGTCTCTTCTTCTTCATTAGAATCTTCAATGGTGAGCTTCTTCATGGCCTTAAATGCCACCTCTTTAGACTTCCCCTTTTCCACAGCCTCATTATCATCGTTCCTCATTTCATATGCAACCAAGGTACTGTGCAAATTGTCCAATGTCAGCTCTTTTGGATCTTTATCTTCTAGTACTGAAACTTTCGGATTGAACCGAGGTGGAAGTTTCCTTAAGATGCGCTTTACAATCTTTATGTCTTCAATGACTTCTCCAAGACCTCGCATATCTTCCACAACAATGTTTACCCTGTCAAAGAATGCATCAACAGACTCATTCGGGTTCATTTTCAGATCTTCATATTTGTTCCACAACACCTGCAGCTTTGCCTCTCTGACTTTTGTGTCCCCTTCATATATATTCAAAAGCTTTTCCCACATGGAATGTGACGTTTTGCATGACATCACTTTTGTGTAGATGGGATTGGAAAGGGCTCCCCCTAGGGCATTGATTGCTTTGGAATCAGCATCCAACTCTCTATGCTCAGCTTCTGATAAAGCACCACTGTTAATATCAGCTGTGATACCATGCATGGCTGCTGAAAACACATCCATTCCCAAGGATCGGAAATAGTGTTGCATCCGATTCTTCCATATCTGAAAATTATATCCGTCGAAGATCGGAATCCCTTTATGATTGGTTACCTCCATTGAGAGAAGAACAACTTTTCAACCTTTCCCTCTGATACCACTTGTTAGGTCCACTAGGCTGGATACCCTGAGAGGGGGGGGGGGGTGAATCAGGGTATGGACAATTAAAAATTAATGCCCGTTCTGATCTTGTTTCGCTGTTAAGCAAAACACTCTTCTCTCTTTTTCCTGCTGCACGATATATACAGAAAGTAAAGCAAGCACAGGACACATCAATTTTACTTGGTTCACCGCTAAGGGCTACGTCCAAGGAGCATACGCCGACAGGTTGCCGGTCGTACCAAATTCCACTAATCTTCACTAGCTGTGGATTACAAGGTTCGGGCTAGATCACTTCTATGCCCAGGCTCACTGCCTTTACAATGTTTAGGGTCAGCTCACTGCTTTCCCAAGGGTCACTCCCTGTTTCTCTCTCTCTGGCTCACTGCCGGTGGAGAGGATCACCTTCTTCCTCTTCCTAAGCTCACTGCTCTGGGAAGGGAATCCAATCACAGTTTATAGACCTGTAGGTCTCTTCATTTCCATTAAGGAATGCATCTTTTTCTGTATGTAGATGCTCTGTTGAAGTCCAACTTTCACCCGCAGATGAATCTCACTTTGCACCGGATGTACCGGGCAACCTCAATTTTTACGCGCAACCCTTACGGTGTCTTGCGCGCAATTTCTATGGTTTGCGCGAAATTCCTTTTTCACGCAACCTCCAAATTTTACGCGCAGCCTGGAAACTGCCTTGCGCGCAATTCACTGCCTTTGCGCGAAATCCACTTTTCGCGCAACCTTCCTTTTACGCGCCAACACAAACTTTCTGCGCAATTGCTGACTTTACGCGCAAACGATTAAGTTTACGCGCAACACCCTTTCTAACTTCAATTTCGCGCACCAGAGCTCGGGTATTTTCTATGTCTTGAACTCTACTGAATGGAGGAGGGTCACTTCATATTTATAGGAAAAATCGACCCCGCGCGAAAAACCCTCCTTGAGCGCGTAATCCGCTTTGATCTTCCGCGCACAAACATTTTCCGCGCACTGCTCCATAATTTCGCGCACCTCATGCCTTTTCCATTTTACGAGCTTCGGACCTCGTAACACCTCTTGCGCGAAATACTTCATCCGCTATTTCGCGCGCCACTTCAATTTTCCGCGCACGCCTCCAAAATTTCGCGCGCCTCATGCCTTTACCGATTTTCAAGCTTTCGGCCTTGAAACATCTTTTGCGCGAAATACAATTTCGCGCAACCCGCTGTTTTGCGCGCCACACTTCAAGATTTCGCGCAACCCGCTAGTTTTGCGCGCCATGCTTGATTTTTCCGCACACCACCTTCATTTCTCTCTCCTCAACCTTTGCCAACAACATATCACTCCATTTTCCATTGGCGATTTTCAGGCCCAAAAATTTGGCAAACACTGGAAAACGGCGCCACCTTGTACTGCTCTTTTGTACCGCCTCCAGATCGTCCTTTCCTTTGTCAAAGTTCTTTGTCAACATGGAATGTCAACAACTTCTCGGGAACTCGACAATTCTCCATGGAAACCTGCTTTGTCAACAAACACAATCAACCCAAAAATGCTGCAAAGTTACCTTGAGGGATTTTTGCCCAACAATATCAAATACCCAATGTTTATATATTGAAATATTACACTCGATAACGAACACAGATTTAGCTTCTCATATATTCTGGGTGCATTTCCTCTTTCATTGGCCTAACTTTTCACATGTAGAACATATTACCTCTTTTTTACTTTCCATGCATATGAATCTTCTTCTTCTTGGAAAGATTATTCTCAGGATATTTAGAATATTTATAGGTATTGGGTCCCTTTTCCTTGTTCTTACTTTTCTTATTCACTATAAAGACCATGAGTTTATCACACCCATGTCCTTATCCACTTGGAAAATCAATGTAATAAGTTCCAAAAGACTCTCCTCATTATCTATCATGTTGTAATTAATATTAAATCTGGAGAATGTCTTGGGAAGTGATGAAATTATGAGATCTATAGGCAACTCATATGGGAATTTAATCCCTATGATGTATATGCATTCAATATTTCTAATAAGCTTGACTACCTGAGGCCCATCTAGTGCAGACTCTTAAATATTAGTTGTAAAAAAAACATTGGAGATATAATACCTATCTTGTCTCACCTTATCTTGATAGATATCCCAAAGGTGAGACATCATGCTATACACATCCATGTCCTCATGTTTCTTTAAAATTTCATTAGACATGGATGATATTAGGAAACATTGAATATCTATGAAATAATTCTAATGTTTCTCATAGAGTTTTAATTCTTCATCACTAGCCTTAATTCTAGGAACTTTAGGAAAATGTTATTCTAGCGTATATAATTTCCTTTCATGGCGAAGGATGTAACATATGTGCCTTTTCCATTCTTGGAAATTTGTGCCAGTGAGAAGGTTGTCATTATCAAGTATATATCACAATGATATGTTTTATGTCATTTTATTATTGTTTCTACAAAATAAAATAAGAATAATTTTTGTACTTTATCTGTTAAATTTAGAAAAAAAAATAAATATTATATTTGTTAGTACCCCACTATATTATCAAAACCTAATATATCTCACCATTGGTTTCAGAATTTTATATTGATTGGACATCCTTGTGGAAAGGATCTATATTCCCCTTCTCATTACCTGAACTTTTGTTGGTAAAGGAACTTGAATGGTTTTAGGTAGGCATTCCAAATGTCAATTGCATTAACTCATATTTCCTTGATCTATTGAGAGAACTCCCCAATACTGAAATCCTTAAATTGGATTCCTTAAAATGTTCTTCTTGGTTACACCAAGTTATACTTTTCTAGTCAAACCTTGATGTAAAAGAAGTTAATTCAACCCAAAAATTCAAGTTATAAATCCCTAATAATTGAAAGAATCCCAACTTTTTCTAGTCAATCACTTTGAACTATGGTTTGATTTTAACTGAAGTAGTGGAAGGCTATTTCGACTTAATATATATTATTGATGGATTTTATCATTTTATGCATAAATTTAAAATTATTATCTTTATTACATGATTTTTAATATTAAGTGGATTTACTTAAGTGATTAACCACATCTTAGATAATATTTATGCATAAGCCAATTTATTTTAGTTTTATCTTTCATGCTTGTTAATTTCATTAAATCATGTGATTGAAACAAATAATCTATAATGAAATAACCATGAAATTTGATAGAAATAAAATAATAAAGTGATATGATCATGAGTGTTTACTAATGGTTAGTTTTATCTAGAAGTTGATAAACTAACCACTAACCTAGGGGAAAAAACCTTGAACTAATTAAGGTTCGTGTTTCATTTTTCCACCTGTACACCAATGTATCTATCTTGGATTAATTTCTCATCATCTCCAAACTTGAACCTACTCCACTATCTTAAGAGCTCCTTCTATTACATATTGTTTTAATCACACATAGGTGAGGGAAAAGGTTTATATAAAAGAAACCAGGGGCATGTAGGCCCTACACAATAAGAGGATAGAAGGCATGCAAGACAACAACAAAAATTAATAATAAATTAAATAAAAGAAATTACATTTAAAGGATTGGACTATGCTCAATATCATCCATGAGCATGAAAAAAATTACACATTTAATAAAACTAACATTCAATTCTTAATCGTTGTTATTTAAGATAAATCGTGCTTAGATCAGTTAATTTTCATCTTTAATTAATCAATTATTTTATCTTAATTCTCATCTGAATTTCCATGATATTCTTATACATTATAATTTTAATCAAATTAAATAAATTTATTTAAAATTAACTATGTACATAAATTTACCTTTGATTAAACACAATGAATACCTATCCGAATCCACCCAATATGTATTATACTTGTATACAATTTTACTTTTGTGACATTACATACACGACTTATAATGTACTTTTATGATGTGTACTATAAACTTAATAATTACATGAATTACAAGATTTTTCGGTCACTTGTTTTTCTTCAATGCATGTAGAGTAACAACTATAATACAAATCATACAAGATATATAGATATGAATACTACACTTATATTAATTATATATATATATATATATATTAAAAACTCATCACATGGCATGTCCTATCAACTTAATGACCACACAGAAGAACATGTCTCAAGGTTTAAACAATATAATATATAAATTTTAAATACTTATAATTTGGTACAAGTACACATGGTGTATAGGTGAGCTACAAAACATGTACATCTCTCACAATCTATATGAGGTACATGACTAGAGACTCATCATGTAAATTATATGTCGAAAAAATGGAGTACATGACATGTAAAAGAGATAACAAGGCATATGGACTCCGAGTTACATGATCACCAGTTAGGTAGGCCATGTATGGTAATACAAAACCCATCTATTACTCAAAGGGACTACACACTATGTTTATGGGCTACGTGGTGTGTAATCCAGCTGACCATGCACCAGGATGGCCTAATCGACACATGATATAAGAATTAACTACCCAGTTTGTAATCAATTCACATGGTTTGATTAATTTCCAAATTAAATCTTAGTGAATTGAACAAAAGTACACGAAATATAACTCTGGTTACATAGCATGTAATCCTATGCTGTCTGGTTAGAAACCTTGGCACCTTTGGATGAGTTCTTCAATTTAATTTAATTTATAAAATTAACCACATCAATTAGATCTATGAGAAATGAAGTAGTAATAATAAAATATTTCAATTCAGATTAAAATAACGATTTTTCTTAAATTGAGTATCAAAATGACAAATGGTTAAATCATGAACCATCTTTAAATAATTATTAATAATTATGTGACTGCTCTGATAGCACTTTTAGGTTTTGAGTGCAGTGGAAGCATGTTATGGGTCGCGCCCGTCTTTTTTTTTTCCATGATTGATGATCAATCCAAGATTTACACAATGATAAAAATCATGATATAAATAATTGAATAAATGAATATAGAAAAGGGATAGAATTCCAAAACTGAGGGAGAGTATAATCAAATATTATTTATAATTAATTTAATTAAATAAATAATTACCTTGATGGAATTATTTTTACTTTGATGGATCTGAAAATAGATCTACATTTTCCTATTGTTGCATCATTGGAATCAAAGTATATTCCCACTAGTAGTGATCCCTATGTGTTCCAAAAATCTACAAATGTCGCCATATGAATCTTTGAGTTCTATCATAGAAGATCCTAGCACTTGCGTCATCCTCCTTTTATCACCTCAATAACTTCTTCCAAATCATTCTTCTAGATCTATCTTGAATAAAGAGTGGGAGGTGGAGGAAGATCACTCAATTATCTTTGGATAATTCTTGGAAAAGGGAGTTCATTAGGTTCTGAGAGGACTCTACAAATCCATTGGGCTCAACCAAAACAAATGAATTGGATTATTGAGAAAATAATATAATTGGGTTTATATATCGATAGGGATAAAATAAAATAATTGCACAAGTGACCATTATTAATTATTTAATATATGTGAAACCCCATGTCAAATAATAATTATAATAATATCTCTCTATATGTGCTTAACTTGCGAATTAAATTAAATATTATTTAATAAAATAATATTCAATATTTATTATTTAACACGAGAGCATTAAACCCAATAATCCATTCCTTAAAAATATTTATTGGGCCTTGAATAATGACTATTTATGTATTAAATAAATATCACTATATTATTTTCCAATAAATATATAAATATTATACTCACTAAATATAAAATAATTTTTTATATATGATAAAGTGTAAATGAATAATTATTACACCACATCCAGGAATAATATTCATTTAACTTGTAAAATAAAAAATAATAATAAATTATTTAACTGAGATTCTAGATACGCTAAGTGTGAACCACTAGGCCTCTTTCATAGTGGCATTAGGTGAATCAGCCTAAAGTCTAATGTTAGTATCTAGAAACACGCCAAGCTACCCATAGAGAAATAAGTTAATGTCACAATGACATGATACCTCATATGAACGCTTATTGTATAATATAATACCTTTATCATGATATCTCAAATCAAGTTGGTTGCATGCTCGTGCCATTAACCTATGTGTTCGATGTCTCTTTCTTTGACTTCTTGAAAATTTAACTTGCCTATTTTATACCATGGACATGGATTTATTTAGTCTATATAATTTACATTAAAGGGAATTAGATATAACATTTCATTGAACAACATAAGGGACAAATACTTTCTCAAATTATTCGTTAATGTAATATTACTCGTGACACACCCAATGTATCCTACCTCACCGCGAACATCTATCATCACAATTTTATTTAATACATCAAAGTAAACAACTCATAATACTCATTAATAATAATATTAAATTATAAGGACCAATACCCATGTCCATAGATTGGAACATCCAATGACATATACAAATGTTTATTTCCTACTATCAGGTCTCATTCTCATAATATCCTACTGAATATTACCAAGGGCGCACACCATAAGAAGGTGCCTAAAAGTATTATGAGTCTCCACCCCTGATATCTTGTATCATTTTTGTACCTCAAATGATATCATCTAGATATAGAATGTATATTTATGAATAATGTTTTATCACTTCCGGGTTGTCATCATAGCATGGAACTATTATGACATTTTAGTGGGATAACCACTCTTTAGAAATTGCACTCGGGTTATTAAAGAAGGATACAAGGAGGATTTCTACACATGGATTGAGGAGCAAGCAAGGTTATCTTATAGAAAATATTGTAATAAAGAAATATCTGTCGATGATTATCTCATTACGAGGGAGCGTATGTTTGATAGGGTGGAATTTGAGCTCGATCGGAACCCAGAATTTGATTATTCTCAGCTTCGGTGGGAATAGCGCTGTCTCATTATGTTTGGATCGTTGCGGATGCACCTGATGATCTAGTGCAGAGCAGCATTTTATTGTGCTGCTGAAGTTTCATGAGATATGAATACCTGGTTTTTGTGCAGAATTTTCAGATTGGAATTCCTAGAATGAAGGGGACTACAGGCACGCCTCTCTGAAGGGATTGAGTACTTGGAAGTTGTAATGCAGATCTGGATAGCGGCCTCATTTGGCGATTTTTTTGGACGATGCTGGTTAAAACAAACCCAAAATGGATGGAAGGTGCATTCTCTTGTTTATCATTTATTTTGTAATCATCTGAATTCCAGTTGGTGCAAAAACATTGCACCTCATGTATTCACCTTGCTGTTGGATTTTTATTTTTAATAAACTTTTGGGGTATGGGTTGGGAAACCAACTCATGCTCGCATCTTTTTGGTATATGAAATAACTATCAAAACCTTACCCTGTTGTCGCACTAGATTGAAACCATAACCAAATACCCACAAAAGGTCCCCCAAGTACCCCATAAAACAAATCAATCTAAATACCTAACATATTTTTCCAATACCATAGACAATTTAATTTAAAATTGTGAAAAAAATAAGAAGATCCAAAATAGAGACATACCTCATAAAATCACTGGGCATCCAAGAATTGATGGCTTCTTGGGATACCCTCTTTCTAGGAATAATAGAATCCCCATCATCATTGTCTTATTCCACCATGATCTGGTAGAATCAAAATCAAGTACATTAATTAGATAAAGAAAAATTATATAAGTAGGAAGTAGAAGATAAAAAGTGGACACAAAATTTGAATGTGCACCTTAAATCATAATAATTATGTGCAAAAAACTCCCTATTAAAGTGTTAAAAGGAAGTTAAGGAAGAGGGAAGGGAGTCCAAATCAAATGAAAGAAGTAGAGGGGATAATATGGGATACCCCTCTTATTAATTCACTAGGAAAAATGAAAATTTTCTCCTTTTAATGGACCATATGGTTTGGATTCATGGTTTTGCAAACCTTGTTCCAACTATGTGGTAGGATCTTCACAAACACACTCCTCTCACATAGTCAACCAAACCATGCACTAAATGAGTGAATTGTAATTTCTTATTATGAAATATTTCAAATGGTTTTTCTGTAACCATGCACAAGGTGTGTTCCAGGACCCATTTCCAAAATAAGTTGTATAGCTTCCCCTAGAATCCACATAGTCTCCACAAAACCTTGTTCTTATTGTTTCAGGAAACCGTGTTCTATAGAAATAAAATTGAAAAACTCCTCATGATTAGGGTGTCACATACTTTCTTCATAACCATGCACACAAAAAACATAAAACCTAGAAAAAATAATCTAAAACTCCAAAACTGAACCCCAAGATCCATAGACTCTTTTGAACACCTAAATCATTTATCAGGCCTCAAAACATGTAAAAGACATCTCCTTAGGATGATCAAACTCTACAAATTCTATTATAGATCTTGATTCAAAATATATCTTATCCACTAAATTGAAAATTAAAATAACACATTAATTTTCAAACCATTCTGTACACATGGGATAATAAAAAATCCCCACTATAACATTTTTCACCCCTAATAGGACCCGATGTTTGTACAATTAAATATCTATATTGTCCATAAATTCATGTCCAAACCACCATATTTTAATCTAGAATACCGAATGATATTTCACTGCGGAACTACAAGCACACAGAACCTAACTCATCAAAATTTTAGATACCGCTTTCTATAATTAGAAAACTACTAGGATGGTTATTGAACAAACCCCTATATTCTAAAACACCCAAGGTGTCCTCATTTAATTGGTCATAGATCTCAATGTGCTCCCCAACATTATATTTTTCTTTTATAGCACAACTCACAAATATTAACAATATTCCCAAATAATTTTACAATACCTACACCCAAACACACATGAAAACACTGGTACAACACCAAATGTTACCTTCATCCTAAATTATGAATAAAAACTAACAAGTCTCACTACCCATACATGAGGGCCCTAAGCATGCTGACTTCCCTTATAATGACATGTATAATGCCCCACATAAACTGTCATACCCAAAATGGTATAATAGATGCAGTCTATGGCTCACCACATCCAATTACACATGATAATGACATTCTAACAACCTCTAATAGACCCATATTGAAAATTATTAGATACTTTCACCAGTACACCATCGGTACATCCAATCATGTTTGGATAACCACAAACCTTATTGATCTTTATGCATATAATTTTAATCCATACATCAAGAAATCCAAATTTATGTCACACACTTGACTTTTTATTGGTATCCAATTTCCATATGAACCTTCGACCAATAGATCAATCAAAACCACATCCCTAACCACATGGGGTCATATCACCCATGACTCATAATATAATCCCCATCATAGGAGTTACCTTTTCATTACATCACTAGATCAAATACCAAACACCACATCCCATGAAACATCTATCCCTGAACCTAATTACTGGACGCGACCAAACCATATCATACCCAAGTGCTGTCACAACATCAATTATGACCCATTCATGTATTTCGAGAAATGAACCCATGACATCAAACAAGATCCATTCCATAACAAGGGCCATAACCTATGATGGTCTATGGTATACTCCTCACCATAAAAATTTCTTTATACCACTCCTTGTGTACATTATCAATAGGTTCCATTATCAAACATGTACGCCAATCCTCTTAAACCATCATTGTTATATCCCAGGTCAACCGTTCCATTGCACCTAATCTATTTTTGATATCACTTATACCACATATGGAAATTTATCGTTTTATACTTACCATAGATAAATAATTCCCATACCATTTAATCAAGACCACTATTCCTTGGCCCATACATATCCATTCACCAATTCAAAACTCAATAGTGCCACACATACACTACATTCACTACAATGATCTCTTCTAAAAACAAATGGGTGTATACTCCAGTACTGAAGAACCTTAGAAAACCTGACTCACACTTCCATGGTTCATACCTTGTCATAACCACTCTCATGAACCTAAATCCACTAACCAAGACCTTTTTAATGTTAGTATCATATACCTAGAAGAAGCCCTAAACTATTTTCCAATAACCCAATATCCCTCATCTTTGAAGAAAAAACACACATTCACCCACAAACCAATGTAATTATCAAAATCACATGTGTCAATACCCACTCTATCACAACACCACTTGGGAACACATCCAAAATACACAGGTCCATACATTATATTGATATCTCCCTTAGAACCAAACCTTGATACCCAAATAAGAATCACTCAAGGTGCTTTCCTCATAAAAATTTCCAAGGAACCATTATGCCTATACCGCATCCCAAGTAGAACCTCTTGTTAACTGATCTCAAATACAAGAACCTACTTATATTTAACACCTCAAAGGAACTAATAAGCCTGATATAACCCATCTTAAGGGTTTATGTTGAATAAAAAATAGGAATCAACTCACTATACACTGGGTCATAATCCATGGTTTCTAGGTCCTCCCACCTAGCCCACATACCATGGTCTCATGATGGGTCAACTCATGGGAAAGATCTCATTTTTTCATTCATAACCCAAATAAAATCTCATATGAAATATATCCTCTCAAGGGTCTCCCAATATAATGACATATCATTCCACCTCAATAGCCTACCAACACACTGACTCTCACCAAGAATCCATACACAAGACTACTCCCTCAGGAACCACAATCTCAGGCTAATCACCCATGACATCATTTGAGACAATCTGTCAAGGAACCATAGTTACAAGGATTAGTTAGATATAATTTCATTCCATAAAATTTTAGAAAACATAGTATTGGTTGTTATTGTAACTTTAAATTACTAAACCTAGAGAACCCATCCTCCATGAGCATCTATATAATATAATATTATATAGATGATATGGTCAAATCACATAGGCATACACATTAAACCAAAATTTTCCTATAATAAATCAAACCCCATGAATCACCATCACATAATTTAGTTTAGTGGATTTTCATTCTAACATACATGAAAAAAAACATATAGGTTGTTAATGAAACTTGAAATAACTAAACCTACACAAATATCAACCCCCAAGAGATTTATCTCTAAGACATAAAATTCCTCTACTAACTCCTCAGGGAATTTACCCATATCCTACTGACGAGACTATATCACTATCATAACCATTAATTATATCACTGTAGGATCCATAATACCTTCTACCAAAATAAAATACATTCATGAAAGTTTGACCAACTTAATAGAATGATACCAAGTACTTATATGAGAAAATTTCATATGATCATTTGTTTTCACTTTAAATAGATAAGACTCAAGTGTCTGTGAATAAAATCACACTATTAAGCCTATAAATCATATGAATCCCTATATGATGAGATTGGTACATTCAATAACTCTTAACTCTACAAGCCATCATTCAAAAATCCAATGCCTGACCTCTTGTTAGTAGGATAAGAACCAAATTCCATAAAAAATAAATAATAAATTACAAACATCATGTGCATTGAACTAGTTGAAAATAAAAAACAACCATAATATAAAAATTAATGAACATCCATCCCAGGTCACTGGAAACCTAGACTTCCACTAAAAAAAGTTGTTCACAAAGAACTTGTCTAGATTTCATTACAATATCTGACACATCTCTATGTATATTTTCTACAGAATCCTGAAATAGTAAAGTAAATACAAAAAAATACCATGATAACACTTTGTAATTACCCAACTAGGTTCACTATATGAATCATAATTAGACTAGTTCACCACATACCCTCAGGTGAACCTCCTTGAACTCGAGAGGTATTTAACTAGAAATGAGGGTCTAAGGAGGTGTCATGGGGAGGATATACCGCTGGTATAATAGTTAAAAATAGAATAAAATGAATCTAAATATCATCTACAATAAATAATATTCAAGTTTAAGAAATAAATATAAACAAGGATGATAAAAAATAAAATTTAGTAATGTCCCAAATAACTAATCCATACATATAGTAGCTGACCGAACACTGGGTTTGTCACATAGACATACCAATATACTAAAAATAAAAGACACTAGGATCCATAAATACACTGAGACTCATCTCATAGAGATATATAACCTTATTTGACCCATCTTTCTCGACCATGCTATCTCATGACTTCTCCCACACCGGTTCCTACAACAACCATATTAGAGTTGCTCAGGTACTCATGTGTAATGGTAGCTCGAGAAATGTGTGAGTAAAAAACTCAAAAGGGAACCACCAACATGACCCCATACTAATAAGTGTATTATATGATATGTCTATGTGACAAAATCAATAGTAATAATTAAATAAACCAAAATATACATATATAAAAAAATAATACCTGAATACCTACTTCGAACCAATGTTAGAATTTCTCTGAGCATGTCACGATGACCGTACCTCCAAAGTATCACCACCACCCCATGGGTGTACACATATAACTCATGATATGACTAAATACCATAATTGATCCTTAGTTCCATGACCCTTATTGACCATGCCGACTTCATCTTGTGCCAAAGTGTGTTTGAAAATGATAATTACCTTAGGAGAACCTATGTACACTTCTTTGGGATACTATTATCACACCTACATCATGATGAGTAGTGTACCTTGAAGAATAACCAAGAATCCCTCATCCTCAATACCTCAACCTAAAACCTCTGGTAGTGGATTGTCATTCTCAATGATAGGTCAATACCTGATTC
Organism: Viscum album; assembly: GCA_963277665.1. Taxonomy (NCBI): domain Eukaryota; kingdom Viridiplantae; phylum Streptophyta; class Magnoliopsida; order Santalales; family Viscaceae; genus Viscum; species Viscum album. The sequence goes on along the minus strand of OY728133.1, from coordinate 1,408,547,595 downwards.
CTAGGAGGGGAGGCCCTAGGAAATTCTATATGTATTGATGTGAATGATTCTTGGGATACTCAATAAATCAAATTAAATACCCTTCCTAGATCCCAAAGTCAATTTTTGGGGCATCTAATATCTCAAATCTCCTCATCCACTTGTGCATCGAAGAGATCTTAGGGGGTATACTAGGAACCAATCAAGGGGGATACATTAGTCACTCTCAAGATATCTTAAATCCATAGATAGGGATATAAATCCACCCAAAAACTCATGCCATTATTCAAATATTGATAATCCTAGGAACTCACAATGGTCTAATATAAACACCATTCAAATACCAGGTTCCATAGGCATTCACAATGGTGATACTATATCAAATTAATCCCTTATATCATAGGTATTACTATATTCACATAGTCACCTAGATATAATATTTGATCCTAGGTACCACCACTAGGAATCCACTCCTATATCAATCAAATCACTAGATTTTAGTTGGTATAATCCTCCAACATTAATACATTGTGAGACCATATGTCAAATATACCAGGAATCCCAAGGTCTGAACCATCTCATTAGGTGATTCCCTAACATCCCAGGAAACCCCATCAATGATAGGACCTATGAATGATTCCCAGGAATATTGGGTAATAAAATATCATCATCTATGAATATAAATAAATATACAACTAGGGATGATCAAACTTCCATACCAATCATTGTCATCACAACCCCATTGGGCTTACACATCAGTTTGAGTTATGGGGTGACACCAACAACCATAACTACCCATATCCAAGAACACCCTCTCTAGGTCAGTTGGTCATCATGGTAGCCACTGGGGTCCCTAGGTCATAGTATAATAGAGTGACCCTCACAGGGGTTCTCTGCCTCAACTAGGTCTCAAGTGGACAACTGATTCTCTAAGGGTGACAATTCCTATGGAATCATCAATAGGGTAGCAATATATTTCAAGCTAAATGGGGTATTCCAGACAAGAAAACACTAAATAGATGACACCCAATACATCTTAGTCCTCAAGGTGTCCCTAGGTCAGTTTTCCCACCCAGAACATATCCATTCTAATTTAAAACATGGATCACCCCTTAGTTGCTGGTATCATGGCCAACCTAATCTATGGTCACAACCCTGACTATTAATGTCTAAGGCATTAAGCCAGAGGATAAAATCACCCTATAGCCCCTGACTCTTAATAAAATCCAAGGGATATCATTTAAATAATCAATAAATTAAATTAATTAAAATTATTTGTTTATCTTAGGCTGTTAGATCAATTACCTAGGTCATCACCCTCTATAAAAAGACAACATATCACAAAGAATAAAAAATAAATAATCACTATATTATAGGGTGAGTACTAGAAACACCTACCTTTATTAAATTATTTATGATTATTTTTCAAAGGTTGGAAGCACTTTCCAAGGCTTGTATAAGATCAAATCACTATCCAAGTTCCTAAATCATTCCACACGAACTAAGATAATTAATTATATCAAATTATAATTAATTAATTATTTTTAAAATAATTCCATATAATATGGTATAACTGCCGAAACCTCACCCCATTGTTGTACCTCACTAAAACCATGGCTAAAACCCATATGTGCTCCCCCATAGACCCTTGACATCAAACTGAGCCAAATCCCTAACCTATCATTCCAATAGCATATACAATTTAATTTAAAATCATAGAAAAACCTAAGAAAATATATAATAGAGACATACCTCATAGAATACCTAATAATTAGTTTGAATATGGTTTTTAGGGATTCCATATTTCTAGGTAGAGTGTAATACCTACAATAAATTTTTTATTATATTATGATTTATTAGAATTAATATAAAAAATCTTAATTAGAGAAAGAGAAATTAGAGTGAGAGGGAGGAGAAGATGAAAAGAGGATACCAGAGTGGAAGGTGAACCTTGAATCATCAATATGATCCAACAAAAACACCCACTTAAAGGGTTTAAAGAAGGATAAAGAAGGGAGAAGGGAGTTTAGATCATGTAAGGGAAGGAGAGTGGAGAAGAGAGGCTTCCCCTCTTATTATTTCATAGGGGAAAACTGTATATATCCCTTTTTTAGGGGCCACATGTTTTAGCTGTATAGTTTTATAAACCATTCACCAAAACTGTTGAAGGATATGCCTTAGAGAACTCCTATAACATGGTTGGGTTTCATGGTTTTCTAAACTATGAGTTAACCATGTGAATTAGTGTTGTCTTAGTTTGTAACATTTCACACAGATTTCTTATAACCATGTGAAAACCATGAATTAAGAATTAAGTCAAATCCAAGACACACTGTTTTCCCTAGAATCCAAATGGTCTCCTAAAAACCATGAAATAACCATTCCATAAAACCATGTTCTATTGAACTTAAACTAAAAACCTCTGCAGGCTTAGTGTGTCTCAAAGTTTCTCCTAAATCATACACCTTGGACAGAATCCTACAAACCAATAAAACTTGACCTGAAGCTCCCAAGGATCACCTGAGCACCCATGGAATTTCTTTATCTTAAAATAATTTTAAAAAAATCAATTCAATATTCCCAAACTCTCATAATTCCATTTTATATCTCGGATCAAAATTCGACTCATCAACCAAATTAAAAATTCAAATTCCTCCTGAATTTTTAAACCCATCCATACACATAGAATATTACATTTATATACTCATTATAATGATTTATCTTAACCAAAACTATTTCATAATCTCTAATAAAATCTCTTCCCATGTTCTAGAATCCTTGGTATTTCCAAAAGACCAATCTAGGGATCCTTAAGGCGTTACCCAAAAGAGAACATCCAAAGGGAGAGGCAATGTTCTCAACCGAGCTCCGTTAATTATTTTCTTATTCTACCCTCTAAAATATATTATATTAATAAAATTAACATAATATAAGTATGATTAATATGATTAAATTTTATTTTTCTAAATTTATATCACTTTTTTACCTTCCTTTAAAACCATTTTAAAAATGAATATGCTGTTATGTGTACATGAAAACTACCATATCCATGAATGGCATGTTCTATTTTTTATAACTGCCTTATATAGATGGTAAAAAATAGTTATTTAATGAAAGAAATATAATATTTATAACATTATTAAGATTATTAAATTAAGACTATTTTATTTTTCTACCCCTCTCATTCTATAGAAAATGAAAGTGTTGTTCACGTGTATGTGAAAATTACCACCTCCAAGGAATGATGTATTTAGTTTTATATTAATTCCTAACATGGATGAATTTAGAAATATTTTTAATGTATAAAAATTTTATTTATGAAAATATTAATATTATATAATGATAATATTGTACATTCTAAAAGTGATATTAATAATAAAAGTTCATTGTAAACTCAACCTCAAAATAGTTAACATATTAATGAATCTTTCATAATTTGAAACCATTTTTGAAAACCTATGAAATTATAATATTTTTTATAATGGAATAATAAAATAAAAAATAATCTAAAATTATAGATATTATGAAGCTATATTACAACACCTTTTACCATGATCAACATACTGAATGAGTTCTAAAAACAATTGACCGAAAAAACTCAAGTAACTGACTTAATTAAAAACTATATGATAAATAAATAATATATGATAATAAATGGAACTTATAAAGTAAAATATAGATTATTTTTTTTAATAAATTATTTAATAAACATAATTTTATTATTAAATAATTTAAGGAATTTCATAGAGAAAATAAGGGCCTAAGGTAAGAGTTTTTTGCATCTCACTTTTTCCTCATTGCGATATGATGCATACTCACCACTTTTTTCTTTTATTTTTGTAATTTATATATTGTATATGGATTTATTTTGTAATTTTTTTTCAATAAATCCAATGTATTTAAAACTATATATCATGTTCTACCTTTTATTGGTTTTCAATTCAATATATAATAATGATGTAAGGGTGTTTCATCTCAATTTCCTTTCTTTGAGACATGTTTTTTACACCTAATTTCATTTAAATGGTGTGTATACTACCTTTTAGATATATAATATAATGAATTAACTTTTATTTATGGTATTTTGAGTTCAATTTAAATCCATATATTTCAAATGGTTTTTATTAAAATGATCCTTATGTCATAAAGGATATTGATAACTCAAAACTTCTTTTTTTAAGTTATGATATTTCTGATTGAACTTCTTTATCCCAAAAATGGGGATAATCCAGCATAAAATTGTATTATATTGAATTTTATCTTCTTATATAGTTATAGGTTTTTTTAATTAAAATCTCCTTCCATGATGAATTTATTTGTCATAAAAGTATAATGTTGTTAAGAACAATTCTCATCCTTCCCAAGCAAGCTCTTTGCCTTCCACATCCATGTTTTATATTCCCTATAATGTTATAAATTATATTTGGAAACCCAATTATGAGATATCTCTTTTTATATTTACATTTACCATTTAACCATTTTTAAAAAAGGTTTATTATCCTTTTTAACTATTTGTGTTTCAATAAAATGTATTTGAAAACATAATTAAAGATCTTCTGAACCAACCTTATTTTTTTGGGTTAAACATTATCATTAATTTTATTCCTTTTACTATATATGTTTCTAATTTAATTTATATTATATATATATATGTTCCTCAAATATATACATAGTTTACTTTGACATTATTTTTTAGGGATTATACCAGTTTTAATTTCCCTTTATAATTTTCTCTTTTAACTAAACCCGATTTAAGGGAACTTCCTAATTTATTATTTCATGTTAAGTACATCCATATAGAATGTTTTTCCATAAATAAAATTTTAAAATTTTCAATATTTTATATAAAACCATCTTGGTTTAAATTTTTTCTAAATAAAAATATTAAGATATTTTCCCACTTTAAATGATCCCTTTTTCATTTCAAAAAACATAAAATAAGAGGTTTGTTACTTATTCATGCTTCTCTGATCCTTCTCATGATATTTTATAAATAATAACTCTATATTAAATATCTATGTTTCTTTTTAAAATATAAAATTTCAAAATAATTTAATTCTTTTTTCTCCTTGGAATCCTTATGATATATCCTTCATTTATGCATTGAGAGAATATTATGAAACCCACTTCCCTTCGTATGTGGTATATCATGATTATGATATATGTATGGTTGATTTTCCTGTTAAGGAACACATATCTATTATTATTTTTATGTGAAGGTTGTCCCCTAATAGTGCTTCATTTCATTGGGTAATTTTTTAATATCATGAGATACCATGTATGGTGCTCGAGTGGTTAACCTAATCACACTATGTTTTGTTGTCTTAGAAACGAGACTTGACCATGATGCACAAGTGGTTATCCCAAGAACATTAGGATATATATTCTTGGTGGCGATCCTTTACTTATTCTAATGTTTTTATTATTTATGTTATTTATATATATTTATGATTCCATGAAATTATGATATCATTACCTTATTCAATATATCCATGATTTATGGATAAATATGATTGTTCATTGTTCTTTTCAATAATATATTTCTCCCCTTATCATGTTTCCTCATATTCTTATGATATATCTCTTGGTGACATGTTGATAAGTTCTTACTTACTAAGAATTTTAGATCAACCATTTTTTTTCATTCCTTGGGTTATGAATATGAGTATAACTTATGCGAAGTTAATAAGGGAGTATAGTGTTACTCAGTTATAGAGAAATATTCATAGGTTTTTAAAAATAAGTTTCTTATGCAACTAGTCCTCAAAGACATAAAACCATCCATTATTGGGATTGTGAGACTATTTTGAGATGTAGTTTTTATGTTATTAAAATGATGTTAAATATATATATATATATATGTTTATCTTGGGTCATCTCACTTTGTATCAGTCCAGTATTTAAAAAAGTGTTTTTAGTATTGGACCCACTAACGTGGGTTTGGGGAACTAAAATATATACAAAAATTTATTTGTTACTTTTTTAAACGTTTTTAATAAAATAAATAAATATTAAATAATATTAAACATTTTTTTTAAAACATCATTACTAAATAATATTTTTCTTAAAAACATCAATATTCATCTTTGAAAACATGAACATGAGTTCTATAAATGTAAAAATTATCCTAAAAAGAAAAATTATGAATACTATAAAAAGTATGAACTTATATTCTAAAAAATAATGAATATATATCCTAAAAGGTAAAATTATACTATAAATTAAAAGAAAGAATATGAGTCCTAAAAATCATGAGCATTCCCTATATAAAAGAATGAGCTATCTTCTATTTATTAATTTTCTCCCCCTTTATTCATTCCATGAATGAGAAAATACTCCCATTAAAATGTTTTTTCTATTCATTTATATTTAAAATATTATATATATATATTAATTACTTAATAATATAATGGAAAGTGCATCAGATTTTAACACTTACTAGATATAATATTCTATTTTATTCTTAATTTTTTTAAATCTTGTTAAATATATTATAAACATTATCAAATTTTAACAAAACATAAATTAATCTTATGTGTTTAAATATTTTGAATATTTAATGGTTTGGGTGGAAAACATGACACTCTTTATTGGTTACATAATTTACCCAAAAATTTCAAAGAAAAATTCAGTTATGTGTCAAAAGTTATACTAATGTGTGATCATGGTGGTATATATAAAGGAAGATTCACATAGATAAAAAAACTTATAGTATATATATAGAGAAAAAAAACTAATTATACATTCAAATTGGATGGAAAATATTTTAAGATGTGTGATGTTTGAATATTATGAGAGATATTTGATAAAAATAATCATATACCTTCAATGTATATGGAGGGTCACCCATAAATTATGTGATTGTATGATAAATAAAATACTTTGGTAGAATATTTTTTAATGAGGAATGAGAAACCACATTATATTCTATTATTTTATAATGAGTTAAATCATAATAATTCATTATTCTCTTAGAACTTTATATAATGAACATGTGGAATATAGAATGATTGATAATTAAAGTAACACTTTGATACAAGTTAGTATATTAATTTTTCAAGTTCATGGATTTGATGTTAATAATCATACAAATGATTATAATAATGAATTAGAATAATTATTTTTTGTTTATCCAATATAATTGATGATATGGTGTGCATTTCCAAATGTTTTATTAATGGTCACTACATATAAGATAAGCATGAATAATTTTCTTTTTCTAAATTCAATTTCCTTTTTATAAATAATATCATATTAATTTTTTGTAAGTAATTTTTATTTAATATTTACATTTTATTTTCTTCTACAAAAACTATATTTTTTCATTTATTGATATTAAAAAATCAAAAAAAATTCATAGAATTCATATTTGTACATAAGCAAAATAAAAGCAACTATTATTGGGAATTAACTTGTTTGAAGTTGAAAATGGATTGATATTTTTAACCCTTGTTATCATTATAATTAAAATATAGGTTTTAGATATGAAACCAATACTCAATACACAATAAAATTAATAGTAAAAACTATACATGATCACAATATTCAAATGAAAAAACATAATAATAAAATATTTACATGAACATATATTTTTTATAAATATTTGTAAAGTTTAGATCAAACTTGAATTGAAGATTTAAAACCCCCTTATATATCTATCAATAATTATAATAACCAATTACTTAGTGGGATATATTTTCTATCCATGTGATGATAAAAACTTCTCAAAGGTAAATTATGTAAGAAGGAAAGAAAAATACACTAGAGAAACAATTGAATTAGGAAAACTCGGGAACTATCTTACATGAGAAAATATTGGAAACTCTTTCACAAATGAGGAAAACTAGAGAATATTAAAAAACACATTTACATTATCTAAATGGTATGAATACTACACCCTACTTCCTTGATATATATATATATATATATATATATATATATCATTATTCAATATCCTCCATGAAATCCAATCCCATAGAAAACCTATGGAGGATTAATAAATAGTCTCAAAAAGTGGATTAAGTCTCAAACCACCTTAATAGGTGTTTTAATAAGCCTCCAAAGTAGTATAAAATATTAAATTAGGATTCTTAAATAGACTATTTAACAATACCTATGAATTTTATTCATTCAATGGGCCTTGGAATCCCATTAATCCAAGCTTAAACCCATATCTCACATGGACTTTTCCATTTCCTCATGTTTATTTTTTTTAATATAAATAAATCATTATATTTATTAAAATTACACATTAATTATATAATTAAATAAAAATTATTTAATTAAATATTCTATATTCATAGAATACAAATATTATATGTGTTTATAATAAACATATTTTTTTTACACATGGAATAATTACATTAGTCTAAAAATCCCAATTAGTATTATCTTATACGCAACCCAAAGGGCCCTTTTTAAAGTTTTAAATGTTCATAAATATCATAAAAAATCATAAAATAATAGTGGTATCTAAAAAAAAATCATAACAAATAAAATTATAAAGTCATTTAGTGCGATTGAATCCACCACATGTACGTTAGCAAGTTCCTTTGTCCTTAACATCGATATTAAACATGAGACATAGATAATGTCAATCCTATATAACTTATCTCATTTTATAAATTATTGAGATAAATAAATCTTATATAATTATATAATAACTAATTATGTTGTCATGTACATGTAATTAATTATTCAAAACTCAATTGAGAACTATGATGTCATAACCCATCATATGGACTGACACATCTTATCATGGTTAATCAAACCCCTTTACTTGATTAATGTCATACCCAATTAGATTCTACAATGAAAAACACTCTAATTTATTTAGATAGGTATCAAAGTACAAAAATTCACTAGTATTTAACCAATTTGATAAATTCAAATTGAAGGATGAATAAACAATGATCACTTGAGTAACACCAATGAATTATATATGAAATTGTATGTGGTGTACTATTAGAAGTATAATCCAGATGAAAGTTCACCAACTTATAAACCACGAGTGATCAATTTTATATTTATAAAAGTGATAATACTAATAATAATCATAATATATCATAAAAATACTATTTGATTATCATCAATTAGAGATAACATGGTAATATATATTCTAGGGGTTGCAATTGTTGTGATGTAAAGTCTATTTTACTTTAATGGAAGTAATTTATAGAAAGGATAAACCAAAATTAATGTTTGTTTTGATAATTATTGTAACATCAAAATAGATCTTCAACAATAATAGAGCTGATCAGACATGGTTTTTGTACATGGGTGTGTACTGGGAAGTAGTATATTCACTAGATAATGTGAGTAGAAGTTATAGTATTTAGTGTAACTCACTCAATTTACCATATTTAATCAATAGGTTTTGAATTATATAAGAGATTGAGGGTAACCAGGTTTAAATGGATGATATACCATGAATATTAGATTGGGTTGAAACTAGAAAACTAATTGAGACCCACTATACATAAGGGATGATGTAGGAACAATGTAGTCTAGTATTGATTGTATCTACTGATTATGATTGTAAACCATTGTATCATATGATCATAATGAAAATATCAATAATTTTTTCCCATGGATATAAGAATTAATTTTATAAACCACCTAAAATAAAATTTTCCTTTTATTTATTTTTTACTTTCATGATTATGTGGAGTTGAATGAAGTGTGTGTATGTTGCATGTGACTTGATGTGATGAGTAGAGATGTGAACTTTCTATCTTCCAGTGCATCAGGTTTGTGAAGTATCATTCTTTTGGTTGAGAATTCAAATATTGTTCATTCACTACATATAGTATATAAATTAACACATTTGGTATATCAGTGGTGTATTTTTAGCCAAATAGGTGGTATTATATCTTGGTTTAGAGAAAAATAGTTCATACTTCGCAATGACTTAGCTACACTTTGATTGTCTTGATATTATTTTGACTGATTGGTAGTTTAATTATATTTTAGGGAATTTAATTATAAGGAGACAAGTTTTTGGTAGATAGTTTCAATTAAAAATAATTTGGATTTTAGAGAATGCAGATAGTGGATTATCGCATTCAAAAATACCTGGATCTTCCATTAACTAGAATCAAGATAGAAAAGATGGAAAAAATGAGAGAGATATGATAAAAAGGAATTAAGACTCATTCAAATTTCATTATATTATAATATATCCTTTAATAAATTATAGGTGAATACATTAGTACATTTTACGAAGTCTTCAACAAACATGTATGAAATTACAAAATCAATGAAAAAGGAGTTCATGTTCTAGTGACTATTAAACATGAGGTTGTTAGAATATAGATTTGTGGATAATAATATAAATGAATTTAAAATGTTTTAAAGTTAGATCAAATATATTAATATGAAGTTTGATAAATATTTTTAGAAATTTATATTGTTATTATCACTTTTTAATAGTTTGTAAGAGATGGTAACAGTTAGGCACGATTCTTTTTAGTTGTATGACTTACTATTTGAGGGTTTTCAAGGGAATATCCTGAATGAAGATCTTAGATATAATTAGTTTCATGGATTTTAAAGTAGTCCTCTAAATATATATGGAATATGATGGTATCCTCATTAGAATATAATTTATAGGAAATTAGATGAAAAGTCACACATAATAAGATGAGGTGAATCAGATGGTCCTCACATAATATGTTGGAACTATGGTAAATAGGATATTCCAATATGTATTTTAATGGAATGACCTGAACCACCAGGGCCACAACCATGATAGAGGTAAATATAGAGTTACACCCCAATCCCACCTCTAATAGGCCATATGATGGTGACTAACATTGAGTTGACATATCTCACAACATGGGAGGACTTAGCCTATAATATCCTGTAACAAATACATGTCTTAAATAAATTAAATATATTATAAAAACATATAGGATGAATATATATAATAAATTTAACTATATAAGACACATGAAAGATATGTTAGGTACATATACATCACTATAAAGGGAAAATAAACAAGGTAAATAGAACATATGATGAATCTCAGAAACATAAAGTAATGAGAAGCTCCTTTATGCTTCAAGTACCCTTAAATCACTCACCATCCACTATAGTCATCACCAAATAATGAATCACCATGATTAATATGCATATCCAATTATCACTAGGTTTCATCTTCGAATAATACACATTAACTCCATATCTACCCAACCCATCTCTGAACCCATGTGTCATCTACACAGACACAACACATGCGGGAACAAGGCCCATGAAGGGGTGAGTATAAACATACATAGTGGGATTACATGAAACCAAATAGTAAACCCAAATTAACAATTTAACTCAAATCCTAGTATGTGAGGTGACTAGGAAGAGGATAGAGTAGAAATACTAGAATACCAAGTCATCTCAAAGCTCCCGGTACTAAATATTGACTGAGATAAAGTCAATAAGAAAAATAAATATATGCTTAATAGTAAGAATTATCAAGGATATAAGAAAGGTCCCAATACCAATTTATCTAATTCTCAATAGTCATACAACATGATAAAATTAATAAGATAAAATCACTAAATATTTTATAAATCTAGAAGTATATCCTTGGTCATGTATGAAATCTTGAAGGTAACCCCTGGGGAATTGAGGAATCATAAGTCCCATGAAAGTCTATACTATATAGACTTCCAACAGTCACATAGCTACCAAAATCAATGAAGGGGAGGCCTCTCATAACTTAATCATGAACACTAGATAAATGATAACTTCATCCTCTGATCTAGAAATATCGGACCATCGATTCATCCTATATAACTAAAAAATATAGCAATCCATGTAATCTCACAAGATCTAAAGTGGGGGAACCATGCCTTACTGATGGTTGTATAATTGATTGAGGGATTACTAACCCCGGGTTGAGGGCCCTAACCTAGGTATGCATGTGGGAGTATTGAAACTATATATACATAGAAATGGGGAACCATTCCCTAACATAAAAGCACATTTTAGGGGAGTACTGGCCCTAGAAATGCTCTGAAAATCACACCTAAATCCCATCATTGTCTTTACAACTCTAAAGAGTATAAAATGATCATATCATTCCATGAATCATATATGAGTTTGGAAATAAGGCCACCCTCACATTATAAGTAAAAAATTATCATTATTTACTACTTGAATGCTCAAATGAAAGCCTTATCCAATTAGATATGTAAATAAAATACGGTTCAAAACATATACGACATATAATCTTGGATGTGTAGTGTGTATCCCCTCGAGGGTCACCTTAATATGTGATTATTCATAAATTTTTATCCTTAGGTCCTCCTATATTAATATTTCCTTGAGGTTTATAATATGTTAAATTTTCTTGCTCATATGGCTTATACTTCCTATTTCTAGATTTGTGTAGTCTCTGACAACATGATGTGCCCCATCTCTCACACAACAAGTGGTCCCTAAAATTATATTAGGTGTGAAATACTACCAAATTCATCCTTTATAGGATACATGTAGTCTAATCAGGTGTGACTTAAACTCCCTATACATAGTTTGAATTTGAAATTCACATTATGCATTATTTATAACTTCTAGAACCTTAGCATCACATCCGAGGGCACTATGTGTGTTCTTATAAACTACACACCATGTAGTCACATTATTCTCCCATATTGTGAATTGATCCCAAAATATCATCATCATTATCATTCTCACATGATATCAAGCATGAATCTTCACCATAAGCCTCATCTATGTATATAGAGATTCTAAAGGTCAATTTATATCCATCAATTGCTGGAAATATATATTGTAGTTACCTCACACAAACCCCCATCATTCTAATCACTACTACCGATTGGGTATTCAGACAAATGTGCCACTTTATATCCATAACCACCTGATTATCCATCCATATTCCTTAATTCTCCACTATTTAATTCAAATAAATCACTTGCGACCTCAAATTTTAAATGCGATTGATTTAATCTCAGATTTATCAAACCACCAACGTTAGTGAAGGCTAGTGTTGAATTCATGAAGAATAAATAATAAAAGACAATGAAAATAATCAAAGGGGATTAGTGGTGTCCATGGAGAATCCCAACTGCCAATAATTAGGGATAAAATATTATAACAAGGGAATTAAGTGAAAAAAATATATCTCAGTCCAAAAATAACAATAGGTAAGATTTTAGGGCCATGCAATAGAGAAAATAGATCTATAATATATGACTCATTCTCAAAAAAAAAATAATGGAGGAATATAGAAAAAATCCATACCTTATTGAAAAATGAACATCACTTAAATCCATTTTCTAGGATATGGTTTTTCTCACCATTTCCACATGATAAATTCATCAAATTCACCATGGATCCAGTCTCGCTCCTTCAATCCTACAACAATTCTTCCATAATTTGGTCTCTATCTACACTATATCTAACTCTATTGGGTTATATTTATGAAAATAGTGGCTAAAATGATATATAATACAAAATTATATTTAATAGGACAATTCTAGGGTTTAAATAATAAAAATTCATAGAAATAAAATTAATTAAATAATTGATTCCTGCTATGGTCCATCTCCCCCCAGTGCGAACTCAACTACCAAAATTATTAGTGTAATCCTTCTATTAATGATGTAACCATAGTATCATATTTATGATTATAGGATACTTTTGTAAGGAATAAAATTAATTCTTGTTAATACCCAAGTGTATGCTTAAATAATATTTTTATACTTAAAATATTATTTCTATGACCCTGCTATTCTTGTAATTCCACACCGACTCAACATTATATCTAAAATATTACTTAAAAACCTTTAAAAGTTCAAACACCAATAACTAGGGTATATATACCACCATTCTATTTCTGAGAGTAATATTTATTTATTTCATAAATATTAAAAAATACTATAAAACTAATCGCACTAAAAAATTCATCAAAACTCAACTTGAGGATAAAAGCTACATTCTTAGATCAACAGAACCATCAATTTTTTTATGAGATATTCTATGAAGGGAAAATTATTATTTTACCTTTAGAAAGGTCCTATAACTATAAAACACAAAATTGATTTTATTATTTATTGAGAAAAACCTAAGTCTCTACACCCCCAACCTTACACCCCTTTTTATCTTCGAAAAGGAAATAACAGGAGCTGTAAAACAAGAAACATTATGAAACAAGCTCATGTAGAATACCTACCATCACAAGAACCTAAATTTTCCTCAATGGTACTATCCTTAAGAAGACTTGGTACCCTCTAATAATAAGGAAATACCCCTTTCATAAATGAATATATAAAAAACACGCAACCAATCTGAGCAAGTCTTTCTACGTCCCAACACCCCAAACCTTTTCTCATCCACAGGTCATCCCATCATATAGAATGAAATGTAATGATGAAAAATTAACACCCATATCAAAAGGGTAAAATTTTAAGGTTATATATAATTGGATCTATATACTTTCCACCTTAAACAAGTTTCCTTATTGATTATCATACAAGAAAAATCCATCCACACTACACACAACATTGACTACTTCAAAACAATTCACACTGATACCAAGAGGGTTTCTAAATGAAATGGTCCACTATTTCAATAACATTTCATCAATCATATCTTAACTTAATGTAATTATACATATGTATATATCTTGTGACACAAAGGCAACATATGCCTTATTTCTCAACCTCAATATAACTATCAATCCTTCACCCACTTTCCGATCAATAACAATTTTTTCACCTAATATCGAAGTTATTCAAGATGTGTTTTCATTTATCTTACATGAAAGATAATAAAGAGAACATTTGGAATTAATTTTTTTTTCAAAATTATATCCATTATAACACTACTCATTGAGTATCCCAATTCACCACAATCCTAAGTAAATAGTCATGACTTTTTAGATAACCCTCTCTATTAGCACCATCCCCAAAATAAAACTTTTCCGAGTGACCAGAAGAACCAAACTCCTAATAAAAAACCCTCTTACTCCATATATCAAGAGTTTACATGGGATAGGTATTCACAAAAGATCCACAATATAATTTTTTCCTTGGGACACACTCTACAAAGGTGTTTTTCTACCCAGGATGTTCGTCATGATACATAGAACAATCACCTTCCACCCGGGGAAATGGTCATCATGCTTACTACCTTCAGAAAAACCCTTCTGGTCCATACCTTGTGAAGATCTAGGTCCACCAAACACAAATTCCATATCATCACTGTAGACCACTCTCCAAAAAGGGATGAGTGTGGGGGTCGCTGCTCTTAATTGAAGGTTATCAATTTCTCTTTACTGATGTAAGAACCAATTGATCACAAGCTAGCTACTCATGAATCTCCTTTATCTACTAGACATAGATTCCTATAATAAAAGAGTTATATTCCTTGCTTATAATACTACACTGATATCATCATCTTCTCTAGTCTCATATTCAAGGAGGATAATTCCACTCCATGAATCCAGATCCCACACTATTAGAGTTTACTTCCCAAATGATACCCTCATTTTAAAACCAGGGAATATCCCTTAAACACCTAACAAGATCTTCCTCAAATTGATATAAATAAATACTTGGTCTATCTTCTCTATAAAAACCAAAACAGGATCATAATTCCATGACAAAAAATTTCTAGGGAATACCTCACAACGTTTGTAGTCCCTAAATCATACTCAAACATGAAAAAATATCCCATTATAGGGTTCAAAATCCCATGATAAAACTTCATCTTGACAAAAGACTCAATTTTCATTCATTATAGAGTAGAACTATCACATGTTTGATACAATTTAATCCACACAAAACACATCATACCATATATGGATATTAAAAAAATAATTGATTTATGGTCAATAAAGTTTTAAACTAGATAGAAACATGATTCTCAAACTCTATTCAACCAACTATTACACGATGATCAATATCACCTTAAAGACTTACAAGGTATTTGCTGTCATAATTCATGTGAAATCACCAACATATTGGAATGGGATTTTCATGAACCTAACTTAGTGTAAGAGATGGATATTAGTGGGTTACACCTTTCACATGATAGGATAAACCTGTAAGGATTAGATCATATCTAGATGATCTTACACAATAAGGATATAAAATATAAAAATAAAACTATATAATGCATGTACCATTTTTTTATACCCAAAAATGTATGTATTAAAGTTTTTGGTAAACTAACAAGTTTAATATTTATTTATAAATGATAAGTTATGTTGGAGTTATTTCCATAGAAATGAATTTTTTTAGTATTTTATTACACATTTTCATTATTAATGATTTTTTATTTTCACATTATTATTGTTCATCTACATGAAAGTTTTATGTGATAATTGATGATAATAGTTTTTCATGAATAAATATTCAATTAAATTCATATTCTTCTAAGAAATCACCATATTAGAACACCCTAGGGTTGACCACAAGGAGGCCACTTACACACACATAATTTTCTATTATCACTATTATAATCTAACCAATATAAAATGACTAAACTAATATAAATATGGGTGTTTTTGAGAGTACATAAAATATAAAATACTAATATAATAATTCAATGGAATAAAAAATGAATTTAGATAGAAGTAAAAAAAATTTATGGGAGGTCATGGTGATTAATATCATTGTTCAAAAGAATCTCAATATTCAATTCAATGTGGTGATCAAGACCTATCACACAACACCCTATCATTTGAAATGTGATTAACCCATATTGAGAAATATTTGAATGGATAAATCCTCTTTCACACATCATCTAGGATACCTATTCACCAAACGTTACTACCTAATCTATGCTTCATCGTATTATTGAATTAGTTAGTGAAGGGAATAATGACTGATAAATGAGAAGAAAAACTTGGTAGTAGAGAAAATGAGACGACTGATCCCTATAATAAATTTATCCACCACCTAAATTCCCATAAATAAATAAAGAGATAAGAAATTAAATCACAACAAAAATCAATAAAAACACTATTCCTTACCTTTAACAAACACTAAGGTTAGTTCTCCATTTTTTGTGGAGTTGAGAATGAAAATATGGTGGGAGAACAGATAAAAATTAAAATGAAAGAAATGTGGTATTAAGAAGATTTATAAACTAATAAATATTAAAATTATGAAAAACTAATATAGAAAAAATACACCTTATCCCCTGAAATGGACATTCATTATAATGGTAGAAGAGGTGAAAATTTATAGAGAAAATCAGTGATAAATTTTGGCTTCAATTCCAAACTTCAGATGTTAGATCATTTTTAACACATAAAATGGCCAAATGTTTGAATTATGTATTCTTATAAGTTGTTTATCTATGTCTATCATGTGAAACCATGAAAGTTTAGCTTTATTATACACTATATGAAGTATTTACTACTATTTTACTATAGATATTTAATCTGGATAGATGTCTATTCATATTCCATTACTCCAACTTCCCATGCCATTATGACCATGAAAACACCAGAATCTCATGTGGCCTAAGTTAATGAAGTTGTCTCCCTAGATTTTTTCTAGTCCATGATATTTTCCCTAATATAATTATATCATTTACCATCCATGAAAAACAATTTACTCTTATTTTAATTCCTCATAATTAAAATTCCTCACCCTAAAAAATCTATCTATAGACGAATCAAAACCTACCACATATTGAATTTTATGTCACTCTTCACTCAAGATAAATGAATATAGATTTATGATCATACTTTGAAAATTCATGTATCACTATAGGCTTGTGAAAATTATCATTTCTCTACATCGAGAGACATGAAAATATTTTCAATCATGAGTTATTTTTCCAGGTTAATTATATGGCTTACAGTTGGTGGTTAAAAACATTTAAATATTTAAGGCTGAAAACAAGAGGTTGGACTCTTAAGTATAATGCATGAATAATCAAATTAAAAATTAAGATTAAACTTGCTAAAATACCCTTTAAAATGTTAAACTAAGAACCAAATACTTTTCTTGACATGGGAAGTGAGCCAAGAAGTGATTACAATGAATGATTTCATCAATGTTCTCCTACTGTTTTTCATTTTTTAATGCTCCATAAAGGCACAACTTTATATTTTTTGTTTTTTATTCATGGAGGATGAGTTGAATATTAGATAAAATTATTAAATTAAAATTAACACCCTTGATTTTTGAGAGGGAAATGAGTCTTAAAATAATATACAATGAAAAATTCAATATCATATCCATTTTTTATTTTTTTTATTTATTTATATTTTGTTTTTTTGAAGGAGAAACTGATGATAAAAATAATGCACACTGAAATGATGAATAACCCAAGTTTCTCATTATACACTAACAAAAATTTTGAAACACGCCTCACACCACCCATAAATGAAACAAATCCCAAATAATACACACAAAAGGTCCTTCCCTCATACTCAGACTAAAAATAGTCATGAAAAAATACTAAGAGTGCGGGGTAAAGAAAAATCGACTTGTAATGTGGCTTAAACTTATAAGTAAATTCATGGAATCTAAGGGATAAAAAAGGATATACGTAAAGGTGAGACTTAATATAAAATTTTTATAGACTAAGAAGTGAGTAAATCATACAAAAATTGTATAATTAGTTCCAAATATTTGAAATAGAAAAATCACAAGTTTTGGTTTTCAAAAAAATCAAATTTTATGTCAAGAAAGTGTGGGTATTAAGAAGAATATGTCAAAATGGTCCAGAATAACTCACAAGACTATAATAATATTTCAAGTCAATGTTTCGTGGGCATGTATTTTAAAATTTTTCCAAACTCATAAAAATTATTTATAATCAAATTCAAGAAAAACGTTTCTCACATCAACAATCATTAAAAATTATTTTTTTGTCAAAAATGATTTAAATTATCTCAAAATAAATTGATGTGTAAAAAATTATAAAAATATTATTTCTAGATCAATTTTCCAAAAAAATGAAAATAAAAAAGTTGAGAACACTAAAAATACTATGTTGTTTGACACTACCTAAATACTTATATTTCATTACCCCTCATTTCATCTCAAAAAAATAAAAATATAATGGTAGAAAAACTAATGATATGGAAAGATACAACCTGAATTTATTTTTCAATTATAGATTTGATCTAAGATCCTAGATGCTACCACTTCAAAACTAAGATAAATAAATGAAAAAATGAGAAAAATAAACATATAGGATAAATAAAAGCAATAATTCTTGGTTTGACCCCCTAAGTGGGTACAAGGTTTTTACTACCCCTAGTTAGGTATTTTCAGTGGTTTAACCCCAATCTGATGGTGTATGGGGTTTATTTCTTAGAAACCACCAGACAATATTTCTTCAAATGATCTTTAATAGGAACTATTCATGGAGAAACCCATGGATAATGTACATCATCTTAGACTCCATTGAAATGTGGTACAACTTGAGTGATGGGGGAAGGATGAAGAATGGGTCCTCTTCTTCTTTAAACACAACTTTGACGACTTCATCCAAAAATCTTATAGGTGAATATAATACATCCATAAATTTAAGAAGTTTAATTTAAGTGAGAGTTTCATTTTTAATAGAAATAAAACAATTATAATCAACAAAGTAATCTTACCATTCATTTAAAGAAGATTGATTGCTGATCTCTTTAGGAAAGACCACTGATAATTATGTATCATTAGGGGAATTATCTTTATCTTATTCCAAATTAAGATTTAGGTATAGAGTTGTTAATTATTAATTAAAAAATATTGTAGGATCACATACCATTTGTTCTTAAACAAATTCTAACCAATGTTCATCCAAATCATGTTGATATCCCATAGTTGTATTAGATATCCTGATATATTTAGAAACATCATCAAGAAATGTACAAAGAGAGATATTTTGATATTTAATTTTAATATTCATGTCTTCTTTGGGTTATTTAATATCAAATATCTGTGTAACAATCCTTACCTATTCTTTTTCATATTGTTTTTGTTTTTTTTGAAAATTGTACTTTGGATTCTTGAATAAAGGTGGAAAGGTTTTTATTTTTATTTCTTAAATACTAAATTATTCTAAGGTTTTATTCTTCTTTATTCTTCAAATATTTTCCACTACTATAAAAATAATCTCTATTTTAATAATATAAAAAATAAATAATGAAATCTACCTTGACCAAAAAATAAAAAAATCAGTAGTAAATATATTTTTTTAGTTTTTGATTTTTTTTGGATTTTTATGAAAAACAGTGTGTGTAAGTGCTTAAAATATCATGAAGTGGAACAAAATTATTTATAGTGGTTTGTATTGAATAAAAATTCAATTAATTTATTATTTTTATAATAATTCACCATAGTGGTACACCCTAGGTTCGATCACAATGAGGCCACGTACACACACATATTTTACTATTTCCACTATTATTATCTAACTAATACAAAACTACTAAAATATAAAAAATATGGGGGTTTCTGAGAATACATAAAATATAAAATACTAAAATAATAATGAAATTCAATACATAATTAAGTTATATTGAAACAAATAAGTAAAATATTATTGGGAGGTTATAGTGATTGATATCATTGTTCAAATATTCAATTCAATATAGTTATGAAGAGCTATTTCACCCCTCTAATTTAAAATGTGATTGCCTTATACCAATACCTCTATATATGGTGAAATACTCTTACACAAATTATCTTGGATATATATTCTCCAACCATAAATACCCAAGCCGTACTCCATCATATGCATGAATTAGATAGTGAAGGGAAGGATGATTGATAAATGAGAGGAAGAACTAAGTGGTAGGGAAATTGGGAAAACTTCTCACCATAATCAATTTAACCCCAACAAAAATTCCTAGAATTTAATAAATAGATAATAAATTAAATAAAAAAAATCAATCAAAACACCATTCCCTCCCTTGAACAAACTCTAAGTTTTTTTGTTCATTTTGTGTAGAGTTGAGAAGGGAAATATTGTGGGAGAACCCATAAAAATTAAAATGAAAGAATTGTGGAATAAAGAATAATTATAAAATAATATATATTAAAATTTATAAAAACTAATACAATAAAAAAAATCACATTATACCCTTAATATGCCTATCCATTTTAATGGTAGGGGAGATGATAATTTATAGAGAAAAGGAGTGAGAAATTTTGGCTCCAATTATATTTTCCTGATGTTTGAGCCTTTATTGACACATTAAATAGCCAAAATTAGGAATTTATTATTCTTTAATGTTTTTACTATATATATCCTATGTGCACTGACAACATTTGAGATTTATTGTACACCGTATAAAAGAGTTATTACTATTTTAATTTGGAGATTTAATATGGCTAGTTGACTGTTTGTATTCCATTACTCCAAATTCCCATGCCATTATGACCTTTAAAATAGAAAAATATCACATAGATGAAGTTAATGATTTTTACCCCATATTTTATATAGTACCATGTCAAATTTTAGTAGCATTGTACCAGCCTTATTTGTCATACAAGTTTATAATTAAAATAGTCTATATCTTTATATAGTTTTCTAGGACCAAATTGCAAGATGGTTTTGGGAATCCAAATAATGGTTATATCTTGGTCCCTATTAAATTAAATGAATCCAAATATGTATGGAAGCATAAAAGATGAAATTTCCCAATTTAAATCATTTTAGAAAAAGGTATAGTTGAAATAAAGAATACAAACAAAATAGTTAAATTCCAAAATTAGGTTATTTTAGAAATTAATCTCAAAATACCAAATGGGGGCCTTATCTTGTTGATATTTTCTACCCTTAGGATTTAGATTATTACTCCCAATTCCACTAAGAAAGTGTCCTAGAGGTTCACGCACTATATATATCTACAATATTATTTAAATTTAAGTAATAAATTTAGCAAGTTAAAATAAATAATATTTATTCAGTTTTTTTATCACTATAATTTAATCACAATTTATTTGAAATAATAAGTTTGGTAAATAATAATAATAAATATTTATTTATAATTTTTTTGAATATAATATTTAATATTTTTATCGTAGAATAATTTAGTGACATTTATTTATAAACGATTATTTATTCGAGGATCGGTAAATTTTGACGAGGGAAAGATTATTGAGTTTAATGGTTTGGTTAAAAATTGTATAAATGATATTTATTTATATTCTTAATTCTTTTCACATTTTAATTTATTAATAATAATAATATTCTTATTATTAATGGACATGGGTTCAAATAAAAATATTAATGATGTTTAGGGGCTTGTGTGTGATTTTCCAACCCAAAACATGCCATAATAAATATATATTTATAATCCTTCCCTAAATCACTTTTTGATGTGTTCAATGGAGAGATAGAGACTCGATGAAGACATATAGTGAATTAAATCTTCCTCCAATATAAATATTTTGAAAGAACATCAAGGTTTATTCCTCCATTGAGAATAATACTACTATGATCAATCACGAATAATGCCAGCGATATATATCGATCATGTTAGAACGTGATGATTATATGATGCCATTCAGAGGTTGTGGTGTATGTGTGGATCACCTCTAGAGATATTCTACAATTGGATCCTAAAATACAAGGATTTTATTATGAGATCTAGTTAACTATAACATAAATGAAAGTGGAATTACATGTTGAGGTAATTATATATCTATTACTAAATTAATTATAAATTACATGTGAAGATACTCTTATCCTGGTTCCAAAGTTTTAATCTAGTCAAGTAATATACTATTTTAATTTGACATAAAATTTTTATCTTGTGAATAAATTATTACTTATGATTTAAGAATGAATCTTAGTTGGTTATACCAATAATGGATGCTTCTATTGTGCCCAAAATAGACATGTTAGCCACCACACCTATGATGGTCTCCATGGTCTAATAAATAAACTCAAGAACTCACTAATATAATTTCCATAATGTAATGAAACTAACCGTCACATGAATTATAATTATCAATTCCATCCCTAGGATAAACCTGTATTGATACCACTCTGAAAAGATCCGATCCACTAGGACCCCTTCTGGGCTGGAAGTAATCCGAGAGTAGCCCCAAGTTCTTCTCAAATAGGTCAATTTCTAGTTACTAGCATTGAGTAGTCTTATCTAAAAATATGGGAGACCTTATCCTATAACAAAATATAGAATAATATATCCAATCTATTAAATTTATAGAAACACTAAAAAGATTTATATATACAATTAACAAAATTATATAAGACACATGAAAGAGATATCAGGTGAAAATACATCACCATAATGGAAAAAGAAATTAGTGAAATTGAACATATGATAGGTCTTTGAAACATTAACCCATGAGAAGATCCTTGATACTGTATATACTCTTGGATCACTCTAAAAAAGTATTCACCACCACTATCACGAATCTCCATGCTCTATATATGTCTCTAATTACTACTAGGTTTCAGCTCCTTATAAGTCATGCCAACTCCATGTTTTCAAAAAACCAAACCCATGCATATTCTACATAGAAAAAAAATGTGGGCATAAAGACTATGTAGGGATGAGTATAAACATACCTAGTAGGATCCCTCAATACCATAAAGGATACAAAAAGAAGCAATTCACCACAAATCCAGGTATGTGAGGTGGCTAAGAGGTGGATCAAGTGAAAAAAATATAATTCTAAGTCAGATCAAAGATCTTAGTTCTAAAGAGAGTCCAAGAGAATGAAAAAGTATAATTTAGATATAATTGATAGTAGTAATTCTCATGGATTCATTAAAATTACCAATACTCACTTATCCAACCCTCAATTATCATAAAACATGAGAAAATGAATAATATCAAAATACTGAGGAGGCCATATACCCGAAGTCAATTACTAGTTGTATAAAACATCTCAAAGGTAACCCATGAGGTTTTGAGGAATCAAAATTTCTTATATAAGTATATATTTCATGGACTTCTAACAGTCACACTACTTCTATAATACATTAAAGGGAGGCTAATCATCATCGAATCATTCTCATTAGATGATGAATCACCATATAATATGATCCATTAATACTATACCATTGATTTCGATACTGAAAAATATAATTTTTAAAACCCATATAATATCATAATATATATAGTGGGGGGGGGGAACACCTCACTGATTGGTGGATAAATGGTCAAGGGCATACCGACCTCGGGTGGAGGACTATGTCCCACATGAGCTCCAAGATGGGGGAGAACCAACTCTGTAAATAGAGGACCGCAACCCAAGTGTGTGTGGGGGTTTACTAACCCTATCTATAAATATAAAATGGTGGGATGTGATATAATATTAATAAACCTATCATGGGAGTACTGACCCCAAAAACACTCTAAAAATCATGGTTAAACCCCAATACATGATCTATAAATTTGAAGAGTATAAACAAATCATATTATCCTAAGAGTCACCTCTGATATTGAAAATCAGGCCACAATAAAATTATATACAAAAAACTAATTAGTATGGACTACTCATATTCTTAAATCCTATCCCTAAGAATGAATATATGAAAATACAACAAGGTTCGATAAGTATAGGACATGTACTCTAGGGTACATGATGTTTAACACTTCAAGGGTTGCCCAGTCTTATACTACTTCATTATATGGCATGAACGTGTCCTTAAATATGGTTTTTACTTTGAGGTGCATGGAATGTGAACTATATAGGCTCACTTGAAATATAATTCTAGATAATCAAGTTATGTAGTCCCTAACTACATGACATGTCCTACCTCTCACATAGCGCGTGGTCCCTAAAGTTCCCATGGGCGTTTTAGTTTCCCAATTCTTATAGTGTAGGATATTCCTGGTGTGTATCCAAACTACACATCATTAAAATGCGAATTTACTCAACCACCCTACATGGTGCGTGAATTTAAACTATATATAAAGTTTTATTTATAACTCATGGAGACCTAGATATATAGTTAGGGGTACACCACATGCATTTTTCTGAACTGCATTCTATATAGTAACTTTCTTCATCCAAATTCTATAATGATCTTGGAATATCATCATTATCATCATTCTCATATCCAATAAATTATAAACCATTTATATAAGCATAATACATTAATTTATAACCTACAATGGTTGATTTTTGACCATCAATCACCAGAAATAGAGTTTGCAGTTACCTCTCATGTACCCTTATCATCTCAATCATCACTTCCTAGAGGGTATCTATAACAAACCTACTTTATATTACACACTTAAACATGATTTATTACATAAAATATTCACTTGAAACAAGATAGAATATTGATAGGTCTAGTGTCTTTGGGTCTTAGTAACATTACATAATGACTTAAAACATGAAACACAACTTCTTTATTGAAAACTGCATTTACATGACCCCTACATTCCCTCTTACTTAGCATTGCATGGGATAACCTGAAGAAATGCATAATAAAAGGGTGATCTATAAAGAACGATAAGGGATTAAACCAAGCATAACATGAAGAATACAATACATGTTAGGCAATAGACATATCAATGGAGCATAAAAGAAACATGAACATAAAGGCATGATATATCATGATTATCATAACATGGAAATGTGGCGACAACACTTAACATGGTATTAGCATGATCCATGGATCATTGCACATGGATCATGAATAAACCATAATTTCACTTTAATTAGAATGATTAAATGTTCATTTCACTTGATGTATCATGATACTAATCTTTACCCAATGCATTGGAGCGCTATCAGGGCGCACCCTTCTTAAACATTTCATTTTATGCATAAGTGTGTTACATTGATCATACAACATGGAATCATTAAAGATAATCATTTATTACACAATAAAGGAATGTGAAATTAATACATGAAACTCTATAATCTATAAGTAAATGTCTATAAAGGTGAATACCCTTGATAGATAAATGAGCATGGTATTCACAACACAATGACTTTAGCTTAGAAAATCGCGGTGCAATTTCAGTAGCATAACAACATGACATAAGAATTATTAAAAATGGTTCATGAGAGAGAAAGGGGTGTCTCATAATATGTAAATTAAATAGACAGTAAGGGGGTCATGTAGATAAATTTCTCAACAAAAGTAATGTAATTTTAGATTCATAATACAAAATAATTTCTTGAATGTAAATAAGGGGAGAGAAATTCATTACAGAATTTCAGCATGGTAATTGGTGTAAATGGGAGGAATTAATGAGAGATAAAGGGGTATCTCAACATTAAAACATAAATAGGGAAGTGTGGGGGAGGTTAAAAACCATAAACCAACATTTAAAATTTAAAATAAAAGGGCATAACAATATTAAGAAACTTAGATAAAATGAGAAAGGAAAGAATCCCTTACTTGGAAGTGTGATATCAAAGGCTTGGGAGGGGCTTGAGAGAGGCTTATTGAGAGATTGGGGAAACTTGGAAGAATTCTAGAGAGAGGAGTTCATAGGTTGGTAATGCTCCAAAGGATTTGAGTGAAGAGGAAGTGGGAGCTTGAGTGGGTTTATATAGGAAAGAAGAGGGAATTCTTTATTATTTAGGTTTGGGTCACCACACATTAAACTAATCCAAAACAAAAACTATCCCATGAGTTTTTCCCATGGTTTTTGACAAAGGGGTGTGGAAAAAGATATTATATAAGAAAAATGGGCGAACCTCTTAAAATATTAGGCCTTCTTATGTGGTGGTGAGTCACACTCTCAAGGAAATCATTTTAAAAATATAAAATGTTTTATAAGTCTTGGAGGGTCCACTAAGGTTTTTTAAAATAAATATAACAAAACTAAAATTGAATTATTTTAATGGTAAAACATATATTGGCCGAACATAACATTTATAGTATTTTATTACATCACTATTGGGTCATTATGATGTCATAAAACACATTATATATTTAAACGGTATTTAATTTTTACCAAAAAATTCAACTGTCTCAGAAAATTATGAAAAATTAACCATTAGATAATGAAAATGTCATGATTCCAAAATTAATATTCATTTTATCTAAATAATTTTATAAATATGTTAATTTTTACTTTTAAAATAAAAAACTACATTTATAAAAAATTCATGGGTTTTGATAAAAACGACTTTCAAAACATAATAAAAATCACTATTGTATTCCTAAAAATTATATGATCACTTATATTTAATAAAAATAAATTTAGTAATAATATTTTATTAAAATATTATTTAATTAAAAAAATCCATTATTTCATCAAAATAGATTTCTTAATAGAATATTAACTAAAAATGTTATTTTTTCTTTAAAAAACTATTTACAAAGTAAAAATAATAAAATAAAAGTATATTTTATATAAAAAATAATATGCATAATCATAGTACTAGGTTCACGTTACATAAACCCTTATAACACCTACATAAGACCGAAGGGTAAGGTGTGCGATTGTGACTGACTCTTGGGGTGGCTCGGATAACATTGCTTGGGTGTTAATCTCTATCAACTTCCACTTCTCCCATAGGAAGTTCCATTTGAGATTAACATGTTGAAGCTCAGCTTGGGCTTGGTCAAGAGTGAATACCAATGATGCCACCTCTTTTCCGAGCTCCAAAAACTGGGCTTCGTATGGGGTAAGTCTACCTGATGAGGCCATAGCATTTTTTATGAGTAAATTAGATTTATTAAAGCCCAATATTTATAATAATTTTGTGATCACTATTAAACAGATATATTAGAAATGATCACAATTAATAAAGGTATTTTAAAATCCAAAAACATGAAACCAAGGAAGTTAATATGTTTTACATAACCATTTTTTATAATAAAACATTTAATTAGATCAAGAGGAATTTTAATTGATAGAAGTTTGGGTCATTAAAATCTTACCCCATATGAAAATTTTCCATCGAAATTTCATTTTACATTATATGTCGCAAATAGGTGCAGGTACTTTTCTTTTATTTCCTCCTCCAGTTCCCATGTTGCCTCTTCATACTTATGGTTTTCCCATAGTAACATGACCAGAGGGTAGTCTTGTTACGTAGAACTTTATCTCTATAATCCAAGATCTTCACTATCTTCTCATCGTAAGAAAGATCATCCTCTAAATACACTACATTTGGAGAGAGTACATGTTAAGGGTCTGATATGTACTTAATTAAGAGTTATGCATGAAATAAATCATGTAATTTGGCCATAGTAGGTGGAAGTACTAGTCGATAGGCCACAACCCCGACACGATCAAGAATCTCTAAGAAGCTGATGTACGTAGGACTTAAATTACCTTTATTTACAAACCTCATGACCTTATTCCATAGAGATATGTGTAGAAATACCATGTCTCTAACTTTGAATTCAAGGTCTCATTGACATTTATCTGCATAACTCTTATGTCGATTTTGGGCTGCCTTGATATGCTGCTGAATGGTTTTTACCTTCTCCATAATTTCTTCGACCATTTCAGTTCCTAGAAGCTTACGCCCACCAAATTCATTCCAACACGAAAATATTCTTCACCTTTTCCCATAAAGAAATTTATATGGTGCCATTCAGATTCTTGAGTGGAAACTGTTATTATAGGAGAATTCAACCAGTGGATGATGTTGGTCCCATCCTTCTTTTAAGTCCATAGAACATGATCTTAACATATCTTTCAGTGTCTAAATAGTTATCTTAGATTTTCCATCAGTTTGAGGATGATAGGCCATACTGAAGTTCAATTTAGTGCATAGATCATGTTGGAGAATTTTACAGAACTTCGGGGTGAATCTCAGATTTTGATCGGATACAATAGATATGGTACTACATGCATCCTTACCACTTCTTTGATGTAAATCCGTGCAAATTGATCCAATGAGAAGTCCTCTCAAATCATGATAAAGTGAGTTGTCTTCGTATGACGATCCACAATGACCCATATAACATTGTTTCCTATGGATTTCCTTGGAAATCCAGTGACAAAGACTATGGTAATGTTTTCCCACTTCCATGTTGGTATGGGTAGTGGTTGCATCATCCCCTTAGACTTTTTCCTCTCAGACTTCACTTACTGACATACCAGACACTTTTATGTATATTCAGTAATCTCCCTTTTCATATTGTCCCACCAAATGTTTTCTCAGAGATCTTGATACATTTTTGTGCTCCCTAGGTGAATAAAGAAGGTTGAGCTATGTGAATCATTCAGAAGATATTTATTTATATCTAGATCAGATGGTACATATAATCATGACCCAAATCTCACAATTCCATTCTTTTCAACCATGAACTCTGAGGATTTATTATTTCTGATAGCTTCCACCCTTTTCAGAATTTCCAAATCCTTTCTTTGAGGATCCTTTATTTTCTCCATGGGGGATGTTTGAGAAATATTTTGAGAAAGGATTGATGATGTTCCTCCCTTAATTATTCCCATGTCCATTCTATTCAAATATAAGTACATTGGATATTTTAAATTCTCATCATTGATAAATATGCACGATCCTTTCTAATTATAGAATCCACCATATTTTTTGCCTTATTGGGATATTAGTGGATTGAGTAGTCATAATACTTGGTGAGCTCTATCCATATTCATTGGTTCATATTAAGCTCTTTTTGTGTGGATATATATTTTAGGATCTTGTGATCAGTATATATCTCACACTTCTCCCCATATAGATAATACTGCAAGGTTTTCAATATAAAGATCATAGCTGCCAACTCCAGATCATGTGTGGGATAGTTTTGTTCATGGATTTTTAACTGCCTTCAGGTATAGGCTATCAATTTATCATTTTGAATTATCACACATCCTAAACCCCTCTTTGAATCATCACTGTACACCACAAAAATTTATCCACTTATTAGGAGTGTGAGTATTGGTGCAGTGATAAGCCTCCTTTTCAACTCCTTGAAGCTATATTCACATTCATCACTTCAATCAAACTTTAATCCTTCCCGACTTAGCTTGGTAAGAGGGTTGGAAAATCATGAAAAATTACTCACAAATTGGTGATAATATCCAGCTAACCCCAGGAAGATATGGATACCCGTTACCGATGCTGGCCTCGACCATCCCCCAATTGTAGCTGTCTTAGAGGGATCTATAGATATCCCATTGCTTGTGATAATATGGCCCAATAATGAGACATCTTTCAACCAGAACTCGCACTTTATGTACTTCTCATAGAGCATATATTTTCTCAAGGTCTCTAGTATAGTGCTTATATGCTTCTCATGCTCCTCCTTGGTTTTGGAGTATATAATAATATCATTTATAAATACTACCACAAAACTGTCAAGGTAATATCTAAAGACTATATTAATCATTTCCATGAAGATTACTGAAGCATTGGTGAGTCTGAAAGGCATTACTATGAATTCATAGTCCCCGTACCTTGTACAAAAAGTAGTCTTGGGGATATCCTCCTTCTTCACCCTTACTTGGTAATATACCAAGCACAAACCCACCTTGGAGAAGTATTATGCTCCACATAACTGATCAAATAAGTCATCAATTTGGGACAGAGGATACATGTTCTTTATCATGATTTTGTGGAGATCATGATAATCAATGAAAAGGTGGATTGACCCATCCTTCTTCTTGACAAAGAGGACTGGTTCACCCTATGGTGAAGCACTTGGGCATATAAACCCTTTATCCAGATTCTCTTGTAGTTGTTTCTTCAACTCCTCATGTTCCAAAAAAACCATTCAATATGGAGTCTTGGATATTGGCAACACCCCAGGTATAATATCAATTGATAATTCAACATCTCTTCTAGGAGTAAGACTAGGCAATTCCTCTGGAAACACTTCAGCGAATTCCATCACAATAGGAATGTATTCAAGGTTGGTTTCTTCCTTAGACTCAATCATCTGAGCTAGATACATGTGCTCATAGGGCAGTAATATCCACATTTGAGATGATGGTGGTAAAGAAGATTAATCTTCCTCCTTGCACTTTTATAGAATTAGGGGTCCATTCTCCATATGGAGAGTTATTTCCCTCTCATGGAAATTTATGTTGGCTCTATATAAGGAAATCCAATCCATGCTGATAATTTCATCAAATTCCACTAGAGGGAGTATGATGAGGTTAATTGGGAAGTTCAATCCACAAATTATAATAGAAAGGAATTATATTCATGGGATGAAAATGATCTCTCCATTTTCCGTACTCACTGACATCTTTACTTCCATGATTTGTGGTGGTGTTGGGATTGTTCTACTAAACTTCCGGGGTATAAAAGAATGCGTAGAACTAGAATAAAAAAGTATGTTCACTATTCTGGAATGAATAACTAGTGCACCTATCACCACTTCGTTGTCAGGGTTCACTTCATCGGCAGTGATGGAAAAATCTCTCCCTTGCTTCCTTGGAGGTTGTTGGTTGCCTCCAAAAACCCTTTTCTTAGGGAACTGATTTGCAAGGTTCCCTGTTTCTTTTTTGTTGAAGCAATGAACAATGCATTGAGAGTATAATGGAGCATTACTCTCCTATGTTGTAGTTTTGGGTTTTTCTTTTCGACAGTTAATGACTATGTTCCCTTATCTTCCACACACAAAGCATTTCCTTGCCCCCTTTAGGCAATTTTTGGGTTGATTCTTTCCACACCTTTCGCAAGTGGGGTGATGGATTTTCTTATCACTATTGGGTTTATCCATCAGAATTCTAGGATTAAAGTCCACCTTGCACTTCTTATCCCCATGATACCCCTGTGATTCACCGATCTTCATTTCAACCTTGAGGGAACATCATACAATTTCCTCATAGCTATCTAAGTCATAGATCTCTAGGGCTTTCTATAGGCTGGGTTTTAACCCACCAAAGAAGCAGTTAACCTTGCATTTAAGGGTAACAAAAAATCTGAAGGCGTATCATGAAAGCCTTGTAAAGTTTTCCTCATACGCTCTGATGGATTCATCATCTTTTTTCTGGAGGTTAAGGAATTACCTTTCCATTTTAAGTCGGAGGGTGCAAGGAAAATATTTTTCAAAAAACATTTTGTGGAAATCCTCCCATTACAACACCTCAATCTCGTCCTTTGACTTTGTATTTTTGATTAATTTCCACCATTGATTGGCTTCACCTTCCATATGATAAGTAGCTAAAATAACATTCTCTTGTTCTATACATTGAAGCATGTATAAGATCTTTTCAATGGAGTTGATCCATTGTTCGGAGATTGAGGGATTATATGACCCATTATAATTAGGAGTTCTTTGTCTCATGAAGCTCTCGATTGTGATTTGTTCTTTATTAGGAGGTGTTGAACGTTACTCTTGACCCATTTTTCTATTCAAATCTTAAGTTAACTAAGAGTGTATCATGACAAGTTTGCAATTCCTGCTCCCATAGGATTGAGAATCTCATTAGAATAGTCATCACATTGATCATTGCATTGGTTGTTATCCTGAGTCCTCTAATTACTTTCCATTGTCTTGAATAAAAGGAAAGTTACGGGTAACACATAAAGGGTAATCCAAGAACAAAAACAAGTGACTTATAAATAAATTTTATTTTCTTAAATTATGAATCTACAGGCTTCAATCAATATTATCCATGATCTACTTCCCAACATATATTCTTAAGGTCATTTTTTTAGTCTCATAACAATGTTTCATACTAACCTTGTGAATTTACTAAAGAATATCCCCTATGAGTGTGATAACCAAGAGTGCAACATGACCCATTTTCGTGTACCGGGATACCCCAGGTCAAGCCCGAAACTCCTTGTCAGAGTTTTCACTCCTAGGTACATCTGTACCCGAGCCGCCTCTACCTGCTCGTATCCCGACAAGGAAATATTTTCTTGATAAAACACTTAATCATTACTCACCAAAATTTAGGGATGTTTTTATTATACTTATTCTTATCTTTAAGGATTTGATTTGGTTTTATAATCCTAATCCCAAAAATAACTAAACCTATCCTTTGATACCAACTATAAAAACCTGCTTTATATTACACACTTAAAAAAGATTTATTACATAAAAAATTAACTTGATACAAGATAGAAGATCAAGAAGTATAGTGTCATTGGGGCTTAGGAACACTAAATAATGACTTAAAATATGAAACACAATATCTTTATTGAAAACTTCTTTTACATGACCACAACATTTCCTCATACTTAGCGTTGTATGGGATAACCTGAGGAAATGCATAAGAAAAGGGTGAGCTATAAAGCCCAGTAAGGGAGTAAACTAGGAATAACATGAAGAATGCAATACATGTTAGGCAATAGACATATCAATGGATCATAAAAGGAACATGAACATAAAGGAATGATATAGCATGATTATCATAGCATGGAAATGTGGTGACAACACTTAAAATAGTATTAGCTTGAACCAAGGCTCATTGCACATGGAGCATGATTATACACTCTTTTCACTTTAATTATCATGATTATACCCTCGTTTAACTTGATTTATCATTATACTAATCTTTACCCAATGAATTGGAGCACTATCAGGGTGCACCCTTATTAAACATTTCATTTCATGCACAAGTGTGCTATATGGATCACACAACATGGAATCATTAAAAATCATCATTTATTCCATGATAAAAGAATGTGGAATTAATACATTAAACTCTATAATCAATAAGTAAATGTGTATAAAGGTTAATACCCATGATAGAGAAATGGGCATGGTATTTATGACACAATGACTTTGGCTTGGAAAATCATGGTGTAATTTTGGCAGCATAACTACGTGACATAAGAATTCTTAAAAATGGCCGAAAAGAGAGAAAAGGGTGTCTCATAATATTTACCTAAAATAGAAAGTAATGGGGTCATGTAGATACATTTACCAATATAAGTAATATAATTTTAGATTCATAATACAAAATAATTTCTTGAATGTAAATAAAGAGAGAGAAATTCCTTACGAAATTTTGTCATGGTAACGGGTGTACATGGGAGTAATTAATGAGAGAAAAATGGGTATATCATCATTCAAACATAAATAGGGAAGTATGGGGGAGGTGAAAAACCACACCCCAATATTTAAAATTGAAAACAAAAGGGCATAACAATATTGAGAAACTTTGATAAAATAAGAAAGGAAGGAATCCCTTACTTGGAAGTGTGATCCCAAAGGCTTGGGAGGGACTTGAGAGAGGATTATTGAGAGCTTTGGGTGCCTTGGGAGGATTATAGAGAGAGTAGGTCAAGGGTTTTTTGAGCTCCAAAGTATTTTAGTGAAGAGGAATTGGGAGCTTGGGTTGGTTTATATATGAAGGATGTGGGAATTCTTTATTATTTAGGTTCGGGTCACCACACATTAAACTAATCCAAACCACAAACCATACCATGGTTTTTTCACATGGTTTTTTCCAAACGGGAGTGGAAAAAATATTTTTTAAGTCCAATGGACGAAATTATTAAAATATTAGGATTTTTTATGTGGTGGTGAGTCACACTATCAAGGAAATCATTTTAAAAAAGATAAAATGTTTTATAAGTCTTGGAGGGTCCACTAAGGCTTTGTAAAATAAATCAAACAAAACAAAAATCACATTATTTTAATGTTAAAACATATATTGGCAGAAAAGAATGTTTATAGTATTTTATCACATCACTTTTGGGTCATTATGATGTCGTAAACACATTATATTTTTAAACAATATTTAATTTTTACCCGAAAATTCAGCTGTCTTAGAAAATTATGAAAAATTCACCGTTGGATATTTTCAACATCCTGATTCCACAAATAATATTAATTTTATCTAAATAATTTTCTAAATATTTAAAATATTACATTTAAATTAAAACCAACAATTATCAAAAATTCATGGGTTTTTGATAAAAATGGCTTTCAAAACCTAATAAAAATCACTATTGTATTCATAAAAATTATATGATAATTTATATGTAATAAGAAGTATGTTAGGACCAAAATGGGCCTAGATACCCTGAGGGGGGAGAGGGGTGAATCTAGGTATGGATATTTTATTTCAAAATTCTTCTTTCTCCACTGGATCTTGACCTCTATATTATATGGGTCACTTTGTTTGCTCTTATGTTGTTAATGTTTATCTTGTTCTTTCCTTATTTATCCGATAATGATGCTTTGGATACAATGCATGGAATCAAGTAGGAAGACACATAGATTTTTACTTGGTTCACCATTACTGGGCTACGTCCAAGGAGCATACAATGATGATGTGTTGCTGTACCAAAACCACTAAAGCTCACTTCTAATTTACAATGTTTGGGCTAGATTACTTCTATGCCCAGGATCACTGTCTTTACAATGTTTAGGGTTATCTCACTGCTTTACCAAGGGTCACTCCCTATTCCTCTCTCTCTCTCTAGATCACTTCCAGTAGAAAGGATCACCTTCTTTCTATTCCTTTTCTCACTGTTCTGGAAAGGATCCACACACAATTTATAGACTTGTAGGTTTATTCATTATTACTAATGAAATTTTCATCATTAATTGTTGATAGATGCTCTGTTGATTCCCAAATTTCACCTATAGATGAATATCACTTTGCACCAGGTGTACCAAGCATCTCCATTTTTTTACGTGTAGCCTTCACTGGGCCTTGCACATAATTCTTGCTTTTTCATGAAATCCACTTTTCACGCCACACATATTTTATGCACAACCAATTATTTTACGCACAATAGTCTTATTTTATACGAATAGTCTTCTTTTACATGCAACATATTCTTTACATTCAAACACTTCTTTTACATTAAATAGCCATATTTTTCATGCATCCTTTTCTTTTACGCACAAATAACTCTTTTACACATAGCCTAAGCTTTACGCGCAACCTCCTTTTTACGTGAAAACTTCCTGTTTATGTGCAACTCCCTTACATATTCCAATTTTTCATGACAAAGCTCAGATTCTCTCTAACTCTTGGGCTATTTCAAAAGAGGGGGTTCACTTTATATTTATAGGAAAAATTTAACCCTATGTGAAAAACCCTCCTTCTGCATGTAATCCTCTTTGAGCGTGAAAAACATACCTTCGTGCAACACTGTATTTTGCACAATGATCCAATTTTTCGCGCACCTCATGCCTTTACCGATTTTCAAGCTTCTGATCTCGAACCAACTCTTGCATGAAAAGCTACATTCCTCTATTTCACACATCACACCATTATTTCATGCACCACTTTATTTTTCCACGCACTGCTCTTATTTTGTGTGCACCTCATGCCTTTGCCAATTTTTGAGCTTCCAATCTTGAACCACCTTTTTCACGAAAAAATTCCCATCACTATTTTTCACACCATACTAATATTTCTCACACCACTTTCTTTTTCATGCACCACTCTAATTTTTCATGCACCTCCCTTTTCCAAAAACACATCTCTCCATTTTCTAATTTTCAGGCCCAAAAACTTGGCAAACACTGGAAAAAGACACCACCATGTATCTACTCTTTTTATACCACCTCCAGATCATCCATTCTTTTTTCGAGGTTATTCAATCAAACATGTATAGCCAACAAAATCTCTTGAACCTGAATGTAAATCCCATTAGTCAAAAATCTTTTATATCATGGTCTACATTGTCAAAAAATAAAACATGGAGTACCACTTTGTCAACAAACACAATCACCTCAAAAATTATTCAATGATACCTTGAAGGATTTTTGAGAAACAAAGTAATTTAGTAATAATATTTTATTAAAATATTATTTAATTAAAAAAATCCATTAATTCATCAAAATAGATTTCTTAATTGAACATTAACTAAAAATTCTATTTTTTCTTTAAAAAAACTATTTAGAAAGTAACAATAATAAAATGAAAGTATATTCTCTATACAAAAATAATGTACATAATCATTGTACTAGGGTCTCATTACATAACCCCTTATAACACCAGTATAAGACCGAAGGGTAAGGTGTGTGATGGGGAAATAATCTTGGGGTGGCTTGGATAACATTGCTTGAGTGGTAATCTCTATCAACTTACACTTCTCCCGTAGTCTATTCCGTTCGAGCTTAACGTGCTGAAGCTCATCTTGGGATTAGTATAGAGCGAAGCCCAATGACGCCACCTCCTTTCTGAGCTCTGACAAATGGGATTTGTAAGGGGAAAGTCTACAAGATGAGGCCACCATTTCCTTTGTCTGAGTAAATTGGATTTGTTAAAGCCCTATATTTATACTAATCATATGATCACTATTCAATGACTATATTATAAATGGTCACAATTCTTAATTGTATTTTCAAATCAAAAAAATATAAAACCAAGGAAGTGCATATGTTTTACATAATCATTTTTTATAATAAGACATTTAATTTGAGTAAGGATAATTTTCATTGATAAAAGTTTGGGTCATTACAATATCCACACAAATGTTTCACTTATGATATATAATCACTTTATGATCCATATACATGCCTCAATTTTCTAATGATGGTCCCATATAAATCACTAAAAATCATGGATTTAAAATGAAAGATTACCTAAACTAAGATTTATAAAAAAACTCCATTTGTGAAGGTCGACATTGAACAAATAGAGAATGAAAAATAGAAAAGAAAGAAAAATCATAAAATAGGATTAGTGGTGTTAGTTGTGAATCCTACCCACAAACCCTTAATGTGGAAATATTAGATTGAGGGAAGAAAGCATTGAAATAATAGATCACAGGCTAAAAATAATAATGGGTATGATTATAGGTCCATACAATAGATATAGTAGATCCATAATAGATGATCCATTATCAAAATAAAAATAAAAATAAAAATAAAAAATCTATGAATCGTGAAAATATGACTATTTATTTAATTCATTATCGATATCAAAGCTTTTCTCATCATCACCACATAATATGACCATCAAAGCTATTTAGATTAAGTCTCATTCCTCTAAACTGGCATCAATTCCACCATAATCTAGTTTGTACCATTATTCCTCTATATTGGGTTATGTGGATGATAATAGAATCTAACCCTAGGGAGAATCAATAATGATGTTTTTATTGGTCAATTATGGGACTTGCACTATAAAAATTTATATAAAATTAAAATTAATTAAATAATTGACACCACTGATGGTCTATCTTAGGGAAACCAAGTACAAACTCAACTTACACAATTACTAGGGTAAAAAATACATTCCAAATGAAAATATGGCATTAGATTTCCCATCCAAGGATTTTTATAGAATGAAAAACAAAATTCTCAAGAATACCCATGTGTGGGTTAAAAATGATATTTTTATACTTAAAAATATGATTTTCGAGGCCAAAACTCAGTAGTAATTCTACACTTTCATAACATTACATCTAAAATAACACTTTAAAATATTTCAATGTTTAAAAACCAAAAACTAGTGTCTTTATTCCACTATCCAAACTTCAAAATTAATATTTTTTAATTAATAAATATTAAATAATTCCATATTAATAAATTTTAGGACTGATCATGATTATCCCCTACACATTTCTTGATTTAAAAATCATTTAAAACACAATATGCAAAAAAATTCACTAAAACTCAACTTTTGGGGTAAAAACTACATTCTGAGATCAACAAAAATATCAAAAAAACTCAGGTCTCTACATGTTGGGAAATAAAGATAAATTTAGTATGAGTAGCTTCCATAATCAAACGTTTTATTAATTTAATGGAATTTTAAGGGAGTATTAATTTAGTGGTAAGTACTTATGTTTTTATGGAATCATAAATCATTGATTTTGGAACATCATTCAAGGTTCATTAGGAAGATAATGATACTCTAGAAATAGTGGTAAAGGATGATGTGAAGTTATATATAAAGATTAAAATTTTCCATGATCTTAAGGATGTAATACCCATACGAGGTTTGAATAAAAAATTAATTTCCATGGAATAATTGGATAACGTAGGGTTAAAAACAAGCATCAATAAAAGAGTGTATAATATCACTTTATGTTCACTGGTTGTGACTATAAGGATAAAGGACATAACCTTATATCTAACTATATGATCATATGAAGTGAAAACTATTAGAACCATAATGTTTGAGTGTTTTGGGTTATGGAATCATCAACTTGGTTATCTCAGTGAGAAGATCCTAAAGGTTCTAGTAGTAAGAGGCATGTTGAAGATGGATCATTAAAAAATTGGAATTTATTAGAGTTTTATACTAATAAAAAGAGGAAGGTTTCATTTAATATGAGAAGATAAACACCCAAGATCCAAAATATAGAAATTATTCACATAGAAATTTGGGGACCATCCCCTGTATGATTTTATGAAGGATCAAAATTCTTTATGAATTTCATTGATGATTCCAAGGTAAAAGTATGAGTTTTTTTTTATACACAAATATGACGTATTTAGTTTTTTTTCAGTGAAAGGATATAGTGGATAATGATACTAAAAGAAATTTGAAGGTTTTAAGGATCTAATATGGTGGTTTGAATAGATAAAGTATCCTTAAAAACATCTTCAAGCATTAAGGGATAATACATGAGAAGACTGTACTTGGGAATCCTGAGTATAATGATGTGTTTGAAATAATGATCCATAAATTAACATAGAAGGAATGAATAATAGGGTTACACTTAGGAATTTTCAAGCAAATTTAGGTGGAATTGGTAAAATGTGTAGAATACTTAGTTAATCAAAGTCCACTAGCCCTGATGGGGTAGGAAATTTGGAAGCAGTATGGTTAGGTAAAATAATAGAACTCAACTATCTCGACGTTTTTAGGAGTCTTTCATATATCCATGTGGATTATAAGGATAGAGATAACCTTAAAAAAATAAAAAACATGAATCTTTTTTGGACATTCATATTAAAAATTTGGATTTGAACTTTGAGATGATGAAAAATTACAAGTTATTGGAGTATATAATGTTCGATTCAATAAGTGGGTATTTTAAATGTCCAAAACATGAAAGAGAAGTAATTTTAAGAAAAATTTTCAACTGGGAAAATTAAATTTTATTTAAATAGGAACAAAACAAACACAAGTTATGGAGAATTTTGAGGGAATTGAAATTATGGATTATAGACCATTGGAAGATTTAACCTAAATCTCAAGGGATGTCAAGGCTCAAGTTGGAGAACTAGAATTTAAGGATCTGAAAGTTAGAGCTTCAAATGTGGAAGTACCAAGAAAATAAAAATCATAGTATTATTTATGGAGGTATTCCAAAGATAGATGACCAATATAAAGTTATGATTTTGAATTTCATTATTTGATTCTAATAAAAATTGTGGAACCTAATATCCTGATGTAAGTGGGAAATCATAGTAATTTCAGATAATGGGAATTATCTATTAAGGGTGATTTAGATTTGATAAATATGAATACAAATTGGGAGCTAATATACTCACTAAAAGGGATAATGGTTCGTGAGAGAAAATTGGTATTTCATTTAAAGGAATAAGCTAATGATAAGAAAGGTTACAAGTCAAGGATGGTGATGAAGAGGTTTAATAAGAAGGAAGGAATATAGTTTTCTGAAATATTTTAATTGGTAGTTAAACATACAACCATCTTGAAAATGATGATCTTTGTTGTGTTTAATGATTTTCAATTGGAGAAAATGGTTGTAAAAATGGTATTTCTATAGAGATATTTTGAGGAAGAAATTTACATGAATAAACTATCAGGTTTTTTTGATCAGTCAGAATGGACCGAAGGCCTTAATTTTTATTTTTTTTGATAATAAACCTTTCAAGGGGTGAGGTGGAACCATTACAAGGCCTGAAGGCTTAGAGACAATTACATGAACCGTAGGTCTTAGAGGGAATCACCCAGAAAATACACTTAAAACTAATCTTCCCTAGCATATATCATGACATCAACACTCCACCTTCATAGGGATGGTTAGATAGCTATCCTATACAAAGCTGCACATGCCTGATATAGATGGCAAAGCCATACCCACTCATTCTTCCAAATCCTTTAGCTCTGCTCAAGTAAATGTCACTTCCCTGAATCCTCATCTAATGCCTTGTCCCTTGTAGTCAAACTGGTACATCTGCATTCATGTGGCCTGATGGCCTTGGGGTGGCCCTAAGGCCTAAAGGTGTCCTGAAGGCCTTGAGAATCAACTGGACCGAAGGGATTGGGTGCCCCAAAATCCTTGCAGGACTCGAGGATTGAGTGATATAGAAAATATAAAATCTTGGTTCTATTTCAAAGAGATTACAACTAAAATATTATTGAGATATTTAGTATGTATGGATGAAATATAATATCAAACCTTCTTGTTGAACACATAAATATTTCCAAATAAAAGATACCGAAGATGGATGATGAAATGAAACACATGGATAAGGTGATGTTTTCATTAGTGTTATGAATCTTGAAGTACAAAATGGTATGAACTCATCCATATACTATATAATTGGTGAGATTCATTAGCTATTTTATGTTCAATCCAGATAATGAACACTGGGATGTTGTGAAATCGATTATTTGATATCTCCAAGGAATGGGAGATATAGCCTTACCATTTGGGAAAGATAATAATCTATAGGGGTATATAAATGTAGAACTTGGGGACATTTAAATACTCAAAACAGTAAACTTGGTTTTGTGTTCACATACAGATGAACAACATTGAGAAGCACACCAAGGTTGCAACTGGTTGTAGAATTATCTAGAATAAAAATAGAATATAGGGAAATATTGGAAATAGGGAAAGAACTAATATGGTTTAAGAATTTTTTGGAAGAACTTTTAAGGATACAGGAGGGTGTATTACTCTACTATTATTTCTATATCATAATTCACTTGGCTTGGAATTTAGCTTTCCATGCATGAATAAAACATATTGACCTTAAATATCACATCACCCAAAAAATGTTATAGGAAAATGAGATAGATATATAAATGATAATCTAGGAATAAAATATAATGGACATGTTCACTAAGAATTTAATCTAAGAAAGATAAAGTAAACATTGTGCCTTAATGGGACATGGGTGAATAAATGATGATAGAGAACACTGACTGATATTGTTGTAAATGTATATAATTGTTCATAAATGGAAAATAGTTTTCAGTGGATCCATGAAGTATTCTTAAAGTATAATATTTTTTGTATTTGAAGTCTATTTTATTTTGCTATACATAGTTTATGAGAAATAGAAAATTCAGACAATGGTTTGACTTAATGATCAGTTTGATACTAGAAAATATATTTAGTGATGAAATAGTTGATCAAAAAGGTTTTGTATCCAATATAAGTGTATTGGGAAGTGGTTTATTCACTAAAAAGTGAATGTTTAAGTTATAGTATTTAGTGTAATTTTCTTGATTCACTGACCTCATTGGTCATGTTTCAAATGATAAATTAGATCATAGGTTACCCTGTTTAAATGGATGATCACCCATGAATCTCAAATAGAGGTGTATCTTGAAGACTGGATGAGTCCCACTATAAAGAAGGGGAGAGACCACTTGTATATGTTTTCTTATGATATTGAAGAAAATTAAAGTTACATAATTTTTATCCTCTGATTTTTATAATAAAAATCTATACCATTAGATAATAAACTTGAACAAAATGTATCTTATATGACAGTTTTTCACATCAGTTATTTTATAACCAATATGAAAAATATGAGAAGTATCTTTTCCACAAATATTATTTGATAACTGATGTTGAAAATTTGGTTTTTCAAATTGGAAATCAAATAATTGATATAGAAACCATTTTTTCACATTAGTTATCAAATAACCTATGTGAAAAACTTTTATGAAATACCATTTTGATTCATTTTGTGTTCATTCATTCATGTGGCATCCTTTGGTTTTCTCTTTAGTAGCATACCCAAACCCTTCTTTGTATAATATGTTAGCCTCAAATCTCTTTCAAATTTCATTAAACATAATCATACACTCTAATCATTCATTATCCTCTAGTTTAAATATATTTTCACTATATTACCATTAGTGTCACCGTATCAATCATCCATATTTCAATATCAATTCATGATTTGTGTTTAATGTTTATATTTTACGTGCTTCCAAGTTATTTTATTTTATAGCTATAGTTTCGATTTTCCATTCAATTTTTCATTTATTCACATTATATTAGATATTTATATTTTTAATTCATATTATTCATGTATCTAAGGTATTTTCAATTGAAGAATTATTTTCTTTGGAATAGGATTTATTAAATTATTATTTGATTAATTTATATTATAAATAATGTTAGTTATTAATGCGTGTTTATGGTGTATTTTTGACCACATTGTGAATGATATTTTTGAAGGTATAATGAATTATGGGATTTTAATATGGAATATTTATAATATATATTTAGGTGATCATGCTAATTTAATGATACTTTTTTTTTCTTAAATAATGATAATTAAATATGTTGTCCTTATTTTATTTGTGAAATATTTTATGATATTTTTTTATTTATAAAATTAAATTTGAAATTAATTCTCAATATATAATAACTTATTTTTAAATCATGATACTTTTTAATGGTAATAATAATTCATAGTTGGAAAACTATACTATAAACAAGTGAATGAATATCAAGAAATTGTTGATGATTTTTTTGAATTTGATAATTGAAATGTTCCAAAAAAATGACCTCATTTTTTACCCATGATTGAAGTGTTTAAATATAATGAAGTTGAAAAGTAGATAAATGAAAGATCATTTAAATTTTCATGGTTTTAATCGATGTTACAACCCTTATATTTATAATGGTCAAACTGGGAAGGATTCATGATCTTTTGATGATTATTATTTTCAAGATGATATGTCTGATCAAATTTAAGAAATGATTCATGATACTAAAGTTGATGTAATTGGGAAAGAATCAGTAATCGAAAATCTATATGGTGATGCTGAAAAGAATGTATCTATATTGCCCAGAATTTATAGTTTTATCAATGATGTTAAGATTAATTAACATGGAGGAAAAATATGGATAGAGTGTCAAGAGTTTAATGAGTTTATATAGATATTTAAAGTCATACTTCCAAAAGATAATTCTCTTTTGGATTAACATTATAATGTGAAGAAAATATTATTCTATCTGGGTTTCTGGTATAAGAATATCCAGGTCTACCCAAGTTAATTTGTGATATATAGGTTGAAAGATGAATGTCTATTAGAGTGACCTAAATATGGGACATCATGGTATAAGTTGGAAGAAAAATAAAAGGATTATTTAGTAGTTATAGAGACTACTACCAAATAAATTTGGTATATTCCTATAATTACTCATTTTAAAAATTTATTTACAAATTCAAATGATACCAAACTATTAATATAACATGTAGGTGAGAAGATATTTGATGGAAAATTACATCATCTAGTTGATTTTCCACAGTAGAATAAATTTGATCAATAATTTTATACATTTGGAAATGAAGTTATAAATTATACACTTGGATTTTGCACTGATGGAATGATTATATATCAAATAATTAATACTAAAAATAGTTAATGGCCTATTTTATTGGTAATTTACAAATTATCTCATGAATATTATATAAAGTGGAAATATATCATGTTGAGTGTAATGATATCTTGAACAAAATATCAAGGAAATGATATCGTGTTTTCTTATCACTATTAATTGATAATTTGAATCTTTTATGGGAGGAAGGTATTAGAGAGTATAATTATTATTATAAAATGGATCATTTTCAAATTCATGTAATGATAATGTTCACTTTAAATGACTTTCCATCATATGTAAATTTATTTGGATACAATGTGAAGGGACATAAATCTTGTCCAACTTTTGAAAAGCATACTTCATATTATAAACTATAACATTGGAGGAAAATAGTATAAATGGGTCATCGAAGGTTCTTATATATTGATCACTCTTATTGA
The DNA here is from genome assembly GCA_963277665.1 of Viscum album. Classification (NCBI taxonomy): domain Eukaryota; kingdom Viridiplantae; phylum Streptophyta; class Magnoliopsida; order Santalales; family Viscaceae; genus Viscum; species Viscum album. The sequence goes on along the minus strand of OY728133.1, from coordinate 1,408,502,906 downwards.
AGATTAAAAATATAATTTAATAGTTCAAAAAATTTGATATTACTATAAACCTTTTTCCACTGATCAATATTTTAGGAGGGTGAAAATCCTTGATGTCACATTTGGAAAGACAAAAAAAGTAGGCGATGATAGAAATATTTGGAAGAAATGGTCACTATTTTTTGAAATCCATATTAGCGATATCATGAGGTCAAACATAATATTAATATTATTCAAATGTAGAATAATAACTATGATAGATGTATTGGAACATAATTGGATATTAAAGGAAAGAATAAATATGGGTTAAATTGAAGATTGGACTTACTCTGAATGAGAATAAATTTGAAATTAGCTCCTACCCATAGTGAAAGAAAAACATAACCACCTTTATATTTTCATACATTAGACAAGTAGGATAAAATTATATTTTTATAGTGTTTTCATGGTATCAAAGTAATGTAAGGTTATTCTTAAAATGTTAAAAAAATTCACTAAAATATTGGATGTTTATAGGTATTAAATATCATGTTTTTCATATCATGATACTCCAAATCCTACCAATTTCATTTTGGGGAATATTTACCATCAGTTTTAGAATGACTATAAAGAAGGTGTTTTATTTTTTCAAATTAATTTTTAGCAAATTTATTGATTTTAATTCATTAAAAAATTTAGAGAATGGTGCAGTATCTATACTTTATCAGTTTGAAATTTATTTTCATCTATGTTTTTTTGATATCATGGTGAATTTAATGGTTCATATAGTGTGATAAATAAATCTTTAAAGACCTATATATCTATGTTGGATGTATCTTTTTAAAATATATATGATGATAATAAAGGAATGTGTTAGTACTTTATATAGACCTAAAACCTCAATTTTTGGGAAGCATATTTCTGAGGATGCTGTAAAGTTTTATATAAGATACTTTTCTGTAGTAGAGCACATCATTTTTCCAACATCTCTCTATAAGAGATTCAATTATGAGGGAAAGGGGATCCATAGATTAAAAGTAATATTTTTTAATGGTGAACAAATAAAGCATATACATTTATACATCTTCAATGGAGTAGATGACACTCAACCATATATAACATTACATGTTAATGAATTAAAACAATATTTTCCAAAGAAGAAAGATATATAGATTTTTAATGAGTATAAAAAACTTTTTTCCCATGGTATAATGAGACCATTCATGGTATATCAGATGCATTAGAAACATTGAGATGGTTAGTGGGTGGTACGGGTTTAAATTTGATAACATGGTTTGGGCATGAAATTAATGGATTTTCATTTCATACAGAAGATGAGGATAATAGAAGTGTGGTTTATAATAATAGTGTATTGGTATTCACAAAAGTAATGAATTTTTTGAGCACAAAATACAAAAACCCAATTTCTATGATAAGTGTATATTATATGGTCATTAAAGAAATATGAGTGTTTTATTACATTTAATTTCAAGTTCTAGTGTTTATCTAAGAATGGGCTATTTGTAAAAAAAGTGTCAGACATGATAAATTCTATATGAAACTTGTTAATATTAATATATTAGAATACATATATGATCCTTTTATCATGAAAAAACATGATCTTTTTCTATGTTCTTTATGCATCTAATATGTAGAGATTTATCATTTTAAAAGGAAAAAATAGTATGTTTTTGATGAAAAACTTGATGAAGATGTTTCTCTATGCGGGATACCTAATTTTAGGAAAATATTAACAGAGAATAATGATGGGCACATCATAGACATGATTTATTTCATACAGAATGATCACAGGTAAGAAATTTGGGGAAAATCCTTTAGTAATTTTTTAATATTACAGGTAACACATATTTATATTTTTTTTTACATTTTTAAATTTCAAAAAATGTTAGATATTTTAGATTTATTTTTATTAAAAAAATATTACAACTAATGAGTTAAATTGTTTATTTAAACCATTTTTTTTCTATTTATTTTACCCTACCTTAACTTATGTTTACCATTATATAAAATTTTTATTTATTGATTTTATTGAAATAAATTACATTTAAATTAATCTGTTAAATAAAAAAATGCATAAATTTTATATTCAAAGAATATTCTTTTTTGTTTCAAAAATGTTGTAATACATTGGAGTTTTTTTACTATTCACACACCATTTCTGGAGTAATTATAATCCAAAATGGTTTATTACACTTGATATTCTCTAAAAAATATGATAAAGAGTGGTTTGTTTAGTATTGTTTTGTTTTCCTGAATCAATTTAACATTTTTACTCAAAATTTTATGTAATTATTTGTTTTTTTCATTAGTTTCTTCCATTTCATCTCTAATTAATGTTGTTATAATTTTAGTTAAATACTTTAGAAAATATAAATAAAAATTTGTTTATTTTAGTCTATATTTTATCAGATCATTTTTAAATTTTTATTTAATTTTATATGAAATATTTGAATTTTTATATTTGGGTACTAATTGTTTGTTACTTTTATTTCCAGGATAATGGAAGATCAAACATCTGATTTACCTTTAGATTCTTGGGAGAAATATACACATCCTTATTGAGAGGACTATACCCATGGTCTTGCTAATGAGCCTCCTCATCCTTCTTCATAGGATCCATCTACTTCCATAGGGGAATAAAAGACATTGAGGGTTGGTAGATGTGGTAGCACTCATTTAAAAAAATTATTAATTGTCTATATCCATGATAGGAAGATAACAGTTTAGTTTTATGATATTTATATTCCAAGGGATACAAATTCAAAACAATTTTAGAATTTTATTGCAGTGAAATCATGAGTTACATATGATTTTTTATTTATAATTGAAGAAGTGTTGAAAAAGTGATAATATCTTAATTATGGGAGATAATTTTGGTAAGATAACTTTTTATTATTTTACTTATCATGGTTTTTTTACCAATATAGTTTTCCACTTATTATCAGATAAAAATTTATATACCATATACTAGAGGAGTCAGTAAGAAATGTTTAACTTTGGATGTTAGAAGATGGAGTGATTTTAAATCAAACATTACATTAGATTTAATTTGTTGGGATAGAAAAAATAAAAATACATGTGATATATATTCATTTTTAGATGAATATACTTGAAAGTGGTTTTTTGAAAGTAGGAGACAAGAAGAATTTTTGGTAAGTGAAATGTTAGATTTTAGATTTTTTAAATATTAATGATCTTGTTAATAATTTATTTCTTCTTAATTTATAAGAAATGATGAGGTATCGGAAGAAGATCCAATAAAAAATATATACCCTAATACATTATCTTCTGGAGGTTATACATTATTGGATGAACAAATAGTATTAAAAAAATTTCAAAAACTGAGAGCTGAGTTTTAAGGCTTCGCAAAGGTTGACTATACTACCCTAACTAGACATGAAAAATGGAAGTGTTCCCAAATGATACAAAAGGTAAAATATCTTATGGAAGAGTCAAGGGTTATATCTAATTGAATTATAAGAAGTTACTTAACTAATTATTTAATTTTAGTTAAATCAAATATTTATATATTATGATTCACTACTGAATTTCTAAAATATCCTATATAGAAATCCTTTGAGGAAAAGTGAACACATGGGACCTTCATATCTAAGGGTTTAAAGGATCTTTTATCTACATTATTTGAAAATATCGAAAGCCGAGGTAATATAAAATGATAACCTACATGTATATCAGTTAAAAAAGTGTTTGGTTATTATGAAGATTCTTCAATATAGGACATATATAAAAGTAAAATAAAATATTTAGAAACTTAAGTTTAGGATATAAGTGAGACAATAGAGGACAAGATCAGATATTCAATATAATTGATGTTTTTAGACATGAAAAGACAATTTCAAGATATTGATACCATTCCTCTACCTTCACCTATAGATCCCACACCTCCACCTCCTCTTACTTATAAAACTTCTAAATATCCTTATTTAAATAATCCCATTTATTATGAGTTATATTTTAAAGTTCCTCAACATCATATTGTTATATATGAGATTATATATTATATTGAGGATACCATTAATCATTAATAGATATAGGTAAATAAGATTAGGGACATTGTATAAGATATTATAGATAGAACCACAAGAATACTATTTCCTATAGATGAGGTCACTATAGTTGGGAAATGTATCAAACAATTTTTATTTGGGCCATTTAGACTTGTTAAAACAATTTCCATTGAGGTATGTGTAGGTTATATCCTTTATTTCATATTGGTGTTAATTTTTTAAACGTTTAAAAATTTATAAATTTGTCTATTTTTTATATAAATAATTTAAAGGTAAAGACATACTATATAAACAACAACAATTATAGGCTATTATGACTTCAGATACAAATTCTTATGAACTTGATAGATTTAAAAAATATTCATCATTGTTGTTGGATGTATATGAAATTACAATATATGCTAACATTTTTGTGCATGCAATGAATGTGCTTATTTGAAATAAATATATCATGAATCTTTTTAATTAAGATCAGTTGAGAATCGACATGATGAAAGGATGTTCAATGTAAGTTGGTTGTCATATATCTTTTAGATATTTTAATTTTTTGACTATTAATACTTATGTTAGTTTTTTATTAGGTATATTTATACACTTTTTATATAAAATTATATTAAATCAGTATATAGATTTATGGACCCAAATTTTATTTCACCTATAGTGATGAAAATTTGAGATAAAAAACAGTTTATATTATTGAAATATTTCAAAATAATGTCATTCAGTGTTAGATGATTCCTTATATTTAAGATTATGGAACATATATTCCATAAATTTTTATATCTCTTAACTAAATAACCACTAAAATTATTATTTTTATATTATTGTTCATGGTATTTTGTATATTTTTTATCCAAGAGAGAAGAAAGCTTACAAGATATGATCTATACTCGGTGAAGTGTGAGATAATTTTAAGAAAGTATTGAACACATAAGTTTTATTATTTATATACCTATACATATTATTAAAACATTTAAATTTACTTCATACATAGTATTTTAAAATATGTAATGGGATTAATTTAGAGATACAATGGAAAAAAATAGTGCAAATATCAAATATGTAAAAGTAAAGGTTAATTCTCATTTATAATTTCTACATTTTGGCTGTAAGTACTTAAAATATTATTTTAAATTGAGTAATTCGTTTTAAATATAATTTTCATCCTCAAGAAGTAGTAAATGAATGTAGATACTAAGTTTTAATATTTATTATTGAAATAATTTTAATGGGGAATGTTATAAAATTACAAAATGTTAGATTTTAGTATACAATTTCCTTTAATTTTTTTATTCATTATATTAAGAATACATGTTTAATGATTTATTTTTAATTTTTATATTTTTTATGACCGTCATCCTTATACTAGATAATATTTAAAACACTTACAATGAGAATGGGTTTATGATTTTGTAAGTATGATTGGGTTTTATGTTATTTTTAATATACATTGAAAATGTTAAATTTGAAATTTTAAAGTTAAAATGATTTAATTTTATGTAGTTTTTTAGTAGTGTTGCTGCTGTTTTTCTATTTTTAGTTTGATGATGTACTACTGGGAGGGTTAAATATATTTATTTTAATTAAAAATATTAGTTTTTAGGTTGGTTATTTTACAACGTATGTGAAAAATATAAAAATAAGATCTATTAAACTGGTAATGTAAAAAATGATATGATATGTATTGATCACGTCATTTTTTCAAATAACCAATGTGATAAATTATTTTACACTCTAGTTTTGATATAACCAATGTTAATAAACCATAAAATATATATTTTAATACTATATTCAATGATAGTTTTTAGAAAAAATTCATTAAAAACATCTATAAGAGGATTTATCATTCTAGTTATATAAAAAGCGACGTGATGATGTATTTATCATGTCATTTAAAAAAAACATGATAAATGGTTTTCCATGTTGGTTTTGACAAATCCAACATTAAAAGACACCTCTAAATATGTCACATTTATAACATCAGTTATTATTAACCAGTGTGTAAAAATTATTTACAACAGCGTTTGCAATAACTTAATGAGGTAACCGAACTTGAAGAAAAAACATCATCAAAAACCCATTTTTGTACTATTTGTAATAGAAATGGAAGCAATTTTCTCCCATGGGTGTAGGAATTAATTATATAAACCATATAAAATCAAAGTGTGTTTATTTTATTTATTTTTTTCTTATATGTTTGTGTTGAGTTGTATGGAGTGCATGACATGATGTATGGAAAATATTGTATGAACTTAATATTATCCAACAGATCAGGTTCATAATGTAAATTCTGATTAGTGGAGTATCTCAATATTTTATGTTCAGTATACATAAATTCTAGAGTGAGCTTGGTGGATCAATGGTGCACTTATATCTCAATAGTTATAATATCTTCTTCTATGTTCTACACAAAAAACATAAATTAATGATAAATTATTTTCATTAACATACATTACATGAACAAAGTGTATGTATGTTAACAATAGTAATTGACATTAGGGAAACAAATACCAAAATTATCCCAATTATATTATAGAAAATAACCCATGTATTTAATACTAATATAATTTTTGTGGATTTCATGATTTTTTTTGTTAAGGGGTTTTGTTAGGGGTTTCAAAATATTATTCCTTTTAGGAACTCAACACATCTTAATATATACTCTATTAATGATCTATCAAATGTGATGTAATTTATAAAGAATATGTTTAGATATTTGATGATATATGGGATCATTTTCATGTTTAACTTATCTACTATTATCACCAAAGAATTAAGTTTTATACCTGATGTTCAGGATGACCTCTAGTTAAATAATGAAATTATTTAACTAAAAAGATTCTTTAGTTATATTAAATTTTGTGATATATCCCTCACCCATCGTAAAATCACCAACTATTAGTTTATTAGTACTTTTATAGATTATATACCAACCATTTAGGGGAAAAATCCTAAATGAGATTTAAATTCATCATTTCCATTTTGGAAACTAGTATGAGTGCAAAAATTTACCATGATATCTTCTTTACCAACAGAGACTAAGAATACACCGCTAGTTCTTCTCAAGTAATTAAATATATTCTTTATGGCTACACAATGAATTTAAACATGATTTTCTTAGTATATTATTGTCATACCTAATGAATAAGATACATTAGGGAGAATAAAAAACATAACATACAAGATTTATTCAACAATAGAATCAGATGAAATATTACACATGAATTATTATTCAACAACTACTCAAGGAAACTAAGTATTTGAAAAAGAACTCAATAAAATATTGGTAAAAACCCCTTTTAAATTTTTTTATACTATTTTTTTTAATAATTTACTAATTTATGTGTTTTTACCAAGTATAAAAATTCATTTAGATTTATTACTATAGATATTTATATCGAGTGTGTATGTTTCTTCACCAAGATTTTTTTAGAAGAAAAATGCCAACCAATTTTTTACTAATGGTAATATTAGCATTCCATTTCAAATGATAAGAATTCCATAAATATAAATCACTAGAAAGAAACCATTCTCCCACTAACACATTTATATATACAAGATTCACCATCATTTTTGTTCCAGTTAAACTCTCTGATAGATTTATTGAAATGAATATTACAACACCAATAAGCTTGTTTCAACCCATAAATAGATCATTGTAGAATATAAATCCTAATATAATTTATTTAATATTTAACACCTTTAGATTGTATCATATATATATCATAAAATAAATTCCCATAATGTAATATGGTTTCAACATCCATTTGATATACCTCATAATCATAATATTATGTTATGGATAAAAGAATGTAAATTTATTTAATCATAGAAGCAAGAGAAAATGTTTCTTAAAAGTCACTACTATGATTTTTTTAAAATATTAATCCATCCAGAAATATTTATATATAGAAACCATGCCATCAATGTCAGTATTATTATGATATACCCACTAGAACCCAATTATATTTACTCATTTAGGTGGATCTTCCAAATTAGAAACTTGATTAGTATACATGGATTTAATTTCATATTCAATTTATTTTAACAATTTATCTAATTAATAACTCATGATGGAATATTGGTAAGATAAAGTTTCATATTTTATGACTGTTAAATAACCTTCATAAAAAATAAATCCACATCTCTGAAGTTATTGATGAAATATACTAGACATTCATAGTTCATATGTATACTAAGTCAATTAATTTTCTACAAGACATTGTGTTTCTAACCCATATATCTAATAATTGACATCATCTTGTTATTATTTAACTTCCTCAAGTTCAAATTTACTCTCCTTAATTATTTTTTAAATAAAATCCATTTATATAAAAATAGTATATCTACAAATAAATTCTTTGTGATTTGATTTATTATAAATATAATTACACATTTTATCTTTGGTATGACAAAAAAATAGACATTTATCTAATTTGGGTTCTATTTTACTTGAGGCAACGCATCATGAATATGGTTCAAAACCCCCAATTTTCATGAATTACAAATTGGAATACTTTTTAGTCCACATCTAATGTGGTTCCTTTTGAATATCCTTTGATGGAACAAAGTTTAGTGTAATTGAATAAATCTCTATAACATAAAACCAAAAGGAAATAAGAATGTTTTAATTAATCTAACCATTTCTAAAAAAATTATTTATCCTTCAAGATACACTATTTAATTATAGTGTACTTGGAAGAGTGTATTTTGATACTATACCACAAACTCATAAATAAGCAGGAAATTATTAACTGAAATATTCTCTTACTTGATCAGATTAAAGTTTTTTTAATACTTATTCTAATTTGATCTTATACATAATTTTTAAAAATTTGGAATATTTTAAAGGATTCACACATGTGTTTTATAGTATACACATACCCATACTTTTGAAAGTGATCAGTAAAGGTAATTTGGTATTGAAATCCAACTTGAGTGCTACTTTACTTATAGGTCTACATACATCAATATTAATGATTTCTAATAAATCATGAGCTATTTTCCCTTTAACTTTAAAATTATATTTGTTCATTTTACCTAATAAAAAAGATAAATATAAATTAAATGATTGATAGTAATTCAAATCCAGTAATCTATCATTATGGACTCATTATACACTATTCTTATTTATATGGCCTATATGACAATTCCAAAGATAAGTGGAATTAAATTAATTAAATTTTTCTTATATATTATTTATATTATAGATAAAATTATCAAGATTCAATATATATAATCCATTAGACATGTTAGTATAAATATAAAAAAAAATTATTCATATAAATAAATTAATAGTTTTTCTTTATTACAAATGAAAAGTTTGCCCTATATAATCAAGATACATAAATAATATTTTATTTATTGATGGTATATGATAAAAATCATCTATAAATAATGAAAATGTACATAATATAACTAAATTTAATATCCCAATGGATAATGTAGTAACTATTGTTATATTCCCAACTCAATAGTCTATTTATCCCTTAACCAAATTCTTTTATTCTTTAAAAAATTACAAATCACCACAAATATGCGATTCATATCCAGTATCTAATAACCATGATTCAAAATTAGAGAAATTGATTTATTCCACATAAACACCTTATGTGGTAAAATAATCACCATGTTTCTTCTCAACCATTTCCTTGTATTAAGGACAATTCCTCCTCCAATACCAAGATTATTTATAAAAGACACATTATACATCCTCTATAATGATGAATTTTATAAGTTTAAGTGTTGATATATAAGGCTTAGACTTTACGACCTTATTATTATTATTATACTTGACTTTACCATTTCCTTTATTCATCACCATGATAGGGCATAAAATTTTTAGGTTTTATTATATTTTTTATCAATATATTGAGAAGGTCAAGAAGGGTATAATCAATCTTTTTCACATTAAAAAAATTATGAACTGATTAAATAATCCAAAAAATGATTGTTAGAATATATTAATTCCCATATATTTCTTGATAGGAAAGCGTATAGTTTCCATATTATTTATGTTCTTAAAAATTTTAATCACATAAGTATAGACTGGGGTTCTTCAAAAATATTGCACCAAAAAAATAACTATGTTAGATCAAACCATTCAATTATATCTTACTCTTGATAGTGCAATTTAAGGTGTTCAATCATATTTAATTTCTCTATTTATTCATGTTTATTCTCATTATTTTGAATCATGGTATCTAGAATCAAATATGATATATCCAAATAATATTTTATATGATTCTTATAAGAATAGTTATCAACACGAGGGATAGTTAAAATTGGTTTAACTGAGATAGATTACTCTAGGACATATAATTTCTCTTCATGTTTGAGAAATATTTTCAAATTATGATACAATTTAATAAAGTTATTTCCTATCATTTAATAATTCTCAAGTAATTACCTCAATGATAAATTTGATTTTTTGTTTGATGCCATTAATATTTACAACAAAAAATGTTTCATTATTTGTGTTATATATGTTATTATTAAATATAGTATTTTTTGATTTTACTAATTCCAAAATAAGAATTCTCAATATTATAGATTTAGTGTGTCAATATCCTTATTTATAAATGTATTAACTCATATAATATTATCTCTTAAGGCATGTATTTTTAGGTAAACAACTCTTGTTAATTTTAACTAATATAACTCTTGGATTGTTGAGTGAGTGGAATCTTGCCCCGTTCATCTCATGAATATACTAGACACCAAGCCTCTAGGTTACAATATTATTAGGTTTCTAATTATAGTGTCACCAAACATTTATACTTGTAATACTACTACCCTTTTGACATAACAAAAGATTAATCATTTTTTCTTGACTAAGCACATACCATCTATTTTCCCAATCAAGGTCATGAAAATTGTGAATCTTATTAGATGAAATATAACACTTAGATATTCAATGAGTAATTTAATATTTATTCTATCCATTAACATTATATATATCATATACATAATATACATGATTATATTCATAATAATTCAATATTATGTATCATATATATACTCAGTTCATATTATATATATTAATACTTGATTCATTTACATTTGTTTCTCATATAATTTTTACAAATTTAATCACATTATATAAAACAATTATATGTCTTCACATTGATCTCAATAAGATATAAAGATATTTAATTATTAAGGGGTATAATGGATAAGAGAATAAGTCTTGTGATATTTTACATAGGGGTTAAAAAACCTAATACCCAAAATTACCATCAAACAAAGTGACCACAACATCAAACTTTCCATCAATGTTTCATGAAATTATTAAATGAATTTTTACATTGTGTGAATATATCACGAGGATATAAAATATTATAACATTTAGTTTATGCATGTTTCATTTATAAAGTGTGGTTATGATATAATTTCTAGGTTTCAGTAATTATATTAAGACTTAGTATGTAGCAGAATTAATAGTAAAACCTATCCAAGATCATAATAGGAAAATGAAGAAAAAAATAAAATAAAACAAAAATACCTTTTAAAAAAGGTTTGGAATGTTTATATCAAACTTTAATTAATGAATTCAAGTCTACATAAGTATATTATGATAACACTAATCACTAAATCCTTGATAGATCCTGTTTCTATCTAAGAGATTCTAGTTACCCCTCAAAGGTAAAGGATGGAAGAAAAGAAAAATATAAAATAGAACCTCTCGAATGAAGAAAATTATAGAATACTAAGTAAAAGTTTTTCTTTATATCAATGGAATAAAGACTAGAACCATCCACTTTGGAATTGATATAAAAATGGGCATTCAATATCTTTAATAGAGGAAAATCTTAAAAAACCCTAAGTAGGTTCAATAAATAGCCTTTAAAGGCCATTTTAGGCCTTAAATAGCCTCCAAAAGCAGTTTAAGTCGCAAACCACATTGATAAGTGCATTAAGGATCCAAAAAATAAGTTAATACTATCAAAGGATATGATTAAATGGCCTCTTTTACAAGAGATATTAATTTTCATCCTATAATGGGTCTTTGTAATCTATTACTCCAAGCCTATTCCCAAATCCCATTATAATATCCCATTTCCTCATGTTTATGTATTGATAATATAAAAAACTAATTATTTATACTATAATTGAGTATTAATTATTTAATAAAATATCTATTATTTAATTAAACATTTAAAATTCATAAAACAAAAATCCTTTTTGTGTTTATAATAATTTTTTTATACATTAGATAATTGCATTAGTCCAAAAACCCAATTAGATTTTTCTTATGTGTGACCCCAAGAGACCTTTTTAAAGTTAGTAATGATTATGAATCTAATTTATAATAATAAATATGTAGTGAAATCTAAAAACATGTTATAACTACCCAAATTACAAAGGGTTTTGTTGTGATATAATCCACCACAAGTCCATTAGCAAATATAAATTTTCCTTGATATTGAGATTAAACTTGAAACATATATTTTTTTAATCTCATATATCTTATGTTTTTTTCTTAATCCTTAATATAGATAAATATTATATAATTACACCACATGAAATTATCTTATAATGACTATGTAGATAGTAGAAACTCAATTATGAACCATGATGTTCATTATATGGAAATATAGTTACACAAACCAATCCACCGAGATCCCAACTTGGATAGAAGTAAGCCAAGTGTGCCACCCCAAGCCTACCTATAATAGGCCAAGGGTTAGAGACTAACCTAAAGAAGGCATGGCATACATGAGATTACTTATAATTTATCAAACTATAACAAATATATAACCCATATACACAATATATATATATATCCAATCATTAATAATATATAAATAAATACTTAAACTATACAACAGATGCATGAGTGGGAAAAAATATGTACAATTCAATGCCCCATGGGAAAACCCAAAAAAATAACAAATACATATGATGATATCACTCTAAAATGGATATACGTAATGGGATATCACCCCATCACTGTAAAAAAATATTTCACTTTTTTGAACAGGGAAACATCTATTGGAAAAAGTGCATTTTCTATTGATAAAATGTTTTACCAACACATATGTCCATGTCACTAAATTGTTGGTAAAAACTCTGTTGCTAAATGTTTTTGCAATAGATAAAATAGTTCTGTTGTAATTATAATTATACAAATAGATAATATATATATGTTGGTTAAAGTGTTTGACAACAAATTATGGTGACACATTTATGTGTCGGTAATAATATTATCAACATATAATATATATATTTTTTATAAATTACATTTGAATAAAAATTATAATTTTTTATTTCAAGTAAAATTTCAAATTATATTTATACATCCAACGGCCCGAAGGCCTTCAAATTATATTTATTATTTTATCATATATAATACATAAAATACAGTTTTAACACATATTCAAACTTAGAAAAAAGTAATTATATAAATAATGAAATATTTTATAAAAAATGTTGGATCCCCCAATCTCCCCCATGTTGGATCCCCAAATAAGGTCCAACCCCTCCAGGTGACCCATTTATTCTATCAAGTCATCTCCTCCTCCAGCGCCCCAATCATTCTAGAAACCCATCCATTCCATCTAGTTAGATCCAGCTCTAGTGCCCCAACCATGCTAGTTCCCCAACCAGGCCATCTAGTCACCTCCAACTCTAGATAAAAATGTAATGTGAAAAATTTTCCATGGATTATTTTAATATTATATGGGAATTATTTTGAGACTAGGATTTGAGATGGAATGCAATTCCGAGGCCCGGTGAGCCCAGAAAAAATGTTTGAATTTAATAAAATAATTAAATTACTCACACGTGTGGGGTTTTCCTGAAAAAGTGGAATAACTTTTGAATGGGTAATCGGATCGGAAATCTGAGGTCACCATTGCGTTTAGAGCAACGATTTTACCTTAGGTGAGGCATAACATCGGTCGACGCAGGTCGGTGGTGAAATCTAGTTTTTGGACGTAACTGTAATAAGATATTTAATAAAAATATTTTATTAAATATTGTTGTAGTGAATATCTTTTATCTTTTTAAATAAAGGATTTACGCAGGGGTCCCGGGTTACAGACCTCATAACCCTGAAACCCTTGGAGGAAACCCCAATGAAGAGACAGTGTTCTTGACGGGTTTCGCCAGTGACGATAAAACGACAACCAGATCTTCGCCAATGAACACCGCGGATCTAGGTAGGATGTTTGATTTTGATTTTCCTTTCCCCGTTCTTGATTCCTATAACAAACGTGGACTAATCTACGAAGAGATTATCCCGAAGATCGATCGTATTTGCAGGATGGGATTTTGCAGGGATTTTGGGGATTGATTCTTGAAGGTTATTTTGGTTTCGTTTAGCCTTCTAATGGTTACGAACCAAGATCGACATGAACATCAATCGAGGTTTGTCCCTCTCAATTTGTTGTGCCTTTATTCCCTGATTTCTCTCGTTCTTCATGTGCATTGTACGTGTTCTTCACAGAGATATGAACGATGGATCGTTGCTCATCTGTTGTGCGACACAATGATCCCAAATCAATGATCTGGCATCGGTACAACCCCATGGAGGTGTGACTGCGGTGGAGATGGACCGATCAAAGTGGATCAGAAGATATCATTCTTCAAACAATTTCCACACGGATGACCAGAATCGGATTTTGGAGCCGATTGAAGGACTAAAACCCATGGATTCGACATCACAACAATGAGGCGACCTGATATCTCAATTTTCGTGGAAAACAGATGAAAGATCGCGAATCCGAAGGTTCGACCGAGGTGCAAGGAGGAAGACGACGTTTCTGGAGAAATCCTGACTACACAACGTGTAATATGGGCTACACGGTGTGTGTTCGCTGGTGGACTACATGGCGTGTACTTAGGGAGTACACAGACACAGGTTGGGTACATGGCCAAGGACATGGCGTGTATACCCTTCCCTGGCCAGACTTGACTAGATACACTAGATACCCCGTGTACTGGTATACGGGCAAGGTAACACAGACAGACACCGTGTACGTGAATACGACCAGGGTACATGGGTGTTTTCCAATTTACAGGACACAACGTGTGCTTTTACTTACACATCGTGTATATACTTCTCTACACAACTTAGATTTCAGACATGAGCTATTTCACATGGGCATTGCCTGGAGTCAAGGAACACGGTGTGTAATTCTTTTACACGCCGTGTAGTTACTTTTTATACGACAAGCCTAGAGACATGGGTTGTTTGCACGAGCAATACCCAGAGTCGAGTAACATGGCGTGTAATCTTACTACATGTCATGTAACCTATTTATACGTGGCTTGGGCCATTTTCCTTCCGTGACGTGGACTATCTTTCTTAGGGTTTGTACCCTTGGTCTTTCCCTGAAGGTTTATGGTATCATTTCCTACGTATAGGAGTATGATCCCTTCAGCAGGACTTCCTGAATATAGTCGTTTGAATCCCCTCTATGAGATTTAGAGCCGGATCCTCTATTCCCTCCTTGTACCCTAGGTATATTTCTTGGTATCGACGTGACCTACCTTACCCGGGCGCCGATCCTCTGCTTAGCGGATTAGTTCAGACTAAGTTGTTGGAATCACCCCATAGCTAGTGGTTTTGATCCTCATCTGAGCATCGTATTCTTAAGTACATGTGGAGTGAGTTCTCCCGGAACGAGTACTTCGTACCTCTCTCTTCATACCTAGGAGTGTTTTCTCCCTGTTACGTGCTTAGTGGAATCTTCAAGCTGGATCTTAGTGGTGGTTTCACGATAGTCAATCATGTATGAGTATATCTGGATATTCTTGTTATTTGTTCTATAAATATATACTATGTAGAGCTGACTGTATCATTCATTTGTGGTATTTCCCATTGTTTTATTCCTTTTTGGTTTTCGGGGTGTCCTACTGGGTATTGTTATACTCACCCCTGCACAGTCTTTGCCTGCATGTGTCGTGTCTTGTGCAGACGAGCGAGCCTTTGATAGGATTCTAGGTGGACCAGGACTGGACAATGCTCAGTGAGATCAAACAGGCCAAGGTGTGTTCTTACGGATATAGATTGCAGTCCTAGTACCTTTCCTTATAGGTTGGAGTTTGTTTCAGACTTTCTTTTTGTGGGATTGCACTTTTGGTCTAGGGTTTTACATTAATGTACTTTACTTTCCTGTCGTACTTTGTTAGTTGGGATTTTAGTGTATGCATGCATTTCCATTTTTTATAAATTTTTACTTTTCAGCTTTGTGGGCTTGGAGATGTGTGTGTGTGTGTACAAGTTTATGGGAAATGCCTCCCATGTTAGTGAAATGCCTACTCGGTGCTAGTCACCAACCCCTGGCCTATTGAAGGCAGTCTTGGGGAGTTGCAACATGGGCCCCATTGGAACGGGTCATGACAGAGTGGTATCAGAGGTGGTCGGTTCTACCTTAGGACTGAGAGTCTATGAGTTGGTTTGGGGCAACAATGTTATGTGTTTCGAGTTCAAAGTTTAATCCAGGGACCCCAGTGTTGGTGCGGGCGGCCGACGTATCCATACACCAGGACTCTGATAACTTGCTTTTCGACTTGGAACATGAGAATACTAGTTCCAGGGGAAAATAATGGTACATGCATCATATAGCAATGGGTTGTGGTTTCCATGTCCTTCTTGTGTCAGTTCTCTAGATATACACACTAACTGTGATACATCTTGTTTCTTTACAGGATGCCTCCGCTACACGCACCCTCTAGGATCCAATAGCTCGATCACAAAGATTCCCCCCTTAATGATGAAGCTTCGGTACAGGGACTAGATCCCCCAGTTTTACCTTCGGGTGGTGAGACAGTTATTCCACCACCCATCGAGTAGTGTTTAGTGTCTGCTGTACCAGTAGAGGAGGAGCACAGGCTGAGTGAACTCCATGAGTTTTAGAGATAGAGACCCCTCTGGTTTCGAGGTGAGCCTGACCCTCAGGCAGCAGAGGACTGTCTTGAGGCAGTGGACAGAGTCTTCCGTTTGGTCAGGACACCAGCAGATAAGATGGTGATCTTGGCTACGAGTCTTCTGCAGGGCTCGGCAGGGCGATGGTGGAGTTTGGTTATCCAGACTCATGACGAGGCGACTCTTGCATGGTCATAGTTTGAGCGTCTCTTCAAAGAGGAGTTTTCACCGGTTACCCTGAGAGCAGTATGTATACAGGAGCTTCTTCAGCTCTTGCAGGGAACCATGATGGTGGATGACTATTCATTGAGGTTTACCGACCTCTCATGGTACTCGATGGATATGGTCAAGGATTTTTACTTTAGAGCTCAGACTTTTGAGCAGGGCTTGCACAGAGACATCAGATCTAGCATCATCCCTATGAGAATTCCTACTTATGCTGGGGTGCTCGAGCGGGATTTGGTGGTCGAGAGATTCTTGGTAGAGCAGAGACAACCAATAGTTGTCAGTAGTGAGAAAGCTGGAGTAGAGACCTCAGCAGCAGGGAGCCAATGTCAGGGAACCAAGTGTGGGAGATGTTTTCAGAGGAGATCCCAGGACAGAGGATCTACCGTATAGGGTTTGTAGGGTGCATCCAACTAGCCTCGATAGAGGCGATGGTACTCATGTGATGGTAGGGGACATCTCGCTCGAGATTGTCCGACCCGTCGTACTACTGACATGGGAGCAGTGGATGGACCACCGAGGCTGAGGCAACATGCGGAGCAGATAGATCCGTGGGGTGACAAATGTGGTAGAGGAGCTGGGAGAGCAGTTGGAGGTGGTCGACATTTTGACCTTTTACCACCACCACCCCCAGGAGGTCCACCCCAGGTTCAGGGAGATGGTGGACAGAGGCAGGGACAGCTGCAGGCAGTAGAGTCTTATGACCCAGGTACTCCTATAATGATTAGAGGTACAATCTACGTCTTTTCTACTTTGGCTGCCATACTAATAGACACAAGTTCTAGTTATTATTTTTTGACTACTTATCTTGTTTGAGACCTTGAGATTCTAGTTGATCCATTGACTCGACCCTTACACTTAGAAACACCGACTAGAGAAGATTCAGAGATCACACACCTTTGCAAACAGTGTAACCTGACCCTTGGAGGCGAGAGATTTGGTTGGAACCTCTTGGTGGTAGTGTCGAGGCCTTATGATTTCATTCTTGGTATGGATTGGATATCCACAGTTCATGCCCAGAATGACTATTTTAGGCGAAGGGTGCGGTGTGTCCGCTGTGATGGAATGAGGTTCTCCTTCATCATTGAAAAGGAGACCCATGCAACGTAGGATTGACTCGTGCGTAGGAAGGTACAACTGATTTTACATCAGTTGGCTAGCCTAGCCCTTGGTGCAGCAGATGTTACGAGTTTCCAGTTTCCAGCAGTATTGGCTAAGTACAAGGAAATATTTCTGGAGGATGTCCCTGGACTACCTCCCTGTCAGAAGATAGATTTCTGCATTGAGTTGCAACCCAGAACGACACCGATATCAACATCAAAATATCGGATGGCTCCTGTAGAGCCTTGTGAGCTGAGAGTGTAGTTGGAAGACTTGTAGAGGAAGGGCTTCTTGAGACCCAGTGTTTCACCCTGGGTAGCCCCAGTGTTGTTTTCCAAGAAGGCAAACAGGATCTTGAGGCTGTGTGTGGATTATCGGCGCTTGAATCAGGTGACCGTGAAGAACCAATATCCACTACCGAGGATCGATGACCTCTTAGACCAGTTAAGAGGGGTATGATGGTTCTCGAAGGTTGATCTACGATTAGGCTATCACCATTTGTGAGTAAAAGATGAGGATATACCGAAGACAACTTTTAGATGTCACTACAGTCACTATGAGTACTTGGTGATGCCCTTCGGTGTGATAAACACCCTGGTGGTGTTTATGGGACTCATGAACCGGATTGTTCAGCCTTATCTAGATCGGTTCGTGGTGGTCTTCATCGATGATATCCTTGTGTACTCTGTGTCTAAGGAGGATCACACGAGGCACCTAAGGGTGGTTCTGGACACACTCCGAGAGAACCAGTTGTATAGGAAACTCTTGAAGTGTCAATTCTGGATACATGAGGTCCACTTTCTAGGAAACATTATCTCAGTAGATGGTGTAGCAGTGGACCCAACCAAGGTAGAGGCAGTGTTAGCATGGGAGCCACCCCAGAGCGTGTTGGAGGTGCGGAGTTTCCTTGGGTTGGCATGCTACTATTAGAGATTCATTCCTGATTTCTCCATAATTTCAGTACCCATGAAATCTTTGACCCAAAAGGGGTAGCCTTTCGTGTGGACTGAGAGATGCCAACAGGATTTTCAGCAGTTGAGATAGAGTCTAACGAGCACCCCGATCTTGAAACTACCAGAGGAGGGTGCTGAGTACATAATGTTCTGCAACACATCAGGAACCGGGATTGGTTGTGTCCTGATGCAGAGGCAAGCAGTGATTGCCTATAGATCATGATAGTTGAGGCCACACAATCAGAACTACGAAACCCATGATCTTGAGTTGGACGCGTTAGTCCTCGCATTGAAGATGTGGTGGAACTACCTGATGGGAGAGCGATTTATCATCTAATCTGATCATAAGAGTATCATATATATCTTTTCTCAGAAGGATCTGAATTTGAGACAGAGGTGGTGGCTTGAGTTCCTCTAGTATTATGACTTTGAGATCGTTTATACTCCTGGGAAAGGGAAAATTGTGGTAGATGATCTTAGTATGAAATCCAGTTCATAATTGCTGGATGGGGAGACAAGGTAGTTGGACTCTTTACAGTTATCCTTTGTGGATAGAGATGAGGGATATTACCTTCAGTCGATGGTTGTTACCCCTCTACTCTAATAGCAAGTAAGGGAAGCACATCTCTAGGATTCTAATTGTGAGACTCTATGTGATCAAATATCCGCAGGTGATGCTGCTGAAGGATATTCAAAAGGTGGGGAGCACGTTGTTCTTTTTAGAGGGCGCACAATAGTACTAGTGACATTGCGGGAGGAGGTTCTGAGAGATTTCTATACATCTCTTTTGGTGGTGCATCCAAGCGTGGAAAAGATGTACCAAGACCTCTGACGTCAGTTTTGGTGGCCAGGAATGAAGAAGAGTGTGGCAGAGTTTGTTTCTCGAGGCCTTACTTGTCAGCAAGTAAAGGCTGAGAACCAGGTTTCAGTAGGTTTGGCTCAGCCCCTTGAGGTGCTAGAGTGGATGTGGGATGAGATATCTATGGACTACATGACAGGTTTACGACATATGTCCAGGGAGAGCGATGCCATCTGGGTGATCGTTTACCGACTCACCAAGTTGGCCCACTTCCAAGCCATACGAGAGCAGAATTCAGTAGAGATCTTAGGATTCCTCTATGTACATGAGATAGTTCGACTTAATGGATTTCAATAAAAGATCATCTTAGATTGTGATTATCATTTCACATCCCATTTTTGGAAAGGATTTCAAGAAGTTTTTGGGACTCAGTTATTCTTGAGCACAACGTTTCATCCTCAGACTGATGGACAGACAGAGCAGACCATCAAAGTTCTGGAGGATATGCTACAAGCTTGCATACTTGACTTCGGTCGTAGCTGGGAGGATCACCTATCACTGGTGGAATTTTCTTATAACAATAGTTATCATTCCACTATTTTTATAGAACCATCCGAGGCTTTGTACGGGCGACCTTGCTGGTCACCACTTTGTTGGACTGACAAAGGAGAGTCAGCAATCATGGGCCCAGAGATGGTGCGGGATACTACAGAGAAGGTGCAGGTCATCCAGGAGCAGATGGAGACTGCACTGAGTCGGAAAACGTTTTATGCCAACAAGAGACAGAGGCCCTTGGAGTTCGAGGAGGGAGACCATGTGTTCCTTCGGGTCTCACCTCAACGAGGATTGTGGAGATTTGGCTGAGGTGGCAAGCTATCTCCAAGGTTTATCAGCCCTTTTTAGATTTTGAGTAGAGTTGACGAGGTGGTGTACTTCTTGGATCTACCTCTTCATATGGATTGGGTACACAACGTCCTCCATGTGTCGTAGCTATGGAAGTACGTGCATTACCCATCACACGTTATCGATTGGGGCGAGCTGGACATCGATGATGGAGAGACCTTTGCTGAGAACTCAGTGGAGATCGAAGATCGACATGAGAAGATCCTTTGTGGGAAATTTATTCTCTTAGTGTCTGTCCGGTGGCAGCATAGGAATCTCTAAGAGAGCATGTGGGAGCGGGAGGCTGAGATCTGTGCGCAGTACCCACATCTTTTTGAGTAGCCATTGTTTTGTCTTTTCGGGGACGTAAATCTCTAAGGTGGGGAGGATGTAATGTCCCAGATTTTTCCATGTATTATTTTAATATTATATGGGAATTATTTTGAGACCAGGCTTTGAGACGGTGTGCAGTTCCGAGACCCGGTGATCCCAGAACAAATGTTTGAATTTAATTAAATAATTAAATTACACACACGCATGGGGTTTTCCTGAAAAAGTGGAATAACTCCTGAACGGGTGCTTGGATCGGAAATCCGAGGGCACCATTTCATTCAGGGTAGCGATTTTTCCTTAGGTGAGGCCTAACATCGGTCGGCGCAGGTCAGTGGTGAAATCTAGTTTTCAGATGTAATTGTAATAAAATATTTAATAAAAATATTTTATTAAATCTTGTTACAATGAATATATTTTATCTATTTAAATAAAGACTTTATACAGGGGTCCAGGGTTACAGACCTCATAAACCTGAAACCCTTGGAGGCTTTGGAGGCTTTAGAGGGAACCCCAACGAGGAGACGACGTTCTTGATGGGTTTTTTCGGCGATGACGATGCAGCGAACAGATCTTCACCAATGAACGTCGTGGATTCAGGTAGGATGTTTGATTTTGATTTTCCTTTCGCCGTTCTTGATTCCTATGATGAACGCGGACTAATCCATGAACAAATTATCCCACAGATCGATCATGTTTGCGGGATGGGATTTTGTAGGGATTTTGGGGATTGATTCTTGAAGGTTATTTTGGTTATGTTTTTCATTATAATGGTGATGAACCAAGATCGACACGAACATCGATTAAGGTTCATCCCTCTCGATTTTTTGTGCCTTTCTTCCCTGATTTCTCGCGTTCTTCATGTGCGTTCTATGAGTTCTTCATAGAGATATGAATGATTGATTGTTGCACATCTATTGTGCAATGCAACGATCCTAAATCAAAGATCTGGCATCGATACAACCCCATGGAGGTGCGACTGCAGTGGCGATGGATGGATCGAAGCGGATCAGAAGATATCATTCTTCGAACGATTTCCACACGGGTGACTGGAGTCGGATTTCGAAGCCGATCGAAGGCCCAAAACCCACAAATTCGACATCACGATGATGAGGTGACTTGCGATCTCGAGTTTCGTTGAAAATGGACGGCAGATTGTGAATCCGGAGGTTCGACCGAGGCACGAGGAGGAAGACGACATTTCTGGAGAAATCCCGACTACACGGCTTCTAGTATGGGCTACAAGACATGTGTTCGTTGGCGGACTACCTGGTGTGTACTCTAGGAGTACATGGGCACAGGTTGGGTATAAGGACATTGACACGACGTGTATACCCTTCCCCGTACAGACCCATCCAGATACACAAAATACCTCATGTACTAGAATACGGGAAAGGAAACATGGACAAACACCATGTACGGGCCTACGACCAGGGTACACGGGTGTTTTCCAGTTGACAGGGCACGACGCATGCTTTGACTTACACGCTGTGTATATACTTCTCTGCACAACTTAGATTTCAAACATGGGCCGTTTCAAATGGGCAGTACCTGGAGTCAAGGAACACGGCGTGTAATTCTTCTACATGCCATGTAGTTACATTTTATACGACAAGCCTAAAGACACGAACCGTTTGCACGGTCACTACCCAGAGTCAAGAAACACAACGTGTGATCCGACTACACGCCGTGTAACCTATTTATACGTGGCTTGGGCTATTTGCATTCCGTGACGTGGACTAGCTTTCTTAGGGTTCGTACCCTTGTTCTTTACCTGAAGGTTTTTGGTATCATTTCCTACGTATAGGAGTATGATCCCTTCTGCAGGACTTCTTGAATAGAGTTGTTGGAATCCCCTCTATGAGATTTAGAGTAGGATCCTCTATTCCTTCCTGGAAACCTAGGTAGAGTTCTTGGTATCGACATGACCTACCTTACCCGGGCACCGATCCTCTGTTTAGCAGATTAGTTCAGACTGAGTTTTTGGAATCACCCCATAGCTAGTGGTTGTAATACTCATCTGAGTATTGTATTCTTAAGTACTTGTGGAGTGAGTTCTCCCAGAACGAGTACTTCGTACCTCTCTCTTCAGACCTAGGAGTGTGTTCTCCCTATTACGTGCTTAGTGTAATCTTCGAGCTGGATCTTAGTGGTGGTTTCGTGATAGTCGATCGTGTATGAGTATATCTGGATATTCTTGTTATATGTTCTGTAAATATATACTCTGTAGAGTTGAATGTATCATTTCATTGTGGTATTTTACTTTGTTGTATTCCTTTGTGATTTTTGGGGTGTACTACTATGTATTGTTGTACTCACCTCTGCACGGGCTTTGCCCGCACATGTCATGTCTTGTGCAGACGAGCGAGCCTTTGACAGGATTCTAGGTGGACTAGGACCAGACGCTGCTCAGTGAGATCAGGCAGGCCGAGCTGTGTTCTTACGACTACGGATTGTAGTCCCTGTACCTTTTCTTAAAGGTTGGACTTTGTTGAAGACTTTATTTTTGTGGGCTTGTACTTTTGGCCCAGGGTTTTACATTACTATAATTTACTTTCCTGTCATACTCTGTTGGTTGGGATTTTAGTGTATGCATGCATTTCAATTTTTTAGAAATTTTTACTTTTCAGCTTTTTGGGCTTGGAGATGTGTGTGTGTGTGTGTGTCTAGGTTTATGGGAAATGCCTCCCATGTGAGTGACATGCCTACATGGTGCTAGTCACCAGCCCCTAGCCTATTGAAGTCGGGCTTGGGGAGTTGCGACATGGGCCCTACTGGGACGGGTCGTGACAAAAAACAAGTTTAACTTTTATTGGAAATGGAGGTTTTGATATTGTCTCATGCACATCCTTATCCAGCACCATGCTTGATGAACCAAGCTGCATATCATACTTTTCTAGCATCCATCCTTGAACTTCCAACATCAGCTGTCAGCTGTAGTGATTAACATAAGAAATCTATTTCTCTCACACTCCTATCAACATGACCTTCACACATTCCAACTATAGACATTAATATACCAATGATATATCATCATTCAATAAAAATATAATTTCATTTAATTTAAATTGTAAGTTCTTCTATGAAGAATACTTACATTTATTTAAGTGTTGCAATACTTGCAAGTGGAATTGAATATTCCAAGAGAGAAATAATATTTACAATGTTAATTTTTTTTGACAAAGAAAAATTTGTTAAAAATCTGGTGACTAGTAACAAAAATAGGCTAGACATAAAGAATGAAATTCTTACCTAGCTTAGTGAAGTGAACTATATCTTAGGGATTAAGTTTTGTTTTTATCCAACCTAAAACATAACATCACATTTTCATCCTTTTTAGCATACAAGTCCTATAAAAATTCTTCTTCAATGCTGTATATACATGAAAATTGGGAAATTATCAGACCTAATAGACAATGTGAATAGAGCATTGGCCACCACCGACATTTGATGAGTTACCCTATAAGCTCTTCCATCAACCCCTATGAAATGAATTTATTAGCATATGTTCCCTTAAGAAAATACATGAAATCAATTAAGAGGAATACTACTGAACCCAGTTCTAAAAAAATAGCAATCATACCTCTTTAGAATTACATCTATGATATTTTACATAGTTAAATCAAGATCCAGTTTAGACATATAGGATTCCGGTGCTGCATAATTATTCTTGAAATAAAGTTCCTATGGGTAGCTAGGCCTCAGATGAATATATTGAGGAAGAATTGGCTCCCCTTTCCACATCAGACTCAAGATTATGAATGTATGACATATGACATCACTTATTGCACATAATTTAAAGATGGTGAGAAACCATCCCATAGTGATCGAAATTTCTTGTGGTTTGAATGGGCATTTCTTCCTATAATTTTCTCATTGAGGACTGGAGCTCAAGGAAGTGCGCAATACATTATTTAACCACATTATTAATGTTTTCATTATTGAAAGATGTGAGTTTCGTAGGTTCATTGTTTTCAAATTCCTTCACTAACTCTCAAGATTTCATACCATACACGTCTCTTCCTTTATAATACTTGAATAAAGAATCCCTAAAAGTCAACAATTAAATCATTAACCAGCTATAGAGGACAAAGAACTATCGGTACCTTGCGAGCCTGTGAGACCACAAAAAGAAGAGTGGGGAAATAATGTGATGTAAGTAGGAATTACAAGAATGACGCTACTCCAAGAAACTAGCTGAAGCCAAAATAATAATAAATAAAACATCCAACCTAATCAATCATCCTTAATTTATTCAAGTCATCACTCAATTACCAAGAGACAAATAATATAGCAATTATTTGATAAATCCAAAATATATGGAATATCTAAATTACTTATTAAGATCATTTTCAAATTCAGAATATAAATAATTAGTAAAAAATTCCATAACAAATTCCATTCCATAGAGGTTGAATGATAACCAAAAATACTAGATCAAAATTATAATTTAGTTGTAGTATCAAATAAAAAAAACATGCGAGATAGATTCAAAGTTTCAAAACCAAAATTGAATTCATAATTTTTAATTCATGACAATATTCTCAATAATATCAAAATAATTATGATTCAATAAAAAAAATGAAATGATATAAACAATGTTGCAGTTGTCAAAACAAAAAAGTTTGTGGCATAAAACAGAATCAATATTATTGTAATTCCAATTCTAAAACATGAACTCAAGCATAACCATTTCAAGGAAAATGAAACAATAGAGATTATAACAAGTGAATAACCTAGAAAACTATCAAAGGCATTGTTCTTGACAAATCATAGGTACACAATTAACCAAATATTGAGATATCAACATATACACCCACCTTATACTGACTCACTCACACAAATATCAACATATACACCCAAATATGATTTTTATATTGAATGATCTAATATATGGAATTTAATAACAACCTCTAATAGGGAACTTGAACTCAGTTTGAGATATCAGCATATACACCCACCTTATACTAATTAAATATGTATAACCTATCATGTTTATATGTTCTTTATTTATAGTTAGACTAATAATGTCATTATTTCATTTAGAAGGGGAAATTATCCAAGTGGATACATCTAAGAGCCGATCTATAATTCTAAAGAGAGCTAAAGATGCAACGTTTTCTCATTTATGTAACCACAAATGTAGAGAAAAGTGATGTAGGGTTACCTTTGGTTGAGAGAAGTTTTAGTAAAAGGATCTTTTTGAAGTGGTTTTATGAACAAAAATCTTCCACATATGATATTAGGTTAAAAGTAACACCCACAAAACCTAAAACCATTAACAAAATACCATGTAGAACATAAGTTTTCTGAGGGATTTTTCAAGGGTGATTGAAAATGACTATTTAAAAAATATATATAAATAATTAACGAAACTGTTTTCTTAAAAAATAGATTGTCAAATATATAAAAAAATAAAAAGCATACCAACTATTGGAAATTTTTCTTGAAAAAATATCTAGAGAACATCCAAAATGTTAAATCCACTTCCATGACATGAGGATTACAAGTACCCTATAAAATCTAAAAATTGAGTAAAAACTGATGTTGTTTATGAGTGAGAATAAATGTTACCCTCTAAGTAAGTCATCTTGAACAAGTCTCTAGTGAAAGAAATCAATCCTTCCATTTTCTCTTCAGAAATGTTCACAGGAATGAAACCATAAAATATGCTAGTTGACTGGAAACTGATTAGTGATAAATTGTGTAATGTTGCAGAAAAATTAATAAAAAGTTATAAGTATAAATTAATAAAGAAACTAAAGCAATTTGAGTAGAAACTGATGTTGTTTCTAAGTGAGAATGAGTGTAATGTTGCTCAATAATTTATAAAAAGTCATAATTGAATACTAACAAAGAAGATAACATTCAAATAACACATTTGATAATTTATTTTAAATACTAAAATAAATTTTTATTCATTAACATGAATCAACAAGGGTTAATAATCACATAAAAATATCATTTTAATGTTCAAAATATAAATTAAATTCAACATATATATCAAATTTTATGCATATTTCAACAAATTAAATCTATTAACATATGGAAAACGTTTTAAAGACTCAAAGAAATATAAAATCTCAATATAAAATTTAATGAAACACCAAGTGATTAACATAATAAAATAAAGATAATTTATTTACTCATCACACTGAATGAGAATCATACATTAATCAAGAAAAAACACGGCATTGAGGCATTCCACACACCAAATCAAAAAATGAATTGTAACCAAATAAAAAATGGACAAAAATTATCCAAAAAATCAATAATTATTTATCATCTAATAATATGATTTGAGGGCACGTTCATATGTAAAACATTAAATCTATGCCGATTATAAGTGTTAAATTTCTATGTGGATTGTATGTTTTACTATGATTTATAGAATGATAACATTTTAGTTAAATTAAAATATAATTCTAACATTGAATTAATCTTAAAAAAGAGTCTGGTATAATCTATATTTCAATAATGTACCCATTCATCATCATGGGGCCCTAAAACCTATTGAAAAAACAAAGATAGCATGTAATAAGTAATTTTCATTAGTAAAAAGGTGATGTTCTTTTAAATGCGAACACTATATCAGAAATAGAAAGATAAAAATAAATCTTTAATCGATACTACATGGAAGTGGTTTATCAATTTTATGATAAAAATCATGTTTCTTTTAATTAAGAGTGATGAAAAGTAAAATAAAGGCATTCACACAACAATCACACCCCAAAATTGAGAAATCAAGATAGAAATTTCACAAATTGATCACATAAATAAATAATTACATCCCATTTGTGATGAACTTACGGTTGATGAGACGAGACTAGATGGAGACAAATATTATGGCAAAGAACAATGTAGCGATGAACTGTGGGGGGTTTAATGGTTACCAGATTTGGGAGGGGGGAGGCAAAGGGGTGAATGGCTAACAGATTTGCAGGATGAATAGAAGGGGGATGATCAAAATGGGGTAAAAATGTGATGATAGATATAAATTTGTGTAAACAGAGTGGAGATGAGCCAAAAATATATTTAGGTTTTCTAGAGGGCACTAGTGAGGTGAGGCATTCCCTAGTTTGATAGGCGTAGGAGCGGTGGGGTGTGAGGTGGGGCGGCAGGATGTGAGGCGGGGCGGCCGAATGTGAGGCCAGAGTAGGTCAGGGCAGTGGGATGTGAAGTGGGGTAGCAAGATGTGAAGGCGGTGGGATGTGATCCCAAAATTGGGTAGGGAAGCAGGATGTGAGGCAGGGCGATGGTATGTGAGGCCAGAGTAGGGTAGGTTAGGGCGGAAAGATGTGAGGCAGGGTGGTGGGAGGCGATTCCAAACACAGATAGGGGTGGCGATGTCCCAAATATTCTTTTTCATAAAATTTAGTTAAAATTTTATTATATTAATAATATTGAAAAATATAAAAATAATTAATATTTCATGACAATTGAATAACCAGTATTGAAAAATATAAAAACATTTTATATTTTCAGAAAATTGAAAATTAAAATCAATTATGAGATGTTTTTAATAAAATCCCTAGAAATAAAAATTTAATTTGGTCACAAAAATTATATATATATATAATATGACTCTATTAATTTTTTATTGATAAAATAATTTTTCTATTTAATGGTTTATTATAACATTTTTAATTTACATTAAAAGATTTGTTGGTAATAGCGTTATTAATAACAGATGCACGTGTTAGTAAAAAATATGGGTATTAGTATGATAAAGCAATAGATTAAACTATTGGTAAATGATATGTTGTTATTGAATGATTAATACGAAAAGATATATTAGTCGGTAAAAATAATTTTTGGTGTTAAAAATTAATACAAATAAAACTTATTATCTGTTAGAATTACTCATTTTTACCAACAAATATATTTTCTTCCAATAAATTTCTATTTGTAAAAGTCATTTTTTTATAGTGAAGATCTCTCTAATAGAATCTTCCACCATATAGAACAACTAAAAACAACCAAGCTTCAAATTTTTATAAACTTCTTTAGCTCTATATCCATATATACCATCATTAAACCATGAAACTCCTGAAAAAAACATTTATGGGAATATGTGCCATTTAGGGGTGAGTATAAACATACCCAGTAGAATGATCAGAAAATATAAATGAAAGATGAAACAAAAATCCATATAGATTCTCTATAAAAGAGAGAATCTAAAAATAAAGAATAATGTAGTTATACTCAATAGATAGAAAACCCAAGGACATAGGAAAGTCCCTGTCAGTATAGATCATATAAAAATCTAAAACATAGTTCCAAAAGGTATCACACATCATACACAACAATATATGCTTAGATCGGAAAAAGACCCAAATAGTTTTAAGTTCATTATCTCAACTATAAGTTACACCTTTTTGGTAAACAGGGTCATGGTAAGAATTATAAAATTACTAAAACTCAACTCCAAGAAGTTTTCATACCAAAGGAAAATATGAGAATATCATATAACCCACAATAATTAAACAAATAATTACCTTATAACTCATTATGTCACCTCTCAAAAGCCATAGCATGTATCGGGACCTCATTGAACTAACCTTCATCTATCTTTGGAATAAAATTACCTATGGATAATCACACTAAGATGTATGGGGAAGCATTAACTTCATGGATAAAGGATCTCACCCCAATAAATGCGGTAGTACATAAAGTCCATTTAATATGTTATTGATAGAGAAAATATATGTGCATATTTTTAATCCAATAATAATGAATTTTTGATGTTTTAAAATGATAAAACCCATGTATTTAAATGTTTTAATAAAATAATTAGAAATTTGGATTATATAATGAAAATTAGCTAAATAGTGAAAGGTGGTTAATTCAGTATTTTTGACATATTTTTACGTTAAGGATATTTTATTCATCTATTGAAAAATATAATTCCAAATCGAGTTATTATTTTTCATAGAATCATTATTTTATTTCCTTCAACTTTGTCTTCTGGACCAGGGGATGATTCTGCCATCTATAGGCCTTTAAAATCAATTAAGTTGAAGATTTTTCTGGACAGACAGTATGGACCCTTCCACCGTAACAGAACCACATCTCAGCCTACACACCTTTTATGAAGTGATTGCCCATGGGATAGAACTAAGACATATAGGAGATCCTCTAAAAATAATTTGAGGGTGTTTTTAAGTCATTAAGGGTGGCATTGGATTTTATTATTTTATAGGAATCTTCCTGAAACCTTCGTCCATAAAAAGAAGCCTCTAATAAAAAAACATAACTCCTACAACCAGTGGCCAAATGAACTTATAGGGTGAATAGAAAACACATTTATGAGAAATTTTTATGAGGGTTTATATGAATTAATCAGCCAATTAATGGGTCAACAATGAGACAAATTTTGGAGGACATATTCTTCCTATAAAAGGAGATGAGCTCCTACCTCTAAAATCATTCCTTCCCATCCCCACACCATCCGGGGAACCAAGGAGAGGAGGCCAAGGTCCATTTAGTTTTTTTATTTCTTTTTTTTATTTTTATTTTTATTTTTATTTTATCATGTAATTCATTCATATTTTTTATATTAAAGTGTTCCTCTTTCTTCCTCCACCCCTTTTCTCTTCCAACTCTAATTCCCATTCTCTCTCTTCCATCCTTCCATCGTGATCTCTAGGAACTTCTCCATGGAAAGTGAATAACTTGAGGCTTGGACCCAGGGGAGGTTTTCATGGTGTTCTTCATTATTTTTCTTCAATTAAAAATGTTTTAAATCTATTTATGGTGTAGGTGGGAGTATTGCACGGGTGCGGCGGTCGTCCACCATGACACTATTTTCAAATCCATTTTTTTCTTTGATTAATTATTTTCCCCTCCCTTATATTAGTCAAACCCTTCATACAGTGGATTTGAGGTTTCCATAAGGGATGAAAAGCCATATAGTGGATCTGGGTATTTTTGGGATAACATTCTTGGTTGAGGTGTTATTCTAGTTGAATATTGGCTGAGGTGTGGTTTGGTGTATTGAATTCATACTAAAATCACACACAATTTAAATCAAAGAAAAGTAATTTAGTAATGAGTTTTAATATATCAACCTAACTTTTCATATATCTCTATAAATATAGTGGGAGACCCATTACTTTCATAAGAGTATATATCCTCTAATGGATTTTATGAAGGACATTGAAACACCCTGAGATGGGAGGGGTGAATCAGGGTGTCAACTTTTAATTTTAAAGTGAAAAAACTTATTCCCACATTGGTAGGAACCTATTACAACTATCTATTGGTATTGTGCAGTAATTTAAACATTCACATGAAGAAGGGAAACACAATAATTCTACTTGGTTCACCACTAAGGTCTAGTCCAAGGAACAGAAGCCTTCAATGTGTCAGTCTTACCTAAATCCACTAATCTTCACTAGATGTGGAATATTAAAGTTTTTACATAGTCACTCTATTCTAGGAATACTACCTTACACTGTTTTAGGGATAGTACATTGCATCCCTCAGAACACTTCCTTCGACTCCCCCTAGATTACTGCTCTGAGAGAAGTCCAACATAGTTTATCGACTTGAAAGTCGCTTGAATGGATTAAAATTTAAGTATTTTTTCCAATAATATCCCGAGGCTTTGATTGCATAATATAACTAATTTGATGCTCTTTTAAATCCATGTTCACTGAAAAAATAATATTTAAAATTTTCTTTCGTGAAGATCCTTCAAAAAGTTGTACCCTTCGCGAAGTTATCTGCCTTCATAGAAGCAACTGCCTTAGCAAATCACCCTTCCTTAGCAGAACAAAACTCTTTTATGAAGATCAATAAGTCATCACATAATACCCCATCATCTCAAAATACCCCTTACACAAAAGTATTGGCATCAATCAAGACTTAACAAGTCATTTCACAATGCTCAAGATCACATGGAATGTCAGTTTCACGGAGCTCCACTAACTTCATGAAATCATAGAAATTATGGAATTTATTTGAAAATTTAATTTAAATGATGTGGGGGTAACCTAATATTTATAGTCTTGTCCATTTATGATGCTCTAAAACTTCTTAAAGTATTTCTTGTATCTTTCAAAAACATTTTTGCGGTACTCCTACTATCACGAAGCTCTATAGAAATTTTCTATTCTCGATACTTGTCGTAACCATGGAGATTTCTGTCAAACCATCACACCACAATTCTCCAATTCTTGTAGTCATGAATATCATAATAACTATACATGATTCTCCTATTCTTCATCGTTGATGATTCTTTTCACTGTCATGTAGATCACCATCAACTTTCTTTTATCCTTTTCAAAACACAATTCACAAATTCCATCTTCAAAAAACTCAAGCAGTTTCCATATGTTTATATGGACTTCAAGAAAAAAACATTTCATGATACAAGAAATTCTAAAAATTTTATACCCAAAAAATAAGGAAAATATTAGGAAACAACACCACATTAAATAGTATTTTTGGGTTGAAATATAAAATCCCTTTCTTTAAATACTCCCTAATCTTCCATGTAATGATTGAAAACAAACACAAACCATAATACATTTCTAGAGTAGAAAAACCTTAGTTCTAAAATCTCTCCCTTTTTGTTTTTTGAGAATTTCTAGATAAATTAAATGAAGTACCAAACACTATCAAAACCTAATACATGAGGAAGATATCATCAAACACTATAAGTCTACGTGAACAATTATCAGTGTAGAAAACAAGAGAAGCATAAATTGGGTTCTTGTGTCTTGGAATTATTAAATATATCCAAGATAATATATGATTTTTTCCTTATAATAAAAAAAATATCATCATTTCATAGAAGTATTTCAAGGTTTTTCAAAACCTGAAACTACTTTTTCCATCCTCCATTCTTTTACAACCAGAAAACCATAAAATTTTTTCCATATCCACCACCTTTTTTACCATTGAATTTCTCCATTATTCCCCATTTATAATAAACTCAAAGACCAATATTTGTACATTATAGAGCTCCAAAAACACTCCCCCTAGATGGTATCTTCCCCATAAACCTATATCATTTCCACCAATAGATTAAAAAAAGTAACACAATCAGGGATATGGGAACTTTCGTGACCTCCTCATGCACTTGAAGGTGTCTGAACACCATGGTTCAACCGATGTTTCTCAAACAGTTTTTCTATCAGTGGATTGGTTATAATGTTATCCATTTTTTCACTAATTATATCATGATCCATTTTAATCATTCCTTGTTCAACTTTGTTTTTTATGATGTGAAACCCGATATCAATATGTTTTATAGGAGAATGCTGAACATGATTCATTATAAGATCATCCATGCTCTTGTTATCATAGTGAATCACCATTGGTTGTTTTACCTCATCACTGATATCTGTTAATTATTGCTTCATCCACAATAGATGAGTGAAATCCTTTTTGGAAGATATATACTTAGCTTCATTAGTACTAAGATAAGTACTTTCTTTTTTCTTACTCAACTATACCACACATTTCTTTCTAATAAATAATGGTCTAACACTTATAGACTTTCTATAAACAACATCTCTAGCTCAGCCAGAATCAAAAAAAAACACTAATAGTATACTATCTATTCCTATAAAAAGTATAATCCATAATTGTAAGAACCTTGAATGTATCTTATGATTATTTTAATTGCTTTAATATGTTATTCCTTTGAATTACTTTGAAAGAGGTTCACTAATAATGTTGCAAAGACAATATCTGTCCATATAATAGTTAAGTACAATAAGCTTCCAATTATTCTTCTATACATTGTAGGATTTACAGATGACCCATCCTCATGATTTCATAGTTTTTTCCCAATTATAATCATAGTCTACATTAGTTTGGAATCAGGAATATTGAATTTCTTCACCAACTATCTTAAATAATTTTTTTAATAAATAAAAGTTTTGTATTTCCTCAGAATCAATTATAACCCTAATAAGTACATGAGTTCACCAATCATATACATCTAAAATTTTGATTTAATGTGATTGGAAAATTTTTCCATTGATCTCTGCCTGTTTTCTCCAAATATAATATCCTTCACATAAACAAACACCGTAAATTGATCTTCCTTCGAGTTCTTCACATAGAGATTGTGATCCACTCTTCATATTTTAAATTCTAGCTTCTTTAGAAAAAAATCTAGTCCATAGTACCATGCCTGTGGTTCTTTTTTCAGACCATATAGTTCCTTCATTAATTTTAAAACCTTCATTTCATCATTACCAAAAAGAAAACCCCCTATTTTTTCAATGTAAGCTTCTTCTTCAAGAAAACAATTCAATAAAGCTATTTTTATATCCATTTGATACAATTTTTATCCTCTCTGAATTTACATGGAAAGGAAAATCTTGATCAACTCCATTCTCACCACTGTAGAAAATATTTCTTCAATATAAACACCTCCAATATGTGAATATCCTTTACACACCAATCATGCCTTATTTCTGATCACATTACCTTGCTCATCAGATTTATTCTTAAAGATCAACTTCATACTAATCACATTGTGACTTTCAAGTATCATAAAAAGATATCATGTCTTGTTCTTGTCAGTATGATCTAACTCTTCATTCATGGATTTAACCCATGATTCATCCTTTGTAGCTTCTTCAAATGAGGATGGTTCCCCAACTGATAGGAAGAAATATTGTGGATAAATTTTTAGGATATATTCTATGTCCACATTCTTACTCATATTTTATCATATCAACATTATAATTACTTGATGAATTTGTGTTCTTATCTTAAATGATATTTATAGAAATGATTTCCAAAATTTTTCCAAGATGATTATTGATATATTATTAGGATTTTATCTTCATTGAATATCTGAGAAATATTCCTCCATCTATTATATAATCATACTTCCCTCGATTTCCTTATTTGTTTTAGATCAAAAATTTACTTTTGAAAACATTAAAATGCTTCAAGGTGGGATTACTTCCATGACACAACTCATATGGTTTCTTTGTTTCTCCCATAAAAATCTCTATTCAATTTTGAGTATACACTTCAGCTTGAACATCCTCTTTTTAGTAATTTAAAGTGATAAGAATCTCAATCAACATAGTTATGGGAATATTTTTCACCTATAGATTCCCACACTCATCAAGTCCTTTTTTGCGGAGTTATAATAAAAACAACCTTATGTTGTATTCCATGTTTCTCCAGGTAATTTTCAAATTCAAAGGATGTGTATTCCCCTCCATTATCAGACTATAGAACTTTTATTATCTATCCAGTATCATTCTTAGTTATTTGGAAATATGTTTTCATGAAATCAAGCACTTTAAATTTCATATGTATAACCATCATGTAACGACCCAAAATTTTTTAAATAAATTTTGTTTCTTAATTTTATGTGTTATTGTTATACTCAACAAAAATGTTTCATTTGGTAACATGAGTATAATTAAAATGAGACTGTTGAGTTTTGACTGTTATTTGACCATTGGTCAATATGACCGCTGGAAACTAAACATTTTGACTATTGTCTCTAAATACAAGAAATCTTGGTTAATTAATATAGAAAGAAGATTTGATGGCCTCACCCAGTAGTCTTGGACCGATCGAAGCCCATCTAACAGAACTTGGGAAGGAGGTAGCACCACTGGTCTTTGCTCTGGACCAAACCCAAGCTGAACTTCATCGTATAAAGCTAGAACGGGATCTCCTTCGCGAGAAGTTCAAACTGATAGAAATTACTACTCGTGCGATGTTGGCCGAGCCTCCCTCGGATTCTCTCACTTTAGCACACCTTACACTTAGGTCCTATGCTGGTGTGATAAGGGGCTTTGTAAGGAGACCGTAACTGTCTTGTGTAATCCTTTGTTTTAAATAAAATTTCGATTTCTTTTATGAATTTTCAAATGACCGGATAAATATAGTATGCAAATTTTTGATGAATTTTAGAAAAAGGATATTTTAAATATGTTTATGTAAACCCTAAATAATTAAAAATGTGTAATGATTTTCAAAAAATGGTCTTCTACAATTATGTTCAGTACTAAATTTAGAGTCTAATAAGATCAACTTGATTTTTGATGAATAGTAAATTATGAATAGTGATTTTATGATTAGGATTAATAATGTGTCCAAATGGATTAGTAATCTCACTTAAAGAAAGTATTAAAATAAGCTAGGCACTTTGATTAAGTAATGTGATTCAATAAAATGGTTAAATAACGGTTTAATAAATTATTATTCAAGTATTAGTTTTTTCGGATGAATAGTGTTTTTTAATTAAAAATTTAATTAAAAATAATTAGAAAATTATTTTTATAAAAATGACTTTATTTTTGAACTCAGAGCATCGATATTATGTTAAGGTAATTTTTGGGGATTTTTCTGAAAAAAATGAATTTTCAATGAATAGTGTTTTTATTTAAAAATTAAATTAAAAATATTTATAAAATTATTTTTATAAAATGGATTTCATTTTTGAAATCAGAGCATTGATATTTGGTTAATGTGAAATTTTGGGATTTTTCTGAGAAAGTTGAATTTTCAGTGAATAGTAAAAATACAGTTTTAGGGTTTCGGTATGTTTAAAGACATCATATTGGTGTCATGATGATGTCATGAGATCTTTTGAGGGTTGGCCGGCCAAGGGACCATATTTGATCTTGTCAAATCATTTTCTTTTGAAGTTAAGTGACGCCGTAAGGCTGCCGAATTTTCATAAGAGAAATCTAATTTTTTTTCCTTCCATGTTTTTCATTTCAAATGGTATGTCCCTAAAATTTCATTACCATGTCAATATGTCCTTCTTATTCTTTCACCCTACTGTTTTATGGATCATTTATGAAAGGGTGACCCATGTCCCCTCTCATTTCAATGTTTTCTAAAACCCCGAAACTTAGCCGTTATGCTGCAGAATTTTCCCCTCAAAATGCCTCTCTCTTTTCTCAAAAATTATTTTATGTTATAAAGTGAATACTCAAAGATCTTATTTCTACAAGGGTATTCACATATATATCAAAATGTTCCATTTTAAATTCTGGGATTTACATACATGAGACCCGCTTTCCCTTTCCGTGGGTTTAAAGTGACATAAAGATCATGTCTTTAAAGCAGTTTTTAAAACGTTATGATTATGAAATGAAACCCATTTATTTTATGCTATGTGGGTTATTTATGAAATGTTTGATGATGATATATGTGGCTCACATGATAATAAAGGCAAATTTAAGGGTGCGCCCTGATAGCGCTCCAATGCATTGGGTAATGATGTAACCACTAGAGATTACAATTTTCACGATACCTTGGTGAATAACCTTGGTAATTTTTAAATGACACCTTGGGGATGGACCTTGGTGATATGTTCATGATTGTCTATGTTAAATGATGTAGCCACATCTTCAAGTTATGAAAAATTTTGTTTTTATTATAAAATGCCTCATGATTTATTTCTCATGCCTTAAAGTTCTTTTCATGTCCTTATTGAAGTATATCAAGTTTACATGTAAAATGTTCCTCTTGTTTCCCTTACTGGGACTTCTGCTCACCCTTTCTTTTGATGTATGTCCCCAGGTTATGAGATGCAGTAATGAACCTAGAATGAACTTAAGGAGACGGCTTTCAAGTGTTTAAGAAGAATGTTTTATATTGTTTTCATGTATTATGTTCCTGGTTTCCAAGACACTAGACCTTAAAGATCCTCAGTTTTGTGTAATGTAATGAAAGTTTATGTTATAAAAAGGCGGGATGCTATAGTTGGTATCAAAGGATGGTTTAGTTTTTTGTGGGAATTAGGATATGAAAACTCTAGGAGGAACCCTATAGAAAATATTAATATAGGAAATCTTCCTGGTATTTTGGTGAGTATTGAGTAAGGGGTTGCCCAGCAAATACATCCCTGTCTGGATACGAGCAGGTAGAGGTGGCTCTGGCACAGATGTACATAGGGGTAAAACCCGAAAACACCGCTTTGAGCTAGACTCGAACGGGAACTGGTACACGACAACGGGCCTTGCTGCACTCTTGGTTACGACACTCCCGGGGGATATGCTTTGGTAAATTCCTAAGCTTGGTATGAACCATTGTTAAAGGAACGAAGATAAAATAAAATAAAGGTTCACATAAGAATATATGATCATGGATAACCTAGATGGGAACCTAGGGGATCACAAGTTAGGGTATACTTTTCTTCTACAAGTTATCTTTATATGCTTTAAGTTCCTTTTCATGATTATTGGTTAAGTATTTAAGCCTCTAATTATACTTTATCTTCTTAGTTAATGGTGGGAAATGGAATAACGTGTCCCAACAACCAATGTGATAGGAAATGCGACAATTTCCGTATTAATATGTCAGAGTTGATTAGGGGATTAAAAGATGATTATTATTTTGGAAGGCGTTCACTATTTTGGGGACCCTATATGATCGAGGTAAATAGATTACTATAGTATTTTCATTGAGGAGTAAGGTTGACTTATATTTTGAAGAATTGATGAATTTAAGGTGAACTTATAGTAATTTAGGTTACTTATGGGAATGACTAACCTATCTTGGGTAAAATATGTTTAGGTTAGCTACTTTTTTTATAAGATGTTAGGAGTGGTTGATGTTGTCTGGAGATGAACAATGAAGTTGTTTTGGAAGACTATGTTATCAAATCCTTCTTGTATTTGGGTTTCAATCTTAGTTTGGTTTGTTTTGAGGAATTTTAAGGACCGTTATTTATGGAGTGGTCTATGATGAACGTTGGGTAGTACCATGGAACTTTGAAGATTTAAAAGTAGGTTCTATTCCTATGGGATTCTTTCTTTTTGAAGAGTTGTTTTACCTTAACCTTTCTGTTTTTGGGATAATGTTTAAAGATAGAAGAAATAGATAGTTAATCTTTTGTAGATTATGTGATTCTATAGAAGATGATTCTTGTGCTTTTATGAGACCAAGTGTTTTTGAATTCTCATCATTTGTCGAAAAGATTAGTGTTGGTAGGGACTTGTTAAAGGATGAAACTCTACTTGAAGGTAGGTATATTTTCTTATGTTTTTGTTCTATGTAGTAAATGAAATCCTCAAAATTATGAAAAGAAACGTAAAACAAAAATGTTGTTGGTTTACGTTTCCTACTAGGTAATCAAAGACCGTTTACACACATCATAAGTTTGGGATTTTCTCATGGTTAACTTTCTCCAAATCATGTTCTCTATCACTCTCTCTCAGAACTGGCCCTTTGTTTTTTCCTCCATGTCCATGTTTTCCTACATGGAACCCGAGTGTGGGTTAACTCGGGTGGCCTTTGTACTTCCTTTTCTTTCTTTTAAAGTAATGGTGTTACTGACTCTTTCTCCGATGTGGGACTTTCAATGAAATTTCAAAACCCAATTTTAAAATTGCGAGGACGCAATTTCTTAAGGGGGGAAGATTGTAACGACCTGAAATTTTTTAAATAAATTTTGTTTCTTAATTTTATGTGTTATTGTTATACTCAACAAAAATGTTTCATTTGGTAACATGAGTATAATTAAAATGAGACTGTTGAGTTTTGACTGTTATTTGACCATTGGTCAATATGACCGCTGGAAACTAAACATTTTGACTATTGTCTCTAAATACAAGAAATCTTGGTTAATTAATATAGAAAGAAGATTTGATGGCCTCACCCAGTAGTCTTGGACCGATCGAAGCCCATCTAACAGAACTTGGGAAGGAGGTAGCACCACTGGGCTTTGCTCTGGACCAAACCCAAGCTGAACTTCATCGTATAGAGCTAGAACAGGATCGCCTTCGCGAGAAGTTCAAACTGATAGAAATTACTACTCGTGCGATGTTGGCCGAGCCTCCCTCGGATTCTCTCACTTTAGCACACCTTACACTTAGGTCCTATGCTGGTGTGATAAGGGGCTTTGTAAGGAGACCGTAACTGTCTTGTGTAATCCTTTGTTTTAAATAAAATTTCGATTTCTTTTATGAATTTTCAAATGACCGGATAAATATAGTATGCAAATTTTTGATGAATTTTAGAAAAAGGATATTTTAAATATGTTTATGTAAACCCTAAATAATTAAAAATGTGTAATGATTTTCAAAAAATGGTCTTCTACAATTATGTTCAGTACTAAATTTAGAGTCTAATAAGATCAACTTGATTTTTGATGAATAGTAAATTATGAATAGTGATTTTATGATTAGGATTAATAATGTGTCCAAATGGATTAGTAATCTCACTTAAAGGAAGTATTAAAATAAGCTAGGCACTTTGATTAAGTAATGTGATTCAATAAAATGGTTAAATAACGGTTTAATAAATTATTATTCAAGTATTAGTTTTTTCGGATGAATAGTGTTTTTTAATTAAAAATTTAATTAAAAATAATTAGAAAATTATTTTTATAAAAATGACTTTATTTTTGAACTCAGAGCATCGATATTATGTTAAGGTAATTTTTGGGGATTTTTCTGAAAAAAATGAATTTTCAATGAATAGTGTTTTTATTTAAAAATTAAATTAAAAATATTTATAAAATTATTTTTATAAAATGGATTTCATTTTTGAAATCAGAGCATTGATATTTGGTTAATGTGAAATTTTGGGATTTTTCTGAGAAAGTTGAATTTTCAGTGAATAGTAAAAATACAGTTTTAGGGTTTCGGTATGTTTAAAGACATCATATTGGTGTCATGATGATGTCATGAGATCTTTTGAGGGTTGGCCGGCCAAGGGTGATTAATTATTGTTTTGGGGGCCCCATGTGGCCTAACTCCATGATAAATGACAAGGGAGAGCACATGGGTTTGAGAAAAGCACATGTGAGGTGTCCCTTGGCCATTAATGCCTTGTCCCCTCACTTTCCCTATAAATACCAAGCCCTCATCTCATCCATTCGACTCCCCACTCATTCCCAACGAATTTCTGGTCTCATTACCTCCCAAGGAGTCCTCCCAAGGTGCCCCCAAGCCCTCAAGGTCC
Source organism: Viscum album (assembly GCA_963277665.1). Taxonomy (NCBI): domain Eukaryota; kingdom Viridiplantae; phylum Streptophyta; class Magnoliopsida; order Santalales; family Viscaceae; genus Viscum; species Viscum album. Next base: position 1,408,461,824 of record OY728133.1, on the reverse strand, counting down.
CAACCTTTGAGGTTTAAGAGTTACATTTTAAGGTAAGGGATCCGACCCCTCTCTTTCTTTTCAAGTAATCTCTTTTATGTCATTTCTTTTATACTCCATGTTCTTATGTTGGAGGATGTTCTTTTATATTCATCCTACTGCCTATTTCATGTTCATATGATGGGAGACCCCCCCTTGCTCTCATCAATTCGTTTTAAGAATGTTTAAGTGGCGCCGTTAGGCTGCCGAATTTTTAAGGGATTCTTTCACCTTCCTCGTTTTCAAGTTCTATTTTCATTCAAGTCTTTCATGTTCCTTTTTATTATGTTGGGGTATGATCTCTAAATTATAATACTGATATTTTATGATCATATGATGAGATACCCCATTTGATCGCTTCAATTCAGTATTTTGAAGTTTTAAGTGGCGTTGTTAGGCTGCCGAATTTTTAAGTAGTTCTTCACCCTTCTCGTTTTGAAGTTCTACTTTCATGTCAATTATTTCAAGTTCCTTTTTTTTATATTGGGGTATTATCTCTATATATATCATACTGGACTATTATTTTCATATGATGAGAGACCCCATTTGATCTCTTCAATTCAGTATTTTGATGTTTTAAGTGGCGCCGTTAGGCTGCCGAATTTTTAAGTGGTTCTTCACCCTTCTCGTTTTGAAGTTCTACTTTCATGTCAATTATTTCAAGTTCCTTTTTGTTATGTTGGGGAATTATCTCTATATCTATCATACTGATCTCTTATGATCATATGATGAGGGACCATATTTGATCTTGTCAAATCATTTTCTTTTGAAGTTAAGTGACGCCGTAAGGCTGCCGAATTTTCATAAGAGAAATCTAATTTTTTTTCCTTCCATGTTTTTCATTTCAAATGGTATGTCCCTAAAATTTCATTACCATGTCCATATGTCCTTCTTATTATTTCACCCTACTGTTTTATGGATCATTTATGAAAGGGTGACCCATGTCCCATCTCATTTCAATGTTTTCTAAAACCCCGAAACTTAGCCGTTATGCTGCAGAATTTTCCCCTCAAAATGCCTCTCTCTTTTCTCAAAAATTATTTTATGTTATAAAGTGAATACTCAAAGCTCTTATTTCTACAAGGGTATTCACATATATATCAAAATGTTCCATTTTAAATTCTGGGATTTACATACATGAGACCCGCTTTCCCTTTCCGTGGGTTTAAAGTGACGTAAAGATCATGTCTTTAAAGCAGTTTTTAAAACGTTATGATTATGAAATGAAACCCATTTATTTTATGCTATGTGGGTTATTTATGAAATGTTTGATGATGATATATGTGGCTCACATGATAATAAAGGCAAATTTAAGGGTGCGCCCTGATAGCGCTCCAATGCATTGGGTAATGATGTAACCACTAGAGATTACAATTTTCACGATACCTTGGTGAATAACCTTGGTAATTTTCAAATGACACATTGGGGATGGACCTTGGTGATATGTTCATGATTGTCTATGTTAAATGATGTAGCCACATCTTCAAGTTATGAAAAATTTTGTTTTTATTATAAAATGCCTCATGATTTATTTCTCATGCCTTAAAGTTCTTTTCATGTCCTTATTGAAGTATATCAAGTTTACATGTAAAATGTTCCTCTTGTTTCCCTTACTGGGCCTTCTGCTCACCCTTTCTTTTGATGTATGTCCCCAGGTTATGAGATGCAGTAATGAACCTAGAATGAACTTAAGGAGACGGCTTTCAAGTGTTTAAGAAGAATGTTTTATATTGTTTTCATGTATTATGTTCCTGGTTTCCAAGACACTAGACCTTAAAGATCCTCAGTTTTGTGTAATGTAATGAAAGTTTATGTTATAAAAAGGCGGGATGCTATACATCACATGAGAAATTATACTATAATCATCAATAAAAAATGAAGTTCATCTATCCAAATATTCCATCCATATTTATTGGTCCACATAAATATGTATAGATGAGATCAAATAGACACAACTGGAAATTCATCCTATAGAAACTCCTCTATCCTAACGGTTTAGAAAAACCATTGGGATAGGTTTCCTATACCAAAAGTTTGTTTAAAATAATTGGTATAGGAATTTTTAGACTGTATTTTCCCAACGGTTTTTCAAACCGTTGGGATAGGCCCCGGTAGAGACAGTTTTTCCAATGGTTTTTTGAAACCTTTGAGATAGTGGAATGTATACCCCTTTATTCCAACAGTTCATTGAAACCATTGGGATAGGTTTGATAATATTTCACAATGGTTTTAAAAAAACGTTGGGATAAAATGCCACAAATGAAGCTCCCAATTCTGATCTTAATCTTCCCACATTACGCCCTAAATGAGAGCTCCCATAGTTCCAGCATGCAAACCCTTCTTACCAGCAACTAATTGTTTTTTCTTCCACATAAAATCTTTAAGTTATAACTGAGTTTTATGTTCTACCTCCATTTATTCCATTTTTTATTCGGATTTATTTGAATACAAGGTTGTTTTTTGTTTTTGGTTTTGATTATCCCTAAATGACAACTCCCCTATTCTTTCTGAACCCTTCTTCCCAATCAGTGATTCATCCTTGATTCAAGTAATTTTTTGTTCTTCCACCTCAAATAGATGATAAAACGGTGTAGTGTATTTCCTCTAACATAACACATGATTCCTCTAGTAGAATATCTATTCTAATGATGATTCCTTTAGTTCAGAAATTTGTATCTATGGAATGTTATTCCCTTTCATAGAGTTACTTTGAGCATCATTCCACTGCTTAGAGTTCCTTTTAGGTGTTCTATTGAGAAAATTTTTGATTAGAAGCATGGTTAATTTCTTAAATTGATATTTTAGTGATGTACTATTATATTGATCTAACATGGTAGTGAGTTCTGGAATAGTAGGGAGACCTATTATGGGTCTCAATTTCATAATTTATTTTTATAGGCAATGGGGGGGGGGGGTGTGCAGTGGGAGGGGGTTGGCTATGGGGGGGGGGATGTGTAGTGGGAGGGGGGTTGGCTGTAGGGGGATGATCAGTGAGGGGATTTGGGTGGGTGTGGGGGGAGGGGGGTTTAGGGGGAGGCTGTGCAGGGTGGGGGTTGTAAGGGGTGAGGGGGGTTGTGCAGTGTGGGGGGTGGGGGCGGTAGGGGGGAGGTTGGGAGAGGGGCCTGTAGGGTGGGAGGTGGTTTTAGGGTGGGAGGGGGGGGGGGTTGTACAGTGAGAGGGGGTTGGCTAGGTGACAAGGGGATGTAGGGGGGTTGTGTAGTGGGAGTGGGCTGTAGGGGGTGTGCAGTGGGAGTGGGGGGGGGGGTTGTGCAGTGGGAGGGGGTTGGTTATAGATGGGTTGTGCAATGGGGGGGGGGGGTGTAGTGGGGTAGATGTGCAGGGTGGGGAGGCTGCAAGGGATGAGGGGGATGTGCAATGTGTGTGTGTGGGGGGGGGCTATAGGGGGAGGTGGGGGATGGGGACTACAGGGGTGTTGTAGGGGGGTTGGTTGTATGGGGAGCTATGTAGTGGGAGGGGGTTGTCTATGGGGGTGTAGGGAGGTGTGTAGTGGGAGTGGGGGCTATGTAGTGGGTGGGGGTTGGCTGTGGGGGGGGGGGTGTAGTGGGGGGGGGGGGTGCGGAGGGGGGTATGCAGGATGGGGGCTGCAGGGGGTGAGGGGGCCTGTGGGGGGTTGGGGGTGGGGACTACAGGGGGAGGTGGTGGGGAGGGGGGTTGGAAATAGGGGGGTTGTGCAGTGGGAGGGGGGGTTGGGGGGGGGGCTATGAAGTGGGAGGGGAGGATATGGGGGGTGGGGGCTGTGTAGTGGGAGGTGGGGGGCTGTAGGGGTGTGTGCAGTGAGATTGGGGGGCTGTACAGTGGGGGGTGTCGGCTATGGGGGGGCTATAGGGGTGGTTGTTTTGGGGGGGGATGCAGGGGTGAGGGGGGTTGTGCAGTGTGTGGGGTGGGAGTTTTAGGTGGAAGATAGGGGAGGGGGGCTCGGGGGGGGGGGGGGGGGGGGGTTGTGTAGTGGGATGGAGGCTCACATACGATTAGTCATGACCTTCTATGTGAAACATCTTCTCCATACCCATAGTCAACCCCATTTCCTATGTCGCATAATCTACGGAGGTCTCTACCCACAAAGAGTGATCAACACCAGCTCAATGGGTTTTATCCTATGTGCACATGAATGAGATGACTATATTGGCTAACCATAGTGAGAGACATCAAAAAAAAATCCTAGGATACATCTTTGGAAAGCCTCTGTCACCACCTGTGAACCATTTTTTCCAACAAAAAATGGTCAAAACTATCTACCTTATCCTAAAAAAAAAAAACCACGTCACATCACTTCTAGTGAATGACATCACCCATTATCACATGGGCCTTTCCCAACACATACCCATGGAAAGAGGAGTAAGTTGCAAGATCAACCAAATAGGAAACCATAAGACCCCATTTTAATATCAAATACACAACCTTTTCCTTTCTTATAGAACTACTCATAGTGTGAGCTATATATTCATTCCATGGGTCATCAGGAACCCCACCTCTTTATAACTATTTCATTCCATGGCACATAGTGTCACACTTTGAATGGATATAGACCAACATGAATCTCCCAAACCTCTTCCTTGTACACTCCCAACCCTCAAATATTTTAAATCCCTAAAAAATATATGTGCCTTTCCATATCCCAAACATATAATAGCTCATCCTTATGATATTTTGGCTATACACAGACCAAAAATCTCCTCTATCTCAATTTCCTGATTTACATTATCCCAAAATTTTATATGGCATTGAATGTAGATGTATCATTCCCACAAGCCTAGAATACCCCAGCTACTCAATATAATTAATCAATCCCTTATGTGGGAACTCCCCCCCATAGAAATTAACTACCTCATCACTTCCTGAACCAAGGTATCAATATCCTGGTGGTTCCACAAAAACCATCATACCATAACACCCATATTAGAAGCCTCATACACCATCATTTCCCACATCCCATCATATTATCATTTCATAATCACACCATACATGATTCCCATAAAATACCACATCAAACTCAATTCTCATACAAGTCCTACATCACTCTTAATGCCCATATATTAACCACACATTGTTAATTCAATTATCACACATACACCTCATGCACCAATTTCCATAATAAAAAACTAAAAAACATAGTCACATTCTTAAAATGTAACTCTAACTATCATGGGGTTTCTAAAATGTGAGTGGCCTCTCACTCTTGATGCCCATCCCCCAGACACCACCACCCCCTGGACACCCCCAACCCCTGTGGACAGCCCCCCAACCCCTGGATATCCCCCAAACCCCCCTGAACACCCCCATCCCCATGGAAACCCCCAACCCCCATGGAAAGACCCCCCTACCCTAGACACGCCCTACCCCCACCCCCCAGACACCCCCACCCTTGTGGACAGCCACCCACCCCCTGGATACCCCTACCCCACTGGATAGCCCCGCCACCCCCCGTGGACATCCCACCCACCACCTGGACACCATGTACCCCTGGAAAGCCCTGCAACCCCCATGGATAGCCCACCCACCCCTGGACAACCCATACCCCCTAGACAACCCCCACCCCCGTGGACATCCCACCCACCCCCTGGACAATCCTACCCCCTGGACAGCCCTGCCACCCCTGTGGATAGCCCATCCACCCCCTGGATACCCCGTACTCCCATGGACAGAACCCACCTCCATGTTCAGCCCACCCACCCCCTAAAGACCCTATACCCCCTGAACAGCCCCTCCACCCCCTGAATAGCTCGCCCACCCCCTGGACACCCCTACCCCTATAGATAGCCCCCACCCCTGTGGATTACTCACCCACCCCTAGACACCCCTCCCCCCTGGAAAACCCCACCACCCCCATGGATAGCTCTCCCACCCCCTGGACACCCTGTACCCCCTGGATAGCCCCTCCACACCCATGGACTGCCCGCCCACCCCCTAGACACCCCATACCCCCTGGACTGCCTCGCCACCCCCATGGACAGCTCACCCACCCCCTGGACACCCTGTACCCCCTGGACTACCCCCACACCTGTGGACTGCTTACCCACCCCCTGGACACTCCACCCCCAGAAACCCCACATCCCCTCGGACACCCCCACCCCCTGGACACACCCGACCCCTTGGACATCCCCCACCCCTTGGATAGCCCCCACCCCCTAAACACCCCCACCCCCGTGGACACCCCTAACTTGCGTGGACAACTCACCCACCCCCTAGACAACCCTACTGCCTAGATAACCCCTCTACCCCTATGGATAGCCCGACCACCCCCTGGACACACCATACCCCATGAACAGTCCCGCCACCCCCGTGGACACCCCCTACCCCACTGGACACCCCCACCCCCCATGGACAGCCCGCCCACCCCCTGGACACCCCTACACCCCAAGATAGCCCCACCACCCCCATTGACACCCCGTACCCCCTGGGTATCCCCCACCCCCTGAATAATCATCCACCCCTGTGGAAAGCCCCCCACCCCAGTTGATAGCCTGCCCACCCCCTAGAAACCCCCTAAGAGACTTTGGTTAATCTACTTTATGTATATATGGGTTAACATAGAAAATAAAAGATAATTAACCAATACATAAAAGTTGTAAATTAATAAACTCAACATGTGATACCATTTTGAAATCACTCAAATTAGGGGTTATATAAAAGATCCCTCATAATGATATAGTCTACAATCAAATCAACACAAAGATTATAAAATTAAATCATAATACATAATATGATATTTTATGGTTTTGAATTGGGGATATCATTATAAACCTGAAGTGAATTTATAGACCAGTGGTATAGAATGATTGGTATTCTGTATTCTGAGTTCTGTGTTATTCATCAGGTAGATATCTTATCCTTGTTTATATGTTTATATCATCATTTCCAACTATTTTAAGGGTTTAATAATTCATAATATATAGACTAATGACACTTAGTAAATAACCATCCTACTCAAAATTAATTTTTTTATTACATCTTGTACGATTTATTGAATTCATTATATATCCATTAAATCTCACCTAAAACAATGAATAGTTAAATTATACATGAATCCCCCTATTACCTCTTATATACTTGGTTTTTTGGTTTACACATTAGTTATCATTTTATAATTAATTCCATATTTGTTTTAAAATGCAAGAAATGAAACCAATTGAAGAGAGGTGATGAAAAAAGATGATGGACAACAATCGTTGCATGGCTGATGCGAATTCCACCACTAGTGCCTGTAGTGATTATTTTATTTCAAATATATATATTTAAATAATATATAATTTCATGTGATTAATTTTGTTTTAATCATTTTTTTAGGATACAACTCTTAAAAAAAATTATTTGATGAGCAACTTAGTAGTGGTCCCAGTACTCAGGTTGTTCATACGAGGGGGGGGGAGGGGGTATGAGAGCTAGCCGATCTAGTTGGCATACCCGATTAGACCATACCCCTCCCAATGATATACCATCTATCCCACATTCTAATCTTGGTGTGTCGTTAGGGAAACACATGATATTTTGGCCTCCCATATTTTCAATACCCTTTACACCCGAGTCTCCTCACCCATTTATACCATATCCGATGATGATTTCCACTTCCCATCCAGCATTCAGCTAGTCATTTCTACCATCTTTTTTTAATTATACTTCATTCTCTCTGAGATTTTATATTATAACTTCTTTGACTCTTGCTCATCTAGAGTCTGTCCCTACAGAGTATACATTGGGACTCACTCTACCTGAACATGGTGTTCCTTCAGTTTTTACGGATCCAGTGGTGCCCATTAATCAGACTGCCGTAGGTATATTTATAGAACCCTAAAAAATTTGTATACCATTATTTATTTTCATTATAATAAGAATGGATAAAATATTTGTTTTTATTTCAAAATAGATACATCTAATGATAGGAGGAGGGAGTGGGGGTGTACACGCATGCGTGTTGTGTGGAACCTCCACACGCAGTTGATGGTGGACTACAATGAAGATAGTTAGATAATCGAAAAATAGGGAAAAATGTCAGAGTTTTTTTGGAGATGCTTTCCAAATACTCTGACATCATTCCTATCAGCCCACTTTCATGGAGGCAGTTTCTAAATGAAGTCAAGGATAATTCTTCAGCAGAGATATGGGTAAAAAATCAGTTTTATTTAATGCAATATATTATTTTTTTTGTAATTATATGAATGAATAATTTGATTTTAGCTTCTCTTTAATTTCCCTGATGGTGAGGGTGAACAACCAAAAAATCTAAAGGATTTATGTGAGTATTGGAGAGACTATAAGCATGAGTAGTATACTAGTTGGCATGCTAGAATTGGTACAGAGTTAGGGATGGTCCCTATCATTGATGACTATCCAATAGAATAGTATTTGCAGATGATTACTTATTGGACGTCTACTCTGTTTAAGGTATTAATCACATTTGAGGAATTTAAATGAAAATTTTCATGTTTTTCGTTAATAATAACTTTTTTATTATTGAATTTTATTTAAAAATAATCCAGAATAAATAAAAAAACATTTATGCTAAAAAATACCTCCCCACATTGGGACATACTACGATTCTAGATCTTGAGAGAAATCAGGTATGATAGTTGTTTATAATTTTTCTTTAAGACTTACAATTTTTATTATTTCCTCCACAATTTATTTAATTGATGAAGTTATCATATAATTTTAGTTATGAAATTAATTATTGGTAACCTATTTTTAATTGTGGTTTCCTACATTCAATGTAATTGTAGAAGGAAAAATTGAATATTTATGGATAAGTGCCTTGAGAAAAATTGTTTTTCTCGAGTCTAAGGATGAAATATGGAAGTGTAGTTAATGAACCGACTCACCAGCAGATTATAAATTTTTATATGTTGATTTCAAATTTCAATATATATTTTTTAACTTAATAATATATTTATATTTGTAACAGGTTACTTTAGAGGCCCCTAGTGCCTAGAAACATGATGACAATTTTGGGCTAAATGACCACTTACATCAGTTGTAGGAGATGAGCACTCTGGAAGAGTACACTACAAACCTGGGAAGAGTATAGTACTGCCAAGATATAGGCCCTACTCAAGTATGAGTTATAGTTCCACTGAGTTCCATCAGGTTAAGGCAGAATCATAATATGATGAAAAATGGGCCATAGAGATGACATAACAATCTGCTAGGGTAAACATTGCATTTATGAAACTGATTGAAGTTTTTCATCCAACACTTCCAACAGAGGCCAACAAAACTTATGATAAATATATGTCATTGATGCATTATATATATGGTTCACTAGGTGGTATTTCTAGTGGTAGTTGAGATGATGACAAGAATGAGGCCAAGGTGGAGGAGGAGGGTGAGGAGGAGTACGAGGGCGAGGAGGTGGCTGAGGAGGGAGATAAAGATGATGAGGAGTACAAGGGAGAGGAAGAGGTCATTGAGGAGGGTGATGATGATGATGATGGGTACAATGATGTGGAAAATGGTGAGGTTGATGATAATGGTGATGATAGTGATGGTGATAAGGGTTAGATTGATCCATTACATTTTTGACTGATATTACTGACATTTTATGTTTGATGATAATTGATGATTTTTTTGATTGAATATATGTGTGATTAGGTAGGTCAAATCATCTTTATTTATTTATCTATAACTCATAAAACTTGACTTGATGATTTTTTGTGACTGATTCACCACTCCTTTGGACACCCCCACACCCCTAGACACCCCTACCCCCTGGACCCTCCACCCCCTTAGACAAACCCCCAACCGCATGGACAACCCCCACCCCCTGGACACTACCCAACCCCCCTATGATGATTCAATATGGTTTTCTTATGACTTTTCCATTCCTTTATATTTTGAAAATCACAAACACTCCATCTCAAGGAAAATTTTCTTTCCTCTAAGATTTATCTTATTAAAGAAAATTGTACTTCCCCAAGGGAAATTTTCTCCTTACCTTAGTTTTCATTGTTTATTTTATAGTTTCTCTTATCCTAATTCATTTTATTTCTAATGTCTAAAAATTAGTTTCATATATAAAACCTCATAATTTTATAAATTCTTAAATATAGAGTGTTGTGTTTTCAGATTCTGAATTCTCTGAATTTCAGATTCTGAATTATCTAAAATTCAGATTCTAAATTCTTAAAAATTCAGATTTCGAATTCTCTGAAATACAGATTCCAAATTTTCTAAAATTCAGATTCCAAATTCTCTGAAATTCATATTCAAAATTATTTGAAATACATATTTTGAATTATCTAAAATTCTGATTCTGAATTCTCTGAAATTCAGATTCTGAATTATCTCAGATTCAGAATTATTAGAAATTAAGATTCCAAATTCTAAAAAATTTATATTTTGAATTCTCAAAAATTCAAACTCTGAATTACTTAGAATTTATACTCTAAATTTCTCAGAATTATGACTCTTAATTCCTCAGAATTAAGGCTACAAATTTCTTAGAATTCGGACTCCGAATTCCTCATAATTCCGACTCTAAATTCCTCATAATTCCAAATCTGAATTCCTTAGAATATAGACTCTGAATTCCAAAGAATTCAGACTCTCAATTCCTAATAATTCAGATTTTGAAATCTATAATTGAAAACAGAATCTGGATATTTATGATTTATAGTCTCTAAGTGTTTATTTTCTTAAACTCCAAACTTTTTTTCCTTAGACTCTGAAGAATTGGATTTTGTTAAGAAACCTAAGTTTTCTTACACTTGTTATAATTATGAAATGATGTTGTACTTTCTATTTCTAACTAACCATTTTATGAGTGACACATGTACAGGTCCCTCTGAGATTCATGAAAAAATATAACCATTGGAGGAGGGAGCCAACCATTGCGGAAATGCCTATAAATAGGAGCTCATTTAAATGATCTCAACAAAAACTAAGAAAATGTTGATCACTAGATATTACATGTTGCTTAAGTAATTTCTATATAGAGAGACTCTCATGCCTTGTGCGTACTGAACATCTTATTCAGCTTGCTTCATGTGACTCCGATTGTTTCTTTGTATAATCGAGGACTTCTGGGGATAGGAAGACAGAGGTTCCAACTACCTTAAAGTTCAAGGACTTCCAAGGATAAGAATATAGAGGTTCCAACTAATTTAATGTTCGAGGACTTACATTGATAGGAAGAAAGAGGTTTTGACTACCTTAAAGTTAGAGGGCTTATGGGGATAGCAAGACAGATTCTGATATTCCTATCGAGGGCTTACCCTGGTGTGGGTAAGATATACTTTCTTAAAAGTATAAATCAAGGGACCTTTACCCAAGGTTTTTGGATACCCTTATCTTTGGGTTAAAAGATTTCATACTTGTTACTTGTTTTGTTTCACGTTTATATTCCACTACGTTTTGATAAAAGAAGAAAGTATAACCTTCTTATAAATTTTTATTCTTTTTTATACTCTGATAAGTAAGATTCTATACACTTTAAGGTAGAATCTTTTACCTGTAAACTTTTATTAAGTTTCATTTCTGAAATCATATTTCCAGAACATAGTTTGTTTGTAGAACTAAGAAGTCTTGTGAATTTACATTGTTTAACTTTGTTAAACATAGTTTCCCTTAAGGTTAAAAATTAAGGTGTTTAAAATTAAAATTCACTCCTCTTGTAATTGAGCATCTACATTCATATTTCTATCCTACAATTGGTATCAAAGGAGGTCTCTGAAATACTTATATTCAAATATAATTTTTCATGCTCAAGTTTTCGTTGTTCTAATTTTTTCCTGCTTAGGATTGATATCCTTGTTTACAAACTTTTACTATTAACAAGTTTCTGTGGAAAGATATTTTCTTTTCGATATTTGGAATGAGTGTTGGTTCAATTGACAATATAAATCCTACTAGACCACCTATATTTAATGGGAATGATTATTAATATTGGAGAGATCATATGAAGACTTTTGTTATTAATATAGGAGTGGAAAATTTTGTTATGCTTACTGGAGATTACAAGATTCTTGACATGGAAGTCAGAAATTTTACTAATCAAGAAAAGCCAGAATATCAACTAAACTACATGGTAAAAAATACTTTGTTGTGTTCCTTGACCAGAAATATATAAAGTCAGATTTCTACTTGTGAAGCTGCAAATTGTATTTGGAAGAAATTGGAGGTTACTCATTTTGGTACAACCAAGGTTATAGAAAATAAAAAAGCTATGCTTAGAGAAGAATATCATGGATTTCTATTCCCTTATGGAGAACTAGTGTGTAAGTTACAACAAAGGTTTATGACTATTGTTAACAGTTTACAATCCATGGGTGAGAAAGGTTTAGATAATGAGGCACTTGTGAAAAATATTATAGACATCATACCCAATGAGTGGGAATCTAAGAGAACAACTATTGATGAGAATAGGAAAGTATCTCAAATTACTCTTGATGAGATTTTTGGAACTCTTCTTCAACATGAGACAAGAATGAAAATAGATGCTAATATGAATAATAAGAATAATGGCAATAGAAGTGTAGAATTTACTAATAAAAAATTCAAGACTCCAGAAAGGGTTATAAGATCCAAGTCAAAGAAAGTCACTATTTTATCTAAATATAGATAAAGTGAACATTCTGAGAATGAAATAGATAATCTTGATCGAAGGATGAAAAATATAGTTGGGAAGAAATACTTTCAGAATAGATTTAAGAAGAAAGAAATAAAGGACAAGAAAGACTCCGAATTCATTTTTTATGAATGCAAAAGAGTGGGTCATATAAGGCCCGATTGTCCTATGATTAAGAAAAAGGATAGAAAATAAAATAATTATGAGAGAAATATAAATAAGTACTACAAATATAAAACTATGAATGTTTTGAAAGTTAATGAATCTTGGAGTGCCAGTGGTGGAGACTCTTCTGATGAAACCTCAGAATATGAATCTTCTGGACAGAAGAATCTTAGTTTACTAGCTAGATTTTCCATTGAAAATAATTTTCTAATGGATAAGGTACACAATGTTGAATCTATTATTAATGTTTCCTTGAATGATAATTATAGTGATAATAAATATTATGAGTCCTCGGATAAAGAATATTTTTCTGATGAAGATAATACATTACCTACTTATGAAGAAGTTTCTAGGTTTTCAAAGCTTCTTGAGAATGAAAATTATAAAGTCAAGAAAAAACGTGATAAGGATAATTCTAGAATTTTTATTATTACTAAATAAGTATTAGATCCTTCAAAATATATTGATAATAAAATTTTTGATTTTGAAATTATTTAAAAAAAACATTGAGGAAGTTAATTCTGAGAAGGATAAACTTTCTAAGGATCTTGAAAAAGTAATTTCTAAGAAAAGAATTTTAGAGACTAAATCTAGTGCTAAAAATAATGTTTTTAGGATAAAAATATTTTTATTAAAATAAAGTCAGATATATTTTCCTTAAGGAAGTGTATTTGAAACTTTACCTTAGGTAAGGAATACTTTGATAAGATGTATTCCAAAATTCAACCTCTAAGGAATAATTCTGGATTTGGTTATACTCATTCTAAACTGGTTTTTAGTAATAATTATTTTGTTCCTCAAAGTGGTCCATTCTACACTAATTGTCAGTGTGGTGGGAATTGGGAAAAAAATTGTTCTTTAAACAAAATGTAGTCTTTAGGTTTTCATAAATCTTATTTTTCCAAGAAAATGTGGATACCTAATTTTTTTCTTTATGATGTTTCCAGAACCAAGAATGTTTGGATTTCGAAAGTAAAACACTCTTATTTTCAGGAAAATAAAGAAATTACCAATAGAAAGACATGGTACATTGATAGTGGATATTCCCGACATATGACTGGTAACAAAAAATTCTTTGAAAATATTATCAAGATGAAAGTAGGAAAAGTAACTTTTAGAGATAATGCTAAGGGAGAAATTATTGGTATAGGTAACATTGTTCTTCTTAAAAAAACTTTTATTTCAAATTTTTTATTTGTTAAAGGTCTTAAGAACAACCTCATTATCATAATCCAATTATGTGATGAAGGTTACCTTGTGAATTTTAGAAATGAAAATTGTTTAGTACAGAATTCTAAGGAAGAGTTTATTATTTCGGCCAATAGGTAAGAGAATGTATACATACTAAACTTACAAGACATTAGGAGAAAATATCTACCTTGTCTTAGTGCAATGGAAGATAATTCATGGTTATGACATATAAGGTTAAGACACTATAACCTTAGGAACCTATGAAAAATCTCTAAGAAAAGACTAGTTAAGGATCTGCCCGAGCTTAGATTTGATTCTTCAAAAGTTTGTGATCCTTGTCAATTTTTCAAGCAACATAAATCAAGTTTTAAATTAGTCGGTGAAGTCTCAACTACTGATTCATTATAGCTGGTACATATGGATATTTTTGGTCCAACAAAAACTGGAAGCATTGGAGGAAAATATTATGTATTTTATTAGTTGATGATTACAGTAGATTTATGTGGGTCTATTTTCAAGCAATGAAATATGAAGCTTTTTCTTATTTCAAAATTTTTAGAACCCATGTTAAAAATGAGAAAAACCTTCTTTTGATAATTATTCACAGTGATCATGGAGGATAATTTCAAAATTCTGATTTTGAATCTTTTTGTTGTAGAAAAGGAATTACTCATAACTTCTCATCACCAAGAACCGCTCAACAAAATGGTGTTGTTGAAAAAATAAATTGAGTTCTTCAAGAGATAACTAGAACCATGTTAGTGAATATTCATTAGTGAAACACTTTTTGGATGAATCTATTAGTACTTATTTTTATACTATAAATCTATTTTTGATTAGTCCATTTCTTAACACAACCCCTTATGAGTTATGGTATGGTAGAAGATATATATTTACTACTTCAAGCTATTTGGTTGGAAAGTATTCATTCTGAATACTAAAGATAATTTACATAAATTCGCACCCAAATCTGATGAAGGAATTTTCCTAGGATACTCCATAATTTCTAAGGCTTATAGAGTTTTCAATAAAAACACTTGTACTGTTGAATAAATAGTACATGTCAAATTTTATGAAACTAATCCCTTTGTTTTTAAACAACCTCAACCTAAATCTTCCGATGTATTTTCAAAAAATAATTATCAACCCTTGACTGGAGATCTTTTTGATAAGGAAAATGTTTAAAAACATATTTCTGAAGCATTTACCCCAAAATATTTCCTACCATATGTTGATGAATACATCTTAAAAAACCCAAATCAGTTGTTTCTTAAGAATCACCCCAATGATAGCATCATTGGTGATGTAAATCAACCTATAAGGATTAAAAGCTATGCAAGATGAGATAAATGAATTTGAAAGGAATAAAGTCTAGACCTAGGTTGAAAGACCTAAGGAAACATCTGTTATTGGAGTTAAATGGGTCTACAAAAATAAGTGTGATGAAAAGGGAATCCTAGTAATAAATAAAGCAAGATTAGTTACTTAATGCTATAATCAACAAGAAATAACAGACTATGAAGAAACCTATTCTCTAGTATCTAGACTTGAACCTATTCGCATTTTACTTTCCTTTGTAGCATTCTTTAATTTTATACTTTTTCAAATGGATGTTAAATGTTCTTTCATTAATGGTTATGTTAAATAGGAAGTTTGTTTTGAACAACCCCTAGTTTTGAAGATGCAAAACATCTTGAACATGTTTTCAAACTTACCAAAGCATTATATGGACTTAAATAATCCCCTAAAGCCTAGTAGGATAGACTTACATGATCTTTTTTACAAAACAATTACATTAAGGGAAATGATGATCCAAATCTCTTTATAAATAAAGACAAGAAAAATGTTTTGATTGTATAAATTTATATTGATGACATTATATTTGGTTCAAATCAGCAATCTTTAACTAATTCATTTTCAAATCTAATGAAATATGAGTTTGAAATGAGTATGATGGGTGAGTTAACATTTTTTATTGGTTTAAAAATTTCTAAAAAACTAGAAGGAATTTATATATCCCAACATAATTATATTAAAGATATTATTAAAAAGTATGGATATAACAACACTAGAAGTATAATTACTCCCATTGGTACCTCAAATTCACTTGATCCTGATGAAGCTGGGAAACTAGTGGATCATGCATCATTTAGAGGTATGATAGGAAGTCTAATATAGTTGATATCTAGTTTTCCATACATAATGTTTTCAGTATGATTATGTGCAAGATATCAATCCAATCCTAATGAATCCCATTTAAAGGTAGTGCAAATATTTTTTCACTGCTTAAAGGGAACCATGGATTTTGGACTCTTTTATACTTCCAGAAATGTTTTTGTTTTAAAATGTTTTTTGGAAGATGACTTTGGTGGATGTAGAATGGATAGGAAAAGTATATCCAGAACTTGTCATTTCTTATGAGATTGATTTGTTTCTTGGTCATGAAAAAAACAACAGTCAGTTGCACTTTCCACTGCTGAAATTGAATATATAGCAGTTAGAAGTTGTTGTGCTCAAGTGTTGTGGATGCAACACACACTCACAGACTATGGTATGAGTTTTACCAAAACAAAAATATTGTGTGATAATACTAGTGACATTACCTTAAGTAAAAACTATGCAGACCACTCTCGTGCAAAACACATAGATATCATGCATCAGTTTCTTAGAGATCACACACAATAGGAGGTATCATTCTTCAATTTATTGGAATGCAAGATCAAATTGCTGATATTTTCTCAAAATAATTACCCTCTGATAGATTTGAATACATTAGACAAAATTTAGGAATGATAACCAAGAGGTAATATTCTATATTAACTCCTTGTTGAAACCTATCCCCATAAAGTAAGAAACTCCTCTTCATAAAGGGAGTACATTTTCTTGTTAGTCAAAATTTTTCGTAGTCAAATTATTTTTTAGTAAAATTTTTTGTAGTCAAAATTGTTGTAATCAAATTTTCTTAATCAGAATTTTCTTTAAATTTGTTTTTAAAATTTTCTAGAATCTAAAGTTCTTTAAGAATAATTTTCCTCGTTTTGAATAATCTTCTTAGCAATCTGGAAAGTATATTTTTTGTTTTAAATTTTCCTAATCACCCTTTTACACGTTTGTATTTTTTTCTTGTTTAAGAGACAATTTTTGATTCACTTTTCCTTAAATCTGATTGTTTATCTTAAAAAACTCAAAACATTGGAACCTATCAAAATCCTTCTTCGATTATCATCTCAAATTTCAGATTCAACCAGAATTATTTCAACCCTTGGATCAGCAATGGAATTTGAACCATCGCCCCAATAGACTATATAAGGACCCCCCTAATGGTTGTCCCACATTGATATTCATGCTCTGGTGTGCTGAATCCCTACTACTCTACTTAAGGCTGTAACAAATATTCAAGGATTTCTCAATTCCAAATATCTGTAGAAGTCTCTCCTCAGAATGATATGTCTTCTGTAAAGGAAATATCCGAGTGGAAAATATAAAGAGAGAGGTTATTTGATCCCAAATTCTTTAGAAAGTTGATTCCATAATTTCAATGAATATCAATTTGAATGGCTGGGAGAGCCTATGTAAATCCAAACCGAGGGCAGAGGATCCACTGTATCCAGAATTGTTAGTCGAGTTCTATGAATCAGTATCTTTCTTCAACGAAGGAGGTAGAGATAATTTCTCTTTTATGAGATATGGGAAAACCTAATCCCTTTGTTATAATATGTCTTCCCACCAAATTGGAATTATTTTTGAAGGATAATCGGAGTTATGCTCTCACAAGTTACTTGATATAGCAGGATCTTTTGATAAGGAGAAAGATATAGAGTTTCTTGGCTTGAAGGTGTATATACTCCAAAAATTATTTATCTCTCTACAAATATTCATATTCTTTAGCTATGGGTTATGGGATTTCTCATTCCGAGAAAAGGGGACAGTGATACCCTGAAGAAAAGTGATATTTATGCATTAGATTTTTTTGGTGAAGCTTAGAAAAATCAATTTACTAAAGTATGTTTTTCTGAAAATCAAGAATATCAATAATGGAACCCTAAAATCTCAGATTATTATGTATCCAACTATTCTTTCAAAGATTATTGTGATTTGTCTTTATTCTTTCAAAATTCCTTGTAGTTCAAAGATAAATAATTTTAATGTGATATTGTTGAGTGATGATACTCTAAGAAGAATGAAAGTTGGTTTTTCCATTGATTCAGGAGAATTTTATGATTTTTTGGAAGCTGAAATCCAAGATCTAGAAAAGGAACTTGAGGTGGATGAATCCTCCAAGAAGGGTGAAAAGAAAAGGAAGGCCAAGGAACCGGAAAAGAAAGAAAAATATCTTGTGGATAAGGAAATTCAATCCGCACCACAGAATACAAGAAAAAAAGAAAGGAAGGGGAGCCTAATTTTGTCTTATATCCTGTTGATCCAAAATCATTAAAAATATAGGTTACTAAATCCCTTGAGAAGCAAAATAAATAAAAGAAGCAGAGAAAGAAGTTATCGGAGGCTGAAATTGTTCAATCACTTCTCAAGTATATTGAGAAAGAATATAAACAATTCTCAGTGCCAGAATCATTTTTGATAGAATCACTTCATGAGACTCTAGGAAAGAAGTCAGTGATTCTAGATCCAAAACAAGAAGAAGAAATTGTTCAGGAAGAGGAAGAGTAAATAGAAGAAGAATAAGAAAAAGGGGATGACACTGATGATGTCATAAATCAATTTCAAGATTACCATGAGAAAGAAAGTCCCTCTATAAAATTATCGATCCGGACTTCTCAAGATGGATCCTCAAAACTTGCTACTCTAGGGAATGAAGAGAAGGATCAGGAAGAAATAAACCATCCTTCTTAAGAAGAAAGTAATAATCATGATTTCATTCATCCGGAAGATCAAGTGGATGATGATGAGAAAGAGGAAGTTGAGGAAGATAAAATTGTTCAGTTATTAGATACTGAGCATGAATCACCTAAATGATAAGATATCATTCAGAGAGATGATAAGGGAAAGCATGTGTTGGTCCACACACTTAAAAAATATGTAGTGAAAAAGAAATTTGTTGAAATTTTTTCAAAGAGGAAAGATGATGAGTTAGAAAAAGAACCCTCATCAACCAAACTTTCTGATTTAGAATCATCCTCTCTTGGACATGACTTTGTGGTAAAATCTTTGAAAAATTTGGTTGGTACTATTCATTTATTTCCACGTATAGATTCAAGGTGTCAGTTGATTTAGTATTCATTCAAATTGAAATCAGATTCATTTTTCATGCTTACGGTTAAATTTTTTGGTCTTGAGGCGGATTTCAAATCTTTTCTCATTGGTTATGAAGCTCATAAAAGGTCATGTAAGAAGATTATAAGCTGTTCAAGGAAGACTGTCGAAGACCTGAGATATTTTGATAAATTTCAAGATAAATTCAAAGATTCCTTTGACACCAAAGATGGAAATATTAATGATCTTTCTATGATCTTTGATGAAAAGATGACTCTTGAACAGACTACTCAGAAGAAAGAAGTTAAGTATCTGAATGGGAAGCTTAATTCTATGGCCATAAATTAGAAGTGGGAAAGGGATCTCAGAATAGAATTTAAAGAGAATCTGGTTAAGAAAGAAGAAGTGTTGAAAGCTAAATAAAAATGTCTTAAGACTTAGGAAGAAAATATTAGAGCCTTGGAAAAGAAAAGAGAAGATCAGGATATATTGCTTAATCATATAAAAGAAGATCACAAGGAGCTCAATAATCTGAAAACCATTGTTAAGAAGTTTATGCCGAATGAGAAAGAAGGATAATTTTTCCAATTTGGATATTTTGTTGAATTTATTCCTCGTACAAATTCTTTCAATACTAATGGAATTTCAGTTGTTATTCATATATTTTTTGGTTTCTTAGTACTGATATTTAAGTTTCCATTTTTTTCATTCCCTTTATTCTTTTTTGAAAATCACAAAGGGGGGGAAGGTAATGATAAAAAGATTACAAAGTAAAGAAGATATTTCCCTAAGTAAGGGGGATTTTATCTAAGGGAAAGTTCTTATCAATGAAGATTTTTGTATATAAGAAAATATAAAATATCATACAGGAAATCAAGAATATAATTCGTAGGGATTCCAAAGCCTAAGGGGGAGTTATTTGTATTCACTATGATCTATAAGTAAAAGGGAGATAAGTTTTTTCTACAAGTCCATAAAAAATTATAATTCATTTTATTCTTTTTAGTAAGGATGTTTGTGCTTTCCAAAAAGGGGGAGATTGTTGAGTCAATAAGGTTTCCCTATGACTTTTCCATTCTTTTATGTTTTGAAAATCACAAACACTCTATCTCAAAGAAAATTTTATTTCCTCTAAGATTTATCTTATTAAGGAAAATTTTCCTTCCCCGAAGAAATTTTATCCTTACCATTGTTTTCATTGTTCATTTTATAGTTTCTCTTATCCTAACTTATTTTATTTTAAAAGTATAAAAATATATTTCATATATAAAACCTCGTAATTCTATAAATTCTTAGATATAGAGTATTCTATTTTCAGAATCTAAATTCTCTGAAATTCAGATTCAAAATTCTCTAAAATTAAAATTTTGAATTCTTTGAAATTTAGATTCAGAATCCTATGAAATAAATATTCTGAATTCTCTGAAATTCAGAATCTAAATTCTCTGAAATTCAAATTCTGGATTCTCTAAAATACAGACTCCAAATTCTCTAAAATTCAGATTCCAATTTGTCTGAAATTCAGTTTCTGAATTCTATGAAATTCAGATTCCGAATTCTTTGAAATTCAGATTCCTAATTCTCTGAAATTCAGATTTCAAATTCATTAGAATTCAGACTCCTAATTTAATAGAATTCATAATTTGAATTCCACATAATTCAGACTCCAAATTCCTTATAATTCTGACTTTAAATTACTTAAAATTAGAACTCTAAATTCCTTATAATCCCGACTCTAAATTCCTTATAATTCAAACTTCTAATTATTCAGAATTCAGACTTTGAATTCCTAAAAATTCAGACTCTAAATTCCTCAGAATTAAAAATCCAAATTTTATAGAATTTAGACTCTGAATTCCTCAGAATTTAGACTCCAAATTCCTTAGAATTGAGACTCCAAATTCCTTATAATTTAGACTCCAAATTCCTTAGAATTCAGACTCCAAATTCCTCATAATTTAGTCTCTGAATTCCTATGAATTCAGATTATTAATTCATTATAATTCAGATTCCAAAGTCTATATAATTCAGGTTCTGATTTCCATGAAAACAGAAATCGTATATTTATGATTTATAGTCTCCAAGTGTTTATTTTTTTAGACTCCAAACTTTATTTTCCTTATATTACTAAAAATTGGATTTTGTTAAGAAACATTATTTTTATTACAGTAGTTATCATTTTGAAAATATGTCATACTTTATGTTTCTAACTAACCATTGTATGAGTGACACATGTACAGGTCCCTCTGAGATTCAAGGAAAATATGACCATTGGAGGAGGGAGCCGTCAATTGGAGAAATGACTATATATAGGAGCTCATTTAAACGAGCATAACAACAACTGAGACAATGTTGATCAATAGATATTACATGATGCTGAAGTAATTTCTTGAGAGAGAGACTCTCATGCCTTGTGCGTACTGAGCATCTTGTTCAGCTTGCTTCATTTGACCCTAATTGTTGCTGTGTACAATCAAGGACTTCCGGAGATATGAAGATAGAGGTGTCAACTACCTTAAAGTTTGAGGACTTCCAGGGATAAGAAGATAGAGGTTCCGACTACCTTAAAGTTTGAGGACTTCCATTGATAGGAAGACAAAGGTTATGACTACCTTAATGTTCGAGGGCTTGCGAGGATAGAAAGACAGATTTTGATATTCCTATCGAGAGGTTACCCTGGTGTGGGTAAGACATACATTTTTGAAAGTATAAATCAAGGGACCTTTATCCAAGGTTTTTGGATACCCTTATCTTTGGGTTAAAAGATTTCATACTTGTTACTTGTTTTGTTTCAAATTTATATTCCATTGTGTTTTGATAAAAGAAAAAAGTATAACCTTCTTATACTTTATTGTTTTTTTGTATACTCTGATAAGTAAGATTCTATACAATTTAAGGTAGAATATTTTCGTTGTAAGCTTTTATTAAGTTTCATTTTTGGAATCATATTTTCGGAACATAGAATGTTTGTAGAACTAACAGGTCTTGTGAATTTACATTGTTTAACTTTGTTAAAAATTGTTTCCCTTAAGGTTAAAAATGATAGTTTTTAAACTTACAATTCACCCCACTCTTGTAATTGAGCATCTACATTCATATTTCGACCCTACACCCTAGACACCCCCTACCCCCATTGACAGCCCCCACCCCCTGGACAACCCCCACCCCCGTGGACACCCCCACCCCCGTGGACACCCCCACCCCCTTGGATAACCCCCACCACCATGGACCCCACCTCTCCCCCTTGAGACCA
Organism: Viscum album; assembly: GCA_963277665.1. Lineage (NCBI taxonomy): Eukaryota > Viridiplantae > Streptophyta > Magnoliopsida > Santalales > Viscaceae > Viscum > Viscum album. The sequence continues at coordinate 1,408,439,409 of OY728133.1, read as the reverse complement.
CCCCACCCCCTTTGACAACCCTAACCCCTAGACATACCCTAGACACCCCACCACTATGGAAACCCCCTCACCCCACCCCCTGGATACCCCCTACCCTTGGACATCCCCTACACCCTTAGACAGACCCCACCTGCCCTGGACACCACCCCCACCCCCACCCCCTAGACACCCCTACCCCTTGGACATCCCCCACCCCCTGGACAGCCACCCAGACACCCATACCCCTTGGACAGTACCCCCAACCCCCTGGACAACCCCCACCCCTAGACACCACCCCACCCCTGGACACCCCCACCCCCTAGACACCCCCACTGAAATCCATATTTTAATTAGATATTTTGATTTTTATAGAAAATTTAGATATTTTATTATCAATTTTATATTTAGAAGGTAGATGTTTGGAAGTTTTATTTATCTATATTGAATTATAGAAGAATTTATATATTAATTTTTAATTTCATAAAGTGTCTTTATTCCTATGGTTTATATTCCTAAATATGTTTTTTTTTGTTTTTTAGATAAATGGTATATAAAAATGTTTTATTATATTTAATATTAACCACAATCATCACTTCCATGTTTAAAGTTATAATGAAATGAAAGATGGAAACAATGGAAAAGTCTATATATGAATGATGGTAATCATGATCGTGAATAATATCTTCCTAAGTGTGTAAATATAGTTACTAAATTATTTTATCATATCATGTGTATGGAACGTTATAGGTTTATAAAAAAGGTAATTCCCAATATTACCCCAACCCCATGGACACCCCTACCCCCGTGGACATCCCCCCAACCCCCCTGAATAGCCCCCACCCCCTAGACACCCCACACCCTAGACACCCCATACCCCCTTGGATAGCACCCCCACCCCCTTGGACAGTCCCCAACCCCCTGGAAAAGACCCCACCCCCTGGATATCACCTACCCCTTGGATAACCCCCAACCCCTGGACAACCCCCCTAACACCACCCCACCACTTGGACACCCCCTTGGATAGCCCTTACCCCCCATAGACACCCCCACCCCCTAGACACCACCCCACCCCCCTTGGAACCACCCCACCCCCTGGACAACCCCAAACCATGGACACCCCCACCCCTGTGGACAACCCCCCAACCCCCTGGATAGCCCCCACCCCTTGGACACCCACCACCCCCTGGACACCCCCACCCCTGGACACCCCCACCCCCTAGACACCCCTACCCCCTTAGATAGCCCACACCCCTTGGACAACCCCTACCCCCTGGACAACCCCCTGGACACTACCCCACCCCCCTGGACACCACCACCCCTTGGACAACCCCTGCCAACCACTAGGACAACCCCAACCCCCAGGACAATGCCCCCACCCCCTAGAAACCCACCCCTATAGAAATCCCTCACCCCCTTGGATAGCCCCCACCCCCCGTGGACACCCCCACCCCACACCTAGACACCCCTACCCCCTCAGATATGCCCCCAACCCCCTGGATATCCACCACCCCCTGGGAAAACCCCCCAGACAACACAAAAGGAGAGCCCCCCGGACAGCCCACACCCCCTAACAGAATATTACTATCATCTAAACCAAATATTTCCCAATGTTGTTATTTTTTTGCTTTTATATCATGCATTATTTTATTCATGTTAATTTTCATCAAATAGAATCGTTTTTGGATGAAAAATGAGGTGACCAAAATAGAAGCATGGGTGGATTAGAGTGATGTATGTAGTGCATAGACTACCCAATATCAAATGATGAATCATGATAGTTTTATCGTTTGTAATGTATAACTTCCATAAATTGATATTCTCCATCTTTCCACAAAAAGTGGTATCAATTCTTGGTTATAGTTTATTGTCTAACCAAATTACCAAGACATAGAATTTGAGATTGGTTGGAAGACTAATGGGTTCCCCAGGTCAGGATGTTTTTTTATGTTTTTGAAATGATGTTATCCAAAAAATAGTAGTGTTATTACGAAGTTTGGGTTTGAAAATTTACTTTTAATGATTTTTTTTCAAGATTAATGTTCCACTAATCATTGTGTGACTTGGATATTAGTTGATAAATGCTGATGAATTCATGGAAGATGGTCCTAATCAATTACCCTTTTCAGATTCAGTATCATATGAATGTTTATTGATGATATTGTTACAACACATAGGTTTCAAATTGATTTTTTATAGTATAATTTTTTGAAATTAAAGAACGTTTGTTCTATTATTATATAGAGTTATTATGATATAGAGTTAGTATGTTTTTTAGAAAGGTTATTCATCTTAAAGTTATGTTATTAATATAATGAAAAACTATAACAAGAATGGAATAGAAAATATCCTGAAAGATATGTCTAGAATCAGCAGTGCATTATCCCAAAGGAATAGGATTTTTGAGATAAAATTGATGGAAACACTATGATAAAATTAAGAAGAATAATTAATGAGAAAACATTCATCTATTACCTGGTTTTAGTAATTTTTAATGAGGAAGGTGAGGGATTAGAAAGTAACTACTAAGACTAGGAGGACTATTCTAAAAGGTTTATCATCTGGTAAATATGGAATATAGTTTGCAAAATGTATGCAATGTTGGAGTCTGGTGTATGCAATATTGGATTCTGTGTGCAGGTGTATTGGTTTGTATCTACAGGTCTATTGGCTAGTGTCTGCAGATGTATTTGACTTTCTTCAAGTTTATTGGAGTATGGTGTATGCAATATTGGAGGTTTCTGCATATTAGATTCTGTGTGTAGGTGATATTAGATTCTATGTGGTATATTGTCTTAGGTTCATTGGCTTATTTGCAGGTGTATTGGGTTCTGCATACTATCTGGGAGTTGGGTTCTCTATAATCTAGAGGAAGGATATACCAAAAATTTATAACTGTTGGTATACTGTTGAATGAAATTTTAATACTACACCAACAGTTATAAACCATTGGTATAGAGGAAAAAGAAATGTGAAAGGTATACCAACAGTTACAAAACCATTGGTATATCAACAGACTTCTAAATTTTACCAACGGTTTATTGAAACTATTGGAAAAAAACCGCACCAATGGTTTTTGAACCATTGGTAAAACACTGAATGCTTTATAAACCAAAGGCTTAAAACCATTGGTATAGATTTTTTACAACGGTTCTAGGTAACCTTTGGTAAGCTATGATTTTTTGCATCATATACCAACAATTATTTAGAAATAATTAGTATATATCTATCCCTACGCCAGACTAACCAACAGTTTTCAAAACCATTGGTATATTGTATACCAACAATTTTCCCTTCTATGCAAACAATTTTCAACCATTGTTATAGTTTAACTTTCCAGTAGTGATATTTTATTCCCTTTTCTTCTTTAGTTGATATGAACTACATACCAAATTCCCTCATATAAAAGCATCAAAAATCTTTTCCCATTCAAACTTTAGATTTGGTATATCCATGAATATATTTATCTTAGATATCTTTTCCATTTATTTCTAGTTAATGTGACCCCGCCTTCAATGCCAAAAGTTGTTTTCTTTTTCAACTGTTATATAGCAAATGTTCTTTTTTACTTTCAACCTGATATAATTTTCAATATATTTTGCATCCTTTCATGATATAATTCCATATCCTTAATTTTATAGAGAACCCCTTTTGATTGAATTTTACTATAAGTACTGAGTCACAAATTTGACTCACTCTTAGGAAATTATGATGAAAACCTTCCACATAAAGAACTTCAGTTTTCTTAAGCTCATCACATGCTAGTTCAATACTCCAAATGACTTTGATCTTAAAAGAAACATCATTTCCAAACCTAACTTTTCCATCAACCATTTATGTTAAATTATTCAATAAATATCAATTTCCCATCATATGGGGTGATTATCTGCTACCAAGAATCTAAATGCTATTATTCTTCGCATATTTGAGACCAACTTTAGTAATATTGGATTTCTCAATCTTCTTCTTTTTCTTCCCTGAAATATTAGATTGAGTGAAGGGTGATGATGGAATTTATAATCCCTTTTCCATTTGCATGGATTTATTATACTCATTCTTTTATTCTAGAGAATAAAATTTATTTGAAATAGAAACAGCATATGTTTGACGAGTATTGGCTTGTCCATGAGTTCTATATGAATTGTTTATGCCTTTCCTCTTCCTTCAATAAATATATTTATGGCCAAACTTAGAACAATTAAAACAATAACCATAGAAATTATTTCTTATATAAGAAGTATAATATGAATTTTTTCTCCATTGATGACTTCCTAACTCTTCTCCATTAAAATATATTCTTTCCACTTCACAATATTTCATGTTATGGACCAGATAACCACAGAGTTGAAATTTCATAAGAGGAAAATTTTTCTAACTTTTTTTTCTACCCATGTATGATTTCTTAGGATAATATTTTTCCTACCTATCATTTTGGGAAATTGGTGAATATTATTCCATTCTTATTTAAGTTTGATTTGGGAATCTCTTTTTTAGGACTTCTGTTGAATTTGCAATATGTTCAACTTTCAATTTCTCTTTACTTTGGTTTATCTTATTTCTATCCTTTGATGTTTCAACATCATAACAAATTACACTATTTCCCATGCATGTGTATCTCTGATCATTAAAAACCTTTTCTATTCCATCAGAACCCCATTTAGCTCACTCTAGTAGCACAATGTATCAGAAGCTTTCAAACTATATTTTCATCATTATTTAATTGGAATTTGATTCACTTTGAAGTTTACTCCTAAGATTAAAACGTTATTCTTTGTGACCCTCAACAGTCTTATACTTCTCCTCCAGTTTTGATGTAAGTCCATTGATGACCTTTTCCTTTTCTTCAATTATAAGATTAATTTCCACTACATCTTCTATGATTTCAAAGGTTTTTTACTGTTATTTCACTACTTATTCTAGTCATTCAGTTTCAGCTTCAATATGATCAATATATTATGATGATTCTTCCAAAACTAATCTCCACTTTTTTCATCTGTTATTTTTATTCTCAACCTTACCAAGAGAATCCATAAGGTTTAACTTTAGATCAATATCATCACTCAAATTATTATCTCTATCTTTATCTTTTGATTGTTATAATTTTTCAACTATAGAAATCATAGATTATTGGTTTCCATGTTTAAACTATGGTTCTTCCTCAAAAAATTCAATATAATCATATTCTTCTTTATAGAAAATCTCTTTCTCTGTAATTTTTTTCCAGATTTAAAGTCTCCATTTTGATAAAAACATTTTTGAGTTTTTTATGAGTTTCCAGATTCACTGTCTTCAAAATAAAACTTTATTGAGAAATGAGAGGCAATGTGACCAACTCTTTCACAATGAAAACAAGCCAAGGGTACATTTCATTCAAATATTCACTTTCCGCTCTCTAATTTCTCAACAAAGGTGGAAAGAAATTCATCTTCCTCATTGTATTTATTAACACTATCTCATGAAATCTTAAGTTTTTCCTTGGATTTGAATGCCATTTCATTTCTTACTCAAGTTTTTGCATCTTTTGGTTTGGCTCTCATTTCATACACCACTAGAGTGATCACTAGATAATCTAAAGAAAATTTAGACAGATCCCTTTCCTCTAGGGATAACACTTTTGGATTATAGAGAGGTGGAAGAATTCTCAATATTTTCTTTACAATTTCAATGTCTTTGATTTTCCCCAAGTCTACATATAGCTCCAAAAACATTTGTAATTCGATTAAAAAAGGTATATATATATTTTTTAGGATGCATTTTTAGGTCATCAATCCTATTGTGTAGGACTTAAAGTTTTTCCTGCTTCACATTGTTGTCACATTCATATATATTCTCCAGTTTTTCATAAATAGATTTTTCTAAATTAAAACTCATCACATTTAGATTGATTTGATCAGAAAGATCTATAGTGAGGCCATTCTATGCTTTAGAATCTATATCTAGTATTTTCTTGTCTGTATCAATCATAAATATCCCTGTTGGATTAGTCACCTAAATACCTTATGTAGTGGCAAAAATGACTTCCATTACAAGAGTTCTTAGATAAGATCTCACCCTATTCTCCTAAATTTTTAAGTTTCTTCCATAAAATAGGGGAAATCCCCTTACGTTTACTGAATTATACATGAAACAAATAAATGCAATATTTAACACCAAAAACTTGTAGGATCTGATACCACTTGAAGGACCCTAAAACACAATGAGAGGGGATGAGTGAATCAGGATGTCAAATTTTTATTATAAATTGACAGACCTTATTCCCAAATTGGTAGGGATATGATAAACATTTCTATTGATATTATTTATTAATTTAAACATTCACACACATAAGGGAAACATAGAAATTGTACTTGTTTCACCACTAAGGGATAGTCCAAGGAGCACACACCGATAGTGTGTCAGTCATACCTAAATCCACTAATCTTTACTAGATGTGGAATAAAAATGTTTTGAAATAGTTACTCTATTCCAGGAACAATGCCTTTATAAGGTTTTAGGGATAACACACTATGTCTCTCAGAACACTTCTTTCAAATCCCCATAGCTCATTGTATTGAGAGAAGTCTAACTTAGTATTTTTGACATAAAGGTTTCTTCAATGTATTGACATTAAAGTCTTTGTCCCTATCTTAGTATGAGACTCTACTTGAATCTTACACCTAAGTTTTTGGTCATTGAAATACCTATTTAATAAAAAACTAATATTCTAAATTTCCTTCCATGAAGCTCAAACCTTCAAAAAGCTAGCTACCTTCACAAAACCAAGTACCTTTGTGATGCACCCTAACATCATGAAACAAAACTCCTTCACAAAGCTCACTGAATCAATACGGAATACCCCATCATCGTGTATCACCCTTTACTCAAAAGAATTTTAATCATTCAAGATATCACAAGTCTTTTCATGATGCTCAATCTTGGATGGAATTTCAGTTTCACGGATCTCCCTTGGCTTCACAAAATCAAAGATATTCCAGATTTTCCTTGAAAATTTCATTGAAATAAAGTTTGGGTAGCCTCATATTTATAGTCTCATCCATTATCAATTCTCCACCACTTATTATTATATTTGATGGATCTTTCAAAAACATATTTGCAGTGCTCCTCCTATTTTTAAGCTCTATGGAAATTTTCCATTCACGATTCTTGTTGTAACCACTATTATTTCCATCAAACCATCACGCCATGATAATCAAATTCTCATAATCATGGAGATCACCATTACTATTTGCGATGCTCCAATTATCTATCGTTCTTGATGCGCATCACTGTCACATAGATCACCATTATATTTCTTCTATCCTTTGAAAAACATAATTTCCAAATCCCATATTTGTGAAACTCATACCTTTTCCATATTTTTGTATGTCCTTTAAGAAAATCCAATTTTTGCGATGAATGAAAATCTCCAAATTTTAAACCTGAAAAATATGGAAAATACTAGGAAACAACACGACATTAAATACTGTTGTCATCTCAAACTGTAAAATTCATTCCTTTAAAAACTCCATGATCTTCAATGTAAGGATTGACAAAAAACTCAAACCATAATCCATTTATAGTAAAGAACATCCTTGGTTACAACATTTTGACCCTTATAGAAGACGTGCACATCATCATGTGGGATTTGAATTAACTAAGGTGGGTAACCTACAATATAATTGGAGGACCCACTCCTTATCACTAAGTCGGGTAACCTACTCCACTAAATGTACAAAAGACCTATACCCAAGTATCAATATATCCCTAGATAGGTTAATGACCTTTTAATTTCGTCAAATATATTTCCCACAACTCAAAATCATAAATATGAAGATAAGAAAATTCTCTTTCCTATAATTCTTTATAAAATATACTCTATTAATGAATAAACAAGATTTATTACATTATATATGAAAAACACTCAAAATAAACTATTTTTTTGACTTTTTATGACACATGATCATGAATATATTGAACACCATAGAATACACAATACACAATATGTTCTCTAATAAATAGAATATATGGACTCATATGGATGAGTTGGGCATATTCTACAACCCATGTCATTCCATTTTGTAATATGAGAAATGTGTTTCCATATACATGCCATGTATATCGCTCAGGGTGGACAGGTGCATAATCTACCCCAATTAGAGTCATGTACCCATTAAATCACATGAACTTAAATGCCACACATTGTGTGATATTTAATGCTCAAGTAAAACCCTACTAAAAAAACTACATGGCATTTTATCCTAGACTACATGCTATGCAGTCATTTATTCTTTTCCATATCTAAATTCTTAACCAATTTCATTATTGTCATCAATGTTATCACTGTATATTTTCCCAATGCATCACTCCCACATCCAAACACTTACACTATAGCTTTGGTGACTATATTAATGCCTTGGTGACCTCCCTTATCAAAACCTACATCTCCATCTTCCCTTGGTTGAACCACTACTCCTTAAAAATTCATTGACGAGACTCCCCCATTGATCTTAAATTTGAAAGTCACTAATGATTCAACAACTATTTGGTCACACCAATGATACAACCTATATAATATCCTCCTCTTTTTTGCATCAATCACATCTAATCATCAATAATTTCACCTCTATTACCCAAAAATTTTAATACACTGACCAAAATAATGGATTATAATGATCATTTTTCATGTGTGAAAACAGGTAAGAAGATAAGAAATTAAAAATGGTTCCTGGAGTGTGCCACATGATCCCAAATCTCATTCATGAGTAGGACAAAAAATAATCTACAAAATAAATTTTATAAAATTTTATATGTGTATAATCAATAGTTAGATTGTAAGTTGCGGAATTAAATCTTCTTAAACTAATTTTTTTATGATTATTTAAAAATAAATTTTGTGGAAAAATGAATATTAATATACTTATATAAAATTATAGGATCAAAATAACTCAATAATGAATAATTCTTACCAATATATTCTCATGAAAAGAATTCATTTTCAAAAAAAAAATCAATGAATGAATGTTTCCTAAAAACCAAGGAATGTAAAATAATATCAACCACTAAGTTCAAAGACTCTCAAATTTCAATAGTAATAATTAATATATTATTTTATCAATAATTATTATATATTTATAACAAACAAATAGTTTCAAGAAGTATTAATATAAATTCGAATAATGGATTGATAAAATAAAACAACATTCCCTACCTCATGATGATTATGTCAAAGATTCTAATTCTAGCCTCAATCCATAATTCCATCAATGTCATATCCCAAATATTGGATCAAAACTCCTTCATCAATCCTCTATGGTTTAGAAAAATAATAATACCAACTTTATAAGAGATATATAAGAATGAATTTATAATATCTCATATAGGTTAAATAAATTTTTATATTAAGAACCCTAAATGACTCGATTTGGGGCCTAAATCCCAAACATAAAAATTATGCCCTACTTGGTAAAACATCCTATTCTAGACATAATAAAAACATTGAACTTACCATACATGGATCCATATAAGATATATCACCACTCGAATTCATGAGATAGATTTTTATTTATTAAATAAAAATTATATATCGATAAAAAATAAAATAGCAAAATTTTATAAAAAAACAACCCAACGGTAAAATAAATGTTTTGAGTCTATTGAAATAGTTATAAAATATTTCAATGGTTTTTAATTAGGTAAATGTACCATTTTACAATTTTAAGGACTTAAGTCTCCACAACTCAAAAAAGAGTTATGTTTTACCCTGATAAAAACTCATGTTACTACAAATACATCCTATATTTGTTAATAAAATACCTCCACTTAATCAGTTTCATACCCAAATATCTTCTATTATAAAAAATTATAAAATGGAATTTGATTGGTATGAATATATATATATTCACAATAAGGGAAACTATTTTAAAACTTAAGTCAAAGGATCCATTACCAATGTTCATTTGGGTAACATTAGTGACATATATATGAAATTCCATGTGATTTAATCTAAGAACATCCATCTTAATACAGACTCACCAAATTCTATCACATGAGTGATATTTTGTATATCTATACAAGTGATATTACTCAAATGAATCTTAAAATATCACCAAAAACTAATTTAATGATCATAAATCAGAGATAACCTGGTAAATGGGGTTTTATGAAATCATATACCATACTCTATGCAAAAAAACATAATGATAAAGAATTAACATTAAAATATATTACATTATACAACATATCTCTAATCTAATGATACTTGACTGACTTTAGGGAATAAACACTAACAATCCCCCACTTTCACTAGATCCAGTAACACATGAATTTAGTACAATGAGAACTGGAATGGATTTCATAATTTTTTCTACGTACATTATTTTTTTATGGGATCAAAAATATTATCCTCAGTAGAAACTGAATACATATTGAAATATCTTCTATTATTAAAATATAAAATTAATTTAAATAAAAAAATATGTTTGGATATTTAGTGACACATGAGTTCCTAATCTTGTGAAACCACTGCACTATTATCACAGTAAATTTAAATTAGATACAAGATACATGGAATAAACACTAGTTTTATATTGAACTTATTTATCCAAAATATTATTTAGTTATATCAACTACAATGATATATTCATCTAGTTGAAATAGTGGGTTCCCTGGATCAAACTATGTAGTACTTTTGAATACTATATCACATGTACAGTTAGTTATGCATGATGATTATATTACCACTATAGTGTATAATTTTATACATCTACTATTATAATGGTAATGTGCAAAGAATAATTGTCGTATCGTGAGGTTATAGAAGATGCTAGGATATAATGAGATCTTTGAGATACTATGACATTAATATTAAATATATTTTCTATAGTCTAGATACATCTCACCGACTGGACACAGTAGATGTATGACTATCAGGTGCTGGGGGCTCATAAGCATTGAGACTTCTTCTCATTAAGTTTGAACTTGGTGATCTCTAGTAAAGAGATCATGAGGACAAACCCGCCAATAGGAACACCACATGTTTTGGGTGTCATTGGTTGTTTGTAACGCTCGAAGCTAGACGTACATGGACATTACATTACTTTTGCAGAATACTTAGTACATAACAAAAACACACACACAAGGATCGTAATAGTTTAGTGTCTTTGGAAACTCGGAATATAATCTTCTAATCGTGGTGAAAGATCTTCAATATCTCCCATAAAGATCTTCCTTTTTTTTTTACCTAAAACATTTCTTTATATCCTGGGGAAAAGAAAACATAAAAAAATGGTGAGCTCAAATGCTCTGTAAGGGTAAACAAAAGAAATATCAATCACATCGTATACACAAGCACATAACTTTTGGAAATCTTAACCTGCAAAAGAGATCATAATTTCATAACATGGGATAAATCATGGCAGTGAAATGTAATCACAATAATCATAACTTAAAACATGAAACTTTTTGGCATAAACACATAATCATAGAGAATCATTTCTTGTTAGTCAAGACTCATTGCCAAGACTATCTTAGTGGACAAAGTCCCTTTCTGAACCGAGTCACCCTCATTTCAGTCCTGTTTCACTGAACCGGTATAACCTACCGTTCCAGCCATGTCTATCTCATGAGATATAAAATCTTTACCCAATGCATTGGAGGGAGATATAGGTCCCACCCATCTCATAATGATACCATTCTTATGTGTGCCACAAAATCATAAATCATACATCATTGCATAACCCATGTAATACAAATGGGAATCTTAAACATCATGACATCATAAAACAATTCATATAAGATAAAGGAATTCATAAAAATAATTCCATCACAACATAATCAATTAAATGTAATAATAGGGATAAAAACAGAACCATTTACTATCTTATATGGAAAATAATTTTGATAAAACACTTGAACTCCATTCTTGAGGAAAATATCCTATCTTCTTCAAAAACATTTTTCCTTTCTTAACATGTCATAAAACATTAAACTAAAAGAAGTTGATTAAAAATAAACTTGAAAACTTGTAAAAGATGCTTCTTGGAAATAATGTTTTAAAAATCCATTCTTGTCGTATAAATTAAAAGAAAACATTCTTCTCGTACATTTTTCGGAAAATTCAAAAAGTACCTCGTACGAAAAATGACAAAAGATTCCTTTCATATCCATTACTAAAAACTCACCGAAGGGTAAAATTGGATTTAAAAAATTGTAGGTGGATGGAAATGATATTACATATTGAGAAAACATGGATGTGGATGATAAAATACAACCCAGTAAATACCAAAGTATAAACAATCTCGGATAAAAATGAGATTGTGATATTTCCCTTACCTTAGGTTCGATTTGCTTCGTAAGTGTCCGAAACTCCTTTATAATGATTTAAATAATTTCATTTACATATTACGGAATCATATTCAATGTTATGATATCATATATGGTTCACTTATGACTTTATATTACCCGTTCTTTTGTAAATTCCATGTTAAAGAGCGTTTTGGGTAAAATTGTTTCATTTATCGTAGGTGTTTGGACTTGTTGTTCTTGACATTATTATTAATTATATCATGATTTAATTACTTCCAGAATATAAAATATGATTTATATATCATATATATTCAGTATATATATATATATATATAATAGATAGATAAATGAAATGAAACACACCGTTCATGGAGACGGTAGTCCGTACGTACGCATGAACGCTGTTTTCCTTTCCTTATTGTCTTGAATGGAAGTAAGTAGATGACATATATATATACATAAATCCAGTAGATTTAACATGTCATATATTTCATTATTATTTCTTATATATACTTTATAATCATTCTTAAATGGTTAACATGGAGAATGAATCTCATCGCGTCGTGGAGACGGTAGTCCGTACGTACACACGAGCGATGATATCATTTCCATAATTATTGAATTGAATTGGAGAGGATGATACAATATATCAGAATAATTATGATGTTATAATAACTATTTATAGTTATTCTTTACACCATAATACCCATCCATGTAAGGTGTTGGTGGAAAAACAGATTACACCACGGCGTGGAGACGGTATTCCGTACGTACGCACGCGCGGTGATTTCGTTTTCCGTAGGATGGATAGATGGTGAATTAGGATTTTTTCATACTTATAATAACATATCAGTATATGAGTGATACTGATGTTATTACTTCATAATGAAACAACCTAAGAATAATAAGTGGAAGAAGAAATAAAGGTGAAGGAATTGGTAACGAAAATTACCTCTTCTTTGAAGCGCCTCTTTGAGACCTCCTCTTAGGGCACTAAAATTGGTCTTTGAGGAAGACCAGAAACTCTAGGATGTTTCTAGGGAAGTGGAGAAGGGATTTTGGCAGGGGTTGGCCGAGCTTGAAGGATCAAAGTTGTGTGAGGAAGAGAGGGAGGAGGTGTCCTTTTATAAGGGAGGAGAGGGGCACCTTTGGAATAACTAAAAATATTATTTTATTATAAAGTCAAGTTCGGTTTTAAATAGCTCCAAATTGATTTATTTATAGGATAAGGTGGTTATGGGTCGAAATACCCTCATCCAATATAATTTAGACATGTTTAGGTTCCTATTTTAACCTTATCATTTAGATTTAACATTAAGTTAAATAATTTTACTTTTACCGTGTCTTCTTGTGTTCTTATACTATAAGGTTAATTAACTTACTATAAGAAGCCAAAAGAACCCCAAATTGTTTATTATTAATATATATAACCTTATATAAGTCATTTGGCCGAACCTTAGATTTTTAGGAATAAAATAACAATTAATAATATAATATTTCTTTTAAAAACTATTTTATGTCAATTTTGACACTATTTAGTAATTGAATTTTGTGAAAATCATAACAGAATGATAAGTTCTAAAAAAGTTAATTAAATCAACAATAACATGTCATATTAAACTAGAAAATTAGTGTAAGTCATAAAAAGTCTCAAATTATATTTATTTGAGTATTTATAACATCAATTATGTCAATATTTCATTAATAAGATAGTTACTGCATCATCGTTGTGTCATAAATAAATTAAATTATTTAATGTCTAAAAATTACAAATAAAATACCATTATGTATTAAATATTTTTATATTTCTAATGAATATTTACAATCGAATTTATATTATGTATAACCCTATATTAAAAATGTTTCAGTAAATAAACTTTGATTTTAACTCTTTTAACTCTTCTTTGAATTAAATAATAATAAATGTCCTAATCTAATCCAAGTGGGCCTAAATGGTCATATTTTATTCCTAATATTGTTTTTTGTCGAATTACACTTATCTAATAGAATTTGGACATGTGTTAGGGTAATAATAATATCATTTTTACCCTTAATTACCCTATTTACTTTTAACCGTGGTAAATAAAAGTAAAAAGTTACTATTCACCAATAATTATTTTCATCTCATTGAACCACATTTTACTTACTGACATCAACCGTGTCTCTCGGATTTTTTAAATTCCACTCACAGAAGCGGTAAAATTAAGTTTTATGAAAAATTCAGTTTTTTTAACTACCACTTAGTGGTTTCACTATTCATAAAAAATTGAATGTTTTCAGAAAAATACCAAAAATTAGGCCTAAGCTATATTTGATATTATGAACTCAAAAATTATTTCTATTTTACCAAATTCAAAACATATCAGTTGCATTAATTAATTTAAAAATTAATTCCCGTCATCAAAACAAAAGGCGTGTTTTTAAGAGATAACAACTATCAAAAGATTGACACTTGTTTATAACTGGTTTAAATGTGAAATTACATCCAATGACCAAAATTGTATTGAATTGTAAAAATATATTCTAAATATACTTTAAAACCACTCAAATTAATAATTTATCACTATTAATTATTTCGATTGAAAAAGTTGTTTTTAATTAAAATTTATTAATTTTCACTATTCATCAAAATATGAAAGTTATCCGAAAATCACCAAAATTTCACCCTTAGCTAATTTAGATATTCCGAATCCAAAAATGAAGTCCATTTTGAAAAACAAAATTTACAAAATTTCAAAAAGTGGTTATTACTATTCATAACGGCTAGTTTTAATAATATTTTTATAGCATATCGTTGTTTATCGAAACTTGGTGTTGCGTACAACACACGCTATCGTGGAAGGTCGCGATTGCGTGTAATTCAATCCAGGTCAGAGATGTGTGTTGTGAAATCTCTTTTTTGTGTAGCGTATAACACAAGACATTAATGAAATTAAAAAGAATATTTTTCATAAAATCTCAAGGTGTTACATTCTACCCCCCTTAAAATGAATTTCGCCCTTGAAATTCATCGGGGTTATAAATGGTTTACTACTCGAAAGTTTCTTTAATAGAAACCCACATCATAAAAAGGAATACCAAAACCAATCTTTAAAAACAAAAGTATGAAATGTAACGGTTACCCAAATAAACTAATCACTGGGTTTCCACATAGGTGAAAATATGGATATGGAAGAAAAATCTAACCATCATGTTCTGATGGAGAGTGGTAGAGAACATGGCTATGGAAAAGCCAATAATCAAAAATCCATAAATTTGTGACGATCTAAGGTACCATCTAATTAATCAGATATAAGAGCACTAGGACTACATTTTTGGTTTTCAAGATCGTTTCCCTAAAGTTGAAGAATTTGAATTAGAATAAATACTTACTTTATTTTGGTACAATCTCACTGTTGTTCGTGCCTTGAACAATTTCCACTTCATCTCTTAAATAAATGAAGTTGAATTTGTTATTCGTGAAGTGTTAGTATGAAAGGTCATTCCATCTGTCTCAAACAAAAGGTTAGCAAAAGTTATTAAATATACATAAGTCATTCTTTAGTGAGATTAATCATATATGGTTCCTAAAATGGACTTATACTTCATATATCATACCTCTTAATAAAATAAAACTAGTTTCTACTAAACAGGGACTTCCTGTAGGCTAGTGGTAGACGATAAAGGCTAGTCGCACTTCAGTTGTGGGTTAGATTCCCACGGCCTTGTCCGACGCGATGGGCTGTCGCCCGTCCTGCAGGTTGTCCTTTTTCTAAAACTATATTACTATAACATCCCATCAATAATATCGAAAAACTTATATCCTTAAACAATATTATCTTATGTCCAACATAATCCATTCCAATCTTTAGGCTTATCCATAATACTGCAGTCCACTCTCATAATATAGTGAAAACAATTACCAGAGATTTAATACCATCGTTGATCCCCATATATCATAAGATATGTCTTGTTGGTCACATTCCAATCATGTGAATACCTTAATCATGTATTCTCTTGAAAAATGAATACCAATTAAACCTTAGTGAAAACATGAATGCTGTCAAAAGTTAACTCTTTCCACATACCAAAATCCAAAAATTCCATATACTCAAACCATGATATCACTTAGTCCTTATATCAATCATGAGCTCATGAATACTGTCAAACATTTCATTTTCTCTTTATCACTTCATTATGCGCATATCATCCACTTTCCAAAAAATATCTGAATAACCTTTCATTGTTACTCATACCATTCATCATAAACTTTCAAAACTTAAGGAAAGACAACAGTGTAACAATCCTTAGATGTCTTTTTATTCTATAGTACAACATTACACTTGATAAACATGTAATCATTCCACTACCTTCTTAAACCATTGACCGAGCTTCAACAATTCTTTCATCTCACATATCATTTGTAGTCTCTTCATCATCATCAACAAAAATACTACCCATACGACCATACCGATTCTCTTCATGAGACATTCCCTTAGGGCATTGGTTTGCATAATGCCTATACATTCCACATTTAAAACATCTAACCATTGTTGATGTCGTAGCAACACCATTAACCTCATCCATGGTGTTAACTGAAACTTTTCCATTGCACTTAATGGCTTTGTGTCCTTCTTTTCCACACCCAAAGCATCTTCCAGTTCCTTTGAAACATTCTCCTTGATGCCTCTTCCCACATGATTTACATAGGGGAAATTGAACTTTCTTTCCTCTATGATCATCATGAAACTCCATCTTTCTATTATTAGCCGAGTCAGGAAACTTACCAAAATTTTCTTTATTAATCATATTACGAGATTGCTGATGTGGCATAATAATGATGTTTGGACTTCCAAATCCCATTTCATTTGATTTCTTATGAAGAATATCATTCCATTGTCCATCATATCCTCCATTATCTTGAATCATCTTGTTTCCATCCATTTTCTAACCCAAAAAGAATAGTGTGAGATGCAAAAATCATAATAAAGGGGGAGTAACTTCAATATCTAACATCTTAGGTTAAATTCTAAGATCGTTACCGTAGTTCTAAGACTATATCCTATATGTATACCTATCCTTAGGGACATCCCTAGACATACCTTATAAATATCTCTAGGGATCTGACTAACGTTTTCGCATCCTAGTTTTCAAATGTTGACTAAACCTTTCCTCTGATACCAACTGTAACGCTCGAAGCTATAAGTACATGGAAATTACATTACTTTTGTGGAATACTTAGTACATAACAAAAAAACACACACAAGGATCGTAATAGTTTAGTGTCTTTGGAAAGTCGGAATATAATCTTCTAATCGTAGTGAAAGATCTTCAATATCTCCCATACAGATCTTCCTTTTTTTTTACCTAAAACATTTCTTTATATCCTGGGGAAAAGAAAACATAAAAAAAGTGTGAGCTCAAATGCTCAGTAAGGGTAAGCAAAAGAAATATCAATCACATCGTATACACAAGCACATAACTTTTGGAAATCTTAACCTGCAGAAGAGATCATAATTTCATAACATGGGATAAATCATGGCAGTGAAATGTAATCACAATAATCATAACTTAAAACATGAAACTTTGTGGCATACACACATAATCATAGAGAATCATTTCTTGTTAGTCAAGACTCATTGCCAAGACTATCTTAGTGGACAAAGTCCCTTTCTGAACCGAGTCACCCTCGTTTCAGTCCTGTTTCACTGAACCGGTATAACCTACCGTTCCAGCCATGTCTATCTCATGAGATATAAAATCTTTACCCAATGAATTGGAGGGATATATAAGTCCCACCCATATCATAATGATACCATTCTTATGTGTGCCACAAAATCATAAATCATACATCATTGCATAACCCATGTAATACAAATGGGAATCTTAAAAATAATGACATCATAAAACAATTCATATAAGATAAAAGAATTCATAAAAATAATTCCATCACAACATAATCAATTCAATGTAAAAATAGGGATAAAAACAGAACCATTTACTATCTTAGATGGAAAATAATTTTGATAAAACACTTGAACTCCATTCTTGAGGAAAATATCCTTTCTTCTTCAAAAACGTTTTTCCTTTCTTAACATGTCATAAAACTTTAAACTAAAAGAAGTTGATTAAAAATAAACTTGAAAAATTTTAAAATATTCTTCTTGGAAATAATGTTTTAAAAATCCATTCATGTTGTATAAGTTAAAAGAAAACATTCTTCTCGTCCTTTTGTCGGAAAAGTCAAAAAGTACCTCGTACGAAAAATGACAAAAGATTCCTTTCATATCCTTTAATAAAAACTCACCGAAGGGTAAAATTGGATTTAAACAATTGTAGGTGGATGGAAATGATATTACATATTGAGGAAACATGGATGTGGATGATAAAATACACCCCAGTAAATACCAAAGTATAAACAATCTCAGATAAAAATGAGATTGTGATATTTCCCTTACCTTAGGTTCGATTTTCTTCGTAAGTGTCTGAACCCCCTATATAATGATTTAAATAATGTAATTTACATATTAGAGAATCATATTCATTTTTATGATATCATATATGGTTCACTTATGACTTTATATTACCCGTTCTTTTGTAAATTCCATGTTAAAGAGCGTTTTGGGTAAAATTGTTTCATTTATCGTAGGTGTTTGGACTTGTTGTTCTTGACATTATTATTACTTATATCATGATTTACTTACTTCAAGAATATAAAATATGATTTATATATCATATATATTCAGTATATATATATATATATATAATAGATAGATAAATGAAATGAAACACACCGTTCATGGAGACGGTAGTCCGTACGTACGCATGAACGCCGTTTTCCTTTCCTTATTGTATTGAATGGAAGTAAGTAGATGAAATATATATATACATAAATCTAGTAGATTTACCATGTCATATATTTCATTATTATTGCTTATATATACTTTATAATCATTCTTAAATGGTTAACATGGAGAATGAATCTCATCGCGTCGTGGAGACGGTAGTCCGTACGTACGCACGAGCGATGATATCATTTCCATAATTATTGAATTGAATTGGAGTGGATGATACAATATATCAGAATCATTATGATGTTATAATAACTATGTATAATTATTCTTTACACCATAATACCCATCCATGTAAGGTGTTGGTGGAAAAACAGATTACACCACGGCGTGGAGACGGTATTCCGTACGTACGCACGCGCGGTGATTTCGTTTTCCATAGGATGGATAGATAGTGAATTAGGATTGTTTCATACTTATAATAACATATCCGTATATGAGTGATACTGATGTTATTACTTAATAATGAAACAACCTAAGAAGAAGAAGTGGAAGAAGAAATAAAGGTGAAAGAATTGGTAACGGAAATTACCTCTTCTTTGAAGCGCCTCTTTGAGAACTCCTCTTAGGGCACTAAAATGGGTCTTTGAGGAAGACCAGAACCTCTAGCATGTTTCTAGGGAAGTGGAGAAGAGATTTTGGTAGGGGTTGGCCGAGCTTGAAGGCTCAAAGTTGTGTGAGGAAGAGAGGGAGGAGGTGTCCTTTTATAAAGGAGGAGAGGGGCACCTTTGGAATAACTAAAAATATTATTTTATTATAAAGTCAAGTTCGGTTTTAAATAGCTCCAAATTGATTTATTTCGAGGATAAGGTGGGGATGGGTCAAAATCATCTCATCCAATAGAATTTATACAAGTTTAGGTTCCTATTTTAACCTTATCATTTAGATTTAACATTAAGTTAAATAATTTTACTTTTACCGTGTCTTCTTGTGTTCTTATACTATAAGGTTAATAAACTTACTATAAGAAGCCAAACGAACCCCAAATTGTTTATTATTAATATATATAACCTTATATAAGTCATTTGGCCGAACCTTAGATTTTTAGGAATAAAATAACAATTAATAATATAATATTTGTTTTAAAAACTATTTTATGTCAATTTTGAAACTATTTAGTAATTGATTTTTGTGAAAATCATAACAGAATGATAAGTTTGAAAAACGTTAATTAAATCAACAATAACATGTCATATTAACCTATAAAATTAGTTTAAGTCATAAAAAGTATCAAATTATATTTATTTGAGTATTTATAACATCAATTATGTCAATATTTCATTAATAAGATAGTTACTGCATCATCGTTGTGTCATAAATAAATTAAATTATTTAATGTCTAAAAATTACAAATAAAATACAATTATGTATTAAATCTTTTTAGATTTCTATGTAATATTTAAAATCGAATTTATCTTATGTATAAACCTATATTAAAAATGTTTTAGTAAATAAACTTTGATTTTAACTCTTTTAACTCTTCTTTGAATTAAATAATAATAAATGTCCTAATCTAATCCAAGTGGGCCTAAATGGTCATATTTTATTCCTAAGCTTGTTTTTGGTTGAATTACACTTATCCAATAGAATTTGGACATGTGTTAGGGTAATAATAATATCATTTTTACCCTTAATTACCCTATTTACTTTTAACCGTGGTAAATAAAAGTAAAAAGTTACTATTCACCAAAAATTATTTTCATCGCATTGAACCACATTTTACTTACTGACATCAACCGTGTCTCTCGGATTTTTGAAATTCCACTCACAGAAGCGGTAAAATTAAGTTTTATGAAAAATTCAGTTTTTTTAACTACCACTTAGTGGTTTCACTATTCATCAAAAACTGAAAGTTTTCAGAAAAATACCAAAAATTAGGCCTAAGCTATATTTGATATTATGAACTCAAAAATGATTTCTATTTTACCAAATTCGAAACATATCAGTTGCATTAATTAATTTAAAAATTAATTCCCGTCGTCAAAACAAAAGGCGTGTTTTTAAGAGATAATAACTATAAAAAGATTGACACTTGTTTATAACTGGTTTAAATGTGAAATCACATCCAATGACCAAAATTGTATTGAATTGTAAAAATATATTCTAAATATACTTTAAAACCACTCAAATTAATAATTTATCACTATTAATTATTTCGATTGAAAAAGTTGTTTTTAATTAAAATTTAGTAATTTTCACTATTGATCAAAATATGAAAGTTATCTGAAAATCACCAAAATTTCACCCTAAGCTAATTTCGATATTTCGAATCCAAAAAATGAAGTCCATTTTGAAAAATAAAATTTACAAAATTTCAAAAAGTGGTTATTACTATTCATAACGGCTAGTTTTAATAATATTT
The DNA here is from genome assembly GCA_963277665.1 of Viscum album. NCBI lineage: Eukaryota > Viridiplantae > Streptophyta > Magnoliopsida > Santalales > Viscaceae > Viscum > Viscum album. The sequence goes on along the minus strand of OY728133.1, from coordinate 1,408,417,959 downwards.
TTATAGCATATCGTTGTTTATTGAATCTTGGTGTTTCGTACAACACACGCCATCGTGGAAGGTCGCGATTGCGTGTAATTCAATCCAGGTTAGAGATGTGTGTTGTGAAAGCTCCTTTTGGTGTAGCGTATAACACAAGACATTAATGAAATTAAAAAGAATATTTTTCATAAAATCTCAGGGTGTTACATTGTTCCTATCTAAAGACATGTGTATTGGTCTCTTTACGTGATACCATTACTAGTGTGTGCCATTTGATTACATTCTTTGATGCAAGACAAAAACCATGGAAATGAAGTCAGGGAAAAGTAGCTTGTGTTGGGTGCGTCGTTGGTGGTGTGACATTGGCTGAACGGTCAAGAAAGGATTTGTCGCTTCCAAGTTCAAGAAGTTGTATATCTCAGGCTAGGTTGATCAGGATGGTGCTACCTTCATTAGTCTTTGGACAAAGCAGTAGAAAGGAAAACCCATCCGGTTAGATCAAAAAATAATAAAGCAAGGGAAAGGATGATGACACAAGTTTGCAACCCGCTTTATGGGACATCGAATGACAAAGAGATTATAGTACATATTCAGTGTTCATAGGATGATAGTCATTTCTATGATTATCCTTATCTCTTTAGGGGCCATGATGGGTTGCTAGACTCTACTCTTGGTCTGTAGATTTTATTCATTGCTATCAAGATAATGTTCTAGAGGGTCACACACAATAGTGTATTCAAGAATTTTCCCTATTCAGTCAAATAGGTATATGGACATGGTGGGCCCCACCATGGGGTTTGAGAGTTGTCCAAGTTATAAACAACCAAAATAATTAAATAAATTCATTAATATTCAAGTTATGAATATTTGGTGTTGAATTTATTTGATGTATTTATGAGTTTGGTAAATATGGGAAAATATTAATTGAATGAATGTTATTTTCATGGTTCATTTAATATTAAGTGGGACAGCGAGTCGAGTTAAATGGCTCAAGTTTTATTAAGTAATGTTATGTATATATATTAAAAGTATTTTATAAAATAATAAATAATATTGGCGTAGTTTAGTTTGTCAAAATTATTTATTTAGTGGATGTTGAAATAAACGGGGGTTGGCGAACCCAACCGTGTATTTCTCAACTCCACTATAAATATATGAGGAGGATATCTCTTATGTTGTGATAATCACTATTCATTCATTCATGGGATGAAAATTGATTTCTTCTCTCTCCTCCTGCTTCCTAGAGAGAGAAATTGTTGATCCAAGAGTTCAGATCAGGTTCTTCCTCAAGCATCGAAGAGATCTCGATGCGGTGAGTGTCGGGACATCGGAAGAATCGTTGGATCGCCGCACTAGCACTCAGAATTTGACGATCGATGTTCCAATAGATTTTTGGAGTGCATGTGGATGATCTAGAGGGATGCTACTTTGGATCCTCTAAAAAACGATCACCATGGACTAGTTGTAGTCGATCGTGACTTAGGATTTGAAAAAGGTACATTTTCATTTTAGTTTTGTGCTTCTTATGATTTATATGAGATCCTTAGACCTTTCTAGGGCTTGGATTGTCAGTGATGATAGGTTTTGTCATCCCAGAGATGAAAATTTTAAAATCCTTGACCCACTGGCTTCTATTGCGGGCCCCAGAACCTAACAGTGGTATCAGAGCGATCACATAGATTTTATAATCCTAGAAAATTAAAATTGCATTATAATTAAGTATAGGGTTCAAAAATAGTCTCGTTCGTTCAAACCGCATGTCAATATGATTCCGAACAGCCATGTTATGGACATTTTAAATTTTTAGATTGGATTAAAATTTGTGTTTTGATCATGGGTATGAATTTTAATTATATCCGTTGAACTGATCTAAATTTGACTGGTTATCCAGATTGAATTAAAATTATCTGAAAATTGTAAATTTTACAATTTATTAATTTTCATAATAATTTTATTATTATAATAATAATATAATAATAAAACATTATTTAATTAAAATAATTTTATTATTATTTTATTAAAAGGCTAAGTATCCTTTGAAAAATAGGGGAGGACTTGACTTCAAAATAATTCATTTTTAAATAATTAAACAAATGAGTGGAATTTTTTAAAATGGGGTGGAAAAAACATTAAAGGAAGTATTTAAAATAAAATAAAAAAACAAAGTGGGGGAGGCACTTGAAAGAAAGTGAAACAAAGAAAAAAATGTGGAAAAGGGGGGTCCGTGGTGGGCCCCCTGTTGGTTCGTATCCCTCCCAAGCCGGGCACGCCGTGCACCAGGTGCTTGCTCGCTCAGGCCGCCTACACGCCGCCTGGTCCTGCTCTTGGTAAGCTGCTGAACCCCAGCGGGTCTGGCCGTTCAGTTCCCTCGCCCTGTACATAGTAGCAGCCCCAACGACCCGCGACTTCCTCCTATAGCTGGCTGCCCCATCCAGGCAGGGGAACCCCTCCGGCCTTCCCGACTCCTCCAAGTTGGCTCCTCGGGATGCCTCCATGCAACAAAAAATCTTCCACAATGAAAAAGCCGATGCCTCCCGACCTGGTCCACCCGACCGCTGGTCTAAAACCCCAAGATTTTATTATAAGTTATTTTCTTTAAAGTAATTCAATAGCTTTCACTACACACAACACCGAGTTTGAGCATACCACGACTTACTAAACTAGTCCTTCAAAAGCGATTATGAATAGTATTAACTGAATTTTTAAATTTATATACTCCATATATTTTTAGAATCCATATTATGTGTTTCTTATACATAATATAAGAACAAATTCATTTTTTCAGATAAAAGAAATTTTTTTCAAAAAATGAAATTTTACCACCTTCTAATGGAAAACCATTTTTAAAACCAATATTTGACACTTTTATATATTCAATTTAATGAAATTAAATTCTTCATTAGAATCTATACATACAAATTTATTTTGAATAAATTTTGGGCACTTTTATGATAATTTTCATATTTTGATGAATACTGAGAAATACTAAATTTTAATTGAAATAATTTATAGGGTTAAATTATGCATTTGAATGGTTTGGAAGTGTAATTAGATTATATTTTTATCATTTAATACAATTTAGGTCATTATAAGTAATTTCACATTTAAATTTGACATAAACAAATGTCAATTTTTTTTATAGTTTTTACTTTTTAAAAACCCTCTTTTCAGTTTTGATAATGAGAATTAATTTTAAATTAATTAATGAAACTTCTATGTTTTTAATTTGTTAAAATAGAATTCATTTTTGAATTTGTAATATCAAAATTATCTTAGGGCGAGTTTTTGTTATTTTTCTGAAAACATTCAATTGTTGATGAATAGTGAAAACACTGCGTTATAGTTTAAAACTGATTTTTTATTTAAATAATTATTTATTTTATTTAAATTTATTTTAAGTAAAATTAGATATATAAAACCTATATAATTTTAATTTAATTAATCAGATTCATTTTATAATAAAATTTGATGTATAAAATTATGTTGAACTTTTTACCGTCTTTTACCCACCTTCTAGGAGCATTTTCCAATTTGCATAAAACTTAATATTAACACTTCTTTGAGTGAAATTTCAAAAATTTGAGAGAAATGGTTGACATCAGTAAGTAAAATTTGGTTCAATAAGATGAAAATAATTTTTTGTGAATAGTAATTTTTGACTTTTATTTACCAGGGTTAAAAGTAAATAGAGTAATTAAGGGTAAAAATGATATTATAATTACCCTAACACATGTCCTAAATCTATTGGATAAGTGTAATTCTACAAAAAAACCTTTGGAATAAAATATGATCCTCTTTGGTCCACTTGGATTAGATTAGGACATTTATTATTATTTTATTTAAAGAATAGTTAAAAGAGTTAAATTCAAAGTTTAATAACTAAACCATTTTTAATATAGGGATATGCATAAGATAAATTCGACTATAAATATTCATTAGAAATATAAAATTATTTCATACATAATGGTATTTTATTTATAATTTTTAGACATTTAATAATTAAATTTATTTATGACACAATGATGATGCAGTAATTACCTTATTAATGAAAGATTAAAATTATTGAGATTATAAATATACAAATAAATGTAATTTGATAATTTTGATGAATTAAACTAATTATATAGGTTAATATGACATGTTAGGGTTTATTAAATAATTTTTTTTTTCGGATTAATTATTTTGTTAAAATTTTCACAAAAACTAAATACTAAATAATGTCAAAATTGACATAAATGAGTTTTAAAAACAAATACTATATTATTGGTTGATATAATATTCTTAAAAATCTAAGGTTCATACAAATAGATTAAATAATATTATATATGTCATTAATTAACCACTTTAGGTTCTCTTGGAAGTTTAAAGTAAGTTTATTAACTATATAGTGTAAGAATATAAGATGAAATAGTAAAAGTTAAACTATTTATCTAAGAGTTAAATATAAAAGATAAGGTTAAAATGGTAACTTAAACTTGTCTAAAACCAATTGGTTGAGATGTTTTAGACCCATCCCTACCTTATATTTTAAATAAATCATTTTGGAGCCATTAGAAACCTAAAATGATTTTATTATAAAATAATATTTCAAGGTTTTCCTAAAGTAACCCTCACCTACTTTATAAAAGGGTACTTCCCCTTATCTTAATTTTACACCTTCAAATCCATTTGTATTGGACAAACCCTATCCAAATATCCTCCCAAATTCCCTCACATCAACCTAGAGTCATTAATTTTATTATAAATCCATCCTAAGGAGCCCTTTTGATCAACTCAAAAGGAAACACTCGAGGAAGAGGTAATAATTTTACCACCCTCTTTTAAGTTCATTTCTTCTTCACTTTCTCTTTCTTTTTTGTTTCCATACTAAAATAATAAATCCTATACCTTATAAATAATTTTATGTTATTATTAATGTGTTACGACCATATTATTTTTTCTATCCATCCTATAAATGACAAAGTCACCATATGTGAATACGTACGGCTTACTGTCTCCACGTCGTGGTGTAGTTTGTTATTCAAACACTTCATTATTTGGGTGGGTATCATAATGAGTATAACTGATTTAAATAATAAATATAACATGATAATTATTCTGTATATTTTATATACCATCCAATTACATACGATTTCACCATCAATATAATGATATTGTTGCTCGTGCATACGTACGGATTACCGTCTCCACGAACGCAATGAGATTCATTCCCCATAATAATCATTCAAGAATAATTTTCATTTAATGATTAAAAATAATTTTTATCAACATAATATCATTCTGTATATGAATCAAATAAATCATATCAATAACAAACACGGCTTACATAACAAATCATATAATCGAAAATGAATCAGTTAACACCCGAAACGATGATACTACTGAAATATTATTAACAAAGTAATATTAGAAGATAATATATGATATCATATTTAAGTATTTGGTTCTTGTATAATTTAATAACAATTATTTAACCATTATAAATGAGGTTAACCAACCCTATACTAAAGATAAGTACAAGGTAAGGGGTTTCTTATCTCACTTTTAATTCTTTGAGATTTCCATTGTTCGCAACTTATTTATTGCATGTGGTGTATTATGTACTTACATTTGATATATATTATCATGATTATATTTATATTCATGGTATTCTGTGATTCATTTGGTGGTTATTAACTTTTGTTCATATGACTCGATTGATCACAACATGGTAAGGGGTTTCTTATCTCACTTTTAATTCCACAAGATTTCCGTTGTTCGCCACTTATTTATTGCATGTGGTATATTGTGTACTTTAATTTGATATATATAATCATGATTCTATTTATATTCATGGTATTATGTGATTCATTTGGTGGTTATTAAGTTTTGGTCATACGACTTGATTGATTACAACATGGTAAGTGGTTTTCATCACACTTCTTATTTCTATGAGATTCATGCTATATTGCCACTATTTCCTTTTGATAGGTGTATGTACTACCCGTGATTGTATTCCTTATGTAATATAATTTAATTTATGGGTATTTAAATCTTCATTTTATGACCCTTCTTTCATTGGGTGTATGTTTTTTAAGTCACCAAATCGGTAAGGTAATTTCTAATTTTGATTTCCACTCATTGGGTTTTAGGAAAACATCATTTATTATTTTAATCCAAGATTATGTGTGAAATCACTATTGATTTTTTTATGAAGTAATTTACACTCCCCTTTATGTGGTTATTCTTTTGATACAGATAATCACACCATTGATAAATTCTTATGTCATCAATATGAAATTTATAAGAGTAATCTTAACTCAATTTTCATCCATTGAGTTAAACATCTAGGTCATTGGTGTTGTTGTTACAAGAATATGTATTAATGTCCTATGATTGTTTTTGAACTGAATATCCAATCATATTTAGTGTATTTATATTTTTCACACATAATTATGTCATTGATTTATCTTTAACCTAAGGATATTGTCTTTATATGGGATTTCATATCAATTTACATTCCATTTGAGACATCTTTGTTGTTATGCGCCATTCAGTTTTATTTGGTGTATATACTATACTTTGACATAATATATCATGAATCCCTTTATTATCATAAAATTATTAAATTTTTATTACCTAAATTATTTTTATTCAAGCGTCTCTCATTTCGTTAGGAACTCTAACTAAAATATCATTTTAAATATTTTAAAAATTTATTCTTCTAAATCATTATCATTAATGTCCATGTTTTTAAAATGGTTTTAAGGATTTATTTATATGTAAATTAATGATTTAAAATTAAAATTCCTTTTAAAAGTTTCAAAGTGGTACGAGACACTTTCATTAAAAAATCTATTTTAAATATCTTCTTGATAAATAGTGATACTTTTAAATGTTTTCAAGAAAAAGGGGGATATTTCTCTCAAATAGTTTTGATGATTATTTTCATCTATGTCAATATCCTTCATTATTCTCAATTGAGGTTAATTTATTATAATAAAATCATCCATATTGTATTGAATGAGTTATGTCTGACTGTGGATGTGCTATTTTTATACCATTCATGGTTTATAGTTAAAGTATTGAAATTTTATATGCTAGTTTTAATACGAATGTTTTGATTATGTTTGAACCTTTCATATGAGGAATGCATTGGACTTAGTAAGTGATGGGTGGAGCCCACTATATCTCCTCAATGCATTGGTAGGTCTCATGAGACAAACTAGTGTCTTGGCATAAGGCCCTGAAAAAATATTATTTGTAGTCTTGGCACAAGGCCTTGACTATGTGGTTATGAAGTCTGGAATTTTTCATTCCATCATTATGAAATTGGATATTGATATTACATGTGATTATTCTACTAGTAGAATATCGATGTGAATAATTAAATGGAATTATTTGATTTATTTTTTCTATATTATGTTATAGATTAAGTTTAAAAGGCTTGTGTTATACTCTTATACATCGCCTTAAATGTTTGTTCTTATTTACGACAGTTTCCACTATATTGTTATCTTTACTTAGAATATGAGCTCACCCCTTTCTTATGTTTTATTTTTTCCCAGATGCTAAGTAGTATATTATGATTAACCTGTAGGAATAGGCTAAGGGACATAAGAGTGTTCAAAGAAGACACACTATTGTTTTTTTATTTCATGATGTAATGTAAAACTTATGTATGTATCTCATACTACCAAGGATACTAAAATGACCAGTCTTTTGGGAAATGATTTCATGTATCATGCCAATGTTATGTGATAATGCACCGATTCTAGGTAACTGGGGTCGGGGTGTTACAATTGGTATTAGAGGAAGTTTAGTACAAACCTTGGAAGCCTGATTTAAAAAAAACACTTATTAAGAAACACTACCCTAAGATAGACATTGAGTATTAGTATAGAAAAACATCCAAAAATTTTGGTAATGTAAATATTATGTGGGTTTTCCAAGAAATAATTCATGTCTAGATGTGAGTAGGTAGAGGCAACTCTGGCACAGATGTACCTAGGATTGAAAACTCTGACAAGGAGTTTTGGGCTTGACCTGGGGTATCCTGGTACAAGACAATGGTCCTTGATACACTCTTGGTTATGACACTCCCAGGGGATATACTTAGGATAAATCACATTTTCTTTATAAACCGATTTTAAGGATTTTAATATAAGATGAGAATAAATAAACTTGGTTAATACTAAGGTGTTTTAGATTGAAAACAAGATGTTATGATATTCTCTAAATGATTTTATGACTCACATTATGCTTTCTTGTGTTAGTCAATGGCTAGATTCCAAGGAAGTCATAGTAACATTGAACATGATGTATAAGGTGGGAAAAGTGGTGGAAAAGAGTAACGAAATGAATTGTTGATAGGTGTAAAATATATCATGTTCATGCTAAATCTTTTTTCCCAAAATAGGATCAACAACATATATATGAACCAAATCCCAAACTCAACAAAGAAGAGAAATGCAGTGAATGATTAGAGCTCCAGCATTGGAGACCATAGATAAAAGAAAGCTCAATTTCCATCATGCTAGAAATGTGGAAGGGGACACCTAATAAAGTGTCTCAATATAACAAAGAAATTCTTTATGTGTGGTAAAGAAGGACATAAAGTAAATAATTACCGATGAAAAAATGAAGAGTACTATGGAAGAAAATAAAAATGATCCCAAGAATCCATTTATAGTAATTTTCTGTAAATGTAGTGGACCTGGGCATTACCCGAGTGAATGACCCTTTATTAAGGATAACCTCTTATTAAAGGAAGAACCTATGTAGAAATAAATGGATGAAGAAATGTTTAAAAGTATTAGTGCTCTTTGTTGATGATATTACTTTGGAAAAATTTTCTCTTGTATGTGTAACCCTGTGGTTTGTAATGTGAATATTCTTTTTTAGAAGGAATTATCTTTTCTATTATAGTTATAAATAACCATTTGGGTTTATATGATCCTTGAATTTGAGGAAATTACAAGTTATTAAATTTTGAGATAAAAATGCAAGGTATGAGATAAAATTTGTGGTGAAATTATGTTATCGTTATTTTGAATAATTTTTCTCATTTTTTGAATGTTATAAAATATAGTTTTTGAAAAAGAGAAACATGTAGACCGCGTGACAACCCATCGTTTCAGACAAAGATGCGGGAATCGAACCCACAACCAGAGTGTAATTGGGATTTATCACCTACCACTAGACTATGTGAAGTATCTAGTTAGTGTGGCTAATTATTTTTAGTTAAATGGTTTTATTGATCAATAATAAGTTGATTTGGGACCTTATGTCTTCTCAAATGGATATCCTTAGTATAGGAAAATGATTTGGTGATTAAGTGATAAATGTTTTATTTGAAGACGTTCACCCTGTTAGGAACACTATATGCCTATATAAAATAGAATACTAGGATATTTCATTTCAAGAGTAATGGTGTATTTTTAACTATATTTATATTATAGATTTATATCAATTTGGGTTATTTATGGAAATGATTAACCTATCATAGAGAATATGTGATTAGGTTAATTAATTTAAATATGTGACTTTAAGAGTAGTTGATGTTATTTGGGATAAAATTTAACATGAAAGACTACGTAATCAAATTATTATAAGTTTTGGGTTTCAATATTAGTTTGGATTATATGGAAGGATTTTAAGGACAAATTTTTATTGAATTGTTTTTGTTGAACTTTTGGTATTACTGGTTTAATTTTAGAAATTAGGATTTGAATTTCTTTAATGGATTATCTTTTTTGTGGATCATATGATCTTGTACTAACCATTTTAGTTTTGGTTAATCTATAAAGACAAAGTAAATAAGTATTTTATTCTTTGTGGATCATATGATTCTACAGAAGTTGATTATAGCGCTTCACATGTGACCAAGTCATCTTGAATACTCATCGTTTGAAAAAGAGATGAGTTAGTGGTAGAAATTTATTAAAGGATGAAACTCTACTTAAACATTAAGTCTATCTCTTTATGGTCTTAGTCAATATCATAAATAAATTCCTCAATTTTATGAAATGGAACTTAAAACAAAAAAATGTTGTCCGTTTACTTTTCCTATTGGGGAACTAATGACTATATATCCCATCACAAGTTTGTGGTCTTCTTGTTGTTACATTTTCCTGATCATGGCTTCTATCACTCTCCATCAGAACTTTACACTTAGTTTATCTTCTATATCCATGTTTTCCTAAATTTAATCCTAGTATGGGTTATCTCAAGTGACCTTTGTACTTCTCTTTCTTTCTTTTAAAGTGATAGTTTTATTGACTCTTTTTCCGATGTGGGACTTTCAATGAAGTTCCCAAGCCCAAACTAGTTGTTCAAAAGCTGATATGAATAGTATTAACTGAATTTTGAATTTTATATACTCCATAAAATTTTATAATCCATATTATGTGTTTCTTATACATAATATAAGAACAAATTCATTTTTTATGATAAAAGAAGTATTTTCCGAAAAATGAAATTTTACCACCTTTTAATGGAAAACCCTTTTTAAAAACAATATTTGACACTTTTATATATTAAATTTAAGGGAATTAATTTTTTCTTTAGAATCGGAAAATAAAAATTTATTTTGAATAAAATTTTGGTACTTTTTTTACAACTTTCATATTTTGATGAATACTGAAAAATACTAAATCTTATTTGAAAACAAATTTTTTAATTGAAATGATTTATAGGGTTAAATTATGAATTTTAATGGTTTGTATGTATAATTAGATTATATTTTTATCATTTAATACAATGCAGGTCATTATAAGTAATTTCACATTTAAATTTGACATAAACACATGTGAATATTTTGATAGTTTTTACTTTTTAAAAACCCACTTTTCGGTTTCGACAATGGGAATTAATTTTAAATTAATTAATGAAACTTATATGTTTCTAATTTGGTAAAATAGAATTTATTTTTGAATTCGTAATATCAAAATTATCTTTGGGTGAATTTTTGGAATTTTTCTAAAAACATTCAATTGTTGATGAATAGTGAAACACACTACATTATAGTTTAAAACCGACTTTTTATTTAAATAATTATTTATTTTATTTAATTTTATTTTAAGTCAAAATAGATATATAATACTAATATAATTTCATGGTAATTCATTGGAGTCATTTTATAGTAAAATTAGATGTATAAAATTATGTTGAAAGTTTTACCGTGCTTTACCCACCTTATTGGAGCATTTGAAAATTTGCATAAAACTTAATTTTACCACTTCTATGAGTTTAATTTCAAAAATATAAGAGGAAATTCTGACATTTTTAATTAAAATGTAGTTCAATAAGATGAAAATATTTTTTTTGTGAATAATAACTTTGGACTCTTATTTACCATGGTTAAAAGTAAATTGGGTAATTAAAGGTAAAAATTATATTATAATTAATCTAAAACATGTAATAATTCTATTGGATAAGTGTAATTAGAAAAAAAACCTTAGGAATAAAATATGATCCTTTTTGGTCCACTTGGATTAGATTAGGACATTTATTATTATTTTATTTAAATAAGAGTTAAAAGAGTTAAATTCAAAGTTTAATAACTAATCCATTTTTAATATAGGGTTATACATAAGATAAATTCGACTATAAATATTCATTATATATACAAAAATATTTACTATATAATGGTATTTTATTTATAATTTTTATACATTAGATAATTAAATTTATTTATTACACAATGATGATGTAGTAATCACCCTATTAATGAAATATTAAAATAATTGCTATTATAAATATAAAAATAAATGTAATTTGATAATATTGATGAATTACACTAAATTTATAGATTAATATGACTTGTTAGGGTTTATTAATTTTTTTTCTATGTAATCATGTAGTTATGATTTTCACAAAAACCAAATACTAAATAATGTCAATATTGACATAAATGAGTTTTTAAAACAAATACTATATTATTGGTTGATATAATATTCTTAAAAATATAAGGTTCATCCAAAGGGATTAAAAAATATTATATATGTCATTAATGAACCACTTGATGTTCTCTTGTAAGTTTAGAGTATGTTTATTAACCATATAGTGTAAGAATACAAGAAGACACAGTAAAAGTTAAACTATTTAACTAAGAGATAAATCTAAAAGATAAGGTTAAAATGGTAACCTAAACTTGTCTAAAACCAATTTTTTGAGTGGTTTTCGACCCATACCCACCTTATATTCTAAATAAATCATTTTGGATCCATTAAAAACCTAAAATTATTTTATTATAAAATAATATTTCAAGATTTTCTTAAAGTGACCCTCACCTCTCTTATAAATGGGTACTTCACATTCTCTTAATTTAACACCTCCAAAGACATTTTTCTCAGACAAAACCAGCCAAAATATCCCCCCAAATTTCCTCACATAAACCTATAGTCCTTACTTTTATTATAAAACCAGCTTAAGGATCCCTTTTGATCAACTCAAAAGGAAACACCCGAGGAAGAGGTAATAATTTCACCACCCTCTTTCATGTTCTTTTCTTCTTCCACTTCCTCTTTATTTTTTGTTTATATACCAAAATAATAACTCCAGTACCTTCTAAATAATGTGATTTTATTATAAATATGGTATAAATATATTCTTTATTCTATCCATCCTATAAATTACAAAGTCACCATATGTGCGTACGTACGACTTTCCATCTGCTTGTCGTGGTGTAGTTTTCTATTCAAACACTTCATTATTTTTATGGGTATAATAATGAGTATAACAGATAAAAATAATAAATATAACATTATAATTATTATTTATATATGATATACCATCCAATTACATACAATTTTACCATCAATATAATGATATTATCGCTCGTGCGTACGTACAGATTACCGTCTCCACGAACGTGATGAGATTCATTCCCCATTGTAATAATTCAAGAATATTTATCATTTTATGATTAAAAATAATATTTATGAACATAATATCATTCTTTATATGAATCAAATAAATCATATCCATAACAAACATGTCTTATGCAACCAAAAATATAATGGAAAATGAATCAGTTAACACCCGAAAGGATAATACTACTGAAATATTATTAATAAAGAAATATTAGAAGATCATATATGATATCATATTTATGTATTCGGTTCTTTATTAATTTAATAACAATGATTTAACCATTATACAGGAGGTTTACCTACTCTATACTAAAGAATAGTTCAAGGTAAGGGGTTTCTTATCTCACTTTTAATTCCATGATATTTCCATTGTTGGCCAATTATTTATTGCATATGGTGTATTGTGTATTTCCATTTGATATATACTATCATGATTATATTTATATTAATGGTATTATGTGATTAATTTGGTGGTTATTAACTTTTGTTCATATGAATCGATTTATTACAACATGGTAAAGGGTTTCTTATCTCACTTTTAATTCCATGATATTTTCATTGTTCGCCACTTATTTATTGCATGTGGTGTATTGTGTACTTAAATTTGATATATATTATCATTATTATCTTTATATTCATGGTATACTGTGATTCATTTTATGGTTATTAACTTTTGGTCATACCACTCGATTAATTTCAACATGGTAATGTGTTTTCTTCTCACTTCTTATTTCTGTGAGATTCATGCTATATTGCCACTAATTTTTTGTGTGGTTTATGTACATCCCATGATTTTATTCCTTATGTAATATAATTTAATTTATGGGTATTTATATCTTCATTTTATGATCCTTATTTCACGGGGTGTATATTTTGTAAGTCCCCAAATCAGTATGGGAAATTCTAATTTTGATTTCCACTCATTGGGTTTTACGAAAAATTCATTGATTATTTTACTCCAAGATTATGTGTAACATAACTATTTATTTATTTATGTAGTAATTTACACTACCCATTGTTTGGTTATTATTTTGATACACATAATCACGCCATTGATAAATTATCATGTCATCGATATGAACTTGATAAGAGTAATCTTAAGTTAATTTTCATTCAATGAGTTAAACATACAAGTCATTGGTGTTGTTGTTACAAAAATTTGTGTGAATGTCCTCTGATTTTTTTACACTGAATATCCAATATATTTAGTGTATTTATATTTTTCACACATAATTATGTCATTGATTTATCTTTAACCTAAGGATAGGCTCTTTATAAGGGATTTCATCTCAATTTACATTCCATTGAGACTTCTTTGTTGTTTTGCACCAATTCACTTTTATTTGGTGTATATACTATAATTTGACATAATATATCATAAATAACTTTATTATCATGATATTATTAAGTATTTATTACCTCAATTATTTGTATTCAATCGTCTCTCATTTGGATAATAACTCTAACTAAAATATCATTTTAAATGTTTTTAAACATTTATTCTCCTAAATTATTCTCATTAATTTGCATGTTTTTAAAATGGTTTTAATGATTTATTTATATGGACATTAATGTTTTAAAATTAAAATTACTTTTAATAGTTTCAATGTGATAAGGGACATTTTTATTCAAAAATATATTTTAAACAGGTTCTTAATAAATAGTGATACTTTTAAATGTTTTCAAAAAAGGGGAATATTTCTCCCAATTAGTTTTGATGATTATTTTCATTTATGTCAATATTCTTCATTACTCTCAATTGAGGTTAATTTATTATAATAAAATCTTCCATATTGTATTGAATTAATTATGTTTGACTTTGGATGTGCTATTTTTATACCATTCATGGTTTATGATTAAAGTATTGACATTTCGTATGCTAGTTTTAGTACGAATGTTTAGATTCTGTTTCACCCTTTCATATGAGGAATGCATTGGACATAGTATGTGATGGGTGGAGCCTGCTATAACTCTTAGATGCATCAGTAGGTATCATGAGACAAACCGGTTTCTTGACACAAGGCCTAGAAAAAATATTATTTGTAGTCTTGGAACAAGGCTTTGACTATGTCGTTATGAAGTCTGGAATTATGAATTCCATCATTATTAAATTTGATATTGATATTAAATGTGATTATTTGACTAGTAGAATATCCATGTGAATAAGTAAATGGAATTATTTGATTTATCTTTTCCATATTATGTTGAATTTTAAGTTTAAAAGGCTTGTATTCTAGTCTTATACATTTCCTTAAATGTTTGTTCTTATTTATGACAGTTTCCGCTATATTGTTATCCTTACCGAGCATCTGTGCTCACCCCTTTCTAATGTTTTATATTTCCCAGGATGCAAATAAGTATATTATGATTAACATGCAGGAATAGGCTAAGGGATATAAGAGTGTTAAAAGGGGACACAATGTTGTTTTTTTTATTTCATAATGTAATGTAACACTTATGTATGTATCTAGTAATTATAAGGATACTAAACTGATCGGTCTTTCAGGACATGATTCCTTGTATCATTCTAATGTTATGTGATAATGCACCGATTCTGGGTAACTGGGGTCAGGGCGTTATATTTTGTATCAGAGGAAGTTTGGTACAAACCTTGGAAGCTAGATTTAGAAAAAAACTCTTTTTAGGAAACACTACCCTAAGATAGACATTGAGGATTAGTATAGAAGAACATACAAAAATTTTGGTAATGTAAATATTATGTGGGTTTTCCAGGAAATACATCCTTATCTGGATACAAGCAGGTAGAGGCGGCTCTAGCATAGATGTACCTAGGAGTGAAAACTCAGAAAAGGAGTTTCGGGCTTGACCTAGGGTATCCTGGTATACGACAACAGGCCTTTCTGCACTATTGGTTAAGACAGTCCAAGGGGATAAGCTTAGGATAATTAACATTTTCTTTACAAACCAATTTGAAATATTTTAATATAATATGAGAATGAATAAACTTGGTTAATCCTAAGGTATTTTAGATTGAAAATAAGATGCTATGATATTCATTAAATGATTTTATGACTCACATTATGATTTATTGTGTTAGTAAATGGTTAGATTCCATGGAAGTCATAGGAATATTGAACATGATGTAAAATGTGGGTACGATGGTGGAAATGAGAAACGAAATGGATTGTTGATAGGTGTAAAAGTTATCACATTCATGTCGAATCAGTTTTCAAAAAATATGATCAACAACATATATATTAACCAACTATCAAACTCAACAAATAAGAGAAAGGTAGTGAATGATAAGATCTC
Organism: Viscum album; assembly: GCA_963277665.1. Classification (NCBI taxonomy): domain Eukaryota; kingdom Viridiplantae; phylum Streptophyta; class Magnoliopsida; order Santalales; family Viscaceae; genus Viscum; species Viscum album. The sequence goes on along the minus strand of OY728133.1, from coordinate 1,408,401,850 downwards.
CAGCAGTAGAGACCATGGAGAAAATAAAGCTCAATTTACATCATGTAGGAAATGTGGAAGGAGACACCTAGAAAAGTGTCTCAATGGAATAAATAAATGCTTTATGTGTGGGAAAGAAAGACATAAAGTAAATAATTGCTGATGAAAAATGAAGAGTACTATGGAAGAAAATAAAAATGATCCCAAGAATCCATTTACAATAATTTTTCATAAATTTAGGGGACTTGGACATTACCCAAGTGAATTCCATATTCTTAAGGATAAACTCTTGGTCAAGGAAGAACCTATGTGGAAATAAATTGATGGTGAAATGTTTAAAAGTATTAGTGCTCTTTGTTGATGGGATTACTTTGGAAGACTTTTCTTTTGTATGTGTAACCATGAAGTTTGTTATGTGAAAATGCTATTTTAATAATAATTATCTTTTATATTATAGTTATAAATAACCATTTGGGTATATATGATCCTTGAATTTGAGTAAATTACAAGTTATTAAATTTTGGGATAAAAATTTGAGGTATGAGATAACATTTTTGGTGCAATTATGTTATGGTTATTTTGAATAATTTTTATAATTTTGAAAATGTTATAAAATATAGTTTTTGAAAAAGGGAAACATGCAGATCGTGTGACGACCCATCGCGTCGGACAAAGCTATGGGAATCGATCCACAACCAGAGTGCAATTGGGATTTATCGCCTACCACTGGACTATGTGAAGTCCCAAGTCAGTGTGACTAATTATTTTTAGTTAAATGATTTTATTGATCAATAATAAGTTTATTTGGGATCTTATGTATTATCAAATGGATATCCTTAGTATAGGAAAGTAATTTGGTGATTAAGTGATAAATGTTATTTTGAAAAGTCTCTGTTCTGTTGGGAACACTATATGCCTAAAACATATATAATATTATGAGATTTCATTTGAGGAGTAATGGTGGATGTTTATCTATGTTTTTATTTTGAATTTATAATGATTTTGATTATTTATAGAAATGATTAACCTATCATAGAGAATATGTGATTAGGTTAATTACTTTAAGTATATGACTTTAAGAGTAGTCGATGTTATTTGGGATACAAATTAACATGGAAGACTACGTAATCAAATTATTCTAAGTTTTGAGTTTCTATATTAGTTTGGATTATATTGAAGGATTTTAAGGACAATTTATTTATTTAATTATATTTATTGAACTTTGGGTATTTTTGGTTTAATTTTAGAAATTATGATCAGTATTTCTTTCTATAAAGGATTATCCTTTTTGGGGATCATCTGATCTTGTACTAAACATTTTGGTTTTGGTTTAATCTGAAAAGACAAAGTAAATATATAGTTTATCCTTTTTGGATCATGTGATTATCTATAAGTTGATTCTAGTGCTTCTGGTGTGACCAAGTCATCTTGAATACTCATCATTTGAAAAAAAGATGAGTTAGTGGTAGAAATTTATTAAAGGATGAAACTCTACTTAAAAAGTAAGTATATATCTTTATGTTATTAGTAAATCTCATAAATAAATTCCTCAACATTATGAAATAGAACTTAAAAAAAACATTGTTCGTTTACTATTACTACAGGGAAACTAATGACCACTTATCCTATCACAATTTTGTGGTTTTCTTGTTGTTAAATTTCTCCTAATCATGTTTTCTATCACTCTCCATTAGAAATTGAAACTTAGTTTATCTTCCATATCCATGTTTTCCTACATGGAATTTGAGTATGGGTTATCTCGGGTGACCTTTGTACTTCTCTTTTTTTTAAAGTGATAGTTTTATTGACTCTTTTTCTGATGTGGGACTTTCAAAGAAGTTCCCAAGCCCAATTTTTAAATTGCAAGGATGAAATTTTCAAAATGGGGGAACAATTTAACACCCCAAGATTTCATAGTAAGTTATTTTCCTTAAGGTAATTCAATAGCTTGCGCTATACACAACACCGAGTTTGACCACACCACGACTTACCAAACTAGTTGTTCAAAAGAGGTTATGAGTACTATTAACTGAATTTTGAATTTTATATACTCCATATAATTTTAGAATCCATATTATGTGTTTCTTAGACATAATATAAGAACAAATTCATTTTTTCAGATAAAAGATATATTTTTCAAAAAATGCAATTTTACCACCTTCTAATGGAAAACCCTTTTTAAAACCAATATTTGACACATTTATATTTTTGATTTAATGTAATTCAATACTTCTTTAGAATCGGGACATACAAATGTTTTTTTAATAATTTTTTGGTACATTTTTGATAACTTATATATTTTGATGAATACTGAAAAATACTAAATTTTACTTGAAAACAACTTTTTTAATTGAAATAATGTATGGGATTAAATTATGAAATTTAATGGTTTGGGAGTATAATTAGATTATATTTTTTTATCTTTTAATACAATTTAGGTCATTATAAGTAATTTTACATTTAAATTTGAAATAAACTCATGTCAATCTTTTGATAGATTTTACTTTTTAAAAACCCAGTTTTCGGTTTCGACAACGGGAATTAATTTTAAATTAATTAATTAAAATTATATATTTTAAATTTGGTAAAATATAATTCATTTTTTAATTCTTAATATCAATATTATCTTAGGGTTATTTTTTGGTATTTTTCCAAAAACATTCATTTTTTGAAGAATAATGAAAAACACTGCGTTATAGTTTAAAACTGACTTTTTTATTTAAGTAATTATTTATTTTACTTAAATTTATTTTAAGTAGAAATTGATATATAATACCTATATAAGTTCAAAGTAATTCATTGGAGTCATTTTATATGAAAATTAGATGTATAAAATTATGTTGAACTTATTACTGTCTTTTACCCACCTTCTAGGAGCATTTGAAAATTTGAATAAAACTTAATTTTACCTCTTCTCTGAGTTGAATTTCAAAAATCCAAGAGACATGGTTTACATCAGTATGTAAAATGTGGTTCAATAAGATGAAAATATTTTTTTTTGTGAATAGTAACTTTTGACTTTTATTTACCACGTTTAAAAGTAAATAGGGTAATTAAGGGTAAAAATTATATTATAATTACCCTAACACATGTACTAATTCTATTGGATAAGTTTAATTCGACCAAAAACAATATTAGGAATAAAATATGATCCTCTTTGGTCTACATGGATTAGATTAGAATATTTATTATTATTTTATCTAAAGAAGAGTTAAAAGAGTTAAATTCAAAGTTTAATAACTAAACCATTTTTAATATAGGGTTATGCATAAGATAAATTCGACAATAAATATTCATTAGAAATATAAAAATATTTCCTACATAATGGTATTTTATTTATAATTTTTATACATTAAATAATTAAATTTATTTAAGACATTATGATGATGCAGTAATTACCTTATTAATGAAAGATTAAAATAATTGATATTATAAATATCCAAATAAATTTAATTTGAGAAATTTGATGAATTAAAATAATTTTCTAGGTTAATATGACATGTTATGGTTTATTAAATAATTTTTTTTGAAGTAATCATGCTTTTATGATTTTCTCAAAAACCAAATACTAAATAATGTCAAAATTGACATAAATTAGTTTTTAAAACAAATACTATATTATTGGTTGATATAATATTCTTAAAAATATAAGGTTCATCAAAATGGCTTAAATAATATTATATTTGTTATTAATTAACCACTGGAGATTATCTTGGAAGTTTAGAGTAAGTTTATTAACCATATAGTGTAAGAATACAAGAAGACACAGTAAAAGTTAAACTATTTAACTAAGAGTTAAATCTAAAAGATAAGTTTAAAATAGTACCCTAAAATTGTCTAAAACTTATTGGTTGAGTGGTTTTCGATCCATAATCACCTTATATTTGAAATAAATCATTTTGAGGCTATTAGAAACCGAAAATTATTTTATTATAAAATAATATTTCAAGGTTTTCCTAAAGTGACCCTCACCTCTCTTATAAAAGGGTACTTCCTCTTCTCTAAATTTCACACCTCCAAATCCATTTGGCCCGGAAAACACTGGACCAAATATTCTACCAAATTTCCTAAAATAAACCTAGAGTCTTTACTTTGATCAGAAAACCAACCTAATGAGCCCTTTTGATCAACACAAAAGGAAACACCTGATGAAGAGGTAACAATTTCACCACCCTCTTTCAAGTTCTTTTCTTCTTCCACTTCCTCTTTATTTTTTGTTTCCAGACCAAAATAATAACTCCAGTACATTTTTGTTACTATGATGTTATTATAAATATTGTATAACCGTATTCATTATTCTATCCATCCTATAAATGAAAAAGTCACCATACGTGCCTACGTACAACTTACTATCTCCACGTCATGGTGTTGTTTGTTATTCAAACACTTCATTATTTGAATGGGTATAATAATGAGTATAATTGATGTAAATAATAAATATAAAATTATAATTATTCTTTATATATGATATACCATCAAATTACATATGATTTCACCATCAATATAATGATATTGTCGCTCATGCATATGTACGGATTACCGTCTCCATGAATGCGATGAGATTCATTCTCCATCACAATCATTCAAGAATAATTTTCATTTTATGATTAAAAATAATGTTTATGAAAATAATATCATTCTGTATATTAATCAAATAAATCATATCCATAACAAACATGTCTTACGTAACCAAGCATATAATGGAAAACGAATCTGTTAACACCCGAAATGATGACACTACTGAAATATTATTTACAAAGAAATATTAGAAGATCATATATGATATCATATTTATGTATTTGGTTCCTATATAATTTAATAACAAAGATTTAACCATTATACAGAAGGTTTACCTACTCTATAATAAATAATAGTTCATGGTAAGGGGTTTCTTATCTCACTTTTAATTCCATGAGATTTCCATTGTTGGCCACTTATTTATTGCATATGGTGTATTGTGCACTTCCATTTGATATATATTATCATGATTATCTTTATATTCATGGTATTATTTCATTCATTTGGTGGTTATTAAATTTTGGTCATATGACTCGATTGATTACAACATGGAAAGAGGTTTCTTATCTCACTTTTAATTCCATGAGATTTTCATTGTTCGCCACTTATTTATTGCATGTGGTGTATTGTCTACTTACATTTGATATATATTATCATGATTATCTTTATATTCATGGTATCCTATGATCCATTTTTTGTTTTTTAACTTTGGTTCATATGACTCGATTGATTACAACATAGTAAGGGGCTTTCATCTCACTTCTTATTTCTGTGAGATTAATGCTATATTGCCACTATTTTTTTTGTGAAGTTTATGTACATTCCATGATTGTATTACTTATGTAATATAATTTAATTTATGTTTATTTACATCTTCATTTTATGATCCTTCTTTCATGGTGTGTATGTTTCTTAAGTCACCAAATAGGTAAGGGAATTTCTAATTCTGATTTCCACTCATTGGGTTATACGCGAACTTCATTGATTATTTTACTCCAAGATTATATGTTAAATAACTATTTATTTATTTATATTATAATTTCCACTCCCCTTTGTGTGGTTATTATTTTGACACACATAATCACTCCATTGATAAATTCTCATGTCATCGATATGAACTTAATAAGAGTAATCTTAACTTAATTTTCATTACTTAAGTTAAACATCCAAGTCATTGGTATTGTTGTTAAAAGAATATTTTTGAATATACACTGATTATTTTACACTGAATATCTAATAATATTTAGTGTATTTATATTTTTCACACATAATTATGTCATTGATTTATCCTTAACCTAAGGATACTGTCGTTATATGGGATTTCATCTCAACTTACATTCTATTGAGACTTCTTTGTTTTAAGCACCAATTCACTTTTATTTGGTGTATATACTATAATTTGACATAATATATCATGAATTCCTTTATTATCATGATATTATTATGTTTTTATTACCTCAATTATTTGGATTTAAGCACCTATTATTTGGTTAGGAACTCTAACTAAAATATCATTTTAAATGTTTTAAAAATTTATTCTTCTAAATCATTCTCATCAATGTCCAGGTTTTAAAAATGGTTTTAAGGATTTATTTATATGGAAATTAATTTTTTAAAATTATGGTTCCTTTTAAATGTTTCAAAGTGTTATGGGAAACTTTGATTAAAAAATCTATTCTAAACAGCTTCTTGATAAATAGTGATACTTTTAAATGTTTTCTAGAAAAGGGGGTTGTTTCTCTAAAATGGTTTTGATTATTATTTAAATTTATATCAATATCCTTCATTATTCTTTATTTTGGTTAATTTATTATAATACAATATTCCATATTGTATTGAATGAGTTATTTTTGACTGTGGATGTTCTATTTTTATACCATTCATGGTTTATGGTTAAAGTATTGAAATTTCTTATGCTAGTTTTAATATGAATGTTTAGATTATATTTCACACTTTTAAATGAGGAATGCATTGGACTTAGTAAGTGATAGGTCGATTGTAACGACCCAATCTTTTTGAGTAGTATATTAACTTACTCTTATTGATTTAATAATATGTTAATGGTTAATGCAGAAAGAGGAGTCGATGGCTTTATCCAGTAGACTCAACCCTTATGAAGCCCACTTATCAGAGCTTGGGAAGGAGGTAGCATCTGTGGGCTTCGCTTTGGACCAAGCCCAAGCCGAACTCCAGTGTGTCAAGCTTGAACGAAAACGCCTGCGGGAGAAGTTCAAGTTAGTAGAGATTACTACTAGGGCAATGTTATCTGAGCCTCCCTCAGATTCTCTCACCATAGCACACCTTACACTCAGGTCTTATGCCGGTGTTATAAGGGGCTATGTGACGAGACCCTAGCTTCCTTGTGTAATCCCTTCGGGTGAATAAATTGAGATTTCTTCCTTTAGTGATGTTTTTGAAATTTCAAATGTTCGGATAATTTTAGAATGTATTTTATTGATGAATTTTGAAAAAGGGATATTTTGAAATATTTATGTAAACCCTAAATAACTAATGATGTGTAATGATTTTCAAAAAATGGTCTTCTACAAAAGTGTTCATTAAGGAATTTGGAGTCTAATAAGATCAACTTAATTTTTGATGAATAGTAAATAGTGAATAGTTATTTTATGCTTAGGATTAGTAATGTGACCAAATGGATTAGTAATCTCACTTAAAGAAAGTTTTAAAATAATCTAGGCACCTTGATTAAGTAATGTGATTCAATAAAATGGGTAAATAACGGTTTCATAAATTATTATTCAAGTATTAGTTTTTTCGGATGAATAGTGTTTTTTAATTATAAATTTAATTAAAAATAATTAGAAAATTATTTTTATAAAAATGACTTTATTTTTGAACTCAGAGCATCGATATTATGTTATGGTAATTTTTGGGGATTTTTCTAAAAAAATAAATTTTCGGTGAATAGTGTATTTATTTAAAAATAAAATTAAAAATATTTAAAAAATTATTTTTATAAAACGGAGTTCATTTTTGAAATCATAGCATTGATATTTGGTTAAGGTGAAATTTTGGGATTATTCTGAGAAAGTTGAATTTTCGGTGAATAGTGAAAGTATAGTTTTTAAGTTACGGGTGTTTAATGACATCATTAAATGATGTATTAAGTATATATTCAATATGGTCGAATTATGAATTGTAAGATAAGGTGTGAGGTGTCCCAAGTTACCAATACCATGGGAAAATACCATGGGCAAGCCCATGGTTTTGCCAAAACCACTAGTGAGGTGTCCCTTGGCCATTAATGCTTGTCCCCTCACTTTCCCTATAAATACCCACCCTTTCCTCCTTTAGTTTTCACTACCAACTCTCCCCCAACGAATTTCTGGTCTTCTTACCTTCGAAGGAGTCCTCCCAAGGTTCCCCCAAGCCCTCAAGGTCCAATCCTTTGAGTTTCAAGAGTCACGTTTTAAGGTAAGGGATCCGACCCCTCTCTTTCTCTTCATGTAATCTCTTTTATGTCATTCCTTTTCTGATCCATGTTTTTATGTGAGAGGATGTTCTTTTATATTCCTCTTACTTCCCTTTCATGTTTATATGATGAGAGATCCCCTCTTACTCTCATCATTTCGTTTTATGAAAGTTTAAGTAACGCCGTTAGGCTGCCGAATTTTTAAGGGATTCTTTCACCCTTCTCATTTTTCAAGTTCGATTTTCATGTCAAGTCTTTCAAGTTCCTTTTTATTATGTTGGGGTATGATCTCTATATCTATCATACTGATCTCTTATGATCATATGATGAGGGACCCTATTTGATCTTGTCAAATCATTTTCTTTTGAAGTTAAGTGACGCCGTAAGGCTGCCGAATTTTCATAAGAGAAATCTAATCTTTTTTCCTTCCATGTTATTCATTTCAAATGGTATGTCCCTAAAATTTCATTACCATGTCCATGTTTCCTTCTTATTCTTTCACCCTACTGTTTTATGGATCATTTATGAGTGGGTGACCCATGTCCCCTCTCTTTTCAATGTTTTCTAAAACCCCGAAACATAGCCGTTATGCTGCAGAATTTTCGTCTCAAAATGCCTCTCTCTCTTTTCTCAAAATTATTTTATGTTATAAAGTGAATACACAAAGCTCTTATTTCTACAAGGGTATTCACATATATATCAAAATGTTTTATTTCAAATTATGGGAATTACATACATGAAACCTGCTCTCCCCTTCTGTGGGTTTAAAGTGACGTAAAGATCATGTCTTTAAAGCAGTTTTTAAAACGTTATGATTATGAAATGAAACCCATTTATTTTATGTTATATGGGTTATTTATGAAATGTTTGATGATGATATATGTGGCTCACATGATAATAAAGGCAAATTTAAGGGTGCGCCCTGATAGCGCTCCAATGCATTGGGTAATGATGTAACCACTAGAGATTACAATTTTCATGATACCTTGGTGAATAACCTTGGTAATTTTCAAATGACACCTTGGGGATGGACCTTGGTGATATGTTCATGATTGTCTATGTTAAATGATGTAGCCACATCTTCAAGTTATGGAAAATGTTATTTTTATTATGAAATGCCTCATGATTTTCTTTCTCATGCCTTAAAGTTCTTTTCATGTCCTTATTGAAGTATATCAAGTTCACATGTAAAATGTTCCTCTTGTTTCCCTTACTGGGCCTTCTGCTCACCCTTTCTTTTGATGTATGTCCCCAGGTTATGAGATGCATTAATGAACCTAGGATGAACTTAAGGAGAAGCCTTTCAAGTGTTTAAGAAGAATGATTTATGCTGTTTTCATGTATTATGTTCCTGGTTTCCAAGACACTAAACCTTAAAGATCCTCAGTTGTGTGTAATGTAATGAAAGTTTATGTTATAAAAAGGCGGGATGCTATAGTTGGTATCAAAGGGAGGTTTAGTTATTTGTGGAAATTAGGATATAAAAACTTTAGGAAGAACCCTATAGAAAAGTTTAAATATAGGAAAACTTCCTGGTATTTTGGTAAGTATTGAGTAAGTGGTTTATCAAACAAATACATCCCTGTCTGGATACGAGCAGGTAGAGGCGGCTCTGGCACAGATGTACATAGGGGTAAAACCCGAAAACACCGCTTTGAGCTAGACTCGAACGGGAACTGGTGCACGATAACGGGCCTTGCTGCACTCTTGGTTACGACACTCCCGGGGGATATGTTTGGTTAATCACAAGCTTTTTATGAATCATTATGAAGGAATTATAGAGAAGTATAATTGTTTAAGCATGAAGTCTTAGTTAAAAGATTCATAAATGAAATAAGTTTCTCACTAAGGTTTTATTCTTTTAGAAGATGGCGGGCAATAGGAGGAACCGTGCCGATGGTGACCGCAATGCACCATGTGCTGATGGACCTCCGATGGAAGCCGGAATGGAAACATTCATGCGAATGATGAACCAACTGACTCAAGTTATGAGTAATAACTTGAATCAAGCTGAGAGGCCGACCTCACCACGAAGGGAACAACACTCTGTTGAGTCCTTAATGCGTCAACGACCGCCAACATTCAGTGGATCTACTGACCCATTGGTTGCGGAACAATGGATAAGCTCCATTGAAAAGATCTTTTCTGTACTTCATTGTTCGGAACAAGAAAAAGTCACCCTTGCCGTTTACCGCCTTGAGGGAGAAGCTGATCAGTGGTGGTAACTGATCAAAAACACGAAGCCACGAGGAGAGATGGAAGCTATGGAGTGGGAAGAGTTCCGGGGAATATTCTTTAATAAGTTTTTTCCTCGTTCGATGAGAACGAGAATGGAGAAAGAGTTTCTTGAGCTGAAGCAGAAGGAGAACGAATCTGTCGGAATCTATGAGATGAACTTCACAAGGCTTTCCCGTTATACCTCAAGCTTTGTCATGGACCCTAATGGGAAGGTTGATATATTCTTTGGTGGACTACGACCTCATCTGCGGAAGAATCTAGCCAACAGGGACTATGATAGCTATGAAGAAATAGTTCGAAGTGCCATGAAAGTTGAACTAGAGTTTGGGGAGACACAGTGGTCTCACAAATCTAATGAGAAGAAGAGAACTCTAGAACCGAGCCTGGGAAGAAGTTTTGATCAGGAAAGAGGTGGAAAGCATATGCAACATCCCACATGCAATAAATGTGGGAAGAAGCATTCGGGGAACTGCTTGATCGGAAGTGGTAAGTGCTATAGGTGTGGAAAAGAAGGCCATATTTCTCGGAATTGTCGTAGTGATGTGAAGCCTCAACTTCCCAACACTAACGACAGAGGAAAGATGGTTCTGGCCACACCCGAAGTCACATGCTTCAAGTGTGGACAACTTGGGCACTTTGCTAATCAATGTCCAAATCCGAGGGCGGTGGGGGGGAATCACCATCAACCTCAGCAGATGCCAAGGGAGCAAGGTCGTGCTTTCGCTATCACAACAGCTGAAGTTGAAGTCCCGAACGATGTGGTAGCAGGTACTCTTGTTGTCCTCTCAAAGCTAGCAAGTACTTTATTTGATTCTGGTTCTACACATTCCTTTATTTCCTCCAAGTTTCAAGGAAAATAGAATCAATCCCCGAACTGCTAGAGGTAGAGTTGTCAGTCAAGACTCCAAGTGGTATTATCCTTGCATCAACAGTATTTAGATACTCTAGTGTTTACTTTGGTGAGCACAATCTTATCGCAAATCTAGTAGTCATTCCCATGATGGAATTTGACATTATACTAGGGATGGACTGGATCTCAAAGTATAATGCTAAGATAAAATGCAGAAGTAAGGAAATCTTAGTAGTCTTGAATGAACGACCTACAGTTATCTTCCAAGGAGAGATATCCCGAGCTGATCCCTATCTAGAAGCACCTCCTATAGCTTTCTTTATGGAGTTAATCAGTGATGATGAAGAAAGAAAAGGGAGTATACAAATAGAAGATGTTCCGATTGTTCAGGAATACATGGATGTATTTCCTAAGGAGTTACCTGGACCTCCCCCAGAGAGAGAGGTAGAGTTCTCCATTGAACTCATACCTGGGTCCCAACCGATATCAAGGACTCCGTATAGAATGGAAAATGTGGAGCTAGAGGAGCTAAAGAAACAACTCCAAGACTTGTTGGAGAAGGGGTTTATCCGACCGAGTGTGTCTCCTTGGGGAGCACTAGTTCTCTTTGTGAAGAAGAAGGATGGATCAATGCGGCTATGCATTGATTATAGAGAACTGAACGGGATCATAGTGAAGAACAGATACCCTCTTCCAAGAATTGATGATTTATTTGACCAACTTCGTGGGGCTCAATTCTTCTCTAAGATTGACCTTCGATCTGGTTATCATCAACTGAGGGTGAAGAAGGAAGATATTCCAAAGACTGCCTTCCGATCAAGATATGGGCATTATGAGTTTACTGTTATGCCCTTCGGCTTGACTAATGCTCCTGCTATTTTCATGGATTTGATGAATAGAGTCTTTAAGGACAACCTTGATAACTTTGTGGTAGTTTTTATTGATGATATTTTGATATATTCAAAAAGTCACGAGGAGCATGAAGATCATCTGAGGGTTATTTTGAAAACTCTACGGAAGGAGAGGCTCTTTGGGAAGTTCAGCAAGTGTGAGTTTTGGTTACAACAAGTGGCTTTCTTGGGACACATCGTAACCAATGAAGGAATCTCGGTTGACCCTGTAAAGACAATGGTTGTGGAGGAGTGGCCTCAACCCACAACAGTAACTGAGATTCGTAGTTTCCTTGGTTTAGCGGGATATTATAGGAGGTTTGTGAAAAACTTTTCACGACTTTCTAATCCACTAACCAAGTTGACTCGAAAAGGGGTTAAGTTCATATGGACAAATGAATGCGAGGAAAGTTTCCAAGAGCTGAAGAAGAGATTGGTTACTGCACCTGTGTTAACACTACCCTCTATCGGAGAAGGATTCGTTATTTTTAGCGATGCATCTCTGAAAGGGCTTGGGTGCGTCCTCATGAAAAATGACAAGGTAATTGCTTATGCATCTCGACAGCTGAAGATTCATGAGCAGAATTATCCTACGCATGATCTAGAGCTGGCGGCAGTTGTTTTTTCTCTAAAGATATGGAGGCACTATCTTTATGGGGAGAAATGTGATATATACACTGACCACCAAAGTCTGAAGTATATTTTCACTCATAAAGAATTGAACATGAGACAAAGGAGATGGTTGGAGCTTATTAAAGACTATGATTGTTCAATTCATTATCACCCTGGAAGAGCAAACAAAGTCGCGGATGCGTTAATCAGGAAAGATCCTGTTGTTCTGGCAACAATGAGGATCCTGGGAGATCCCTTGATTAAAGATCTAGTAAAACTGGACATGGGAATTATAAGTAAAGGGACATCATCAACCCTATCCCAAATGATTTCTCAACCTTCATTACTAGAGAAGATCAAGAAGGCTCAAAAAGAAGATCCTTTGCTGCAGGAGAAGTTCGAGGCTGTAAAGAATGGGAAGTTCCCGGATTTCAATATTGATCAAGAAGGTGTATTGAAATTTCATACAAGACTATGTGTTCCATCTATTCCGGAGATAAAGAAAGAACTGATGGATGAAGCTCATAGCTCTACTTTCTCTATACATCCGGGAAGCACTAAGATGTATAGAGACCTCCGTGATCATTATTGGTGGGATAACATGAAGAGGGAGATTGCCGATTACACTACAAGGTGCCTGGTGTGTCAGCAAGTAAAGGCAGAACGACAACTTCCTAAGGGGGTATTACAACCGCTACCCATACCAGTATGGAAGTGGGATAATATCACTATGGACTTTGTAACTGGTCTCCCGAAAACATCCAAAGGAAACAATGTGATATGGGTTATTGTGGACCGTCTCACCAAGACATCCCATTTTATCTCTATTCGGGAAGATTTCTCTCTGGATCAGCTTGCCAAGATATACATGAAGGAAGTGGTAAGGCTGCATGGGGTACCACTATCCATCGTATCTGATCGCGACCCAAGATTCACATCAAAATTCTGGAGAAGTCTTCAACATGCTCTGAATACTGAATTGAATTTTAGTACGGCCTATCATCCTCAAACTGATGGCCAATCTGAAAGGACTATTCAGACACTCGAAGACATGTTGAGATTATGCTCAATGGAATTTCAGGGTGGATGGGATCAACAACTCCCATTAGTGGAGTTCTCCTATAACAATAGCTTCCATTCGAGTATTCAGATGGCACCCTATGAAGCTCTGTATGGAAAGAGGTGTAGAACTCCTACTTGTTGGGATGAAACTGGTGAGAGGAAGCTTCTTGGGCCTGATCTCGTGCAAGAGATGACAGAACAGGTTCATGCCATCCAACAACACATAAAGGCTGCTCAGAGTCGGCAGAAGAGCTATGCTGACAATCGTCGAAGGGACTTGGAGTTTGGTGTTGGTGACAAAGTCTTCCTTCGAATTTCTCCATGGAAGAGAGTCATGCGGTTTGGGAAGAAAGGGAAGCTCAGCCCTAGGTACATTGGCCCCTATGAAATCCTTGATCGCATAGGAGCAGTGGCCTATCGTCTAGCACTTCCACCGAACCTAGCTCAAGTTCATGATGTCTTCCATGTATCTCTCTTGAGGAAGTACATACCCGACCCTTCGCATGTACTGAACCCAGAGGTGGTACAACTTGAACATGACCTCTCTTATGAGGAGCAGCCAGTGGAGATCTTGGACCGTAGAGACAAGGTCCTACGAAACAAGACTACCCACCTTGTGAAAGTGTTGTGGAGGAATCAAAAATATGAAGAAGCGACTTGGGAGCCTGAGGAAACGATGAAGCAAAAGTACCCTCACCTTTTCGACTAGGCCTCAAGTATAAATTTCGGGGACGAAATTTCTTAAGGGGGGAAGAATGTAACGACCCAATCTTTTTGAGTAGTATATTAACTTACTCTTATTGATTTAATAATATGTTAATGGTTAATGCAGAAAGAGGAGTCGATGGCTTCATCCAGTAGACTCAACCCTTATGAAGCCCACTTATCAGAGCTTGGGAAGGAGGTAGCATCTGTGGGCTTCGCTTTGGACCAAGCCCAAGCCGAACTCCAGTGTGTCAAGCTTGAACGAAAACGCCTACGGGAGAAGTTCAAGTTAGTAGAGATTACTACTAGGGAAATGTTATCTGAGCCTCCCTCAGATTCTCTCACCATAGCACACCTTACACTCAGGTCTTATGCCGGTGTTATAAGGGGCTATGTGACGAGACCCTAGCTTCCTTGTGTAATCCCTTCGGGTGAATAAATTGAGATTTCTTTCTTTAGTGATGTTTGTGAAATTTCAAATGTCCGGATAATTTTAGAATGTATTTTATTGATGAATTTTGAAAAAGGGATATTTTGAAATATTTATGTAAACCCTAAATAACTAATGATGTGTAATGATTTTCAAAAAATGGTCTTCTACAAAATTGTTCATTAAGGAATTTGGAGTCTAATAAGATCAACATAATTTTTGATGAATAGTAAATAGTAAATAGTGATTTTATGCTTAGGATTAGTAATGTGACCAAATGGATTAGTAATCCCACTTAAAGAAAGTTTTAAAATAATCTAGGCACCTTGATTAAGTAATGTGATTCAATAAAATGGGTAAATAACGGTTTCATAAATTATTATTCAAGTATTAGTTTTTTCATATGAATAGTGTTTTTTAATTAAAAATTTAATTAAAAATAATTAGAAAATTATTTTTATAAAAATGACTTTATTTTTGAACTCAGAGCATCGATATTATGTTATGGTAATTTTTGGGGATTTTTCTAAAAAAATAAATTTTCGGTGAATAGTGTATTTATTTAAAAATAAAATTAAAAATATTTAGAAAATTATTTTTATAAAATGGAGTTCATTTTTGAAATCATAGCATTGATATTTGGTTAAGGTGAAATTTTGGGATTATTCTGAGAAAGTTGAATTTTCGGTGAATAGTGAAAGTATAGTTTTTAAGTTACGGGTGTTTAATGACATCATTAAATGATGTATTAAGTATATATTCAATATGGTCGAATTATGAACAGTAAGATAAGGTGTGAGGTGTCCCAAGTGGCCAATACCATGGGCAAATACCATGGGAAAGCCCATGGTTTTTCCAAAACCACTAGTGAGGTGTCCCTTGGCCATTAATGCTTGTCCCCTCACTTTCCCTATAAATACCCACCCTTTCCTCCTTTAGTTTTCACTCCCAACTCTCCCCCAACGAAGTTCTGGTCTTCTTACCTTCCAAGGAGTCCTCCCAAGGTGCCCCCAAGCCCTCAAGGTCCAATCCTTTGAGTTTCAAGAGTCACGTTTTAAGGTAAGGGATCCGACCCCTCTCTTTCTTTTCATGTAATCTCTTTTATGTCATTCCTTTTCTGCTCCATGTTTTTATGTGAGAGGATGTTCTTTTATATTCCTCTTACTGCCCTTTAATGTTTATATGATGAGAGATCCTCTCTTACTCTCATCATTTCGTTTTATGAAAGTTTAAGTGACGCCGTTAGGCTGCCGAATTTTTAAGGGATTCTTTCACCCTTCTCATTTTTCAAGTTCGATTTTCATGTCAAGTCTTTCAAGTTCCTTTTTATTATGTTGGGGTATGATCTCTATATCTATCATACTGATCTCTTATTATCATATGACGAGGGACCCTATTTGATATTGTCAAATCATTTTCTTTTGAAGTTAAGTGACGCCGTAAGGCTTCCGAATTTTCATAAGAGAAATCTAATCTTTTTTCCTTCCATGTTATTCATTTCAAATGGTATGTCCCTAAAATTTCATTACCATGTCCATGTTTCCTTCTTATTCTTTCACCCTACTGTTTTATGGATCATTTATGAGTGGGTGACCCATGTCCCCTCTCTTTTCAATGTTTTCTAAAACCCCGAAACATAGCCGTTATGCTGCAGAATTTTCGTCTCAAAATGCCTCTCTCTCTTTTCTCAAAATTATTTTATGTTATAAAGTGAATACACAAAGCTCTTATTTCTACAAGGGTATTCACATATATATCAAAATGTTTTATTTCAAATTCTGGGAATTACATACATGAAACCCGCTCTCCCCTTCTGTGGGTTTAAAGTGACGTAAAGATCATGTCTTTAAAGCAGTTTTTAAAACGTTATGATTATGAAATGAAACCCATTTATTTTATGTTATATTGGTTATTTATGAAATGTTTGATGATGATATATGTGGATCACATGATAATAAAGTCAAATTTAAGGGTGCGCCCTGATAGCGATCCAATGCATTGGGTAATGATGTAACCACTAGAGATTACAATTTTCATGATACCTTGGTGAATAACCTTGGTAATTTTCAAATGACACCTTGGGGATGGACCTTGGTGATATGTTCATGATTGTCTATGTTAAATGATGTAGCCACATTTTCAAGTTATGGAAAATGTTATTTTTATTATGAAATGCCTCATGATTTTCTTTCTCATGCCTTAAAGTTCTTTTCATGTACTTATTGAAGTATATCAAGTTCACATGTAAAATGTTCCTCTTGTTTCCCTTACTGGGCCTTCTGCTCACCCTTTCTTTTGATGTATGTCCCCAGGTTATGAGATGTAGTAATGAACCTAGGATGAACTTAAGGAGAATCCTTTCAAGTGTTTAAGAAGAATGATTTATGTTGTTTTCATGTATTATGTTCCTGGTTTCCAAGACACTAAACCTTAAAGATCCTCAGTTGTGTGTAATGTAATGAAAGTTTATGTTATAAAAAGGCGGGATGCTATATCGATCCCTCTATAGCTCCTTGGTGCAGTGATAGGTCTCATGAGACCAACTAGTGTCTTGGCATAAGGCCTTGACAAAATCTTATTTGTAGTCTTGGCATAAGGCCTTGACTATGTGGTTATGAAGTCTGGAATTATGTATTCCATCATTATGAAATTGGATATTGATATTACATGTAATTATTCAACTAGTAGAATATCAATGTGAATATGTAAATGGAATTATTTGATTTATCATTACCATATTATGTTGAAGTTAAATTTTAAAAGGCTTGTGTTCCAGTCTTATACATTGCCATAAATGTTTGTTCTTATTTATGACAGTTTCTGCTATATTGATATCCTTACTGAGCATTTGAGCTCACCCCTTTATTATGTTTTATTTTTCTCAGGATGAAAAGAAGTATATTAAAATTAACCTACAGGAATAAGCTATGGGATATAAGAGTGTTCAAAAGGACCTAATGTTTTTTTTATTTCATGATGTAATGTAAAACTTATGTATGTAACTAGTACTTCCCAGACTACTAAACTGATCGGTCTTTCGGGACATGATTCCTTCTATCATGCCAATGTTTTGTGATAATGAACTGATTCTGGGTAATTGGGGTCAGGGAATTATAGCCGGACTTCGGCCTTCACCTCTCGCTAGACCCAGCGCTAGACCGCCGACCTGCTCCTGCTTAGGATGCTACACAGCAGGCGATTGGACCTCCCGACCGCTGCCTGACTCAACTAGCTGCCTCCTTCATAGCTTAACCTAGATCCGAGGTCGCCACTGAAGCTCGAGCTAGCCAATATCCTGAACACCCAACATTCTCCCTCTTATGGAGCTGCGACCCGTAGTGCCAATGCACCCATCAGGAACCACAAATCTTCCCAATCCATAGCCTGGTGTCGCACCGTTCGGTGACTCCAATTCCTCCCTACTGGCCAGCTCTTGAGCACCCCGCTCTGCCTTCTAGGTGCACCGGGCGTCGTTGCGCCATCATTCTAGGTCCACGAGTTACTTTTATTTTTTCCACAATCCTTTTCATAGGATTAAAATTTATCTCTGAAGCGGTCCGGGCAGACCCTCCCAACCCGGATTGAGTTTTGGGCAGCTCGACCTGACCCAGTTTGGCCCTGAAAGGCCCTACGTGGGTTTGGCCTGACCCACACAATCCATGAAATGGTGTTTTAGAGACTGACTGATTAATTAATCAGGATTAATTTAATTGATTAATTTAATTTTTCAATTAAATTAAATTAATTAAAACTAATTTTGGTTAATTATTATAATACATAAACATATAAATTAATTCAAATTTTCAATTAAATTAAATTAATTACTTAATTTAATTTTTATGCCAAAAAATAAATTAATTAGCAGTCCGATAATTATTTAAATTATTTGAATTATTAAATTCATTTAATTTGATTAAATAACCCTCATACTTAATTAATGAAATTTTAATTTTATCGCCCTTTATTTTAGCCGCATTCTGGTCTTGAACACCAAACCTTATATGTCTGAATTTAATTAATTATTTAATTAATTATTTAACTATATGTGAAGCTTGTAATTAATTAAATAGATGGTCGTCACATCGTCTTTCTTTTTCGTTTAAAATGTATAAGGGCCTATGTGCCCAATTTTTACCCGATGTACATTTATCCCACTAGTCCCCCTCGCCTGCGCGCGAGTATTATAGTACATCAGATGAGGACAATGAGCAATGTGGACCCCACCTAGATGAGGCGGTGCATGATGGTGCTAGACGACACATGGATTCCACCAAGATGAGGCGATACTCCAAGATGTGACGTCGACCCCACCAAGACGTAGCGATACTCCAGAAGACTAACAGACATACATGATAGGGAAAGCTGCATCAAGAGTCAAGCATTTGACTAAAGTACGATGCCCTTAGGTCATTTAGATGCTCAGGACCATCCGGATAGTAGTTTTCCTTTATGCATTTACTTACAATTTTATGAATTTTAGAATAGTATAAAAATACATAAAATAATAGATAATAAAATGCATAAAGAAGCGGCGTATGTTTTTCTATTAAAGTTAAGTTGTGAGTACGACAACACAAATGTACAAGTTTAATATAAATTTACTAAATTCATCGAGAGAAACCAATAAAACCCTCAACAAAAATATGAAGTCACAACAACCTTCCATCATTTAATTTTGAACAAAACTGGGTGTTCGTGGTGCCGGTCATGCCACAGATGAGGGTGCCTCTTACTACTGAGGAGTTATTATTAGGGTGGTGGGTTGAATTAACTAAAATTTCAGCAAAGAAATAATCATATCTATAATTTTGTAATTTTAGAGGCAAGCATTGAGTAAATCAGTAATGATTTTTGAAGCTAGGACTTTACCCAACAGATCAAAGAAACCGTGAGTTAATGCGGTTGGCTAGCCAAAATCCTATCTTGGACCCTTCGAGTAGTGGCGTAGACAGAGCTAGTAGACTATGAGGGAGTTTTAGTGATCCTTGTCACTAGAATACTCGAGATTATTCTAATTCTAGTACAGAGGATTCCAAGAATTATAAAAATTAGTGGGATACATTCAACGATTAAATTAATCAGTAATGTCACATTTGGTAATCAATATTAAAAGTTCAATTTTCTTAAGTTTATTTGTAGTGAATGACAAGGTGAAAAGGCCCATGGAAGGTTATGCCAAAGGAACCTTCATCATTTCTTTTAAATAAAGGTGTATAGTTACATAATTGGGGGTTATTTGCATCACATATTGAAATAATTTTTTGGATGTTTAAAAATGCAATGAACTGAATTGAATAAGTAAGTACCCAGTTCTTACTCAGGTATATTCATCAAATAAATTAATGTTTCTAAAAAACTTCTTGGGTATTGAATACAATATTCCAATAACATATGTGTATTTAAATACAGTAACCAAGTAAGTATAGGAACATTACAAGAAGTAAAGTTTCTTCTCCAAGAAGTTGAGAAAGGGCGATTCATAAGTCAGTGGTGAGAAGCACATAACTTCAAATTGCCAAGTGATTGATTCAAATTAAACAAGTTGTTGAGTATAACCTAAAACATTTATCCCATGTTCCCATTTGGACAAGATGAGACATTATTCCATGTTTTGGAATGAATGTTGTTTGTGGTAACATACTCAATAAATAGTTGACTCCTACTTGATTTAAAGAATATACATGATGAATATAAAATGTAACACCTACCCAGTTGAGTAAATATAGTTATTTATCAAGAAAAACTAAAAGTGGACGTCAAAAATATACCCATTATGGTATTTAGGCTCGGCAAAGATAAACACATTTGGTATTATTGACATCTTTAGTTTAGACAAATAAACCCTTTAGAAATATAGGTATGCCACAAAGCTTACGATGTTAGTTCAAAAAGAGGTCATGAACTATTCTAAGGAATGATAGAGGTAAAGATACTTCATAAAATTTCTTTAAGATATTAAGGAATGTAATAGTGAAGTATATTCATTTTTGGAAGATATGAGTTGCTTAAGATTGGCATGTCGAAGAATATCTTGACCAAACATTCATTGATCAAGATAATGTAGCATGTAGTAATTACTAAACACATGTTACCTTATCTACATAATCGTATTGATGTTAATATGGAGGATCTATGATGAGGTCTTA
Source organism: Viscum album (assembly GCA_963277665.1). Taxonomy (NCBI): domain Eukaryota; kingdom Viridiplantae; phylum Streptophyta; class Magnoliopsida; order Santalales; family Viscaceae; genus Viscum; species Viscum album. Next base: position 1,408,380,987 of record OY728133.1, on the reverse strand, counting down.
CATGTTAACATTGATCAACAAAATGTAGTGTGGAGAAATTCCTAAACGCACATTTTATACATTAAAGTTATGATATAATTTGTATCAATGTTACAACCTACAGAAACTTTCATTATATTTCAAGATGTGATTTGAAAATAACAAAAAAATCCCATAACCTATATTCCATGTAAAATGAAAAATGGATATCATATGAGTCATAGTATGATGAAAAATCTATTATGTCATAGGACATGTGTTAGGATGAAAAGATTTTGTTAATATATAAACAAACATTCATCAAGATAAACACATGGTGCATCAAAGTAATTATCCTAGAAATTTATTAGGATGTTACATAAATCCCTTATATAAAAAATATGTAGTCAATTATTTGACTAAATTTCTATATAAGGGTACACATATCTATTATAGATAGTGGGAGAAAGATTGACTTAGACTTAGTTAATGCTTAATATGCACAAATGGTTGACATAATAACAAGTTTCACAAGTTCATGTGGAAGAGACATGTTTCAATGACACATACTGCATAGGAAGAATGAAAACATGGTGATGGTTTTATATTCAATACGACCGATGATAAATTATTCATTAAGAATAATAAATCCTACAAGTAATTAGTCTATGTAAATTAGCTAAGATTGAAAAGATCAATTAAAATTCAATAATGGATTCCATGTATCAAATTGCAATGGGGATTATAAATTGAATAATATGGGGGTATTAAAATGAAATGATTCATGGATGGTACAAGCCTGGTACCAATAAGGCTTGATTGGTTATACCAAGTTGTTACGCCTAAATCCATTAGAATTTTACTTGTCATATCTAACTTCTAAGATCATTAAATTGGTCATTAGATGTCAAGATCATCTTTCGTGGATGGTGTCTATAAAACGCAACCAGAATCGGATGAGGACACCATCAAATGACAATGAAGGTTTCAAGTTACTGAAATCCAGTTATGGATTAAATTAAGCAACAAGATCTTAGACCATTAATTATAAATGAATATTTGCCTTATGTATACCAAAGGTTAGTGGGAGAACCAATCTTTTCCAAGTGAAATATGTTCAGAAACATATAGAAAAGAGATCTTGGACTTACAGTTAGATATAATCATATTAAAATTGATTCTCCAATGATTGACTTAAAATAGAAACCTGAGTTATAGGGAAAAAGATCTACTGAGGTAGATGAATAAGTTTCTTGGTCCTAGTCAATCGTACATATAGTGAAATTGTATTGAAAAATAAAAGTTAGAACAATTCAAGTTAAGAATTGTTTCCAATGTCACATGGATTAATATCTTCAGGTTGACATTTTTAGAACATGGGAAGAGGTTGAAGTTATTAATTGAGTTCCATACGTTTCAGTGATGGATCAATCACATATTACATGTTATGTACAATAATTGATATTTCATGGATATAATTTATTGTAGGCAGATATCAATTGTTTCCAGGAGAATTGAATGTGATGCAGTCAGAACTATCATTTTGTACTTCGGCAAGTACAATTAATATATACCTAGTGTGAGGAGAATAAGGTATACTAGTTATGGTGGGACACATACTAGTAATCTTTAGATCGATTTGATTGTGTATCGCATTTAGGAAAAGGTGATGAGAGAGTCAAGCTCATAAAATCTTATGGTAGCCATACTTACAAATACCGAGTACGTTGCAACTTCTAAGGAAGCTAAGAAGTAGTTAAAGGAAATGGTGTGTTCTTGTTCTTGGAATCGCACCTAGTGAGAAAAATATTATCATAATATAAATTATGATATTCTTACTATCCAAGTTGTCAAGTTATGACAATGGAAGAAAGTGATATACTCAAGGATACCTTATCTTGAGAAGTTTTACTCAAGCAGATGAGGTTTCATATAGTAGATATACCATGTGGGAAAAACATGGTAGGCCTAGTAGTTAAATCCATTACTCAGTAGAAGCATGTTATTTATCATGTGAGTGGCTAACAAGTTTGGTGAGCAAGTTGGCTCTAGTGCAAGTGGGAGTGTTGAAATAGTGGGTACCCTAGACCCATCTATGCAATACTTTTGATTACCAAATGATGTGTATAGTTAATTATGCATGATTATTATCTTACCATTATAGTGTAGACTTTTCTACATCTACTATTATAATGGTAATTTCCAAATATTAATTTTCGTATCAAGAGGTTATAGCATATCCCTGGATATAATGATCACCTTGAGATACTATGACTTTAATATTAAATATAAGATCTATAGTCTAGATACATCTCACTAACTGGACATAGTAAATGTATGACTATTAGGTGTTGGGGGCTCATAAGCATTGAGACTTCTTCTCATGAAGTTCACACTAGGTGATCTATTGTAGAGAGATCATGAGGACAGACTCACCATTGGGAACACCACATGTTTTGGGTGTAATTGGTTGTTCCTATCTACAGACATGTGTATTGATCTCTTGACTTGAGACCATTACCAGTGTGTGCCATTTGATTAAATACTTTGACACAATATGAAAACCATGAAAATGAAGTCGTGGTGAGGTAGTTTGTGTTGGGTGTGTCTTTGGTGGTATGCCATTGGCTGAATGGTCAAGAAAGGATTTCTCACTTCCAAGTTTATAAAGTTGTATATCTCAGGCCTAGTTGATCAGGATGGTGCTGCCTTCATAAGTCTTTGGTCAAAGCGGTAGAAAGGCAAATCCATCCGGTTAGATCAAAAAATAATAAATCAAGTAAAAGGACAATGAAACAAGTTTTCATCCTTCTTTATGAGATATCAAATGACAAAGAGATTGTAGTACACAGTTAGTGTTCGTAGGATGGTAGTCATTGGTATGACTATCCTTATCTCTTTAGGGGACATAATGGGTTTCTAGACTCCACTCTTCATCTGTGGATTTTATTCACTACTTTCGAGATAAGGTCCTAGAGGGTCACACACAATAGCATATTCAAGAATCCACCCTATTCAGTCAAATAGGTATATGGACATGGTGGGCCCTGCCATGAGGTCTAACCACTTTCCAAGTTTTCTATCACCAAAAGAATTAAATAAATTCATTAATATTCATGTTATGAATAATTGGGATTGAATTTATTTGATGTATTTATGAGTTTAGTAAATATGGGAAAATAATAATCAAACAAATATTATTTTCAAGGTTTGTTTAATATTAAGGGGGACAGAGAGTCAAGTTAAATGGACTAGGTTTTATCATGTAATATATTATATATATATATTAAAAGTATGTGATAAAATAATAAATAATATTAGCGTGGTTTAGTTTGTAAAAATTATTTATTTAGTGGATGTTGAAATAAATAGAGGTCATGGAACCCAACCAGGTATTTCTCAACTCCACTATAAATATAGGAGGAGGCTATCTTTTTTGTTGTGCTAATCACTACTAATTCATTCATGGGATGAAAATTGAGAGCCTTTCTCTCCTGCTGCTTCCTAGAGAAAGAATCTATTGATCCAAGAGTTCATATCATGTTCTTATTCAAGCATCAAAGAGATCTTGATGCAGTGATCGTCAAGACGTCGAAAGCATCGTCTGATCGCCTTGCTAGCACCTAGAATTCGACCATCGATGTTCCAACGAAATTTTGGAGCACATGTAGACAATATAGAGGGATCCTGCTTTGGATCCTTCAAGCAACGATCTCCATCGACTAGTTGCTGTCGACCACAGCTTCAGATTTGAAATGGGTACATTTTCATTTTTGTTTTGTGATCCTTATGATTTACGTGAGATTCTCGGACCTTTTCAAGGCTCAGATCGTCAGTGACGATAAGTTCCATCATCCCGCCAATGAAAATTTTAAAATCCCCATCCCACCTTCTTCCGCTACGAGCCTCAGAACCTAACACATATTTTATTGTATAATTAATTATTGTTTGTTTCTTGGAGATTTTCCATATTACAAATTTACTATTTTGGTAATACAAAAATATTGACTAAGATCTAAAGTCATCTTTATCAGTTTAGAAAGTACCCTCAATGTAACCCTTTACTATGACATTTTCCTCACTACTAGAACTATAAATACATTTATAGTTTTTATTAAGTAATTAATGTTATTATTTATGGGAACCCAATTAATTTCACGAGGATTTAATTGGTATCTACTCATTATAAATAATTCATATGATATATTAGGATGAATACACTACATAAAATATTTGGTTGAACCAATAACAGAAGTATATGGAATATTTATCATGTGTTTTATTTTAAAGCTATTAAAGGAAACCATGTATTTAGAAGACTCTTTCTATAAATAATTAATAAATAATATTTTTTTATAGTTTTCTATGTTAAACCTTTTAAAAACATTAAAAATAAATGCGTTTTTGAAAATACCATGAATTAATTTGGATTTATCTCTGTAGATATTTATACAAACTATTGAAATTCCATCACTAATATATTTAACTTATATGAAATTTCATAGATAAAATTTCACTAATTAAAATATTGAATTTCAATTTCCATTGAGTAGTATGTCATTAACACACAATAATTGAAAAACAACAACGCTCACACTAATCAATTTAAATAAAAAAGATGAATCTTTATTTTTGATAAATTCAAACTCTTTGATAAATTCCTCAAAATAAATACTCCAAAACCAAGAATCTTGTTTTAACCCATAAATGGATCATTACAGACTACAAATCTTATAATAATATCTTTAATCATAAAAATCTTTAGGCCATATCATATCTATATCCTTGAAAAAATTTGCATCAATTAATTTTGTTTTGATATCTATTTGATATATCTCATAATCATGGATAAAAGAATCTAAATATATTTAATCATATCCATCTATGAAAAGGATTATTCATAATAAATTCCATGAGTCTGTTTAAAACCTTTATCTACCAAGTGACCTTTTTAGACAAGTCACTCTACCATTTGTGTCGGTCTTCTTAAAAAAGTCCCACTTGCATTTAATGGGATTTACCCCTTTAGGTGGATATACCAAATTCAAAAATTGATTAGTGTACATGGATAAAATTTCAGATTCCATTTCTTTTAACCATTTACCATATTTTGAAATTATTATTTCCTCTTGATAAAATATTAGATTATATTTTATGACTATTACATACCATTAAATAGAAATGATTTCATGAACCAAATCTGGTCACCACCAAAACCGACCCCAAACCCAGCCCATAAAAAGTCCCTAAGGGAGTTCCTAATCCCCACAGGCTGAAACAATTTCCCAAGTATCATAAAATGAGAACTGTTAATGATTTACCTAAGTTTATAAACTTAAAACAACAAATGAATCCAATAAAATGAATCCAGATTTTTGAAACCAAACAATCCTTTAAAAAAATTCATAACTGAATTAAAAAGTTTAAAACAACTCACCAAGACTATAAAAAGTTTAAAAAACCAAAAGGAAAATTCCCAAGAACCCTCATGTCAAGGGTAACCACCCTCAAGCCATCTCCACCGGACTTTACCACCAAGGACCTGATAGAAACCTGAACCGGTCGCACTAAAACTTGTACCCAACCTGTGACAAAAACAAACCAAGTATACTTACACCCATGGGTGTAAGTAGGGTGTGAAAAAATTCCTAGAAGGATACCACCACTAATATATTCCATGTGATAAACATTCAAATATTAAAATCTTGTAAGTTTTCATAAACAGGAAATTCTAGTTAAAATTTCTAAAAGTTGCAATTTAAAAATCAAAACAGTTTTTAAGTGGGATATCATTAAGACTTAACACGTTTAAAAATAATGTGAACACTATTTAATTTTCCAAAAAAACATACCATATGCTGATGGTATGCACAAAGTAACTAATGTTCATAAGGAATAGAAAATAATCCCTAGGCACTAGCTCATTGTGGGTCCCAAGTACCTCGTATCTCAGTGTGAGTAACCATTAAAATATCTATTCTCATGCATGAGCCACTAGTAGGGAACATACCCTTAACCTAGTGGTCCCCAATCATCATCATCATAGTTTATTTAGTGTTGTAAGCATCAATCCTACTATGTGAAACTGAGGCCAAACCCCACAGATTTACTAGTATACTAGTACACATCCACCCACCTTGATACCCGAGTTTACCCTTGTGATCAAACAAGTTCAACAAGTTAAGAAATATAATTTTCACATAAAAATATAATTTCCACATCAAAAGTACACCAAACGAACCATATGTACATCAAAAAGTCAAAACATCCTTTTTTCCATTCAAATGCATTTTGAAATAACACTCACAACAAAAATAGCCCACAACACTTTTCACATTTCTTTAAAACTTCCAAAAATCCTTTTAACAATTTTATAAAACCATTAAAAGAAATTATAACTCACATAAAAGCCCACTCAAATATCATATAATACTTATTTCATCAACAAAATTAATTTTGTACAACACACTCACACAAAACATCCCACAACCATGTTTCACAGCTCTCTTTCCATTTGCTAAAACATTTCAGCACTTTATAAAACATTCTAAAAAAATATTCGACTCTTAAATAACTAAATTTCCATTAAAAAATCCATATTAGGGGAAAAAACCCTCTAAACAATACTTATACACCCCTTTTCCCACTTTTTTTAACTAAACAAAACATTTAAAATTTTCATAAAACAATCCCAAGGGGTGTAACTATGCTTCACACACAAAACCCATTTCAAATCCCCCATTCAATTTCAAAGTCATACCAATACCAATCCATAAAATAATTTTCAGCCCTAAAAACATTAATTAAACTACCCCTAAGTGTTATAAAAATACCTCAATTGACACCACAAAAGACACACATGAAAAACACACATTTTCATAAATCAGTTCCAAGAAGTACATGGTTTTACCCCTTCAACACATTCAAAAACCCCATTTCAAGGCCCACATGACACTAAGGAATTAAAATACAATAATTTTAATCCCCTTTAAACACAAATAAATCACTTTAATGTGTTATAAAATAAACCCAAACATTACCCCAAGAGTCACCCATGAAAAACACCCAATTTCAAGTCATAATGCAACTATAAAATTAAACGCTTAAGAAAATACCATAAAATGGGGTTTTCACAATAATAAGCATATGAAGAACATTAAAACCAGTAAATAAAGTAATCTAATTCATAAAAAATTTCTTACACATGGAACCACCTATGTTTTGAGTCAAAACCCTTGAATCTAGGTGCAAAACCTCAACCGCAACTCTGCCGCACCACAAGGAAGTGAAAACGAACCCTAAAACATTATATTTAACCAAAAGGACCCCAAATCAAACACTAGTCATGAATAATAACTTATGGACACTATAAATTCATGAAAGATGGAGGAAACCCTAAGGAGAAGGAAGGAAATGGAGAGAGAAACACTTACCCAAATAAATCATGAAGAAAACGACCCAAATACAATGGTATCTTAATTTCAAAAAAACCATAAATGAAAGTGAGGTTTGAATAAGGCTGATAAGGTCTTGTAGGAAGTGGAATTGTAGAAAAAGAGTAAAAATAGATGGAGTTATTAAAGGATCAACTTACCTCTTCAAATCTAGTTGGTTTGTGAAATCCATAGAAGTTTCGACCAAATCCGTGATAAAATTGAGATCCAAATTGGGGGAGGAGATAATGGGGGATCACCTTGGGTAAGTGGGATCATTTGAGAGTTGGAATCACTGAAAAAATTAAAAATTTACTGAGATATTAAATAATTAAAAAAAATATTTAAATCAGGAAACGAGCTTGCAGGCTGACCCAACACCTTAATAAAAAACCCAAATCTATCATTATTATGGATTCATATGAAGTCAAAATGGATATGGTGGTTTTAATATACTAGGGTATTCTAATTGGGAAGTTTAATGAGTGTAAAATGTTGAAAAATAAATGAGTTATAAAAGAAACAAAATTTATTTTCAAATCTGGAAATGGGCTCACGGTTTGGACCAAATTTTGAAAACCCACCATTTCCACCAAAAGGCATGGAAAACACCCATAACAAAGAAAGGATGAAAAAACTATTTAAAATAATTCATGTATGAGACAAATTAAAAATTTATATCTATCATTTTTTTGATGAAATATACTAGAACTTCATGATTCTTTTGTATACCAAGTCAGTTAATTTTTCAAAACCCTTTATATTTTTGACTATTCCATCTCAGTATTTACACCATCATTATTTTTATGAACTTCACCAAGTTTAAATTTAGCCCCACAAATTATTTTTTAAATAAATTCTTTTCCTAGAAAGATAGTATGACAAGTAAAAATAATTTTTTCTTTAATGGATTATAGATTTAACAACTCATTCTCTCATTGGGATATCTAATAAATAGATTTTTATATGATATGAGTTCATGCTTAATTAATTAAATTGAGATGTGTATATGTTTCATAATAAAAAATATTCAAAAAATAAAATTTATGATGTTTCCTATTCTATATCTCACGTGGTGTATTTTTAATAGACTTCGATGAACACAATTTAGTGTAAATGAAGTAATTTATAAAGTATCAACATAAAATAAAATAGTAACTTTTACATGTTTCATAATTGGATAAAACATATATAATAAATTTAATTTATCCTTTTAGATACACCTTTTAATTATAGTGTATTGGGATGAGTTAGTTGTGGCACTATACCACAAACTCCTAGATAGTCATTAAATTATTGACTCAAATATTATCTACCTTGTTCATATAGAAGTTTTTAATAAATTTTCAAAGTTGATTTTGTACTTATATTGGAACCAAGTTTTAATTTTGTGGACATTGTTGGAAAAATAAGATAATTTTTTAATATCGAATTAAATATTGGATAAGTGTTATATTTTTATGTCAATCTTAGACAAAAATTTGAAGGGGACGCTTTTTTATTTGGTCATATACATTGTTTGGTGAATATTAAAGGATCATTAAAGTAGTTTAAAAGAGGTTTTGTTAGAGTATATATACACCACGATGCAGTGGTTGTGACAATTATGTGGTAGAGAAGACCGTGAGGAGTTCATAATCACTAAGGGTGTTTTGGTCTATGTGGTGTGAAGTTGAAATCCTTGTAAAAAATGAATAGATATCCACATTTAAATGTTGCCTACTGTGATGAGTGTTGGCCTAGTTAAATGAAAATATGGTCTAATGGGGGGGGATGAATAGAACTTATAAAATTTTACACAAATACTTTAAAATAGATAATAATAAGAGTAAAATATTATTGCATGATCATTTGGATAAAACATGAAAAACATAAAAAATAAAAGTGAAGTAATGTTAAAAATAAAAGTCTGTGGAAAATAAAAGATATGGACATAATATATTTATAGTAGTTCAGATCACTAGGATCCTACAAATAATATTTACTCCTTTATACTCTATGAGAATAATGGTAATCAAAAAAAAATTATCCTGTATTTTTAATGGAGTGAAAAACTTTTATAGTTATTATTTTTTTCTCACATAGAGGTACACACTTTACCACCTACATTTTTCCAAACAAAGGAAAAATTAAAATACTTGACTTTTTTTTTCAGAAGTCACAACCTCATTAAAAAAAATTGGTTAGGAGGTTTAATAAATACATGACTTAATTTTTATTGGAAATAGAATATATTAATGATAAATAAAAAATAGATAGTAAAATGATACGATAGTGAAAACCAAAAATAAATTTAGAACATAAATTTGAAGAAGTTAAAACTTTGATGAACTTTGATAAATTCGATAGTATAAGATAAAAATTATGAATTTACGTTGTGATCACATTTAAAAAAAAAATCCATCCAAAAAAATTTATAAATATTATATCTATTGAATTCTATGTATTTAATAATCTCAGATTGTATCTTGTATGCTCATTATTTTTTGGATTATCTGTGTTTAACTTCTTTAACTTATTCACATGATTAAAATAAATGGTAAGTTATTCTTTGTTAAGCCCATAATATTCTCAATCGCATTGGGGAATCTTGGTATCTAATCACAGGTATCCACATTTAAATAATAATATGAATATTAAAATATTTTTTACCATTATTTTGAATTATTTCACTTAAAACATGATTCACTGATTTAAATATACTTATAAAATATTTGTTAGCAATTATATATATTTTATAATATTTAAAGACCAATAAAAAAATATAATTATTAGGTAATTTTAAATTAAAAATAAATTGGAAAATAAAGTACTGAATTGAATGAAAAAATAAGGGAAATAATTTTATGAGTCAGTTTATATTTTATGCACGTATTATTTCATTTTTGTGTAAGTGTGATTTTAAACTTCAAAACTACAATTATATATGTTTGTAAGTATTATTATAAACATCATAAGTGTAATTTAGTGTTTAAGTAAGTGTGATTATATACTTATAGAATTTTGAATTAGTATGAGTGAAACTATTTTTGTGTAAGTGTCAATGACATATCACATGCATTGCTATGACGAAGTCTTAAATACCAGGTGGTAATGAAAATATCACAAGTCTTTGAAAATAATTAGAGTTTAATATTTTCCTTTGACTTTAAAATAATTATATGAATTTTTGCAAAATTAATTTCATAAGAATTTGAAGGAATAAAAATACATTGATATACTATAGGTGTTTTTAATTGTAATACTTTCAAATATAAATCGTAATTCTTTTAGACATATTAATATTTAATGAAATAAAAAAATAGACCGACCATGCATGTTGGATATAAACCGTGATGTTGAAATATATAGATTCTAAAATCCTTACTATCCACAACATAGTGATAAAAACCAAAATATTGAAATATAATAACTCCTAGATTTTTAGTGTCTACAATACAAAGATAAAAATAAAATCACGTTGTACTTTTTATGTTCACCGTATAAAGGTATTTTTTATCATATGACTAAATAAAGGAAAAAATAATATTTTATGAGCTATATAAAGGTAAGAAGAAAACTTCACACATTGTTTAAAGTAAAACTACACATTTATGTGAGATGTAAGGTTATCATGTGAAATGCTTAAATGCATGCTTGAAATTAAGTCCACTATGTAAAGGTAGTATATAGGCTTTTATAAAGGTAAGTGGATAACTTTGATATCTATGTAAGGGTAATAAGTACTTTTGTAAAGGTAAAATGTAAGTCTTATAAGATGTGTAAGGGTGAAAAATAAAAAACTGAAGCTATGTAAAGGTAACATGAAAATTTAAAACTATGAATAAAGGTATAAAAAACTAATTTAAAAGTAAAAAATATGTTATGTAAGGGTAACATGCATACTCCTACATGCTATATAAAGGTAATTTTAAACATAAAAAAATTATAATACAATAAAAATTACAAAATTATAATTATTAAAAATTTTATTATTAGTGATAAAATAAATGTGGGGTAATTTAATTGATAGAATATAAAAAAACAATTAATTTACTAACCATTTGATCAAGTTCAATCATCAAAAAAATAACCCCCCATGTTAAAACACTAATAATATCCCCTATTTTTAAATTAAAAAATTGAACCTTTAATGATAATAGAAATTTAAAACATTTAGAAATTATTACAATATCATTCTAGATTTATCTCCACCCCCTTTGAAATTATCAAAAATTTAACATTTTAGTAACATGAGATTATTAGTTTATATAGAATTATCCCCAAAATAATGGAAACTAATTTTTTATATTGAAATATTTTATAAAATTTAAGAACCATGGACAAACATAAACAATTTTTTTTAAAAATATATTTAAGCACCCCCTAAATTATTGTATATTATATTTTAAAGTCTAGTAATGAAAATAAAAAATTACATTGATATACACAATAAATTATATCACAATTATAAAAATTATATCATCTTATAAATTTAGTAAAAATGTGGGAACTAAACTCCAATACATTAGATCCGTTTCTGACAAAACAAAATTAAGTTAATTTGTATAGAAGATTTGTTATCACTTTAAAATGGTGATGAGAATTTGAAAATCTAAAAATTTAAGCTAAATATCCATCATTCCAAGTAAAAAAATTATTTTATCAAACTTCACAGAATTTAATGGTTTAGTAAAAATATATGAAAGTTTATTTTGTGCTTGCATGAATGAATTCTAGAATAATATTCATTTTATTAACAATATCTCTTAGAAAAGGAAATCTAAAATCAATGGTTTTTTTTCTATAATGATGTAAAGGTTTTTATGAAATTTAAATATCAAATGTATTATTTTATTAAATAGTTTGTTCAAAAAAAAAATAAACATTGACATGGGTTAATGTTTTTTTCAAAGACATTGAGTGAAATAACTAAAAACAATAATACATGCAACCTTAACTATCGATAATAAAAATGATAATTTATTTTTATAACTACATGAAATTAATATTTTACCAATTAAGTGATGCATACCTTATGTTCCTTTTCTATCAATCCTATATCCTCTAAAATCATACTTATAATACAATAAAAAATAAAAATAGTTCTAATTATATTAAGACAAACCAGTGTTGATGGTTTATTTAATATATATTATTATTATTTTAATAATATTAAATTGGATTTCCTTAAGATTATATTGAAAACTTGTACACAAGTAAATTGAAATCAAAATATCATGACATGATGCAGCCAAATAAAAGAACTACCTATCATTCCTCTATACATGTAAATATCATCACATTTTCTAGATTAATATATATAAACTTTTATATTAGTAATAATTGGGGTTTTCATATTTTTACAAGAACCCATATTAAAATTTTAACTATCTCTCGATTATATTTAGATTAATTTAAAAATATACTATCTTCTCTTTGAAAAATTCTCAATTAGAGAAAAAAATTCAGTTAATCTAATTAATTCATTTCAAAATCATTTTTCATCAAATTTGAAAATACATTAATATAAAAATCCTTTTTAAAGCCAAATAAAAAGTTATCAACATATATTTTTCTAATAAAAATATCATTTTAATCATTATTAATAAATAAAGTTTGATAAACGTTTCCTTTATTAAAAAAAATCTTAATAAAAAAAGGTAGTCTTTCATACCAATATTTTAGAGGTTTCTTAAGACCATATAAATCTTTTGAGATTTTAAAAACAAGATGTATAATTTTATCAAATTTAAACCTAGTAGGTTGATTAAAAGAAACAATTTATAATCTAATCTAATTAAAATAGAAATCTTCACATCCATTTGAAACAGTTTAAAATTTTGAAAATAAGAAAAAACTAATAGAATACAAATTGATCCTATGATATAAACTACTAAAAATAAATCCTTTAAATAGAAAACTTATTCTTGTAAATATACTAGGGAAACTATCTAAGAATTATTCATAATAATATTATAATATTAATCATTTTTATTTTAAACAATAAACTTATTTTTTATAGTCTGTTTATATTTAGGATGTCTAATTAGATTTCAAAAGTTATTTATTTCTAATTAGTTGAGTTAATAATGTGTATAATTAATATAATTTGAACAATTCAAAGATTTCTGAATATTACTCTTAAAAAATTAGTAACAAATATATAATTAACACAAAAATATAATGTGGTTTTCTTATTCTAATTCCATATCCAAAATATCCAATTACATTTTCAAGTGGATAATATTTAAGAGCCCTAAAGTTTTTAGGATCAGATATGGAAGTGGTTTTATCCCTTTAAAATGATACATTACCATTTTTATGTTTATCTTCCCCAAATTTAAACTCTTTAAATTTTTAGTCAAGATCATCTAAATATGAAATATATTTTCCCTAATTTTCAATTAATTGTACATACACATTTTTTTTAATATTCATGTATATTTTAGTGTATAATCTATAATATTTTAAATTATTATAGTATCATAGAAATATACCTTCACCACTTTTTGGATCAAAGTTATCTATGTTATCCATACTATTTTAAATAAAAACCTTACACATAAAACTATAAAATGATCAATTTTTGGTTTCTTTTTATTAAATATTACATTAGTATTTTTATGTATCATGGGTATAAAAAAAATATATTTAAAAAATAAGAATTAGTATTTACTAATTTAGATTAAAAATATTTCGGTACATTAAATTAATTAAAAATAGTCATTTCCATTTCTTGAATAGTTCTGTTCTTCCTCTCTATAAAACCATTTTTTAGTGATATAAGAGTAGAAAAATTGCAAAAGTATCAATTATTTTAATTTTTTAAAATTCCATATTTGAAAATACTACTATTTTATCACTTATAATATAAATTATTAGATGTCCCCTTTGATTCTGAATCCATATACAAAATTTCATAAACTTTTTTAAAGTTTTATTTTTATGAGTTAATAAATGAGTCCAAGGGAATATATTTTAATCAACAACAATTAAAATAAACATATTTTCAACCTCCTAAAATACTTTATTTGATAGATGAAAATAAATCAATAAGTGAAGGTTTTAAACTTGTAAATATATCATTATTTTTAATAACAATACGAACTGGACAAACATAGAAAGTTTCTTAAATTAAGTATATATTAAATTAAAACATAACATTCATTTAGTTATGAAAAAGTTGTGAGATAATTAATAATTTTTTTAATCCTTTTATTTATTTTAATTTCAAAATAGTAACAGTTTTTGTAACTCTAAATTCTAAATAACCTTTTAATTTTACCTTTATAATTATCTCCAAAACTGAGAAAGCCTTCATCACATGAATTAAAAGATATAAAATTAATAATAGAACTTTTTATGTGTTTGGAACAAAAACATTTCATATACAATGAATCTTTGAGACTTATAAGTTATATTTCTTGAAAAAATGATCAGATAGAAAATTATTTTAGTACCCATTCTCTTTTAGGTCTAACCAAATTAGAATATTTGGGAACCCAAATATATTTTAAACATCTATTTATAGTATTTCTAGAAAACAAATGTCTGAGATAAATTTTTTATTATGTCAAAATGATTTATTAAACCTTAAGGATCACTCATCAAAGTAATTCCCTTTCACTCTACGTTTAAAATATGTTACAATTAATACATATCCATTTAAACTCTTAATAAACAAATTTCAATTTATTCTTAGTAGTTCACTTTTATAACCAACACCTTTTATATTTTTGTTAGGTTTCATTATAGAAATAATTTTATCATATTTTTGTTTACCTAGAGAAAAATTAAAAAAATCAACCTTCAAATTTAAAATTTCATCTTTTAGATTCTCATTTTATTTTTGAATAACTTATAAATAATCACATAATTTAACATTACAACTTGAAGATGTATTTATTAACCTTTTATTATCTATCTTAATCATCTTACATTAATTCCATACATTAGTTAAATCATGAAAAAAATAAGTAAATATTCTTTATTGATCATCATTATTTTTATAAATAAAATATTTAACTCTATTATTTCACCTTTCAGTTCCTCAATTTTTTATTTCCAAATATTATTTTCTAAATAAAAAAAGTCATAAGAAATTTTTACTTTAATATTGTTATTTTCCTCATTAAGTTTAATATTTTATTTAATAATTTTCCCACTTTCATTTTCCAATTCTCTATATAACATATCAATTCATAAAATATCATATGGAAATATTTTATTTTATTTAGTTAATTTTATAAATTCAATTTCCCAATTAGATTCATAACATGAATTTGAATCATAATTAGTTCTTAGCTCATTCATAGTTATTTCCCTAAAAAATGTTTAAAAATATCTATCACTCTCTAAATATTTACTCTTCTAGTTCAACTATTCATTGAAACTCCATACAATTGAAAAATATATCCTCTCTTTCTTTCTTTATTTCTTATTTATCCCTTCTTGCTTTAATTTTAAAAAATGGAACTTGTTTTTTCCTTTTTTCTTTTACTCATATCAAGTTAATTCTAAAACACTATTATATTTACTCCCATTACCTTTATTATTTACATTTCATTGACCTTTTTGACGATCTATTTTTTATCTCTTTATAATGATATTTTTATTTTTATATATTTTCAAACTCTTTTAGATTTGTTTTCCATATCATATTTCCACTTTTTCTAAAGTAAAAATTAGATAAATTATTAGAATAATTAATATTGGATTTAAATTATATAACTTTATTTTTTGAGACTTCCTTATCAACAATTTTTTTTCTGTTCAATTTCATACTGAAAAAAGAACCAATTAGATTATTTAAAATATACTATTTAATATTATTACTCCCATCAATTTCTAATTTCTCCACATTCCACTTATTGGATAGTGATTGAAACACCCTTTCAACTATAATTGTGTTATCCAAAGACTATCCAAGTAAATTCACATGATTTATGATACATGAAAATATTTGGACTATCTGGTCTATAGATTCATCTTCTCCTATCTTAAAATTATAGTATTATTCATGTAGAATTTAAAGTTTTATTCTTTTAAGTTTGTCAAATCCATAATTCATAACTTTTAGAATACTATAAATATACTGGGATATCTTAAAAGTTGAGATATGGATATACACACTTTGAATTATAAAAAAACAATATTAATACCTTTATAATTTAAAACAAACTTTAACATATAAATACCTAAAATTTTATCATGATCAAATTTGAGTAGCATATATAGCTTCACCATGATCATCCAATGATAAAAACTTAATTACATTAGGTATGCCTCCATTCGATCTTAATAATAACTATAATAATTTCCATTAAAATATGGTTTATTTTATGGTATCCAACCATAATATAAATTCATCCCTTACATATCACAAAGTTATTTTTCCTTATACTTTTAAGTGTAGGATATATGGGTTATCACAAAATAAAATACAAGCAACAAAACCTGTAAGCAAAAAAATTATCTCTGATACTAATTATTGGCCCAATTAAGTTGATAATATGTTATATGGGGGGGGGGGGGGGGTGAATGGACCTTATAAAATTTTACACAAATACTTTAAAATAAATAATAATCTGAGTAAATTATTATCACATGATAATTTGAATAAGAATTGCAAACAAAAACACTACATGTGTAGTAGTGTTTAAAGTAAAATACAGCTTAAAATAAAAGAGATGAACAAAATATTTTTATAATAGTTCAGTAATCCATGATTATATATATATATTTTACTCTTATATACTCTATGAAAATAATTACACTCACTAGAACATGACCACATTTTTGAAAGGAGTGACAATATTTTATAATTCATACATTTTCTCACTTAGAGGTATAACCCATCGACCTGCATTTCATTAGAAAAAGAAACAATAAAAAGAATTGAATTTTTATAGGAGTAAAAAACCAAGGATGTAACTTTTCTTTAGGAGGTGTAACTGAAACTATACTTTATTTTCAGTTGGAAAATAATAAACTGATGATAAATAATAAACATAAAGTAAAATCATATAATGGGGAAAACATGAAAGAAATACAGAAAAAAGGTAATAAATTTTATAGAGATTTGTATAATTATATTTACATGAAGGTGATGGGTTTTAAATATAATAAATAAATATAGTATAAATTTTCTAACATTATATGAATGTGATAGAAATATAAATGATAAAAAATTTCTAGTTCTTTATAACAAGTTTTAAACTCTAAATATGAGATAAAATGAAAACATTGAGGGGTTATTCAACCAGATCATTAATTTTATGGATATATTCATGAAAAATTAGGTTAGATGAAGTTCATTGATATCATAAAAAATTTCAAAGGCAATTAGAACCTCTTAATAATCCAAAGGTGTCACCCCTTGAAGAAGGAAACCTTGTTGAGTTATTAATTGATTATTTTTATACTAAGTTGGTAGCCAATGAGATGTGGGTGAATCTAAATGAAATATAAATCCAATAAATAAAATGATATATAATTAAATTTAATTGATAAATTAGGAATCAATAAAGATAAATGGGTGGAAGAAGATGCATGTGATGAAATCTTATATCTTATGGAAAGAAAGTTCAGGTAGAGTAAATTATGGTTTGAAGGAATGTTACCAATGAAATGTTTAAACTATAGAAAAGTTAGGGATATTTATATAACATGTATTAAAAATTATTTTAGAAAAAAATAATGTGATTATAAAAAAAATTGTTATGTAATTTCCTTTAAATTAAACTTAATGTCTGAAAACACATATCTCTAAATTATTTTTTTATAAAAGACACATTTAAAGAGATATGGGGGCACTTTGTGTAACAACTAAGTTAATTTTACTAAAAAACAAATTTCATAACTTAATAATATTCATTATTAGATATTTTGGATTCATATTCAATATAATAATTTCAAGTAATTTTTTAATCAAAAAAGAAATAGTTTTTATTCTAACTAAAATGTTTTCTATATATTGTATGGTTTTATTTAAAAGTTAAATTTAAAATTTTGATAAATTTAATTGGGTAAAATGGAATTTTTTTATATCAAAATATAAAATATATATTAGGGTAAATTTTTTGGATTTTTCATGAAATAATTTTTTAGTGAATAGTGAAAAATATAGATTTAGGAAAAACTGTCATTTAATTTCTTTAAATAAAATAATTTAAAAGTGCCATTCTATTTTAGATTTGGATTTAAAATAAAATAATACCAATTTTATTAAAAAAAATATAAAAAATTTCAAATGACTCGATATTTTATTTTATTTTGGTATAAGTTCATTTTATGATTAAAATGTAATATTCTAAAAAATTAATTTTCATTGCATTTTGTGCACTTAAATTAAAATTAATTTCCATAAATTATAAAAATTGAATCTCAAAAAACATATTCTATATTTTTAATAATTAGGTTCACATTTATTAATAATTTCATTTTCATTTTTTGGTCATTATGAATTTTAACCATGGTAAAAATGTGTCACCATGGTAAAGGGAAAATCATGTTAATTAAGGAAAATACTTTGGGATAAGGACACAAAATTTCATCTTAAATGTTATTGAATGATTTTATTTCAACCTTTATCACATTATCTTATAAATTGGATTGTTTTAGATCCATTTACTATGATTGTGACGTTTTATTACATTAAACCTTTGAAAAATTACAAGTGTTGTTCCCCTCACTTGTAATGGGGAACCCATTCTCCTCTATTATTTACATACATTAAGAAATTTATATCAACCTATACCTACCAAAATAAAATTATAAACACCCCCATAAATTCTATAGGACATTTTATCACCAAAATAAAAACCTAATAAGGAATAATTTGTATGTTAAGGGAGTTTTTCCAAAGAGTATGCTTATTTTTTTTCAAGTGTTTCAAGTTTATTTCTTCTTCTACCTCCTAATAATCTTCTTTAAACATGGTAAAATAATAAAATTAGTTTATTCCATATAATAAAATATTATTATGATTATGTTAAAACCCTTTTTCAACTTCTTTTCTATTCCATGGGAAATGAAAACGTTACTCATTCATACGTGTGGTTTACCACCTCTATAAGGTGATGTGTTTTGTTTTTCATCACCAAATCACAAGGATAGATATTATGATATATTTAATGAATATATATTATATTAATTACATAATTATTCTTATTTAAGGACAATATATTACTTACCTTCTTAACCTCTTATTTTTTTGGAAAATAACAACATCCCTCGTGTGTATGTGTGAACTACCGCCTCCATAATGTGATTCAATCGATTTTTCTTGAATTAATTTAATGGATTTAGATAATATTATATTTAATGTATAAAATTTATTATTATTTCATGATTAATATTATTAATATTATAGAACCATTACCCCTTTAATCATGATCTACCTAATGATATTGTTTTAGGATTATGAATCAAACAGCCTCAAAAAATTGGACCTGAACTGACCTAATTTAATAAAAATATAAGGAAATGAAATTGTTGAGACTCAAGTGTTGACTTTTAGGACTTTGGAATATTTCTACATAAATTTATAGAGTTAGGAGCAAAGATAACATACGATTCTGTGGCCCGGTGTTCCCAGAATAAATTTTATAAAAATATTAAGTATTTTTTTACTATAAAAGTAGAGGAAATGATTTATATCTTAAAATATAGCTTGGATCAAAAAACCGAGGCCCGAGTTGATTTCGAAGCATGCCATTTACCCTAGGTGGGGTATAAGTTTTGTGGGAGCATACAATCTGTGGAAAAAGTTATCGAGATAATTTTCATAAATAAATTAAATTAAATTTTCTTGGATGATTGATGAAATGACTCCTGAAAGGAGTCTCGTATTGAATTTCTAAGACTTTGGTTGATCTTGGAATATTTTTTTACCCTAGTCACAACATAAATGTTGTTGGCATTGGTTGTTGGGAAGGAGGTGAGTCGGGTCGAGGTGTTAAGAGTATATTTGTTTTAAAAAAATTATAGTAAATATCCCTCTCTCCCCCATCCCCCTATGTGAATGTAGAAATCCCCTCCCCTCCTCCTCTTTTAATATGAACATATTAATATAATCTAGCAAAAAAAACACTGTCAGTCTCTAATATTGATGACAGATGCTCCTGGATCGTGTAGTAACGGCTTTAGCATGCTGAATCGACTGCGGAGCATCGACGTTTCCCCATGAGGTAGGAGGTTTATTTTTTAATCCATATCCCCTTTTTAATGAATCATTTTTCTTCTATTTTCACCATTTAAATGTATATTGGGACTCAGAGTTTCTGAAGTAGGTCTCGGTTTGATTTTTCCACCACTAGGGTGATCCCGGTGGTCTGCAGAAGGTACACTGGTGCAGAGCACCAGAGGTCAGCGACATGATGGGTGTGTGGGCCACAGATAGGGGGATTTCCATGTCTAGTATGAGGTGTAGACACATATGGGTTGTGTTTCTACTGGCTGACGGTGCGGATAGGGCCAGCTGGCCCGAACAGAACGAGTTGAGGGTGTTTTAAACCCCCATATCTCTCAAACCGGGTGACCGATTTTAATGTTGTATGTGGTAACATATTCCTATCACCAAGGAATATATTTTGAGATTGTTTAGAGGAATTTATATTTTGGTATTGAGGCTCAGTGACACAAAACATAAAATTTTAATAATAATAATAATATAATTATTATTTTTTGGCTAATCTTTAATTAGACATATCTCATATGTCTGATGCCTGATTGACATGATGTCTGTTGCCTTGTGACCCTAAATTTATTGTTGAAATTTCAATACCTATTTTACGTTCTTACAAAAAACCTCTCTATGTTCAACGTGAGGCTCATTTTGGGCGTTTGCGGTGAAATGTGATATTTTCACCGGACTTTCGTTTTGGGAAAGTAAATATAACACCCAGAGTGTTTTTACCCATAGAACGCGATGGTAGAATCTGTTACGATTTGAGGGTCTCCCCACATCATCAAAATATGACCTTTAACTTTGGTAAGTTTTGTCCAGGGTTATTATTTCCATGATGGATTAGGGTGTGGGTTTCCCCATGATGTTCGTGCAGTTGGAATGCACCCCTGCCATATCAGGGCACGATCTATCAAACCTTATTGGAAGGTAAGGTTAGTACTCCCCTGCATTTATAGGGATAAGGTCCTCTATCCTTGAAATGGTTCTCCACTACTATGGTCATGGACTCATGTTTCAAATAGTGATGCTCCCCTATCATGGGTGCAAGACCACTTCTCCCACAGTGGTGCTCCCCTACCATGGGTGCTTGCTCACATTATCCAGAATGGTGATCCCCTACTATGTTAGGGTGTATGATCAGATTTATTATTGTGGTACTCCCCTATCGTACCAAGGCATGGGTCCACACATATGGAGTAGTGCTCCCTCATCTTTGAGTAGAAGCATGGAGTAGGCCCCTCCACTTGTTATGCATGATTCTTAGTTAGGAGTTAGTGCTCCCTTGATGGAATAAGGTGTGAGTCCCTCCATACATGAGAAATAGAGGTTTTGTGGGTTGGTTTAGGAGTTATTAATACCTCTACTATGGGATAGTGGTGAGGTGTGGGACTCTCTACAGTTATCCCAACCTTTCATGAGGCACAAGACATTGTTTGTGGGATCTCTCATGATAGGTGCTAGAGTTGGGATTAGTGAGTTCTTACTGGTAGAGTCTCAAATAGAACCTATCACTGGAAATGAATATGAAACCTCATAAGGATTGGTTCTTAAGATGAGTATATTAGGGGTGTGTTTTCTAGGTTTCAATTATAGTGTTATCAACTCTTCGTTGACACACCCAATGGTTTGAGCTGACTAGTTGTGTTTAACTGAGGATGGTCTCAAGATAGAGTTTCTCTCACATTTGGGTTCCCTCTGGCTGGAATGAATAGACCGCTGCCTTTAAATTTATCCTTTTCTTTTGGGGATTTTGGGGTTCCTACTTTGTATCTTTATACTCACCCCTACATGGGATTTTTCTGCACATGTTTTGTGTCTTGTGTAGACCATAGACCTTTTTGACGGAGTTCCAGAAATTCCTATGGCAGGAAGAGATTAGTGAGATAGACCATATAAGGTGTACCAGAGCATGGTTGAGGAGGTTTATAGTGGTGATTTTGACAGAGACCCCCTCCATCCGAGTAGGTTGGATGCTTTTGCTATTTTATTTTAGTGGGCCCTGTATTCTTCCTTTTTGTACTTCTTTTGTACTCTAGTTGGGATAAATTTATGCATGCATTTCTTTTTAGTTTTTATATATGTATACACTTTTTTATGGAATTTTATGTGGGTTCGTTCGTAGAGGTACATTAGGATAAGGCCTTCCATGTGTGTGATAGCCTACTCGGCATTACCCTCTATCCCCTGGTGTATTGGAGGTGAGCTTGGGGAGTTGTGGCCCGGGCCCCGTTGGCTCGGGTATTAATAGAGTGGTATCATAGGAGGTTCCACCTTTGAGACCCTAGAGTGTAGTTGGTCTAGCTATGATCTTAGTTTGGGTTTCATAGTGATAGTGTTAGAGTGATTCGAGTTCGGATTTCAGGAAAGGGACTTTAATTTTGGTACGATACCCAAAGTATCCATTCACTAGGACTCTAATAATCTACCTTTTGATTTATGAAATTAGGAAACTGGTCTCAGGGAAATATTGATACATGAATCATATAAGACTGGGTTTTGTCTTTTCCTTGTCCTTCTTGACTCAGATCACTAGATGTACTCTTTGATTGTGGTGTGTCTTGATGTTATTTCAGGAGGCCTCCACGATGACATCCAGACAAGGTTTTGTAGAAGGAATATGATAATGATCCACCCCATGGAAAGGATTCGGTGTTGGGAACATGTTTTATGGCTAGACCTCTAGGTGGTCTACTAGTTTAGACACCACCTGTCAAGTAGTAGGTTGTTCCAGAAGTGCATGAAAATGATATGTACAGGCTGAGTGCACTGTACGAGTTCCAGAGGAAGTGACCTCTGAGGGTCTAGGATGACCTAGACTCCTAGGTAGCTGATGATTGGCTCATGGAAGTCACACACTTTTTTTACCTAGTGATTAAAACTCCTGATTATATGGTGGTCCTATCCGTGAGCCTTTTTCATGGTTCAGCTGGGTACTGGTGGAGTCTTGTGAGATATACCCAAGATAAGAAGATACTCACCTGGGCTGAGTTTGAGTAACTATTCAGGATGTATTTTTATTTGTCCATGATGAGGTTGGTGTGGATTTGGGAACTTCTGGAGCTTTAGTATGGGAGGATGACCATGGTGGAGTACTCTACGAAGTTTATTGACTTGTCACGCTACTCCCTGGATATGGTTTAGGATCAATTCTTCAAGGCCCGAACCTTCGAGTAGGGCCTTTGTAGATATATCTGATTATGTGTATTCTCTTTCTACCTTCCCACCAATGAGGGGTACTGGAGCGGGCTCTGTAGGTTGAGATATTCCGGGCAGAGGGACATGCAGACTTGGCCCATAGTAGGGTCTTTTAGGCTGAGATGTTAGTTGTAGCTGGGAGACAGAAGGCGTCCGGATCAAAACATAGGAGGCATACCCATGCCCGGACTCAAGCATGTGGGTATTATGGGTAGGATCGAAGAAAAGGTTCTTGTCTACAGAAAGAGATGTGATTTTATGCTTATAAAGACTAGGGACATCTTGATTGTTATTTCCCGACCCAATGTGATGTTGATATAGAGACGGTCGATAGACTGACTTGGTAGAGGCATCATTTCGATCACGGAGGCCCGCATGGCAGAGGATGTGGTGGATGAGTGGGTGTAGTAGCTAGAGGTGTCAGACCGTATGAGTTTCCACCACCAACACCACCCCCTGGTGGTCCACACCAAGATTTGGGAGCAGTAGGATGGGGGATAGGACAACTGCATGCCATAGGGCCCTTTGAACCAGAGGTTACATGGATGAATAGAGGTACACCCTGTGTCCTTTCTACATTAGGTAGTAGTTTTTATAGGCACTGTTAATAGGTACTATTTTTTTTACTGTTTTCTCAAGGTTTGTTCATAGTGACATGGGGGATCAGTGTGACCCTATATCGGTGTTGTTCATCGTAGATTTGAATGCACAAGGAAGATGTATCCTTCCCCCCCGTGACACATTATTGTGATGCGACTAAAATCGCGTGGGTGAGTCAGTACCACCCAAAATGGACAATGTCAAGGTGTGGTGGATGAGTCCCTTTGGCTTGTGTGTTTTGGGTGGGGGTTGTGTATTAGAGTTTATGGTGATGGAAATTGATACCCATTGTTCATTGGGAATCCCTATTTTTTCTTTTTTATTCTCATGTATTCAACGTCATATTGGTAAACGATTCCATTGTGGAAGTTGTGGTGCAGTTTCAAGTGGCATCAACATCACAAGAATGAGGGATTGTTTCCCCACTAAGACATGTTGTTAAGACCCACTGAAAAACTATCTGGGTGAGTCAGTGCCTCCTAATGAAGATAATATCGAGGTGTAGTGGATGAGTCCCTTTGAATTGAGTGTTTAGAGTAGTTTGTTTCCGTATATGCATCGGGTTAGAGAGGTGGCATATTGCTAGACCCTATGATTGTAGGAGAAATAGATCTTGGTGATTCCCACCTGTTGTAGTTGAGGAGACATGTTCCCAATTTCCCAATGTCTACCTAAGATGACCTAGACATGGGAGGGGTAACCCATGTGGTTCCCTTGAGTGTGTGCCTATCGGCATCATGGGAACCCTTGGTGGATGTGTGGTGGTTTTGGTGAACTCTTTGGTGTGGGAGACCCAGATGAGAGTTAAGTTTCTTTCCCTCATGCATAGACTTTGGATTTTTGGGGATGAAATGTCTTATAGTGAGTAGTATTTAGTGACTCAGTCTTTTTCTTAAAAGACTTTATAATATTTCTACCTATAGTTTCAGAGCTAGGCACTGAGACGATGTGTGATTCAATGGCCTGGTGTTCCTGAAATAAATTTTATAAAAATATGAAGTATTTTTATATTATGAACATGGTTAAAATGAGTTATCTCTTACATGGTATTGTGAGTCAAAAAAATAAGGTCACGGTTGAGTCTGGAACATGCCGTTTATCCTAGGCGAGGTATAAGTTTTGTGGGAACATAACTTTTGTGGGAAACGTTATCGATGAAGTTTTCGTAAATAAATTAAATTAATAAATTTTGAATTCCATATCAAATAAATCTTGAATGGATTATTGAATTATAATTTTTAAGAACACGATTGAGTTCATAACATCATTTTTACCCTAGGAATGACATAAACTTTGAAAGTTTTGGGTATCAGGATGGAGGCGAGTCGGGCCGAGGAGTTAAGAAGATATTTGTTTTAATAAAAAAATATCTATATATCCTCCCTACCCCTTGTGTGCATGAAATAATCCCATCCCCTCCTCCTCTTAACTGATTAACGGTCAGCTTGAATCGAGTGAATTAAGTGCCACTGGTCTCTATTCTTGAAGGCAGATGCTCTTGGATCGTGCAAAAACAAATTTGGAGCACCGAATCGACCCCTAAGTGACGCTGTTTCACCATGAGGTAGGAGGTTTCAGTTTTAAATCCAATCCCCTTTTTCACCTTTTAAATTTGATTTGTTACCATTTTTGTGTAGATTGAGTCTTGGGGTTTCTCAAACATGTCTCAATTTTATTTTTGGACCACTGGGGTGATCCCAGTGGTCCGTGAAAGGTCTGCCAGCAGCGGCGTGGGGCACTAGGGGTCAGATGAGTGCTAGGTGCATAGGATAAATGGGGGGGGGGTGGTCGACCATGACTAGGACGGGCCACAAAACTAGTCCATGGGCATTCCCAGGTGGGGAAAACCGGTCTGAGTGGGCCGGTCAAGACATAACAGGCGAGGGTGTTTTAGACAACAACATCTCTCAAACCGAGTGTCTGATTTGCATTCCGTTTGAGGCCCTATGTTTCTATAATCAATGTTTATATTTTGATACTAGTTTATGGAATTTATATCTTTGTTTCATGGATATATGACAAAAAACATCCACTTTAATAATAATAATAATTTTTTTGTGAATATTGTATTAGACGAATCTCCTGCGTCTGATGTCCGATGGATGCACTATTAGTAGCGTTGAGAACCTGAATTTATTGAGAAAATTTCCATGAAATTTTTGGGTGACTAAAATAAAACCAAGGTTTGGGCCCCATGTGGCTCTGTTTGGTCATTTGTAGTGAAATGTGACCTTTTCACCGAGCATCCATTTGGGAAAGTAAATAGCATATCCTGAGTGTTTTTTCAAATAGAACATGATGGTGGCCTCCATTATGAATTTAAGGTATCCCCATATTATGGTACATGATATTAACCTTTGGGTTGTTTCTTTTTGGGTTGTTTATACCCTAATGGATTAGGGTGGAGGTTTCCCCATGACGTTCATGCAGTTGGACTGCTCCCCTACCATGTCATGGCACAGACTCTCCTATCTCATTAGAAGGTAGGGTCGGTACTACCATACGATGACATAGAGAGGTTCCTCCATCCTTATAGTAGTTCTAACCTACCGTGGGTGTGGGATCATGTTTCCTAGAGTGGTTCCCCCTATTGTTGGTGCGGTCCCACATCTATCATGGTGGTGCTCCCCCTACTATGGGTGGGAGCTCACGTTTTCTGGAATGGTGATCCCCTGCTGTGTTAGGGTGAGTGATCATATTTCTCAAGGTTCTACTCCTTTATCATACTGGGGTACGGGTCCACACCTATGGAGTGGTGCTCCCCGTGTTCTATTAGAATCGGGGAGCAGTCCCCTTCACTTGTTTTACGTGATTGCTAGTTTGGAGTTAGTGCTCCCTCGATTGGCTAAGGCGTAGTCTCCTCCATACAGGAGTAAAGAAGGTTTCATTGGTTGGTTTAAGAGCTATTAGTCCCTAGACTATAGGTTAGTGGATAGGTATGGAACTCTCCACAGTTCTTATGACCTTGTTTAGGGTGTAGGTCATCATTGACGAGATCTCTTATGCTGGGTGCTAGAGTTGATCTTAGTTTTTTGTTACTAGTTGAGAATTAAATAGAACATTTCACTGGAGATGAGTTCAGAACCTGTTAAAACTTTGTTCCTAATATGAGTATATTTGGGGTGTGTTTTATGGGTTTGCCTTGTGTTTATGTCACTTATTCATTGACACACCTGATGGTTTGAGCTTACTAGTCGTGTTTAGTTGTGTATGGTCTCGTGATGGAGTTTCTCTCTGGTTTGGGTTCCATTTGGTTGGAATTAGAAGACTGATTCTTCCAATTTCTACTTTTCTTTTGGTGTTTTTGGGGTGCCTAATAAGTATATTTATACTCACCCCTTCATGGGATTTTCTCACACATATTTTGTGCCTTGTGCAGATTATAATCCTTTCGACGGAATCCTAGGAGGACCTGGAGCAGGCTGAACTTAGTGAGCTAGACCATATAAGGTGTACCAGAAATTGGATGAGGATCTTTCCAATAGTTATTTTAATAGTGAATCCCTCCATCTGAGCAGGTTGGATGCTTTTGTAGTTTTCTTTTGGTGGGCCCAATATTTCCCCTTTTTTGTACTTATACTGTACTTTGGTTAGGATAAATGTAAGCATATATTTCTTTTCAGTTTTTAAATATCTCTACATTTTTTTAGGGAGGTGTATGTGGGAGCGTTTATATAGGTATCTTAGGACAAGGCCTCTAATGTGTGTGATATCCTACTCGGTGCTAGTTTCCATCCCTTATTTATGGGAGTTGGGTTTGGGGAGTTGTGGCCTGGGCCCCATTAGGCCAGGTCATGATAGAAATAAATGAAATAAAAAGTATAATAAAAAAATAATACAATTAAAAAGTTTCTTAATTAAGTATAAAAATAATATAATTTTATTATGTAGAAGTTAATATACCTATGTGGAAAGTTAGGCATGAGGTTTGATATTTTTCTTTAAAACCATAATTTAAAAGTTTTATAGATTATTCTTATTTTTCATTCCATATAATTTTTCTTTAAAATGTTTTATGTATATTATTAATATAATTAAATTTATTTTTTATGAAGTTCTTAAAATAAAAATTTGAAACATTTTCCAAATGGGTATTTTTTGATATTTCTAAAAAAGTGTGAAAGGATTTTTTTAACATATACCACATGAGAATAATTTATTATAGTCATGAAAATTATTATTTAAGAAGATTCCATACTAATTTTTCACTATTTTTCAATAAATTATCACATTTTCCATTCTTTTGGGTATTTTGTTAATGATTTTTCAATTAAATATGAATTTTTTCTTTATTATTATATAAGTCCCAAAAGTGCTTCTGTATATGTGTTGAACAAGGAAACGATGGGATTTTGTGATGAAAATATAGCATTTCATGTGTTTTATGTATGATATGGTCCTTTTACATTGTTCAGGATGATGGGTGAGTCAAATAAATCTCTCTATTTCCATGTTTAATGATTATGTTTTTTGGGAAATTGTATTGTAATTAGCCAAGTAGGTTATTCCATTTGTAAGAGTGCTTCTGAGAGTGATTTTAAGAGTGATATGAAGTTGATGTAAAAGATAACTACATGAATATTCTATGATTTCAAATTATTTTTCAAGGAATTATTTTTATTTAATAATGTAAGATGATTATATTACGTTTAAAGTAAAGTTTATACACCTTTTAAGGATAAAAATTATGTTTTTGAATAGAATGTTTTCATTAGTATCCATATTTCACAAGAAACCTCATGGTTATGTTCCTTATTTTAATATTTATAATGATATGCCTTATTAAAACCTTTGTTAAATGAAAATTATTTTATGAGTAAGAAAACTAATATTTTATCTCAATGTTTATTATGTAAAAGTCAAAAATTTCTTATGAGATTATATGATTTTCAAAATGGAATATTGTGTTTATTTATTTGTTATCCATTAATATTAATTTTGTGGCCATACCATATTTTGAAATATTATTCACAGTCCTTGAGGATGAGTAGGATCTATTTCAAGTTGTAACTTTCCATTATAGAGATTCAACTTTAATGAAGTAATTTTTTACGAAACATGAGTTTAAATTTAAGTATCCAGTTTTTATAGAAGAAATTGAATATTGTGTGTAAGTGACCATTTTTTATTATAAGGGTCTCATATGTAATTATTTTTCCTAATTATCTAAAACTTTAAATTGAAAATATCTTCTAAATGTATTATTGTGAAACCCTTTTTATAAATCATGTAATTAGGAGTTTTTTAAGTTACAAGTTGTTATAGTTGGGTTTAGAGGGATTATTTAGATAAATTTAGAGATTAGTGTGTTATTAAGAAAATTAATTTAAGGTATATTAATCTATGGATTATATTACCACGAGGAAACTTTGAGGGTTTCAATGTTGCTTCATCTAAACTATGTCTATTTCATAATGAGTTTCCATAGAGGAAACAAATTGAATGAAGTGGAATGGAATCATGAGTACAATGAACTTTGAAATAAATAACTAGAAATGGTTAGAATTTAAATAAAATAGTTTGTAACTATATTAAATAAGTTAAAATTAACTGTTAATAGTGGTACCCATACCAGATAGAGACCAAACTCTCTATATATGAATATTTCTATGGTTGAAATTTTCATGATATAACACCCTTCAACATTAGGTGGAACCTCAGATTACATGGTAACTGAAGGATATATCAAATCTCTAAAAGATACATTCATGGTTTTGGATTTCTCTAATCATCATAATGTAATTCTTCTCATTTATAATTTTGTAGGTTAATCCAATCAATGGTGGTATCTGATTAAGAAAACAAAATATGAATATTATATTGATTCCATAGAGTGGAAAATTTTAGAGATCTTTCTAAGGTCGTTCAACTTAGGATATAAAGAAATTTTTTGGAACTGAATATAAGGAGGGGGAATCTATTTTCAACTATCATTCTAATTTCTCTATATTTTGTAAGTATGCACCACATTTCATTCTGGACCTTGATAGTAAAATTGACAGGTTTTACTTAGGATTAAAACCAAGTGTGTGAAGATATTTTCTCCCAAATAAATTTTAAATCTATTATAAAGTTATAAGATATTCATAGAGGGTTGAGATTAAGTTTTTTTCTTTTAAAAAAATAAATATAAGTAGTGTTCTGGGTGGAAATCAACAATAAAATATCCATCAAATAAATTTAAAGGTAAAAGGTTTAAATCTCCCTATTATGATATGTGTAGTAAGAAAAATCATTTTGATTATATTATGAAATATAGAAAGTGTAATCAATGTGGTATGGTAGGAAATTTGGATCATGATTGTAAAGAAAATAATCAGGGTAATGGTCAGACCAAGTATGATAAGTAGGAAATTAGGTATTTTAAATGCAATTATATGTGACATTATTTTGATGTGTTTCTAAATAAAAGCATGAATGATGGGAATAATCAAGGATACAAGAAGAAGGGTGTGGAAAATTAATTCATGAATAACTTGGAAAATATAGAACCATAAAATGATGTGGTGATAGGTACATTAATTATTAATTAATATTATTCAAAATACTTACATGATTCAAAGTCTACACATTCTATTATTTCCATTGAATTTTATGGTAAAATTGATATATTACCACAAGAGAAAGTGAAATTAATTTTAGTAAAAACTCTTTGAGGAATCATTAAGGAAAAACATATTTATAGTAATATTCTTATCAATATCAATGAAATGTTTTTTCTAAAAAAAATTGTTGTATTTACCATAATTGAGTTTGATGTAATTATTGGTATTAATTGGAATTTTTTATTATACTAAAATAGAATATATATCCAAGGAAGTTTAAATAATTTTTTAGAGAGATTTTATATTTTTATTTATGAATGAGTTTATACTTATAATAAACGATCGAGATTATACGAAACTGATTAAATATGTAAGTGAAATTTATCTTGATCATATTGTTTAAAAAATAAAAGTTGTTTAGATTAGTGATGTTCAAGTAGTAAATGAATATGTGATTGTAATACACAATGATTTTATTTATTTTATTCTTAATCAGATAGTTTAACCTACTTTTGACTTAGTGTCTGATGTTAATATAAATCTAAAACCCCTTTATCTAATAGATCTATTAGAGTTATTGGAATTTAATAATTTATTAGAATATTAACTTGAAAAGGGTTTTATTCATGGTAGAACTTTACCCTAGGTTGTTTCTATTTTGTTTGTTAAAATAAAGGATGGTTCAATGAGGATTTTTATTTATTATATATCACAAAATTAAATTAATATTAAGAAAAAATATTTTTTCCTAATATAGATGAATTATTTGATCAACATAGGGTAGAATAATATTTTTCAAAGATTGACCTCAGGTTCGAATATCATTAGCTAAATGTAAAGGAGTAGGAAATTATAAAAGTGGTGTTTCTCACAAGGTATGTAATTTAAAAGTTTGTGTTTATGCCTTTTGGATTGACTAATTCACCAACTATATTTATAGATCTTATGAGTATAATTTTCCTTGAGTATTTAGGAATTTTTTTGGTTATGTTTACTAATGAAATTATAGTT
This sequence comes from Viscum album, assembly GCA_963277665.1. Lineage (NCBI taxonomy): Eukaryota > Viridiplantae > Streptophyta > Magnoliopsida > Santalales > Viscaceae > Viscum > Viscum album. The sequence continues at coordinate 1,408,349,074 of OY728133.1, read as the reverse complement.
TATTATAAAAGTGATAAAGAATATGAATGTCATTCAAGGATTATTTTATATACATTAAAATAAAACAATTTATATGTAAAATTAAATAAATGTGAATTTTTAATACAATAGATTATTTACTAGGAGATATTATCTCAAAATATGTCATAACTATCGATCCTACTACAATTAAGGCGATAAAAGAATCTCTATGACCTACAAATGTCACTAATACTCAAAGTTTTCTTAGATTAATGGGTTACTACTGATGGTTTGTTGAAAAATTTTATCGGTTATCTATCCCATGAACTAAGTTTACTAAGAAAAATTTCAAATTTATATAGATAAAGGAATGTGATGAATGTTTTTAGGAATTGAAAATAAGATTGGTTAATACTAAAGTTTTAGACTTTCTATTTAGAAATGTTTTGTTTGTTATCTATAGTGATTCTTATTTTAAGGGACTTGGTTGTTATTGATTGAAGATAATTGTGTAATTACATATAAACTATGAAAATCGAAAATTAATGAACAAAATTGCCCCACACATGATCTTAAAACTAAATATAGTAGTTTTTGATTTAAAAATTTGGAGATATATTTAATATGGGGTAAAATATGAAATATATTCGGATTATAAAATTTTAAATTATATATTCACTCAAATAGTGTTGAACATGAGGTAGAGAAGTTTGTTAGAACTGATAAAGGATTCTGATTTCACAATTCAATATCATCCATGTAAAAAAACAAGGTAACTGATGTCTTGAGAGAAAATTGATTCATCATTAACTATTATATTATTAGAATGTGATCATTTGGTTAATTATTTAATTAGTGTTTTCCTAAAAATTGAACATTTATAAAATCCGTATCTTTTGGTGTAGGTATCAATGTATTCATCCTTGTTATGGAAAATTAAGAATGCTTTGAAGGAATATTTTTCTTTTTAAGAAATAGTATAGTTGGTTAAAAGGGTAAGTTTCCTAAATATAATTTTAACAAATAATTTGTTATCATATTTTGAAAGAATTTGTGTGTTCCAGGTAATCCACAATTGAAGAAGGAATTTTTATGTAAAGCTCATATCTCTCTATTTTCTATTCATTATATAAACACTAACATGTAAAAAAGCCTTCTGGAATATTAATAGTGTGAATGAACAAATAAGGATATTACTGATTTTACTATGAAATGTTTGACTAATCAACAGGTTAAAGCTAACACAAAACTAAAAAAGGGGATACTTCTTCCTTTTCTAGTTCCAAAATAGAAATGGTAGAATATATCCATGGATTTCATAGTGGGATTACTAAATACATCTTGTGTTAATAATGTGACTTTTGTTATTGTTGATCATTTATCTAAATCTATGAATTTTCTACCTATTTCCAATACTATGTTTTTAGATCAACATGCCATACTTTATCTTAAAGATAAAGTCAGATTACATGGAGTCCCTCTCTCTATTTTATATAGCTATGATCTTAGATTTAAATAAAATTTATAAAAGTGACTTCATAAGTCATTGGGCACTGAATTAAATTTTAGTATTACTTTTCATCATCAATTTGATGGGAAATTTGAGATAATTATTTTTAATTTTTAGGATATGATTCAAGTTTTGATAACTATATTACCAAGGGATTTGGATTCAAAATCCTTATTTAGTATAATTTTCTTAAAATATTAGTTTTCATTCAAGTATATAGATTCCAACTTTTGAGTCATTTTAAAAAAAGTGGGTTTAAACTCTAGCATGCTATGATAAAGTACATGAAATAATGTTATTAGGACTATAAATGGTATAAGAAATGGTTGTGGAGGTAAATATGATTCAATATCACATGAAGAAAGTTTAGTTCAAGAATAATATTTATGCATATAATAGGAGGAAATACCATTTTTTGAAGTAGGTGATTATGTATTTCTTAAAATATCTCATTAGAAAGGTGTTATTTGTTTTGATGAAAGATAAAGTTAAGTCCATCGTTCATTTAATAATATGAAATTATATAGAATCTTTGATCAGTTTATTAATGTTTATATTTTCCTCTCAATTTATCTAAAGTCCATGATGTGTTTCATGTTTCATTGTTAAAGAGATATGTTCCAAAAACATCTCATGTTTTGATCTATAAGGTATTATAGTTAGAAAAAAATATTACTTATGAGAAAAAATAGTAAAGATTATAGACCATAAAGAGTAGGCATTATGGAATAAGGTAACTCACCTGGTTAAGGTTTTTTATAAGGACTATATTATTAAGGAAGAAGTATTAGAACCTGAAAAGTCTATGAGGGAAAACATACCCGCCTATTAAAATGATGAATAAACAATTTGAAGAAAACATTTCTTTAATAGGAGAAGAATGTGAAAACCTAGGTAATATTAATAAAAAATAAATTTCATGTCTTAGTAATATTCATGATTAGATTTTGTAGAGTTATATTCACTATAATAATTTAAATTAATCTAAATAATACCATAAAATTAAAATTTTATTTAATTATGGTGATATGTTTTTCAAATGATGGCTCCACACACTCCAGGTAGAGAAACATCTCCCTATTGAAGGATTTACTAACTCCATGACTAAAATTTTCATTTCCCATTTTATGGAGGAGGTATGAAAGTGGATTCTTTTTCAGTTCTTATTTAGCAGATCTGACGGTTGCTACCCGCTCATCTTCATTGGGTATTTTTCATGTTCATCTATGTATGATCCCTCACAAAAGTCATTAGGTTGTTGCCTTAGATAATATTCCTAACCATATTAATCTTTCTCCAAATATATAATTCCTCTACTTGTTTTAATGTTCATGTTTTGTTTCTTATGGTGTTCATTGTACAATGTTTCTCGGGTAGCAAATCTGGACTCAGGTGGTGGATACTTTCTTTGGGTAGTATTTTTTGGGGGTCTGTAGGGATGATTTTGGGTGACGGTCATGGTGAAGATTTTTTAAGAAATACTGATGGAAGACTATGGGATTATATATGGAGTTTTTTAGTGGATTGGGGTCACTATTTCTCCTTTGGTAGGAGTCGGGTTTTGGGTTTTTGGGACTTATCAATGAGTGTTAACCTGCTATGATTTTCAGATGAGGTTTTGTTGGAATCCAATCTGATTATGGATCTGTAAGTTTTGTTTGGGTTGTACATATATTGTGTGAATTGTATTTTTATCATTAAATTGGGCGTGATTCATCTTTGTTTAGGTATCTCTAGGTGGGCAGCCTCAAAAGAGGGATGGGTGTGTTGACACCCATCATCTAGCCATCTGCCTGATTCTATTGAATTGATGGTTTCCCTATTTTTGAATCTGAAAAATGTTTTCTTTCTAGTTTTTTATTTCATGAGGTTCTTAGTCTTATGATTTCTCACATCATTATTTTTTGGGTGTCTCTTTTGAGATATAGTTATGTTGGAACTTATTATACAGACCTCCCTCTGCTTGATTGTGTGGGCAGAAGGGGTGCTCTGCCTTATTGTGTCAGTCCAGCATTGTGAACCTTCTTAGAAGGGGGAGATGAATCATCATCAATTGATTTCACTGTTTATTGTATTAAAGGGGAAGGGGATGATACATTATATGATTATTTTTTTGATATTAGTTTCCCACTAGACATCCTAGTTCATTATGTCCTTTAAATTGTATTTTTTAGACTGTTTTCCTTGTGTTTGTAATGGTTTTCCTATTTTTCTAGTTTTCACAAGAGGAATTATTCTTTTTTTTAATAAAGGGGGATTGAACCTATTTCATTGGGAAAATAGAAAACCTAAGACCCCCTTCGAGGTAGATTCAGTTCGGCCCGATGGTTGGTTGTGATGGGTTCAGTTCTTTCACATATAATAACATTGGGCCACCATTGTTATTCTTTAATGAAAACTCCCAATAGATGAGTCATCCATTACTGGGTATAGACATGATTTACAAAGGCCAGTGGTCAATTGGGGTTTTAAACACAATTAATCTTGGTTAATTTCATTGGTTGAGAGGATGTTCAGTCGGGATCATCATACACTTTTGGAGGAGAATTATGGCATACTCTAGGATTCTCTTACAGATTTATGATATGTTTAGGTTTCTATTCCTAATCTCGACACAGGACCAGTAACCCTAAAAAATGATTTATAGGTCTTGTCTATTTTATGCTCATAATATGGGGATCTCAGTAGTAAATCCATTGGTATATATTTGAGGTTCTTCATCTATTTCCCCATTAATGGGTAGATGCTTGCATTCTAAATCTGTATAACTAGGATCTTTGGAATTTGTTGCCATGCAAGGATGCCGTTAATATTTAATGTGGGGGATTGACCCATTATTATGGGACCTATGTAACCTAGTAATTATAGGAATCAAAATCCATGTATTTTGTTAAACCCATGCAGTTTAACATCATACATAAAGTATATATGTGAGAGCACTTAGGTTTCAGATATTTGATCTCGAATACAAGGGGGATAATCTATGTACTCCAATTATGGTGGAAATTAGATTTGTTATAGTTTATTTCATTTCTCAATACAATAAATTATGAGGTATAATAATCAACCCATGGGAATGATTGGGTCTTTACGGTTGAGATTTCATAGACATGAGAGGACATACACGAAAGTGGGTGCCGATTTAAGATCAAGCCTTAGAAATGCATCCTATGTATCCTGGTCATTAAAAGAATGATAGTTATTATAGTTCATTCATACACTTAGGACTATACCCAAGGTATATAGCCCCATATTAGATAGATTTATATCATTCCACTTATTAGGACATACATAATAGAATTTCCATGGATAGTGGAGATTTATGATGCGAATGATTAGACTATTCCAACTCTATAAGACCATGTGAACTATTCTTGGTGTGAGAAAAAAGGGATAATAAGTAATAAGTATCACTATATATAGATGTGGAGAATATACAATGGAAAATACCTTGGGATGTTTTTTATGGATATCGGGCCTCAGGGAAGTGTCCTACATATCTTGGATACATAAGGAATCAGAGTTCTTGCAGTTCTAATGATCGGGGATTACACTCTAAGGTTTCCCTAAATATAGGAAATTCATATTTAACATATAATCTAGGCTTACACTATGAGGTTTACCTTAATTGATAGAGGTTTATGGTGTAGATGATGTGATTATTAAGACTCCTTAAGCTCACACGAGATATGATCATTGTGAGAAAAAATGGATAGAAAATGATCATTATCATTACATATGGATGTGGGAATTATGCATTGGTACCACCCTTTGGATGGTTAATATAGAGATCTCACATCAGAGAGGAATCCTATATATCATGGTTATGGAATTAATCAGAGACATCATATTTTAGTTGAACAAGGATTATCAACTAACGTTACCCTTATAATTGAGGATTACACTCAAAGGATAAAAATGTCACCAGATCCTAGGTTTCCCTTATTACCTAGCCTTATTGTTGCCTGACATGTGTTGATTTTCCACTTGAAATGCCTTGAATGTCTGTTTGAATTGTTACAGGATGACTTCCTAACATGACTAAAGGAAATCATATAATCTAGTTTACTTTTCTATGGGACATCACATATATTGGATGACATGTTTGAGGGTTGTATCATGATGAAGGATTAATCATCCACAAGACATCTCTAGACTTGGGTAGCTCATCTTGGAAGCCATCGCATGACCATGACTGACCTATCTAGAGTGTGACACATGATCCAGCTATATTTACCTAGTGTCATTATGAGATCTGACTAGCATATTTGGAGGGAATAATGAGAGACAATCGACATGTTTTGGAAGGTGTAACAAGATCTATATGAAATTTCTAGAGGGAATCCTGAAAACTAATCGATATTCCCAGTGGGCATCGCGAGATCTAGTTGACATGCCCAGGTTCTAACATGAAACTGAAATAACATGTGTGGGTTCCATTATATTAGTTAGGATAAACATATGAAGGAAATCACTAGACATGGAAAATGAACCCATGGGGTTTCAAAATACTTGGGTGACATTCCCAAAGGGAACTATATGACTTTCTTTGACTTGTTCGGAGGACTTAGCATGACCCAAATAGTATACCAAAGGAGCTTCAAGAGAACTGGGTAATATTTTATGGTGTTATCACATGTCCTCAGTGGTTTACATGAAGTGCCTGAGGTTCAACATATATTTAATTTTCATAAGTCTCACACATTTAATATTTGTTATAGCCTTTATGTTGTGAATGCATTAGATTTATTTAGCGTTAGTTTATTTTAAGCCTCGCGTGATCTAGAAGATGTATTGTATGTTTTTAGAGTGTCCTCCCTGAAGTAATTCACATGATCTATGAGTGATCACATGATGTGATTTATGAATTCCGCATGATATCCTCAAATGGTCACATGTATCTTACCTAATAGAAAACTTTCTTATTGTGAGATCATCTACTCTGAGAAATATTCTCTAGCACTAGTGTGTCTGTGTGAGAGAATAAAAAATATTCAACTGGAGACTCTTGGTGAATTTTTCATGCTAGTTTGGGGGATTTATTGGTCTAGCCTCCCCAGTTTTGTGCATATTCACACGTTGGGTGACAGGTGAATATAATAAAAAGTGGGAAAAGGGCTTTAGCATCATGAATCTTTGTGAGTCTCTACCATGGGTAGCTCTGGAGACATTGCCTGATTTTCAGCGATCCTGGGATCATCCAATCAATGCCTCTTATGTTGCATTGTTTCTAATTAACGAGGGTTTTTAGTCATGTGGACATGTCAGGGGACTTTCACATTGTTAGGTTGACATGTCCAAGGGCTTTCACAGCATTAGGGCCCCTCTATAAGGCCTTCACATGATCTCAAGTGACTTTTTTGGGAATTTTTGTGAGATAAGGATGGATTTTCAAGGTGCCTTCATAGGATCTAGATGACTTGTCAAAGGGACTTACAAGACCATTACATGGACACCCGCAACATGTCACAAGAGTTGTACAACCATGAGTGGATTCCACCTCCTCCCTATTTTATTTCTTTTATTTATTTTACAAATATTGGGGATTTGGTGAGGTTGTTTGGGTGTCATTGGGGATAATAACCTTACCTCTTGGTGATCTTAGCATGACCAAAAAATGTTATATAGAGATGCATAGGAATTTCATAGAGAATTCCATCTAATTTTCATTAAATATTCAAAGGGGGAGCATGTAATATGCCTAATTTTTTTGAAATTGTTTTCCAAATTAATTTCACATTTTTGACATTTTTCATTTTACGCCACACTAAAAATAGTCATTATATATATATATATATATATTAAATCAATAAGTTTGTATTGAGTTATATTCAATGAAAATTTAATCGTGCACTAAACTCAATATAAATGTTATATTTAATGAAATACTAAAGTTATATTACATGACACGTTAGAATAACTTTCCTCACCAGCTTGAGTAACATGTAAGACCAAGTTTAACCAAATAACAATATATTATTAAAATATTATTATTTAATGTATTAAGACTTAACCTAGTCATTAGGTTATTATTTATGAATATTATCAACTAACTTATTAAAACCCATGGTTTATACAAATATAAAATGAATTTATTAGTTACAATGAACCAATTGATTGTAAGGGGAATATGTTTATAGAAAACTATTTTTATAATCACAAATATGTTTTATATATTTAAATAAAATTTATTAATATTAGTGAGTGACATTAATATAACATAAAAATTACATATCCAATAAAATTGTTTTATATTCATTCAATATATTCAATAGACAAAAGATAATAATAAACCAAATTTTACCCATAAAACTTATATTTTTATCAAGGTAATTTTACCGCTTTTGATGGAGAACCTACATTAAATATAAATTTTGGAACTTTTATAAATTTTATATATACAAATAAATATAATTTTTTAAATATAAACATAAATTTTAGGCTATGGTTAATTTTTGGTATTTTCTATGAAGTTTTTTTAATTAATAGTGAAAAATACTCAAATTTTACTCAAACCTTCTTTTTCATATAATTTATTATATAGTTAAATTATATTTTAATTTGGTTTTTAAGTATAATTAGATTAAGTTTTTTATAAATAAATCCAATTTATGTCATTATAATAAATTTCATTTCTAAATTTTCAACAAAAACATAGCAAACTTTTGAATGTTTTTACTTTAAAAACCCGCATTTTTTCCCGTATGCCGGATTATATTTAATTTAATTTCTACCACCAATATGTTTGGAATTTGAGAATTTTTATTTTATATTTGTAATTATAATAATTTATAATTTATAATATGTTTAACTTAGTTTTTGGCCAAAAATATTAGTGAAAGTAATTAAAATTAATTACAATAATTAAGGTTAAATTTAGCTTAATAAGGGAGTAAACCATATTCTTAAGGCCCAAAATACATATAAAATAGTCAAAAAAATACATTTTATGTCCTTATTTAAAATCTATAATTACTTTTATATACTTTTTACCATTATTGGATCCACATGAAAAAAAAACATGGGTATGGTTTCCCTTTTCTAAAATATTACAAGAGTGCCACTCCTCTATTATAAAAGGCCTTCTCTCCTCCCCCTTACTTACACAAATATAGCCACTTTTTCTAGACCAAAATCTCACCAAATAACTCCCCAAAGTCCAAAAATTCCTCCTTGATACTTCTCTTGGGAATAAATCCTTTCAAGGAACCCCTTTGGTGCAAACCAAAAGGAGTTAGCCGATTAAGTAGTAACACCCTCCCTCAAAATCCTTTCTTTTATTTTCATTCTCCACAAAATAAGATATTATTATTCAATTATTTTATAAAAACACTATTATAATAAATATACTAGGAATTTTTATTCTATTTTTTTGACCTACACTTACACACACTTGTATCTAATTGGTAATGAACATATTTTTTACTTGTACAGTGAACTACTGCATGACAAAATGACGATTGTTCATTTTTTTCATTACCACCTCTCATAGTGGAATTTATGTTGGAAAATATTTATATAAATTTTTTATATTATATTTATTATTTATTTAATCTTATTTTATTTTTTTACAACACATATCTTTATACATTTCATTTTTTAATACGATAATTCTGTTTAAGGAAGTGTGGACTACCATCCCTGAAAGCGACGTGATTTGTTCATACACTATGTGGAATGTATTAAGTATGGGTTTAGTGAGTATATATGATAAAATAAATCTAAATTAATAATTATATATATATAAACACATATACATATATGTCTTTTACTTTCTTTTAACACGACAATTAAATGGAAATAGTGTTCATGTGTACGTGAGATATACAGTCTCCATAAATAAGGTATTCTATTTCATGCTTCTATATTATATGTTTTACTATAATGAACATATAATGAACATAAATTATATTTAAATCATTGTTTACATTATATAAATTAGGATATAAGTATAGTGACCAAATATATAACAAATTAAGACACATGTGAAAAAAATCAGATATTACCCAAACTGAAACCTTGATATAAAATTGTTAAAAAGTGGGTAATATGAATCCATAATAAAACCAAATATGGTATTATAGGTAATAATATGGTTCTATGATAGTTTTATAATAAATTTATTTTTATTATACAAGAGGTTTGAATGATTACGATGAGAGTCAAGAAACAAGGTAAGGGAATTTCATTTCACTTTTTATATCCATGAGATACATGACATTAACCACTCTTTCCTTATGTATAGTGTATATAATACTCATTAATTTATTATATTATTCAATTTATGTATATTTACATATCCCTTATATTATTTTTGTTTAATGGGGTTTATATTTCAAAATATTTGTAAATGTATGTTATAAGTTTTCTATGAAAAGGTTTTGAAATTTTATTCAAGGTTCTTTATAAGTTTCAAGGGAAAAGATTATAAAAATGTATTTAAGATTTTATTATAAGTTTTTGAAGTTTATTTTTAAATAAAATGGTTTTCAAAATGTTTTATGTTTTAAAAATCATTTTCAATGAATAAGGATATTTTCCACATGAAATGTTTTTTAAAATATCTTTAAAATTATTTCCCATATAAGATAACATCCGTTGATTTTAATCATGAATTTCTAGAAAATTATCAAAAGGTTCTATTAATATTCTTTATATTAATGGGTTATGATTTATTTCATTGTATTTGTGAAACCCATTTCTATTTCATGTTATATAGGTTTATGAAATCCTTTTTTATTTCACGGGTTATGATTTTGATGAAATGATTATGAAAGTTTTATATTTTGTCCACATGTTATGATACAACTACATTTTTATGATACCCATTTTATTTCATGGGATATGAATTATTTTTTATGATTCTGTGGCACAAGTATGTATGATTTCATTATTATATGGGTGGGACCTATATCTCCATCCAATGTGTTGGATAAAGATTTATATCTCATGAGATAGAAATGGTTGGAATGAGGAGTAAACTTGGTTTAGTATTACATGGATGGAACGAGAAGTGAACATGGTTCATTAATACAAGGATGGAATGGAGATTTAAACTAGTTCAGTAAAGGAACTTTTTCCACTAATATGGACTTCTAAGCGATGGTCTGACTACTATAGAAACCATTATATATGCTTATGTGTTTTCCACAATTCCATGTTTTGTTCCTATATTATGATTTCATGGATTATGTTATTTAAATCATTATGATTCTTGTCTTATGAAATATCAATTTTTATTTCATGATTCACGTATATGATCTTTTATATGCAGAGTATGATCTTCCAATTTTTTGATCACATTATCATACTCGTATTATATTGTTTATGCTTACATGTATCCCTTGTTTACCATTACTGAGCATCTGAGATCACCCATTTTTATGTTTACTTCCATAGTATATGAAGATATATATTCATTATGATGTTTCTAAGAAGGATTCTAGTCAATAAGAACCTAGTGGGAGATAATTTGGACCACTTATGTACTGGTGCTTATGTTTACAAAGTCACTAAACTAATATAGTCTTGCGGCATCTTTTTTTTGTAATTTTTTAAGTATTCTAAAATAATTATGTAACGTTAATGTATGTAAATAGTGGATCATTATAGTTAATATTATAGGAAAAGTTTAGTTAACCATAGAAAATAATATAACAAAACATTAGTGATAACTCTAAGAAAATGTCTAAGGATAATTTTAAGGATAATAAAAATATAGTAAAATGTACTAAAATTTTGATAAAGGATAGACCAAGTGGTTTACTAGAATTACATCCCTATCTGGGTACTACAGGTGGATGTGGCTCCAAAAACAATGTACCTAGGGGTAAAAACTTCTATAAGATGTCTTAGGCATAACTTGGGGTAATATGATACATGACAATGGGCCTTGTTGCACACCTGATTTAGCACTCCTAGGGGATATGTTTTGGAAATTCACAAACTCTTTACGAAATATAATGAATTATTTAAATATAAGTTGGATATGAATAACCTATAATAAACTTAAGGTGTCATATATTAAGGAAGGTTTCATAACTTAGACATCCCATAAGTTACTCTTCATGATTATGTGGTTCCTCACTATGATAAATGTTTATTATTCAATGCATTATGATTTTATCCAATGGAGGGAATACTAAAGAACATTATTAACATTAAATTTTATGGAAAATATGAAAATGATAAGTAAAATGGAATAACCACTATAGTGAAGGGTGTTATGATCATTCCAAAGTAGTTTTCAAGTAACATGATAAAAAATGTGTACATTAACATACTATAGGGCTCACCAAAGAATAGAAAGAAGGAGTTCACTGAGAGTTCAGGTAATAGAGACCATGGAGGAAAGAATATTTAGTTTCATTTATGTCAAGAATGTGGAAATAATCACCTATGTTAATGTCTTATAGGAATAATAAGGTGTTTTGACAATGGAAAAGAAGGACACAAATCAATTAACTGCAAAGTATAAATGAATAGTTTAGCTAACCAAATGGATGGGAATATTGGCCTCCCTATTTCACAATAAAAGGTTAAAATCATTAAATGCTGAATGAATGGTCATTATGAAAATCAATGTACTAAGTGTAAATATCTCGAAGATAATCAGCAAGGTAGTATGAGTAATATTTATATTGATGATGATGATGAGAATATAGAGGAAATGTAAAAGGAAATATGTATTAATTAATTGTATGAGGTATCCTTCTTATGACTTATGGATGAATGGGAATAATAAATGTTTCTATGTATTTGGATTCAATAATTATATAGTATGAATTGTGAAATATGTAAGGAATTTTCAATTTATGTTATTCACTAAGGATTTACCAGATTATGTTGAATGCTTCCAATGGACTGGAAAAGTGATTTAATGAGAATGTGATATTTTGACTAAGTGAAGATAACCCTTAATATGTTCTTTATGATAAGTTTATGTTTTTTTGGATGAATACACTTTGGATATGAATTAGTAAATTATACAGTAACAATTTCCTTGGAACTAATTAAGAACTTTTTAACAAGTGGATTATTCTATACAAATTTTCTTGTATTTAAAGAATATATCCAGTAAAATTTGGAATTAAGAATCATGCATGTTTTCCAAAATTAATTATGGAAATTCTGATTATTACCATGCTTTAGGAGAATATATGTTGAGGGTAGTCACATGTTTGGAATGTGACAAACAAGAGGTAATTTATGATATATGAGGGATCAATGTTATGATTATTTTGTGAATTTATTTCTCAATATTTAAATTTTCAACTTTTGGAAGGTTTATAAGGTTAACCAATCACAAAAAGTTTATGTTAAACTTTAGATGAATTATTTATTTAGTGAGTTTGTATTAAAAATATTAGTTAAAAGAATATCTAGTGATGAAAATTATTTCCAGGATGCCCCTCATATTTATTTTATAAGTTATATTAATGTATTTTTAGAAAATTAATTCTTACATGTAGGGTGAAAACCCATCATGTTTGGCAAGGTTGCGGGTCTTGAACCAATGACGGATGGATGATAAGGTTTTATACCTACCACCGGCCTACATGATATCTTGGTTAATGTATAAATTTTCAGTTAAAACAATTTATGAATAAATATCTTCTTTGTGATTGATGACCTCAATCACTCACTAATATTTAAACTTTACTCCAACTCTATATTTTCACATCCCATATATGTTCTCAAATCTGGAAACCTAGTTATAAGTTACTTTGGGTAACTATCATGTTTCCAACGTTCTTTTTTCTAAAGGAAGATTAAGTATTCATTTTTTCAACATGTGTTTCTATGGAAAGAACTTTTAATTATTAAAACAATAATAAAGTTGATGAATTTAAAGGGAGAAATTCATTTTAAGGGTTGTATAATGTAACACCCCTAAATTTTGAGATTTTGTTTCAAATTAATTTCATATTTTTGATATTTTTCATTTCACACAACACTGAAAATAGTTATTTTATATATATTAAATCACTAAGTTTGTCTTGATTTATACACAATTCCAAGATAATTTTTTACTACATGTAATATAAAGGTTATATTTCTATATATGAAACACTGATGTTAGCTTACATTACATACAATATTGGCATTCCTTGACAACTTTTGTAACACAGAAGATCGAGTTTTACCAAACAAAAATATATTATTAAAATATCATTATTTAATTTATTAAGACTTATCCTAGACATTAAGTTCATAGTTATGAATGGTATTAAATAAATTATGAAAATATTTTGTTTAAAAAATATAAAATCAATTCATTAGTTATAATTAACCAATTGAATGTTATAGGAATATTTTTATATAAAACTATTTTTATGCTAACAAAGCTGTTTTATCCTAATAAATTAAATTATATAAAATTATTGAGTGATATTAATCAAATATATAAATTATATATTCAATAAAATATTATTTATATTCATCCAATATATTTTATAGACATAACTTAAGAACAAACCAAATTTTACACATAAAAACCTATATTTTTATTAAGGTACATTTACCACCTCTTAATGAAGAACCTAATTTAAATATAAATTTTGGAACTTTTATAAATTTTATCTATCAAAAAAAAATTCAAATTTTAATGAAAAACATAATAATTAGGTGATGGTGAATTTTTGGTATTTTTTTGTGAAGTTTCACTTTTTAATGAATAGTGAAAAATACTAAAATTGAACTCAAAACTGCCTTTTCATCAAATTTATTTATATAGTTAAATTATATTTTAAGTTTTTTTAAAGTTTAATTATGTTACTTTTTTATCAATTAAAATAATTTAGGTCATTGGAATCAATTTCATTTTGAAATTGACCATAACAATAATGCAACTTTTTTAACGTTTTTACATAAAAAACCTACATTGTCATCCCCTATGCAGGAATGTATTTAATTTAATTTCTTCCAATTATGTTGTGTTTATAATTTTTAAAAATAGATTCCATATTTGGAATAAACATAATTGATTCCATATTTTAGAATGTAATTAAAATTAATTATAACGATTATGGTTAAATTAAGCTTAATAAGGGAAAAAACACAATCTTAAGGCCCAAAAAGAATTAAAAACGTGTCCAAAATCTATTTTATGACCATATTTATACCCTATTCTACCTTTTATTCACTTTGGGCCATTATTGGATCTACTTTCAATAAAAAACGTTGGTGGGGTTTCCCTTTTCCAAAAATATTACAAGAGTGCCACTCCTCCTCCATTATAAAAGGCCACTTATCCTCCCTCTTCCTCACACCTCTCAAGACACTTCAGATTGACCAAAATCTTCAAAAATATCTCCCAAAATTCCTAAATTACACTTTTAAGCCTCTTTTGGGTATAAATCCTTACAAGGAATCCATTTTTTGTAAACCAAAAGGAGTTACCCAATTAAGAGGTAACACCCTCCCTCAAACTCCTTTCTTTTATTTTCTTTATCCACTCACTAAAATATTATTATTACATGATTTTATAACATAAACAGTATCCTAAATATACTAGTATGTTTTATGCTAAGGTTTAGACCTAAACTCACACAAAATTCTATCTAATGGGTAACAAACATATTGTTTATGTGTATGAAGAACTACCACCTCATTACACGATGATTGTTTATTTTTCATTTACCACCTATACTGGTGTAAATTATGATGAAAAATATTTTTATATAAGTTATATATTATATTTATTATGTCTTTAATCTTTTTTAATTCTTTTACAACACATATGATTATGCTTTCAATTTTGTGTTAATACAATAATTTCGTTTGAGGAAGTATGGACTACCGCCCCCTCAAAGCGATGTGATTCGTTCATATACTGCATGGAATGTATTAAAGATGGGTTTAGTTAATATATATGATATATATGATATAATAAAGATACTTTAATAATGAAATATATACATATATACACATATATTCTTTTACTTTCTTTCTTTAAAAACAATAACATAAATAGAATTCGTTCATACGTACGACCTACCATCTCCATGAATGGTGTATTAAATTTCATAAATCTATATTATATGGATTATTGTAATACAAATATAATTAATATAAATTATATTAAAATTATTTTTTACATTATGGAAATCATAATATAAGTATAAGGGAAAAATATAACAAATTAAGACACATGTGAAAAACAAAGCGGATATTACCAAAAATGAATCCTTAACATAGCATTGTTAACGATTAGGGAATTTAAATCCATAATAAAAACATATATGTTATTATAAGTAAGAAAATGGTTTTTTGATACATATATAATAAATTTATATTCATTATACAATAGGTTTGAACTTGTACTATGATAGTCAAGACCCAAGGTAGGGAAAATTTCATCTCACTTTTTATATCTATGGTATACATGACATGTTCACCACTATTTTGTTTTGAATGGTGCATATACTAATCATTAATTTATTCTATTATTATGTTTATGGGAATTTATATATCCATTATCTAATATTTATTTAATGGGGTTAATATTTCAAAAGGTTTTTTAAAGTATTTTATAAGTTCTCAAGGAAAATAGTTTTGAAATGGTTTTCAAGATTATTTACTAGTTTCAAGAAAAACAAATTCAAAAAGTTTTCAAGATTTAGTTATAATATTTCAAGTTATTATCAATGAAAATAGTTTTCAAAAGGTTTTATGTTTTAAATTTTATTTTTCAAATAAGAAGGATATTTTACTCAAGAAATGTTTTTAAAATATCTTTAAATATTATTTCCCATCTAAGAGAAAATCCATTAATGTTACTCATGAATTTATAGGAAATGATCAAAAGGTTTAATTCATATTATTTCACTGAATGTTTTAGGCTTGATGTCATGGTATTTATGAAACCTGTTTCTCTTTCATGGGTTATATGTTTATGAACTTTTTTTCTTTCACGTGTTATGTTTTTGATGAAATGATTAATAAACTTGTATATTTTTTCATAGGTTATGATATCATTACATTTTTATGACACCCATTTTATTTCATGGGTTATGATATGATATTTTATGATTGTGTGGAACAAGTATGTATGATTTCATTACGATATGGGTGGGACCTATATCTCCCACCAATTAATTGAGTAAAGATTTATATCTTATGAGATAGATATGGATGAAATGCGGAGTAAAATCGGTTTATTATTACAAGGTTATAACAAGGAGTGAACTTGGTTCAGTAATACAGGGTTGGATTAGGGAGTGAACTTAGTTAAATAAAAGAATGTTTCCACTATTATGGAATTGTAAGTGATGCCTTGACTACTATGGAAATCAATATATATGCTTATGTGTTTTCCAAAATTCCATGTTTCATTACTATGTTATGTTTCCGTGGATTACGTTATTTATTTCAATATTAATTATGTCTTATGAAGTGTCAAGATTTATTCCATGATTCATATTTATGATCATTAACATGTAGGGTATTATCTTCAAATGTTTTTATCACGTTTGCATACTCCAATGCCCATGTTTATGCTTGCATGTCTCCCTTGTTTACCCTTATTGAGCATCTGAGATCACCCATTTTTATACTTCCTTCCGCAGGTTATGAAAACATGTATTAGTTATGACGTTTCTAAAAAAATTCTAGTAATAAAGAACAAAGTGGGAGATAATATAGACCAATTATGTACTGGTGTTTATGTTTCCATGTTTCAAAAGTCACTAAACTAATACAGTATTTGGGCATTTTTCTGAAATATTTTAAGTATTAAGCAAAAATTATGTAATGTATATGTATGTAAAGAATGGTTTGTTATAGATTATGTTGTTTCTTAGACATACCCGAGGAACTTCACACTATAATGATGAAAAGTTTATGGGATTTTATAAGATGAGGTGGACATGTCTCCAGGGGTGTGTCACATGACTTTTACGACCGAGAGAGGCTCCCAACTCATCAATATTTATAACCATTTTTTATTTAAAAATGGTTGGGGAGTTCATGAGTTGGTTTAATTGTTTTCAAGGACAATCATTAACCTCATCAGTGATGTGTTGCATGATCTTTATGACTGTAAGAGTCTCCCTCATTTCAGTTATTTTCTTCCTGTTTTTGAAGGAAGTTTGTATGGTTTTTTAGGTGTACATATGTTGAAAATTCACATGTATTAGGGGATATTTTCTTAGAAATTGCTACATGGTCTATAATTTTTTTGGGATACTTCATGAGATTAGAAGGACTTCATCTAAGTGACTTCACGAGATGATCTACAGGTTATTATCTGTGCATGGTGACGTCATGTGACTTAATAATGGTCATGTGATATCGTATCCCTTAGAGGATCATTATATCCATGGGTATTGGACGCCTTCTTCTTCTTTTCACATTTATAGGGAACATAATACCCATAATCTGGTATTACTTTATATGTGAATTTTATGATACTGATTTGGAAAGTGTCAAAAAATACCCCCCTCAATTGAGACATCTTTAGGGACAAGGAATCGATTATGAGAAAATTAAATTCCTTCCAAATTCTTAAGCATTATCATTAACTAGTATCTTGGGAAACATTTGTCCTTCTAGGTTACTATTTGTATTATATAGAATACCGTATATATATGGGAGAAGATGACGTGGCCTTATTTTGACATAGTTTCCACATCTTTTTAGTTAATTTTTAATAATTTATTATTTTATTTTTTACACTTTTTACTAAATATTAATACTTTTCTATTTTATAACTAAATTTATTTATTAATAAATTCTTATAAATAATTATGTAATTTTAGCCTTTAAAATAATTAATTTAGTTTTATTAACTTTTCGAGTCTAATAATTCATCAATTAGTTTTATGTCTTTAATCTGTTTTTAATTTAACAATTACATTGAATAATCAATTAAAATTTTCATTTACATTTAACTAAATTGTTCTATAATTTAATATTTAATATTTTATATTAGATTGATTAAAATAAATTAAATTTTTTAATCATTTATTTAATTATTCATTTAATTTTTATTAAAAGACAATTTATTAAGTTTTAAGTTAATAAAATAACGTGTTTCTAATTTTTAGCCTTTCTATAGTAAATGAATTAATTAATTTAGTTTAATAAATCTTTAATTTCCTTAATCTTTTAATTTTATTTATGTAGTTTAAAAATATTAATTCATTGACATTTTCTTTAATTTTTCATTCTCACTAACATATCCTTGCAACACCCTTACATTATTGGTGTCAGTCTCTCACCCACCTACCGACAGATGTATCTATCGGTGTCTCATTTAGTTGTTGTAGTTTTAGTTTTATGTTTGTAATATTTAATAAATTAATTTAATTAATTAAAGTGTTAATTTATTTTCGATTTGTTTAGTTGACTGTATTTTAGTTTTTAATTTTAGTTTTTATATTTATACCTTTATGTTTTAATTTAGTTAATCAGTGAATAAATTTAATTTATTTAAGCCTCAGTTTATGATTCTTTAATTTAGTTAAGTTTTAAAATCTCTTATTTGTTAATTGATTAAATTATTATTTTTAACTATTTCAATTTATTTTTACAAATTTAGATATGTCACCAACGCAACACATCTTCTTTTTGTCGGTGAGACCGACTCACTACCAAATCAGCTACCGATACTGACGCTGGTCAAAGACCCTCTTTGTAGCACACTCTTGCTACTGATACTTCCCCCAAGACTTTGTGTATAGCATCCCGCCATTTTATAACATAAACTTTCATTACATTACACAAAAATGAGGATCGTTAAGGTTTAGTGTCTTGGAAACAAGGATCATAATACAAAAAAAAACATAAAAACATTCTTCTTAAACACTTGAAAGGCTTCTCCTTTAGTTCATCCTATGTTCATTATGCATCTCATAACCTGGGGACATACATCAAAAGAAAGGGTGAGAAAAAGGCCCAGTAAGGGAAACAAGAGGAACATTTTACATGTGAACTTGAGATACTTCAATAAGGACATGAAAAGAACTTTAAGGCATGAGAAAGAAATCATGAGGCATTTCATAATAAAAATAACATTTGTCATAACTTGAAGATGTGGCTACATCATTTAACATAGACAATCATGAACATATCACCAAGGTCCATCCCCAAGGTGTCATTTGAAAATTACCAAGGTTATTCACCAAGGTATCATGAAAATTGTAATCTCTAGTGGTTACATCATTACCCAATGCATTGGAGCGCTATCAGGGCGCACCCTTAAATTTGCCTTTATTATCATGTGAGCCACATATATCATCATCAAACATTTCATAAATAACCGACATAGCATAAAATAAATGGGTTTCATTTCATAATCATAACGTTTTAAAAACTGCTTTAAAGACATGATCTTTACGTCACTTTAAACCCACGGAAAGGGAAAGTGGGTCTCATGTATGTAAATCCCAGAATTTAAAATGGAACATTTTGATATATATGTGAATACCCTTGTAGAAATAAGAGCATTGAGTATTCACTTTATAACATAAAATAATTTTTGAGAAAAGAGAGAGGCATTTTGAGGGGAAAATTCTGCAGCATAACGACTAAGTTTCGGGGTTTTAGAAAACATTGAAATGAGAGGGGACATGGGTAACCCACTCATAAATGATCCATAAAATAGTAGGGTGAAAGAGTAATAAGGACATATGGACATGGTAATGAAATTTGAGGGACATAACATTTGAAATGAAAAACATGGAAGGAAAAAGATTAGATTTCTCTTATGAAAATTCGGCAGCCTTACGGTGTCACTTAACTTCAAAAGAAAATGATTTGACAAGATCAAATAGGGTCCCTCATCATATGATCATAAGAGATCAGTATGATAGATATATAGATCATACCCCAACATAATAAAAAGGAACTTGAAAGACTTGACATGAAAATCGAACTTGAAAAATGAGAAGGGTGAAAGAATCCCTTAAAAATTCGGCAGCCTAACGGCATCACTTAAACTTTCATAAAACGAAATGATGAGAGTAAGAGGGGATCTCTAATCATATAAACATGAAAGGGCAGTAAGAGGAATATAAAAGAACATCCTCTCACATAAAAACATGGAGCATAATAGGAATGACATAAAAGGGATTACATGAAAAGAAAGAGAGGGGTCAGATCCCTTACCTTAAAACGTGACTCTTGAAACTCAAAGGATTGGACCTTGAGGGCTTGGGGGCACCTTGGGAGGACTCCTTGGAAGGTAAGAAGACCAGAACTTCGTTGGGGGAGAGTTGGGAGTGAAAACTAAAGGAGGAAATGGTGGGTATTTATAGGGAAAGTGAGGGGACAAAGCATTAAAGGCCAAGGGACACCTCACTGGTGGTTTTGGCAAAACCATGGGCTTGCCCATGGTATTTGCCCATGGTATTGGCCACTTGGGACACCTCACACCTTATCTTACTATTCATAATTCGACCATATTGAATATATACTTAATACATCATTTAATGATGTCATTAAACACCCGTAACTTAAAAACTATTCTTTCACTATTCACCGAAAATTCAACTTTCTCAGAATAATCCCAAAATTTTACCTTAACCAAATATCAATGCTATGATTTCAAAAATGAACTCCATTTTATAAAAATAATTTTCTAAATATTTTTAATTTTATTTTTAAATAAATACACTATTCACCGAAAATTTATTTTTTTAGAAAAATCCCCAAAAATTACCATAACATAATATCGATGCTCTGAGTTCAAAAATAAAGTCATTTTTATAAAAATAATTTTCTAATTATTTTTAATTAAATTTTTAATTAAAAAACACTATTCATCCGAAAAAACTAATACTTGAATAATAATTTATGAAACCGTTATTTACCCATTTTATTGAATCACATTACTTAATCAAGGTGCCTAGATTATATTAAAACATTCGTTGAGTGAAAATTACTAATCCATTTGGTCACATTACTAATCCTAAGCGTAAAATCACTATTCATAATTTACTATTCATCAAAAATTAAGTTGATCTTATTAGACTCCAAATTCCTTACTGAACACTTTTGTAGAAGACCATTTTTTGAAAAACATTACACATCATTAGTTATTTAGGGTTTACATAAATATTTCAAAATATCCCATTTTCAAAATTCATCAATAAAATACATTCTAAAATTATCTAGACATTTGAAATTTCACAAACATCACTAAAGGAAGAAATCTCAATTTATTCACCCGAAAGGATTACACAAGGAAACTAGGGTCTCATCACATAGCCCCTTATAACACTGGCATAAGACCTAAGTGTAAGGTGTGCTATGGTGAGAGAATCTGAGGGAGTCTCAGATAACATTTCCCTAGTAGCAATCTCCACTAACTTGAACTTCTCCTGCAAGCGTTTTCGTTCAAGCTTGACACGCTAGAGCTCGGCTTGGGCTTGGTCCAAAGCGAAGCTCACAGATGCTACCTCCTTCCCAAGCTCTGATAAGTGGGCTTCGTAAGGGTTGAGTCTACTGGATGAAGCCATCAACTCCTCTTTCTGCATTAACCATTAACATCTTAATAAATCAATAAGAGTAAGTTAATATACTACTCAGAAAGATTGGGTCCTTACATTCTTTCCCCCTTAAGAAATTTCGTCCCCGAAATTTATACTTGAGGCCTAGTTGAAAAGGTGAGGGTACTTTTGCTTCATCGTTTCCTCAGGCTCCCAAGTCGCTTCTTCATATTTATGATTCCTCCACAACACTTTCACAAGGTGGGTAGTCTTGTTTCGTAGGACCTTGTCTCTACGGTCCAAGATCTCCACTGGCTGCTCCTCATAAGAGAGGTCATGTTCAAGTTGAACCACCTCTGGGTTCAGTACATGCGAAGGGTCGGGTATGTACTTCCTCAAGATAGATACATGGAAGACATCATGAACATGATCTAGGTTCGGTGGAAGTGCTAGACGATAGGCCACTGCTCCTATGCGATCAAGGATTTCATAGGGGCCGATGTACCTAGGGCTGAGCTTCCCTTTCTTCCCAAACCGCATGACTCTCTTCCATGGAGAAATTCGAAGGAAGACTTTGTCACCAACACCAAACTCCAAGTCCCTTCGACGATTGTCAGCATAGCTCTTCTGCCGACTCTGAGCAGCCTTTATGTGTTGTTGGATGGCCTGAACCTGTTCTGTCATCTCTTGCACAAGATCAGGCCCAAGAAGCTTCCTCTCACCAGTTTCATCCCAACAAGTAGGAGTTCTACACCGCTTTCCATACAGAGCTTCATAGGGTGCCATCTGAATACTCGCATGGAAGCTGTTGTTATAGGAGAACTCCACTAATGGGAGGTGTTGATCCCATCCACCCTTAAATTCCATTGAGCATAATCTCAACATGTCTTCGAGTGTCTGAATAGTCCTTTCAGATTGGCCATCAGTTTGAGGATGATAGGTCGTACTAAAATTCAATTCAGTATTCAGAGCATGCTGAAGACTTCTCCAGAATTTTGATGTGAATCTTGGGTCACGATCAGATACGATGGATAGTGGTACCCCATGCAGCCTTACCACTTCCTTCACGTATATCTTGGCAAGATGATCTAGAGAGAAATCTTCCCGAATAGGGATAAAATGGGCTGTCTTGGTGAGACGGTCCACAATAACCCATATCGCATTGTTCCTTTTGGATGTTTTCGAGAGACCAGTTACAAATTCCATAGTGATATTATCCCACTTCCATACTGGTATGGGTAGCGGTTGTAATACCCCCTTAGGAAGTTGTCTTTCTGCCTTTACTTGCTGACACACCAGGCACCTTGTAGTGTAATCGGCAATCTCCCTCTTCATGTTATCCCACCAATAATGATCACGAAGGTCTCTATACATCTTAGTGCTTACCGGATGTATAGAGAAAGTAGAGCTATGAGCTTCATCCATCAGTTCTTTCTTTATCTCCGGAATAGATGGAACACATAGTCTTGTACGAAATTTCAATACACCTTCTTGATCAATATTGAAATCAGGGAACTTCCCATCCTTTACAGCCTCGAACTTCTCCTGCAGCAAAGGATCTTCTTTTTGAGCCTTCTTGATCTTCTCTAGTAATGAAGGTTGAGAAATCATTTGGGATAGGGTTGATGATGTCCCTTTCCTTATAATTCCCATGTCCAGTGTTACTAGATCTTTAATCAAGGGATCTCCCAGGATCCTCATTGTTGCCAGAACAACATGATCTTTCCTGCTTAACGCATCCGCGACTTTGTTTGCTCTTCCAGGGTGATAATGAATTGAACAATCATAGTCTTTAATAAGCTCCAACCATCTCCTTTGTCTCATGTTCAATTCTTTCTGTGTGAAAATATACTTTAGACTTTGGTGGTCAGTGTATATATCACATTTCTCCCCATAAAGATAGTGCCTCCATATCTTTAGAGCAAAAACAACTGCCGCCAGCTCTAGATCATGCGTAGGATAATTCTGCTCATGAATCTTCAACTGTCGAGATGCATAAGCAATTACTTTGTCATTTTGCATGAGGACGCACCCAAGCCCTTTCAGAGATGCATCGCTAAAAATAACGAATCCTTCTCCGATAGAGGGTAGTGTTAACACAGGTGCAGTAACCAATCTCTTCTTCAGCTCTTGGAAACTTTCCTCGCATTCCTTTGTCCAGATGAACTTAACCCCTTTTCGAGTCAACCTGGTTAGGGGATTAGAAAGCCGTGAAAAGTTTTTCACAAACCTCCTATAATATCCCGCTAAACCAAGGAAACTACGAATCTCAGTTACTGTTGTGGGTTGAGGCCACTCCTCCACAACCATTGTCTTTGCAGGGTCAACCGAGATTCCTTCATTGGTTACGATGTGCCCCAAGAAAGCCACTTGTTGTAACCAAAACTCACACTTGATGAACTTCCCAAAGAGCCTCTCCTTCCGTAGAGTTTTCAAAATAACCCTCAGATGATCTTCATGCTCCTCACGACTTTTTGAATATATCAAAATATCATCAATAAAAACTACCACAAAGTTATCAAGGTAGTCCTTAAAGACTCTATTCATCAAATCCATGAAAATAGTAGGAGCATTAGTCAAGCCGAAGGGCATAACAGTAAACTCATAAGGCCCATATCTTGATCGGAAGGCAGTCTTTGGAATATCTTCCTTCTTCACCCTCAGTTGATGATAACCAGATCGAAGGTCAATCTTAGAGAAGAATTGAGCCCCACGAAGTTGGTCAAATAAATCATCAATTCTTGGAAGAGGGTATCTGTTCTTCACTGTGATCCCGTTCAGTTCTCTATAATAAATGCATAGCCGCATTGATCCATCCTTCTTCTTCACAAAGAGAACTGGTGCTCCCCAAGGAGACACACTCGGTCGGATAAACCCCTTCTCCAACAAGTCTTGGAGTTGTTTCTTTAGCTCCTCTAGCTCCACATTTTCCATTCTATACGGAGTCTTTGATATCGGTTGAGACCCAGGTACGAGTTCAATGGAGAACTCTACCTCTCTTTCTGGGGGAGGTCCAGGTAACTCCTTAGGAAATACATCCATGTATTCCTGAACAATCGGAACATCTTCAATTTGTATGCTCCCCTTCCCTTCTTCCTCATCACCGATTAACTCCATAAAGAAAGCTATAGGAGGTGCTTCTAGATAGGGATCAGTTCGGGATATCTCTCCTCGGAAGATAACTGTAGGCCGTTCATTCAAGACTACTGAGATTTCCTTACTTCTGCATTTGATCTTAGCATTATACTTTGAGAGCCAGTCCATCCCTAGTATAACGTCGAATTCCATCATGGGGATGACTACTAGATTTGCGATAAGATTGTGCTCACCAAAGTAAACACTAGAGTCTCTAAACACTGTTGATGCATGGATAATCCCACTTGGAGTCTTGACTGACAACTCTACCTCAAGCAATTCGGGGATTGATTCTATATTCTTTGCAAACTTGGAAGAAATAAAGGAATGCGTAGAACCAGAATCAAATAAAGCACTTGCTAGTTTTGAGAGGACAACAAGAGTACCTGCTACCACATCGTTCGGAACTTCAACTTCAGTTGTTGTGATAGCGAAAGCACGACCTTGATCCCTTGGCCTCTGCTGAGGTTGATGGTGATTCCCCTCCACCGCCCTCGGATTTGGACATTGATTAGCAAAGTGCCCAAGTTGTCCACACTTGAAGCATGTGACTTCGGGTAGGGCCAGAACCATCTTTCCTCTGTCGTTAGTGTTGGGAAGTTGAGGCTTCACATCACCACGACAATTCCGAGAAATATGGCCTTCTTTTCCACACCTATAGCACTTGCCACTTCCGATCAAGCAGTTCCCCAGATGCTTCTTCCCACATTTATTGCATGTGGCATGTTGCATATGCTTTCCACCTCTTTCCTGATCAAAACTTCTTCCCAGGATCGGTTCTAGAGTTCTCTTCTTCTCATTAGATTTGTGAGACCACTGTGTCTCCCCAAACTCTAGTTCAACTTTCATGGCACTTCGAACTATTTCTTCATAGCTATCATAGTCCCTGTTGGCTAGATTCTTCCGCAGATGAGGTCTTAGTCCACCAAAGAATCTATCAACCTTCCCATTAGGGTCCATGACAAAACTTGAGGTATAACAGGAAAGCCTTGTGAAGTTCATCTCATAGCTTCCGACAGATTCGTTCTCCTTCTGCTTCAGCTCGAGAAACTCTTTCTCCATTTTCGTTCCCATTGAACGAGGGAAATACTTGTTAAAGAAAATCCCCCGAAATTCTTCCCACTCCATAGCTTCCATCTCTCCTCGTGGCTTCGTGTTTTTGATCAGTGACCACCACTGATCAGCTTCTCCCTCTAGGCGGTAAACAGCAAGGGTGACTTTTTCTTGTTCTAAACATTGAAGTACAGAAAAGATCTTTTCAATGGAGCTTATCCATTGTTCCGCAACCAATGGGTCAGTAGATCCACTGAATGTTGGCGGTCGTTGACGCATGAAGGACTCAACAGAAAGTTGTTCCCTTCATGGTGAGGTCGGCCTCTCAGCTTGATTCAAGTTATTACTCATAACTTGAGTCAGTTGGTTCATCATTCGCATGAATGTTTCCATTCCGGCTTCCATCGGAGGGCCGTCAGCACATGGTGCATTGCGGTCACCATCGGCATGGTTCCTCCTATTGGCCGCCATTTTCTAAAAGAATAAAACCTTAGTGAGAAACTTATTTCATTTATGAATCTTTTAACTAAGACTTCGTGCTTAGACAATTATAGTTCTCTATAATTCCTTCATAATGATTCATAAAAAGCATGTGATTAACCAAACATATCCCCCGGGAGTGTCGTAACCAAGAGTGCAGCAAGGCCCGTTATCGTGCACCAGTTCCCGTTCGAGTCTAGCTCAAAGCGGTGTTTTCGGGTTTTACCCCTATGTACATCTGTGCCAGAGCCGCCTCTACCTGCTCGTATCCAGACAGAGATGTATTTGTTTGATAGACCACTTACTCAATACTTACCAAAATACCAGGAAGTTTTCCTATATTTAAACTTTTCTATAGGGTTCTTCCTAAAGTTTTTATATCCTAATTTCCACAAATAACTAAACCATCCTTTGATACCAACTATAGCATCCCGCCATTTTATAACATAAACTTTCATTACATTACACAAAAATGAGGATCGTTAAGGTTTAGTGTCTTGGAAACAAGGATCATAATACAAAAAAAAACATAAAAACATTCTTCTTAAACACTTGAAAGGCTTCTCCTTTAGTTCATCCTATGTTCATTATGCATCTCATAACCTGGGGACATACATCAAAAGAAAGGGTGAGAAGAAGGCCCAGTAAGGGAAACAAGAGGAACATTTTACATGTGAACTTGAGATACTTCAATAAGGACATGAAAAGAACTTTAAGGCATGAGAAAGAAATCATGAGGCATTTCATAATAAAAATAACATTTTTCATAACATGAAGATGTGGCTACATCATTTAACATAGACAATCATGAACATATCACCAAGGTCCATCCCCAAGGTGTCATTTGAAAATTACCAAGGTTATTCACCAAGGTATCATGAAAATTGTAATCTCTAGTGGTTACATCATTACCCAATGCATTGGAGCGCAATCAGGGCGCACCCTTAAATTTGCCTTTATTATCATGTGAGCCACATATATCATCATCAAACATTTCATAAATAACCCACATAGCATAAAATAAATGGGTTTCATTTCATAATCATAACGTTTAAAAACTGCTTTAAAGACATGATCTTTACGTCACTTTAAACCCACGGAAAGGGAAAGTGGGTCTCATGTATGTAAATCCCAGAATTTAAAATGGAACATTTTGATATATATGTGAATACCCTTGTAGAAATAAGAGCATTGAGTATTCACTTTATAACATAAAATAATTTTTGAGAAAAGAGAGAGGCATTTTGAGGGGAAAATTCTGCAGCATAACGACTAAGTTTCAGGGTTTTAGAAAACATTGAAATGAGAGGGGACATGGGTCACCCACTCATAAATGATCCATAAAATAGTAGGGTGAAAGAGTAGGAAGGACATATGGACATGGTAATGAAATTTGAGGGACATAACATTTGAAATGAAAAACATGGAAGGAAAAAGATTAGATTTCTCTTATGAAAATTCGGCAGCCTTACGGCGTCACTTAACTTCAAAAGAAAATGATTTGATAAGATCAAATAGGGTCCCTCATCATATGATCATAAGAGATCAGTATGATAGATATAGAGATCATACCCCAACATAATAAAAAGGAACTTGAAAGACTTGACATGAAAATCGAACTTGAAAAATGAGAAGGGTGAAAGAATCCCTTAAAAATTCGGCAGCCTAACGGCGTCACTTAAACTTTCATAAAACGAAATGATGAGAGTAAGAGGGGATCTCTCATAATATAAAAATGAAAGGGCAGTAAGAGGAATATAAAATAACATCCTCTCACATAAAAACATGGAGCATAATAGGAATGACATAAAAGGGATTACATGAAAAGAAAGAGAGGGGTCGGATCCCTTACCTTAAAACGTGACTCTTGAAACTCAAAGGATTGGACCTTGAGGGCTTGGGGGCACCTTGGGAGGACTCCTTGGAAGGTAAGAAGACCAGAACTTCGTTGGGGGAGAGTTGGGAGTGAAAAATAAAGGAGGAAAGGGTGGGTATTTATAGGGAAAGTGAGGGGACAAAGCATTAAAGGCCAAGGGACACCTCACTAGTGGTTTTGGCAAAACCATGGGCTTGCCCATGGTATTTGCCCATGGTATTGGACACTTGGGACACCTCACACCTTATCTTACTATTAATAATTCGACCATATTGAATATATACTTAATACATCATTTAATGATGTCATTAAACACCCGTAACTTAAAAACTATACTTTCACTATTCACCGAAAATTCAACTTTCTCAGAATAATCCCAAAATTTCACCTTAACCAAATATCAATGCTATGATTTCAAAAATGAACTCCATTTTATAAAAATAATTTTCTAAATATTTTTAATTTTATTTTTAAATAAATACACTATTCACCGAAAATTTATTTTTTTAGAAAAATCCCCAAAAATTACCATAACATAATATCGATGCTCTGAGTTCAAAAATAAAGTCATTTTTATAAAAATAATTTTCTAATTATTTTTAATTAAATTTTTAATTAAAAAACACTATTCATCCGAAAAAACTAATACTTGAATAATAATTTATAAAACCGTTATTTACCCATTTTATTGAATCACATTACTTAATCAAGGTGCCTAGATTATATTAAAACATTCTTTGAGTGAAAATTACTAATCCATTTGGTCACATTACTAATCCTAAGCGTAAAATCACTATTCATAATTTACTATTCATCAAAAATTAAGTTGATCTCATTAGACTCCAAATTCCTTACTGAACACTTTTGTAGAAGACCATTTTTTGAAAATCATTACACATCATTAGTTATTTAGGGTTTACATAAATATTTCAAAATATCCCATTTTCAAAATTCATCAATAAAATACATTCTAAAATTATCTAGACATTTGAAATTTCACAAACATCACTAAAGGAAGAAATCTCAATTTATTCACCCGAAAGGATTACACAAGGAAACTAGGGTCTCATCACATAGCCCCTTATAACACTAGCATAAGACCTAAGTGTAAGGTGTGCTATGGTGAGAGAATCTGAGGGAGTCTCAGATAACATTGCCCTAGTAGCAATCTCCACTAACTTGAACTTCTCCTGCAAGCGTTTTCGTTCAAGCTTGACACACTGGAGCTCGGCTTGGGCTTGGTCCAAAGCGAAGCCCACAGATGGTACCTCCTTCCCAAGCTCTGATAAGTGGGCTTCGTAAGGGTTGAGTCTACTGGATGAAGCCATCAACTCCTCTTTCTGCATTAACCATTAACATCTTAATAAATCAATAAGAGTAAGTTAATATACTACTCAAAAAGATTGGGTCGTTACATTGTGCTACCAACACATAATAGACTTTACGATACTAACTATTTTTTCATTTATACTGATATTCATATTTCCATCAGTCTTACCAACCTTTCCTCCACCACTCTTTCTTATACTGATACCTCTATTCTTCCCATCGGTCTCTCTTGTATTACCGATACCAACCATCAGTTTTGGTCTAACTGATGACCATTTTTTCTACTGAAGTCCCTATTCTTTCTTCATACTATCAAAACATCCCTTCTCTTCGGCCACCACAAATGATGATACCTTGAACCTCTTCCATCAATTCTTACTGAATTGAACTGGATGCACATAACCAAATTTTACTTTTTTTAGACCAATTCACACTCATTCAGATCAGAAGAATAAATCAACGAAATTATAGAAAACATCACCTGATCTGAATCCAATTTTTCAATTGAGGTCTTATTAAAAACTACAACTATGAGTCATTGATTAATGTTTAAGTTAATTTAGGAGCCACCACAAGCATGGGTTGAACTGTTGCAGATCTGAAACTCGATGTGCCCCAGCGTCGCATGATTAAATCAAGTCGCTATTGTGGTGTGAAGAGGGTCACACAACTATTCTCTAGAGAAAATGGGTTTTGATGGATTAAAGGAGGAGATTCTGTGCACTTTCTACCAATGAATCATGATCCATTGAGAGGACAGTGATAGAGTTGTCACCCATAGAGGAGGCTGAGTTGTGCCAGTAGTAGGGACGCCACTAGAGATGGAGTCTGCTGAGCCTTGCTGGAGCTGGGCGATGTCGCGGTGCTAGGTGGTTCCAGAAGTAACCATGACCCCCCTCTATTGCGTCGTGGAGAAGGGGGAGGGTGGATAAGAAAATAAATAAAAAAATATATAAAAAATTAATTAATTAAAGTTAAAATTAAACTTAAGTAAGTAATTAAATAAAAAAATTATAATAAACAAATAAAATGAAAATAAGAATTAAATAAAATATATAAATAATTAAATAAAAACTAAAATAATTAATAATAATTAAACTAATATAATTAATTTAAAATAGAAAAAAATTTATTTTTGAAATAATAATATTTTTAATAATTATAATTAATAATATTTATAAATAAAATTAAATAAAATAATAATATCATTACAATTAATAACAAAGAAATATAAAATTAATAAAAAATTTTAAACATAAATTTTAATAATGTTTGATTGAATTAATTTTCTTTTAACTAACATAATTAACTAAATAAGACATTATTATTACATAACTTTTATAAAAAGGTTTAGTAAATAAAATAAAAAAATTAATTCATAATAATCTAATTTAAAAATATAGTTATAATAACTTATTATCAATAATAGTAATAAACCAATTTAATAAATAAAATTATTTAAAAACTATTTTATTAAAGACATTATAATAAATTAATAATAATAATAATTACTTTTGATTAATTTTTCTTCGTGTTTTTAGCTATTTTGTTTTGATCTTTCATGTACAGGTTCAAAGTAGAGTAGAAATCACATCCACATTCATCCAACTGACTATATTAGAGTTAGTTATAGGGGTTAAGTAAAAGTGATATGTGTTCATTGAAAAAATGCGTGCGTGCGGTGTGCAACAAGAAGACAAGATTATGTCAATTGAAGGTGGTGGTGGCAAGAAGATCATGATAGCAGAATTTAAAAGAAGAAAATAGAACAAAAAAAGTGGGGATTTATTTTGGACATTCGACAACTTCTCACACATTAGAGTAGAGAAAATCTTAGGAGTAGATTCTAGAGATCCAATGGGCAACCCATGATTCAATGGAGTACAGGATCAGAGCATCATTTGGTGAGTTCTTCCTCCCTCTTTTTTTAAATTATTATACTTTGTTCTAGAATGTTTTCAATTGTTCTAATGAAAATGAACATGATTTTTAGCTAAATCTTAGAGTTCAAGAAATTTCTACATCTACTAGTTATCTTTTATGCCTTTTCACTTTATCATTTTAAAGTGTTTAGAATTTATTGGAAAGATAAATTATGAAATCATTGAACTGCATTGTACACTATCACTTAATCTCAAAACTCAATAATCATTCGATGAGTCTGATTATGAATAAATTTTCTAAAACATTTAATTCAAAATTAAAACTTCAGAACTAATGGTGAGTCTGATCTGTTGTACTTTTCAATCTAAATTATGCAGTTGAACCTTTCTTGTAGTGGTGAACTCTAAGACTGATCAATCTGTATGACATAACTCCTATTGAGGGAAGTATGTCATTATTTTTACAGTGGTACATTTCAAAAAACATTTTAGTGATGAGGAATCCTTTTAAAATTAGTAGAATAGAGTTTTTCCCTGAGAATTTAATTCCAATTGTTCATTTATCAACATTCTATATTTCTATTACTTACTTTTTCAAACTATTT
This sequence comes from Viscum album, assembly GCA_963277665.1. NCBI lineage: Eukaryota > Viridiplantae > Streptophyta > Magnoliopsida > Santalales > Viscaceae > Viscum > Viscum album. The sequence goes on along the minus strand of OY728133.1, from coordinate 1,408,316,810 downwards.
CCTTCTTCATCATAGTTTAGATCAAAAATTCAAAAAAATTTGGTGTTACATTATTGCCTTAAAAATAGAAAAAAATAAAAAAAGTAAAAATAAAAGAAAAATAAAACAAGTTATCCCCACTACTAACAATAGTGGGGAGTTTAGAGTTTTTTTAGAAAAGTTTTCATCATTCCTTCCCTGTGGGTTCAACCCTGCTTTAGACTATACTGTTATTTGTAGGAAATTATAAATAAATAAACATTGACTCGATTTCAATGATTTTCATGAAAAGTTTTTTGCACCGTTGTGGGGGAAGGAATGTGCGACCATCTCTTTATAAAAAAACTTTCAAAAAATCACTAAAAAACACCAAAAAATTGAAAAAAATAAAAGTTGTTTTAAAAAAATTTCTTCATTTTTAACGAAATTGCTCCTATTTTTTATAATACTAAGTCACTATTTATTTTGTTTGTGCTGAATTTCACTTTTTATCACATATTTCATGAAAAATAGGTTTACTATTGATAGATTAAAGCCCCTGAACTTGAAATTAGACAAACATCTTTCTACTCTTAAGAATAAAAACAAATCAGAAATGAAAAATTTACACAATAGAGTTCAAGAACCTAATGAATTCCAAAACCTTCTAGAAATCTAATAAAATTAAAGTCCTAGGATGAAAGAATTCCAACTCCCTCAATTTTCATGAAACCCTTCTTCCATTAGACTCAGTCCTAGAGCACGAAACTATGAGTTTAAATAGGGACACATTTCACTGCTTCGTACGTTCAATGGGATCTATAATGAGGACTCTCTTGCCTTTATTAGAGACTTATACAATATTTTGTAGTAGATACCTCTTCTAGGACTTGCTGAAAATGAGCTGCGAATGAGATTTTTTTCTTTTTCCTTAAAGAGAATGCTAGGAACTGGTTTTTGAGCCTAGATGAAAACATATGTAAAAATTTGGATTAGGTGTACAAATAATTCATAATGAAATTTTATCCCTAAAGATTAAAAGGATAACAGAGAAAAAAGATAACAAGTTTTTACCAATAGGATGGATAATATTTTCTTGAAGCTTGGGATAGATTTCGGGACCTGCTTAGACAATGTCCCCATCATCAACTCTCATCCCACCTTCTCATGGATACCTTCTATAAAGGGTTATCCTCCTCTGGATAGAACCTAGTTGATCAAGATGCTGGGGGAAATTATAATGAAAATACATATGAAGAGTTGAGAAAAATCTTTAATAATATTGCACTAAACTCTCAACATAAGAATTTAAGAAGAATAAGGTTTAACAGAAACCCAAACACTATTTCAATGAATGAAACTCAAGTCCAACTTGCTAAAATAAAAAATAAACTTTAATCAATAATGAAAAATAATTTCAAACAATTTTATAGCCAACTCGGATATCAAAACACCAAACAATAAATTAGTGAATAATTTTCACAATGTGGAATGTTTGCGCAAACTAAAAATTTATGTCCTGAATTTTATATTCCATCCCAACAACAAGAAAACTCAATTTTTTTCAATAATGGTCCTAGAATTCCTCAAAAAGAAGGTCCAATTTCAAATAATTACAATAATGGATATATGAAACATCCACACTTTTCATGGAAAGATCAAATTTTAATTAATCAATCCACTTCCACAAATTTTCAAAACCAACCAAGGCAAAACTTTAAAAATCAACAAAGGGGTGAATCTTCAAACTCACAAGGTAATAATGATAAGCAAATGTCTTCTATGTGGGATATAATTTTGAATAAAATGAACTCTCAAAAATAAATATTCATGAATCAACTAAATAAACATGAAACGAAATATGAATCTAATAAAATAAAAATGATTTCAGAATGAAGAATATGGAAAAACAACTTAGCTAGATATCTAGAGATTTGACTTCTAGAGAAAAAGGTTAGTTGCCTAGTACAACTGAACTAAAACCTAGGGAGAAAATCATGGCTGTTGTCAACAGGAGTGGTATGAATACTCAAACTATTGCTAAAAAAGAATTTGAAATTCCAAAAATAATAAACTGTTTGAATCTGAAAAAAATGTCTTCTTTGTTCTAAATCTAGAAACTGTGAAAAAAGATATTAAAAGTGAATAGAATCTGAAATTTACACCTAAAACTCAAGCTGGAAATTCTTCTAAAAATCAAAATAATAAGGGAAAATAAAAATCTTATGAATAGGTGAGGGAAATGCCTACTATTCTGAGAAAAATTTCCCCACCCATCCATTCCTCTAAAATACTCAAACCTCAAACTAACACTAAGGTGGAACTTCTTCAGTTCCTTGTTATCTTGTCCAAACTACAAGTAAAAATTCCATTCATTCAGGATTTAACTAAAATCCATTCTTAAATTAAATCTCTTAAGAAAATTTTTTCCAGCAAAAACACTCTTGAAGATTTTTCTATTTACAGCCTCACTGAAGAGTGCAGTGCAATGCTCCCAAAGAAAATCCCACCCAAACTGAAAGAACTAGGTATCATTGTTATCCATTTCACCCTAGGAAATTATGATCAAATTAACTGTATTTGTGAATTAGGTGTGAGTATTAAACTTTTCCCATACTCACAATTTCAATAGTTGATATTGGGTGATCATCAACCCACAATAGTAATACTTCAGTTAGCTGACCGTTCTTTCACTCATCTGGTGGGTAGGGTAGATGATCTATTAGTTGGGGTAAGGAAATTGTTTTTACCTTTTGAGTTTTTACTTTTAGATATGGAGTGTGATCAAGAGATTCCAATAATTTTTGGTAGGCCCTTATTTGAAACTGGCTGAGCTATCATTGATGTCTCTAAAGGTCAGATAATTTTCAAAATTGGAGAACAATAAGAAGGGTTTAATGTGTTCAAAAATGTTAAAGGAACAATATTAACTGAAAATTGCTCAATGGTTGAGTCCTTAGAAGAATAAAGTTCATAAAAAAATCATGAAGAATCTGAAAAACAATCCTCTATTGAATAAATTAATTTGGAAGATAAAAATCCATATTTTCTTGTCTCACAAGGTTATAATTTTTTCTCAAATAGAGAATCTGAAAAATTTTATAGATCTGGACAACTGTCTAGTTTTTACTGTAAGAGAGTCCTCTATTTCGGAACTTATGACCTTTTGAGTGAATTTGAGGGTGTTTCTGTTAACAACAGCACTGCTGAGCACTTTGATGATGTTGAGGGAGATCTTCTGATACAACTTGATGATTCTTCTTTGATGAATCTATTAAATTCTGATTTGGAAAATCTGGACAGTGTGCTGTCCACTTTGGAAAAAAGGGCTGTTATTTATTAATAGAAGCTATAAATTAGAAAAAATTTATATATTCATGCCCCTAACAAGAGATATGTTGAATACCTTGGTTCTCCTAGGCCTAAGAGTCTTCCTTCTAGTGAAAAACCACCCATTCTTGAACATAACCCACATCGTGCACATTTGAAATATTTATTTTTGGGTGACAATTCTAGTTTTCCTTTTAGAATCACTACTAAGAATAATGAAAATCAAGAAGAGATATTTCTAAATGTTCTTAAAAATTTTAAATCTGCCATAGGATGGACCATATCTAACATCAAGGGTATTAATCCCTCATTTTCATGCAAAAAATTCCTATAGAGCTTGATCGTATTCCCAGGGTAAAGTGTAAAAGAAGGTTAAATACTAATATGAAAGAAGTTGTGAGAGAGGAAGTGATCAAGATTCTTGACACATGTATCATATATCTTATTTCTGATAACACTTGGTTCATACCTTTCTTGGTTTTCCCTAATAAGGGAGGTTTTAATGTTGTCAAAAATGAAAAGAATGAAGAAATACAAGTTAGAAAAGCCGCAAAATAGAGAGTTTATATAGATTATAGAAAGAGGAATGCATCCACTAGGAAATACCATTTTTGAATGCCCTTTATTGACCAAATTCTTGAGAGGCTTACTAGAAATGAATTTTTCTGTTTCCTGAATGGGTATTCTAGTTACCACTAGATTCCTGTTGCTCTAAAGGATCAGTAAAAGACTACTACCACATGCCCCTTTGGGACAATTTCTTACAAGAGGATTCCTTTTTGGTTGTGTGGATCCCCATCTACCTTTCAAAGGTGTATGATGTCTATCTTTTTAGACATGATTCAGAGAATCATTTGGTTTTCATGGATTATTTCTCCATTGGGGTAAATACATTTGATACCTTTTTATGAAATTATGAATTAGTTTTGGAAACATGAATTAAAACCAACCTTGTACTTAATTGGGAACAATGTCAATTCATAGTCACAAAAGGTATTGTGTTAGGACATAAAGCGTCAAAGAGAGGTCTAGAAGTTGATACTGTACATATTAAAGTCATTCAAAAACCACCACCTTTGGAAAATGTTAAAGGTGTTATATGTTTCTAGAGGGATTCCTGTTTCTAATGGAGGTTTTTAAAAGACTTCTCAAAAATAACTGAGCCATTGTGTTCTCTACCTGTTAGAGACACACCTTTAAATTTTGATGAAAATGGTTTGAAATATTTTATTCTTCTTAAGGAAAAAATCATTAAATCACCTATCATCAATTCACATAATTGGAAATTAACTTTTGAACTTTTGTGTGTTGCTAGTGATATGGTTGTTGGATCTATCCTCAGAAAGATGATAGATATGAAACTGCACGTGTTTTACTTTGCTAGTAGACAGCTAGATGAGGTCAAAGAAATTACACCACTACTAAATAAGAGTTGTTAGTTATTGTGTTCACTTTAGATAAGTTTATACAATACCTTTTAGGTTATAATGTCATCATTTTCACTGACCATTCTACCTTGAACTACTTTCAATCTAAGAAGGAAAAAAAAACCTAGGATGATTAGATAGATTTTATTGCTACAATAATTTGATTTAGAGATTAGGGATAAATAGGGAGATGAAAACGTAGTTGCTGAACATATTTCTAGGATTACTCATACCCATTATGAAGATCCAATGGAGATCAATTATTCCTTTCCCAATGAAAATAATTATCACTATGTCAATCAAGAAGTCTGCATGGTATGCATATTTTTCCAACTTCCTAGAATCATGAGTATTACCCAAAAATCTATCCAATAACCAAAGAAAAAAATGTATTTCTAATCTTAAGTGTTACCTTTGGGATGAACCTTTTCTGCTTAGGAGGTGTTCTGATGGGAGACTTAGGTGGTGTGTGCTTTAGGAAGAGATGTTTTCCATTTTAGAGAGTTGTCACTCCTCACCTTGGGGTGGTCACTATGGTAGTGAAAGGAAAACTCAAAAGGTTCTTAAATCTGGTTTTTTGGAGCACCCTTTTTAAGGATTCTAGGAGCTTTGTGGTTAGATGTGATAAGTGTCAGAGATTAGGCAATGTGGGTAGGAAATAAGAGTTATCCCAAAAGGGTATTTTAGAAGTAGAGATTTTTGATTTTTGGGGTTTAGATTTCATGGGTCCATTTCCATCATCTCAAGGGAATTAGTATATTCTAGTGGTGGTAGATTATGTTTCAAAGTAGGTTGAGGTAGTAGAATTACCCAATAATCAAGATAATAGTGTAATTAATTTTTTCAAAAAGAACATTTTCTAAAGATTTGGAGTCCCAAAATACTTTATCACTGATAATGGAACACATTTTAAGAACTAAAAATTTAAGGTTTTGACGGAAAATCTGGATGTGTTCATAAGACTAGAAATCCTTACCATCCACAGTCCAGTGGAAAGGTGAAAATTTATAATAGAGAGATGAAACAAATTCTTGAAAAAAATGTGTTACACTCTAGGAAAGACTGGTCTCTTAAATAGGATGAAGCTTTATTGGCTTATAAAACTGCTTTCAAGACCCCAATAGGTATGTTTGCATATAGTATTTTTTTTGAAAAATGTTTTCATTTTCCTTTGGAGTTGCAACATAAGTCATATTATAAATCTAAGGCTTTGAACTTTGATTTTAAGAGTGCTTGTGAGAGAATATTGATTGATCTAAGTGAGTTAGATGAGATAAGGAGAAAGAGTTATAATACTTTAAAGATTTATAAAGAGAGGACTATGATTTTTCAGGATTCTATCATTCAAACCAAAAAATTAAAACCTGTATAGAAGGTCCATATATTTAACTCTATACTTAAACTATTTCCTAGAAAAATTATGTCCAAGTGTTCTGGAGAATTTAATATTGTGAGAGTACTTAAGAATGGAGCTGTAGAAATTGTAGGTGAATAAAAAAACCCATACTGTTTGATGGGTAGAGAGTGAAAATTTATTTTTTAAGGACAACCAAAGGGCTTGGATTCCTTTACTGTGCTTGAAAACAGATTCTCAATAAATTTTGACTGATAGCATTAAACATAGCATTGCATGGGAGGAAACCCATGGTTCTTGTTTTTCCCTTTTTGTTGTTCATTTTTGGATTATGAATAAAAAATGTTTCATGCTCTATTTTTGTGATATTCCTTATATTTCTTTGATCTTGCCCCTGGATCTTGTTTTTTGTGTCAGGATGCTACTGCCGTGTCATAAGGGAGTGGAATTCCCATTCTAGAGGATTAATAGCAAACCATTTTAGGGAAGTACTTTAATTTCTTCATTTATTTTTTCTACTACTATTCACTTTAATAAAAATTCAATGATAAGTCACATTGTTTCTATATTGGTGAGTAATTGACTCACTGATGCACCTAATCCACTGATGCACTATTGTTGGTGGCTCATCAGTGCTACTTTTAGTGACTCAGTTAATATTACTTAAAAAATTCTACTTTTATTAAAAAATTCTACTTCATGTCATTATGTTTTAAAATTTTTTCTTGTTCTTATTTGCTCAAAATTGAGTCTCATTGAGAAATCATTCCAATGTTTGAACATAAGTGTGGGGGGTACATGGAGGTTGGATTTATTTTGATCTTCTTGTTTTTTTTGGGTGTTTAACATGTCTTTTTCGGCTTTATTGAACATTCAACTGTATCATATTTTCTAAAAATTCTACACCCTTTTCACTGTGCACCCATAAGTCATATGCTTCTTCTTGAACTGTATTGATAATATATATCACTGATTTAAATGTTAATACATGTCTTTGGATAATGAACCTACTGTAAATTTTATTGTTGAAAAAAATTTCAATGAACTTTAATGAGACCCTTGATACATGTCATTAATCTACTAAATTTAAAATATATTATTAACTTTAATTTCTAAATTTTTTTCTCTACATTTGGATTTAAAATTCAGAGAGAAAGTTGGGTTTTAATTGTGGGGGAGGGGGTCAATTATTGACTAAGATAAAATGTGCTTAAATGAAATCCCTTTAATTCCTACTACCACTTCAATTTTGTTTTGTCAAAAATGGTTAAATGTTTTCAAAATTCTTTCAAATTTTTTTATTTTTTGGTTTCACACTGTCTCTCAAATGGGTATTACCAAAGGATAGTGCCTTGTTTGTAGTTAATAATTTCTTTGAATCAAAAAATAATGTGGTTGAATGATTACTTATTGCATTTACTTAGTAATTTAATGAAAATCTGGTTTATGAACTATGATTGAGAGTGATATGGGTTTCCTGTTTGTGGAGTTTTGATCATAATTTTAGAAACTAGATGTTTGAATTTTCCCTAGGGGACTATTTTTCTATAATTTATAAAAAGTAACAAACTTAGTGATCCAATTTAAATGCTTTTTGTATAGATATTTTGAATCAGGAGTAATTTGGGCATTTGGGATAACATGATGAATCTCTGAGACCCTAGATGCTGGGTGAGTTTCTGTTAACTTTAATCTCTCTTTACACTTTAAATAAGTGAATTTTACATTGCTCAACACATGTTACATGAATGGAAAAAATAGATAATGTGACTTGGGTCAAAAAAAGTTCATTAAGGTGAGAGGAATGATGAACTCCAAATGAAGAATGGAGAAATTGGTTTATATGAGAGTCATTTAAGTTGTATCATTAAATTGATTCAGAAAAATAACTTTAATTATTTTTGGAACCTAGGTGGAAATTCAAAGTAAAAAATTCCTAATATTATGTTCTTAATTCCACAGTTTTTAGCTTTTTGTCACTCTTGGATTTAGATCTTAGATTTGAATTTAGATGAGTCACTAAGTAGAATCATAAATGAGGCAGGACATCTACATTGATAGACGATTCTTTTCTCTCTTGATTACCCTTGGATTATTTGTTCTAGGAAAGACTTGATTTGAAGAAAACTTTTGAGCATTATATTTTTTAATCCAAAAATTAGATTTAATCCTTTGTTTTAAAGTGTTATAAAAGTTACATATTGAGCCGAGAAATATTTGTCACACTTTTCTATTTTTCAAGGATAATAAAGCATGAGATTGATTGTGGAAAAACAACACTTATGTGTGGGGGAATTTGATGTGGCCTTATTTTTACACATCTTTCCACATCTTTTTAATTAATTTTTAATAATTTATTATTTTATTTTTACACTTCTTAATAAATATTAATACTTATTTATTTTATAATTACATTTATCAATTAATCAATTTTTATATATTATTATTTAATTTTAGACTATAAAATAAGTAATTTAGTTTTATTAAATTTTACAGTATAATAATTCAACAATTAGTTTTATGTCTTTAGTATTTTTTTTAATTTAACTTTTCTATTGAATAACCAATTAAACATTTTATTTGAATTTAATTAAATTAGTCTATAATTTAACATTTTATATTTTATTTAGATTTATTAAATTAAATTAAATTTAGTAAATTTGTTTAATTATTGTTTTAGTTTTTATTATAAGATAGTTTCTTAAGTTTTAAGTTAATAAAATAATGGGTTTCTAATTTTTAGTCTTCATCTTGTTAATGAATTAATTAATTTAAAGGAACTAAACGTTAAGACGCTAAGTGTTCTACCAACGTTTTTCTCTCATATCTTGGAGATGCTTGGGCATGGCGGAATGGACTTTCCCACACCATATATTGGAGATGCATGGGCATGACGGGCGGGGACCGGCATGCCGTGTCCTATATATACGCAACGAAAGCGTTGTGAAAACAAACATCGGAGGCAGAAAGGAGTAACAGACTTTTTAATGGTGTTGTAAAGGAACTAAACGTTAAGACATTGAGAGAAATTAAAGCCAGCGAAGGAAGAAGATGATACGACGATAAAGGTGGTTACTGGTTTATTACTTATGCGCCGATTTGTTCCATTTTCAATGGTCATAGTGTGATCGGAATGCAGTGTTGTAATGGCGGGGATGGAATGCATGATGGCAATGGCGATCTTCTTTCTTGCTGGATCCTTCCAGGCTGCTGCTTCAGGAAGGTTTTTGCAGTCTTCTGGGTAAAAACGCCTCTCTTTATTTCTATCCATACGATAGATTCACAACAGACTTACCGACGCTAAGTGTTAATGAATTAATTAATTTTTCTTCATCTTTTTAACTATTTTGTTTTGATCTATCCTATTCAGGTTCAAAGTTGAGTGAAAACCACGTCCCCATTCATCTAACTTACTGGAGAAAAGTTAATTATAGGGGTTAAGTAAATGTGACATGCGTTGAGTGAAAAAATTCTTGTGTGCATCAAGAAGACAAGATTATGTTAGTGGAAGGTGGGAGTGACAAGAAGAGCCTGAAAATATAATTTAAAATGAGAAAAAGAGCAAAAAAATGGGGGATTCAGTTTGAACATTATATAACTTCTCACACATTGGATCATATAAGATCTGAGGAAAATATTCTGGAGATCTGGTGGGCAGCCCTAGAGTCGAAGGAGTGTAGAAGAAGAGAATCATTTTGGTAGTTCTTACTCCTTATAAAATTAAATTATTGTACTCTGTTCTAGATTTTTTTTTTCAATTTTTGTAATGAAAATGAACATGATTGTTAGCAAAATAATAGAGTTCGGGGAATTTCTACTGGTTATCTTTTATGCCTTTTCGCTTTAACATTTTAATGTTTTTAGAACTGATTTTCAAGATCAATTTCGAAAGCATTCAATAACATTGTACCACTAGCACATAATCTCAAAACTCCCCAATACTTTGGTGATTCTGATTTTGGATACATTTTCTAGAACATTTAATTCAAAATGAAAAATTCAGAACTATTGGAGATTCTGTTCGGTTGTACTTTTCAATCAAAATTCTTTAGTTGAACCTTTCTTGGATTAGAGAACTCCAAGATTGATAAATCTGTATGACTTAATTCTTGGAGAGAGAAGTATGTCATTATTTTTACAGTGGTGCGTTACAGTAACATTTCAATGACGTGGAATCCTTTTAAAATCAGTAGGATAGAGATTTCCTAGAGCATTTAATTTTGATTGTTCATTTATTAGCATTTTATTTTTCTGTTACTTACTATTTTCAAACTGTTTTCTACTTCATCATAGTTTCCATAAAAAATACAAAAATAATGCGGTGTTACTTTAATGCCATAAAGATACACAAAAAAATATAAAAATTAAAAAATAAAAGAAAAATAAATCAAGTTATCCCCACTGCTAACAATAGTGTGGAGTTTAGAGTTTTTTTAGAAATGTGCTCATAATTCCTTCCTTGTGGGTTTGACCCTACTTTCTACTATATTGTAGTTTTAAGAAATTAAAAATAAATAAACTATGAATCGATTTCAATGATGTTCATGTTAGCATAGATTGAATTCATTCACTGTTTACTCAAAATTTTGAGCACCCTTTACCATACATCCATTTTATGTCTTTCTCTCAAGACCATTCCACAAGACTCAATTACGAGATCCCATCGTGAACCCATTTTGTGAGATCTTCTCTATAAGAGAAGTGTTTCTTAGTCTTCTATTCAAACTAACTATGAAATTTCCTTTGATAATTTCTTGAACTTCATCCATGGAGATGCATGATTTTATTAGTGGTTTTATGCGGTATGTGTCCTAATTGGGTGATCATCTGACTATCACACGACTCTTATGAACATATCTAGGTCACACAATCACATATAGTCAAGGGGTCATGCAATTTCACAATTTCCTATAGGTTCATGTGACCCTGAATACCCTGGAAATTTATAGGAATTGAAAATTCCATATTTGATTTGCAAATAATTTTCGGATTCATTCGATGAAAATGATATTGTTGGTTTATTATGTATTTCTTCTGACAAGATTTTATTTTATCTGCCTAACATATGACACTCACTTATTTTTCATAAGGATTCATGTTTTCACCATGGTTTATTTGCTGCAGCCAATCAAAGGGCCATGATTTCCAAAAATTGCAATTCCAACCCCCGATATTGCATGTATTCTAATAATGAGATTCTAAAGATGTTCCTCTCATCCAAGCTTTATGATTATCATGTATCTCACCAGCTTCCTCTTATAGGTTAGGTTTTTTGGATGATGTTTTCATCCCTCCTTTGAACTTCAATCTTCCATCTCACTAGGTTTCAACTTCTTATCACTATATTCTGATGAGAAATTCTAGGAAAGGCCATTTGTTCATAACTCAACCTTAGGTCTTGCCTTATATGTTGGGAAACTCTCCCATGGGTTTGGATGGATATGATTTATCTAATAAAACTATTTATTATAACTATTAAAGTATATTTTCCTCTTCTCTATAAAATATATGTAGTGGATGGAGCTTCAAATGGGATCTTCATCAGGGAGGTCATTTTTCTGATTAATGGTCATGACCCTTCTGGGTCAGAATAATTTTTAAATATTTCATTGAACATTTATATAGGGTTCATCATTATGAATCCATTTGTATTCACCAATTTATTTTCTTTCACTAGCCTGATATTATTTGACAAATAATCAGATGTTGGTGTCCTTTCACCAACACATTCCACGCATCCCATGGTGAAGTGGGAATCAACCTATAGAATATCTACCAACCAAGTGGGATTCCCCCTTCTAAAGAGATGTTTGATAAGTTCCTCCCTGCTATAGATGTATGGGTTGATCCCTTGTAGACTCCAATTTTTGTGAAGGAAATACTCATTATTGTGAAGTAAAATCTGAGGAAGGAGGTCATGATGGGATCACTCATATATTTCAAGGAATATATTTATATTTTAATTTGTCCTAGAGGGGTTAGTCAAACCACTATATGCCCAAATTAGTGCCTTTCTCAGTAGGTCCATGATAGTGCTAGGATATATTGGGCCATCTTAAAAGATGGAGACTATACTTCATTGAGATAACAAGTGAACTCAAAGATATCTTTGAGCCTTAGGCTGGTAGGATATATGGCCATTTTTTTGAACGAATGGATTTTCTCAGTTGGAGATATGCATTTAGGGTTCTATTTCATCATGTTTTCGATAGAAGAGAAGCTTATAGAAGGAAAAAACCTCAATTTGGCTATGCTGGTCCTTGGATTTACATTACCAAATCTTGGGCCACATTCAAAAATGCAGTATCCATTAAAATATTAGTGGTCCTTTCCATTTTTTGTTCAGCTAGATAGGTGATAATTTCCACTATTATGAATACTATAATTCTACTAGGATCCCCTATGCCTTATCCCATCCTAGACTACAGAACATATTTGGGGTTAGAACCATGATTCTAATCCTTGAAAAGGTTAAGGATGTGTTGAGATTATAGGATATCTTTGAATTTACCCCTTACCATGAACTAGATGGTCTAATAATTGACAACAGAAGTAGTTCCCTTGATAAATGGTTTTATATGATCTCTCTTTGAGATATGGTTCTTACAACCAGGGTGTATGAGCTAATCATCTGTGAGCCATATAGACATTATCAGTTTTCTCATTAGTTTGGCTACACCCAAATGTTATTCACTCTTCCTTTTTCTGGTGTATGAGGAGAGAATAACCCTGGGGTCAACCTCTAGTTTTGGATGATGTTGGAACATGAAGATAATGATTTTGAGATTATTATTCTACATTTTGATTCTCCCCTTCATTACCTAGGATTATGACCAGGCATGGGTAGAAACTTATCCAGATGGTGTACTAAGATAGATGGTCTTCCATGTGGATATGCATTTTTCTTCACCAACCCCTCTGTATATGGATAAAATGGAGTTGATCAAAGACCTAGGTGATATTTCAAGGAAGCCCCCTCATTCTAGTGACAACTATCCTAATAGTGAGACAAAATATATTAAGGAAATTATTCCCCCAACAAAAGCTATGGATGATAAATCTATTAAGAGAATATCATATGAGGATTCTTCCCCTACTTGTTTACCACCATAAATGGTTATTCCTCCTCCTATCACACCTGATCCATTAGTCACAAAGGCTCAGACAAAATTTAGGATTATTTGGAATATATTCACACCATGATAACCCAGACTCCTTTGTAATTATTCCATTAAAAAGGTGAATGACTTATTAAGCTATTTCATGATTTGGGAGTAGGTTTCTTTGATCAACAAAAACTATATAAAATCATAAATAAAATCATCCTAACTCAGAAATATGTGGTCACTAATGAGGGGGACTACCACGATAATATAGATGAGTCTCCCCATGTTGGTAAGAAGATGGATAAATTGAAGGCATTGGATTATTATTTACAATTGATATCTAAACTGTAAGCTTAGATGGATTCCTATATTGAATAAATATGGAGTCATAAGGAAATATTATCCCTTCTAAGGTCCAACCTTTAAAAATTATAATCCTCATTAGAAACTTCTCAGAAGAGAGTTGATGAGTTGAATTCATTAATCAAGACTCTCTATTTTGGGGAAGAAGAAGAAGAGGCGGGGCGAAAGGCACTGTAAAGACCGGTAAAATTCAAGGGAAATTTTTTCTTAATTTTCTTTGGAATTTTACAAGAACGCGGTTTCTGACGGCACCTAATTCCGAGGCCTGGAGTGCCCGGAATCAATTTCCGAAGTTTGGCTCGGGTACGTTCAGTGAACGAACGAGCGGGAATTTCTAACTTTTGAACCGGTGCCCGGAATCAAATTCCGAGGGCACCGATGAACTCGCAGCGCCGATATTCTCTTAAGGAGACCTTTTCCGAGGTTGCGTTTAATTCGGGTTGAGAGTTAGTTTTTGGGAGTTTAGAATAAGTTAAATAAAAATTGTGGGATACAAATTTTTATTTTAACTTGTTGTTTTTTTAAAAACCTCCCAAAGGGAGTCTGGGGTGGGACCCACAACCACTTAACCTCCCTTGGGAGGATTAAGTGTGGTGGGGCCCACACAAGCCCCAACTACTCAACTTCTCTAAAAAACTCCCCTTTAACCCATTTCAATTAATGTTTAACAACTTGGTTTAATTAATTGAGGAGGGTTAGTTTGAATTTCAAACCTTTGAAATTCTATGTGGAAGGTTGTGTAATAAAATAAGATTAAGCTTATTTTATTATTTTTGGGTTGGTTTCCTTTTCTCTTGAGAGGATTGGGGAGCTTCTTCTTCTTCTTCTTCTTCAAGCATTGACGAAGAACGCGAAGAACCTTCGAGCATCGATGAAGAACTCCACGTTCTCGGGAACCGTCTTCCGTGACGACATACTCACGACACCAACGACGTCTTCTTCCACGTCATCTCTTCCGCGGCGATTTCCCGCGACAAAATCGTCGTCAAAGAACATCGGATCCTCGCTTCACGACATCGACGTCCTTATTCCGTGACGCCGACCACCGCGAAGCTCGTCTTCCGCGGGTCGTTGACGAACATCATTCTTGAAACCGAGGCAGGGGTTTGTTGTTGATTATATATTTATTATCGTTCTTGGTTCTAGCATAACAAACTTGAGGATAAATATTTATGTGTTATCGTCTAACGAGAGGGGGGTCGGACCACACAAACACGACCGAATCCCCCCTCCTTTGTTCTTGATTATTATTATTTTCTTGTGGATGAACGAGATGGCGTGGTGCCGTCGCACCATGCGGGAATCGCACGGTTATAGTTGCGCGGCGCCGTCGCGCCACGCCGTGGAAGGATTATCAAGAACGCGACGCCGTCGCGCTACGTCGAAGGAAACTGAAGGTGCCATAGCCGGAGCGTGGCCGCGGTGGAGAGGCACAGTGCCGTCGCACCACGCCGGACGTCGAAGGTCGCGGCCGGTTCCAGGCCGCGGCGGATCGAGAGGACCGGCGGCTAGCCGGGCTGCCGGTGTCGGAAGCTGGAAAGGGGGAAGGACCGGCCAGCCAGGTCGGGCCGGCTGAAAGAGAGAAGAACCGGGGGAATTAATTCCCCCGACTGGCCAAAACCGGCCCCCCATTATGGGGGGGGGGGCGTGGTTACACCAAGGGGGGGCAGCGCCGTCCTGTTTTTCTCAAAAGAAGGCCCCCACATGGGGGGGGGGTTAATCAAAGGCGCGGCTTTCAGCCGCGCCGCCAGCAGAGAAGCGGGAAACTTGCCCCCCGCGCGTGGCACCCGAGCGTCGCACCGGCCGCGCCGCCACGCCGGACCGCGCCGCCGGCCGGGACGGGTCGGACCCGGGTCGGGTCGACCCGATTCGGGTCGGCCCAGGGCGGGGGGGGGGGGGGGGGGGGTCGGGCCGGGTCGACCCGGACCCGGACCCCCTGTTTTCGAATCGACTTCGGTCTTTTGCCCATAACTTGAGCTACGGACCTCCGATCGACGAACAGTCAGCGGAGATGCGATCCTTGGATCGAGATGGTCGATTCGTTATATCGCATCCAAGGTTTCAGAATACTTTGAGTTCGGCCGGGTTGGTTCGTACACGAAACCAACCGGGCCCTCGGAGCGGAAACGCTCATATCTTGAGCTACAGACGTCCGATTGACGTGCCGTCAGCTTTGTTGAGTTCCTCTTAGTGAGACGGATGTTTTGGCATACTCTTCCCGAGGTTTGGACACAGGTGGAGTACGATCAGGTTGGTTTTTCCTTAAAAACCAACCGGGCCCCTAGGACGTAAAAGCCAATAACTCTCAGACCGGGCGTCCGATCGACGCGCCGTCTGTTGCGTTAATTTCCTGTTGACGATACAGAACTTTTTGATACATCAACTCTGGACTTTGTGACAGTTGATGTATCAGCCTCTCGGCTCGTGGAGCAGACCCTCCCGAACGAGTTTGCTATGTGTGGGAACCCTAGTGCTGGTTGCGACTGTTACTGCTACTACTACTGTGACTGTGACGACGACAGTACAGAGATCCTTGGTGGATTCGATGACGACTACAGCACTCAGCGATCCTACATGGATCAGTGCTACAGGTCCTGTGTGGGCCTAATCCTGTGTGGGTCCGATCCTGTGTGGGTCTTTGCGCTCAGCGGTCCTGTGTGAACCAGCGCCTACAGGTCCTATGTGGGCCCGATCCTGTGTGGGTCTTTTGCGGGGGTTAGTTACCTATCGTTCCTTCGTGGGTCCGACGACTTAGATGGATCAGAGATCATCTTTATCGTCTTTCGAAGAAGTATACCTGTGTGAGATGATTCCTGGTGCTTTCCTGTGTGGATAGAGTTGTGCTATCCTGTGTGGATTTCGTTTTGCTTTCCTGTGTGGAATACGTTTACTTTCCTGTGTGGACTGAGTTGTACTTGGGCTCGGAGGTTGGAGCGTATTGGAATTGATGAGTTAGGTATATGTATGGGCATATACCTAAGCAGTGTCGGATGTTACTTCGTGATTGTATCTTCCTTTGTGGTTTATCCTTTATGGATTTTGGGAGACCTTCAGGGGTCTCGAGGTCCCTACTGAGTAGCTTATACTCACCCCTGCACGGGCTATGCCTGCACTATGTTGTGTTGGTTGCAGACGACGGACAACATTGATCTTGGCTGAGGCTTGCAGAGCAGAACGGTACCTAGAGGTGGACCACTGGGCGGGACGTGCCCGGAGCGGGCGGCGGGACCCGAGGAGCAGTGGAGCTTTCTGTACCCACCCTTCAGGTGGGATTTCCAGTGGACAGCTCGGAGTAACAGCTTTTACTTTACAGTTGCTGTTTTCCCTTTCAAGTTGTACTTTACTTTCAGTTTGGGTTTTTATACTGGCCCTTTTACTTTTCCACACTTTCAGTTGTACTCTGTTTTCACTTAGTGTTTACTTTCCGCTTGCTTACTCTGTGGTGTTTGTTTACTTTTCAAAGGCAATGCCTTCCCTTTCTACTAGGATTTATGCCTTGGTGATAGTCGCCAGCCCCTGGCCTATGGAAGGCGGGATTGGGGTAGTCACGGCACGGGCCCCGAGGACGGGTCGTGGCAAATTGGTATCAGAGGAGTTCGGTTCTACCGTGAACTCTGATCTTTTCTATGTGAAGCAATAATGTTTAGCGTATTGAGTGTGGTTATCAGTCCAGGGAGTCCAGTGTTGGTGCGGCGGCCGACGTATCCGTACACCAGGACCCTGACTTCTGATTTCCTACTTAATGCACGAAAACATTGATTGCGTGTGTGTTTCAAGTTTTCTTTGTGATTACTTTGTATCAGCTCACCAGGTATAATGTTCTGACCGTGGCGCACCTGTTTCCTTTTCAGGATGGCCCCACGATGGCAGCCAGCTAGGGTTCCGAGAGTCGAGTGTGACGACATCCCACCGAGCGACGAGGCCTCGGTGCAGGGCCCTTTGTCAGCAGTGGAACCGGCAGTAGCTCTACCCGTCGAGCCACCGATGCTTCCAGTACCAGCCGCTGACGATGCACGTTGCCTCAGCGCACTGCATGAGTTTCAGCGCCAGCGACCACCCTGGTTTCGTGGGGAGACGGACCCCCAGGCAGCAGAGGACTAGCTGGAGGCAGTGGTACGAGTTTTTAGGCTAGTGAGGACACCTGCAGACCTCATGGTGATCCTCGCTACGAGCCTACTGCACGCAGCAGCGGGCCGATGGTGGAGCTTGATGCTCCAGGTGCATGATGAGGCATCTCTACTTTAGACAAACTTTGAGAGCCTCTTCCGCTCAGAGTTCGTCCCAGCCACCCTTCGTGCGGTGCGTATCCAGGAGCTTCTTCAGCTGCGGCAGGGCAGCATGACGGTCGCTCAGTACTCGGCGAGATTTACTAATCTCTCGCGCTACTCGACCGACATGGTACGGGACCCATTCTTCCAGGCCCGGACCTTCGAGCAGGGTTTGAGACACGAGATCAGGGCATTGCTGATCTCCCTCAGCATACCGACTCAGACAGAAGTACTGGAGTGGGCCCTTTTGATCGAGAGCTTCCTTGCTGAGTCTACACCAGCGCCTCGACCCACCGCAGGGCGGCACGTGGCAGAGTCATCTACAGCAGGCAGTCGACGGATGACTCAGGGGTACAGGTAGACCAGACCTTCAGGCATACGACCTCAGGACCCTGGCTCAACAGTGTGGGGAACACAGCGCGGATCCAGTCTTTCAAGAGGCAGACAGTGCTACTCGTGCGGCGGGCAGGGCCACATGGCTCGTGACTGCCCGACCCGCTGTGACGAGGAGCAACAGATGGTTGAGGGACCACTGAGGCAGAGGCAGAGGGTCGACCGTGGCGGTCTGCAGGGAGGAGGCGGACGAGGCAGAGGAGCTGTCCGAGTAGCAGGTGGTGGGCGACGCTTTGTGGCTCTGCCACCACCACCACCAGGAGGTCCACCTCGACCACAAGGAGCTGGCGGGCAGAGACAGGCACAGCTCCAGGCAGTAGAGGCTTATGACCACTACGCGCCTGAGATGATTTGAGGTACTATCTGTGTCTATTCCACCCTTGCTGCAGTACTTATAGACACAGGAGAGAGTCACTCTTTCATAGCCGCTGCCCTTGTTCGGAGATCGGATATTCCGACAGAGCTGTTGACTCGATCCTTACGGCTAGAGACTCCTACGGGAGAAGACTCGATGATTACGCACTGGTGCCGGCAGTGTGAGATTACTCTAGGAGGCGAGAGCTTCGGCTGGGATCTTCTTGTAGCAGCGTCGAGGCCTTACGACGTCATCTTGGGCATGGATTGGCTATCTACGGTCCATGCACATATTGACTGTTTTAGGCGTAAGGTGCGATGTGTACGCACAGACGGGAGCAGGTTCACCTTCACCGGCGATAAGGGATCCTTTGAAGCACAGGATGGACTCCCGCGGAGGAGAGGACAACCCATCACTCATCAGTTGGCTAGCCTCATCCTTGGAGCAGTTGACGTGCAGAGTTCTGGTTTTCCTGTAGTGGTGGATCAGTTTGCGGACGTTTTTCCCGACGAAGTTCCAGGGCTACCTCCTCGCAGAGAGGTAGAATTTTATATTGAACTGTATCCCGGGACAACCTCGATATCCACTCCAGCATATTGGATGGCCCCCGCCGAGCTTCGAGAGCTACGGGTACAGTTGGAGGACTTGCATGGCAAGGGGTTCATCCGACCCAGTGTTTCACCCTGGGCTTCCCCGATATTGTTCGCCAAGAAGGCAGACAGGAGCTTGCAACTTTGTGTTGACTATCGTCGCCTGAACCAGGTGACGGTGAGGAACAAGTATCCACTACCGAGGATTGATGACCTCTTTGATCAGCTCAAGGGAGTACGGTGGTTCTCGAAGATAGACCTCAGGTCAGGATATCATCAGCTCAGAGTCAGAGAGGAGGACGTGCAGAAGACGGCCTTCAGATGTCGGTATGGACACTATGAGTTATTGGTTATGCCTTTCGGCGTAACCAATGCTCCAGCAGTGTTCATGGCCCTCATGAACAGGATCATTCAGCCATACCTCGATCTATTTGTCGTGGTCTTTATTGACGACATTCTGATTTACTCTACGACTGAGGAGGAGCACACCTATCACTTGCGAGTTGTACTAGACACACTCCGAGAGCACCAGCTTTATGGTAAGCTCTCGAAGTGCCCGTTATGGATATGTGAGGTCCACTTCTTGGGACACGTCATCTCTGAGGCGGGAGTTGCAGTGGATCCTGCGAAGATCGAGGCTGTGTTAGCATGGGAGACACCCAGGAGCGTGACTGAGGTTCAGAGTTTCTTGGGACTAGCTGGATACTATCGGAGATTTATGCCAGACTTCTCTAGAGTTGTGGCACCACTCACAGCTTTGAAGAAGAAGGGGAAACCCTTCGTGTGGTCAGACAGATGTCAGCGGAGCTTCCAGGAGCTGAGACAGAGATTTACCAGCGCACCTATCTTGAGGTTTCCTGAGGAGGGAGTTGGATACGTAGTTTACTGCGATGCATCAGGGACCGGACTCGGTTGCATCCTAATGCAGGAGCGGGCAGTGATCGCCTATGGATCACGATAGTTGAGGCCGCATGAGCAGAACTATGCTACCCATGATCTGGAGTTGGCAGCAGTGGTCTTCGCTCTGAAGACATGGTGACACTACCTGATGGGCAAGTGCTTTACAGTCTTTTCTGATCATCAGAGTCTCAGGTATATCTTCTTGCAGAAGGACATGAACCTGAGACAATGGCGATGGCTCGAGTTCCTCCAGGACTATGACTTTGAGATAGTCTATACTCCTGGGAAGGGGAACTTAGTAGCCGATGCCCTCCGCAGGAGGACGGGAATTCAGCTACTTGAGGAGGCTACGGAGCAACTAGCCTCTTTGCAGATATCCTTCGTGGATAGAGATGGAGAAGCCTTCCTCCAGTCTCTCACAGTCACCCCTCCAATACTGCAGCGGGTCAGAGAGGCACAACGTGAGGACGCTGACTGTGAGACACGGCGTGCACAGATATCCTCGGGACAAGCACCTGATGATTTCTCCCATGTAGAAGAGCACGAAATCCTTTTCAGAGGATGTACCATGGTACCAGTCGCTTTGCGAGAGGAGGTGCTGAGAGAGTTTCACACTTCTCCTTTGGTGGTACATCCAGAAGTGGCGAAGATGTACCAGGATCTCAAACGACAGCACTGGTGGCCGGGCATGGAGAAGGCTATAGCAGAGTTCATTTCTCGATGCCTCACCTGCCAGTAGGTGAAGGCTGAGCACCAGGTACCAGCAGGCTTGGTACAACCCTTGGAGGTCCCCGAGTGGAAGTGGGACGGGATATCTATGGACATCGTGACTGGACTTCCACGCACTTCCAGAGGTCACGACTTCATCTGGGTGATTGTTGACCGACTCACCAAGTAGGCACACTTCTTACCCATCAGAGATCAGGGCTCAGTGGAGAGCTTGGGACGTCTCTACGTTCAGGAGATTGTGCGGCTCCACGGCGTGCCATCATCTATCATCTCCGATCGAGATGATCGCTTTACTTCCTGGCTTTGGAAGGGGTTACAAGAGGTGTTCGGGACGCAGCTACGTCTGAGCACAGCCGTTCACCCTCAGACGGATGGTCAGACGGAGAGGACCATCCAGACTCTTGAGGACATGCTCCGCGCATGTGTCCTCGACTTTAGTCGTAGCTGGGAGGACCACCTACCCTTGGTGGAGTTTGCGTACAACAACAGCTACCACTCCACTATCGGGATGGCACCGTACGAGGCGTTGTACGGCCGACCTTGTAGATCTCCTTTGTGCTGGACAGACCCTGGGGAGTCAGCACTTGTGGGACCAGAGATTGTCCAGGCCACGACAGAGAAGGTCTAGGTCATCTAGGAGCGGATGAGGACAACTCAAAGCCGGCAGAAGTCATACGCTGATAGGAGGCGGAGGCCACTAGAGTTCAAGGATGGCGACCACGTCTTCTTGAGGGTCTCACCTCGACGTGGTATTCGGAGATTTGGCCGAGGCGGCAAGTTATCTCCGCGCTTCATCGGACCCTTCCAGATCCTCATCAGGATTGGTGAGGTGGCTTATCGTCTGGATCTACCACCTCAGTTACACCGGGTGCACGACGTCTTCCACGTATCTCAGCTGAGGAGATACGTGCACGACCCGGCGCACATCATTGACCATGGGGAGCTTGACGTTGACGATGGGGCGACTTTTACGGAGATTCCGATGGAGATCGAGGATCGACAGTATTGGGTCCTACGTGGACGATCGATACCTCTAGTGCGCATCAGATGGCAGCACGAGAATCTCCAAGAGAGCACTTGGGAGCGGGAGGCTCAGATGCGTGCTCAGTACCCTCTTTTGTTTCCCTAGTTTTTGATGTATCTTTATGGGGACTTAAAGAGTTGAGGTGGGAGTAATGTAAAGACCCATAAAATTCAAGGGAAATTTTTTCTTAATTTTCTTTTGAATTTTACAAGAACTCGGTTTCTGACGGCACCTGATTGCGAGGCCCGGAGTGCCCGAAATCAATTTCCGAAGTTTGGCTCGGGTAAGTTCAGTTAACGAACGAGCGGGAATTTTTAACTTTTGAACCGGTGCCCAGAATCAAATTCCGAGGGCACCGATGAACTCGCAGCGCCGATATTCGCTTAAGGAGACCTTTTCCGAGTTTGTGTTTATTTCGGGTTGAGAGTTAGTTTTTGGGAGTTCAGAATAAGTTAAATAAAAATTGTGGGATACAAATTTTTATTTTAACTTGTTTTTTTTTTAAAAACCTCCCAAAGGGAGTGTGGGGTGGGACCCACAACCACTTAACCTCCCTTGGGAGGATTAAGTGTGGTGGGGCCCACACGAGCCCCAACTCCTCAAATTCTCTCAAAAACTCCCCTTTAACCCATTTTAATTAATATTTGACAACTTGGTTTAATTAATTGAGGAGGGTTAATTTGAATTTCAAACCTTTGAAATTCTAAGTGGAAGGTTGTGTAATAAAATAAGCTTAAGCTTATTTTATTATTTTTGTGTTGGTTTCCTTTGCTCTTGAGAGGACTGGAGAGCTCCTTCTTCTTCTTCTTCTTCTTCTTCAGGCTTTGACGAAGAACGCGAAGAACCTTCGAGCATCAACGAAGAACTCCACGTTCTCGGGAACAGTCTTCCATGACGATATACCCGCGACACCAACGACGTCTTCTTCCGCGTCATCTCTTCCGCGACGATTTCCCGCGACGAAATCGTTGTCAAAGAACTTCGAATCCTCGCTTCACGACATCGACGTCCTTCTTCCGTGACGCCGACCACCGCGACGCTCGTCTTCCGTGGGTCGTTGATGAACATCGTTCTTGAAACCGAGGTAGGGGTTTGTTGTTGATTATATATTTATTCTCGTTCTTGGTTCTAGCATGACAAACTTGAGGATAAATATTTATGTGGTATCTTCTAACGAGAGGGGGGCCGGACCACACAAACACGGCCGAATCCCCCATCCTTTGTTCTTGATTATTATTATTTTCTTGTGGATGAACGAGATGGCGTGGTGTCGTCGCACCACGCGGGAATCGCACGGTTATAGTTGCGCGGC
The DNA here is from genome assembly GCA_963277665.1 of Viscum album. Classification (NCBI taxonomy): domain Eukaryota; kingdom Viridiplantae; phylum Streptophyta; class Magnoliopsida; order Santalales; family Viscaceae; genus Viscum; species Viscum album. Next base: position 1,408,293,701 of record OY728133.1, on the reverse strand, counting down.
GCCGTCGCGCCAGGCCGTGGAAAGATTATCAAGAACGCGATGCCGTCGCGCCGCGTCGAAGGAAACCGAAGGCGCCGCGGCTGGAGCGGGGCCGTGGCGGAGAGGCGCGGTGCCGTCGCACCGCGCCGGACGACGAAGGCCGCGGCCGGTTCCGGGCCGCGGTGGATCGAGAGGACCGGCGGCTAGCCGGGCCGCCGGTGTCGGAAGCCGGAAAGGGGGAAGGACCGACCGGCCAGGTCGGGCCGGCCGGAAGAGAGAAGAACCGGGGGAATTAATTCCCCCGGCTGGCCAAAACCGGCCCCCCATAATGGGGGGGGGGGGGGCGGTTACACCAAGGGGAGGCAGCGCCCCCCCGTTTTTCTTAAAAGCAGGCCCCCACGTGGGGGGGGGCATTGAATCAAAGGCACAGATTTCAGCCGCGCCGCCAGCAGAGAAGAGGGGGCCTTACCGCCCCGTGCATGGCACCCGAGCGGCACACCGGCCGCGCCGCCATGCCGGACCGCACCGCCGTGCCGGGCCGCGCTGCAGGCCGGGCCGGGTCGGACCCGGGTCGGGTCGACCCGGACCCGGACCCCCCGTTTGCGAATCGACTTTGGTCTTTTGCCCATAACTTGAGCTACAGACCTCCGATCGACGAACTGTCAGCGGCGATGCGATCCTTGGATCAAGACGGTCGATTCGGTATATCGCACTCAAGGTTTCAGAATACTTTGAGTTCGGCCGGGTTGGTTCGTACACGAAACCAACCGGGCCCTCGGAGCGGAAACACTCATATCTTGAGCTACGGACGTCCGATTGACGTGCCATTAGCTTTGTTGAGTTCCTCTTAGTGAGACGGATCTTTTGGCATACTCCGCCCGAGGTTTGGACGTAGGTGGAGTACGGTCGGGTTGGTTTTTCCTTAAAAACCAACCAGGCCCCTGGGACGTAAAAGCCAATAACTCTCAGACCGGGCGTTCGATCGACGCGCCGTTTGTTGCGTTAAGTTCCTGTTGACGATACGGAACTTTTGGATACATAAACTCTGGACTTTGTGACAGTTGATTTATCAGCCTCTCGGCTCGTGGAGCGGACCCTCCCGAACGAGCTTGCTATGTGCGGGAACCCTAGTGCTGGCTGCGACTGTTAATGCTACTGCTACTGCTACTACTACTGTGACTGCGATGACGACAGTGCAGAGATCCTTGGTGGATTCGACGATGACTACAACACTCAGCGATCCTACATGGATTAGTGCTACAGGTCCTGTGTGGGCCCGATCCTGTGTGGGTCCGATCCTGTGTGGGTCTTTGCGCTCAGCGGTCCTGTGTGAACCAGCGCCTACAGGTCCTATGTGGGCCCGATCCTGTGTGGGACTTTTGCGGGGGTTAGTTACCTATTGATCCTTCGTGGGTCCAACGACTTAGATGGATCGGAGATCATCTTTATCGTCTTTCGAAGAAGTATACCTGTGTGAGCTGATTCATGTTGCTTTCCTGTGTGGATAGAGTTGTGCTATCCTGTGTGGATTTCGTTTTTCTTTCCTGTGTGGAATACGTTTACTTTCCTGTGTGGACTGAGTTGTACTTGGGCTCGGAGGTTGGACCGTATTGGAATTGATGACTTAGGTATATGTATGGGCATATACCTAAGTAGTGTCGGATGTTACTTCATGATTGTATCTTCCTTTGTGGTTTATCCTTTGTGGATTTTGGGAGACCTTCAGGGGTCTCGGGGTCCCTACTGAGTAGCTTATACTCACCCCTGCACGGGCTATGCCCACACTACGTTGTGTTGGTTGCAGACGACGGACAGCGTTGATCGCGGCTGAGGCTTGCAGAGCAGAACGGTACCTGGAGGTGGACCACTGGGTGGGACGTGCCCGGAGCGGACGATGGGACCCGAGGAGCAGTGGAGCTATCTGTACCCACCCTTCAGGTGGGATTTCCAGTGGACAACTCGGAGTAGCGGCTTTTACTTTACAGTTGCTGTTTTCCCTTTCGAGTTGTACTTTACTTTCAGTTTTAGTTTGTATACTGGCCCTTTTACTTTTCCGCACTTTCAGTTGTACTCTATTTTCACTTAGTCTTTACTTTCCGCTTGCTTACTCTGTGGTGTTTGTTTACTTTTCAAAGGCAATGGCTTCCCTTTCTACTGGGATTTACGGCTTGGTGCTAGTCGCCAGCCCCTGGCCTATGGAAGGCGGGCTTGGGGTAGTCACGGCACGGGCCCCGAGGACGGGTCGTGACAGGCACTCCAACATTCGATTGGAACTTCCTTCCAAACCGTTTTTGACTTGGCCAACTCAGACAATCAAATATTTTTATAGTTCTATTATTGTCATGTATTATTTTTTAGATGATATCCTTAGAGAGACTAAAAAATGTGGAGTTTCATCCCTCTTTATGTATGATATCATTGAATAGGTCTACTGAACAATATTTTTTGTTGTCTATAATTCTTTTAGTCATGATGTGAATGACATTTTGATAACCCGATATTGTATGAATTAGAAAAAATACTCATGAATTTCATAATATAAAGTAAACACAAATGCCTCGAATTGAATGTTGAAATTATGATAGATTCTTTTTGAGAAATTATCATTAATGGAAACAAACATGAGATTTTGCAGTGATATTTCTATTCCAGATATCTTAAGATCACCTGACCTATAGAAGGATAATTGGGTAAAAAATTAGTCCAAGATGGAGAGTTCTATTTACTTTGCTTAATATGATAGTCTTGGTGAGCGTATCTTTATTTATGCTAAGATCATATGGTGTTCCTTACAATAATTTTCATTCTTGAATAATATATTGATTTTGTGTTGTGATTTAGGGCCTTCTAGATCAGACCATCCATCATTTTAGTTTGGGGTCTTTTAGATCGAACCTTCAATCCATGTAGTTGAAGGTCTTTTAGGTTAGACCATTTATTTATTAAATCTAGGGAATTTTAGTTTGGACCATTTATCATTGTAGTTTAGTGTCTTTTAGCTCAAAACTTCTATCATTGTAGTTTAGGGTATTTTATCTCAGACGATCTATTATTGTAGTTTAGAATATTTTATCTTGGAACGACTATTTCTTTAGTTTAGTGTGTTTTATATTAAACCTGCCATCACTTTATTTTAGGGTATTTTAGCTCGGACTTATATTTATTTAGTTTAGGGTCATTTAGCTCGGGCATTATATTGATCTAGTTTAAGGTCTTTTAGCTTGGACCTTCTATCACTTTAGTTTAGGAACTTTTAGCTCAGACCTTATATTTATTTTATTTTATGTTCTTTTAGATCAGAACTACTATTGCTTTAGATTAAGGTATTTTATCTCATACCTTCTATTTATTTAGTTTTTGTTCATTTATATTGGACCTGATTAATGATCATAGAATATGGTTTAGACATGCCATGAATGACCCAAAACACACTGAGGTATTGGGTTCTATTGTTGCGTTTCCAAGGCCCACAAGGATAAGAAATCTCTTTTTTCCCGAGTGAGGCATTTGGTTGATGAACATCGGCATATATGAAAGATCCATAAGCATACACGCGTAGTCAAGAAAAGGGTATCTTGAAGCTGGGTATCTTTTTCCAGGGTATTTAATATATATGGAGGTAATATTGGTTGAGTGAGAAACACTAGGTATGATAAGTACACCTGACTATTTGGACCATGGAAAATGTAAGTCATAATAAAAAATTTTGAGTCAATGAAGATGGGATGGGGAATACATGCCAAGGATGAATCGTAACACTCTAAGGCAACAAGTTTCACCATGGTGTCTTAGGGATTACAAGGATTAAATTTCATTTTGTTCAAGGAGGATATGAATTTAGTGGGAAGATCAAGGACCATATTCATCTATATAATGTTCAAGAAAAATATCATCTCCACTCATTTTAGAGGTCCATTAAAGAGTTATGAATACTCAAATGTCCATATGAGGAGGTTGGGTATGGAAGTAATGCTATCTTGGAAGTATTTTCTAACCCAAGGAAACTTTATCTCTTATATTGTAAAATTTGACCCTTACACCCTATGGTGTTTTGTCACGATGTGTTTTACATCAAAGGTTCAGGAATGGAGTATCAAATTCTTTCCTTGGGAAAGAGTAAAAAGCATGGTGAAATAGCGTTTAGAATGTAAAATCCAATCAGATATTTGGGTATGGGAATTGTAAATCATGGTCCAATGTGCTCAGGTGAGGAGGATAATATAGTAAAATCATACCAAGAATGATGCAAAACATACTGGGGTGTTGGATTCTACCATAGTGATTCCAAGTATCACAAGCACTAGAAATTCCTTTTTGAAGAGTGACAAATTTGGTTGATGACCATAGACACATATATAGGATCAATAAACATACATTCATAGTCAAGTAAAGGGTACCTTAAATCTAGGTATCCATTCTAGTGGACCTGGAATGTTGCTGTGATCTAAGGCACTCAAATCATGAAGTGTAATTTGTCGAAAGTGTAATATACAAGAAGTTGTTGAGAACCCTAAAAGTTGTGTAACCATATATAGAACATATTATCATGGTGGGGAGATGTGAAAAATTATTACTCTAACTTTTTATTGAACTAGGTCTTCCATTGATAAAAAATTGTATTTTACATGGCCTATATAGTAGACCTTATGAGCTATATTCTATATTCATTTAAACCCTACGTTTTTCCTAAACTATGGAGATGAACTGTTTAGCAAGTGAAGACTTAAAATTTCTTATGGATTCCCTTTTCATGTTTTTGAACTGAAAAGTTTAGTATCTCTTTATCTAATTTAAGGTCTTGAAATTTTGACCATTATAGGATAGATTTTACGATTGTACAACTTTGACCAAAGTTCATGCAGTTTTTGGTTGTGATTCACATTGACCTAATATGGAGGATGATACACAAGAGCCCAATTAGGGTACCTGGGGTTAGTAGTACTCCAACATCCTTCTGAGTGGGAGATGAAAATATTGTAAATCATGGATCAAGAACCCAGGGTAATGAGTAATGATATAAGAAAATCATATTGGGATGAGTTTAGATCATGCTAAGGTGTTGAGATCTGCCACAATGATGTTAGGGCTCACAAGGATCAGAGAACCCTTTTTTCACAATGACACCTTTGGTTTATGACTATAGGCTCATATGAAAGAGCCAAAGGTATACATACATATTCCCAGAAATGGTATTTTGAAGACTGGTATCATTTCTAGGGGCCTTGGAAGGTTTTTTTGATTTAAGGAACTCAAATAATGAAGTGTGGTTTGTGGATGAAAAAAGGTTTCTTTAAAATATTATGAAGGGACACCATACTCTTCCTAACTGGGGTAAGGCTTTTTGGTCCCCTGATATTGGATAAAAAATGGGTGATGGCCTACACAATTTATCATCATGTAGTGGGGAAATTTTCCATGTAGTTTAATGTCATACATTAAAGTCATACACCATATAGTTTATCATAATGTAGTAAATATGTTCTTATTATAATGTTTTAATGTCATGAGACCAAGATGTTTGACTCACAATTTAACGTCATGCAGTAAGGATGTAGGAACTGATGTGAAAAATTTGTGCATGATATATTACGTACACAAGAAATCCATATATAGATCTAGATTATATATATATTATAAACTTGTGTGAATGGGATCCAATGTAGTGGGGGTGCATTTCATATCAATTGTTGTAGATGAACCTAGGATTGAAGATCTAGGCATACCATTTATCTTGTGATGATAGGAATCAATCCAAACATATTTATTTAATGATAAACTTTTTATATAGGTTTGAACAGTATTCATACGTGGGTATTGTTTCTGTTTTTTGTTGTATCTAGGCCTAAGATTGGAGACCTGGTTGTCACTACAAATTCTTTGATGACTGGAATCAAGACACATGTATTTATTAAGGAATACCACAGTTTAACATCATGCAACAAGGATGTGGGATTCTCGATGTGAAAATGAGAATTTTGGATGGATCCAAGGATGGAAATCCAGACATCACTATATATCCTATGGTAATAAGAATCAAGCCACACATAGTTCTTGAAATCCCATATAGTTTAACATCATGCAGTGAGGATGAAGATGAATTGATGTGAAAGAATAGAAATGTTGTGATTGGGACCAAGGGTGTAAGTCGAGGCATCACTACGTATCTCAAGGGAATGTGAATCTAGTCACACACAGTTCTTGGGAGCTTCCTTGTCTAGGTTTGATCCATACATAGGGAGTTGGGTTTTTTTTACTGTGGATAGACTAGAGACTAGAGATCTGGGCATCACTAAGTATCTCATTGGAATGATAATAAATCCACACATAGTTCTTAAATGGAGGTGTGGTGGGATACTAACAATAACAAATATTGTCCTCTTGAGCGATGTCCAAAAGAATTTATAGTTTTATGTCATGAAAGTGAAATTAACCATTTAGTTTAACGTCATGCAGTGAGGAACCATGGTATGCCTTTTATGGTCTTGAATTTAAGACCATGATGAGCCTGTCAATAGTTTCCATGCATTGTTTTTATGGGTAAGCCCTTATTAAAATTCATAATCTCATGTGAGCTATGATCGGTGTGATAAACAATGAACAAAAATTCTTCCTCTCATCATGCAGAGGTAATTTCGGATAAGACAAGGGTATTGGTCATCATCTGTTGTCCAGAACAAGATATAAGATTGGGGATTCCCTATGTATCTCATTGAAAATGATAATCATGATATACATAGTTATAGAAAACCTATAAAGTTTAATGTTGTGTCAAACGGACATTAGCTGTGCAGTTTAACATTTTGTAGTGAGGACATGGATCAATCGATGTGAGGAAAAAGGAAGATTGTGGTTAGGACCAAGACCTAGAGGTCAGGGAGTCACTATTTATCCCTTGAATACAATAATCAATCCATATGTAGTTATTTTAATGAATATATTCTCCAAGTAAAGCTAACTCTCAGACAATGATGGGGGATTTCATCATTCCTTCACACTAATTCGGACCGTGTGTGGTGAGTCATCAGCAAGATGGTTCTTTCCATGCAGTTTTGCATCATGTGGTGATGACCTCATCCATGAAATTTAATTTCATATGTTACGGATGTGATATGATATGTATTTTATAGTCATGATGACAGAAGAAATCCTTATATTTTAATATCATGTGTTCAGGACATGGGATGACTCACAATTTAAAGTCTAGCTATTAGGACTTGTTGAACTGTGAAATTTATTTTCTTACTACCAGGATGATCATGTGCAGTTTAACATCATGTGACCAGGATGATAGATTCTCTTGATGATAGCTATGAAAATTATTTCTTAAGAGATCTTTCATTGGTGGGAGGTGTGACATGCTCCCCATCCATGGTGGCTAATGAGTAAAATCTATTATGATAAAACCTATATAGGATGAAAGGCCCTTCCCATTTGGGTTTGAGCTTTGAATTCTTATTCCCTAGTTTCATTGGGGTTCTGAGATCCAATACCAGTTGTACCGAGAGGAATGATTAGAGGTGGAACTTCTTATTAATGGCTCATGCAATTAAATTATGATGGACCTCAATGTTGTGCAATTTATGCAACCTGTTCTCATCGAGCCACTCTAATTCAACCATCCAAATTTGCAATTTATTATGATCTGAGAGCTTCCTATAAATGGATATTCAGAGTGAAGGCATCTACACGTATGGGTAATGCTAACTCAGTCCCATACACCAATGTTTATGGAGTTTCTTGTGTAGTAGTATGCATTATGGTATGGTAGGCCCATAAATCATAAAGGATCTTGTTAGGCTAGGAATATTTATCCTTGTTTACCATCTTCTTGAATATATTTGACATAGTCTTATTAAATTACTCTATCCATCCATTTTCAACTACATGATAGTGAGATGAGTGATTGGAATCAATATTGTACTCCTAGTACAATTTCTTTAACTATGTAGAAAATGAGTTGGTTTCATTTTTCCATCAATATTGTGTGAGGGACCCTGAACCTGTTAATGATATAGACCTTTATGAAGTTGATAATTTTCTTCATATTGACTTATTTGAGGGGAATTTCTTCAACCCACTTGGAGAAGAATTTGGTATCAGTATGGATTTACTTTAATTGATTATGTATGACACTTGGATATGACCCCACAACATATATTCCAAAAAACAACAACCACAATTACTTTGCTGTATGCAGAAATGCCAAGGGATGATGGATGATTTTTTCATAGATATGGAACACATGATATTTTTGGGTGAATTCCATGCAGTCCTGCATAATGGTTTTCCAGTAATATCCAAACCTCCTGATTCGGTGGGAGAGCCTGGTACCAGATTAATTGGTGCTGCAAGAGCCTGCATGAACTTCCTTCCATGATGGAAAAAATCTCTCCGTAAACTATGAATATGTGGAGGATTCCATAAAATAATAATTTTAGATGTATTTTTTTTTCATTTGGACCATCCTTCAGGGTAATGTTTGTTGTATGACACTGAATCTGTTCCCTTTTGGCTCGATCTATCAAGAGAGTCCCATTTTGGAGATAACTTATTATGGGATCCATCCATCCAGGGGTGGTTATCAGTTCATCATGCTCTAAGTAATTGTTGAACTGATTGATTTCTACCATATCACATAAGACTATTGATGAGACCATTATTCAATGTGTGATATGGATGATTTATTCCTCCTAACCAGGGTCGACCAGGATTGTGGGTTATTTAGCCAATGAGTCGTCACGAGCATTTTATGATTGGGGAACATGATGCAATGTAGGATCTAAAGGGAACTATACCATCAATCCCCTGATGTAGCCAGTGAGAGGGGCCAATTCTTCTTTTTTAATGGAATATTCTCCATTGATTTTCATTATCTCTATTTCTGAATCCCCTTTGATATTCAGGTAGTCTTTGTAAATATATAGGGATAATTAAAACCCATTGATGAGTTCTTGGTACTCTACCTCATTGTTTATTCCACCTTAAGATAGTGAGAAATGGTAAGGAAAATTTGATTTGTCTGGAGAGTCAAATAAAAACCCTAGTCTAAACCAATTGATATTTAGGTTTTCTATCCTTATACCAATGGTAATCTGGGAATTTCCATAGAAAATGCATCTCCCATGTCTGAGGAGTGTCAAGGGAATATAATACCACCTCATCTGGAATCTCGGTTTCCATCGATGTATTCTCCAGTGCATGATGTGCTATGATTAAATCATCCAATCCTTTCCATTTTACTGAATTATGTTCTATTAACTGAATGTTGTATTACTGTATAATTACCGACCATTCAACCAAGTGCCCTATCAACATATTGTGGAAAAGGATGTTATTTATTAGATCAATATGGGAGATCAGATAGACTTTAAGGTTCTACAATTAATGCCTCATATTTTTCACTATGAAGATGAGTGAAAAGATTTTCTTCTAGGCATCAGAGTATTTGGTCTTAGCAACTAGAATCATTCTACTGAGGTAGTAGATACTCTTCTTGATACTTGCTTCATTTTTCTATGTAATGAGGGAACCTAGTGAGCATTTCATGGTGGCAGCATTCAAGATGAGTGGCCTCCCTTCTATAGAAGGCATCGAAACTAGTGGGTATAATAGGTACTGCTTGATAATTTCAAAGGATTATTGGAATTAATCATCCAATAGATAAAATATTCCCTTTTGATTATCCTAGTGAAGAGAAGAGATTTACTGGCCAGGTTGGTTATGAATTTATGAATGTAGGTGAGGTTCCCTTGGATCCCCCTAAATTAATTAAGATTTCTAGGGGGTGACATTTTAAAAATAAAACTAGTCTTATCTAGGTGAACCTTGATGTCGTGGTGTCATACCACAATGAAAAGGAACTTCCCTTATGTTACCCCAAAAGTACATATTAGAATATTCATCTTCAGTCTATGTTGTCACATCTTGTCGAAGACTATTTGTAGGTCTATAAAATGTTTGCATCCCTATCTAGATTTGACAACCATGTCATAGATATAAAATTTGATTATCCTTCCCAAGAATTTCTTAAAGATATTGTACATGTCCCACTGCTATGTGGAACCTTCTTTATTCAACCCAATAGGAATTCCATGACAAAAAAAGATCCCATGAGGTGATCTGAAGGCCATGGATCCCTCATATTCTAGGGCCATATTTATTTGATTGTTCCTTAAATACCCATACATGAATGAATGGTCTCGGAAGAAAATAATTTCATCAATTAATAGTACTATTATCGAAAATGAGAAGTCATCCTTTGGTAAATACCAATTAAGGTCTCTAGAATCAATGTAGACCCTAATCCACCTATTCTTTTTCTTGATTGGGATGATGTTGTAAATACATATAGAGTATTTAACTTCTAAAAAAAAGGTGTATTTGATCAATTTTTCAACTTACACCTCTAAAATAGTGGCACGAGATGGGTGTATCCTCCTGGATTCCTGCTTAAAGCCTTAACACTCATTATGTAATCAGAGATGGTGCGTAGAAAAATATGTATTCAGTGAAAGCATTTCTTTATAGACCCAATCAAGAAAATATCAATGATTCTTTAGAAATTTAATGTACATATCATAAAATTATTGGGGGATGACAACACTAATCAGATTAGGCCACATGTATTATGTCATTCCCAAATTTATCCACCAAAGATCATCAATGGTGGTGGAGGAACCAACCTTGAATGTCGGAGGGGAGTTCCTAAGGTCATCCTCACCTTCCTCAAACTCTGAGTCTATGGAGATTTTTTTTGACGAAGATGGAAATATGGGGGATTCTCCATTATTATCAGGGTAAGGGAGGCCTTGAGAAGAGAAATTATCATCCCATACTGCCTGAGTCATTATAGAGAGATGTCAGAGATGATTTTATTTTACACTGTCATTGGGGATATGAGGATCTTGGATTATTGGGATTAGGTCTATCAACTCAACTAGATTTATGGGGATCACATAGTCACTATCATGAATACACCTTAGGGGTTTTCAGGGGATGACCCCAAGCCATCAGGAGCTACAACCTGTGTATCATCATCCTTCATTGGTTTTTTCCTATCTTTTTTTAGAATATTTCTTTAGCATTTATGGATTCAAAAGTTTCAAAGGGGAAACTATCATTGTGTAGTATGCCGAATTTTCCATCGATGGGTAATTTTAGACATTGATTGAATGGTAAAGGAACAACTATGTGGATATGGAGCTAGGGACCTATGAGAAGAACATTGTATGTAGCGTCTTGTTGGATAACCATAAAATCAACATCATATGTGAGATCCCCAAACTGAGCTTTGAGTTTGATATTCATGAGAGGTATTTTCTCATTCTTATCATACCCTTGAATGGTTATATTTTTGGGAGACATATACTTTTATCAATATCCTAAACATAGATGGGTTTGAATCAAGATAAGATTGATCCTGGAGTCCTTTTCAATCAGATCCATTTAGGTGTTGACATTATTGAGTCTTCCCAAAACATAAAGGGGTCTGATGTTCCCATGAATGAACAACTATTAATCATGATTTATTAATGAAATCGATACATGGAATTCTGATTTCATGGTCTCCATTTTACAAACCTTGGGTTTAGTGATTTTTTTTATCATTTTACTGAGGGATTAAGAGGCCTTAAAAAATATCCTTCTTGATTTTTTTTAAAATATGAAGCACATCGAGGATTGAAATCTTGGTTGGGGAAACAACTAGATATTTCAAAACATCATACTTTTGTGCAAGAGGTTTCCACTTCTTGATGTAGGGTTTCTCATGCACATGTGGATTAGGAACTGATGCACTTGAGGTAGACAGGCTTGGTGCTTGAGAAAAATTTGAGGGAACATATGATTCTAGTGGTGCAGGTTACACTGGCCTTCCCTGTTTCATAGGATGATCAAATAATCGAACCCATACTAGGAAGTCATGAAATACAACTAGGTGTAGGCAACCACTGGAGGGTTCTGGGATGCTTCATGCCTCTTTTCGGATTGCTGGAGTGCTTTCCCATGGGCATCAGCTACATATATATTCTACATGGGTATTTGAACAAAATATTTGGTTCGACCATTTCTGTGTTGTCACCTATATCCTCAGATCTGGTGCATTCAGCCTATTATTCCCCAGTTATGAATGGGAAAATCATATTATGAGGCATAATCATTAATGGAGAAGGTACTGCTAAGCGTATAAATTTAAAAGATCAAAATATGACCTCTTATTATGATTAGGATTTTTTGTTGGGGTGGTTCTCGTGCTTTGGATGTTGCAAGGAATAAATCTACAAGAGTTAGATATTACTCTAGAGAAGAATATGAATCTTAATCTTCTGTATCTTCTAGTTATTGGTGGGAACACACAAAATTTTAAGGATTATCTTATGTTACATCCTTAGATGGTGGATCTAATGTGGATATGTGTAGTGTTTTATTAGGTTGGCATGGGATCATTCAACTATTTTCCAAGTCATCCAGTTGTCAAACTTCCAGGCATTCTTGGATAATACTTTCTACCAACCATCATCTTCTGATGAATGGGTAATGGTTATACAGTCCACCTGCTTTAAGGAGTTATCTAACACCACCTATACAGAATTGACCATTCCTTGAAGGATGTATTCTCGACAAAACATTCTTTGATATTATGAATGAGCCTTCTATGGAAAGGTTAGTAGTTGGGATGGTCAGTGAGTTCAACCTCATCCATATTCCTGGCCTGTAGTATCCTGATCATTTTATTGTCCGTGAATACCATGAAATAACCACGGACATGTTCATTTATGAATGAATATGTTTTATTCATACATTCTGTAAAATACAAGGTGACCTTGATTTTTGTTTTCTTATATCCAAGGGGGATTCTGTGATAGTCACTACTCGACTAGAGGTGATGGGTTTTTCAGGACCTTCCTGGGTGCTTGGATGGGCACTACTAATGGCTTGAGAGAAATGGATGCATCTTATGATTTCCCAAGTATTTTTCCTTGTGCTGAGGCAATGAGACAAGATTTATATTGGGTTCAGTGAATGGTGTATTCAAGACATTGTTACATTTCTATAAACTCAAGGAACCCCACTTGATACTTCTTTGGGATTAGAGTCATCTATAGCTCATCCCAAATATTTTCAGCATAGAGCTTCAGTAATTATTACTGTGAGAGGGGATACTAAGTGAATAGGTTAAACCCTTTCGCATAGTGAATAAGTTAGACATGCTCAAATTTTCATGTTGATGGCTATTTATTAGGTCAACAATTTTCCTTTTCCTTAGCATTGAGATCAACTGATAAAGGAACCAATGAAAAAGGTCTTCCAATACTACAACAGATCTTCATGGCAGGATGTTGTACCATTCAAAATCTAGTCCTTTAAGAGTCTGTACAAAACACCTCATCATTTTTGTCTCCTATTGATCACAAGGGCCCATCATTGGCCCACATTGGGATATGAAATGTGTTATATGATGTTTAGTTTTTCCTGTACTATCAAAGGTATAAATGTTAAGATTTCTGAAATTGGGTGGGGGAAAAGTGTCATTCACCCACTCAGGATAAGTATTCCTCGCATTCTGTACAAGTTCACATTGCCCTTCCATAGATTCAATTAAAGTATCTATAGACTCTATGACATTAAGTAGCTCTAGGGTTACTGTGGTTTGGCTAAAATCCATCTATTGGGATCATTAGGGGGTCAATGAGGTGTCCTAGACTTCATCTCCCACTAATTCTTGATTCATCCTAAGACTAAATGATTTCTAGGGAGAGGGAGAAGTTTTCACCGTAATGGAGGGAAGTCATAATTATTTTACACTCCCTCATCTATGTATGCTATATGCATAGATCTAGAGCTAATATGATGCTCATATTCTTCTTTTATTGGAGGATACTCTCTTGTGGGAGGAGGGATATTTTCCTCATTATTAAGATGATAAACAGTGGGGATATTTTACTTGATTATTTCATCATTGAGTTATTAGAGAGTTTTTATTTCACTACCATAGTTTGATAGATGTTTCTCCATGGAAATAACCTCAACTCTTCTAGGTGGTTATTGGGATGTGGCCACAACTTTTCATTTTTCTTTAGAAGTGTTCCATCATGGAGGTGGTAACTCGTTATTCGAAGGCACCAAATTTTGGCATCTTATCTGGTTTTGGGTGCATGAATCCTCAGTTGGTTCATCCAGATCACCCTCCTCTTGGGGAATGTTTTCTATGTTATCGACCTTTTAATTTTCATCTTGATCATGAATATCTTCCATATTGAAAGTGATGACATTCACAGAAGCATATCAAGCAATGGTTTTTGTTCTGTTACTTTAAACATAACTAGATGATGGAGAACTGCCTTCATCAAGGTCATCATTCTAATGCTTGGCCATATAGGGGAATTTTAGATTGCGACCTTGACTGGGTCTGATTTCCCTCTCTATATTCTCCTCCCATCCTGGTATATGAATAGTGACCCTAAGGGAGTTTCTGGTTGTAATACCGAACATGCCCTGAATAGTAGATTTTTTTCTTATGGTGGGAGGAACTAGTGGGATGCTAACCATTGATTTTGTCATCCAAACCTAGAGAAGACAGATTCCCTATATGGTGATAATGATGGTGAAAATTCCCCCATCCTTATGGATTGATGACTATTTGGGGCCCCAATTGTTATTTATTGGTCTGGTTGTTGAGGATACAATTATTCCAGTAAGGGATTTGATGATTCCCAGGATGGACTTTGTGATATAAATGTGCCCAACCCTATGGGATGATGTAGATCTCAAACCACCATTGATGTCCTAAGAAACCTTTCATGGGATAATGAACCAAGTGATGGTGATTGAGATATAAATTTAACCATCCTAGTGGGATGAGTATTGTTTGAAGATGTTGAGGCTATGTACTAAAACCTCTTGGAAATTGATGATATGAGGGGTGGAGGAGGTGGTAGATGTTACCCCGACCTAGTGGGTCAGGTCTGACACTAGATGGATGCTATAAAAGATGGTACTATAGTGAATTTGATGCAGTGTAGTTGTGGTCATGTTGGATCTATGTGAGATGGTATCCCATGATGACAACCATTCTTTATGGGAAGTTGTCTGGGTGATTGCAACTTTGGTCACTATGTCTGGAATGCTTTCTAATTGATTTTAGGGGACTAGTTCAATGGATTTTTAGATATATTCTCACTCTAGTCATGATGTTTGGGTATCATTGAAGTGTGGAAATTTTTTTATTAACCAACTGCCCAAGAGTTACATTGTCCCCTAATTTTTTCAGAAGCTATAACATTATAGGACATCAATTTTGAGGGTTTCTATTATTCCATTGGTTCAACAAAGTGTAATTCTCTATACTCTCCCAATCCTCAAATACAGATACATGATGTTGTTTTAGAGAAAAAAATACCATATGGTTATGATGAAACTACATCGATCATGTTTCAAATTTTTGATTTTATTTTATGGTTTTAGATCCTCGTACATGGAGATAATGTCCAGGTCTAGATGAAAATAGAGTATCTTGATTGTATGAAGGTGACAATTGTATCCTGGAGAAGGGAGATATTGAGACTTTAGTTTTTGATGTGTATCCCATATATTTTGATTTATATAAGTCATTCACTCCTTTTTTAGATCAATTGGGATCTCATTGTCGGAATTAGCGAGGGGTTAGATGAATATGGGGAGGTTGTTTTCGACTAAGTCTCTCCATATATCAAAGTCGTACTTCTATTCATAAGACGTACAAGACTTCATTTAGTCATACCATAGAAGGTGTATCAGAGGGTTTCCTGCTAACTAGAGTGAAGTGCATCTGGAAGTTGATATAGAACTCTATGTAGTTGACCCTGATGTTTTGATCACCTCTCTATATGAATGCATAGTAGTTTTTAACACCTCTATATATGGAGGTTTCTAGGAAAGGGGAGGGCTTCCTTTTTCTTGGGAGATATCACCATTGGGAGGTTTACCATGATGGATTTCAGGAGTAGAGTCCCTATGATCCATCTCCACATTTCCATGAAGATTAATATCATAGTAATGATCGTCCTCTTCTCCAGTTGAAGTGTTGAAAGACCCTTGGGTTGTTGATAATGTTTATAAAATATCATCAAGGATACTACTATTGACTGTATTAGAAATATGGGCTATGTTTTGCATCATGTTCGGAATATGCTGACCAACCATTTAGAATTGAGTAATGATATGATCTTGTTGTATGATTGTTTATAAAACATTATTATAACCTTCTAGTGATGTGAGAATATGCACCCATTTCTGAGAAGATTCCTGAATATTCTAATGAGATATATCGTTATTGAAAAGAATATAATCTTGTCCCGAGGCATGTTAAATTCTTACTTAGTGTGCCTCAGTCATTACTAGAGTATGACCCATATCTCAAGCCTTTGGGATATGCCACTAGTTTTTCTTGGTAGAGATATGAGCCTACCCCAAGGCATTTGCCTCTCTCAATTGGTGAGCCCCTATTGGAACATAAATATGAGCAGGATTTGAATATTAATTGCCCATAAGAATTTGCCGATAGGCCTCTGGATTTTTTAAGGGATATGATCCTCCTCATATATTTCCTTAGAATGATTCTCATGCAGTCATTAATCAGTATAAGTAGGAATATTCATTGTCTTTTGAGATCTATTGGAATATTCCATACATATTAACTGATAGATATATGACCCTATCTCAAGGCTTTTTTCATTATCACTTGGTTATCCCCATCCAAAATGGGTATATATGCATGATCCTAGGACTTTTAAGTATTCCACTAAACTTATCTAACATGAATATGAGCTCGTCCCAAGGATTTTTTCCCTTCTCACTTGGTGAAATGAGGATATGAGACCAATATTGAGACTTTGGAAAACAAAAACTAAATTTATTAAGCCTAAGGTGGTGTGACTAAGTTGTAACAAGAGCATGAGACTAATTCGGTGCCTCATTCTTTACCAGAATATGCTGATAATCCTCCTGGATGAAAGAATGAATGTGTACTTTCTCTTGAGAAGCCACTTTTTTCACAACAATTAGCGTGTTGAGATGTATTGGTAATTGGGATAAGAGTATTAAGATTTCCTTATATCTACAATAGTGTTATAATATTCCATAGGAGTTATTAAAATCTTGAAAAAAAGTTATCCATTTTAAAAAAGTGTGTATAGGGATTTAATCCTTAACATCTTCTGTCTTCACTATATAGTGGTAGACATATTCAATTGAATCAGGGATATCATTCCACTTACAATATCCTTATTCCAACAGAATATACTAATGAACTTCATGCATAAGTGTAGATATATGAACCTCCCACATTCCTGTTGTGGGAATATGCCCACAGACTTGTTCTAACTGAGCATGGATATGAGTATACACAATGATTGTTGCTAGAATATGCCAACAGACTTCATTATTGGGACTAGGGATATGAGACTTCTCACAGATATCCATATCCTTACTTTACTGTTGTGTCTTCCTTGCTACCCATGCATGAGTGTCAGAGGCTATAGGGTGTCGAGTGGTACCCTCAGTAGGTGACTGGTGGGTATCGATGGGATGGTGTTGGTGATGGCGGTTGATAGGCTCCCTCCTTGAAGCACATAAACATTAAGGGATCCATATATGAATCCTTATTCCACTGACATTATAGATTGAAGGTGGAAGTTTTCATACTCCGGGATAAGATCTTGAAGGGGTTGGATGTGGTGATGTTGGCCATTGAATTAGATTTATTTTTCCCTGGGTGATGTGGAATCACTAGTTTCCATACATGGATAAATTTGTAGGTTTCCTCTACAGTTAGGATTGTTCCATCTCAGTCTTACTCCTAGACCATTGTGTTCACCACCTAACATTGGAGTTGTTGAGAAGTTGAGATTATTTTGTGACCCATGGGGGTTGCATCCATAGGTGATTTTCCAAAACAACTATTGGATAAAAAACAAATTGTCTCAAATTAGGATTCTACTGATTAGAGCATTATCTGCAGGCATGCAGACAATATGGAATAAGGTTATCTATTAGGGAAATATCATAGGCATGATATGTTCCATCAGATATGCATGGTTAACATAATTTTCCTTTTATTATTGATATGACCCTTCTCCTCACATAAAATTATCAATTTGAGTATTGAATTATTTATGGGTACACCATTTATATAGGACCAGTTATAAGATTTGTGTCAATATTAATAGCTTTTTTGTGTGTATGATATGAAAAAAAGTGGCCCGACGTATGATTGACTGATCATTCTGTTATTTGAGAGTTTCGCTTTGGGTTCCACATTTTTTTTCACATAGTGTGTGAAACAAATGTACTAATAGATAATAAACTAATATTTTTTTGTTTTATATATTCACATTGGGTTCAAAAAAATTTTCATAAAGAAAAGAGATGACCTAGAACCTCCATCGAGGTGGATTTGGTCTGACCTGATGGTTGGTTGTGGGGGGTTATGTTCTTTCACAAGTAATAAAATTGGGTCACCATTTTAATTATATAATGGAAATTACCAATGGTTCCCTCATCCATAACTGGGTACAAACCTTCTTTCCAAAGGCTAGTGGTAAATTGGGGTTTTAGACCAAATGAGTCTTGGGGACTCACATTTTTCGAGAGGATGGGATGTTGGGATCATCACACACTTTTTGTAGGGAATTGTTTCCTACTCTAGGACACTCTTATAGATTTAATATTTGTTAGTGAATCTAGTCCTAATACCGATACATGACCAATTATCCTAACAAAATGATTATTAGGTTAAGTATATTTTATGTGTAGAAGATAGAGATATCATTAGTGAATCCATCTATATGTATATGTGGATCTTAATCTATTTCCCCAGTAATGGGAAAAAACTTATGTGATGAAACCATATAATCAAGATCTTTATTATTTTCTACCATTCATGGAGGCATTTAATATTCTGAGGAGGGGATTGAGCCATTATGAGGTTTCCTACAACTCCTGATTATTATATGAATCACATCCCACATATTTCATTAAAACCATTTAGTTTAACATCATATAGAAAAGACACATGTCTTCGCACTTAGGCGTAAAATATTTGCATTCATATCCCGAGGGGATGTCCTAAGTATTCTAATTATGGAAGAAATCAGAGTTATCGTAGTTCATTTAGATTCTAAGTCTAATAATAGATTATATAGAATGACTATCTCTTGGGAATGATTAGGTATCAATGGTTGAGATCTCAGAGACATGAGATGATTTACACTGAAGTGGATTCCCATGTGATCTTAGGCCTTATAAAGGCATTTTGTGTATCCTGGTCATTGAAAAAATCAGATTTCTTGTAGTTCATTCACACCCATGGGACTAGACCCAATGTAGACACCATTATATGGGACATATTTATATCATTCCACTTATTGGGGATTATATACTACAATTTCCATGGATTGAGGATATTCATGATATAGATGATCTAAGTATTGCAACTTCCTAATTCCATGTGAGCTATGCTCGGTGTGAGAAACATGGGATAATAAGTAATCAGTCTCATTATATAAATATGTAGGTATTATGTATTAGGAAAACCCTTGGGATGTTTATTATAGAGCTCAAGATATGGGGAGGCATCCCATGCATCATGGTTATAGAAGGAATTAGAGTTCTCATAGATCCACTAATTAGGTATTACGTTCTGAGGTTTCCCTATATGTGGGGAAAATAATATGATGCTACTAATTAGGACTTTCACTCTAAGGTTTGCCTTACATTATAGAGGTTTATGATATAGATGATGTGATTATTACAACTCCCCAATCACACATAAGCTATGCTCGGTGTGATAAATAAGGGATGGAAAATGATCGTTATCACTACTTATGGATGCATGACTTATGAAC
The DNA here is from genome assembly GCA_963277665.1 of Viscum album. Taxonomy (NCBI): domain Eukaryota; kingdom Viridiplantae; phylum Streptophyta; class Magnoliopsida; order Santalales; family Viscaceae; genus Viscum; species Viscum album. The sequence goes on along the minus strand of OY728133.1, from coordinate 1,408,273,842 downwards.
TAGGACCACACTTTGGATGGTTAATATAGAGCTCGGGCCTCATACACTATTATAATTCAAGGTATTTGCGACGGGTTATTTGCGACGGGATCCCATCGCAAATAAGCTTTAGAGACGGGGCCCCGTTGTAAATAGCCAGTTGCAAAAAACGCCGTCGCAAAAAATATTATTTGCGATGGGCCCGTTGCAAATATTTTTTTTGCGACGGGAAACTTCATAGTCGCAAATAAGTCTCTGATTATATACTTTATATATATATAAGCTCTTTTGTGAGGGGCCCATTGCAAATAGAATTTGCGACGGGCCCGTAATCCCGTTGTAAATACCTTTTTTAAGAAAAAATTATTTCGACTATTTGCAATGGGATCCCGTCACAACAAATCCCATCGCAAATACTAAATAATATTTTAAAAAAATAAATTTAACAAAATTATGATTATTGAAAAATTAATTTCAATATTATTAAAAAAATAAAAAAATAAAAGAATATTAAAATTTTCAATATTCACAAAAAATATAAAAAAATCATAAAATATTATTATGATTATTGAAAAGTTAATTTTAATATTATTAAAATAATTCAAAAAATAATATATTAAAATTCTAAATATTCACAAAAAAATATAAAAAAATCATATAATATTATTATGATTATTGAAAAATCAATTTTAATATTATTAAAATAATAAAAAAATAAAAAATATTAAAATTCTCATTATTCACAAAAAATATAAAAAAATCATAAATTATTATTATTGTTAGTAAAATAATCAAATATTAAAAAATATAATACTGAAAAAATATATTTAATAAAATTATGATTAATGAAACAATAATCTTAATATTATTAAAATAATAAAAAAATAAAAAATATTACAATTCTCAATATTTACAAAAAAAATCATAAAATATTAAAATTTAAATTATGTAATAATCACACCGATATAAAAGATAGAAACTGTAAATAGTTCATATTACAACAAATTTAAATTCAAATGTTTTTGACATAAAAAAATCATTGGGGGGGTCGTCTTCTGTAGGAGGTGGAGGTGCTGAAGGAGCTGGTGGAGGAAACTTCATCCTTAAACTACGAGTCAAATGACACATGTACTCCATCTGCTCGTGATGCTGCTGCTTCCATTGACACATCTCCTCCTCGTGCTGGTACTGTTGCTACTGCTGACGCATCTCTTCTTACTACTTTTGTAGACTCACTATAAGGTAATTCTGAGCTCGGAACTGCTCCTGATACTGTGAGCCAGAAGATGATGCCTCTCCACAAACTCCTCTCGAGCTGGACACTGACATCTCAGTAGTACCATAATAAGTACTAGGAGTCACTTGAGAGCCGATACCAATTACTTAGCCCTTCTCAAAGCCATAGTGAGTCGCCTGCATCCATGTCGCCTCATTGAAATGGTGGGCACTAATATGATCAGTCACCTCGTCCTAAACCTCAGCCTGTGTCTGAGAAGTCGTATCCTCATATGAATCCTTTAATTCCAATTTGAAATTAAAATTGTGAAAATATTATCTGCAGTTAATTGTCAAATTGAAAAAATAAGACTAACCACAATCTGACGATGACGATCACCTCTAATCTCTCCGGTGGCTGGATCATTGTACATCCTCCGATAAATATCTTAATCTGTAATATCGAGATGCTCGACTGCCTATATGAATATAAAATAAACTATTTATATTTGACGTTATATAAAATATTAAAAAAAAAATACTTACCAGATGCTCTCTATGCATACTGAATGTACGGCTACTAGCTCAATGCGTCACCTCCTGTCTCCCCTGGTTCTTCCGACCCAATGAAGACCTCCTTTGAAATCCACCACCCAACCAGTGTGCACATAATCCATCCAAAACCTGACATGAAATGTACTCTCTTTAGTGGGCTCTACACAACTCATCAAATACTGTTGCTCCTGCTTTTTTAATGGCCGTCTTTCTCAAATTGTGCAAAAACTGACGCAAATGATCACACATAGCCACCTCACATGCTTCATGGATATCATCACGCATTCTATCATCGATGGGATACCATAAACCTTAAAAATAATTTATAATATCAAGTTATTAATAAAATAAATTTAAAAATAAATATTATTTATTTACGTACCAGCCAATGATTGTACATGTCGAGTTGCACATCAACGGGAAACTATTCCCATGTGGTCCATGGCTGAGAAAAATAATTGCGCAAGATAGTGCTCCCCTTTCCAAAAGCTACATGTGTAAAACTATGAAAAAATAATAATAATCAAAAAATTATTATATATATAAATAAATTAATGAAAAATCTAACTAAAATATACAGGTTACCATACCTCCGTGTGCGTGGATCAAAGCCAAGATGTGGACGTCGCTCGGGGATAGGGTTAGGATTCACCAGTCACGCAAGACCGCACCCCCTCCACGTACCTCTTGAACCACCCATAGGCTAAGGGTCAGATGATCCCACATCCCCCTCATCCAAAGGTAGCTCAGCCGCCTCTAACTCACACAAAAGATCAGAGTCTATCTGAAACAAAAAATTATTGTTGTTAGAAGATAGTTGAAAATAACTATATATATATTTTAGTTATCATCATAACCAGCATTTTACTATGCCAATTTTGACCTTCATCATCATATTCATATCTAATGATGTCAATGTCCTCATATTCATACTCGACATCATCAATATCCATATGAGTTTCACTTTCATCATCCCTTGCCATTTCAATTTAATTTGTAACATCATTAACATCTTCATCACCATGGACCCTTAATTATGGGGTGTCCTCATTGATATTCACGTTTCTTTGTGAAAAAGATAGATTTTGAGTACTGTCTTGAAAAATTTCAATTTCTTCCACTTCATTGGAACCACATTCAGTTTGAGTAAATTGATTTTCCCGAGATTTCTTTTTTATTATGCTCCACCAATCACCCAAGTCTCTTGAAGTAGCACAATACTTTGCGTAATAAATTTTATGTGCATGTTGATCCAATTAAAATGGTTCATTTACTGCAAGAAGACTTTTATATTTAATATCGACGATTCCATGAGTAAGATGAACACGCAAGCCTCTCTCAGTATCCATACATAGACATTTAAACATCGTTATGCAATTTTTTCCAAGATAACATAGATCAATAATTTCATCCAGAATGCCATAAAATTCAACTTCAGTTTCTCTATGATACGATCCTCTCAAACAAACTTCACTATTCATTATTTTTTTGATTCCCCATATGCACATGTATGAAATCGAAAACCATTCCCCACATATGAATTATAATATTTAACCATTTTTGATGGTGGGTTACTCAATATACATAGTCTCTTATCAATTTTATCAGTATGTTGAGACACCTGAAATTTATTAAAACAGTTATCAATATAATAAATAGTAAACTGAATTGATATTAAACCATCAATAATTTATGTTATCGGATTTTGAAACCATTGAGATTTTTTTTGTCTACATTCTTCAAGATCAGCTGATATAATTTGTGGAACTGGTTTCTTGATATGATTATCATATAACCTACCAATAAAATAAGTTTACATACTATAACATAAATTATAGAATAAGTGATAGAAGCACTCAAAATATAAATGCTATCATTTCTTCATAGTTGAGAAGAACATATATATGAGCTCTGTGATGTTCATCGTCTGAAATCTATCATTCTTGAACTCCACTGAAGCCAAGATTTGGCTGATTAAAAACCGATAAATGATTGTTCATTTCATCATTAACATTTCCCTCATCCTATACCACTCAGTTTAGTTTTGAGGGATATTCAGATTCAAAATAGTGAGAGAATAAAAAATTAATTTATTCTTGCAAATAAGCTTTAGCAATTGAGCCTTCAACTGATGCTTTGTTACATACTTTTTTCTTCAATTTCTACATGCATCTCTCAAATGGGTACATCCATCGAATCTATAATGGACCTCCAAATTTATCTTCATGTGGAAAATGTAATATCAGATGTTACATTGAGTCAAAAAAAGCAGGTAGAAAGATTTTTTCTAGTTTACATATAATTACAGCAACATCTTCTTCCAGTTTTCTTAGCGTATCGTAGTCAGTTGTCGCTGCACAAATGTCTCAAAAAAATATGATATGTCTATTATCGAATCCCAAATAATAGAATTCAAAAAACCTCTGAATCCAATCAGCATAAGTCTTTCCATTATAACATGACAATCATGACTTTTTAATCCAGTAATATGACCATTCTTAACGCATCTGCCAAAATTGGAAGCATAACCATCTGGAAGTCTCAAATATGCAATCCACTAACAAAATAATAAATGAATCTCTTTAGACAGTGTATAATATGCTTTTGGATTCATTAACCTCTATGATCTGACATTTTTGAATAGTTCAAGATCTGGTCGCCTACAAATTTGGGCAAGATCTAATCGTGATTTTACAGTATCTTTGGTCTTACCTGGTGTATCCAAAAATGTATGAAATAAATTATCAAAATAGTTATTCTCAATGTGCATGACATCCAACATGTGGAGGAACAACGAATCAGGCCAATATAGGAGATCCCAAAAAATGCTTTGTTTTATCCAATTATGTTTTTTCCCAAAGCCATGAATTTTCTTTTGGTTTACTATTGGCCCAAATGTGATGGGAGGTAATGAAAATACAACTGATTTTAACTCTATACCTGAGATCATTTTTGGAGGTTCATCCCTTTCAATTGTGCTTTTCTGAAATGAGATTTGTTCCTTCGAAAAGGATGATCGGTTTGAAGAAATCTGCGATAACAGTCAAAATAACATGGTTTTTTCCATTGACGGGCATAACAACTTTATTGCCTTTAATACAGTAAGGACATGATTTAGGACCATGTGTACTCCATCCAGATAACATGCCATATTCCATAAAGTCACTAATCATCCACATTAATGTAGCATTTAATGTGAAATTTTATTTCACAGTAACATCATATGTACTAGCACCATTACTCCACAATGCATTTAACTCATCAATCAATTGTTTCAAATAAACATCAACATTATTTTTCGGATTTCCTGGGATTAATAAGGTCAAAAATATATAGGGCTCATTCATCAACATCCGTGGAGGTAGATTGTACGGAGTTATAAAGATAGGACAACATGAATACTGACTACCATAAGAACCAAACAGACAGAAACCATCAATAGAAAGACCCAATCGCATGTTTCAGGCTTCTAAAGAAAAATATGGATGCAGATGATCAAAATGTTTCCATAAATTAGCATCAGATGGATGATTCAAGCTTTTACCGGTTGAAATATTGGTTTTGTGCCATGACATCATTGATGATGTGTTATGAGACATAAATAAAAGTTTCAACCTGTGTGTAAGGGGGAAATATATCAACTATTTTATAGTAATCGATTTATACTTCCCTGATTGAGCTTTTTTATACCCCGATTGTCCACATGTTGGAAAACTATCCAACGACTCATTTTCACCAGAATATAAGATGCAGTCATTTGAACATGCATGAATCTTATGATACCTAAGGCCTTGATTACGAACCAACCTCTTGCTCTCATAGTAATTTGCAGACAACACATGTCCTTTAGGTAACAGTGTTTTAACCAAAGAAAATATCTGATCAAAACAGTTTTTTGACATTGCATTATTTGATTTAATAACCACAAATTTTTCAACAACTTCTAATTTGATTATCTTGCAACTAGGATATAATGCATCCTTAGTAGACCTCAATAACTCATAAAATTCAGATGGTTCCAACTCAGGGGTTAAATCAGTATCATCATGAGTTTCAGTTTGTTGAACAGATGGACCTACAACATCATGTACTAAATTTTGGAACTGTGATGGATTCAGAATCAAGTTATTAGTATCTTCTCTAGAACTGTGTTGACCATGTTGATACCAAATAACATAATCTGGTTGAAAACCAAACCGTAAGAGATGTCCCCCAACCTTTTCAAATGTGTCAAACGTTCTTAGAGCACATTTTTTTCAAGGACACTTAATTGTGCCTTCTAAAACATATTCTGGTTTTGATGATGCAAATTCTAAGAAAGCTTCAATAGCGTTAATATATACAAGGTTTAAACAATAACCATTCGGTTTTCTACGCTGATTTATCCAAGCACGATCATCTAATAATGATTGATGTCAAATTCCTTGTTCCATATTTTTCTAAAAAATACAAAATCATCACTATTTTTGAATAATTTCAAATTATAAAAATATTATCTAAAAAAAGAAGATAAATAATTTCTACTACTTAATAATTACCATAAATTAAAGGCGCATAATTTCTAGTGGATTGACTGATACTCTTTTGTCCAACGGCTCATTTACTTGCATCTTTCTCTCACTGAAATCACAATGAAGAATCTGGTCAGAGGTATGCATATTCATTCTCGTATGCATGAGAATGAATATACGTATCTCCAAACAGATTCTTCATTGTGATTTCAGTGAGAGAAAGATGCAAGTAAATGAGCTGTTGGACAAAAGAGCCCCCTTGTCATCGATGAATTGTCTTCTTCCAACTGTCACCGCTTAAAAAAATTATAAAAAATATGATCCTACGAATGCATATCCAATCTCTTGTATACGAGATTGAATATGCCTATGTAGTAGCACATTTTTCACATTTTTTTGAGTCGGTGAGATTTTAATGGAGAAAAGTCATCGAGCAAAAGGAGTGTCGTCAATCCACTGGAAATTGTCCCAGGTTCTTGGAATTTATTAAAATTTATTAAAATTTCTTTCTAACTATTCCTAACTAATTATTACTATTTATTATTAATTATTACTAATTATTACTATTTAATTCTAATTATTCATATTTATTACTAATTATTCATATTTATGATTAATTATTCTTATTTATAACTAATTATTCATATTTATTACTAACTATTACTATTTCTCACTAACTATTACTATTTATTACTAAGTATTACTATTTATTAATATTTATTACTATTTATTACTATTTGTTACTATTTATTACTAATTATTACTAATTATTACAATTTATTACTAATTATTACAATTTATTCCAAATTATTACTAATTATTCTTATTTATAACTAATTATTAATATTTATTACTAACTATTACTATTTATTACTAACTATAACTATTTATTACTATTTATTACTATTTATTACTATTTATTAGTATTTATTAGTATTTATTACTATTTATTACTAATTATTACAATTTATTACTAATTATTACAATTTATTCCTGTTTAATACTAATTATTCCTAATTATTGCTAATTATTCCTAATTATTGATATTTATTTCTAATTATTGCTAATTAGTTCTAATTATTCCTAATTATTCCTAATTATTTCTAATTATTTCAATTTATTCTTATTTATTTCTAATTACTGCTAATTATTGCTAATATTGCTAATTATTTCTATTTATTTCTAATTATTGCTAATTATTTCGAATTATTTCGAATTATTGCTAATTATTACTAATTATTGCTAATTTTCTAATTATTGCTAATTATTGCAAATTATTGCTAATTATAACCATTTATTGCTAATTATTTCTAATTAATCCTAATTATTGCTATTTATTGCTAATTATTAGTATTTATTGCCAATTATTAGTATTTATTAGTAGTTATTACTAATTATTAGTATTTATTACTAATTATTACACTTTATTACTGATTATTACAATTATTTACTAATTATTATTAATTATTGATAATTATTGCTAATTATTACTAATTATTGCCAATTATTACTAATTATTTCTAATTATTCCTAATTATTGCTAATTATTTCTAATTATTCCTAATTATTACAAATTATTAGTAAGTATTAGTAATTATAAGCATTTATTCCTAATTATTCGTAATTATTCGTAATTATTACTAATTATTTTTAATTATTCCTAATTATTAATATTTATTTCTATTTATTACTAATTATTTCTATTTATTACTAATTATTGCTAATTATTGCTAATTATTACTAATTATTCCTAATTATTCCTAATTATTCCTAATTATAAGTATTTATTATTAATTATTAGTAATTATTTGTATTTATTACTAATCATTACAATTTATTACTAATTATTACAATTTATTACTAACTATTACAATTTATTATTAATTATTCCTAATTATTATTAATTATTCCTAATTATTACTAAATATCCTTATTTATTACTAATTATTTTTATTTTTTACTATTTATTTCTATTTATTGCTAATTATTGCTAATTATTGCTATTTATTGCTAATTATTATTAATTATTCCTAATTATCGCTAATTATTGCTAATTATTCTTAATTATTACTAATTATTGCTAATTATTACTAATTATTGCTAATTATTGCTAATTATTGTAATTATTGCTAATTATTGCTAATTATTGCTAATTATTGCTAATTATTGCTAATTATTGCTAATTATTGCTATTTATTTCTAATTATTAGTAATTATGGCTAATTATTACTAATTATTCCTAATTATTAGTATTTATTGCTAATTATTAGTATTTATTAGTAATTATTAGTAATTAGTAGTATTTATTACTAATCATTACAATTTATTATTAATTATTACAATTTATTTCTAATTATAACAATTTATTGCTAATTAGTACTAATTATTGCTATTTATTTCTATTTATTACTAATTATTGCTAATTATTACTAATTTTTCCTAATTTTTCCTAATTATTAATATTTATTCTTAATTATTCCTAATTATTACTAATTATTCCTAATTATTACTAATTATTCCTAATTGTTACTAATTATTCCTATTTATTAATATTTATTGATATTTATTACCAATTATGATTAATTACTACAAATTAATTATATACATTACTAATTATTGTTAATAATTAATAATTACTACTAATTATTAAAAATTAATACTAAAAATTTCAATTTATTAGTACAAATAAATACTAATGACAAAACAGTTTAAATTAAATTTAATTACAACTAATCAACAATAAAAAAAATTAACATAAAAAAATGAAATAAATAATAAATTAAAAAACATAAATACATTTAAGACTGATTTTCTATTGATGCAGACAGCTTCACAACTTCTTCGTGAACAAAAAAAATAACTTAGAAAAATTCTCTCCCTAAAATCCGAGTTTAGAGAGAAACAGGATCTAAAATTAGAGTGGAATGACAGAAAAAACAGATGGGGGTATATATAGGTTAGATTATTTGCGACGGGTATCCCGTCACAAATAATATCTTTGGCGATGGGACCCGTCGCAAATACCTACGCCCACATTAATTACTATCGGCGGTTAAAAAGTTATTTGCGATGAGACCCGTTGCAAATAGTCCCTATTGACACACCTTTTGCGACAGGACGACATCTCGTCGCAAAAAGTTATAAACCGCCACCGATTATTTGCGACAGGGCCCGTCACAAATACTTAACTATTTGCGACGGTGGGATCCCACCATCGCAAATAACCTTCGCGCAGTTTGGCGCGCTATCCGTGCCAAACTATTTGCGACAGGGGAAGAAATCCCATCCCAAATAGTTGGTTATTTGTGTCGGGTCGTTACCCCCATCGCAAATAACCTCTTGGACGGACCTTTTGCAATGGGATTTATTCCCGTCGCAAAAGGCTTGTCGCAAAAAGCCATTTTTCCCGTAGTGATAGTGGCTGCCTATGTATCCTAGTTATGAAAGGAATCAGAGACAATGTAGTTCATTTGAACAAGGCCTACATGTAACGACCCAAGATTGACATAAGGGAAATTGAATCACTTTTTCAGAATACTTAATACATTTCATAAACACGCATCCAAATACCGTATTAGTTTAGTGTATTTGGAAACATGGAACACAAACTTCCAGTCTAGGGAAATATATTCAATTTTTCCCACAAAGATCTTCCCCTTTTTTAACTCCTTCATAAAACCTTTCTTTACAACTCAGGGAAATGAAAACGCAAGAAAGGGTGAACTTAGATGCTCAGAAAGAGTAAATAAGGGTAATATGTAAGCATAAACGTGAGAATAAAGGGTATGTGAGCGTGATCATAACATTATAATAACATTCCCTTTATATTAAAGGTAAACATGAATCATAAGGAAATCAAATAACATAATATAAAAGACTATAAAATTGACATAAGTCATGAAATTGTGGCATACACATAAAATTATAACTTTTTGAACATATATAAATTGTAATAGGTCCACTCCTTAAGTTAAGGACGTGAAATAAGTCGCTTGCATAAATGTATGGACATGAAAACGTGGTCCATGCATAAAATTGTGGACATGAAAACCAGGTCCATGCATAGAATTTTGAACAACATACCAAATTCACAAATAACATATATACCGCAAGAGTTTTCTATATTTACCCAATGAATTGGGGGGATATATAGTTCTAAACCATCTCATAATTATATCATGCTTATGTATTCCACAAAAACATAAAACACTGATCATATCATAAGGAATAAAATGGGTTTCATAAACATCATTTCATCATAACATAATCCATGTAAAACAAATGGATTTCATAAATAAAATTCCCTAATAAACATAATCAAACCATATGAATAATAGGGATAGTAAACTAGAAGAATATCCTTATTTAATAATTTCATCTTAGATGGAAAATAATTTTGATAAAACACTTTATATTAATTCTATAAAAAATAAATTCTTATTAAAAAAGTTTTATTTTCTTAAAACAATGCTCAATTTTAAAATAAAATAATTTATTTGAAGATAAACATGAATTTTTTTAGGGAAACATATTGTAAATAAGGAGTTACGAAAGCATAAACATCCATTCATGTTGTATAAGTTAAAAAAAACTTCTTGTTCTTTTTTTGAAAATGTTAAAAAGTACCTTATATCGAAAATGACAACGATTCCTTTCACATCCTTTAATAAAAATTCACAAACGGATAAAATTGAATTTAAAAAATTATAGTGGAATAGAATTAATATTTTATAACACATATTTAGTAAACATGGAAATGGATGATAAATATACCCCACTAAATACTTACATATAAACAATCTCGGATAATAATGAGATTGGGAATTATCCCTTACGTTAGGTCCGATTTATTCTATACATTTTCAAAACTCCTATATAGTGGTTTTAAACATATTATTAACTTGTAAAAGAGTTATAATAATATTTAGGATATCGTATATGATTCATTTATGAATTTATATTACCCATTCATTTAACAATTGCATGTTAAATAAATGTTTTGGGTAATAATCACATTGTTTATCATACGTGTTTTGACTTGTTATTATTGATCTTATTAAATAGATCGTGATTTAATTACTTATATAATGTAAAATATAATTTATATATTATATATATTCATTATATGAATATATATAATAGATAAGTAAATGAAATGAAATACACCATTCATGGAGACTGTAGGTCATATGACCGCATGAAAATTGTTTCCGTTTTCTTATTGTATTGAATGGAAGAAGGTAAGTGATATATATATATATATATGTTATTCTAGAAGAATTATAATTTCATATATTTAATACTTATTCATTATATTAATTATCATAATCAATCTTAAATGTTTGTAGTGGAGGATGAATCTCATTGCGTCATAGAAATGGTAAGCCGTACGTACGCATGAGCAATGGTATAATTCGCTTAATGGTTAAATGGTTTGGAATTGGATGGTATAATAATTATGAAGATTAATTATCATTTCAAAGTCAATATTTATATCAATTATATTTATCATTATAACCATCAAAATAATGTATAGAAGAAAAACATTTTACCCCATGGCTTGGAGATGGTAAGACGTACGTACACACGCGTGGTGATATTATTTTTGGAAGATGGGTAAAAGGAGGAATATGGTTGTACCATATTTATAACAACATCTCATCATATATTTGATGCTACAGTTATTACTTTATAATGGAAACAACATAGGAAAATAATGTATAAGAAGAAACGAACTTTGAAAGAGTTGGTAAAACAATTACGTCTTCTAATAATGTCTCCTATTGAGTTGCAAAAAATGACTCCTTAGGTTCAATTTCTGCCCAAATTACAGAATCTAAAATGAAGTGAGGGATGTTGGGAGGAGAAATGTATAGGGGTTGTCCGAGAAAAATGGATTTAGAGGTGTGAATAAAAGATAAAGGGAGGTGACCTTTTATAAGAGATGGGAGGGGATCTTTTGGAAACTCCAAAACTATTAAGTTATTATAAATTGGTCTAGGATTCTAAATAGCTTCAAAGTGAGTTATTTTGAGTCTAAGATGCATATGGGTCTAAATCCTCCCGACCAATAAATTTTAGACATGTTTAGATCATCAATTTTTAATCTAATTTCAATAAAAAAATTATCCCAATGAAGTAAATTGGATTAATACATGTATTCATGATCTATTGTGACTTTAAAAATCAGTTTAAAGTATTATAATTTTTTAATCAAAACATTAGTTTTTAAACCACAATGCATTATTTTTCTCTATTTATCACAAATTAAACTGATTTGAAAAATAATAAAAATTATCCATATGTTAATTTTGATACTCTTCTTTAAAATGAGAAGTTTATTTTGTCAAATAGAATATAAAAATATGTTAATAACTTGATTTAAAATTGGTGCACTATCAAAAGGTGGAAAAAATTCATTTTTTTAAAAATACTTCTTTTATCTAAAAAATTAAATTTTTTCTTATATAATGTTTAGAAAACATATAAGATGAATTTTAAACATTATATTTAATACATAAAATCTATCCAGAGTGATTTTATTATTTTATAAACTCACTTATTTTCATTTAAATATATTTTTAGAAAAAAATTTCCTTTTATTTTAAAAGAGTTTTATTTTCATTTATAATAAAGTTTTGAACAAAGAACTAATTATATGTACATGTGAAATGAATGTTTTCATAATTTAGTTAATATTATTTATAATCATCATTATAATGGTTAGGTTATAAGATAACATAATAATATTTAAGTATTCACTTAAACTCAGTCTTATGTGAAATGAAATCTATAAAAGAACCTGAAATTGTGTGTTGCACAAACCAAGAATTGTGTTGTGTATACCACAATCTAAGCTAATATTGTGTATAGGGAAATATAATCTTGGTGTAGAATACAACACAAGACAATAAAGAAATTAAAAAGAATCTATCTCAAAAAAATATTGGGGTGTTACATTCTACCCCCCTTAAAATGATTTTTTCACTTGAAATTCATCCAGGTTATAAAATTATTTATTATTGAAAGCTTATTTCATAGAAACCCACATTATAAAAATAAATTCAAAAACTTTCTTTTAAAAAAGAAATGTTTGAAAATAATAGTTCCCCAATGAAAATCATAAGTAGGTCTCTATGTTAGAGAACATAGTTGAAGATTTGGGCATGGGGGAAAAGCATAAATAATCATAGAGGTTGATAAGGATCACTCATCACAAGAAAGTGGTTAATCCGAAATTTTTTAATATTCACAAAACCATAAACTAAAGTAAAGTAAAAGAGGTTATTGATATCATTAAAATGATGATAATATGAAAAAATTTTACATCACAATCCCCTTTCCTAATTTTCTATAATTTTCAAGAGAATATATACATACTTGATTTCAGTATAATCGCTCCATTTTATTATTCTTTGATTAATTTCCATATATTCCCTTATTCCATAAAATGAAGTGGAATTTATCACTCCTGACGCATTATTAGATCATAAGATCTAAAAATAGAATTATAGGTCTCTCCATCTATCTTTATTACAACAAAAATGATAGAATAAGTTATAAAATATGAAAAATTCCACTTACAGTGAGATAATACTTTAATCTAACAAACTTCATCTGAAGTTTAACATATAATTTTTATAAATGGATAACCTTATAATATTTATGAAAGTTGAAAAATCCAAAACATTAGAAATAGGTGAACTAAATCGGCATAAAATTTATTTCTCATAACTTTTAAGGTATCTATTTTTGCTAAAATTCTAAACACGTGAATGCCCTTATCATGTATTTTCTTGAAACATGGTAATAAATTGAATTACCTTAGTGAAAACAAGCATACTTTCAAAAATTTACTCTTTTCCACATACCATAAATCCAAAAAATCCAACTCAATCCATGATATCATCATCTTAGTACTAAGGTAATTAATAATATAAAACATCTATTTATTTATTTATCCCAACATTATACACATATTAAGTGTTATCCTTCCATTAATCATATGTTTCCCAAAAATATATGAATCACTTTTCATGGTTACTGGAACCATTCAATATACACTCTTAAATACATATGGACAAAACAGTGGACCAGTACATAGACATTTCATTATTCCATAATACCGTAAATGTACTTACATAACATTGTTCATGAATTCTAATACATAGAAACTCAATAATTCCACAACTTCATTATCATACACCATATATCCAATAGTGATCACACATGAATTTCCTTTATCTTTTTCCTTAAGAGATCACTGACGTCGAACATCATCATTAACCCTTGAATTTGAGAATTAGTTACTATAATTCCCATTTTATAACAACCCTTTCTCTTTCATACGTACTTAAACATGTTTATTCCATTATTGGACTTTATAGATCACCCTTGTTTATGCATGTCCTCAGGTTATCCTATGCAATGCTAAGCACGAGGGAATGTAGTGGTCATATAAAGGAAGTTTTCAATAATTTATTAGGTAAAACATTCACTTTATACAACATAAAAGATCGATAGGTCTAGTGTCTTTAGGGATTATGAACATTACATAACAACTTAATGCATAGAACGAAAAATATTATTGAAAACTTCCTTTACATGACCACTACATTCCCTCGTACTTAGCATTGCATAGGATAACCTAAGGACATGCATAAAAAAGGGTGAGATATAAAGCCCAATAAAGGAATAAACCTGGAATAAAGTGAGGAATAAAATATATGTTAGACAATAGGAATATCAATTGAGCACAAGATAAACATGAACATAAAGGCATGATAAAGCATGATAATCATAACATGGAAATGTGGCAACAACACATATCATGGAATTAATATAAGACAAGGCTCATTACACATAGAGCATGAGTAAACCCTCATTGCACATGAAGCAAAATTAAAACCTAGTTACAATTTAATTAGAATGAGTCAAAACTAATTTCACATAAAGTATCATTATACTATACTTTACCCAATGCATTGGAGCGCTATCAGGGTGCACCCTTCTTAAACATTTCATTTCATGCATAAGTGTGCCACAAGGATCATATAACATGGACTCAATAAAAACAATAAGTTATTACACAATTAAGTAATGTGGAATAAATAAATGAAAGTACCATTCAATATGTATATGTGCATAAAGGTGGATACCCTTGATAGACACATGGGTATGGTATTCACTACACAATCATCTTGGCTTGGAAAAACATGGTGCAATTTCTATAGCATAACAGCGTGACATAAGGATTCATGAAAATGGTTGATGAGAGAGAGATGGGTGTCTAATCATATGTACATGAAATGGACAATAAAGGGGGTCATATAGATACATGTCCTAACAAACGTAATATAATTTCTATGCATAATACAAAAGAATTACTTGGATGTAAAAGAGGAGAGAGAAATCCCTCATGGAATTTCATCATGGTAACAGGTGCACATGAGAGACATTAATGAGAATGAAATGTGTATCCCATATTCCAAAAATAAATAGGACAGTATAGGTGTGGTGCGAAATCATGCCCCAACATTTATAATTGAAAATAAAAGGGCATAACAATATTAAGAAACTTGGATAAAATGAGAAAAGAAGGATTCCCTTTCTTGGTAGTGTGCTTCCAAAGGTTTGGGAGAGGCTTGAGAGAGGATTCTTAGGAGCTTAAAGTGCCTTGGTAGGATTCTAGTAAAATTAGGTAAGAGGTTTGACTAACTCCAAAGGATTTAAGTGAAGAAAAAGTGGGATTTTGGGTGGGTTTATAAAGGAATGAAGAAAGAATTCTTTATTTTTTAGTTTTGGGACACCACACATTAATCTAATCAAAACAAAAAACCATCCAATTATTTTTTCCAATGGTTTTTGGAAAAGGGGAGTGGAAAAAATATTTTATGAGGCCAATGTCCTAAATTCTTAAAATAATAGGGTTTCTTATGTTGAGGTGAGTCACACTCTCAAGGAAAACATTTTGAAAAGATAAAATATTTTATAAGTATTAGAGGGTCCACTAATGGTTTTTAAAATAAATCAAACAAATCTAAAATCACATTATTTTAATGTTAAAACATATATTGGCTGAAAATAATGTTTATAGTATTTTATTACATCACTATTGGGTCATTATGATGTCATAAAACACATAATATATTTAAATAGTATTTAATTTTTACCCAAAAATTATACTGTCTCAGAAAATTATGAAAAATTCACCATTGGATAATTTAGACTTCATGATTCCAAAAATAATATTCATTTTATCTAAATAATTTTCTAAACATGTGAATTTTTTACTTTTAAAATAAAAATTGACAATTATCAAAAATTCATGGGTTTTGACAACAACATCTTTCAAACCAAAATAAAAATTACCATTGTATTCATAAAAAATGTACAATCATTTATATTTAATAAAAAGTAATTTATTATTATTTTTTGCCAAATATTATTTAATTCAAAAATATATGAATTTATCAAAATAGATTTCTTAGTTGATTATTAACTAAAAAAATACTATTTGTTATTTAAAAACAATTTACAAAGTAACAATAATAAAATTAATGAACATTATTTTTACAAAATTAATGTACATAGTCATAGTGATAAGGTCTTGTTACATAACCCCTTATAACATCCACATAAGACTGAAGGGTACGCTGTGTGATGGTGACAGACTCTTGGAGTGGCTTGGATAACATCGCTCATGTGGTAATATCTATTTAGTTCCACTTCTATCATTGTCGGTTCCGCTCAAAATTAACGTGTTCAAGATCAGCTTGAGCTTGGTCAAGAGCGAAGCCCAATGACACAACCTCCTTTCTGAGCTCTGACAAATGGGATTCGTAAGAGAAAATTATACTAGATGAGTCCATCACTTCCTCTGTCTAAGTAAATTGGATTTGTTAAAGGTTTTTATTTATACTAATCATGTGATCACTGTTCAAAAACTATATTAGAAACAATCACAATTCTTAATGTATTTTTAAAATCTAGAAACACAAAACCAATGAAGTTCACATTTTATATAACCATAATAATACATTTAATTTGATCAAGAGAAATTTTCATTAATAATTTTTTGGGTCGTTAGAAGCTTTTCCTCTTAATAAATTTCTCCCTCGAAATTTCCATTTCCCACAATAAAACAGA
Organism: Viscum album; assembly: GCA_963277665.1. Taxonomy (NCBI): domain Eukaryota; kingdom Viridiplantae; phylum Streptophyta; class Magnoliopsida; order Santalales; family Viscaceae; genus Viscum; species Viscum album. The sequence goes on along the minus strand of OY728133.1, from coordinate 1,408,256,434 downwards.
TGTGGAGAACTTTGCTTCATCACTTCTTCTGATTCCCACATCGCTTCTTCAAACTTGTGGTTTCTCCAGAACACTTTCATGAGGGGTACTGTCTTATTTCATAGAAATTTTTCTCTAAGATATAAGATCTTCACTAGTTTCTCTTCATAACAAAGATCATCCTCTAACTGTACTACCTCTGAAGAGAGTACATGTGAAGGGTCTGGTATATACTTCCTTAATAGGGACACATGAAAAACATCATGTACTTTGGCCATGGTAGGTGGAAGTGCTTGTCGATAGGACACAACCCTGACACGATCAAGAATCTCAAAGGGGTTAATGTACCTAGGACATTACTTCCCATTATTTCCAAACCACATGACCTTATTCCACAGAGATATGCGTAGAAACACCATATCTCCAACTTTGAATTCAAGGTATCATCAATGGTTATCTACATAACTCTTATGTCGAATCTGGGCTGCCTTGATATGATGCTAAATGGTTTTTACCTTCTCCACCATTGTTTTGACCATTTCAGGTTATAGAATCTTACGCTCACCGAATTCATCCAAACATGCCGGTGTTCTACACCTCATCCCATACAGGGATTTATAAGGTGCCATTCATATTCTCAAGTGGAAACTGTTATTATAGGAGAATTAAAATATAAGAAGACGTTGATCCAAACCACCTTAAAATTCCATTGAACACTATCTTAACATATCTTCTAGTGTCTGAATAGATTTCTCATATTTTACATCAGTTTGAAGATGATAGGCCGTACTGAAGTTCAGTTCTGTATCTAGAGAATGTTTAAGACTCTTCCAAAACATAGAGGTGAATCTTAGATCTTGATTAGATATAATAGATAGTAGTACTCCATGAAACCTTACATCTTCCCTAATGTATTTATGTACCAATTGATCCAGTGAGAAATCATCCTAAATTACAATGAAGTGTGCAGACTATGTAAGAAGATCCACAATAACCCAAAATGCATTTTTTCCTTTGGATATCCTCAAAAGTCTGGTGAAAAAAATTCCCTGGTGATGTTCTCCCATTTCCATACTGGTATGGGAAATAGTTTCATCAATCCTTAGACTTCTGCCTCTTTGACTTCACTTACTGACACATGAATCACTTTGATGTATAATCAATGATCTCCTTCTTTATATTATCCCAAAAATAATGTTCTTCGATATCTTCATACATCTTTGTGTTTCCTGGGTGAATAGAGAAATTTGAATAATGTGCATAATCCAAAAGTTCATTATTCAGCTCCAGACTTGATGAAACGCATATTATTTTCCCAAATCTCACAATTCCTTCTTTATTAAAATTTAACTCTGAGGATTTTCCTTTTATGATATCTTCCACTTTATTTTGAATTCCCACATCATCCTTTTGAGCATCCATTAAATTTTTTAAAAGAAATTGTTGAGCAACAATTTGTGAAAGGATTGATGATGTTCCATTCTTTATGATTCCCATGTACATCTTCATCAAATCTAAGAAGATTGGATCCTTTTAAATTCTCACCAATGATATAATATCAAGGTCATTTCTACTTAGAGAATCTGCCACCTTGTTCAATTTCCTAGGGTGGTGATGGAGTGAGAAATCATAGTCTTTGATCACATCTAACCATCTTCATTGGCGCATGTTAAACTCTTTCTGTGTGAATATATACTTAAGGCATTTGTGGTCCGTATATATTTCACACTTCTCCCAAAAGAGATAATTTTTCCAAATTGTTAAAGAGAAGATCTCCACTTCCGACTCCATATCATGTGTTGGATAATTATTCTCATGAACATTCAATTTCCTTGAAGCATAGGCAATGACTATCATTTTGCATCAACACACATCCCAAGCCCTTCTTTGAAGCATCAATGAATACTACAAAAAGTTCTCCACTTGTGGGTAATGTGAGCATGAATATAGTGATAAGACTCCTTTTCAAATACTTGAATCTTTATTCACATTCATCACTCCAAGAAAACTTTACTCCATTCTGATTTATCTTGGTAAGGGGGTTTGAAAATCGTGAGAAATTTCTCACAAAGCATCCATAATTTCCAATTAACCCCAAGAAGCAATGGATATCCATTACCGATATTGAAGTCATCCATACCTCTATTGCTATTGTATTGAAGGGATCCATAGATATCCCATTTCCTGTGATGATATGGCCCATGAATGAGACATTCTTTAACCAGAAATCACACTTGCTATATTTTTCATAAAGCTCCTCCTTTCACAAGGTCTTGAGTACAGTTCTTAGATGCTCCTCATGAGCCTCCATGGTTTTGGAGTACGTTAGAATTTCATCTATAAAGACTACCAAATTTTTTTCAAGTTAATCTCTAAATAATATTTTCATCATTTCCATGAATATTTCTAGATAATTCGTGAGTATTAAAGGCATTACTATGAATTCATAGTGCCATTATCTTTTACGAAAAGTAGTCTTTGTGATATCTTCCTTCTTCACCCTTTCTTGATAATATCCCGACCAAAAATCCACTTTGTAAAAGTATTATTCTCCACGTAGTTGATCAAATAAGTCATTAATTCATGGGATAAGATACTTGTTCTTTATCATGATTTTGTTAAGCTCATGATAATTGATGCAAATGCGCATTGACCCATCCATATTCTTGATAAAGAGGACTGGTGCACCTCATGTTAAAGCACTTGGGAATATAAAAACTTTATTAAGATTCTCCTGTAGTTGTTTCATTAGCTCCTAGAGATCCACAACAGCTATTATATATAGATTCTTTTATATTGGAAACTCCTGAGGTATAATGTCAATTGAGAATTAAACATATCTTCTATGAGGAAGTCTAGGAAATTCCTCGAGAAACACTTATATGAATTCACTCACAATAGGAATGTCTTCAAGTATGGTTTCCTCCTTAGATTTAATCATCTAATCTAGATACGCATGCTCACAGGGCATTAATATTCATTCTTGAGATGATGGATCCAAAGAAGATTCATCTTCCTCCTTGCACTTGTACAGAATCGGGGTTCGATTCTCCACCTGGAGAGTGATTTCTCTCTCATGGCAATTTATGTGGGCTCTATATAAGGAAATCCAATCCATGCCAAGAATTGCCTCAAATCCTACTAGACGGAGTATGACGAGGTTTGTTGGGATGTTCAATCCATTTATTTAGATAGGGGATGAGTTATATTTATGGGATGCAATGATTTTCCCATTTTCCGTACTCACTGAAATCTTTACTTCCATGATTTGTTGTGGTGTTGGAATTTTTCTACTAAACATTCGAGATATAAAAGAATACATAGAACCTGAATCAAAAAGTGAGTTTTTTATTCTTGAATGAATAACTAGTGTGCCTATCAACACTTAGTTGTCGAGGTTCACTTCGGTCGTAGTAGTGGAAAAAGCTCACCCTTGCTACCTTAGAGGTTGTTAGTTGCCTCTGAAAACCCTTGGATTAGGGAACTGATTTGAAAGATGACCTGGTTCTTTGTAGTTGAAGTAATGAAAAACATGTTGAGAGTCGAACAGATCGTTCTTGTTCTCTGTCGCAACTGCATATTTTTTTTGTCGGCAGTTAATGGCTAGGGGCCCTTCTCTTCCAAACCTAAAGAATTTCCTCACCCCCTTTAGGTAATTTTTTGGGTTCCTTTTTCTTCTCCTTAAGAAAAATGGGTTCTATATTTTCTTAGAACCATTGGATTTATCCATTGGAATTCCAGAATTGAAATCCACCTTATGATTTTTATCCCCATGATACCCCCGAGATTCACTGATATCTATTTCAACCTTGAGGGCACATCAGACAATTTTTTCATAGTTTTTGAAGTCACAGATCACCATAGCTTTCCACAGGCTAGGTTTCAACCCACCAAAGAAGCAGTCAACCTTGCATTTGGGGTTAAAGATAATGTCAGAGGTGTATCGTCCAAGCCTCGTGAAGTTTCCCTTATGCACTCCAACAGATTCTTCATCTTTTTTCTTGAGGGAAAGAAAGTCCCTTTCCATCTTAAGCCAGAGGGTGCATGGAAAATATTTATCAAAAACCATTTTCTAGAAATCCTTCCACTCTAACACCTTGATATCCTCATAAAGATTCATGTTTTTGATCAATGTCCACCATTGATCATCTTCATCCTCCGTTTGATAAGAAGATATGAGAACCTTCTCTTGTTCGGAACATTGAAGGATGAAGAATATCGTTTCAATGGAGTTGATCCATTGTTCGATGATTAAGGGATCAAATGATCCAATAAATGTAGGAGGAATTTTTCTTTTGATAGAAACTTTTTCTTTCTTGGGGGGGGGGGTTTAATGTTACTCTTGACCCGTGATTCTATCCAAATATTGAGTTAAATGAGAGAGTATCGTGACAAAGTTCGCAATTCCTGCTCTCATCGAATTGGGCATCTCATTAGCACATTCATCACATTGATCTTCAAAAAGGTTGTTAGCTAGAGTCCTACTATTACAGAACATTAGATTGAATAAAATGAATGTTAGGGGTGGCACATAAAGGACAATCCAAGGACAAACCATAAGACATATAAATAGCTTTTTTTCCTTAACTAATGAATTTATAGGCATCAATTTATGTTATCCAACATATATTCTTAGGGGATTTTTTTAATTCCCTTAATGATGGTTCATACAAATATTGTAAATTTACCAATGAATATCCCCCAGAATTGTCATAACGAAGAGTGAATCAAGGCCTGTTGTAGTGTAGAAGGATACCCCAGATGAAGTCCGAAACTCCTTGTTGGGGTTTTCAGCCCTAGGTACATCTGTGCCAGAGCCACCTCTACCTGCTCGTATCCAGACAAGGATGTATTTTCTTTATAAAACACTTAATCAATACCCACCAAAACTTAGGGACATTTTTTTTATACTTATACTTTTCTATAAGTATTCACTAGGGATTTCTAATATTAATTCCAAAAATAACTAAACCTATCCTCTGATACCAACTATAACAACCCTTCTCTTTATTACATACTTAAACATGATTTATTAAGTAAAAACTTCACTTGATACAACATAGAAGATCAAGAGGTCTAGTGTCTTTGGGGATTAGGATCATTACATAAAAACTTAAAGGATATAACACAAAATCTTATTGAAAACTTCTTTTACATGATCACTACCTTCCATCGTACTTAGTATTGCATAGGATAACCAGAGGACATGCATAAAAAAAGGTGAGCTATAACGCCCAGTAAAGGAATAAAAATGGAATAACATTAGGAATACAATACATGTTATAAAATAGGAATATGAATGGGGAAAAAGAGAAATATGAACATAAAGTCATGATAAATCATGATAATCATAACATGGAAATGTGGTAACAACACTTATCATAGAATTAGCATGAGCCAAGGCTCATTGCACATGGGGCATGAGTAAACCCCCAATGCACATGAAGCATGAGTAAACCATAATTGAAATTGAATTAGCATGATTAAAAACTCATTTGACCTGATGTACCATGATACTATACTTTACACAATGCATTGGAGCGCTATTAGGACACACCCTACTTAAACATTACATTTTGTCCATAAGTGGGCCACCTAGATCATATAACATGGAATCAATCAAAATCATAAGTTATTCCAAAATTAAGTAATGTGGAATAAATACGTGAAATTAAAATTCAATATGTATATGTGCATAAAGGGGAATACCCTTGATAGACACATGGGTATGGTATTCACTACACAATGAGCTTGGATTGGAAAAAATGTGGTGTAATTTCGGCGGCATAATGACATGACATAAGGATTCATGAAAATGGTTAATGAGAGAGAAATGAGTGTCTAATCATATTTACATGAAATTTAAAGTAAGGAGGTCATATATATACATTTCCAAATAAATTTAATGGAATTTAGATGCATTATATAAAATAATTACTTGGATGTAAAAGAGGAGAGAGAAATCCCTCACAGAATTTTGGCATGATAACAGGTGTACATGGGAGGAATTAATGAGAGATAAAGGGGTATAAAATCATAAAAACATAAAGAGGATAGTATAGGGGTGGTGATAAATCATACCTCGACATTTATAATTGAAAATAAAAGGGCATCAAAATATTAATAAACTTGGATAAAATGAGAAAGGAAGGAATCCTGTACATGGAAGTGTGCTTTCAAAGGCTTGGGAGAGTCTTGAGAGAGGATTTTTGAGAGAATAGGGTTCCTTGAAAGTATTATAGATAGAGGAGTTTGAATGAACACCAAATAATTTGAGTGAAGAAAAATTGGGAGTTTGGGTGGGTTTATATAGGAAAGGAGATGGAATTATTTATTATTTAGGTTTGGGACACCACACATTAAACTAATCAAAACAAAAACCATCCCATGGGTTTTGCAAATGGTTTTTGCCAAAGGGGCGTGTTAAATAATATTTTATGAGTCCAATGGCCTAAATTCTTAAAATAATAGGGTTTCTTATGTGTAGGTGAGTCACATTCTCGAGGAAAACATTTTAAAAAGACAAAATGTTTTATAAGTCTTGGAGGGTCCACTAAAGATTTGTAAAAAAAATAAATAAAATATAAAATCACATTAATTTAATGGTAAAACATATATTGTCTGAAAATAATGTTTATATCATTTTATTACATCACCATTGGGTCTTTATGATTTCATAAAACACATTATATATTTAAATAGTATTTAATTTTTACCCAAAAATTTGACTGTCTCAAAAAATTATGAAAAATTCACAATGGGATAATTTCGACATCCTGATTCCAAAAATAATATTTATTTTATCTTAATAATTTTCTAAATATGTGAATTTTTAATTTTAAAATAAAAATTTACATTTATAAAACATTCATTGGTTTTGAAAAAAACATCTTTCAAACCATAATAAAAATTACAATTGTATTATTAAAAAATTTTACAATCATTTATATTTAATAAAAATTAACTTATTAGTAATATTTTTTTTAAAAATATTACTTAATTAAAAAATCCATTAATCCATAGAAATCGATTTTTAGTTGAATATCAACTAAAAAAATAATATTTTTTCTTTAAAAACTATTTACAAAGTAACAATAATAAAACGAATGCACATTCTTTATACAAAAACGATGTACATAGTCTTAGTGGTTAGGTATTATTACATAACCCATTAAAATACCTGAATAAGACTGAAGGGTAAGGTGTGCGATGATGATAGACTCTTGGGGTGGCTCAGATAACATCGCTTGGGTGGTAATCTCTATTAACTTCTACTTCTCCCATAGTCAGTTCCGGTCAAGCTTAATGTGTTCAAGCTCAGCTTGGGTTTGGTCAAAAGTGAAGCCCAATGACACCACCTCATTTCCAAGCTCTGAAAAAATGGGCTTCATATGCGGAAATTATACTAGATGAGGCCATCACTTCCTTTTTCTGAGTAAATTGGATTTGTTAAAGTCCTATATTTATTCGAATTATATGTTCACTATTCCACAGCTTTATTAGAAACAATGATAATTATTAATGGTATTTTAAAGTCTAGAAACAAAAAACCAATTAAGTTCACATTTTATATAACCATAATAAGACATTTAATTAGATCAAGAGGTATTTTCATTAATAAAATTTTGGGTCATTACACATTTTCCTTGAACATGAAACATTAACTTGTGTATGGTTACTCTTTGGGGATTTCTATTTATTCCCATTATTATGGAAATAAAATTCCTAATGATCTTCTTGCCCACACTAGTCCCCTTAAGAAAATTTCCTCCATTTTTCCTTCCACAATTTTATCATAAAGGCAATCTAATCTTCTTTTCTCCATATTTTTTAGATTTTCTTTTTAACTTTATCCTTATGTTCTTATTATAACCATGAGATAGATGGGTAACTTTAATCTCCCTTTTTGAAAGAAAAATATGAGGATGGTACATACTGAAAAATAATTTTTTGAACTCATCACAATCTATAGAGTCAATTTTATCTTGTTTCCTCGTATTATGGATAAAGTTCCACCATATATTCGCTTTACCTTCCAAGAGATAAGTTCCCAAAAAAAACGTTTTCACATTTTGAACACAAAATAATGAAAAATATATTTTCAATGGTACATATTCATTTCTCCGCAACTAGGGGATCATTCATTCCACTAAAAGAAGGATGAAATAGAATGTTTTTCCCTTCTTTGGTCATTTGAAAGCCTAGAAGTATTCATGGAAACATAATTCTATTTTCTAGCTACTATAATATTCGGTTACTTAGGAGAAAAATTATTACATTTTCCATCACATCCATCATTAATGTAGTTCCTTTGGGTTCCAAATATTGACTACAACCAAAAAAAATGTGAGTAACACTAATAATAGTGGGAAAACCATATAAAGGGAAATTATTTTTAGTATATAACATGTTAGGTTTATTCTTATGTTTTCCATTATCATTACCACAATTATAGGATTGTAACCTATACTTATACATATATTTAGGGACATACCTATAAATATCCTTCGAAATATATATAGGGATCTCAATAAATGTTTTTCATCCTAGTCTCCAAAGGTTAACTAAACATTTACTATGATACAAAATATAAATACCCAAGCTTGATGTACATGGAAATTACATAACTTTTATGTAATAATTAATAAATTACCCAAACACACACCCAAAGAACGTATTAGTTTAGTTCCTTTGGAAACATGGAACACAAACTTCTAGTCTAGTGATATATCTTCAATGTTTCCCACCACGATCTTATCTTTTTTGTACTCCCACCTAAAACCTTTATTTATAATCTCGTGAAAAGAACACATAAAAAAGGGTGAGCTCAGATGTTTAGTAAATGTAAAAAAGGGTTATATGTAAACATAAACATGAGCATAAAGGTTATGATAACATTATCATAACATTAGAATATTATTTAATACTTATCAAAGGTAAACATGAATCATAACGAAATAAAAGAACATAATCTATAAGATCATAAAATTGAAATAAGGCATGAAATCATGGCATACACAAAAAATTATAACATTATGAACATGTATAAATAGTAAAATGTTCACTCATTATGTTAAGGTCATGAAATCAGGCTCTTGCCTAAATTTATGGACAAGAGAACCAGATCCACACATAAATTATGGAAATGAAAACAAGGTACATGTATAGAATTGTGAACTTTATATCAGGTTCATGCATAACATTTATACCTCATGAGTTTTCTATATTTATTCAATTCATTGGAGAGAGAAATAAGTACCAACCATATCATAATGAAATAATTATTATGTTTTTCACAAAAACATAAAATATTCATCCTAGAATAAGGAATAAAATAGGTTTCTTAAGCATCATTTCATCATAACATAATCAATGAAAAACAAATGGATTTTATAAATATAATTACATAATAAACAAAATAAAATAGTATTAATTATATGGATAATATAATTTTAACATATATTTATTATAAAATGTCATCTAGATGGAAAATAATTTTGATAAAACACTTGATATTAAATTTTGAGAAAAATATCCTTTCTTCTTCAATTTTTTTTTGTTTTCTTAAAATAAAGATCAATTTTAAAAGGAGAGAATTTTTTTGAAGATAAACATGAAAAATTGTATGGAATTATTAATTTAAATAAAACATTATGAAATAATAAAAATAAATTATTTAAATATAAGTTAAAAAACATTATTATCATACTTTTTCCAAAAATGTTAAAAAGTACCTCATATCGAAAATGAAAAAGATTCTTTTTACACCGTTTAATAAAAATTAAACAATGGGTAAAATTGAAATTAAGATATTTTAATAGAATATAATGAATATTTTGGGACACATATTGATGAAACATGGACATGTATGATATTTATACCAAAGAAAATACTTATGTATAAACAATCTCGGATAATAACGAAATTGTGAAATTATCCCTTACCTTAAGTCTGATTTCTTCTATACGTGTCCGAAACTCATATATAGTGGTTTTAAAAATATTATTAACTTTTAAAATAATAATAATAATATATAAGATATCATATTTTATTCATTTATCACTTTATATTACTCTTTCATTTAACAATTCCATGTTAAAGCAACGTTTCAGGTAATAATCACTTTGTTTATTGTACATGTTTTGAATTTTAATCTTGATTTTATTAAATATATCAGGATATAATTACATCCAAAATAAAAAATATGATTCATATACCATATATATTAAGTATATAAATATATATAATATGTAGACAAATGAAATGGAATACATTGTCCGTGGAGACGGTAGGCCGTACTACACATGAACATTGTTTCCGTATTCTTATTGTATTGAATGGAAGAATGTAAATGACACACACACACACAAAAATATATATATATATATATATATTATTCCATTAGAATTATTATGTCATATATTTCAAACTTATTCATTATATACATTTTTATAATCATTCTTAAATGGTTATAGTAGAGGATGAATCACATTACACCGTGGAGACGTTAAACCACACATAAGCACGAGTGATGGTATCATTATCTTAATGGTTAAATGGTATGGAATTAGATGGTATATTAATTATAAATAATATTTATAATTTAATATTTAATATTTATATTAATTATATTCATCATTATACCCATTGAAATAAAGTATAGATGAAAAAAAGTTTACACCACAACATGGATATAGTAAGCTATACATACGCACCAATGGTGATATTGTTTTTCGTATGATGGATAAAAAGATTAATATGGTTGTACCATAATAATTACAAATTTTTTAGAATATATTAAATTTTAGATTTACTACTTTAGTATAGACAGAACTTAATAAATATATGTATAAAAAGAAAACAACTTTGAAAGGGTTGGTAAAACAATTACCTCTTCTTCGAGTGTCTCATTTTTATTTGAAAAAAATTGCTCCTTAGGTTGGATTTATGAAAAAAGTATGGCCTCAAGTATAAAGTGAGAGAAGTTGGGATAAGAAATGTGTAGGTATTCCTTGAGCCAAAGGGCTTTATATGTGTGAATAAATGATAAGAATATGGACCTTTTATAAGAGAGGGGAGGGGCACTTTTTGGAAACTCAAAAAAAACTTATTATAAATTTATTTTCAAAATAAAATACACAAAAAGTGATTTATATAGAGTATAATATTATTATGGGTATAAAAAATCTCAATAAATGAATTTTAAACATTTCTATGTCAGAAAATTAACCTTATATTTTGGATTTAACCCTTAGTTATAGAATTTAACTCTTACCCTGATTACATGTATTTTTATACAAAAGGGTTAATATAGTTACTATAAAATTAAAAAAGAACCAAAATTGGATTATTTATGAAAATTTTGACATTATAATAGTTATTTGGACAAATTATAGAATTTAATAAATTTTGAACCATTTAATAAAATATTATTTATTTTAAAATCTCATTTATGTCAATTTTGACACTATTTATTACTTGATTTTTTTAAAAATAATTAAAAATACATTGTTGATAAAAAAGTAAATTAAATCCTACATAACATTTCAAATTCATCAAAAAAATTCATGGATGGAATCAACTATTTCAAATTATATTTATTTTAATACTATTAATACTATTTAATGGATTCTTAATTTAAAAATCAATTACTACGTCATTATCATACAAGCATTTAATTAAATTATTTATTCTGTAAAAATTAATAATAAATTATAATGATTAATATAAACATATTATATTTATAATGAATATTTATAGTTAAAAAGATCATAATTTCAGACTAAGGTTTATTTTGGTCGAATATAACTTATCCAATGAAATTTGAAAAAGTGTTTGGGTAAATTTTAAAAATTATAATATTATTTTTACCTTTAACTACCCGATTTTACCTTAACCGTGGTAAATAAATAAAAATTTTCTAAAGTTAATATTCAACAAAAAATTAAGTTATTATTATTAGAAAAGAAAATTTCATACTAATTAAAACCATTTATGTCCATTTTTCAAAATTCCTTTTATAGAAGTGGTAAAATTACGTTTAACGTGAATCCCACAAATGTGGTTAGAAGATGGGTAAAAGAGATGTTCAAAAGATCAATATTTTTGTAATCTAATTTCAATATAAAAAATATCCCAATGACCTAAATTGTATAAATACACATATTATTGATCTCTTTTGAATTTTAAAAATCTTTTTAAAGTATAATAATTATTTAAATGAAAAAAGTAGTTTTTAACTACAATGCAGTATTTCTCAGTATTCATTAAAAAATACTTCTTTAAAAAATACTTAAAATTAACCCTAACTTAATTTAGATATTCTAATTTAAAAAAAATATATTTATTTTGTCAAATATAATATAAAAATATATTAAAAACATGATTTAAAATGGGTATTCCATCAAAAGGCGGAAAAAATATATTTTTTGAAAAATACTTCTTTTATCCACAAAATTGATTTTTTTCTTATATGATATTTAAAAAACATATAAGATGAATTTAGAATTTTATATTTAATATATAAAATTCATAAATAGTTACTTTAATATTTTATAAAATCACTTATTTGTATTTAAAAATATTTTCAGAAAAAAATTTCTTTTATTTTAAGAGTTTTATTTTGTTAAATAATTAATTTATCACCAAAGAAAAAATTATATATACACATTCAAAGAATATTTTTATAATTTATTCAATACTATTTATAAACACCATTATAGTGGCAAGGTTATTAGGTAACATAACAATATTTATTTGTTCGCTTAAAATCAGTCATGTATGAAATGAAATCTATAAAAAGAACTTGAAATTGTGTGTAACATAAGACAATATCGGTGTTGCATATACCACTAAATAAGATGATGATGCATATAGAGAAAATAGTCTTTGTGTTGAATAAAACAAAAGAAATAAAATAAACTAAAAATAATCTATCTCATAAAAATTTGGGGGTGTAACATTACACACTGATGCTTCCCTTATAATCAGGGCTTACACATTGAGGATGGACAAGGTCATTAGATCCCAGGATTCCCTTATGACCTGAATTGTATTCCTCCCGACATGTGGTGATTTTATTCTTGAAATTACTTTATTTTCAGGTTAACATGTCAAAGGATGTCTTCCAGACCTATTTAATGGAAATTGTATAATCTAGGTGACTTTTTAGAGTGACGACACATATCATGGATGGAATATATGAGGTTTGTCACATGATTAAAGATAAATCATTTAGAGGACATCACAATACCAATGTGGTCGATCCTAAAAGCCATCACCTGAACTAGGATGGCTTTTCTAGAGGGTTCCGCATGATTCACTTGGATTACACTAGTGTCGTCATGAGCGATGGTTGGAATGCTTGGAGGGAGTCACGAGATTCGATGTGACATGTTGTTGAGGGTGTCAAATATCATGGATTAAATTTCTAAAGGGAATCATGGTACCTATATGATGTGATCATAGGGCTTGATGATAGATAGTTAAGATTCCCATGTGCTACTTTGAGAATAAGCTAACATGTTCTAGTTTCGTTATATGAGTCAGGCGACACATATAAAGGACATCACAATACTTGAATGATGAACCTGAGGGGTTTCACAAGACTTGGGTGGAATGCCTAAGGGACACCATATGACTTGATTTTACATATCTAGAGGACTTCACATGATGGAAATAGTATACCAAAGGATCATCATGAGATCTGGGAAACATGTACTAGTTCTATTTCATGTCTCGGGTGGTTCTTATGAAGCACATGATGTTTAGAGTATATGACCTTTGTAAAAGTCGCCAAAAATTATTATTTTTTCTAGAATATATTTTTCTAATGCCTTAGATTTGTTCAATGTTAGTTTATTTTAATCCTCATTTGATATAGAAGATGTGTGGGATGTTCCTCGTGTGTCCTGTCGAAGTCCTTTGTGTCATCTATGAGTGATCCCTAAAAGTTATTTACGCATGACACATTATCTCCCAATATGTTCATTGAAATATTACCTAACAAAAAACTTTTCTGTGATGATATCATTCACTCCAAGAAATATTACCAAGATATGGTATGTTTGAGTGAAAGAAGTCCAAATATTTCCTTAAAGAGTAGTGGTTAATTTTTCTTGTTAGGGTGGGGTATTTATTAGCCTGACCACCCTATTTTTCCCAGCTTCACCCAACACATCTCTTGATAATCTAGGATGGAGTTGGAAAGGGGCTTTAGCATCATGCGTCTTTGGGAGTCTCTTCCATGGGTAGCTTTGGAGATGTCATCTAAATTTCAGAGACTACAGGATCATCCCATTAAATCCTCCTTTATTGTATTATTTATAATTAATGGGGTTTTTTTGAGTCATGTAGACTTGTAAAAGGACTTTCATGTTGTTAGTTTGATATGTACAAAGGCATTTGTGAGATTAGGGAACCTATAGAATGTATTCATGTGATATTAGGTAAATTTTCTTGTAATTTCTACGAGACAAGGGTGTATTTTCAAGGGGCCTTCATGGGATTAGTATGACTTGTCAAGGGGTATTAAAATACTAGGATGTATATATACTAGTAATTTCAAATAGTTTTATTATCGTGAGAGGCTTCTTCATCCTCCTGTTTATATTAACATTGTTTATTTTACAAAGGATAGGTAGTTAACGAGGTTGTTTGGGTGTCATCAAGGATAATAACCTTACCTCCTAGTGATGCATTGTGTGTCCCAAAAAGTTCCTATGGAGATGAATAATCATTTAATAAAAAATTCAATATCCTTTTCCTTAAGAATCCAAACAGGGAGCACATGGTTTCCTGGACATACTTGAGTCCCTTTATGTAATGAGGAGGAACAGTCAGTGGAATTTCATGAGATGAGGGGGAAATTTTTACATGGTATTTCAATGGATTTCCAACCATGAGGGACACATCGTGTGACTTTTATGACCATGAGGGGATTCCACCTCCTCCATATTTATTTCCTTTATTTTATAAATGTTGGGGAGTTCACGAGTTTGTTTGAATGTTGTTGAGGTAAATTATTCTCCTCTTTAGTGATGCATTGTGTGATCTTTACAAATACAAGTGGATCCCACTTTTTGGATACATTCCTTTTATTTTCGATGGAATTTTGGATGGTTTATTGGGAATCTATTGGATGAAAATTTGAATGTATTGGGGGAGTTTTACATAGAAGCAAACACATTTTCATTGATTTTTTGGGGCACCGTCATGAAAGAAAAGAAACTTCATTAAATGGAATTTTCAGGACCATATGTATGTTATTCGCTTCTCATTGTTCCTTTATGTGATCTAACAATGGTCACATGGTTGTATATCCCTTGGAGGCTCACTTGATCTGTGGGTCTTTGATACCTTCTTCTTCATTAAATTTTGCGAGGATCATAATACCCATATTAAGGTATTTCTTCCTTTTTTAATTTTCTAATGCTCATTTGGAAATCATTTACATACCCTCAACCTATTAAAAAACTATGGTATAAGTAATTTTGTATGATTATAAATGAAATATTATAAAAAAATATTTTTTGTGGCTTTTTGTGCAGTTAGATTTAAATTAATTTCAATAAAATCTATAATTTTATTCTTTAATAATTTATTTAATATTTTCAATTAGGTGATTCAAATTTATCAATGATTTCAATTTCATATTTTTATTATTATAAATAGTAACCATGGTAAAAATGTGTCACTATGGTAAAGACTAAATCAGGTCAATTATGCTAAATACTTTGTTATAAGGAAAAAAATTCATCTTAAATATTATTGGATGATTTTTTTCACCCCTTATAACATTATCTTTAAAATATTAGAGTTTTATTGACACTTTTCCATGATAAAGACTTAATATTATTTTAAAACTTTGAAAAATTATAGGAATTCAATTCTCCTCACTTATAAAAGGGAACCCCCTATCTTATCTTATTCACATACATTAATCCATTTGATACAACCAATACCATCTCAAATACATCCCCAAAATCATGATCCACATCCTAGAGGTCACAGTCTTATGAAAATACAATCCTAATAATGTTTAAGGTGTAATTAAAGGGTGGTTTTCCAAAAAATAGATATAATTATTTTTTGAGTGTTTCATGTTTATTTATTCTTCTACCTAATTAAAATATTCTTTAAACATTATGAAATAATTACATATGTATATTACATATACTAAAATTTTCTTATGACTATGGTACAACCATTTTTCATCACTTTTTCCATCCTATAGAAAATTAAAACATCACTCATGTGTACGTGTGGATTATTAACTCCATGAAATGATGTGTTTATTTTTTCATCACCACCTCACAAGGATGGTTTCTATAAAGGATTTTGTAACATACCGAATTTTTATAGAGATGAGACACTTTAATGTTATATAACCTATTATTTATCCTTTTAATAGTGATTAAGGGACAAAGGAATGGTCTGGGAGCATTCAGGGCTTGATTGGAGCCTGAAACTCCAATTTTTATAGAATTAGAGTGGAAAATTTTTGGTTCATGTTTAGTACTAAGAATAAATCACAACCATAATGACTATGTTAGAGGATCACAATTTTTTTAATGATGCGAGGGAGGACGCATGGTTATTAAAAACATGAAAAAATAATAGTTTTGTGTCACATGGTTGGGGAATGGTTTCTTATAACCATGCACCTAACCGTACAAGGGGGTGGACAAGATGGATAGTGGATATACATGGATTTCATGCAGTTTTTCAAACCATACACCTAGCCATTAAAGGGGGTTTCACTTTAGGTAGTGGGAGTGTAAGGTTTGGAAAACCATGCTACCAGACGTTATACCCCTTAAAAAGTGGTGAAATTACATTTTACTATATTTTATTTTAACCATTTAACCATATTCTTCTCCTTTATTTTCACACACAATAACCTTGACTAATACCCACCATGGATATCCTCCAGGGATTGGTGATATGTCCCTCATACATCCTTGTATTTGACTTCTATCAATTATGTTTGATCACCCTCAGTAAGTCTACAATATCCCTTGATTCTTCTATCAGTTTCTCTCATCATCTCAATCATTATTTCTGTATGAACTAATTTTTTCTAAAAGTAGTGTTTTAATATAGTTTTTCAATATCTCCAATTATAGCCTAAATCTAAATATGATATCATATAAGGAGTCATCTACTAGTATATGTGATGACAGGGGTTTTATTCCTTTTATCATAGTTAATAATATATTTACATAATTATATAATAGAGACTTCACACCTTGGGTGAATCTCTCAAGGAGGCCACTTACAACATTCCGTCTTTCTATTATTACTATTATTATCTATCTAATATAAAACTAACTTATACAATATATATAACTATATTTGAAATGAATTAAATATAAATATTATAAATATATAAATGTAAATTTAATACAAAATTATTTTAGAATAATGAAATAATGAAATTGTTCTTATGAGTTCGTGGTGATTGAAATCATTTTTCAAAAGGGATTTAAATATTCAAATCACTATAGTGATCAAGACCTTTCACAGTATATTATCTCATTTGAATATTGATTACCTCATTCCTAGACCTCTGCATAAAAAGTAATCCTCTTCCAAATTTTATCTAGGAGACCTCTTCAATGACCATCACTATTGAAGCTATACTCAAACTTATGAATGCATTATATAGTGAAGGGAAGGATGATTGATAAATGAGAATAAGAATTTGGATGACAAAAAAAATGGGAAGAACACTCACCATAATCAATTAACCATAACTAAAACAATAATAATTAAATAAATAAATTTAAAATTAATCATAATAAAACTCAATCAAAGAACCATTCCCTCCCTCGAACAAGCTCTGAGATTATCTCTCCATTTTTATTGAAGATGAGATGGGAATATGATGGAGAACACATAAAATAAATGAAATAGAATAAGTGAGATATGAAAAAGAATATTAATATTTTAAAAGTAAAAAATTATCATGAAATTTAAAATTCTAAAAATATACTAAAATGGAAAAAATGGCTATCCGCAAGTTTCCAAAATTTTTAAATGAATAAGGGATGCATATTTATTAGGAAAGGGGTGAAGGAATTCACACCAAACTTATCATCCAAATTTTTCCATGTGGATGTCACATTAAATTTAATTATTTGTAATTGACGTCATCATAAATTTATTTCATAATTTATCCTTCATTCACCCTCCAAATTTTAGCTTTATTGGCCACCACATGTAGGGGTTGTGTCTGATTTACTTTGAGAAATTAATTTTATCCATGTGCCTCATCATATTCGGCATATTAACATTACCATGACATTATGAATTTTAAACCAATCTATTCACACATTAAATCCTTAATAAAATATGCTCTACACTTCCTTGCTCATCCCAAAAATTTTCAAACAATTTGGAAGCGTGGTTCAGATGTTATGAAATAATTATTGAATAGAACCATTTCTTCTTGAGGCAGCCTTCCATAATCCACATGTTTTAACCGTTCAAAAAATTCTTCATATAGAATATTTTGACTTCAAACTCATCAAGGATGAACCTAATTTAAACATATTTCATCTTTAGCTGAAATAAACGAACCTGCCCCCTTAAACATAAGTTATTCCTCAATTATGAAGGTGGGGTCCACTTTACTGGATATAACAATTTTCCACACAGAATGATTTATTTGGTCCATTATATGTCTAAATAAAGACTCAAACCAGTTAAAAGATATGTATCCCAAAAATATAGGAACCCTAAAAAAATAATCAAATAATTTGGATCAATATTAAAAAATATATGATCGAAATACAGAAGTGCTTGAAAAGAGTTAAAATTATAGAATTGTGCATTTTATGAATTTTTTCTCAAAATACCACTAAAACGTAAAAATGTGACAATTAACCATTAAATAAAAAAATAGTGGGATTATAAACATTTAATTACAGAACAAATTATATGAAAATGTTAGATATATTAATATAGTAGGTGTTATAGTAGTCTTACCTAAATGTTCTGATGCCTATAGCATGTGTTGTTGTGTCGTGCATCTGATTTTCCATACACCACCTCTTAAAAGTAAATTTATTAAATTGATCGTAACCACCTTGAGTTAGTTTTTCCTTGTGTATTAATTTTAATTTTTAGATATTTTCTACCTTGATTTGAACCACCTCTTAGGGTGTGTGGATTACATGCCTTGACCATTTTTACTTATTTCTATAATTGATCCCATTGAGGTGGGTTTGGTTTATCTATTAAGAATGACATATTGTAAAGAATTAATGAAAGGTCAATGGAAAGACCATGTCACATAAACTATTGTTTATTATTAATTTTGGCTTTCGTTTTCCCTTATAAATGAAATGATTAAAATTAATTGAATGATTTGATGACTGGAATAGAAACTAATATTGCCTTTTAGGAACATTTAGTGTACTTTGGGTGATACTTGGGTTCTAATTCAAAATTAATAGGATATGATCATTGGAAATATTCCTTTGGGTGAATTATATTGAGATTATGATATTCCATTTAAGATACCCAGATTCTTTAAACGAATAACTTAGATGAAATCACAAAGATGATTAGATTAATAAATACTATTGGAGAATCCCATATTCTGGGCTCCCAGGGAAGATGATTTTATATTATACCATGGGAGATACCTAGGTTCTTATAAATAACATGTTGGATGGTCTCATAAGGATAATGAAAATATATAATGCCTTTAATGATAACTAGATTCCCTATATGGAATGACTTAGATAGGCTCTGGGCACCAACTGATTCAATGACATGCCTTTAATGTCAAAGAACAAGCTTGGAGTCAATAAATGTCTTAAATACTTAAATTCATTTAATTAACCATAACAAAAAACTTATAAATTTCAATGGAAATTTTGATCCCTTAATTGATCATTATTATGTAGGGACACCTTGGGAATGTTCCTATGGTCCCAAAACTATATTATAAAATAATTCAACACTCATAGACATTCCAGATTAGACTGAAGTAGTTAGAGTTGGATTTGTATCCCATTATAATATGATCTAACTGGGTTTAGTTTATTTACATCTTTTATTTTCCATCATACTAGGATAATTTTAATTTTATATTCATATACTAGATTGTATTTGACACCATTTTTGGTGGACCATTGAGATTTAATCACACCCTATCTGGGACATTGGGTGGTTCTTAGATAGAATTTATGGATGTAGGTAGGGAAAAAGGGAATCACATAGTTGTGGCCACATGATTTTCTATACATAGATAAATTACGAGAGAAAAGGATCAGCCTAGTGCTTTTGATTCTATTTGATTTTAGATTTTGATCTTTATTTTTTTTACATCATGTACCATGTATTCATGATCCATGTTCCTATTTCCCCGCATTTTTGTATATCATCTTGACATAATCATTTTTATATGAAAATGGTTTTAATTTACGATAGTTATTCCTGTTGAGTTATTTAATGTAGATGTTTTCATTATATTTAATTCAATGATCTATTAAAATATTATTCACCACTATGATCTAATCTTATAATAGGGTATAGTCTCCCTGTTATACCACTATGGATGCTCACTACTAGTCGGTAACCTCTAGTGTACGTGGAGGTGCCCTTAAGGTCATGTGGCCAACTCAGTTCAGTTACTTATGAGTGAACTATGTTTTTGATATCATAGATTTAATGAATATTTATTATATTAAATTAATATATATTTTTATTTAAATATAATATATTACATACCATCGTACCCTGCTACTAGTTGGAAAATGATAAGGTATCTCATTCGTACATGTGTACTACGACATCCACGAAGCAATGTGATTTGTTTTTCCTCGACGAATTTCATAGATGATTATAAAATTATTTTTACTATATAAATATGATAATTATTTCCTGATTAATATTATATATATATTTTAACAATTACCCATTTGACCACGATCAACCAACCACACATGTTTTGGGATTATGAATCGAACATACTTAAAATGCCCGATATGGACATAAAGTTTTTTATAAATATATAAGGATGGATAATAAATGAATTAAAAGAGATAATAATATGCTAATATACATGAAATTTTCTTAATAAATTATAAATTTTATATATGTTTATTATATATGAGTTTAAGTACATACGTGGCAAGTGAGACTCGAGGCAAGTGATTTTTCTTTAAAACATTAATTTAAAAGTTTTATAGTTTTTTCTTCTCCTTTAACTCTATATCCATGTTCTTTAATTTTTTTAGTATATTATTAATATACTTAAATTTATGTTCAATATAATTTTAAATGATTTTTACATTATTTTTGAAGTTCTTAATAGAAAACTTTTAAATGCTTTCGAAACAAGTTATTCTTAATGTTTTTATAAAACCATGAAATGAATATTTTTGAATGTAAACAACATAAGAATTTTCTTAACCATTATGAATATTATTATATAATAATATTATAAAAAAATTATTCATATTTTTTTAAAATAATATCATATTTCCTATTATTTTGGGAATTCTTGTTTAGAATTTTTCAATGAAAATATTTTTTGTCCCTATTTTTATATAAAGCCCAAAAGTGATTATATATACGTGTTACTTAAATAATTTATGATATTTTACGATTCAAATTAAATATTTAATGTTTTTTATGTGTGTTATGACCCTTTTATATATTTTTTTCAATAATAGCTGATCCTAATATATCTCGCTAATGTAATGAGTAATGATTATGTTATCTGAGGAATTATTTTGGAATTAACCAAATAGGTTATTCCATTTTTTAGAGTTCTTGTAAGTGTGATTGTAAGAATTATATGAAGTTGATTTAATGAGGAACCTACATGAAAATTATTTTATTTCAAATTATTTTCATATAATTATTTTTGATTTTATATAGTAAGATAATAATCTTATGTTTAAATAAATATTTGTGTTACTTTTAAGGGTGAAAGGATTGTTTTTTTAAGAAAATATTTTCATGAGTTCCCATAATTTACAATAAAACCTCATGAATATGATTTTTATTTTAATATTTCTAATGATATGTTTAATGAAATTCATTTAGAAATTGAACTTATTTCATGGGTAAAAAATAATGTTTTGATCACAAAGTATATTATTTTAAAAGTGAAAAATTTCTGATGGGATTATTTTATTTTTAAAATTGAATAATTGGTTTCATTAGTTTTTTATCCCTTATTGAAAATTTTTGTACTCATAACAAGTTTTAAAATGATTTTCATAGGGCCTAAAGATTATTAGGAACTATAAAAGGGTTTAAAACTACAATATAATAATTAAAAATTAAATAATCAAATGTGTTTTTAATGAAATGTGAGTTTAAATTTAAATATAATATTTTTATATATAAAATGAATATTGTGTGGAAGTGTCCAATTTGTATTGTTTGGATGTGATATGTAATCATTTTTCCTCATTATCCAAAAATGTAAATAAAAAAGATTCTTGAAATGTAAGAAAGTGAAATGCTTGTTACAAATCATGTAATTATAAGTTATTTAAGTTACATGGAATTATACTCAGAACATTGAAGGGGATAAAGACCAAAAGACACAAAAAAACACTACTAGGAAACCCCTAACATTCCCACACCACCCAATCTTTAGGATGAACATTGAGAACCTCATCACTCCAGCCTACCTTGGGAACCATTGTAACCACCCTATTCCACTAAACTAGATATACTGGTTATCTTACTACAATAGTACAAGAGACAAGAGATCACATCTCAAAGAATGAAATATCTTATCATCCTTGGTAGACTAGATACATATATTTTTGTCACATTACATTTGAAAACAATAAATAAAACATAATATTATAGTTATAATTTTTTTATTACTTATACTATATACCTACAATCACTAATAGTCTCCTGATTTATATAAATAGAAAATGAAAACATGATAAAGGAATTCCTAGATGTTTATTAATGCAAAGAGTATAATAGAAGCTGTCATAGAATAAATAAATCATGAAAAATATGTCATAGATAAAAAACAATCAAATATTCCATGTAACTAATATTATAAATGGGGAATATATCGATGAATGACATAAAAACAAAAATAATGACATGGATAATAATAAAGTTTCATAATTATAGAATGAAAAATTCTGGACATCATAATCTTAGAATCATGGTATTAGGCCAAGACATCATTCATAAATAAGTAAGGTGTATTCGAAATACCCAAACTAGATTGTCTCATGAGATCTACTGATATATCAAGGGTTTATAAAGGTCCCTGATCCTCACATACTAAGTCTAATACAATCATTTGATGAAATAAATGAATGAAAAAAATCTATACATAGTCAACATAAACATTCATATTGAAAATTTTCAAACAAAAGTTTAGTATTTTTCCTGATCAATAAATAGAAGAACATGATCATAATACATTTATAGAAATAAGGTGGATGGAATCATGAGAGTATATCCCCAATAAAGAAAAATATTCATCAAATGATATTTATGTATATGAAAATATCTATAAAATAATACTCAAAATTTTCATTGAAAAAATAGGTAAAAAATAATTTCCTTTTGATTACATTTTAAATAAAATTTAAAAAATATTGATAAAATTATTGTATTCACAAATATCCATAAAACTTTTAAATTAATATTTAATGAAAAAATAAGTATGGTGGTGTTAACAACTACCCATTTAGTAAATGTTAAAATAAATATTCCTTTTATACATTTAGTAATAGTAAAAAGTAACTTATTCAAAAAATGAAAAGAAGATTCTTTTAAAAACTTTTTAATGAAGTAAAATATTTGGGAAAATTAATTTTAAAAATAATTGTATCATAGTGAAAAAAATTCTTTAAAACATTATAGAAAAGATTGATATAGAATAGAAATATTCCTAACTAAAAGGATAAAAAAGATTAGTTTTTCATAAAAATATTTTCTCAGTTGTTTTAAGTAACAAAGTGAGGAAAATTGAAGGAAAAAATGTAACATCCATAGAAAAATAAATATAATAAACTGTATATATTTTCAAAAATAAAGTTCTTATAATTTCAATCAATGAAAATTTAAACATAAAAAATATGGAATAAAAATGAGATTATAGAATAAAACCTTACTTTGATTCCCGATTGATCAGATGCATTCCAATATTATTTATAAAAAATGTTATATTAATTATATAATTTCTTAAAAAAATTATTGGTTTATTCCATAATCATAATACCTTTTATTTCATTTATTAATATTTATTATATAGTTATTGAATCTGTTAAGTTCATGCCTGATGTTTTAGGGATGTTTGGTTGATAATAAAAACAAATTCTATAAGTTAACCATAGAAAAGTTGAAATTGATAAATAATATAGATAATATTAATCATGATGTATTTATCATTTTTATATGTTAAATAAAATTTAATAAACAACCATAAATATAAATAATGAAAAATGAAACATGGTGCTACATGAAGAAGGTAGTCCACATATACGCAAGAATGAAATTTCAATTTTTATAATGTGTGAAAAGGAAAGGAAACAGATAAAGGTTTAATTTTATGGAATAATAATAATATTATAAATAAAATATTTACTTATTCAATATATCCTTATTACCACCCTTGTAAATTTATAAATGAAAAATTAATCACATCGATTTATGGAGGGGGTAGACCGTACGTATGCACGAGTGACATTATCATTTTACAATGAATAAAAACATAATAAGGAAGGTTATATCATATCATTAAAAAATATAATTATTTCATAAAAATAATATATAAATACTTTATCCCTTATAATAACCAACCATGAAGGGTGGTGATGACAATTTTAATACATCACTTCATGGAGGTGGTAGTCCACATGTATGCACGAACAATGATTTCATTTCCTATTCGAAAGAAAAGAGGTGGATAAAGGTTGTTACAGTTACATAATAAAATTTTGATTCATGAATGATTATGATTTTATTATATTATCATGTTTATGATAGAATTTGAGAAGGTAGAATAAGTAATAAAATTAAAGGACTTGGTTAAGATTTTACCTCTTATTTAGAAATCATCCTTTGTCTTACACCTTAAAGCTTCTTAGGATGATCTTAGGGGAACAACAAAAGATATTGGATGTGGATAAGTAATATAGAAAGTTATTTTTTCTGAGATTTTATAATCTAAGTGTCTCAAAATGTGTGAATAGGAGTGGATATGGGGTTCTATTTTGTAGATGATGTGGGAGGAAAGCTTGTAAATACTTGAACTATTATTATATATTATGTTTCTTACTCAAGTCAGGTGTCTCTAAACTATCAAAATTTATAATATTAGAGGGGTAATGTCAAAATATGATCAAATAATAGAATTTATAAAAGTTTTTATTTCATTTTAACCCTTATCTTCTTAGTTTAACTCCCTTTTGACCCCTTTTAACCTTTAGTATAGTTATTATTCATTATGAACAAAAACTAAGTTTAAATTATTACATTATATTAATAAGGGTGATTAAATATATGGAATAAATTTGAAAATATTCAATTTCTTTAATTGGTAAAAATTACTATTAATAAATGTTTTTAAAATGCAACGAAAACCATTTTAGTTAAATGGTTGTTTTATACATAAAACTGATTTTATAAAAAAGAAAAGTATAATGTTAATTACAATTGAATTTGATCATGTTAAATAAAAGGAGGATTATTTTTATTTCAAAATAATCCAAAATTTAAAGAAACCTTATGAATACTTGATTAAAATAGAACTAAAAATAATTTTAATTTAAATAAAAACATTATATATATTTCCAAAAATTTTAAACCTAGATTTCAAAGTTCAAAATTATTTTTTTTATGATATATAATTATTACTAAATCTAAATTCTTTTATAAAAAAATGATTCATAAACTTTAAAATTATTCATATATCTTTATAATTTCATAGAAGTGATAGTATTTGTTAAATCACCATTTTTCTCTATTCACCAAAAAATCTATTACTTTTGAAAAATATCAAAAATTACTCCTAAGATAATTTTGACAAGATAATTTCATAAATAAATTTAATTTTTTAAAATACAATTTATAGAAATACTATAAAAAGATTCTATATTTTTGAACACAAAACTCATAAAGATTGTGTTTATGAAGAATATATTTTATGGTATAAAATGAATTTATTCTTATACAAAAACTTGTAAATAAAATGAATTTTTTTTATTAATTTTTTTTATTAAATAAATAATTTCTGTATATATTACATAATTCAATTCTTCTTATTCATAAAACCAAAACATACAACTGTGTTATAACTATTATATATAAATAATATTATTTAATGGCTTGTTTCAGTTTGGGGTTGCATGCAGCGAACGATATTAAAATTAATATTCATTTAAAGAAAAATAAAATCTTGGGGTGTGACATTCACCCATCCTTATATAAATTTCATCCTTGTAATTTTAATTAATTTTGAACATATCATTACATGTTAATAGATTTTATCATGAATTTTAATTTCTAGGTTAAAACTACGGAACTTATTATTTCTTAAATAGACAATACATATACTTTTATAAGGATTACACTTGTGAATGTGTTTAAAAAGAGTACCTTAATAATTAATTGATGATTTATTCACAGAAATTTATAGATTTATTTTCAATTTCTTGAGTTTTAGGAATTATACAAAAAAACATATTTAATTAATTTCAAATTTATAATTTTTTTTCATTTAGAGGAGTATTCTAATCAGTTTGAAAATTTTTTTTAATGAAGAATGACCAAGAGGAATTTTTTATTCCCAAAGTAAAAAACTAACCTTTAATTGATCATAATATCCATATAAAGAAAAGTTATTTCACCCATCTAAAAAATTCTATAAAATGTTAAAATAATACTCAATATGAATAAACCTTCTTCTGAATAAGCAATACATTAATTTCTAAAATATAAATATTAAATTATATATAAATTATACAATAATTAATAATTTAAATTATAATATCACTAGGTCATCATAGATTATTTTATTCTTCAAATATAAATCCCTAAGTCCTCAAAATTAATTAAACACCAAAAATAATAATTATTTAAAATCCAAAAATAGGTACAACAACCATGTTTGCAACTCAGGAATAACTATTAATGTTAATATAAATAACTCGACATATTCTCAGTACAACAAGATTTCGACAATGTGTCCTGATTGAAAATTCCTTTCTTATAGTGTCAAAAGATGATTCGATATCCTTGTAAAATTTAAAAGAGTATGTAGATATAGAATCAAATAAATAATGTTTTTACAATAAAATTACCTTCCATCATAACTTAAGGTATTTTAACTTTAGCAGTAGTAATTTCACATGTTTTTCCTTACAACCATGACCTTTTTGAGGTAAATTCCTTTGATGATTGATGAATTCATTTTTTTAGTTTCCTATCTCCTTATATTTGAAACACTATACAATGGTGGATTCCTTATTTCCCTTAAATTCACATGTTTGATCCCATTTCACTATAAAATTAAATAAAAATACCATTCCCTTCAAGAAATTATCATGGTGTTTCATTCCACAATTAACGCATGTTGTAAGTTCCATCCCTACCTTCTTTTTCTTTTCTTTATTTCATTTTTCTTGGTTCTCAATCATACTCTTATTATCATAATTTCCATTGAAAATATACAACTTGTTTAATTATTTATCCATATTTATGGTACTTGATACCATATCATTATATAATGAAAATGTTTTATAGACTAGTTCTCTTTAGGGGAATGGATTAATCCCATCAAAGAAAAGGTCAATCTTTCATTTCATATTACATATGTATTCTATATCATGCGTTCCTAATCTTGGAACATATTCATCATACTCATCAACACATTCCTATTTCTTCTATATTAGTTTGAGGAATTTCTATTCT
Source organism: Viscum album (assembly GCA_963277665.1). NCBI lineage: Eukaryota > Viridiplantae > Streptophyta > Magnoliopsida > Santalales > Viscaceae > Viscum > Viscum album. Next base: position 1,408,228,534 of record OY728133.1, on the reverse strand, counting down.
ATAACTTCATGTTGTTTATGAGAATATTATTTTTTTAATAATATCTCTTTAAAAGTATTCTATTCAACTCTAGGTATCTACTCCTCTACTTTTTTATTTTTGATTAATGACAACCATTGATCAATATATACCTTTAAATGATACACTCACATAATAAACTTTTACATTTATTTAATTCTCATATATAGAAATATCTTTTCATGGGACTTGATCCACCGGTTAACTATCAATGGATTGGTATATTCATTAATTGATGGAGGTATTGTAGAGACCCGAAGCTTGATGTACATGGAAAACACATTAATTTGGAGGAATACTTAATACATAACAAAATTCAAAACTCAAGGACCATAATAGTTTAGTGTTTTTGGAAACTCGGAATGTAATCTTCTAATCGTGGTGAAAGATCTTCAACATCTACCATAAAGATCTTCCCCTTATCTTTTCTTACCTAAAACCTTTCTTTATATCCTGGGGAAAAGAAAACATATAAAGGGTGAGCTCAAATGCTTAGTAAGGTTAAGCATGGATAAAATAAAACAAACCATATACATTTGAACTTAAAAACATGAACACAATGTTTAAACATCAAGATCTTGAGCAAGGAAATAAAACATGGCAATAAGTAAGGAATAGATCATAAAGAAACATTAATCCTAATAAAATAGCATGGTTATAAAACTTGTAATTGTGGAAAAACATTATGATTTCAATAGTAGCCAAGGAATTGCTGCCAAGACCATCTTAGTGGACAAAGTACCTTTCTGAATCGAGTTCACTCCTCGTTTCAGTCCTGTAACACTGAACCGGATTAACTTACCTTTATATCCATGTATATGTCATGAGATATAAATCTTTACATAAATGAATTGGAGGGATATATAGGTCCCACCCATCTCATAATGAAATCATTCTTACTTGTTCCCCAAAATAAACATACATGTTTTATAATAACCCAATAAATAAAATGGGTTTCATAAACATCATGCCATCATCACATAATACATATAAAATAATTGAATATCATTTCATAATAAGAAACGTTAAACCATTTAAATCATATATACATGATACTTTAAACATAAACATGTAAAATAATGTCATCTTAGATGAAAATGGTTTTGATAAAACACTTGAAATGAATTCTTAAGGAAAATATCCTTGTTTCTTCAAAATCATTTTCTTTTCACAAAATGTCATGAAATTTTAGAAGAAAAGGTTTTTGTTGAAAATAGTCATGAAATATTTTGGAGTAAGATTCATGAAAATAAGGCTTTATAAAACCATAAAAATACGTTCACGCCGTATAATTTAAAAATAACATTCTCCTCATACTTTTGTCAGAAAAGTCAAAAAAGTACCTCGTAACGTAAACAAAATAAATATTCCTTACATACCATGTAGTAAAAGTAAAAAATGGGTAAAAATGACTTTAAACATACATGAAAACACTTTTACAAAACATGGACATGGATGATATAAATAACCCCAGTAAATACTTATGAATAAACAATCTCGGATAAAAATGAGATTGGAAAAGTTATCCCTTACCTTAGGTCCGATATGCTTCGTATGGATCCGAACCTCCTGTATAATGATTTAAAGAATATCATTGACTTATTAAATAATAATATTCATTGTTATGATATCATATATGTTTCACTTATGTCTTTATATTACCCTTTCTTTGGTAAATTCCACGTTAAAGTAGCGTTTTGGGTAAAATCATTTCATTTATCGTATGTGTTTCGACTTGTCATTTCTTGATATTATTACTTATATCCTGATTTACATAATTCCAGAATGTAAAACATGATTTATATATAATATATACTTATTATATACTTATATATTATAGATTGATAAAAGGAATGAAATACACCGTTCATGGAGACGGTAGGCCGTACGTACGCATGAAAGCTGTTTTCGTTTCCTTATTGAATTGACTGAAACTAAATAGATGACATACATATATATATACATAAATATAGTAGAATTATTATTTCATATATTTCCTTATTATTCATTAAATAAACTTTACGATCATTCATGTATGGTTAATCAAGGAGAATTAATCTCATCGCGTTGTGGAGACGGTAGTCCGTACGTACGCACGAGCGATGATATCGTTCCCATAATTATAGAATTGGAGTGGATGGTATAATATATCAGAATCAGTATGATGTTATAATAACCATATATAGTTATTATTTTCACCATTATACCCATCCATGTAAGGTTTTGGTGGAAAAACATATTACACCACGACGTGGAGACGGTATTCCGTACGTATGCACGCGCGGTGATTTTGTTTTCCGTTGGACAGATAGAAGGTTAAATAAGGTTGTTTCATACTTATAATAATATATCAGTATATGAGAGATACTGATGTTATTAATTCATAATGAAAAAACTAAATAAGCGGGAGTAGAAGAAGAATGGAACTTGAAGAAAACAGTAGAAGGTATTACCTCTTTCTCGAAGTGCCTCCTTTAAACTTTCTCTTAGGGCACTAAAATTGGTCTTTGAAGAAGACCAGGAAATCTAGGATGTTTCTAAGGAAGTAGAGAAGATAATTTTTCAGTGTTTGGATGATCTTGATGGCTCAAAGTTGTGTAAAGTTGAGAGGGAGGAGGTGCCCTTTTATAAGGGAGGAGAGGGGCACCTTTGGAAATATTAAAAATATTAATTTATAATAAATAAAACCCCACTTAAAAACCTCCAAAAATGACTCATATTCGAATATTAGATGATAGAGGGTTGTAATCTCATCATCCAATAAAATTTAGACATGTTAGGAATTTATTTTAAACATTATCAACTTGATTTATCCTTATTTAATTAATTTGATTTTATTTGTGGTAATAACATTATAAATTTTAAATTATAAAACATAATTACATATTTGTTGTGAATTGTCCATAATTGGATAATTTATAACATTTTATACCATATAAATTTAAATTTATAACTTTTAAATATTTTTGTTATTTTTAAACAATTTTATAATATGTTATTTTTATAAAATAACAATAGTGTCAATTTTGACGCTGTTTATTTATTTGAATTTAAATAATATATACAGAAGATATGTTAGAAATAAAAGATTTAATAGATTAATAAAAATTCATATATATCTATAAAATTAGTGGATCACATTAAATAGTTCATATAATATTTATTTTATTATTTTTAAAACCATATATTTGGTTTATCTATTAATAAAATAATTACTACATCATTTTTGTATAATTATTTAATATACTTATTTGTTGCATAAAAATTAAAAATAAAATCCTATGATGAAGATAAATCTATTAAATTTTACAATAATACTTTTAATCGAATTTATCATCTATAAATCACAATATTTAAATTGTTATATTTATTAAATTATGAAGGTGACAACTTTGGCATCATTTAAAATAAAATAATATAAGTGTCATAATCGCTTTTATAAGGCTCCAAATAGTCAAATATTCGACCATTGGATGATTATGGTTTAAAGTTACATGAAAAATAAGTTTTGGTCAGGGTTTTTTGCCTTTTATGGTCAATATTAGTTTAATAAAAACTATATTCTTGATTTTCACTAGATAAACAATTTCTCCATCACTATTGTGTCACAATTAATGATAATGATCTAATCCTTAAAAATTATAAATAAATTCATATGATGTAGATAATTTCATTATATTTCTGGATACTATTCATGTTTGAAGCTTCATGAAGTTTATCACTAAATTAAAATTAATATACTTATAAGATTTAAGAGAGTGACATGTTGTCACTTTCTTTGGTATTAATAATAATTAAGTTATTTTCATGGAAAAAAGTCCATTAAATGATTCTAATCTGACCCTTAGGTGATATGGGTCGACTTTTAGTCATCCAATAGGATTTTGTCAGGTGGTAGGGTAATTTTATAATCTTATATTTACCCTTAATTACCCGATTTGCCTTTAACTATGGTAAAAAAATTTACCGTAGTTACTATTCATAATGCCCAAAAATAAAAAGTAGTCTATTAAAATAATTTGGACCCACTGATTCTGAATATGCAATAAATTTTTTCAAATTTAATACACAGAATTTGCAGAAATTTAATTAAAATTAATCCCATTGTCGAAAGAAAATGGGTTTTTGTTTAAAACATTACAAAAGATTGAATTGATTTAACCTATGAATTCAAGGTAAAATCAATGCTAATGGAATAAATTATATTAAATGGTAAAATATATTCTATTTATACTTTAAGACCATCAAATATTATAATTTAAACACATAAATTATTACGGTGAAAAAAGTTTTTTTTAATTAAAATATAGCGTGTTTTTACTATTCATTAAAATATGAAAGTTATCAGAATAACATGAAAATTTTATCCAAGGTAAAATTTTATATTCTTATTCCAAATAAAAATGTTATTTTGTAAAATTGAACTTATAAACATATCAAAAACTAGATTTAATGTGGGTGCGCCATCAAAAGGCGGCAAAACTGCATTTTTTGAAAAATACTTATTTTACCCGAAAAATTTATTCTGTTCTCATACTATGTTCTAGAAAATATGTAAGATGAATAATAATGTTATAAAATTAAAAATTTAGTTAATAATATTCATAAAGGCTAGTTCATAATGATATTATAACCACATATTATTGTTTAGTGAAACCCGATATTGTGTACAACACACGCTATCGAAGAAGGTCGCAATTGCGTGTAATGCAAGCCAAGTTAGGGTTGCGTGTTGTGCAAGACTCCATTGTTGTTGCATATAACAGAATCCAACCATATTTTATTTATACACTGAATATATATATATACACTCAATGTTGCATAGAATAACTTCTATCAAACGAACTTGAAATTGTGTGTAACACGAGCCAAGAATAGTGTTGCGTATACTGAAAGCTAATACGGTGTTGCGTGTAGCACAAGATAAGCTTGGTGTATCGTACAACATAAGATATGAATGAAATTAAAAAGAATGTATCTTATAAAATCTCGGGTTGTTACATTCTACCCCCTTTAAAATGAATTTCGCCATCGAAATTCATCAGGGTTATAAATCGTTTACTATTCATAGAAACCCACATCGTAAAAAGGAATAATAAAACTTAATTTTAAAAAATAAAGTATGAAATGTAACGATTACCCAAATTAACTCATCGCTGGGTTTCCATATAGGAGAACATAGTTAAAATATGTATATGGAAGAAAAATCTAACCATCAAGTTCTGATGGAGAGTGGTATAGAACATGGCTACAAAAAAGCCAACAATCACAAATCCATAAATTTTTGATGATCTAAGGTACCATCTGATTCATCGGATATAAGAGAACTAGGAAAAAATTTTTGGTTTTCAATGTCATTTCCCTAAAGTTAATGAATTAAAAGAAATACTTACATGATTTTCGTACAATCCCACTATTGTTCGTGAATTGAAAAATTTCCACTTCATCTCTTAAAGAAATGAAGTTGAGTTTGTTATTCGTGAAGCGTTAGTAGATCATGTGATAGAATGATGGGTCATTCCATCTATTTCAAACAAAAGTTTGGAAAAAGTTATAACTCCATCTTATGGTGAGATTAATCGTATATGGTTCCAAAAATGGACTTATACTTTATATATCATACCACTTAATAAAATAAAACTAGTTTCTACTAACCAGGGACATCCTATAGGCCTTGGTATGCAATAAAGGCTAGTCGCACTTCAGTTGTGGGTTCGATTCCCACAGCCTTATCTGATGTGATGGGCTGTCGCCCATCCTGCAGGTTGTCCTTTTTCTAAAACTACATTACTATAACATCCCATCAATAATATCGAAAAAAGTTCTATCCTTAAAAAATACTAACTTATTTCCAACATAATCCATTCCAATCTTTAGGCATATCTAAAATACATCGGTCCAAGATCATAGTATAAAGAAAACGATTACTTGAAATGTCACATAACAATCACGTGAATGCTATCATTTATCCCCCATATACCATAAGATATATTTTGTTGGTCAAATTATAAACATATGAATACCTTAATCATGTATTCTCTTGAAGAATGAATACTCATTGATTCTTAGTAAAAACATGAGTGCTGTCAAAAGTTAACTCTTTCCACATACCAAAACCCCAAAATTCTATATACTCAAACCATGATATAACTATTTCCTTATATCAGTCATGAGCTCATGAATACTTTCAAACATTTCATTTTCTCCTTTTCCCTTTATTATGTGCATATAATATTCTTTCCAAAAATATCTGAATCACTTTCCATGGATACCGATGCCATATTCTTATGGAAAACCACAATGGACCAATATATAGGTATTCCAATATACCATAAAAGTACCTGAACAACATTATTTTTGAATACTAATACATAAACACTTCAAACCATCCTCTTCAATGATTGTCATGGAATAAGTCCTTCCTTGATTTAGAGGTAACCTCTTAGGTCAGGGAATTGAGTTGGGTAATTCCCATGTTCTCCACAGACAAGACATTGAACTCCATAAAAGTCTATCACTCTATGACCCTTTTCTCCACACAGATAACATCTTTCCCTCTATTTGATGTATTCTTCAAGGTTCTTCTTCCATTCTTTAGAAATCTCAATCTTCCTTTCTTTATGCTCCTCACTATGTGAACATGCATAAAATTCCATCTTCCTCTTATTTTATGACTTAGGAATACCACTAAATTTCACCTTTTTAATCATATATTGCGATGACTGATTCGGCATAATCACAATATCTTTCTCTCTAGGCATTAAGTAATTTCGTTGCTCACAGTCACCAATTTGTCCATTGGATTCAATGTTAACCGAATTCCTTCTGGTTCCCTCCATTGACTAAAACACAAAAAGAATTCTGTGAGAGGAAAAAATCATGCTAGAGAAAACAACATAGTAAAGGGGGATTAACTTTAATATCTAACATCTTATGTTTAATTCTAATATCATTAGCGCAATTCTAGGACTATAACCTATACGCATACTTAACCTTAGGGACATCCCTAGACATACCTTAGAAATATCTCCAGGGATCTCACTAAAGTTATTGCATCCTAGTTTCCAAAGGTTGACTAAACCTTTCCTCTGATACCAACTGTAGAGACCCAAATTTTGACGTACATGGAAAATACATTACTTTTGTGGAATACTTAATACGTAATAAAATTCAAAACTCAAGGATCGTAATAGTTTAGTGTCTTTGGAAACTCGAAACGTAATCTTCTAGTCATGGTGAAAGATATTCAACATCTCCCATAAAGATCTTCCCATTATATTTTCTTACCTAAAACCATTCTTTATATCCTGGGGAAAAGAAAAAATATAAAGGGTGAGCTCAATTTCTCAGTAAGGGTAATCATGGATAAAATAAAACAAACCATATACATTTGAACTTAAAAACATGAACACAATGTTTAAACATCAAGATCTTGAGCAATGAAATAAAGCATGGCAATACATAAGGCATAGATCATAAAGAAACATTAATTCGGATAAAATAGCATGGGAATAAAACTTGTAATTGTTCCAAACATTATGATTTCCATAGTAGCCAAGGCATTACTGCCAGAACCATCTTAGTGGACAATGTCCCTTTCTGAATCGAGTTCACTCCTCATTTTAGTCCTGTAACACTAAACTAGATTAACATACCGTTCCATCCATGTCTATCTCATGATATATAAATCTTTACCCAATGCATTGGAGGGAGATATAGGTCCCACCCATCTCATAATTAAATCATTCTTACTTGTGCCACAAAATAAACATACATCATTTATAATAACCCAATAAATAAAATGGGTTTCATAAACATCATCCCATCATCACATAATCCAATAACTAAGAATTGGATATCATTTCATAATAAGAAAAGTGAAACCATGTAAATCATAGAGACATTATACTTGAAACATACACATGTAAAATAATGTCATCTTAGATGAAAATGGTTTTGATAAAACACTTGAAATGAATTCTTGAGGAAAATATCCTTTTTTCTTCAAAATCATTTTCTTTTCGCAAAATGTCATGAAATTTTAGAAGAAAATGTTTTTGTTGAAAATAGTCATGAAATATTTTGGAGGAAGCTTCATGAAAATAAGTCTTTATAAAACCCTAAAAATCCATTCACGCCATATAAGTTAAAAATAACATTCTCCTCGTACTTTTGTCGGAAAAGTACCTCGTAATGTAAACAAAAGAATGATTCCTTACATACCATGTAGTAAAAGTAAAAAATGGGTAAAAATGAATTTAAACATATATTAAAACACTTTTATAAAACATGGACATGGATGATATAAATAACCCCAGTAAATACATACGAATAAACAATCTTGGATAAAAACGAGATTGGAAAAGTTATCCCTTACCTTAGGTCCGATATGCTTCGTATGGATCCGAACCTCACGTATAATGATTTAAATAATGTAATTGACTTATTAAATAATCATATTAATTGTTATGATATCATATATGTTTCACTTATGACTTTATATTACCCTTTCTTTTGTAAATTCCACGTTAAAGTAGCGTTTTGGGTAAAATCATTTCATTTATCGTATGTGTTTCGACTTGTCGTTTCTTGATATTATTACTTATATCCTGAATTACATAATTCCAGAATGTAAAAAATGATTTATATATAATATATATTCATCATATACATATATATTATAGATTTATAAAAGGAATTAAATCCACCGTTCAGGGAGACGGTAGGTCGTACGTACACATGAACGTTGTTTTCGTTTCCTTATTGAATTGAATGAAACTAAATAGATGACATAAATATATATATACATAAATCCATTAGCATTATTATTTCATATATTTAATTATTATTAATTATATAAACTTTATGATCATTCATGTATGGTTAATCATGGAGAATGAATCTCATCGCGTCGTGAAGACGGTAGTCCGTACGTACGCACGAGCGATGATATCGTTCCCATAATTATAGAATTGGAGTGGATGGTATAATATAAAAGAATAAGTATGATGTTATAATAACCATATATAGTTATTCTTTTCACCATTATACCCATCCATGTAAGGTGTTGGTGGAAAAACATATTACACCACAGCGTGGAGACGATATTCCGTACGTACGCACGCGCGGTGATTTTGTTTTCCGTTGGATGGATAGAAGGTGAAATAGGGTTGTTTCATATTTATAATAACATATAAGTATATGAGGGATACTTATGTTATTACTTAATAATGAAACAACTAAAGAAGAAGGAGTATAAGAAGAATGGAACTTGAAGAAAACGGTAGAAGGTATTACCTCTTTCTCGAAGTGCCTCCTTTAAACTTTTCTTAGGGCACTAAAATTGGTATTTGAAGAAGACCAGGACATCTAGGATGAATCTATGGAAGTGGAGAAGAGAATTTTTTAGGGTTTTTCTGAGCTTTAAGGATCAAAGTTGTGTAAATATGAGAGGGAGGAGGTGCCCTTTTATAAGAGAGGAGAGGGGAACCTTTGGAAATCTTGAAAATATTAATTTATAATAAATCTAACCCCAATTAAAAACCTAAAAAAATGACTAATATTCTAATATTAGATGAGATAGGGTTGTAATATCATCAACCCATAAAATTTATACATGTTAGGAATTTATTTTAAACAGTATGAACTTGATTTATTCTTATTTAATCAATTTGATTTTATTTGTGGTAATAACATTCTAAATTTTAAATTATAAAAATTAATTACATATTTGTTGTGAATTGTCCATAATTGGATAATTTATAACATTTTATACCATTTAAATTTAAATTTATAATTTGTAAATATTTTTGTTATTTTTAAACAATTTTATAATATGTTATTTTTATAAAATAACAATAGTGTCAATTTTTGACACTATTTATTTATTTGAATTTAAATAATATATACAGAATATATGTTAGAAATAAAAGATTTAATAGATTAATAAAAGGTCATATATATCTATAAAACTAGTGGATCACATTAAATAGTTCATATAATATTTATTTTATTATTTTTAAAACCATTTATTTGGTTTATCTCTTAATAAAATAATTACTACATCATTTTTGTATAATTATTTAATATACTTATTTTTTACATAAAAATTAAAAATAAAATCCTATTATGAATATAAATCTATTAAATTTCACAATAATACTTTTACTCTAATTTATCATATAAAAATCACAATATTTAAATTGTTATATTTATTAAATTATGAAGGTGACAACTTTGGCATCATTTAAAATAAAATAAAATAAGTGTCATAATCGCTTTTATAAGGCTCCAAATGGTCAAATATTTGACCATTGGATGATTATGGTTTAAATTTACATGACCAATAAGTTTTGGTCAGGGTTTTGTGCCTTCTAGGGTCAATATTAGTTTAATAAAAACTATATTCCTGATTTTCACTAGATAAACAATTTCTGCATCACTATTGTGTCACAATTAATGATAATTATTTAATCCCTAAAAATTATAAATAAATTCATATGATGTATATAATTTTATTAGATTTATATAGACTATTCTTGTTTGAAGTTTCATGAAGTTTATCACTAAATTAAAATTAATACACTTATAAGATTTAAGAGAGTGACATGTTGTCACTTTCTTTGGTTTTAATAATAATTAAGTTATTTTCATGGTCAAAAGTCCATTAAATGATTCTAATGCGACCCTTAGGTGATATGGGTCGACTTTTAGTCATCCAATAGGATTTTGGCAGGTGTTAGGGTAATTGTATAATCTTATATTTACCCTTAATTACCTGATTTACCTTTAACTATGTTAAATAAAATTTATCGTGGTTACTATTCATAATGCCCAAAAATAAAAAGTAGTTTATTAATATAATTTGGACCCACTGATTCCAAATATGGAATCCATTTTTCCAAATTCAATACACAGTAGTTGTAGAAATTAAATTAAAATTAATATTGTTGTCGAAAGAAAACGGGTTTTTGTTTAAAACATTACAAAAGATTGAATTGATTTAACCTACGAATTCAAGTTAAAATAAATGATAAGGGAATACATTATATTAAATTGTAAAAATATATTCTATTTATACTTTAAGACCATTATATATTATAATTTAACCACATAAATTATTACAATGAAAAAAGTTGTTTTTAATTAAAATATAGCGTGTTTTTACTATTCATTAAAATATGAAAGTTATCTGAATAACATGAAAATTTTATCCAAGGTAAAATTTTATATCCTTATTCCAAATAATAATTTTATTTTGTAAAATTGAACTTATAAACATATCAAAAACTAGATTTAAAGTGGGTGCACCATCAAAAAGCGGCAAAACTGCATTTTTTGAAAAATACTTATTTTACTCGAAAAAATTATTTTGTTCTCATACCATGTTCTAGAAATATATAAGATGAGTAATAATGTATTAAAATTAAAAATTTAGTTAATAATATTCATAATGGCTAGTTCATAATAATATTATAACCATATATCATTGTTTAGTGAAACCCGATATTGCGTACAACACACGCTATCGAAGAAGGTCATGATTGCGTGTAATGCAAGCCAAGTTTGGGTTGCGTGTAGTGCAAGACTCAATTTTTGTTGCATATAACAGAATCCAACCATATTTTATTTATACATTGAATATATATATATATATATACACACTCAATGTTGCGTAGAATAACTTCTATCAAATGAACTTGAAATTGTGTGTAACACGAGCCAAGAATAGTGTTGCGTATACTGCAAGCTAATACGGTGTTGCGTGTAGTGAAATATAATCTTGGTGTACCGTACAATAGCAGATATGAATGAAATTAAAAAGAATGTATCTTATAAAATCTCGGTTGTTACAGGTATTTTCCAAATGAAGTGGTCAAACATCAACGAATCGTGATATGTAGTAATAGGTCATTCTGTATGAGTAAGTTTATTCTTTATAACTTGAGTCAATTGTTCTAATTTAGTAATAATATTCTCATCTACAACTCCATCCATGATGAATTTCTCATTATGGATATCCATACATTTATTATGAGTGTTGATATATTTCCCATTCCTTTTATTAGGCCCCATTTCTTAATAATATAATGTATCGATAAACCCCAAAATTATGAATCATAGTGTATAATTCTAAATCTAGTGAAATACATAACATAAATTTCAAATTTATCCATTGATAACATCATAAAAAAAGATTAGTATCTTTGTGATTATATTCAAATCATAATAATAATTTGAGGTATTTCAGAATGATTCAAAAAGAGCGCATGAATTTACCAAATCATTTTATCTAAGAGAGTCATTCTATGTGTTTAGTCTTAGTCCCACTCATCTTTCATCGAGTGAATATTGAGTTGATACTCAAATAAACCTTTTCTTGGTGTTTACCCATAGGTGTATCTGTGCCACAAGTACATAAACAAGACAATATCTGGAGAGATATGTAATTTCTAAGAAACCTAAAATTATATACCTTACCTAAAAATCATGATATTATCATTTACTTAGACATATCACTATAGTATTTAATTTATTTATGTTATATAATATACGTTTTCCTAAATATAGTTCCCAATGTTTATATAAAACATTCTCTGTTTCTAACTATAACACCATGAATCTAATAACCCTGAGCCAGTGGTGATCTTACTATATTGAAAGAAGATATAAGAGATCACAACCCAAAGGATTGAATAGTTTCACAGTATTGGGAGACTAGATACATAAATTAACTTTAAATTATATTTTAAAACATTAAATAAAACTTTAAATTATTGTGGGAACTTTTTTATTTCCTCTAGTATATTTCTAAAATCATTAATAAATACATTATTGGTATCCTAGAGAAAAGTAAACATAGTAAAGGGCGTGCTTAGATGCTTAATATGGGAAAAGATATAGCATAAGATATTATATAATAAATAAAGCATGAATAATATGACATAGTAAAAAATATCGGAATATTTCATATAAATAATATCATAAAAGGGAAATATATACATGGATGATATAATAACAAAAATAATAAAATGGATAATAAAAACATATTTCATAATGATATAATTTATAATATCAAACATAATAATCTTAATGGTATGACCTTATTCCAAGACATCATATGTAAATAGGTAAGGAATATCCCAAATACCCAAACTATTTTGTCTCATGAGACATAATAATGCATTGAGGGGATTTAAAAGACCCTTTCCATCAATTACTATGTCTAATGCATTCAACATATGAAATAAATGAATAATAATTCAATAAATAATCAACATAAACATTTTCATTTAAAACAACAATATGAAATGTTTGTATTTTCACCATTCAATAAATATAACAGCATGACCATAATACATCTAAAAAATTAGGCGAATAATATCATTAGACAAAATCCCAAAGTGGATTTTCCCTAAAAATATTAATTTGGTAGCTTGAGTACTTAATAGAGGAAATTGAAATAAAAACAAATAATTTTTAGAAATAACCATAGGAGAATAAAATATATTTGGTTTAATATATAAGTATTATATTATCTCCCAAATAGAGACTTAAACATAAAAAATCCCAAATAATGATGAGATTGTGAAATAAACCCCAACCTCATGTCCTTCTAGTTTTTTATGCACTTTTATCCTCATGTATAATAAATTAAAATTTATTATAATTTTATACCAAAACCATATATATACTTATAATGTCATATATTATTCAATTATAACATTTCAATACCCATTTATTAATATATATTTATTAAAATCATCATTTTCAAGTGTTAATTATTTATTTTTTCATGTATGTTTTGATCTGGTAGCTCCAATCTCTACATCTTTATCATGGTTTCATTTTCTCTATAATATTAATAATGATATAAAAATAATATATATTTATTAAATACATATTGTTGGAGTTGGTTCCCTAAAACCAACTTATGTGTAATTTATGATAACTTGTATTCATAGTTTTGAATATTAATAACCTCTTTATCAAATTTAGAATCTTATTCTATGTAACATAGTTTCTGATAATTTTGTAAGAGTATTTATCACATCAAAAGTTCATAGAAGTTACCCACTATGATGTGAACGCATATTTTCCATGAAAATATTTATAAATATATGTTCTATGGCTAGATTAAATCATTTGAAGAACAAAAATGATTCAGGATATCTAGGGTGGAGACTCATAAGACTTTGATGAACCTTCTCAGGGTGTATACCCATGGTAATATTTAGGGTAGGTTATTATGAAAATGAGACCCACCAGTTGGAAATACTCATTTTTTGTGTCATTGGATGTTTATATCTATCTATGTATGTATGAATCCTTTAACATTAAGATTATTATTAATGAGTATTACAAGTCACATAATTTATTGTATTAACAAAAACCATGAAGACATATGTTCACAGTGAGGTAAGATATGTTGTGTGTGTTATAAGTAAAATTAACATAATGAATAATACAAGAAATTATTTTTCCCTTAATTTCTTTAATGAAATTTGTTATCTTAGAACCTTTTATGGAAATGATATCTCCCAAATAAATCCTTAGCCATGGTGTTCTATAGGAAAATTTGATTTCCAAAATTTCTAACAGAGACATCGAGCACATAGGATGATGGAACTAGCATGAAACTTACTTGATTAGATATATCACAATAAAGGTACTATATTATATAGTAAGTAGTTGTATTAGATATTATATCATTGGGGAATTAACTACTTTCTCTATGGGTGACTTGGTGTGTTTCTAGATGTTAACCTTGGAATTTAGACTGGTTTGCCTAATGCCATTGAGAAAGAGGCATAGAGGGACACACACTAAGTGTATCTAGAATCTTAGTTAAATAATATATCATTATCCATTATTTAATAAGTTGAATACATATTATTCTCATACATGGTTTAATAATTATTCATGTTTTCTTGAATGCATATATTCTATCACCATTTAATTGACAGAATATTATGTGAGCAGAATATTTAAAAAATATTTAGTATCTTTTTAGTAAATATAATATTTATTTATTTATTGGTGAATAATGTAGTTATATTTATTTATTAAATAAATAGTCATTATTCAAGTCCTGATAAACATTATGGAGGAATGGGGGACCAATTTTATAGGTATAGTGAGAAATAGTATATATTGAATTCTATTTGATTAAATACTATTTAATTCTATTCATAAGCTAAGCTCTTGTCAATAAATAATAAAAATATTATGTCTAAATAAATATTAAAGAGAACTTGTGAAATTATTTATTTTTAACCCTTATATTATATAAACCCAATTATATTATTTTTCAAGAGTGCCAATTCATTTGTTTTATTATTCATAATAAATCTGGAGAATCCTCTCGAATCCATAAAGATTTATATTCTCCAAGAATGCTCCTAATAATGGAGAGCCATCTTTCTCAAAATTCCAATATTGAGTTAAGATAGATAAAAGACAATCCATTAGAAGAAATTATCGAGGAGATCAAAGATGAACCGCATAAGCGATATGATCTTCCCGGTAAGCACATAGAGATTACTACAACAACGTTTAAAGATTTTGAAACACATGTGGATCAGCGATAGAAGGAATTACCTTGATTCCAAAAATTAAATGATGGTATGATGTAGATCCATTTTCAGATTCATCAGTTATGAAAGATTTATCATATGGTAATTATTTAATTATCTAAATTAATTATAAATAATATGTGATTATCATGTTCTTTAGTTTCAGTGTTTATCAATTTTTTGTATTCTTTAATTAAAATCTATTGATCATGGTATTTATTATCATGTCAATTTTAGATTGAACATTGATTATGACAAAAATAAATGTTAGGAAAGAACCATCACACACTTCTGTTTTTCCTATAACCTTCATGTGGTATTAGAGTGGGTCACATAATTAGTAATAATTATTTAAAGATCATTGATAAATTTACACATTTATAATTTAGTTTTTGATTTTAGTTTAATCGTTCATAAATATGATTTGTGAGATTTTCTTCTTCCTCTTTGATTCTCATAAATATAATCAAATCGATTAATTTTATAAACAAAATAGATGTGAATATCTCATATAGAGGCGACAAGGAATTTAAATAGATAACACAAGAGTACACACCATATATCCTGGAGGTACATGCCATGTATTAGTGTCTAATGAACCAAGAATTAATTTTTTATTAACTCAATGGATATGAATTTATTTCATGTGGTTCATTTAATTATACACGGTGTGTTGTATAGGATATCCTGGATCATGGTCATCCATAGTACATGCTGCATAACTACTATAAATGGTGAATAGTCCTTCAATCACTGATGGGCTGAGTGTCTTATTACATGGCCTACCTAACAGGTGACCATGTAACTCAAAGAATGAATGTTGTGTATCCCATGTAAATTCCCTATACTCCATATTTTTTCTGAGGCATAGTAACACATAGAGTATATAGGTGCGTGCCTCTGATAGATGGTGAAAAATGTATACGTTGTCTAGCAAGCTTGTAAATACCATGTACTAATATGAAACTGTGGAGAACTAAAAATAATCTATTATACCATGTAAACAATATCAACATGTGGGTTTTTGTGGTCATTAAGTTTATAGAACCCACCATGTGATGAAATTTAATATATATAAATGTTCAATAAATTTCATTGTAATATTCATATTTATATATCACATATCTATTATATTACATATATTACTCTATGTGCATTGAATCATAACATATAATAGAAAAATTATGTAATCCATGTAATCATTATGTTTATAGTACAAATCATAAAAGAATATGATAATTAGTGTATGCTACATGTCACAAGAGTAAATAGTATATGAGTATAATATATGTTGGGTAGTTCAGATGGGTACTGACCATGTTGCCTCCAAGTTATATTTATGTACAGAGTTAATTTTAAATAAATTTATTTAATTTTTTTAAAATTACTATGGATGGTAATCTCAAGGAAATTTATATGAGAATTAATATAAAATAATTTATTAAATGAAACACCCCGACCATGGTTACCTAGAGTCGGTGCATTATAACATAACACTGTCATTATCACAAAGGATCAAATCTTGAAAAACCGATCAGTTTAGTAGCCTTCAAAGTACTAGATACATACATTAGTTTTACATTACATTATAAAATTAAAAACAAAAACAAAAACATTGTCTCCTTTAAACACATTCATATTCTTTAGACTATCCCTGCAGGTTAGTCATAATATACTTCTTCGCATCCTAGGAAAAATAAAACCTAGAAAGGGGTGAGCTTAGATGCTCAGTAAGGATAACAATATAGAGGAAACTTTCATAAATAAGAATACACATTTAAGGAAATGTATATGAATAAAACACATGCCTATTAAACTTAAACTTCTGCATAATATGGAAAAGATAAATCAAATAATTACATTTACTTATTCACATGGATATTATAATAGTCTAATAATCACATGTAATATCAATATAAAATTTCATAATGATGGAATGCATAATGCCAGAATTTATAACCACATGGTGAGGGCCTCATTCCAAGGCTAAAAATAAGATTTTTTCAAGTCCTTGGGCAAAGACACTAGTTTGTCTCATGAGACCTACCAATGCATCCAGGAGCTATAGAGGACTCCACCCATCACTTACCAAGTCCAATGCATTCCTCATTTGAAATGGTTGAAACATAACATAAACATTCATATTAAAACTAGAATACAAAATGTTAATAATTTAACCACAACCATGAGTGGTATAAAAATAACACATCCACATTCAAACATATCACAAACCATCAATATAATATTTAATATTGTATCATAATAAATCAACTTCAAACAAGTGTAAAATCCATCAAAGGAAGTTAACATAGATAAAATCAAAACTATTTGAGAGAAATATCTCTTTTTTTATTTTGAAATCATTTAAAAGTAACATAATTATAAAATAAAACATTTATTTTAAAAATACTCTTATAACATTTTAATGGAATCTTCGAAGGTGTTATAATGGAAGAAAATAGACGCACCCACCATATAAGTTAAAAAAACATTATTATGTCAATTTGTCAAAAAGGTCATAAATTACCTTGTTTGGAAAGAGACTGAACGTTTCCATTCAAATTTTTTTATAAAAACTAAAACAAGGGTATAAATTACTTTAAACCATAATCTAGGAAATATTAAGAAGGATTTGAAATACATATTAAAGAAGAATGGATGTGCATGATAAAGAGGTCCTAGTAGACACTCACGTATAAACAACCTCGGATAATAAAGTGATTGTATAATTAACCCTTACCTTGTACTTTACCTTGATTGAGGGTATGTTAATGTAACAGCCCAAGATTTTATAAAAAAATATTCTTTTTAATTTTATTAATGTCTTGTGTTGTACGCTACACCAAAAGGAGCTTGCACAACACACATCCTTGACTTGACTTGCATTACACGCAATCACGACCTTCCTCGATAGCGTGTGTAATACGCAATACCGAGTTTCACTAAACAACGATATGCTATAAAAATATTATTAAAACTAGCCGTTATGAATAGTAATAACCACTTTTTGAAATCCAGTAAATCTTATTTTTCAAAATGAACTTTATTTTTGGATTCGGAGTATCGAATTTAGCCTAAGGTGAAATTTTGGTACTTTTCGGATAACTTTCATATTCTGATGAATAGTGAAAATTACTAAATTATAATTAAAAACAACTTTTTTAATCGAAATAATTAATAGTGATAAATCATTAATTTGAGTGGTTTTAAAGTATATTTAGAATATATTTTTACAATTTAATACAATGTTGGTCATTAGATGTAATTTCACATTTAAACTAGACATAAACAAGTGTCAATCTTTTGATAGATATTGTTTCTTAAAAACACGCTATTTGTTTTAACAGCGGGATTTAATTATAAAATTAATTAATGCAACTTCTATGTTATGAATTTGGTAAAATAGACTTCATTTTTGAATTCGGAATATGAAATATAGCTTGGGATGAAATTTTGGCATTGTTCTGAAAAACATCAATTTTTGATGAATAGTGAAACTACTAAGTGGTAGGTTAAAAACTGAATTTTGCATAAAACTTAATTTTACCGCTTCTGTGAATGGAATTTCGAAAATCCGAGAGACACAGTTAATATCAAGGATTAAAATGTGGTTCAATGAGATGAAAATATTTTTTTGGTGAATAGTAACTTTTTATTTTTTTTTACCACGGTTAATAGTAAATAGGGTAACTAAGGGTAAATATGATATTAATATTACCCTAACACATGTCCTAATTCTATTGGACAAGTTTAATACGACAAAAAAAAAACTTAGGAATAAAATATGACCATTTAGGCCCACTTGGATTAGATTAGGACATTTATTATTAATTTATTTAAAGAAGGGTTAAAATAGTTAAAATCAAAGTTTAATAAGTAAATCATTTTTAATATGGGGTTATACATAAGATAAATTCGACTATAAATATTCATTAGAAAGCTAAAAAGATTTCCTACATGATGGTATTTTATTTGTAATTTTTAGACATTAAATAATATAATTTATTTATGACACAAAGATGATGCAGTAATTATCTTATTAATGAAATATTGACATAATTGATGTTATAAACACCAAAATAAATGTAATTTGAGTTTTTTATGAATTCCACTACTTTTCTAGGTTACTATGATATATTAATATTGATTTAATCAACTTGGTTCGAACATTTAATTCTGTTATGACTTTCACAAAAATCATATATCAAATAGTGTCAAAATTGACACAAAATAGTTTTTAAATCAAATATTATATTATTAATTGTTATTGTATTCCTAAAAATCTAAGGTTCGGCCAAATGACTTAGATAAGGATATATATATTAATAATAAACAATTTGGGGTCCGTTTGGCATGTTATAGTAAGTTTATTAACCATATAGTGAAAGAAAACAAAAAGACATGGTAAAAGTTAAATTATTTAAGTTAGAGTTAAATCTAATTGATAAGGTTAAAATAATATCCTAAACTTGTCTAAATTCTATTGGTTGATAGGATTTCGACCCCTCCCCACCTTATCTTCGAAATAAGACCCTTTGGAACCATTATAAACCGATTTTGACTTTAATATAAAATAATATTTTGAGATATTCCTAAGGTGCCCCTCTCCTCCCTTATAAAAGGGAACCTCCTCCCCCTCCTCCTCACACCAAATTGAGCACTCAAGCTCGGCCAACCCCTGACATTTTCTCCTCTACACTTCCCTAGAATAATCCTAGAGGTACTGGTCTTCTTAAAAGACCAATCTTAGTTCCCTAAGTGGAGGATTCAAAGAGGCGTTCCAAAGAAGAGGTAATATCCATTACCGATCTTTTCAATTTCTTTCTTCTTCAACTTCTTCTTATTTAGTTGTTTCATGATAAAGTAATAACATCAGTATTACTTACATACTGATATGTTATTATAAATATGAAACAACCCTAATTCACCTTCTATCCATCCTACGAAAAAATGAAATCACCGCGCGTGCGTACGTACGGAATACCGTCTCCACGCCGTGGTGTAATCTATTTTTCACCATCACCTTACAAGGATGGGTATAATGGTGTAATGAGTAACTATATATGATTATTATGAAGTAATATTGATACTGAAATAATATATATATAATCCAATACAATTCCACGATCATAGGAACAATATCATCACTCGTGCGTACGTACGGAATACCGTCTCCACGATGTGATGCGACTCGTTCTACATGATCTTCATTTCATAATGATTATATAAATGAATTGAATGAATGAATATGGTATATACTACACTAATACCATTCTGGAAATGAATTACCTATAACCTAAAGATAAGAATAAGGATTTATTCGACAAAACACGCATAAGAACAAAAAGTTATAAAGACCCGAGTAACAAGTAACAATGAAATATTACTAACAAAGAAGCTAATAATATGACCATATATGATATCATATCAATATGTATGATTCTGGAATAAGTCAATAACATTATTTAAACCATTATACAGGAGCTTCGGACATGAACAAAGCAAATCGGACCTAAGGTAAGGGAAATGTCACAATCTCATTTTTATCCGAGATTTTTTATACTTTGGTATTTACTGGGGTGTATTTTATCATCCACATCCATGTTTCCTCGATATGTAATATTATTTCCATACTCCTACAATTTTTTAAATCCAATTTTACCCTTCGGTGAGTTTTTAGTAAAAGATATGAAAGGAATCTTTTGTCGTTTTTCGTACGAGGTACTTTTTGACTTTTCCGACAAAAGTACGAGAAGAATGTTTTTTTTAACTTAAACGGCACGAATGGATTTTTACCCTTTTATAAAGCCTTATTTTCATGAAGCTTCCTCCAAAAGATTTCATGACTATTTTCAATAAAATCTCTTTCTTTTAAAATTGCATGATGTTTTGTGAAAAGAAATTGATTTTGAAGAAGAAAGGATATTTTTCCTCAAGAATTCATTTCAAGTGTTTTATCAAAATTATTTTCCATCTAAGATAATAAGGGGTTCTGTTTCTATCAATATTTTTACATTGATTTGACTAGGTTTTGATGGAATTATGTTTATGAATTCCTTTATCTTATATGAATGGTTTTTTTGATGTCACGATGTTTACGAATCCTATTTTTACTACATGGGTTATGAAATGATGTATGATTTATGATTTTGTGGCACACATAAGAATGGTATCATTATGAGATGGGTGGGACCTATATCTCCCTCCAATGCATTGGGTAAAGATTTTTTATCTCATGAGATAGACATGGCTGGAATGGTAGGTTATACCGGTTCAGTGAAACAGGACTGAAACGAGGGTTACTCGATTCAGAAAGGGACTTTGTCCACTAAGATAGTCTTGGCAATGAGTCTTGACTAACAAGAAATGATTCTCTATGATTATGTGTGAATGCCACAAAGTTTCATGTTTTAAGTTATGACTATTATGATAACATTTCACTGCCATGATTTATCCCATGTTATGAAATTATGCTCTCTTTTGCAGGTTAAGATTTCCAAAATGTTATGTTCTTTTGAATATGATGTGATTGATATTTCTGTTGTTTACCCTTACTGAGCATTTGAGCTCACCCTTTTATGTTTTCTTTTCCCCAGGATATAAAGAAAGGTTTTAGGTAAAAAAAAAGGAAGATCTTTATGGGAGATGTTGAAGATCTTTCACCAGGATTAGAAGATTTTATTCCGAGTTTCCAAAGACACTAAACTATTACGATCCTTGCGTGTGTGTTTTTGTTATGTACTAAGTATTCCGAAAAAGTAATGTAATGTACATGTACGTCAAGCTACGGGTCTCTACAGTTGGTATCAGAGGAAAGGTTTAGTCAACCTTTGGAAACTAGGATGCGAAAACGTTAGTGAGATCCCTAGAGATATTTCTAAGGTATGTCTAGGGATTCCCCTAAGGATAAGTATACGTATAGGATATAGTCCTAGAACTATGGTAACGATATTATATTAAACCAAAGATGTTAGATATTTAAGTTACTCCCCCTTTATTATGATTTTTGCCTCTCACACTATTCTTTTTTGGGTTTTAGAATATGGCTGGAAACAAGATGATTCACGATAATGGAGGATATGATGGACAATGGAATGATATTCTTCATGAGAAACCAAATGAAATGGGATTTGGATGCCCAAACATCATTATTATGCCGAATCAGCAATCTCACAACATGATCAATAAAGTAAAATTTGGTAAGTTTCCTGACTCGACTAATAAGAGAAAGATGGAGTTCCATGATGATCATAGAGGAAAGAAAGTTCAATTTCCCCTATGTAAATCATGTGGGAAGAGGCATCAAGGAGAATGTTTCAAGGGAACTGGAAGATGCTTTGGGTGTGGAAAAGAAGGACACAAAGCAAGTAAGTGCAAAGGAAAAGGGTCGGTTAACACCATGGATGAGGATAATGGTATTGCTACGATATCAAAAATGGTTAAGTGTTTTAAATGTGGAATGTATGGGCATTATGCAAACAAATGCCCTAAGGGAAAGACTCATGAAGAGAATCAGTATGGTCATATGGGTAGTATTTATGTGGATGATGATGAAGAGACTACAAATGATATGTGAGATGAAAGATTTTTTGAAGCTCGTTCAATGGTTTGAGAATGTAGTGGAATGATTACATGTTTATCATGTGTAATTTTGGAATAAAGAGACATCTATGGATTGTTACACTGTTGTCTTTCCTTGTGTTTTGAAAGTGTATGATTAATGTTACCAGTATCCATGAAAGGTTATTCAGATATTTTTGGAATGTAGATGATATGCGCATAATGAAGGGATAAGGAGAAAATGAAATGTTTAATAGTATTCATGAGCTCATGATTGATATAAGGACTAAGTGATATCATGGTTTGAGTATATAGAATTTTGAGGATTTTGGTATGTGGAAAGTGTTAACTTTTAACTGCACTCATGTTTTCACTAAGGTATTCAAGAGAATACACGATTAAGGACTTTGAATGTTTAGAATGTGACCAACAAGACATATCTTATGATATGTGGGGATCAACGACAGTATTAAATCTCTGGTAATCGATGTCACTATATTATGAGAGTGGACTGCAGTATTATAAGCCTAAAGATTAGACTGGATTATGTTGGACATAAGTTAGTATTGTTTAAGGATAGAAGATTTTCGATATTATTGATGGGATGTTATAGTAACGTAGTTTTAGAAAAAGGGACAACCTGCAGGACGGGCGACAGCCCATCGCTTCGGACAAGGCTGTAGGAATCGAACCCACAACCGAAGTGCGACTGGCCTTTATCGCCTACCACTGACCTACAGGAAGTCCCTGTTTAGTAGAAACCAGTTTTATTATATTAAGAAGTATGATATATGAAGTATAAGTCCATTTTAGGAACCATATATGATTAATCTCACTATAGAATGACTTATGTATATTTAATAACTTTTGCTAACCTTTTGTTTGAGACAGATGGAATGAACAGTCATTCTATCACATGATCTGCTAACACTTTACGAATAACAAATTCAACTTCATTTATTTAAGAAATGAAGTGGAAATTGTTCAAGGCACGAACAACAGTGATATTGTATCAAAATAAAGTAAGTATTTATTCTAATTCAAATTTTCAACTTTAGGGAAATGATCTTGAAAACCAAAAATGTTGTCCTAGTGATCTTATACCTGATGAATCAGATGGTACCTTAGATCGTCACAAATTTATGGATTTGTGATTACTGGCTTTTCCATAGCCATGTTCTCTACCACTCTCCATCAGAACATGATGGTTATATTTCTCTTCCATATCCATATTTTCACCTATGTGGAAACCCAGTGATTAGTTTATTTGGGTAATCGTTACATTTCATACTTTAGTTTTTAAAGCCAAGTTTTGTTATTCCCTTTTACGATGTGGGTTTCTATTAAAGAAACTTTCAAATAGTAAACCATTTATAACCCCGACGAATTTCGAGGGCGAAATTCATTTTAAGGGGGGTAGAATGTAACAGCCCAAGATTTTATAAAAAAATATTCTTTTTAATTTTATTAATGTCTTGTGTTGTACGCTACACCAAAAGGAGCTTGCACAACACACATCCTTGACTTGACTTTCATTACACGCAATCACGACCTTCCTCGATAGCGTGTGTAATACGCAATACCGAGTTTCACTAAACAACGATATGCTATAAAAATATTATTAAAACTAGCCGTTATGAATAGTAATAACCACTTTTTGAAATCCAGTAAATCTTATTTTTCAAAATGAACTTTATTTTTGGATTCGGAGTATCGAATTTAGCCTAAGGTGAAATTTTGGTACTTTTCGGATAACTTTCATATTCTGATGAATAGTGAAAATTACTAAATTATAATTAAAAACAACTTTTTTAATCGAAATAATTAATAGTGATAAATCATTAATTTGAGTGGTTTTAAAGTATATTTAGAATATATTTTTACAATTTAATACAATGTTGGTCATTAGATGTAATTTCACATTTAAACTAGACATAAACAAGTGTCAATCTTTTGATAGATATTGTTTCTTAAAAACACGCTATTTGTTTTAACAGTGGGATTTAATTATAAAATTAATTAATGCAACTTCTATGTTATGAATTTGGTAAAATAGACTTCATTTTTGAATTCGGAATATGAAATATAGCTTGGGATGAAATTTTGGCATTGTTCTGAAAAACATCAATTTTTGATGAATAGTGAAACTACTAAGTGGTAGGTTAAAAACTGAATTTTGCATAAAACTTAATTTTACCGCTTCTGTGAATGGAATTTCGAAAATCCGAGAGACACGGTTAATATCAAGGATTAAAATGTGGTTCAATGAGATGAAAATATTTTTTTGGTGAATAGTAACTTTTTATTTTTTTTTACCACGGTTAATAGTAAATAGGGTAACTAAGGGTAAATATGATATTAATATTACCCTAACACATGTCCTAATTCTATAGGACAAGTTTAATACGACCAAAAAAAAACTTAGGAATAAAATATGACCATTTAGGCCCACTTGGATTAGATTAGGACATTTATTATTAATTTATTTAAAGAAGGGTTAAAATAGTTAAAATCAAAGTTTAATAAGTAAATCATTTTTAATATGGGGTTATACATAAGATAAATTAGACTATAAATATTCATTAGAAATATAAAAAGATTTCCTACATGATGGTATTTTATTTGTAATTTTTAGACATTAAATAATATAATTTATTTATGACACAAAGATGATGCAGTAATTATCTTATTAATGAAATATTGACATAATTGATGTTATAAACACCAAAATAAATGTAATTTGAGTTTTTTATGAATTCCACTACTTTTCTAGGTTACTATGATATATTAATATTGATTTAATCAACTTGGTTCGAACATTTAATTCTGTTATGACTTTCACAAAAATCATATATCAAATAGTGTCAAAATTGACACAAAATAGTTTTTAAATCAAATATTATATTATTAATTGTTATTGTATTCCTAAAAATCTAAGGTTCGGCCAAATGACTTAGATAAGGATATATATATTAATAATAAACAAGTTGGGGTTCGTTTGGCATGTTATAGTAAGTTTATTAACCATATAGTGAAAGAAAACAAAAAGACATGGTAAAAGTTAAATTATTTAAGTTAGAGTTAAATCTAATTGATAAGGTTAAAATAATATACTAAACTTGTCTAAATTCTATTGGTTGATAGGATTTCGACCCCTCCCCACCTTATCTTCGAAATAAGACCCTTTGGAACCATTATAAACCGATTTTGACTTTAATATAAAATAATATTTTGAGATATTCCTAAGGTGCCCCTCTCCTCCCTTATAAAAGGGAACCTCCTCCCCCTCCTCCTCACACCAAATTGAGCACTCAAGCTCGGCCAACCCCTGACATTTTCTCCTCTACACTTCCCTAGAATAATCCTAGAGGTCCTGGTCTTCTTAAAAGACCAATCTTAGTTCCCTAAGTGGAGGATTCAAAGAGGCGTTCCAAAGAAGAGGTAATATCCATTACCGATCTTTTCAATTTCTTTCTTCTTCAACTTCTTCTTATTTAGTTGTTTCATGATAAAGTAATAACATCAGTATTACTTACATACTGATATGTTATTATAAATATGAAACAATCCTAATTCACCTTCTATCCATCCTACGGAAAAATGAAATCACCGCGCGTGCGTACGTACGGAATACCGTCTCCACGCCGTGGTGTAATCTATTTTTCACCATCACCTTACAAGGATGGGTATAATGGTGTAATTAGTAACTATATATGATTATTATGAAGTAATATTGATACTGAAATAATATATATATAATCCAATACAATTCCACGATCATAGGAACAATATCATCACTCGTGCGTACGTACAGAATACCGTCTCCACGATGTGATGCGACTCGTTCTACATGATCTTCATTTCATAATGATTATATAAATGAATTGAATGAATGAATATGGTATATAATACACTAATACCATTCTGGAAATGAATTACCTATAACCTAAAGATAAGAATAAGGATTTATTCGACAAAACACGCATAAGAACAAAAAGTTATAAAGACCCGAGTAACAAGTAACAATGAAATATTACTAACAAGAAGCTAATAATATGACCATATATGATATCATATCAATATGTATGATTCTGGAATAAGTCAATAACATTATTTAAACCATTATACAGGAGCTTCGGACATGAACAAAGCAAATCGGACCTAAGGTAAGGGAAATGTCACAATCTCATTTTTATCCGAGATTTTTTATACTTTGGTATTTACTGGGGTGTATTTTATCATCCACATCCATGTTTCCTCGATATGTAATATTATTTCCATCCTCCTACAATTTTTTAAATCCAATTTTACCCTTCGGTGAGTTTTTAGTAAAAGATATGAAAGGAATCTTTTGTCATTTTTCGTACGAGGTACTTTTTGACTTTTCCGACAAAAGTACGAGAAGAATGTTTTTTTTAACTTAAACGGCACGAACGGATTTTTACCCTTTTATAAAGCCTTATTTTCATGAAGCTTCCTCCAGAAGATTTCATGACTATTTTCAATAAAATCTCTTTCTTTTAAAATTGCATGATGTTTTGTGAAAAGAAATTGATTTTGAAGAAGAAAGGATATTTTTCCTCAAGAATTCATTTCAAGTGTTTTATCAAAATTATTTTCCATCTAAGATAATAAGGGGTTCTGTTTCTATCAATATTTTTACATTGATTTGACTAGGTTTTGATGGAATTATGTTTATGAATTCCTTTATCTTATATGAATGGTTTTTTTGATGTCACGATGTTTACGAATCCTATTTTTACTACATGGGTTATGAAATGATGTATGATTTATGATTTTGTGGCACACATAAGAATGGTATCATTATGAGATGGGTGGGACCTATATCTCCCTCCAATGCATTGGGTAAAGATTTTTTATCTCATGAGATAGACATGGCTGGAATGGTAGGTTATACCGGTTCAGTGAAACAGGACTGAAACGAGGGTTACTCGATTCAGAAAGGGACTTTGTCCACTAAGATAGTCTTGGCAATGAGTCTTGACTAACAAGAAATGATTCTCTATGATTATGTGTGAATGCCACAAAGTTTCATGTTTTAAGTTATGACTATTGTGATAACATTTCACTGCCATGATTTATCCCATGTTATGAAATTATGCTCTCTTTTGCAGGTTAAGATTTCCAAAATGTTATGTTCTTTTGAATATGATGTGATTGATATTTCTGTTGTTTACCCTTACTGAGCATTTGAGCTCACCCTTTTATGTTTTCTTTTCCCCAGGATATAAAGAAAGGTTTTAGGTAAAAAAAAGGAAGATCTTTATGGGAGATGTTGAAGATCTTTCACCAGGATTAGAAGATTTTATTCCGAGTTTCCAAAGACACTAAACTATTACGATCCTTGCGTGTGTGTTTTTGTTATGTACTAAGTATTCCGCAAAAGTAATGTAATGTACATGTACGTCAAGCTACGGGTCTCTACAGTTAACCTTTTGTATAATTGTTAAATTATTTTTATTAAATTATAAAAGAACCACATACATAAATATGATATCACATATGATCATATAATAACTATTTGTTAATAATATTTCAGTAGTATCATCGTTTTGGGTGTCAACTAATTCGTTTTCCTTTACTTTCTTGGTTATGTAAGCCATGTTTTTTATGGATAGGATGTATTTGATTCATATACAGAATGATATTAAGTACTTAAAAATTAATTTTAATCATAAAATAAAAATTATTTTTGAATTGTTACAATGGGGTATGAATCTTATTGCGTCTGTGGAGACGATAATCCGTACGTACAAACAAGCAACAATATCATTATATTGATGGTAAAATAATATATAATTGGATGGTATATCACATATAATGAATCATTAACAAGATATATTTATTATTTACATCATTTATACACATTATTATACCCATCCAAATAATGAAGTGTTTGAATAACAAACTACAACATAGCGTGGAGACGTTAAGCCGTACGTACACATGTATGGTGATTTGTCATTAATAGGATGGATAGAATAATGAATATGGTAGTAACATATTTATAATAACATCATAGTATTTATAAGGTACTGGATTTATTTTTTTGGTATGGAAACAACAAATAAAGAGGAAGTGGAAGAAGAAAAGAACTTTGAGAGATGTGGTGAAATTATTACCTCTTTTTCAGGTGTTTCCTTTTGAGATGATCAAAAGGGATCCTTATATTGGCTTTATGATAAAATTAAGGCCTCTAGGTATAAGTGAGAGTAGTTAAGAGGATATTTGAGCTAGTTTTGTCCAAGTCAAATGGATTTTGAGCTATTATTTTGAGAGAAGGGGAAGTATCCTTTTATAAGAGAGGTGAGAGTCACTTTAGGAAAATTTTGAAATATTATCTTATTATACAATAAAATTTGGTTTATAATGGATAAAAAGTGATTTAGTTCGAGGATAAGGTGTGTAAGGGTCGAAAATATCTCAAAATATTGGTTTTATACAGATTTAGGTCACTATAAAAACCCTATCTTTTAGATTTAACTCTTAGTTAAACAATTTAACTTTTACCATGTATTCTTGTATTATTATAATAAATGGTTAATAATGTTTCTATAAAAATCCAAGAGAACCCAATGTGGTTCATTATTAATATATATAACCTTATCAAAGTCCTTTAGTTGAACCTTATATTTTTAGGAATATTATATCAATTAATAATATAGTATTTGTTTTAAAAACTCATTTATGTCAATTTTGACACTATTTGATATTTTATTTTTTTGAAAGTAATAAAAACTTTATCACTTAGAAAAAATTTTATTTAATCAACAATAAAACGTCATATTAACCTATAAAATTAGTGGAATTCATCAGAAGTCTCAATTTACATTAATTTGGATATTTATATTATCAATTATTTTAATCCTTCATTAATAAGATAATTACTGTATTATCACTACATCATAATTAAATTTAATTATATGTTGTCTAAAAATTATAAATAAAATTCCATTATATAGGAAATATTTTTATATTTATAATGAATATTTATAGTAGAATTTATCTTATGTTTGATACTATATTAAAAATGTTTTAGTTATGAAAATTTGAATTTAACACTTCTAACTCTTCTTTAAATAAAATAATAATAAATGTCCTAATCTAATCCTAGTGGAAAAAAAAGGATCATATTTTATTTCTAGGGTTTATTTTGTTCTAAATCCACTTATCCAAGATAATTAGTATATGTTTTAATGTAATTATAATATATTTTTTACCATTAATTACCCTATTTACTATTAACTATGGTAAATAAAATTCAAAATTTACGATTCAACAAAAATTATTTTCATTTTATTGAATCAAATTTTACTTTATGATATCAACTGTGTCTCTAAAAGTTTTAAAATTCAACTCATAGATGTGATAAAATTATGTTTTACACAAATTTGTAAATGCTCCTAGAAGGTGAGTAAAAGACGGTAAACAGTTCAATAAAATTTTATATATCTAATACTATTATAAAATTACTCCAATGAATTACATTGAACATATATTGGTATTATGTATCTATTTTTACTTAATATAAATTTAAATAAAATAACTAATTATATAAAATAAAAGTTGGTTTTAAATAATAATGCAGTGCTTTTCACTGTTCATAAAAAATTGAAAGTTTTCAGAAAAATACCAAAACTTCACCGTAAGCTAAATTTGATATTTGGAATAAAAAAATGAATTCCATTTTGAAAAATAAAATTTATAAAATTTCAAAAAGTGGGTATTACTATTCATAATGGATAGTTTTATAGGTAATTGTGTGTTAATACTCCAATTTGTGTACAATACAAGCCATTGCATTATTTAAAGTGAAACGTACTTTAGAGGCTTGGGGTGTTAGATTATTCCCTCCTTCAAAAAGTTTCATCCTCAAAATTTCTAGAATATTAATGCACGAAAAGATTTCATGGGATCTTCATCATAAGTTCCTCAGGTTCCCACATTGGTTCTTCCATATTATGGTTTCTCCATAGAACTTTTAGCTGGTGAGTTGCCCATTTTGTCAACATTTGTTATCTAGTATCAATAATCTTGACAAGATCTTCACAATAAGATATAACGGGTTCCAGTTCTATTTCATCATAGATGATTACATTCGTTGGGTCAGGCATGTATTTTTTCAACAGTGATACTTGGAACACATCATGGACTTTGGAGAGACTTGGCGGTATTACCAAATGATAATCTACAACTCCAATTCGTTCTATAATTTTGAAAGTTCTGATGTACCTAGGACTTAATTTACCCTTCTTACTGAATCAAATGACACCCTTCCATGGAGATACTTTCAAGAAAACATGATCACCTACTTGAAATTACAAATCTTTCCTTCAGTTATTGGCACAACTCTTTTGCCTACTTTGAGCTGCTTTGATGCGGGTTTGGATAACCTTCACCTATTCCATTGTTTCCTCAACAAGTTGTAGGCCTACTAGTTTTCCTTCACCAACATCATCCCACAAGTTGGCGTGTGACATCTCTTTCCATATAACACATCATATGGTTCCATCTAAATACTTGAATGAATTCTATTGGTATAAGAAAATTCTACTAGATGTAAATATTGATCTCACATAACTTGAAAATCAAGTGAGAAAGATCTCTACATGTCTTCTAGGGTTTGAGTAGTCTGTTCTGATTGTCCATCAGTTTGAGGGTGGTAGGCAGTGCTCAAACAAAGTTTAGTATCCAAGGCCTTCTAAAGACTTTTCCAGAATCTTGATGTTAAATAGGGATCATGATCAGAAAAAATTGATAGGCGTACTCCATTAAGTCTTAAAACTTCATTAATATATAGTATTTCTAAACGTTCAAGTTGTAAATCTTCTTTTATATCATGAAAATACGGTGACTTGGTAAGACGATCAACAATGATCCATATTGCATCATTCCTTCTAGGAGTCTTTGGTATCCCCATGACAATGTCCATCATAATATAATCCTATTTCCACTCAAGTATGGGAAGAGGCTGCATGAATCTTCTAGGATATTGTCTTCTAGCCTTAACCTATTGAGAAACCATACATCTTGACACATAATCCACAATCTCTCTCTTCATGTTGTCCCACCAAAAATGTTCCTTCAAATATCTATACATCTTAGTGCTACCAGGGTGTATAGAGAAATTAGATCTATGAGTATCAACCACCAATTACATTTTTATATTATGTATGTTAGGAACACAAATCCTCTTCCCAAATTTCAAAATTACATATTCATATACAAAGTCAATCAATATCCCATTTTTCGCAGCTTTAATTTTCTTTTGAAACTCCTCATCACCATTCTAAGAACTTTTTAACCTTTCTAGTAAATATGGTTTAGCTACCATGTGAAAAATTATTTGTGTTTCACCTTCCATGATTATTCCCATATCCATATTTACTTGATCTATGAACATAGAATCCCTTTCAACTATCATATTGTTCAAAACTCCATGATCCTTTCTGCTCAAAGCATCTTCCACCTTAATTGCCTTCCCTAGGTGGTAGTGTATAGTGAAATCATAATCCTTGAGTATTTCAAGCCATCATATTTGAATCATTTTGAGTTAATTATGTGAGAAAATATACTTCAAACACTTTTGATCAGTATATATCCAACATTTTTTCACCATAGTGATAGTGTATTTATATCTTCAAAGAAATGATTACAGCTGATAACTCAATATCAGGAGTGGGATAGTTTGGTTTCTGAATTTTTAGGTGTTTTGATGTATATTAAATAAATATATCATTATTTATATGGTCACAACCAATTCATTTCTTTGAAGAATCACTATAAACAACAAACCCATCATTCCCTGATGGTAGAGTCAAGATAGGAGGATTGACTAATCTTCAATTTAGTTATCCAAAACATTATTCCCACTCTTTGGTTCAAAAAAATATAACCCCTTTATTTGTGAACATGGTTAATGGTTTATCTAATCAGGAAAAATTATGGACTAATCACAAAAAATAACCTACTAAACCAATAAAACTGCGTACCTCAGTTATACTTGTCAGTGCTGGCCATTATTGTATTGCTAGTGTCTTAAAAGGAATAGTAGAGATTCCATCCTTAGAGACAATATGGCCAAGAAAAGAAATTTCCTGAATCCAAAATTCACACTTGCTAAACTTCCCATATAATTCATTTCTTTTGAGGGTTTTCAGAATAGTGCACAAGTGATTTTCTTGATGTTCGTAGATTTTTGAGTAAACCAAGATATCATAAATAAATACCATGACAAAGTCATCTAGATATTCCTTGAAAAATCTATACATTAGATCCATGAAAACAGAGGGTGTATTAGTCATTCCAAAAGGAATTACTGTAAAATCGTAATACTCATACATGGTTCAAAATTCTATTTTTAGAATGTCTCTCTTCTTCACAAAAAATGATGATATCCAGATCAAAGGTAAATCTTTGAAAAATATTGAGCTCCATGAAGTTGGTCAAATAAATCATCAACACGAGGTAGAGTATATACTTGTTCATTATTATTATAGCATTGATCTCCCTATAGTCAATATCCAACCTCATCAATCCATCTTTCTTATTAACAAAAAGAATAGGGGATCCCCATAGAGAAACACTAGGGTGAATAAATCCCTTATTACTCAATTCATCTAGTTGTTTCTTTAGTTCCACTAATTCCCCACTGGAAATTCAATAAGGGTTCTTCGATATGGGCCTTGAAAAAAGAATTAAATCAATGGAAAACTCAATTTATCATTCTAGAGGATGTCCAAGTAAATCATCTAAAAAAACATCAACATATTCTTATAAAATTTGTACATCCTCTATTTAAACTTTCCTTTCCTCACACATAGTTATTTCATTCTCTTCCTCCCCAATAATTGAATTTAGTAGAGCTAATAGGTGTGGATATAGATAAGAATCAGGTGGTGAAGTTTCTGCTATAATGATAAGGTACTCCTTATCATCATCGAAAATTGTAAAATAATTATTATTAAAATACATTTTCACATCATAGTCTGAAAAGAAAATCCATTCTGAGGATTATATCAAATTTAATCCTAGGTATGATGATAAGATTAGCAGATAAAGAACATTTATACTCACTAATGGGAACTGATTCACAAAACAATTGTTGCAATGATACTTCCCTAAGGGGTTTTGACTGACAAATCCATTGTTAAATCAAATTGTAAATATCTAATTTTCTTAGTGAAATGGGAAGATATGAAACAATGCGATGATCCATAATCAAATAAAGCATTGGCTAAACTTGAGGAGACCATTAAATTACCTACCACCATGCCTTTCAGAGCTTCAACCTTAGTAGTAGTGATTGCATAAGCTTTTCCTTGATCCCTTGTCCATTTATGAGGTAAGTTTCCTTGGTTCTTAAGACATTCATTTACATAATTACTCTTTTCTCTATAATTGTAGCATTCAACATTGACAACCTCTTTATTTCCGTTGCAATCATGAGCTTGGTGGCCTTTTTCACTACACTTGTAACTGAATCCCATTCCATTTAGGCATGTATCAGGGTGTTTCTTCCCACATTCACTATAGGATAGATATTCAACTTTTCCCTTATTCCCCTCATTTACATTTCCAGAGGGTTTAGTAGATCTCTTCTTCTCTTGCATTTCTTTAATGTCGTAAGACTTAGAAAATATATTTTTTGTCCTGATAGCACATGATACAATATCATTGTATGATAAGAAGGATTATAAGACTAATGATCAATAGAGAAATGGTTTTAACCCATAAAAGAATCAGTAAATCTTACTCCTTGTGTGGAATATATAATCTGTTGCATGCCTTACTAACCTTGTAAACTTAGCCTCATACTTTGAGATTTTCTCATTATCCTTTTGCCTCAGACTCAGAAATTGCCTTCCCATATCCACTCGATGGTCATGAGGAAAGTATTTTTATAAGAAAATATCTTTAAACACCCTCCAATACATATTTGATACTTCTTAACCCTCATTTATGTTTTTAATTAATGACCACTATTGATTTGTATCTCCCGTGAGGTGATAAACTGCCATGACAATTTTTCCCCTTTCGCTACTCCCCAAAGCATGAAATATTTTCTCTAAAGAACATATCCATTTCTCATCTATAAATGGATTTTTAGTCTCATTGAATGTTGGTAGTTGTTTCCTCATGAAGAGGTCTATCAATGATCCTCCGCATTGCGAATCATGGTGCTTCATATGGGTAAGGGTTTTATTCATAACATGTGTGAGTTGTCCCAGTATGATGATAAGATAATCAGCCCCAGTTTCTTCCCCAGCTCCACTATAATTATCTTGAGTAAGAAGGAAATACTTACATGGATTACCTGCGTTGATATGATTTCTATTACTTTCACTAGGTTCCATTTCTAAAAAATGGAATATACTAGATTAGTTTATAAATTTCAATACATAATTCCAAACTTTTAAAACACTTAACATAAATTAAACAGTTTATGGATATAATCCATAATCATAAAAATGAATTCTTCTAGGATGTATATACTCACAAATACTTTATAATGGTTTGTAAAAAAATGTGAATTATCTTAAGAATATCCCTTGGGAGTGTTGTAACCAAGAGTGTACCAAGGCCCATTGTCGTGTACCGGGATACCCCAGGTCAAGCCTGAAACTCCTTGTCAGAGTTTTAACTCCCACATACATCTATGCCAGAGCCACGTCTACCTACTCGTATCCAGAAATAGATGTATTTCTTGGAAAAATCGCAAAATCTCTACATTACCATTTTTTCGAAAGTTATTCTATACTAATCCTCAACGTCTATCTTAGGGTAATGTTATCTAATCAGAGTTTTTCTAAATATATATTCCAAGGTTTTTACTAAACTTCTTCTGATACCAACTATAACATGCCGACCCTTGTAACCCAGAGTCAGTGCATTATTACATAACATTGGATTGATCACAAGGGATCGAATCCCTAAAGACTAATCAGGTTAGTAGCCTCAGAAGTACTCGATACAAACATAAATTTTACATTAAATTATAAAATGAAAAACAACAACAACATTATATTCTTTGAACACATTCATATTCTTTAGACTATACCTAAAGGTAAGTCATAATATACTTCTTCACATCCTGGGAAAAATAAAACATAGAAAGGGGTGAGCTCTGATGCTCTGTAAGGATAACATTATAGTGAAAATATTTATGAATAAGCATAAAAATTTAAGGCAATGTATAAGGAAAAAACAAAAGCCTTTTAAACTTAAACTTCAGTATAATATGGAAAATATAAATCAAATAATTCCATTTACTTATTCACATGGATATTCTACTAGTAGAATAATTACATTTAATATCAATATCCAATTTCATAATTATGGAATGCATAATTCAAGACTTCATAACCACATTGTCAAGGCCTTGTGCCAGGAAAACAAGTACGATTTTGTTAAGTTCTTGTGCAAAGACACTAGTTTTTCTCATGAGACCTACCGATGCCTCGAGGAGCTATAGCGGGATCCACCCGTCACTTACTAAGTCTTATGCATTCTTCATATGAAAAGGTTTAAACATAACATAAACATTCATATTAAAACAAGAATATGAAATGTTAATACTTTAACCATAAACCATGAATGGTATAAAAATAACACATCCACAATCAAACATATCCCAAACCATCAATACAATATGGAAGATTTTATTAGAATAAATCAACTTCAAACAAGTGTAAAATCCATCAAAGGATGTTGACATAGATGAAATCAAAACTATTTGAGAAAAATATCTCTTTCTATTTTAAAATCATTTAAAAGACTCATAATTTTAAAAGAAAACATTTATTTTGAAAATACTCTTATAATCTTATCATGGAATCTTTAAAGGTTTTATAACGGTGGAAAATATCCACACCCACTGTATAAGTTAAAAAACATTCTTACCTCAATTTTTCGAAAAGGTCATAAAGTACCTTGCTTCGAAAGTGACCAAAATATTCCTTTCAAAAAGTTTTTCAAAAAGTCAAACAAGAGTATAAATGAATTTAAAACATAATCTAGAAAATATTAAAAATTTCTTGAAATACATTTTTAAGAAACATAGATGTGGATGATAAAGAGGTCCCAGTAGATACTCACGTATAAACAACCTTAGATAATGAAGATATTGTATAATTAACCATTATATTGTACTTTTATTTGATCAAGGGTACATTAACCTCTTATATAATAGTAAAATAATTGTTATTATGTTATAAAATAACTGAATACATAAATATGATATCATATATGATCCTCTAATATTTTTTTGTTAATAATATTTCAGTAGTATCATCATTTTGGGTGTTAACTGATTCATTTTCCTTTATATGCTTGGTTACATAAGCCATGTTTGATTCATATTTAGAATGATATTATGTTCTTAAACAGTATGAATCTTATCGCATTTATGGAGATGGTAATCCATACGTACCCACGAGCGACAATATCATTCTATTGATGGTGAAATAGTATTTAATTGGATGGTATATCATATATAGAGAATCATTAAAATGTTATAATTATTATTTAAATAAGTTATAATCATTATTATACCCCTCCAAATGATGAAGTGTTTGAATAACAAGCTACACCATGACGTGGAGACGGTAAGCTGTACGTACGCACATATGGTGATTTGTCATTCATATGATGGATAGAATAATGAATATTGTTGTACCATATTTATAATAACATCATATTATGTATAAGGTACTATATTTATTATTTTGGTATAGAAAAAACCAAGAATGAGGAAGTGGAAGAATAAAATAACTTTGAAAGAGGTGGTGAAATTATTACCTCTTCTTCGGGTGTTTCCTTTTGAGTTGATCAAAAGGGATCCTTAGGTTGGATTTATGATCAATGTATAGACTCTAGGTCTAAGTGATGGTAGTTGGAAGGATATTTGAGGAGATTTTGGCTAATCCAAATGGATTTGGTGGTTTGATTTTGAGAGAAGGGGAAGTACCCTTTTATAAGAGAGGTGAGGGTCACTTTAGGAAAAGCTTGAAATATCATCTTATTATACAATCATATCTAATTTATAATGGCTTAAAAATGATTTATTTCAAAGAGAATGTGGGAATTGGTCGAAAACCTCTCAACCAATAGGTTTTTATAGGTTTAAGTTTCTATATTAACTTTATCTTTTAGATTTAACTCTTAGTTAAATAGTTTAACTTTTACCATGTATTGTTGTATTATTATAAGAAATGGTTAATAATGTTACTATAAAAAGCCATGAGAACCCCATGTAATTTATTATTAATATATATAAACTTATCTAAGTCCTCTGGATCAACCTTATATTTTTTGAAATATTATATCAATTAATAATATAGAATTTGTTTTAAAAAACTCAATTATGTCAATTTAGACACTATTTGATATTTTGTTTTTGTGAAAGTCATAACAACATTATCACTTAGAAAAAAAATTATTTAATAAACCATAAAATGTCATATTAACATATAAAATTAGTAAAATTCATAAAAAGTATCAATTTACATTTATTTGGATATTTATAATATCAATTATTTTAATATTTCATTAATATTGAAATTACTGCATCATCATTGTATCATAATTAAATTTAATTATTTAATGTTTAAAAAATATAAATAAAATACCATTATGTATGAAATAATTATATATATATAATTAATATTTATAGTTGAATTTATCATACATGTAACCCTATATTAAAAATGTTTTATTTATGAAAATTTGAATTTAACACTTTTAACTCTTCTTTAAATAAAATAATAATAAATATCGTAATCTAATCCAAGTGGACGAAAAGGATCATATTT
Source organism: Viscum album (assembly GCA_963277665.1). Taxonomy (NCBI): domain Eukaryota; kingdom Viridiplantae; phylum Streptophyta; class Magnoliopsida; order Santalales; family Viscaceae; genus Viscum; species Viscum album. Next base: position 1,408,189,548 of record OY728133.1, on the reverse strand, counting down.
TATTCCTAAGTTTGATTTTTGTTGAAAAAAACTTATCCAATAAAATTAGGACACGTGTTAGGGTAGTTACAATATTATTTTTACCTTTAATTAGCCTATTTTGTTTTAACCATGGTAAATAAAAGTCAAAAGTTACTATTCATCAAAAATTATTTTCATCTTATTGAACAAAATTTTATACTGATGTCAACCGTGTCTCTCAGATTTTTGAAATTCAACTCACAAAAGTAGTAAAATTATGTTTTATACAAATTTGTTAATGATTCTAGAAGGTGGGTAAAATACAGTAAAAAGTTCAATAAAATTTTATATATGTAATATTATTATAAAATTACTCCAATTAATTATATTGAACGTATATAGGTATTATGTATCTATTTTTACCTAATACTAATTTAAATAAAATAACTAATTATTTAAATAAAAATTTGGTTTTAAATAATAATGCAGTGTTTCTCACTATTCAACAAAAATTGAATGTTTTTAGAAAAATACCAAAAATTCACCCAAAGATAATTTGGATTTTTCGAATCCAAAAATTAATTCCACCTTGAAAATTAAAATTTAAAAAATTGGGTATTACTATTCATAATGACTATTTTGATTGGTCATGGTGTGTTAAAACTCCAAGTTGTGTACAACACAAGCTATTGCATTATTTAAAGGGAAATGTACTGTGGAATCTTGAGGGTGTTATATTAATTAAAAAAGATAATTAATTTATTTTTATGAAATTTATCTTAAATAATATCGATTATGATTAGATTAATTTTTTTAAATGTGTAATTCATTTCATGTGGATTCTCATCAAATTAGACTAGACATTTGTATGGGGTTAGTTTCTTTTAATTTATTATTAAATTAAAATTTTGGCATGTGTTCCATATCTCCTCTTATTATGTAAGGGTTTGCGTGCCTATGATTTCTTTAATGTAAACCCCTTCCCCTCACTTTTGTATGAGTAAAATCAGATGTAATGGATGGATCTCCCAAGTTAGTGGAGACCATTCCAGTTTATAGTAGAGTAAAAACTAATCCAAGAAAGATACATCGATAGACATGTGGAAAACTACAATTCGAACCGTAAATGGTTCAAGGTGTTTTTCCACTAGGTTGATGGTAAGATTATCATCCACTAGATAAACTAAGCATTATTAAAAACTCATAATCATCCCACTTTAATATTTTATTTCTATTTATTTTAATGTATATTGAATTATGGATATTTTTTCCGGATCACATGTCTTAATGAATTAACAAACATACAAGATATCACTAAAATAGATTGGATTATTTGTAAATATTATCTATGTCATGGTTAATCACTTAACTAAATACACTTAATATTAATAGGCTTGTAATAAATATATTAATTGTAAATTTATGCATAAAATATAAAATCCCTCAATTATATATTAAGTTGGTATATCCTTCCACATATTCTGTTAAAATTGAACCATAGTTCAAAGTTCTTTGCCATCCTAAGTTAGGGTTCTTTAAATTATAGGGGAATTAGAACTTTAATTTTTTGGTTGAATTAACTTAGTCCACATTAAGGTTTGTCTATGAAATAAAAAATTCATGTAACTGAGAGACAAGTATAGATGAAATCCAATTAAAGGATTTCAATATTGGGGAGTCCACTCAATAGATCAAGGAAATTGTAGTTAATGTAGTTTAAATTTAAAATTCCTACTAAAAAACCTTTAAATTACTTAACCAGAAAATTTCGAGGTGATGATAATTGGAATATATATCCTTTCCAATATAATTTCCAAGAAATCAGATATTCTGAAGCCAATGGGGGGGAATTTTAGGTTTTGATAATATAATGAAAGATTAAAAAATATAATATTTATTTGTCTAATTTTTTCACATAAAGTACTAAAATTATACTCATCTTATTTATATAAAAAATAAAAATGAATTCAAACATATCACTGTGATGCATACATGAGAAGGATAACCTTATCTCTTGAATGAATTTCTCAGAATAGAAAAGGTGTTTATGCGTTATCCAATTCCATTAATGGAAATTTTATGTGAAGAAAGAACTTATTCTTGATACACCTAGTAGTGATTCTAGTGAGTAAGAGTTATTTCTCAATGGGAAAAATTTAAACTATGCTATATATGTTTAACATTTTATGATATCATCCATGAACATTGAAATTTTGAAGCAGAATGATGACATAGATGTATATAACATGATGTCTCACCTTTGAGATCTCTTTGAATATAAGTCAATAAAAGAGAGATATGAGATATCCAATGCATTGTTTATAACATGAATTAGATATTTGACATCATCTAGGCCTCATGTAGTCAAGATTATTGGCTATATTGAATACTTATACATCATAGGGATTAAATTCCTAGATGATTTGTGCACAGATATTATATTATCATCACTACCCAAGACCTTATCCATATTTACTATCAATTATAATATGATTAATAATTAGAATAGTCTTTTGGAATTTCATAATTTTATTCCCCAAGTGGATAAGGACATGGGGTGGGATCAACCTATAGTCCATGTGGTAAATAAGAAAAGGAATAAAAAGGTACAAGGGCCCAAGACACATACCAAGTATAAATCTCCCAAGCACCATCCTTCTAAAATGAAGAAGATACATAGGTAGGGTATGTAAAAGGAGGTAGTATGTTTTTTCATGTGACAATCAAGGCCACTAGAAGAATAACTTCACCCAGAAGTAAGGGGAAGATAAAGTTTCATTCATTATTGAGTGTAATCTTTAAATATATACACATTGGGTATTAGATAAATCTTTTGTTGATCCAATCTACATCCAAATGTAGATACCAAGTATATTTTAAATTATTATTAAAGGATAGGTGGATTTGAGAGCTTCCAAAGCTGTGAGGTTGAATTCAATAGAAATTTTTGACTACCACCTTTCATTTCCAAGTAGAATGATATTGTTTTAAGGGATTTTTATTCTGTACCAACTATCTCATACACTACTGAAAATTCAATTTTTTTATGATAGAAAATGTTTTCCATGATATTATGATCCCAATATAATAAAAACTTATCATCTAAAATATAATAAAACATGTCTTCAAGGCATGAATCACCCCAACTAATTCTAGGTCATGGGTTGCGTAATTATTTTAATGTGGTCAATGTTGGAGAGAACCATACATTACTACATGGACATCAAGCATCAAAACAAACCCAATACCCATACCTGATGAATAAAAAAAATACAACGTATCCTTTACCAAGTTCTGGAAAGACCAAGATATGGGCCATTTTCAAATGGTTCTTAATCTCCTCAAAGGAAGTTTAATACTCTGAGATAATTTTGAACTTTACCTTTTTCTGGGTAAGTTCCAACATGGGTGAATAAATCCAAGATAAATCCCTGAAGAAACACCTATAGTACCCTGCCATTCCCCAAAATCTCCTCATCTCAATGGCATTACTTGGTTATCCTCATGAAAACTAGAACTAATCATCTTAGGGTCCACAGAAATCCCACATTCTAAAATCACATGGCCCATAAATTTTACCTCCTTGATATAGAAGGTACACGTAGAGATATTAAAAAAGCAATGATGATTATAAAGAGTGACCAAAATGATCCTGAAGTTCTAATCATTCTCTTCTTCAGTTCTAAAATAGACCGGGATTTCATCCCAAAACAAAATAATGAAGTAGTCGATGTACAGATGGAACACCCAGTTTATGAGCACTATGAATACTACTGGAGAATTCATTAACCTAAATGGCATGAAAAAAATACTCAAAGTGGTTTTAACTTATTTGGGAGGATTTTTTTTGAGATATCTACCTCTCTAAATTGGACATGGTGATACCTAGAATGTGGATCGATTTTAGAGAACCACATCTCCCTCTTAAGCTGATCACAATGGTCATCTTTATGAGGCAAGGGTTATTTGTTCTAAATATTCACCTTATTCATCTTACAGTAATCAATACACAATCAAAGATATCCATTAGAATTATATGAAAATGTGGATGGGGAAGACTAAGTTGAGATGCTCAGGTAAAAAAAATCCTTATGATTCCAAATCATCCATCCATATATTTGTTTCCCTTAACTGAGTGAGGAAAATACAATATGATGGAAGAGATATCAAATATGTTTCCAATGTTAAATAAATGGTGAAATCCACATATTTCTCTAGGGTAAAATCCAATAAATCACATAGAAATTCTAATATAAGATTATCCACCATAGAAGGTATTCCACTCTCATAACTCCCATCATCATCCTCTAACTTGATATATGATATCAGAAAAACAAGATTTCCCATCTCCAAATGTGGTTGTTCGAAACATCCCAACCTAGGATCCCTTTTACACTAAAAAATTGGGTACTCCAATAAGGATCCATAAAAATCACTCACCACCAATAATAATGTATGTGTGAATCAAATTACACCATTAAATTCATACTAAGGATCCCATCAAACATGCCCATTTCAAGAACCAGAAAATCCCATTCCCAATCAACCTTTGACAGAGTGAGAACACAAGATAGACACCTGAAACCATATTCTCTCTTCTTAAAAAGCTATTTTACCAAACATATTTCATATATAATGTTCTCAGTTGGAAATTTCACCAAATCCACAGTATGGGGATTTAGAAAAAGAACTTGAATCATCTGTTTCAAACAAAGATACATATATAGATGATGCAATAAAAACTAAACCTTGAACCATTGTAGGTTCTTCATCAGATTCCTAGTAAACTTGATCCATACAATGAATGTTCCCTGTATCTTCTTGATCATTATGTTGACTAATAAACTAAAGCTCTACCTTGAGGTGACTATATCTAAAATAATATCTACCCCAAAAACCATTAAAACCTATCCAAGGCCCCACTATCGAAGACATATTTAGCTCGGATGACGTCCCCTGAAGTATATGGAACCTACCCACCATGACATAGTCATGTAGCTCTAAAAAACAAATATCCACACTCACTATAGTTCAACACCAATGGAAATGTATAGGTGGGGATAAAAACACTGACAAAAATTTCCCAAACATTCCACATTGATGGCATAGAACAAACCTAGAATCTGAAACTGTTAACAAAAATAGTCAGGAGTGATATCCTAAACTACCACCACCCCTACTTTCCTGCTCATCTCGCTTTATATTCTTCTCATAAAAACTACCACTTACCTATGCCACTATTTAAGTTTCCCTAAAAAACAAGACTTACTACTATGATCAATCCCCACTATTAGATATCGATCAACCACTTTAGTGTAAAACGTCAAATTAAATAGGAAAACCTGGGGGTAGATGTCCGGTCGCAACCCCATTTCAAATAGTTGAGCCTTACACTACTCAATCGATACCGCCATAGGTGGAAACTAAACTAACTCATCAAAATGGTTGGCATACTTCATCACAATTCGATCCCTTAGGTGTAGATATAAAAACTATCAGGTCATGGAAAAGTCTAATGTATCGGGGAAATACAACTCATTAAATAAAAACTTGAAGTCTTCCAAACTCATATGATCAAGATTCACAACCTAAACCACCAAGTTCCACTACATCCAACCAAGAACTACTAATAAGAATGATGAAACTTTCTCTATTACTGCCTTAGGAGTCTCAAGAAACCTAAATATGCAATAAAATTTCTCAATACAATCCCCTACTTCCTCGGGATCCATGCTACCCCAAAAGTAAGGGGGCTTGTTCATGAGAGACTCATGATACTTGTATCTTCCATGACCTAGTTCGGCTTCTCTAACATGAGTAAGACTGGAACCACCTCCAGTATTAAATGATCAGAAAACATAGTCCACAACTTCCACTAATATTTAATCAAATGGTGAGATAGAACTCCCACCGGTCTCTACGCATGGATACTCATGAAGTATCTGAGGAGGAAACATACTATTTTAATCAATAAACACATGGAAAACCATCAAAACACTAATATATAATTTTATAGCAGTGAAAAGTTGTAAATATTTTTATAAACCTAAACTAGAACAAACACAATAACACATTTATCCACTCCAGCCCAGCTAAGTGTCCATGCACATTCTACAACATGTACATTTCACCTTGAAGGGGAGTCAATCCAAATCCCAAAAAATCTCATTGTGACCTGAGGCATGTCATGAGGAGTGTTTCTTAGACACCCTATCCATTACCAAAACCTCAAGAACATATAGTCCTAAATATGGTCTATCTAGAATTTCCCAAAAATTGAAACCCAAATAAAGGGAGAAAACAATTATCTAATGTCATTTTTTCATGAACCAAGCTGGGGATTACATTCAACCCAACACATGACCTGAACCACAATAAGGAATGAAGGGCGTTATCGATCCCCATATGTTAGAAATTAATACCTGGGTATGAAAATTTAGTTTTTGGTAATGATTTCACTGGTGATAATCAACTAAAAGCTACTATCAAGAGTAAAACATCACATCAAGAGAAATATCAATAAAATATGAATCACAACTATAAAAAGTTTAAAATTTTACACTTTTAACCCAAATAGAAATACCAAAATACCACAATGGGTAGGGGAACCGACTAGAAAACCATGCCTCCAAGAAAAAAGAGGGATATCACCCTCATAGAACCTCCACTAAAACTTAAAAGAAGAGGAATACCAGTAACCAGATCAACCATCACCACAATATAACATCTTGCCTTTACCTGTGTCAAAAACAAAAACATTTACATACACCAGAAGGTGTATGTAGGGTGTGATTAAAATTCCAGTAGAATACCACCCAAATATATTCCATGATACAAAAATATATGAAAAATAAACATGAATGTTTTTATGAAAATGAAATGAAATATTTTTAAGGAAATATTTTATGAAATACATTTTTAGGTAAAACATGTATTGGAATTAAAATGAAAAGTAAATTCCATCGTATGCTGATGGTAAACATAACATCACATCAGAACCATAGGTAATCCTAAAAGGAACTAGAAATAGTGGGACCCTATGAAAATTTTAACATGATGATATGGTATAGAAACCATTAACCAAAACATCCTCATGCATGAACCACTAGAGAGGAATCCATCCAATGTTATAGTGGTATCCAATCATTATCATAATTTAGTTTGTGTTTTAGCATCAATCCTGTAAGAGGGAACCATGCCTCATCTGTGTAAATCCGACTAGCATACTAGTCCTTGTCTTACCACCTAGATACCTAAGATTTCATTTGGACTCATCTTCATTTTACATGTCACAAAAGACTTATCTTTCATATACATATACACCCAACCATATAAGCACACATGAAAAACACCATTTTCAATAATAAAAACCACTTTTAAACCCATAAATACCCCAAATCCTTTTGAAAACATGTTTTTTACCACCCACATAATACATATAACACATTTAGAAATAACCTAAAGTATAATAAAATCATAAATTAATGCTAAATCATGAAATCACCAACCTCAAGCATGGAATCTTATAAAATATGGTGGAAGAATACAACGCCACCACAAGAAGACACTAAAATGGAAAGATTATACCACAAACATCATTATTTAACCAAAAAAATCAATATTGAACACTTATTAGGTCAACCAATCCATTTTATAATATATAACCCAATAAATAGAGAAAACAAAACCATAAATAAATAATAAATTTAGATTGGAGGGACTTACTTAATCTTTTTTGAATATTACACACAATACCATCCAAGGTTTGGGTATCCAAGGGATCCAAGAGGAGATGGAGAGGTGCCTAAGGCTGAGAATCACGAATGGGGAAGGAAATGGGTGGACTTGGGTTAAAATAGGGGAATGTAAAAACCAAAAATTCCACATTTTTATGTTAAGGGAAGGCCACATGGTTTGGCTGTATGGTCTTCCAGAATATGTTCCGACCTTGTAGCCTCCACTACCCAAGATTAAACCATATGTATGATTTTTATGGGGAGGGAACATTCCCATGCAGTAGGTTGTGCATTCTGGATAGTGCCACTCTCCAGGGTACACTATCTCTTCTAGGTGGGTGCATGGTTTTGACTAAAAATCCACTACCTACTATTGGTCGTAAAATCATTATTTTTAACTAAAATACCTAGTAAACACAAGATATAAATGCAATAAAATAAAATAAAAATAATACATAAAATAAACTCATGAATTTTAATGTTATGGAATTGTAAATTTAAATAAAATTCATTATGTATTAAATTATGAAAACAATTTATTGATAATAAATAACGAATCATGTTCACATGACTCATATAATACCCTACTATGAAATCACCACCTTAGTTATGTAAATGAGTAGAATTTTAAAAATAAATATCAAGATAATTATTTATACACTTCTGATTTAAAACCAATTGATGTATGTCATGATTAGTTACAAGGAAAAATAACCAAATAGACATTTGGTGGATAGGGTGAATGGGCCATAAGGCTTCTAGTATTAGTACACACTAACATGTGTGGACCATTTCTAGTGAAATATAGAGGTGGAAATACTTTATAACATTTAATGATGAGTTGAGAGTAAATATGTCTTTATCTACTTAAGGAGGTACAATTCTGAGTCCTTTAATAAATTCAAATAATTACAGAATGAAGTAGAGAATCATTTTGAAAAAAATATATAAAGAAGATTCAATCAGATCTTGGTGGTGAGTATCTTAAACAAGAGTTTATTTAATTTATATAGGATTTTGGGATTCTATATTATATCACTCTACCTTAACCACCACAGTGGAATAATGTTAGTGAAATGAAGAACCATACATTGTTAGACATGTTATGATCTATAATGAGTAGGGAAGATATTATATTATCCTTTTGGGTATATGAATTACAATCTAAAACACATACATTGAAATGAGTACCAGCCAACATGGAAAATAGAATTACTATTGAGTAATAGAGTGGAGAGAAACCTGATTTTTTGCATAAACATGTATGGGGTTGTGAGGTGTTTGTTAAGGACATATTAGGAAAAAACTAGTACCCTAGGTCACAAAGTGTATCTTTATAGGGAATCCTAAAGAAACAAAGGGATACTACCTATAAAACCTCTCATATAAGAAAGTGAATATCATCAGAAAAGATATCCTTCTTGATAGGGAACACATCCTCCAAAAGGATAATGGGAGAAATATTGAATTTGATGAAGTTGATTCTCAAGATAAAAAAGAGTTGGTAGAGTAACAGATTCTAAAGGTGCATATGAAAGAAGTAGTTCCTGAAATTAAAGTACTAAGTAGGAGTACAAGAGAAGTAAGAGATTCATAGAAATATTTTTTTCTAGTCACTAAATTTGGTGAGGCACTATTGGTTGACAATGATGAACCTATCTTCTAAAAATAGTAAAAAAATAGCTTTGATTATACAATATGGAAATAAGTCATGTATTATTAAATCGATTCCATGTATCTAAAACAAGTTTTGGTTCTAGTCTAGTTTATAGTTTATGAAAATACCACAAAGTGAAAATAGTTATTCAAGAAAAAATTGGGCATGGGAGGTAAATTAAATACCTATAAAAAAAGTCTATTGGCTAAAGGGTTTAAACATCATCATGGAATTGACTATGATGAAAATTTTTCACCAGTTTCAATGTTTAAATTCCTCATAATTATACTTTTGACAAAAAATTACCATGACTATGATGTTTTTTTAAAATGGATTTCAAAACATATTTCCTTAATGGGAACCATTAGGAAGATGTTTATACGGAACATCTAGAATGGTTTGTGACTCCAAGTGATGAAAAAAATATTTGAAAGTTGCATGGATTCATTTGTTGATTTAACAAAGCATATGAGTCATGGAACACTTGATTTTATGGAGATATAAAAGAATTAGGTTTCATTAAGAATTAATAAGAGACATGTGTTTAAAAAAGGTTTAGAAGGAATTAATTCATTATCCTATAGCATATTTTAATCACATATTACTTATTAGAAATGACATACCAGTCTTACAGCCTTCTAAGGACTGTTTAAAAAAGTGTTTCTACAAGAAGGACTTAAGTGAGGAAACCTATATTCTAGGGATAAATATCATTAATGATAGATCTAATAGGATGATTGGACTGAGTCAAAGTATATACACTGATCTAATATTAAATATATTTAGTATGGAACAATCCATGAAAGTATTTTTTTTAGTGTCACATGGTATACATCCTTGTAAGATAATGTGTCCACATCCAAAAAAAGAGAAAGAAAGAATGAGTAAGATCCCATATGATTCAATTATAGGATCAATCATGTATGAATTTTTATTTACTATATTTTATGTTCACTATGCATTATGAATTGTAGGAAGATATCAAGAAGATCTAGGATAATTGCATTGGTCTGTTGTTAAGGACATTCTCAAGTATCTGAGAAGAAAAAAGGATACGTTCCTTGTTCATGGAAGAGATGAGAATCTATTAATCAGGGTTTATATTGATTATAGTTTCCAAATATATTATATTGAAATAAATTTGGAGTTGGTACATTTTTTCTATGTCAATAGAGGAGTTGTGAGATAAAAGACTTCAAAGTTCCCAGTTGACACTGATTATAAAGTACATTATCAGTTTATAATGTCTTATGATGAAGCTGAGAAATCCATTTGGATATGGAGCTTTATCCAAGTGGTTGATGTGGTACCCAATAGTAAATACCCAAGAACATTTCATTGTGATAATACTACAATGGTGGTTCTTGAAAAAGAGACAAGGTCACACCAATGAAAAAAATAAAATACTCCATAAGTGTCACTGCATGATATATTTTTTATAAAAGGGGTAATGTTTCAATAATATTAGTTCCCATAGATGAAAATATTGTGAACCCATTGAATAAAGGTTTATCTCAGCAGAAGAATGAGTATTATGGGAGAAAGAGCAGTTTAAAGGTTGTTAGGAGTTGGTTCTAGTGAAAATGGGAGTATATTGGAGTTGGAACCATATATAAAACTCTTATTTGATTTATGATATCCCATATTCATGGTTATTAATATTAATAAATTATTTATCACATCATGATTGTTCTTTAGTGCAACATAGCATGTCATAATGTCCCAAGGGTAGTTTTCTCACTGAAAGGTCATAAAAGTTACCCGCTATGATGAGAACACAAAAGTGACATGATAACATTCCTAAATATATTTTCTATAGATAGATAAAATAATTTGAAGGAAAAAATGATTCAAGATATCATGGGTGAAAAATCATAGGACTTTGAGGAACATTCACATGGTGTATTACCTTGGTAATATCTAGGGCTGGGTATTATGTGAATGAGACCCACTAGAAGCAAATCCACATTTATGTGTATCATTGGATGTTCATATATATATATATGTGACTATTGATCCTTATAAATTAATATTATTATTATTGATGTCACGTACCACCCCCCAGGGGCCATGTTGTGACATACCCCAAGCCCACCTCATAAAGGCCAGGGGTTGGCGACTAGCGCCGAAGGCATAAACCTGAACGTGGGAGGAATTTTCCTGAGTACCTGTACGCATGCACAAACAACCACATCCCAAATATGGAAAGGTAAACATGCATTCCACTAAACAAAAAATGATTAAGAGGAAAATATGTAGATAAAATGGTCCAAAATACAAAATCAACAAAGATAAATTGAAAATAGGAAAGTACAAGGGAAAATCTAAAATACATTAACTGGAAACCTCACATGATGGGTAAGTGTAGAGTATTTTCAGGAAGCCGTATAAGTACTCCCCACCTGTCTGGTCTCACTAGGCACTATTGGGTCTTGGGCCACCAAGTCCTTAGCTAATGGGGTGGTCCTCTGCACCACACCCAACACGTGAGGGAAAATCCCATGTAGGGGTGAGAAACAATATTCTTAGTAGGGACCCCAAAACACAAAATAAAGACCACAAAACAATCAAAAAATAAAGCATGAATCTTGATCATGAAGGAAGATAGATCACACTAGGTATAACTTAGAGTGTGAATATAGGACCATTAGTCCCATCATTAAACACCATTGGATGCTAGAGAACTCATCCTCAATGAGTACAAGGGGCCTGTCGAGTTACACAAAATCCATTTCCCACTAACCTTGTACTACTATGGTACTCATCCCTGATGAGTACCATGGGTATACTGGGTCACACAAAAGCCGCTACCCACCATGGGCATGTCAATCACACAAAATATTCTTCCCACCTTGGCCATACTAAGGCACTCCTCTAGTCGAGTATCTTGGGTCTACCAGGTATCACAGAAGCTGCTCTCCATTGTGGGCCTACTGGGTCACACACAAGCTGCTTCCCACTAGGCCATAGTAGATGATTCACACAAGATCACTTGTCAACAGTCTTTATGTATTAAATAACCTCAGGGTTACCACACATACCCCTCTTGATCTCGGGAGTAATGGTCCCCAAACAATTTGTCGAATTTCATCTTCCATGAAAACCTTCATAGAGTATATCAAAAAGGTCTGTCTCATTGTGATGGTTCAAATTCCAAAAATGGATCGTCAATCAGGGTGCATGGTTTTAAATATATTGGAATTTTAAAAAAAAGGTCTAGTGGGGTTTGGGTATGGTCTAACATGACCCGGATCGGGTCCACCGACATGACTCGTTTCTGTTGGACCAACCCGGAACTAGCCCGACATCAGTCTGGATTGCTGGGGTAGCCCGATCTACCATTAGAGGACCTATTCTGCCTATCTGGGAGGTGCTTGGAAGCTAGGTCCGACACCCCTTTTCTCCACAGGTCATCCGTGAGGCCTCCATATCCCCCAAGGTCAATCGATTGTGGCCTTTTACACTATGCAGTTGGCCAATCCGACCAACCAGATTTATCACACATGGTCAGGGGACTGCATGCTCCCCAGAAGCATGGCCCATAGCTGTGGGCCGCGCCACCGATGTGCTTGAGTGGGTTCTTCCCTGCCACAAGCCACCAACCCAGATGGCGGCTCCCCCTGATTCTCCATGTCCTGAGCCCACCACAGTAGCCACCTCCAGCACACAACCACCCACCCACGACCATAGCCGCATTCCATCGAGTCCTCACCAGTGGTCCTTTCTTCTCACCCAATGCACCTACGGATTACGTAGGGTGTGGCATTCCCTATTAAGTCCTTGAATTTTCTTTTCTGAAATTTTGAATGTTCATCCACCAAGAACACAAAAGGAGAAGTGGGGTTGGGCCTTGTTCGTGTCGGCCTATGCCTTACGCGTAAGATGTTTAAAAACAAAGGAGCATTGGGATCGTTGTTCTAACAACAATAATTTATCCAACTATAGAAAACTCAAGAAGACCACCCTCCCACATGAACGAACAATCCAAGGATAAAAAAATTTATGGGTTTATCTGCATTCATCATTTTATAATAAGAATGATAAAACCTAAAACAATTATACCCCTACATCGATCAATGTATGTGGTTGAAGCGTTCCACCCTCAAGGATTCAAGCTCCGTTGGAATTCTTCGCTTCCTGATCCCATTATTCGTAATGTGTTAAAGTTTATAGTGATCCTACCAATGTTTGTCGTTCATCGTTGAAGGGAATCCTTTCTATTGGTTCATTAGGGATTTTACATGGTTTAATTATCATTTCTCTAATGCATTAGACTATTAAAAATAAAACATGTCACAACATTTTTGTTAAACTGCAATGTCGCACCGATATGTTATTTCATTTATGAAATAGCGTATCTATTTATCTTAAATTAATGTGTCATTATACTACACCAAAAAAATCCATTTTTGAGATTCCTTTAATTCACCTCATCACCGCTCTACAGTGCCGCCGTCCATCACTCAACGGTGAGGAAAGAAAAAATAAAATAGGTTTTTATGTTATTTTATTATTTTCTGAAAATTATGAAACCTAAATTTTTTATCCAACCCTTGATAGTTTAAGTTAGGTCATTTCTAGTCAAATAATGGCCTTCTGAGTTCAAATATTTCCTAAAAAATTTCATCAGAGCACCAGTTTAAAAAGTTAGAAAAACTTGATTTCATGCTTACTTAACTGAACATATAAATAGTTAAAAATTATATTATGGGATCACCGGGCCTCAGAATCAGGCGCCGTCAGAGAACATGGTATCAAAATAGTTCCTTACAATTAAAAAAAATTATATGGTAATTCTTGGATATTAAATTCTCTCCACATTAGGGATTGACATCCCTGAAAGCTAAAACTAGGGCTAATTAAACAAATAGGGGTACTGAGTATGAATCTAAGCCTCCTACTCCCATGTTCTCTCCTGGAGGTCCTCGTGATGCCACCAAATGCAAACCAGAGTAATTGACTATCCATGAAAGACCCGCCCCTATTGATCCTCTATCTCCACTAGGAACTCCGTATATGCTGCCCCATCATCAATGTCCATCTCACCCCAGTCGATGACATGTGATGGGTCATGCACGTACCACCTCAGCTCGACATGTGAAAAACATCATGCATCTAATGCATATGTGGGGGAAGATCTAGGTGATACACCAACTCTCCAAGTCTACAAATTTTTTGAAAAGGTCTTATGAACCATAAAGATAAATTTCCACCCTTTCCAAATCTCTGCAATCCCCATCGGAGTGAGACTAAAAGGAAAACATTGTCTCCCTCATCAAACTTCAGTGGTCTCCACCTCCTGTCAGTATATGCTTTATACCATCTCTATGTATTCCTCGTCCACACCTGAATGATCTTCACATTCTCAGTGGTGGACCATACCAACTCTGGACCCATGAGTGATAACTCCCATAGGTCTGTCCAACATAGAGGTGATCTGTATGACCGCTCGTACAAGGCCTCAAACGATATTATGATGATAGTGGAGTGATAGATATTATTTTATGAAAACTCCACCAGTGGTAGGTGGTCCTCACAACTATGATTAAAATCAAGGATGCAAGCATGAAGCATCTATTATAGGGTCTATATGGTCCACTCCATATGAGCATCTGTCTTAGGTCGAAAATCCGTGCTCAAGCGCAGTTGTGTCCTAAACACCTCCTACAATCCCTTCCACAACCATGATGTAAATCATTCTTCATGGTCTCAGATGATCATTAAATTCACCCCATGTATCCACACTATCTTTTACATGTAGAGGAGTCCCAAGACCTCTTCTAATCCCTGATCCTAGATGTGTAGGAAGTGAGATGACTTGGTGAGTCGGTAAATAATCACCCAAATAGAATCGTGGCCCCTGGTCATGCATGGTAACCTCATCATGATGTCCATGGAGTTATCATCCCACTTCCATCCTAGTACCTCAAGTGGATGTACCAATCCTACTAGGACCCAATTCTCAACCTTCACTCGCGGACAAGTGAGGCATTGTGAAACTAACTCTCCCACAACGTTCTTCATCCTTGGCCACTATTACTAGAATCGGAGGTCCTTGTACATCATTTCCACACTAGGATATACCGCTATAGGGGATGCATGGAACTCCCTAAACACATCCTCCTGTAACATCATTGGTACTACAGTTCATCCTCTTTAAAGGATGACGTGCTCCCCAACTATCGAAAATCCATCAGTAGCTTGTCCTAAAGATAATTGAGCACATCGAGCCTCGCAGTCAACATCCAAAATCTGTGCCTCGCTGACTCACTGTAAGTGTAGAGGAGTGACTTTCATCGAATGAATGTAAGATATTCCATCACCATCCACAAAGAATATCTTTATCGTGACTAACGAATTTGTTGCCTCACTCAGCAATTGTAAACCAAACCTCATACTGAGAGCATCTGCCACCATGTTCCCCTTACCATGAGTATAGACTATCTAAAAGTCATAGTACTAAAGGAACTCCACCCATTACCACTATCTCATGTTTAAGTCCTTCTGTGAGAAGATATACCTAAGAATCTTATTGTTGGAGTATATGGTAAACCACTCACCCATCAAATTCTGCTGCCACATCTTCAAGGAAAATACCACTGCTACTAACTCCAAGTCATGATTCACATAGTTCTGCTATTTATGAATGAACTTTTGTGAGCCGTAAGTGATCACTACTCACTACTAATTTAGGGAAAAACCATGTCTAGTAACTGATACATCACAAAAAACTACAAACCCAATTCCCTCTTCTGGTTGTCTCAAGATAGGGCACTCGTCAGTCTTCACTTTAGCTCCTAGAAACTCTACTAGAACTTCTCCATCCTCACGAAGGATATTCCATTATTTTTTAAAGCCTATAAGGGTTATTCTACCCTAGAAAAGTTGGGCACAAACCTTCATTAGTATCAGTCCAACACTAATAAACTTCTCACCTTAGTCATGCTCTTGTCTGGATCCCAAGAAAGAACTACCTCTATCTTCACTGAATCTAAAACAACTCCAGCCTCTAAGGTGATATGCCCCAGAAAGTGGACCTCTTGAATCCAAAACTATAACTTCAAGAGATTAATATAAAGATGGTGCTCTTATATTGTATCTAGGACTATCTGTAGGTGTGTAACATGGTCATCCTCCGACTCTAAGTACACCAAGATTCCATCAATTAAGACCACCAAAAAATGATCTATGTAAGGTTGGAAGATCCAATTTCTGAGTCCCATGAACACTGCTGGGGAATTGTTCAGGCTGAAGGGCATCACCAAGAACTCATAGTGGCCATACTAGAATCTGAAGTCTATCTTTGGTATGTCTTGATCCCATACCTGAAGCTGATGATATCCTGAACTGAGGTCTATCTTCAAGAACTACCTCACTCCCTTTAACTAATCGAAGAGTTCATCAATCCTCGACAGTGGATATTTTTTCTTCATAGTCACCTACTTAAGGTGACGGAATCCCACTCATATCCTCAAGTACCCATATTCCCTCTTAGAAAACAACACTGGGGTTTCCCATGGTGAAATGTTTGGTCTCACGAAGCCCTTCTTTTTCAAGTCCTCCAGATATACCCTCAATTAATGAAGCTCCATGTGAGCCATCCGATATGCCAGTGTGGATATCGGTGCCATCCCTAGAAAAAATTGATACAGAAGTCTACCTCCCTATGAGGAGGTAGTCTCAGAAAATCCTTAGGAAAGATATCATCATACTCATCCACCACTAAAGGAAATCTCTAACTCCTCTCATCCACCACACCAAGGGTGAGGCTAGCCAACAAGTGAGTGATATGCTAGACCCTCTTCTGAGGAAGTTTTTACTGTGATGAAAAAGTTCTTTTCTTACTGGTGAAGGAAAAAATGGTCCCATCCTCACAGACAAACAACAATTTTCACCTAAAACATTCGATATGAACATGGAATGTAGATAACCAGTCTATACCAAAGATGATGTCATAAGTCCTAGATTCATCTACTAAGAGATCCTATCCAAATATCTTTCTTACTAGAGTAATATCACACTATCAGTACCAGTGTTTAATCATCGAATTCCCTCCAGTAGATGTATCTAATCTTAAATATTGAGCAAACAGCTCCACCGAAATCTCTGAGACTTAAATGAGGTCTGTGGAAAGGAAAAAGTGACCAGAAGCTGTGTATATAAGAACTGCATCTATGGTGGATATGACACATATCATACCTTTAATAATCTCTATAGCACCATTTTTGTAGGTATCCATCGCCTAAATCCGGCCTCACCCCTATCCACCAGCTCCTTAATCTCATGGTGGACAACCTATGAGTGGTGGTAGTAGCACCTCAAACCGTTTTCCACCACCTGCTGGTCAGCTAGCTCCCCTACCACATATTTTTCCCAACTGAACTCCTTACTCAAACTTATGCCTCTGCCTTTGTGGTACCACGACCATCTACTGATTGTATGTGTAGCTGGTTTGACAGTCATGATCCATGTGTCCTTACCCAACGCACGTGAAGCACAACATGGTTCCCTGCTAACTCCCTCTGATCTGGGAGCCCCACACTCTCAATCCCGTTTTCTAGGGTTGTCCCATGAATTATATAACCCGCTTATGTCCCCTCATGTATTTCCAACTACTCACCACTATATACTCTTCATCGAGAAGTCTGATGGTGGCTTCGGATGTCGGTGCCTACTCTGCTATAAATCTCTCTACAAGAAGGGATTTCTCCAACACTCTAGCCTGAGTGAGGATGCTGAGAGTCACCATGGATTCCATTATATCCTTTCTAAGTCCATAATCAAAGGTTCGAGCCCTAAAGAAAGGGTCCCACAACATGTATGTGGAGTAGAGACAGAGGTATGTAAACATCATAGAGTACTCAACCATTGACCTGCTAACCTGCTACATGTTAAGAAGCCCCAATATGTGCATAGAGCGCAAATTCCTGGGGAAAAAATCTTCTTGGAAAAGGTGATTGAAATCTGTCCAGGTGAGGGTAACCTCATCATGCGTCTATAAGGTCAAGATGCACCATCTCCCTACTAATCCCTATAGAAGGGTTGCGGACAAGACCACCATCTGGTCAAGAAGTGTTCTCACTAATAGAAAGATCCACGTCACTGGCTCCAGCCAGTCCTCAGGGACCTAAGGATCTGTCTCTCCCCTAAACCCGAGAGGTCTTTGTCTCTAGAAATCTTGAAAGGTGTAGATCCTGCATTCATCCTCTAATGATAACTCCAGTAGTAACTGCTAATAAATTGGTGGTGGAAACACTGGTTCACCACCCGGCGGGGCCATCTCTAGCACTGTTCTCTGAACCGACACCTCATTACTAGGTTAGCTATCCATACGATCACATATCAGAATCCAAGTTGGATATATGTGTAGAGGAATCATAAAATAGATCATGATATACCACACTCAGAATATTATACCTAGTGAGTTGAATTTTATTCCAGAAGATCCTAAGGGGACACTTATGCAACCAGAGTTTTCATGTATAAAGCCAAAAAGCAGCATTCACGGTCTTGGTGTATGGATATGTCAGCCAACATAGCAATACTAGACTCCCTGAATTTGAATGTAGAACTCAAAAAATTTAAAACTGTTTTCGAAACACAAAACAATAGACTCCTGGTCTTCGAGGTAGAACCAACCACTTTTGATACCACTTTGTCACGACCCATCCCCTTGGGCCCATGTCGTGAAATACCCCAAGCCTGCCTCCTAAAGGCAAGGGGTTGAAAACTAGCACCAAATGCATCAAACTGATAGTAATAGGAATTTTCCCGAGTACATGTAAACACACAAAAAAAACCACATCACAATGCTAGAAAAGTAAACATGAATTCAACTAAAAAACCACTAAGTAAGAGTATACATTGTATATAAAATGGCCAGAATACAATCCCAACAAAAGATAAAATCAAAAAAAGGAAATCATTAGGGAGACTCTAAAATCAATCCTCTAGAAACCCCACATGATGGTAAGTATAGAGTAGCTTCTGGAAGTCATAGAAGTATGCCCCACCTATCTGGTATCACTTAGAACCACCAGCTCCTGGGCCACCAAGTCCTTCACTAAGGCAGTGGTCATTTGCACCATACGCAACATGTATAGGCGAAGCCAGTGCAGGGGTGAGTAACAATATACTTATTAGGGACCCCAAAAAACAATAGAATTACCACTAAGAAATACACAAAACAAATCACAAACCTTGATCAAGAAGAAACACAACTCACACCAGGTATAATTTAGAGTATGATAGTAGGACTATTTATCACATCATAAAACACCATGGGCTATGGGAGAACTCCTCTTCAATGAGTACAATGGGCCTCTTGGGTCACATAGAAGCCGCTTCCTACTAACCATGGACTACTTTGGTACTCATCCCTGATGAGTACGATGGGTATGCTGGGTCACATAGAAGCCGCTCCTTACTGTGGACATGTCGGGTCACACATAAGCCGCTTCCCACCATAGCCATACAGAGGTGCTAATGTCGAGTACCGTGGGTCTGCCAAGTCACACAGAAGCTGATCCACAACTTCAGCCTTCTTGGTCACACAAAATCCAATTCCATTTGGGATATAGTAGATGATACACACAGGGTATCTTGTGAGAAGTTTTAGGTCACCTCCAACGACAGGGTTACCGCACGTAGCATGCTTGATCTCAAGAGAACCGCTCCCCAATCCATTCATTGAATTTCCAATTCTATGAAAACCTCCATATATCAAAAGGTTAATTTGTAACGAGGGTTCCAACACCCCAAACAACTAGTCAATTGGATTCCCAATTTGAAAGATATTGGAGTTTTATAAAAAGGGGCCAGTTGGGTCTGGGTTCAGTCTGACCAACCCGTCCCAACCTAGCTCATGGTACACGAACCTGGCCCGGGGTCCACAGACCCAACCTGAGTCTGCTGACCTGGCCTAGTCCAGCCTAGCCTAAGTCCTACCCTTTCTGGCCTGACACGATGAGCGGGTTCGACCCACGCCTGGCCTGGTCCGCTATAGACGGACTGGTTCCACCAAGCCAAGATGTGGCTGGAAGTCGCGTTAGGCTCCCCTTCACCCCAAAAGTCATCTGTGGGGCCACCTTATTTGGCGTGGTCAATCGATCATGGCCTTTTCCACTATGTGGATGGCTTATCCGTCCAGCTAGATTTTTCACACACGGTCAGGGGACCACGTGCTCCCGAGAAGCATGGCCCGTGGCAACGGGCTGCTCCACTAACGTGGCCGAGGGATGCATCCATGTCACCAACTACTGGACCATCCAATGGAACCTCCGGATTCTCCATGGCCTGATCTGGAAATGACTGCCACCTCTGGCATTCCACCACCAGCACTTAGCCGCCGACGTGAAAGCGAGTTTTTCTATAGGCTACCAGGTCTGCACTAGTGGTCCATTCTTTGCCCCAACTAAGCCTCTGTCCTCCTTGGGTTGTCACCTTCCCTATGAAGGCCTCGAATTTGATTTGACACCATTTTTAATGTCCATCCACCAAAAACATAGAAAGTGGAGGAGGGTCAGGCCTTGTTCTGTCATCCCGCGCCTTTTGTGTTAGAAGTTTAAAAACATTGGAGGCTTGGGATCACAGTTCTATCAATAATAATTTAATCTTGCTATAAAAAACCCATGATAAACACCCTCCCACACGAATGAACAATCTTTAGATCAAAATATTTGTGTATTTATTCACATTCATCATTGTAGACTAATAATGGGGGAAAAATAATACAATTAAACCCCTGCCTCGATCAATGCTCGTCATTGAAGCACTATGACCTCGAGTATTCAAGCTCCATTGGCATTGGTCACTTCCCGATCCCATTTTTCATGAAGCATCGACATTGTTAGCGATCCCATCGGCGTTCATCATTCGTCATTGGAGGGAAATCCTTGCAGTAGGTTCTTTAGAGAATTTCAATGGTTTAATTCATGTTTCTCCAACATTTTATCCTATTAAAAATAATACATGTTGTAACATATCTATTATGCTATGATGTTTTGTTGTTACGCAGTTTAATTTATGAAACAACTTATCTGTTACAATTCAATTAATGAATTGTTATTTTTTACAAAAATGAGCCATTGATGAGATTCATTTAATATTCCTTGTCACCGCACTGTATCTCCTACACCCATCTCTCAATGATGAAGGAAAAAAATAAGGTAAATTTTTATGTTATTTTGTTATTTTTTAAAAATTCCGAAAACTATATTTTCTATCATACCCATTCTGATTGAAAGATTGGTCCTTTTTAAGTGATTCCTTGCATTCTGAGCTCAACAGTGCCCTCAGAATTTTTATCCGAGAACTATTTTAAAAGATAGACAATCCCACATTCACATTTACATAACCAAACTTTGAAAAAGATCAAAATTATATTCTGGGATCACTGAGCCTTGGAATCAGGTTCCTTCAGAGCGTGTGGTCTTGAAAAAATTCCATAAAAATAAAAAAAAATTATACAGAAATTTAGAGATATTATAATTTAGTACTAAAAGTCACATAAGTTGATGTATTGACACAAAATGTGATGACATATATTCGCAGTTAGGTAGGATATATTGAATGTGTTATGAGTAATACTGCATTAATAAATAATTTGAGAAATGATATGTTCCTATTGTTCTTTAATGGATGTTGATATATCATAACCTTTTATAGAAATGATATATACTAAATAAATTCATAAACATAGGGTTATTGAGGGAGTAAATAAATATTAAAGGGAAATTGTATAATTATTTATTTCTAACCCTAGCGTTTTATACACCCAATTATACTATTTTTCAATAGATCCAATTCGTTTTTTATTGTGCACAACAAATCTGTAGAATCCTCTCAAAGCTCTAGAGAGCTCTATTCTCCAAGAACTCTTCCAAGAACTGAGAGTGACATTATTCCACATTCCACTCTTGATTGAAGATAGATCAAAAGAGAATAATTTGGAAGATATTCATAGGGAGATCTAAGGTGAACATCATAAGTGATAGGATATATTGAGCATACAATCAGATATTCTTATAGTGATGTTTATATATTTCTAGAACAGGTGTGGATAACCACTTGAGAGAATCTTCCCTTAATACCTACAATGAAATGATGCTACAATGTTGATCCATTTTCAGATACATCAACATATATGGAGTTTCTCACAAGTAAATTCATTAATTTCATACACTAATTATGAAGAGTATGTGATGATCTTGTACTTTGGTTGCGGAATTTATCCATTATCTATTTTCATTGATTAAAATCTGTTTATCACGAGGTTTATCATTAGGTAAATATAGAAATGATCAATGATCATCATAAAAATAAATGTTGGGCACAACCCATCACATGATTCTACTATACTTGTAAACTTAACATATTTTGAATCATCCTTGAAAGGTAGAGATAGAAAAATCCATTACATTGTTCATGGAGAGGGTTCTCTATACGTATGCCTGAATGCTACTTTAACTTTTCAAAAAATGAGAAAAAGAATGATAAATAATAATTAATGTTAAAATAATCATTATTATACCATATATACCATATATATTAAAGAATGTTTTCCTTATTAAAATCCATGTAAAGCAGAAATGAAGAATGAATCATATCGCTTCGTGGAGGTGATAGTAAACATGTACGTACTAGAAACGTTATCGTTTCCCAATGGATTAGAGGGTAAGAAGATATATATGATATTATAATTCCTAAATAATAATTATTTCATAAATATCATATATACTCATTAGGTATATCTTTATAACAATCCAAGTTACATGGTGATGAAAAATGAATTACATTGCTATGTGGAGATGGTAAGCCGTACATACACAAAAGTGATGTTTTTTTTTATTTTCACAAGATAGAAAATATATGTAAAATTGTATTAAAATAATAATAAAATATCATTATATTAACTAAAGTTGATTTATTTTTTTATTATGGGTAAAATAAATTTATATGAAGTAGAAGAAGAAATAAATTTTAAACAATTATAAAAATGATTACCTTCTCCCGGAGACACCTCTATCGGTTATATTATTAAGGACCATATGATTGGTATTTTAGAATGAAATGAAAATATTTAATGTTTATAAGGATTTTTATTAGATATTTTTAGTGTTTTTTGAGCTAAATATCCCAATAGGTGTGAATAAGTTATAAGATGAGGTTCCCATTTATATTTTAGGTGATTGACTCACTTATAATTTTTCAATGTTTTGAAATATTATTCAGTTAATTTCCAAGAAAATTGTATAAAAATGAATCGTATTAGAATTTGATAATTTTAAGGTCTAAATAAAATCAACCAATGAGTTATAATAAAGTGTTTCAGGAATCTTAACCCTTATTTTTTAGATTAACCATTTGGTAACTCATTTTGAACTTAACCATGGTACAACCATTTTCAATATTAAAGGGTTATAATTTTACTTATATGGAAGAAATTGGTTCATAAATGTATATTTTATGAAAATTTAGACCATTTCTCATCATACTTCTCAACTTTCACAGTTTTAGTATTTTTAAATAATATAGTTAAATATTATTTTTCATAAAATATTATTAATGTCAATTTTGAAACTATTAATTAAATTATTCTTTAAATACAACAATATAAAAATTTAATTAAAATATAAACCATTAAAAAATCCTTAATATGTTATAATTATCTATAAAATTATCAGGTAGATATATATCACTCAAAAAATATTACTTTTATAATTTTTGAAAAATTTTAAAATATTTTTCTACTTCCTGGAAAATAATTATGTCACAAATGTGTACATGATTAATATTATCATTTCATTTGTATAAATAAAAAATAAAATACTGTGATAAAAAATATTGTTTTATATTTCATATAAATTTTTATAACCAAAATTATTCTCTTTTTAATTTAATAATTTCAAACGAATATTCCACAAAAATTCTATATTTAAAAATTTGGGATGGATATGGTCAAATATATCCTATAATCTGAAATTATGGAATGTTTTGGGGTGATTTAGAGACTTTATTTTATGATTATAACCCAGTTTTACCTATTTTACTCTTACCAAGGTGAAAAATATTTTCTAATGTATATATTTATAATGAAAAAATTAAAAGGGAACTATTTATGAAATTTGAAGTAACAAAATAAAAATATGGTATCAATTTTTAATGAATCAATTTCTTGATGTGTATTAAGTCAATTTTAAAATAAATACGTAAAAGAAAATGAAAGAACATTTTAAAAAAATGCATTTTAAGCATAAAAATATACTTATATAAAAATCATGAAATTTTTTAGAATTATTTATATTATTATAAATAAAACTACTCTTATATAAAATTAATTCCAAATGAAAAATATAATTGGAATTTTGAATCTAATTAAATGAATTAATATTATTTGAGAAATCAATATTTTTTTACCATTCACTAAAAAATCAATCATTTAATAAAATTCCAAAATGCCTCCTTAAGTTAATTTTTATATACTGATTTAAAAAAGAAATTAATTTAAGTTAAATCAATTTATAAAATTTGATAATTAATGTTTTAATTAAATTATTGAATAAAACTATGTGTTTTCCGCTATTGTTTCTCTAGAAAAAAATTACAATAATTGAAGCTTAATAATGTCATTATTCCCTCCTTCAAAAAAGTTCATTCTCAAATTTTCCTAAATTTCACTTAAATAATATATTTGGGTTGTTATTCTTTATAATATCTTCATTTTTCCACATCAACTCTTTTATATTATGATTTATCTAAAGTACCTTTACCAGATGAGTTGTTTGATTCCTCAAAATTGTTTCTCTAGTGCCAGAATCTGGATCAACTCTTCATATTATGATAAATTAGGATTGAATTATATTTTTTTCATAGGTGATCACATGTGTCGAATTTGGACTCTACTTTTTTAATAAAGAGATATTAAACTGATCTTATACTTTAGAGAGGCTAGGTTGAATTTCTAAATGGTAATCAACAACTTTAATTCTTTATATATTTTCAAAAGGCCTAATGATCCTAGGGATCTATTTTCTTTTCTTACCAAATCTAATAACACCCTTCCATAGAGTTATTTTCATGAAAACAAGATCTCCAACTTGAAATTCCAAATTTTCTCTTCATTTATTTACATATATCCTTTTCTTTCATCAATCTTCTTTGATATGGGTTTGAATTGTCATTACATTTATTTTTGTATTGTCTATAAATTTTGGGCCTAATTTTTTTTCCACCAAATTCATCCCAAAATTTGGAGTATGGAATCTGTTTCCATATAATGCTTCATATGAAGCCATCTCAATTATTGAATGAATGCTATTATTTTAGGTAAACTCAACCAAATTCAAATATTTATCCCACATATATTTAAATTCAGGTGATCGTGACCTTAACATGCATACTAATATTTAAATAGTCCTCTTGAAATTCCCATTAGTCTAAGGATATTAGGTGCCTCTCAAATGAAGCTCAATATAATAATACTTCTCATATATTTTCCAAATTCTAAATTTAAATCACGTACCATGATCATATAAAATTAAAATAGGTAAAACATGAATTATTAAAACAAAATTTATATAGATTTTTGAAAAACTATTAAGATATAAATATTCTCTTATAGTGAGGAAATGGGAATATTTTGTAAGATGATCAACAAAAACCCACATGGTATCATTTCTTCTAGTAGTTTTTTGGTAATATAGTGAAAAAGCGTATAATAATTTTATCTCATTTCTATACAGAAATAGGTATATATTAATGAATTATATAGGGTATTTTCTATTATCCTTAACTTGCTAAAAAACTAGTACCATGATATATAATTAGTAATTTCACACAACAAATGTTTATTAAAATCCTTATACATCATGGTTCTTCCAAGGCATGTAAAGAAATTTTATCTATAAGAATCATATAATAATTCCATATTCATCTTAGGTATATATGAAACACAAAAACTATTTCCAAATTTAATCACATAATCTTCATAAACAACGTTTTCCAACATCCCATCATTCATGAATTTAATTTTATTGAAAATTCTCACCATAAGTATGAGAACCTTTTATATTCTATAATAAAGACAGTTTGAAAATAATATGAAAATGTGGTGGTGTTTCTCCTTCCCTAATAATTTCCATATCCAACTTTATTAAGTCCCTAAATAGACAATACTTGTCAATATTCTTCTTTTCCAGAACACCATGATCTTTCCAAATGATTGAATCAACCACGTTATTAACCTTTCTAGGTGGTAGTGTATCGAGAAATGATCATCCTTGAGTATATTTAACCATCTAATTTTCCTCATATTGATTTATTTTTGAGGAAATATGTATTTTATACTCTTATGATTTGTGTATATCTCACATATTTAGTCATAGAGATAATGTCTCTACACCATGAAATAAAGGATTATCAATTCCAAATCAATATCTATGTTATGATAGATTGGTTCATGTATCTCTTGATATCATGATACATAGGAAATAAAATTACCATTATATATAAGGAATCATCCATGTACCTTTTTTATATGCCACTATATTTGAAAAATCCACCCCTCTCAATGGTAGTGTCTACACTAGTGCATTGATCAAATTCATATTTAATTATTCAAAAATTTCTTTACATTCTTATTCCCATAGGAACTCAACCCCTGTATGTTTCAACTTGCTCAATGAGTTTTCTAATCAAGAAATATTTGAATAAAAAACCAATAGTAATCGGCTAATTCAAGGAAAATATGTACCTCATTTATGTTTTTAGGAATATGGAATTCATTGAATACCTTTATCTTTGTGGATAAAGTGATATTCTATCCTTAATGACAATATAACCATGAAAAGTAACTTCTTGAATCTTGAATTCAAACTTTCTAAATATCCCATATAACTCATTTTCTCTAAGAGTCTCACATATTATTCAAAAATGTGTCTTATGATATTCAAAACATTTGAAGTATACTAAGACATCATCAATAAATACCATAAAAAAAATATCAAGATATTCCTTGAACACTCAATTCCTTAGATCTATAAAAATGGATGTTTCACTTGTTAATATAAAGAAAATTTCTATAAACATGTAATTCCCTTCCCTCATATGAAGTGTTGTATTTGGAATATATTCATACTTTACTCACCAGTAATGATACCTAAAATGAAGATCAATCTTTGAGAAATATTCTGCTCCTTCAAGTTGATCAAAAAAGTCATCAATATTAGGAAGAGGATATTTTTTATTCATAGTGATGGAATTTAGTTCCCTATAGTCAACACATATCCTGATAGTCACATCCTTATTTTTTAAAATTAAAATAGGTTCTCCCTAAAAAGAAATAGATGGACGTATAAATCCCTTATCACATAACTCTTAAAATCACTAGCTCTATAGTACCCATCATATAGGGAATTTTATATATAGTTTCTGTATCAGGGATGAGTTCAACAGAAAACTAAACATGATGATCAGGTGGACTTACATGTAGTTATTAAGGAAGCACATCAATATATTCTTGAATAATAATAAAATCTTATCGAATAGGGTTACCTTTACCTTCCATAGGTTTGGATGCTCTTATCCTCTTATAATTTCATTATGGAGAGCTATTGTAGGTGGATATGGATATGATTCATATGATATAGTTTCCCCTATAAAGAAAAGAAATTCTATATCTTCTTCACGAATAAGGATCTTCTTTCTATTATTAATAAATTTTTGAATTATATTTTGAAATACAATCCATACCAATTATTATATAAAATATGACCACATATAGAATAATAAATTCTTTAAATAGAGTATGTTTATCTATCCTTATGGGAACTAACTGACCCATCCTTGTTGGGGTGATACTTCCACTAAGTGTCTTGACTGACAACTCCCTTTTTAATGTTATAGTAAAAGTACAATATTCATGGAAAATATAAGTGATTTAAAAGATTACAGTGACTTATAATAAAATAATTCATTATCTAAAATTGAGGATATGATTAAAGTACACGACATCACATCTTTAGGAACTTAAACCTCACCTGTAGTGATCGTATAATCATGGAATTTATCCCATAGAATTTTCCAATGAAAATTTACTTAGCTCCATGTACATTCATTCAAATAGTTCCATATATATGTATAGATGAATAATTGAACATTGGGAACTTTTAAAATTTCCCTTAAAATCAGGATCCTCGGGGCCTTTCTCTCCCAACATAAAAGAAACTCCATTTCCCAGTAAGAATATTTTGTGGTGTTTCTTTCCACATTTATGACAAGTTGGAAATTATATCATTCCCTCATTTCTATTTACTATATTTCCATTTATATATATTTTTTCTGACCTCTTCTTATATTTATTTCCTACAAACTCATAAGTCATGGATAATTATTTCGTTGTTTTAATTGCAGAAGATATTGTTTCCTCTTTTTATGCACAAGTTTTTCAGACTATTTCTCTCCAATGGATTGGATTTAAACAATTAAATAATCAATAAATATTAAAATTATTATTATGTATATAATCAAAAAAATTACTTATTTACCATGCAAATTATTTTTCTTGCATATCAATATTTTTATCTTACTTTTTTCTTAGACTCATGAACTTTCTTTCCATATTTTCTCATTGCTCATGAAAAAAATTTTCCAACAAAAGATCCTTAAAATAATTCCACCCCATGTTTTATATTTCCTCATAATCCCTAGTATTTAAAATCAATTTCAACCATTGATCTACATTCCCCATGAGACTATAATCTTCCATGAAAACCATTTCAATTTCATTACTTCCAAAATAAAGAAATAAATTTTATAAAAAACTTATCCACTTATTAGATATAAATGTATTTGTATTCCCATCGAATGATGGAGGTTTTTAATGCATAAAGTGATCTAACATTGTTTCACCATGTCCTAGATTAGCAGGATGATCCATACTAGCAAGGTTATTGGTCATAACTTGAGTAAGATACCCCAATATAGTATCTATAGCTCAAGCTCCAATTCCAGCTATATTTTCGTCATTTGACCATGAGGGAAATCCCTACATAGATTACATGAATTTATTCAATTTATGTTCATTAATCTAGGAACCATTTCTAATAAATGGAAAACACATGATTAGATCATAACATTATGAATCATAATGCATAATTCGGAAATAAGTGAAACACTTTTCATGAATTAAAATTTACTCATATCTAATCTTAGAATCATAACCTTAATTTTATTGGGAATATTTTCAAATAATTTTTTTATTAATTTATAATGATTTCTAATGAAAATTTTAATTAATTAAATCATATCCCCCTAGAGTTCCAAACAAGGTGTGTAGTAAAGGAACCCTCCCTATGGACTAAAATGTTATTCAATGTAGACTCTACCAAATATTTTTGGTGTTATTACACCAAGATGAATCTGTTCTAAAACCACGTCCACATGTAGCATCCAGATAAGAATGTATTACTAGGAAAAAATACATAATCATTAACATACTAAAATCATTATGATGTTATCCTATAATTAGAAATATATTACGATTTTTCTAAAGGGATGGGTTATCCAATCTATGTTTTCCTAAATCTTGTTTGATAGGTTTTAATCATTATTCCTCAAATTTAAAACTGAAAAACCCTGACTCCAGTACCTCATAGCCAATGGTTATTTTATTATATTATCACAAATTACAGGGGATCACATATCAAAGTACCAAATAGTTTGGTAGTCTTGGGAGGATAGATACGTACATGATACTCATATTACATATTTAAACACGATATATAATATAATATAATATTTTTCGTAATGAATATATTTTTTACTCTTGTAAATATTTGGACTCATTCATAAAACCCTTATTGGTGTCTCTGGGAAATGACAAAATAATAAAGGGTGAGCTTAGATGATTAGTAAGTGGAATCATATAAAAAAATCTATAATAAAATAAATAACACATGAATAAAATTTCTAGGATACAAAATAAAAAAAATCCATATAACTAATATCATAAAAGGGGACTAAATACATGGATAACACAACAACATAAATTATCACGTGGATAAAAAAAAATTAGTTTCATAAAAATAGAATGCATAATTCTAAGCATCATAATTATAACGTCAAGGCCTTGTTACAAGAAAACATGCAAGAAAAGATAAGGCATATTCCAAATAACCAAAATAGTTTTTCTCATGAGACCTACCAATGAATTGAGAAGCTATATTGGGCCCCTCTTTGATTTAAAAAATTCAACACATTCATCATATGAAATGGGTGGAACATAATCAACATAAAAATCCATATTAAAATAAAAAATTATGAAATGTTAATATTTTCTTTAATGAATAAAGATAATAATAATCCATCCATAGTAATATAGAGAATGATATGAAAATATTATGTAAAGACTCGGATTTTCCATGTAATATTTTTAATTATATAACAATATTTTGAGACCGTGAAATATGACGGTATGTGATTCTAAAGCCTAGAGTGCCCAAAATGATCAGTCAAATTTTTGTTAATCTTTAATTAGCATGAGTAGGGAGTGTTATTGAAAAAGTGGAATAACTCTTAAATTGTTACCCAGATCCAAAATCTGAGGGTACTGTAGCATTTAGGATGGTGGTTTTATACTAGGTGCGACTTATGTTTAGTCAGCATAGGCCTCTTGTGAGAAAACCCAAAAATGGAATAACTGTAAATAAAATAATTAAAAATAGTTATTTTAATTTTCAAATGCTTATAACTCACGAACGGTGACTCAGATTAAAAATCAGAGACCACCACTAAGCTCGTGGGGGTATGCTTTCTTTAGGAAGATACTATCATTGGACAATGTGGGCCAACAACGGAAGTTAGATTTTGGCCATAAATAAAACAATTAATTAACAAATATTTTATTGCTAAAATCCATAATATCTAACCTCAAAAAGTGCGGGTCAACGGTGAACGTTAATTATTTATTGAACTTTTTTTAAGGTACGTTCAGTAAACTCATAAGAGAAATTTTCTATCATTTGAACCAATGCTCAGATTAAAAATCCAAGGACACCATTGAATCTGTAGCATCGAGATTCTCTTAAGGGAGGCTTCACTTCAGCCGTAGTAGGTTGGGAGAAAAAGATAGATTTTGGGGCATTTAAAAGAATAATAAAATAACTTAACTATTTTATTTTCTTTCTAACTTTTCCTCTAATAGACAAGAGGAAACGTGGTACTAGCGATGTGTCAATCCAGTAAATGGATTGACCCTTCAAATCCTAGGTAACCACATCATTATAATTTAGTAAGGTTCCAATTAATGAATCGTCATAAATTCTACAAGCGTTAGACACCCTCACCCGATCTTATTTATATAGAGCTTGGATAGAGGTATCAACACAGCTTCACCAACAAAGGAAGTGACGAAAAAGTACTGAGACACGACTTCCTTGGAGGATAGAGCTTGTTCTGATGATTGGTGACAAGTAACACTGAAACACTGAACCAAAGATCGATGATCAAGCGACGTTGTTGGAGGCTAGTTGTGGGGGACAACGAACAATGACCCACTTCCTCAACTGCATGCATTTATCCATTGTTCTTGAGGAAGGGTTTAATTTTGATTTTAATCTCCAGAGTTGTAGAATACTTTTTCCTCCCTCAGGATTACAATATAATGAGGAGGGCTTGGGCCTAACGATCCTGGCCTGGACCATCCGCTACATTTATACCCTTGAATTTTCTGTGGAAGACCGTCAACATGGTGGTACCAACCAGATTTCATGGAGGTGGTGCATCATCACGTTCCAAAAGAGGAGGCCGCAACACTAAGCTGCAGTGGTCAGTGGAGTAGCTGGCACTGGACAACTGTGGAGGAGGTGTGGCGTGCCGTCACATGCCACCAGGGAGCAAGGGGACATGAAAAAATCTGTGGTGGATGAAGGTGGTGGCCAGCACACTAGCCGGACGTGAGGAAGGAGGTGGTGCACCTACATCTCCAGAGGAACTGACCATGACTCGTCATCCATGGTGGTTGAAAGAGGCGGCTGACACATCAGATGATTGTAGAAATAGAGGGCAGCGCACCGCCGGAGGAGCCGCGACTCTGACGCAGCAGCAGCGGGACCTGCAGTGGGTTCCTTAGTGACATGGTAGCACCCTTAGGTGATGCCGCTTCGCAATCTAGATGGGGGTCCTCTCCACTCCCATTTTGGCTAGGGCAGAGCAAACTATGCACCAGACTTGTGGACCACACCCCCTTACGGGTCGGGATGCCCCCTTATGGGATGGGTGGCCACCTTGCAGGCTGGGCCGCACCCCTCCTTGTGGGCCGAGCCATGCCCCCTTGAGGGCTAGGCTGGACCTTGGCCCAGACCAGTTGGTTTGACACGAACCGAGTCGGGTCGGACCAGAACGGGTCAGGTCGGGTCGGTCCGATCGATTTGGACAGGACCTGGGCCCAACCGGACCCATAAACACTTAATGGAACATATCTTGAGAACCAAATGTCTACTGAATGAATCATCTATACCACTGGGATCCATGGATCAAGAAATTACTTTTGGTATAATCCAATTGAGTTTTGGAAACCATTAGAGTACACCAGAGTTGGATCGAACTTGAATCTAACCGGACACTCAGAATTAAAACGTTTATAACTCACAGTCTAGGCGTCTGATTAATGCACCATCTATCATGTTGGAACCCTTATGACATGAAAGTCCTTTGGGATACTCATTTGTGGAGATTAGTGGCTGTCGAGGATCAACCGATATCTCAAGGGGCTGATTCTATGGAACTCGAGCACACTGAGTGTGAAGAATCTTGTGGCAGGAAGTAACGTGAAGAAATAACATCGATATTGTGAGGGTCAACATCTATCAATCCTCTATGGGTCAGTATCTATCGATCCTATATGGGTAACCATATATCAGATCATGTGTGGGTCAATGCTCAATGATCCTGTGTGGGTCAGCATATACTGATCCTGTGTGAGTCACATCCTGTGTTGGTCAGTGGGGGTTAGTACTTATCGATCCTATGTGGGTCAGCAACAGTTCCTATTAACATAATAAGATGATCTAGCTTGCGACTAATCATCTGTACTTCTGTACTTCTGTACTTAAGTTATTCTTGGTGTGAGCTGAGTCATTTACCTATGTGATACTTATACCTTCATGTTGTTATCTTCATGGTGTTACCTATGTGGTACTTCTATCTTTGTAGTGTTACCTGTGTGGTACTTCTACCTTCATGGTGTTTCATGTGTTGTACTTCTATATTTACGATGTTACCTATGTGATACTTCTACCTTCATGGTGTTATCTTCGTGGGGTTACCTATGTGGTAGTTCTTTCTTTGTGGTGTTACCTGTGTGGTACTTCTACCTTCATGGTGTTGTCTTCGTGGTGTTACCTAAGTGGTAATTATATCTTCTTGGTGTTACCTGTGTGATACTTCTATCTTCGTGGTGTTACCTGCGTGGTACTTATTCCTTCATAGTGTTATCTTCGTGGTGTTACCTATGTTGTACTTCAACCTTCTTGGTGTTACCCATGTGGTACTTCTACCTTCATGGTGTTTTCTTCTTGGTGTTACCTATGTAGTATTTCTATCTTTGTGGTGTTACTTGTGTGGTACTTATACCTTTGTGGTTTTGTATTCGTGGTGTTATATGTGTGGTACTTCTATCTTCGTTGTGTTACATATGTGGTACTTCTACCTTCGTGGTGTTACCTTTGTGGTATTCTTCCCTCATGTGTGAGATGTGTATATATCAATAACTTAGGTATATGTATGGTCATATAAATAAGTAGAGTTGATGTCTATCACTTCATGCTTTGAGTTGTGGTCTTTCATTGTGGTATTTCCTTTGTGGAACTCTAAGAGACCTACAGGGGTATTGGGATCCCTACCGAGTATCGTTATACTCATTCCTACATGGGCTATGCCTTCACCTTGTTGTGTCTTGTGTAGATGAAATAAAATATTGATCGAGGTTGAGGGAGCCAGGTCTGGACGGTACTCGAAAGTGGACCATTTGGCATGACATGACGCAGGGACTACCGATCGTGAGATGTACCTACCCTTCAGGTAGGATCCTCGATGTACAATCTATGAGATGTTTTTTTCCTTTTTATTTCTATTTGTTCTTTTTGTTAGTACTTGTACTTTTCAGTTGGGCTTTTATTCTGCCCCCTTTACTTTCATCACACTTTTACTATAGCTGTTTACTCCGTGGTTGCTTCTTTATGTGTTCTTGGACTATTTGTCAGTAAAGGTAAAAAGGAAATGCCTTCCCATTTTAGGGATACGCCTTTCCTATACAATTCGCCAGCCCCAGGCCTATGGAAGGTGAGCTTGGGGTAGTCATGGCATGGACCCCATGGGACGGGTTGTGAAAAATTCGTATCATAGGAGTTGGTTCTACTGAGGAACTAAGACTCTGATATTTTTTATGTAGAAATAGTGTTATGCATTAGGAGTGTGGTTTTTGGTTTGGGAAATCCAATGTTGTTGTAGTGACTGACATATCCATACACGAAGACCCAAAATTCTGATTTCTAACTCTATGCACAAAAACACTGATTGAGTGTGTTTTTGGAAGTGTTTTTCCTTGGTTTCTTTGGAGTCAGCTCACCAGGTATAACATAATAACCTTGGCGAACCTATTTCTTATCAGGATTCCATGACGTAGATAGAAAGCTTGGATTCCTGAGAGAGTCCATGATGATGGCCCACCGAGCGATGAGGCCTCAGTGCAGGTCCCTCTTACAACGTTAGCACCTTCAGGTTGTGTATCAACTATACCACTGCCCATTGGTCAACAGTTAAAACTAGCGATACCGGTAGAGGACACATTTTGGCCTAGTTCCTTACATGTGTTTAAACATCAGATATCCCTCAGGTTCCGAGGTGAGCCCAACTCACAGGTGGGTAAGGACAAATTTGAGGAGGTGGATGAGTTTCTATCTTTCTGGGGCACCATTCGATCAAATGGAGGTCCTGGTAGAGAGCCTTTTACATGGTATAGTAGGATGATGACATGGTTTAGATTACCCTGATCTTGTAAAGAGGTGACTTTTTCTATTGACAATATTGAGAACCTTCCTCAGAGAAGGGGTCTCTTTCCATAAAGAGCTAAGGGATGAGTGTTCCCTAGAGCTTCTACAGCTTCGGTAGGACGATATGTCAGTAGATGAGTATTCATCGAGGTGTACCGACCTTCCTAAGTACTCGATGAATACAGTATGGTTAGTGCTTCAGGGCTCGGACCTCTGAGTGAGGTGTGTTTAAGGACATTCGATCCAGCACTATTACTATATGCATTCCTAATTATGTTAGGGTGCTAGAAAGATCTTTTGTGGTTGAATATTCCTTAGATGAGTGGATGCATCTAGTAAATGATAATAGTGGGAAAGATGGAAAATGACGCCAATAATAGAGACGTGGACATGTAAAATGTTTTTGGAAGAGGAAGTGATAGGGAAAAATGAATGTGCAGGGCTGCAGATGTGCAAGTGGATCTATGAGAGTAGCATGAGTTGGTATACATTTCTACATGTAACAACCACCACATCAATGTGGTCCCCACCAGGCTTTGGGAGATAGAGGACATGGGAAGGGAGTAGCTACATGTGGTCAAGAATTGTGACTGATGGGCTCTTGGAATGATTAGAGTTACGGTCTGTGTCTACTACTAACTGCCATATTAATATACATAAGAAATTATCATTCCTTATTCCCATGAATCTTGTTCAAGAACTAGAGTTTCCAGTTAAACCATTGAATTGAACCTTACATCTAGAGATACCTTTGGGATGAGACTCGATAATCAAACTTATACTAACTGTGTGATCCGACCCTTGAGGTGAGAGTTTTGGTTGAAACCTCTTGGTGGTAGTGTCGAGGCCTTACGATGTTAGTTTGGGTATGGACTGGACATCCATGGTTCATACTCAGATTGACTATATTAGGAAAAAAAAGTTGTGGTTTATCTAAAACATTGGAATGGGGTTTTCCTTGGTGGGAAAAAAGGGAAACCTAGGTATCATATTATAAACTCATGAAAAAGATGGTGAAACCTATCACTCTTGGGTCATCTATCCTTACCCTCGTGGCATCAGGAGTTTTGAGTTTTCAGTTCCCAACAGGAGTGGAAGGGTGTGGGTACATATTTTAAATAATGCTTCTAGGATTTTCTCCCTGAAGGGAGAGGGACTTCTGCTTTGGTTGTGTACTACCATATATTTGTACCTGACTTCTCAAGGGTAGCGGCACCATTTTTAGCATTGACAAAGAAGGGGGATCCTTTCCTATATAAGGTGAAGTGTCAATAGAGCTTTCAAGAGCATATACAAAGATTGATGAGCATAATAATGCTACCAAGGACCTTGATTTATCAGTAGTGGTATTTTTCCTAAATATGTGGTGGCACTACTTGGTGGGTGAATGATTTACTTTTTACTCTAATCATAAGAGTCTTAGGTATAACTTCCTATAGAAGGACATGAACCTAAGACAAAAACTATGGATAGAGTTACTATAAGACTATGACTTTGAAATAATATATACTCTTGGGAAGGGGAACGTGGTAGTAGATGCACTCAGTAGGAGGTCTGGTCTGCAGTTGCTGAGTGCGGAGACAGATCATCTTGCCGCGTTGTAGATATCCTACGTGGATAGAGATAGAGAAGCTTAACTCTAGTCTATGACTGTCACCCCACAATTCTTCAGCGAGTTGGGGAGGAATAGCTTGGGGATGTTGACTATGAGGATCGACATGCTCAATTATCCTCATGAAGGTCTCCTGAAAGATTTTCTAAAGGTGGATAGAAAATCATTCTCTTTAGAGGAAGCACCATGGTACCGGTGATTCTTCTGGAGGAGGTGTTGAGGGAGTTCCATACATCCCCATTAACGGTACATCATGAAGTGGTGAAAATGCACCAGAACCTCCAACGTTAGTACTGGTGTCCAGGGATGAAGGAACCATTGGAAGAGTTTGTATCTCGATGCCTCACTTTTCAGCTAGCGAAGACTGCATATAGCCGATAGAAGTCTTATGCTGATAGGAGACAAAGATATTTGGAGTCTAAGGAGTGAGCCCATGTCTTCCTACATGTCTCAACCTAATGAGGATTAAGAAGGTTTGGCCAGGGCGATAAACTTTCTCTGAGGTTCATCAGACCTTTCTAGATTCTAAACAGAGTGGGCGAGGAGGCGTACCGTCTATCTCTTCCCCATAGATACAATTGGTGCATAATGTTTTCCATGTTTCGTAGTTGAGGAGATGTGTGCATGAACATCTCACGTCATCAACGATGATGAGTTGGAATTTGATGATGGGGAGAAGTTTACAGATCTTTTAGTAGAGATTGAGGATCAACAAGAGAATTTTCTTCTTGGATGATTGATTCCTCTGGTGCATATTCGCTGGCAGCACGAGAACCTTTAGAAGAGCACATAGGAGTTGGAGGCTCAAATTTGTGATCAGTAGCCCTCATTTTTTTCTTAGTTTGTGTTGTGGCTTTAGGGGATGAAAATACCTAAGGGGGGTGGGGGAGAATGTAAATAACCAAATTTACTATGCAATTTTTTTTAATTATATGAAAATATTTCAAGATTGCGAAATCTGATGGCACATGATTCTAAGGCCCATAGTTCCAGAAATGATTCGTTGATATTTTTTAAGCTTTAATTAGCACACGTAAGGAGTTTTTCTAAAAAAGTAGAATAACATTTAAAAAGTTTTGCAGATTAGAAATATGAGGGTACTGTTGTGTTCAAGATGACGAGTTTACCCTAGGCACGACTTAAGTTTAGTCGGTGCAGGCCTCTTGTGAGAAATCCCAAAAATGGCATAACCAAAAATAAAATAATTATATAAAGTTATTTTTTTAAAATATTATAACTCAAGAATAGTGAATCAGATTAAAAATCTAAGACCACCGATGAGATAATGGGGGTATGCTTTCTTTAGGTAGATACTAATATTAGCCGGCACCGACCAACAGTGGAAGTTAGATTTTGGTAGTAAATAAAATAATTAAGTAAAAATTATTTTATTGTTAAAATCCATAACTTATAAAATGTAACATGGATTGAAAATCCGAGAGTACCATTGAGTTTTTTGGGGCATTTTCTTCTTAGGCAGAGCCTAACGTCGACCAGCACAGGTCAAGGGTGAACGTTAATAATTTATTGAACTTTTTTTAAGGTATATTCAGTAAACACATGGGTGGTGTTTTCTATCTTTTGAACCGGTGATCAGATTAAAAATATGAGGGTACCATTGAATCCAAAGCACCACGATTATATTAAGGGAGGCTTCACATCAACCACAGTAGGTTGGGAGAAAAGATAGATTTTGGGACATTTAAAAGAATAATAAAATAACTTAACTATTTTATTTTATATCTATCATTTCCTCCAACAGACAAGCGGAAACATGGGACCAGCAATGTGTCAATCCATTAAATTTCTAGACTCTTTAAATCCGATGTAACCACAACATTAGAATTTTGGAAGGTTTCTATTAATGTACCCTCATACAGTCAATGAGCATTAGACACCCTACCCCTCTACTATTTATATGTAGTTTGGGGAGAGGTATCGGCAGTGCTTCACTGAGAAACATAGTGCTGACAAAGTGACAAGACACCAAATCCTTGGAGAATCATGACGATTCCAGCAAGCGGTGACAAGCGACACCAAAACCCCGAACCGAAGATTGATGTTTGAGTGACGCTTTTGGAGGCTAGTTGTGGGGGAGGGTGAACCCCGAACCACTTCCTCAACCGCGAGAATTTCTCCATCATTCTTGAGGTATGATTTACTTTTGGTTTTAATCTCTAGATTTGTAGAATCCCTTTTCCTCCCTCATGATTATAATCTAACATAGAGGGAAAGAGCCTAACAAACCCGGCCCAGACGCTCTGCTACCTTGCTACCCTTGCATTCTATGTGGAAGACTGCTGGTGCAATGACACCAACCGGATACGATGGAGGAGACGTGCCATCACACGCCCCAAGAGGAGGTCATGGCACTAAGCCACAGTGGTTAGCAGAGTGACTGGAACTGGGTGGATGGGGAGGAGGTGCATTGCACCATCACGCACCACCGATGAGCAAGGGGCCGCGGATGAATCTGCGGCAGATGAAGGCTGTAGCCGGCACACCAGCCGACCATGAGGAAGGAGGCGGTGCACCTGCTCCTCCAAAGGAAATAGCCGTGACTTGTCAGCCGTGGCGGTGAGAAGAGGCAACCAGCCCACTGACCAGCCACAGAAGCAGAGTGTAGTGTGACCAACATGCCGCTGGAGGAGATGTGGCTTCGACTCTATGGTGGTGGGACCCGCAGTTGGTCCCACGGTGACCTGGAAGTGCCCTTAGGTGCAACCACTTCATGATCCAAACAGGGGAGGATCCCCTCCAGTGATGGCTAAAGATGACCCCACCACTGGATGGACTGGCGGGCTGCACCCCCCTTGTGGTCCGGGCCACCCCCTTGCGGGTCGGGCCTCCCCTTTGCGGTACCTGTTGCGCCCCTCATTGAGGGCCGACACCCCCCCCCATGCGGGCTGAGATGGACCTCGG
This sequence comes from Viscum album, assembly GCA_963277665.1. Classification (NCBI taxonomy): domain Eukaryota; kingdom Viridiplantae; phylum Streptophyta; class Magnoliopsida; order Santalales; family Viscaceae; genus Viscum; species Viscum album. Next base: position 1,408,149,612 of record OY728133.1, on the reverse strand, counting down.
CCCAGCGAGACAAACCCATTGTGGCCCATCCTAGTCAGGCAGGACCTAGACCAGGTTGGGTCAACCCAGAACCAGGTCATTTCAGCCCATAAAAGGTCATGTTGGGTCAGCCCGATCGAGTCAGACCGGACCCGGGCCCAAGCGCTCCCAGAAATTCTTAAAGAGCCATATCTTGAGAACTGGATGTTCGTTTGACAAACCATCTATGATGATGGGTTCCTTGGATAGAGATGGTACTTTTGGTATACTCCAGTTGAGTTTTGAAAACCGTTGGAGTATGGTCGGGTTGGATCGAATTTGAATCCAACTGGGCCCTCTGAACTAAAACGCTTATAACTCACAGACTGGGAATCCGATTAATGCATCGTCTTTCATGTTGGAACCATTACAACATAGAGGTCAATTTGATTACTCCTTTCTGGGTCTTAGTGGTGGTTGAGGTACGACTGATATATCTTGAGGGTAAAATTCTACAGAACATTAGCGCACCAGGTGCGAGGAATCCTATGGATGGCTGAAATGTGAAGAAAGAACATCGATCTTGTGTGGGTCAGCATCTATCGATCATGTGTGTGTCAACATCTTTCAATACTATGTGGTTCATCATCTATTAGATTTTGTGTGGGTCAGTGCTCAGTGATCCTATGTGGGTCAATTCATACCGATCCTATGTTGGTCACATCCTGTGTGGTTTAGTAGGGGTTAGTACCTATTGATCCTGTGTGGGTCAGTAACAATGCCTCTTAATATAATAAGATGATCTAGATTATGATTAATCACCTATACTTATGTACTTAATTTATACCTAGTCTGATCTGAGTCATTTACCTGTGTGGCACTTATACCTTCATGGTGTTACCTATGTGGTACTTCTATCTTCATAGTGTTACTTTTGTTGTACTTCTACCTTCATTGTGTTGCCTGTGTGGTACTTCTATCTTCGTGGTGTTACATGTGTGGTACTTATACCTTTGTGCTATTATATTTTTGGTGTTACCTATGTGGTAATTCTATCTTCTTGGTGTTACCTATGTGGTACATCTACCTTCGTGGTGCTACCTGCGTGGTACCTCTATCTTTATGGTGTTACCTGTGGGGTACTTCTATCTTCGTAGTGTTACCTTTATGGTAATTATACATTTGTGGTGTTATATTTGTGATGTTACCTATGTGGTACTTCTATCTTCTTGGTGTTACATGTGTGGTACTTCAACCTTCATGGTGTTGTCTTCGTGGTGTTACTTGTGTGGTACTTCTATCTTCACGATGTTACTTGTGTGGTACTTATTCTTTCATGGTGTTGTATTCGTGGTGTTACCTATGTGGTACTTCTATCTTCATGGTGTTACCTTTTTGGTACTTCTACCTTCTTGGTGTTACCTTTGTAGTATTCCCTCCTGATGTGTGAGATGAGTATATCTTGAGAGCTTAGGTATATGTATGGTTATATACCTAAGTAGAGTTGATGTATATCACTTCATGCTTTAAGTTGTGGTCTTACTTTGTGGTATTTACTTTATGAAACATTGAGAGACCTACGTGGGTTTTAGGGTCACTACTGAGTATCGTTATACTCACCCCGGCACAAGCTATGCCTGCACCTTGTGGTGTCTTGTGGAGATGACAGACAACATTGATTGAGGCTGAGGGATCCAGGTCTGGACAGTACTTGGAAGTGGGCCATTTGGTGTGACGAGACGTAGGGAATACCGACCGTGATCTGTACTTACCTTTTAAGTAGGATCCTCGGTGGATGATCCAGGAGAGGTTTTTCACTATTCAGTTGTATTTGTACTTTTCAGTTGTACTTGGACTTTTTAGTTGGTCTTGTATTCTAGCCCCTTTAATTTCAGCACACTTTTACTACAACTGTTTAATTCATGGTTTCTTCTTATTGTGTTCCTAGACTACGTGTTTGTACAGGTAAAAAGGAAATTCCTTCTCGTTTTAGGGATACAGCTTTTCGGAGCTAGTCTCTGGCCTTTGGCCTATGGAAGGAGGGCATGGGGTAGTCACGACGTGGTCCCCGAGGGACGGGTCGTGATAGAGTACATCCCTAGTAAATATCAATATACACCAAAGAATGTTTTCATGGATGAAAATGATTTAAAAAGATAATTAGAAGATTTATGGAGGAAATAAAAATTTCATTTTGGAAATCAATTATTCAAAATCTAAAACATTCCAAAATATTAAGCGAAACATTCCATTTGAAATTAATATTGAAAAATTATAATGTAATATTTAAATAATTGAGTAGGTATAATTGAAATAAATTCTCTTCATTTCATTAATGTAAAAACAAATATTCCCTTCAGATTTTTGCTAAAAAGTAAAAAAGTATCCTCTTTGAAAAAAGAATAATATTAGTTAAACATGGGTAAAATTTACTTTCAAAAGTCATATCATGTAAAAAAAATTCATGAAATCATTTTAATGAAAATAAGGACATGGAAGAACAATATTAGTGACCAAATAAAAAACAATGTTTGTTTTACTTAAAAGAATTATTTCAGTATCTTGAATACTTAATAGAGAAAAATGAAAGGAAAAATAATAGTTTTCATAAATAACTAAAATAGAAGGAAATATATTATTTTTATGAATAATTTTCATATAATTTCCCTAACATAGACTTAAACATAAAAAATCTTGATTAATGATGAGATTGTGAAATAAACCCACACCTTGGGTCTTATTTGATTTGAATGAACTTTTACCATCATGTATAACAAATTTAAATTTATTTTTATTATATACCATAACAATATACATACATATAATATCATACATGATCCACTCATAACATTTCGATACCAGTTTATTAAAATTTCATTATTAAAATTGTCATCTCTAAGTGTTAACAGTTTCATTTTTCATGTATGTTTCAGTTCATTAATTTTGGTGCATACATTTTTCTGATGGTTTCATAATCTATAGGATGTTAATTATGATATAAATATTATATATATTCATTATATATATATATATTTTTACTCATCCATTAAATGTAGAGATAAAAAATGGATTACACTCTTCATGAAGACGGTACGACATAAATACGTAGGAACGTTGTTTTCACTATCTAACAGATGAAAAGAAATAATGGGAAATAATAATTCACATTTAGTAATTATTATATCATATATATCATATATATTAATTATTTTTTTATTACCATCCATTGAAAATATGAATGAAAAATGATTCACAACGCTTGATGGAGGTGGTAACCCACACACACACACGAGCAATGTTATCATTTTCCAACGGATTGGAAGGTAATAACATAGACATGATATCATAATTCTAGATGAAAAATTATTTCATAAATATAAAATATATTAATTATTTACATATTTATAACAACCCAATTTAAGTGGTGATGAAAATTGTATTACACCACTATGTGGAGATGGTAAGTCGTACGTACACATGATAAATGTTTTTTTCCATTAATAGGATGAAAAAGTTATATAAAATACATTTCCTATAATTATAAAATTTCATTATATTTAAAATAATGGGTTTATTATTTTATTATGGGTAAAACATATTTAGAGTAATTATAAATAAATTTGAACGATCTTAAAAATGATTACCTTCTCTTAGAGATACCTCCTTTGGATATCTTCTTAAGAAACATAGGGTTGCTATTTTTGAAAGACCAAAACCTATATATTGTGCATAAGGAATTTTGAGAGATATTTTTTTATGTTTTAGTCGAGATAAATATCCTAATATTTGTGAATAAGTGATTGGAGGAGGTTCCCTTTAATAATTGAGGTGACTGACACACTTGTATTTATTCAAAATATTAAAATATTATAGAGTCATTTTTTTTGGGAAAATGGATCCAAAATGATTCATATTAGGACATGATAAGTTTTAGTTTGATATTAAATAAACCAATTTTGGTTTAATTAAGTTTTTATTTTAGATTAACTCTTATCTTTTTAGAATAACCCTTTGGAAACCTGTTTTGACCTTAGCCACTGTCATAAGGTTTTCAATATAAAAGTGTTATAATTTTAATCATAAGGTATAAATTTACTCATAAATAGATATGGGATGAAATTTTAGACCAGTAATCATCCTAATTTACCTCTTTAATGATTATTTAATTTTAAATAACTTAATAAATTTAATATTTCATAAAATATCATTAATGTCATTTTTGAAAACATTCATTAAATTCAACTTGAATAACATCAATATTGATGTGTAATTAGAATATAAAACATTAAAATATCCAAATATATTATAGTAATATATAAAATTTAGGGGTAACTATAAATACCCTAAATTATATTACTCTTATAATTTTAAATCTAATTTATATTATTTTTATACTGCTTGCCAAAGCACTGTGTTGACATTGTATTTGAAATTAATGTAATTATTTCATCACTAAAAAATAAATAAAATTATATGATAAAAATAATTATTTATTATTTAAAATTAATATTTAAAACCAAAATAATCCTTTTTTATCCTTAAGTTAAAAATTTAGAGATATAAAAATCAATACAGGGATATTTTGAGAAATTATTTACATTAAATAACATAAATGTAATTATCAAGGGAAAATATAACCAAAATTATATATATCCAAATATTTATTGGTTATGGTAGAATTTATCCAATAAAATGAAATTAAAAAAATGTTATGGGATTATTTTGAGACTTTATTTCAGGGTTTGACCTTACTTTACCCATTTACACTTACCGAGGTGACCAATATTTACCAAAGTTACTATTCATATTGACAAAAAATAGAATAGAACTATTTACAAAAATTGAACCTCATGATCCCAAATATGGTATCCACTTTACAAGATTGATTTTTCATAATTTTTATAAATTACTTTTTCATATGAATGTATAAAACACAACAAAATATAGTTTTTAGAAAAATGCATTTTTAAGAATAAAAATTAACATACATCAAAATCATAAAAATTATTAGCATTAATTATATTATTATAAATAAAACAGATAATATTTCGCTTAAAAAAATCCAAAAGATAATGGTACTTTTGAATTTAATTAAAATAAATGACATGATTTAAAAAATTTCTACCCTTTTACAATTCACTGAAAAATCAATCTTTGCAAAAGAAAATCTTAAAATTTTACCCTAAGTGAATTTTGATATGATGATTTCAAAAATTAAATACATTTAATTCAATTCTATCTATAAAACTTTATAATTATTTTATTAACCAATTTTTTTTATAAAACTATGTGATTTGTTTTATTGTTTCTCTAGAAATGAAAGCTTACTATAATTTAAGGCCTTCGGGCCATTGGATGGATGATAAAGCTTACTATAATTGAAGATCAAGTGTTACATGATGAGGAATGAACTGGCCAAAGATAATATATTTTCCATGTTATAGACCATGGACATGTATTGAAATGATTTTCTAAAATTATTTATAGATTAATGTATACAACATCTTCTTCTGAATTTATGGATTAATCTTCATCATTTGAATGTAAAACCTCTACCTTATAATGAATATTAAAACCACGTTAAGGAAATAAAAAAATTATCATTTAGATCAACATTTTCACCATTTCAATTGCATAATGATTGAAAATTTAGAGATAGTATTGATACCTCTAACTTAATTTCATTAATTATTTAATATATTTATATCAATTGATTGTTGAAACTATAGTAGATGTGCACATTAGATGATAGGGTAAACATGGAGGGTTACATTTCACTATACTCCCCAGTCATATGATCCTACCAACAGATACTTCCTAGGTGAAATCATGTTAGGAAAATTATCTAGAAAAGGCTATTCACATTCTGGATAGTATATTCACTTGGGTCCCTCTATGTAAAAATCATAAAAATGGAGATATAGATAAGGGAGATCCATTAAAAGAATCCTGGATCAAGCATCAATAAAGGTTGAGTATGTATCTATCTTGAGAAACTCTATGATCTTGGATAATGTTCTACCGTCAATAGAGACTAGATCAAGTTCAAAGTATTCACTATATCCTTCTCATTTTCCAACAAATGTCCCCAAAACCATAAAGGAAATAGCATTGACCATAATGGTATAAATAATGGAGTAACCCCATCCCATAAGGCTGAGGAAAATTTTACCACCATTACCACCACAATAAACATGAAATCCCTAAAAAATTATAAAATTTATGTTAGTGGGATAAATTCATCCCAATCAAATAGGGTATGGGGATTGTTTATCACAACCTTGTCTTAGTCTATAAAAATTAGTCTTCTCTAGGTGAAGATATGTGTCACCAAAGGGAAATCCATAGGTTCGCTTGAATAATGACACATATCTATCCTTAATAATGTGTTCAGTAAAAGTATATAAAGATTGTATCTGTATAACTTTCTATAAAATAGCTCTAGAAGAACAATAAACAGTGACAGAAATCCCATGAAAAGGCCTCAAACCAAAATGGTCTACCAAAAAATGACATGAAAAAGAGATTTGTTTTCTTATATAAGTATATTTATAAAGAAACCAGTCTCTTTTACCCCTCAATGAGTAAATGATCTCATCAACATACTATGTATTAGTGAATTTTACAAACATAATCACCCCCAATGATCCAGAACATGAAATCGATATAAAATAAACAGATGTAGAAGTTTTTATTAAAAACATAGTTTATAGTAAAAATTTCATAGAAGGAATGTGAACTCATCAATAAGGACAAACCCAGAATCTGGGGGACTCCCCAAATTCTCTATTACCATCACCCAGACAAGCCTCTACCAAAGAAGAGGGAACAATGTGGTCATATCCTATATATAACCCAATGATGTTGAGCCTTTTATTTCCAAGGGAATATTCACCCAATAAGAGGTATAGATAAAGAATATATGGAAAATTAATGCTTAAATACTGAAAGGAATCATTCCTACTAACCATATTTTTTAAGAAGAAACATTTCCTTCTCATTTATAAGTATTTACTCAATATAAAGAGGTTCTTCCACTATTAAGTATATAGTCACCCAAATAATTTGAGGTTCAAAAAACCATGTTACCTAGAACCGATGAATAGAGGTATTTAGAATTTTTTTCCACTAGGATGATAGTTGGAACCATATCAAGAATGATACCCTAGGCCAACTCACACTAGTTATCCATAGTTAATGCTGACTAACCAAAAAAATTAATATTTTCCAATCATTTTCCCAAGAAAAATGTTTTCCCAAATAGTCATTCCATTAGATATTTTTGACACCATTGAGTCCCTAACAAATCTAATAGAATCCATGTAGGTTTGGTGTGATGTAGTGCTACCAGAAAGAAAAATGTACCCTATATTGGTAAAAGAAACACCTCCTCTTCCCATATACTATAACCCAAATTTTAAAAAATTCAATGTTACCAGGGACCCAAAATAATATCTTATCCACTTCATATCTCTCAGTAGTCCCATGAAGAGTAACCTTGAATAGTAAAATTTAGCTAAGATAAAATGATTTATGTAGAATTTGGAAAGACAAACATTTAGCTGGTATAATAGTTTAATATCAAGATCAGTCATAAGGTGATAATACATCCATCAAAAATTACTTTATCAGTATATCTAAACAATGAGAAAGACAATAGGTATCAATATCTAAAATTACATACAATTTTAGAATGATAGAGTAGTATAATTTATGTCTAGGTGGAAGTAATTAAACTAATTTGTAAGCTTGCAACATCGCCAAGATGTGTTATCATAATGTGCATTTAAACTCTCCATGATGAGTTATAAATTACACTCATCCCATTAAAGTACCCATATAGGTTTTTTGAGGTTGCTATAGTTTCAAAAAGGTTGTAACATTCAATTAATAAGACTAAGTTGAAGCATTGGCTATCAATAATAGCTCTAGGTAAGTGAAATTACAAAGAAGTTATGGTAAATTTTAAATTCAAAATAGATTGGAAAACATATCCAACACCTAAAAATATGGAATATCATGTGGTTCCCACTATTTAATTGAAGAAACAAAAGCAAATAATTCACCATGAAGGGATAAAAAAAAGAGGCACATGCTGCATGAAGAATGAAAGAATACATTATTATCTTTTTGAAATGATAAAATCCCTAGATATTTTATTGTTGCTTTAGAAAAAAATTCGATAAATCTTCTAGAACCAAGATATATTAGGATGGCCTCTATAACCACTCAAATTACTATCCAAACCATGAAATATTAGAGCATAACATCTAGGAGTGGGTTGTATTTAATGAAATTATTCATAAGATGGTATATTTTGGAAAAGTTAAGTTAGGGAATCCACCAATGAAAGTGGATTATGTCTTTGCTGTCCCACTAGAAGAATGAAAGTGAAAATAAATTCTCAATAATGGATCCCAAAATTGTTATTATTGTACGACCAAAAAGATAGACAACCATGCACAAGAAAATATCAAGGAATAGTTTAATCGACCAACTATGACTCAAACATACTCTACAATAATCGAACTAAATTTTTTGACCAAAATAGATTCTAAGATCAGGTCTTAACATAAATAGTTTCACCAATGTAATAGGGATGAGACACAAGAAGATAATACAATACTATGGCCTAATCTAATTCAAAACCTCTAAGACTTCACGCCTTTAGAATTCTGAGAATGGGTACCACCAAACCAAATGGTTGAATGAGCACCAACCCGCTGATTATAATCCTTTTTAAGTGAAGAATTTTAATTTTGATCTATCAAAATTATTCACATGGAAGATCCCATTGCTAAGAAAGTCACATATTATGATTTCCCATCTCACAATCAAAGAGAGAGAGATAAAGGAAGAATATACCAAGGCTGAGGGGTTTATGGAAGATGTGGCCCATATGGATCTCAAATATTTTGGTCACATCCTCAATTAGACCATATAAACTGGATATACATGAATACATGCCCCTAAATGGACCCAAAAAGAGCATCAATACACTCTAGAGTCCTATAAGGCCTATGTAGGTCCCATCTTAGTGGAATATTGATTAAAAAATCTGTAGTCATCCAGTCTGCATCGAAATATGTAAAAACTAACTCATTCAAACCCATAGATGATGTGGATATCATCAACTTTAAATCAAGGATGATTGACACTAGTAAGGGAAATATAGATCCTATGTTTTAGAATAAGGGGTAGTCTTATCTACAAAATCATAGGCCCATAACCCAAAAGTATGATATCCCAAAATATATTTCTATCATTTTGGATAAATTATTTATCCAATATGTCCATAATTTATCAAAGGATATTTGAGAATCACTTGTTAGGATATTCAAATCCCAAAATAATTTGAAGTTGAAGTCACTACTTCTAAAGTGTAATATGTATAAACTCACCGGTTGAGTTCTACCTAGACATTTACTTTATAGAGAAAGATATGGAGACAACCAAATAAGGGAATATTAGGCCCTTGTGTAATTTTATAAATTTGGATGATGTGGATTTTCATGGATCTCTTGTTTCCAATGATTCCTAGACCATCCTCATTCAGATTAATAACCTTTGATGAATGGTCCACAATAACTCTAGTTTACCACCATCTATTTTAATAATACAATGGTATGGAAAAGAAAACCAATTAATCTTGGTCGATTCAAGTTCAAGGATAATTTTGGATAACTTGTACCTAATTTTGATTTTTTTTCATCTATATACATCATTCAATGTATTTCTTGGAATACCATGGCTTTACTTACATGTAAAGGTATGTTCATTATACCAAAAATAAACATAATGGGCTTCTTTATGGTTATGGTAATCATTTTGATTCCCATGAATCTTAATACATTGATTTTGGACTCCATTGAATAGAGGGAATACAACAAACTATAGATGAGACCACCCAGGTTAGTTTCACAAATAGTTTTGAGATGGATCATATTAACCCATTCCATGAAGATAGTGAAGATTATATTCTAACAAGAAATTTAATCAATGAGATCACTCAAATTTAAGAAAACATCAATTTATGTGATACAAATGAAAATTAATCATTCATATAAAATCCTCTACACAAGGTATGATATGTAGAATATTCAAACCCCACAATCTTTTATTTTTTATTAGATCATCCTCAACCCATAAGGTAGGATACTTATGTATGGACTGGGCATATTCACTATTGTATTCATGAAATTGGTCATGTACACTGAATCAAACCATGTAAGATAAGGATATAATCATAGTAATAACAACAAGGCCACTAAGGAAAATAGTTCAATTGTTTTCTCAAAAATTTAAGGAGACAACTGCATCACCATTTGAATCAAAAAAATTTCACACTTCAGCTATAAATTCAACTTTAGGAATCCAATAAATATCAGTGTATCATAACCTATTCTACCCTTGATGTGAATAGGGAATAAATAGAGAATATATAGAATGTTACCAATATTAATTCTCACACATTAATTATTTCAAAGTCTAGAGACACCTCATTATCGTTTATATAAGATCAGAATTCTCTCATATCAACTTTTGTTCGAAAACATTTATATTCATAACCTACTTATTCCAAGTATAATTATTATATATAGTTAATAGATCATGTACATAGTACCATAGTTCATATTTCTCATACATTAGTACTATCAGGATCTAGAGACACTAATCATTTATTGATGATAAAAATTATTCCAAAATTTTTATCAATATTGAAAACATTTTTTCATCACTAGCCTCTAATGAGATCAAAGTATATGAATAAGATGAATAAGATATTAAATATTCCCCTATAATAATTGAGGAAGTCATATCCACCACCATTTATGATCCCAAATAAGTAAATGTTGGTATAGAGAAAGACCCTCGACCTACCTTAATTAGTGCTCTATTTCTCCCAAAGGAAAAATGACATATGTATTCCATTTAAAGTAGAATTATAATGTCTTATATTTAAATTAAAAATTAATTCCTAGGCATAATATTGATGTTCCCAACCAATATTTGGATCCACCAAAGGATCATCTTGATTACAAGAAAGCATCCAAGAGAATGCATCTAACTCATGTTTCAAAATTGAAAGTTAATGTTGAAAATTTTATCAAATAATAATTCATTTGATAGGTTGAGTACCTAAATTGAATTGAAAATATCAACCTTTTCATGAATAAAAGTTTTAAAATCAATTTTTTTTATTAACTTTATAGATCTCAACAATCATTTCTGAAAGGCTGAATTTTCAGTTCCGATCCCAAAACATTTGATTTTTGCAACTTCTGTCTTCCATAACCTCTACTTTATGGACAAGTATTTTTCTTATAACTAGATCTGAATAACCCCTGATAAAAAGGATTAAAAAACATTGAACTCTCCCCATGCGGTTTATTACTATTTAGTAATTATCTTTGTTTTTAAGGGTTCCACATGAAAACTTTCAGGCATTATATCATTAATAATTTTCTAGTAAAGACCATGGAATGTTATTATGATGATATGGTGGTCAAATATCAATAAATCTGTGATCCTCTCACTAAAGTTGAAGTGGTTTTCAAAAATATATGGAAAAATAGTCTGATGATAAGCACCATAAAATGTTCTTATGATGTGACATTGGGAAAAATTATTCTCTTCATGGTAGGACATCGTAGCATTGAATTCAACCTTGAGAATACCATTTAAATCCTTAACAAAGAACCTCCTCAAAATAACAAAGATTTGATTTGGATTCAAGTGAAACATGATTACATCAGAAGCATCATAAAAAATGGGTATTTCAATGTTTACCATTCAATAAACTCCTTATAGAGGGATTGATTTATCAATCAAATTAAAATTTTCAGGAGTATTTTGAAAATACCAAGTAATATATTGTAAGTATGTTTGTGTTGATGCCACCAGTAAAGGGCAGTTACTTATCTTATATGTGGAATAACATGATCAATCACTTATTACTCTATTCACATGAATGGATGACATGAGAAAAGAGAATAGTCTTTACTATCTTAGTAGAAATATATTTGATACTAAGATCCAATATTCTATCATCGAGTAGAACTGACTTTACTTAATCTTTTTGGTTCTGAAATTGAGGAACTACATATATAATCATGAGGCCTAGTTGATCCTCTAAAATTTATAATCATTCACCCAACACTAAAAGGATGATGTCCATAATGGGTGGTTCTTATGAAATAGTTTTATATCCAATTCATACAACTTAAGTCTATTAATGGGAAGGCATTAAAAAACATTCTCATAGTGCATCCCATTAGAGGAAGCACACCAATGATTACTAAGATACTTGAGGAAGAGGTATTTTCCATTAAACATACTAACCAAACATGAGAAACGTTATATGATGGTTTTTTCCGAATCCCAATAGAAAAAGGTTGAAAACCCCAGAACTCAACAAAGTCTCATTAGATATTATTATCATTTCTCCCAAAAAATAATTTTTCCCTACGCCTTATTGTAAGAATGATGAACTAAAAAATATTAGAGTAACAAGAACTCATTGAAAGTTTTTAATTATCCTGGTAAATACCAATGGACATCCAAAATATATAGAGAGTTTTAGAGTTGGTGATCATGTAGAATAATGGTTAATATTCCATTAAAAATAGTAATTAATTCACCTGTTTATTATGTGAGAGGTTTGATGGGGGAATTACCTTATGATCTAAAACTCTTCTATATTCTATGTCTAGAAAAAACATAAACAGATGTGTTGGCTAATGTATCCACTTTATTTTTATATCCAGACAAGTATGAGGAAATTATACACATTACACACCATAGGGTAGTGTCCTCATTCTATGTAAATGATAGGGAAGAGATATATGTGATTAAGTCCAGATGTAAACCAGAAAACCTACAAGGAACAAGCTTTAGAAGGAGGAGGATAAAGGAGCTTCACCATAGTAGAAACTATATGGATTTAAAGGATGAGAGGGTATGACACCTTTCATCAGGACAAGCTTGTTCATGCATGGGAAAGCCTATCTAAATAGCCATGAAAATATGTAGATCTGATTTCATGATGAAGATGATAGAGAGGAGCGGTTCCAAGTATTTAGTCTGGGTTGTATGTAAAGTTTGAAGCATACAAGCAATGAATTCCCCTAAGGCCTACGGGCCATGTAATACTTACACCTACAGGCCTTATAATGGTTCCACCTCACCCCTTGAAAGGTTGATTATCAAAATCAATAAAAAAATGAAGGCATTCAGTCCATTGGAAGATGAGTTAGGAGATATGATATCCTTGATAAATTATACTATTATTGAATGGATTCACCCATACTAGACTATCTCCAAATCATAATGGTTTTTTGTCATATCGAGCAAAGAATGAACATATTCAATGATGGTATGTAATATTAATCCATTAGAATGACCTAAATGATTTGAAAATTCTTTATAAATGTGATCTTATGGGGTTTTTATTAGATTTATTGAAGGATGATGTACCTTTATTTGTTATAGAAGATGTCTATAGAAGAGCATGTGATTCTCATCATTCTTGAAACAAGCTCTCACATCATTTTGTAAGTCTTGGATGCATTGGTCCATCGATTATAAATAATTATGAAGAATTCAATATGAAATTTCATTCCTATAAAATGCATTCCAATTTCATCCATTAATGCCCATATTTTATATATACTAAAATATATTCATGGATATTATCTATCTAGGGAATAGATTTCAGGGGGCCATATCCACCTACTATAACTAGATAGTTCAAGTATAACCTTAATTCCATTTATTTCTTCTCTAAGGGGCTAAGGAAATATCCCTCAAATATGTCAGGGTAAAGGATATCATAATCTTCATGAAGAAAAACATAATTACCAAATTTTGTGTCCCTCATAGGATATTAATGAACAATGTCACCAATATATACTCTTCTAAGTTTAACATGCTATATTTTCAATATACTATTTAGTCTAACTAATCATCAAACTACCATGAAATAGGAAATGGATAAGTGGAGGTTTTTCTAAGAATCTAGCTAATATACTCAAGAATATGGTGGATAGAGACCTGAATTTTTAGCTTCAAAAACTTATAAAATATTTTTGGGCCTACCATACAATGACCTATATTGTAACACAAGTGACCCCATATTCACTTGTATACAGAGAATATAAAATCCATCGAGGTCCTACAACCCTCACTTCATATTTTCATAAAAAACCATCTATTTAATGATGAAAAATTTTACATTTGAATATATGATTTGGAATGGATTTATGAGAATATGTTGAACAGTTTAAACACCATAGAAGTTGATTAGAACCGAGTTTCATAATATTTTTAAAAGAATGTGAACCTTATTTTTTCCTCCAAGCAGAGATGGTATTGAATCTCAAAATTCTGATGATATTAGAAAAGAAGACTATAAATTTCATACCAAAGTGGGTGGGAACTTAAATTACACATAAGTTCTACTCTAATAGAGCCTATTAATTAGAAAATATGGATGGAAAACACATCATTCAACCCACAAATTCTAGGTTTGTTATAAATCACTTTACATAATTTTTAGGTTAGTTAGTTTTCACCCCTGCCACATGATTTTAAACTATAAAAAACTAATATTAGCTACATAAATTTAAACTACATAAAATATCTTCCACCCCATATGATGGTAAAATATAGGGTCATCATCCAAGTAATATAATTTAAATCTATTTGAAACCAATTTCACCATGTGATGTTAAACTATATTGATACCATACTAACTACAAGACATTTAACTGTACATTAAATATCTTCCCCACATGACAGTAAAATTCATGTCAAAATTTTTATCAAGTATTCCAAATCTTATGATATGTGTTTAAAACACCCTTATAATGTTCCTTATTATGATATAGGTTATTATCGAATTGCCCATTATTTCTCACACTGAGCATGACTCACATGATTTTAAAGGTTTTGGATGATAACCCAATTTGGAATAACTAAGAGAACCATGCCTAAAAATGGATGGAAAAATATTCTACTCTATATAACTTAAAATATGTATATCATCCCACTCTAGATGACTAAATTTCACTACATAAGAGAAATATATATGTAAGAATCCTTGGAACAAAATACAAATAAGACCAAAAGATATCAATACCCCTATCCCTTCATAAGATCTCATTATATAAAAGGATATTATTTCTAAGAACAATATGTGGATTTACTCCTTATTACTTCATGATACATAGTGATTTTGAGAACCTTTATCATAGGCCCAGTCGTGAATCAAAAATAAAAACACCCCCTTTCCCTACATATGATCCATATATATATATGGAATTTTTTTTCAAGAACTATGTGCGGTTTGATTATTATTCTGATCAGATATATAATTTCACCCTGATCCTATATCCAGGGCCCAAACACATATTTTGTCAACGAAAATTCTATCCTCTCCTATTTATAGAGGCTTTCAATGAATAATAATTTAAAAAATCACACTTAAAAATGATAGATCATAAAAATCACTCCATCCTAGTTGTTGGTCGAAGTAGAGTACTCAAGAGGGGGGTGGGGGTGAATTGAGTATCTATAAAAGTTTCTGTTGAAATTTTTTCTTAAAAGGTTCCCCAATAAAAATAAATATATCCCTATCAATCAAAGTAATATAGTTATAAAAGTCTGATTATACAGATAACCTCGTAGAAGGTTGATTAATTCTCAGTAATATCATTATGAGTTATTGATACTACTTTTGAAGTTATTCTAATAAGACAACCGAATTATAACTTTTATCCAAGATTAAATATCAACGTAAAATCTAGTGATTATAGAATTATACACTAAAATAGAGAAGAACTAAATTAAACAACAAAGTTGATAAAATAAGTGGTTCAGTATCAAGCCGAGACCTAATCCACTCCAATTGGTGATCACCTGTGAAAAATAAATTTATATTAATAAAATTTGATCCACACCTAGGATCGGGGTAAAAAACAATGCATGGGACTATCCAGGTCACATGACCGCTTCCACAGTTCTTCATGGGTATAAACTACCTGGTCACACAAGGACCTATTACACACTTATCTACGAGAGAAAACAAATTTAAAATGATATTAGAGGAATGATTTCTTGTATCCTTCAGTTTAATGCAGGATAAATTGTGTTTTTTAATATAGATACACACACACTTTACTTGAAAGATAAAATAATACCCAATAAAGAAAAGATGATGAGATAAGGTTGTAAGTTCTCTGAGTGTTATTTTATGCAACTATGGACTTGTAGGATGAAGCGTATGTGAGTATCGATTCCTCTTGATAGAAACAAAGTATCAAAAGTCTGGTGCTATAGTTTCTAGTGAGATCTAGATCATTTTCTTCTTGGAGTTGGTATTGTGAAGATTATATTGGATCTGATCTATGGTATTTCTGCCTTTTGATTTGAGAATACTTCGAGTGTTCTTCCGATGTAACTTGTTGCATGTATCGATTCTCTTCAAAAAATTACTCACACATCTATTGTTCTATATTCTTGTTTCAGTACCACATTTTTCTTTTTAAGTTGGAGTTCCCATGTTAGAGCCTATGGGATGCATTTATTCTGCACCTCATACCTCATACTATTCATGACATGTCTATAAATAAATATTAATTATGTGAGTTCATTTAAATGTTTCAAATATGGTAGTTAGAAATTAAATTATAAATAAAAAAACGGATTAAATAATTGTGTCAGAGTCTATCTAGAAATGATATCACTAGGAAACTATGTCACTAGGAAGTAGTGTCTCTTTCTTTTCCATTGAGTGGTGAGACAATCATGATGAATATTTTTATTAAGATAAGGAACAGGTATCACATATGTGGTGTTTGTATCACGGGTCTGGTCATGGTGTCTGGGTCACGGTGTCTGTTCATGGTGTCTGGTCACTATGTCTAGTCAAGGTGTCTGGTCACCGTGTCTGTTCACAGTGTCTTGGTCACGGTGTCTAGGTCATGGTGTTTGGGTCAAAATGTCTGTTCATGGTGTCTTGTCATGGTGTTTGGGTCATGGTGTCTAGGTCCTTTTCCAGAAAACTACTACCGGTGGCAGACTCACAGTTTCTATGACTTAGCCAAATATCTATATATAGACTTAAGTATTAATATTCATAGAATGAATTAGACTAGATCATCCATAAATGAAATTCATTATAGAAAATATTAAATATATTTTTTAATAAACAAACATGATTTATATGAATTAATATCTTGGGTAAGTTTATTTAAATCATAAAGAAACCAACCATCTCTACACATGATTTGAGAAAGATTAAATAGGATAAACAATATTTACAGAATGTGTAGGATTTGTGATCATTAAAACATGATTGAAACATGAGGAGTCCAACAAAATTTACTTTTTCGATGATCAAAATTCAAGACTGTTCTTAGTGTTCTCTTTCATAGTGTTCTCATCTCCCCCATTTAGGGTTATCAAAAAATATCATTAAAAGATAATGAACCTAAATAATATAATATGGAGAAATTTTTCAAATTGAATTTGATAAAAAAGAGATGGTAGTACGAGAAGTAGGTAAAAAATAAAAAATCTCCCTATCAAAATACAATTTTCAATTTTCTCCAACAAAACTTGTCTTTTTATGGCCCTTTGGAGGCAACATTAGAAAGAGCCACATGAGAAAAAGTAGATGTTGAAGAAGGGAGTGATCCAACTGACCAAGAAGGGAGAAAAAGTACTTTAAAAAAAGAAGGTACCAAAATAGGTTTAGTGGAAATCCAAGGGCTGTTTTGGTTAAGGATAAAAGGTCTGATCTGACTCAGAGCCTAATATACATACATTGAGGTAGAGGCAAAGGCATTGGATGAGGAAAGAGGTAAACCAGGCCACAAGGGTGCAGCTTCAAGAGCCAAAATAGCAGTGCTATGCACATGAAGATAATGCTTCAACAATAGAATGAAGTCAGCAATAATCTCACCACCATACTGCATTTCTTTCTCAAAATCACCTTTGTTCTCCATAAACTTGTCCAACAAAAGAGTGAAATCTTTCATCTTTTGAACTTGAGTCATGAAGGGTTGAGTGACAGGAGAGATTTTCAAATTCTCTATAAGTTACTTGAAACCATTGGTCATATCATGCTTATAGAAAACCAAATTAAATTAAAAATCCATTTTCTTAGTAATTTCATCCCGAGAATCATTTGAAATCATTGAGTGAATCTTCACCAAATCAAGTACCATGTCACTATTCTTGAAAACCGTAGATAGAGTATCTTTGTCAAATCCTCTTAGCAATGATTGAAGTTATTATTTAACAATTGTTTGAGAAGATCACTATCAAAGGAGGGTTGATATGACTATACATAGGCACCAGATGCTGTAACAGCTGAAGTGAGGGACTTTAGCTGATTTAAAACTTTCTGTAGACATATCTTATAATCATCAGTCAGTTTTTTGGGACCAATAAGAAGCTCAAACATTTCTTAAAATATATTCTTATTTCTCTCATCCAATTTTTCAGCTAATGAAGTCATGTTTAGTTGACTCAGAGAGGAAACTTCGGGTGGAATATGACCTCTAACATCCTCAACAGGATGGGAAACAAGATCTTGTCCTTATTTCAATACTTCTTCCATATCTTCAACCATATATCCAAGAGACTTTACTTCATCAATTAGTTGTTTTTTCTCAATTATGACCTCATGATCATCATGAAGCATTTTTGGCTGAATCTACCATATGATCTTATCTAATAGTAGGAAAACAATTCATTAACTTAGGTTTGTTATAGGATCAAGTTGTGTGTTTATGATATTTTAAACTCAATTCAATAAAGTAGCTCAAAAGGCATTAAAATCACTCTAAATTATGAAGACATGAGGTTCTTATGAAAGTTTAGGAACAAGAGACAATATAAGCTCAGGTTCCTTGGAAAAGTTTACTTCAAGAGAAGAGACCAGTTTCAATTGACACACAATAGACAGGTCTATACCTTTAACCAAGGCTTCTTGGGTATCATTCACATCAACGTAACAAGGGAACTTATACCATGTATTCACACTTCATTGATCAACTGGATTAGGAATTTCAAAACTTTCTAGACTAGGGTTCTGATCCCCCTCCACAAGTGAATCTCTTACTAGACTAAGAGATTTAGTTACTTGATCCAGTTCTAAAAGATAATCTACAATACTTTCACCCATTTATTTTTTAGCTAGCTAGAAGGCTAGTTCCGTTCTCTCCTTAGTAGATAAGATAACATCATAATTAGCATGTGCTTCTAAAATTTCTTCAACCGAAACATCTTTCTCGAGAGAAAGTAAGTCTTCTAAAGGCTCCTAGGGAACAACCTCTTTTCTTAAATTAATAACAAATTCTTTTCGAAAGTAGGTTCTTATTCTATATAAATACTTCTTTCAAGAGCAAGTTCTTGTTTCTCAACTTAATCTTTTGGAATAGGTTAACTATCTTCCATATCCAGTATAGATTCTTATATAGGTTCAACAAAAAATTCTTCTTCCTCTTAAACAAGATAGTCAAAAATTTCATCTAGTTCCAAACCAAGATCATAATTGTTCTTAGGTCTTGTAGGATACTCAATCAGATTAAAATTTTCTTATACCCTTTCATTATCCTCCACCCAAGACTTTATCCATGAATCCAACTAAGTTTCATTCTTTTGACTGTATCCTTTGATATATAGAACTCAAGGTCCTTGATGACTTCTTCATTCCATCCAAACATTTCTTTATAATATAGCATATCAGAGACTAACCTTGAGTAGAACAAGGAGGTAGGATTTTAGGTTGTATTTATCAACTCACAAATATGAAGTATAACATACTTTTATAGAATAATCTTGTGTCTATTCTTTATAAGATGTATCAAAAATACATCGTGATTCTTGAGGGTAGTAAAATCTATTTTTATTAGACTAATCAGATTCTGAAGAAACATAAAAGGCAATCTAGTTTCACCTTCTAGCTTAGCGGCAATAGCTCTTCTCTTATTTTTGTTGCCAGTCAAGATTCACAAAGCCTCTTCCAAAACCAAGATATCACTTGGAGGAGGAGGAGCTCTCTAGTAGTCCTAAAACATTCCTTCATGAGGTATCCCTAGGAAAGTATCCCATAACCTTGAAAAAAGAAGAATTTTTGTACATTAATCCATCTTCTCACAACCAAACCATCATCTATATCCAAAGAGAACTAGACAAACTGATAAAACAGAGTAATAATATTTGAATAAATTTGCCTTGTCTCCTTTGTGAACCAATCCATCCATCCCTACTATTTCAGTACTTTCAACACTAAATACTTACTCGACAACAACCATTTAGGGCATATTTACTTTTCTGGTATAACTTTTCTATCAATAATGTTTGGGTTCAGTGGTCCTTCAGGTGCTACTTTCATCACGCTTTTAATTTTATTCTTATATGTGCTCTTCTCAGGCGTTGAAGAAGATGTGAGCTTCATTCTAGGCATCCAAAAAGAGGTTCAAGAGAGGGAGATGAAGGATTGGAGGAGGTATTAAGGTTTGGGTGAGAAGGATTTCATGTTTAAGAGAAGAAAGCTCGAGTAAAGAAGATAGTGAAACACATTTGATTTTTATACTTTAGGTATTTCAAGAATCACAAATTATAAAGCACATGATGAATATAATAAAATAATTAACACATCAATATGGGTAATAAAATACAAATAAAAAGAAAATGTGCCTTTACGGTGATACTGGAATAGGTTTTCATGGTGAGACCAGAATAGTTTTTCACAGTGTCACCATTATGGCATGTCTTCACACGGTACGACCATAATACTTGAGATTTTAAGTGCAAGACAGTAACTGAGAGACAGTAATTGTGAGACCATAAACATGAAACAACAACTTCATGAGAGTATAATATATAACTTTAAGAGTTAGACAGTAATATTAAGACAATGACTTGTGAAACTATAAAATTTGAAACAATAAATTGTGAGATAGTATGCTTTCTACTAAAGATTTATCATTCTTAATTCATGTATGATGTAATCTATCCTTTCTGAATTTAATAGTTTAGTGAATATATTAGGAATCTTATATTCAGTTCCAATGAATTCCAAATTTATACCACCTTTTTGTTAATGGTCTCTATAAACATGATGTCTTATGTCAATATGTTTTTTCCAAGAGTGTGAAATAGGATTTTTTGAGATGTTAATAGCAATTTTATTGTCAAAATTTACAAGTAAATTCTTGAATTGTTATCCATAATCTAATAATGTGTGTTTCATCCACAAAATTTAGGCACAAAAACTTCCAGAATCAATGTATCCAACATAGATAGTATATAATGAACAATTTTTTGTTTCTTACTACCCTATGATACTAGAGACATTCCTAAAAAATGACTTGTTCAAGAGGTTTTATTTCTATATAACTTAAAACCACCGAAATCAGTATCGAAATAGCTAACTAACACAAATGAATGTCCTATGGGATAGAACAGTCCTAGATTGGGTGTATGTTTGAGGTATTTGAAAATCCTTTTAATAGCATTTAAATGAGATTCCATAGGGTTTTCTTGAAAACGACCACACATACACACACTAAACATAATGTCAGGTCAGCTAGAAGTTAAATAGAGTAAGCTTCCAATCATTCCTCTGTAAGTGGTTTGATCAAAAAAATTTCCATCTTCATTAAGATCTATCTTACAAGTAGTACTCATTGAAGTGTCACTACTTTTATTGCTATCCACTCCAAATTTTTTTAGAAGATCTTTAGTATATTTTCATTGATTTAAAGAAAATACAATCTTCATTTTGAAATATTTGAATTCCAAGATAGAATTTTAGTTCACCCATAAGACTCATTTCAAATTCATTCTGTATCATTTTAAAAAAATTAAATACTTAAATATTTTTTTGAAGATCCAAAAATAATATCATCTATAAAAATTTGAACTAGTAAAACATCATTGGAAATTCACATTATAAAAAGAGTAAGAACTACTATACCTTTTGTAAAATCTTTTAGAAATTAGAAATGTATTTAATCTATCATACAAAGATCTTGGAGCATGTTTTAAATAATAAAAATCTTCTGATAATTTGAAAACATGATTTGGAAAGTGAGGATTTGTGAAACAAGGGGCTGTTCAACAAATACATCCTCATCCATATACCCATTTAGGAATTCACTCTTAACATCCATTTGATATATTTTTAAATTAAAATGTGCAACATAAGAATTATAGATTCTGATGTATTCAAGTCTAGATATTGATGCAATGGCCTCCTCATAGTCAATTCCTTCTTCTTTACTATAGCCTTATGCCACCAATCTTGACTTGTTTGTAACTATATTACTAGATTCATCTACCTTATTTCTAAACACCCTCATAGTGACTATGGTAAATGTGTATTTGGGTCTGTCAACAAGTTTCCAAACCTTGTTCATTTCAAACTAATTAAGTTCTTCTTGCATATCCATCACCCAAAACTCATCATTTATAGCATCATTAATGTTTTTAGGTTCACGTTGTGACAATTAAACTTTATGTTCAACTTGATTTCTAAGAGAAGATCTAGTTTGAGTTCCTTTATCTAAATCTCCCACAAAAACATCTAAATGGTGTTTCTTATGAGTTGTAACAACTCTTGAATAAGAGGGACTAGTGATTTTAGGTTCATCAATAGGTTCAGGTTCATTATTACTTGAATCTGGAGAATTTATAGAACTATATGTTCTCACAGATTCTTTTAAAGGATGGTTAGAGGATTTAGAATTGATGTCCAAATTTTACATATCATCCTCTAGGTTCTCTTGATAGGTCTTAGGCTCATGTGGATCTATCTCATCAAACTTGACTTGGACATATTCTTCCACACATTTATTTATTTTGTCAAATACTCTATATGCCTGAATAGAGATTGGATAACCTAGAAAAATTGCCTCATCACTATTGGATGAAAACTTATCAAGATTTTCGTTAGTGTTAAGGATATATACTTTGCAACAAAAAACATTGAAGTAAGTTACTTTGGGTTTTCTATAGTTCTATAACTCATATGGAGTTCTTTTAAGAATCGATATAATAAAAACTCTATTAAAAATATAGCATGATATATTTAAAGCTTCATCCCCAAAATAAATAGGTAATACATATTCAATAAGAATGGTTCTAGCAATCTATTACATGTTTCTATTTCTACTTTCTACAAATCCATTTTGTTGAGGTGTTCTAGGGGAAGATAAGTTATGACTAGAGACATTTTGTGAGCAAAAGGATTCAATATATTTATTTTCAAACTCACGACCATAATCAATTATTAAGGATTTAATTCTAATTCCACAAAAATTATCAATAGTTTTAGAAAATTTGGTGAGATGAGAGCAGGATTCACTTTTGTGATCCAAGAAGAAAGTCCAAGTTTATCTAGAGGGGTCATCTTTAAGAACATAAACAAAGTGATTCAATTAAAACTAGAAACTATAGATGGTATGAAAAAATCCATGTGATCCAATTCAAGAGGTTGAGAAGTTGAAACTTCTTTCATTGGTTTGAAGGAAATTTTGTGTTTCTTTCCCTTTTGATAAAGATTACACACTTTATCATTTGGAAACTCAAGTTTGGGTAGGTCTTTGATTAAATTTTTTCTAGTTAGATTTCTATGGGAGTGAACACTATAGTGTCCTAGTCTTCTATGAAAAATCCAAGAATATGTGAAATACACTTAAACATGGACCATTTAGAGAAACTAAAGAATCTATGTTAAAAGATTATACATTTTCATATATCAATGGAGAAAATAATAATTCATTTTTATAATTAAAAAAATTTCAAGAATCATTTTCAAATTTAACATGAAATCAATCATCAAATAGTTGTGATATACTAAGAATATTATATTTCATTCCATCAACTAAAAGTACTTTGGAAATTTATACTAAGTTAGAGTTACCAATTTGGCCAAGGCCAATGATTTTTTCCTTTGGCATTTTCACCAAAGGTGACATGTCCACCATCAATTTTTATTATGTTCTTAAAGCAAGAATAGTCCCTTATCATGTCTCTTGAACACCCACTATCCATATACCTTAAGATTTTACCTGGGCTCCTTAAACAGTTTTCCAACAAAATAGTCAATTAAAAACAGACTTTGGTACCCATATTAGTTTGGGTCCAGTAATATTAGTGAATAGTTCTTTAGAAACCTACATCTTCCTCATAGGTTTTATATACACATTGTGTAAGGTTATTGAAAAATAAACTCTATTTGGTTCAGAAAATATTGAAATAGTAGAGAGTGTATCATAATTTTAACTATAAGAATATTTTCCAGAATTGGGAATAAAGCTGCATGTCCTATATTTGGAAACAAAATTGGTTCTTTCAAAACCTCTTTTACCAGGTTAATAGCCAATACCAGTAGTGTATTTATGGTCAATCTGTTTACCTAGAATTTGTATCAAGGTATATTTAAAACTAGTAAACCTTTCAAGGTACTTCTTCAACAGCTTATTAAATAGCTTTAGTTCATAGTTTTCTCTGAGTAATTGAACGTTTTTCTCTCTTTCTACAGTAAGTTCAGATTTAATAGTTGAGGCAAGAGGATGATATTTATTCAAAGACTTGTATTTATCTTTTAGTTTATTACATGTATCTTCAAGCATATTATAGTACTCAATCATTTATTTATTAGACATATTTTCAGAATCACGTTCATCTCCAGAATAATAGGAATTGTGTACAAGAGATTCCAGTGTTACCTCAAATGTGTTTATCATAAAACGCATATTGGATTTGTTAGTCTATTTATCATGTGAAGATTATGAGTCACTTGAACTATCCTCATAAGTACTCCAATTTGCTTTTATTCCCTTTTTATACTTTCTATATTTGTCCTCATATTTCTTTTTACACTTGATATTGGAAAGTTAGACTTGAAAATTCTATTTCTCTTACATTTATAGTATACTATCTCATCAGACATGTCACTTATTTTCCAATATTTCATTCATCTTCCCTTTTTATCATATCTTCCTTTGAAGTTAGGATTTTTGAAAAATTACTTCTTCTTGTAAAATTTCTTAAACCTTCTAGCTAATTGATCCATCTCCCCATAACTATCAGGTGATGATTGTTCACCATTGTAACTTTCTACATAGACTTACAGTTTATCCTTTTCTTTGTAGGTGATAGTCTTAAATGTAGTAGATTTTCTTTTGGGTTCATCCTCTTATTCATTGTTGACTTTCAGCTCCTCTTCACACACCATTAGTTTCCCAATGAGCTCTTTGACAGGTAATTTACTAATGTTGCATGAATCTATAATCGAGATAGAGGTTCTTCTCCATCAATCAAGTAGGAATATGGGAATCCTCATGATTTATTCTTTGGAAGTGAATCATCTTCCAAGATAAATCATTGTGTTGTAAATTTATTTGAACCTGAGCTACATGTCAAAAATAGGCTCATGAAGCTTTATTTTAATTCTATCATACTTAATATTATATGTATTGAGTCTCATTTTTTTACACTAGATGTTCCTTCATGTGAAATAGACAAGGTATCCCAATTTTTATGGGAAGTTTTACATGCAGATATTCTGTTAAATTCCTCATCACCTAAAGAATAGTATAAAGCATTCATGGACTTGAAATTGTTATTATAGGCAGTCTTAGTTGGGTTATCCAATGTAATTATATCAGTGGAAAGAATTCTATACTCATCTATAATTGAAGACCAATATTCAAATCCCATTCTTTCTAAATGCATTTTCATTTTAAATTTCCATTGGGAATAATTAGTTCCATTAAAGAATGCTGGTATGTTTGTTATAAACCCTTCCAGTCTATTATCCATAAAAATAAATATTTTCTAATGAGATAGAAATTTAGAATTAAAAAAAAATTTATATATCTCAAAACTGAAACTAAAATCAAAGTTCAATAGTTTAAAAAATATAGTCTTAACTTGAATAAAAACTCATTTGATACCAAATGTTGGTCAGAGTAGACTACTCAATTGGGGGGGGGGGGGGGTGAATTGAGTATCTATAAATTTTTTTGTTAAAATATTTTAATAAAAGGTTCCCCAATAAAAATAAATATAGCCCAGTAAATCAATGTAATACAGATATAAAAGTTTTACTATTGAAATAAAATCTCAGAATATTGATTAATTCATAGTAATATTAATATGGGTTATATATATTAATTTTAAAGTTATTCTAATAAGACAAAACAATTATAACTTATATACACGATTAACTATCACAGTAAAATCTAGTGATTTATGAACTATACAGTAAAACAGAGAAGAACTAAATTAAATAACCTAGTGGATAAAAAATTGGTTCAGTCTCAAGTTGAGACCAAATCCACTCCACTTGTTGATCACCTTCCACCAAGTAGTTTATATAAAAGTTTTTTAATTCACACCCAAGATTGGGGTAAAAAATAGTGCACAAGACTGTCCCGGTCACATGACCTCTTCCATAATTCTTCATGGGTATAAACTACTAGGTCACACAAGGACCTCTTCCAAACTTATTTGTGGGAGTAAAAAAATGTAAAAATATATTAGAGGAAGGACATCTTGTATCCTTCAGTTTAATGAAGGAGACAATGCATGTTTTAATACACACACACACACACACTGCTCGAAAGCTAACACTATACACAATAGAGAAAAGATGATGAGATAAGGTTAGAAGTTCTCTGAGTGTTATTATATGTAGCTCAGAACTTGTAGGATGAAGCAGATGCAAGTATCTAGTCGTCTTGTGAGAAATAGAGTATCACAAGTCTGGTGCTCTGGTTTCTAGTTAGATCTTGCTCGTAATCTTCATGGAGTTGGTATTGTGAAGATGTTCTTGGATATGATCTATTGTATTTCATAATTTGGATTTGAGAATGCTTATACTATTCTTCAGACGTTTCTTGGTGCATGTATCAGTTCTCTTCAAAAAATTGCTCGCGCGACTGCTGTTATACACTCTTGTTTCAGTACCATGTTTTTATTTTTAAGTTGGAGTACACATGTTCGATCCAACAAAATGCATGCATTCTGCACCTTGTACCTCATAGTGTCAGGTGACATGTCTACAAAAAAAATTTAATTATGGAAGTTTATTTAAATGATTAAAATATGATTGTTAGAAATTTAATTGAAAATGACAAAACATATTAAAGAACTGTGTCATAGTCTGTCTAGAAATAGTATCACTTGGAAACAGTGTCACTAGGAAATTGTGTCTTCTTGATTTCCATTGAGCGGTGAGACAGTCATGATAGAATAATTGTACTAAGATCAGACACTGGTAGAAAATATGTGGTGTTAGGATCACGGTGTTAGATCACGATGTCTAGTCATAGTGTCTGGCCACAGTGTCTGGGTCACGATGTCTGGTCACGTTGTCTGGTCACGGTGTCTGGTCAAGGTTTATAGGTAACGGTGTCTAGGTCACAATGTCAAGTCATGGTGTCTGGACATGATGTCTAGGTTGTGGTGTCTGGTCATGGGGTTTGGGTCCTTTTCCAGAAAACCAGAACCAATGGTCGACTCACGGTTTCTCAGACATATCCAAATATCTATATATAGACTTAAGAAGTAATATTCACAGAATGAATTAGAATAGATCATTCCTAAAATTAATTAATTATCGAAAAAATTAAATATAGTTTTCAATAAACAAACAAGATTTATAATAATTGAGATCTTGGGTATGTTTATTTAAAGCATAAAGAAACCAACCATCTCAACACATGATTTTAGATAGATTGAATTATATTAACAAGATTTATAAGATATATAGAATATTTGATCATTAAAACATTATTAAAACATGAGAAGTCCAACACTATAATTTACTATATATCCATAGACCAATACTATGGTAAAATTGTCCATTTTTAGGTAGTTACATTTGATTCCTTGTTGTATAAAAGTAAACTTCTCAGCACATTGTTCACCCAACACAACCTTAAACAAATCATAGTGGTCCATTTATATAAAAATAGTTTCCCTACATGAGGGATATATACATGTAAGGGTGACTAATATATAATGGATCTCCAAAATAATATCTATATAAAATATATATTTATTAGTTCTTTCTCAAAATTTCTAGAGCATCCCCTACAAAATGAAGACTATGTATGGATTAAATCATTATATGTGTTGGTACCCCATGTTTAAAACCTAGCCACCATTCCTTATTCATTCACACCACTTTTGAGGGAACCATTCAATCCTAGTTGTTATTGGACTAAGACTAAAATACCCCCATTATTGATTTTGAATATACCTTTTCATAAGTCACACTTTTCTAGGATTGTCTTGGATTCCTACAAACAATTCATAGGTCATTAGTAATGAGTTCATTCAACTATAAATGGCACTTTTTATTGAATATGTATACTATGCACTAGATATGGATCAATATATGTTCCTTCAATATGGACTCTCAGCCATTGGAATTATCATTCTGTAAGGTAAGGTCCTATAATTTTTCATTCCTTCCCTACATAACAACAAAACTTGTTTTTTTAATATTGTCCACGATCATATCCTACACACCTACTCCAACTCACTACTCCTAGTACAAGAACCCTAATTTTAAATTTATAGTATCACCACTTCCTATTCATAAGGTATTGGAACATTCTTATCCTTTGGGCCCCATTTGGGTTGTTATTCATCAGGTCTATGAATCATAAATTACGTACACCCAACTCTTGAGATAGTCTATAGTGGACTTGGGATCTCCATCCACATCCTCCAATGGCCCGAAGGCATTCATTTTTTATTTAATTTGATAATCCACCTTTCAAGGGGTGAGGTGGAACCCTTACAAGGCCCGTAGGAATAAGTATTACATGGACCGTAGGCCTTAGAAGAATTCATTTTCCCGTAGGCTTCATACATTATATACAACCCAGACAGACTACTTGGAACTGTTCCTCCACAACATCTTCATCGTGAAATCAACTCTCTAGCTTCGCATGGCAGTTCGGCTAGGCATTCCTGTGCATGCACAAGCTTGTCCTGATGGTAGGTGACATACCCTCTCATTCTTGCAATCCGTTTAGCTTCTGCAGTGGTGAAAGCTCCTTACTCATCCTCCTTATGGAGCTTATTCATTGTAGGTCGTCTGGTTTGCATCTACACTTAAGGTGTCCTGAAGGCCTTGAGGTGGCCTGAAGGCCTTACTGACTCGAAGGCCTGGGTTGTCCGAAGGCCTTAAAGGACTCGAGGAAACAATCGGTGGCCCGAAGGCCCAAACAGGGGAATATTCCCAGATGCTATAGTGCCAAACAGTACCAGCTACAGTTTTCGCTACAGTACATGCTACAATACTGCACAGTTCCTGCTACATTACTGCTACAACACTGCTACAACACTGCTATAGTACCAGAAATAATTTCTCCGCCTGGATTTGATCCTGGGTCTCCCGGATGCAATTACAAAGTCCTTACCAACCGGGCTAAGGCTCATGTTCCATCCACATCAATACAACTTTCTTCTTTTCCCCTAAATGTATTTTCTCAGACCCTTTTGGTCTAAGCACAATACCCAATAATTATGTGCACATCCATCGTGACATAGTTGTTACTAGTATTGGGAACACAATTCATGTTAGGTATTAACCTCACCCTTACCATACGGGTTATACCACTACACATATGGTTAAAGATTAATAACCTTAAACACAGATTTTTTTGGGTCAAAGATGTATGAACATAAACTCTGACCCCATTATGGATGAGAATATAAGACCATAAAATACACATGAAATAGAAATAAAAATTTTCACACTAAAAACCCAAAAATGGTATATTTAGAAACATTCAAGTATTCAATTACTAACCCTTTAACCTTAAAGGCTTAGGTAAAATATAGACCATGAATAAAAACTGACTAATTATTGTAAATAAAACTATATGCCCCTCGAAAAATATGAGCCATGTTCACAGAATCCATTAGTAATGGAAAAATTTAGAGTGATGGCACATTATATCCCTTCATCCCAATTGTCTATTCCATATATAATGGCATATCCTTTTGAGTTCTAAATAACTTCTTGAATATTTCTTCCTTCTATGAACCGAATTCATTTCAAAAGTGTTTGAATCATATCAAAAAATTTCTTATTTATCTGTAATAGGTGTATTTGAATCAAATATATAACTCTACTTGACTACACATACCATTCTACAAATATGGCTCTATATATACACCCATGATATGGCCTGTCGACCAGAGGAATTATCATAATGAAGAGAAAGATCCTCTACATTTCATATACCCTATCACTATTATAGTGGAACCCTTGTTTTGAAAATGGATTATTATCATTACCTATATATGAGTCTCATATCACCACCCTCGATTCAAAATCTCTGAGTTATGATTTACTCATCCCATAATCCTACTATTCCATTAGATTAGATTGTTTTTATGTTACACATGTTTTCACCATACTCACTTTCAAAGTAGGGATATAACTCATTATATAACTTTTAATTAGTTCTTATTAAATGGATCTAAATAATTGACCTGATGGTCAACACATTATCACCATAAATTGTGTTCCCTTGGGACAAAGCTATCAAACCATAAACATCAACCACTCCGGTCTTACTTGCATAAACTAAAACTACATATTGCAGGATACACATAACTCACTAGGTTGAATAACTATAAAGGGGAATCTTTGAAAAATCCATGTATCCACCCACTAGAAGTACCCTTCACATGATCTAGTTAAAATTGTTCATTTGAAATTAAAGAAGGCACAAATATTCTCAGGTTCAAAACCTATAAAGGGTAACCTAAGAAAAATCCAAATACATAACCACTAAGTCACTATAATAAGAGTCTTAGAAAAATGTTATCATGATAAAATAAAATATTACAAACTTATATGATCCAAAACATGAATCGAATAGATGTTAGGAAATGCTCAAAAGGCCCCTTATAATAGTAAAAATTTACAACATTCATTCATTCTATCATCCTTAGTATATGAGTCCAGAGGATCTATGTAAAATGCATAAAAACACAACTTTAGGGTGATCAAATGATTTTGAACATTAGAATCCACTTTCTAAATCTCCCCTTAAGTGATCCTTATCACATTATGTCAAATAATTCGTCCAAATAGACCAAAATATAGCATTACAGTGACGGTAGTTGTGTCTATACCCATCAATAAGCCTCACTAATGAAAAAATAATTCATCTAAATAGACTAAATATAGTGTTACAATGATGGTAGTTAATCCTATTCTAGTATATGAATTACATACAAGAGAAAATCATTTATACAAATAGAATAAATATATTGTTACAGTGATGGTAGTTATGCCTATACCAAATCATCCACCACACCCAAGAGGAAATAATTAATTCAAATTGAAGAAATCTACAGGTGTGGTGATAATAGTTATGATTATACCCATCCATGAGTCATACCCAAGAGTATCTCATTCATCCAAATGGAATAACTCTAGTGTTACAGTGATGGTAGTAATGGAAATAACTATCTGTGAGGCAAGCCTATGAAGAAACCATTCATCCGAATGGATCAAATCTTATGTTTTGGTGATGGAAGATATAATTATACCCATTAATGATCCACACATATAATGATTTTTTTTGACTCAATCATTTTTAGAACAATTTTTGACATTTCCCATTTTCAATTAGATGTAATAATAGATTCATATTATATTGATGATTTTGTTTCCCAAGTATTCAATGGTTATCATGATGTGATGATTGATATAAAACAGAATATAGGGAAGAAAAAATAATTAAGTACATATGGGGTATTTATTCATTGATAATTAATTATAAGAACATCCACAACCTCATATATCTTCTTAACATTAAAGGTAAAAAATGAGAAATAAACTATAACAGAATTCAGTCAACCCTATCAAGAAAATTAGTCAATGCCTAGTGAGATGTACAACTAGATTACTGAAGGTTTATCCATTTTATATATTCTTATTTGACTAGTAGAAATGTTATCTTGAAATAAGAATTTGAATCTCAACTCATTTTTGAAACATCCTCAAGGAAAATTATTGTTTATAGTAACTACACCCTAACTTATGCTAGGAGGGACTCATATTATCAAAAATACA
This sequence comes from Viscum album, assembly GCA_963277665.1. Taxonomy (NCBI): domain Eukaryota; kingdom Viridiplantae; phylum Streptophyta; class Magnoliopsida; order Santalales; family Viscaceae; genus Viscum; species Viscum album. The sequence continues at coordinate 1,408,117,520 of OY728133.1, read as the reverse complement.
GAGTTTCTATATCTTTCTATCCATAAAGATGTTCTTCCTTAGTAAGAAAATAATCCAACACTATAGTGTCTCCATCCAATGCTTCCATGTGATGGTTATAAATATAAAATTTAATGTGGTCTCATTTTTAGTCCACCAATTCATCTTGATAGGTGAGAACTTGGTAGATGAGAGAATGAAAGTGAGAGTTGTAACTCCCCGATCTCAGTTACCCAGAGTCGGTGCATTATTACATAACATTGGCATGATCACAAGAAAGATCAAATCTCTAAAGACCAATTGGTTTAGTAGCCTTGGAAACATTAGATATATTCATAAAGTTTTACATTACATGATAGAAAATGAAAACTAAAACAACATCTTTTCTTCATAGTCCACACTCATATCCCCACATACTATCCTTGCAGGTCATTCATAAATTACTTCTTCACATCTTGGTAAAAATGAAACATTGAAAGGGGTGAGATCAAATGCCCAGTAAGGATAACAATATAGCGGAAACTTTCATAAATAAGAATAAACATTTAAGGGAATGTATAACTAAAACAAAAGCCTTTTAAACTTGAACTTCAACATAGTATGGAAAAAATAAAATGAAATAATACCATTTACTTATACACATGGATATTCTACTAATCGAATAATCACATGCAATATCAATAACCACTTTCATAATGATGGAATGCATAATGTTAGACTATCATAACCACATAGCCAAGGCCTCGTGGCAAGACTACAAATAAGATTTTGTCAAGGCCTTGTGCCAAGAAACTAGTTTGTCTCATGAGACCTACTGATGCATCAAGGAGCTATAGTGGGCTCCACCCGTCAATTATTAAGTCAAATGCCTTCCTTATATGAATATGTTTCAACATAACATAAACATTCATAATAAAAATAGCATATGAAATGTCAATACTTTCACCATAAACCATGAATGGTATAAAAATTACACATCCATAGTCAAACATATCACAAAACCTTCAATACAATATGGAAGTTTTGTATTATAATAAATCAACTTCAAGTAATCTTAAAATACATCAAAGGATGTTGACATAGATGAAATCAAAACTGTTTTAGAGAAATATATCTTTTTGAAATCATTTAAAATTCATGTAATTATAAAAGAAAAAATTTACTTTGAAAATATTCTTATAAGCTTGTAAGTGATTCTTTTAAGATTTTATAACGGCGGAAAATTTCTGCACCCGCCGTATAAGTTAAAAAAACATTCTTACCTTAATTTTGTCGAAAAGGATAAAAAGAACCTTGTTTGGAAAACGACAGAAAGATTCCTTTATAAACATCTTATAAAAATTAAAACAAGAATATAAATTACATTAACCCATATTCTGTAAAATATTAATAATGTCTTGAAATACATTTTTAAGAAACATGGATGTTTATGATAAAGAAGTCCCGGTAGATTAGTACGTATAAACAACCTCAGATAATGGAGAGATTGCGAAATAAACCCTTAAATTGTACTTTTCCTTGGTTGGGGGTAGGTTAACCTCATGTATAATGGTGAAATAATTGTTATTAAATTATACAAGAATCATATACATTAGTATGATATCATATATGATCTTTTAACATTGATTTGTTAATAATATCTTTGTATTATCGTTGTTTCGAGTGTTAACTTACTCATTTTATTTTATATGTTTTGTTACGTAAGGAATGTTTGTCATGGATAGGTTGTATCTTAATCATATCCAGAATGATATCAAGTCCTTAGATACTATTATTAATCATCAAATGAGAATTAGACTTGAATGGATACGATGGAGAATGAATCTCATCGCGTTCGTGGAGACGGTAGTCCGTACGTACGCACGAGCGACAATATCATTCTTTTGATAACAAAATAATATGTAATTGGATGGTATATCATATATAAAGGATCATTATAATGTTATATTTATTATTTACATGAATTAAAAATCATTATTATACCCATCCAAATAATAATATATTGAATAACAATTACACCACGATGTGGAGACGGTAAGCCGTACGTACGCACGTATGGTGACATGTCTTTCAAGGGATGGATAGAATACTGAATATGGTTGTACCATATTTATAATAATATTACATTATATAGGAGATACTGGATTCATTATTTTATAATGGGAATAACAAAGATAGAATAAGTTGAAGAAGAAATGAATTTGAAAAAGGGTGGTGAACACATTACCTCTTCTTCGGGTTCTTCCTTTTGATTTGATCAAAAGGGATCATTAGGTTGGATTTCTGACTAAAGGAAGGACTCTAGTATTAATTTAGGGAAGTTGAGAGAGTATTTGGGAAGAGTTTGGCCAAACCAAAAGTCTTTGAAGGTGTGAGTTAATGATAAGGGAGAGTGCCCTTTTATAAGAGGGGTGAGGGGCACCTTTGGAAAATCTAGAAATATTATTTTATAATAAATTCATATTCGGTTTCTAATGGCTCCAAAGTAAATTATTTAAAGGTTAAGGTGGGTATGGGTCGAAAAACACTCAACTAATGGAATTTAGACAGTTTTGGGTTACTATATTAACCTTATCTTTAAGTATTAACTCTTAGTTAATAAGTTTCACTTTTACAATGTCTCTTTGTATTTTTATTTTATATGGTTAATAAAATTACTATATACATCCAAGAGACCCCCAATTGGCCCATTAATGATACACATATCATGATATAAGTCTCTTGGACGAACCTTATATTTTTAGGAATTTAATATCAATTAATAATATAATATTTGTTTTAAAAACTCTTTTATATCAATTTTGACAGTATTCAATAATTGATTTTTTTGAAAATCATAACAAACTTATTACTTCAAAAAAAGTTACTTAAGTCAATCCTAACATGTCATATTAAACTATAAAATTAGTTTAATTCATAAAAAGTCTCAAATTATATTTATTTGGGTATTTATAATATCAATTATTCTAATTTTTCATTAATTAGGTAATTACTCCATCATCATTATGTCATAAATAAATTAAATTATTTAATGTATAAAAATTATAAATAAAATATCATTATGTAGGAAATAATTTTATCTTTTTAATTAATATTTAAAATTGAATTTATATTATGTATAAACCTATATTACAAATGTTTCAGTAAATAAACATTGATTTTAACTCTTTTAACTCTTCTTTGAATTAAATAATAATAAATGTCCTAATCTAATCCAGGTGGACCTAAATGATAATATTTTATTCCTAAGGTTGTTTTTGGACGAGATACACTTGTCCAATAGAATTAGGACATGTGTGAGTGTAACATTAATATCATTTTTACCGTTAATTACCCTATTTACTTTTAACCGTGGTAAATAAAAGTAAAAAGTTACTATTCAGAAAAAATTATTTTCATCTCATTGAACCACATTTTACTACTTGATATTAACCGTGTCTCTCGGATTTTTGAAATTCCATTCACAGAAGTGGAAAAATTATGTTTTATGAAAAATTCAGTTTTCTAATTACCACTAAGTGGTTTCACTATTCATCAAAAATTGATGTTTTTCAGAACAATGCCAAAATTTTACCCTAAGCTATAATTGATATTCCAAATTCAAAAATGATGTCTATTTTACAAAATTACAAACACATAAGTTTAATTAATTAATTTTATAATTAATTCCCGCTATTACAACAAATAGCGTGTTTTTAAGAAACAATATATATCAAAAGATTGACATTTGTTTATGTCCAATTTCAAAGTGAAATTAATTATAATGAACACCATTGGATAAAATGGTAAAAATATATTCTAATTATAATTTAAAACCACTAAATAATATAATTTATCACTATAAATTATTTTGATTAAAAAAGTTGTATTTAAGTATTTTCATTATTCATAAAAATTGGAAGTTCTCAGAAAAACACCAAAAATTCAACTTAGGATAATTTCGATATTCTGAATACAAAAATGAAGTCCATTTTGAAATATAATATATATATAATTTCAAAAGGTAGGTATTACTATTCATAAAGGCTAGTTTGATTGGTTGTGGTGTATTAGAACTCAATGTTTCGTACAACACACACCATCACATTATTCAAAGAGAAGTGCACTGTAGAAGCTTGGGGTGTTACATTCTCCCCTCCTTCAAATACTTTCGTCCTCGAAATTTATAAAATACTACCGCATGAAAAGACTCAGGTGGTTCTTCATCATAAGTTCCTCAGGTTCCCACGTTGCCTCTTCCATCTTATGGTTTATCCACAAGACTTTTACCAGACGAGTCGTCTGGTTTCTCAGTACTTGTTCTCTCGTATCAAGAATCCTGATGGGCTCTTCACAATAAGACAGATTGGGTTCCAGTTCTAATTCCTCATAGGTGAGTACATGCGTTGGGTCAGGCATGTATTTCCTCAATAGAGATACGTGGAACACACCGTGAACTTTGGAGAGACTTGGCGGCATTGCCAATCAGTAAGCTACAACCCCAATTCGTTCTAGAATTTTGAAAGGTCCGATGTACCTGGGACTCAATTTACCTTTCTTACCAAAACGTTTGACTCCCTTCCATGGAGATACCTTCAAGAAAACATGATCACTGACTTGAAATTCAAAATCCTTCCTTCGATTATCAGCATAAAACTTCTGCCTACTTTGAGCTGCTTTGATGTGATTTTGGATTACCTTCACCTTTCCCATCGTTTCCTCCACCAGTTCTGGACCTACAAGTTTTCTATCACCAACGTCATCCCAACAGGTTGGTGTGCGACATCTCTTTCCATATAATGCTTCATATGGTGCCATCTGAATACTCGAATGGAAGCTATTGTTATAGGAAAATTATACAAGAGGTAAATATTGATCCCACATACCCTGAAAGTCAAGTGCGCAAGATCTAAACATGTCTTATAAGGGTTGAATAGTTCGTTCTGATTGTCCATCTGTCTGAGGGTGGTAGGAAGTGCTCAAAAGAAGTTTAGTATCCAGGGATTTCTGAAGACTCTTCCAGAATCTTGATGTAAAACGGGGATCACGATCTGAATCAATTGATAGGGGTACTCCATGAAGTCTCACTACTTCATTAATATATAGTCTTGCTAGACATTCCAATGGTAGATCTTCTCTTATAGTAAGAAAATGTGCTGACTTGGTAAGACGATCAAGAATAACCCATATTTCATCATTCTTTCTAGGAGTTTTTGGTAGCAACATGACAAAGTCCATCGTAATATTGTCCCATTTCCACTCTGGTATGGGAAGAGGTTGCATGAATCCTCCAGGTTGTTTCCTTCCAGCTTTCACTTGTTTAAAAACAATACATATTGATACAAAACCAGTAATCTCCCTCTTCATGTTGTCCCACCAAAAATGTTCCTTCAAATATCTATACATTTTGGTGCTCCCAGGGTGTATAGAGAAATTGGAACTATGAGAATCATCCAGCAATTCCCTTTTTAGATTAGGTATATCGGGAACAGAAAGTCTCTTCCTGAATTTCAAAATTCCTTCTTCATACACAATGTCTCTCAATCTCCCATCATTCACAGCTTTAATCTTCTTTTGAAATTATTCATCATCGGTCTGAGAACTCTTAATACTTTATTGTAAAGATGGTTTGGCAACCATTTGAAAAAGCATTGATGTTTCACCTTCCCTGGTTATTCCCAGGTCCATCTTCACTAGATCCATGAAAATTGGATCCATTTCAATTCTCATATTGTTTAGAACTCCATGATCTTTTCTGCTCAAAGCATCTTCCACATTATTTTATTTTCCAGGGTGGTAGTATATCGTACAATCATAATCCTTAAGTAATTCAAGCCATCTGCTTTGCCTCATGTTGAGTTCTTTTTGTGAGAAAATATACTTCAAACTCTTTTGATCTGTATAAATCTCACATTTTTCACCATAGAGGTAGTGTCTCTATATCTTCAAATCAAAGTTCACAGCTGCTAACTCAAGATCATGAGTAGGATAGTTTTGCTCATGAATTTTTAACTGTCGTGATGCATAGGTAATAACCCTATCATTCTACATAAGTATATAACCAAGTCCTTTCTTCAATGCATCACTATAAATAACAAACCCATCATTCCCTGATGGTAGAGTCAATATAGGAGTATTGACTAATATTCTCTTCAGTTCTTCGAAACATTCTTCACACTCTTTTGTCCAAAAAAATTTAACCCCTTTACGTGTGAGCTTCATTAATGGGTTAGCCAATCATGAAAAATTCTGGACGAAACGTCGATAATAACCTGCTAAACCAATAAAACTACGTACCTCAGTTATATTCGTAGGTGCTGGACATTCATGGATTGCCTTGGTTTTAGAAGGATCAATAGTGATTCCATCTTTATAGACAATATGGCCAAGAAAAGAAATCTCCTGAAGCCAAAATTCACACTTGCTAAACGTCCCATATAATTCATGTCTTCTCAGAGTCTTCAGGATAATGTGCAAGTGATTTTCATGATCTTCGTAGATTTTGGAGTATACCAAGATATCATCAATAAATACCACCACAAATTCCTCAAGATATTCCTTGAAAACTCTATTCATCAGATCCATGAATACAGAGGGTGAATTAGTCAATCCAAAAGGCATTACTGTAAACTCGTAATGCCCGTACCTGGTTCGCAATGATATCTTCAGAATGTATTCCTTCTTCACACACAACTGATGGTATCTAGATCGAAGGTAAAACTTTGAAAAGTTTTGATCTCCATGCAGTTGGTCAAATAAATCATCAATGCGAGGTAGGGGATACTTGGTTTTTCTTGTTATAGCATTGATCTCCCTGTAGTCGATACATAACCTCATAGATCCATCTTTCTTCTTAACAAAGAGAACAGGGGCTCCCCATGGAGAAACACAAGGGAGAATAAATCTTTTATTACTCAATTACTCTAGTTGTTTCTTTAGTTAGACTAATTTCATAGTGGCCATTCTATAAGGGGTCTTCGATATGGGCTTTGATCTAGGAATTAAATCAAGGGAAAACTCAACTTCTCGTTCTAGAGGATGTCCAGGTAAATCATCCGGAAATACATCTACATATTCTTTCACAGCAGGTACATTCTCTATTTGAACATTCCTTTACTCAACCACAATCATTTCTTTCCCTTCCTCCCCAATAATTTAATTTAGTTGAGCTACTGGGGGTGGATCTAGATAAGAATTAGGTGGTGACTATTATGCTCTAAAGATAAGCTGTTCCTTATCATCATCATCAAAAATCATAACCTCCTTCTTCTTACAATAAATCTTCACATCATAGTCCGAAAGCCAATCCATACTGAGGATTATATCAAGCTCAATCATAGGTATAACGATGTGATCAGCAGATAAATAACATTTATGTGCTCCAATGGGGACTGATTCACATAACTTTGTTGCAATGATACTTCCCTTAGGAGATTTAACTGACAAATCCCTTGTTAATTAAATTTGGAAATATTTAATTTTCTTAGAAAACTGGGAAGATATAAAACAATGCGATGATCCAGAATCAAATAATGAATTTTCTAAACTTGAGGAAACCATTAAATTACCTGCCACCACGTATTTCAGAGCTTCTACCTCAGCAGCAGTGATAGCATAAGCTTGGTCTTGATCCCTTGGCCTTTTCTGAGGTAAGTTCCCCTGACACTTAGGACATTCATTTTCATAATGCCCCATCTCCCTGCAATTGTAGCATTGAACATTGGTAGCTTCCTTCCTCCATTTGCAATCACGAGCTTGGTGGCCTTTTTCACCACACTTGTAACAGACACCCATTACCTTCAAGAAAGTACCGGGGTGTTTCTTCCCACATTTACCACAAGATGGATATTCAACCTTTCCCTTCTTCCCCTTATTTCCATTACCAGATTGATCAGCAGATATCTTCTTCTCTTGCTTTGCTTTAAAGTCATAAGACTTAGAGAATTCATTTTCGGTCTTGATAGCACATGAGACAATGTCTTCGTACGATGAAAAGGATTGTGAGACAAATTATCGATGGAGATATGGTTTTAACCCATCAAAGAAACAATCAATATTACTTTTGGGGTTACTTATATAATCTCCAGCATACCTTGCTAACCCTGTAAAGTTAGCCTCATACTTTGTGACATTCTCATCCTCCTTTTGTCTCAGACTCAGAAATTGTCTTTCAATATCTGCTTGGTGGTCGCGAGAAAAGTTTTTTTCTAAAAATAGATATTTGAAATCCCTACATTCCATATTTGATACTTCATCACCTTCTTTCATGTTTTTAATCAATAACCACCATTGATCAGCATCTTCAGTGAGGCGGTAAACTGCCATGATAAACTTTTCTCTTTCACTACTCCCCAAATCTTGAAATATTTTCTCTAGGGAATTTATCCATTTCTAAACTACTAAGGGATTTGTACTCCCATTGAATGTTGGTGGTTGTTGCCTCATGAATAGATCTAACATTTATCCTCCACGCTGCGGATCAGGGTGCATCATACGGGTAAGGTTATTATTCATAATCTGAGTGAGTTGTCCCAGTATGGTGATTAGCTGATCGACACCAGTTGCATCACTAGCTCTGCTATAATTATCTTGAGCAGGAGGGAAATACCTACATGGAGTGCATGCATTGATACAGTTTCCATTTCTTCCACTAGGTGCAATTTCTAAAAAATGGAATAAACTAGATCAGTTTATGAATAAAAATACATAATCACATACTTATAAAACACTTACCCTAAATTGAACTATTTATATATATAATACATAATAATAAAAATGTTTTCTTAGAGGAAGAATATACTCATAAACCCTTCATAATGATTTTTAAAGAAAATGAGAGTTATCCTAAGCATATCCCCCGAGAGTGTCGTAACCAAGAGTGCAGCAAGGCCCGTTGTCGTGCACCAATTCCCGTTCGAGTCTAGATCAAAGCGGTGTTTTTGGGTTTTACCCCTAGGTACATCTGTGCTAGAGCCTCCTCTACCTGCTCGTATCCAGACAGGGATGTATTTCTCAGAAAACTCACAAAATCTCTACAATACCAAAATTCTAGGAAGTTATTATATACTAATACTCAAAGTCCATCTTAGGTCTATGTTCTCTAATCAGAGTTTATCTAAATCTAGCTTCCAAGGTTTGTACTAAACTTCCTTCGATACTAACTGTAACTCCCCGACCCCATTTACCCAGAGTCGGTGCATTATTACATAACATTGGCATGATCACAAGAAAGATCAAATCTCTAAAGACCGATTGGTTCAGTAGCCTTGGAAACACTAGATATATTCATAGTGTTTTACATTACATCATAGAAAATGAAAACTACAACAACATCTTTTCTTCATAGTCCACACTCATATCCCCACATACTATCCCTGAAGGTCATTCATAAATTACATCTTCACATCCTGGTAAAAATGAAACATTGAAAGGGGTGAGCTCAAATGCCCAGTAAGGATAACAATATAGCGGAAACTTTCATAAATAAGAATAAACATATAAGGCAATGTATAACTAAAACAAAAGCCTTTTAAAATTGAACTTCACAATAGTATGTAAAAAATAAAATGAAATAATTCCATTTAATTATACACATGGATATTCTACTAATCGAATAATCACATGCAATATCAATAACCACTTTCATAATGATGGAATGCATAATGCCAGACTATCATAACCACATAGCCAAGGCCTCGTTCCAAGACTACAAATAAGATTTTGTCAAGGCCTTGTGCCAATACACTAGTTTGTCTCATGAGACCTTTCAATGCATCGAGGAGCTATATCGGGCTCCACCCATCACTTATTAAGTCTAATGTATTCCTTATATGAATAGTTTTCAACATAACATAAACATTCGTATTAATACAAGCATACGGAATGTCAATACTTTCACCATAAACCATGAATGGTATAAACATAACACATCCACATTCAAACATATCACAAAACCTTCAATACAATATGGAAGTTTTGTATCATAATAAATCAACTTTAAATAAGCTTAAAATCCATTAAAGGATGTTGACATAGATGAAATCAAAAATGTTTGAGAGAAATATATCTTTTTGAAATCATTTAAAAGTCACGTAATTATAAAAGAAAACATTTAATTTTAACATATTCTTATAATCTTGTAAGGGAAGCTTTGAAGATTTTATAATGGCAGAAAATAGCTGCACCCGCCGTATAAGTTAAAAAAACATTCTTACCTTAATTTTGTCGAAAAGGTTAAAAAGCACCTTGTTTGCAAAACGACAGAAAGATTACTTTATAAACTTATTATAAAAAGTCAAACAAGGGTATAAATGACTTTAACCCATATTCTTTGAAATAGTAAGAATGTTTTGAAATACATTTTTAAGAAACATGGATGTGGATGATAAAGAAGTCCCAGTAGATTATTACGTATAAACAACCTCGGATAATGAATAGATTGCGAAATAAACCCTTACCTTGTAATTTTCCTTGGTTAGGGGTAGGTTAAACTCCTGTATAATGGTGAAATAATTTCTATTAAATTATAAAAGAATCATATACATTAATATGATATCATATATGATCTTTTAACATTGATTTGTTAATAATATCTTAGTATTATCATTGTTTCAGGAGTTAACTTACTCATTTTCTTTTATATGTTTTGTTATGTAGGTCATTTTTGTCATGGATAGGTTGTATATTAATCATATCCAGAATGATATCAAGTCCTTAGATACTATTATTAATTATCAAATGAGAATTATACTTGAATGGATACGATGGAGAATGAATCTCATCGCGTTAGTGGAGACGGTAGTCCGTACATATGCACGAGCGACAATATCATTCTTTTGATAATAAAATAATATGTAATTGGATGTTATATCATATATACAGAATCATTATAATGTTATATTTATTATTTACATGAATTAAAAATCATTATTATACCCATCCAAATAATAATATATTGAATAACAATTACACCACGACGTGGAGACGGTAAGCCGTACGTACGCACGTATGGTGACATGTCATTCAAGGGATGGATAGAATACTGAATATGGTTGTACCATATTTATAATAATATTAAAGTATATAGGAGATACTGGATTCATTATTTTATAATGGGAATAACAAATAAAGAAGAAGTTGAAGAAGAAATGAATTTGAAAAAGGGTGGTGAAAAACATTACATCTTCTTCGGGTTCTTCCTTTTGATTCGATCAAAAGGGATCCATAGGTTGGCTTTCTGACTAAAAGAAGGCCTCTAGAATTAAGTGAGGGATGTTTAGAGAGTATTTGGTCTGAGTTTGGCCGATCCAAAAGGCTTTGATTGTGTGAGTTAATGAGAAGGAAGAGTGCCCTTTTATAAGAGGGGTGAGGGTCACCTTTGGAAAAGCTAGAAATATTATTTTATAATAAATTCATATTCGGTTTATAATGCCTCCATAGTGGATTATTTAAATTTTAAGGTGGGTATGGGTCAAAAAACACTCAACTAATAGAATTTAGACAGGTTTGGGTTACTATATTAACTTTATCTTTAAGTATTAAATCTTAGTTAATTAGTTTCACTTTTACAATGTCTCTTTGTATTTTTATATTATATGGTTAATAAACTTACTATAAAAATCTAAGATACCCCCAATTGGTCCATTACTGATACAAATATTATGATATAAGTATCTTTGAATAACCTGATATTTTTAGGAATTTAATATCAATTAATAATATAATATTTGTTTTAAAAACTCTTTTATGTCAATTCTTACACTATTCAATAATTGATTTTTGTGAAAATCATAACAGAATTATTACTTCGAAAACAGTTACTTAAGTCAATCCTAACATGTCATATTAACCTAGAAAATTAGTGTAATTCATAAAAAGTCTCAAATTATATTTATTTGGGTATTTATAATATCAATTATTCTAATTTTTCATTAATTAGGTAATTACTGCATCATCATTGTGTCATAAATACATTAAATTATTTAATGTCTAAAAATTATAAATAAAACATAATTATGTAGGAAATAATTTTATCTTTCTAATTAATATTTTAAATCTAATTTATATTGTGTGTAACCCTATATTAAATTTTTTTTAGTAAATAAACTTTGATTTTAACTCTTTTAACTCTTCTTTGAATTAAATAATAATAAATGTCCTAATCTAATCCAAGTGGACCTAAATGATAATATTTTATTCCTAAGGTTGTTTTTTGTCGAGATACACTTGTCCAATAGATCTAGGACATGTGTTAGGGTAATATTAATATCATTTTTACCCATAATTACCCTATTTACTTTTAACCGTGGTAAATAAAAGTAAAAAGTTACTATTCACCAAAAATTATTTTCATCTCATTGAACCATATTTTACTACTTGATATTAACCGTGTCTCTCAGATTTTCGAAATTCCATTCACTGAAGCGGTAAAATTAAGTTTTATGAAAAATTCAGTTTTTTAACTTTCACTTAGTGGTTTCACTATTCATCAAAAATTGAAGTTTTTCAGAACAATGCCAAAATTTCACCCTAAGCTACAATTGATATTCTGAATTCAAAAATGATGTCTATTTTACAAAATTCGAAACATATAAGTTGCATTAATTAATTTTATAATTAATTCCCTCCGTTATAACAAAAAGCGTGTTTTTAAGAAAAATATATATCAAAAGATTGACAATTGTTTATGTTCAATTTCAAAGTGAAATTAATTCTAATGAACACCATTGGATAAAATGGTAAAAATATATTCTAATTATACTTTAAAACCACTAAATAATATAATTTATCAAAATAAGTTATTTTGAATAAAAAGTTGTTTTTAAGTATTTTTCACTATTCATAAAAATTGGAAGTTCTCAGAAAAATACCAAAAATTCATCTTAGGATAATTTCAATATTATGAATCCAAAAATTAAGTCAATTTTAAAATATAAAATATATATAATTTAAAAAATTAGGTATTACTATTCATAACGGCTAGTTTGATTGGTTGTGGTGTGTTAAAAGTCGATGTTGCGTACAACACACGCTATCACATTATTCAAAGAGAAGCGTACCGTAGAGGATTGGGGTGTCACAAGAGTAGCTAAACTAACATTATAACAAGATATAAAAGAGTTAGCGATGGATTTAAAATTTATTAATAATATTCTCTAAAGGATAATATGTAATGATATCACAAACCTAGTTCCATTCCTATATTCTCGCAGCCTGGGTTTTGATAGCCTTTTTGGGATATTGAATCTACTTACTTACTCTTATTGGTATATAGTCAAAGATCCAGTTCATTATAGATATGATTGATTTTTTGGGTAATATAGGTACAAATAAATCCTCTCTCATTCTTCTTGATTGAATTCAGGGACATAGTCAATGGTGGCGACCCCAACTAATAGATTTCTCACCATTATCATATAAAAATCAATGTTAGTAATTTAACTAAGAACCTTGGTTGACAATAGTAGATCATTACTTCTCCCAATGTGTAGGTAATTCAAAAATAAAGATTCCACACATTGTTTGTAATGTTTGTTTATAGGATTATCTATCTTAGAAACTTGATCTGTAAGAATGTAAAGTAATGGATACTGGGAATTCAATTGATTGTATACCTTTAAGATTGGTTCTCCCAATATGAAATATTGGAAATGTTCCACCCATTATTTAGGATATCCCCATGAAATTTTAGTAAGGGAACCAGTGGATGGTATTATAATTTTCATTCATTATCCCCATTAATTAGACTCAACCAAGTTTGAAGAAGGATTTCTGGATATCTCTCCCTCCTAAACCTAGTAATAAATAATGATGTTACCTATTATAGACATCCAAACTAGATTGCGAACATATAAGGAGTGTAGGGTTAATAAATAATTATTCCATCTATTTGAGATATCAAAACCCTATCTCAAAATGAGATGATATAAGAGTTTTCTTCTTCAGTGAATCCACTATTGTATTTTACTATTCCAGATGCTGAGATATAAGGAACAAAGTCAAATTAATTAGGATTCCTCAGTATTAGAATAACATCATTGACATCCAAGGACATTGAAAAAACAATAAAAATATTGAGAACCTTGGTAAGAGAATAGGATTGAGGTTTTATTGAAACATTTTGATACTCATATCATTTAAAATGTTCTAACATTCATCCACATAGAAATTGGAATGGTATTCTAATATGATGTGGATACATTATTTCTTTTATGGGGCCTAAAAAGCGATAAACCTAGACAATGGTGGGTAATTCCATGTTAATGGGACCTCCTTATGAAAATATATAATCATACACCAAGGATAGATTCCTAATATTTGAATGAGTATCATAGGCTAGGAAATGATATCCACTAAGAAACATGGTGAAAAATACCTCTAGTCAAAGATATGATGTCACACCATACCAAACATGAAACCCCCTATGGTGTACTAGCCCAAATCAATGGTATCTCAGTATAATCCATGGAAATATTTTTATTTTTGAGTAATGTGGGTCCTTGTGTGATTGAATATTGTCCTTGTATCATTAGTTTACAGAAATATTTTCACCCAGTTACTGAATGTTATAATTGAATGGGTATACAGAGATTTACCCAATGATTCCATGATGCAGTCAACAAGTATCTGAATAGAGGAGGTATATATTTTACATCCACTAAAGTGTTATATATATTAAATTACTAATCATAAATTTCCCCAATGATTGTTATTCATACTGATTAAAAAATATCCCTTAAACTAAACTCAATAACACCATGTGGTAGAAGAAAAGTATAGGTATTTGAAAACTAATGGATAACCAAATACTATTAATATTATCCAGTTGATGCATCATTAATGGATAATTCCATGATTATTTGTATAAAAAACTACCTCTAGCTATTCAAGAAATTATATGCAACTTTTATGCACCAATAAATCAAATTCCCATTCATCAAAAAAAATTCGGACAGATCATTATTTCCACATTAGGATCCATCCTCCATTTTAATTTCCCTATGAAATTTTGAAGATAGAAGTGTAATATTGAGTGATAGGATGTTGGTCCACATGATGGTCTTCCTAGTTCAAAATAGATATATTAAAAGTAAAATAACTTTTTTAACATGGCTCTCAGATTAACACACCCATGGTAATAATGTACTCTTGAATGCAATTTTCGGAAAACTCAAACTAGGTGGACTATGAGACGTGATCGACCTTAAGAATAAAAATATCTTCTTTCCACCCATATCAATATATATAGGATTTTTTTAGGAAGTGGATAATTAGAAATTTATAGTGTCAAAAGATTCTTTAGGGTCTCATAAAGAGGAATATATGTAATCGAGGGTTGGCCTCAATATTTATGGAAATGATAATCCTACTACCATCTAAATTCATTGAATTAGACAAGTGTGTTGGATCGGAATCCATTTTTCATGAAAAAAATAAATGAAGGGGATATTTCCAAAACTAAATTAAATTAATAAATCAGAAGAAAATTCAATGAAAAAAATACCTCATAGCTTAATTGGTATAATGTGAATTAAATTTTTCCACAATCTCTACACATACTACTATACTCTAATATGAGGTTATAAATATAACTTGAGGAGGACTTTCATAGAGATTTAATATAAGTACATGAAATACCTCTTTCAAAAATATTGCTGGCCTAAGAAGAACACATCATCCTAAAATCAAGGATCATCTTTAAAGAAACTGACATTCATGAAGCGAGTCTCCTATGCTATCTGGTCATGATATCTTAGCTGACTGCGAAGTATGTCAAGCCCTATGTTAAAAATAATGTAACATATAACCCTTTATATAGGAGCGATCCATCATAATAGTTTACTATAAATAACCTAAGTTTTAATACCAATAAAATTTAGTCTAAAATAATAATAATCTTGATAGCTTTCTTAATATTCAACATCAATCATTTAGTAAATTGAGATATATTATAAAAAATATTATTCTTAAATTTTTTTTGTTATAACATAGAAATTGAATTGGAGAGTATGAATTTGAGCAATTTTTTTTAAATATATTCATAACGGTCATACTCAAAGAAAAATCTATTGATTAATACTTTGGAAATAAGCACCCAATTCTTAATAAAGACATTTTGTACATCAAAATATATTTTCATCAAAAATAATTTTTATTGATTTTTTTGAGATAATATTGTAATTTATTTCTAAAACATTAGAAATTTTATTTTATAAAACTGTATAACTTTTTAAATAATAATATTAACGTTAACATATGGTGAAATTATGAGATTTTTTTAGAATTGATTGATTTTTTATGGAA
Organism: Viscum album; assembly: GCA_963277665.1. NCBI lineage: Eukaryota > Viridiplantae > Streptophyta > Magnoliopsida > Santalales > Viscaceae > Viscum > Viscum album. Next base: position 1,408,101,260 of record OY728133.1, on the reverse strand, counting down.
TGGATAAAAATATAGTTTTTTCAAATGATATAATTTCTTTACATTAAATAAAGTAGTTTAGAAGTATAATTATATTTTATATTTGGTCTAAAAGTGACATGAAATAAATTTTATTTATAATAATCAATTTTTTTCTATTTTAACACAAAATATACATGATTTTGATATAAGTAAATTTTTATGCTTAAAAATATGTTTTTTTTCTTCTGAAAACTTCTTTTCGTTGCATTTCAAACATTTATATTAAAATTTATTTTAATAAAATATATGAATTTAATATTGTAAAATATATAAAAAATTGTAATATAGAGGTTAAAATTATGTAAATAGGTCCCTTTTTGTTTTGTTTATTAAGATTGTAATCGTGGTAAATATTTGTTACCTCGATAAGGTCAAAATGGCTATAACAATGTTAAATATTTGGGGTAAGCTTTTAAAATTTCTATAACACATGAATTTATCATATAATATGGAAGTATTTAATAAATTTACATAAAATTATCATAAATATGGCCACTTCATTCCATTTTTCTTAGTTGTTGAAATTTATATTACTTTAAGAAAAGAATAAAAAATGCCACACTCTTGACATTAGTAACTATAAAATTATTACATGTGGTTAATATGAGGTTACGTTTAGTTTTAAATATATATAATTTAATATGAAATTATTTTTTCATCATGATGATTTATTTTATTTTTTAGTGATTTAAAAATTTTCTTAAATTCATACACAATGCCAACAAATTATTTATTAAATTTATAGATAAATAAAAAAAAGAATTTTAAAATAATAAAAGTTTTAAAATTTGGGTAAAATATTTTAATAAATTATTTTTATAGATTAATTTATAATATTATGGATTTTTAAAAGTATTATATTCTAATTATATTTTTGTATTGGTTTTTTAATGTTAAATGAAATTAATAGTGTCAAAAATGCAATTAATGATATTTTATGAAAAGAATATTTCATTAAATTATTTAAAAATTATATAAATATTTAAATATGAAAATAATAGTATTATATAGTAAAAAATTTCATACCATGTCGATTTATGAGGAAATATTAACATTATAAATAAAATTATAACCTTTTAACTTTGAAGAAGTCATTATTGTAGTTAAGATTTAAATTAGTTAACTATTGGTTTAAACCAAAATATAATGTTTAAAATGAAACAAAATCCAATATAAATTTAATTTTATTAGGATATTTAGACCTTAGTATATTTTCTTTTAATAAATTGACATTTTTAATAATGTTCCATGAGAGTGACTTCATTATATTTTAATCTTTTTAGAAATTCCATGTGTGTTCTTTCCCTAATAAAAGGACACCCACTTCACTCAATTATTCACACCACTTTTAAAATTATAAATCTATAAAATCATAAAAATTTTTCTTTTAAACTTCCATAGACACTTTTATATGTTCTTTTCTTCTTAATATACTATTCTAAGTGTCCTAAAAAAAGTCTAGAGGAAGTCTACCAAAGAAGAGATAATCATTTTCACCAGCTCTTTGAAACTTATTTTTTCTTGTGATTCCACTAAATTTGTGACAAATATCCTAAAATAATAAATAAATTATCATAAAAGATGTTATTATTATTATTATTTCACCACATTCTTTATCTTTCCCATCCCAAAAAAATTGAAAACATTTCTCATGCATATGTATGACTTACTATCTCTACATAGCGGTCTAATTAATTTTTCATCACCACTTATGTGGATGGTTATAAAGATGGAAATAAAATATATATTTATATTATATTTATGAAATAATTCTTCTTCTGAAATGATAATATCATATCATACATATTAGCTTTAAATCCATTGGAAAATGATAATGTCGCTCATGCGTATGTGTGGATTACCACCTCCATGTAGCGATGCAATTCGTTTTTCATTTTATCTTTACATGGATAATAATAAGGATATATTTAGTTAATATATATAACATATAAAATATAAACATGATCCTATAATAGTGATTTATTATTTCAATTTCTTTCATTCCATCTATCAAAAAATGAAATAATCATTCGTGTGTATATATGGCCAACCGTCTCCCTGAATAATGTAATATATTTTTCTATCTCTATATTTTATGCATAACTCTATATCTATATATAAAATGAATATATATGAAATTTATATTTTTATTAAATTATATATATGATGGAACCATAATAAAATTAAAATGATCCGAATTACCAAATTGAAATTCTCATGAAAAATGAAGCATTTGACACTCGAAACAATGATAATAATAAAATTTTGTTAACAAAAGGGTGATAAGATGTTATATATGGATCATATATTATATATATATATATTATATTTATATATAATTACAATAAATCAAAATATATTTTAAAATAGTTTAAAATAACTTAAGATTCATATCGATCCTAAGGTAAGGAATTTCAAAACTCAATTTCTTTTTATTGGGTTGTTTTTCTTATTCATTTTATTTGATAAGCTAATAATATGTGTGTAGTGAATTTTTTTATTTTATGTTTGATTTTCACTTTTTTATATTGATTTAATTTATTACAAATAATATCTTTATTAACCAACTCTCAATTCAATGATATGATATTATAAAGAGATTATCCTCTCACTTTCAACTCAATTGTGTTATATTTTGTATTATACAACCATTTATTTTTATGTGGAGTGTATAATGACCTTTTTATGTATTTAACATGAATGTATATTAATTCATAATGATTAATGTTTCAATTCATTTTTATTATTTTAAGGGGTTACAATTATAAAGTTACCAAAAAGTAATACTTTATATTATAATGTCATTTTGGGTTTTTTTCTTAATTTCATTGAAAGAATAATATAATATATCCTTAATAAAATACACATATATATTATTATCCTATGGATATATAAGGAATTTCATTGTTTTTATCAAACTTTTATTATATTTTTTACTTGATTAATTAAAATAAATGTTTAAAATAAAGTCCAACATTGTAACTCTTTTTGATCTGGTATACGTTTTTTTCATGTTCATATTTTAACAAATAGTTCTAAAAAAGTAATTTTTATTTAATCAAATAATTAATTGAGGAAATTTTAACTTATATATGTATTTTTAAAAGGTTTTAAATAAATTTATATAATGTTTTATGAATGTATCATTTTATACCTTTTTATAAAAAGTCAAAAATAAATATTTTTCTTAACAAATATGACATTAAAAATCATTCGAACTCCTATAACCAATTTATGATATTTAGCTTCTTTTATAAGTTTTCAGTGTGTTCAAAAAGAAAACTCTTTAATGAATGCATATTTATATGTTTTTCCTATATTTTATTTATTTATCTAAATAATATTATTTTACTAAAAGCCTATATTTTTAATGAATTGATGCAAATATTTTACCTTTTATTAGTTTTATGGCCATAAACATCCTCATGACGAATTTAATTTCTTGTTATCATTGTATATTGAATTGCTCTTAAATATCAATATTATTTTCATCATAGGTATAATTATTTCCAAAACTATAAAAAATTTCTACATTTGGTGTTTTACATTAAAAGTTATTTTATTGACTTGGTAAATATTGATATTCCATATTATTTTTTCAATAAAAACATTTTTTGATAAGTTATATTGTTTATGAATTTAATTTATCATTAAATATATGAGCAGTGAATTGAACATGTAGTGATAGGCGGGGCCTATAATTATATAGACCGTAGATCCATTGATAGGTCTCATGAGACAAATTAGTTGGATAACATTATTTAAATGGGTTTTTTGTATATACACACCTATAAATTATACTATCTTAGAGAAATTGTTTGATGTTAAAGATATCATGATGTATAAGATCATAAAATATAATATTAATCATTTCATTCATTTTGAATTAAGTTATTATTATCCATGAGATTTTTATATGGACATTATATATGGATTCATTTCATGCTCAAGTTATTTATTAAATAACATGTATTTTATATTATTTACATTTCCATATTGATTATATCTTATTTAATTATGATAAATTATTCTATACATAAATATTATTTTGAACTTTAAATATCAATTTATTTTTTTTCTTTTCCCCGAGATATAAATAAGAATATTATCAGTAAAATCAAGGATAGAAGAGTGTTTCTTAAATTATTTGTTTTATATTTAAAATATAATATAGTAATCATGTGGTGAGTTTTTTCACGTTTGGGGGTTGCGCTCATGAGCCGGTGGTTTGTGGGGTTTTTCATCATCTCAGGTGAGCACATTAGGTTTTTGGGTGTATGATGCATTTGTTTTTGTCTGGTGGAAGTGGGATATTCTATTATTTGGTTTTTCTTTTCTTCCGTTGTGTCGTGGTGAATCTCTCGGCGAGAGTGCTGTCGAGATGGAGCGATGATGATGATTTGTTTCAGGAGGCATCGCCATGGATGTTTGTTCTGTTGATTTTTTTTTCGTTTGTTTTTTTGTTGTATAATCTGTCATGGAGAGACGATGATGATATCAGGCACCGGTGAAGCTCACCGGCGATCCGGTGATGGGAATGAGGGGAGGGAACACATAGGATACTCCATGGATGATGTTTTGTTGAACCCCCGATGGTGTGATGGGGAGGCGATGTGACGACGGACGCCGGCAACGCTCACCGGCGATCTGGTGATGTGGATATGGATGAAGTACATGGCACATGGGGTGTCAGATCTGATGGAGGTTCGGTGCGCGAGGCAGTGCAGGCTCACGGCTCGAGGCGATAAGGCGGTGGTTTGAATTTTGAAATTTCAGTTTGAATTGTGATTTGGTGTCTGGGTTTCGGCTGTATAGGTACCGGAAACCCACAATCCAGCTTTCTATAAAATGAAAAAAAGGATTTGCCTAACTTTTAGGATAAGTATAAATACACGATAACATCATAAAATTTCAATAATATAGATTTTTTGTGATATGACTAACAATATATCCTTATTTAGATATTATAATTGGACATTGTTTTGATATAGATGAATCTTGGAGTAATAAACCGAAAAAAGTTGGTTGAGTATATCATAGGCATCATTCTAGTGTATGGTGAGTATTCCCTTGCTACACACCTAGTTTACACTCCTGAGGAAAATTCTTGGGTTAATTAATATTTTATTTATAAACCATTATGATAAATTTTAATATATGTTGATCATGAATGGCCTACGTTAAACCTAATGTGTCTTAGACTAAAAATAATATTTTATGATATATACATCCTATAAAATATTTTTATGATAATGTGGTTTACCACTATGATTATTTTTTCTCATACTATAATTTTTGGTTTTAGTCAATGACTTGAACAAAGGGGAATCATGTTGACACTAAATGCGATTGAAAATGTAGTGATTATGATTAATAAAATTGGGTAATGGCTAGAGTAAAATATATAGTGATTATTAATAATAATTTATTATGATATATGATTAACAACCTACACTTTAACCAAATATCTAAATCACAAAAGAAGAGAACAATAGAGTTTCTTGAGAGCTTGATGTGTAGATACCCTAGAGGAAAGAATGCTCAATTTTCTTCAATGTAGAAATTTTGAAATATACACCCTAGAGAATGTATCAAATTAATGAGAAAATATTTTATGTGTTAAAAGGAGGGGATTATGTCAATATATTTTCAAGGACAAATGAAGAGTTAAATGAAGGGACATGATGTTCATTCCAAGGTACCATATACAGCTGAATGTATTATGTGGGGGGAATATATGATTTTAACAAGCCAATTACCTAATACAAGGGTTGACCCATAGACCAAGGAAGAATATATTCTATAAAAACTATTAAATTAAATTTGATAGTATTTATGACCTTGAAATTGGTTAGATATTTGATGACAAAGTTATTTAGATCATATATGATAAAGTTTATTTAATTTTTGGATTTTGGGGAATAATATGTTATTTTATTTGAGGAATAAGGATTGTGTTAGTTTTTTGAAGAATATATGTTTTCATGTGAGGTTAATTTAAGAGTTATGTATAACATCAAAGGTTTATATATATAAGGATTATCATATGTTCAAAATCATAGAAACCTATTTTAAGGTATTCAATTATGAGATTTTGAGTCGAGTTAAAAATTTTACTCAGCTATTGAAATAATACTCTATTACTGTTTAAATAACCCTCTAGGTTATTATATAATTTTATATTAATTTAACTATGGTCTATTGGATAGTGGAATATATATAATATGGATGATTAAAAATGTATCCACTGACAAGGTGATGTTTTCAAAAACATTTATGTTCAAGAATAGGATTACCTTTCAGGTCAGTTTCTAAATTTGAATCATTATATGTTGGTGTGAATATTAATACATTATACGATTATATAGTGATCTTTCATTCTAATTAATGATATTTTTGGGGATTATTTTGTGGGATGAGGTATATATAACCTTTAGGTTTAACATGTGTCTTAACATGAAAGATTATTTTCTAATAATGAAATTAAATTTTTGGTGATGTAAGTTAAATTGTATGAGATCACATTTGAAATTAAAATATTTATAAATTTTGTGGTTATTGAGGTTAATAACAATGTAGGATTATTTTTTTGGAATAGTATTTGTTGAAACTGTGCAATTATTGTGGAAATGTTAATATAAAACTTATTCATATGAAGGTTTAAACATTTTAGATATTATCTTACATTATAGTAAACATTTATATTTTGGTTAAAATTTAAAGACATGAGGATAATCTTATTTTTATTTTATATATCTTGTGACCTTTTAAAAGTTAATTTTATAGCTTTAGGAATAAACAAATCAACTTGAATACCCATTTCCTTGAATAAGAGATAAACTAAAATTAATCATAGAAAAATCAAAGGATGAAATTATTCTAATGAAATAACAATAAATGATGTAAGTACATTTTCTCAAGTTATTATATTAAAAATAAAATAATCTCTAAACTTTAAGAAAAGGATGTTGAAATAAAAATTTTATCCTTTTACGATTATTTTTAACTATTTAATGATATTTCAACCCCTCACTGATATATAGTTTTTTGGTTATTAAATTTTTCATGAAAATTTTATTTATAATTATATATTAGTACTTGGATGTTATACTTATCTTACATGTCTATACTTTAAATTCCCACCAATTTTTTCCTTATTTGGAAAACATAATATGTGATATTTTTGGTAACCTTTATATTTACCACTTCCCCTTTTCAAAATAATAATTATTAACTGTATGAATGATAAGAGTTTTCCAAAAATATAGAACTGTTCATAAATGAGATAAAATTTTGTGGGTTTAATTTATATAATGGGATAGGATGAAATGCCCCAAAATTTTAGTTTAAAATAATAATAAGATCAATAGATTTCTTAACCTGCAATAATGGGCTTTATGTGAATTGAGATATATTATGAAAATGTTATTATTTAAATGCGTTCATTATAAAATAGATGTTGAATTGGTGGGTGTTAAATTTAGTAAAAAAATTATGAAATAATTGTATAATTTTCTTCCTAAATACAAATTTATTGACTAATTATTATGAAATAGACACTCAATTTTGGGAAAAGATATTTTATTCTTCAAAATAAATTTTCTTCAAAAATGGGTTTTATTACTTTTTGTGAGAGAACATGATAATTACTCTGTTCCACTTTTAGAAATTTAATTTGATAAAAAGTGGTAATGTTTTTAAATAATAATATCAAATTAACTCAGGTATAAATTTTATGATTTTTTGAAAATGATTATTTTTTATTGAATAGTGAAAAATATAGATTTTTCAAATACTATTATTTCCTTTAAATAAATCAAGTAATCTAAAATAATAATTATATTTATTTACTTGTTATTATTGTGAAATAGTATCAATTTTATTTATAATAATATGATTAATTCTATTTGAATAAACAATATTTCTGATATTGATATAATCTAATTTTGAAACATAAAAACACATTTATCTAAAAAATATTTTTTTATGAATTTTATCAAAGTATATTAAAATTTATTTATACAAATTATAGACACTGGATCTTGAAAAATTGACACCATATTTGGAATCATGATATTAAAATTTTGTAAATAGGTCCGTTTTATTTTTTTCATTATAGAATTTTAATAATTGAAATTATTTTTCACATCAGTAAGAGAAAAAATAGTTAAAACAGGTTTAACACATTTGGATAGGGATTTAAAATATCCATAAAACATTCCTTTATCATATTATATAAATTTATTTTATAAATTTCAATTAAATTTTATGAAATATGGCTACGTTATGCAATTGTTATTAGATAATGACATTTATATTTCATCAAGAAAAGAATAAAAATAAAATGTCACACTCTTGACTTTAATAACTCTAATATTTTTTTACATATGGATAAAAATAAGTTACTCTTGGTTTTAAATGTTAATTTTAAATATAAATTTATTTTTTTATCATGTTATTTTTTTTAGTTTTTTTCATTTGAATAGCAAGCTTAAAACCAGATGCAATGCTGACCCAATATTTAATTAATAAATTGAAAAATAAAATTAATAATTTTAAAATATTAAAAGTAAAAAAAAATTGAAAAAATATTATTTCCCATGAATTTTATATATGAAAATGTAATATTATATATGTTTGAATGGTTTATATTTTAATTACATCTTTATATTGGTTTCTTTAATGTTAAACTAAATGAATGATGTTAAAAATGAAATTAATGATATTGTATGAAAATGATATTTTAGTAAGTTATTTAAAAAAAATTAAAATATTCAAAGAGTAAAAGGGGGTTATTATATGGTTAAAAGTTTCATACATTGACTATTTATGAGCCAATTTCACCTTATAAACAAAATTATATCCCATTAAGATTAAAATAGTTGTTCCCATAGTTAAGATTAAAATTGGTTAACCATGGGTTAAACCAAAAGATCAGGTTTAAAATAACACAAAAAACTATCTAAATTTTATTTTTATGGATATTTATAAATTATCCACTTTTTCCTAAAATAGTTTTCCATTTATAATAAGTTTTATTGAGAATGACTTAATTCGATTTTAATCTTTTTAGAAATTCCAATTGTGTCCTCCCCCATTATAAAAGGAAACCCATTTTTCTTAATCCTCACACCACTTTGAATATTCAATTTTGACATAACCATAACCTTTTATCTTATAAAATTCTCTATACACTATTTAACGGTTAATTTATTATTAATAAACCATTCTGAGGTTCCTTAAAAAGAAATCTAAGAAAAGTCTACCAAAGAAGAGGTAATCTTCTTTATCGAATGTTACAAATTTTATCATCTTATATGTACTATAATTTTTTAAAAAATAATTAAATAATAAATTATTTATAATATTATATTTTATTATTTCCATTATGTCACAACCATATTCATTCTCTTTCACACCCTAAAAAAGGAAAACATTGCTCGTACATACGTACAACTAACCATCTCCATGTAATGGTTTAATTAATTTTTCATCACCACTTTAAATGGATAGTCATAAATATGGAAATAATAACTATATATTATATTTATGATATAATAATTCTAATGAAATTTTAATATAATATCTACCTTCTTACCTTCCAAACTATTGTAAAATGATAACATCGCTCATGTGTACGTGTGGACTACCACCTCCAGGAAGTGATGTGATTCGTTTTTCATTTCCAATTTACATCGAGGAAAATATGGATATATTTAACATATATATAATATATTTAGGATATAAAAATGATCCCATAAATGTTAATTATTATTTACCATTCTTTCCATCCATCCACTGAAAAGTGAAATTAGTGTTCATGTGTAAGTATGACCTATCATCTCTATGAATGGTCTAATTCATTTTTATCTCTATATTTTATAGATGAATATATATATATATATTGAATATTTATTATATTTATATTTATATTATAATTTTAGATATGATGTAAGAATCATCGAATTATATGGATCTAAATTATCAAACTGCAACACTCATGAGAAACAAATCACTTAACACCCAAAACAACAACAACAACAACAATAAAATATTGTTAAAAAATGAGTGATAATATGTTAAAAAGTGATCATATATGTTATTATATATATTTATATGATTTTAGTATATATTTTTAATAAATCTAAAATTATTATACTGGTGGTTAAAATCAATTCTGATGAAAGTCCTTCCTGAAGCAAGGGAATTCATAATTCAATTTCTCTTTATTGGGTTATATTACTTATTCATTATCATGGATATGATAATATTTTGTGTGTAATAAAATTTTATTATTTTATGTTTTATTTGCATATATTTTATTTGGATTTATATTTGTTACACAAATTCTATCCATTGACCAATTCTCACTTTAATTATACAATCATTGTAAGGGATTTAATCTCAATTCCAACTCCATTGAGACATATTTTGTTTTATGAATTTTTTTTTATAGTGAATATGATTACCATTTTATGTATTTAAAATTAATATATTTTTCTTAAAAATTATTAATGTTTAAGTTAAATTATATTAATTTAAGTGGGTATAATCTAAAAGTTACCAAAGAGGTAATAATTTATTTAACAATCTTATTATTTTGGGATTTATCTTATTACTGTTGAAGGAGTACTATAATATATCCTTCATTAAATATAAAAATTTTAATATTATCTAGATATTTAAGAAAGTTCCTTGTTTTTATATATTTTCTTATATTTGGTTCTTGATTCAAGAAAAGAACTGTCTTTAATTAGTACTGTTCTTATCTAACTTTTTGATTAGGTACATTTTTCTTCCAAGTCCATATTTTTCAATATTGTTTTAAAAAAGTAATTTTATTTACCAAAAATATATACAGTAAAAATTTTAAGTTATAATTGAATTATTAAAATATTTTAATGGATTCTTTAAAATGTTTTATAAAAGCTTCAATTTTTTACATTCATTATAAGAAGTAAAAATGAATATTTTAATTTTAACGTATGTGTCATTAAAAGACATTACTGTTGTCATAACCATTTTAGGATATTTTTATTATTCTATAACTTTTAAATGGTTTTAAAAAATAATATTTGATTATATATTATTTAAATTATATACTTACATTTTGTTTATTTCTACAAAGAACATAATTTTATTACAAAACCTATATTTCTGATGAATTATTGTTCATCTTTTATCTCTTATTTATTTTGTGGTAATTAAATTACTATTTAAATATTATATTTCTGGTGATCATTAGATATTTAATTTATATTAAATATCTATATTATTTTTATTATGAATATGATTATTTCCTAAATTATATATCATTTATTCATATGGTGATTTATTTTTGAGATTATTTGATTGACTTGAGAAATATTAATATTCATTATTTTTTATTCAATATGAACATTTTTTGATAGGGAATAGTTTGTATGAGTTAAATTGGTCATTAAATATATGAGGAATTACATGGATATATAGTTATGGGTGAGGCCAAAAATTATATATCACCTCTAGCAATTGACGTTTCTCATGGGAAAAATCAGTTGGCTACCCTTATTTAAATGGTTTTTGGAATAAACCTACGCAACAATTAACGTTCTTAGATCAACAAATTGACTATAAATATATCATGATATATGGGATCATGATGTCTATTATTAATCCATTTCATTATTTTCAATTCTTTAATTATTATCCATGAGATTTATATATTTATATTATCCATGTTTTAATTTCTCTCTCAATTTTTTGATTAAATTTCAAGCGTTTTCAATTATTTATCTTCCCATATTGACTATTACTTATGTAATTATGATAGATTCTTTGGTATGTAACTGTTATTGAGAATATAATCCAACCATTTATTTGATTTTATTTTCCCAGAATATGAAAAAGGATATTCTGAATTATAAAAAGGATGAAAGAGTATTTCTTATGATATGTACTTTATATTTCATATTTATCAGGAGAATCATGCGTGTATATTGTTTTTCAAGACTAAAAAAATTATCAGTACTTTGGGATGTGATCCAATATGTCATATACTAATTTAATAAAGTATACACTGAAATTAGGTTACTAGGGAAGAGGTATTTCCATTAGTGGGCTAAGTTTAATCCTTGGAATTAAATCATCTTCATTTTCATCATTCCCAATTATGTGAGGGAGGTGGAATTTCTTTGAGGCTTAGATGGTTGAAAATATTTGAAAAAGTATTAAAGAGAATGTCATTCCAAATAAATAGGACTAGTGAGATAATAATTGGAGTATAATTTGGAAATACTAATATTTTTTCATAACACATTCCATAATTCATGAAAAAAAAACTCTTTTATAGGGATCTCATGCAAAAAGATTCCAGCCCAATCCAAAAAGAACCTCATCCCATATGACATTTTCATTTTCATGTATGTGGACTCTTTTTATTCCTTCCTGTATATGATTTTTGATTTCCAAAACTAAAAAAATGTAGGGTGGCTGCATAATGTATTTATCTCATAATGAAACACCTTCTTTCCCCTGGAATCATCATTTACAGTTAGAAGGATTCATTTTATTACCACCTATATATGAATTTCAATTAATGAAATTTTAATAAGGAAAATTAACAACATAAAATTTTGATCCCATTATAAATCACCTTATCTAGTATGAAATTTTCATTTGTGGACATGTAATAATTATAGGGCTATCACATACCATTTTATTCATTTTTAGCACAGAAGAATAGACTTTAATCCTGCCAAATAATTCTATGTGAAACACCCATATATACTACAAGCCCCTCATACGGTGTTATACACATGTCTTATGTGACCACCAATAGTCCATAAAAACCCATATGGGCCTCCATTAAAGTATATTGATTGATCGAGTTATACTTATAAATATCACATACCATAATAAAATAAATAGTGAATAAGAGGAAGAAAAAAATAGACAAGAGGGAACCTAATAATAGATTCAGAGAAAAATTTACCTTTTGGAACCCTCAAAGAAGTGATCTATTTAAATTAAAATAAAAAAATTGAGAAAGGGACTTCTTGAAGTGTGTCTTGTGTGAATTTCCCATAATGAATCTCCTTTATGAATAAAATACTCTAATGATGGATTTCAGGAAGCATATCCAAGAACATAGATCACGGAGGGTGATTTATAGGTTGATATCTATGAAGATTTCTTTTCAAAGCATCTTGAAATAAAACCCTTTTCAAGATATAACCACATCAAATATCATATACTCTTATGTGAAGTTGGAATATTGAGAGGTATTCTCACCCTCTCTCTAATTATCATGGACTGGAAATAATTTTAATCCCCTATAGAAATTTATAAAAGGAATCAAATGATTAATTAATAGACTCCACAAATGTTTTATCCTTCACTGAGGTTATCCATTAGGGCCATAAAAACTAAATTCACCTCATTGATAACACTTACCATAAATCTAAATATTATGAAGGGTCATATTCTCAAAGAAACATCATGAAATTGGAAAATTGATATGTAAAACACACAAAATATTTCATTGTCTCTCCTTTCAAGAAATATATTTACCTCCTACATGATAATAAATTATATAGAATAATTTTCCCACAATTTGATGTTAAGCTATATGGAAACTATCCTCAGTATAATATTAAAAACATTGATATTAATTAATGTGAAAAAATGGAATTTTACATGAAAAGATTATGTGTTTCATAGTGTCATAAACATGATATTATGTAACTTAATTAATTTTTATTCCCAGTGCATAGTCCCAATCCAAATCTAGTTGTACATCCTCATACAATATGCTCAATTCTTTATTATCTCTTGTTTCTCATATTAACTATAACTCACACGTGCTTATAGATCAGATATTATAATACTATTAGAGTAATTAAAATGACTCAAATTGGGCCTCCTCATAGGTGTAGTATCCAAACATACCACCACCAAAATCATATACTAGTTTGAGTATTTAAGGGAGACTCATGCAGTGTGATGTCATTCGACCTGTAGTGATAGTGATACAGTGAAGGTGACGTGTGTAGACGGGTTCATTTCTCGAGGTGTGGCGCGCGGCGTTTGAGGGATGTGTTTTGGTTTGAATTTGAAATTTGAATTCTGGATTTTGGGGACTGTCTGTACAGTTACAGGGAACCCTAAACCCGCTATTGAAAAATTAAAAAAATGTTTCAGTAAGGGAGACTCATGCATAATTCTCATTCAATCACCTATTATCACCCCTTTTACAACATTGGAATCCTACAACGGTAGTACCAATTTCTAAGACCCATTAAATCCTATATTATCCACTAAAATACAATGTGAAAGATCTTATATATCTTATTTATGACACCTATCATGGCTCCTATAAGCGTACAATATTGTCTGATCTTTCTATTATCATAATTGAGGTGAATATTAGGAATCACCTAGTTAAATGAGTTCTATGAATTTACATTTACTAGTACACATATTTTTCAAATAATTTTAAATTAAATTACATTGTCCCATCACATGACCTTAAACCATGCCTCTCATACCATGTAGGATTTGATTATTATTAAACAAGATACATAGGTTTCTTCCCCGAGGTTCAAACCCAACATCAAAACCATCTACATCTTTCCTCACTGGGTTACATTCCCACGAGTCAGGATATCTTTACTAATTGGGCCATATTCTTATCTAGATATTTTTTACCTCTACTACGGATATATTTCCTTGGGATCATCCATTTATTATATCATATTATTAATAAAATAATTTTCTCAACCAAAGGGATATATTTTATTTATGTATTATCACATTATTGTTATTGTGCCATTAATGTGTTTCTATTTCATTAATTTTCAGCACAACATTTTTGTGAAATAATTGTATTTTTTGTCACTAAATGAGCTTTTATTGTTAATTTTCTTGATTTTTGACAATTTTGTGCAAAATTTGATATTTAATGATTACTATATTGAGAATTATGTTTTTGGGGATTAATTTTTTGAAAGTATATTCGTTTAAATTTTCATTAAATTTTTTGAATTTTTTTATCGTCATGGAATAATCATCAAGAAAGAGTTTGTTTTGTAAAAAAATTAAAATTATAAGCTTTAAGGTTTAGTTTTTGAATACTTTGTAGTGTTGATGGTTTTTATCATTAAAAATGTAAATTAATGTTATACTATTATGATGATAATTTTCTTATTTGTTTTTGATCTAAATTTAGAATTCATGATTCTTTTATTTTTTTCTTATAGGTTCAGGTCTACATAAGGGAATTGTGGGAACTGTGACATATCAAATTTTCCATATAACCATTTTTTAATAATTCACATCACAAAAATTTACCATTCCCACATTTCCTATACAGAAGGATTACACATATTAAATTTCCATTACAATTTTATTAATTCAATTATATAGATGAAACCACAAAATTTAATATTCATGTAGCCAACTATACTAGAACCCACATATCCAAATTTTTCATCTATCTATTTAAAAGATGTCTTTAGGATGTTCACGTATCTAAATCCTAATGAAACCAAATTCTAAGTATGAAAATGGTTTTGGTGTTAATCTACATAACAAAAAAAAATGAAACTCGATCCTAGTAAAACTTATTCATATAATATTAAGGGTATCCATAGCCAATTTTAAAGGATTTACCAAGGTAATTTAATCAAAGTAATATAAAAATTTCTAGATCATATTTGATGGTGAAACAATCTTGGGAGAGCCTGGAAGAATCGTAGAGTTTCTTATTAATGTACTATTCAGATGTAGAATGATGTGGATGGAATGATGCTAAAGTATAATGATAATTTGGATCCACAGTTGAATATTTGATTATTGGTGTGGCTGTCGAGTGTTGATGAAGACACCAATATAAACAGGATTAGATGATATAATCCAGTGGTTTATCTGGAAGGATATTGAATCTTAATAAAGAAGACGATTTCATCTCACATCTGATAGTTGTGAAACAAAGATATGGTTGGTGAACTGTTACTAGTGATCAATAAAGAAAATAGAGATTTATGTATATGAAATAATCTAATGAAATTAAAGAAGAATGAGTTGAATAGGAACACCATCCATGCTTAGTTGGTGCTTCCAAAATTCATATAGAGAGTTTTATGATCCAATTACCATAATCATTATGTTTGTGAAGTAGATTACGCATCTCCAAGTTATTCCATTTTACTAGATTTAGGCTCTGATATGGGTTTATGCCTCTTGTTTGGTTTAATGCTTGGGGAAATTTAGTGAGCCACATTATAAGAGATTCTACCGAGTTAGAGAAGAAAAACCCTTCCTAAAATTGGAATTGTGATTGATGAAAGTTCTATCATGGACCCTAAATATGATGTTATGGGTGAATTATTTGTAGGTTTGAAGATAGTGGTGAAACAGAAAAAATCCACACAATCCACACAATTGAATTTTTCTATCAAATGAAAGTTGAAATCACGAATTAGATAAAGATATTTCCATTACACTTTTTTCTCATTGTATAGGTTGTAGTTATTGAAGACATAGAGTATTTGGTTAGTCACACTTCTATGTCTTTTCAAGTGTAGAAGAATACACATTGGGTTATTGAAATAATCTTACAATGAACTAATGAACCTAATAGAGATGGAGAAGTGATATCATAGAAAAATAAGCCAAGAGTGTTGATCTTTTGTGAATGGATTTTTGTGTATGGTTACTATATAATGAATTAATGAAGAGTTTTGATAAAAAAAGCCAATAATTTTCTATATAAGTTCCAATTAAGAATTATTTGTTTATTATTGGATAAATTTAATACACATGCACATGAATAGGCCTTTGATGATATTTTTCTAAAAGATAATAGCTATGACCAAATGACATTGAAAAATAATCTATGATTCTTGTGCAGTAATGATGTCATCGATGGATGAAGCATGAAATTTAAAAAAGTATGTTTGTTGGAGAAATATGTTTAGCGTATTTCAAAAATATATTTTTAGAGGACTTTCTAGAATCATTTTAGAGGAAGGGTTAGATAAATGGGAGTAAAAAATTCAAAGAACCGGTGGGAGATAGAGATGAAGGATTAATATACTTCAATATAGAATATTTTTCCACTTTATCTCTTATTGTTTGTTATAATCATAAAAAATTTAATT
This sequence comes from Viscum album, assembly GCA_963277665.1. Lineage (NCBI taxonomy): Eukaryota > Viridiplantae > Streptophyta > Magnoliopsida > Santalales > Viscaceae > Viscum > Viscum album. The sequence goes on along the minus strand of OY728133.1, from coordinate 1,408,084,098 downwards.
TATTCATGTAATGTAATCTCTTTCTTTATATTGACCATGTTCAGTTAATTTTTTTGGTAAATTTTTTTTCTGAATTGAAATTACATTAACCTGATCTGGATTCATTTTTAAATCGAAAATTCTGAATTTCACTTATAAATTTATTCATTTTTAACTCTTCTAATTATAATTAATTAATGATGGATGAAATTATAGTTAAATCAATTTAAATAGTTGAAAATTAGTTAAACCTTCAATTTAAATAACATTTTAGGTAATGTTTTATAGAATATTCATAATGTTTTTTGTTTTCCTAGTGTTTAAACTTTAAGTTATTCATGAGAATCAATTTTTCCTTACGTTAGATAAAAATATGATAATAGCAGGGAATATTTTTATTGGGTAACCTTAACTAATTTACTTTAACCAACGGATGTTAGAGTTCTGTATTATCTATAAAGAACCATATTTTTTATGATATATTGATCTACATGTTAGTTTTTAGGAGAGTTCATGAGATAAGAATGAAATCCTAAATAATGTTAGGAGTTTCAACCATCTTTTACTATTGATTTTATAAATTTTTAGTTGAATATGATATAGGAATATAGAAATTATCATACTTTATTTTAGTTTATTTTTTCAATGAATTTTACAATGTTTTATCATCCATTCAATTTTTTTCTCTCTCTACTACAACACAAAACTAATTCTTAAATAATTTTATCTTCTCTATTCTATAATCTTAGTTAATCTATTTTTTTTTTCATGTTTTGTTGTTTTTTGTCTGTCTGGATTACACATCATTATCATACCTTGGGTTTAATCCCTATAAACCACTATTATTATAGTTATTCGATGTTATAAATAATTAAAATTTCATGTGTTCAATGAATCATGTGTCAGGTTTTGGGTGTCGTTACTGAGGAATTCATGTTTTTTCCATTATACAAAATAAAACAAATCTTATATATATAATAAAAGAGAAAAAATATGAAAGACAAATATACTGAGATTATTATGATTTGTATTATTTTTTTAATTGTTTCTATTTAAAATGGCATGCACACTATATCAACTAAGGCATAACTTTAAATTCAAATTTAATAAATTAGCATGCATATTTTCTCCTTAATTAAAAAAAGAAAAAAAAATGAATTTTTTTGAATAATTTATAACACAGAATTTCAATGAGAATCTTAACATTAACAATTCCTTTTTTTCTTCCCCTATGAGATATAGAATTAGGGGGTTTTATCTACCAAAAGTGTTTAGTAATCCATAATACATAAGGTTTTCTCTTAATTCTATGATCTATGAGGTCAAACAGAAATATTTCTCTATGATTTTTTCAATAGTTGGAATACCTATAGATGATTAATTATGTTTTATTAGAGAATTTTATAGTTTAGTTCAATAGTTTCCTCTTTTTTGTTTGAGTGAGTAAGATATGATATTGAGGGTGTTTTTATTATATCTCAAGCATAGGTTTTGGACATGGTTTCATAACTTAGATGAGGAAATAATTGATAATTGGGATGATATTTTTTATTCTTTCATGTCCCAATTCTATCATAGGAACCCCACCATTAAGGATTTACATAAGTTCACATAGATTGTCTAAGATTCAGGAGGGTAGTTTTATAAAGCATGGGATAGGTTTAGAAAACTTATTAGAAAATTTCCCAACTAACAGTTAGCTCTCCATATAATTATGGGTACCTTATACAATGATCTCCAATCATACAACCAGAACATACTTGATAATTATTGTAGTGGATACTTTTCTGATTTAAATAATAATTATATTAAGAAATTGTTTAATAGAACTTCATAAAAGTACCAAAATAAGTTCACTAGGGAAAGGGCTACTCATATTGATTAATCCAATTCCCAAGATAATGAAGTTAATTATATAACACTTAGGGAGAAGTGTGGTCATTGTAGAATGTCTGGTCATGCTCAAAAATATTTTCCAATCATTGATATCCATTTGAATCCTAATTACAATGCAAAATTTATAGATTATTGGGTTAAGAATCATCAGGTTAATGACCTATTTTTAAATTAGTACAATTTTTGGAATAAAAAACATCTCAAAACATCTCAAAAGGTTTAAGTTGTTATAAAAAGTATGCTAATTTTTAATCATAACCTTAATAAAATTTCAAAATCAATTTTGTGATGAATATTAAAATTTAAATAATAATCAAGAATGAATGTTATATCATGTGACTCATAAAAAAATTAATAATAGGAAAATTTAATGGATAATTTGAATTCCCATGTGGCTATATATAGGTTTGAAATTAATTCACAAAACTAATCTTTAGAATCTAAAAATAATAACATTCTTCTATAAGTGTTTAAATAAGAAAGTAACTTAGGAGGAAGAGATAAAGTGAATATTCCTAGTATAAAAAACTCAATCCTAAGGAAAATTTGATGTAATTCATCACTATTTCAAGTTTATACATTGAATTTGTGTTTACAAATCCATCCAGCAAGGAAAAAATTAATTAACAATCAAATTACGGTAATAAAAACATTGAAAACACAAATGAATGAAATCTAGAAAGATTAAAGAAAAATTAAAAATGAAATAAATTCACAATGAAATGAAATATAACCAAATAAAATGAAGTGTGAAATAATTAAATAAGGTAAGAATAAGGATAGGTTTGAGGAGAAGGGAGTGATATATCCATTTTGGCACAATATTCCCATCTTATACTTTTTACACAAAATATTAAAGAGAAATATGAAAATGATCTTCTAAGGTTTCTTAAAATTATAATAATATTTGATGTCAATATTCCTTTTATGTAAGAATTAAATAAAATTCTATCATATATGAAATTACAAAAAAAATTTACCGAATAAAATGGATTATATTCAGAGATGAATGATTATGTTTAATGGGGATTATATTACTATTAATAATAATAATGTTCCTTAAAAACTAAAATACTATGATTCCATTTTCATTTTCTATATAACAGTATAAAGTGATGAGGTTAATTTAATTTTTTTATTTAGGTTCCATTATAAAACATATTCCCTACTCCTCATTTAAGAAGCTGGGTTTTGGGGATCTAAGTAAAACTTATATTTTTATAGATATATATAAAAGGTCACTTAATTATCCTCTTGGGTGGGTATATAACCTTTTAGTTGATATTAGAAAACTATATTTACCCACATACATCCTAATTTTTTATATAAAGTGTGTTAATACAGTTAAAATTATTTTAGGAAGGCCAATATTAGCCACTATAAGGGATTTTATAGATGTATCTAAGGGTAATATGACCCTTTATAATAATAAAGTACATGATGAATTTTTAATTTAAAATAGTACTCTTTCTTAGTAAGATATAAGATAAAATATTTTGTTGAGGATGTGTTTTTAGATAAGGCTAGAAAGGTAAATCATTATCCTTTTGAAGAATTGGTCACTAAATCCTTTCATTGAATAGTTTAATGAATGTTATATTGAATCTGAATCAAGATAAAAAATAGAAAGATTAGTTACAGTTGAGAGAAAAAATTAGGAAATAAATTTTTCAAGAATATGATGTGATTTATAATAAACCAAGTTATATTTTTGATAATGTTTCTCAGTATTCTCCAATTTTATATCCCTCCTATATACCGAAACTTAATTTTTCTTCATTCCCTTTAGAATATGAGAGGTGCGACTCTATTCCTAGTTCTTTATATTTTTATAATGAATTTTATTATGATACATTTTATCATGTGGTTAGCTCAATTTAACTTAGGTTTTATGAATTGTTTTCTCAATATGTTGAGCGTGAGTTAGAGGAGTTTCTAGTACTTTTACTAGACATAGAATATAGGCCTGTACCTAATTCTTTGTAATAATTGGATGATTTATTTTCTATAATTGAATTCAATATATTCTTAAATGAACCTGAAAACCTTTCCACTACTTCACCCTAGGAATTTGTTTCAGAGATTAATTTTCATGTTTTTAGTGTGCACATTGTAAAAATGATTCCCTCCAATTCAAAAAGTTTGAATGCTCTAATTGTGGCAAAGAGTGTAGGTGATTTAGAAATTATTGGGGTTTGTTAATTATGACATAGTTCCGAGGTGTATTCTTATTTTTTAATTATTTGAATAAAAATATGGGTCTTGATGCTATCAGTGGAAGAAGTCTTAGTGTATGAAATTTTGATTAATTAGGGAGAATTATTTAGGCTATTGAGTTACTTTATATCATGAGTAAACATTATAAAATTTCTTAACAATAAACTAAATCCATATTAAATAACAAATAATACCCATTAAAATATCATTGATAGAACAATTTAGGGATATTGTTTGGGTGATGTCCTAAATTTTAATGTTTCATGGGATGAAACCCATGGTTTTTATGTTTCAAATTTTAGTTTTCTATTTTAATAAAATGTATATAACTATGGGTTTTCTATATTTCTAAACCCCAAACCCATTCACTAGTATCTATTATTTTCTATTGTTTTCCAATGATAAAAGTGATTATTTTTGGAGAAAAATAGAGTGAAATTCGCTAAATATTATATCTGATTTTATTTTTTTTCTAAAATAAAATTATGAAATTTAATTATTGATCATTTCATATTGTAGAAGATAAATTTTTTACTACTTGTGGTAATTACTCGACATGAAAAAATGGAAGGAGTCTCAAGATGAAACTCCTGTGTTAAATATTATTATTCTAGGGAGTTTTAGTTAAAATTCTAGAATTTAATTTTTTTCAAAAATATAAAAATATTATGGTTATTTTGGAAAAAAAAGTAATGGAAAATTGATTTTAAAATGGTGAAATTCATGCTGAAAATATCAAGTATAACATGTAAGTCCCCACTTTAATTTTTATGTCCTTGAATGCGTATTTTTGTTTCTAGATGATTAACTTTTGAAATTCAAAGTTTTTGAATTAAACACTTATAATAATATATGCTTGGGTACTGAATTCTTTATATAGAAACCAATATGAATTTTTTTTCCATTTTACTATTTTATCTGATTATTTGAGTAATGTGGTATAATATATTTTTTAGAATTCTTGTTACCCTTTTAACATGATTTTTGAACTATGGATATGATAATGTTTTTTTCAATATAATTATATTTTAAGATGTTTCTCCCACCTTGGAATTCAACTTTGGGGAAAATGTTGGGTTTTTTTGTATGGGGAAGAGGTCTAAATTTATTTAAATTTTAATTAACTAAGAACCCATCAACATACCAATAATTTGTTTTAAAATTTTTCGTTTTTAATAATATTAAGGCATACTTATCATTTGAAAAGTTTTCTCATATTTTAAGATTTTGAAGCCTCTTTTATGAGGTTAAGATTTATTACCTTACGAATTTAATTGGGTAAATAATTTTATTTCTCTTTTGAAAAAATAGTTTTTGGTAAAACATTGCAGGAATGATATGTACTTATCATTGAATTTGAACTATTAAATTTGAATCTAAATCAGAATATATGAATCCAAATGTATTATGAAATGAAAATCATAAACCAGGTTGAAATTTTCATTCATTATTCTTTTGACTAATTTTTTGGTTAATTATTAATTTTTTATTTATTATTATATTCCATTAATTTGGTTTTCAAAAATTATTATCGATTTTATTTATGTGATTCTGTTATTTGGAAGGGAAAGTTATGTTTGGAATTTCAATTGGATGCAAATTTAAGTGTGTTAAATTATATTTAAATTTTCTAATTTTAAAACATTTTAGTTTAATAGTAAAAAATATTTTATTGGGAAAATATAATTTGAGAGGGTAATAAAACATTTTACATGATATATTCCATCGAAAGAAATCATTTTTAGAAAATAATCGTAATGAAATCTCACTTTTTCCATTTTGGGAATAATTTTATTGCACTAAATTTGACTAAAGGATTTAATGAGGATAATAAATATCTTATGTGTGGGGAAATTTTATGTGAAAATGTTTTATTATATGTTTCCACATCATTTTTTTGAAATTATTGAATTTTATATTTCCAATATTTTTATAAAATCACACTTCTTTTCATAAAAAACTATCATTGTTTATTTTTAGTTTTATAAAAACAATAATTCATTTTACCTTTTAAAATACTCCTAGATATTTTTACTTAAACCACACTAAAGTGGATATTTTCTATTGTCTCTTAAACACACTTCTTACATGTTTTCATTTTAGTTAGACATTAGTTATCATGATCTATGACATTATCACCACTTATTAATTGTGTGTGGTGTATATAAACTCCCATTTTATTTATGATCATAATTCAATGAAGATTTAAATAAATATTTAAATTTCATATATCTTGGATATGATTATTGTAATAAACATATACCATTTTTACATACAGTTTTTTATTTTAATGTTGTTGGATTTAATCTATGTATGAAATATGATTTGAATGTGCAATGACTGGCGGGGTCTGTTTATATATTTCCTCTCACTACATCAGAAGGTCTCATCAGACAAAATAGTTGTTGAAAGAAACTTTGTGTTTGTTTCTAGGAAGAATCAAATGGGTTTGTACCCACATAATTAAACCTTCTTAATAGTATAATGGTTCATGTTATAAATACAATATGTCCAAAAAATAGTTATTTTTTTCATTCAATATTCATTTGTTAATTTCCTTGAGGTTTTCACCATAACATAACCCATGGTTTTAATTTCATTCTCAATGTATTGAATTCATGTTTTTTTCAAAATATTTACCTTTATATAATTTTTATGCCTTATTGACATTGCTTATTATTGTTTCATATAAACCTTACTAACAATTCGACATCACCCATTTATTTTCTTCCATTCCAAATGTTGCGAAGATGAAATATTTGATTAAGTGACAAGAAGTAGTTTATTTTTTGATGTTCAATGTATAATTACCAATGTAATACGAGAACCATGTATGTATATAGTTCTTGAATACTACTAAAATGACCAATAATTGGTGATATGATCTATTATATCTACGATGATGTAATAAAATGGCCACTAACATTGGGTTACTAGGGACTAGGTTGTTATAGTTGGTTTTAAATAATGTATAGTGAAAACATTAGGAACTAGTTGTTTAATAAAAACAAGAATTATTATAACCCTTTGTAGTGAATTTTTGGTCTATTCCTCATGATTATTATATTATAACCTAGTACATTCCATTATTTAGTGATGTTTCTTAATGGAAGGAAATGAATCAATACCTGCTAATAATTTAGGGATTTCTGTACTGATCAAGTCAACAAATTTAGTGTTGGAGCCATGAAGATAAATACCATATTTGGACATCTTAAACTAGTTATGATGAATAACCATACTACACCTATGTTGTATTATTTCATGTGTTAAATGCCCCTATATTTTAGTGGTACCACTGATCTAGTGGTATCTAAGGAGTGGACCATGTCCCTCAAAAAGATATTTCTATCATTGAGATGTAATGAAAGGTAAAAGGTAGTATTGTGGTATTTTGTTTTAAGGGAGATGTTGATAAATGGTGGAAATTGATCCATAATACTACGGAGTAATATGAAATCGAAAAAATGGAGTGGAGATATTTTAAATAAACATTCTTCATAAAATACTTCCCTCATGAGGAGCAAACTAAAATGAAGAGACAATTCATTTTCCTAAAGAAAATGGTAGAAGTGTGTATTGAAGATTATGAGGATACCTTAAAAGTTCCATCCAAAAATTCTTTAGATTACATACATGATTCAAAATACAAGATTTATCATTTCTTTTAAGGTCTTAAGACAAGTCTACAAAGGTCACGAGATTCTCAAACATTTTCATCATATGATGAAATAATATTAAGTTACATCAAAATAAAGAAGGCAATTTCTAGATCCTCTATGTTTAAAGGGAATCAAGAGTAGAAGAGGTCTTATGATTACCATGTAAAAGGAAATGTATCATGTAAGAGGAGGGGAATAATACAATTCCCATTATGTGATAATTATGGAAAGAATCATCCTTGGAAATTATTAAAAGGAATGAGAGTTTATTATAAGTTCTAATAAAAGGGTCATCAAGAAAATTAATGAAAGGGTAAGAAACAAATCAACGATGTCCAATGATTCAAATATAATGAAATGTAAAATTATTCAAACTAAGGTCCCAAGAATTAGGGTAATCTACCATAGGATAGGAAAATGGGAGTTGACCAAGATTATAAAATCACCATAGTTTAAGTAGAAGTACCCAATGATGTGGTGGCTGGTACCTTAATAGTATCTTTAAATTTACCCAATTATTTAATTGATTCTAGATCGTCTTAATATTTTATATCTACAAAATATTCGAAAAAAGTTATATATTTCCCTTTTAATATAATATAGTATTTTTTAGTAAAAACGCCTAAGGAAAGTATCATTTAAACAAAAATTTGTCGAGAAACCCTTATGGAAAATAAAAATGCTTTATTTTATACATTATCATCATAAATAATTTTGAATTTTATATAATTCTAGTTACAGACTGACATTCAAAATATGATATATAGATTTATTACAATAAAAAGGAAATTATGAATTTTGAGGATGATGTAGAATCCATTATCTTTAGAGCTGAAAACCCATCTTCTAATTCTTATCTAGATCCACCACTAAATGTTATATTGAATGAAATTATTAGGGAGGAATATGAAACCACATCTTAGGATGAATAAAGTAATCTTAAAATTGATGATGTACCTATTTTACAAGAATAAAATATTGTATTTCTTGATGAATTACTTAGACACACCCCAGATCATGAAGTTTAGTTTACTATTGATATAATCCCTAATGCAAGAACAATATCAAATACTCCTTATAGAATATCCACTGTGGAATTAGTGAAGCTAAATAAAAAAATAGAGGAGTTGAGTAATAATAGATTTATTCTCCCTTGGTTTCTTTAGGGAGATCCCCTGTTCTTTTTGTTAAAATGAAACATGGATCCTTGAGGCTATGAATTGACTATAGAGAAATTAATTATTTTAAAATAAAGAACAAGTATCCTCTTCCTTGCATTAATGATTTATTTGATAAACCTCATAGGGATACATATTTCTTAAATATTGAACATTGTTTTGTGAATCTGTAGTTTCAAGTAAAGAAGGAATATATTCTAAATACATATTTTCAAATGACGTATGGAAATTAAAATTTTACAGTAATTCCATTTAGATTTACTAATGCACTCTATTTTTTCATGTATATAATGAACATAATATTCAAGGAATATTAGGATGATTTTTTGTGTTATTTTTTGGTGATATTATGGTATATTCGAAAACATATTAAGACCATGAGAACTAATTAAGGATAATTCTTGATACTATTAGAAGGAAAGATTTATATAGTAAATTTATAATGTGTAAATTTTGGCTTCAATAAATTTATTTCCTTGGACATATTGTCTGTAATGATGGAATCTCATTTGATCATATGATGAAAAATTCAATCACAGAATGGCCTACACCAGTTAACATAACTAAGGTATGCGGTTTTATTGTTTTAAGAGGATACTATCCTCATTATGTCAAAAATGCTTCCCAATTGGATACACCATTAAACAAATTCACATGTAATGGTGTTAAGTTTATATGGAAAAAAATAATGTGTAGAATGTTTCAAATAATTGAATAGAAGATTAGTTAATGATTCAATTTTGACTCTATCATCAAAAAATTATGTGTTTGTGAAATGAAATCTTGCATAGAAGAAAGGAATGTTTTATATCCTTATGAAAAATGATAAAGTTATTTCATATTCATTAAGGTAGTTGAAGACTCATGAATAAAATTATACAACACTTGATCTTGAGTTAGTAGTAGTAATATTTTCTCTAAAGATATAAAGACACTATCTCTATGTTGAATGATGTGAAATATATATGGATCACAAGAGTTTTAAAAAAATATTTACAAAAGGAATAACTCAATATGAGGCAAATACGATTGCTCGAGTTACTTAAATATTATGATTGTCATATACACTACCACCTAGGGAAGAAAAATATGTTTGGAAATGAATGAATAAGAAAAGATCATGGGCTTCTGAGCCAAATGAGGAATGAGAGAGGTCATATGTTAAATGATTTAGTAAATATGAATATATAAATTATTAAGGAATTGGAAACATCACTCATTTTCAAATTATTTCAAATCCATATTTACTTGAAAACATAAAAAGTTATCAATTTGATGATGAAAATTTTCAAATGAAATATAAAGCTATTAGGGATGGAATATTGGAAGACTTAATGTATGAGGAAGGAATTATGCGATTTGAAAAGGGGTTATGTATTCCATAAATGCCTGAGATAAAAAGAGAACTATTTGAGGACTATTATAAATAAAATTTCTCTATACACCCTAGTAGTATGATGATGTATAAAAATTCGAAAGAACATTTTGGGTGGGATAATATAAAGTTAGAAATTGTTGACTATGTATCAGGATGCCAAATTTATAAATAATTGAAGGATAGGAGATAACATACAAGAGGAGTCATGATACCTCTAGATATTTTTATGTGGAAGTGGGATGAAACTTATATGGAATTGATCACTGTATTACCAAATAATCCATGAAATAATGATTCAATATGGGTAATTTTTGATTGACTTACCAAATCCACACATTTACTTACTTTAAGGGAGAATTTTCCACTCGAGAACCTAGAAAGTCACTATATTAATAATGTTTTAAGACATAATGGTGTACCTCTATTAATTATGTCTGATCATGATCTCTATTTCACATCCAAATTCTTGAAGATACTTATTAAGTATAAGGCCTCATCCTTAAACATTACTTAATCTTGAGTTAAATCAAGAATTCACATTAAGGATTTTTTTTAGGTATAGAGTTTTAGAAAATTAGAAAATAAATATTACATAAGAACTTGAATATTACATGTAGACACTTCTACTCAGTATCCATTTGTTCATAAAATAAAAACTTTTAAAAAACATGTCTAGCTCTATGTTTTAAACAACACGGCTTTTCCTTGATCTCATCTTGACCCTATTCATCTTTAAGTCCCATGAAAAACATTTCAAAACATGGGATGAGAATTAAAATATCAGAAAGGGTAATAAAATAAGGAATAAAAATATTACCACATAAATAAATAAAAATCAACGAAACCATACTTTTCAATCATAACACACCTTATGAAATCATAAGATTTATGAATAACACACAGAAATCATAAATCAGAAAGGTAACTAATGGGATACAAAACGTACTTACATTGTATGTTTCACAGATTCATAGGGATTTAAGTTTGGAATACCCATCATATTATATTCCCTAAATCTCTAAGGAGAAACATTATCATTTACATTCGTCATGTTACCCAATGCATTGGAGTGCTATCTCGGGCTTACCTGCCCTAGGTTTATCACAGAACCACCAGTATATATAAAAAATGCTCAATAATATTAACATATTCATAACACATAAAACAAGCATAATGTAAATAAAACATTTCCATATTGAAATCATAATATATCATTTCAAGATATTGACATAATCAATGCTTTATCAAACCATTTTCAAAACCATATAAAACATTTAATAAATAGATTTTTGAATCAAAGTGTCCCCTACCACATTGAAGCTTTTGAAATAAATTTTAATTTCAAAATATTCTTGTCTATATAAATAAATCCATAAAACCATTTTTAAAACAATGACCTTAATGAGAAATATTTATAAGAATAAACCTTTAAAAAATGTAAAACGATATATTAGTTAAAGAGTTCTTAACCAAATGAGAGATGCTTGAATACACATAATTGAAGAATAACATTAATAAAATCTTATAATATCATGATAATAATGATATTCTTGATATAATATTTCAAAGAGCAGTATATACACCAATAAAATTGAATTTAGGTATAATAAAAAATAAGCCTCAATGGAATGTAAATTGAGACAAAGTCCCTTGAAAAGATCATATATGTAGATTAAAGAAAAATTAACGGCATAATTATGTGTGACAAATATGAATACAACAAAAATAAGTGGATATTAAGTGTAAAAAAATCATAGGTAATTTACACAAATTCATAGCATGAAATAATCAGGAAGTTGATGTTTAACACAATGAATAGAAAATTGGGTGAAGAAGTTCCCTTACAAAAATTTGACAGCCGAATGGAATCACATTAAAATTAAGAAAATGAGTTGATGAAAGTAAAAAGGGTATCTCATAAAATGGACATATAATGTACATAAATAAGTATATAAAAGAAAATATCCCAACATTAGAAAATGGAAATTAAAAGACAAGACATAAAAGAAGTCTTTGACTAAAAGAATATGGTGAAAGGTTCCCTTACTGATTTGGTAACTTATGAAACATACACCACATGAAATATGTATCACAAAATGAAGATTTAAATACTAATAAATTAAATTAAATCACTTAATTAATACAATAAATGTTAGTACATACACCATACAAAAAGATAATAGTGGAAAATATTGCATGAATCTCACGGGAATAAAAAGTGAGATAAAATCCCCTTACCATGTTTTAATCAATAAATTCATATAAAAAAAGTTTTTAACCACAAAATTAATCAAATAATACCATTTATATAAATAGAATAATGATAAAATATATCAAATGGTAGTACATAATACAACACATGCAATAAATAAGTGGTGAACAATGGAAATCTCACGGAATTAAAAGTTAGATGAAAAACCCCTTACCACAAGTTTGAATTGACTAATTTGTTATTTAAATATCTTGAATAATAATATAATTTTAATTTATAATTTCTTCATAACCTTTTTCATGTTTATTATTATTTTTTACATCACTTATTACCATGTTATAAACATTAAAAAATCATTTAAGTTAATAATAGTCATTTTGTCGATATTTAGTACTTATAATTACAAGTTGTCCATGTGGTCAAAAGTCCATTATACATAGAATGATATTAATGATTTAAATACCATATAAATAATATATATCCAATACATTTGTATTTAGAATAGTAAATATCATTTGGATATATGAAAGTGAAATGCACCGTTCATGGAGACGGTAAGCTGTATGTACGCATGAACACTATTTTCATTTTTTTTTCATTTTTAATGGAATAAAAACCAAATGATACATAGGTATATTATAATTATAGAATAATATAATATTTTATATATATTATATAATTTCAATAACACCATCATTTATACATTTTATGTATAGTATGAACGAGTCATATGACTTTGAGGGTGAAATAGTCCACACTTCCTCAAATGAAATTATGATATTTAACCATTATATAAACCTTAATTGTATGATATAAATTAAAAATAAATAAGCATAGATAAATAATAAAAATAATATTTTTCATATATAAAAAAATTTCTATCATAATTTCCACCATGAGATGTAGTTGGAGATATTTGAACAATCATCATTTCGTGAGGTAGTAGTTAACCGTAAGAAAAAACTGTATATTCGTATCCATTAGAAGGATGTGTGTTGAAGTGTAGTTAGAATAATTCTCCTAAAAAAATAGTATATTGAAGATACTGTTTTATTTATAAAATAAATGAATAAAAAGCATTTAGGGGGTTATATAAGTAAAATAAAGAAAAGAACTTTAGAGAAGAAGTTACCTTTAAATTGGGTAACTCCCTTTTGATTGAACCAAAAGGCTTCCATGAAGTGACATATGCCAAAGGTAAGGATTATAGGAGGAAGAGAGGCATCTTAGAGCTTATCTGGGATGTTTTTGGACAATCCAAGGGGCTTGAGAGGTGTGAGTAATGGGTTAGAGGTGAATGATTTTTTTAAGGTGGAGGAGGGGCTCTTTAAGAATGTTTGAAAATTATATTTTATTATATAATGATTTTCGTTTTCTAAAAGCCCAAAACATATTAAAGTAAAATATAATATGACTCTAGTTAGAAATAAAATCATCCAATAATAATTAGACAGGTTATGGAAATTTATTTAATTTTTATAATCTTATTTATTTAAATTGTTAATTAATTAGGTAAACACTGCATCATTATTAGGTCATAAATAATTTTATTTATTTGATATATAAAAATCATAAATAAAATACCATGATTTATGAAACAATCTTAGATTTCTAATGAATATTTATAGTCTAATATATAAATTATATAATCCCATATTAAATTTTTTTTAGCAAAAGTAAAACATGTTCATGATATTTTTATTTTTACTTTAAATAAACATTTATTAATGTCATTATCTTACCCAAATGGAATTCAAAGACCAAATATCTCACCTAAGGATTTTATTGGTAGGAAAAGACTCATACAATAATATTAGGACAAGTGTTATGGTAATTTTATATTATTATAATATTATTTTTACCTTGAATTACCCTATTTATCTTTAACCGCGGTAAATAAAAGTCAAAAGTTACGATTCACCAAAAAATATTTTCATTTTATTGAACCAAATTTTACTTTCTGATTACAACCATGCAAATCATATTATCAAAATCCAATTCATATAAGAGGTAAAAATTCATTTAAACAAAGAAGTCGGTTTTCACTACTACTCAGTGTTTTGACTATTCATCAAAAATTGAAGGTTTTCAGAAAAATACCAAATATTCAGCCTAAGATATATTTGATATTCTGAATTCAAAAATGATGCCTATTTTACCAAATTTGAAAGATAGAACTTTCATTAATTAATTTAAAATAAATTCCTATTGTCAAAACAAAAATCATGTTTTAAGAAGTATTAACTATCAAATGATTGACACTTGTTTATGTCCAATTTCAAAGTGAAATTACTTCCAATGACAAAAAATGGATTAAATGGTAAAAATATAATCTAATTACACATTAAAACCAATTAAAAAGATAATCTATTCATGTAAATAAATTATATTAAAAGGTGGTTTTTAATTCAAATGCATTATTTTTCACAATTCATTAAAAAAATGAACATTATTAGAAAAATTCCAAAATTTCATCCAAAGTAAATTTTCATGTCCTAATTCTAAAGAAGAATCTTATTTTGTCAAATAAAACATATAAAAGTGTAAAAAACTAGATTTAAAAAGGGTTCTCCATCAAAATGCGGTAAATCAAGATTTTAAGGAATATTAGAGTATTTATGCATAAAATTAGATTCGTCCATATTTTAAGCCTCTAAATTTTATTGGATAAATATAAAAACATTTAAAAGATATGTATAATTATTATTTAGTTAGTTCTATTCATTCATGACAATAAAATGGCTAGCAGTTAACTACCTTTTAAAATAATAATAATAATATATTATTTTTTGGTATAACATAACGTTGTGTGTAATGTAAGATTTAAAAAAAACCATTATTGCGTATCGGGTATGCCATAAAAAATGGAATCCCCTTTAAATTAAAATTAATATTTAATTTAAAATTAGTAATAAATATAAAAATTTCATATTATTTATTTACCTGGGATGTTTCATCCTTCCCCCCTTTTAGAAATTGCATCCTCTCAATTTTAAAATTGGTTCAGAAACTTCATTAAAAGTCCCACATTAGAAAAAGAGTCAATAAAACTATCACATTAAAATAAATAAAGGGAATTACAATGGTCACCCAAGATTAAACATACTTTAATTATATGAAAACATGGATATGGAGGAGAAACTAAATGTCAAGTTCTGATGGAGAGTGATAGAAAACATGATCAAGAGAATTTTAACCACTAGAAAACCACAAACATGTGATAAGTTAAACGCCTTTTTGTTTCCTACTAAGAAAAGTAAATGGAAAATGTTTTTGTTTTAAGTTTCATTTAGTAATGTAGGAGAATTTATTTATGATATTGATTAAGGACATAAAGAAATATACTTAATTTTCAAGTAGAGTTTCATCCTTTAGTAATTTTCTACCAAAAACTCATCTTTTCTTCAAACGATGAGTATTAAATATGACATGGAACACCTATAGTGCTATAATAAACTACTATAGAATCATATAATCCACAAAATATGAACTATATATTTCCATTGTCTTTAGACATTAACCAAAACCAAAAATTTTAGTACAAGATCAGATAATCCCTAAAAAAGGATAATACTTTATAAAAAAAATACTACTCTTAATCCCCTAAATTAGACAAACAATACCCAATGTTTGGAAAATATGATTAAAGAAAAAAAATTTCTTAAAATTCATAAATTTAACCTAAACTCAGATTAAAACCCAAAACTCAATAGAACTTAATCACATAGTTTTCAACAATAAATCTTAACATTTATCTCCAAATAACATTGACTACTCTTAAACTCTCATAGTGAAGTGTAATTAACCTAATCACACATTCTCTATGGTAGGTTAATCATTTCCATAAATAACCAAATTTCTATATTCCCACAATAAAAACATATATTATTCCAAAATAAAATTTCTACCATCACTCTGCAAATGAAATCCCATAGTATTATATTTTCCTTAAGCATATAGTTTCCCAAAAAGAGAAAACGTATTCCAAAATAACCTTTATCACTTAATCCCCAAATAATTTTCCTATACTAAGGATATCCATTTGATAAAAAAAAGATCTCAAATAAACTTATTCATGATCAGTAAAATCATTTAACTAAAAATAATAAGTCAATCTAACCACGGACTTCACATAGTTTAGTGGTAGGTGATAAATACCAATCGCACGTGGGTTGTGGGTTCTATTCCCACAGCTTTGTCCGACATGACGGGTTGTCACACTGTCTGCATGTTCTATTTTTTAAAAAACTATACAAATTTATAACATTCCAAAAAATGAGATAAACTCCTCAAAAATAACCATAACATGATTTAACATTAATGGTTGTCTTTTGCCTCTCATTTTCATCCTAACTCATAATGACCTCAATATCTTAATTCATGATGTCTTATATATATATATTGAAATTTTTCTACCTCAATAAAACAACATTATTCCCAGATAAATAACATTGTACCTTAATCATGGTGTCCACCTAGTTTCATCATAATCTGGTCCAGGTAGATAGATGGTCCATGCATTACAACTGTGATTTAGAGACCCTTCAAAATCACCTTCTTCCTTTATCCAAATACACCTTATACAACTTATGTCATATGGGTGATCACAGAAAAACAGTTTTGAAAATAAATAATGTATGACATATAATTTCAAAACATATGATATAAATTTCTTTTTAAAAAATAGTTGGACAAAGTATGAGTTGAAAAATTAAATCAATGGTCCTTTTAAAGTATCATAAGTATGTGCTAAAAGACTATAATTTAAAAGAAAATATTAATAGTTTGCACAAGTGTCTAATTCTTTAGAACATTTTTCAAAATCATAATATGCTTCAAAATCTTGTGATAATGTAAAATATTTGAAAATGCCTTGATAATATTTAACTTTCTTAAAAATATGAGAATATTAAGAAAATAATATTTGAGTTAATAAAACCCATGATCCACAAAGGTATCGAGGTATAGAAGAGGTGTTTTAAATATCAAAAAATTTATTTCAAGTGATTTGTGTGTTAATTTTTTTCAGAGTCTTCTAGACAAAACTTTTCAAGAAATATTGCTAGCATGTCATTAGGAAGATATAGGAATGTCTTTTGAGATCCCCCTCCTTCCATTTGTAACAGACTTTCCTTGATCTGGAAAAGTTACAATATAAGGATTTAACTTAAAGAGTAGACATAAATACAAACCATGTTTCTAACAAAAACTCTTAATCCCTAAATTTGTCTAAAATGACCTTCGATACCAACTATGAGGCCCTAGCCTTAAAAATTATTAATCTTGAGTTAAATCATGTATTTACATTGAGAATCTTTTCAGGTTTAGAGTTTTAGAGAATTAGGCCATAACTATTACATTATAACTTGAATGTTACATATAGACACTTATAATCAATAACAATTTTTTAATAAAATAAAAACTCTTAAAAACATGTCTAGTTCCATGTTTTAAACAACATGACTTCTCTTTGATCCCATCCTTGACCCTATTCATCTTTAAGTCCTATGAAAAACATTTAATAACTTGGAATGATTATAAAAAGCTCAGTAAGGTTTATAAAATAAGGAATAAAAATATTAGAACATTAATAAATACAAATAAATTTAACCATAATTTTCAGTCAAAACATACCTTATGAAATGATAAGATTTATGTATAACACAGAAAAATTATAAATCATATAGGTAACTTATGGAATACATAACAAACTTATATAGTAGCTTTCACAGCTACGTAGGGAGTTATGTTTGGAATGATCATCAAAATTTATTCCCCTAATCTCTTAGAATAAACATTAACATTTTCCTCTGTCACGTTAGCTAATACATTGGAGAGCTATCTCGAGCTCACACACCCTAGGATTATCACGCAACTACCCTTATACGTAAACCATTCCCAATAACCATATCATATTCATTCCATATAAAAAAAGCATAAAGTAAAGATAAAATTTTCACATTGAAATCAAAATATATCATTTCAAAATATTGACATAATCAATGGTTTATCAAACCATTTTCAGAACCATTTAAAACATTTAATAAATAGATTTTTAATCAAATTTTCCCATACCAATTTGAATATTTTGAAAGAAAATTTATTTTCAAATCATTAATTTCTATATAAATAAATCCTTAAAACCATTTTTAAAACATGCACATTAATGAGAATGATTTAGAAGAATAAACCTTTAAAAAATTTACAATGATATTTTAGTTAAAGAGTTTATCACAAAATGAGAGATGCTTGAATACACATAATTGAGGAATAAAATATATCAAAGCTTATAATATCATGAAAATAAAAAGAATCATGATATAATATGTCAAAGGGAAGTATTTACACCAATAAAAGTGAATTGATGTATAACAAAAAATATGTCTCAATGGAATCTAAATTGAGACAAAGTCCATTACAAAGATCATATCCTTAGATTAAGGAGAAATCAATGATATAATATTCTGTGACAAATAAGAATACACCCAATATAAGTGAATTTTAAGTGTAAAACAATCGTAGGTCATTCAGACATATTCATATCATGACACAATGAAGAAGTAAATGTTTAACCCAAAGGATGGAAAATTGGGTGAAGAAGTTCCCTTACAAAAATTCAACAACCTGACACCATCATTTTAAAAGTCTGAAAATGAGTTGATGGAAGAAAAATGTTTCTCTCATTACATGTACCTAAAATGTACAGAAATACGGATATAGAAGAACATATCCTGACATATGAAAATGGAAATTAAAAGACATGACATAAAATTAATCTTTGACTAGAAGAGTACGGTGAAAGGTTCCCTTACCGACTTTGTAACTTACGAAACATACACCATATGAAATAATCATGATAATATATTTCAAAAGTTAATAAACACCAAATTAATCTCATAATACCATAAATATAAAAATAATCATGATAATATATTTCAAATGAAAGTACATAATACACCACATGCAATAAATAAGTGGCTAACAATGGAAATCTCACACAATTAAAAGTGAGATAAGAAACCCCTTGCCTCATGTCTGACTTGACTCGTTCATTCTTTAATTCTCCTGAATAATAAACTAAAGTTAATTTATACTTTATTCAGAACCTTTTTCAAGATTATTATTAATTTTACATCACTTATTACCACGTTATGAACATTAAAAAATCATTTAATTTAATAAAGGTCGTTTTGTCGATATTTAGAACTTATAATTACTAGTTGTCCATGTGGTCAAAATTCCATTTTATACAGAATGATATTCATGATTTATATATCATATAAATCATATCCAGTATATATACTTATAATATTCCATATCATTTGGATATATTAAGATAAATACACCATTCAAGGAGACAGTAAGACGTACGTATGCATGAATGCTACTTTCATTTATTTTTTTCATTTTTGAAGGAATGAAAAAAATGATATATAGGTATATTATAATTACAGTATATTATCATATTATATATATGTTACATATGTTCATTAATACCATATATTATATGTTTAATGTATGGTATGAACGAGTCATATCACTTTGAGGGGGCGGTAGTCCGCACAACCTCAAATGAAATTATCGTATTTACCCATTATGGAAACCATAAAGGTATTCTATAAATAAAATATGTAGAATAATAGAGAAAAAATAAACATAATATAAATCATATATAAACACAATTCCATCATAATGGACACTATGGGAGGCATTTGGAGATATTTGAATAATCATCTTTTTGTGACGCAGTAGTTCGCCGTCCACAGAAACTGTATGTTCGTGTATGGAAGTGTTGATAAAATACTCCTTATAAAAACAAAATATTATATTAAGGATACTGAAATTTTTATCAATTAAAGGAATAATAAGTGTTTAGGTGGTTGGAGAAGTAAAATAAAAAAGAACTTAAGAGAATACATTACCTTTAAATCGGGTTACTCCCTTTGGTTTGATCCAAAAGGATTCCTTTAGGTGTATTCTGACTAAGATAAGGATTCTAGGAGGAAGATATGGATCTTGAGAGATTTTCTAGGTAGTGGGTGGATTATCCGAGGGGATTGAGATGTGCGAGTAATGGGTTAGAGGTGAGGGTTTTTTATAAGGGGTAGGAGGGGATCTTTAGGAATGTTTGAAAATATTATTTTATTATATAATGATTTTCGGTTTATAAAGGTCCATAACTTAATAATGATGAAGATATGATAACTCTTGTTCAGAATAAAATCATCCAATAATAATTGGATAGGTTTGTGATATGGTTTTAATTGTTATAATATTATTTATTTAAATCATTCATTAATGAGGTAAACACCGCATCATTATTGTGTCATAAATAATATTATTTATTTGATGTCTAAAAATTATAAATAAAATAACTTTATGTCGAAAATATTTTGAGTTTTATAAATAATATTTAAAGTTAAATATATCAATTATATAACCGCACATTAATTTTTTTTCAAAACAATACAAGTTTTTGATATTTTTATTTTTACTTTAAATAAAAAGTTATTAATGTCATTATATTAACCAAATGGCTTGAAAAGGACAAAAATACCACCCAAGGATTTTATTGGTTGGACATGAATTTTTCAATAAGGTTTGGACCAGTTTTAAGGTAATTTTATATTATTATAATATTATTTTTACCTTGAATTAATGTATTTATCTTTAATCGCGGTAAATAAAAGTCAAAAGTTACTATTCACCAAAAAATACTTTCATCATATTGAACCAAAATTTACATACTGATAACAACGATGAATATTGTATTATCAAAATTCAATTAATAGAAGTGGTGAAATATCATTTAAATGAAGAAGTTAGTTTTTTAACAACTACTCAGCATTTTCACTCATCATAAAAATCCGATGTTTTCAGAAAGATAGAAAAAATTCAGCCTAAGAGATATTTTATATTCAAAATTTTAAAATGATGTCTATTTTACCAAATTAAAAACATATAATTTTAATTAATTAATTTAAAAATAATTTCCATTGTCAAAACAAAAAAGCGTGTTTTTAAGAAGTAGTAACTATCAAAAGATTGACACTTGTTTATGTCCAATTTCAAAGTAAAATTACTTCCAAATACCAAAATTGGATTAAATTTTAAATATATAATATAATTAAACTTTAAAACCAATTAAGAAGATAATCAAAACATATAAATAAATTGTATTAAATGGATGTATTGAATTAAAATGCATTATTTTTAACTATTCATTAAAAATAAACATTATCTAAAAAATACCAAAATTTAATCCAAAGTAAATTTTAATGTCCCAAATATAAATAAGAATAATATTTTGTCATATATAACATATAAAAGTGAAAAAACATGATTAAAAATGGGTTCCCCATTAAAAGGCGGTAAATCAATCTTTTAAAGAATATTAGAATATTTATGCTTAAAATTAGATTCATTCACATTTTAAGAATCTAACTTTTATTGGATAAATGTAAAAACATTTAAAATATATATAATCATATTGTATTTAGTTGTATTCATTCTCTCTAATACAATGTCTAGAAATTAACTAACATTTAAAATAATAATAATATTATATAATTTTTTGGTATAACTTAACATTGGGTGTAACATAAGATTTCAAATAAACCCATTGTTTCATATCGGGCAATCCATCGAAAATGACATCCCCATTAAAGTAAAACTAATATTAAATTCAAAAATATTAATAAATATGGAAATGTCATATTATTTATGTACCTAGGATGTTACAATAAGTATTTGGATACTGAGCTTCATATGAGTACTGCTTATCCCTCTCAAACCAAAGAATATTATGAATGGGATTTTCAAACATTATAAGACATGTTGATATCATTATAACTTGACTTTCTAGGCATATGGGATCAATATTTTACTTTTAGGGAATTTTACTAAAATAATAGTTAACATTATTGTATTCAAATGGTTCTATATGAAGAATTATATGTAAAGAGATTTGGTACTCTAACTTGTTGGGATGAAGTCAGTGAGAGGAAACTCATAGATGTAAAACTTATTGAAGAGATAATGGCAATGGTAACGACTATTTAGGATCATATTAAAGCATATCAAATTTGGAAAAATATTAATGTTGAAAATCAGATAAGTTATTTGTAATTTCAAGTGGTATATCATGTCTTTAAAAAAGTATCTCCATAGAAGGGAGTCTTAAGGTTCAGTAAGAAAGGGAATCTAAACCCGAGGTACATCCTATATTTTGAAATTTTGGAAAGAATTGGAGCTATATAATAATGATTAGCACAACTTCTATGTCTCTCAATGTTTCATTATGTGTTCCACATATCATTTCTAAATAATTTTATTATAGTCTCAATATATGTACTCACCTATGAATAAATAGTACGAGAATCTGATTTATCATACTGCAAAGAGACTATCCAGATTCATGACAAAGAAGAGAGAAGTATTGAGAAATAGAATAACCCGACTGGTAAAATTTCATTAGAGAAACCATAAAATGGAAGAAAAAATGTGGGAACTTGACAATGATATGAAAAACAACCAACCACATCTTTTTAGAGATAAATACTAATAAAAAAATTTTAGGATGAAATTTCCAAAGGAGAGAAGAATATAACAACCCAAAATTTTACGATATGTATCTTCTTAAATATATTCAATTCATTCAATAGAATAAATTTCATAAAAAATTATATCAAATAGTATAAATCATATAAAACTGCATAGATAACTCAACATAAACTTTATAAACAAAGAATGAATGAAATAAGAGGCTTTTTATAGAAATTAAGGAACATGTACCAATGAAATAGTAACATGAACTTTGGAATAATAACAGGACCATTAGGAATAGTTTTTTCGCCAATAAAATAGAAACCTAACCTATGAAATTATAAATAAAATTTATGAAAATTATAAATTAAAATATAATATAATCATATCATATTATAAGTAAAAAAATATTTTGAAAATGACAAATGAAGTGTTGGTATTTTTGGAAAACATAAATTCATATTTACAATATTATAGTTAGTACAATGATTTAAGAAAAACATTATTTGTATAAAATATAATCATAAGTTAATATTTTGTTTTCTTGTTATTATATGATAATTTTGTGAAACCTAAATTAATTTTTCAATGTGTCATTAAATTAGTTATAATTTTAGAATTGGCATTTTTAGGATAAATAATAATTTTCAATAAAAATTAAATTTATCATATTTAGAAAATTATTTTAATAAAATTTATTAAAATTTTTAATTATAGAAGCTTACAAATGATTAGGGTTAGGTTTTGTGATTTTCTAAAAGAGTTGAATTTATTCTGAATAGTGAATTTTTGTAATTTATTGTATAAGATAAATACACAAATTATTGGATAATCAGTGATGTATGGATGATGTAACCCCATATTTTCAAAATATCCTTCATTATTTATATATATATTGAATATGATTTAAACTATTCAATGTATTGAAATAAAATAATAAAAAAATGAATAAAATAATCAAAAAAACACTCTAATCCTCTACTATAAATACCACCCCTCTCCTCCACTATAAATACCACCCCTCACCACCTCTTCTCATCAGACTACCAAGTCCTTTAATATTGTAATATTTATGACAAATCCCCATCCCAAAACATTCCCCTGTATTTTGTTCTTTCTTGTATCACCCAAAAACCATTTAAAAGTACCTTAAGAAGGTTCTCAAGGTGATAAAATCAAGATGTAAAAACCCTTTTTGTTTTAATTTTCTTTCAAGTTATTTTATTTAACGTTCCTTAACTAATCTATCAAAGGATTAATTATAACTAAATTATCTTATATATAACGTATTTTTATTATGATAATGGAATATCAATCATCAAACCCATTCTCATCTCCCTTTTATTCTAAAATTAATAACATCGTCTGTGATGTGTCAATTTACCACCATCATGAATGATGTGTTTTAATTATTTATTAATGCTTTATAGGTTGGTCATAAAACAATTTTTATTATTAAAAAATATTTTAACATATGTCTTAAAACTTATTTATCATTTTTAATCAGTATATATACATAATATTAATTAATAAAACAAAACTAGTGAGCGGTGATTGGAAAACACCAAAATAATCTAAATTGTTACCATTGATGTTTTATCTAATGAATCGTCCTCATATATAGAATTTTTTTATATAATACCATTTAATTTTATGTAATTTCATTAAAAAAATAATCTTAATTTGGGATAACTATTACCATTTTACATGATCATTCATACGTGAATACAAGTGAACCAATCATTAAAATTAAGGAAACAAACACTTCTGAACGACCACATTGAATCTTATAACTCATAAAAAAGGCCAGAAATAAACATAATAAAATTATAATAAATTAAATACATTTTTAATAGGTTATTAATTAAATTATTATCTAATCAAATTTTTTTTATCCAGGACATTAAGTAAAAGTGTAGAACACTTTTAGACATATGGTAAAGGAATCTCTCTAAACATCCATTTTTTCATTAGCGTTACTATTTATCTAACTTTACCCCAATGAAATTCATAATAATAATTATTATTAAATTCTCTTAAATTCTTTATGTGTTTTCCAAAAATATTTCCAAGATCAATTTTACATTATTTTATAGGAAAATACATGTTTTATATAGTTTTCGTTTCAATTCCTCATGATAAGAAAGCTCAATTTAAAGGAACGTTCCAATTTCTTAACCATATTAAAGTTAACTCCATAATCTATTTTAAGACACTAATATTTTTATAAATCACTGTTCTTGTCCTGAAAAAATATATTTTTTCACTTCTAGTTTTATAAAAACAATCATTCCATTTCCCTTTTAAAATACTGTTATATCTTTTTCCTTGAACAGCAATAAAGAGGCATTTTCTAAAGTTTCTTTAAAAAACTTTTTACATGTTTTCATTTCAATTCGACATCAGATATCATGATATATGAATTATTTACCACTTTTTACTTATTTTTTGTGTATGAATACTCCCCTATTATTTTCTATCATCATTCATTTAAGATTTCATTATATAAACATATTTCTTGTATCGTGGATATGATTATTATCTTAGTCATATAATATTTTTACGTTAGGTTTTTTCTTTGAATATATTTGGATTTTATATATGCATGAAAAATGATATGTACTTTTAGTGATGAGTGGTTCCCAGTTATAGAAAGTCCCTTAATGCAATGAAAGATCTAATGAGTCAATATAGTTAGCGATAAACCCTTCTGGTTTGTTTATAAGAAGAATCAGATGAGTTTTTACCAACAGACTTAAATCGCATTGATAGTATAATGGTCCATGTGATTGATTCATTACATCCAATAAATAATGATTTTATTCATTTAGTATCCATTTATTACTTTCCATAAGGATTTCAATATGATAAAACCCATGTTTTCATTTCCATTCTTAGTGTATTGATGGAATGTGTTTTTCATATTATTTACCTTTCCATAATTTCAATTCCTTATTGACTTTTCTTAATATTGTTTCGTATAAAAATTACTGAGAATTTGATATCACCCTTTTATATATTTTCATTCCCTAGGTTGTGAATATGGAATATTAGAATAAGTTGTAAGAAGTATTTTATTTTATTTTGTTATGATTTATGCTCAATTACCAGTGTAATAAGGGAATCATGTATGTATCTAGTTCTTAATGTCTACTAAACTGATTGTTATTTGGTTATGTGGTCTCTTATATATATTCCATTGTAATAAACTGAGCACCGACTCTATATTACTGGGGTTGGGGATGTTAAACTTTATTAATCATTAATATAAACTTTATATTATGAATTGATGTATTCTTAAGTTTAAACGCGCTGAAACCAACAATATAAATTTATATATATGCATTTCAGGAGACAGATTCTAGGTATAATAATTTATTTAATTTTACTTTACCTCTAATTTTTATTTTAGTATGATATTTTCTTGAATAAATAAGTTATTTATACTTTATTCATATATGGTGTTATAATTTTAATGTATTTAACATCACTCTTGATTAAAGAACCAATAGTATAAGGGCTTTTATCCCGACTAGTCACTACTCTAGATTATTTTACTTGTATTGAGAAGTAACCTTTCACTCTATGATTTTTCATTTGGGAATTAATGAATTCATAATATTATATGATGTTGCTTGAAAGGGTTCCATATACCTTATAATTTGGGTGAATTTGGACATGTGTCAATATATTTATCTTTTTAATTTGGGTTAGTAACACAAGATTTGGGTTGTGTAAATTGATACAAATTCACGTGTTTTAAACATATTTATTTGGTGAAAGGAATAATAATTCCAAAAAAATCATTATAAGAATGCATGTATAAAGGAAATAACATGAGAAATGATAGTGATATTAAATTCCCATTAAATAAATTATGTATTATATTATTTCCAAATAACACACTTGTTAATACTTTTATCAACCAACCAAATAAGTTTAAGCTAAATTAGAGTTCCTCTAGATTAACTTGTGTTTTGAATAAAAGTGATGAGTGACCCAAAGAGGAATAATTCCAGTGTTTTTAAATTTTATTTAGTTTAAACTTAGTAGGAAACATTAATGATATTAGGATTCAAGAATAATGAAATTCAATTTATAATTATATTGGATTTGGAATATAATATTGCTCTCAAATATCCATGATTCATATATAATATGATCGACATAATTTTCCACCAAAATAGTTACGTGATGGGAGATATATAAAAGTGAATAAAAAAATTAATTAAATATGTATCTTTTCTGACTAATGGATATATTGTAAAAATAAAGGGGTCATAATTTTAGTTAGATAAAATTTAATGAAAGTCCATATTAAATTAATGTAAAACACGAAACTCATCTGAATTCTTCTTACACATATTATTGAGATTTATCCTAAAAAATGTTATTCTTAATATAATCAACTTCTTATACTAGTATGAGAGCTTTTTTTATATAAAAGAAGTAAATTTCTATGTTTTAGTGGAAAAGAATTATGAGAAACCAGATAATAATGAAGTTAATCAGGAAGAGAAAGATGATTTTGGTAATAATAATAAATATTATTGAATTAATGTTAATGAAAAATATTTATCAGGTTTTTAAAATTGATTTACAGTATACTAAATACCATGGGTGGTATTTCATGGAGATTTGGAGGTTTAATGTATGAATTTGAAATATTTTTTTAAAACAAAACTAAATAAGGGATAATTTTAATATAGATTGAAGTAAAAAATTAAAAAAATCAACCTATGGAATTGATGAGATGAATTGGGATTTAAGAGTAATAGTATAGTTTGATCATTTAATGTTTTCTACAAATAATGAAAAGTTCATGATTCTAAACGTTAAATTTGGTTTAATTAATTTCTTAGATGAGGGTAAACAAGATTTTGATTATCCACTTTACCCTTTAGAATGGTTCTCATAGTTGTATACCTTAAATTTTTTTTTTCATTGTTTGGATATTATTAATTGAATGATGGATTCCAAATCATTTTGAGATCCCATGTAGGAGTGAGATAAAATATACCCTTGTGCTTTATGACTCAAATAAGACAGTATTCCCACATAAAATATCAAGAAAATCGATTACGATATGAAACATGTTACATTGAATCATAGAAAAAAAGTCATTCAATGTAAAACTAAATTAAGATAAAACTAAAAGAAATGTTAAAAACAATTTATGCTAAAATAGGAATATGAAGAGTTATGAAATCCCTCACTAAGTGCATATTTCCCTTATAATGATCACCTATTGTTTATGTCATCATCAAGAGGAGGAGGAAGATCATATGGAATAATACATTAATACTTTCTCTCCCTATGAGTATATAGAGATTTAAAACTTATAGTATAATTATTGTAACCCTATAAATCTATAAAATTTATTCATTGTAACCCCTATTTAAATTTTCAAATGCGAAACCCAATGTTTGTATTTATGCACCAAGGGAGGTAGTGGGGTTTTCATAGTGTTTACAATAGTAATTCTATCTTATATTAGGCCTAAAAAGAAAATTATATAGAATTTTAAAAAATTATAGAGTTTTTAGTCTCTTTAATGTACACATGTAAAATTTGGAAGGAATTGGGGTTATATAATGAGATTTATTATTAAAATACTGAAAAAGATTTCTTGACTTAAAGCTGTTTCATTTTTATGAACATATCACATAATTTGGAACGTAATATGGATTAAATGGGAATACATTTATTATAAGGAGTTTTATCACATATAGTGTTCGATACAAATACAAAATATCACCCCAAATTTATAGATTTTTTTAAATGTAAAAATTAGGGCACATCTGTGCTTGATCTTCCAGGAAGATTGGCCATTTTGTTTCAACTTTATCTTAGGCTCTCTAAATCACCTCCGTCAATTAAAAAAAATAAAAAAGTGAAATTTATCTTTTTTAATGTGTTTCAAATTAATTAATTTATTAAAATTATAATTTAAATTGGTTATTATATTTAGAATTTGTAATAAAAATCTGTTTAAAAATATTCTTTTGATTGGAGAATAAAATAAGGAATCATAATGTGATCACACCCCCACACTTGAATATTTATAGGCCTAGTAAAATGATAATTTTAGAAAATAATTCTTGAAGATATTACATAGTTCCTGAATACATAAAAATAAAATTAAATCTAATTCACAAGGAAAATTTGAGAAAATAAATAAACACACTAAATAATCAATCTCAGAAAGCATGGAATGAAGTGTAACATAAATTGTATTAAAATGGAACTCAAGGAGAAACACAATTATATTATTAAAAAATAATTTGATGAATCATTAATTATGAGAAATTAATATGTGTGTATATGAAAACTATTTCATGTTTTTATTTTCAATTTATATTCATTAAATATATGAAATTTCAAAAATATTAACCTTAACTGGAACTTTTCCACCAAATTTTCCCTATAACCTTTGAAATAAAATTTCAAAACCCACATAGTTAAGAATTTTTATATGTAAATTTTTTTTAGTTTCATCCTATATTCTTCATTATTATGATAATTATTATTATTTTATTTTTTTTATTTTTTTTTATTTTAAATCACAACACTAGGTATCAATCTTAGATCAATCAAGTGCAGTAATGAAACTGATCATATTGGAAATGAAATTATAGAAAAACTGAATTTAAAAGATGAATAATATTCACCTCACATATATATGCATTCAATTAAGTAAAAATTCATTATAATTCATGAATTGTTTTTATTGATGTGTGGTGATATTTAATGGATTAATTTTCTCATAAAAAAAATATTGGTAATATCAACATCTCAATGGTTTTATAGAGATAAAACCATTTATAACATTTATGATGGACATATTATACTAAAATAACCTATTAATATGTAATACATTATTGTAATAACATTCCATACATAAAGTAAATTTTATTTATATGTAAAAAAATGTGAAATGAGGAATTTAGATAATCATTTTCTATAAATTTAATGATGATATGGGAATTTAATATGATTATTCTAATAAAAATGTAACACAAGAAAATATATAGGGGAAAATAAAAATGTCATACAATAATAAAAATATAGATAAAAATTAGAAAGTGAATAAAATATAAAACACCATGAAACAAGACAAAAAGAATGACCATGAAGAGATATGATAAAATCCTAAACTATTTCAGTAAAGTATCCACCCCCAAACATATAGTCTGTATTGTGGTAACAATTATTAAAGAGGAAGTGAGAAAGAAAGATACAACCCAGTGGATTTCCCATATAGATAGATTCTTTAGGTGGAGTTCCCCCCACAAGGGACTCCAGAAGTGTTTCATATAAGTGATTTATCCACATCTTAATAATGATGAATTTATGATGGGTTTCATAATTTTTAACCACACAATAATAAAATTATAGACATTATTGATAGATTGTGGGAAAAACTAACAAGAAAATTAATTACTCAGGTTCAACTTCACCCTTTTATTTTAAAAGAGGGAATTCCATTCAATGTGAAACTAACTATAAAGGTTTTGGTGGCCAGGTAAAGACATGATTCAGTCCTTATATTTTTATAAGTTCTTATATGAATATATACATATTTACTCTAACACTAGAATATTAATTTTCATTCGATCAATTACAATAAAAATATTATAATTGTGTTATTTTAAGGCCCAAAAGGCCAACTGATATATCTCAACGAGGGTGAAAACTATTTATAAAAAAATTTAATAAGATGACATGATAATGGTAGTTTCTAAAGAATTATATTTATCTCATAATACATCAAATAATATAATAATCATGTCATATTTAAAGAATTATATTTATCTATTTTTTTTAATTATCACTCTATTAATTATCACTCTATTAAATTTATATGGCCATGTCATAACTAAAGGTTGGTACCAATTAATTATTTCCAATTTTGACTATAATTAGACTGGTTTTATTATTAACTAACTGCATTTAACACACCAATTTTCTCTCAGATATAGGGTAAATGATTCTAGTGACTAATAATCAAGTTAACTACTTTTTAATTACATACATTAATTTTGGGTTTAATTGTCATTGTACAAGTATCACAAGTTTATAATCATTAGTTAATAATATATGATTCATGTGAATTGGAGGGGGTAATTACATAAATTTCATCATGTATCCATACCAATGCCTATTTGTACTCCCACAAAAGGTTAAACAATTTCAATTCATACTGTAGAGGGAGTAAAGAAGAAATGATGATAGAAAACTTATTTCCACTCTCAAGATTTAAATATTTTAAATTTTTAGGCAACATTTTATCTTATAATTCATGGAAATTTTGAAAAAAATGGAAGGGATATATAAATATTAAGGACCATGACCTCATTTAACTTCTCAATAGTAACATCCTTAGATGAGTAATAATATTTTATAAGCTTTGAATAATTATCTATTCCCATTGAGTCCTCATTTCAAAATAAATCATCAATTAATAAATATACATGTAATTTTTTAGAGCATTAAAACATTTAACACATAATTTTTTACCAATAACTATTATAAATATTGAAAATCATAAAGGGGTTATAGAAAAGAATACAATTTTCATTAGGTATAAAAGTACATTTATTAAATTGACTAACCAAGAGTAATATTATGTTGAGGGGTTATTCAAGGCATTAAATATGTTAAAGTGGAAAATATCCCTAACAAAATCCATAGATAATATAAAATTTTTTATATTGATTATAGTTTTGGTGGGTTTCAATAATTTTCTCCCAAATATAATTAGGGCATATATATTCATCCTAGAATATTACATTTTGAGCATATAAAAATTTATGGGAAAAATAAATTCTTATCCCTCACAAGAATATCCTTTTGTACACTAATAGGGAGTGTGATATTTTGTTATTCTATTTGAACAAATATTTTATTAGGATTTAACTCTAAAATTTAAAATTAATAGAAAATGGTGTGATGAATCACATTTATTATGGCATGAAAATGAATAATAGTATTAGAAATGAAATAGACTCCTATTCTATATGGAATGGACAATCTTCCAAGATCATTTTATTTGGTGGTATGTGTTGGATAGATCAAAGAAAAGATATTATTATTCGAGATCACCCTATTATCACCTTATAATCTTCATTGTAATGTACACATCTTCTTTAGAAACATGGAATTTCAAGAAATTTTCTTCACAAAATAAACGAAGGGAATGTTAACATAATTTTTTAGTGATTATAATATTTTATTTTCTTGTTTAATTTATTTTTGTTTCATTATTTGGGTGGATATTTGGGGGAATGTTAGAGTAATATCTTTGATTGGTCATTCCTTAAAGAATCTCTCTTTACTTAAGTGGTAGTTCTCCTAAGGAAATAATTTCCCTCAATCATATCTTTAGTGAGAATTTGGAGGGTGGTTTCTTCAGGAAGGGATAATTTTAATGGAAGGGTAATTTGGGATTTTATTTGTGTACCACTCAAATGGTATATGCTGGTGAAAGTTCCATTATGAATTGGGTTAACTATAGTTCGATAAGTTATTTTACTTAACCGTTGAATTTATATCCCTCCTCACAAACATAGTGAGTTATTCTAATTATTTTTTATGTTTTTTATTGAATCCAATTTA
The DNA here is from genome assembly GCA_963277665.1 of Viscum album. Taxonomy (NCBI): domain Eukaryota; kingdom Viridiplantae; phylum Streptophyta; class Magnoliopsida; order Santalales; family Viscaceae; genus Viscum; species Viscum album. The sequence goes on along the minus strand of OY728133.1, from coordinate 1,408,051,413 downwards.
TTTTTCTATAATTTAAGGTTATTTTTTTTCATTTGTTTCATTAGGTATTCGGTGATGGGATCAAGTTCTTTAGGGGGTTTTTGGAATGTCATTTGTGGTGGTTGAGGATTTTTGAGTTGTAGTGGAGGATGAATATTATAATGCCCCAAACCGAGATACCCAGAGTTGGTGTATTATTTTATTATATTATAATCATTATAAGGAATCAAATCTCAATGGTATGACTAGTTTAGCAGTATTAAAATTCCATATTATATACATGATACCCATAATACACTGGGAAATAGGATATACAAACATGATACATTAAAATAAATTATGATAATCCTTGAATTCTTATTCAAATATTTCTTCTGCTCAACCAAGGTAATGGAAACATAATAAGGGTGGGATCAAATTCTCAATAAGGTTAAGTAAAGAAGAAGCATAAATGAATAAATAGGAATAAATTAACATAGAAAGTAAAATAACTAAAAATCACGTGCCATTTAGATAACTAGATAAGCCAATATCAATATATAAAGGTAAGAAACTAAAATATATTCCACTTAATCAATAAAATAATATTATAATTCATCCATATATATATCGATCAAACATATCATGAATAATAAAAATAATATATAAAATATTTTTAAAAAAATGCTAAATTATTAGATGTCATGTATAAGGTATATGAAAACCTATACTTCCAGTACCATTCACAAGATGGTTTAAAACTACAGATAAAAACCCATTTAATATTTCCATTATATTCAACTCATGATAACCAAACGATGCATCGAGTAGCTAAATAATTTTTGGGTTCCACCCCTCATTACCAGTCCAAAACATTCCTCATATCAAATAATCAAAATAAACAATATTCCTCATCAAATATCCATATTGAATAAATAATGACGTTTTATCAATAATTAAACAAATAATAATATAAATATAAAAGTAGAAATCATATGTAAAATGGTATACGGTTTAGGAAATAGTAATATCCATGATAAATAAAATGGATAATTTATGGGAAATTCAATGATCACTAATTTAAGAAGATTGAATATTTCAAGGGGAATAACAAATGAATCAAGGAGTTGAAGATGAATACTATCATTATAAAAATAATCAACAATATATAGGAATAATAAGTATGGTATCAATAAAACATTTACTAATTGAAGTAAAATGAATTTATGTTGTCATTGATGAAATAAAATAACTTCAAAAAGATTATTGAGGAAAATATCATTTTTTTTAATTTTTTTAAAAATTATTTGTTCAAAAGTCACTTTTGAAAACATTTTCATTAAAAAATTATCCTTTTAAACATTAAATATAATATTTAGAGGAATGATAGTGGGTTAATACATACAAGTCGTATAAGGTAAAAATAACATTTCTTTTTTATGTTAAAAAGGTTAAAAAATTGTCATATTCTAAAAGAGACAACAATATTCATTTGAAAATATTAGTAAAAGAAATAAAGGTAAAAATTTATTTACTAAATCATTTTGAAATGCTAGATTTTTTTAAAGGCAATTAAATCACACCTTTTTTTAGAAGAAAATGGGCTCTCCGATAGAATAGATAAATGTTGTTTGGTTTTTTTAAAGTCATTTTCTAAAACATTTTGAGTACTTAAGAGAGGAATTTTTTTACTAATACATGAATATGGTCATGAATAACTAGAGTATAATAATATGAATGGATTTATTGAAATTTTTTATACAAGTTATTCTAATGGAAATCCCATATAAAGATAATTAGTATTATTCTTGAGGAAAATAATATTTAAACATCTGAAAGTGTCCCCTAAAACTTTGAAAAATTTTAAATAACAAGCATCATGAAGGAATAAAATTAAATGAAAGTTTTAAATAAAATTAAGACAAAATAAATCATGATATAATACATCAAAATTTGTATACTATACATGACAAAAAATATGTATATGTTGAACATGACATTTATGTCATGAATTTATAAAGTGAGATAAAAATACATTACTATATAAGTAGCTTTTGAATTGCGAACCCCATGAAATAACATCATAAATTAAATATTTGAATATCATTAAATAAATTAAATATGTGATATAAAATTTCATAGGTCATTATATACACAACAAAAAATAAGTGAGTGGTGAATGTGACATGTATCTTACAGAAAATAAAAAGTGTGATGAAATTACAATACCTTAAACATTGTTATATTGCGCAGTATTTTTAATACCTTATAGTGGTTTATAATATGTTATTGACTTGAAACAGAACAATACTAATTTTTATAATATTATATATCATATTCTTATAATATTTGATTTCATATTTGTTAATAATCATTCTTTATTTTCACTATTTTGGGTGTTAATTGCTTAGTTTTCTCAAGTATGTTTTGACCCGTTACATGCTTCTTAGATATTGATTTAATCCTCCCTAGAAATTAAACCATGAGTAAATTATCAAATATATTCATTACGTAGGTATTTATAATAATAAATTAATTTTTGAGATAATAAATGAAATACACCATTAATGGAGACAGAAGGCTACATGTAAGCATGAACACTACCATCATTTCATTGTCATATTTAAATATTGAGAAGTAAATGAAAGATATTTATATTATAATTCTCTAATAATATCTATTTCATATATTTTACATATATTTATTTATATTATCCTTAATACATTCTATGTACATCATGAATGAATCACATCGCTTTGAGGAGGTGGTAGTCCACACATCCACACACGATGTTATCGTATATCCACAATATAAAATGAATGAAGGTATGCTTAATATAAAATTTAAATTATATGAAATAAGTTATAATATAAATATTTAAATATTAATTAACCATAAATTATAGTTTTAAGACCTTCCGTGAAGGTGGTAATGAAAAATTATCAAAACATTATTGATGAAGGATATTAACCCACATAACATGGACAATAATTTCATTTCATTGAAGAAGAGGAGATGAAAAATGAAATGAAAATGAGATATAACAATATAAAAAAAACTTTATTATATAAATTATTATGTAAGAATAATTAAATTATGGATGAATGATGTGAGTAAGAATGTAGAAAAATAAAATAAAATAAGATAGGTACTTTGGGAAAATCACCTCTTGAATATCACCTCTTTGAGAGAACCTTGTGGACCTAGGATTCAGTATTTGGGTGAGACCAAAAGCACCATTACCTAGGTATAGTGAGTATAAGAGTCATTATTATATATCTTATGAGATAAAATACCTTTATTTGGTGGAAATGGGGTGGAAAGGTGTGGTATTTACCCTCGAGGAGAGGTGGGTTTAAGTGATTAAATACTGAATATATCAAATTTAAAGAAAACCATTTTGAGGTGGAATTAAAATCAAAAACTTATAATGGAAATTAATATTTATTTGTCTGAATAGTTTTGATAAAAACCTCAAAAAACCTCTAAATGTTATATTTTTTAGGTATTTTAACCCTTTACCCTATTAACTTTTAAATGTTTCATTTTTTACCTATACTGCAGTAATTTGTTTCCATGGTATCTTTTTTATACATAAAAATGAAATTGTGATTAAAATATAATTAGTAACATCATATTCCAAATATGGAATCCATTTCACCTTATTCAATTCAAATAATTATAATAATTATATTAAAAATTTATCCCACATACAAAACAAAAAAGCAGGTGTTTAGAGTGAAACATTCAGAAGTTTTAAATGTTTTTATATCTAATTTCGATGTGAAATAGATTAAAATGACATAAATTGGTTAAATTAATTAATAATTAGACTAATTAAAAATTAGAAATAAATTAAAATATAATTTAACTATATAAATTAATTAGATAAAAATGTAGTTTTGAACTAAAATATAGTTTTTTCACTACTAATCAAAATTGAAACGTCTCAAGAAAATTCCAAAAAATGATCCAAATTAAATTTATATTCTAAAATTCCAAAAAGAAGTTTTTTTAAGATATTACTTTTAAAAGTGTCAAAAATTCTATATAAAATATGTTCTACATTAAAAGGCAATAAAACAACTTTTATAAAAATATAGGGTTTTATGTGCAATATTGGGTTTGTTCATATATAATTCCTATAAAATATATTTTATGAGTATAAAAAAGTGTTTTATTGAGTATATTACATATATATATATATAATTTATTTAATTAAATAATAGTAATTAATTAAATTTATTATGATAAAATAACTTTCTAAGCATAAATAAAGTTCATTATAAAAACATTCTAATTATATTCAATTTGTTCTTATTTTCAATTATAATTATTTTTTACCCCATTAATTAAATATATATTTTCATAATATATTTAATATTATTCATAACCGCAAATTTAATGGAAAGGTTATATCTTATTATATGAACTAATAATATTTTTGTAAGAAATTATTGTTCATTTAAATTTTGTGTTGAGTGCAACACAATCCATCGAAGAGATTAAATTTAAAAAGATACATAAAATATTTGGGTGTTACATTATCCTACATTGGAAATTGGGTTAATAAAACCTCCTCTTAATAAGAGTAAAGGGAAATTAAAAGTTTACCACTAAATTATGATTTTTTATAATATAACATTAGCATAAAGTGAAAACATAGAAAAGTAAGATAAATATAATGATCATGTTATGGTGGAGAGTGATAGAGAACATAGTCAGGAGAAATTTAAGAATCATAGATCTATAAATCTGTCATGATATAGGGGACCAATTAATTCATCAGCAAAGAAGGTACCAAGATAACATTTTTTTCAAGAACCTTTTTATAATGTTTATGAATTTGTTTACTTAATATATTAAGAACAAAAATAAATATACATAATTTAAAATTAGAGTTTCACCCTTTAATAAATTTCAAACACAAGTTAACTTATACTTCATTAGTCATATCATTTAAATACTGAAAACTATGTTATACTAAACAAGAAATCATGTAGGATAGTCGTAGGTGATGCACTATTGGCACCCCTTAGTTATGGGTTAAAGTTTCACGACCTTGATGGACACTAAGATTTTTCTCTTGACCTAGGGGTTATTATTTCACTAAAACGATATTATTATTACATTTTAGAAATAAAATTAATATATTCAACATTAAATAAATATTTTATCCTCTAATAATAATATCCAAAGTTCTACTTAATCTATTCCAATATTAATAATCTTCTAAAATACATCTATATAAATAAATAGTCCAAAAGATTATCTAAATTTATAAAATAAATCGTAACATAAAATCCCCCAAATAACATAATGTAGCTCTTATTGAAACATACCAAATATTTGATCACCTTAAAAACCTTATAAAATTTTTCATTCTTCATAATCCTTAAGAAAAAATTAATGTAGTACAATCCCTATAAATTTCATAATTAATTTTATGGTACCATCATCAATAAGATACATTTACAACATATTTTATTAGATCAAAATAAGAAATCACATTAATCAATCAACTTATGTTGTGTCAAAAACATATTTGCGACCTTGATCACCTATATTTTTTCTAAGGTATATTACCTTGATGCTTGAGGAATTAATATACAGAGTTCTCCATCTCTTTGTAGTTGTAACACTAAATATTAGTATTTACATTCTTCTATTTTCATTCTTTTTCTAGTTGACCTTTTTTCCAAACTTATAACAAATTACCAATCCTTTAATGCAATTCATAGGGTTATTCTTTCCACTATTATCACATGTGTGAGAATCCTTAATTCCCTTCTTCCATTTATCTGTTATTTACTCTTCTTTTCTCTTCTTCTCTTGTATCCCTTTGAATATATTCATTCAAGAAAATTCCATCCAAATATTTATAGAACATTAAACTATTTTATTTTATGATGAAACATTTTGGGATACCATTGAACTTCATATATGTGGTTTAAGACCATCAAAGAAGTGGTCCATATCACACTCTATGTTGTGTATATAATGTTTAAAATACCTAGATAACCTTTTAAAGGTGTATTCATACTCATAAACACATTATTCATCATTTTTATTTAAACTAATGAAATTTATCTTCATCTAGATTTATTGATCATATCAGAAGTATTTATCCAAAAATTTATCCTTATATGTTCTTTATTCCATGAGTTATATTTCTTCTTCCTCCATAGTATAATAGACTAAGGGCCACCATTAATCAGAAACACCTTGGATATAATACATTTTGAGTAAAAACATTTCTTTTTACTACATTCCAAGGCCATAAATATCTTATCCAAAGACTTAATCCATTACTCAGCTACAATTGGATTATTAATCCCACTAAATGTTAGGGGATTCATCATTATAATGAGAAATATAATTAGAGAATCTTATTGTGGAACATATTTTTCTATCTGGGAAAGGTTATGTGTTATAACCTGATTAAACTAACCCAATATATCAAAAATTTTATCTGTTCCAAAAAACAACTATATAAAATTTCTCAGTAGGGAAAGCTCAACATTTTCTAAAAGTATTTATACCATTCTTCCTTCCAAGAACCATTTCTAAATAATGTCATACACAATATTAGATCATATCATTATGAATAATGTATAATCCTACAACTAGTGAAATAATTAACATAAGTTGACTAATTTATGACTATTTAGTCTCATAATCATAAAAAAGTTTATTTGGGATGTTTTTAAATACTTATCCTCATTTTCATTCTTAGGGTTATGTTCTCTAATCAATATTTTCTAAATCTAGTTTCCACAGTTTCTTCTAAACTTCCTCTTATACCGACTTTAATGCCATTAACCCAGATGCTTGGATTCAGTGCATTATTTTATTATATTAGCATGATTAGAAGAATCAAATCTCGATGGACCAATCAGTTTAGTAGACTTAGAATGCTATATTATAAACATAATACTCATAACACATTGGGAAATAGTAAATACAAACATGACACATAAAAATAAATAAACATCATCCTTGAATGATAATTTAAAATATTTCTTCTTCATAACCTGGGAAAAATAAACATAATAAGGATGAGCTCAAATTATTAGTAAGGTAAATAAAGTGGAATTAATAACGAATCAATAGGAATAAATTCACAAGGAAAGATAAATAATTTATAACACATTCCATTAAAATAAATAGATAAGGAAATATCAACACATAAAGGTAATAAACAAAAAAATGCCACGTAATAAATAAAATAAGAATATAATGAATCCATAGATAATTAAATACAAAATTTCATGGATAGTCACAATAATAAAATAAATATTTATGAAGTAAATTCTTATTTATTGGATGTCATGCCTCAGGCACGTGAAAACCATTGTCAAAATGGACTATCACAAAATGGTTTAAAACTATTGATAGAAAACCGTTTAATTTGGCCAACGTATTCATCTCATGAGAACCTATTAATGCTTCAAAGATATATATAATGTTAAAGATCCACCTGACATTGCCATTCCAAAACATAACTCACATCAATTAATAAAAATAAATAATACGCCTGATCAAATATCTGTATTGAATAAAGAATACTGGTTATCTAATAATTCCCCATATAATCAAATAACTTTCAATGTATATAATTTATGTAAAATGGTATATGGTTTATGTAATATTAATATCCATGATAAATGAAATTTATAATTTAGGGGAAATTCAATATTCAGTGATTATAGGAGGTTGAATATTTCAAGGGGGCTAACAAATAGATCAAGGAAGTGAATGTGAATACCGTCCTTGGATATATAATAAACTATATAGAGGTAGAATAAAGATGGTTTCAATAAAACATATCATACGTGGAATAAAATTAAGGGTTTCTGTCATTGGGGAAAAAGAAGAACTTCAAAAACATTCTTGAGGAAAATTATCAATAAACTTCTCGAAGTGTCCCATACCAATTTGAAACATTTTATATAATAAGAATCAGAAATGAATAATATTAAATGAATGTTTTAAATACTATTAAGATAAAACATTTCATGATATATATCAAAATGGGCAGTAGATACACTACACAAAATAATTAAATGGTGAACATGAAATTTATCTGACGAATATATAAATCGAGATGAAAATACCTTACTACTTGAGTAATTATAGAATCATGAAACCCATGAAATAATAAAATAAATTAAATAATTTAATATCATTAAATAAATTAAATTAATTATAAAACATTTCATAGGTTAGTATATGCACCACAATTAAGTAGTGAGTGGTGAATATGGCATGTATCTCATGGAGAATAAAATGTGAGACGAAATCCCATTTGCCTAAACTTCCTTTTGTTTTATGTTATTTCTCATCATTAAAATTGGTTTAAAATATGTTAATAACTTATACCATAACCATATTCCTATTTATAATATTATATATCATATCCTTATAATATATTATTACCCGTTTTTTAATAATTTTTCATTGTGTTAACTATTTCAGGTCTTAATTACCTACTATTATCAAGTATGTTTTGAATTGTAAATTACTAATTAGATCATTATTTCATAAACTAAATAATTTAAACCATGAAAAAATTACCTTATATATTCATTACATATTTATTTATAAAAATATATAAATTTGGGAGAAAATAGATGAAATTCACCGTTCATGGAGACGGTAGGCCTTACGTACTCATGAACACTACCATCATTTATTTATCGTATTAAAATATTAAAAAGTAATTGATACATATGAATGTCATAATTCTATTATAATATCTATTCCATATATTTTGCATATTTATATTAATATTATACTTAATACACTCCATGTATAGCATGATCGAATCACATCATGTTGAATAGGTGGTAGTGGACACGTCCACAAATGAAGTTACCACATATCCACAATACGAAAAGCATGAGGGTATGTTTAATATAGAAGTTCCAGAATATTAAATAGGTTATAATATGAATAAAAATATATTATGTAAATAGAAAAATATTTGTAAGACTATCCATGAAGGAGGTAATGTAAAAGAAAAAAACATTATTTACGTCGGTGATTAATTAGCATAACATGGAAGATAATTTATTTTCCATGAATAAGAAAAGATAATAAAGGAAATGGAAATTATATATTTAATTATAAAAATAAAAATAAATTATATACATTAATATATTTTTATAATTCATTTATTTATAAAGGAGGTGAAGAGAAAGTAGAAAAAGAAAAGAAATTAAGAAAGGTTCTTTGGGAAACATTCCTCTTGAATATCACCTCCCTGAGAGAACCTTAAGGACATTGGATTTTTTATTATGGTTATACCAAAAGAAATTGGAATTTTTGATAGTTATTAATATAGTATTGGGAAGATATTTTAGGAGCTAAAAGTAATTTTTGGTTGAAATAGGATGGTATTTATACTTGAGGAGAGGTGGGTTTAAGTGATTAAATAATGAATATTTTATATTTTAGTCCAACTATTTTGAGGTGGAATTAAATTAATTGACTTTGGATGGAAATTAATATTTTGTATGATTTATATGTAAATTAGATACTCATCCAAAATTTAAATTTTGTAATTTACAGGAATTTTAAACCTTTACCCTTTTAACTATAACATGTTTCATTTTTTACTTATACTGCTGTGAATAATTTCTTTACTATTTTAACTTTTTCATACCTAAAAATTAAATTGATCTTAAAAAATAATTTTTACCTTAATATTACCAATAATTAATCCATTTTACCTAATAAAATTCAAATAATTATAACAAGTATATTTAAAATTAATCCCATAGACAAAACAAAAAAAACAAGGTTTTAAAACAAACCATTCAAAGGATTGAAATGATCTTATAACTAATTTCATTGTAAAATTGATTAAAATTACCTAAATTGTATTTATTGATGTATTATTGTAATAATTATACTTTAAAATAAATTTAAAATATAATTTAACTATATAAAAAAATAAAATGAAAATGCAGTTTTGAACTAAATTGTACTATTTTTAACTATTCATTAAAAACTAAAATATCTCAGAAAAATACAAAAAAGGTATTATAGTAAATTTTTATACTCTTATTTGAAATATTATGTTTATTTTGTTAAATATAACTTCTAAATGTGTCAAAATTGGATTTAAAATTGGTTCTCTATTAAAAGGCGGTGAACCTGTATTTTTAAAATATTGGTTTTTATGTGTAATATTGGGCTTGTTCATATATTTTTTCTATAAAATCTGTTGGATGAATATAAAAAATATTATATTTAATATATAAAAAATATAAACAATTAATTTCATTCACTAATAGAAATTAATTTAATTTATTAGGGTAAAATAACTTTATGAGTATAAAAATAGTTCTTTGTAAAATAATTCTCATTATATTCAATTGGTTCTTATATTAATTTATAATTAATTTATAAAGAATGAATATAACATGTATTTTTATAATTTATTTAATAAATTTCCTAACCTACAATTTAATAGTTAGTTTACATCATATTATATTAAATAATAATATTTTAATTATATATATTTATTTGTTTAAATTTTGTGTTGAGTTCAATGTAAGAAATTAAAGAGATTAAATTTAAAAAGATACATAAAATATTGGGGTGTTACAAATACCCTAACCCATGTGATTTCATAACTATTTAGCTTAGGTTGGTTTTAATACCCCAAACATGTATTCTTGGTTATCTTTCCATTTAGAGTTTGAGGATTCTATGGTTCTTTCCTATTGGGTTGGTTTTATGGGTATCCTAGGAAGATTTCCTCATAAATATTTTAACGTTTTCATTGGGAAGGATATTGATCTAAACAGTAGGTATATGTGGAATTGATACCAAAATGTAGTGGATAATGTTTTTTGGATTACTCATGTGTAAAAGAAATTTATCAGAGTAGAAAACATACCTCTACAATGTTTGTGTCCACCTTATTTTTAAAATTACAACTCTACACCTCATAAAAACATGTAATGTGAACCTTTGATTGTGAGTCAAATTGATGAGTGTTTGACACAATTTTTATACTATATTACTAATCATGACTAGATATATTTTACTATGGCCACAACTACAACAACATTAATTATATTATGATCAATAGGAAATAGAATTTATAAAATTATTTTATTAAAAAGATATCTTATTTGGTGGTGTGGAAAAATCACACTATGTCTTTTACGTCATTACAAATATTCATAAGGTGTTTAACCAATAAATTTCCATATTATATGAATTTATTCCTTATAATTATTGTTTAGGAAGATAGGAAATATTTCTTATGAGAAATTTATTTCAGGTCCACCCCATCACCAATTGCAGGTTTTACACAGTATAACCAGTTTTTTTGATGTACTATAATAGAAAAGAAAAAATAATTTCTCTTAATTTTAAAAGGTCCATAACCAGTACCCCTAGTTTTATTATAGAAAATTTTGTATGAAATTATTTTAAATGTTTTGTTGGGTCCCCTAAAAAAATTTCATGAATGTTTGAATAAAAATAAATTCATCTCGATTTTAGTTCAATGTTTTCTTCTTTTCCCTGTATTTTAATGTATGTAGGTTGAATATAAAAATTGAGTGAAATTGTATCATTAATTTTTAATTTATTTTAATATATTTTATATAATATTATTTTAGTGTCAAATTTAATGCTATAAAAAAAATTATTTATAATGTTTTTGTAATATTTTGTATCCTTCTTCAACAGTTGTAATTGTATACTTCAACATTGATGATGTATGATCTTATCTTTATTAGGTTTAATGTAATTTTTTTTACCTGATTAAGAAATAATCATTTGAATGGTTTATAAAATAAAATAATTATAGAAAAAATTCATATAGATCATTTTAAAAATGGAAAAAAAAATTATTTTTAAAATAAATTCTTATAAAAGACACACCCTCTAAATTTTAACACTTCCCAAAAATGACACCAAAATTCGAATAAGTTTTCATGAAGTATAAATTTAATTATTTTTTAAAATATTATTTCTAGTATATTTTATACCCTAGTTCATATATCAAGTATATTTTTAGGTTTAATGTTTGAATTGGTTTTATACAAGAAATAAATAATGGGGGATTTTGAAAAACATTTTACTTAACGAAAAGAAATAAATAAATTTATTAATTTTATGAAATTCAGTGGGGTTTGAGAGAAATAAGTGAACGTAATAATTGAATGTTTTCTATACATAATGTAATGTTCATGATTTTGAAAATTATATTTGGTTTAATTAGTTTATTTGTTTGAGGGTATCTATGATCATAATTCTCCACTGTTTATTTTTCAATGGGGAACCGAGAGCCAAACTTTAACACAGAATTCATCTTTTCAATGTTTGGACCTTATGAATGGATTTAATTATTCCAAATAACACTAATATATCAAGATTGTTTTAAAGAAAATAAACCCTTGTGTTTTTCAATATAAACAATACATGATTCACACTTAAAATTTCAATATAAATCAGTTATGAAATGAAAAGTGATTCATTAAATAATACTAAAAAATGTAATAAATGGAAAATCACATTAATATAGAATAAAATAATACTTTTCAATCTAAAATTAAACTAAACCAGTTTCAAATTTTTTAGATCTCCCTCTACAACTATGTATATCCCTTGTAATGACTTTCCACTGCTTATCTCACCATCGAGAAAATGAGGAAGCTTCTATAGAAGTAAAACTTAATAATTTCTCTCAATATGAGGATAAATAGATATATAAATTATATTATGACGATTTAAACCTTATAAATTCCAAAAAAACTTTCACATCACCCCTCGACGAAACTATAAAATGAGATACCGTAGGTATGTATATATAGGGCTTGGGAGGTATTGGTTTTTGCACATAATTTTTCCTGTACCACTTCTACATTTTTTAATACTTCTAAAAATATATATATATAGTTTTAAAAAATAAAAAATTACAAAATTTTCCAATGTAATATCCCCCCATAAAATTCATTTTCACTTGAGTTCTTTAAGGTGATATATTGTCAATATACTAAGTGTTAATATTGACTATGAACAGTTACAATTTAATGAATTGATCACTTCATTTGGAACACCATATGTATGAAATTATATTAGGTTTATTCAATATATATTTATCCCACATAAATTAGGAACCAATAAACAAATTTAAAGCCAATTGGATTGGAGTATGTTTTATAATGTGAAGATCATTTCACATATGTGCTTGGGATTCCATGTAATTTTGTTCATCTTATTTCAACTTCATTTTGGCCTCTCTAAATAACCTCTACTTATAATGAGAACACAAAAAGGTGAAATTTACCATTTTAATAGTATTTAACATTAATTAATTGAATAAAATGATAATTTTAATTAATTATTATATTTTTAATTCATAATGTAAAAGCTATTAAAAATAGTGGCAAAGCGTGTAATAAAATAGTGAATCATGTGATGTGATCAATTATATTGATTTATCAATATTAATTATTATAAATATAAATCATAGTATTAACAAAGATATAATATATATGATATTGGGATGATATTTATCTTAAAAAATATCTATCATGAACAAGATACACAACATAGATATGGAGTTTCAAAATCAATCTTTCAATGTAAGATAGATGGGGGTACTTTTATCTCAACTATTTTAAAAAATTTTATTTTTTATGAAATTGACTTAGGAGACTGTACCCAATAATTAGAGTTTATATGGCCAATAAATTAATTCTATTATTATTATTAAAAGGTTCTCACAATTCGTTTTGAATTAAAATATGAATTAGTTTAACAAAATTTTACCCTATCTCCTCAATATGATGGGGATTACAAAGTTGGAAATAAGAGGTATTAGGTCAATTTCCATGATGATATTATAAAAATGGAATTTTAATTTTTATTCTATAAGTATTAGAAATAATATAATTGAGATCCTACAATAAATTATAAATTAATGAAATAAGTTTCTAAGTAATTGAAATTTTTTCACTAAGGAAAAATAGACACTGTGTATTAATGTTATAAAATTAAGTTTTTATTTTAAATGGTATATGACCCAAAATATACATCAATTTTTTTTGATATGTATAAGAGTTAAATGTTGATTAATAGTTTATAGATAAATATTTAAGATTACATTCAAGTGATAGAAATATATTTGTTAAATCAAGGAATTAGATATTATGTATTAATTCAAAGATGGGATAAATTTAGAATAAAAAATATGTATTTTGAAACAAATTTATTTTATCTTATGATAATAGATTATTATAATAACGGGTTTTCTGATGAATAAATGATATAATTTTTTATACACATTGTTTATGATTCATTATATTCTAGAACAATTTTTTAAAATTAGGCTTGGATAACATGACATTAATCTATGATAAAAGTGTTATATCTATGTTATTTGTTAAAATATAAGAGAAAGAGTTACCACTACCCTTAAGGGGAATATTTTATTGAATAAAGTATTATTTCTAGTAAAGTTCTCCAATCACATAGAATACCACATTATATATGGTTGTGAATTGTTTATTTGTTATAATAATCTTACTATATAAAATAATTGTTATTTCCTAAAATAAAATAGTTTTTTTTATTTTATCAATGTATTCATAGTAGAGTATTCTTTATAAAAGTCTTGTGAAATTATATTGGATATATATGAATTCAAGACAAACAAATCAAATATTATTCCATTCAAAATCAGAAGTGAATATCACTGAATATACTAACAGAATTTCAGGTGTATTGATAAATAGAAATGTAATGTTTTACATATAGTTACCATAAAAAAGTGAATACCAATTTTTATTCTATAAGAGTTGAGGAGATAGTGGAAAATAAAAATACTAATGTAAATAATTACCATAGTTACCACATGATGTGAAATAAATTTTTTAATGGAAATGTTCTGAGGTGATGAAGATGAACATAGAAAGAGTTATAAGTAAAAAATAGAAGTGATTACAATTGAAAAAATGGATGTTTAGAAGTTAATAAGTATGAATACTATATGAAATTTTTAAAAATTATGAATATGATTCCAAAGACTCACCATTTTCCAAAAAACATTATTTATATATTTTATTTAATAAAAGAGTTTAGTGGGAGCATTTAATCAGATATTCACAAAGAGATGTGGTAGGAGTTATATTAAGATATAAAGAGTTTTAAAAAACATTAAAATTGTTGGAAACAAAATTCTTCTTTGATAGTATATCATATGTTATATGATTATAGGGGTGCTTATATAATATTTTGTTCTTATTATTAAAGAGTTATAGAATATGAATAATTTCATGTTATAATAAAAGAAAACTCAAATTCAATATTCATTATTATTATATGAATATAATGTGTGAAATAAAATGATAATTAATATCTCAATGTATAACATTGATTTATCCCTATCCATTGTTCATTAAAAAGTATTACAGGTTGTGATGAAATATTAATATTAACACAATTATGATTTTATATCATTATAGATAATATACCCATGAGACACAAAATGTGTTTATGTGTTGGTTAAACCACCATGAATACCACATATAGTGTCATAGACTATGTATTTTATATTCTTGAGGTATATATTTCATCTTTGAATATTCAAACCTGAGGTTGTAAAAATAATTATCATCAAAACATTTATACTTTGATACATTTCTTATGTAATCCTGAAGGATTAGGTAATCATGGGGAGGTTAGGTTTATGGAGTATAAAATTTGGGCCATAAAACGAGATATTAAGAGTAAATTTACAATCATGCCTAGATATATAACATGCGTTGTAATTATCTATCATGGTGTGGGGCATGTGGCATGGTTATCCACTTAGATGAATGACATGCAATGTATTCATCCAATTAGTTAGCCAATACATAAATAATAGAGAACATATGAGTATCTATATGGGATTGACATAATCCATGTATCTTGTTCATTCAATGTCTTAGATGAGGGGATTGTAAGATTATGAATAATTGTATATAATATTTATCGTGGTCATTCATACAACAATACATGTGTTTTATTAATATTATGTGAGATACATTTCTTAGCTTAAGTAGCATATGAACATTTTTATAGGATAATATTTTCTTATAGTTATGGATTGGATAATCATTAACTATTTTATATACTTTAAAAGACTATGGGGTTACACATTGTGGTTGTGTGAATGAAGATCAACATTATGAAACTTTAAGAGCTCGCAAAAAAATATTTTGCAGGATATCCAAAAAAAGTTATGTATGAATATATTTTTCAAAAATAGTTTTTTAAATATATATAAAACGTTTTTTGGATATAGATTATAATATAGCCACTTGTTTCGACCCATATGGTCACCCAAATTGGCCCATCACAAGTCCCGATGTGTATTCTCGATCCGCGTGGACTGGCGACAAACACAAGGATGTCATACAAAGAATATGGGAATGATTTCACCCCCAATATAATTATGATAACATAAAGTAAAATAAAGTTTCATATTGGATATATATGATAAATAACATTTCAAAACAATATAACCATCGAGAAACTAGATAATAAGGTCTTAATGGAAAACTGAAGGACCATCAATCACATGGAATATGAATCAACCTCTATGTCTTTATCTATGTGACCATAATCCACCACTATCCTAACATATTGGAAAGTAAATATAAAAACGGAGATTCAACAAATATATTATGCTCTTTCCTTCACTTGTATCCAATAAAACAAGGTCTATAAACCCCCAAAGGAAAAATTGGGGTGTGAACACTAAATATTTATAGGATACCACCGAGGAATCTATATAGTGTTTATCTACATAAAATAATTATTTCATAATCAAAATGATTTTATAAAAAAATTCATAAAGAAATAATTTCCTTTTAAACCCTTTCCATTCAAAACATTCTTTGATTTTATTTTAAAAAACTTGCATTATTCTCATAATAAAGTAAAATGACATAAAAAAATCCAGGAAATTTGTATACGTAATAAACTGTTTTCAAGTATCCATTTACATAACTAGTGGGGAAATAATAAAATGAAAACAACATGAATGTAATATATCCTTAATGTAAAAAAAATAATATAATAAAAAAGGTGTACATCACTAAAACATATATATAAAATTAGTCAATATAAGAGATTTGTAATGTTTGGGAACCTTTTTTCTTCATAAAGGCTAATCCTAGATAACATGGAATCAAGGGAACTTCCTCTAGTGATATATAACACTAATAGAGAATTCTTTTTTATAGTTTGACCCCACACCCCAAGATTTATTTTTTTTGAATATATAATCATTCCAATCAAGGAATCCAAACCATATTTCGTTAAAAAATATAAGGTAAAATAAATTTAAAATTCATGCACAAATTTTTATAAATTATTTTATATAGTGTTACGATATCACTCCCAAGATTTAAAAGCCTTTACCAATTGAAATTTTTTTGAGGAATTTTTTGAAACACATAATGTCCATGAAATCTAGTATTCAAATAAAAACTATTTTGAAAACCCCTTTCCATTTTCATCAAATATAATGAAACATTCAATATTTAATTTTATAATCCTAACAAAATAAAAGAATCATAATAACCTATGTTCTATTAAGAATATATGGAAATATAGAGACACCTACCATAATAACTATAAAAATAATGTCTCCTTCAAATTTTCTGATGGAAACAAAGAGATAGAATCCTCACATACATATATTCAAGAGAAAAACCATTAATACACTATAATATCATTTAGATACGGTGATCACAACCCATTAAGGTTCCATTGAGACAAAGGGGATGTGCGATCAATAAGTGATATAGATAAATGGGGATAATTCAAGAAAAAATAAATCACACCCTGATGAGATACTACCAAAATGATAAAATATCATGAAGGAATGAATGGGAGAGTATTTTAGAGTGCTTTCGAGAGGTTGTTTTTTAGATAATTAAGAATTGGGAGGGGATTATAGTTAAATATAACCAATTGAATCAAGTTACTAACCTATTTTAATATGATTTTATTTGGGTACAATTTTAGGCTACATATTTTGGAAAACCGTGCATGAATTGTGTGTTGGTATCTATCCTTTGAAAACCATGTTACACAACTTATTGGGATTAGATGCATGGTTTAAAAAATGCCCCGAATTCATGAGACAACCTCGAAAAAAAATTTCACACATCTACATAGTTTATCTAGAATCTCACTAGGTTTGAAAAACTATGATCAAAATATGAAAGGAAAACTAGAAACATTATATCCATTTGATATAGTTATCTCATGATTATCCCTAAACATGCACCCAAACCATGCACCTGGCCTGTTTTCACTAAAACATCTACATTTCAACCCATAACTCTTAAAATCGAAAATACCTCAAAATTGATAGACCAATATCAAACTTAAACATACATGTGATCTATAGGTTATACAAATTCTACATATTTGTCCCTAGTAAGAGTCCATATTCAGAACATTAAAAATAATACATAAATTACTACATCATTAAGGCCTCACACTCTGATATCTCATGGATATCCCTTACACACTTCAATGTCATATGAACCAATGTAATTTTCTTACCACATAGAATGTTATTCCATCGGTCCACTATCTAAATAGACCTTTATATCATTGAGGTTTTTGGTTCAATTTCGATGTCCTCCTAGTCAATCATGTGAGATAGATCCGGTTGATAACTCTTTATTTTTGAAACATGGTCTACATCATGATAAATGTAAAATGAGCAGGTAAGTCCAATCAGTAATCTACCTTACATATTCTTTCCCCAATATTTAATAGGATAATATAATGTGGTGGTAACTTACCTTGATTCCTTAAATGTGTAGTTCCTAGCCGAGGTAAATCTCAACGGAATACATGGAAACCCATATCAAAGTCCAATAAACTATGAAACTGACATGAATAAGATTTATGATGGTAGTAAGATATAAATAATATTTTTCTAATCAATATCATAAAATATTTCATATTTGGGATGACTCTTGGTCCCACTAGGGACCATTTGTAACAAATTAGTTAATGATTGAATAAACCATTTTAATATTTATTAGTATTTTATCAATTATGTAGTCACATTCTTAAAAAATTTAATTTAATTGTTTAATTTTTATGTTATATAATTTAAATTTTAAAAAACATATATTTTTAGTTCATCTAGTCAAAATTAACTTAGGGGGAATTTTTGATATTTGTTTGAAAAGTATGATTTTTTAAAGAATAGTGAAAAATATCGATTTTTATTAAAAATTATATTATATTTTCAAGTATTTAAAAATTAAAATTATATTATAGATTAGTTTTAATAATTTAATTTTATAATGTTGACTTAAAATAATAAAATTATGGTTTTTGAATGTATTTTATAATTGAATTTATCATAAAACATTTTATACAGAAATATGACATTTTTATGAAAAGTTATTTTTCACTGTGTTTTATAAGTTTAATTTTAAATAAAATGAAGAAATTTATGTGTCTTAAATTCTAATAAATGGATTAGATATTTGGAATCTGTGGGTTCAAATTTATTAAATAGGGCACTTTTATTTTTGGTCAATTTGAATAGCAATCTCAGTAAATTTTATTACCACGACTAAGGGTAAATTCGGTAATTAAGGGTAAAATAATATTATAAATAGTTTCCAATTACCCTAACACTTGTCCTAATTTAACATTATGATTAAATTTCAACCAAAAACATCCTTGGGTTGAATTTATGATACATTTTATCTACTAGGTTGACATTAAGTCCCTTATAGTGTTTTATTTTAAGAAATGTCAAACTTGTCACACTGATGTTTTTAATATGTATAACATTTTTAATATATGGTTATCTAGAAGATATTTTTGACCATAAATATTATTTTAAATGATAAAATATTAATATTCATTGTGATAATTTAATTTTAAATTTTTGGGAATAAATAATTACCGTAAACGCTTCCCCAATGGTGATGTAATAATTATTATATTAATTGAAATATAAAAAAATTCTATTAAAAATACTAAAATAAATATAATTCTTGATAATTAATATAATAAAATGATTTTATAGAATAAATTGTTTTGTTATAGATAAAAGTAAATATATATTTTTAATTATAATAGTTATCATGTTTTTTAAGCCAAAGAAATGAATAGTCCTTAAGATTGAAATTATGAAAATTTTATAATATATTATATTTTATAAAATTATATAAAATTCATAAAAAATATTAAATTCATTAACCATATCTGTAAAATTGTTAAAATATCATCCATAATATATTTATGGGTCTTTTTTCATTTTATAGTTACTATATAATCAATCAAAGTGTAAAAAACCAAATTGTCACAGTAAGAATTTAAAACGATAAATAAGGGATAAAACCAAAAGATAAGTGTATAACCATGAAAAAAATGTAAAAATAAATTATTTCATAATATTTATTTGACCATTATCAACTAATTTTTGAATGTGATATCTTTAATGGACACTTTTTGCTGAAAATTAATTATACATTACTTAAATCAATGATAGTTTCAAATTGTATCGTTCTTTGTATTTAATATATTTTTTGTATCCACATAATAAAAAAGAAAATATATGAAGAAAAATAAATTAATATATATATATATGAAATTAATTTCATTATAACCATTTATATTTAATTTTTATAAATTATATAATTACCTTAAATTCTTTAGTAATGGTAAAACAATATTTATTTAATTAAGCAAAAAAATAATTTATTTTAAAATATTAATTTTGATATATTTTATTAAGTTAATGTATATAAAGAATTTTATAAATCTATATGATATATTAAATATGTTATAATGTATTATATTCTAATTTACCATTTGTCTTGAGGTATTTGATGTCAACTTCAATGAATACTGTCAAAAATGACATTAACGAAAATTTATCAAATAATATTTTATTAAAATATTTAAAATTTATAAAAATATTATCTTAGTCCATGTGAATTAAATAGAGTTTAAAAAATAACAAATGGTCCATTTATGAGTTATATTTCCATTTATAGTAACATTATTAACCCTTTATTATTAAAATAATTGTTACCAAGGTTAAGGTAAAAAAAATTAACCAAGGGGTTAATAAAAAGATAATGTTTAAAATGACACCTAAACATATCAAAAATATGATGGTAATTTATATTAAAACCATATCAAACATAACATTTTAATAACTTTCCAATTTGAAGCATTTCGAATGATAAAATAATTTATTATAATTTAATATTTTTAAAAATCCCAAAAGCTTCCCCCACATCAATTATAAAATGGAACATCCTCCCTCAATTTTTCACACCAGGTTATGAAAATTAGATCAACCAAGTACTCTTAATTTCTCATATAATCATCTTTATCCATGTTTTGGATCTTCTTATATTTCTAAAAGACAAACCCTATTTCCCTTAAGAAGAAGTCTAAAGGAAGTTTTCTAAATAAGAGGTAATTATCGTTACTAACTCTTTCAAGAGTATTTATTATTATATTTCTAATTCATGCGTTTTTAAATAGTAAAGTAATAAATATAGTATAAAATATATTATGATTTATTATTATTGTTATGTGATAACCATATTCCACATTTAACCCATCCTATGAAAAAAATCATTATGCATGTGTACGTAGAACTTACTATCTCCACATAGTAGGGTAATTAATTTTTTATAACAAAATTACTTCAATGTTCATAATGAGGGAAATAATTGTTATATAAGATTCTTATGACATAATATTTATTCTGTAAAATTAATATATTATCAATTTCTCCCCTTATTCACCATTATGGTGATGATATTGTTTCTCATGCATAAGTGCGACCTACTATCTCCACGAAGAAATGCGACTCATTTTCCTAATATAAATTTCAATAATTTTCATAAAAATGAATTAAATAATTAAATATTATACTTATATCAAGCATATTATTCTTTAAATTATGGAATAGTTAAATCCTTGACCATAGTCAACTGACCAAATTCATTTTCAACATATGAAAAATTTATGTCCAAAACATCCACGAGAACCTAAATGAATGCATAAAAAAATAAGGATATTAAATTAATAATACAAAAATGAGACATTTTATTAATAAAGATTAAATTTACCTATTTCTATTATTCATATAGATAATGATTTTACATGTCGATTTAAAATTGAGGTAATATACTTTCTTAAAAATAATTCATTTATAATTCTTTTTCTACTTTTTTTTAAAAAAGTAAATTTATTTTTTAACTTTTAAAACGTGAGGGGAGTTTCTTACCATCATGAAAATAATTTTTTTTATTTTTTTATTTATAATTTTAGATATTTATATTTAATGAACATAATTTCATTACTATGTATGAGGTGTTTTAAATGTGACTATTTTTAAAAAAAAGGGTTTTTTTGATAAAATTTAAATAGATTTTCTTAACTTATACATAATGAGAGAATTTTACTGAATTCATGAATCATTAATTATTTAATGATTAATTTATATATTGGTACATTTATTTTCAATGAAAATTGTCTCATTATTATATAAATGCTTTATAGATTTTGAAGATATTTTTTTATAAGAGAAATATATTTTGATATCATAAAATGTTTTTCACACAAGTTTAAAAGAGTTTTCATGGGTTTTATTTGTGATATAGACCTTTTAAATTGTTTGTGATAGTTTAATACCATTATATATCAATATAATATTGTGGGAGTCCCACTGTAGCTCATGATATAATTTAATGATCCCCATTATATCTCTTGATATGACAGGTGATCCCAATTATAGCTGTCCAATGCATTGGGTACTAAGGAGATTAAAGTTGATTGTATGGTTATTTCATTTATAAGGGTTAATGTAGGAGTGATATGAAAATTATGTCCCAAGGAATAATTTTTTTTCTATTATTGTTAATGAGTTTTTAATAATTTTTTTAATCGATTTTTATGTTCATTAAAAGACTAATGATTTTCTTCTTTTATCTACTGTATTGATTTTTTTTCTGGCCATTCCATGTTTTAAAATGAATTTCACAATTTTTAAGGAATATTATGTATAAGGACGAGTCAAATATGAATATTGTGAATATTCATACTATAAAGAAATCATGTTTTATTTTAAAGGTTTTTTGTGGTAAAATGGATACTGAGTATAAGTTTCCACTTGTACTGTATTAATTTTCTATGCTAAATTTGGACCTAATTATAAAAAAATATAAAACTAAAATATATTCGAAAAAATAAAGTGATTTATTGTTTTAAAATAACTATAATATATATTTTTTAAGGATGTGTCCTTATAGTTTGCATAAGTGAATGTTTTAAATAACTATAGTGGTTATGATAACATTAATATAAAACCCTTTATTTTTAATATAAAATGATAAATAATTTAATGAGTACCATGTTTTATTATCTAAACTATATTTATTAAAAATCAATTTCTATAGAGGAAACATGTAAGCTGAAGTTGTAAGGTAGAAAGGGGATGATATCTTTCCAAATCGGCAACCCAGAATGGTCGGAATCAGTACTGAACAATGTGGTGTTGTGATAGCTTAGTTGGAACAAGCTAAAAATGGTGATGGAATCCATGCTAGAGAGAATCATATACACCAAAGAGGAACATAATCACAGTGTATCATTTTATAAAGAAAAATCCTCTATTATTCAGTGGATAATCTGGCCCAGTGGTAGCAAAAGCATAGATCAATAACCTATAGAAGAATTTGGATGTCATTGGATGTTCAGAATGTCAAAAAGGAAACAATTTACATTAATATTATTGGAGGTGAATCTGATTGACTATTGAACATGGTTAATAATATAAGAGATAAATATGATCTTGATTCTCTATAATGTAATGATTTTAATGCACTGTATATAGAAAATATTTTCCTAATACCTTTCAACCCAGAATGAAGAAACAATTCAAAGAATTGAATAAAAAGGCTGAATATTTTGTCACTGTATATATAAAATAAATTTTATAATTCTGTCCAAGTACATATTAGATTTTTTTGGGAAAATGATAGTAAAATTTATCAATTTTATAATGGTTTGAAACCATTTATATAAATATCATTAGCTTCACGAGAATTTAAAATCTATGATAAATATGTTTGTTATGAGGAAAAGGTTCAGATAAAGTTGTTTTTTTCATTTATGTGCATCATGGAGAAAGGAATCTATCTTGTTAGAAAGTGGAGAATTCATCAAGGAAATTTAGGGGTTACAAAATAAAATTTTTGAATTATGATAATTGTGTTAAAAATCATCCTAGATAATGTTTTTTAAATTATAGGATGTTCAGTTGATGTGGAATTTTTAGACGTATGGATTACGAGTGTTTGGAAAATCATAAAAAAATAATGAGAATAGGAAAATAAAATTCTTTAATTGTATGGAGTTATTTAATTATTCTAACTAGTGTCCAAAAGTAGTCACTGAAGGGATAATCAATAAGATTAAAAACATATGGGTGTGGAAAAATCCTTTGGAACTACTTCAGAAGATGTTAGGCCATAAAAAAGTGGTATCAGGTACATTACTTGTATATTTAGATTTTTAAAATGTATTATTCGATTCAGGGTCTACACATTCAATCATTATTGAGAATTTTTTGGTAAATTGGAAATTACACCTCAAGAAACGAATCTAGAACATATGGTAAAAACACTTGGAGGATGATTTCAGGTGAAGATAAATTTTAGGGAACTTCTTATAATTGTTTTTGGAAATGAATCACATGAATACCTTTTTGTCTTACCATTAGTTGTGTTTGATGTTATTATGGATATGGATTAATTCTCTATTTCCCATGTTAATATAGATTGTTGAGCTAAAGAAGTATATTTTTAGAAAGAGTTTCTATTTCTATACAAGAATGAAACCATTCCTTTTATAACATATCATGAAGATAAGAAAATAAGAAAATATTAAAATATGTAAATGAATGTTATATTTCAAAAAATTATTGAAAATAATGTAACTATTCTTATTAATGAAGTTACAGTAGTAAATGAGTACATAGATGTTTTTCCTAATGAGTCACCCAATTTTATACTTTATAAGAATGTTAAATTTTCTATCAAATTTTTTTCAGATGATAATATAATTTCAAAACCCCCATATCAAAGTTTTGAAGTTGATATTTTGGAACTAAAAAAGAAGTTACTAAATTTTATTGAAAAAAATTTCATTCAACCTAGAACTTCACCCTGACTATTTTGTTTCTTAGAAATAAAAATGATTCCATGAGGCTATGAATAAATTATAAATCATTGAATAACATCATTTCTTATAACAAGAATATTTTCTACAAATATATGATCTATTTTATTGAATCTAGGGAGTATAATACTTTTCAAAGATAGATATTAGGTCGTGATACCATCAGTTTAAGGTGAATAAGGATGAAATTCCAAAAATAGAATTTCAGAGTACATATGTGCATTATGAATTTGTAGTTATATCTTTTTGGATGAAAAATCCACCAATGTATTTTTGTATCTTATAAATATTTTATTCCATAAATATTTTTATAAGTTTTTGGTCATTTTTAATAATGATATATTAGTATACTAAGAAATTTATAAAGATCCTAAAAACACATAAGGATTGTTCTACAAAACCAAAAATAAAATATATTATATTAAAAAATTAAAAAATCTATTTTCGGTTACAAAAATATTATTTTCTTGGAAACATTGTAAGTAAAGGTGGTATTTCAATTTATTCCTATAAAAATAAATTTTCTAAATATTTTAAAATAACTACCAATGTCATATATATTCACAGTTTTCTTGAATTATTGGGTTGCTAAAAATGGTTTATTGAAAATTTTTCTCAGTTATTTATCCCCCAAACTAAGTTTTTATTAATGGTATTAAAATTAATCTCAATAAAAGAGTGTGATGTTTTTTTAATTAAAATAAATAATGGTGAATGATCCAATTTTTTACCTACCTTACATAAATAGAGAGTATACTATTTATTATTATTCTTCATTTAATGGACTTGGTTGTATCTTAATGTAAAATGATTAAGTGATTATTTATTCTTTATGTCAGTTGAAACCTCATGAGTAAAATTATGTTACAAATGATTTAGAATTAGATTCTATGTTTTTATATATAAAAATTTGTATTAATTATTTATATAGAGACAAATTTTAAATATATACTAATCATAATAGTTTTAAGTATATATTTACTCAGAAGGATTTTAAAATGAGATAGAGAAAATGGTTATAATTGATAAAGGATTATGATTTCATGATTCATTATCATACTAGAAATGAAAACAAAAGTTGGTGATGATTTGAGTTGGAAAAATAATGCAACATTAACCATGTTACATTTTGAACATGACCCTATGGTAAATGATTTGATGAATTTTGTCCAAGTTGTTTTGGATATTGGAACTTCTCCTATTCTGTTTCAGGTATCAGTGCAATAATATTGCACAGAGATAATTAATCAAGCTCAGAAAGAAGAACACGAGTTACAAAAAAAGATAAAATTGGTTAATAAGGGTAGGTTTCCAGAATTTAATATAATAGACAATGTGTTTTGATATTTTTATAGAGATTATATTCTCCATACGATTCCCTACTGAAGAGTTAATTTTTGAGTGAATATTATAGTTCTCCATTTTCCATCCATCTTGGTAGCACAATGATGTATAATGTTCTTCAGGAATATTACTTGTGGGATGGAATGAAAAGATATATTGTTAAAATTAAAAATAAATTTTTGAATTTTAAATTAGTAAAAATAGAATAGAAATTTCTGAAGGGAATACTTCATCCTTTTCAAATTCCAGATTAGAAATGGAAAAATATATCTATTTATTTTGTTGTGATATTTCCAAAGACATCTTAAGATAAAAATGAGTTTTGGTTTGTTATTAATAAACTGAATAAATCTACACATGTTCTTCCTATCAAAGATAATATTTATTTGGATCAGCATTCGAGTCTTTATGTTGGAGAGATAATTATATTACAAGGAATCCCTACCTCCGTTGTATCTGATCATGATCCTAAATTCACGTAATATTTCTCAAAAGGGAAAAACAATTCATGAGGAACAACATTAAATTTTGTCACTTATTTTCATTCCTAGTGTGACGGACAGTCTGAGTGAACCATTTGGGAATTGGATGATATAATAAGATCTTATTCAATGGATTAATAGGGATATTGGTATCAAAATATTTCTTTGAATGAATTTTTTAATTATAAAAGTATTTATTCACAGAAATAGATAGTACTTGTTGACGAATTATATAGAAAGAGATGTTGAAAACTTAATTTTTGGGATAAAGTTGAAGAATTGACGTTTTTGGGACCATAGTTCATAGAAGAAATGGTGGAGAGTGTTAAGATAATTTAGAAACCCATGAAGACAACATAGAATAGGCAGAAAAGCCACGTAGATAACCAGATGAATGATCTTTCTTCCAAGGTAGGTGATCATCTTTTTCTTAAATTTTATCCACTTAAAAGTGTGATATGTTTTGGTAAGAAGGAAAAGATAAGACCATGGTTAATTGGACCAAATTTAATTTCACGACCCATCCTCAGGGAATGTGTCATGAGTACCCCAAGCCCTCCTTCCATAGGCCAGGGGCTGGCGACTAGCACCAAAGGCATAATTCCCTAAGAGGGAAGACAATGACTTTATAAAAAGTAACCACACACAATCAGAGTACACAACAGGAAGAAAAAACTATGTAAAACTGAATATAAAGGTAGTGATGAAAGTAAAGGGGATTGGAAATACAAGCCCAACAGTAAAGTACAAGGAAAAGACAAAACATGTACTACTAAAAGGAAAACAACTAGAAGGTGTCTAGAAGCTCCTAGATCATCCACCAAGGATCCTACCTGAATGGTAGGTATGGATAGCCTCCTTAGTGCTCCACGTCCATTCATCTCCTCCGGGTACCATCTCGTCGAGAGGTCCACTTCCATGTACCATCCCGTCCACTTACAATCCACCTCGATCAGCGTTGCCCATCGCTTGCATCCAACAGAACGAGGTGCAGGCATAGCCAGTGCATGGGTGAGTATTCAGATAATTAGTAGGGGACCCCTAGACCCCCTAAGGTCTCCCAGAATCCACTAAGGATAAACCATAGTAGTAAGATACAATCACAAAGTATCAACCGTCCTTACTTAGGTATATTCCCATACATATACCTAAGTTACCAATCACAATATGGCTCCAAATATTGATCCCAACTACAATCCATTCCACAAGTGTAGAAACTCTCCTCAAAGAATTCACAACACAAGGTGAATCCCATAGGCACAACTCAAAAAATAAAGCTATGTGGGCTTCACAACAACTCCACTATGAAGAAAGATCCATGAAGAAACATCCACCCTTACTTATGTATATGCCCATACAAATACCTAAGTAGTCAAGAGTACACATCTCATACATGAGGTAAACAAAAAGGAAAAGACTCAGCTCACACCAGGTATACACAACATAAAAGATAGTAAGATATGATTAGTTGTAGCCACTGAATCATATTTCACTGTCGAATGACAAATATCCATAGAAACCGAAAACAACAGTCTATTGAAGCTGTCAATACTTCACGAGATCTCGATACAAAAGTCGTTTCTATTGAACCCACAGAGGATCGAAGTCCAGTCTCATCGTTGTCGAACCCACAGAGGATCCATGTTCAGTCTCATTACTGTCGAACACACGAAGGATCCAGGTCCAGTCTCATCAGTGTCGAACCCACAGAGGATCCAGGTCTAGTCTCCTCACTCTCGAACACACGGAGGATCTAGGTCCAGTCTCTTCACTGTCAAAACCACGGAGGATCCAGGTAAAGTCTCGTCACTATCGAACCCATGGAGGATCCACGTCCAGTCTCGTCACTGTCAAACCCACGGAAGATCCAGGTCCAGTCTCATCGATGAACGCTCTATTCTAGGAGGGTATGATCATCGAGTCACGTGGTGATATATCAACTACCACTTAGTCTTTATTTGATGTATCTCGTAGTTTCATCTCATAATAAGGAACCCAACGCAACAGATGGTGCCTCAATCAGACGCCCGGTCTGTGAGTTATGGGCATCTCCGTTCGAGGGGCCCAGTTGGTTTGTTGGTTCAATCCAACATGACCATACCCCAAATTTCATCCAAACGTCAAGTGGGGTATTTTAAAAGAACTGTCGCACTCCAAGCCTTCCATCACCGCAGGAGGTTTGTCAATCGAACACCCATAGCCCAAGGAAGGGGTGAAAAGGTGTAAACTGGCCAAACGGGTCATGGTCTGGTCCGACCCAGTTGGACTGACCCACCTCGACCTGCTCTATACCGGGGTCCGACCCAGTCCACAGATCCGACCTCTTCCAAGAAAATGACCTGAGCTGAGGGGACGACCTGGCCCAAAGGAGCAGCCCGACCCGAGGGCGGCCCAGCCAGAGGGGACCCGACCGAAGGAGGCGCGACCTAAGGGAGGCCCGACCGAAGGTGGTGTGGCCTAAGGGCGGCCCGGTCGGCCGGCTGGCTTGCATGGCTGGCGGGTGGCCCGCATGGCTTGTGGCAGGCCTGCGTTGCTGGCGGCAGGCCTCTGTGGCTGGCTAGCCATGCTTGGGAGGGGGGGGGGTTTCACCCCCTGCCTTCCGAAACGGCTGGTGCACGACGCGCTGGCCTGGTAACCGAGGGATCCGAAGCGTCCCTCTTGTAGCGTGCTCCGGCAGCCCGCTCAGCCAGCCACCCTGGTTCCTCCACCATGGTGTGATAGGGTCACTGTTTTTTTGGGCTCCGCGTGGCGTGATGGTGCCGTGCTACCTCCTCCGTGACTTGGCATGGTCTCAAACTCCAGCTCCTCCACGTGGTGCGACGGCACCACGCCTCTTCCATCTGCCGCAACCCTCCCGGACGTAGTTCCTCTCCGGCACGGTGTGACGGCACTGCACCCTTTTAGCTCTGCCATGGAAGGCCTGGTCGCAGATCGGTTCTTCGAGTAGCACGATGGCGCCGCACCCTTCCGGCGGTCCGACAACCCTTGCACCGCCGACTTCTTCCACGTTCCTCCTTTGTCATCAACAAAATAACAACCAAAAGGGGGAATTACGGGCCGTGTTTGTGCGGTCCGAACCCTCCTCATAATGGTGATAACATTTTTTGTACCAATCTATAAATTTGAACGATGAATAATGGAGGTTTAATCTCATACTTTAAATAACTCAAATTCCCCAACCTCATGTTCGGTGATCATTGACGTAGCTGCGGTATGGCAGACGTCGTTCTGTTGATGTCAAAGGAGGAAGAGTTCAGATAAGATGGGTCGAGATGACGTCGGTGGAATTATTCGTGGATGGCGATGCTTCCATTCCCTGCCCCGGTTGAAGAGGGAAGAAGAAACGATGTTCTTCATTCTTATGTGGTTCTTCATTAGAGAGAAATGGATCCACCAAGTTATTTCCTCTCCTTAATCCTCCCCACAAAAATTATTCCAACCACAAAAATAATAATGGAAGTTCTCTATTAATTATTTGGCACAACAGCACGAAGTTGTGTTTAATTAAATGCGGAAACTCATTTAATTAACAGTAGGGAATGGTTCGAATTCAAAAATTAGAGAAGGTGTGGAGTTTCAATTAATGAAGAGAGTTGTCTAATTAATAATGGGGAGTTAATGGGGGTAAGAAGCTCATGTGGGCCCCACTAAAATATCCTCCCAAGGGAGGTTATTTGCGGATGGGACCCACCTCCATAACCTCTCATGGAAGGTTATGGTGTGGTGGCCCCCACCATTAACCACATCATGGGGGTTTAAACTACCCCAAATAAAAATAATGTTAACATTTTATTTTTATTTAAACTAATTTAAAATCCCAAAAACTAACTCCAATTCCTGACAGAACGCAACTGTGGTGAAGGTCTCAATAATAAATCACCGATGCTGCGAGTTCCAAAGTGCCTTCAGATTTTAATTCTGAGCAATGGTTCAAATGTCATAAAATTTCTGTTGTACTTTTATTGAACTTACCTGAAAAAACATCAAAAATAGATTTTTGGCACAGCACGCCTCAGAATAAAGCGCCGTCAGAAACTGCAGAGTCGTTATAATTCTGTGTATTTAAGAAAAAAAATTTCCCCCAGAATTTTCGAGTCATTACATTTTCCCCACCTCAGTGATTTATGTCACCATAAGCTACAATTAACACTACAGAAACAAATGGGGGTATTGAGCAGGCATCTAATCCTCCTTCTCCCATGTGCTCTCCTAGAGGTTCTCGTGATGCCAGCGAACGCGCACCAGAGGTATCGACTATCCATGTAGGACCTGCTGCTATCAATCCTCAATCTCCACTGGAACCTCCATGAATGTCACCCAGTCGTCAATGTCCAACTCCCTGTGGTCGATGATATGGGATGGTTCATGCACATATCTCCTCAGCTGAGATACTTGGAAGACGTCATGAACTCGGTGCAACTGAGGTGGAAGAGCTAAGTGGTAAACCACCTCGCCTACTCTACGAGGAACTGGAAAGGTCCTATAAACCATGGGGATAACCTTCCACCTCAACCAAATCTCCAAAAAACTCATCATGGTGAGACCCGTAGAAAGACGTGGTCACCATACTCAAACTATTTAGGTCTCCATCTCCTATCAGAATACATCTTTTGCCTACTCCGTGCAGTCTTCATCCGCTCCTGGAAGATCTGTACCTTCTCCGTGGTAGCCCATACCGTCTCTTTTCCCACTAGTGCTGACTCCCCTGGGACTGTCTAGCACAGTAGCGATCTGCAAGGTTGACCATAAAAGGTCTCAAAAGGTGTCATACTAATTGTGGAGTGATAGCTATTGTAGGAAAACTCCACCAAAGATAAGTGGTCCTCCCAAATGCGACCAAAGTTGAGAACACATGCACGGAGCATGTCCTCAAGGGTCTGAATTATCCTCTTGGTCTGACCATCTGACTGAGGATGGAAGACGGTTCTCAAGCGAAGTTGTGTCCCAAAATCCTCCTTTAACCCCTTCCATAGCTGGGAAGCAAACCATGCGTCACAGTCAGAGACAATAGAATAAGGTACTCCATGTAAACACACAACCTCCTGCACATAGAGGAATCCCATGATCTTTATTGAGCCCTTCTCTCTGATCGGTAGGTAGTGGGCCGACATGGTGAGTCGGTCTACGATCACCCATATCGAATCGTGACTCCTGGATGTATGTGGAAGACTTGTCATGAAGTCCATGGATATCCCATACCACTTCCACTCTGGTACCTCTAAGGGCTATACCAAGCCTGCTGGTACCTGATGCTCTGCCTTCACATACTGACATGTGAGGCATCGTGAGACAAACTCTGCTACTGTCATCTTCATACCTGGCCACCAGTTCTGTCGTTGAAGGTTTTGATACATCTTCACCACTTCTAGATGTACCATAAAAGTGGAAGTGTGGAACTCCATCCACATGTCCCCCTAAAGTGCAACTAGTACCAAGGTACGTCCTCTGAAGACGATGGCGTGGTCCCCACCTTCATAAAATCCATCAGGTGCCTGCGCTGTGTATATCAGAGCATGTCGCGTCTCACATTCAGAATCTCCATGCTCTGCCTCCCTGAATCACTGAAGAAGTGGAGGAGTGAA
Organism: Viscum album; assembly: GCA_963277665.1. Taxonomy (NCBI): domain Eukaryota; kingdom Viridiplantae; phylum Streptophyta; class Magnoliopsida; order Santalales; family Viscaceae; genus Viscum; species Viscum album. The sequence goes on along the minus strand of OY728133.1, from coordinate 1,408,018,781 downwards.
TATGAGAGACTATAGAAAGGATGCTCCATCCTTATCCACAAAGGAGATCTGCAACACGACCAACTACTTCAAAGCCTCTCCTAGTAGCTGAATTCTAGATCTTCTACTGAGAGAATCTTCTACAACGTCCCCCTTCCTAGAAATATAGACTATCTCATTGTCGTATTCCTGGAAAAACTCAATCCAACATCGTTGTCTTAGGTCTAGGTCCTTTTATGAGAGGACACACCTGAGACTATTGAGAGTAGAGTAAATCGTAAATCGTTCGCTCAACGAACTATGGGTGAGACTAGCCAATTGTAAAGAACTCGACTACACCCATCTTCTCTTATATCCTACAAGAGCTGATAAGATTTCTCCTTTGTTGAAAATAGAAATCCGGTCTCATCCCCTGGATGAACCATGTCCTTTGCCTAATTCAGTCAATCCTGACATGAACTGTAATAATTAATTCCATGGAAGACGTCGTAAGGCCCAGACGCTACTACCAAGAGATCCAACTGTTACTCTCACCTCCAAGGTCTGAGTTACACTTTCGGCATCAGTCTTTGGTCACTGGGTCTCGTCCAATAGGAATATAGAATGTGAGGGTTAAGTTTACAGTTTTATCTAGAACATCTTAGTATCAACCACACAAAAAGGAAGGAAAGAAAACGTCACAAGGACAAGTGTCTTTTATTACTGCAGCTCAAAGTACAAAGAAAAAAAGCACCCACAGACAATGAAAACAACGAAGATATAAACACCATGAATAAAGTCATATATGCCTAGATCTAGTCATGCTCATGTCCACCTACTCCTGGAGCTCGAGTTGAATCATCTAAGGGTGGTGGTAGTAGTGCTCAATGACTCTGACCACCATCCGCTGAAGGACCTGCTCCACTGCCTCATCCTACACTTTGATGATGCTTAATATCCTACCGTTACCTTTGTTTAGGTGGATCCTCTAACACCTTCTGATCAACTATACGGGGAGTCGGACAGTCATGCGTTCTATGACCCCGTTTCCTGCAGGATTAACAAACCATTCTCCACTCAAAGCTCCCTCAGCCTCGGGTGCCCCGCACCCCCGATGCCACATCTTGGGGTCATCTAACAGAAGATCTAACCCGATTGTTCCCCTGTGTCATCTGACTACTGCCAGCTATAGATAACTCGGCTATTGTCAGTATGCCCTAAGGCAAGTGCAACAGCTCCTGAGTACGCACAGAGCGTAAAGTTGCTGGTACAAACTCTGCCCTAAAAATTCCATCAATGTTCCCCCTGGTGAGGGTCATCTTGTCATAAAACTGGAGCTTCAGGCTCCAACACCTCACCTCTACTCCCTATAAGAGGCTAAAATCTAGGTGCACCATCAAGTCATCAAGTCTCCTAATTGTGTGGAAAACTTGTGCTACAAACTCCAGCCAGTTTTTAGCTGTCTGAAAATCTGTCTCGCCTCAAAACGTCAGAGGCCTCGGTCACGGGAACCTGTGTTGTACGATCAATTGGTTATCACCCTCTACTACTGGGGCTGGTAGAAATAGCATCCCGTCGGTTAGTGGTACCGCTGGTGCCTCTGTTGTTATTGGGCCCTGCATTGAGGCCTCGTCACAAGGTGGGATACCATCACGATCTCCACTCGGAACCCGCGCTGACTGATTAAGTAAAGACATCCGGAAAAGAAACAAGTGCACCACGGTCAAAACAATATACCTGCTGAGCTGACACAAATTAACCACAATGAAAACTTTTGAAAGGAAACACACATGCAATCAGTGTTTTCAAGCACTGTGTCGGAAATCAGAAGTCAGAGTCCTAGTTTTTGGATACGTCTGCCGCCACACCAACACCGGTTTCCCTAAAATGATAACCACACCCAAAAAACATAAAACTATTTCCAATAAAAGAATTAGAGTCCATGTTCTGTGGTAGAACTGAATCCTCTGATACCAATTTTTCAGGACCTGACCTCGAGGCCTTTGTCGTGACTACCCCAAGCCCGCCTTCCATAGGCCGGGGCTGGCGACTATCACCAAAGGCGTAATTCCATAACTAGAAAGGCATTTCCTTTATAAAAAGTAAACAAACACAATCATAGTACCCAAATTGAAGAAAAAAATAAGTAAAACTTAATATAAATGCATTACTGAAAGAAAAGGTGGCTGGAAATACAAGCCTGATGGTAAAGTATAAGGAAAAGACAAAATAGGTATAACTAAAAGACAAACAGCTGGAAGGTGTCGAGCAACTAATGGATCGTCCACCATGGATCCTACCTGAAGGGTAGGTATAGATAGCCTACATAGTGCTAAACGTCCATCTAACTCCTCTGGGTACCGTCTCGTCGAGAGGTCCACCTCCGGGTATCGTCCAGTCCTCTTACACTCCACCTCAGTCAGCACTGTCCGTCGTCTGCATCCAACACAACGAGGTGCAGACATAGCCCGTGCATGGGTGAGAATAACGATACTTAGTAGGGGACCCCGAGACCCCAGAGGGTCTCCCGGAATCCACTATGGATAAACCATAGTAGTAAGATACAATCACAAAGTATTAACCGTCCACACTTAGGTATATGCCCATACATATACCTAAATTACCAATCAAAATCCGGCTCCAACTCTTGAACCCACACACAATCCATTCCACAACTGCAGAAACACTCCTCAAAGAAGGTACAACACAAGGTGAATTCCATAGGTATAGCTCACAGAATAATGATATGTGGGCTTCACCACAACTCAACCACGAAGAAACATCCATGAAGAAACATCCACCCTTACTTAGGTATATGCCCATTCATATACATAAGTCATCAAGAGTACACATCTCCTTCATGAGGTAAACACAAAGGAAAAGACTCAGCTCAAACCAGGTATACACAATATAAGAGATAGTAAGAGATTATTAGTTGTAGCCACTGAATCATCTTTCACTATCGAATGACAGATATCCGTAGAAACCTAAAACCGCAGTCTATCGAAGCTGTCAATACTTCACGGGATCTCGGTACAAAAGTTGTCGCTGTAGAACCCACGGAGGATCGAGGTCCACTCTCATCGCTGTGGAACCCATAGAGGATCTTGGTCCAGTCTCGTCACTATGGAACCCATGGAGGATCTAGGTCCAGTCTCATCACTATTGAACCCATGGTGGATCCAGGTCTGGTCTCGTCACTGTCGAACCCATGGAGGATCTAGGTCCAGTCTTGTCACTGTCAAACCAACGAAGGATCCAGGTCCACTATCATCACTGTGGAACCCACAGAGGATCCAGGTCCAGTCTCGTCACTATCGAACCCATAGAGGATCCAGGTCCCGTCTCGTCACTGTCGAACCCACAGAGGATACAGGTCATGTCTCATCACTGCACACTCGATTCCGGGAGGGTCTACTCCTCGATCTAATTAGAGATACATCAACTACCACATTGTCTTGAGTTGGTGTATCTGGTAGTTTTATCTCATCATAAGGAATCCAATGTGATAGACGGTGCATCAATCGGACGCCCCGTCTGTGAGTTATCGGCATTTCCGTTCCAGGGGCCCGATTGGTTTTTGGGTTCAATCCAACATGGCCATACCCCAACTGTGTCCAAACCTCAAGTGGGGTATGCCAAAAGAACTGTCTTGCTCCATGTCTTCCATCGCTATAGGAGGTTCCTCAATCAGACACCTGTAGCCCATGGAAGAGGTGAAAAGGTGTAAACTGGCCAAATGGGTCCGAGTCCGGTCTGACCCGGCCTGAACCGGTCTATACTGATGTCCGACCCAGTCCGTGGATCTGACCCGGTCAGAGAAAACTGCCTGAGCCGAGGGGACGGACCAACCCGAGGCAGACCGGCCGAAGGCGGCGCAACCGAGGGTGGCCCAGCCATGGGAAGATCAGGTGAGGGCGGCCCGACTGTGGGCAGCCTGGCCGAGGGCGGCCTGACCGGCTGGCTGGCCCGCGGTGCTGGCGGCTGACCCGCGTGGCAGACAACTAGCTGGCGCAGCTGTTGGCTGGCCCGCATTGTTGGCAGTCCACACCTGGGGGGGTGGGGGGGGGGGCGGTGGTTAAACCCCCTGCCTTCCAAAACGGCAGGCGCACGACACGTCGGCCTGGTTACTGCGGGACCCGAAGGGTCCCGCTTGTAGTGTGTTCCAGCGGCTGGCCCAGCTGGCCGCCCTGGTTCTTCAACCATGGCGTGATGACGTCGTGGTTCTTCTGGGCTCCACACGGCGGGATTAAACCACACCTCCTCCACCATGGCCCGACCAGGTCGCGACCTCTGGCTTTTCTGTGGGGCGCGATAGTGTCGTGCCACTTCCGTCCGCTGCGACCCTCCTGGTCGTGGTTCCTCTCCGGCGTGGTGCGATGACACCTTTCCCTTCTGGCTCTGCCATTGCCTGCCTGGACACAACTCAGTTCTTTGTGCGGCGTGATGGAACCACGCCCTTCCGGCGGTCCGGCGGCCCTTGGGCCTCCGACTTCTTCCGCGGTCTGCCTCCATCGCCAACAAGAGAACAACCAAAAGGGGGAGGGGCGGGCCGTGTTCGTGTTGTCCAAACCCTCCTTTTCATGGCGATACCATTTGGCATACCAATCCAAAAATATGATCGATGAAGAAGGAAGGTTTAATCTCATATATAAAATAAGTCAAATCCACCTACCTCGAGCTTGGTGACTTTTGATGTAGTCACAGTATGGTGGATGACATTCCACTAACGTCAGAGGAGGAAGAGTTCGGAGAAGACGAGTCGAGATGACGCTGACCGCGTTCTTCATGGAAGATGACACTTCTATTCCTTTCCTCAGTTGAAAATGGAATAAATAATGATGTTATTCATTCTTCGGTGGTTCTTCATTAGAGATAAATGGCTCCACCAAGTTCTTTCCTCTCTTTAATCATCCCAACAAAAATTATACCAACCACAAAAATAATAATGGAAGTTCTCTATTAATTCTTTGGCACAATAACACAAAGTTGTGTATAATTAAATAAGGCAACTCATTTAATTAATGGTAGAGAGTGGTTCAAATTCAAAAATTAGAGAAGGTAAGGAGTTTCAATTAATGAAGAAATTTTTCTTATTAATAATGGAGAGTTAATGGGGGTAAGAAGCTCATGTGGGACCCACTAAAATATCCTCCCAAGGGCTGTTATGTGTGGGTGGGATCCACCTTTGTAACCTTTCATGGGAGGTTATGGTGTGGTGGCCCCACCACTAACCTCCTCTTGGAGGTTTAAACCACACCAAATAAAAATAAAGTTAACACTTTATTTTTTTAATCAAATATAAAACCCCAAAAACAAACTCCCATTCTCAACGGAACACAACTGCAGTGAAGGTCTCACTAAGCAATCACCGACGCTGTGAGTTCAACAGTGCCTTTGGATTTTAATTATGAGAACTAGTTCAAAATTTCTAAAATCCCGTATGTACATTTACTGAACGTTCCCGAACAAAACATCAGAAATTGATTCCAGGCACACCGGGCCTCGGAATCAAGCGTCGTCAGAAACTGCAGACTCATTAAAATTCTATGTATTTAAGAAAAAAAATTCCACTGAATTTCTAGGCCTTTAGATGAAATTTCTGGAAAATTTGGATCAGTTTCCTACCAAGTGGCTTTGCCTTCAAATTTATTCCAGGTACATAATTTTTTTTCATGTTTTGATGTTAAGAAAGTATGTTCTAGTTTCATCTCATGTTTTGATCCCTAAAGTAATTCAATTGGAAGAAAACCTCATTAGGAAAAATTAGTTCATATTCTTTATCATAGAGAGAAATTTTTATAGAACATGGCAATTCACTAAGTTATTGTTTTAAAGAAAACAATTATAGTTGATGAAGCAACATGAGAATCTAAAAATGATATGAAGGACAGGTATAATCAATTGTATTATAAGTAAATTAAATTTTAAGGATGCAATTTATAGAAGGGGTAGAATGTAACAACCTAATTACCAATAGAATAAATTATATTAATATTTATTTGTATCTTTAATTATGAAGTAATATTATTATAAAATATTATTTAAAATTTATAATTTTCAAGTTATAGAATTTTAATCTGAAAAATTAAAATTTCCTTTCAATCCATCATGTAAAACTTATCTTAGGAAGAATTTTTTATAAATTTATGAAAATATTAATGATTCACTAAATAGTGAAAATTCCGAATTTTTATTGAAAATTGTATTTTCTTTTCAAGTATTTACAAAATTAAATTATATTTTATATTAGATGAAAAATTTTAATTTGTTTATTTTTATTTAAAATAAAGAAATTATTTGTTTTAAATTTATTTTATGCATTAATCTATCATAACAATATTTTATATTTCAAAAGGGTATTTTTTTCTTCAGAAAAATATTTCTTTATTGCATTTTATCAGTTTAATTTTAAATAAAATGCTATAATTTCTCAATTCATAATTTTAAGAAGGTGATTAAATATTTTCAATAATTGGGTCAAAATTTAAAAAATCCACAACTTTTATTTTTGTTCAATATGAATATTAATCTTAGTATATTGTATTAGTGTAGTTAAGGGTAAATCGGGTAATTAAAGGGAAAAAATACTATCAATATTGTGCAGTTACCTTAATATTTGACCTAGTTTTATTGGAAGAGTAATTTTAAAAAAAATCCATGGGTTTAATTTAGGAACCTTTTTATCAACACAGTTTATTTTAAATCTCTTATATTTTCCTATTTTATGAATAGTCAAACTTACCACACTAATGTTTTTAATAAATACAAAATTTATAATATATGATCATAAAGAAGCTATGTTCAATCATAAATAGACTTTTAAGAGATAAAATAGTTATTTCATCATGATAATTTATTTTTAATTTTCATAGAAGAGATAATTAACCTAAAGGCCCGCATAACGACAATGAAGTAATTATTAAACAAAAAGAAATATTAAATTATTATTTTCAAAAATGTTAAAACAAATATAATTTAAGATAATAAATATTATTAATAAATTTTACTGTTGACCTTGACATGTTATGGATATAAAAAAATATTTTTTTTAATTATTAGAGCTATATTGATATTATTAATGTCAAAGTAATAAATAGTCCCTAAAATGTACATTATGATTATTTTATTGATGATAATATTTTATTAAAGGATATAAAATTCTTAAAAAATATTAAATTCATGAAAATTATTATTATTGGATTAAAATATCATACATGATCCTTTTATGGGACTTTTTAAATTTTATTGTAACTATTATCCCTCAATATTTAAAAATTTATATTTTCTTGGTAGGAATTAAAGGGGTTAAATAAGGGATAAAAATAAAAGATATGGTTATAACCATGACCAAAACATAAATATAAATGTTATGAGATAAATAAAATTCAACTTCTATCACCTTAAGTTCTAATTTTAGTTGTTTAATGGACACTTTTCCATGAAAATAACTTATATATTAGTTAAATTAAAGACATTTTCAAAATATTTAAAGAGATATATGAATGCACGTAAATGTCTGTTTTGATAATAATGAAATTTATTTCATTATTGAAATATATATTTAATTTTTATAAATTATATAATTGCCTCAAATTCATTTTTAATGCTAAATCAAAATTTATTTAATTAATGGAAAATAAAATAATTAATTTTAAAAAATTGATATTTTTTGACGAGTTAATTTTATGAAATAATTTTATAGATCTATATTATATGTTATATATGTTTTCAAGATTATATTTGAACTTCCCCATTTTCTTAATGTATTTTATGTCAAATTTAATGAATAGTATCAAAACTGACATTAATGATAATTTATCTAAATAATATCTATTAAATCATTTAAAAATAATAAATTTATTATATTCAACCATGTGAATGTAATATAGTTTAAAAACATAATAAATGATCCATTTATGAGTTATATTTCATTTATAGTAACATTATTAACCCTTTATAAATAATATAATTGTTTCCACAATTATTGTAAATAATAATTTACCATGGGGTTAATAAAATAGATAAGGTTTAAAATGACATGTAAACTTGTCTAAATTATATGATTTATGATATTAAAAACATATACAATCTGATATTTTAATCCCTTTACATTTGGAATCATTTGGAATGATAAAATAATTCATTATAATTTAATATTTTGGAAAATTTCAAAATTTTCTCTCACCTAAATTATAAAAGGGATCCTCTCCCCCCACTTATACCACCCAATTGAGCGATTTTTAACTACCATGTACTAACCAGTTCTCCTTCCAACATCCTTATAATTTTTTTTAAAGATCTGGTCATTCCAAAAGACCTACCATAAATCCCTTAATAATAGCTCTAAAGGAATTCCTTTGAAGAAGAGATAAAAATATTTATAGAATATTTCAGGTTTATTTTTTCTTAAACATTGTAATCTTTTCTATACATGGTAAAGTGATATAAATAATATATAATATATGTTGAAATTTTATTATGATTATGGGACAACCATATTTCCCCTTTTATCCATCATATGAAAAATAATTTCACCGTGTGTCCATATGTTTGGCTTAGAGTCTCTACATAGTGGTTGAATTTGATTTTCATCCCCACTTTATTAGTATGGTTATAAAGATAGAAATTGTAACATCCTATGTTGTAAGAAAGAAACACTATTTTCAGTAGCATACATGATACACTACATCAATCTTAAATGAAAAACTAAATTTTATTATTTAAATCTTACTATTTTAACCTAGTCATTGTAATGGAGAGAATGAATATTATCAATTGAATTATTAAATTCTGGTTTAAAAATGTTTAAATAATTATTCATTGGTTTTTAAATTTATTAGAAATGGAAATATTAACCAATTGAATATAAAATATGTGTTTTTTGAAAACATATATAAAAAGAGAATAATTGTGTTTATAAAATAATATCCCTCTTTTTTGATTTTTATTTAATAGAAAATATATGTTATATATTAAATTTAATGTTTTAAATTCATCTTATATGTTTTCTAGATTTCAAATATGAACAAATCCAATTTTTCGGATAAAATAAGGGGTTTTCTAAAAATGCATTTTTACCACCTTTTGATGGAAAACCCTTTTAAATTTAGTTTTTGAAACCTCTCAAGCCCCTTGGATCATAAAAATTATTCTCAGTAAGCTCCGAAAATCTCTCATTTCCTTTTATAATCATTACCTTGGGCATAATGAAATTCAAGAAAGCATTCTGGCTAAAATTAAAAGAAGATACCAGATTTAGAGGTAACATCTTCTCTCAAGTGTCTTTCCTGTATTTTTTTTCCAATACCTATAATATAATTATTATATTATTAAAAAACACAATTATAATCAATATAAAAAAATATTTATGAGATGTATTTGAACTACACTTACATACACTTCCATCTAATGGATACAAACATACTGTTATTGTGTACGACGAACTACAGACTCATGAAATGATGATTATTAAATTTTCTCCTACCACCAATCATTATGAAAATTATAATGTAATTATATATATATATATATATTATATATATTATATTTATATTGTCTCTATGATTCCGTAATTATTATTTACAACATACCTTTATGCTTTCCATGATGTGTAAATACAATAATTTTATTTGAGGATGTGTGGACTACGACCCCCTCAAAGTTATATGACTCGTTAATGCTACACATGGAATGTATAAGGGATATTTTTATTAAACATATGGGACATAATTGAAATAAATATAATAATGGTATTATAATATACGTTTAGATCATTTTATTATTAATATTTTAAGATGAAAAATAAATGAATGTAGCGTTCATGTGTACGCACAACCTACCATCTCTATGAAGGGTTTATTTCATTTATTATCTCCAAATATTTTGGGAAGTATAAATAAATATATAATAGATATATATGATATTTAAATAATGAATAGTATTTTGGAAATGATGGAATTTTGGCCACATGGTTAATTTACATCAAACAAGTTCATTTTCAACTTAAGTTCCAAATATCAACAAAATGACCGATATGAAAATAAATAATTATGTAATTGTTATAACATGGTAATAAGGGATATAAAAGGGAATAATAAACTAGAAAATGGTTATCAAACAAGTATAAATTAACCTATGTTTATTATTCAAGAAGATCCAGGAAGATACGTGATGATTTGGACTCAAGGTTAGGGAACTTCTAAACCCAATTTCCATTCTTTGGGTTAATGTTCTAATTAATGATCATGTAATTCTATGATTATGTGAGAAATAAATTTTGATACCCTTTCAATTATTTTAACATTATTTATGTTTATTTTTAGTGAATACACCAAATCGATCTATTTTATTTACAACATGATATTTGTTAGGGAAATATCAACTCAATCCCCATTCATTGCGTTAAATATCCATGTCAATGGTTTTTTTCATGAATATGGGTGAATGACGATTGATTATTTTACACTGAATATCCATTTATATTGGGTGTATTTATATTTTTCACAAATAATTATTTCATTTATTTATCCTTAATATAAGGATATGATCTTTGTAATAAATTCCGTCTGAATTTATATTCTATTGAGACTTATTTGTTATTATGAATAAATTCACTTTTATATGGTGTATATACTCACCTTTGACATATTATATCATGAATATACGGATTATTATGATATTATAATATTTTTTAATGTTATTCTTTATTTATTTTTATTCATGTATTTTCTCAAGTGGTAAGGGACTCTTTAAATAAACATCATTTTAAATGTTTTAAAGATTTAATCTTTTAAATCCATCTCTTACATGTATATTTATTCAAAATTATGGTAAGAAATTATTTATATATACCTGAATTTTTTTATGTGTACATTCATTTCAAAATTTTCAATTTGGTATGGGACATGTTGATTCTAAAATATTATTTTAGAATGTTTTATTTATGTTTTAGAAAGGATTTTGATTATTTAAATAAAATTTAATATTTTTTATATATACACCATGGATGGGATGTGTAGCTTTTATATTTCTGTTATGTATTGATTTTTAATTTTTCAAATTTACTATTTTATTTTAAAATAATTTGTTTCTATTTTTGAGTGCATGGATTATAAAGATGAAATGTGATTTCAAAGTGGCAATGCTATTTTTTCCTTTATACTTGGTTTATATGTTATGATTAATTTATGTTTGTTTGGAATTTATTATGTCTATGGGGGGTTCTATGAAAAACCAAGGGCGGGTGAGCCTATGATATCTCTCCAGTGCATTAGGTAACCTGGCATATGTAAATGATAAAGTTTCTCCTATGATATTTAGGGAATATAATGTGATGAGTATTCCAAATGTAACCACAAAGGTTACTCCATATGTAGTTATGAAATATACAATGTAAGTATGTTATGGATTCCATAAGACACCTTCATGATTTATTAATTCTATTAGTTATTCATAAATCTTATTATTTCATGAGGTATATTAAAGAGATTATGTTTTATGAGTGAAAAATATGATTTAATTGATTTTTTTGTGTTCTTGGACTAATGTTTTCATTCCTTATTTTATAACCATTACTAAAATTTTAATGATCATCCCATAGTTTTAAATGTTTTTCTCAAGACATAAAGTAGAATAGAGTCATGTATAAAAGAAAATAAAAGTTATTATATTAAAACATATAATGATACCATGTTTTGTTTTAAACAGAATTTTATTTATGAAAAAATGGATAATGAGTAAAAAGATGTCTTATTTTAATATTTATGTTGTTATGTATGAGTTAAAACCTAATTATATAAATCCTTAAACCCGAAAGGATCCTCAATTTAAAAATTAGTAAAATTATTGAATTACCTCAATATTTATGTATTGTTTATGGCTGGGGCCTTATAGTTTGTATTAAAGGAAAGGTTTAGAATAATTTATGGATTAAGAGTTTTTGTTAAATCCATGTTATATAACTTTTTCTGATCAAGGAAAATTAGTTACAAATAGAAGTAGGTGGATCTTAAATAAGATTTTTATCTTGTATAGATGAATTTCTTGCAATAATTATTGAAACGTTACATCTGGATGATTTTGAAACTTTTTATAACATACATCTCACTTAAAATAAATTGTTTGAGATATCAAACATATCTAATTTACCTCGATACCATCATGGATTATGGGTTGTATTTAATAAAATCATATTTTCTCAATATTTTCATATTTTTAGGAAATTGATATATTATAAAGGAATTTTCAAATGTTTTACCTTATCACAAGATTTTGATGCATATGATGATTCTGATAATAGAGGTTAAGAAGGATAACATTGCACAGCCTATTCATATTTTCTTTTAAAATATATTCTTGTAGAACATACCTATGGTATTTTAAAAGTACCATTGATTGAAAGTTTCAACTAGAACTAGGTTTGACTATTTTATAAAAATCAGGTTTTATAAAATGTTTTGAAATTATTTGTCATACATTATTATTTTCCAAAATACATTTTTATGAACACCCTTATGACCCATGATTTACAAGGTGTATTTGAATAAAGGAAGGAAATGATTTTGAAGTATCTCAAAATCATTATTACAATAGATGGACCTTCTATCTACATGAACAAGATTACAATGAAAGAAGGTGGACACCATGATCAAGGTATGATGTCCTTTCTATTGATAATAGTTTTATTTTATCATTTGGATGTGACATAAAAAATATCGATATATATGAGACTTCATGAATTAAGATGTTGAGGTCATGATGAATTGGGATGAAAATGAGAGGTATAAGACAACCATTTAAGCTAAAAAAATTTAGGGTTATTTTTTAGTTTTATAAAATAGACAACCTGAAGAAGGGTGACAACCCGTCGTGTTTGGAAAGGTTGCGGGAATCAAAGTATGAATTATTATTTTTATTCAAATGATTTTATGTATCAACAATAAGTTGATTTTGAGAACGTATATTTTATAAAATTTATATCCTTATTATAGGAAAATTATTTGTTGATTAAGTGATAAACGTTATTTTGGAAGATGTTCACACTTTTGAGAACACTATATGCCTAAGGAAAAAAGAATAATATGGGATTTAATTTGAGGAGTAATGGTTGAATTTTATCGTGGAAGAATATATTTTTTTATTGTGGATATAAGGTAATTTGAGTTATTTGGTGAAATGATTAATCTACCATGGAGAAAATGTGATTGGGTTAATTAATTTTTGTTATGAGACATTAATAGTGGTTGATGTTATTTGGAGATAAATGTTAAAATTTATTTTGGAAAACTATGTGATCATATACTTCTAAATTTTGGGTTTCAATTTTAGTTTGAATTAGTTTGAATAGTTTAATGTGAAATGATTTATTGAAAAGTCATTGTTGAACTTTGGGATTTAGTTGTTAAATTTTTGATATTGAGAGTAGTATTTATTTTCATAATGGATTATAATTTTTTCAGATTATCTGATCTTGTACTAACTATTTTGGTTTTTGGTTAATGTCTAAAGAAAAGGGAAATATATAGTTCATCTTTTTTGGATTATGAAATTCTATAGAAGTTGATTATAGTGCTTCAGGTGTGACCAATTCCTCTTGAGTACTCATAATTTAGAGAAAAGATGAGTTTGTGGTAGATAGTTATTAAAGGATGAAACTCTACTTGACAAGTATGTTTCCTTATGTTCTTATTCTAAGTAGTAAAATAATTCCTCAACTTTATGAATAATACCATAAAGAAGAAATGTTTTCCATTTACAATTACTACTAGAAAATCAAAGACCATTTAACCCATCACAAGTTTATGGTTTTTTTGTTATTAAATTTCTCTTAATAATGTATTCTATCACTCTCACTCAGAAGATGACACAAAAATTTCCTTCAATATACATGTTTTTCATACACGGAACCCTTGTTTCTATTATCTCATGTGACCATTATACTTCTATTTATTTCATTTAATGTGGTAGTTTTATTAATCCTTTTTCTGATGTGGTATTTTTAATGAAGTTACCGAGAAAAAATTTAAAATTATGAATACACAATTTATAAAATGGGTGAATGATGTAACATATTGAGTTTAATAAAGAAACACTATGTTCAATAGCATACATGATACTATACATCGAGCTTAAACAGACAAATAAATAATGTTTTTTAAATGATACTATTATAACCAGGCTGTCGTAACGGAGGGAATAGATAGTATAACCAAAATTATGAAAATATTGTTTACACATGTTTAAATAATGAATCACTGATTAAAAAATTTATTAGAAATAGAAATAAATACCAATTTAATATAAATGATGTGTTTTTGAAAACCTATTTTAAAGGAGAGTAATTGTGTTTATAAAATAATTTAACTCTTTATTGACTTTTATTTATTGAAAAATCTATGTTATATATTCACTGTAACGTTTTAAATTCATCTTATATGTTTTTCAGATATGTTATATGAAATAATTCAATTTTTTGGATAATTGTTTTTTCTAGAAATGCAGTTTTACTGCCACTTGTTGGAGGATTTTTTTTTAAATTTATTTTTTAACATCTCTCAAGACCCTTGGATCGTCTAAATTATGATAAAATAAGCTTCCAATTTCCATAATTTTCTCATATAAGCCTTACCTTTCACCGAAGGAAATTCAAGAATTCCTTTTAACTCAAATCAAAAGAAGTTATCCGATTTAGAGGTAACATATTATCTCAAGTTTCTTTCATTTTTTTTCTTTCTCCAATCTTTATTATATACTTATTCATTTATTATATAACAAAAATAGTATCCTAAATGTACTAGTATGTTTTTATGAGAAATTTTCAAACTAAACTTACACACACCTCCATTTAATAGATATGAACATATTATTTCAGTGTAAATAAACTACTACATCACGAAATGATGATTGTTCAATTTTATACAAACACATATCATGGTGGCCACTATGATTGAAATACATTTATATATGATATATAATATATTTATATTGTCTGTATTCTTTTGTATTTTATATTTACATCATACCTTTATTCTTTCTATGATGTAAAAATACAATAATTTCATTTGAGGAAATGTGGACTACCACCCCCTCAAAGTGATATGACTCGTTCATGATATATGTGGAACTCATAAAGGATGGTTTTCTTAAATCTATGAGACATAAATGAAATAAATATAATACCATTATTATAATATACATTTATATAATTTTATTATTATTCTTTTAATATGACAAATAAATTACAATAATATTCATGCTTACATACGACCTACCGTCTTCATAAATAGTGAATTTCATTTTAATATCTAAAAATATTATGGAAATTATAAATAAATATATAATGGATATATATGAAATTAAAATAATGAATAATTTTTGGGGGATGATAGAGTTTTTACCACATTGACAATTTACATAAGACAAGTTCATTTTTTACTATAGTACCGAATATCGAGAAAACAATCAATATGAACTTAAATAATTATGTAATTGTTAAAACATGGAAATAAGTGATATAAAATTGAATACTAAAAATGAAAAAATATCTCCACCTTGTATAAATTAACTTATGTTTATTATTCATGAACAACAAGGAACACACGTGAAGATTTAGACTCAAGGTAAGGGAACTTCTTTACCCAATTTTTATTCTTTGGGTTAATCTTATACTTCTTGATTATGTCGTGCTATGATTATGTGAGAAATAAATTTGGATATAATATATTTTATTATACATTCTTTATGTGTATTTATATTGAATACACATAATTTTTCTATTTTATTAACAAAATGTTCTTTGTATGGGAAATCTCAACTTAACCTCAATTCATTGAGTTAAATATCCATGTCATTTGTTTTGATTTTCCCAGAATTTTTGTGAATGACCTCTTATTGTTTTAAACTGAATATCCACACATATTGGTTGTATTCATATTTTTCACACATAATTATTTCATTGATTTTTTCTTTAATTTGAGGATATGATCTTTGTATGGGATTTTGTCTCAATTTATATCCCATTATGACTTATTTGTTGTTACGCAACAAAAATTTTTAATATAGTTTATATACTGACCTTTGACATATTATATCATAAATATCTTCATTATCATGATATTATAAGGAGTGTTTAATGTTTTCTTTAATTGTTTTTATTTAAGTATTTTCTCAAGTGGTAAGGGACTCTTTAATTAAAACATCATTTTAAATCTTTTAATGATTTGATATTTTAGATCCTTCTCTTTCATGTACATGTTTTCAAAATGATTTAAAGGGATTATTTATATGTCCATGAATTTTTTTAAGTGTAAATAGATTTCAAAAGTTTCAAAGTTCTATGGGACAGTTTGATTCTAAAATTTTCTTTAAATTTTTTTTAATTGTGTTTTAAAAAGGGGATTGATTATTTCAGTAGATTTGAATGTTTTTTTATATATACATCATGGATGGAATATATAGCTTTTATATCACTATTATGTATCGAGGTTTACTTTACAACTTTACCATTTTATATTTAAATAACTTATTTTCATTTATGAGTGTGTGGATTGTAAATATGAAATGTGATTTCAAAGTGGAAATGATATTTTTTATTTATGCTTGGTTTATATGTTAATATTATGTTTTGGTTATTGGTATTTCTTATGTATATGGGTGGTTCCATGATAAACATTGGGTGGGTGAGCCCGTGATAGCTATCCAATTCATTTGTTACCATTGACAGAGGTAAATGGTAAATATTCTCTCAAGATATTTGTGGAATATACTACGGTGGGTATTCCAAACATAACCATAAATATTACTCCCTATTTAGCTGCGAAGTCTACAATGTATGTATTTTATGGATTCCAGAAGTTACATTTATGATTTATGACTTCTATGAGTTGTTCATAAATAATATGATTTCATGAGGTATATTAAAGATCTTATGTATTATGAGTGAAAGTATGATGTCATTGATTTATATGTTTTCATGGAAAAATGATTTCATTCCTTATTTTGTTACCCTTACTGAGATTTTTATTCTCATCCCATATTTTGAAATATTTTTCATAGAAAGTATATATGAATAAATTCAAGGATTTGATCAAGGAAAATTTATGTTATTAAAACATGAAACGATACCATGTTTCTTTTTAAAGAGTATTTGTTTTATGAAAAAATTTATAGTTATTAGAAGTGTCTAAATGTAATATTTAAGTTGTTATGTATGAGTTATGACCTAATTATATAATGCTCTAAACCTAAAAAAACACTCAATGAGAAATAAAGTAAAATTATTGACTCCACTCAAGATTTAGATAATGTTAAAGGTTGAGGCCTTATAGAAATAATGGATATATATGATTCTTATGAAATCATAATTATTCTTTAAAATTAATTTATTATCCATTTCTCCACTAATTCACCATTAAGGTAATCGTACCATCACTTTTGCGTACGTAAGACCTACCATCTCCATGAAGCGATGAAAATTATTTTTCTTATCTATCATTAAATAATGGTTATAAAAATGTATTAATTCATTAAATATGATTCCTATAGATTAACTATAATTCTATAAATGATGGAATAATAAAATCCTTTACCATAGTTAATTGACCAAAGATATTTTCGACTTATGAACCGAATATCAACAAAACATCTAATGTGAACCCAAATGAATGTATAAAAAATATATATGATATTAAATTAATGATAATCATATTAAGAAAGGTTTTTAAGGGATTATAGATTAACCTAATTTTATTATTCATGAAGATAAATTATATTTTTGGTGATTTTAACTTTAGCTAAGGGACTTTATATTAAAAATTATCTATTATAATTATCATTAAATGTTTATTAGCAAAATTACAAAGGATTATTTTTTAACTTATATGGAATTACAAGGTTTTAACTCTTTCATGATACCTTAATTTTTATGTTTAATTTATAATTTTTTACTTTTTTTCATAGAGAATGGTTTCATTATTATGTGCATAATTTATATATTTTAAAAGTGATTTATTATATGAGATAAATATTTTCAAATCAGAAAATATTTTTCCCTCATGTATAAATTTCTTTTCAAGGGTTTCATTCATGATATGGTACTTTGATATTGTTTATGATGGTTTGATCCCAATAAAGCACATTATATGATAGTTTGAACCCCATTATAACTAAAGATAGGATGGGTTGAGCCCATTTGTAGATCAAGATATGATGGGTGAGACCCATTATAGCTCTCCAATGTATTGAGTACTCTAGAAATGGAATTCAACCATATGGTTATTAAATTTTTATGTGTGAATGTATGAGTTTTTTATAAATTATGTCCCATGTAACCAACATTATTTTTTTCTGCTTGTTAATGAGTTTTATGAAATGGTTTATTGGGTTTTTAAGTTCTTTATTTGACTAATAGTTAATTCATTTATGTATCTTACTGAGATTTTTGTGTTCATCACATGTTTTAAAATAATTTTCATAGGTTTTAAGTTAGATTCAGAAAAATTATTTAGATAATATGAAAATTGTGAATATTCATTATAAAAATAAATCATGTTTTTATTTTAAAAGGGGTTGGTTTGTTGGAAAATGGATAATGAGTATAAGTGTCCACCTGTAATGTACCAGTTTACAATGTAAGAGTTTTTCCAAATTTCATAGAAATATAATCCTAAAATATATTAGGGAAAATAAAGTGGAATATATTGTCAAAATTATTAGAACATGTATTTTTTATGTTCAGGTCCTTATACTATTCTACAGCCACTTCCCAGAAAATAGGCAACCAACAATGTCTCCCATATAATTTCTCAAATGGTTCCATCTTGATCAACGATTAATATCAATTATTATAGGAATAAACCCCCAGGGTCATTTTTTATTTCCCAAAAAACCATTGAAGTGAAGCATACATTCCCAAAGCCTGTATTCAAGATTCTGGACGACTTTCTCAAAATTGCCTACCATTTAGGGATGATAATTCATGTTTAACTTCAACTCAGAGCCCATTGATACCTAAAATCGTCTCCCTAACCATGATATGAAGTGACGGTCCCTATAAAAAATTATAGTTGAAGGTACATTAAGAATTATGGAAATATCCCACACATACTAGTGACTGAGACCCTTTACCTTATCCACCCCATTGAATGAAAAGAAATGCATTAATTTTGTGTGTTTAGCACTAATAACCTATATTGTATTCTTATCCCAAAGACCCTAAGGTATCCTAATAATGAAGTATTTGTCCATCTCACTACATTTCTACATTGGAATGATAATGGTTTTAGAAAACTAAAATATGCTAATCTTCATCCATAATTATTTAAATTGCGTGGCACCGAGACATTAAAATTGTAATTGATCATATTATTCTTGGTCACCAATAATGAAATCTTCAGTCATGGTACATCTTTTTAAAATCATACTATATGATCCAATTAGATCAGTTCCCATCATTTAAAATTTTTATCTCAAGACTATAAAAAAACCGACTTTCCTTATAATCAAAAAATCTCATTGGGAGACTAAAACCACTCACCTGAGGATGCACTAATATAAATATTTCCACTAAAAAATTACTAATCAAAATATATAGGATTTATCAGTTCAATATGATCATATATAGATGATCCAACCCAAGAAAAATCATGAAATATTTGTCTACCAACTCTCCTTCATATAATATCATCTCTTCAAACAATCTCATCAAGTGCCATTCTTCTACTGATTCCTTCATTTCCTATGTCATTATATTTCTTTTTAATGCATCTATGATCATGTTTCCATAATTGGTAATGTATACAGTATCAAAATCTAAGGTATAATGATAATATACCTAAAAAATTTGTCTCAAGTTGATATCCCCCTGAGTAAACACATATATAAAACTCTTTTGGTCTGAATACACTATAAACCTCTACCTAATGAGATAACAGTACCATGTATTAAGAGCATCCATCAATACTGTAAACTCAAGATCATGTGTGTGGTAGTTCTTATTGGAACCAAGGGTATTTATAACTAGAAAATTATTTATTTTGTGTTTGTTGAAAATTCAAACTAGGTTGATCATGGGGTTTTAAAGTGAAGTGATCTTAAAGTGTGCAAGGATTCATTGTTGAAGGTGGTGTTGTTTCCAAGTTTTTCCAAAATTTTTGGGTCTAAAATTTTAAAGATGAAGATTTTTTTTGAATTGGAATAATTTTCACATAAATAAATTAGTTAAATGAAAGTATAATGGATACTTATATAGTTTCGCAGAAGAGACTATTCTAGGACATGACAACAAAATACAGAAAAGGATTGTGTTTCTCACAAGCTCTGAAAATTCATAAATGATGGAATTGTGTGACACAAGAAGTGTTTCATTGGACAATGTAATAAAGGTGAAGATTCATGAAGGTAGTGAGTTAAATTCTAACGGGGACATAGAATCCCTCAAGTTCCGTTCCCATTAAAAGTTGTGCACATAGCTAAAGTTTCACAAGGTAGTTTCATGAAGAATATACTATGTCTATAAATATGAAACTACCTCCTTCATTTAGGGAAACTATATAAATATATACTTGGATCTTATTATTCATGAAGGGGTTCCATGATGTATAGGTGTGAAATGAAATAAACTTGTATCTATTAAGAAAAAGTGAGATTCTTAAAACATTCTATTTTCATTTAATTTTTAGATTCACAACAAAATAAATGTTCCAAGAAAGTTGTTGTTTTGCATGAAAGTATAAATGTTTTACTAAAAGTGAGGAGTTTTTTGAATGTAAAAAATAGATGCATGAATGTAAAAGAGTTTTATAAACAATAATTTTGAACATATATTTTTAATGAACAATTCATTAAAGAGAATCAATTTAGGACAATAGTGGAAGAAGTGTCTCTTGCTAATCGGGGATAAATACTTATGTTCCCAATATTTTGATGTGGCTATCAAGAAGAAAAAAAAAGTATTCGTCCAAGGAGATGAATCAAGGTGGATTCAACAGAATTATTCTAAGGGAGGTAGTTTTTTATCCCTAAAATTATTGTAAATATTGTGTTCCTAGAACATAGTTTCCTTGTTTGATAAATTACAATCCACAATATCTAGTGAAGCATAGTGTATTCAGATATGACTAACACACTCTTGGCATATGCCCATTGGACTATCCCTTAGTGTTGAACTATATTAAACAGAGGTGTTGTTGTTATATATCAATATATAGGTGTTTTAAAATTGAAATATTCCATTAGACATGTTTTAAAAGTTCCTACCAACATGGGGACAAGATCTATTTTATTCAAAGAAAATATAGACACAATGACTAACACCTCCCCTCTTATGGTGTTCTATGGTATTACAAGTGTTATCAATGAGACACTGTTATAAGAATTAAAACTATCTTATGATTTTTGTTTGAGAGAGAATTCAATGAAAATTTGTGGAGTTACCCTTTTTTATAGAATAAACTAAAAAAATATAATAATTGAATTAGATATCATCTATGATCTATTAGGAATGAAGTTATCTATCAAAAAATTCAAGGGATTCATGTTAGTTATGAGACATGTATTTTTATAACTGGAACATATAAGAAAATTATTGAAGTAGATTCCAAAGATCAAAATGATCTTATTTCAACATTATATGATCAAGTCCATTTGAGGTTATGTGTTTCAATTCATCCAATTCTATGTGGGGGAAATTGGAAAATATATAAATAGGTGATAAAAAAGTGAAGTAGTATAAACATAAAGGTTGTCACAATTAGTTTGATGATATAAAATTGTATCCAAATTAAAATGAAGTTAATTTCATTAATTTTTGTTCAGAAGTGGCAGAGAAATTTGAGGACACATGGAAGAAATTATGGATATTGATATTGAGAAGATAATATCGAGGACTCCACCACTCTACAATCCAAAAGTTTCATCCCATGGAGAATACGTTATATCTAAGATTTTTTTAATCATTTTCTAAGCAGTCTAATGGATTAAGAAATGGGAGTCAAACTATAATATATAACAATCAGAGTAACAAAGGAAATGAAAATCTAATACATGAGAAAATATTACATTTCAAAATATAGTAATGATGGAGTTGATCTGGATGATGAAGTTATTTTTATTATTTCAAGAAAATCCAACATAGGAAAAGGGGGATTTGAAGGGGATATTACTGTGTCTTTTTGTCGATGTGGAAAAGTAGGGAATGTTATTTCTTGATTTCCAAGAAAATTAAATGATACAAAACGTGTAGAATAAATCATGAATAGGCCTCATAAGAGATTCCCTCAAAAGGGAGACTTTAAATCAGGAAAGAAATTATAGATGAAGAGCTTTTTTTGAAAAGAGTTATAAGATGATAAATAATTTTTGGTGGATACATAACAAAAGATTAATACTAATGTGGAATATTCAATGATGGCTATATTTGAAAATGTAGAACATAAAAAGGAGTAACACAACCAGTTTGGTGGTGTTTTCAATCTTAAGGTGGACCTTGGGGGTGATCTTCAGAAGGTTTAAATTAAAAAAAAAAAGAAACAAATATTGGAGTAGTGTTGAAAGTTTCATCAGAGTATGTATATCATATTGACGTAGAAATTGATCAAATACAAGGAGTGGAGAAAAATAATTGACAACTCTTGAAATATTAGAATAGGTTTTGGAGGTTATACTAATGATTTAAGAGTAGGAAAACTTTATCAATGACCATATATCAATATCTGTAGAAACAGATAAGATAGATGAGTGCCTTGAAAAATATGTCATATATATAAGGGGTAAACATGAAATTGAATCAATATCGAGGTAATAATAGAAGAAATTAAATATTCAAAGGTTTTAAAATTTTGAGATTTTGGAAAGAGGTAATCATTGATTTGAAGGAGTAGAGAAAGCCTTGAATGATTATAGTTCTTAATTTATGATCATAATTGGAATGTTATTTGATAAGTAAACATCAAAGGATATAAAAAATATGACCCAAAAAAAGGGATGAACAGAGTTAGATATATTAGAAAGGGGTTAGATGTCCTAGTAGAAATAGATTCAAATCAAACAGACTAGAGTGCTGAAAATAATCCTCAATTATATAGTGATTATCACCTATAAAATACACATAAAAATTAAGGGTACATGTGGAGGAATGAAATTTAAAATATATTTCCTTTTATGAAATTTTTATTCTGTTACTTTGGGGACATATAATGTCTTTCTATTGAATAGGAAAGTAATTATCTGATTAGGGAAGCACCAGGAAGTAAAAAAAAGATGATGAGACCATATCCTTCATCTTTTAGAACAAATAAATTTTTAGTATATTTATTTCATTTTTTAACTATATCCATAAAGTTATACATTTTAGGTAAAGAAAATATGGAACCATTACTATAAAACTTTGAGATAAGTCAATACTGGTCAACCAAAAAAAAACCTTGAAATAGGTTTTACCCTATGGAATAGGAACATTTGTAGGATTCAACCTTCCATATTAAAAAGATATCAAATAGTA
Organism: Viscum album; assembly: GCA_963277665.1. Taxonomy (NCBI): domain Eukaryota; kingdom Viridiplantae; phylum Streptophyta; class Magnoliopsida; order Santalales; family Viscaceae; genus Viscum; species Viscum album. The sequence goes on along the minus strand of OY728133.1, from coordinate 1,407,995,326 downwards.
CATCTTATTCCATTAATCAATCGGGAATCACATAGAAGTAAGATAAGAATATTGGGAAATCCATATTGCAAGCAATTACAATCAAAGATGAAAAAACAGAATCTATATTTTTGAAAATGGATGCTCAAAACACATTAAATGAAATAATTTTTTTTAAAAAAGAATCAATGAAACATTTTATGGACTATTGATATTTAAAAATAACAGTGAGTTAAAGATTAAATTTAGTAGAAACAAAAAATTAGAATTATGAAATAAACAAAAGGATGTGATCAATATGGAGGAATTGTGTCACAATATCTTAAGTATAAGTCAACTCTATGACACAATACAAGTAGTTAAATTTAATCCAAAGGATTTCTCCATCAAAGGCAATATAGGTACTTCTATCTTGAACGATTTGAAAAAATTGTAATTTATACTAGGTAGATAGTAAATAAAGAACATGTTTCTTAACAATTAATAAAGAAGAAAACATATTGAACTAGAGGTTAGATTACATTAATCAACATAGCATAAAAACATTATCAATGAAAAAAATATACTATAGAAATTCCCAATATAAACTATGATCTAGAAGAGAAATGTGATTCTTGAATGTAAGGAAATATGGTAAAGAATTTTTATTGGTTTAAGAATAAAAGGGAATCAAACCTGATTGATCTAGACAACAAAAATGTGTGACATCTAATCAATATGCCTGAAACATATAAATAGTGTTACTTAATTATTTTTATTAATAATTATAATAGAATGTAATGTGTTATGGTTATGTTTCATTAAAAAGAAGTGATTGACTATATGAACAGATATCAATGAAAATTTTAGAATGAAACCATTCTCACAGTCAAGATAATACTTTTTGAAAATGGAACATAATACACAAAATTGAATTTGAAAAATACCTTAAAAAACATTGAATTATGCAATATGTTTCTTTAGTGAGATCACATCAAAGAAATTGGGACTTTAAAAACATATATTGATAGGTGAATAATGTGGAAAAACTATACTAATTGAGAGTTGCGTTTCTCTTCATTAATAGAAATAGGTTGTTGAAGTTGTGACGTAGACTTAAAATAAAATAGGACTGGTTCTAAGAGAGGACATGACACCACATAAGATATATCATGGGAGGAATATCTCACCATTTTTTTATATTTTTGGATGTAAATGATTTATATGAAATAAAGTAAGAAATAATATTAGTTATGGTGTTGTAATGGATGAGGGAACAGTCCTTGGATAGTTAGTGAAGAGTAAAGTCTATAAATAGTACTATAATCCTCTTATAAAGATTGTGGGGAGAAATTATGTCAATATTATTTAAGATAAAATTATGAATAACTCTAAGATATCAGATATTGGTATTATTGAATACATATAAGAGAGTATAAAAGGGATATATTCAAATAATTAAAATGTGGAAATCTTTCCTACCATTCCAGAATCACCAAATGATGATAATTTTGAATTAGAAATATGAGAGGAAACCATTTATGAAGAAACTCTTCCATTACCTCAAAGGAGGAACAGATGATAATAAGTTTATCAATCTATCATCATTAACGATTGGAATGCACCTATATAGACAATCAAACTGATGAATGTTGTACATTATTCTATTCTATATATTGCTAAACAAAAATCTTTTTAAGACACAATAACTTACAAATCATGGGTTATGTCCATGAATGAAATATTTAATCATATTTAAATAACCAAAATTCAGATATTGTTAAGAGGCTATAAGATCACAATGTGATTGGATCAATGTGGATCTTCAAATTTGTTTTGATATGCTTGGAAATCTGATCTGAAAAATGGAATACATGGTGTGTAAAGGATATAAATAGATTGAAGGAATTTTTGTTAAAGATATGTTTTCTCCTGTATCTTTACTATAGTTGATTATGATCTTCTAATCCATGGGGATTCAAAGAGGGTACACATTTTATCAATTAGATGTCAAAATGTAATTCTTAAATGGTGTTATAGAATAAGAAGTATACATTGAATAAAAATTGGGATTTATGGTTGGAAATGATGAATCAAAGATTTTTATATTAAAAAATATCTTTATCATCTAAATAAGGCACCACAAGCATGGTATTCTTGATTGAATGCTTATCTAAAGAAGCTTAAATATAAAGGAGGAATCATCGCCCATAATAGTTATATAATGAATTATTAGGTGGTTTAATTTATGGTTCTTGTGTATGTGTATGATATTAAATATTGTGTAATTAGGAATGAACTAGTGATAGAATCTTCTGCTCATAAGAAACTCAAGTTTGAAATGTCCATGATTGGTGAACTCATATTATTTTGCGGGCTTCATGTGACTCAAAAAAGGACTACAACGTCTTTTCTCAAAAAAAAATATACAAGATAGATTCTAAGTAAATTAAACATTGTATGACTGTAAACCAATATCTAATCGAATTATTTTCAAGGAAAAACATGAAAATAAAGAGAATTAAAAATCTATAGATTTCACCATGTTTAATAGGATTATTGGAATCTTATTGTATTTGAATGATACATATTAATATATCATATTTGAAGCTTTTTTATCATGTCACTTATAATTTAATATGAAGGAGGATAAGTTTTTAATAGTTAAAACAATCATGAAGTATATTAATTTTACTCAAAATTTTGGATTATACTTTGTAGTAGGAAGGGATAATGAATTATTACCACTTATTGATGCTTATTGGACTGAAGATGTGTTTGATCAATACAACACAAGTTGGGGTAAAATATTCATTGGTAACAAACGTGTGGGATTATTGAGAATGAAAAAATAAATCCATTCTTTTAGTATGGTTGAAGTAGAGTATATCTCTTTGAAAAAGGCATCCATCTACTATTATGATTAAAGTAACAACTTAGTGATATTGTTGATGAGGAAAAACAACTTATGTTGAAAATATATGATAACAATAGAATGATTGAGGTCATGAAAAATTCAATTCAAAACTCTCATAAAAATAATATTGAGATAATATATCACTTTATCAAAGAGAAGTGTTAACAAGGTGTGATTAATATAGTGCATGTTGGAACTAATAATCAAGTGTCTGACGTCTAGATTAAGACTTTGGAAGAACCAATGTATGAGAAACAACCGTTAAACCTTGGTCTTCATCCACCTCCTATTGCATGAAGTGGATATGGATTAATCACTTTCCCCCTAATTTTAAATGGTTATATCTGTTTATGAATGTTTTTTAGGTTTTTGGGGGAGATACGATCTAGGGATATTTTTTTCAAAAGGGAGATGTATGGTTTCATTGGATTTATTTCCAAATGGGTAGAGTATAGAATCTAAACAAAATATATTCCACACAATATGGGTTTTAGTACATGTAGTCTCTTGAGTCATATAATTATCTCTTGAACTATTGTTTTCTACACCGATCTTTTCTCACATAAAATTAGAGATATTGATGATATATTTCATTGATATATATTTTTTAAAGGATTTTTATTTATTTAATTTCTATTTGTATTTATAATAAAACCAAAGTGGTTATTTTTGGATGCAAGGGTTTTCATAGCTAGAAATAGATTGCATTTTTTGTTAGTTTTCAATCCACATTGGAAGTATCTTACACACACATGAAACAGAGGTGAATTTGCGTGAAGTTAGTGAGTTGAGTGGTAAAGGTTACATAAAATCATTCTAGTTCAGTTCTATAGAAAATTTAACACATAATTAAAGTCACATAAGGCCATTGTACAATGGGTACACTGTATATAAAAATAGGAAGTTACCTAGTCCATATTGGGAAAATATATCAATTATGATCAGGATTGTATTCATTTTGAAAGGGTTTTGTGATGTTTAGTGGTGAAAAGATAGAAACCCCTGCCAATAAAAACAAAGAGAAATTCATAAAAACTCAGTTTTTTAAAAAGTTATATTTGCACGGCAGAACCAATGTTGTGTAATAGCTAAGGTGTTTCGTGAAATAAAAAATGTTGCGCAAAAAGTGTGGTGTTGTGTAAAAAAAAAATAAATTGCGCGAATGTGATATAGTTGCATGGAAAATAGTTTTTGAACAAATATTTTGAGTTACTATTTCATTCAAAAGCATTGGTTTAGGAAAATGGTTAAAGAATTATATTAATCTAATCATGAAAAAATACATATGTCCCTAATATATTGATGCAGCTTTCAAGTCAATTTAATGTGAAAGTATTCATCCAAGGTAGTGATAAAGGGGGATTCAATAGAACAGATTCAGAGAAGGAAATTTTCTATTTTTAAAAAATATTGTAAAGGGAATGTGATTGACATGGAGTGTTTGTGTTTGATAAATTATAATACACAATATCTATTAAATATCTGTTGATTCAGATACAATCAAAACACTATCTGTGTATGGTTTGTGAATTATACCTTAGTGGTGAACTATAAAAAATTTCAATGATTCCATTCTATTCAGAATATTTGTGTTTGATAATGGTATTCTTCTATTAAATAAGTTTAACGAGTTCCTTCCAACATGGGGTCATGATCTATATTAGTGAAATAAAAAGTTAACACCCTGATTCATCCATACCGTCTTAGCATGTTCCAAGTTTTTATAGTTATTCTCATGAGGGTGTAATGGAAAGGATCCATAATCTACCACACTTTTCATAAATATTGGAATAAAACCCAAACGCTTACTTGAGGAATCTTAATAAACATCATAACCCAATCATGGCTTATAATGAATCAAGACTGGATCTGAAGTCAATCGAACTTTCAAATATTCTAAATATATTTGGAAATGATCACTCAAAAAAAAACATCATACCATGATGGGTAAACATTGTTATTGGGATTACATTATTGGAGGAGTCCTGAATAAGGAATTTTAATCGCCAAAAAATCCCAAGAAACATCAGATATCAAATCAATTTTTGGCTCACTCCCAAGACATTACCACCCAAATATTTTTTAGATCCACTGAGATACCCTTCTCAAAAATCTCATGACCTTGAAATCTCACAAATTTAATCATGATATAATATTTGGATAGATTTTCATATAAATTATGTTCTATTATTATTCCAAGGATGATATTCAAATTATCAACATGATCATATTTTGATTTTTAATAAACAATGATATCATCCAAAAAAACCATGAATAAATAAAAGAGTCGATGTAAAATTTTGTTCATCAAATCCAGTAAACACCACAAGAGTATAAATAAGGCCAAATGGCCTAAGAAATTATCAAAATTCTCATACATTGTCTTGAATGTTATCTTAGGAATATCTTATTCTCAAAACATTTTCTCATGGTATCCTAATTTTAGATCAATTTTTAAAGCCGTATGGCTCCCTTAAGCTAGTGAAAAAATTAATCAATCATAGGTAAATGATATTTATTCTTAACTATCAGCCAATTGAGATTCTAGTAATCATTACAAAGTGAAATAATCCCATTCATTTTCTTTTAAAAGAGCATTAATGATGCCTTAGGTGAGTCAATAGGATGAATAAATATCTTATCTATAAGATCCTCATGTCAAATCATTAATTCATTTAATTCAATGTGTTCTATATGGATAAAAATAAATTGATTGGCCTCAATCCTTGAAGAAAGTCTATATAAAACTAAACTTCTCTCTTAGGTGGGAATCCATAAATATAATCTTGAAAATTTTTGAGATACTCAATCACCATTGTAAGAAGAGGTCCATTAAGACATGGGTCTAGAACATCAAGAAACATATCTAATAGTATGCATGAAATCATCTCAGCATTATAAAAAAAGCAATTTCTCTCCCCGATATAGGATCCCTATCACCTTGAAATACATGAGTGACTCCGTCAAAAAAATGTAATTATACCCAGTGATTATAGAAATTAATTGGGGATTTAATGATAATCATCTAATATATTGCAATTATAATATAAAATATATTAAGATCAAGGATAAAAAAGTACCATATAGTTTTAGGGTAGTCGATCATCACCCGATACTCTAGATATTTAAATCCATACTATGAATTCTTTCTCAAAGGATTGGAAATAGTCATTATGGAAGGAAAAATATTAGAATTCAATCCCAACACATCAGTAATATTGGAAAAGAAATCTGAATGAGTCCCAATATGATCAAAAAAATTCATAATAATAGAATATTAAATAACTCCCCTACCTGTGAAGGTAGATATTCCTTCCTGTGAATCGTTTAGTACATACTCCACTGCATAGATACATCCAATATAACATTTCACTTTATTGTACCCTAAGAATCACCCTTATAAAGATTTTGAGATCCCACCCAATTTTCTATGTTAAATCTAAACTGAGAGCCTATGGTGAAGGTGGATATAGATTTACTACCCAAGGATTGTATCTCATATAAATTCTAAATATTACCAAATTAACCACATGTGTTACACACCTTGGGATTTTCTTTATAATCATCTCTGATGTGTCCCTTTTTCCTACACTAGGACCAGACCACCTAACAAAAGGCTAATGTATTCCATGCACTTCTATCACAAACTTAGTGTTGGTCACCCTTCTTCCTCTTATAGCTAAAAAGTGAACTCTTACTACCTTATTACATAACTGATGCCCTAATGAGACATTTCTTCCCAGATTTCCCCCCTCATCCATAAATACATTTCCTACAACCTACACACAGGCGAGTAAGAAAATAAGAACAGTCATAGACCAAATATCTTCTTATAAAACCATATAATACTTTTATTATTTTAGATAGTGATTAGAATCATATTTGGAGACATGTGGACCCACTCAATAAATTGAGTAGAATACTCCACGATTGAATGATCTCCCTACTCGATTGTAATGAACTATTGAGATATCACTACTCTTAGTGTATTAGGATATAACTATTTATTGATGAATTTCTTAACATTATTCCAGGTGATATATTCAGGAAACATTTCTTGTAAAATAGAGTTCCACAAATTCCTACCTAACCCTTTAAGAATGTATGTAATGAAAAAAACATTATAGACTTCTAGAGTTTTTAGGCAGTGTAAAACCCTCTAAATCTTCTCGACCCCTTAATATAATTATAAGGGTCCCTTTTAATCATGGAAAATCAATGGTGGATTCTATGTTAATATTGAATTAAGGTCTACTATTAATTTTAATTCATCTTTGGTTACCTAGACTGTGGTTTAGATTGTTTATACTATATTTTCTGCCAATTCTGAGTCAACCTGAGGATTCATCTGTAGGGAATTCTTCACCTCATAACCTCTAGTATTATGAATTTTTTTAGACGTTCCATAATATATTGAACAATTGGATGAAAAAAATTTAGAACATAATTTGATTCCTTATCATAAATATAATTTAGAAAAGTAAAAACAAAATACTAACATAACAATAAAAAAGAATTCTATAAAACCCCATAACCCCTATGATAACTCGAGGATATTCATGAATGTGAGATGTCTAGATAAAATACCTCACTACCTTTTGAGATTTTATAGTCATATATCTTGTCTATAAAACACCCCCAAACACATGAGTGTGTTATAGAAGTATTAGTGTAATCTTTCATGATAACCACACTATGATACCAATTGGTAACAATAAAACATGAGTCTACCCATAATTCCACCCGAAGTTAGCCTACCATAAGGTGTAATGTGTGTTACCAATAATAATGGTGCACCAAAAAGAAACACGGTATCATAAAAAGGAAATTCGGAATTATTTCTCCATAAATATATATAGGATAAGATATATTAAAAAAGTGTATCATAATAGATATGCATATTAAATCATATATGAAAATGATAAAATCATCCCACAACTAGATAATAAGGTCTCAATAAAAAACTGAAGGATGATGAAGCATATGGGACATGAATCCACCCATGGGTCCATCTCTATAAGACCATAATTCACCAATTTATAAACCCCTCAAAAATGATACAAGAATAAAGATAACCATCATCTATATGATGCCATTTCCTTTTCCTATATCCTAAAAAACCAAGGTTAAAATAATTCAACGGAAAAAGTAGGGTTTGAGCACTAAAGATTAGTAGGATACCTCTAAAGAATCAATACAATCTATATCCACATGAATTTTTAATTATTATTCAAAATATTTTAAAAAAAAATTCATAAAGAAACATTTTACTTTAAAATAATTTCTATTCATAACATACTTTGATTTTCTTTTCAATAACAGTTTATATTCTTATAAAATAGAAATATAAAAATTTAGTAAACAGTTTTTATGAATCCATAAGAATATCAATTGGGAAAATAATAATATAAAAGTAACATGCATTTAATTTATCCCCAACGAACCTACAATTAAATCACAACATAAGGGTTTAAACATCTAAAAATCTGGAAACATTGGATGAAAAAAGAAATGAACAAAGTACAGAAACCTTGATTTCACAAAATGGATACCCCTAGACACCATGTATTCAAAGGAACTAACACTTGTGATAGATAACTCCACTAGGTCATGAATTTGTTTAGTTTTACCCAATAATCTTAGGTTGTCAGGATGTTCAATGTATCATTATTACATTCAAGGAATACAAAAACATGTTAAATAAATAATTTCCCAAGGAAATATCTACATATAACCCATTCCCACATTTTTATATAAAATATTCTAATATAGTTTTTATACTACTCCCCATATTGAACATATTTTTCATTTCAAAACCATCATTGAGACGTTATTTGAAAAAAAGTGCATAAAATCCAATTTAAAAAAAACACATTTTGAAAAGATCCATTCCATTTCCAATAAATATCAATTAATATTAAATATTCGATTTTTCAAAAAAAACTAATGTAAATATTTATAAAATACAAGGATCCCCAACATAGAAACTGTAGAATAGAGATGGCTACCTTAAGAATGTTGAAAACAACATTGCATTCAAAAATAATAATGAAAAAAACGAGATTGGGTCCTCATAAACCAAGATCCAATATAAAAATCACAAATTCCCCATAAAAAATTTAGATCCTGAATATATCCTTTTATGGTTAAATTGAGATAAGGGAAAGATAAATCATGAATATATATATACAGAAAAGAGGATAATGTGAGAGGGAAACCGATAAAGGCTTGATGGGATCCACCTAAAATGACCAAATATCACCAACCAATAAAATATATATTCTTTTAGAGAGCCTTGGAGGTTATGTTTCTTGATAACAAGGCATCAAAAGAATATTAGAGTTTAAAATGAAGGTAATTATTCATTTTACAATGCTCATATTTGAGAAAATGGTTTGGCTGCATGATTTAAATTTTTCTCACCAATCATATAGTGTCTTATGTTATTTTAAAAAGAAGACTCGTTATTTAATAAGAGTAGGAATATGGTTTAAAAAACCATGAAAAATCCACATGACAACCTTTGGATAAAATATCATATATATGCATTGTTTTCCTAGAGACTCTAACAGTTAGACAAACCATGCTTAAACTATGAAAAATACTATTGGATATCATAGATCTGTTTCTCACAGTTGCTACTATGAGAACATCAACAATGAACCCAAACCATGCACCTTTCCTATTTTACCCAAAACATCAAAATTTCCACCCAAGACCCCAAAAATAGTCCAAAACCTCAAAATATATAGACCATTATCAAAATTCGACACCCCTTTGACTTGTAAGTCATAACATGACTTCAAAAGTTGTTAAATATGATGTGAACTAATGTAATGGTGCACTATATCTGAGGTGATTTTAGTAAAGGCGAGTGATTATTGGAAAAATCACTAAGAAGCTAGATTTTGACATAATGTCTTTAACTATTTAATTTTTTATACTAAGGTTATTCATGTAATAATGAATGTTAATATGTTGTGTTTCAAATGCATGTAGTTATAACTTTATATAATAACATATTGTATTATTCAATATTATATTATAAACTATACCATGATTGGTAATTAATCATTCATGGATGAATTTGAGAAGTTTGTATAGAATTCATTATTTTTTAAAATTTATAAAATCAATAATTATATTAAACCAAGCGTTTCAAGTATTAATATATATTGGAAATTTATAAAATGTTCCAATTAATATTGGTCAATTTTTTTAGTTTCTAAGGTATTTATAAATGTGGTTTTATCTTCTTTTGAGGTTTTTGGTACTATGAAACTTCTTATCCAAAAATATCTAGCTATTTTACCTTTATCATTACTTATAGTGGTTTATGTTGACCATGGATGAAGGGGGATATTCTTCCTCAGCATTGGGAGATATTTCCATCCAAAAGAAAAACTAAGAAGAATGAGTCTTTTTGCATCATATCAGTGATCTTTATCAAATATTCATGAAAGAGTTTGATTGACAATGAACAAGGTACTCAATTTTTTCTTCATTCTTTTATTCAATCTAGTACAAATGTAAGATTATGTGGTTTTAGGTTTTTATTATATTTTTTTCACTTCATTTGGATAAGAGTTATTCCCTTTGAAACTTATGATGACATATATTAATATATATGATTTATAATTATAAATAATTTTACCCATTTATACTTAAATGGATATTTAGTCATTTTAACTAATAAAAAAAATTCACATACATAAAATATAGAGTCCCCAACCCCAATTTCTAGACCCGATGTCTGATTTATTACTTTGGAACAGATATATGGTGTCAAATACCGAAGGAAAAATCAATTTATCAGTTTTATTTAAACCAAATACATTCATGGTATCAATTTTATGCCAAGATATAAAATAAATAATATAATGGAAATACCTTTTGAATACATGAATTAATTCCAAGAAATCTTCTCGATATCCATAAGAAAGGAATCAGAATAAGGTTAAGATAAAATGCTATGTAATTTTTTAGTATAGAGAAAAAGATATCATGAATCTATAAGAATAATCAATATATAATGTTAAAAAATTGAACGCACATTCCATTTAAATAACTTTACTATAATGATAAGAAATTTCATAGTTAATATTGTATGGTAAAAAACTAAAAACATGTTACATTGAATCAATAAACTGAGTATGAAATGAATCTATAGACAATTTGTTTTTTGAAAATATCATGGATAATAATAACTGGATTTTTATTGAGGTAATTTCATAAACATTGAACTTTATGTTTTATAAAAACATGATACCTCTAACATGAATACCTTTCATAAGATGGTTTAAAAATACATGTAGAAACCTATTTAATTTCTCCAACTAATTTATCTCATGGGACCTTCTAATTCATTAATGGGATATATAATTTTCATCCCCAATCATCATTATAGATACAAAACATTACTCATATATATTATGGTCAGTTTAATTCATAAATTAGTATGACTTATCATACAATATCTATGATGACTAAATGATATAGATTTATTAATATTTTAATATCTAATGAAATAAATTTTTATGTAAACACCATATGTAAAAAATATGTATGGTTTAATAAATAATAAAATATATTATATGGGAATACTGATATTTAATATAAATATAATTTCAAATTTAAAATCATCATAAGAAAGTGATTTTTTTAAGATAAAGATAACATTCACAAAGGAAAGTGAGATTGTAAAATTCATAAACCACTAGTTAATTTTTGAGTCAAATACCCTTGGATGAAATAATTAAAATTAAAATTTTAAATACCATGAATTATTATGGAATCATGATATTAAATTTACACTGTAATTATATACACCATATAAAATAAATTATCTCAATAACATTACAATATTTCTCAATCAAGGATGATGGGAAATTTGGACGAAGTCCCTTACCTCATGATTTTCTTTTTTTGAACATGATTTAAAATATTGTACAATGGTTATAAATTTGTTATTAATTTATAAATTAACCATAATCATCTTTATAATATCATATATGATCATATTATAACATTTGACCACCAATTTATTAATAATATTTTATTATTTTCATTATTTCTTGTGTTAATTTCCTTGTTTTCTCATGTCTGTTTTATAAATGTTAGGCTTCATGAACATATGATATAATTAACTTATATAAATAAATATAATAGTTTTATAAATATCAGAATAACTAATTGGATATATTACAAGAACCTCTCTTAAATGTTGGTCATGGAAAATGAATCACATAGCTTCGTGGAGATAGTGGGTCGTACATTTGAACAAGCGATGATATCATTCCCATAATGAGTGAATGAATAAGAAAGAAGATAATATTTTAATTTTAATGAATCAATATATTTTAATAAATAGTACATATATTTATTAAATTTATCTTCAGTACTTTCCATGTATTTTATAAGTGAAAAACGATTCATATCCCTTTATAGGGTGGTTGTCCGCCGTACACTCAAGCTACATTATCATATTTTAAATGAAATTAAAAGTAAGAAGTTATATGTGATATTATTATTCCATAAGAATTTTAACATCGTAAATATTATATAAAAACATTACATCCACCAATTTATCCATCCTTTATAGGTGTTGATGGAAACCGAATTAAACCGGCTCGTAATGCGACAGTCTGCCGCACACATGATCGATGATTTAATTTACCATTTTGTGAAGTCAATGGGGATAAATATTATTCCATTAAAATAAAAAAAAATTATAATATAAGGTACACTAGTTTTATTATATTTTATGTTTGAATAAATAAACTATGGTTGAAAAATATTTATGAAAATTAAGTATTTATATATTAAAGACAATTATCTTCTCTAAGAGAAACCTCCTTTATATATTCTCTCAAGGACCCAATGGTTAATATGTTGGGAGGACCATCAGATATAGAATGTGACTAAGGATATTAGGCAGAGAATTTGGTAGTTTTTTTATTCAAAGGACATGATAGGTGTAAAAAGTGTTGTATAGAGTTCTCATTTATAAGTGGGAAAATGAAACCCTTTAAGAAATTACATGAAAATTTCCAAAAAGGATAAACAATTATAAAGTCATTAAAATTTATAAATAATTAAAATGACTCTATTTTATGATATTTTATTTACAGTATAAATTTTTTTTATAAAATAATATTTTTACCATTTTTAGGTTATTTTTAACCCTTATCTTCTAGGATTGACCCCCAATAAACACATTTTTATCTTAACTATGATAATTAATTTTCACTATTTTTACTATTTATTTTGGTCAAAATTTAATTAGAACTTATTGAAAAATATAAATTTTTATTATTAGAAGTATAGAATATATTTTTTACATATTAAATTCACATAATTTGGAAAATTTAATTTAAAATTAATACCAAAGACATTATGAGAAATTAGGGTTTTCAAAGAGAAAATGTGCAAACACTTACACAATTTTAATATAAAAATTAAAAATTAAATATTAAAATTATTATAATGAAATAAATTAGTAAAATAATAATATAACTGAACTAATTTTAGTTTATAATCAATTTAATATATATTTTAACCTTCTAAATAATTTAAATGAAAATGGAGTTTTTATTAAAATTATTAATTTTTACTATTCCTTAAAAAATGAAACTTTTTTAAAAAATCCAAAACATTGACCCTAATATAATTTTGATATAATGATTTAAATAAAATTTATATTATTTTTCAAAATAAATTTTACAGAGGTGGTAAAAATTTATTATACATTATGTGCACAAATCTTGACTAAACCTTCTTTTAGAATAAATCATATATTTTTCAAAGCATTGTTTTTTCATTAATATTATTCTAATTTTATCCCGTATAAATATTTATTCATTTTATTTATTTTATATATGTTTAAATCAAATGATTTTCATAACTTAGATATTAATATTAATACCCATAAATTTAAGGGCTTGGTTACAATTGCAATGTTCAATTAATGACTTTTTAATATAGCATCATTTTTTATTTAAACCCAATGTTTTATAATTCATAATATACTGAAGAGATTGAATTTATTAATAATTATATATATTTTGAAATATTTGGATGTTAAATTATTTCCTCCCACACAAAATTTCATTAATTAAATTTAATAGATATTACCTTTTAAATAGATAAGGTTCGTTTATATTTATAACATCCTCTTGTTCCTATATTTCTTCCTCCTTTTTGTGATTTATTCAATGTAAATTTAACCATTCCATCATCAGAGTACTCAATACATTATTTCTATAACAAATAATAAGGATGGGTTATTTATATTAAGACAGTTCATGTTACAATTAAATTTCATCATATGTGCGCACATGAATTGGGTCTAGAATGTACATTCTTAACTGTGATATATAGAGCAAAACATTTAATTTTGAAAAAATTAGTGAAAAATCAAAATTATAATCCATAGATATAATTATTTAAACAATTCAAAATGGTTATATATACCTAGGTCTCATATTCCCTTTCTAACTGAAACTTATAACACCCTTCCATGGAGATACATTCAAAAAAAACATGATCTCCCAATTATAATTCCAAATCCTTCCACTGATTATCGATATCTATCTTTTGAATACATTGAGATTATTTAATGTAATCCTAATTATTTTTTAAAAAATTTCATTTTCACTTCAAAAATTTAGATACTACACATTTTTGGTCACCAACAACATGACAATAAGATGGAGTATAACATATTTTTCTAAAAAATGCTTTATATGGTGCCATTTTAGTACATGAATGGAAATCATTATTATAGAAAAACTATAATATAGGTAAATAATAATTATAAATACAATTAAATTCATGTAATAATGACATCAACGTGTATTTCATTTTAGAAAATTCATTTTAGACTGTTCATCAGTTTGAGTATGGAAGGCGATGCTCAAGTAAATATCAGTATCATGATCCTTATAAAGGCTATTTTAGAATTTTAATGTAAAACTAGGATCTTGATTAGAAATAATTCAAACATTTTCACCATTAATTATTATAAATTCATTAATATAGAGCCTTGTGATGTAAGAATTAGGTAAATCGTCTCTTTAAACAAGGAAAATTTCACATCTGGTTAGGTGGTCAACGATAACCCATATTTAATAAATGTTTCTCATAGTCTTTGGTAGTCATATGAAGAATTACATAGTAATTTCATCTCACTTCTACACAAGAATAGTAAAAGTATGAATAACTATAATAGAAAAAATCCTCATAATTTTAACTTGTTGAAAAACTAAACATCTAGATCCATAATTAGTAATTCTCCACTTCATGTTATCCCACAAAAAATGGTCCATCAAATAAATATAAATATTTATTTTTCCAGGGCGTATAGAGATATTAGATCTATGAGTTTCATCCTTATATTCAATTTTTTATCTTTTTTATAAATGGATCACATAACATCTTTTGAAATTTTAGAAAACTGTCTTGGCCCATTTTTTCAACTAATTTTCCAAAATTCACAAAATTAATTTTATTTTGAAAGTTTCATCATCATATTGATAAAAATTTATGTTTTTTAATAAATATCATCTCAAAATAATATAAAAAATGAGTGGTTGATCTTATTTCATAATAATTCCCAAATCTGTATCTACTTGATCAAATAACATAACATACCTCTCAATCCACATTTTGGTATGAAATCCATGATCATTCTCACTCAATGAATACAATACCTTATTTTATTTCCATGAGTGGTAGTTTTTTAGTAAATCATAATCCTTGAGTAGCTCAATCCATCTCCTTTCCCTAATGTTAATATTATTTTTGGAAAATATGAATTTTTGGCTATTATGATCCGTGTATATCTATGATATTTTTCTATAGATATAATATCTTTGTATATTCAAATAAAAGATTATAGTAACCAACTCAAGATCATGGTTTGGATATTTATTTTCATGATTATTCAATTTCCTTGATGTATATACCATAAATTTATCCTTTTTTCATGAGGAAAAAACCAATTAATTTCTTCAATGTATCACTATATATCAAAAAAAATCATTTACTGATAGTAGATAGAAAACTAGAGCATTTAAAATCCTCCAATTTATTTCACCAAAACATTCTTTACATTCATTTGTCAAAAACATTTGACCCCTTTATGTGTAATCCAAATTAATGGGTTTTAAAATCATGAAAAATTCTAAAACAATTCTCAGTAATAAGAAAAAAACTACATACCTATGTTGTTTTCATTAAGGTATGCCATTATATGAATTCCTTTATCTTCATAGGATCAATTGAGAATCCATCCTTGGAGACAATATGTTCAAGGAATAAACTTCTTGAATAAAAAAATCACACTTACAAAATATAACATATTAATATTTCCTTCTAAGAGTATCAATAATGATATTAAAGTGATTATCATGGTCCTAATTTATTTTAGAATACCCCAATATATCATTAATTAAAAACAAAAAACATCTATATGGTCATTGAATACTATGTTCATTTGATCCATAAAAATAGAGGGTGAATTTTTTAATTCAAATGGAAGAAATATAAATTAATAATGTTCATACCTCATTTGAAAAGCTGTTTTCAGAATGTATTAATTTATTAATCACAATTGATGATACCCATAATGAAGGCGAATCTTTGAAACATATTGCGCTCTATGAAGTTGATCAAATAATCATCAATGAAAGGTAAATGATACTTATTATTTATCATAATAACATTTATTTAAAAATAATAATATCACAACCAAAATGATCCATCATTTTTATTAATTATGAGAATATGGTCAACCCATGGTGAAACACTTGGGTGAATAAATACCTTTTCACAAGCTCCCATAGTTGTTTATTTAACTACACTAATTCCATAGTGGCCATTTTATAGGCAGTATTTGATTTTGTTCATGCATCATGGGTTAAATCAAAGGTAGAAAACATCAAGCTTTAGGGGATTTATATGTAATTTTTTAGGAAAAACATTAATGTATTCTTATACAATATGTATATCCACAATTTGAATATCACATTCTTAATATCAGGATTTAGTTATCTATTCTTCCACTTATACATTTTATATCTTCCATTATATTATTATATGGATTCACTTCAAATGCATAATACATATAGAATTATTTATCTTTATTAATATCATATGATACTATGTATTCATATTATGAAAATGTTTGAGAGACTAGGTCCATTAAAAATAATTTATTAAGCCTATAAATAAAATGATCATTCATACACTTTAGATTATGTTCATTGATATAGTTCCAATTTTTTACACTAGTGACCATTTCTAAAAAAATGGAATGTAGTAGATTACTTTAAAACATTATGAAACATTATGTATAATCCAAAAGCTAGTGAGAAACCTAATATTAATTAAAAATCAATTCATATATAATATCAAAATTATTAAAATGGTTTCTTAGGTGATATATTTATTTTCATCTCCTTAATAATGGGTTTTAAAGAAAATGTGATTTATCATAAGATTATCTCCATGGAGTGTCAAGATTGGTGTGTAGTAAGGCCCATTCTCATGAATCGATTTATGACTTTGTCAAGTATAATTCTACATTTTTGAAGTTATAACCACTAGGTATATCTGTTCTAGAACTACATCCACTTCTAGAGTCTATATACCGATATATTTTATAAGAAATTCTAAAAATCTATTACTTACAAAATATTATGATATTCCCCTATAAAAATCATCAAAGAATAGAATTAGGATATGTTCCACAATCAATATTTTTTTAAATCTAGTTCATAAGTATTCTAATAAAATTATTATAATTCAATCATTTTGACCCTCACTCTATTGTCTTGGATTTGGTGTCTGATTTATTACATTGGAAAAGAATTAAGGCTTCAAATACTGCTGGACCAATAAAAATGGAATACATTTGGCATCATTGAACTCATTTCTAGAATTTCCCTTCATATCATGAGGAAAAAGAAACAAAATATGGGTGAACTCAAATGATTAATAAGGGTTAAGTATAATGGAATATATCATGAATCAATAAGAAAAATCAATATGAAAAAGGTAGATAACTAAAAACACATGAAATATAAGTAACTTTACAATCATGATATTATGATTTATAATCAATATAAAAAGGTAAATAAATTAAAAAACACTCCATTTAATAAATAAACTGAGAATGAAAAGCATCTAAGGATAATATTATTGTTAAAATATCATGAAAAATTATAATTAAATTATTAATGAAGGAAATTATTAATAATTGGACATCATTTACTCAGTAACATTATATCTATACTATAAATATATTTTATGAGATGATTTCGAACAACTGGTAGAATTATTCTTAATTTAGACAACTAATTTGTCTTATGAGACCTACCAATGCATCTTGGAGATATTTAATTATGGAAATAACCCATAACTATATGTAAAAATAATTCCTCACATATCTAATTATCGATTTAATTCATGAATCATTATTACATATTATTAAATATTGATATTGAGTAAAGGATTTGAATTTAGAAATATTTCACCTGTTAATAAAATATCTTTTGAAGTATAAAATTTTATGTAAAAATAGTATACAGTTTAGGAAGTAATCATATCCATCACAAAATAACATGGATATTGAAGGAAAACATAATTTCTATTTTAAAACGATCACAATAATGTTATTGTTTCAAGAGAAAGTTAATAATCACCAAAGAAAGTGAGATTGTATAATATTTTACCACATGGTAATTTTCAATTAAAATACTATTGGATGACATAATTAAAATATAAATATAAAATAAATTAAATTTTCATAAATCATGATATTACATATCAAGGGTTATTATATACCCCATATAAAAGAAATTATGAGAGTAACATTACCATATGCCTCAATAAAGAGAAATTGAGATGAAGTGCCTTATCCCATTCTTTTAATTTGATAAGTGTATTTTGAACTACATTATATTTTTTAAGAATGTAATTCATTTATAATATAACCATAATCATATTTAAAATATCATATATTATCCAATTATAACATTTTACCACCCACTCGTTAATAATAATTCATTATCTTCATTGTCTCAGGTGTTAATTGTCTGGTTCTTTCTTGTGGATTTTATAATAAAAGTTATATTTTTTGTAAATATGATATAATTTAATCATATAAATAATTATAATAATTATACAAATATTATATTTAATATTTAGATACATTATTAGATACAATCTTAAATGTTGGTCATTTAAAATGATTTGCTTCACTTTGTGGAGACGGTATGTTGTAATTATGCACAAAAAATGATATCACTCCCTTAACGATCGAAAGTGTAAGTAGTTGGGTGATGTTTTAATTTAAAAAAATATGTATAATCTCATATATATTCGTATAACTTTCTATTTAAGTCGTACATGAAAAATTATTCACATCGCTTTGTTGGGTGGTAGACCGTCATACACACAAGCCACAATATTATATTTCAAATAGCCCAAAAAGTAAGAAGGTATATGTGATATTATAATTTGAAAAAGAATATTATATCATAAATAATTTATATAAGAATTAATTCCATCATTATATTTATCCTTTAATATTAGTGATGGAAAATGAATTAAATCATTTCACAAGGAAGTAGTCTGTCTAATAAACGATTAATGATTTTTTGTCTTTTTATGGAAGGGAAGATGGATAAAGGTTATTTCATGAATATAATAACATATAAGAACATGGTTGAAATTATTATTTTTAAATTATAAATTTTATTGAATAACTGATGGTGTAAAAATAATAAATAAAATTATAGATATTTGTTATCACAATAACCTTCTTTAAGAAAAACCTCATTTGGATATCATCTTAATAACCCTAAAGATTGGATTTTGAGAGTAAAAAAACTTTAAAAAGTAACTATGGATATTAGAGAGATAATATTTTTTGGGTTTTTTCAATCCAATGAGATTCATAGGTGTGATAAAGTGAATAGGGAGAGTTCCCTTTTATAAGTGAGAAGGGAACCCCCTTGTAAATTACTTGGAAATTTCACAAAAGAATCGAAAATGATCATTTCATATACATGTAAAATGATTCCAAATAACCCTATATTTTAAAATTCTAAAGATAAGCGGTAAATATTACCACCAAATAATATTTTGACATATTATAATGTGATTTTTAACCCATTACTTCTTGTTTTAACCCTTAGAAAACCCTTTTTACATTAACTGTAGTAATTAATTTTTATAGTTTTCACTAGTCATTTCTGTCAAATATTATGGTGAAATTATTATATAATATAAAATATTCAGATTAAAAATAAAAAACCCATTTTTAAAAATTCATTTAACAAATTTGAAAAAATATAATTTAAATTTACTATCGCAGATACGATGAGAAAGTGAGTTTTCAAAAAGCAAAATTTTAAAATAAAACAATGTTTTGATATCAAAATTTAAAAAGAAAATGATTAAAATGATATTTTTTTTTAAATTTTAACATAATTTTACTAATTTAAATTTTAAAAATTTATAATATAATAATAATTTTTAAATAATTTAACCAAAAGACATTTTTTAGAAAAAATAAATATTTTTCACTATTCATCACAAAATAAGACATTTTTTAAAAACCCAAAAAATAATCCTAATTAATTTTTTTTGTGATGATTTGAAAAATGAATTTTGTTATTTTAAATAGATTTTTTATGTTTTTAAAATATTAATTATAAATTATGTGCCCATTATGCGACTAAACCTCCTTTTTGAAAAAAATACATTACCCCATAAAACATTTATTTTCCTTTTAAATGGTTATAAATTATTATATACCAAATATATATCAATTTTATTTATTTTATAAATTTTTAAACCATATAATTTTAAAAAAAATTGTTTATGCATACCATCCAATATAATAGATAGATTATAGTGGTCATGTTAAAATAAAAAATTTTAATGGAATATCATGTAGCATTTAAACCTAGTGTTGTGTGCATCATAAGATATGAATGAGATTATTTTTTATAATATAAATATATTATAAAGTCTTAGGGTGTTACAAGAAATGATTCATATTCATTTTAATCTAGTAATCTATCACTATGGATTCATTAGAAGTGATTCATTTTTATATTTCCCAAGGGACAATTCCAAAGATAAGCAGAATTAAAATCATTAATTTTTTACATTATTATTATTTAAATTATATATAAGATTATCAAGATATGATAATTATAATAATTTACCAAATTTAGATTAAAAAAATGATTATATTTATATAAATTTAAAAAATAATCATTTGTTTTTAAAAATAAATAACTTTTCTCTCTAAGGAAGATATATAAATAACATTTTTATTTATTGATGGTATATAATAAAAATAATCTAGTGATAATATTAATCCACTAAGATTAACTATATTTACTGTCCCCATAGACAATGAAGTAACTCTTACTATAGTCCCAACTCATTGGTCCACTAGTCCTTTAGTCAACATTTTATGGTCTTCCAATAATTTCACATTACAGCAAATATATAATTCACATTTAGTATCTAATTATCATGATATAAAATTATAGAAGTTTAATTATATAGTATAACTAATTTAGGTGGTTTAACCATAACCTAATTGATTCTTAATAATTTACAGGCATTGAGGATAATTCAATTCATAAAACCAATATTGTTAATAAAAGTATCATTTTATTTTATATTATGTAATTTCATAGGTTTCAGTGTAGATATTTGATACTCATACTTATCATACTTCTTACTATTAATATACTTGACTTTACCTATTCCCTTACTCCTTACTATGATGGGGAATGATCTTTTTATTATATGGTTTGTTGTTGTCAATATATTGAGTGGATTGGGAATGGTACAATCGATATTTTTCATATTAAGATTAATAATTAGCTATTTTAATTACCTAAAAATATTTTATGACTACATCAATAAAAATATAATTATTAGGTAGAAACCCTATATAACTCATATTATTTATGAACCTAACAATTTTGATCACATGAGTAGAGAATGGGGTTCATTTATAATTTTTCTACTAAAAAATTTCTTTTGATTATTTATACCATTAAATTATATCTTTATATTGATAAATGTTTTAATGTGTTCAATAATATGATGCACCTTTATTATTTATATTTCTTATTAATCTCATGAATCATGGTAACTAGCATAAAACATGATACATCCAAAGAATTGTTCGTATATTTATGATAATAATCCTTATCCAAATAAGGGATAATGGAAGTAGGCTCAGTTGGGACAGATTAACAAATAACATATAATTTATCCTCATTTTTCAAAATAATTCTCAAATTATGATTCCATTCATATAAATTATTCCCATTAAAGTTTTCTATCTCTATGTACGACCTCAAGGATAAATTTAACTTTTTGTTTGATGACAATAATATTTTCAAAAAATTGTTTAATTATTTGAATAATATATATTGTTATTCAATATGATATTTTATTAAATATATTATTTCTACAATAATAAACCCTATTATTATATATTTGTAGGTTAATATCTATATTTCAACATGTCTTAGCATATATATGATCATCTCTTAAGACATCTATTTTTTTTTCAATAAAAATTGTTAATCGAAACTACTATAATTATTGGAATTTTTAGTGAACATAATCCTTACCAAATGATATAATTAATATACTCATAAAAATTTCTATAGATTCCAATATGATTCATTTTATAATTCTATTGAACATCATCATTAACGTTAGGATAATTTTTACCCTTTCATCTCTAACAGAAGAAAAATAATTAATGTTTGGCTAAGCACGTCCCATCTATTTTATTGATAAATGTATTTATATTAGTGAATATTGTAGGGAATAATCTAGAACATAGATATTTAATAATGATTGTTATATTTATCCATTATATGAACATATATGTATCACAAACATACAATATAATATTTGTTGAAAATAAATTTGAAATATCCCATGATTTTAAAAGAAATATATTTTCAATACCACAAACAATACAAAACAACGAGCATAAAAGAACCATAAAATATTAATATTTAAATGTTATTGTTATAATATTTAGATTAAATAGGTAGGTTTGAATATTATTAACCAAATTATGGAATATATATATCCATATTATCACGTTAAATGCCAAAATTAATTATCTCAGAGGTTGGACCAAAAGATATGGTTTAAAATGATATCAAAACTTAAAAAAATTTGATTTAATGATATTATTAAGACCATATACTGATTATAATCGAATTAATATAATTTTGGAACCATTTTTCATGAGTTTGACACATATAATTTTATAATATTTATTGAATTTCCAAAAATGACGTTAATTATATTTTATAGTAAACACTATTTTGTTAAATTATTAAAAATTCATAAAACTCATATATTCAAACATTTTAATTTTATATTGTTTTAAATAACTTCCATGTTCCATTAATTGTTCAATTTTTCGTTTATAGTAACTTTTTTTACTCCTAAATATTAAAATCATTGATACCAAGGTATTTGTCAAAAGATTTAACTGTGGTTAAAACAAAGTGATAAGGGAAAAAATATAACCTAAAATTCTCTAAATTTTATTAGATTATGGTATATAAAAAATTTTTCATCCTATATTCCAATTATATCAATTTTGATCCATTTAATGTGAAATTTTATTTATTTTAATTTAATACTTTTTGAAATTTTATGAATGATCCTCACCTCAATTATAAAATAATACCACCTCTCCCCTTTTATCCTCACAAAAAGAGAAATTTTTTTGACATGATTTAACCAAATACATAATATAATACCTAGCCATGTTATAGGGGACTTATATTAGAAAAATACGGACCTTATAAGTCTTAAGGTTTAATGAAAATGAGATTGTTTGAATAAGATGTATAGATTTCAATTGATTTTTTTAGTATTATTTCATATTATACCTACATCAAATATTATTAAAACATGAAAATTTATTTATAAAATTATCTTCCATATACTTAGATTTTTTTATTTTAATTTAATAACCTACATACATCTATTTATTATATTAAATGGGAAATGAATTCATTATTTGTGTGTACAGTAGACTACCACCTCACGAACTAATGTAATTTGTTTTCCATCACCACCCCATAAGGAATTTTATAGTGATTTATTTAATTTATATATATATATATATATATATATATTATTTATGACATAATTATAATTTTTTGAATACAATTTATCATAAATTTAATAACATTATAGCTATTGAAAAATGATAACAACATTCGTACATACATGTGGATACCACCTTGACAATGCGATGTGATTCGTTTTTCGTAACTACATATCATGAATATTATATTGAATTGAATTTAAAGATATAATATGATATTTATGATATAATAATATTTCTATAAATATTAAATGTTACTTATCTTATTTTATTCTTTCTTTTTTGAAAAATTGAAATGTTACTTATGCGTCTGTAAAACCCACTATCTTTATGATTGTAACATAGTTTATTATTTATAACCATATTTAATGGTTAGTTTTAATAGTATTTTTGATGTATAAAAATTATATTTTTTTTATGATTTTAATTATATAGATTATGGAATAATGAACTGTTTGACTATAGTCATCTTACCAAAATCATTTTGAAGATATGAGATTAATATCATCAAAACATCTTACCTGAACTTAATTAATCAAGTAATTATATATAACAAGGTAATAAAAAAATAAAAAACATGAAAAATTTTCTTAGTAAAGTAAATAATTAACATAATTTTATTATTCAAGAAATATAAATAATGTAAGTGATGAGCCAGACTCAAGGTAAGGGAGACTTTACCATCAATATATCAATTTAAATATTTTCAAGATTTATTTTCTAAATCTCATTATTTAATTCCCATATTCATAAAATTATTTTATTTATGTATTTATATGTACTTAAGTGAATTATAAAAGAAATATTAGGTCACTTTAAAATTTATTTAAAATTCTTTAAAATTATTCTTTTTATATATTTTATATGGATCATTTTGAAAAAAAATCTAATAACGTTTTATTTAATTATAAATGTTGTCGACATTTTTTTACACATGCATAAAAATTATTTGATATTTTGATTCCTTTAGTATATTTCATGTTTCATTAAAATAAAAACCCTCTCTATAATTGTTTATAGTATTTTAAAAAATTATTTTAAATTTAATATATATTTCTATATACAAAAATGTTTTTCTATTGGTTGAAATGAATATTTTATCTACATGATTTCATGTGTTATGATTATTATAAATTGTTTATGATGACGTGTGGTTATATTATAAAATAGTTATGGTTGGATCTATTATAAACTAAGTAATGTTGGTTTTTTTATAAACTAAGGATGGGTGGTTCCATTATCAACCAAGGATAGATGGTTTTAGTGTAAACCCATAACAGGTGTACCCGATACAGCTCTCTAATGAATTTGATCTTAGGAAGAGTGGAAATATTAGTGACATAAAAATGTTTTCCCAATTAACCTAAATGATTCATCTATATTTATATATATTTTTTCTAAATATTATGATTTCACATGGAAAACTATTTATATTATGTTCAATGGAACATATATGCTACTTCTTAAGGGTAAAATGTATAAATTTTTGAAAAAAAATGATGACTTTTTTAGGATTGAAGAGAAATGTTTATGTTTTTTATTTTTTCCTTTAACATTTCATATGAATTTATTTATAAAAATATATGAACATAGAAATTTATTTCTTGGGAAATAAGTTTTTTATTTTGAGATAATTTTTTTAAATAGAAAATTAGCATGAGTATTCATGGCATGATGAGATTATTTATTTCTTTTCATATGTCCTTTATTGATATTTTTGTACTCATACCACATTTTAAATATTATTTAAATGGTTTTAGGATTAGTAACAATAATGATGATGAATTAATATAGAAGAAAACAAATACCGGATGTAATGGGAATAAAGATCACTTAATGAAATGGGTTATGTTATATAAGTGTTTGTATGGCTTCTCCAAAATAATAAACAGAAAAGGTCCATATATATGTAATTGATCACATATTTCCTTTATATGTTTTATGTTTATATGTCTCAAATTAGGTCACATTTATTTGTATGAAATCCGTAGATGTAATGTTTATGTTTTTAGAGCCATATCAGGGAGTGTGGGTTTTGGGTTATCACAATTGGTATCAGATAGGGTTTAATTAAAATTGGTGATTAATAAGATTACATTAGTGGTCAAATTAATATCTATATTTACCATCATGAGTTTAAATGTTTAATTTGGATCATAGGTTCAAAGTCATAGACACCCCCTTTTGAGGTTTTAATTAATGAAATTATAAAATGAATTAATGTATTTTGGGAGAAATTTATGGTAATATAGACATTGGGTTTTGCATGGGTATTTGTGAAAATATTATATAAATTATTAGTCCTTTTTTTATTTTTAAATATGTCTAAAGAAACTGATAACATTTAGGGTTTATATTATCTTTTATGTTGTGTTAATTTTGGATTTTTAAAATTTGGGAATATATATTTTATTATATAGATAAACATGGGATTAAAAATTTATTTGTTTAATAAGTGATTAATGTTATTTCATAATAATTTCACTCTTTTTGGAAATATATATGATTATGGTAAATATAAATATTATTAGAGAATACGGGATATTATTTGAGGACTAATGTTTGAATTATATTTACTAGGTATATCTTATTTTAATGTGTATTTATTTTGATTTAGGATACTTTTGGATATGATTATCATATATTTGAGATTATTTGATTCAGTAATATATATTTTTTGTGATGGGAATTTTATATTGAATGTTATTTATAGAAAAAAATTAAATTTATCTTGATATAATATCAAATCAATTTATTTAATTATTTAGGTTAAAATATTTCTGAGGAATATTTTGAAATTTTTTAATGATATTTAAAGATGGAATGATTTTATTTGAACATTGGGTATTGCTGTTGAATTCTGGAGATTAATGTATTATTTCTTTGTATAAAGGTTTATTCATTTTGGGTATTATATTAACTTATTCTATAAAATTTTTATTTTGGATAACATTTAAATATTGGAGGAAAATATTTTTCTCCTTTAGTGGATTATATGATCTGATAACAGTTTATTTTAGTTCTTTAGGCATGAATGATTTATCTTGAATACTCATTTTTGGTGAAAAAGATGAAATAATAGTGTAAATTGAATAAATGTTGAAAGTATAATTTTTTTTGAAGAAAGTTATGCCTTGGTCCAAAATTATCAATGAAAAAATATTATTATAAGAAATATTATAGGAGTCTAAAATACGAGAACATATTACAATATTTTTCATGAAGGGAAAAAAGAGCAGTAGGGAAGTCTTCGATCCTGGTAAAGTCTTGATTTACTCCCATGTTAACCAGGCCATACAAAACCAAGTTTTATTCTAAATAAACATGTGTGATGATATAGTTTAGATCGATAAGTGAACGAGTGCATTCCAACCAACCAGTAGTAATCAACCAAGCATGATACATTATGCCATTACCAATCACTTGAATGATGGTCGTCGAGTCAAGTAAGTGTATTTACTTATTTTCTCAGTCTAGATATTAAAATAATTCATTAAATATAAGAAAAAGTCCCAAATACAAAATTCTAATCATATTACCTTTATTTATGATAAATTGATGGTATTTTTCACACCTCATTGATTTATGGTTTTGTGGTCATGAACATTCTCATTATCAAACACTTTCTTATAAACAATTTTTTTGCGATTCTATATTATTATTTTTATATTTAATTTCCCTCCATTTTTATATTTTCCCTTCCAAATAATGTTATTGTATTTCTATACAAAGAATGTGTTGCTGAATTTGAAATTCTTATTTTCCTTTTCTATCTTTTCAAAATGCAGTTTTATTAACTCCTTCTAAGAAGTCGTATTTGAACAATGGTATTTTGAAATGTTAAATCCTCTATTACAAATATAAAGGTCAAATTATAAGGATGAAATTTATTATTTTTTGGTAGAATATAATATCCCATGATTTTAAAAGAACAATATGTTTGATAGAATATAAAACACAAAACACTGAGTTTAAACAAACAATAGAATATTAATATTTAAATGTTATAGTTATAACATGGCCTTTAAATTAGTGTATATAAATAAGATTAAATAAATTATTATATATATACATAATGTTACTATTAAATAAAAATCTATTTATTAATAATTAATAAATAAGCACTCAATTTTTAAATAAAGTTAATTTTTTCTTCAAAATATGTTTTCTTCAAAAACGTGTTTGACTTATTTTTTGTAGTAAATATCATAATTATCTTATATAAAATTATTATATTTAATTGAAAAAAAGGATTTGGTTTTTAATTAATAATTGAAAAAATATCTTATGATAATATTTTGGGATTTTTCATAAAAATTTCATTTTTTATAAATAATGAAAAATACTGTTTTTTTGAGAACTATATTTTCTTTAAAAGTACCTACAAAGTCACTTTATAATTTGTATTATTTTTAAAATTTAACTATATAATTATAATTAAAAAATAATATATTAAATGTTATCATAATCAATATTATTCATTAATTTGGTGTAAAAACATTTTTATACATAAAAAAGTGTTTTTTATGAAAAATCCACTTTTATCATTTTTTTACGAGTTTAATTTTAAATTAAATTTGGTCAATTCAATTAATTGAATTTATTATCATGTATTCAATATATTTATTTATAATAATTAATATTATGTAATAAGGGAAACTTATTTTTTTCAATATGAATAGTAACCATTGTAAATTTTTGTTACAATGGTAATGGTCAAATTTGTTAATTACGATAAAAAATAATATGATGAGTCTTAAAACTAATTCATGGACATTAATTAGTTACATTTTATGATTATATTTCACCCAAAATCATCCAAAACCGTAAAAAATAACTTCTTTTTAATTTATATTTTATTTTTACCATTATAATATTTATGCAAAAGGAAATGTAAAAATTGTTACTTTCTTTATGTTAACATCTATAATATTTTGTGATAGGGATAATAAATGATGTTTGTTTTTCATATAAATAGATATTGAAAATATCAATATTATTTTTTTCATGGTAATTTATTGTTGTTTTTTATTTATGAAATAACCACCTTAAATGCTTATGAAA
Organism: Viscum album; assembly: GCA_963277665.1. Taxonomy (NCBI): domain Eukaryota; kingdom Viridiplantae; phylum Streptophyta; class Magnoliopsida; order Santalales; family Viscaceae; genus Viscum; species Viscum album. Next base: position 1,407,966,203 of record OY728133.1, on the reverse strand, counting down.
TGCCAACGTAGTGCTTGTGAAAGTAGTAGAAAAGTCATGTTACTGATTTAAAAAACTCTAAAATTAGTATTTTATGTGTGATTTAAGGTTTCACGACAATATTTAATATAAATTTAACACATTATAGATATTTTAAAGGATTAAATTTCAATTAAATTTCATTCATTTTGTTTTCATAGTAAAATTAAGTATATAGTTCTTAAAATGCCATCAATAGTATTTTATGTTAAATATATTTTATGTAAATAATTAAAGAAATATAAATATCATTAAATATAAAAATTAGGATGATAAATGGTTTGAAATTTCATTCCTTTTAAATTAATAAGAAAATTTTATCCTTATAAGAAGAATTATAACACTTTAATATTGAAAAATTCCTTACCCTAATTAAGGTGAAATTTGTTAGCCAAGGTGATAAACAAAAATAAAATGTTTATAATGATATATAATAATGTAAAAATTTAATTTTATGATTATATTAAAACAAATATACCTTCTATATTCTAATTTAATCCATTTTTAACAATTTGGATTGAGTTAGATGTATATTATTTTATAATATTTTTTGAATTTCTAAAAATAAATTAATGTTATTTTATAATTAAAAATATTTTATTAAATGATTTGAAATTCATAAAAAATTATTTTTTTGAAAATTTAATGGGATATGGTTTAAAATATCAATCATTTTCCATTTATGGGTCACTTATCATTTTATTGCAACTTTCTTGACCCATAACATATAAAAAACATTGATATCATAGTAATTTTCAAAAGGATTAATAGGAGGCTAAAAAAATATATAGGGATGGAAACACCACATAAAATTTTAATTTTATTAGATGAGATTATTTATAATTATATTTAATATATATTAAAATAATATACATTTTTTTCCATTTTCATGTGAAAATTAAATTATATGAATTTTATACTTTAGAAATTCTGTGAACCCCCTCACTTATTATGGAAACCCTTAAATCTTCTCTCTACACATAAAGAGCCATTTGGTTCAACTAATCACTACAAAAATACCTTCATATAATCCATTAAAATCCTATAGAGGTATTTTTTATGGTATTATACCAACCATAGAAGGATTAATGGGTAAAGAAAAGGATGGGGTTTGAAGAAGAGGTAAAGATTTTAACCGAACGTTTTAGTTTTATTTCTTCTCCTAACTCTACCAAATATTCATAAAATATTCTAAAATAATAACACCAATATCTTCCATATACTGATATATTGTTATCTTAATGAAATAACCTATTTCAATCTCTTTCTTTCCTAAAATGTGATATGTATCCATCTTTCTTGTGTACAGAGGACTACCACCCCACGAACCGATTTCTATCTTTTTTCCATCACCAACTCGCAGGTATTAAAAATAATAACATATTAAATTTATATAGATGATTGTAATAAAAAATTTATAATTATTTAAATATAATATTTCTTATTTTTTCTTACCATTAAATAAATTGAAAAACTATAACGTTGTTCGTGCGAATGTGTGGATTACCACCTTCATGAAGTGATGTGATGTTTTCATTACCATATCACATGTATGTTATATATAATCATATTTAATGAAATGATAATATATTTAATATATAATTATAATTATTTAAATATTAAATGATACTTACCTTCTATTCTTCATGTTATTTGAAAAATGGAAATGTTACTCATGTGTACGTATGACCTACCGTCTCCATGATCATAACATAATTAATTTTTCATAACAATACATCATGGTTATTCTCGAAATTATAATTTATGTGTATAAATTATAATTATTAAATAATTTTTATTATATATTTTACTTAAAAATAACCTCTTTGACCATAGTCAACCTACCAAAATCATTTTGTACATGTGTATAATATCATCAAAAAACATTATGTTAACTTAATTGATCAAGTAATTTTATATAACATGATAATAAATAAAATAAAATTAATAATAAAAATGAAAATTTATATTATGAAATTAAATAATTGACATATTTTTATTATTTATTATGATAAATAACATGCATAATTAGTTAGGCTTTAGTTAAGGGAAATTTAACCTTTAAAATCCCATTTAACGTGCTTTCAATATTTATTTTCAAAAAATCATTCATCATAAACTATATTATAAAATTTATTTTAATGTTGTATTTATATGGAAATAAATTAATTTTGAAGTAAAATTTATGAAACCTTTTACTTTCATTTAAATTTTTTCTAAATAAATATTATTCTGTGTTTTATATGGAATATTTTGACATAAAGGAAACATGATTTTTTTATTTTAATGAAATAAACATAAATGTATTTTAACACTATCATAACCAATATTTAAATTTTAGATTAATATTCAATATTTCATGTTTTTTTATAATAACCCACTTTCCATTTTTTCAATGTATTTACAAAAAGGTTTTTTTAATGGAATGGATATTTTGATATCCAGTAATATTTTTCTCAGGGAATAAAAAAATGTTTTTATGTAAGATTTCATGTGTTATGAATATGTTATATTAATTTGGAATTTTTTTTGATGATGGGTGGTTCCATTATAAACCTATTATTTCTGGTTATATTATCAAAAATGGTCGGTGCTTCTGTTATATACCAAGGATGGGTGGTTCTATTATAAACCAAGGATCGTTGAGCTTGATATAGCTCTCCAATGTGTTGAGTATTTGTAAGAGTGATTTTAATAGTTACATGAAAACTTTTTATGAAGTTACTAACATTATTTTTCTATAATTTATATGTTTTTTTAATTGAATTCCTTTGATTTCAAAAGGCAATTCATTTAGCTTTTATTGAAAAGAAATTATATTCTACTTCTTAAGCATGATATGTATACTGTTTTGAGAATGTTTTCATGAGTTTTTCATGAATGAAAATAAAACTTTATAAATTTTATTTTGACATTCATATTTTTTATTTAATGTTTTATTGAAATTATTATTTTATATAATTTTATTTCATTGGTAATTAAATATTTAATTTGAGCTGAATGTTAATTTTGAAAATGGAATATTCTTATTAATATTCAAGGATATATGTATTTATTTATTTATTCATTTTTTATATGTCCCAGCTTGATTTTTTGTCAATTTGTTTTGAAATTTATTTCACATGTTTTGAGGATGATTTGGGATAATTATAAATCCTTATTATAAAAAAGGGTGTAGTGGGCATAATTCACTGTTAAAGATATTGACATTTTTATGTAAGAGTTTTTACAAATTATTTGAGAGAATGAACATAAATGGTCCTTGTTTATATAATATATCACACATTTACTTTTAATGTTTAAAGTTTTGGATGGTTAAAATTAGTTTACATTTATTGGTATCAAATAAAGAAATATAATTTTTAGGTTTTTTAGCATCGCATTTGGGAATGCTAGTTTCAGTTTGTCACAAAATCATTATTATGTATTCTATATATACTCAATAAATTATATGAATATTAATTACATAATTCATTTAAATTTGTATTTAATATAATTATTCATCCTTTAATCACATTAAATAGAATAATTCTATATTTCCACATCAATTTTAGTAAGATGAAATGATCTGTCATTCTTATGGGGTCTAGTGGAATAGATCTCAGTGAATATGATATTTCACATAGGGGTCAAGTAAAAACATAATACCTAGAATTTATATTATGTAAAATGATCTAAACATATAAATTTCCATATTGTTATTATAGGAGTATTAAATTAATTCTCACATAGTGTGTATATATCAAGAGAATATAATATATTCTAATTTTTAGTTTATACAATATTAATTTATCATTTTTAGATCTGATTCCATTGTGAGGTTTTGGAAAAAATACTAATAATCGATATGCAAAAAAATTAATAGTAAAACCTATCAAATATTATAACATGTAAATGAAAAAAATTTAAAATTAAAATATCATTTTAAAAAGCTTTAGAATGTTTAGATCAAACATAAAATGATGAATTCATGAATCTATTACTATCCACCAGAAATCTTAATCACCAAAAACATAGTGAGATAATTTTCCAATAAAAGTGATGTATTTCACTAATTAAGGTGAATTATGGAAGAAGGAAAGAAAAATAAACTATAGAAACTCTCAGAGTAGGAAAATACATTTCACTCTATCAATAGGATGAGTACAACACCCTTCTCCTTAATTACAAAGCAATTAAATTTAAATAATATTTATGGATGTTAATCCCTTATAAAACCAAGGTAGGTTTAATAAAAAATCATTATAGATAATTTTAAAAATTAAATATCATTTAAAATTAAAATACTCCCAAAACCACCTTAATATTTTTATTAATGATTCTAAAAATGTGTTAAATTTATCAAAAGTGTTTTATAAATGACCTATTTAACAAGGACTATTAATTTCCATATTTAATGGGACTAAAAATACCATTAATCCACACCCAATCCTAAATAACTTTTTGGATTTCTCATTTAATAGTGTTTATCTAATAATAATATAAATAATTACTTAAATACTATGATTCCACATTAATTGTTTAATTAAATAACTATTTTTAATTAAATGTTTCAAATACAAAAAACACATATCATATTTATTCTTATAATAAACACAATGATCATTATACATGGACTAATCAAATTAATATAAGAATCCCAATGAGAATTATCTTATTTCACTAGTAAGAAAACTATTTAAATGGATAATTTGTCAAATTATTTATTTATAATATAAGTTATATATTTTTATATGTTAGTTAATTAATAACAGACACAAAGAACCCTTAGATGACAATTTCTGCATTGTTTATAGAAAAACTGACATAGAAAAACATTATGAATTGTTCAAATATTAAGGAATAAAATAAGTTTAATTCTAGTTGATCTCAAATGTGTTTTCCAAACTGAACCTTAACTCCTCTTCCTTGAGCCTCACAGAATCTGACCAAATTCAGTCGCCTCAACTAACTCTAGTAGCCACCACCATCATCGGCACCTCTAATCTTTCTCTAGCTACTATTTTCTATCTTATAGGGATTCTCATGTTTATTTTATACTGTATTAATTATTTTTAATAGTTAAATATGGATAATCTTTTAGATCAAAAAATATTGAGAAATGTTTTATTTATGATTCAGGTCATTGTGTTTTCTTATGTGGCTATTATATATGGTGATATACTTAGGATTATTTTACATATTCTTTAATTGTTTATTTTAAATACCTATCATAATATTTAATATAGTTCTTACTCATATCACCTTTAATAATATTAATCTATCATAATGTATGATATCTCATTGCAATTAATTTTAATTCTCAAATGTTTTTATGTTTTATTTACTATTTGAAAAAATTATCATAGAATTTTAGAGATATGGTGATATAATAAAATGATATTTCAATCATAGAAAATAACTTCATAATTATGTAAATGGTAGTTTATATTTCACATTTTATCTTCATATTTTACGTATTCCTATATATGGCAGTGATATTTTATAATTAGTATCATATAAGAAAATATAATGTTATTTCTCTCCTATATTTTATGTAGGAAATAACATGGGATTGTTTTTTTAATAGGCATGGGGGAATACCATACTTTCTTTTTATATATATGTATTGGATTTTTATATCATCCAAATACATAGTAAAATATTACATGCTTCATATATTGATCCATTTAGGTTTTTATTTCATTTTAATAAGAAATTTTCACAAAAGGTTATATTCTTATGTCATTGAATATAATAGAATCAATTCTTCAATAATTTTTATGATTTTCAATAAAGTAATTGTTTTATATTGGTTCATTATAATCTATAACGAATAAAAATTAGAACATTGAAAATTCAATATTTGAACATTTATTTTATGATACATTATTTATATGTTATGAAAATATTGGGTGCATAAGTATAGATTTTACATTATTAATATAATGAAAAAATTATGGTTTATTATTGTATAGCCTATCTAAAAACAATGATTAGTAATGAACTTCAATATCATTCTATTTTTAATTTTTTTTCTAAAAGGGTTATCATTAAATAATTCCAAAATAATAATATTATTTTATTAAATCCTGAATATCTATTATGAAGGAAAAAATTAAGAGGGTGTTAATTAAATTTATCAAAATAAATATATTTATTTGTGAAAATTTTTAGCTTTATTTTATTTTTTAAATATTTTTTAATTGTATTTTTATTTATAAATTTAAATTTGAATTTAATTTTGAAAATATAGAAAATTATATTTAAAACATTAATTTTTTTATATGTGATCATGGTTGTTATTTGGATTACTACATGTTGAAAAAGTGATGAATTTGAATAAGGGGTTGATTATTTTTTAGAATTTTACAAATTAAATGCTCAAAAAACCTATTTTCTACCCATTAATGAGATTTTCAAATAAGATTAATATTAAATGTTGATAAATTAAAGAGAATTTAATTTATAATGATTTTAATATGTGTTATAATCATTGGACTTTTCATAGTAAAATTGAGTAGAATTCTAGATCTAATGATGATGGCTATTTTCAAAATAAATATTCTAATCAAATTGAATAAGTGATTCATGATATTTATATAGATAAAATCGACAAAAATATAATAATTAAGAATTATATGGTGATTTTCACAACTCCCCCTCCACTAGTAAATATTTATGTCCAATAGTAAAGGAGAGGATGTCCCCTGTTATCTACCTCCAATTTGCCACAGGTTGGTGACTAGCACTATGGGTATATAATGCATACAAGTGGAAGGAATTACACTAAATATATAAATTTAAGTAAAATATGCAATAATAATTAAGAAATTTTTTAAAAAGTAATAAACCTATCAAATGAATCTAAAAATAGCTAATAACTTTCCATAAACATGTTATACGAATCACATTATTATTTATCAATTTTCATAGAAGAACCCTAATTAAATTTATATGGAACTTTCATTATCCCCATAATCTTTAACAACTTTACATTTTTAAACCAATTTTAATAATGTGAAAAATTTTATGGATCAATAATAATAATAATAAATAGATAACACACTATCTGGAAAATATCATGAGCTGTCAAATCATTATATAAACTGTATATGATCACTACATCCTATTCCAATTTTCATTCGATGGTATATTTTTAGATTATTTCCTTTATTTGGTTGATTCCACAGTTACCCAAAGAAAATAAATCATCCCAATAACACACTTTCACATAATATAAGTAGATGTTATTAATCCCCCTACTGCAATTAAAATCTTTTAGGAAAACACTTCTGAAGAACAAAAGAATCGAGGAATCAAACAACACCCAACTAAAAGTAAACAACCTCAAGACCAATCCCTAGAAATTAAAAATTAGTTCATTCTAAAAAATATCATAATGAAAGATAATCCCCACCAAATGATGATATCAAAATAAATTTTACAAAAAAATATTAGTAGAAGAGAGTACCTTGAATGAAGAGAGTTTGATACCAATGACCCAATATGTTTAAACTCTCAAGAGAAATGATTGGAGAGGGTATGGTGGGCCTGAGGGTACACTATGGTCTAAAGGAGTTGAATAAGAAATCAAAATAAATTCTGACTATATATTGATAGAGGATTGTTGAATAGCCTCCATTATATTGTGGTGAATCACACCATGATCATAATTCCTCTAGGAAAAGTATAATCCTATTTTCATGTGTTTGAACCTTCAAACTATTCACAAAAATAAAATAAAATAAAATATTATTTGAATATTATTATTCCTTATACTAAATCATATAAGAAAATTATTTAGACAACGAGATCTCCACCATCACCAACATTCAAAAAGTATGAAAAAATCATTAGTTGTTTTATCTAACCATGCATAAGACTATAACATGGTGAGACCAAAATAATTGTTTAATTATTCTTTGTAGGAAATTCACTACACCTTTTACTGACCATTACACCCACCCAATAGTGTATTTAATGTTATCCCATTTTCCCAAATGGAAATGTTACTGATTCCATTCCCTTAAAAATGGTTGATTGCCTCGACATGGTTCTTCCCTTACAGATGTAATAGAAGTATTTAGGCATCAAATGGAACCAATCCATCCAAAAAATTAATAAATCTCTTCTTGTTTCCCATAAGGAGGAATTTTAGGAAAAAGGCATTCCCAAGTGACTACCCTAGGAATTTTAATCCTCATGTCGATCACTGAAACAAAATTTCCAATCTCTATGAGAATAATACCCGAAAAATCATCACTATAGAAACTTCCTTGACTTAAGATAAATAGATGGATCCTATAGTTGGATAAAAATATAAAATTAAACGTTTTTAATTCCATTGAGATCCCTCTAAACAGCAGTAATCCTTGAGAAAATAATAGGGAAGGTTTGAAAAAACAAGAACCTTACAATGGTGCTGAAACATCATTGAATTCAGGTTGTATGAAATTCATAGTTTTACCAATACTGTCAAGATTGGTGGAATTGAAATACATGAAGTATAGTGTGACAGTAACTTTATATAATTAGAAAAATAATTAAAATAAATACTTCATGATGTTAAAAACATTTCATATTCAAATAATAACTCAAAAATATATAACCAATGAGATTGGGTTATTAATATATATATAAATTTCCTAATTATTGTGTGTTTTTTTATAAATAATTTGAAATTATTTTATAGTGTAATAAATTTGGGACATCACCATATTATTTTAATAAAAAAATAATATTATTTACCTATTTTACTAAGAAGGAAAGACTCTACTATGGAAATTTGGAATATTCTTATAATTACTCATACCAAAAATTTATTTGAAAATTAAAAAAATGGAAAAAGGTTAAGATGAAATCAAGATAAATTAAAATCTAATAAAAAAATATTTTATCCATTTGGTTATCCACAATGGAAGAAAATTGATAAAAAATTTCTAAATTTTGAAATAATGATAGAAATATCAGACTTGGGCCATAGACATATGGAATGAATCGACATAAGAGGCTTGGTAAAAAACATAGTTTTTGGATTATTTTTTTGTTAATATTCAAATAATCTCTAGGATATTATATGTTGTAGAAATATATTTTCTTTTTTTAATGATTTATGGACAAAAATATCCTAGAAATTATATTGATGTCTACTTTTCACAATTAATTAATGATTGAAAATGTTTATGGGAGGTGGAAATAAATGTTTATGATTATTATAAAAAGTAAAATTTTTAATTTGATGAATTTATTACATTCACAATAAATATATTCCTAATATATTTAAATTATTCGTTATATTTTGTTATGCGGAATGAATATTTTCACATTTGTAAAGAAGGGAACTCATTTTACTAAGTACAACATGGGAGGAAAAACATGTACGTGGTATATTGAATGTTGTTATCTATGTATCACTCTTATAAAAGATTAAAAATGTAATTCAATTGATTATAATAATTTGATAATTATCAAAATAAATTTTCAACTAATCAATTATTTATGTGGGAGAAAAATCGTGATGTATTATTTGAAAAGACATACAGATATGGTCATGATAAAAATACATAGAATAAATGATTTTTATTTTTAACCTTACATATTGGATATATCAAGAGATAAAAGATAAAATTTATGTGATACATGTTAAGAATAATATCTATGATAATTTTATTAGATCACAATTAGATATTATATCCATAAAAAAGGATGGTTTGAATGTAAGATTGGATTTACTATCAATGGAAAAAGATTTGTTCCACTAAAATATTTTCATTAATTAGGCATGTAATCTCATAAAGATATTATTATGATGTGATTAATCCTATATGTTTTATTACATGGAATAATACACATTTATTACTCAATGAATATCATCATGATATTATTTCTGAAATAAATTTACAGAAAAATTTTGGGTCTGAATTTATTGAATAATTTAAAGAATTATATAGTTGTTATAAATTATTAACTATAAGTGTACTTTCAAAAATCTTTGTCAGATATATTTATACATTAAATGGTCTATTTTTTATGTGTAATAAAGGTTTGTATTCCAATATATTAATTATATGCATCCTTTAGAAATATATATAAAAAAATATAAAGGTTATGTAAAGAATATATACCGACCAAAATCCAAAATTATTGATAATTATATTTCTATGTAGGTGGTAGAGTTTTGTATAGACTACTTTTTTTATATTGGGGAACATTGTTTTGTCTACAACCTTCCTTGAAAGAGCATGTTCTGGGAGAAATAGTATCCATGGATTGAAAATAAAGTTATTTACTGGTGAAAAAACAGTGCTTGTAAAATTATATGTCTTTAATGACATAAATTACACTCATGCATATATAACATCAGATATTTATGAGTTATCTCAATTCTATCTGAAGTGAAAATATATGTGGTTACTGAATGAGCATAAAAAATATTTTTCCATGGTTTGGAGAGACCATGCATAGTATATCTAATGTATCAAAAAAATTAAGAAATTATTGGGTGGGAAAAACATGAATGTGATGACATGGTTCGAGTATTACATTAATGGATATACATTTTATAACAAATAACCAGGAAATAGAACTAACGACTTTAATAGTGGTGTATTTTTTGTTTGTAGAGGAAATTCAGTTTTGAGTGAAGGAGAAAAAATGAATATTCACATCAGGTGAAAATTATTGAGTTATTAAATTAATATCAGATATTGATTCATTAATTTTTTTGTTCTTATATTAAAGATTAAATGGTTTATAGGTAAAAATAGTTTTAAATACAGTGAATTTGAAATTACACTAGTACATTTGAATATAATGGGTTATAAAAATTACCATTTTATCATGGAAGCACATGTAAAACAAATTTTCTATGCTCTTGATCTATCAAATGTGAATTATTTATCAATTTCAAAAAATAAAGTATGTTGGTCTTAAATAATTGTTGATATTGATGAATTATATTATATCTCTAGTTTAATGTAAATATTATTAGAGGATATTTATTACCATGAGGGAAATATGGTCTATTCTATGTAGAATGTCCGTGAAGAATGATTATGGAAAAAACTATTGTAGAAATCTCAAAATATTATAGGTATTATATTTTTATTTCTTATGTAACATTATTTTTTTTGAAATGTAAGATGTATTATTTCTATTTATATTATTTATTTATGTTTTATATTCTAACCAATAAGATAAATTTATTATCCAGTACTTGTATGTTCATTAGATATTAATATTAATTCTATTATTATATTTTTATCATTTTAAATATTAAATGAGTTTTATTATCTTTTATCTCTACCATTTCACATATCATAAATTTTGTTATACATTTTTTCATTTTAATTAACTATTTTAAATAATATAATAATAAGTGTGTTGACTTATTCATAAATGTTTTAAAATTTTAATCAATTTTATAAGTAACATTTTTTATTATATTTTACGATTTTTTTAATTTGAGTTATCAGAATATGTCAGATCAAATAGCTAAGTCATCTCCATTTTTATAGAGGACCCTTTACACACATCCACTAAGGATCCTGTATATTTCTATTCACATGAGACTTCTACTTATTTTGGGAAAGAGAAGGAATCTTGGGTTTGCAAACATGATCGCACAAATTTAACTAAATTATCACTTTCTCATAGTATGGAGTAGATGATATTAATTGATCTTGAGGACAATGATAACACTAAAGATCTATATTCAATGAAATTTAATAGTTTCATGGATATAAAATATGAAGAAAAAATAAGCATTTTAATTTATGATTTGAGATGTTTTGTTTGGATGATAATAATTTAGCTATAAGAGACCATTTTAGAAATTTAATTTATTATAATTTTATTTATCATGTAAGGTTTTTAAAAATATAGGTAATTTTTCTTTTAACATTAATATGAAATATGTTTTACCTATCCCTAAATTAGTTAGTTAAAAGTGTTTATCTTTTTTTTTTTCTAGTTGATGGATAGATTTTAATTTGACACTATCATCTTATTTATTTTATATAAAAATAAAAAAAATACATATGAAATATATGGGTTTTAATATTAAGATGCATGGAGAATGTTTTTTGAAATTAACAAAAAAGAATCATTTTTTGTATGTTTATTATCACCTATTTAATGTGAATTTTTGTATAACCACTAAAAATGATCATATTAATGATTTTTCATTAATAATCCTGAACTAAAGAGATCACATTAGGATATCAAGGTGAAGAATATATATCCTCATAATTTATCTCATAAAGGGTATCCATTACCTGAAGAACAGATGATAGTTGAAAAGATTAGAAAAATTGAGATTCATGTCTTCATGATTCATAGATATTCCCCCCTAAGTAAGACATGAAAAATAAGAATGTTTTTGGATTATAAAAAAATCTTACAAGAGAGTCAAAGTCAATAGTTGATAATATTATATGAAATTATTTAATCTATTTATAAAATAATTATATTTTTTACTTCACTACTGAACATTTTAAATATTGCATAAAAGAATCACTTGAGAAGAAGATCACATAAGGGACCTTCATACCCAAGGGTATAAACGATATTTTGGCTACTGTATTAGGAAAAATAGAACACCTTAGTCATGTTCGGGTATTTGAGGTAGGTGTATCGTTTTAAAAAGTATTCTCTAATATGATATATTCTTTTAGGTAGGATGTATATAATGAAAAAGTAGACACTTTATAATCTCTAATTCTAGATATGGTAAAGATGATATTGGAGAGGATTAAAACTTCATTATAGTCGATGTTTGTATTCATACAAAGACTATTTCATCTTTCACATATCACTTATCCACCTCCACATAAATATCCCATCTCTTCCTATATATACCAATACTCCACCACATATTCGACAATTCCTTTTTAATTTATGTTATATATTCAGTATCCATAGTATCAAATTATAATATATAAGATCATAAATTATACTGGGGGTAAAACACATTACTAGTACATGGATATAGATTAGATTAAGATAAAAGTAAATTATCTTATAAATGGGTCATCAAGAGTATCACTCCCCAATAATGAGGTTTCTACAATTGGATGAAGTGTCAATCATCTTTACATTGTATTTATAAACGTTTGAGACAAGTTACCCCTAAGGAATGAATATATATATATATATTATATTTAACATTACTGTTATTTTTTTAATTTTTTTTAATATATTTATATATATTTATATATGAATAAATATATATGTGAATACATTAAAGCTAAAGAGATGATGCATAGAGAACAACAACATATTGACCCCATGACTTCACATACTTTTATTTCTAAATGACTTTCTAAACTACCATCATATGAATTTTTTATATTAGATTTTAGTAAAATTATAATGAGTATTGATTTTTGTGTCGATGATTATATTAAAATTATTATTAATAAAGATATCCTAGAGCTCGTAACAGGAAAAATGTTGGGCCATTTGGTGATAATAATCTTTTCCATGCATCTTAATTATAATTTTTTTAATTATATATATTTTATTTTAATTAACAGTAATGTTATTTTATTTGGTAACTTAATAAATTTTTTATTTTTTATGATATGATATCTATGTATGGATTTATTGAGATACAATATATATCTCAGACATTGAAAGGGAATTTCATATTAATAATGAATTACATATCTTTCTATAGGGTTTTAGAATGAATCAAATCATTGAAGCGTATCCAAAAAATTAAAACCTTAAGATAATCTCCATGAAAATAAATAAAATTTTCACTAAAAAATACAACTATCACTATGATATCAATTTTAATTTATTAAGATGAAACATAATCCCAATAGCAGAACCATAAAACCATGAAATAACAACAATAATACCTCCAAAAAAAAGGATCACCAAGAGATAATGGAAGTAAAAGAAGACCCAAAACAAAAATACAAGTCAAAAAGATCATCGAACAAAAAAAAAGACCAAGAATCAAAAATATATTCATTCCTTTTAAACCCACCATAATCAATCCAACTTTGCTGTATGCATCCACACCAACATAAAAATTGTATAAGAATGAAATCTGGCCATCGTTCTCTATCTAGAAACATAATGTTGGGGAGAATCCTATAGGGGATGAAGACCCACTATCAAAACCAAGATCCATCACTAATAAAAAATCTGAGATAGTTTGGGTTAGAAATACTATTATTGGGTATGATTTGGGTAGAAAAAAATCCATGTTAGTGAAAATGTTGGGAGAATGAAACCAATAAGATAGATCTCATAATGAAGTGGATATGGAATAATGAAGGGAAGGAAACCAAGAATGAGTCAAGAAGGAAGGGAAAACCAAGGAGAAACAATGAAAAAGTCTATTGTGTGGGATAATAAAATAGAGTAATAATGACGGATTAGAGGGTCCATCTTCACCATCTGGGAGAGTCTCTATTGAGTGATTAGGGATGAGATGGTACTGATAAAGAAAGAAAGATAAAATGGGGACATTTTACTAAAATTCCAAAAATATAATATACAATTATTGTCAAAACTCAATCATAGAACATGATTCCATAACCCATTATATGGGTCTAAAATATAATCCTGTTTAATAATAATCCATTCACCTATTTAGTGCCATACCCAATTAAATTCTATTAGGAAAAATTATTTAATGAATTTTAATAGGTATCAATGTATTGAACCTCACATATAAGAAACCTATTTTATATCCTATAATCATATTATATATCGAGAATATTCACTTGAGTAACACCAATAAAATTTACAAGAAATTCCTTGTTGTATACCCTAAGAAAGTCAATCCAGTTGAAATTTAATGAACTTATATACCACGAGTGATCATTTTTTTTGTTATAAAACTCGTATTAATATGAAAAATCTTTATAAATAATCACAACCAAATGTGATAATTATTAACTAGGGATAACCTGATTGTACATATATTATTGGTGCTGTTAATTTATCATCTACCATATTTTTTGAAACCAAAATAAATTAATGATACAATATTACCATTTATATACATTACATGATATAAAATGTCCATTTTCCAAAACAATTATTATCTTTAGGGAACAAACACTAATAATAAAAACATTAACCTAATGAATGTTTGAGAAAATTTATTTTCAGATTAAAATAAATTACTTTGTACATGTCACATAACTCAAAGTATTTTTAAGAATTTTTTATGATAAATACATTTTCCAGAATCATTGTTTAGTAGGTCATTTCCAATTCATTGAATTATGTTTTGATAATTGAAAAATTATTATTTTATTTTGTCTAACACGATTAATTAATTATTATTTAATCATTATGAACTTATAAAAGAAAATATTATTCTTTATTTTATTTATGTAATTGTTATTTACATTCATTATGTGTCTTATAAACTAATTTTAGATAAAAATACACATAAGTATGTGTTGGTTTATAACTCATACATTTTATTTTTCAAAATTGGATAATTATAATTTTTATTGAATTATTTACTTTCTTCCTTATCATATTATTGTGGAAATTATTTATTCATTTATTATTTGTTTATTCTTATTATTATATATTTTTCTTAATCTAGACCCCATGTTTTTATTTTTACAAATCCTTAGTTTTTTATTTTTTTTTATCAAAGTATAAATTTGTAATAAAGTTAAATGTCTTATGTTTGGATATTTTTATAATTTTCACAAAGAATGAAGTCACATGGGATTTAAAAAATATATACATAGAACTAAAAAGTCTTAAATATAAAAAAATTACTATGCGTATAAGTACCCAGCATTAAACATTATTTAATCTTGAGTTATTACAAGAATACAAATTGAGGACCTTTTCAGGGTTAGAGTTTTAGAGAATTAGATCATAAATCATGTATTACATTCCAGATTTAAACAAGGTGGTTACATAGAAGACAATATTCACTTTTCCCATCGAAGGAAACTTATTTAAAATAAAAAATGGATTCTTTCTTGACACTTCCTCAACATTATCATCACATCATGTACCTTTCCCTTGACATGCGAAAAACATTTCAAAAACATGGGATGAGTATAAAAAGCTCAGTATGGGATATAAAAATATGGAAAGAAACCCTTAGTCCATGTATCCATAAGAATCACTGAAAAAATACTTTACTCATAAACATAAGAACTTTAACATACCTCATGAAATCATAAGGTTTATGAATAACTCATAGAAAACATAAGACATAAAGTTAACTTGAGGCATTCATTACATTCTTACGTAGGGATTAACCCTCATGGTTACGTTTGGAATAACCGTCACAATATATTCCCAAAAATCATCAGAGAAACCTTAGAGTTTAACTCCTTCATGTTACCCAATGCTTTGGAGAGGTATATCGGGCTCACCAACCCTTAGTTTATCATGGAACCACTCGTCTACATAAACAATGCCCAAGAACCATAACATAATAGTATCAAATAAAACATGCATGAAGGAAACATCAAATTTCCACATTTCAATAACAAGATATCAAAAACACATTGATATAATAAAAACTATATCAAAGCCATTTTCCATACCCAAATAAAAGAAAATTAAAACATGGTATTTATTTTTCATTAAAAAAATGTTATGTCTTGTAGTAGAAGCCGAAACTCAAATAATGGTCAGGGCGGAGGAGAAGTCGTTGTTGCTGCATATGTAAGACAAAAACATTCCCTTTTGTCATTTAGTAAAATGATTAATATAAAAATATTCCTTTTGAATAATAGTAAAATTAAAAGGGGTTTATAAACCATATAAAATAAAGTTGTGTGTAAAACAAAATATGCCTCAATGAAATGAGATTGAGACGAAGTCCCTTACCTCGTGTCTGACTTGACTCGATCGTTATTTAATCTCATGAACAATAAACTAGAGTTAATTTATACTTTCTTAAGAACATTTTTTCAAGTTCATTTTTCCTTTTATATCATTTATTACCATGTTATGAACATTATGTAATTATTTAAGTTAATAACGGTCATTTTGTCGATCTTTGGTACTTGAGCCAAAAATAAACTTCTTATAATTATAGGTTGTTCATGTGGTAAAATATCCATTATATACAGAATTATATTCATTATGTAGATATCATATATATCATATATATCCATTATATACATGCATTTATATTATTACATAACATTTAGAGGTAAGAAATGAAATGCACCGTTCATGGAGACGATAAGCCGTATGTATCCATGAACGCTAATTTCATTTATGTTTTGTATTTAATGGAATTAAATCATAATTATATAATGGTATATTATATTTACAGTATAATATAATATATAATATCATTAAATTCATCCTTTATACGTCCCACATATGGCATTAACGATTCAAATCACTATGAGGGGGCGGTAGTTCACACTTCCTAAAATGAATATATCACATTTAACCATAATGAAAACCAAAAAGGTATGCCATAAATAAAAAATAAAAAAGAATTAGAAAAACATAAAAATAATATATATCATATATAAATATAGTTACACCTTAATGGCCACCATGAAAGGTGTTAAAATAAGATTGAACAATCATTATTTCGTGAGGCAGTAATTCCCCACTCATAAAAACAGTATGTTCTTTAACCATTCGACCGAGGTGTGTAAAAGTGTAAATAAAATACTTCTAATAAAAACAACCTACTATATTTAAAATACTGGTGTTGTTACAAAATAAAGTAAAAAATAGTTTAAGGGGTTGGAGAAGCAAAATAAACAAAAGAACATAAGAGAAGGCTTTACCTTTAAATCGGGTAACTCCCCTTGGTTTGAACCAAAAGGGTTTCTTGAAGAGTTTTATGCCTAAGGTAAGGCTTATAGGATGACGAGAGGGATGCGGAGAGATAAAATTATCAGAGTTTGGCCGATCCAATGGCTTCATTGGTGTGGGTAAGGGGAAAGAGGTGGGGGCCTTTTATAAGAGGGAGGAGGGGCACTCTTGGAATGTCATGAAATGATACTTTATCATAAAATGAGTTTTGGGTTTTAAAGGTCCCACAATGATATATTTCTAGGATAAGGTGATAAGGGTTTGAAATCCACCCATCCAATATGTTTTTGACAAGTGTAAGTCTTAGATTTTACATTATCTTTCCATTTTATTTAAATCGTTCATTAATGAGGTAATCACTACATCATCATGGTGTCATAGAAAAATTTATTTATTTAATGTATAAAAATTATAAAAAATACCATGATGTAGGAACTATTTTTATATTTCCAATGAATATTTATAGTCTAATCGATCTTTTACAAAGAAAAAACTAAAATTGTTTTACTTGGGTGTTACATACATTGGTTATACTTTCCTTTTAAGAAAAGATATAATAAAATGTCACTATCACAATATGTGATTCCATGGGGTCCCAAAGTTGGCACAAGGTATCCCATGGTCGACCATGACACAACCCGTAGCATTAGAATAAATGTTGGGGTCATTTTATATTATTATGATATTATTTTATTACCCTTAACTACCTGATTACTAATTAATCACGATAAGTAAAGATAACTACCATCGTTACTATTCACAATTTACAAAAACAAAAGACTTAATTACAAAATTTGGACCTTATGATTCCAAATATGGAATCAATTTTACCAAATTCCAAACACATAAATTGCAGTAATTAGTTTAAAAATATTTCCTGTTGTCAAAACAAATAGCGGGTTTTTTAGAGACAATATCTATCAAAAGATTGACAATTGTTTATGTCAAATTTAAAAGTGAAATTAATTCCAATGACCACCATTGGATTAAATGGTGAAAATATATTCTATTCAAACTTTAAAACCAATTAAAAATATAATATATCCATATAATTAAATTATATGAAAAAGCAATTTTTAAGTGAAATGCAGTATTTTTGACAATTCATTAAAAATGAACATTGTCAGAAAAAATACAAAAAATTTATCCAAAGTAAATGTCAATGTCCCAATCCCAAATAATAAGTTTTCTTAAAAAAATAGAGCATATAAAATTGTCAAAATTATTATTTAAAAGTGGTTCTTCATCAAAAGGTGGTAAAACAATCTTACAAAAATATTAGAGAATTCTATACTTAAGATCAGATTTATTCTCATTTTAAGCCTCTAAAACACTATCTAATTCATAAATAGACATAGACATAAAAATACATAATTCTTTACTTACTTGGAATGTTACATACTTCCCCCTATAGAAAATTGTGTCCCCACAATTTATTTACTTATCGAATAAGTGGGGGTATTTATCCCTCATTGCATTTTCAGATTCCTATGTTGCCTCTTCAATCATGTGGTTTTTCCACAAAACCTTTACTTGATGAATCACATTATTCCGAAATACATTCTCCCTATGGTCAATAATCTGGAATGGTTGTTTCTCATAAGATAGATTCTCTTCCAGCTGAACTACCTCTAGACTCAAAACATGATATGGATCTGGCATGTACTTTCTTAACATTGAAACATTAAAAACATTATGTACCTGAGATAAACATGGAGGTAAAGACAATAATTATGCAACTGATCCAACTCTCTACAGAATTTCATATGGTCCAATGAACCTTGGACTAAACTTTCCTTTCTTACTAAATCACATCACTCTTTTCCATGGTGAAACTTTGAGGAAGACATGATCACCTAGCTCAAAATACATATCCTTCCTCCTGTTGTCCGCATAAATTTTCTGCATGCTATGAGCTGTTATCATGTGTTTCTGTATCAGCTGAAAATTTTCTGCCAACTCTTCTACCAAGTATAGTCCTATCAACTTCCTTTCACCCACTTCATACTTAAAAGCTGGAGTTCGACACTGCTTCCCATATAATGACTTAAATGGTGCCATCTATATACTGCAATGAAAACTGTTATTATAAGAAAACTCAACCAAAGAAAGATGTTTGTCCTAACTTCCCTGGTAATCCATTGAAAAAGCACGTAGCATATCCTCAAAATTCTGAATAGTTCATTTTGACTGCACATCTGATTGAGGATGATTAGCTGTACTAAAATTTAATTCAGTACCCAATGACTTCTGAAGGCCTTTCTTAAAGATATAAGTAAACCTGGGATCATGATCAGATACAATGAAGATGGAAACACCATGTAACATAAATATCTATTTAAGATACAAAAAAGAAATTTAATCTAGGGGAAAAGTATCTTATATAGCAAGGAAATGAGTAGATTTAGTCAAACGATCAACAATAACCCAAATTGCATTATTACCTCAAGGTGTCTTCAGAAATCCCACAACAAAGTCCATGGATATATTATCCCATTTCCACTCTGGCACTGGTAAAGTTTGAAGCATTCATTTCGATAACTACCAATCTGCTTTAACCTATTAACAAGTCAAACACTTCACAGTAAGATCATCAATATCTCTTTTTATTCCATCCTACTAGTAATACTTCTGAAGATCTCTATACATCTTAGTACTTCCAGGATGAACTCACAATGGAGAACTATGAGCTTCACATAACAAATCTCTCTTCAACTATGAATCAAAAGGCACTCACAATCTCTTCCCAAATCTCAAAACACAATCATTATTAATGTTGAATTCAGGTAACATACCCTTATGAACCATCTCTACCGTTTTCTGCAACTCACTGTTTTTCTTCTGTGCTTACTTAATTCTATCTAATAGATAAGATTTCACTGATACCTGAAACAAAAAAGAAGAACATCCTGCACCAACAACTTCTATGCCAAAGTTCATCAAATCCTTAACCAAAGGATCAAATTCCAAACATAACATGGTTAATGAAGCATTAGCTTTTTGACTCAAAGCATCAGCCACTTTATTTGCTTTTCCTGGATGGTAATGAATTTTAAAATCATAATCCTTGATTAATTATATCCATCTCCTCTATTTCATTTTCAATTTTTTCTGAGTGAATATATATTTTAAACTTTTATGATCGGTATATATTTCACACTTTACTCCTTACAAATGATGCCTCCAAAATTTTAAAGCGAAAACAACAGCAGCATATTCCAAGTCATGTGTAGGGCAATTTACCACATGAGTTTTCAACTGACATAAAGCATAACCAATTACCTGATCATTCTGCATTAGGACACAACCAAGTCCTTTCAATGAAGCATCACTTTAGATAAAAAACTCACCATTCCTGGAAGGTAGTGCCAAAACTGGAGCATTCGCCAATCTTATTTTCAACTCTTAAAAACAATCATCACATTTTTTGTCCAGATAAAATTAACACCCTTATGAGTTAGCTTAGTCATTGGACTAGATAACCATGGAAGTTTTTTAACAAACCTTCGGTAATAACATACCAAACCAAGAAAACTATGAATCTTGGTTACATTTTTGGGTCTTGTCCATTCTTCAACAACCTTTGTTTTTTGCAGGATCAACAGTTATTTCATCTTTAGAAACAATATGACCAAGGAAAGAAATTTGTTGCAACCAAAACTCACACTTGGTGAATTTCCCATACAATTTATTTTATTATATAGTTTGAATAATAACCCTTAAATGACTTTCTTGATCCTCTTTACTTTTAGAAAACACCAAAATCTCATCAATGAATATAACCACAAACATATCCAAGAACACATGGAAAATTCTATTCATAATGTCCATGAATACAGCAGGTGCATTGCTTAACCCAAAAGGCATTACCACAAATTCATAATGTCCATATCTACTATGAAACATAGTCTTCGGAATATCTGATTCCATTACCTTCAACTGATGGTAGCCCGATCTCAAATCAATCCTTGAAAAATACTGAGATCCCTGGAGCAGATCAAACAAGTCATCGATATGAGGCAAAGTATATTTGTTCTTAATAGTGATGTTATTCAGGGCTCTATAATCAATGAAAAGTCTCATTGAACCATCTTTATATTTAACAAATATGACATGAGAACCCCATAGTGATGTTCTATATCGAATGATTCCTTTCTATAATAAATCTGCAATTGCTCCTTTAACTCTAAAAGTTCAATTTGATCCATTCGATAAGGGGGTTTTGAAATTGGCTTAACATCAAGAGCTAAGTCAACAGTAAAATCAACTTCTTGATCTAGTATTATTCTAGTAAACTCATCAGGAAAAAAATCAGGATACTCATTTACCACTGGCACATCATTAATATGAATGGTTCCTTTGTTTTCAACAATATGTTCAGAGTAACATTCATTTCCATATTTTACAAGTCTCTTAGCCTCTTGATATGTTATCAACAATAAGGGTTCATTCTTGTACACAAACTGACAGTATTTCTGAAAAGAAACTTTTTTATCTCTACAGTCAATCCTAGAATGGTAAAAAGAGATCCAATCCATACCCAGGATAACATAAAACTCTACTAGAAGTAAAATAATAAGGTTTGCAAGTGGGTTCTTTCCACGGATAAGGATATGAAGATTCTTATAAATTATTTTTTTCCTCAACATTTCCCTAGGGTTTTTTTACCATAAGTTTAGGAGTAATTTCTTGAGATGGAATTCCCAATTCACTAGAAAATTTTTCAGATATGGAAGAATGTGTAGACCCTGAATCAAACAACACATTGGAATAAACTGAAAAAACAAAGTACCTGATACCACATCATTTGATGGCCCAACATCTGCAGAAGTAGTTGAAAAGGATTTACTCACACCTTTCTACTTGTAGTCTGACTGCTTCCCATCATTTGAGCTCTTTGACGAACACTCATTTGCATAATGACCCATCTCATTGAACTTGAAACATTTAACTAATTGTAAATCAAATTTGGTCTTTCCATCAGCCAGATCTTTTTCAGTGCAATCATGTTCCTTATGTCCCATATTACGACATCAGTAGAACTTTTCCGAATTCAAAAGACATTCCCCAGTATGCTTTTTAACACATTTATCACAAACTGAAAACTTAGTTTTCTTACCAAAAAAAGTTTTTGAAGGATTCTTCCCATTCTCCAGCCACCTCGATCTATTCTTCTGTTTGTTGTTATATAAAACTTAATCATAGAAAAACTCTATTTCCACCTTCTCAGCACATTGAACAAGCTTTTCATAACTCTTGAACTCACGAGAAGCTAAATCCCT
Source organism: Viscum album (assembly GCA_963277665.1). Lineage (NCBI taxonomy): Eukaryota > Viridiplantae > Streptophyta > Magnoliopsida > Santalales > Viscaceae > Viscum > Viscum album. Next base: position 1,407,943,134 of record OY728133.1, on the reverse strand, counting down.
TATATATTTTTCTTTAATCTTGAGAAAAAATGATTGATTTTACTATCAAGGTCTCGGATAAAATTTGGAGCATACCGTGCCAATTGAGTGAACTTTTCTTCATAAGCAGCCACTGAGTCGTCCTCTTGCCTCAATTTCAAGAATTGTTTTCCATCCTATGTCGAACAGACTTAAGAAAATATTTCTCAAGAAACATACCTTTGAATTCATCCCAGTCAAGAGCATCAATCTCACCAGCATCCCTGATATTTTTAACCATCGACCACCACTAATCTTCTTGACGCTCTAAATGGTAAATAGAAAGACAAACCTTTTTCTTGTCTGAACACCCCATGACATCGCAAATCTTTTCCTGTGATTTAATCCACCCTTCAGCTAGCACATGGTCATATGATCCTATGAATGATGGGGGATGATCCCTTATGAAATTTTCCACCACTGACATGTTTCTTTGCGGTTTATCTGGATGATCTTGTGCATGGATACCACCACCATTTATCGCTTTAGTGAAATGCGCCATTACTACAACAAACTGTTCAGTTCTAATTCCGACTATCTCAGGATGCTGATTTGGAAGGTCATTTCCTTCTTGTATGCCTTCCTAGCACTGCTTTGCTATTTCCTTTGTGGGAAACCATTCTGAACAAACATGTCTTAGATGATGCAACATGGTAATCTTAAAATGATACATCATTTCAATTTGACCATAAAAAATATTTTTGGATAATCATTTAATTGAATTATAACTCCTAAAGTTATCTAAACCGACCTTTGATACAAACTATAAGGCCCCACCCTTAAAAATTACTTAATCTTTAGTTATTACAGGAATACACATTGAGGATCTTTTCAGGTTTAGAGTTTTAGAGAATTAGATCATAAATCATGCATTAAATCCCAAATTTAAACAAGGTGGTTACATAAAAGACAATATTCAATTTTCCCATCAAAGGAAACATATTTAAAATAAAACATGGATTATTTCTTGACACTTCCTCAACATTATCATCACATCGTGTACCATTCCTTTAACCTGTGAATTTTTTTTCAAAAAGTTGGGATGAGCATAAAAATCTCAGTAAGGGATATAAAAATACGGAAAGAAAACCTTAGTCCATGTATACATAAGAATAAAATACTTTACTCATAAACATAAGAACTTTAATATAACTCATGAAATCATAATGTTTATGAATAAATCATAGAAAACATAAGACATAAAGGTAACTTGAGTCATTCATAATATTCTTACGTAGGGTGTAACCTTCATGGTTACGTTTGGAATACCCATCACAGTATATTCCCAAAATCTCTTCGAAGAATCCTTAGAGTTTTACTCCTTCACGTTAACCATTGCATTGGAGAGATATATCAGGCTTACCCACCCTTAGTTTTTCACGGAACCACCAGTCTTCATAAACAACTCCCAAGAACCATAACATAATCGTATCAAATAAAACATGCATAAAGGAAACATAACATTTCCACATTTCAATGAAAAGATATCAAAAACACATTGATATAATCAAAAAATTATCAAAACAATTTTTAATACCAAAGTAAAATAAAATTAAAACATGTTATTTTTTTTCATTTAAAAAAAGTTATGGCTTTAGAGGAAGCCGAAACTCAAATAATGGTCACGGTGGCGGAGAAGTCATTGTCGCCGCATACGTTAGAAAACAAAATTCCCTTTTTTCGTTTAGTAAAAATATTCATATAAAAATATTCTTTTTGAATAAAATTAAAAGTAAAAGGGGTTTATATATAGTATAAAAGAAATTTATGTATAAAACCAAATATGACTCAATGAAAGGAGATTGAGACGAAGTCCCTTACCTAATGTCCGACTTGACTCAATCGTTCTTTAATCTCTTGAATAATAAACTAGAGTTAATTTATACTTGATTAAGAACCTTTATCAAGTTAATTATTCCTTTTATATCACTTATTTCCATGTTATGAACATTATGTAATTATTTAAGTTAATAACCGTCGTTTTTCCGATCTTTGGTACTTGAACCAAAAATAAACTTCTTATAATTACAAGTTGTTCATCTGGTAAAATATCGATTATATTCAGAATTATATTCATGATGTAGATATCATATATATAATATATATCTAATATATACATGCATTTATAATATTACATAACATTTAGAGGTGAGAAATGAAATGCACCATTCATGGAGACAGGAAGTCATACGTACGCATGAATGCTATTTTCATTTCTATTTCGTATTTAATGGAATGAAATCATAATGATATAAAGGTATATTATATTTCCATTATAATATCATATATAACATCATTAACGACATCCTTTATACATCCCACATATGGCATGAATGATTCAAATCACTTTGTGGGGACGCTACTCCGCACTTCCTAAAATGAAAATTTCACGTTTACCCATAATGGAAACCGTAAAGGTATGTCATAAATGAAAAATATAGAAGCATAAGAAAAAAATAAACATAATATATATCATATATAAATATAGTGACATCTTAATGTCCACCATTAATGGTGTTCAAAGAAGATTTAACAATCATCATTTCATGCGGAAGTAATTCGCCACTCACAGAAATAGTATATTTTTAACCATTAGATGAAGGTGTGTGTAAGTGTAAATCAAATCATTCTCATAAAAAAATCCTACAATATTTAATATACTGTTATTGTTACAAAATAAAGTAATAAAAAGAGTTTAAGGGGTTGGATAAGCAAAATAAAACAAAAGAACATAAGAGAAGACATTACCTTTAAATCGGAAAACTCCCCTTGGTTTGAACCAAAAGTGTTTCTTAAAGAGCTTTCTGCCTAAGGTAAGGATTCTAGGATGAATAGATGGATTTGGAGAGATAAAATGAGCAGTTTATGGTCGATCCAATGGCTTGAGAGGTGTGGGTAAGGGGGTAGAGTTGGGGGCCTTTTATAAGAGGGAGGATGGGCATCCTTGGAAAGTCATGAAATGTTACTTTATCATAAACTGAGTTTCTGATTTTAAAGGTCCCAAAATTATATATTTTGAGGATAAGGTGATAAGGGTTTGAAATCCACCCATTCAATAGGTTTTTGACAAGTTTAAGTCTTAGATTTTACATTATCTTTTCATTTTATTTAAATCATTCATTAATGGGGTAATCACTACATAATCATGGTGTCATAAATAAATTTATTTATTTAATGTCTAAAAATTATAAAAAAATACCATGATTTAGGAAATATTTTTAGATTTCCAATGACTATTTATCGTCGAAGAAATTGTTTACACAGAAAAAACTAATTTTTTTTACTTGGGTGTTACATACTTTGGTTATACTTTCCTTAAAAAAAGTTATAATAAAAGGTCACTATTAGACTAAAGTGATTCCATGGGGTCCCAAAGTTGGCATAGGGAATCCCATGGTCGGCCATGACACAACCAGTAGCATTAGGACACATGTTGGGGTCATTTTATATTATTATGATATTATTTTATTACCCTTAACTACCTGATTACTAATTAATCACGATAATTAAAGATAATTACCGTCGTTACTATTCATACTGTCCAAAAACAAAAGTCTTAATTAAATAATTTTGACCTTATGATTCCAAATATTGAATCCATTTTACCAAATTCCAAACACATAAATTGAATTAATTGATTTAAAAATAATTCCTGTTGTGAAAAAATAGCAGGTTTTTTAGAAACAATATCTATCAAAAGTTTGACAATTGTTTAAGTCCAATTACAAAGTGAAATTAATTCCAATGACCACCACTGGATTAAATGGTAAAAATATATTATAATTACACTTTAAAACCAATTAAAAAATATAATCTATCCAAAAAATTATATTATATGAAAAAGAAGTTTTGAAGTGAAATACAGTATTTTTCACTATTCGTTAAAAAATGAACATTGTGAGAAAAAATATCAAAAATTTATCCAAAGTAAATTTCAATGTACCAATACAAAATAATAAGTTTATTTTGACAAATATAGCTTATAAAATTGTAAAAATTTTGATTTAAAATTGGTTTTCCATCAAAATGCGGTAAAGAAATATTTCAAAAATATTAGAGAATTTTATGCTTAAGATTGGATTTATTCTCATTTTAAGCCTCTAAAACACTATCTAATTCATAAATAGACATAGATATGAAAATCCATAATTCTTTAATTACTTGGGATGTTAAAATGTGAATAATAAAATTATTATTATATAAAAACTTTTCTTTGTATAAATTCATATAGTATTTCTAAAATTCATACATGAGTCTTTAAATCCTTGTAAATAGTTTTATTTTCAAAGGGAAAAGTCTTATACAGAACAAAAAGTCATATATTCTAGATATAATGTCTTAATAAATGAAATTTTCACTTATTATAAAGTCTTATGTATCATGTATTTTATATTTACTAAACTAAAAGTATGATGTGCTATATAAATATTTTGAAAATTCCAATATTTTGAAAAGTATAATGTCATAAGTTATCTAAATTTCTATGCGACCTAAATGTTATTAACAATTTTTAAATTTCATGAGCTATTATTTTGACTGAATAGTTTGTTTTCAAAAAACATAAAATATAATCTATTTTTTAATATTTATATTTTGATTAATTATATACTATATTTATATATATTATTTATTTTAAAATTAGTTAATAATTATTTCAATTCTAGAAATATTTTTAAAATAATTTTTTAATAATTAAATTTAAATCATAAAGGATGAACCGTGCATAAATATTTTTGTGGTATATTTCAAAATTGTATTTTTTTTAAAGTGAGCAGGATATATTATCAAGAATATTAAATGAAGTTTACATGAGTATTAAATGTAGAATTACACATGAAGGGCTATATAAGAAAAAATTAATCGAACTGTAGTGAAGATGTTCATTAAAAAATGAATTTTGATGTTTAAAAACAAATCTATCATGGTTTATTCAAGTAATGTAATGTTATTTTAAAAGGTAAGAATGAAAAAAATAAGGAAAATGAATATTGGTCTTGGTTATGATAATAAATTTCCTAATATGTAAAATATTGTTTTTATAAAAGCTTATAAGGATAGGGTTTCAATAGTTACATGTTTAAAAAATGGAATAAAGGGACATTATGCTAGTCAATTTTCATTGAGTTTTCCAAAATATCTTAGACAAAAAAAATTAATTATTTCTAAGTCCTTATCCTCTAAATTAAATATTAATAAATTTTTGAAATAATTTTGGATTCATACGAAAAGTGTTTCTAACTTAATTAGACTCATATTTTTCTGGCTACCCAAATTTGCTTTAATATATATTTATAGTATTTGTAACATAGATGTTTGAAAATGGAAAATATTCTAGATAATGTTTTATTTAGGAACATGAAATGTGGGCATGATTTTTTTTTATCAGTTTACCTATGTGAATGCGGTAATGTTAGTTATAATATAAAACATATTGTTGATGGTTTTGGATAGGTGGGCATTTAAATATCAGTTATATTTTAATTTTTTTATAACTTTAAGGGTTAAAAGATAACTGGATTAATATGTCATAGTGATTTAATGATGAAATTCATGAAAAAATTCAAAATTAAAAGTGTATTATTTTTAATGATGAACCTATGATGTTTAAAAAAACAAATAAGAAAATATATATTCTCTTAATTTTGATGAACTCGCTATAAAAATTTCATGTTCTCAAATATTATATAGTTTTATAGTTTTATATGGATATGAATCTCTTGATAAATTTATACTAATATATAAGATTTCCAAACACAAAAAATTTACAGTTTCTTTAATTTTTTTTGGAAAAAACCTATTTTTGGATATTTCTGGAATGTTAAACATCATAAAGAATCTCTCAACCCTATTAAGGAACTAAAAACTATAAATCCTTTTTAAATAATTCATCTTGATTTATTTAATGCTATAACCAGTGATAGTTTTGGTGGTAAAAATTGTTATTTTTATTTTTTGATTAATTTAATAGATGTACTTGGACTTAATTTCATTATAGAATGTCTGTAACCATATGTAATTTTACTTGTTAATGAAAATGAGTTCAAAAAAAGGAAAGTTATTTTTTTCAATTAGAAAATATTGAGTCCTAGAGTTTATAAAAAAATTATTTTAATTATTTTTTAATAAAATTGTTATAATCATATTTTTTTCATCCATTAGGACATCAAAACAAAATGGAGTTGTTGGGATTAAAAATAAATCTTTGCACTAAATCTCTAAAAACATCTAAATAAGTTTAAAACTTTTTAATATTTTTTTAAAGTTGTAAATAAAGTCTTATATGTGATTATTGAGTTATTTTGAAAGAAATTTTATGAAATACAAGTTATAAATTTTTGAAATAAAAAGTTATAGATTTTAATGTAATCAAATAAAATTTTTATATTTATAATACAAAATATTCTTGGGATACAATTAATATAAAATATAATCAAAGTATATTTTTATGATATTCAAATTCAGGAAAATATTATAGACTTTATAATATAATAATTATAGTTTTCAAAGAGTCTATACATGTTTTTTATAAGAATTCATTAAAAAACCAATGATGTTTTACCAGCTTGAAACATAATTTTGGGAATTTAATTTTGGAGATAATGAGTATAAAAATAAAAATTCAAACATTGAGCGGAGAGATTGACCATCATAAGGGAACTTATAAATTTTATAGCTATCATAATTTAGATAAATATATGGGAAATATTGATTCATAAATTGTAACCATGAATTTAATAATATTTTTGATCCTTCCAATTTAATTTATATTTTTATTCCCAAAAATATTAAGGAATATTTAACTGAATCTCTCTAGATATTTTTTTATTGAAAAATATTTGAACATTTGTCTAGAAATATAGTATGGGATTTAGTTAAGCATCTGAAATAATAATAATTTATATGCATAAAATGTATTTTTATGAATAAACATGGTGAACTAGGAAATAATATTTTGTATTAAGGAAATATTATTAGCACATGACTATTACTAAGAACAATGCATATATTATAATGATATATTTACCCAATTGTAAAGTTATATGATATAATAATTTTATTACAATATTATAATTTTCCTAGATTTAAATTATTTCAAATGGATTTGGAAAATAATTCTCTAAATTGATTTATTTATAGAGTATTATATATAATAAAACCCCTATTTTAAAAAAAATTAAAAGAATCATAATCATGTTTTAAAAAATTATAAATATCTTTATGGTACTAAAAATACTCTGAGATTTTGGTATGGACGATTATCTAGTATTATTTATAATAATGACTTTATAAAATTAATGATTGATAAGACATTATTGATAAATAAAATTAATAATAAAATTTTTATTTTAAATATTTTTGTGAAAGATATTATTTTTGTATCTTTAAGAGAAATTATTTGTAAAGAATTTTCAGATTTGATGATAGGTGACTTTAATATGAGTGTTATCTAATTTATTAATGAGTTTGAGTATGATAATGATTCAGTACAAATATATGGAATTTACTTAAGAACATGTTCAAATACTCTAATGAATAGTTAATGAAAACTAGATTGTGATATTTTTCGAAAACCTATAGATGATAAGGTTATTATATTTATGATTTTTATAGTATAATATTTATCTAATACTTGACATAGTTTAATTTTTAATTTATTCCTTTGTGAAATATTTCAAGCTAAACCAAAGGAAATTAAATTAAAAGGTCCCAAAATGTTAAATTTTTTATGAAACATGATTATTTTTATCATATAAGAAATATTTTTCATTTTTAAATATATTAAAATTTTGACTCTGGTGGACAAAAATAGGTAAAAAATAACTAGGGGTGTGTGTCACTTTCAAGAAAAAATACTAGTTCCTTGGAGTTCTAAGAAATTAATTATTATTACTTTGTGTACTGCATAAGAAAAATACATTTATACAATAAGTTTTTTTGATCAATATTTATCTATTAAGAAACATGTGATTGATTTTTATGATTAATCTAAAAATTTATCTATTTTGTTAAAAAATTATTCTACTATTTTGGTATTTAAAAAACTATTACAACATTAAAATTCTAAGAATACCAAAGTTAGATATCATTTTAATTGATACCACCATATTACAAAGGGGGAAATATGTTTGGAATATATTCCAATTGAACATAAACTATTTGATATCATTATAAAGCCTTTATAGTTTACTAAGTTTGAGGGAATTATATATGAACATGGAATGATGAAAATATAATATAATAGTTTAAATTGAATATGTTTATGGGGAACAATGTTTCTTCAAGGGTAAAATATCATCACCTATAGAATCCCACTTCATTCATACTATATTTATTTAGAAATTATCATTTTTATTTGTGATTCAATCCATATCCAATAAGTATGATTAAACTTCTTGTATTATGTGTTTTACTGAAAATAAATTATAATAGTTTCTAATTTTGTATTGAATTGTTTTAGCAAATTATCATCTAAACTTTTTATATTTTCTATTTTAAAGGAATTTTAAATCAATATTGGTAACTTTCATAATTCATTTTATATATTTACATGTGTTAATGAATCATTAGTTAGTTTAAATTATTTTTTATAAGTTGTTTTAAAAATGTCATACAAGCAGTTTTTGATTTTTTTACATTGTTTTTTGAATATGTTGACATAACGTGAATAAAGAAAATATTATATCAAAGGGTATTTTCAATATTTTTTACCTCCTAAGAGTTTTTAATAGATTTATTAAAAATATATGTTGAATGAATATTGTGATAATATATATAAATCTTGGATTTATTGGTGATAAATAATGAATTTTTATGGATTCCTTATTCCATAATATCAAAGTTTATGTGTACATGCTAGAAGATACACTGTGAAAAAAGATAAAAAGTTCAAAGGGTTCTCACGTAAGGATTCATGAACACTTTTTTATGTTTAACTGTGAAGTATTCAATGACATAGTAGAAATTGGGAAATATATGGGTAGAATGAACTACACTTAAAGGATATGTATATGTAACTGATTGCACTATCTAATGGATTCTGAAGTTACATATGGGTAACCCATGTTGGAATACAAGTAAATAAAGGGGATGTTTAAGGGTACAAAATGAGCCATTATGACATGTAAGGGTACATAACTTGGTGTAAAGGTACAACATAAAGGTACCTAATGTATATAAGGGTAAACCATGGTGGCTAAAAATTAAAATGATACTTATGTAAGGGTATTATACTTCAACCACATAAATTTTTCTAGAAAACGAAGGATTCATGTAGTTCATTTCAATATAGTAATTTTTGAGTAGAAAAATAGATTTTTTTTGGAAACATTACCAATGTAAAAATGGATTCACATTTCCAAATCCCACAAGTAATTTTAACATAGTTGATTATGTCCTTGTATTTGAATGCATGTAGACATAGAAATCACAATTGGGTTTTGAAGAAATGATATTTGAGGATTTTTAGAGTTTATAGATATTTAAATATAATGTTAAAAAAGGAGAATAATACTCATGATTATCAGATACATGAATGATATTTAATTGAGGAATAATTATAAGAAATTAAACATCCATTATTATCCAAAATTAGTGTGGTATTAATTTGTGTTTCATTTTGACTAAATAAAATAAAATAAAAACATTGTTATGGTTAAATGAAATTGGGAAGAAGATATATGGGTACTAAAAATAGGGTTTATCATATTTAATGTTTTAAAAATATAGTATATATAGATGGAGTTTCTCTTAGGATGTTACATTCCTCATATATAGAATTATTCAAATGGAGTTATCTTTTTGTGGAGTATACATGCAGTCACAACCCAAGACCTGTGGAGAAATTTAAGAGACATTTATAATACTTAAAATAGAAGATACAAAACATGTTATAATGAGAGTATAGGTTGATAATTTCTATATCACAAGATATAATACCTCAGAGGAAGGAAATTAGGGAGACTTTTCACCATCTGACATATCTAGAGAATAAATGAGTGAAAGATAATTCTGTTGAAATTTAGGAATTATAAAAGAAGCTTATAATCTAGTGAGGGACTGGATATTTTTGAAAAATGAGTCAGAAGTCATTAGATATTATGAAAAAATTAAATATGGTGTGCTACTATAGGTATTTGAAGTGAACATCGTAGTTGAACTATTTTGGAAAGAAAAAGTGATGCGTCAATGATATTTTCACGGATTGTGGATGGGAAAAAGGGACCTTAATAGAGTATATTAAAATAGTTTATTATTCATTGAGTGTTTTTGATAAAGGGTCCTACTTGTATATAAATTGTATGTGAATCCTTTTTATAGTAGTGAAAAATGGAAGATTAATAATGGTATTCTTTCCACTAGTAGTGAGACCAAGAAAGAAGGTTCCAAGGAGTGACCCTTGAGAAGCAGTGAGCTATCGATAAACATTTAACGAAGTTATAATCAACATAAGAGTAACCTATATGGAAACAAAAAGTAACTAAATATTTATTTTGGTTCACCGATACAATGTCAATAGAATGCTCCTTGGAATATCCCTTTTTAGAGAACTAATTAAATAGCCATCTATATATTTTCTTCATACATGCACACCAAAATAGATCTTGTATCCTAAAGAATATCTGGTTAAAGATCATAACAGATAAACCTCATGATTTAGATGTCAATACCCTTAAAGGGAAAGTGAGAATTTAAAGCAGTATGTTTTTAATTATAAGAGATAATAATTAACCAGATTTACCCTCCTGCCTATGGTAATCTTATTATATCTCCCATTTATAATTCTAAAAAAATATTTTTGTTATCCATCTCATCAAAATAATAGTTTTTATCAAAGTTAATTATTTTTTTATTGTATGTAAATTTAGGTGGATATTTATTATTTTAATTTTTTTCTCTTGAGAACTACTTTGAATTAGTACTTTGTGCAGAAAATTGTATTCTATTTTCGAATATACATTTATATATAGGAAAAAAGCAGGAGATAATAATATTTTCATTATCAATTTTTTTGGATAGTAAACTAATATTATTTATTTTAGTTTATGTTTTAAAAAACGACTGAGGTATTATTTATTAATTTATTTCTAATCCTTTTGATAATTCAAAATGGAAATATGTTTTTGAAAATTTATTTTGGTTTCGAATTATCAAAATTGGGAGATATTTGAGTGGATAATTTCCACTTCACTCAATGATATTATGATAATAACAAAATTATTATCGTTTTCCCTCCACCATGAGAAATATGTTTTTTAATTTTTCACTACTTCTTGAAGAAAAAATTATTATCATTGTTGTTTATTGAATTTTTCTTCACGTTTATTATGAGGTCAATAATGGTTTTAGTAAAATGTATAAATTATTTTGGATTGGGTTTTTTACACATACATTGATGTTTTCATATATAGCTATTAATAATTTCTCACTACATTATTTATATCTTAAGTAATCATCTTGGATGTGGTTATTATTTTTTTAATAATTTTTTATTGATATACTTATTTATTTCTCTTATTTTAGAAAACCTATTTTTTTCACAAATATTTTGTTTTTTTCAGTCTAAAGGTTTATTGAATTATAATGTCATATGTTATTAGGATTTTATAATTTTAAAAATTACAAAGTCATAGGATATTTCTAAAAGACATATGTGAAACTAGAAATTTTAATTGCTAAATTAAAGTCCTATTGAAATATTAAATGTTTTATGGTATCAATATTTTCCTAAGTCTAAAGTGTTATGGAATTTATAATGGTTTTATGTGAGTTTTCAAAACCTTACAAAATGGTTTTTAGAAAAATGGAAAATACCTAAATCTAATAGGAATTCACACATTCAATATTTAAAGTCTTAAACATTGAAAATTTCACTAGGAATAAAATAATACACATATCGTAAAGTCATGCACATGGTACTAAATGTATGAAATGCAATATAAATGTCTTTAAAATTAATTTATTTGGGAAAATATAAATTCATACAGGATTCAAAGTTTCACATGATCAAAAATACATATTAAATTTTAAAAAATAATTTTAAATTCATATGAATCAATAGTCTATTTTCCAAAAACATAAAATATACTGATTTTTCTTATTTTTATATACTTTATGTTCTTATCCCATAATTTTCATTATTTAATTGTTTTATAATTACTTATTTATTATTTATATAATATAGAAATTAGTTTTAAAATATTTAATAAAAATATATATTTAAATCATACTAGATAAAGTGTGAATAAATATTTTAGATTCATAATTTGAAATTATATAGTTTTTAAAATTGTGCACGTTCAATTATAAATATAATTAAAAGATTTTTTCCGTGTTCATTAAATAAAGAATTTCACATGAAGATTTTTTTTGGGAAATAATAATCAAATAACATTGAGGTAGTTCAATAGTTTCAAATGTGTTACTTTGGCTATCACTCATAAAGATTGTATGGTATTTATCTTGTTAAATAAATACAATTCATTTGATAACATACATTGCAAAAAACATTAACTAATATAGTATAAATCATATAGAATCACACAGTGAACACAATAAAAACTTTACAAATAGAGAATGAATAAAATAAAAGTCTTTTTCTAGAAAGTATGGAACATATATCAATGTAATTGTATGTTAAACATTGTAAGAGTAATGCAACCCATAGAAATAGTAATTCATCCAAAATAATAGTAACCTCACCTCTGAAAGTGTAAATAAAATTTATCCATCTTATAAATGGTAATATGATATAATTATATCAACATATAGGTAAACAAATGTTTTAATAATTATTATTTAAATTTTTATATTTATTTTTAAAAATAAATGTTTATTTTCAATTTAATAATTATTACCATGATTTAAAATAAAATATATTTTCATAAAATTTATTCTTTAATCAATATGTTGTTGTATTATGATTATAATATAACTTTATGAGAACATGATTAATTTTTAAAAGTACTATAAGTCTATTTATTATTTTAAAATTGGTATTTTCCAATTAAATGATGCATTTAATTTAAAATTAAATTTCTAAAATTTAGAAAATTATTTTTATAAAATGGAAATAGTTAAATTTTAGTTGGATAGTGAAATATGGTAATTTATGGTATAAGAGAAATTGTAACATCCCAACTAAGTAATGCATAATAGATATTTTTTATCTATGTCTATTAATGAATTAGATAGTGTTTTAGAGGCTTAAAATGAGAATAAATCCAATCTTATGCATGGAATACACTAATATTTTTAAAAGGTTGTTTTACTGCCTTTTGATGGAAAAACATTTTTAAATATAACTTTTAACAATTTTATAATCTATATCTGTCAAAATAAACTTATTCTTTATGATTGGGACATTGAAATTTACTTTGGATAAATTTCTGGTATTTTTCTGATAATGTTCTTTTTTTAATGAATAGTGAAAAATGTTGTATTTTAATTCAAAACATTTTTTTAATATAATTTGTTTATATGATTATATTATCTTTTTAATTTGTTTTAAAGTGAAATTATAATATATTTTTACCATTTCATCCAATAATGGTCGTTGGAATTAATTTCACTTTGAAATTGGACTTAAACTAGTGTCAATCTTTTGATACTTATTGTTTCATAAAAACACGCTATTTGCTCTTACAAAGAGAATTAATTAATGTAACATATATGTTTTGAATTTTGAAAAATAGATATCATTTTTGAATTTTTAATATCAAATATAGCTTAGGGTGATGTTTTGGTATTTTTCTAAAAAACTTCAATTTTTTATGAATAGTGAAACCACTAAGTGGTACTTAAAAAACTGATTTTTTGTTTAAATGAAATTTTACCACCTCTGTGTTTTGAATTTAAAAAATCTGACATACATGGTTTACATTAAGAACTTAAATTTTGTTCAATGGGATTAAAATAATTTTTTGGTGAATAGTAACTTTTAAGTTTTTAATCGCTATTAGAGGTAATTAGTGTAATTTAAGGTAAGAATAATGTTTTAATAATATGAAATGACCTAGACACATGTCCTACCCATATTGGATGTGTCATTTCCGGCCAATAAAATCCATGGGTCAACTTGGGGACCCCATGAAGCCACTTTGGAAGAAAAATGACATTAATATCTTTTAATTTAATGTTAAAGTAAAAAGGTCACAAACATGAGTTATTTTACTAGAACTATTTTTACACAGGGTTATACAAGTCATAATTTTGACTATAAATATTCATTGGAAATATAAAGAGATTACCTACATCATAGTATTTTTTTATAATTTTTACACATTAAATAAATTAAATTATTTATAACATCATGATGATGCATTGATTACCTCAATATTTAACGATTTAAATTAAATGAAAATATAATGTACAATCTAAGACCTAAACTTGTCAAAGACCTATTTTATGGGTATATTTCGAACCCTTATCACCTTATCCTAGAATTATATCAATTTGGGACCTTTTAAATCCAAAACTAATTTAAAAATAAAGTAACATTTCTTTTCTTTCCAAGAGTGCCCCTCCTCTCCTCTTATAAAAGGCCCCCACCTCTACCTCCTTACCCACACTTCCAAAGCCTTTGGATCAACCAACCCCTTCCCATTTTGCCTCTCCACATCACTCTCTAACTCCTAGAAGCCTCACTTTGGGCAAAAGTCTTCCAAAGGAAGCCTTTGAGGTCAAACCAAAGGGAGTTACCTGATTCTAAGGTAATGTCTTCACTTGAGCCGTTTTGCTATATTTTGCTTCTCAAACCCCCTAAAATCTTTTTATTAATTTATTTTTTAATAACAACAGTATATTACATATACTAGGATGTTGTTATAAGAAGTATTAAAGCTAAACTTACACACACCTACATATAATGGTTAAAGAACATACTGTTTTTGTGGATGGTGAATTTCTGCCTCACGAAACGATGATTGTTCAACACTCATATAACACCTTAAAAGGTGGCCATTAAGATTTAACTATATTTATATATGATATATAATATTTTTATGTTTTCCTTAAGCTTCTGTATTTTTAATTTATGGCATACCTTTATGGCTTCCATTATGGGTATACACGATATCTTCATTTTAGGAAGTGCGGACTACCGCCCCCTCAAAGTGATTTGATTCGTTAATGCCATATGTGGGATGTATAAAGGATGGATTTAAATTTATTATATATTATTTTATACTGGAATTATAATATACCTTTATATCATTATTATTTCTTTCCATTAAAGTATGATATATAAATGAAAGTAGCGTTCATGCGTACGTACGGCTTACCGTCTCCATGAACGGTGCATTTCATTTCTTATCCCCAAATGTAATGTACTATTATAAGTACATATATATAATGTATATATATGATTTATGTTACATAAAAATGATGAATATAATTCTGGAATTAAAATATACATAATTCTCATTTTTTTTAATTCCATTAATATGACATAGAAATGAAAGTAGCGTTCATGCGTACGTACGGCTTACCATCTCCATGAACAGTGCATTTCATTTCTTACCTATAAATGATTATGAAATACTATTAATACATGTATATGATGGATATATATGATATATATGATATCCAAATCATGAATATAATTCTGGATATAATGAACCTTTGACCACACAAACAACATGTAATTGTAAGAAGTCCACTTTTGACTTAAGAACCAAATATCGACAAAACAAACATTATTAACTTAAATGATTACATAATGTTTATAACATGGTAATAAGTGATATCAAATTAATAATGAACTTGAAAGAGGTTCTTAAGAAAGTAGAAATTAACTCAAGTTTATTATTAAGGATGTCAAAGAACGATCGAGTCAAGTCGGACCCGAGGTAAGGGACCTTCTTAACCCAATTTCTATTCTTTGGGTTAATCTCCTAATTTAAAATTATATCATGATATTATTATGTCCTATCTTGTATTTTTACTCTATTAATGTTTAATTATAGTTAATACAAATAATAGATTTATTTTATTTTAAAAAAATGATCTTTGTATGGGACTTCATCTCAATCTACTATCATTGAGGCATATTTTGTTTTATACACAACCTTCTTTTATATGGTGTATAAACCACTTTCAATTTTACATTTCTCCAAAAGGAATCTTTTTATACGAAGTGTTTTACTAAACGACAAAAGGGAACATTTTTGTTGTACGTATGCGGTGACAATGACTTCTCCGCCGCCGTTACCATTATTTGAGTTTCAGCTTCCTCTAAAAGCCATACCTTCTTTTTAAAAATAAATACCACGTTTTACTTTTATTTTATTTTGGTATTGAAAATGGTTTTCATAATATTTTCATATCATTGTGTTGTATTAATATCTTGTGATTGAAAGGTGGAAATGTTATGTTTCCTTTATGCATGTTTTATGTGATACGATTATGTTGTAGTTCTTGGGCATTGTTATGAAGACGGGTGGTTCTGTGATAAACTAAGGGCGAGGGAGCCCATTATAGATCTCCAATGAATTGGGTAATGAGAAGGAGTGAAACGTTAAGGTTTCTTCGAATAGATTTAGGGAATATATTGTGATGGGCATTCCAAACGTAACCACGAGGGTTACTCCCTACGTAAGAATGTTATGAATGCCTCAAGTTACCTTTATGTCTTATGATTTATACGATTTATTCATGATTTGATGAGGTATGTTAAAGTTCTTATGTTTTATGGGTAAAGTATGATTTCATTCTTATGTATATATGTACCCATGTTTCCTTTCCATATTTTTATATCCCTTACTGAGCTTTTTATGCCCATCCCATGTTTTTGAAATGTTTTTCATTGGTCAAGGGAAAGGTACATGATATGATGATAGTGTCAAGGATGTGTCAAGAAAGAATCCATGTTTTATTTTAAATATGTTTCCAATGATGGGAAAAATGAAAACTATCTTTTATGTAACCACTTTGTTTAAATGTGGAATGTAATGCATGCTTTATGATCTAATTCTCTAAAACTGTAAACCTAAAAAGATCCTCAATGTGTAATCTTGTAATAACTCAAGATTATGTAATGTTTAAGGCTGGGCCCTTATAGTTAGTATCAGAGGTCAGTTTAGATAAATTTAAGAGTTAGATTTCTATTAAATTATTATCCAAAAATATTTTTTTATTGTCAAATTGAAATGATATAGTATTTGAATATTACCATGTTTCTTCATCTAAGACATGTTTGTTCATAATGGTTTTCCGCAGAGGAAACAGGGAAGTAGTGCTAGGAAGGTATACAGAAGGAAATAACCTTCCAAATCAGCATCCTGAGATGGTTGGAATTGGAACTAAACAGTTTGTTGCAGTAATGTCGCAGTTGACTCAAGTGATAAATGGTGGCGGTATCCATGCACGAGATCAGCCAGATCAACCGCAGAGGAACATGTCAGTGGTGGAACATTTCATGAGGAAACATCCCCCATTATTCAGAGGATCATCTGACCCTGTGTTAGCTGAATGGTGGATTAAATCACTGGAGAAGATTTTGGATGTCATGAGGTGTTCAGACAATCAAAAGGTTAATCTTTCTATTTACCTTTTGGAGGGTGAAGCAGATCAGTAGTGGTCGATGGTTAAAAATATCAAGGATGCTGATAAGATTGATGCTCTCGATTGGGAAGAATTTGAATGTATTATTATTGAGAAGTATTTTCCTAAGGATGTTAGACTTAGGATAGAAAAACAATTCTTGGAATTGAGGGAAGAGGAAGACCCAGTGGATTCCTATGAAGAAAGGTTCACTCGATTGGCAAGGTATGCTCCAAATTTTATCCGAGACCTTGATAGTAAAATCAATCATTTTTACTCAGGATTAAAACCAAAATATATAAGGGAATTGGCTTCTCGTGAGTTCAAAAGTTATGAAAATCTTTTTAGATGTGCTGAGAAGGTGGAAATGGATTTTGCCGATGATCAAGTGTTCTATAAAAACCAGCAGAAGAAGAGACCGAGGTGGCAGGAGAAAGGGAAGAATTCTTCAAAAAGGGCTGATGGTAAGAAAAATAATTTTCCAGTTTGTGATAAATGTGGTAAAAGGCATGATGGGGAATGTCTTCTAAATTCTGGAAAGTGCTACCGATGTGGTAAGATGGGACATAAGGCTTGTGATTGAACAGAAAAAGATCAGGGTGATGGTAAGACCAAATTTTATTTACAGTTAGTGAAATGTTTTAAGTGGAAGGAGATGGGTCACTATGCAAATGAGTGTCTGACAAAGAGCTCAAGTGATGGGAAGCAATTATACTACAAGCAGAAAGGGGTGGTGAAATCCTTTGTAACTACTTCAGTAGATGTAGGGCTATCAAATGAAGTTGTATCAGGTACATTGTTTTTTCAGAGTATGCCAGTGTGTTGTTTGATTCGGGGTCTACATATTCTTTCATCTCTAAAAACTTTTCTAGTAAGATGGGAATACCATCTCAAGAAATGACTCCTAAAATTTTGGTAAAAACACCTAGGGGAAATGTTGAGGCAAAAATAATTTATGATAATATTCCTATCCATATCCGTGGAAAGAACCTACTTGAAAACCTTATTGTTTTACCTCTAATAGAGTTTGATGTTATCCTGGGTATGGATTGGCTCTCTATTTACCATGCTAAGATTTACTGTAGAGCTAAAGAAGTTTTTTTTCAGAAAGACTTTCAGTTTGTGTACAAGAATGAACCCTTACTGTTGATAACTTATCAAGAGGCCGAGAAACTTGTAAAAGATGGAAATGAATGTTACCTTGCACACATCGTTGAAAATAATGGAACTGTTCAGATTAATGATGTTCCAATGGTAAATGAGTATCCTGATGTTTTTCCTGATGAGTTTCCTAGAATAATACTGGGTTGGGAAGTTGATTTTACTGTTGAATTAGTTCCTGATGCTAATCCAATTTCAAAACCCCTTTATCGAATGGCTCAAATTGAACTTTTAGAGTTGAAGGAGCAATTCCACTATTTATTAGAGAAAGGTTTCATTCGACCTAGCACATCACCATGGGGTTCTCCTGTTTTATTTGTTAAAAATAAAGATGGTTCTATGAGACTTTGCATTGATTATAGAGCCTTGAATAACATCACTATTAAGAACAAATATCCTTTGCCTCATATCTATGATTTGTTTGATCAGCTCCAGGGAGCTCAATATTTTTCAATGATTGACATGAGATCGGGGTACCATCAGCTGAAGGTAAAGGAAGAATATGTTCCGAAGATTGCGTTTCGTACAAGATATGGCCACTATGAATTTGTAGTAATGCCTTTTGGGCTAACCAATGCACCTGCTGTATTCATGGACTTAATTAATAGAAATTTCCATGAGTTCTTGGATAAGTTTGTGGTGGTTTTCATTGATGATATTTTGGTGTTTTCTAAAAGTAAAGAGGAGAATGAAAGTCCTTCAAGGGTTCTTTTCCAATCCTTGAAAGAAAAGAAATTTTATGGGAAATTCAGCAAGTGTGAGTTTTGGTTGCAACAAATTTCTTTCCTTGGTCACATTGTTTCTAAGGATGGGATAATCGTTGATCCTGCAAAAACAAAGTTTGTGGAAGAATGGCCAAGACCTACAAATGTAACTGAGATTCATAGCTTTTTTGGTTTTGCAGGCTATTACCGAAGGTTTGTTAGAAATGTTTCACGGTTATTTAGTCCAATGACTAAGCTAACACAGAAGGGTGTTAAGTTTATCTAGACAAAAGAATGTGATGATTGTTTTAAGGAATTGAAAACAAGATTGGTGAATGCTCTAGTTTTGGCACAACCTTCCAGGAATGGGGAGTTTCATTTCTACAATGATGCTTCATTGAAAGGACTTGGTTGCATCTTAATGAAGAATGATTAGCTAATGGATTATGCTTCATGACAGTTTAAAACTCATGAGGTAAATTACCCTACACATGATTTGGAATTAGCTGCTGTTTTTTTCGCTTTAAAAATTGGGGGCATAATTTGTATGTTGTAAAGTGTGAAATATATACCGATCAAAAAAGTTTAATGTATATATTCACTCAGAAAGAATTGAACACGAGACCGAGGAGATGGCCAGAATTAATCAAGGATTATGATTGTACAATTCATTACCATCCGGGAAAAGAAAATAAAGTGGATGATGCTTTGAGTCGAAAAAGTAATGCTTCATTAACAATGTTGCGTTTGGAATGTGATCCTTTGGTTAATTATTTGATGAACTTTGGCATAGAAGTTGTTGGTGTAGGATGTACTTCTGTTTTGTTTTAGGTATTAGTGAAATCTTCTCTATCAAACAGAATTAAGCAAGCACAGAAGCAAGACAAGGAGTTGCAGAAAAGGGTAGAGTTGGTTCAGAAGGGTAAGTTGCCTGAATTCAATATTGATAATGATTGTGTTTTGAGATTTGGGAATAGATTGTGTGTGTTGTGTGATTCATAGTTGAAGAGAGATTTGTTATGTGAAGCTCATAGTTCTCCGTTTTCTGTCCATCCTCACAGTACAAAGATGTATAGAGATCTTCAAGAGTATTACTGGTGGGACTGAATGAAAAGGGATATTGTTGATTTTACTATGAAGTGTTTGACTTGTCAACATGTTAAAGTAGAGCAGTAGTTACCTAAATGGATGCTTCAGCCTTTACCAGTGCCAGAGTGGAAATGGGAAAATATATCCATGGACTTCGTTGTGGGATTTCCGAAAAAACCTCGAGGTAATAATACAATCTGGGTTATGGTTGATTGCTTGACTAAATCAGCTCATTTACTTTCCATACGAGATACTTTTTCCCTAGATCAACTTTCCCGTTTGTATCTTAAAGAGATAGTCAGGTTACATGGAGTTCCTCTCTCCATTGTATCTGACCATGATCCCAGGTTCACTTCTAACTTTTGGAAAGGCCTTCAGAAGTCATTGGGTAATGAATTAAATTTTAGTACAGCTTTTCATCCTCAATCAGATGGACATTCAGAATGAACAATTCGAACTTTGGAGGATATGCTACGTGCTTCATCTATGGATTATAAGGTAAGTTGGGACCAACATCATTCTTTGGTTGAATTTTCATATAATAATAGTTTTCATTCCAGTATACAGATGGCACCATTTGATGCGTTATATGGGAAGCGGTGTCGAACTCCAGCTTTCTGGGATGAAGTGGGTGACAGGAAGCTGATGGGACCCGAATTGGTAGAAGAGATGGCAGAAAAAGTTCGTTTGATACAGAAACACATGAGAACAACTCAGAGCAGGCAGAAGAGTTATGCGGACAACAGAAGGAAGGATCTCTCTTTTGAGGTAGGTGATCATGTTTTTCTCAAAGTATCACCATGGAAAAGTGTGATGCGATTTGGTAAGAAAGGAAAGCTGAGTCCAAGGTTCATTGAACCATATGAAATTCTAGAGTGAGTTGGATCAGTTGCTTACCGAGTGGATTTTCCTCCGATTTTATCTCAGGCACACAATGTTTTTCATGTTTTGATTTTGAGAAATTATATGCCAGATCCATCTCATGTTTTGAGTCCAGAGGTAGTTCAGCTGGAAGAGAACCTATCATATGAGGAACAACCGGTCCAGATTCTTGACCATAGGGAGCAAGTGTTACGAAATAAATTGATTCATCAGGTAAAGGTTTTGTGGAAAAACCACATGATTGAAGAGGCAACATGGGAATCTGAAAATGAAATGAGGGCTAAATACCCCCACCTATTCGATAGGTAAATAAATTGCAGGGACGCAATTTTCTAAAGGGGGGAAGGATGTAACATCCCAAGTAAGTAATGAATGATAGATATTTTTTATCTATGTCTATTAATTAATTAGATAGTGTTTTAGAGGCTTAAAATGAGAATAAATCCAATCTTAAGTATGTAATACACTAATATTTTTAAAAGGTTGTTTTAGTGCCTTTTGATGGAATACCATTTTTAAATATATCTTCTGACAATTTTATAATCTATATCTGTCAAAATAAACTTATTATTTATGATTGGGACATTGAAATTTACTTTGGATAAATTTCTCGTATTTTTCTGATAATGTTCTTTTTTTAATGAATAGTGAAAAATGTTGTATTTTAATTCAAAACCTCTTTTTAATCTAATTTTTTTATATGATTATATTATCTTTTTAATTTGTTTTTAAGTGAAATTAGAATATATTTTTACCATTTAATCCAATAGTGGCCTTTGGAATTAATTTCACTTTGAAATTGGACTTAAACTAGTGTTAATCTTTTGATACTTATTATTTCATAAAAACACGCTATTTGCTCTGACTGCGGGAATTAATGAATAAATTAATTAATGTAACTTATATGTTTTGAATTTTAAAAAATAGAAATCATTTTTGAATTTGGAATATCAAATATAGCTTCGGGTGAAGTTTTGGTATTTTTCTGAAAAACATCAATTTTTATGAATAGTGAAACCACTAAGTGGTACTTAAAAAAACTGATTTTTCGTTTAAATGAAATTTTACCACCTCTATGTTTTGAATTTCAAAAATATGACATACATGGTTGTCATTAATAAGTAAAATGTGGTTAAATGTATTAAAATAATTTTTTGGCGAATAGTAACTTTTATGTTTTTAATCACGATTAGAGGTAATTAGTGTAATTTAATGTAAGAATAATGTTTTAATAATATGAAATGACCTAGACACACGTCCTACCATTATTGGATGTGTCATGTCCGACCAATAAAATCCATGGGTCAATTTGGGGACCCCATGGAGCCACTTTGGAAGGAAAATGACATTAATATCATTTAATTTAATGTTAAAGTAAAAATGTCCCAAACATGAGTTATTTTACTAAAACCATTTCTACATGGGGTTATACAAGTCAGATATTTGACTATAAATATTCATGGGAAATCTAAAACGATTTCCTACATCATAGTATTTTTTTCATAATATTTGGACATTAAATAAATTAAATTATTTATGACATCATGATGATGCATCGATTACCTCAGTATTGAACAATTTAAATAAAATGATAAGATAATGTAAAATATAAGACCTACACTTTTCAAAGACCTGTTTGATGGGTATATTTCGAACCCTTATAACCTTATACTCGAATTATATCAATGTGGGACCTTTTAAATCCGAAACTCATTTTAAAATAAAGTAACATTTTTTACTTTCCAACAGTGCCCCTTCTCTCCTCTTACAAAAGGCCCCCACCTCTACCACCTTACCCACACATCCAAAGCCTTTGGCTCAGACAAACCCTGCCCATTTTGTCTATCCACATCCCTATATAACTCCTAGAATCCTCACTTTTGGCAGAAGTCTTCCCAAGGAAGCCTTTGAGCTCAATCCAAAGGGAGTTACCCGATTTTAAGGTAATGTCTTCACTTGAGTCCTTTTGTTTTATTTTGCTTCTCCAACCCCTAAAATCTTTTTATTCATTTCTTTTGTAACAAAACCAGTATCTTCCATATACTAGGATGTTTTTATAAGACATATTATAGCTACACTTACACACACCTACATCTAATGGTTAAAGAACATACTGTTTCTGTGGATGGCGAATTTCTGCCTCACGAAACGATGATTGTTCAACACTCATATAACACCTTCAACGGTGGCCATTAAGATGTCTCTATATTAATATATGATATATAATATGTTTATGTTTTCCTTAAGCTTCTGTATTTTTCATTTATGGCATACCTTTATGGCTTCCATTATGGGTATACACGATATCTTCATTTTAGGAAGTGCAGACTACCACCCCCTCAAAGTGATTTGATTCGTTAATGCCATATGTGGGACTTATAGATGATAGATTTAAATTTATTATATATGATGTTATAATGGAATTATAATATACCTTTATATCATTATTATTTATTTCCATTAAAGTATGAGATATAAATGAATGTAGCGTTCATGCGTACGTACGGGTTACCGTCTCCATGAATGGTGCATTTCATTTCTTATCCCCAAATGTAATGTACTATTATAAGTACATATATATAATTGATATATATGATGTATGTTAAATATAAATGATGATTATAATTCTGGAATTAAAATATACATAACTCTCATTTTTTTAATTCCATTAATATGACATAGAAATGAAAGTAGCGTTCATGCGTACGTACAGCTTACCGTCTCCATGAACGGTGCATTTCATTTCTTACTTCTAAATGATTATGAAATACTATAAATACATGTATATTCTGGATATATATGATATATATGATATCCAAATCATGAATATCATTCTGGATATAATGAACCTTTGACCACACGAACAACATGTAATTTTAAGAAGCCCACTTTCGACTTAAGAACTAAATATCGACAAAACCAACATTATTAACTTAAATGATTACATAATGTTTATAACATGGTAATAACTTATATAAAAGTAATAATGAACTTGAAAGAGGTTCTTAAGAAAGTAGAAATTAACTCAAGTTTATTATTCAGGACGTTAAAGAACGATCGAGTCAAGTCGGACCCGAGGTAAGGGAACTTCTTAACCCAATTTCTATTCTTTGGGTTAATCTCATACATTCAAATTATATCATGATATTATTATGTCCTATATTGTATTTGTACTTTCTTTATGTGTACTTATAGTAAATAATCATAATAGATTTATTTTATTTTAAAAAAATGATCTTTGTATGGGACTTCGTCTCAATCTCCTTTCATTAAGGCATATTTCGTTTTATACACAACCTTCTTTTATACGGTGTATAAACCACTTTGACTTTTACATTTATCCAAAAGTAATATTTTTATACGAAGAGTTTTACTAAATGAAAAAAGGTAATTTTTTTGTCGTACGTATGCGGCGACAAATACTTCTCCACCGTCGTGACCATTATTTGAGTTTCGGCTTCCTCTACAAGCCATATCATCTTTTTAAAAATAAATACCATGTTTTAATTTTCTTTTATTTTGGTATTGAAAATGGTCTTCATAATGTTTTTATATCAATGTGTTGTATTGATATCTTGTGATTGAAAGGTGGAAATGTTATGTTTCCTTTATGCATGTTTTATGTGATACGATTATGTTGTGGTTCTTGGGCATTGTTATGAAGACGGGTGGTTCCGTGATAAACTAAGGGCGGGTGAGCCCGTTATAGCTCCCCAATGCATTTGGTAATGCGAGAGAGTGAAACGTTAAGGTTTCTACGAAGATATTTAGAGAATATACTGTGATGGGTATTCCAAACGTAACCAAGAGGGTTACCCCCTACGTAAGAATGTTATGAATGCCTCAAGTTACCTTTATGTCTTATGATTTCTATGATTTATTCATGATTTGATGAGGTATGTTAAAGTGCTTATTTTTTATGGGTAAAGTATTATTTTATTCTTATGTATATATGTACCCATGTTTCCTTTCCATATTTTTATATCCCTTACTGAGATTTTTATGCTCATCCCATGTTTTTGAAATGTTTTTCACAGGTCAAGGGAAAGGTACATGATATGATGATAGTATCAAGGAAGTGTCAAGAAAGAATCCATGTTTTATTTTAAATATGTTTCCAATGATGGGAAAAATGAATACTATCTTTTATGTAACCACTTTGTTTAAATATGGAATGTAATTCATGTTTTATGATCTAATTATCTAAAAATATAAACCTGAAAAGATCTTCAACGTGTAATCTTGTAATAACTCAAGATAAAGTAATGTTTAAGGTTGGGGCCTTATAGAAATACATGAATTACTAAGTCATAAAAGATGTATAGATGATTTATGTCTATAATATCGACTCTCCATAATTATTATAATATATTTATTGATAATTTTCTAACAATTCATATTAATGAGAAAATGTTTGAAACTAAATAACAAAATACTAAGAAAAAACCCCTCTCCCCTACTATAAATACCAACCCTCACCACCTCTTCTAATCACACCACTAAGGCCTTATATATCATCCAATTTCTACCCAATCCTATTAAAAAAATCTATACCTGACATCAATAGTCATTTGGTCTCACCAAATGACCAATCCCAAGCCCCTTAAGTTGGTTATGTGGGAGAAGAATTCACAAGGTAAAATCCTCTTTCATTCTCTTTTAATTTCTTTTAATTTATCATATTTTATTATCATATACTTATCTGCACTCCCAAAACATGAATGATATCTCTAGAATCTTATATATATTGTAATTTTATTATTCTAATGTAATATCTATCATCAATACCCTTCTCCTCTATCTTTTATTCTAAAGATGAAAATATCATCCATGATGTGCCGACTTACATCCATCAGGTAGGAAGCATTTTTATTTTCCATTACCGCCTTCAAGGATGGTAATATAACCATTATTATGGTTAAATAATATTTATTTATACATATTAAAAGTCATATAATGTCATATAAATATAATATATTCATTATATTAATTAATAAAACAAAACTAGTTCGTGATAAACAAAAATTCACCAAAAATAAACTAACTTTCATTATTAACATTTATCTAATGAATCATCATAATATCTAAAAAATGATATATAAGACTATTAATATTATATATTTTAATTAATAATATATAATTTCAGTTCTATGGAATTGCTTCCCAATTTACATGATCTTTTATACATGTATACAAGTGAACCAATCATGAAAACCAAGGAAACAAACACTCCCAAATGACCAAATTGAATCTTATAACTCATCAATTTGACTTGAAATGAACTTTATAAAATTAAACTAAATAATATAAAAGGTTAAGAGGTTATGAATTAATTATTAATTAATAAAATTTTATTATCAATGTAATTACATGTAGGTGTAGACCAATTTCGGACATAAGGTAAGGGATTCTCCCCAAACCACCACTTTTCCTTCAGGTGATGATTTCTCTCTATTTACCCCAATATAATTAATATTTATTCTTATGTACTATTATTAATTTATGTTTTTATGTTAAAAATTTATTTAATTATCACAATTATTATTTATTTTAGGGAAATAAAGGTTTTATAATGATTCATTTTCAAGTCCTCTCGATAAACAGTCCGGATTAATGGGAACTTCCCAATTTCCTACCGTTTTCAAGTTTTATCCATAATCTTCTTTTAGCTGACAATATTTTTGAAAAAAAAACTAATTTTATCTGGAAAAACTATATTTATTCAATTTTAGTTTTATATAAACATTTATTCTTTTTCATTTCATAATATTCTTCAACATTTTCCTTAAATCACACTAAAATGGCCCATATCTAATGTTTATTAAAAACTCATTTTATATGTTTTAAATTACGTTGGACATAATTCCTCATGATTTATTCATGTTTTCCATTATTAATGTCTAATTTCGATTTAAATCCATTCTATCACAGACTCTATTATGATATTCCCTTTTTTTATGCCTTATTCACCACTAATTGCAAGTGTGTGGTGTATGTATTCTTTTGTTTCATTTGTGATCATATGTAAATGATGATTTAATAAAATATCAATATTTAATGTATTATGAATATTATTATTTCATTATCTATATACAATTTTTACATATGTTGTTTTATTTGAATGGAATTTTAATTTCAGAAATATTGATGAATCTGTATCCCTTACTGAATACATATATTTTCATAAGTCACATTGATCATTAATTGAGACTATATAAGAAGAATTATTTATAATTGAAATGATGGGTGTGGTTTGGTTGTAGATAGACCCTTGAGGCATCGAAAAGTCTAATGAGATAAAAAAGTTGGCAACAAACCCTTCATGGTTACTTCCAAATAGAATCAGAAGCGTTTTGACCACTAGACATATATCATCTTGATGGTATAATCGATCATGTTCCAAATATGTATCATCCAATAAATAATCAGTTTATTTATTCATTATTCAGATATTAATTTCCATGTGTTTTTCATAATGAGAAAATCTATTGATGCATTTTTATTCTCAGTATACCGACATTATCTATTTTTTAGATTATTTATCATTCCATAAAGTCTATGCCTTATTTACATTGATTCATTTATTATTATATCATATAACCCTTACAATGAATTTAAACTCACCCTTTTATTTGTTTTCCTTCCGTGGGATATGATTATTAATTAATTTAATAATTGAAAAAAAGTAGTTTATTTACTATTATTATGTTCTATGTTTAATTACCAATTTAATAAGGTAACCATGTTTGTATCGAGTTATTCAAGACTAATAAACTGATTGATCCTTAGGGATGTGATCTCATGTAACTATTATATTTTAATAAAATGACCACCAACATTGGGGAACTAGTATTGGGGTTATTATAGTTGGTATCAGAGTAGGTTTATTATAAACCTTTTGAACTAGATTTTAAGTGAACATGAGAATTAAAATAATCCCTTATAGTAAATTTTTGGATGAATACTCATGTTTATTGTTAGATAACATAGTGTGATCAATTATTTAATAATGTATCCTAATGAAAAAAAAGGAATCAATATCCACAAATAATGTAGGGATTTCCCCAATGAGCAAGTGAACACAGTTAGTGTTTGAGATGAGAATATCCAATACATATTAGGAAATTTAACATTGGTTATTAAGAACAACCACAATACACCTAAGGGAGACCATTTAATGTAGAAAGATCCACTATATTTTAGTAGGACTACTATTCCAGGGGTAGAAAAGTCTTATATCAATTCACTTGAAATGATATTTCTATCATTGAGATGCAATTAAAATAAAAATATAGTACTTGTAATATATTGACTCAAGGGTGAGGCTGATAAATGGTGTCATTTGATCCAGAATACCTAGAAGGAAGGAGAAATAAAAGATATGAAATAGAGAATTTTAAAATAAATTTTCTTCAAAAAATATTTCTCTCATGAACATAGAACCAAAATGAAGAAAAACTTCCTTAACTTAATCATAAGGGGAGAAGATATTGTTACAGAGTATGAGGATACCTTCAAATGATGAGCCAGATATTTTATTGATTACATATGTGATTTAGATGATAAGATTAATCATTTATTTGATGGACTTATGAAAAGTATCAATAGGGTACTAGGATCTAATGTTTTTCATTATATGATGAAATAATATTAAATTCCATCAAAATGGAGTTTTAATTTATCATATCATATCATATATGTTCAAATGGAATCAATAGATGAATAGGTCTTATGATTACCATGGAAAACGTGAAGCATCAAAGAAGAAGAAGATATGAATGAATAAATTTACATTACGGTTAAATTGTGGAAGGAATCAACCTAGTAAATGTTTGAATAAAATGAGAGTTTTCTATATTTGTGGAGAAAAGTGTCATTGGAATAATGATTGTAAAGAGAAGAAACAAATCATTGATGTTAAATTATTCAACATCAATGAAATGGGGAAATTTTCAAACAAATTTCCCAAGTATCCGGGGAATAGACAACAAAATAGGATAAGGAGAGATGACTGATATTATGCAATAATTATAGCTGAAGTAGAAGTACTCATTGATACCGTGTTAGGTATATTAATCCTATCTTAAAATCTCAACAATGATTTTTATGATTCTTGTTTATCACACTCATTTATATTTTCCTAGTTTTACAAAAAAATTAGACACTCGCCATTTCATTTAATAAGAGAGTTATTATTCAAAACTCTTAAGGGATGTACCATTGTGAAAAAAGTGTCGGTTAGTCCACTTTATGAAAAATAAACATGATTTAGTTATATACATTATCATCATACCCATGTTTGAAATTTATATAATTCTTTGTATGGACTATATTTCAAAATATGATGTGAGAATTTATTTCAAGACAAGAAAATTATGATTTTTAAGAAAGATATAGAATCCCTTATATTTAGACGAAAAACATCAACATCAGATTATTATCTCGATCCACCCCCAGTAAAATAAGTAAATAAATTTATTGGGCGTGAAGAGAAAAAAATATCTAAGGATGATGAAAATCACCTTTAATTTGAGGATGTACCAATTTTCCTGGAATACATTGATGTATTTCCATAAGAATTACTCGAGAACCCCCTAGAGTGAGAAATTGAATTTACCATCCCTGAAATCCCAGATGAAAAGCTAATATCAGATACTCTTTATAGAATTGTAACTTTGGAATAATTGGAGATGAGGAAACAACCATATTATTTGAGTTGTAAGGGAATTTTTCTACATAATGTTTCTCCATGGGGAGCCCATGTTCTCTTTATTAAGAAAAAATATGGATCATTGAGGCTGCGCATTGGCTATAGATAAATATAAGCTATTATAATAAAGAAAAAGTATCCTCTACCTCATATTGATGATTTATTTGATCAACTAATGGGGATAAGTATTTCTCAAAGACTTTCCTTCATCAATGGTATCATCAATTGTGAGAAAAAAAGGAAGGTATTCCAAATAAAACTTTTTAGATGAGGTATAGACATTACGAGTTCACAGTAATGCTATTTGGATTTAATAATGAACCCGTAGTTTTCCTGGATCTAATAAATAATGTATTGACATAATGTTGTGAATATTTTTTTGTAGGACTCATTGATGAGATTCTAGTGTATTATAAAATCCATGTAGATCATGAGAATCAATTAAATATTATTCATGAGATTATTAGAAAGAAATAGTTACATGGAATATTTAGCCATTGTGAAAGGTGGATTTAGGAAATATCTTTTCTTGTCCATATTGTCTCAAAGGATGGAATAACAGTTGATCCTATAAATAAAAAGTCAATCCATGAATGGCGTATACCAACAAAAATAACTAAGGTATGTAGTTTCATTAGTGTAGCAGGTTACTAAGGGAGTTTTATTCAAAATTTTCCCATAGTGGACAAACCATTAACCTAGATCTTACACAAAGTGGTTAGTTTATTATGGAAAAAATAATGTAATAAATGTTTTAAAGAAATAAAGAAAATGTTGGTCAGTGTTATAATTTTTAATCTACAGTTATGAAGTGATAGGTTTGTTATATATAGTGATTCATCGAAGAATGGTCTGGGTTATGTCCTTACGGAAAATTATAATGTTTTTTATTATGCATCATGGAATTTTAAGTCACGTGAAAAAAATTATCCAACTAATTATCTTAAAATTGAAGTTGTAATTGTTTCTTTGAATATATGGAGACAATATATCTATAGTTAAAGATTTGAGATATATATGGATCATAAGAGTTTGAAATACATATTTACATAAAAATTACTCAACATGAGGTAAATGTGATGGCTCAATTTACTCAATGATTATAATTTCACAATACACTACCTACCTAGAACATAAAATAAGGTAATATATTAATCAAGAAGAAGAAATCATGAAATTCTAGCCCAAATGAAGATTGGGAAAGACCTGATATTCATGGATTTAGTAAATATGGATGTGGAAATTGTTAAGGAAGAGGAAACATCACTCTATTTTTAAAAATTATTTTCAAACCATATTTAAAAGATAATATAAAAATCGCTCAATCTAATGATGGTAATTTTCAAAATAAATTTAATGTCTTTAAGAATAGAAGATCAATAAACTTCATGTATGATGATAATGTTATGAAATTTGGGAAGAGGTTATGTGTCCCATCAATACTGCTTCTAAAAAGGGAATTATTATATGATTATCAAATCTCTAATTAATCTATACATCCTGATATAACAAATATGTATAAATATTGGAAAAAATATATTATGTGGGATACTACGAAGAGTGAAATTTATGACTATGTGTCAAGGTGTCTTGTTTTTCAAAAAGTAGAGGCTGAGATATATCATCCTAGAGGATTCACGAAACCTATACCTATTACTATTTTGAAGTAGGATGAAGTTATGATGAAATTTTTCATAAGAATAAAAATGAAACCTTGAAGTAACAACCAAATATGGATTAATGTTGATCATCTTACAAAATCATCAAAATTTTCTTTCTACAAGAGAAGATTTACCACTTGATATCTTGGAAAGACTCTATTTTAATAAGCGGTAAGACTTCATGGTGCACCTCTATCAATTGTGTCTAATCAAGATCCTTGATTTACATCAAAATTACAGAAGATTATTCAGAATGATTTTGATCCTGAGCTTCATTTGAGTATTGCTTATCACCCTCAAACCAAAAGATAGTCTGAATGGACTATCCATACATTTGAAGGCATGTTGAGATAATGCTAACTTGAAATTCAGGATATGTGTTATTAATATCTAACTCTAGTGGAATTTACCTAAAATATTAGTTTCTATTATAGTATTTATATAGAGCTATATGAAACATTATCTGGAAGGAGATGTCAAAATCTAACATGTTGTGATAAATTTGGTTAGAGGAAACTGATAATCCCAAAATTTATTAGAGAGACTAAAATAAAGGTAATAACTATTAAAGATCTTATTAATGTAGCTCATTTTAGAAAAAAGATTTTTGATGAAAACTAGATAAAGGATTTTAAATTTCAACTATGAGATCATGTATTTGTGAAATTATCTCCATGGAATGATGTCTTAAGGTTTTTTAAGAATGGGAAACTTAACCCTTTGTACTTCAGACCATTTAAAATTATATAATTAATTGTAGCTATATATTACTATTTATAAATGGTACCTAGTCCCTCTAAATTTTCTAATGTGTTTCACATATCCTTGTTAAATAGGTACATGTCAGAACCAAAAAAATTCCCTCACCTATGATGAAATAGAATTGGAACCTGATTTGTCTTACTATGTATATAATATCCAGATTTTGGCCATAAGAGGGAATGTATGGATGAATCAGATTACTAAAATAGAAAAACATTCTTTGGAGAAACCTTAAAATGGAAGAAACAATGTGGGAACCTAAGGAAGTTATGAATAAGAACCACCAACATCTTTTTAGAGTGAAATATTAATGAAAAACATTGATGAAGAAATTTCTAAAGGAGGTAAGAATATAACACCCTGCTATTTTATAGTATGTATCCTCTTAAATAAATTCGATTCATTTGGTAGCTTACATTGCAAAAAAAAATAATTTATATAGTATAAATCAAATAAAATCACATGGAAAACCTAAAAAACTTTATAACTGATGAATGAATGAAATAAAATGATTTTTTTAGAAATTAAGGAAAATGTATGAAAGAAATAGTAACTTGGACTTAGAATAGTAATGTGTTCCCCATTGATTGTAATTCAACCAATAGAATAATAACCTAACATATGAAGGAATAAATAAAATTTGTGCATATTATAAATATTATTATGATATAATCATATCATAGTATAAGTAAACAAATGTTTTAGAAATTGTTAATTAAGTGATGATTTTTTATAAACATAAATTTTTTATTTTGAATTTTAAAATTTATTTAACGATTTAGAAAGAAATTTGCTTTCATAAAATGTATTCATAAATTGATATTTTGTTTTCTTATGATTATATGACAATATCATTTGACATTAATTAATATTTGGAAGTGTTATTATATCTTTAATAATTATAAATTTGTTTTTTTCAATTAAATGATGAATTTAATTAAAAATTAAGTTTATCATTATTCGAAACATATTTTAATATAATGGTGTTTACTATTCATTTTTACACATTGAAAAATGATTATGGTGAATTTTTGGTATTTTGAAAAAATAGTTAATTTTTATGGTGAATAGTGTAATATGGTAATTTAATGTATAAGATAGATACATGAATTATTAAGACATAGATGATGTGTGTCTAATGTAATACCTTAATTTCAAACTATCCATCATTATTTTAATATATTTGGTGAGAATTATGCAATTATTAATAGTATTGAGGAGAAATAATAATCTAATGAATAAAATAATGGGAAAACAACCTTATTGTCCCCTATAAATATCACCCCTCACCACCTCTTATCATCACACCACCAAAACCTTAGATATTGTCCAATTTATATATAATAATCATAAAAAATCTATCCACCAAGTCCATGAGCAGTTTATCTATCCTACATATCAAACCCAAGTCCCTTAAGCAGGTTCTGAAGGAGAATAATTCAAGATGTAAAATCCTCTTTTATTCTCTTTTAATTTATTTTAATTTGTTTTCATTTCTTATACTATAATTATATCATATATCAAAATATGAAAGATAACTCTAGTATCTTATATATACTTGAATGTTATTATACTAATGTAATATCAATCATCAATCCACTTATCCTCTCCCTTTTATTCTAAAAGTAAAAATATTTTCCATGATGTGCCGATTTACCACCATCTTGGATGAAGCATTTTAATTTTCCCTTAAAATATTCAAGTATGGGCATAAAAAAGTTATAGATGATAAATAATATTTTTATTTTACATATTATATGTCATATAATATTCTAGAACCAATATACAGACATTATATTAATTAATACTACTAAACTCTTTTATGATATTCAAAAATTCACCGAAATAAACTAATTTTAATTATTAAAATTTTATCTACTGAATCATCCTCATATCTAAAAAAATTCAATATAAGAACATTAATAATTAATATTACCCTTAATAACATATAATTTCAATTATAGGGAATTACTTCCCATTTTACATGATTTTTCATACATGTATACGAGTGAGCCAATCATGAAAACCAAGGAAACGAACACTCCCAAACAACAAAAGTGAATATTATAACTCATGAAAAAGACTATAAATGAACTTAATAATATTATAATAAATGAAATACATGTTTAATAGGTTATTAGATAAATTATTAATGTATAAAATTTCATTATCTTGAATATTAAGTGAAAGTGCAGAACACTTTCATACCTATGGTAAAAGGGTCTCCCACAACCTTAATTTTTTACATCAGGTTATGGTTTCTATTTCTTACCGCAGTGTAATTATTAATTATTATTATTAAATATTTTTATATTATGTGTGTTTGTTCTAGATTTATTAACTTATCTAAATTATTATTTCTTTTATGGAAACTATTTTTTTATAATGATTCCTTTTCAATTCCCCCCTGAGAATCAAACCCGATTAAAGGGAACTTCCCAAATTATTACCCACTCCCAATCACCATCTATAATTTGTTTTAAGATACCAATATTTTATAAAATCACACATATTATTATAAAAAACTATATTTGTTTAGTTTTAGTTTTATACAAACAATTAGGCCTTTTCCATTTTAACGATTCTTTAATATTTTCTATAAACTACATTAAAGAGTATAATTTCTAAATTTATCTTAAACACTCATTTTTCATGTTTTCATTGTAGATAAACATAATTTATCATGATATATGCCAACTTTCCATTATTAACATCCATGTATGATATAAATACATTATTTAATTGAATCCATTTTGATATTCCTTTGGTGAGGAGTATGTACATTTCCCTTTCTTTTTTGATAATCATTTATAGAATATTTCATTAAATATCCATATTTATTATATCATGGATATTATTTTTCCTTAGAAATTTATCATTTTTACATGAGGTGTTTTCTTTGAATGATGTTTTAATTTGTAATTTTTGATGAATATGTATACTCTACTCAATACATATATTTTGATAATTCATATTGTTCATGAATTGAGTTTATGTATAAAAAATGGCTTGGAATTTTAGTGAATGGTGGAGGCCCATTATAGATAGCCCCTCGATGCATCAATATATCTCATGA
The DNA here is from genome assembly GCA_963277665.1 of Viscum album. Lineage (NCBI taxonomy): Eukaryota > Viridiplantae > Streptophyta > Magnoliopsida > Santalales > Viscaceae > Viscum > Viscum album. The sequence continues at coordinate 1,407,907,533 of OY728133.1, read as the reverse complement.
GACAAAATTGTTGGGGAAAATACCTTTTGTTTGTTTTAAAATAGAATTAGATGTTTTTTACCCACATATATAAACCACAATGAAGATATATTGGTTCATGTTCTAGATTTAGGACGTCCAATAAATAATAATTTTCTTCATTCTGTATTCAATTTTTACATCCCATAAGTTGATCATTATGAAAAAATATATGGATGAATTTTCATTATCAGTGTAATAAAGTCTTGTGTTTTTTATATTATTTACCCTTCCATTATGTAAATGCCTTATTGACTCTAGGTCACTTTTTATTGTCTCATATTTCCCCTACTGATTATTTGAGATCACCCTTTTATTTGTTTTTCTTCCCCATGTTATGAAGATTTTATCTTTGAATAAGTTAAAAGAATCAGTTTATTTTCTTTTTTTATGTTCTATTTGTAATTACAAATGAAATATCAGAACCATGTGTGTATATAGTTAATAAATTCTACTAAATCGATCAATCCTTGTGATGTGATCTCTTATATTTATTCTATTGTATTAAAATTACTACTGAAACTAAGAAACTAGGGCTAGGGTTGTTAAAAAAGCATCAGGAAATAAATAAATCAACAAATAGAGTACTCATGTTATTATGCATGTAGTTATCACCTTAGAAATTATTCTATATAAATAATTTTTAAAAATATATTTCTGCAGTTTCATTGAAAATATATTGAAGTAATTTATAAGGACAACCAAACTCTACTATACTATAATTTTTTACGATTATTACTAAAATAATATATTCTAAACATCATCACAAATCACCATTGTTACGAAAGTGATCCATATTGTGAAAAAATTCTTTTATTTCACTATCAAATCGGTTCTAGTGGTGATATTTTTCTATATTTTATTTTTTTTATGTGTTAATTGTTGGTTAATGTCTTTATATAAAAATAATACCTTAGTTTCAAGTGATACTATTAATTGTAATTCACGCATACATTATTGGGTGTTTTGGTATATTTATTTATGTATTTTAAAAAATAAACTTGAAAATTTGGGAATATATCGAGTTGTTTTATGTTTTATTGAATAAAACAATAGATTTATATAAATTTATTGAAAATAGGAAAATAATGGATATAGAGAAACCCATAATTTTTTATGCGAAAGCAGAGTTGAAAAACTAGAGTAGAAATATTAAACATCATATAATTCAATTATACATAATGAATTAATCTAAATAAGAAAACTCTCATGAAAAGTCATGATGAGATTAAACATTGTAATGAAATATTACACATCTTGTTATCGTATTACAAAATGTGAGATTCGAATGGATTCTTCGCCGCCAGGACTAGTCGTAAAGGAAATACACACTGTGAAAATCAGTGACACAACATGCAATCAAATACATTTCATGAATGGTCAAGATGGAAGGATCTAGGAAACCTACTACCAACATGGATTACTCATAATGAAACTATGTTACACATCATATGTTTTTTTTTTGAAATAGAAAAAAATAAGATATGCTTTATACGGAATTAAATAATGTGACTATTTCTTTGACCAAAAATCCCTAAAAAATCACACATTTTCCACACAAGAAAATGGATTTTTATGGTGGACCCCCAAAATATTTCTGCTGAGAGGCTCCCACCTATTACGAAGTACTAGTTGCCCACTTTTTTGTAGGATTTTTAATCCTAATTTTCTATACCTTATCATTGCTAGCATGATGGGGTGATTTTTTTTCAGGTCATGGTGTGTGAGATAAATGACGATTTAATGCATGGGGTATCTTATATTTTAATGCAATTAATGTTATGATTTCACATTTTTTCATGAATTCTAGGTTTTCCTAGATTTCTAATTACATGACCTTTGTAAGCAGGGATAGGGATTGGGATTGGGTTTAATTTATTTTCTTTCATTGTGCTTGTCCACTGGCTAGATTGATTTTAATAATTTTTTAATATGAGATCTAGGGTTTAGACTTCTACCATGACCATCAGGGTTTTCCTTTACATAAATTTAAATAAGGTTTTGGGTTACCCATTATTTGCGATCTGATGTAAATGACCATGAGAAAAAGAGAACATTGTAAGTAGAACATTTTACTTGACCATTGTACTCACTTGGACCCAATTCTGACAATTTTATAATTGTTAAATAATTATTTTTGACATATACATTCATGAAATTGGATTCATTACCGCTAAAAATAGGTTTTATATTATCTTCTCCCACCTTCCTCACCAAATAACTTGATCAATTGTATGTATTTTATTAATAAAAATAAAATTTAGTTTAGGTTTATTTCATTTAATTAATAATTTCTCCAGCCCTATTTCTATGGGTTCGACTTCAGACTTTCATATCCTATAATACCCTATAGTTTACTGTTTTTTTGTTTTGTTTCCTAAATTTAAAAACATGGTAACCCGGTGGTAATTAACAACATATTAAAGGCCATCCAATGCTATAAATACAAAATATATATTGTGTTGTGACATTGTGTAGTTCTTATAAGTGTAAAAATTATAGGATAATGGTCATGAATCTATGCTTGTATAATTCCATCGTAATGGGTTCTAAATCCCCTTCCAAAGTTATGTCACTATATATTGGGAATCATACTCTCACATTATGAGTTTTAGGATTATAAGTTTGATCAATTTGATCAAAACTACTATAAAAATACTAGTGTTTATATTTAAGTTTTCAGTACATAATTATATTATCATGGAAAATTCATTCAATTTTATAAAAAGTTAAATTCAATCCCACTTTACCATTCAAATATATTCCCTAATGGGGAAACATTTGTGGTATTTTTTTAGAATAATTTTTATTTGTTGGATAAATCTTCAATAAATATAATATAAATGTAATATTATGTTTACCATTATGAATTATTAACTGAATATCCATGTATTTTTTATAAGTATTTTTTAAAACATATATAAATTATTATTCATTTAATTTATGGTTTTATTTTTTGTTTTTAGGATTCATAATTTTTTTAATGACTTATAGTTGAGAAAATATGTGATATTTTTTCTATCTATAAGGATTAACAGACATGGAAACATTAAAAATTCAAGAAATACTATAGTTAAGAATCATCATACCAGGTTAAAATTGTATTTGGATTTGAAAAAAATATAATTACGAAAGATTTTTATATCATATTGATCCATTCATGAAGTCACATCACAAAATTATGATAGAAAACATTGATAAAATAAAATTATCGGCAATCATTAATTTATTATATCACATTTTAAATCATTTGGCAACTTATTTTAATCTATAATCAAGTATAAATCTTTAAAAAACATTACTAGTATATTTATCTTGATATAATTGAATAAAATTATATTTTTATGCTATATTAATGTTTTTAATTACCATGTGTTCATAAATAAGAATTGCATTTCAACCCAAGCTATTATAATTTTCTCAAGTCCATCGATGTTTTTTAGATAATGCTTTCTTCTACCATAAAATTGATATTTTATTTTTATTTTTTTCTTGTATAGGTATATATATCTTTTAGAGTCAATCGATTTTTTAAGAAACATGATTTTACATCAACTAAACATGTACAACATGATGATGTTATCTTTCAAGATGAAATGTGAATGTTAAAAAAAATTTGACAAGCAATAAGAATTTGGAATGTCTTGTTTTTTGAGAAATATAAGGGGGGATATTTTATCCAATAAATAATATAGTTAGTGAACCTTAAAAAAATTAGATGTCCATTCTTAGAGTGTAAATACAAAAAAAAATCAATAAACTTGATCTATGAACTCAATATATTTGAAGACGTGGATATTCAAACTCATAATATTTTATAGGATTAGATTTTTTACTCCAAATAAGAGCTCATGAGACATAGATCATATATAAACTATGTGTTCTATTAAAATCTATTAATTTATTAAATTATATATATGTATATTATCTATACATCATGTAATTACAAGATTTATCATGTGATAGAAATTATGGGTTTTGAGGAATAATTGCATGTCTCAATCTTCATGAAAATACTTGGATTAGAATTTGGATTTAATTATCCTCTAAGTAATATGTAATCTACGGAAATTACACAAATATGTTTGGATCAGGAAATTTGAATTAATATTATCTATACATTAACTTTCCTTAGTTCGAACCTATGATAATTTAACATTGTATAATTATGCCTGACACATATGTTTTTATTGTTTTAACATATGATGTAGTAGTTCATTTTTAATCATTCAAATAGAATGATGTTCTTAGTACATTGGTTTAGACTTCTAGAGACTTTGTATCATTAGGCTATTTCAATTTCACATGTAATTGATATACACTATACAAAATTAGAGTTACAAGATTTAAATCCAATACATCATGTTCATTTACAATGGTTTCAAAACAAATATAACCATGAATCAGGGTGAAGAACATCATTCTTGACTACACTAAACATGTATCATCAACATCATAAATCTAATTTAAATTTATAAAATTTTATTAAAGAGGATTAGATGATTGATACATATTAATTTATGATATATTATTATAGATCCTTAATCCTATGTTTTTTATTTTTATTTAAAATATAAAATATAATAATAATAATAATAATAATTAAAATAATAATGATGATAATAATAACAATAATATAAACAATTACTAATAAAAATATAAGAATAATAAATTTTCCAATTAGTATTTACGTTTTTTCAAATTTATAAATTTAAATATAATAATAATAATAGTAAATTCAAAATCATAAAGAATAACATGTAATATGGAATAATAGTATAGTGGGGAAAAAATAATAATAATGTAGAGTGAAAATATATTTTTTAATCATTAATCAAAAATGAACAAAAGAACATACAAAAAGTGAAAAAATGGTTTACAAAACATGTGGGTGGGGAAAATCATTGGACTAGAGATGATGGAGGGGTTAACATATAAATATGGGGTGGGTTTGTTCTTACCATTTTATTTATTTAACTACACATCGAAAACATGTTTTAATAATATTACGATACCTTGTGTGATACACATTTATGTTTTATGTAAAATTTAAAAAACATTTATAGGGTATCCAATATGTGAATATATTTATATAAATTATAATTATAAATTATTTTTATAATATAATTAAAGATATTTATGTTTGGATTTATGTTTGGATTCCAAATGAGTTTAACTCTAAAAACATTTCAAGATGTAAAATATAAAACATAAATAATTAAAAAATGAAGTCATGTTTCATGAAGAGATTGAATTTTATATTCATGTTTATATATTAATTTTAAAAATCAAATGTATAATAATAAATTTTTGGAATCAATTATGTTACATGGGTTCTTGTTTATGAATCTAACTTTTCATGGGTACCTAAACCATTATGTTATAGATAATTTTCAAAATTAGGAGGAAATTATGCACAATTTCCGAAAACATGATTTATTATAGACCATCATATATATCAAAAATAAGTTTATAAAATTTTATTGAATTTAATATTCAAACTCAAGAAGATAATTCTTCTAAAATAGTTCAAATAAGATTTTAGAAATAGTATTCCAATTATCTTAACACCTTTTATTTAATTTTATAATTTTATAACTTTTTATAATTTTGTTGTTTATTGTAATATATAGCTGAAGAAATTTTACATATTATTTTACTATTTTTAAAATCAATATTAATTTAATTAAATGATTCAAAAATATAATTTAAAATAAATCTCATTGATCCATTTTATAAGTGATGGTTTATTGACACCATATCTTGATTTTTGATATAAAATTCAAGTTTATATTTCCCAAAATTTAAATATTAGTATAACACTAATAATAATGTATTATGAATATTACATGTTTAATAATTATAGATTATTAATGAAAATTATATAATAGAAGATAATAATAATAATTTAATTAATAATAATAATATAATTATTTGTAATTAATAGTTTTGATAATAAATATTTATTAATAATTTAAAATAATTTATAATAAAATTAACAAAAATAACAAAATTCATAATATAATTAATTGTAATTAATAACAATTTATAATTATAATGATTAATAATAATTTAATTAATAATAATAAATAATAATAAAATAGGTATTAATCTTTATTTAGGTAGAGGAGATTATATACTGTAGATACACACAGACCAAGGACATCAAAGTACGTGAAGCCTCATATCTCCCCCACATGAATTTAAAAACTCCCATTAAGACCCATTATAGATGTAATGATGGCCTAAAGACCCATTGGATTTGAAATCCTAATATTTTTATGTCAAATACCCCAAGGATTAAATTTCCAAAGGCCTAACTTCTATTTTTCACCTCATGATTATGATGACCACACCTACCATTACACCCAATGCATTCTATCAAGTGCCTATTTTGACTCTTGTAAAATCCCAATCACCCTCTTAAAGAATACCCAAATTCTATGAAACAATAATAAATAGTGAAATAGAATATACCAGGAAAAAAATTATATCTTTCATGAAATTCCATGGGTTTCAAATAGATAATTAATATATTTAAAGACTTTATGATCGATTATCATTTATGGAGGTATGAGTGATTCCTCAGGGATTTTTGAAAATCTTTGTAGTTAGGAATAGTGAAAAGACCCTAAAGGTCATTAAAATCACTCTGTCGGTGAATAAAATATTGTATATTATTTTTTAATGATTATTCATGAATCGAACTCTACCAACTATTAATATGTTTTAATTTTATCACTGTCAAACACACAATCAAGTACACATAGGAAGGAACAACATATTTACAAGGTTCACCTCTTAAAAAGAGAAGTGCATTCCATTTCATGGTAGAGTTTTATATGACCCACTAATAACAATATCTGTATTATAAAGAGATGGTAATATGAATTTAATCATGTTACAAAAAGTATTATTAATATGTTTAAGTGATTCCCATCTAGATATAATAAGATATTTTTTTTAAAAAAATGTATATTGGGAAAGAGGAGATTATCATCATATTATCACTATGTTATAATTATTTTTCATTTTTATTCATTCACTATAGTGAGATACATATTCTTATTTTATACACAGAATTTATTAAAACACATCTGTGACACCTTTTAACTAATAATAATAATAAATATATACTTATATATTTTTTAATAAAATTGTTTTTTTTTTCATTATATTCTTCTCTCATTGTTCTATGATACACTATATATTTTTCACAACACTAAAAAGTTAATGTTATTGTTTAGAAGAAGATTTATCATTTCAATGTTAATTTTTTTAATTATAATTCAAAAATAAATTTCTTTTCTCCTTCCTTTTTTTGATTATTTATCTTTTTTTTGGAATTCAATTTTAGGAAAATATTGTGAATAATCACTAGTTGAACTGTGACATATAATAAATTTATTCTTCCATTTTATTACACAAATATGTTATTCATTATTTTAAAATTATCCTCTATTTTATTGAATAAAAAAAATATCCCGTGATTTTTAATCCTTTTATGAACTACTCTAGTATATTATGATATATTTTATTATTTAAATATTATTTTTATAGAATTTTTATCATTCGGAATTATCATTGAAAAAATATTAAAAATTTGTATACTATATGATGATATCGACAATAAAATGTTTATTCATATGAGTATTAACTCAATGAATCCCTCTAAGTCTATGATATTATAAACTCTATATGGTTCTGAACCCTATGAATCTTTGTACTAGATGAATTCATTAAACACTATGAACTTACACCTTCATGTATATGATGTATTTGATAAAAAATAAGAGATAATAGAAACTCAGTAAACTAATTCCATTAACTCTATAATGTCACTTTTTTAAAGTGTACACAACTCTATGAACTCTATAATGTCAAAACATAAGAAGTGTAATATATTGAACCTTATGGAGTTAATTTTCAACCATGTGAATTTCAAATTGAACCTTTTGAATCCCCATGATAACTGAGACATACCATGAGAAGATGAAAATTTGTAACCATATAAATCTTGGGAACCATACAATGTTAATAGGATTAAGGACATTTGGAAATATTTAGATCCATCATTGGAAATATAGATTTAATCCATCTTAACTCAAATAATCACAATAGATATTCTAGCACAATTAATCACCTTCGAATATTCCAAAATCCATCACATAGAATGAAAACCAAATTTCAATTGAGTTTGAAATTGATTTTGGAATTGAAAAAAAGTCATCCAAATAAACACATTCACTGTAAACTTCTTCAATTATTATTTTCTAGATAAAACCACCTTCTTGAGTATTAATTCTTTAACATTGAATTATAGTAACTTAAACATGGTTCTTTAACAATACCACTAAAAAAATAATCTCATTAAATATATTAGAATCTTATAAAACTTATATTGTTCTAAACGATACCCCACTTTATAGTTTTTAGAAAAAAATTATATAAATCACATTTAAAATCATTTTACATAACAATAGATAATCATACATTAATTATAATCCTACTTAAGAGATTTCATTGTATAAAAACAGAACATTTAATAAAATTTCATGTTGCTAATAAATTAGTTACAAGAATTCATACAATCACAAAATTTCATCCTCTTTTTAATACATTAAAAAAATATAAACATTTCTCAACTATGAAACCATTGTAAATGTCATTTGAAATACCTTTAAAGAATATAAACCCATTCAACTCATCAAAAACCATCCTTTATCAACAAATAATTTTTAAATTGGTATAAAATACATTAATATATAATTAAACACTCATAGATATATTCTCATCAATTATATTAACATATTTCACTAGGAATTATAAACTAAAAGATTTCCCTCACAACCTTCCCCTTTTAGTAATACTTTATAAATACATTTTATACTGAAATAAGAGATATCTAATTAATTTTGAAAACACATATCACGTGATATTATAAATAGATTATCCCCCATTATAATTACATTAAAGAATAATCATTAAGAGATTGACATTTTTATTCCCCCATGCCAAGAACATCTTTGGAAAAATAATGAATATGGGATAAATGCACCATACCTAAGACTTTTGGGGAATGAGGTTGAACCAAAAAAATCAACCTAAAACATGGTACAGAGTCATTTCTTTTTGGTTTGGGGAAAAATATATCTCTTTTACTGGAATAATTTCTTTATTTAACATGTTTAATTCCATAAGATCACTGATGTATTGATACCTTATATTCCGGCACTTTTATTATTAACGTGGGGAAAATTATTGAATATTAGATAAGACTTTGATTATCATATCCAACAATTAGTTGAAACATCACATCATCATTAAGATTATTCAACATAGTGTTCATCCATATTAATTTGGTTGATTATTGAGGTGAATCCACATACTATACTTCAGTAGTTATCAAGGTGAAAATACATTAATTATTTTAATGTGAACATTAATTGATATCTCTTAGAAAGAAAACTAAACCAGATGAAGATCTTCTATAAAAAATTTTCATCCCAATCAACGTCTATATATTGAAACAAATCAAGATTTCCTTTAATTTCATATTTCATCCCAAATTTTTTTTCTATTAATTATCCTTTGAATTATATATTTATGAAAAAATGATATTATTTTTGTTCAGTTTAAATCTAACATAGTGGGTTACTAAATAAAAAATATCAATATACAAATATGTCACGTATAAAAAAATTCCAATGTGATTATAGAATCGTATAGGGTCAAGATACGTTCCTTTATAATTATTCAAAAAACAGTCCAAAAGAAAATTATAGAGGGAAAATGTTTTGAACCTACCATGAATAAATTCTTAAGGAGTTATCAATTGAAATTATCCTGAGAAATAAATATATGATATCCCTCTTGAAAAATTTTAAATCATAGAAAAAGTTTATAATTGTCACAATATTTTGATTTTAATGATCACAAAAACTATTTAAAGTGTTGAAACATTTATTTTATGTTATAGGTATTTATAAGGACTTCATGGTAGAGGAGGTGACACTTTTTAAAGCTTCCAGATAAAATGTCTAGAGCTACACATGTGTATAACTAGTTGTGGAAAACACGTGGGATGTTAGGAAAAAAATCTTGAGACATTCCAGATTTTTTCATGATGCAGTGGATATGTGGGATGTTATGTCAAACCACCCTACTTCTATGGGCCATACTCATGGTTTTGGGAATCTTGAATACAAAAAAAAAAATTGAACCAGGGCATGGTGCAAGGTTGTTGTTGACCAAAATTATTGTAATATTGCTCAAAAATCATTCAATTTTTTCTTTAATGAATTCATTACTCACTTCATAATTATATATGCTTTATAAAGGATTTTAAGGCTATAAATAGTAATATCTGGTGGATGAAAAAACTACAATGACATTCACATTCATTGTATAATATTAACATGATACTATCACTGAATCTATCTCAATGTGATATCTTTTATAAATTTTATCCTCTCTAAAATAGAGTGTGTGAGTTTTGTAAAACCTTATCACTCTCATATATATTCTCATTCTCTCATAGTTTTCTTCATATTATTTTGAGAAAGTCGATATTTTTCTAAAATGTGATTGCTCCCAAGTGGTCATATCTCTTATTATCTTCCTTCATATTGGTGTTTAATACTATTAAAGTGAGGGATTTTAGTTTTCTTACCAAAATTTTTAAAATGAAAGAGAATATTATATATTTAATTTTATTAATTACACATAAAAAAGCTAGCATATATTGTGATTTTTATTTATTAATACATCCTAATAAAAATGGTATTTTTGGTATATTGGTTTGTATTAAATATATGGGGAAAATATATTAAATACTAATGTTATTGAGATAGTAGACATAAAAAATATATTTATAATATTTTGACCATCCATAATAAATAATGTGGTAAATTTAATTTCTAATCATTAATTTGTTTATCAATTTTATTCATTAAATTAATAATATTTTATTCTATCAATTATGAAAAAAAAATTTATTCATGAATCAATCTTTATTCCATTATTCCCCTTTTTTATCATATATAATTATCTGGTTTGAATTTAAACTTTTATTCTTTTTTTCCTCAAAAGGTTTTAGTTTTTCTAATATTTATAATATAAATTTTTAGTCTTTGAAAATGTTGTTATTTCCTTTTAATTTTTAAAAACAAATTCATCAGTCATTGTATTTTACCATAATCAGAGTAACATAAGTTAAAAAAGGAGATTTTAATTGTTTTATTTTTTTAAGATTCATTATAATATTATTATATTTTAAAAATAGTTAATCTATTATTGAATAAATTTTTTAATTGATTTTATAAACCCCCAAAATTCTCTGAAACAACACTCGATGGGTCGTGCACTATTTATTATGTAAATAGTTATCTTTATTTGAAAACTAACATATATAAATCTCTTTGATCTATTTTTTTTTCATATGGAAAATAGTTATGCATTATTAGACTCATTAGATTGAAATATAAGATAAAATTAATCATGGTGATATTTAGGCTTTTGAATTAGATGATAAAAAAATTAATGTATTACAGTGTGTTTTAGACCAAAATAAATATAACTAAATTAAAAAATGTTAAAATTCCCATTAAATTTATATAATCATAGATGTAACTCATTAAGAAACATAAAAGGTCAACGATGTTGATTTAGATATATTTATATGATAGTTTTAATGTTTCTCTTTACATCCAAGTGAATCTATTTCTACAATGTTTACTTAATTTAATTATTTTTGTAAAGGATGAGAGGCTCTTATATATTCAATTTCTAATAATAATTTACGCATGAAAATATGTTGGGTTTTACCATGTAATTAAGAAAGAAAATTCACCATGATCCAAGAATCTAATGTCTTAGAGAATATGGCGGTTGAGGAACTCATCGATTATCTGATAACATATGAGATTAATATGAGAAGAAAAGATGAAAAGAATGATAAGGACTTCAATGAAACAAGAAATAAAATAACTTGAAAAACAATAAAAAATGAATATTTTTAATGTTAATATTGTACTTAAAATTTTCTAAAAGGGTGAGAATGTACCTAAACAATAGAAGTTCTACTCAACAATTCAAAAAGGGAAATCAAGTAATGATAAATAATTTTTTTGGTTACAAAAATAAGGGTGATATCAAGTAGGATTGTTCCTTGAATAAAAAATCTAAATAAAATAAGTAATTTTACATATCTATAAATATTTTTACTTTTATTGAAATCAAGGAAACAATTTCAACAAATGAATCAAGTGATGAAACTCTTTCATGACTCATAGACAATGTCGAGGAAAGTGATGAAGTAAATTTGGCTTGTTATAACTCTTACTCATCGACCTATTATACCTCTTATACATATTGTATAACTTATACATATATTTAATGTTATGAAGATATTATTTATACTATAAATAAACCTCAAAAATAGTTTTTTGAACTTATTTAAAATTTTAATGATCTTAAAAAAATCAATTTAGTTATTTATAAAAAGATTAATTTTTTGAAGAAAAAGAGGATTTCGTTTCAAAAAATAATGAACAAAAAAATGACGATAATTTTTAATTTCAAATTAAAGATCTAGAAAATACTCTCTCCCTTCTTAAAAAATTGAAATAAACACTGAATATGATTCTTGATTATTAAAAAAAGTTAAAATCGATATAGTTTGGGTTTTTAAAAACTATAATGTTTTTTAAAATATATTTATGGTTGCCTTTTTTAAATGAAAAATCTTGAAATAAATATTTTAATTATTGAACGAAATTTTGTCATATAGTGTCTGAATGATATTTTAAAAAACATATATTGTAGAAAAAAATCCTTCATCACTCTTCTCATATTTATAATGAGGAAACCTGTACTAAAAAAGTTTGGATTCAAAAATATTTATTGTGAAACATAACTTGACCCATTATATGGGCACCAAAGATTTAGTCTCTTAATAAATTGTTGGGAAAATGTCTCAAGAAAAAAACCCAAGAAGATACTTGGTATTTGGATAGTATATTCTCAAGTAATATGTGCTGCGATCCTTTTGAAATCAATTATCTCAAAAAAATAAATGTAGGACATTTCACATTTAGAGTAGAATAAAAATGAAACATAAATAGTATTTTTATTATTGGTTTGTACAAAATATTCTTTAAATAATTATATTTTATTTTCCAATTCCTTAAAGCATAATTTATTAATTATTAGTGAATTATGTGTTAATGATTTTAAAATTACATTTAAAAAATGATTTCTATAACGTTTTTAATTCTAAGGGAATGATTGTATTTACCAAATATTATTTTAAAAATGTATATATATTATATTTAAAATATCTTTCAAGTCAGAATTTATGTTTTTTATGTTCTCAAGATAATGAATCATTTCATTTGAATTGGTTCGTAGGTCATTTTATCATTCACTATCTTTCAATGCTCAACCATAAACTACCAATATGAGATTTACAAAAAATTTATGTCAAAAAATAATTTATTTTGTGAAATTTACAAACATGGAAAGAAAAAAAATTATCTTTTTGATCTAAAAAAATCATATTTCCTCTTTTAAATAATTATAACTATTCTACCTTGACCATATAGGACAAACTATCGCTTCTAGTATTATAGGTAAGAATTAGGCATTTTTTGTTAATAACTATAATAAATTTACATGGGTTTTGTTCTTAGCTCAAAAAAATGAGGATTATAATGCCTTTATCAACTTTTCAAATAATGATTTAAATGAAAAGGTCTAAAACCTTATTACCCATAATAAGTGAACATGGTTAAGAATTTGATAATAAATACTTTGATAAGTTTTGTGCTTCTCATGCTTAGTATCACTCATAATCTAATCCAAGAACATCCAAAAAAATAAGGTTTTATAAAGATAAAATAGAACATTCCATGAAATTTCCTATGATCTGTTAAATTATTTCTACCTTCATCAATTATTTTGTGCTGAGGAAGTAAATACAAATTTATTTATAAATTACCATTTTCTCATAAGACCGATATTTGGTAAAAATCCTTATGAAATTTGAAATAGGAAAATTATTAATTATTAATCTTCAAATATTTCGGTTGTAAATTATTTTTGTAACACCCTGAGTTTTTCTAAAAATACAACTATGTTTGATATCATATTCAATATGCAACACCGAACCCAAAAAAACATTGATTATTTAAATATGATAATTTTCACATTTCTAATTATATTTTATATATGAGTAATATTAACTACATTATGAAATATATATATATATGTATATATATATATATCCTATATATATATATTTATAAATTCTTAGTAAATAATAAATCAATTTTTGGTAATGTATTTTATTTCTTAAAAATTTGTTTTGTTTAAATTTGATTTTATTTCTTCTTATAAATATTTTAATATTTTTCTAGAATATTTAGAAACTTTATTTCATAAATTTAACTACATTTTTTATTTCATAATATCAAATATAGAATATGGTAAAAAATTTGGATTCCTAAAAATATATATATTTTTATGTGACTAATGAGAAATACAATTTAATATATAAAATTGTTTTTTATTTTGATAAATTAAATAAGTTTAAAGAATAATTTTTATGTTAATTGAATTTCAATATAACAAAATTATACATTATTTATATTAAATTAAATTATTTTTAATTAAATAATCATTATATCAGATTTTAGTGTGACTATATTTTTAGGCTTGAAAACACACTTTTATGGAAACTATCTAAAATGCATAATGATTCTCCATTATAATTAATTATATTACCACATGGTGAGAAATAAATAATATTAAATAATTTTTATATATAACTATATTTATTTATAGAAATCTATATAATGAATATTACCAATGATATTTGTTATGTAAAATAATATTTTCCTTTTAAAAAATGCAATTTTTTAAAAACTGATTTCCATCATGCTTGTGAGATTAATATTAAATTAAATTATTCCAACTCTGTGAGTTTTCTGATGAAGTGGATCATAGATTTAGAATTACCATAATTAATATTAGGTAACACTGCTCTCTTAATATGAATTATTACTATATTAAATATTAATTACCATGGTAAAAGGACAACAATTTAATTAATGGTAAAAATAATTTAACAAAGACTAGAAAAAATGTATCTCTAATAGTATGAAAATTTATATTTACTTTAACAGAAATTATGATTATATTTATTAGTTATTTTTTACTTTATAAATTATTAAGTAATTAGTTTGATTAAAATTATATTTTTACATGATAAAATGCAAATTTTGTTTTTATGTTATACGAAATTATACTTAAGACATTAATTTTGATAAAATAATGGATTTTAAAATAAATTTTACTTTAATAAAATATTATTATTGAAATATTACTTATAAATATAATGAATAATATTATTTTTATGAGATCAAATATAATTTTTATAATGGTTCGAAAAATATTTTTTTTAAAAACCTATCATTTATTAATACATGTGAATTCTATTTTAAAAGAAAAAATAAATATATTTATAAAAATATTTAGATAAAATAAATTTTGTTTTTGACTTATCAAGTCAAAATTATCCAATGGTCAAATTTTCATAATTGTTTGAGACAATCAAATTTTTCTGTAAAAAAATAATGGTATTGATATAAACTATGTATTATAACATCAGAAATACCCAAAAGTGATGTAATAAATGTTATAAAAGGTATCCAAGTGAAAATATATTAATAAAATTTAAATAATGTTATTTGAAGATTATTTTATTAATTTTATGATGCCTTTATGAATCCCTAAAAACCTATATTAAATTTTATGGTTTTAAAATCATTTCATTATAAATATGAGTCCCCTCCACATATTCAAGGGTAATATTTTAGAAGGTTTGGCCCGTAGACATATAAAATAATGAAAACCAGTTTTATTTTGAAGAGACCATGTGCAGAAACTATGATAATGTTTCCTCTTTTGATTATTTTATGGTATAGAATCCAAAACATATGTCTCAGAAATAATAAATAACTCACCTCTCTTTTCCGTTATAAACCCACCCATTATATAATTTATCTTCAATCAAAAAATTGGGATAATATAATTAATCTGAACTACCCCATCTAGAGTCCGCCCATGTTTCCCGCAATCTCTTAGAAATGACCTGGAAATATTTTAGAAATAGCATATCAAGTTAAGGGATTTCCCTTTTTTCATTTCCATTCAAGCACATTTTTTGAAACTAAACATTTGAATCTTAATTGTATATGATTTCATGTATTTATAATTATCCTTCTATTTTAAAATTTATTATATAATAATAAGACATCATTTATCCTCTGTCATTTTATCATTTATCATATCCATTACTATGCTGAAATTTTGTAAGGTATTTTCCTCTGTTTATTTTATTCAATCATGTATTTTATGTTAGTCTTACTCATTTCCAATTTCTCATTTTTTGGAATATTTTTATACATCCTTATGAATAAAATATTTATTTCTATATGATGTTATACCCCTTTCAGTCTCATTATTCTGTCCCATGAATCATTATGCACAACTTTTATGATACCACAATTTAGTAAGAGGTTCCCTCTATTCTTTTCCATTCAAGAACTTTCTTTGTAACTAGCATTTGTAACCACAATTGGTTATGTTTTTTTGGATTTCATAAACATCCTTATACTTTATAATTGATTTAATAATAATGATATATCATTTATTCTATCTCATTGTATCATTAACCTAACGAGTTACTATGTCAAAATTTAGTAAGAGTTCATATCCTTATCCTCTTTATTCAAGTATCTTCAATATATTAGGCATTTTATCTCTAATTCCTAATGATGGGATATTTTATTCCATATCCCCATAAAAAAAATTATGATATCTAAATTAAATGATACCACTTTCAATCTCATTATTCCCTCTCATGAACATTTATATTTCCCCATTATGTTGCTGAAATGTCAAGGAAATTATATATGCCAAACAATTTTGTAGTGAATACCCATACACATTTTTTGTGAAGGGTTTCAAAAAATATATAATTTTAATTATTTATTTCGGACGTAAATTTGTTTCATCCATAATCCTTAAAGTGTTAATAAAATGTTTTTAAAAATGAATCCATGTTGTATTATATATGTAAAACACTTGTTCATTTGAATGACTTAAAAGTGATAGGTGTGCTTGGAATTATATATCACTTCAATTAATTAGGTAATTTTTTAGTTTAACAAGATACAATTTAATGAATTAGGGAGTGAAACTAATCTATCATTGGTCTTTTTCTATCATGATGGCGTGAAAGGTATCCTGGACCAATGTTTATGATTCCATATTTAAAGTTGTTACCACATTACCCATGTTTCCTTAATGTTATCTTGCTATATCATACCCATTTTTCCATATATATGATTCTAAAAACTTTTATGTACCATTTATATTTATTTTTTCTAACATTTAATATGTTATTCATGTTATGGAATGTTTATGCCCTTACTAGGATTTATATATCACCCCTTTCTTAAGTGTGTCCCCAGGTTATCCCATAGAGTTTTATGTATGATGGAATAATATGAGAATTTTAATGGTGTTTTCAATAATAATAATGTATTATCTCTTATAAGTTGTTATTTAATATACCTAACTCTGAAATACACTATATTTCATGATCTTACAGTTTGTACTATGTGTAATCTTATGTAATATATCATGAATTAAATGTGGAATAAAGAGCAGAGTTATTATTATTTATCCTTAATACCCAACATAATCAAGAAATATTTGACAATAAATATAATGAATATATATTTATTAGGTAATAAATTTTAATTAAATTATATTTATTCTTTATTAAATATAATGAGGCCATAGAAGAATCAATTTCCAACAAATTTGATGTGAATCTTTATAAATCACATCCTAAAAATGATGATGATCTTGACCAATCAAGTTTGAAATTATATAAATCTAAATATTATAATGTAATTAAAGATGATATAGAACCCCATTACACTCCATTACCCAAGGATTAGATTCAGTCCAAATACTATCCTATTGTGAATTTTTTCAGTGAAGTATATGTTTAAAATCATATTAGAAGGTCAGTCTTAAAAGAGTTTGAAAAAAATATTTTCTGTCTCATAAAAAACCTATCTTTTTTATGATGTTTTTTATTATAAAAATTTTATAATTACCATTTAAGAGTTTTTGATCTAATTTAAAACAATTTTTTTAAGTCTCATGGAATGACACGGTTATCATCTCCCTCTAAGGGAATTTTTTAGAACAAACATGATGTTCAAATAACTTTTATCCACAATAAAGATTGAATTATTAAAAAATTATATAGTAAATAATAATGTATTGATTATGGTGAACAAATGTAACCCATTTCACTGATGGAATCCATAATAACCTTATTTTTATTCACCATTCATTTCTATTTTAAACATTTCCAATGGATATAAAAATTAATTTTTAAGGTTTTTATTTGTAAAATATTTTTTTGGTCCAACCAACTAGTTTTTTAAATATTAAATTTCCATATCATGTTTTTAAGTTGACTAATAATCTATATTGTTTAAAAAAAGACACATGGGTTTGGTATGATAGGTGAAATAATGTTATTTTATCAAATTATTTTAAAATAGGAAAATGTGATTCCACTCTTTTTCAAAAAAATATCAAATGCTTATATTAATTTTTAAAATTTTTCTTGATTAACATATTTTTCTAACTAAAAAACTATATGCAATGAATTTTAATATTTAATAATTAATTTTTTTGAAATGAGTTTTATGAAAAACATAATTTATTCATGGTTTTAAAATTACCTTAAATTCCAACGGAACTTTTTCAAACCAATGTATGTAAACCAATGAACATATAAAAAAGTTTAAAATGGATCATTCTAAAAAATTAGAACATAAATGTGTACAATTTTTAAGATATCATTAGATAAATATGGTTATTATTTAAAAATACGGTTTATCAAAGTATGATGGGAAGTTTATTGTAACTTATTATGTCCTAGATGGAAATATTGTTTATTCTAAAAATTTATAGTCATTATAAATCTAATCGAAAGAATTATTATTTAAAATATCTCAAAATAATATTTTTATATTTTAAAGGAATTATAAACATTTAATTGTTTTTTCCTAAGGAAACCTTTTGAAACATTGTTGTTTTTCTGATGCTGATTTTAGAAGATTTTAAATACATAATAAAAGTAATAGTGGAAATTTTCATCAACTATGAAAATCCAAAATAGCATTGAGTAATAATAAGAAGTACTATGTATAAGGACCCGACCATAAAACATTACATAATATTTAATTAAATGAATAATTCACATTGAGGATCTTTTCAGGTTTAGAGTTTTAGAGAATTAGTCCATAAACATTACATAACAACTTGAATATTACCTGTAGACACTACTTCTCAGTATCCATTTTTCTATTAAAAGAAAAAACCTAAAAAAGAAACATGTCTAGTTACATGTTTTAGACAACATGACTTTTATAGGATCCTATCCTTGACCCTATTCTTCTTTATGCCCTGTGGAAAACATTTCAAAAACATAGGATGAGCATAAAAAGCTCAGTTAGGGTTATAAAATAAGGAAGGAAAACATTAGCCCATCAATAAATACAAATAATTGAAGAATAACTTTTAATCAGAACTTTATAATATCATGAGAATAAAGGGAATCATTATATACTATGTCAATGGATAGTATATACACCATATAAGAGTGAATTTTTTCATAACAACAATGAAGTCTCAGTGGAAATGTAAATTGGGATGAAATCCCTAATAAGGATGGTATCCTTGGAATAAAGATAAATCAATGACATAATTATGTGTGAAAAATATAAATAAAATAAAAATGATTGGATATTCAGTGTAAATAAATTAGATAAAATTTACACATATTTTTGTAAAAACAAAACCAATGATTAAATATTTAACTCAGTGAATGGAAATTGACTTAAAATTACTCTTATCAAGTTCATAACAATGACTTGAGAATTTATCAATGGAGTTATTATTTGTAACAAAAGTATATCAACACAAAGGAGAGTGTAAATTAAAACATAAATAAATAAATATTGATTCCATGCATAATCATATCATGAAAAAAATTAAGAATTAGAAGATTAACCCATGGAATGGAAATTGGGTTAAAATGTTCCCTTATCGATTTGGTATCTTAAGAAACATACACGACATGAAAGTAGAATGATTAAATGTTGATTTAAATACCCACTAATTAAAGTATATTACACTATGAATACAATCATGGGCAGTACATACACTACACAAAAGTAAATAGTGGCAAACATAGGATGAATCTCACTGGAATAAAAAATGAGATGAAAACCCCTTACCATATAGCAATCAATCAAGTCATATGACCAAAAGATAATAACCACAAAATTATTCACAGAATAACATTAATATAAAGAGAATCTTGATAATATATATCAAATGATAGTACACAATACACCACATGTAATAAATAAGTGGCAAACAATGGAAATCTAACGAAATTAAAAGTGAGATAAGAAATCCTTTACCTCGTGTCCGACTTGACTTGTTTGTTCCTAGTTCTTACTGATTAATAAATTAATGTTAATTCATAATTGATTAAATTTTTTTCATGTTTATTATTACTTTTATTTCACTTAATACCATGTTATAAACATTATGAATTAATTGAATTTAATAATAGTTGTTTTGTCGATATTTGGTACTTGAGTCAAAAATGAACACCTTATAATTACAAGTTGTCCATGTGGTCAAAAGTACGTTATCTATAGAATAATATTAATGATTTAGATATCATATATATCATATATATCCAGTATATATATGTATTTATAATAGTACATAACATTTGGAGATAAGAAATGTAATGCACCGTTCATGAAGATGGTAAGTCATACGTATGCGTGAACGCTACTTCCAGTCCTATTTTTTATTTTAGTTGAATTAAAACATGACGATACATAGTTATATTATAATTCCAGTATAATATAATATATAATTTCAATAACTTCATCCTTTATATGTCCCTCATATGGTATGAACGAGTCATATAATTTTGAGGGGGTGGTAGTCCGCACCTCCTCAAATGAATTTATCGTGTTTACCCATAATGGAAACCTTAAAGTTATGATATCAATGTAAAATACAGAATCATAAATAAAACATAAACATAATATATATCATATATACATAAAGTTCCATCATAATGGCCACCATGAGAGGCAGTCGGAGGTAATTGAACAATCTTCATTTCGTGTGGCGTTAGTTTTCTATCCACAGAAACATTATGTTATTCACCCATTAGATGGAGGTGTGTGTAAGTGTAGTTAAAATACTTCTCATAAAAACAACCCAGTATATTGAGAATACTAGTGTTGTTAAAAAACAAAATAAATAAAAATATTTTAGGGGTTGGATAAGTAAAATGAAAGAAAATAATTTAAGAGAAACTGTTACCTTTAATTTGGGTAACTCCCTTTGGTTTGAATGAAAGGAATTCTGGAAGTGCCTTCTGCCTAAAGTAAGGCTTATAGGAGGAGGATAGGCCAATAGTGAGATTAATTTGGTTGATTTTTCATGATACAAGAGGCTTTAGAGGTTTGAGGAATTAGTTAGAAGAGGTCTCCTTTTATAAGGGAGAGGAGGGGCTCTTTAGGAATTTGTGAAAATATTATTTTATTACATAATGATATTAGGTTTCTAAATGTACAAAAATAATTAAAGATGAAGATAAGATGACTCATATTCAAAATAAAGTCATCCAATCAGAATTTGAAATGTTTTGGATAGTATTTTAATCATTATAATGTTATATATTTAAATCATTTACCAATGAGGTAAATACCACATCATAATTTTTTCATAAAGAATTTAATTTATTTGATGTCTAAAAACTATAAAAAAATTCCATGATGTAGGAAATAGTTTTATCTTTCGAGTGAGTATTTATATTAAAAAATGTTACTTATATAACACCATATAAAAATTAATTTACTAAAAGGTATTTGTTTTTGTTATTTTTTCCTTTACATTAAATTAATTAATCTAAAGTGTCATTTTCTTTCATAAGTGGCTCCATGGAGTCCCAAAATAGACCGAAAGATTTCCATGGTTTTCCATTACACATCCAATAATATTATAACATGTCTTAATGTAATTTTTAATTATTATAATATTCTTTTTACCTAGAATTACCTTATTTATCTTTAACTGCGGTAAATAGAAGTCAAAAGTTACTATTCACCAAAATTTATTTTCATCTTATTGAACCAAATTTTTCTTACTAATAACAACCATGTATGTCAGATTTTTGAAATTCAATTCACATATGTGGTAAAATTTTCTTTAAATAAAAGGTCATCTTTTTTTAACTACTCCTAAGTGGTTTCACTATTCATCAGAAATTGATGTTTTTTCGAAAAAACAAAAAATTCAGTCTAAGCGTTACTTGATATTACAAATAAAAAAATGATGTCTATTTTCCCAAATTCAAAACTTAAAATTGGTATTAATTAATTTAAAATTAATTCCCGTTGTTAAACCAAATAGTGTGTCTTTACGAAACAATAATTATCAAAAGATTGACACTTGTTTATGTCCAATTTCAAAGTGAAATTAATTACACTAACCAAAATTAGATCAAATGGTAAAAATATATTCTAATTATAATTTAAAACCAATTTAAAATTTAATCCATCCATATAAATAAATTATATTAAAAGGTAGTTTTTAATTAAAATTCAATTTGTTTCACTTTTCATTAAAAATTGCATTTTATTAGAAAAATACCAAAATTTTGTCCAAAGTAAATTTTGATGTTATGATTATAAATATGAATTTTATTTGGTCAAAAAGAACATATTAATGTGACCAAAACTATATTTAAATAGGTTTCTCCATTAAAAGGTGGTAAATCAACCTTTTAATTTAAATTATGCTTAAAATTAGATTCATTCAAATTTTAAGCCTCTATCCTTTTATTGGATAAATGTAAATACATTTATCAAATATGTATAATAATATTGTAGTTATTTTTGTTCATTACCGCCAATACAATGGATAGGGGTTTACTACCATTTAAAATAATAATATTATATTATTAGTGTGTAATGTAAGATTTTAAAGAAACACGTTGTTGTGTATCGGGTACGCTATCGAACATAGAAACCCCTTTAAAGTAAAATAAATATTTAATTAACAAATATTAATAATTATGAAAAAAATGTAAGGTTCTCTATTTATCTGGGATGTTACAACCTTCCCGCTTTTGGGAATTGCGTCCTCGAAATTTTAATACTGGGATTTGAAACTTTATTAAAAGTCTCACATCGGAAAAGATTCAGTAAAACTATCGCTTTAAAAGAATGAAATAGAAGAAAAAATGTCACATAAGACAACAAATAATAGGATTCCTTGAAAACATGGATATGGAGGAGAAAACAAACCATCATGTTCTGATGGAGAGTGATAAAAAACATGTTTAGGATAATGTTAACCCCCAGAAAATCACAAACTTGTGATGGGTTAAAAAATATTTGATTCCCCAGTAGGAAGGGTTAATAGACAAGGTTTTTGTTTAAAGTTACTTTTCATTGAGGAATTTATTTATGATATTAACTAAAAGCATACAGAAATATACTTACTTGTCATGTAGACATTCACCTTTTACTAGATTTCTAACACAAACTCATATTTTCTCCAAACGATAAGTATTCAAGATGACTTTTTTTCACATTAAGAGAACTATAATAAAATTTGAGAGAATCACATATTCCAAAAAAGATAAAATATATATTTCCCATGTCTTTAGACCTTAACCAAAACCAAATTGGTTAGCACTAGATCAGATAATCCCCAAAAATTATAATCTTTTACAAAAAGAAAAACTACTCTTAATCTCCAAAATTTGTCAAAAAAAAACTCAAATTTCATCAAATACCATTCAATAAATAGATTTCCATAAAATTCATCAAATTAATCCAAACTAAGATTGAAACCCATATCTCAAAAGGATTTAATCACATAGTCTCCCATGATAAAACTTAACATTTATCTCCAAATAACATCAGTTACCCTTAAAGTATAATATTGAAAAGTAATTAACCTAATCACATATCCTTCATGATAGGTTAATCATTACCATTGATAACTCAAAATAGACTTATTATTAATTCATAAAATAATCTAAATAAAAAGAATTATTCATACTAACCGGGTACTTCATGTCATCCAGTGGTATGCGATAAATACCAATCTCACTTTGGTTGTGGGTTCGATTCCTGCAGCTTTGTCTGATGCGAAGGGTTGTCACATGGTCCACGTGTTGTCATTTTTTCAAAAACAATATATTTTTATAACATTCCCAAAAATTGATAAATTCACCAAAAACAACCATAACATATTCTAACCATTATGGTTATCTAATAACATTCATTTTTCATCCCAAAAATGTATTAACCTGTAATTGAATCAAAATCAAAGATCATATAAACCCAAATGGTTCTTTATAACTATATCCACAAAGGAAAATATAATTATTACTTGAATGAAGTTTTAATATATCAAACTTTAGGGTTACACATACTATAAAAAGTCTTCTAATGTAATTCCCATCATCAAAAGAGCCTTAATACTTTTAATCATTTCACCATCCTAAGATCTACCATAACTCTTGAATCCCTTATATGTTGAATTATTTATCATTCAACATTCCTCATGATCCATTAACCATTCCTTTTCAACTTATTCTGAAATACTTCTTTCCTACAAACAGAATCATGAATCATATCCTAAGATTCAATAATATCAAAACATATGTTAAGAAATAATCCATACCTTTCATTGGTCATTGTCAGTTTCTTCATCCTCAATCGGAATGGAATTAGGTATTGGTAAACAAATATTTCTACAAATTTTGGTGATCCTATTCCCGAAACTTCTTCTTAGGACATGTGTTTGTATAATGACCATGCACTCCACATTTTAAACATTCTATTGATCCCTCAGAAATAATTTTTTCCCCTTTCCTAGAGTCAACTTGATGCTTCATTTTTACATGTTCGGTTCTTGCTTTATGACCTTAATTTCCACATCTATAGAATCTTCCCATCCCTTTGAAAAAAAATTATTTGTGTTTCTTTCCACATCCTTGACATGTAGGTTTTTGAACATACATACCTTTATGATTATTTCCTAAAATTCCATGATGATTTGTTTCTTGCATATACAATGCATTATAAAAATCACCATGGTTCAAGTTGTCAATTATGACTCCAAATAGTTGGTTTATAATAACCACAATAGTTCTCATTGTAGCTCCCTTTTCATTCAATTTCTTATTCTGAAAATCGTCACAGTTTTCTTCACATTCACTGTTACATTGGTGCCTACTAGATCTAGCTATTTACTAGTACCAAAATTGTCAGTACGAGTATATTAGTAAAATAATCATATAATATATTATAATGAGGGTAAAGACTAAGATATACTTATTCAAGTTATCTTAAACTCATTTACATTATCAAAAAAATACGAATCTTTCTAAAATCCTAACCATTATGGTCATGTCACTTTTGATTAAAAAATACCCTAACATCTAAAGATTTATAAACCGACCTATGATACCAAATATAAGGACCTGACCTTAAAAAATTACATAATATTTAACTAAATGATTAATTCACATTTAGGATCTTTTCAAGTTTAGAGTTTTAGAGAATTAGGCCATAAACATTACATAACTACTTGAATATTACATATAGGCACTACTACTAAATATCCATTTTTTTCAAAAAACGAAAACTCTCAAAAAGAAACATGACTAGTTCCATGTTTTAGACAACATGAATTTTCCTTGATCCCATCCTTGACCCTATTCATCTTTTATTCCTGTGGAAAACATTTCAAAAACTTAGGATGAGCATAAAAAGCCCAGTAAGGGTTATAAAATAATGAAGGAAAACATTAGCCCGTAAATAAATACAAATAATTAAACAATAAATTTTAATAAGAACATTATAATATCATGAGAATAAAGGGATTCATGATATAATATGTCAAAGGGCAGTATATACACCATATAAGAGTGAATTGGTTCATAACAACAATGAAGTCTTAGTAGAAATGTAAATTGGGATGAAATCCCTTACAAGGATGGTATCCTTGGATTAAAGATAAATAAATGACATAATTACGTGTGAAAAATATAAATACACTAAATATGATTGGATATTAAGTGTAAATCAATTATACAGCATTCAAACATATTTTTGTAAAAACAACACCAATGATTAAATGGTTAACTCAATGAATGGAAATTGAGTTAAAATTACTCTTCTCAAGTTCATAATGATGACATGAGAATTTATCAATGGAGTGATTATGTGTATAAAATGTATATCCACACAAAGGGGAGTGGAAATTAAGACATAAATAAATAAATAGTGATTCCATACATAATCAAAGCATGTTAAAATTAAGAATTAAGAGATTAACCTAAGGAATGGAAATTGGATTAAAAAGTTCCCTTACAGATTTGGTTACCTAAGAAACATACACAACATGAAAGAAGGATCATACAATGGGGATGTAAATAAAAATTAATTAAATTATATTACACAATGAATACAATCATGGGTAGTACATACACCACACAAAAGTAAATAACGTCAATCATAGCATCAATGTCATGGGAATAAAAAGTGAGATGAAAACCCCTTACCACATAGAAATCAATCGAGTCATATGACCAAAAGATGATAACCCCCAAATGATTCATATAATCTCATGAATATAAAGAGAATCATGAAAATATATATCAAATGGCAGTACACAATACACCATGTGTAATAAATATGTGGCGAATAATGGAATTCTCACGGAATTAAAAGTGAGATAAGAAATCCCTTATATCGTGTCCGACTTGAATTGTTTATTCTTTGTTATTACTAAATAATAAACATAAGTTAATTTTTAATTTATTAGGAACCTTTTCTCAAGTTTATTATTCCTTTTATATCACTTATTGCCATGTTCTAAGCATTATGTAATCATTTAAGATAATAATGGTTGTTTTGTCTATATTTGCTTCTTGAGTAAAAAATGAACACCTTATAATTAAAAGTTGTCCATGTGGTCAAGAGTAAATTATCTCCAGAATTATATTAATGATTTAGATATCATATATATCATATATATCCGGTATATATATGTATTTATAATAGTATATAACATTTGGAGATAAGAAATTAAATGCACCGTTCGTGAAGATGGTAAGTCGTACGTATGCATGGATGCTACTTTCTTTTCTATTTTGTATTTTAATTGAATTAAAACTTAACAATACATAGTTATATTATACTTCCAGTATAATATCATATATAATTTCAATAACCTCATCCTTTATATGTCCCATGTATGGTATGAATGAGTCATATCACTTTGAGGGGGTGGTAGTCCTCACTTCCTCAAATGAATTTATCGCGTTTACCCATAATAGAAACCTTAAATTCATGATATAAATGTAAAATACAGAATTATAAATAAAACATAAACATAATATATATCATATATAAATAAATTTCCCTCATAATGTCCACCATGAGAGGTGGTATAAGGTAATTGAACAATCATCGATTCGTGTGGTGTTAGTTTCCCATCCACAAAAACATTATGTTCGTCACCCATTAGATGGAGGTGTGTGTAAGTATAGTTCGAATACATCTCACAAAAACATCCTAGTATATTTATTATACTGTTTTTGTTACAAAATAATTAAATAAAAAGAGGTTACGGGTTGGAAAAGTAAAATAAAAGAAAACAATTTTAGAGAAATTGTTACCTTTAATTTGGGTAACTCCCTTTGGTTTGACCAAAAAGACTTCTTGAAGTGCCTTCTTCCAATTTTAAGGCTTATATTAGGAGGAGAGGGATTTTGGGAGCATAATTGGGAAGAGTTTTGATGAGCCAAATGGCTTGAGATGTGTGAGGAATTGGTTAGAATTGGTCTCCTTTTATAAGGGAGAGGAGGGGCTCTTTTGGAAAGTGTGAAAATATTATTGTATTATATTATTATATTCGGTTTCAAAATTTCAAAAAATCAATAAAGTAGAAGATAGGATTACTCATATTCATAATAAAATAATTCAATTATAATTTGACATGTTTGGGATAATATTTTAATCATTTTAATCTTATTTATTTAAATCAATTTTTAACGAGGTAAATAGAACATCATTATTGTGTCAATATTAATTTTATTTATTTTATGTCTAAAAATTATAAAAAAATACCATGATGTATTAAGTCTTTTTATATTTAAAATTAATATTTATAGTCAAAAATATTACTTATATAACAACATATAAAAATTAATTTACTAAAAGGTATTTTTTTGTCATTTTTGCCTTTACATTAAATTAATTAATCTAATGTGTCATTTTGTTTCATAAGTGGCTACATGTGGTCTCAAAATAGACCCAAATATTCCCATGGTCAGCAATTAATCATACAATAAGGTTAGGTCACGTCTTAAGGTAATTTTAAAATATTATAATATTCTTTTTACCTTGAATTACTTTATTTACATTTATCCGTGGTAAATAAAAGTCAAAAGTTACTATTCAACAAAAATTATTTTCATCATATTGAACCAAATTTTACTTACTAATAACAACCATGTATGTATGATTTTTGAAATTCAATTCATATAAGTGGTAAAATTTCTTTTAAATGAAAAAGTTGGTATTCTTAACTACTACTAAGTGGTTTCACTATTCATCAAAATATGATGTTTTTCAGAAAGATACCAATAATTCGGACTAAGATTTACTTTATATTCCGAATAAAAAAATGATGTGTATTTTTACAAAAAAAAAGTGGTAATAATAATTTTAAAATTAATAACTGTTTTAAAACAAATAGCGTGTTTTTATGAAACAATAACTATCAAAAGATTGACACTTGTTTATGTCAAATTTCATAGTGAAATTAATTATGCTAACCAAAATTGGATTAAATGGTAATAATATATTCTAATTATACTTTAAAACCAATTTAAAAGATAATCTATCCATATAAAAAATTAGATTAAAAGGTAGTTTTGAAATAAAACACAACATGTTTCACTTTTCATTGAAAATTGCATTTTATCACAAAAATACCAAAATTTTATCCAAATTAAAATTTGATATTCTAATTCTAAAGAAGAATTATATTTGGTAAAAAACAACATATAAAAGTGACCAAAACTATATTTAAAGAGGTTTCTCCATTAAAAGGTGGTAAATCGACCTTTTAATGTAAATTATGCTTAAAATTAGATTCATTAAAATTTTAAGCCTATAACCTTTTATTGCATAAATGTAAATACATTTATCAAACAAGTATAACAATATTGTAGTTATTTTTTCATTCCTGAAAATACAATGGCTAGGAGTTAACTACCATTTAAAATAATAATATTATATTATTTGTGTTCAATGTAAGAATTTAAAGAAACCCATTGTTGTGTATCGGGTACGCTATCGAACATAGAAACCCCTTTAAACAAATAAATATTTAATTAAAAAATATTAATAAATATGAAAAATATGTCAGGTTATCTATTTACCTGGTATGTTACACTATGTTTCTCTTTCTATAGCTAAAGATAAATACATAGTTGTTGGTTGATGTTGCACTGAAATTATATGGATGAAACATATTCTCCATAAATTAAGGTTTTCATATTCTCTTTTAACAATCAAGTGTGTTCAATTTAGTGTGATTAACATCTCTAAAAATATTATCAAATAATTTCTCCTTTAAAAAATGATCTATGATTCCATTTTCTACGATATAACTTTCAAAAAAGTAATGTATTTATTGACTTTGTTTGCACCAACCTTGAACTTATTAATAAATTCACCAAACCCCTTCCTGTTGATCACTTTTACTTTATTAAATAAGATTTTTGTTTGATTATATTATGATATTTATCTCTTAATATAAGAAATCTTGAATAATTTTTAATTTATTTTATATTTTGTGTTGAAAATAATTTCTTTCGTTATATATATTTTTAGTTTTATAATAAATTTGGGAAGGAAATGTGAGTGTGATACTCTAATAGATAAATTCCTTTCTAGATAAAGAATAGTGTATTTGGTTATGGAATATATTCACTTTTGAAATTTTTATCTCGAAAAGGGGAAGTTTGATTTTTAATATTATCCATACCCAAGGAACAAGAAGTGCTTAATTACTTAACTACTTGTTTGACACTAATATGGTATTTATTGTGGTTCATTTAAACAATATTTAACAAACAAACTATAATTGATGAAATATGGATGTATTTTATTTTATTCATTTTTAGTTTAGTTTTTCTTAATCTGTTAGGATCCATTTATCTCATGTTATAAATTGTTTTTAAGGTGAACTAACCATTTTAATACAAAAATAGTTATAAAAGAGACGACCTTTTCAAAAAAAAAATCAAAAGATTTCATAACTCGTTAGTTTATTATAAATATTTTCAATGTTTTTCTACTATATTGAGATGTATTTTTAAATTAAAACGTGTTTATATTCTATTTTTATATTTATTAAATCGGTGACTTTATGAATTTTATTTTTTTTAAAAAAAATTCACAAATTGATTTCCATCTCTCTTGAAAGATCATTAATGATGATACATGTAGTTTTTAATTATATCTATCTTTGTTATCCAACCCAAAAAATGACTACATTGTGATAATATCTAGGGGTGATAAGATTTATGTTTTTAGGAAATCTTTTAGGTGCAGTTTCATGTTAATTGGATATGTCATTTTGTTTGGTACAAGTATTTGTTGTTCTTAAATGGGGAAGCTATCTAGGTAAATTAAAAAATTATTATCTTACTTATCTTGATATATCTTGGTTATATTCATGTTCTCATTCACATATTATTTAAGTGTTAGTGGTCACCAAAAAGGAGATAATGTTTTATTTTTCACCATATTATGATTTTAATGATCAAAAATTCACTTTAAAGTGTTCAATTTATTTTAAGAGATTAAAATCTATATGACAATTCCTTGAAGTTGAGGAGCCACTTTATAGTGATATAATAAAAATGTATATAGATGTGCCTGTGTTAAAAAATGCATGTATTTTAGGTGGTTTGGAAAGAAGAAATAGCCAAATCCATGCCTCTTTTATCCAGGATATGATTTAGAGGTGGTGTGGTAGGTAAAAATGGATAAAAATTGGTGGCCACACACATGTTATAAGGAATTTCTAAAGAAAAAACAACCCCGCTTTCTACACCGGGGCATGGTGAAAGACATGTGGATGGTCATGATTATTTTAATATAAGTTAAATATTATTCAATTAGGTCTTCAATAAATTCATTACATCAAGGAGAAATTCATAATTTTTATAAAGGATTTAATGGTTATAAATAGAGTCCTCGGGTGGATTAGAAAACTAAAAAAACAAATCATTCATTTTAAAATTCCAATTCCCTTTGATCATTAAATTTATATCAAAGTTATATCTTCTCTAAACCATTTATATGTAATATAGAGTGTTCATATTTTGTAAAATATTCTAAGGTTCATCTTTATTCTCATTATCCCTTAGTGTTGTTTATTTATTTGAGAGACTTGATATTGTTCTAAAAGATGATTTCCTCTACGTGATCCCCTCTATTTTTTTTCTTATCTATGATCAATACTATTATAGTGAAGTATTTTGTTTTTTTAATAACTATTAAACTGAAACAAAATACTATCTTTTCATATTTTTATCTTACACATCAAAAGGTACAACCTATTGTATATTTAGTTATTTAATACAAAATAAAAAGGAAAGGGTGTTTTGGAACCTTGATTACCATTAATTCCAAGGTAATAATATATTAAATCATAAAGTGATTGAGGTGGTAGTTTTTGGGGATATTCTAGATCTACTACTAAACTTCATTACCAAATTTATTACATTATTTAATTTCCACCATTTAAATTATTTATCTCTTTTATTCTATCAATTAATCAACTGTTTATTCCATCAATTATGATTAATCATTTTAATCTCGAATATATTTTTTTATTCCTCCAATTTCATTATCATATATTACTATCTCAGTTCACATTAAACTATGATTATTTATATATATTGGAAAGGTTTTTTACTTCTTCAATTTTTATAAAATAAATTTTTACTCATTAAATCATTTTCTATTTCCTTTTAATTTATAAATTATAATTCACCCTCCTCTCTATTTATGTTTTATCCTAATCCAAAATACATTAATATATTATTAAAATAAGTTCGTTTAACCTAAGAATGATATTTATACAAAAGCCTTACTTTATTTCTCAAAACCACTCATTTTTCATTCAACTTGTTTTGAAACATAAACATTTTCCCACTAACATTATTATCTATAGAATTATAAAATAACTCCAAAGTATCACTATTCTTTATATGATATAACAATTCATTAATATCATCAATCCAATTTTTATTCTTTAAATCATATACAAAACCTCTTGGTTCAACTTGAGAAAATAGTCTGTTATGTGTTGTTGTCCTCAAATTTCTTATCTTTTGAACCCACTATCAGTTTTCATCATTGAAATTTTCGACATAAAATTTATTTGTAATACTTGGATGATATATATTATATTTCTCCTCATTAAATGGAATTTTAAAATCATATACTTCAACAAAAAATAATTTGAATTTTTAGAGCCATTAGAAAATTCATCATGCTTCCCAATAAACAAACTTCATCATCACTTATATAACTTGTTTCTTGATGTATGTCTTATTTATTTGAATATTCCAACAACATAAAATTAATATTGTTGAAAAATTTCCTAGTTTCTTTATTGATATAATGATATCATCTTCCACATGGAGGATAAACAAAGAAAATACCATTGAAACCTTTCTGCTAAAACTTCACAAGATTTTATCAATTAAACGTGATTACATATGGGATTAAATGTATCTTTAAATACATAAATTGTAACACCCCAGGTAAATAAATAATATGAAATTTTCATATTTATCCATATTTGTGAATAAAATATTGATATGACTTTAAAGGGGACGCTATGCTCGATGGCGTACCCAACACGCAACAACGAGTTTCTTGGGAATCTTACGTTGCACTCTAATAATAAAATAATATTATTTAAAATGGTAGTTAACATGTAGTCGTTGTAATGGTGTTAATGGATAAAAATAACTAAAATATGATTATATATGTTTTTAAATGTTTTTACATTTATCCAATAAAGGATAAAGGCTTAAAATACGGAAAGAATTCAATTTTAGACGTATATGCCCTAGTTTTCACTAAAGGTTCACTTATCACCTTTTGATGTTGAACCATCATTAATTATAGTTTTTTTCACTCTTAAACATTCTTTTGGACCAAATAAAACTCTTTTTAAGAATTGGGACATCAAAATTTACTTTGTGTAAATTTTTGGTATCTTTCTGATAAAGTTCATTTTTTTAATGAATAGTGTAAAATGTTGTATTTTAATTCAAAACATATTTTTAATATAATTTATTTATATGATTAGATTATCTTTTTAATTGGTTTTAAGGTGAAATTATAATATATTTTTTCCATTAAATCCAATAGTGGTCGTTGAAATTAATTTCACTTTGAAATCAGACTTAAACCAGTGTCAATCTTTTGATACTTATTGTTTCATAAAAACACGCTATTTGCTCTGACAGCGGGAATTAATTATTAAATTAATTAATGTGACTTATATGTTATGAATTTTTTAAAATAGAATTCATTTTTTAATTCGGAATATCAAATATAGCTTAGGGTGAATTTTTGGGATTTTTCTAAAAAAACATCAATTTTTGATGAATAGTGACATCACTAAGTAGTACTTATAAAAACTGATTTTTCCGTTTAAATAAAATTTTTCCATCTTTGTGTTTTGAATTTCAAAAATCCTACATACATGGTTTTAATTAAGAAGTAAAATTTGGTTCAATGGGATAAAAATAATTTTTTGGTGAATAGTAACTTATTAAGTTTTTAATCGCGATTAGAGGTAATTAGTGAAGTTTAAGGTAAAAATAATCTTTTAATAATATGAAATGAACTTGAAACATGTCCTAACCTCATTGGATGTGTGATGGCCGACCAAGACAAGCCATGGGTCAACTTGGGGACCCCATGGAGCCACTTTGGTTGGGAAATGACATAAATAACTTTTTATTTAATGTAAAAGTAAAAATGACACAAACATGATATGTTTTACTAAAACAATTTTTAAGTGGGGTTATACAAGTCAGATGTTTTATTATAAATAGTCATTGGAAAGATAAAGAGATTTACTACATCATATAAATTTTTATATAATTTTTAGACATTAAATAAATTAAATTATTTATGACATCATAATGATGCATCGATGACTTCATTATCTGACGATTTAAATAAAATGAGAAGAAAATGTAAACTCTATGACCTAGACATGTCCAAAACTTATTGGATGGGTGGATTTCGAACCCTTATAACCTTATCCACGAATTATATCAATGTGGTACATTTTAAAACCGAAACAAATTTTCAAATAAAGTAATATTTCTTACTTTCCAAAAGTGCCCCTCCTCTCCTCTTATAAAAGGCCCCCACCTCTACCTCATTTCACACACTCCTCAAGCCTTTGGCTCGGCCAAACCCTGCCCATTTACTCTCTCCATATCCCTATCCTCATCCTAGAGGATTCCCATTAGGAAGAATCCTTTCAAAGGAATCATTTAGGCTCAAATCATAAGGAGTTACACTTTTAAAGGAGATTAAAGAACGATCGAGTCAAGTCGGACCCGATGTAAGGGATCCTACTCCTCTCTTTCTTTTTAAATACACACTTTTATGTCATTACTTTTAAATATCATCTTTCTTGTTATTGGGATGATATTTTATATTACAATTACTGTAATTTTTATGTTCATGTGATGAGAGACCCTATTCTCTCTCATCAATCCATTTTGGAAGTTTTGAGTGGCGTCGTTAGGCTGCCGAACTTTCGTAAGAGATCTAACCTCTCTCTTTCTTTTTAAGTACTCTCCTTTATGTAACTTCTTTTAATATCCTATTTGTAATGTTGGGGGATGTTCTTTTATATTCCTCTTGATGTACATTTTATTGTAATGTGATGAGATACCCTATTTGATCTCATCAATCCATATTCGGAAGTTTTATGTGGCGCCGTTAGGCTGCCGAGTTTTCGTAAGGGATTTTTCATCTCACTTTTATTCCCGTGAGATTTATGCTACATTTTCCACAAATTCCATTGATTGGTGTATGTACTACCCGTTATTATACTCTTTGTGTAATATACTTTCGTTTATGAGTATTTACATCAATGATCTATTGTCCTTATTTCATGGGCTGTATGTTTTGAAAGATACCCAAGTCGGTAAGGGAACCTTTCACCATCCTCTTTTTTAAAAGACTTCTTTTGTTTGATCTTTTAATTTACATATTTTTATGTTGGTATATGTCCTCATATATCCTTATTGATGTAAATTTTATGTCCAAGTGATGAGATACACTTTTTATCTCTCATCAACTCATTTTGATGTGATGTCGTTAGGCTGTCAAGGGAACTTTTTAACCCAATTTCGATTTCTTTGGGTTCAACATGTAGTCATTGAATATGTCATCCATTGAATATGTGTGAATGACCTTTTATTGTTTTACATTTAGTATCCACTTATATTGGGTGTATTTATATTTGTCACACTTATTTTTGAGATTGATTTGTCCTTAATTTAAGGATACCTTCTTTATAAGGGATTTCATCACATTTGACATTTCTATTGAGGGTTCATTGTTGTTATGCACCCATTCACTCTTATATGGTGTATATACTGTCCATTGGAGTATTATATCATGAATCCTTTTATTCTCATGATATTATAAAGTTCTGACTAAATGTTATTCCTCAATTATTGTATTCAAGTGTCTCTAATTTTGGTAAAACCCCTTTAACCAAAATACCGTTTTAAATGTTTTAATTTTTTTTTCTTATTAATATCCATGTTTTCAAAATGGTTTTAAGGATATATTTTTATGGATATTAATGGTTTAAAATTTTAAGCTTCAAGGTGGTATGGGACACTTTGATTCAAAAATCTCTTTATTAAATGTTTTAAATGGTTTTGGAAATGGTTTCTTTTTGAATGGATTCGTTATTTCAATATACTAAAATGTTATATTGTGATTGAAATGTGGAAATGTTATGTTTCCTTTATGCATGTTTTATGTGACACATTTATGTTATGGTTCTTGGGCATTGTTATGAAAATGGGTGGTTCCATGATAAACTAAGGGCGGGTGAGCCCGATATAGCTCTCCAATGCATTGGGTAACGTGAAGGAGTGAAACTTTAAGGTTTCTCTGAAGAGATTTAGGGAATATACTGTGATGGGTATTCCAAACGTAACCAAGAGGGTTACTCCCTACGTAAGAATGTTATGAATGCCTCAAGTTACCTTTATGTCTTATGTTTTCTATGATTTATTCATGAATTGATATGCCTATGTTTTATGGGTAAAGTGTGATTTCATTCTAATGTATATATGAACTCATGTTTCCTTTCCATATTTTTATAACTCTTACGGAGATTTTTATGCTCATCCCATGTTTTTGAAATGTTTTTCACAGGTCAAGGGAAAGGTACATGATGTGATGATAATGTCAAGGATGTGTCAAGAAAGAATCCGTGTTATATTTTAAATATGTTTCCGTTGATGGGAAGAATGAATACTGTCTTTTATGTAACCACTTTGTTTAAATGTGGAATGTAATGCAAGTTTCATGATCTAATTCTCTAAAACTCTAAACCTGAAAAGATATTCAATGTGTAATCTTGTAATAACTCAAGATAATTAAGGTTTAAGGATGGGGCCTTATAGTTGGTATCAGAGGTCGGTTTAGATAACTTTAGAGGTTAGGGTATTCTTTAAGCATAAGTGACATTACCATAATGGTTAGGATTTTAGAAAGAGTCCTAGTTTTACATAAATTGAATGAGTAAGTGTATCTTAGTGTTTACCTTCCTCATTAGTATATGATGGTTTGGTTGATATACTCACACTGACATTTCTGTTTTTAGTGAATGGCTGGATCTCGCAGGTACCAAAGTGACAATTGGTTTGAAGGAAACTGTGGTGGTTCTCTGATTAAGAGACTCGATGAAATGGGGTACTCAATGAGTAAACTCGTGGTTCTTCTAAACCAAATATCAAGGAGTCATGATCAACCACGTGAACCTTGGTATTTTCTATAATGCATCATGTACGAGATGACCAATCGATGTGGAAGTTCAGGTAATAATTAAAAAGGTAACCAATAGGGTTTATATGATCCTTACTTTTTAGGTAATTATGGGTTACTCTATGATATGATGGAAAATGAAAGGAATGAGATAAACTTGAGGTTAAAA
This sequence comes from Viscum album, assembly GCA_963277665.1. Classification (NCBI taxonomy): domain Eukaryota; kingdom Viridiplantae; phylum Streptophyta; class Magnoliopsida; order Santalales; family Viscaceae; genus Viscum; species Viscum album. Next base: position 1,407,870,000 of record OY728133.1, on the reverse strand, counting down.
TATGTTATGATTATTTTTGAAGATTTTATCTCATTTTGGGGAATGTTTTAAGGATTATATAGTTTTGGAATAAGGACAACACGCAGACCGTGTGACAACTCGTCGCGTCGGACAAAGCTGCGGGAATCGAACCCACAACCAATGTGCGACTGGTATTTATCGCCTACCACTGGACTACATGAAGTCCCTGGTTAGTTTGACTGATTCTTTTTGGTTATATGATTTTATGAATTAAGAGTAAGCTGATTTTGGGTTATTTATGAAAATGATTAACCTATCATGGAGGATATGTGATTAGGTTAATTACTTTTCAATACGAGACTTTAGGAGCAACTGATGTTGTTTGGAGATAAATGTTACGATTTAACTTGGAAGACTATGTGACTAAATCCTTCAAATATTTGGGGTTTCAATCTTAGATTGGTTTACTCTGAATAATTTTATGGACAAATTTTTTATCGGATGGTCCTCGTTGAACTTTGGGTTTTGTTGGAAAAAATTTTGGAGGTTAAGAATAGATTTTCTTTTTTATAAAGGGTTATCCCTTTCCGGATTATCTGATCTTGTACTAGCCTTTTTGGTTTTGGTTTTGGTTAAAGTCTAAAGACATGGGATGTATATAGTTCTCTTTTGTGGATTAGGTGATTCTCTAGAAGTTTATTATAGTACTCTTGATGCGAACAAGTCTCCCTAAATACTCGTCTTTTAGAAAAAATATGAGTTTGATTAAGGAATCTAGTAAAAGTTGAAAGTCAACATGATAATTGATTATGCTTCCTTATGAATAAATTCCTCAATAAAAAGTAACTTAAAACAAAAATGTTGTCTATTAACTATTCCTACTGGGGAACCCTACACCGTTTAACCCATCACAAGTTTGTGATTTTCTTATGGTTAAGTTTCTCCTAAACATGTTTTCTATCACTCTCCATCAGAACATGACCCTTTGTTTTTTCCTCCATATCCATATTTTCATACTTGGAATCCTAGTTTGGGTTAACTTGGGTGACCTCTGTTCTTATCATTCTTTATTTTAAAGTGATTCTTTTACCAACTCTTGTTCCGATGTGGGACTTTCAAGGATGTTTCCAAGCTCAATTTTAAAAATTGCGAGGATGGAATTCCCAAAAGGGGGAAGGATGTAACACCCCAGGTAAATAAAGAATATGACATTTTCATATATATCCATATTTGTGAATAAAATATTGATATGAATTTGAAGGGGACGCTATGCTCGATGGCGTACCCAACAGGCAACAACGAGTTTCTTGGGAATCTTACGTTGCACTCTAATAATAAAATAATATTATTTAAAATGTTAGTTAACATGTAGCTGTTGTAATGGTGGGAATGGATAGAAATAACTAAAATATGATTATATATGTTTTTAAATGTTTTTAAATTTATCCAATAAAGGATAGAGGCTTAAAATACGGAAAGAATTCAATTTTAGGCTTATATGCCCTAGTTTTCACTAAAGGTTCACTTATCACCTTTTGATGTTGAACCATAATTAAATATAGTTTTGTTCACTCTTAAACATTCTTTTGGACCAAATAAAACTCTTATTAAGAATCAGGACATCAAAATTTACTTTGTGTAAATTTTTGGTATCTTTCCGATAAAGTTCATTTTTTTAATGAATAGTGTAAAATGTTGTATTTCAATTCAAAACATATTTTTAATCTAATTTATTTGTTTGATTAGATTATCTTTTGAATTGGTTTTAAGGTGAAATTAGAATATATTTTTACCATTAAATCCAATAGTGGTCGTTGCAATTAATTTCACTTTGAAATCAGACTTAAACCAGTGTCAATCTTTTGATACATATTGTTTCATAAAAACACGCTATTTGCTCTGATAGCGGGAATTAATTATTAAATTAATTAATGTGACTTATATGTTTTGAATTTTGTAAATTAGACTTCATTTTTGAATTTGTAATATCAAATATAGCTTAGGGTGAATTTTTGGGATTTTTCTGAAAAACATCAATTTTTGATGAATAGTGACATCACTAAGTGGTACTTATAAAAACTGATTTTTCCGTTTAAATAAAATTTTTCCATCTTTGTGTTTTGAATTTAAAAAATCTGACATACATGGTTCTCATTAAGAATTAAAATGTGGTTCAATGGGATAAAAATAATTTTTTGGTGAATAGTAACTTATTAAGTTTTTAATCGCGATTAGAGGTAATTAGTGTAGTTTAAGGTAAAAATAATGTATTAAAAATATGATATGAACTTGAAACATGTCCTAAACTCATTGGATGTGTGATGGCCGACCAATAAAAGACATGGGTCAACTTGGGGACCCCATGGAGCCACTTTTGTTGGGAAATGACATAAATAACTTTTTATTTAATGTAAAAGTAAAAATGAAACAAACATGATATGTTTTACTAAAACAATTTTTAAGCGGGGTTATACAAGTAAGATTTTTTATTATAAATAGTCATTGGAAAGCTAAAAATATTTCCTACATCATAGTAATTTTTTTATAATTTTTAGACATTAAATAAATTAAATTATTTATGACATCATCATGATGCAGTGATGACATCATTATCTGACGATTTAAATAAAATGAGAAGATAATGTAAAATCTATGACCTACACATGTCCAAAACTTATTGGATGGGTGGATTTAGAACCCTTATCAACTTATCCACGAATTATATCAATGTGGGACCTTTTAAAACCGAAACACATTTTGAAATAATGTAATATTTCTTACTTTCCAAAAGTGCCCCTCCTCTCCTCTTATAAAAGGCCCCCACCTCTACCTCATTTCACACACTCCTCAAGCCTTTGGCTCGGCCAAACCCTGCCAATTTACTCTCTCCACATCCCTATCCTCATCCTAGAGGATTACCTTTGGGAATAATCCTTTCAAAGTAATCCTTTAGGCTCAAATCAAAAGGAGTTACACTTTTAAAGGAGATTAAAGAACGATCGAGTCAAGTCGGACGCGAGGTAAGGGATCCTACTCCTCTCTTTCTTTTTAGGTACACACTTTTATGTCATTCCTTTTAAAGCTAATATTTCTTGTTATTGGGATGATCTTTTATTTTACACTTACTTTAATTTTTATGTTCATGTGATGAGAGACCCTATTCTCTCTCATCAATCCATTTTGGAAGTTTTGAGTGGCGCCGTTAGGCTGCCTAACTTTCGTAAGAGATCTAACCTCTCTCTTTATTTTTAAGTACTCTCCTTTATGTCACTTATTTTAAGCTCCTCTTTGTAATGTTGGGGGATGTTCTTTTATATTCCTCTTTCTGTACATTTTATTGTAATGTGATGAGATGCCCTATTTGATCTCATCAATCCATATTCGGATGTTTTATGTGGCGCCGTTAGCCTGCCGAGTTTTCGTAAGGGATTTTTAATCTCACTTTTATTCCCGTGAGATTTATGCTACATTTGCCACAAATTCCATTTAGTGGTGTATGTACTGACCATTATTCTACTCTTTGTGTAATATACTTTCGTTTATGAGTATTTACATCAATGATCTATTGTCCTTCTTTCCTGGGGTGTATGTTTTGAAAGATACCCAAGTCGGTAAGGGAACCTTTCACCCTCCTCTTTTTTAAAAGAATTATTTTGTTGGGTATTTTAATTTACATATTGTTATGTTAGGATATGTCCTTATATATCCTTATTGATGTAAATTTTATTTCCAAGTGATGATACACACTTTTTATCTCTCATCAACTCATTTTGATGTGATGTCGTTAGGCTGTCAAGGGAACTTCTTAACCCAATTTCGATTTCTTTGGGTTCAACATGTAGTCATTGAATATGTCATCCATTGAATATGTGTGAATGACCTTTTATTGTTTTACACTTAATATCCACTTATATTGGGTGTATTTATATTTGTCACACATATTTTTGAGATTGATTTGTCCTTAATTTAAGGATACCTTCCTTATAAGGGATTTCATCACATTTGACATTTCTATTGAGGGTTAATTGTTTTTATGCACCAATTCACTATTATATGGTGTATATACTGTCCTTTGGAGTATTATATCATAAATCCATTTATTCTCATGATATTATAATGTTCTGACTAAATGTTATTCCTCAATTATTGTATTCAAGTGTCTCTAATTTTGGTAAAACCCCTTTAACCAAAATATCGTTTTAAATGTTTTAATTATTTTTTCTTATTAATATAAATGTTTTAAAAATGGTTTTAAGGATTTATTTATATGGATATTATTGGTTTAAAATTTTATGCTTTAAGGTGGTATGGGACACTTTGATTCAAAAATCTCTTTATTAAATGTTTTAAATGGTTTTGGAAATGGTTTCTTTTTGAATGGATTCGTTATTTTAATATACTAAAATGTTATATTGTGATTGAAATGTGGAAATGTTTTGTTTCCTTTATGCATGTTTTATGTGACACATTTATGTTATGGTTCTTGGGCATTGTTATGAAAACGGGTGGTTTCGTGATAAACTAAGGGCGGGTGAGCCCGATATAGCACTCCAATGCATTGGGTAACACGATGGAGTGAAACGTTAAGGTTTCTCCGAAGAGATTTAGGGAATATACTGTGATGGGTATTCCAAATGTAACTAAGCGGGTTACTCACTACGTAAGAATGTTATGAATGCCTCAATTTACCTTTATGTCTTATGTTTTCTATGATTTATTCATGATTTGATATGCCTATGTTTTATGGGTAAAGTGTGATTTCATTCTAATGTATATATGAACTCATGTTTCCTTTCCATATTTTTTTAACTCTTACTGAGCTTTTTATGCTCATCCCAAGTTTTTGAAATGTGTTTCACAGGTCAAGGGAAAGGTACATGATGTGATGATAGTGTCAAGGATGTGTCAAGAAAGAATCTGTGTTATATTTTAAATATGTTTCCATTGATGGGAAGAATGAATACTGTCATTTATGTAACAACTTTTTTTAAATGTGGAATGTAATGCATGTTTCATGATCCAATTCTCTAAAACTCTAAACCTGAAAAGATCCTCAATGTGTAATCATGTAATAACTCAAGATTAAGTAAGGTTTAAGGCTGGGGCCTTATATAAATATTTGGTATATATTATAATACATATCATAAGTTCAAATAAATGAAATTTTCGTTTAAAATCATTGATTTTGAATGTGAATCACTACAAAAAAAAATTGTCTCCCAAAATATGAAGAGGTTTCACGCTCTACCAAATTAATTTGACCCATATCCACTAAAGTTATATTTTTAAATTTAGAAACAACATTTTATTGTGGTGTATATAGTAAATTGAGTGCATTCTTAATACTTGGGGTACCAATATAAGTATAAAATATTCCAATTGTGTACTCAACACCATTTAATGCTTGTATCTTTAAGGATAAACCAAACCCTTTGTTGTCCTTTCAAAACATCTAAACAAATTTTTACCCTCTGAGTTGTGTTCCATAAAAACAATTTCATTAAATTGAGTAAAATCATCAATGAAGGAAATAATATAATTATATATTTTTTGATTAATTACTAATGGTTCCATTAATGTCTTAATGGGTAATCTCTAATGGTTGAGTTGATGGAATATCTTCTTTTTTTGTAATGAATTAATAATATCTTCCTTTTTTATGTTGACTGAATCCAATTCCTATCTCTTATCAATATACTGACATCAGAAACATTTTATTATTAGGTAATATTAATAATTTACTTTTATCCAAGATGACCAAGTATTTGATTCCATAGTTGAATCTATTTTTTAATGCTTATGTATCAAGAATTACTAACATCCCCCACCTGAAATAGATTGTCTCTAGTTCATTGAATTATCGTTAAACATAAACTATATTGTATAATCTTAAAAAATAATTAATATTATTGAAATATTACTTCTTTACCATTACTATATAGCTAATAAACACTTAATTTGTTTTTTTAATCCCATAAACATATAAGAGATTATTATACATAAAATATTATTTTCCAATAATAGATAGAAAAACACATTTGATCATGAATGATACAAAATTTACAGATGAAACATATATTTATTTTATTTTTTAAAATATATTAGTTGTTTTAAGTCCCAGTCATATTTAACTATAATTAACTATCTATAAACTATGTACATTCTACTCTAAATTCCATAAGTTCTAATTCAACGATAAAATCATTTTCCCCGGAATTTTCCATCCTCTTTGAGACAAGTGTGTATTGAAAATCATAATGAGGTTTGTTAGTAACATATTGAGACAATCTTAGGAAAGGATACCCAGATGGTTACATATTATTTATACTTTTTATAATGCATAAAATATGTTCTGAAATTTCTTCTCATAAAGTTCATAGTATTTCAAAACATCTATAGTCTTAATTGTTTGTACCACCATCATTTTTTACCTCAAAACCATTTAATTTTATTGATATATGCGTAATTAAACCAATACATTTTCTCTATATTCCTAAAGACTCCGTAGTGTCCATAATATCCATAAAATTCATGCTTACCATTGAAAAAAATAGTTATCCCGGAGTTAAAATATTCCATTCATCCTTATTTGAGTAAAAATATTGGCATATTATTTTGAGAAAAAAATGTATTAAAGACTCTTAACAACTTTTTATTAAACCTTGGATTATTACAATCCATTTTGTTTTCACTAGATGTTTCATTTCTTAATTTTAAAATAGTGTTCCCAAAAAATTATATATTTTTTAGTGTCACTGTGTTTTTATACAATCCTAGTCATCATAATGTGATTATTCAAATAATTATTTTTTACTACAATTCTATTAATATTTTTATGATGAATCTAATTTTATTAAATGATTCTGACATTATTTCAAATAGTAAACAATAATAATGTATTACACAACCAGGATCCCAAGTTTCAATGTATTTGAAAAATTTGGATAATTCATAATGTTTAAAAAATAGAACATAAAAATTTATTTAATTACTTCTACTCTAGATTCTTAGTTTCCCTTGACTTCTCATTAGTATAATAAATCACCGAAGGATATAAATTACAGGAAGGAGTGAGTTAAAAGCTCCATAAGAGGATATATTAGAAAATAGATTGACAATGCTTGGGGTAATAATACTAATAATCATTATAATTTAATAATGGGGCCATAATCAAATTCATGATAGGAAGCATTAGATAAATTCATATAATGTGGTAATGTATAAAAATTAAACATAATATCTTAGTAGTGAACTATCACACATAGTTTTGAATAAATATAGCATCATGTTCAAGTATATTTCACTTTATATCATGAGATACACCACATTACCCAATGAATTGGAGTGCTATATAATTCTGAATGCACCCATCACTTCATATCTATTAAATAGGATATATAATTCTGGGTGCACTATTAAAATCATTACATTTACATAATCAGGTATAGAACATTGAACATATATCAATATTTGAAATAAAATAACCCTTGTAAATGAATGGATTTCATTTCATAAATAATAGATTCATATTCTATGGAGTTACCATGATAGTAATGAAATAATATTCTTCGTATTAATCTTGATTGAAGAAGAAACAATATCAAGAGATGTGAAAGATGAGTATTTTTAGAAGAAGAGTTATTTTGGAAAAATATGTGTCATAAAACCAGATTGGAGGCATGTATATACTAGAAAATAAAATGTAAGGATTAACTAAATGATATTTAGGGAATAGAAAATGAACATCCATACCGAAATTGGAGTGAAATAGTGAAACCCCAAATAAATTGAGTTGGGTTCGAGAATCCCCTTAACTTTGGTTAGAGTGCTTTATTCTCTTTAATATTAGGGAAAATAAAATTAAATTCATTAATTAAAAAATAAAAAACGTATTCTACATGTATTTTATTTATTGTAGTTTTATTTAGTTCATTTCTAAATTTTTTGATGAGTAATAGAGTTCATTTTCATCGTTTGAGAGTTATCATTTTCATGGTTTTCATTATTGATTCACTGGAATATGAGTATGGAAGTTTATGTAGAGTGGGTATAATGATAATTAATTTAAATTATTACTTATTAATTAAAATATAAATATTTAAATGGTTATATTTATAATTTTGTTAAATAGTATGATTATGGATCATTATAAAAAAGGTTTGTGATAATCATTTAGATTTTTTGGCGGGTTCCCAAACATCACAAACTAGTTTTATTCCATTATTTTTATTGTGTATATAAGATAGTAATATAAAATAATTTGGGTTGAAAAAAATTTTATAGTATATAACAACCATTAAATTGGTTCAATGAAAATCATTTTAGGCGTTAAATGAAAATTAAAACGCATAGCCCACTATGTCCATAAATTGAAACATCCCGATGATGATTTCATTTTTAGAATAAAAGAGAGAAATAATGATGTATGGTAATGGAACATAAATTAACATGATATAATTAATTAATAAAAAATATAATTAATTTACCATTCACATTTTTAGGGAGTAATTGAGAAGAGAATAAGAAAACAGGAATAAATTAAATGAAATCAAATGGAATGAAAGAGGATTTTATCACTTGAATTTATCCTCCTTGAGTACCTCCTTAGAAAAATTATTTTGGTAATTTTATGAGACAAAGGGTTAATGAATGTGTGGTAGAATATTGTTAGGATATTTGAGCATAATTTGGACAATGAGAAAACCTTGTATTGTGTGATTGGATAAGGTGGTGAGGGGTTGTATATATAGCTGGGAGCATGGTATTTTCTCTTTATATTAATCATTAGTTTACTTATTGTATCAATACTATGAATATTTTAGAAATTATCACTAAATATATTAAAATAATGAAGGATATTTCAAGATTATGGTATTACATCATCCATAAATCAACTATGACTCAATAATTTACCTATTTATCTTATATAATAAATTATCAAATTTCACTATTCACTAAAAATGAAATTATTTTAGAGAAATAAAATATATTAGACAGAACAATTTTTTAAAATTTAGAGTTAAAAAATGAAAACCATTTTATAAAAAATTATAACTATGAAAAATTTAATTTTTAATTAAAATAATCATTTATTTGATAATTACCAATTTGAAAATTATAATAGATTTTATGACACTTACAAAAATGAAATAAGGTACTAAAAAATTGTATTATAATAATAAGACAAAAAATTAATTATTTATGTGTGTATTTTAAGAAAATAAAATTTCTTTTACATCATTATATTAATTATAAAATTATAAATTAATAATTACTGGTTATAAAAATAAATATACATAATTTTTCATTTTTAAAATATTTATTTACTTATTTCATGATATAAATATATTATATTTTCATTATTAAGATAAAAGAATTTTATTTATACTTTCATAGGTAAATTTACAATTCAATTAGATGAATTAATATTCACAAGGGATAAATTCAATTTCTCAAAATAACTCTTATTTCATTCATTATTCATTTATAATGTTTTTATTTTAATATAGATGTGATTTTATATGATTTATACTATATTAAATAATTATAATATTGGATAAATTTAATTAATAAATGTTTGATTCATTACATTCTTCCCCCCTTTTTAAATTTCACCATGGAAATTTCATTTTACCTAAACAGTTGAGGGTTCATATCCTTCATCACCTCATATGGTTCCCAAGTCACTTATTAATACTTAGAGTTCCTCCAAAAAACTTTTAAATGGTGGGTTCTCTTATTTTTTTGAACATTATCTCTCTAGTCTAGAATCCTTAATGGCTAATCATCAAAAGAGTGATCATATTCCAGCTATACCACCTTTGAGTTTAATACATGTGGGAAATATGGTATATGCATTATCAAGAGAGATAAATAGAACATTTCACGAATCTAAGACATAATTTGTGGAAGTTCAAGTTAAAATGACACTAATCATAATTGTTAAATGAAAATGAAGGGGATAATATACCATTGGTTAAGAATTCATTTCCTTCCAATCCAAATGAATCTATTCCATGGTTATATTTAAAGGAAGAATTTATCTCCAACGTCAAACTCCAAACCCCATAGAATATTGTAATCATAGTTATTTTTTCGGCTCAAATTAGCTTTGATATGTTGTGGGATGTCATGAACCTTCTCTATCATATCTTACACAAGATCTGGTATAAGTATCATTTGTTCACCAACTTCATTCCAATAGATTGGAGTTCTACCTCACTTTCCCTACATAGCTTCGAATAAAGAAATCTAAATACTCAAGTGGAAGCTGTTATTGTAATAGAACTAAACTAGTGGGATATTCTGATCCCATACACTTTTAAATTCAATTGAGCAGGATCTGAGCATATCATCAAGTGTTTGAATAGTCCTTTTAGATTTCTTTCAGTTTTCAGTTGATTAAATATGATTAGATTCAATTCATTACTCAAAGAATGTTGATGAATCCTCGAGAATATATATGTGAACCTTGGATCATGATTAAATACAATCATGAGTGGAACCCCTTGTATTATCATCACTTCTTTTACATGTTTCTTAACAAGTTTTGGATGTTATAGGTCTTCCCAAATAGCGATAAAGTGTGAATTCATGATGAGTCGGTCCACCACAACTCATATCGCATTGTTTCCTTGGGATGACTTTGGGAGACCAGTGAAAAAATCTAGAGTGATGTTCTCCCATTTCTATATGTGTAAAGGTAATTGTTGCATCATCCATATAGAGTTATGTTTCTCTACTTTAACATTGTGACATATCAATAACATTGATATATACTCCAAAATCTCCTTCTTCATATTATCCCCCCAAAAGTGTTCTCAATGATCATGCTACATGCTGGTAATCCCAGGATAGATAATGAATTTTGAGCTATGTGAAATATCCAATATGTCCTTCTTTATCATGGGGTATTAAGGCACAGAAATAATCATTCAAAACTGAATCAAACCATCATCATTTATAATGAACTCTTGTAGATTCACGTTTTTACTACATCCACCTTCTTTTGTGACTCCAGATCATTACTTTATGCAACTTTAATATTCTATTAAATAGATTATTATGAAATAATTTGGGAAAGGTATAAAGTACTCCATACCATCCTTATTTACAAATCATTCCATTACATATCAATTAAGATAGGGTCATTCTCAATCCACGATATGGACAGAGTAGCAGGTTATTTTCTAATAAGACAATTAGCTAACTTGTTTTCATTCCCAAGATGATAGTTTATAGATAAATTGTAGTCCATGATTAACTCTAACCAACTTCTTTGATTCATGTTGATATCAGATTATGTGAATATATAATTTAGGATTTTTTTATTGTTATATATGTCACACCTCTCACCATAGGGTTAGTTTTTCCATATTTTCACAAAAAAAAATCACATATGCAAGATTCAGATCATACATAAGGTAATTATTCTCATGGATCTTCAACTTACATGAGGTTTAGGCTATCAAATTATCATTCATCATGAGTTCACAACCTAAGAATTTTGTAACACATCACTACATATCAAAAAACTATCTCCACATGTCAGTAATGTGAGTGTAGGTGCAGTGAAAAACCTCATCTTTAGCTCCTTGATGCTTTCCTCACATTATTTCATCCAAACATACATTACCCATTTCCTTAAAAAACAGATAGTGGGATAGAGAATAAGATCAAAATTTTCACAAAATTTTGATAGTACCCTATTGATACAATAAAAATACAAATTTCCATGAAACTATTAGGTATGAGAAATTACTCAATTACCTTTTTTTGAAATTTCCATAGAAATTTCTTCACTTGTGATCATGTGTCCCAGGAATGTGACTTTCTATATCTAGAAATCACACATTACAAACATACCATACAATTTATCCTTCTTTAATTTCTTCACTTGAATACTTATATGATCTAAGTGTTAATCCTTTCTCTTGGAGTAAATGAGTATATCATTGATAAACACTACAATGTTTTTTTATAAGTTGTTTATAAAGAATATATTCATCCAATTCATGAAGATTTCTAGGGAAATTGTAAATATGAGTGAAAATAATAGAAACTCATAGTGCCCATACCTTGTAAATAATTTAGTCTTTTGAATATATTACTTCTTTATATTTATCTGATGATATCCAGAATGAAGACCCAAATTTTATATGTACTAATCTCTTTATAGTTGATCAAACAAGTCATATATAGTTTGAAAATGATACTTTTTTTCTGATATTCTTGAGTTCTTGATAATTGATTCATAATATAATTGATCCATTATTCTTATTAATAATGAGAACTAGCTCACCTCAAGGTGATGACCTAGGGTGTATAAACCCTTTTTCCAAATGCTCTTGCAGTTTCATATTTAACTCCACCATTTTGATCATGTCCATCATGTAGAGGAATTCTAAGATATAAGTGGCTCTTGGTATGAGTTCTAGTGTGAACTAAACCTCGTGATCTAGGGGAATTCTAAGTAACTATTTTTGAAATACATCATTGTATTTACTCACAATGGGAATTTCTCTTATTTTGACACCTCCCATTGACTCAACCATTTGAGAGAGGTATTAACTTAATTGGGAATCTAAACCCCCAATGTTGAATGATTTTTCACCAAAGATTCATTATAATCTTTGAATTTATAGAAAATCTTTGGATGGTCTGTAATACTAAAATATATTTACTATTCCCAGTAGTTGATCTATGATCTATAAAAACAGATCCAATCCATCCTGAGTATTGTGTTGAATTTCAGCAAGGAAAGTATCAAGAAATTTATTGGGAGAATATTCCAACATACTCTAATAAGAGAAAATTCCAACACACCAGATGTAATGATCACACCACTGTGTGTTTTTAAGTATATCCCTACTTCATGGTTTTTGGTATTTGATTCAATAGTTCTAGAAAACTATTAACATATAAAGGAATGAATATAACCAGAATAAAATAATAATTTTTTCATTATTGAGTGAATTGGACTTTTACCTTATATGAATTAATTTTTGTACTCCACTTCTGTAGTAGTGATGGGAAAATCCTTCCCTTTATCCCTTTTTTTTTCATTAATGATGCTAATTAACCTCAAGTACTCTATGTTTAGTTAATTTACTATCATAGTTCCCTTTATCCATATAATTTTAGAATTGTACCATGGGTGGTTCTTTAATTTCCACCATTGTATCAACCAAATTGTTTCTGTTTATTTGACATTCCTGGGTTTGGTAGCCTTTTTCCCCATAATTATAGATTTTCCCCATACCATTGAGGTAGTTATAATGATTCAACTTCTCACATTTTTTAGAGGTGAGTGGTCAAGATTTCTTCCCACCATTGTCATGAGAACCTCCATCATGAAAATCCATATATTATTTCATATCACCATAGCGATGGGACTAATATCTAAACTCTATATCCTCTTTTAGAACACATCGATAAAAATATTCATAAATCCCAAAGTATCAAATTGTTAGATCCTTTCTAAGGAGTTATTTTAACCCACTAAAAATCTATCAAGTTCTCTATCATAGTTGATGAAAAAACCTAAAGGGTACCTTGAAAGCCTTGTAAAACATTCTTTATAGGCTGTGATAGATTCACCATCCTATTTCATTATCTCTATAAACTCTCTAAAAATAGTTTTTATAATGATTTTGATTGAAATATTTGTTATGAAATATTATTTTAATGACCTTCCACTCCATATCTGTAGAGACCCAAAGCTTGACGTACATAGACATTACATTACTTTTGCGGAATACTTAGTACATAACAAAAATAGACACACAAGGACCGTAATAGTTTAGTGTCTTTGGAAATTTGTAATGTAATCTTCTAATCGTGGTGAAAGATCTTCAACATCTCCAATAAAGATCTTCCCATTTTTGTTTCCTTACCTAAAATATTTCTTTTAATCATGGGGGAAAAGAAAACATAAAAAGGGTGAGATCAAATGCTCAGTAAGGGTAAAAAAAATAAATATCAATCACATCATATTCATAAGAACATATCTTTTGGAAATCTTAACCTGCAAAAGAGATCATAATTTTATAACATGGGATAAATCATAGTAGTGAAATGTAATCGCAATAATCATAACTTAAAACATGAAACTTTGTGGCATACACACATAATCATAGATCGTCATTTCTTGTTAGTCAAGACTCATTGCCAAGACTATCTTAGTGGACAAAGTCCCTTTCTGAACCGAGTTCACTCCTCATTTCAGTCCTGTTTCACTGTACCGGTATAACCTACCGTTCCAGCCATGTCTATCTCATGAGATATAAAATCTTTACCCAATGCATTGGAGGGAGATATAGGTCCCACCCATCTCATAATGATACCATTCTTATGTGTGCCACAAAATCATAAATCATACATCATTGCATAACCCATGTAATAAAAATGGGATTCTTAAACAACATGACATCATAAAACAATTCATATAAGATAAAGGAATTCATAAAAATAATTCCATCACAGCATAATTAAATCAATGTACTAATAGAGATAAAATAGAACCCTATATTATCTTAGATGGAAAATAATTTTTATAAAACACTTGAACTCTGTTCTTGAGGAAAATATCCTTTCTACTTCAAAAACAATTTTCCTTTCTTAACATGTCATACAATTTTAAACTAAAAGAAGTTGAATAAAAATAAACATGAAAACATGAAAAGGAATCTTCTTATAAATAATGTTTTAAAAATCCATTCATGTTGTATATGTTAAAAAAACATTCTTCTCGTACTTTTTTCCGGAAAAGTCAAAAAGTACCTCGTACGAAAAATGACAAAAGATTTCTTTCATATCTTTTACTAAAAACTCACCAAAGGGTAAAATAGGTTTTAAACAATTGTAGGTGGATGGAAATAATATTACATATTGAGGAAACATGTATGTGGATGATAAAATACACCCTAGTAACTTTCAAAGTATAAACAATCTTGGATAAAAATGAGAATGTGATATTTCCCTTAACTTAGGTCTGATTCACTTCGTAAGTGTCTGAACCTCCTCTTCTTTGAAACGCCTCTTTGATACCTCCTCTTAGGGCACTAAACTTGGTCTTTGAAGAAGACCAGGACCTCTAGAATGTCTCTAGGGAAGTGGAGAGAAGAAATTTCCAGGGTTTGGCCGAGCTTGAAGGCTCAATGTAGTGTGAGGAAGAGAGGGAGGAAGTGCCCTTTTATAAGGGAGGGGAGGGGCACCTTTGGAATAACTAAAAATATTATTATATTATAAAGTAAAATTAGGTTTTTAATAGCTCCAAATTGAGTTATTCCGAAGATAAGGTGGGGATGGGTCGAAATCCTATAATCCAATAGAATTTGGACAAGTTTAGTTTACTATTTTAACCTTATCATTTAGTTTTAACTTTAAGTTAGATAATTTTACCTTTACCGTGTCTTTTTGTGTTCTTACACAATAAGGTTAATAAACATACTATAATAAGCCAAAAGAACCCCAAGTTGTTTATTATTAATATATATAACCTTATCTAAGTCATTTGGCCAAACCTTAGATTTTTAAGAATATAATAACAATTAATAATATAATATATGTTTTAAAAACTATTTTATGTCAATTTTGACACTATTTGGTAATTGATTTTTTTATAAATCATAACAGAATGATTAGTTCTAAAAAAGTTAATTAATTAAACACTAACATGTCATATTAACATATAATTTTTTTTAATTCATAAAAAGTCTCAAATTACATTTATTTGGGTATTTATAACATCAATTATGTCAATATTTCATTAATAAGATATTTACTACATCATCATTGTGTCATAAATAAATTAAATTATTTAAAGTCTAAAAATTACAAAAAAATATAATTATGTAGTAAATCTTTTTATCTTTCTAATGAATAATTATAGTCGAATTTATCTTATGTATAAACCTATATTAAAAAATGATTTACTTATTAAACATTGATTTTAACTATTTTAACCCTTATTTAAATAAATTAATAATAAATGTCCTAATCTAATCCAAGTGGGCTTAAACGGTCATATTTTATTCCTAAGGTTGTTTTTGGTAGAATTACACTTATCCAATATAATTAGGACTTGTGTTAGGGTAATAATAATATCATTTTTACCCTTAATTACCGTATTTACTTTTAACCGTGGTTAAAAAAAGTAAAAAGTTACTATTCACCAAAAATTATTTTCATCTCATTGAACCACATTTTAGTCCTTTATAATAACTGTGTCTCTTGGATTTTCGAAATTCCACTCAAAAAACCGGTAAAATTAAGTTTTATGAAAAATTCAGTTTTTAACTACCACTTAGTGGTTTCACTATTCATCAAAAAATGAAAGTTTCCAGAAAAATACCAAAAATTAGGCCTAGATATATTTGATATTATGAATTAAAAAATGATGTCTATTTTATCAAATTAAAAACATATCAGTTGCATTATCTAATTTAAAAATTAATTCCCGTCGTCAAAACAAATAGCGTGTTTTTAAGAGATAATAACCATCAAAAGATTGACACTTGTTTATATCTGGTTTAAATGTGAAATTAAATATAATGACCAATATTGTATTAAATTGTAAAAATATATTCTAAATATACTTTAAAACCACTCAAATTAATAATTTATCACTATTAATTATTTTGATTAAAAAAGTTGTTTTTAATTAAAATTTAGTAATTTGCACTATTCATCAGAATATGAATGTTATCCGAAAAGTACCAAGATTTCACCTTAGGCTAAATTCGATACTCTGAATCCAAAAATGAAGTCCATTTTGAGAGATAAAATTTCTAAAATTTTAAAAGGTAGATATCACTATTCATAACGGCTAGTTTTAATAATATTTTAATAGCATATCATTGTTTAGTGAAACTCGGTATTGCGTACTACACATGCTATCGAGGAAGGTCGTGATTGCGTGTAATGCAAGGCAAGTCAAGGATTCATGTTGTGAAATCTCCTTTTGGTGTAGCGTGCAACACAAGACATTAATGAAATAAAAAAGAATATTTTTCATAAAATCTCGGGGTGTTACATTCTACACCCCTTAAAATGAATTTCGCCCTCGAAATTTGTCGGGGTTATAAATGGTTTACTATTCTAAAGTTTCTTTGATATAAACCCACATCGTAAAAAGGGAATAATAAAACCAATCTTTAAAAACAAAAGTATGAAACGTAACAGTTACCCAAATAAACTAATCACTAGGTTTCCACATAGGTGAAAATATGGATATGGAAGAGAAATCTAACCATCATGTTCTGATGGAGAGTGGTAGAGAACATGGCTATGGAAAATCCAGCAATCACAAAGCCATAAATTTGTGATGATCTAAGGTGCCATCTAATTTATCAGATATAAGAGCACTAGGAAAACAATTTTGGTTATCAAGATCATTTCCCTAAAGTTGATGAATTAAAAGAAATACTTACATTATTTTAGTACATTCTCACTGTTATTCGTGAATTGAACAATTTCAACTTCATCCCTTAATGAAATGAAGTTGAATTTTTTATTCGTGATGTGTTATCAGATCATGTGATAGAATGATGGGTCATTCCATCTCTTTCAAACAAAAGGTTAGCAAAAGTTATATGTCTAGCTTATGGTTAGATTAATCGTATATGGTTCCAAAAATGAACTTATACTTCATATATCATACCGCTTAATAAAATAAAACTAGTTTCTACTAACCAGGGACTTCATGTAGGCTAGTGGTATGCGATAAAGGCCAGTCGCATTTCGGTTGTGGGTTTGATTCCCATAGCCTTGTCCGACGCAATGGGCTGTCGCCCATCCTGCAGGTTGTCCTTTTTTCTAAAACTATATTACTATAACATACCATCAATAATATCGAAAAAAATTCTATCCTTAAACAATAATAACTTATGTCCAACATAATCCATTCCAATCTTTAGGCTTATCGATAATACTGCAGTCCACTCTCATATTATAGTGAAAACGATTACCAAAGAGTTCATATAACAAGCATGTTAATACCATCGTTGATCCCTGTATATCATGAGATATGTCTTGTTGGCCACATTTCAAAAATTCAAAGGCCTTAATCATGTATTCTCTTGAAAAATGAATACACATTGAATCTTAGTGAAAACATGAGTGCTATCAAAATTTAACTCTTTTCACATACCAAAACCTCAAACCATAATATAACTATTTCCTTATATCAGTCACGAGCTCATGAATACTGTCAAACATTTCATTTTATCCTTATCCCTTCATTATGTGCATATCATCTTTTTCCCAAAAATATCTCAATCACTTTCCATGGTTACCGGTACCATAAAATTATTGCAAACCACAATAGACCAATACATAAATATTCTAATATTCCAAGATACTATATACAACATTATTTTGGAATCCCATTACATAAACACTGAATCATTCCACCACATCGTTTTCATATTCAACATCTCCAATAGTGATTGCATGTGACTTCCCTTTGTCCTTTTCCTTAGGTGGTTGCTCATGTCGATCATCACCAACCCTTGGATTAGGTCATTTAATATCATAATTCCACATTTCCTTGTACTTGAAGCATTGAAGTGTTGGTGGTGTGTTCTCTGCAGTCTTTTCTTTATTCACATCATTAGAAACCATTTTTCCATTACTTTGACACTCAGCTGCTCGATGACCTTATTTTCCACACATAAAACATTTTCTAGTCCCTTTAAGACAATCTCCACCATGCTTATTTCCACACTTTGAGCATAAAGAAACATTCATCTTCTTTTCACCATTATTCTGAGATTTCTCCTTGAACTCCATCTTTCGTTTCTTGTCAAAACTACTAGATGGATAAGTAACACCAACTTCCATTTCTACCTTGATAGCACAACACACAATTTCTTCATAACTACTGAAGTCTCTTATAGCTAATTCCCTTCGATGATTTGGTTTTAAGCCACTGAAGAATCGATCAACCTTACTTTCAGGTTGGATGATAAATCCAAATGCATACCTTGCAAGCCTTGTAGAATTTTCTTTGTATATACCAATAGATTCATCATCCTTTTGATTTAGTTCAAGAAACTCCTTCTCTATCTTTGTTCGAAGAATATGAGGGAAGTACTTATTGAAAAATAAGTTCTTGAACTCGACCCATTACATGGACTCAATTTCATCTCTTGGCCTTGTATTCTTGATAAGATTACACCATTGATCAACTTCACCTTCCGAACGGTATACTGCTAAGATGAATCTATCATGTTCACAACATTGAACAACTGAAAATATATTTTCATTAGTACTGAACCATTGTTCAGCAACAAGTGGATCAGAAGACCCACTGAAAGAAGTTGGATGTTGCCTCATGAAGGACTCAATAGAATATTGTTCCCTTCTCTCCTCATTTGGATGTCTAGAATGATTTATAGCTTTTGTAAGTATAGAAATAAGATTTTTCACTCCATCTCCCATAACATTTGTTTGTTCAGGAGGACAATCATTGCATTGTCCATTACATTGATCAACACGGTTCCTTCGGGTTCCATCCATCATCTAAAACCCAAAAAGAATAGTGTGAGAGGCAAAAATCACCCTTAGGAAAACAACATAATAAAGGGTAAGTACCATCAATATCTAACATGTTGGGTTACCATAATTCTAGTACTATAACCTATACTTAACCTTAGGGACATCCCTAGACATACCTTAGAAATATCTCTATTGATCTTACTAAAGTTCTCACATCCTAGTTTCCAAAGGTTGACTAAACCATTCCTCTGATACCAACTGTAGAGACCCAAAGCTTGACGTACATAGACATTACATTACTTTTGAGGAATAGTTAGTACATTACAAAAATAGACACAAAAGGACCGTAATAGTTTAGTGTCTTTGGAAACTTGGAACGTAATCTTCTAATCGTGGTGAAAGATCTTCAACATCTCCCATAAAGATCTTTCCATTTTTGTTTCCTTACCTAAAATCTTTCTTTTAATCATGGGGGAAAAGAAAACATAAAAAGGGTGAGCTCAAATTCTCAGTAAGGGTAAACAAAAGAAATATAAATCACATCGTATTCATAAGAACATATCTTTTGGAAATCTTAACCTGCAAAAGAGATCATAATTTTATAACATGGGATAAATCATAGTAGTGAAATGTAATCGCAATAATCATAACATAAAACATGAAACTTTGTGTCATACACACATAATCATAGAGAATCATTTCTTATTAGTCAAGACTCATTGCCAAGACTATCTTAGTGGACAAAGTCCCTTTTTGAACCGAGTTCACTCCTCATTTCAGTTCTATTTCACTGAACCGGTATAACCTACCATCCCAGCCATGTCTATCTCATGAGATATGAAATCTTTAACCAATGAATTGGAGGGAGATATAGGTCCCACCCATCTTATAATGATACCATTCTTATGTGTGCCACAAAATCATAAATCATACATCATTTCATAACCCATGTAATAAAAATGGGATTCTTAAACAACATGACATCATAAAACAATTCATATAAGATAATGGAATTCATAAAAATAATTCCATCACAAAATAATTAAATCAATTTAATAATAGGGATAAAAAGAGAACCCTATATTATCTTAGATGGAAAATAATTTTGATAAAACACTTGAACTCCGTTCTTGAAGAAAATATCCTTTCTACTTCAAAAACAATTTTCCTTTCTTAACATGTCATACAATTTTAAACTAAAATAATTTGATGAAAAATAAACTTGAAAACTTGAAAAGGAAGCTTCTTGTAAATAATGTTTTAAAAATCCATTCATGTCGCATAAGTTAAAAAAAACATTCCTCTTGTAATTTTTTCAGAAAAGTCAAAAGGTACCTCGTACGAAAAATGACAAAAGATTCCTTTCATATCTTTTACTAAAAACTCACCAAAGGGTAAAATAGGTTTTAAAAAATTGTAGGTGGATGGAAATAATATTACATATTGAGGAAACATGGATGTGGATGATAAAATAAACCCCGAGTAACATTCAAAGTATAAACAATCTTGGATAAAAATGAGATTGTGATATTTCCCTTACCTTAGGTTTGATTCGCTTTGTAAGTGTCTGAACCTACTCTTCTTTGAAGCGCCTCTTTGATACCTCCTCTTAGGGAACTAAACTTGGTCTTTGAAGAATACCAGGACCTCTAGGATGTCTCTAGTGAAGTGGAGAAAAGAAATTGGCAGGGGTTGGCCGAGCTTGAAGGCTCAATGTGGTGTGAGGAAGAGAGGGGGGAAGTGCCCTTTTATAAGGGAAGAGAGGGGCACCTTTGGAATAACTAAAAATATTATTTTATTATAAAGTAAAATTCGGGTTTTAAGAGCTCCAAATTGAGTTATTTAGAAGCTAAGGTGGGGATGGGTCGAAATCCTATAATCCAATAGAATTTGGACAAGTTTAGTTTACTATTTTTACCTTATCATTTAGTTTAACTTTAAGTTAGATAATTTTACTTTTACCGTGTCTTTTTGTGTTCTTACACTATAAGGTTAATAAAATTACTATAACAAGCCAAAAGAACCCCAAGTTGTTTATTATTAATATATATAACTTTATCTAAGTCATTTGGCCGATCCTTAGATTTTTAGGAGTACAATAAAAATTAATAATATAATATTTGATTTAAAAACTATTTTATGTCAATTTTGACACTATTTGGTAATTGATTTTTGTAAAAATCATAACAGAATGATTAGTTCGAAAAAAGTTAATTAAATAAACACTAACACGTCATGTTAACATATAATTTTTTTTTAATTCATAAAAAGTCTCAAATTACATTTATTTGGGTATTTATAACATCAATTATGTCAATATTTCATTAATAAGATATTTACTGCATCATCATTGTGTCATAAATAAATTAAATTATTTAAAGTCTAAAAATTACAAATAAAATATTATTATGTAGTAAATATTTTTATCTTTCTAATGAATATTTATAGTCGAATTTTTCATATTTATAACCCTATATTGAAAAATGATTTACTTAATAATCTTTGATTTTAACTATTTTAAACCTTATTTAAATAAATTAATAATAAATTTCCTAATCGAATCAAAGTGGGCTTAAATGGTCATATTTTATTCCTAAGGTTGTTTTTGATAGAATTACACTTATCCAATAGAATTAGGAAATGTGTTAGGGTAATAATAATATCATTTTTACCCTTAATTACCCTATTTACTTTTAACCGTGGTAAAAAAAAGTAAAAAGTTACTATTCACCAAAAATAATTTTCTTCTCATTGAACCACATTTTAGTACTTGATATTAACCGTGTCTCTCAGATTTTTGAAATTCCACTCACATAAGCGGTAAAATTATGTTTTATGAAAAATTCAGTTTTTTAACTACCACTTAGTGGTTTCACTATTCATCAAAAAATGAAAGTTTCCTGAAAAATACCAAAAATTAGGCCTAAGCTATATTTGATATTATGAATTCATAAATTATGTCTATTTTATCAAATTCAAACCATATCAGTTACATTAACTAATTTAAAAATTAATTCCCATCGTCAAAACAAATAGCGTGTTTTTAAGAGGTAATAACTATCAAAAGATTGACAATTGTTTATATCTGGTTTAAATGTGAAATTACATCCAATGAACAAAATTGTATTAAATTGCAAAAATATATTCTAAATATACTTTAAAATCACTCAAATTAATAATTTATCACTATTAATTATTTTGATTAAAATAGTTGTTTTTAATTAAAATTTAGTAATTTTCACTATTCATCAGAATATGAAAGTTATCCCAAAAGTACCAAAATTTCACCTTAGACTAAATTCAATACTCTGAATCCAAAAATGAAGTCCATATTGAGAGATAAAATTTCTAAAATTTTAAAATGTGGTTATTACTATTCATAACAGCTATTTTTAATAATATTTTAATATCATATCGTTGTTTAGTGAAACTCGGTATTGCGTACTACACATGCTATCGAGGAAGGTCGTGATTGCGTATAATGCAAGGAAAGTCAAGGATGCGTGTTGTGAAAGCTCCTTTTGGTGTAGCGTACAACACAAGACATTAATGAAATTAAAAAGAATATTTTTCATAAAATCTCGGGGTGTTACAATATCATCAATTTCATCATTAGGATGTGCGTTCTTAATAAATGGACACCATTGGTCAGCTTGACCATCTAGATGATAAATGGATATAGTAACCTTCTCATTATCAGAATAAAGAAGAATAGAAAATATCTTTTCAATTGAGTTAAACCACAGTTCCACGACTATTGGACCATAATTTCAAACTAAATTTCAATGGATTTTTCAACATAAAAGACATGATAGCCATATTATGCCTCTTAGGTGATGGTGTAAGTCACAAAATATTCAATTTATATTTCATAATGAGATAAAAATGATTAATTATTACCATAAAATTTTCAACACCACTTACAAAAGAATTAGTGAATTCATTGAGGTAATCAATTCATTGTCCCTCACATATTTTTTGGTATGTTCTCTCCTGGTGCCGACAATTTTTAAAATATAAAAGGTTATAACAAAACTTAAGTAAAAAAGACTTGAATATATAATTTATTCCCCTTTTGAAATTAACTGTAAAGGAATATATTTTGGGATCCCTGTGTTTGTCAAATATTGTTATGTATTACATATACATAGTCTCATAATAAAGGTTTTTAATAAGGTCATATAATCCTAATTCCCAAATTAACTAAACCTTTTGATGATACCAACTATAGATATTGAATTTTTCATACATGATTGTTACATCATTTTAAGGCATAAACAACATAAAAATGGAACAAAACTCATATCCAATGGTTTAGAATCATGGGAAAATTATGACCATAAATAAAATTTACAAAATGAAACATAAATATTTATATAATTACTTATTCTATAGCTTCTTAGAGGTTGTTTCATTCTCTTTATTAAAAGTAATCACCTTAGGATATAAATCAAATAAATTGTTGAGCTAATAGTCCGATAAGAGGATAAATTAGAAAATGGATCAAAATAACATGGGGAGATAAAAATAATAATCATCATATCGGAATAATGGGATTATCATAGAAATCATGATAGGAAGCATTAGATAAAATCAAGGAATATGGTAATGCATATAAATGAAACATCATGTGTTACTGGTAAACTACAACACTTAATTGTGGGAAAATATATCTATATGTTCACAAATATTAAAATTTATATCATGAGATACATCACATTACCCATTGAATTAGATTGTAATATAATTCTGTGTGAACCCATCACATCATAACTATTACATACACTCTATAATTCTAGGTCCACACATCACATCATAACATTTACATAATAATGCATCCACATAGAATTCTTATCAAAATTGGACTTAAAATAACACACGTATATAATTAGATGTCATTTCAGAAAGCATATATTCATAAAAATCGAATTTACGAAGATAGAAAAGGAATAGGATGTTTGGTATTAATCTTGAGTAAAGAAGAAGAAATCCCAAGAGATATGAACGATGTGTTTTTTTAATGAAGAGTTGTTTTGAAAAAATATCTACAATTTTAATAATACCAAATTAGAGAAATATATATCTCAAAAAAATAAAAGGGAAGGAAAAAATTAATGATATTTAGGTAACACAAAAGGATCACACATAATGAAAATGTATTGAATGTGAGAAATCCCAATGAAATACAGTTGTGTTAAAGAATCCCATTACCTTCTATCCATGTTCATTATTCAATTTCATATCATATATTATTAAATTAAATTAATGAATTAAAAATATTCAAAAAAAATTCTACATTTATTTTATTTATTATAGATTTATTAACTTAATTTATATGATTTTAGATGAGTTATAATGTTCAATTCCATCATTCAGGGGTGTTCATTTTTTTTTGCATGATGGGTTCACTTGAATATGAGTATAGAAGTTTACATAAGATGTATATAGTCCTACAAAATTTAAATTATATATTACTAATGAAAATATATAGGTATAAATTACTTTACAAATAATTCTGTAAAATTTTATGAGTATGAATCATTATATAAAATTTCAGTGACAATAATTTATATCTTTTGGAAGTTTTTTCAAAAATAAAAAAAATAGTTATGTTCCATTATTTATTATTAAGTATATAATTTATATTAGAACATAAAATGGTTTTTACATTCATTTTAATGTATTTAAAAACCATTATATTGGTTTTATGGAAGATTTTATTATGTTAAAGTATAATAAAAATGCATTGTCTATGATATCAGTAAATGGAATTATCCCAACACTCATTTATGTATTAGAATAAATGAAAAAGAGAAATGAGTTTGAAGGTGGATCATTAATTAAAATTATATTATTATAGTATATAAAATATAAACTAGGTATCTTGAATATTTTTATAGAGTAGGTGAGGAGAGAATAAGAAAAGGAAATGAAAATAAAAAGCAAATAAAGAGGATTTTACCTTTTGAACATCTCCCCCTTGAGAACCTCCTTAGAGAAATGTGTTTTGTATTTTTATGAGAACAAGGGACCTCAGACGTGGAGAATGGGATTGAGAAGCTATTTGTGAAGAATTTGGACAAGGATAAAATCTAGTAATGTGTAAGGAGAATAGCTGTTGAGGGGTGGTATTTATAGGGGATGTGATGGGTGTTTTCTCATTATTTTATTCAATAGTTTATTATTTTTAATAAAGACAGTGAATAGTTTTAACCTTATCACATAATATATTAAAATAATGATATATATTTTGATATTATGGGCTTATATCATCCATAGATCATCTATGAATCAATAATTCAGGTATGTTACTTATATTATAAGTTTTTAAATTTCATTATTCACTAAAAATTCAGGTGTTTTAGAAAAATCCCAAATATTCACTCTATACATTTTTTAATGTTTATAATTTAAAATATAACATAATTTTATAAAAATAATTATTTAAATATGGGTTATTTGTTTTTTAATTTAAATAATCATTTATTTGAAAAATTCAATTTTTTAAATTATAACAGATTTAATGGCACTTTCAAAAATTAACCAAGGTCTCATAAAAATATAATAAATTCATAAGATGAAAAAAATTAATTTATGAGTGTATTTTATGAAAATATATTTTCTTTAAAATTATTAAATTAATTATAAAATTATAAACAAATATATATTTCCTATAAAAATTTGAATATTGAATTTATAATTTTAAAAAAATTATTTAATTATTTTATGATATAAATATATTATATTTTCATTCATAAGATTAGAAAATTTTATTTATGCATTAATAGGTGATGTTACTATCTACTGGAAAAATTACTATCCCTAAGGTTCATTTTACTATCACAATGGTCATGTTACTATTCCATTTGTATAGGTTTCTTAATTTAAGAAAAAAACTTTTATTTTATTCATTATTCTTTTTTAAAGTGTTTTTGGTGGTCTCTATGTTATTTTATGTTATTTATACTACATTAGATAATTATAAGAATGGATATATTATATTGATATAAGTTTGGTTCGTTATAATTATCACCTTCTGAGTTTGATTTTTTCGGTCTATATACGTTTTATCCTTCATAGAACTTTTTCCAACTTATTATAAAGAATTTTGAAATTAAAATCATAATTTATCCCATTCATTTTCAATACTAACCATATTTTATTGAATAAGTTCAATATCATTTTACTTTTCCTATATTCTTTCATCCATTTTTAGATTTTATGTATTTTAATCATCAATAAATTTATTAAAACCATTTGTCTTTTTCTATAATATAGACTTTTCTTCAATATATATTGATTCTATAAATATATAATACTTATTGTTCCATTGAAATTTTAGATATATTTATCTAACATATAGATCTTTAAAGGAAACTAATTTAATTATTTATTTCATATAAATTTCTTCTTAGTTTCTTCCACAATTTCTTTACTACTAATTACATCACTAGTAAAATCCTCTTCATTCACACAAGAAATTAATAAATTATTATCAACATCACTAGAATCCTCATCTTCTTCTTCATCACCACTAATCCCATTATAATCAAACATAAATAATATATTTCTATTTAAGTATTTAAAGAAATTTAAACCCTTCCCTTTTAAATAAAAATTTCATATTTATGATTTTTTCTTTTTATTAGAGAATATTCTTGGTCTTTCTCATTTATCCTGACTTTATTATTAATCCTATGAATTTGGAAAATTAGGTATGAATTATATAATGTATCCAAACATAAAAAGTTCACTATAATATTTCCAATTTATTTTTACTTGACCTTTTTTTAAACATATATAGGTAAGAGATTAAATTTTATTAAATTTTTTGTCAACATATTTTTTAGAATCGGAATAGCTAGCTACATTTTCATCAACTTCTCTCTTATTATTATATTTCATTGAGGTATTAAAATAAATCAAATTTCAACCATAATTTTTTTAAAGAACTTCACTTTTTCATCTCATATTCAGTAAGGATGTTTTCTATTTCATCCAAGTGAAGTGTACATAGATCTTGATATTCAAGAGATGATACATTTGTATCAATCAAATTTGATAGAATGTGTAGTTTCTTCTCAACAACTAATCTATTCTCAATTTTTTCATTAAATACACTGAAAATTCATATCATTCCATCCACCCTTATAAATAGGTAATATATAGAACCATAGTACATTATTCTAAAGTATTTATAATTCTACCTCAAAACTTATAGTAAGGCCCCCTCCATAGACTCCCATGATACTTGACTGGGGAATCCATAGAAGAGTTCTCCCCTTCTATCATATATTCCATTGATAATTGATCTTTTTTGGGAGACCACACAAACTGATATGACACATAATGTTTTTGAAAACATTTATTACCTTGATAATGGGGATTTATATAAGATGGTTTCTAATTAAACCTCCCATATCATATGTTGAAAATCTTGTATAACCCATATAAAGTATTATATTATCCCCAAAATCAAGAAATCATCTTCGGTTTACTCAACGAGCCAATGATTCTATTGGCCTCTGACTATGTCTAAGATCTAACCATATACATAGATATAAACATGTCTCATATACACTGAGTGATCTAGGGATACCATATGGGCTTATAATATGATTTAATCCCCAGAACCCGCGCTCACATATTTATCTATCTACACCTTATTGGCCCCCTACTAATTGTAATACCCATCCCATACTCACACATACATATCTCACAATAAACCTATCCTCACGGAGATGTATTATCCATGAAACATATACTCATTAGGTCATATTTACCATGATTTTACCCATATCTTCATCTGTTTGAGTTACCAAGGGATTGGATAGACAATAAATGAACACCCATGCATAAAACACAAACTAAACATTTCTAGGAACCATTTCATAAAGTATTCATTGTTATAGGACGTCCAAATATATAGTATAATGTTTATTATGTTTGATGTTAAACTGAATGTTGTAAATCCAAGATGAATAGCCCTAAAAATCACTTCACATGGTCATGGATGCACAACTGTAAAACTAAAAACATTATTACTTATAAGACAACCTTAAAATGAATGACATGCATAATTATTTGATATAAAACAACATGGTTTCTAATTCCATTAAAAAGGATATATTGGTATCCCATATCCCATACTCAATCATAGCTTCCCAACAGTTACCACCTCCCTGTATGGTAATAAGTTCTATAGTGCCTAATTTAATGGGATTAAACTATAGAGTAATAAACCATTAAAAGACATGGATTTGATCAATCACTTTCACATTGGTAATTATTAGCAATATTATAATTCAATATAATTCAAAAATAAGTATTAAAAGATTTTGAGAGTCTTATAAAATATATTAAACCCCCGTAAAAAATTATTCAACTTCCATCCTCTTAGATAATGAAAAAATAATGTGTCATGGGTAGTGTCCCATAGATAAATTACCTTTAGAAAACATGTCTGTATTGACTCACAAATCCATAGCCAATTATGTATTCTAGGAATTGAAAGTTGAACCCAATATGAATCATTTACCTATGTAAGTGATCAATAACACATAATGATTTAGTTAATATGTTTAATTAATGTGTTTTTATTCGTGGTTTTCTCCTTCAAGAACCTACTATAAATTCCCTTCAATCGAAATAGAGAAATTACATCATCCACGTGAGAAATTATGAAGCCCTATCTAAACAGATTCCATGGTTATGACAAGGGTTATAGAAATAAAACCTTAGAGTATTTTCCCACTATCCTAGTGAATCGATCCATAAGTGGTGAATTATTTAGTGTGTGAATGATGATACAACATATCCCTCTCAATATTACAGGTGTCTCATAAAATACTCTAGATGATGAAACCCAACTATTCATCCTATCAAGGACAAGCCACATGGTTGAATGTGGACCCCTACTACCACATTCAATCACATTGTTTCTTTTCCCATGAACATGTGTATGTATACCTTCATTATCTTAGGTTGGTAGAGGAGGATGTTGACCACAAACTCACTACTACCCAAGAGCTACATAAGAGAGATCCTACCCACCATCACCATTTTTATCATTACACAAACCTATCACCTCAAGGATTTGTTTAGGAGACCACTCTAGAGATCTCAACTCTGATCCCCTAGATTATAGAACCATGGAGAAAGTATCACTGATTGTGGCCTGAAGGTAATAAAGAAAATGAGGCTATGAGTATTCTTATTCTTACTCCAAAATCCTGATATCATAAGATAAAAATGATCGAATATAAATCTCGTGTCACTAATATCCCCCACAAAGCCTATCAGAATCGATCACCATCAAGAATCAAGTCATCATATCATGATGTTGTATAAGGAGCATGATCATATCCCTAATCTAACCTAGGAGAATCATCAACATATCATCATAGAAGTTTCAGAGTAGGTTCATATTCTAGACCCATCAAAATAAATGAATGCCATCAACATATTTTAATGATAAACCATAAGTAAACACATATACTTATTTTTATTTAGGAGGTCCATTGTTATATTTTGAAAAAGGCACAATATTAGAATTATATACCTTATCCCATCAAGTAAGGTTGCTATCATATTGTTATAGCAACATAAAATCATTCTCATATCCCAACACTTGTCAATATTAAGGAGGCAAACCATTATATTCAAAAGGTAACTCGGGTATAGGATAACAACCATGTTCTGATCCATGAATTTAGATATCATATTCTGACAATAACAAGGCAGTATCCTAGGAGGGATCCTATGAAATATTAAGACATGTACACCCATATGTTATGATAAAAACATATTCTTCACAAATTTGATTTGATACCAAGTGATGTAATAAAAATTTACCATACATAAATATAATATCGATAACCAAAACTAATTTAATTATATTACCAAGTACTTTTTAAATATAATGTGTTCTTAATCTTATTTAGTATCAGTTTCTAATTAATTAGGTGTTAATATGTTAGTTTATATATCAAAATATTCTAAAAATGATTAACTTTTTTAAACACATCCAAAAAAGTTCTTTTAAAAACACCCCTTTTAATAATGGATGATTATAATCACATCACATTATTTAATTATTTTCTTATCATTAAATTTCATCAATCAGAAAATATATCATTTGTATTATAACTAAAAACTAATTTCTTTTTACTAAGGGTCAATTCCTCTTATAATTGTAATATGTTTTTAAATATTTTAGTTTAGTGTTACATGTTATTAAAAATAGAAATTAATTAATGAAAAATATATACCAAAATATCAAGGAATTACATATCTCTCTTATGAATGCCACTTCCCACACAATGCTACCCCAATTATAACCATGATTTCAAACCCAACAACCCAGTCTAGGATGTTCAACAGAAAATAATTTCAAGAGAAATATATAACTAAGAATTAGGATCATATAATTTTTTTATTGAATCCATGATGCTCTTTCAAATATATATAAATTTGGAAGAGATGACTTCTTGGTGTATTTGGTATAACCCGAAGGATGATTATGGGGATGATCATTTCATTCATAATCATTAACATTGTGTCACCATTATCATTCTTAACGAAAATTCCCAATGGTTACCTCATTAATAACCATGTATAGACCTGCTTCAAAAAGGCATGTTGTGAATTGAGATTTCAGACCCAATGAGACTTAGGGACACACATTGGTCAAGAGGATATGAAGTCGGGCTCATCACACCCTTCAGGGTGGAATTGTTTCATTATCTGGGACTCTATTATTGATTAATGAAATATTTTTGAGTCCCTTCCTAATCCAAATGTGAGACTAGTTACCCTAAAAAATTATTGTCTAACTCTATTCTTATATAGAAGATGAGGATCTCATCGAAGAATCCATATGTTTGTATATAAGTTTCCTTATTTGTTTATTTTTAAAAAGAATCTTCTCATGTTATGAAGCCATATAACTAGGAGATTTTCAATTTTATACCACATAGGGAGGTGGATAATATTTTGAGTAGTGGTTTGAGTTATTATGAGGAATCCTGCATTTCATAAATATTGTAGTAATAAAATACAACATATTTCATTAAACCAGTTTAATTAAATGTCATATGAAAAGTAAATATATGAGTTCTCTGAGGAAACTAATTCTCAAGAGTGAGTCCTGGGGAAAACTTGCTTTGAATCCTGCTTATGGTGGGAATAAAATTTACCATAGTACATTTTATTTCACAATCCTCTAAATAAAGAGATAGAATTAGCATCCCCTAATAATGATTGGGTCTTGATGGTTAAGATGTTGGAGAAATGTGATGTATCACACTAAAGAGGGTTCCAATTTAAGGTCAGGCCATAAAAATGATTCCTAGGCATCTTGGTTATAGAAGGAATACAATTTATTATAGTTCAGTCACACTATTTGGACCGACACCAATTTAAATTTCCAAATATGGGGGAGGTTTATATCATGATATTCATTAGGGATTACATTTTGATATTTCCTTGGATGAAACAGATTTGTAATGTGAGTGATATGAATATTGAATCTTTATAATCCCTTATGATCTATGATCAGTGTGAGAAAAAAGGAATAAAAAATAATTAGTCTCACTAAATATAGACACAAGGTTAATGTGTTGGTACCACCCTTGAGATGTTAATATGGATATCAAACCATAGGGAGGTTTCCTATGTATCTTTTCTATGGGAGGAATCATAGGGATGGGGTGGGTTAATCATCCCTTTGGAAGGATTTGGTTTCAATGGTTCGACATGTCAATGAAATGGTATGACCTATACTAAGGTGGATGATCATTTTAATTTAGGATAGGGCCTTAGGAAGTATTTTTATTCATCATGGTTGTTTTAGGAATCAGTGTGCTTTTAGTTCACATAATCGAGGCTTACACACTGACGTTTCCCTGGCCTTTGTAAGGGTTTTTAGTGCATATGTTATGATTATAACAACTCCCAAAGCACACACGAGCCACTCTCATTGTGGGAAACAAGGGATGCAAAATAATCAATACCATTTATTATAAGAGTAGGTCCTTTTTTCTTGTACTACCATTGGAATATTAATATTGATATTGAGCCTCTAAAAGTTGTCTTATATATCCTGGATATGGAAGGAATTATAGTCTTCATAGTTCCCTTGATCAGGGAATAGACATTGATGTTGCCTTTATAATCCTATAATATCATATTATGCCACTAGTCAATAATTACACTATGAGGTTTTTCTATTTATTAGGGATTACAAAACAAGGATTGATAAGGTTATCAAATCCTGGGATTCCCTTATTAATCTGGCCCACTTTCCTTCCTGACATGCATTGATTATTCCCTTGACATGACTTGATCTATGGATAGTCATGTCAGAGAGTGTATTCCTGACATGTTTAAATACAATCATATAATATAGTTAACTATTCTGTAGGACTTATCATAATCCATATTCCATGTCTGAGGTTTATTTCATGATTAAGGATATCTTTTCTGAAGGACGTCACAAGACATGGCTGGTTGACCCTAGAAGCAATCGTAAAACCTGGATATCTTTCCTAGAGGGTGTCAAATGATCCATATGACCTACCGAGTTGTCATCACATGATATGGATGAAACATGTAGGGTGAATCAAAAGAGTTAATGTGAAATATCTCAAAGGGTGCCTCCTGTCCTGGATGACATGTCCGAAGGGAATCATGAGAACCTGGCTGGCATGTTTGAATGGAATCAGGAGAGAAAGTTTGAAAAGCCCATGTTCTACTATGAGAGTTAGTGGATATGAATTGGTGCCTCTATATGAGTTCGGAGACACATCTAAATGGTATTTTTTGGCTTCAATGACGAACCCAAAGGGTTTCAAGAGACTTATGTGGCATGCATGTGGGGTAGTAAGTGACATTATTTAACAAGTTCAGAAGAAATTTCATGACCCAAATATCATAAATAATGAACATATAGAGATCTGGGTGCATTTAAAAGTGTTGTCACATGTCTTGTGTTGTTTACACGAATCCAATAAAGGGTCCTCAAATATTTTATTCTCGTATGTCTATTGTCTTCAGTATTTTGTTGTATCCTTTATATTGGAAATTTGTTATATATTTTCTGTGTTATCATGTATTAAGTCTTGTGTGATTTATAAATTATATAGGATGTTATTCACATGCCCTAACAGATGTCCTTTGAAGGACCTATGGGTTATCTCACTATGTTCCTATTCATTTTCCATGATTTCTTCTTCTGTTAGATAGTATCTTACCTGATGGCAATATTTTCAGTGATGAGATAATCCACTCTGAGAAATCCACTCTAGCACTGGTGAAAAGAAGACAAATCCTCATCTATAGATTCTTATTTGTAGTTTTTCTAGTCATGGTGGTCATTGTGGTGATCACCCATGGATTTTTCATGCTTGGGTGGGGGATATATAGGGCTCCCCACCATTTTTTTTCACTAAATTATTTGGTACATATCACGTGAGTTCATGATGGAGTTGATTAAGTGATTCAACATCACACACCTTCATGCGTCTCTATCATGGATCTCTCTATGTTCATGAACTATTTTTTAGTGACCATGAGTCTATTCGAAAAAAATTGCTTTTATGTTATAATTTCATATTAACGGGGTCTTAGAGATTCATGAATGCATGTGAAACGACTCCAATACTTTTGGAATTGACATTTCAATGATCCTTCCAGATATTAAGAAACTCATTGAAATGAATTTTCATTATACCACGTGACTTTTCTAGGACATTCTGTGGGACAAGGATGGATTTTTAGGGGGCCTTCACAAGATTAATAAGGCTTTTAAGTGAGTCTCATGAGACCATGCGGTGGATATCCTTAGTAGGTTGAAAGGGTTTTACGACCATGAGAGGCTCTTGTATCATCTAAAATTTTTATTACTTTACTATTTTAAAAATTAATAGAGTCAAGAGATATTGTATGATTGAGGTCAATGAAAAATACTATACCTATTGGGGATGTGTCACAATGCTAAAAAAGATCTTATGGATATACAAAATAATTCCATAGTCAATCCCATCAGTTATTCATTTAGGAGATAAAGGGGGAGTGATATTATGTTGGGGAGTACTTAAGTCTCTACATGTAAAGATGATGAAATTCTAGTGGTTTTTTATTAGATTTGAGGGAAATATCGATGGGGTCTCCTAGTGTCTCACAAAATTCAATGTACTCATCACATGACATTTAAGACCTTGATTTTCTCCCACATAGTATCCTTTCTTTTCATTATTTAATTTTTATAAAGTTTGAGGGCATCATGATTATGATTTAATGTTATAAACTACAACCATTATCCCCATTTGTGATCCATCACATGATTTTTACGTCTATAAAAGGTAATTTTTCCTTCTATTTTCTAAGGATTTTTAGATGGGTTATTGGGAGGTCCCTAGTTAAAAAATAGGGTGTCTTGGGGGATCTGATATAGTTTCCACCATGTGACCATTGTTTTTTTAGTTTCCCTTTGAGTGAAGAAGGCCTTGTCGAAGGTAATTCACAGGATCACTTGCAGTATATGTAATGAACACAGTTCCATCACGTGAACTTATGGTTGTCATGAAATCATGTGTCTATTAGCGTCTTACCCAGTCTATGAGTCTTGACCACCTTCTGCTTAAAATATTTTTTAGTGGGAAATAATACCCATATCTAGGAATTTTTACTTTTGGAATTTGATTATGCTTATTTAAAAAGTGTCCACAAATTTCCTCTCTTCAATGGAAATTTATTCATTGAAAATGGCATAGTTATGAGGGAAATAAATTCTCACCAGATACATTGGTGTTGTCACAAATCAGTGTTTGAGGTGATTCTTGTTATTCATAGAGACACTTTTTATTCCAATGGATTCCTAATAAATAGGTGGCATAGATCAATTCATTTCCCTGGATAATCATCCCTCATAGCACTCTGTCCTTTCTTTTATCATGTCCCCTACACTTAATACAATTTCACAATACTCAATCATGGGACCCTGCTATGAGCCATGATTTAGAGAGGAAATTTCCTACAGATTTCACTCACTAAGGTGCCTGTTTGAACCAACTATAAATTTTTTCGGTAATTTATTTAAATTTTTCTATGATGATTGATACTTTATTGAAGGTTCTATAGGGTTTGTTTAGACGATCATATGATTAATTGATTATCATGAATCCCACATGACTATGTCTAGGTCATGCAATCATAATTCTCCAATGGGATATGTGATTTCATGATGCCTTTCGGGGTTATACAACCGAAGATATGAGTTTGATGATTCATTAATTCTTTATGCAATTCATGAATCCCTTATTGATTCATGAGATGAACATATTGACACTAGTTTATTATTTCATTACATTGAAAAAATTTTATTTACCCCTTGACTGACATATTCCACTTAATCCTATTAATATGTCATCTAGTTCTTATCGATATTCCCGCAAGCCTTTGAAAAAGGAGGAAAAAGCAGTGATTTCTCATCATGATGCTATATTGGAGAGTGTAGGCCCTTTTTTCTAGTGTGACATTTGGTAACTCTAACTGAGTTTTATAAAGATGACGTGATTGAAATTCTCAGACTATCCACTTTTAGACTTCTTTCCCCATTATTAGTTTTGTTTCATTGATGATTCTCCCATTCCCCAACCAATTTATTCATTTATAACGTTCTCCAGAATTCTAAAGACCCATGAAGACTTTTTGGTGAAAAATTCTAGATGGGGATATTTACTATCCAAGGGGACTATTAAGATAAGAAAATATTGATATTCATGCCTAAAAACATTGATGGCACTGATCATTCACCCAATAATGATGTTCATATGTTTCACACAATAATGTGGAAGCCCACATCTGACCAGAAGATTGGATGGGTTTCCAATTGTGAAATATGATCAGGAGCTTGTTATGGACTATAATGGAGACGGACCTTTAGGGATCAATATATTTCTTCAAAATTTTCAAATGAGTTGAGTAATATTGGAATCTATGAGGCCATTTGGATATCACAGACATCTTCTTTCTACAATAATGGTTTGATGACCGTTCCATTTAGTCCATGGAGTCTGAATATTAACACCTTCCACTTTACTCATGACAATGTAGGTATCAAACGTTTGGATGTGGAATAGACTAGGGGTGTCTGTATACTAGGAGGTATGAATGAAATTTTCGTTCGCCCAACAGTCCTCCTAGGACGAAGAAATAATAACCCCTCCTCCAACCTAGGAGATGATTAAGTAGGCTAAGAAGGAGATTCCAAAGGATCCATTTCCAAGAGAGGATATCCCATTCAAGATATGGTATTAATTCTTCTTCAATAGGAATGAATATTATTTGGATACTAAGAAGCCAAAGGCCTATATTACAAAGGATATTCACTATGCACCATGCACTTACTATCACATAGTTGAAGAAGGGAAATATTGAAATAGAGGACGGGAAGTTGTTTACAATTTTGATTGATCCATCCAATTAGTTGGATTCACTTAAATTTACCTATGTGGTTATTTACATCCTTGAAAGTAAAGAAGGTGGGTTTAGTGTTAGGTATTTTATGATGAAGACCTCTGTGAATGGGGGAGCGTATCAGGCTAACCATCCCTTTGCTGGCCAAAATCTACTGCCTTTGGCACCATGTTTACAAGGGAAACTCCCCTCACATGATTTTGGACCTAATTAATGTATTATGGTGTCTAATAGGATCTCACCTAGGTGGTTACGAATATGTCAGTATTTGGGACTTAACCTGTGATGACCATTTCTCTTTGATAATATATGGTCCAATTCTGAAAGGTGATATTTTTGACAATTGTGAGGGAAGTCCCAAGGCATGGGCTTATAAAATGTCACTTTGCAAGGGAATTCCTTCTACCCATATTTATAGGGACCATATTTGTGAGTGGTATTAACCGTTATGGTTCATCCACCAAGTCATATGTTTTTAGTCAATATTTCCTTACCTATTTTATGTTTGGTATGAGAAGCATCAAATGGTATCTTTCCAATTTTAGCTTATTCTTATAAGGGAGGAGACTGGAGATGACATTAAACTTTCTCAATGAAATGTAACAATCTGTTTATATTATGGTTATTCATAGGATTGGATTATCTCATATCATAATGAAAGATTATCCCAATTGGTATGTGAGGCCATTAAGCCACTGGTTAGTGTGAAAAATCAAAGGATGGGGATTAAACTAGAGTTCAAAGAGTCAAAATCGCTAAAAGCATTCCACAATTATGTCAAACACTTACCAATGCCGGTAGATTCACCCACTAACACGACTAAAAAATGTTCTACCATAGGTTGATACTATTCCAGAGTTACTATTTATAATAAATTCTTTTCAAAGGTTGTCTTGGAGGGTGTAGAACATAGAGGATGAGATATGGGTTATATTGTGCCATGTAGAGGAAATTTTGGAAGGATTTTCTAATATCATCGTCTCTCTTGGTATAACATTTAAAGACATTATGGAAGAGTTTAGATAATTTTTTGGAAATATTTTAGCATATTTGGTGACCATCAAGGGTCTAATTTTTTTTATCCCCATTGGTCCACCAATTGTTTTTTCGGGACATGCTTGAAATTTTTATGAATAAAAATGGTATCCCTTTCCTAAGGAAGTGGTATGTCTAGGCTTGAAACTATATACTTTTATCCTCAAAAGATTACAGTTCCATTGAAACAATATTAAAATCTATTATATATTCAAATAGTGGGGGATGTACAAGATCATCATGCTCTTCCATCCCTTAAATATTCTCCCCACGGTAGTGATGTGGGAGTGGAATTTAGTAGTGAATGGGAGACTAAGGAGGAAGTGTCCCTTGGTCGATAGGCTAAGATGGCGGGAGTGATTTAAATATCTAAAGTAGCTTTTTCATTTTCATAACATTTTTAGAGCCTTCTATGGAAGGGAAGAAGAATAAAAGGAAGTGATTTGAATCGTTAGGTCCTTATCCTGTAGAATCCTCAGGTGATTGTAGAATTTCACTCTTATTTTATCGTGGATCATTCCAAAAAAAAATTCTAAATTTTTAATAATGTGTAGGTCCCTACTGAGATATCTTGAATGAACATGTATCTTCATACAAGGATTCATGAAATAATAGGAATTCATTGAAAAACCCTTCACTATTAGGCCAGACCCATCAAGAAGAATAGGTGGATGATGTACTTGTACAATCATGTTTGTTTCCCATTGAATTTGTTTCAATAATCGTACTGTTTGATATGGTGTGGGTGGATGCACATTTAAACAATGATGACGTAGGTATATATTCTATTACCTCATTAACTTACATGTAAAAATGTTTTATATAAGGTGAATACTTCTTGAATTATGGAAACTTTTTTATTTGACTCATATCACTTGATATTATCTTAATGGTACTGCAGTCATTAATAGTAGTGAGCAAACCATATATTTTTGAAAAGTGCCAGAAGTTCTATGAAGTCCGTTATTGGGAGGTGTTGCCTCTTGCCTAAAGGATGGGGTTGGTTTATTGGATATAACTAGTGACACAACTGAGTATGGTTTGTTTTTTTATCTTCGTCATTTCCACTAATTACTTGACGATACCATATTATTCATTCTTTAAATGATAAAACCCTATATCCTTTGCTGCTTTATCTTCCACACATTGTTTGGATGCTCTAGTACATTCTCTTGTGGGAGTTCCATGACTAGATCAACCAATGTAAAGGCTAGTTTCTATCCCCTTATCATAAAAAACTATGAGTGTGACTCTTTCCCTAAGCGATATGATCCTTGAACATGTTCTCATTCCCATAATAGGATTTAGTGAAGTCCTAGGATTATCATTATTCTATTAGTTGATGAGGAAACATATGTGAAGGTATGTATGGGAATTAGTTTTACATAACACCTTAAATGATTTGAATAATTGGTTGGGACACCATTAGTTTTTGTTTTATACCTTGGGTTACAAGGGTTTTAATCATTCCTCCCATTATGTTTGGGCGAAGGAAGCAGTCTCTCTAAGAGAGATGAAGAGTGCCGCCAAATTAAGGGTGGAATCTTATAAGGATTCCTATTCAATGAAGAATAATTGGTATATGTTTGTGAAGGATTCTTTTGAGCTTGTGATAGAAGAGACCACTCACCAGGACATAGTAAATGATTGGAAAGTGTAAATTCACCAATTTTAGTATGAAATCTGTTATCTTCAGTCTGAGATAATATTCATTCATGTAGAGTTATTCCAGATTTACCATTCTCTCTAGTATCTGATAATGCTATTCTGGAAGAGCTATGACTTCTTGATGTATTAGAAAAGGTGTGGATTGAATCCATTACTAGGTAAGAGGTGTATCATTAGGATGAAAAGGAAAAAACTGAATCCACTGATCAACTATACCAATCTATGATCTCTCAAGAGTAGAGACTTTAAGAACTCAAGGAATCATTTGAGAATAAGATATGACTTAATCATGATTTTTAAATTTTTATTTGGATTGTATATTCATGAGAGGGACTCTAGTATGTGGAATTCACCAAGTTTCATTCTTTATCTGTTAATAGATTTTTTGAATTTCATATGAATTGTATAAACCTTATTTAATTGATGAAGAAAAATGTCATCACGATGATTTGATATGAATTATAAATGATACCCATACCTTTAATAGTATCAAGTAACCAAAAATGTCTATAATTTATTTTTGAAATTAAAATAGATTCTCCTAGAGAAACTCCCATGAACAAAAACACAAGATTATTTATCAATAATATTTTATAGATATCTTTAGACCACCTGATTTTCAGAATGATCACTTGGGTAGAGTATATATTCTAAATAGTACGTGATCTTTCTTTTTTCAAATCTTATAGGCTTGGTGAGCATAGCATTAATTATTCATAGGCCACATGGTTGGACTTATAATATTTTTTGTCTAGATCCCTATTGTAATGTAGTTTATGATCATTTAGCTAGGACATTTTATTTCTATAGTTTATGGTATTTTAGCTTCAACCTTATAACGCTTTAGTTTGGGGTATTTTAGCTCAAGAATTCTATCCCTTTTGTTTATAGTCTTTCATGTTAGATCGTCTATCACTTTAGTTTATGAACTTTTATCTTGGACTTCTATTTCTTTAGTTTAGGGTATTTTAGGTGAGAACTTATATCACTTTCATTTATAGTATTCTAGATCAAACCATCTTTGGATTTAGTTTAGGGTATTCTAGATATGACCTTTTATTGCTTTATTTTAGGGTCTTTTAGCTCATACCATCTATCACATTAGTTTAGGGTATTTTATCTCGAACCTAATATTGTTGTAGTTTATGGTATTTTGGCTTATACCTTCTATTAAATTATTTTATTGTCTTTTAGAACATACCCTCTATTGATGTAGTTTAAGGTCTTTTAGATTATACCTTATATTGCCTTAGTTTAGGGTCTATTATCTTAGCATTTTTATTGATGTATTTTAGTGTTTTTATCTCAGAACTTCTATTTCTTATGTTTAGGTTTCTTATCTAAAAACATATATTGTTATAGTTTTGGAAATTTTTTCAAGGACATATATCACTTTATTTTAGGGTCTTTTATCTTGAACCATCTACTCATACTATTTAGGGTAATTTTCCTCAGACCATATATCACTTTTGATTAGGGTCTTTTAGTTCAAACCACCTATTAATGTAGTTTAGGGTGTTTATTAATGGACCAAATATTGCGTCAGTTAATCATATTTTACCTTTGTCATTATACTACAGTAGTTTAGTGTATTTTAGATCAGATCTTCTATCACTCTAGTTTAGGGTCCTTCAGCTCATACCGTATGTTGTAGCAGTTTAGGGTCATTTAAGTTGGACCCAAACAATGGTCAAGGAATATGTCACTAACGTACCTTGAATGAACCAAAACACACTGAGGTTCTAGGTTCTTTTTTGGTTTTGTGAGGTCCCACAATGATCATAAATCCATTTTGTAGAGTGGCACATTTGGTTGACGACCATATGTTCATATGCAGGTTCCATATGAATACATGAATAGTCAAGATAAGTGTTCGTAAAGTTTTGTATCTTTTCCAAGGGCTAAAAATGATTTATAGAGGTAATATTGGTCAAGGAAGATATAATAGGGATGTTAGGTCCACATGGATAGTTGGAGTATATATGATAAAATTCATAAACCAAAAGTTTTAGTACGTGAAGATGAGACCCGTTAGAAATATCGGAGAGGACCCTTAACAATCTGAGGTTCTGTGTTTTGTTTTAGTATTTCTAGGGCTCAAAAGTGCTGAATATGTTTTATTATAGAGATGATATTCCATTACATTATAGGTCAAGGAGGTTATGAATCAGTATCATGGTCAATAAAAATATTATATCCACCATGTTTTTAGGACCAAGAAAGATTTATGAAGACTCAAACATCTAGGTGATGAGGTTGTGTATTGGAGGAAAGATATCCCAAAATGATTTGTACCCTAAGAAAATTTTTCTATTATATTTTAATGATCGAGCCTTTAGACTTGTGGTTTCACTTCATGAGTCATGGGCCATCAATGGTTTGGGAATGGAGTGTCGTATTCCTACTTTGAGAATGTGTACAAAACAAGGCGACTTAGCATCAAGGATGTCAAATCCACTTGGATAGTTTTTCATGATGATTTTGAATCATTATCCAAAGTACTAAGGTCAAGTTGATGATATTACTAAATCATACCAGGAATGACTCAAAACATTTTGGGGTGATGGGTTCATCTGTAGTGATGTTAGGAATCAGAAGGATCGATAATCCCTTTTTCAAAGTGAAACATTTGGTTTAAGGCCATAGGTGAATATTCATGATCCATATGCATATAAGCATAGTCAAACAAAGGGTCCATGAAGTTGGGTATCCTTTCTATGGTCCATGGAATGTTGCGGTTGTAACACCCCAAGATTTCATAGTGTGTTATTTCTTTAAAATAATTCAATAACGTGCACTACACGCAACACCGAGTTAAAGCGCACCATGACTTACCAAACTAGCCGTTATGAATAGTAATACCTACCTTTTGAAATTTTATAAATTCTATCTCTCAAAATGGACTTTAGTTTTGGATTCGGAATATCAAAATTATCCTAGGATGAAATTTTGGTACTTTTCGGATAACTTTAATAGTTTGATGAATAGTGAAAATTACTAAAATTTAATTAAAAACAACTTTTTTAATCAAAATAATTAACAGTGATAAATTATGAATTAGAGTGGTTTTAAAGTATAATTAGAATATATTTTTACCATTTTATCCAATGGTGTTCGTTAGAATTAATTTCACTTTGAAATTGGACCTAAACAATTGTCAATCTTTTGATAAATATATTGTTTCTTAAAAACACGCTATTTGTTGTGACAGCGGGAATTAATTATAAAATTAATTAATGCAACTTATATGTTTAGAATTGTTTAAAATAGAAATAAATTTTGAATTCAGAATATCAATTATATCTTAAGGTGAAATTTTGGCATTGTTCTGAAAAACATCAATTTTTGATGAATAGTGAAACTACTAAGTGGTAGTTAAAAAAACTGAATTTTTCATAAAACTTAATTTTACCGCTTCTGTGAATGAAATTCCGAAAATCCAAGAGACACAGTAAATATCAAGAAGTAAAATGTGGTTCAATGAGATGAAAATAATTTTTGGTGAATA
Organism: Viscum album; assembly: GCA_963277665.1. Taxonomy (NCBI): domain Eukaryota; kingdom Viridiplantae; phylum Streptophyta; class Magnoliopsida; order Santalales; family Viscaceae; genus Viscum; species Viscum album. The sequence continues at coordinate 1,407,826,850 of OY728133.1, read as the reverse complement.
GTAACTTTTTACTTTTATTTACCACGGTTAAAAGTAAATAGGGTAATTAAGGGTAGAAATGATATTAATATTACCCTAACACATGTCATAATTCTATTGTACAAGTGTATCTCGACCAAAAAAAACCTTAGGAATAAAATATTATCATTTAGGTCCACTTGGATTAGATTAGGACATTTATTATTATTTAATTCAAAGAAGAGTTAAAAGAGTTAAAATCAAAGTTTATTCACTAAAAATTTTTAATATAGGGTTATACATAAGAAAAATTAGATTGTAAATATTCATTAGAAATATAATAATATTCCCTACATAATTATATTTTATTTATAATTTTTAGACATTAGATAATCTAATTTATTTATGAAACAATGATGATGCAGTAATTACCATAATAGTGAACAAATTAAAATAATTGATATTATAAATACCCAAATAAATATAATTTGAGACTTTAATGAATTAAACTAATTTTATAGGATAATATGACATATTAGGATTGATTTAATTGACTTTTTTTGAAGTAATAATATTTTTATGAGTTTCAAAAAATCAACTATTGAATAGTGTCAAAATTGACATAAAAGAGTTTTTAAAAACAATATTATAATATTAATTGATATTAAATTCCTAAAAATCTAAGGTTCGTCCAAGAGACTTATATCATGATTGGGGTAGAATTAATGGACCACTTGGGGGTCTCTTGGATGTATATAGTAAGTTTATTAACTATATAATATAAAAATACAAAGTGAAATGGTAAATGTCAAACTAATTAACTAAGAGTTAAAACTAAAAGATAAGGTTAATATAGTAACCCAAACATGTCTAAATTCTATTTGTTGAATGGTTTTAGATCTATCCCCACCTTAACTTTTTAATAATCAACTTTTGAGCCCTTAGAAACCGAATTCTAATTTATTATAAATTAATATTTCTAGATTTTCCAAAGGTACCCCTCACCCCTCTTATAAAAGGGCACTCGGCCTTCTCATTACTTCACACCTTCAAAGCCTTTTGGTTCGTCCAAACTCTGCCCAAATAATCTCAAAACGTCCCTCAATACAACCTAGAGGCCTTATTTTGATCATAAATCCAACCTAAGGAGCCCTTTTGATCAAATCAAAAGGAAGAACCCGAAGAAGAGGTAATGTTTTCACCACCCTTTTTCAAATTCATTTCTTCTTCCACTTCTTCTTTCTTTGTTATTACCATTATAAAATAATAACTCCAGTATCTTATATATACTGTGATGTTATTATAAATATTTTACATCCATATTCAGTATTATATCCATCCTTTGAATAACATGTCACCATACGTGCGTACGTACGACTTACCGTCTCCACGTCGTGGTGTAATTGTTATTCAATATATTATTATTTGGATGGGTATAATAATGATGTATAACACATTTAAATAATAAATATAACATGATAATTACTATTTATATATGATATAATAACCAATTATATATTATTTTGATATCAAAATAATGATATTGTCGCTCGTGCGTACGTACGGACTACCGTCTCCACGAACGTGATGAGATTCATTCTCCATCATATCCATTCAAGTATAATTATCATTTGATGATTTAAAAATAATGTTTAATGAATTGATATCATTCTGGATATGAAAAAGATACAACCTAACCATTACAAACATGTTTTACGTAACAAAACATATAAAAGAAAATGAGTAAGTTAACACCTGAAACGACGATAATACTAAGATATTGTTAACAATGAAATGTTAAAAGATCATATATGATATCATGTTAATATATATGATGCTTTTATAATTTAATAACAATTATTTTACCATTATACAGGTGGTTAACCTACCCTCAACCAAGGACAAGTTCAAGGTAAGGTTTTATTTCACAATCTCTTCATTATCTGAGGTTATTTATACGCAATTATCTACTGGGATTTCTTTATCATCCACATCCATGATTCTTCGAAATGTATTTCAAAACATTTTTACTATTTTCAAAGAATATGGGTTAAAGTCATTTATACCCTTATGTGTTTTTAAAGGAATATTTCCTTCGTTTTCCAAACAAGGCACTTTTTAGCTTTCGACAAATTTAAGGTAAGAATGTTTTTTTAACTTATACAGAGCGTGCGGCTATTTACCGCCATTATAAAATCGTCAAAGCATCTCTTACAATCTTATAAGAATATTTCCAAATTAAATGTTTTATTTTATAATTATGTGACTTTTAAATTATTTCAAAATGAATATTTTAAGAATTTTTGAAAGGTACTCTTTATCAAGATCATACATTTAAATGTTTTAAAGATTTATCTTTATAAATATTTTTAATTAATGTCCATGTTTTCAAAATGATTTTAAGGATTAATTTATATGGTCTTGAAGGTTTTGAAATGATATTTCTTTTCAAAAGTTTCAAAGTGGTATGGGACACTTTGATTCAAAAATCTCTTTTAAATTACTTCCTTTATAAATGTGTGACTTTTCAATGATTTTGAGAAAAGAGATATTTCTCTCAAATAGTTTTCATTTCATCTATTTCAACATCCTTTGATGGATTTTAAGCTTATTTGAAGTAGATTTATTATGATAAAAAACTTCTATATTATATTGAAGGTTTTGTGATATGTTTGACTGTGGATGTGCTATTTTTATACCATTCATGGTTTATGGTGAAAATATTGACATTTTTCATTCTAGTTTTAATATGAATGGTTATGTTATATTTAAACCTTTTCATATGGGAATGCATTGGACTTAATATGTGATGGGTGGAGCCCGCTATAGCTCCTCGATGCATCGGTAGGTCTCATGAGACAAACTAGTGTCTTGGCACAAGGCCTTGGGAAAATCTTATTTGTAGTCTTGGGATGAGGCCTTGGCTATGTGGTTATGATAGTCTGGCATTATTCATTCCATCATTATGAAAGTGGTTATTGATATTTCATGTGATTATTATATTAGTAGAATATCCATGTGAATAAGTAAATGGCATTATTTCATTTTATTTTTTCCATACTATGTTGAAGTTCAAGTTTAAAAGGCTTTTGTTTTAATTATACATTGCCTTAATTGTTTATTCTTATTTATGAAAGTTTCCACTATATTGTTATCCTTATAGGGCATTTGAGCTCACCACTTTTCTATGTTTTATTTTTCCCAGGATGTGAAGAAGTAAATTATAAATGACCTGCAGGAATATTATGAGGGGATAATAGTGTGGACTATGGAGAAAATATGTTGTTGTGGTAGTTTTTCACCTTATGATGTAATGTAAAACTTTGTGAATATATATAGTGTTTCCAAGGATACTAAACCAATCGGTCTTTCAATATTTGATCTTTCTTCTGATCATGCCAATGTTACGAAGTAATGCACTAACTCTTGGTAACTGGGGTCGGGGCATTACTGTTGGTATCAGAGGAAGTTTAGTACAAACCTTGGAAGCTAGATTTAGATAAACTTTGATTAGAGAACTTAGATTTAAGATGGACTTTGAGGATTAGTATAGAAGAACTTCCTAGAATTTTGGTATTGTAGTGATTTTTTGAGATTTCCAAGCAATACATCCATGTCTGGATACGAGCAGGTAGAGGCGGCTCTGACACATATGTACCTAGGGGTAAAACCCGAAAACACCAGTTTGAGCTGGACACGAACGGGAACTAGTGCACGACAATGGGCCTTGCTGCACTTTTGGTTACGACACTCCCGAGGGATATTCTTAGGATAAATCGCATTTTCTTTACAAACCATTATGAAGGGTTTATGAGTATATACTTCCTCAAAAGAGACATTTTTATGATTATGGATTATATACATAAACTATTTAATTTTTGTTATGTGTTTTACAAGTTTGGGATTAGATATTGTTACTCATAAACTAATCTAGTGTGTGCCATTGTTTAGAAATGGCGCCCAGTAGAAGGAATGAGAAATCCAGTAATGCACATGATGAAAAGAGAAAGAATGATCATATATTTCATGTTCTTAAGCCAGAATTTATAAGAGAAATAGTCTCCCATATATTATCATCATATGATGAAATAATATCATGTGTTGATAAGATAAGTAAAGAGTTTACTGAGTCATATGGCTTTTGATGAGAAATAAATGAGGGGATTCTCGGGGGAGCTCTCGAAGCGCGCTGCAACGGTCGACAAACCCTATCGTGCTTCTCTGACCTGTCTTTGATCTTTGATGGCTGGCTTCGATCCGACTTGGGAGAATGCTCCTCCCACTGCCACTGTCTCTCTAGATCATGATTCCAAGAAAATTGAAGTCGGATCCTCGGAAACCCCTTTTCGCACTTTACCTATCTCCTTTCGCGATGCTTTGAAAGGAGTGGATCCAAGCAATGCAAAGGTATGTAAACAACCTCTTTTCAGAAAGCTTGAGGATGGAAGTTTTTTAGTTGATGCAGATCCGGAAGCCCTTGTTCAAAGGGAACAGCTATGCAAATTCTCCATTATTGGCCGTATCTCATACAATTCAGGAGATCGGCCTTGGTCTCTGCTTGATCTAAAAAGCCGGATTGCACATTGCTGGGGCTTCTCTAAATGGAAGATGGTCCCTATAGGTAAAGGGTATTATCACATTCTATTTAGCTCACAAGTTGATCTTGATCAGGTATGGAAATTTGGCCATTTGCATCTTAAGCCTGGATATTTTAGGATTTCAGATTGGGATGCTGATTTTAATCCTTTTACTCACAAAAACTCGATGGCACATGTCTGGGTTAGGATTCATGGTCTTAATTGGTTTTATTGGCACCCAAAAATTTTGAATGATATAGCTTCCTGCATAGGTTCTCCCATCAAAATAGATCATAGAACCCTGAATGGTGACCTTGGTTTATATGCTAGACTAATGGTGGAGGTCAACCTAGCCAACATTTTACCAACTAGTATTGGTTTCAATACTCCTACTCATAGAATTGAAATCAACATTGAGTATGAAAAGTTGCCCCCTTTCTGTGATGTGTGCAAAATTATTGGGCATAATTTTTCCACATGCAAGGTGGCTAGAAAACAGATGGACCCCCCTATGAACAACGATTGGAAAGAAGTTTCCTATGATAAAAAAGGAAAATATATTTCTGATAACTCTGAGCACACTAAAAAAAAGCAAAACGTTTGGGTTAAAAAGCTTAATGCTCCTGCTTCTTTAGAAGGTAAAACTTGGAGTGTTATAGTTGATGAAGAAGAAGCCTCTCATAAAAATGATTCTACTGCTTTGGGTTTAGAGGCCATAGTCACTGGGGAAGTTGCTAATGAAAAAATTCCTCTCACTATCCCCAATATTTCTGCTGCTGCTAGTATTCCTGGAGCTGTAACTTTTCAGGAAAATGACATTAAGGCCTTGGAGGTCTCTCCCCCTATGGTACAGGAAGGTTCTCCTACTGTTTTATCAAAATCACATGGTGAGAAAGGGATAATCCCAGACCCAGGTAACCCTGTTCATGAGACATCTGCTGCTAACCCTGTAATCCCCAATTCTGATTTGCCTATTTTAGTGCAATACTCTTCTACTGCTAATACTGGGGATTCTAAAATTGATCATAATTCTGCATGTTTTTCTGGCACAGATGCACAGCCTATTACTGTCTCTGCTAACTTAGAAATCTCCAAGGTTTTGGCTGATTCACATACTGCTACTTTCTCAAATATGTTTGCTGGAAATGATAAATCTGTAGCTCCTTCACTTGCTACAGCTTCTGTTCCTGTTCCGGTTACATCTCAAGATGTTGTCTCCCATTTGGTTCGCAGGGAGGAATCTTGTCTTTCTTCTGGAGAACAGAAACCTGCTTCCTTTTCTGCTCCTCAGATTCCTGCGAGTCTGAACAACTCTTTTTCTTCTCCCTATTCTGATTCTGCCTTGGTAGAGCACATGACACATCCTCCTCCTGAGCATTCTTCTGCTCACGCAGCTGTTACCATGTCCAGTCCTTCTTCCCTTTCTGACAAGGCCACTCCAGTTGATCTGGATGTGTCAGATTTTTCTCATAATCAGTTACCTGTACATGGCGCCTCGCGAGAACAGCCTCTGGACAGGTCTGTTTTCAAGAACCCTCTTCCTCCTATCATGATTCCTAGCTCTACTATGAGAGCTAATGACTTGCAGGACTCTGACCAAGAGTCTAAACTGGATACCAAACAAAAACTCCCACCCTCTTCAATGGTCACAAGGTCTCAAGGGACTAAAGGTGCTGGGGATTTTAAAAAACAGAAGGGTCCTACCCAAAATCCTAATTTATAATGAATATTCTATTTTGGAACTGTCAAGGTGTGGCTAATCAAGACACCTCCATCACTCTTATGAGGTTTTTAAATAATCACAAACCTCTGCTTTTCGCTATTTCTGAGCCCAAAGTTACTTTCAAAATGAATTTTATGAGGTTTGGTTCTCCCAACTACAATTTCCTAGGATCCTGCAAAAGAGATCCTAACTCTGATTCTATGTGGATCTTCTTCCATAACTCTCTAAAAAATGTCAACATTTTTACATCTTCTGATCAACACTTTACTTGTAATTTTTCTTGGAATGATCGTCATATTTTTTGTACTATGGTTTATGCCAAGAATAGATATCAAGATAGAAGAGACCTATGGAATGATCTTATTGATTTGGATAAATGCATTCAATCCCCTTGGATGGTCATGGGTGATTTTAATGCCATCCTTAGTCCATGTGAAAAAATTGGGCCCTCCCACCTTTCCATATCCTCCAGGGAATTCAGAGCGGCTATTGAAGATTCTAATCTTTTAGAAATCACTCTTTCTGGAGCTAAATTTACTTGGTACAGAAATCACCATAATAACAAAGTTGCTAGTAAGCTTGATAGGGCTTTCGTTAACATGAAGATTCTGGATAGCTGGGATAATATTTCTAGTGTTACTCTCCCTAGGCTCAATTCCGATCATCATCCTATTCTTGTTAGCCTTCTCACACAAGAAAAGAAACATGTCCTTCCTTTTAAATTTAATAATGCTTGGTCTCCGAATCCTGATTGTGTTGCTCTCATTCAAAACATCTGGAATTCCATAAAACACCAACAAGATCCTTTTGCCTGTTTATATAAGTTGAAAACTCTTAAACATGCCCTCAAAGGTTGGTGTAAATCCTCAATTTCTCAAATTGATCTGGATATTTCCTTACTTGAGAAAGAGCTTAGTAGTCTTCAATCACAAAACACCAACTCTGATTTTATTCTGGATCCTCAATTAGAAGTGAATATCTCTGTCAAACTTAACTCCTTGCTTACTTTCAAAGATAACTTGCGTAAAAATATGTTTAGGACCAAATGGCTCACTGATGGTGATCGTAATACCAAATTCTACAATTGTCTTCAAAGAATTCGAAAGATAAATAGTCCTCTTTCTAAACTTACTATTGATGGTGTGATCACTGATTCTGAAGCGGCCATCTCAGATCATGTTACTTCTTACTTTTATAATCTCTTTAATGGTCCTGATTCTATCACTAACCTTAATCTTGATCTTATTCCTTTATTGGTAGATAATAAGGATAACAACCTGCTTTTGAGCATTCCTCTTGATCATGAAATCAAAGACACTGTTTTTGGCCTCAACCCGGATAGTGCTCCTGGCCCTGATGGATTTAACAATGGCTTTTTCCAAAAGCATTGGGACATAATTCACATTGATGTTTGTAACCTTGTTAAAAACTTTTTCACCTGTGGTCTTCTCCCACATGGAATCAATGCGCAATTTTTAACATTGATTCCTAAGGTGGAAAATGCAACTGAGATCCATCAATTCAGACCGATTGCTCTCATAAACACGATTTTCAAAATCATAACTAAAATCATTGCAAATAGACTTGCTCCTATTTGCAATAAAATTGTTTCTTGGAACCAGTTTGGTTTTATCAAAGGTAGATCCATTCAAGATTGTATTTGCCTTGCCTCTGAATGCTTTAATAATTTAAATAAAAAAAATAGAGGCGGATGTGTGGCTATTAAACTGGATATTAAAAAAGCTTTTGACACTATTGATTGGAACTTTATCTTTAAAGTGCTAAAAAGCTTTGGTTTTCAAGACCTTTTCATTGACAGAATTAGAATCTTATTTCTCTCAGCTCACATCTCTGTCCTTATTAATGGAACTCCTAGAGGGTTCTTTACCTACTCTAAAGGTGTTCGACAGGGTGACCCTCTTTCCGCTATCCTTTTTGTCATTGCTGAGGATTATCTTAGTAGACTCCTCAGCAGTTTGGCTGATCAAAGTAAGCTTAAACCTATACAGGTCGCTAGAAATATTAATGCCCCCACTCATCTCTTATATGCTGATGACATTATCCTTTTTTTAAAAGGGGACCAAAAGAATATTCAGACTCTTAAGGGTGCCATTGCTCATTATGAGGAGGTCTCCGGTCAAGTGATCTCTTGGAATAAATCTTTCATCTTTTTTGGTAAAAATTTTCCTATCGGTAGAAAAAATAATATCACCAATTATCTAGGCATTAAAGAAGGTCGAATTCCCTTTACCTACTTAGGTGTTCCTATTTTCTGGGGAAGACCCAAAGTCAGTTATTTTGCTAATGTTATTGATCAGATTACTAAACAACTCTCCAATTGGAAAGGGAAATCTCTTTCCATGGCGGGGAGAATTTGCTTGGTCAAATCAACCATTGTTTCTAAAATGGTCTACTCCCTCATGATTTATAAATGGCCTGCTGGCATTTTCAAGAAAATTAACACCCTTATAAAAAATTTTATCTGGACTGGAAGTCTTCTTGAAAGGAAGCTTGTCACCATTCCTTGGAATTCTTGTTGTAGACCTATTGATAAAGGTGGGATTGGCATAAAAAATTTAAAGCTTTTCAATGACGCTCTCCAAGCTCATCTTACTTGGCATATTATTAATTCCCCTTCTAAAGCCACTAACTTTCTGTATCACAGATTTCTTTCTAAACTTTTAAAAGGGAATCTCAATTTCATTAATTCTTCCATCTGGCCATCTATCAGGGACTCTTATCATAAGATCATGGAAAATTCTAGATGGATGGTTAGTGTTAACTCGTCTATTAACTTTTGGTGTGGTAAATGGTATGATAACCCCTTGATAACTTTGTTACCTTCTAGTCATACTCCGGTGGACACTAATCAATCTATAAAAGATGTTCTTCATTTCCACCGCCATGATCTCCCAGATAATATTATGGAAATCATTGATAATCATTCGTTCTCTCCCGATGGTGATTTCTTGGTTTGGGAACTTGCCCCTAATGGTGTCCTAGACTCCAAAGGCTTTTATAAGCAGAATTTCTCTCACTCTGATTCTAGTTATAGTTGGGTAAGTCATTTCAATAAACCTTGGATTAAACCCTCCAGGCTTACCCTTATATGGCGTATTTCCCATAATAGATTGCCTACTGATATTATTCTCCAAAATTTTGGGATCCATCTTTGTTCTAAATGCCGTTTATGTAACCAACACAGGGAGGATGCGGATCATCTTTTCCTATCTTGTGCGACAGCCACTGCTTTATGGCATTTTGTCTCTGATCTTTTCAATTTCAGATGCTCTTTTACTGATTCTATTTCTATGTTTCTAATAAACTGCACTAGATCTGACTTTTCTTTGCAGATTAACAACATCTGGTTGGCGGCAGTGGCGGAGCTCATTCATGAAATCTGGTATGTTAGAAATGATCTTATTCATAATAATCATTCTTTTAACCTCAATGCAGGAAAATCTCGGATCCTTGTGGCAATCCAAGAGGCTGCTTTTATTCAAAAAGATTGTTGCAACAACTCAGTTGGAGATTTTGAGATCCTTCGTCATCTTCGTGTTCCTGGAAATTATCCAAATCCCAAACGCACCTTCGAGGTTTTCTGGCAGGCTCCTCTGCAGGGTTGGATCAAAGTTAATGTTGATGGTGCATCAAAAGGAAATCCAGGTCCTGCCAGTTGCGGTGCTATTTTCAGAGATTCTGCTGGACAGTGCCAGGGCTGTTTCTTTGTTGGATGCGGTCACTCGTCATCGCTGGAGGCAGAACTGCTGGGTGTCATCCATGCTGTTGATTTTTCTCTTCAAAGAGGCTGGAAGAAATTATGGATTGAGAGTGATTCATCCACTGTCATTCATGCCATTTGGAATGGAAGCACTCATCTGGCCTGGAAGCACACTTCTCGTTGGATGAACTGCCTTACCTTGCTCCACAAGATTGATTTTATCGCCACCCATACTTACCGTGAGGCGAACTCTGTCGCTGATGCTCTTGCCAATAAAGGAGTTCACCAGCAGATGACTTGGATGGACTCCCTGCCCGCTGATTTATTTGAACTATTTGATAGAGATTGTAAAAAAATCCCCTATTTCAGACTCTTGTAACTTTCTTGTCCTTTTTAATAATAATTTGTGCTTTGGTCCTTGACCAAAGCATTACCTTTTAAAAAAAAAGAGTCATATGGCTTTAATGGGAAGCAATAGAAGAAAAGGATGGATGAGAGAAATATGGATAAAGGGAAGAGGGAAATGAATAATTTTCCCATTTGTGATAACTGTGGGAAGAAACACCCTGGAACTTTCCTGAAAGGAATGGGAGTTTGTTATAAGTGTGGAGGAAGATGGCACAAAGTACGTGACTGCAAGGGTAATAAAATGGTTTCAAATGTACAATGCTTCATTTGAAAGGAGTTCGGACACTACGCGAACCTATGTCCCAGTCATCAGACTATGCCGCAAATGATGATATTGGATAATAATCAAGTTATGATACTACCCCAGATGAAGAGGAATGATTAGAGTTCTTATGTTGATTATGTCAGCTGAGTGTTGTATCAACAATGTACTTGTTATAATAATTATGGAGTATATAAGGATTGTACTACAGTACTATTTCATTAAGGACTTGAGATTGTGTGGAACAAAGAAAAGTGACTCAATAGCAGGATAAATTTTTGGAAAATATATGGTTGAGAGAATGATAAACCATAATATAGTTCTGATACCGAGGTAGTGATTTTTGGAATAATACATGATTGATTTGGATAAATTATATTGGATATTCTTGACTACCTTGAAACAAATTAATGATTTGTATATTCCATCATTTTTGGGGTTTAAAACATTTTTGGATTGAAGGAGTATATCTATTCTTCTTTAAGGAATAAGGGGTCATGAATGTAATCAATAAGGTTTTATGGTAATTCAGGATATTGCAGTGTTTTATAAGAATACATGATGATGGTGTTCACATGTTATTACGTGGAAAAAATGATCTTTATTGTGTTTACCTTCCTTATAAATTTTGTACTAAAGTATTTTGGATAGTTCTAGTTTGTATTATATTGGAATGCCATAAAAGAACAACCCGGAGGTCGGGCGGCAACCCGTGGAATCCGGCAAGGCCGCGAGACTTGAACCCACAATCGAAGGGCGACAAGGGTGTATCACCTACCACTGACCCACGTGATGTCCTGGATTGAATAATGCCATTTTTAATGGTTCTGCTAAATGAATTATAAATTCATTTTTTTAACCCTATACGAATAGGATAAATAAAATATTATTTTTACGTTCTATTATCTTTTAGAGTGAAAGATGAGTCTGTGGTAGAAATTAGTTAAAGGATGGAACTCTACTTATCAAGAATATATTTTTTCGTCTTCTCTTGTTCTATGAAGAAATTAATTCTCATACTTTATTTAAGGAATCCTAAAACCAAAAATATGTTATCCTAATACCCTATGTTTTGTTGAACCGATGGTATTTCAAATCATCATAGATTGATGAATTTAAGGACCTCAATTTTAAACTTGTTTGTGATTGATGACCTCAATCACTACCAATAAATATTTAAATTTTTCCTCCAATTATATGTCTCTAATTTCCACCAATGTTTTCTTAATCGAGATCATAATTTGGTGGTGACCCTTTCATTTCTCTTTTCCTCATATTAAGACTAAATTTTAGTAACCCAATTTCTAATGTGGGTTTTCCCACAAAGATATTTCTTTTTTTCAACCTTTTATTTTCGAATCACAATTTCAAATTGTGAGGACACAATTTATTGAAGGAGTGGAGAATGTAACACCCCAAGATTTCATAGTGTGTTATTTCTTCAAAATAATTCAATAACTTGCACTACACGTAACACCGAGTTAAAGCACACCATGACTTACCAAACTAGCCATTCTGAATAGTAATACCTAATTTTTGAAATTTTATAAATTCTATCTCTCAAAATGTACTTCATTTTTGGATTCGGAATATCAAAATTAACCTAGGGTGAAATTTTGGTACTTTTCGGATAACTTTAATATTATGATGAATGGTGAAAATTACTAAATTTTAATTTAAAACAACTTTTTAATCAAAATAATTAATAGTGATAAATTATGAATTTGAGTGGCTTTAAAGTATAATTAGAATGTATTTTTACCATTGTATCCAATGGTGTTCATTATAATTAATTTCACATTGAAATTGGACCTAAACAATTGTCAATCTTTTGATATATATTGTTTCCTAAAAACACGCTATTTGTTGTGACAGTGGGAATTAATTATAAAATTAATTAATCCAACTTATATGTTTGGAATTTTGTAAAATATACATCATTTTTGAATTAGGAATATAAATTATAGCTTAGGGTGAAATTTTGGCATTGTTCTGAAAAACATCAATTTTTGATGAATAGTGAAACTACTAAGTGGTAGTTAAAAAAACTGAATTTTTTATAAAACATAATTTTACCGCTTCTGTGAATGTAATTTAGAAAATCTGAGAGACAGAGTTAATATCAAGAAGTAAAATGTGGTTCAATGAGATGAAAATAATTTTTGGTGAATAGTAACTTTTTACTTTTATTTACCACGGTTAAAAGTAAATAGGGTAATTAAGGGTAGAAATGATATTAATATTACCCTAACACATGTCCTAATTCTATTGGACAAGTTTATCTAGACCAAAAGAAACCTTAGGAATAAAATATTATCATTTAGGTCCACTTGGATTAGATTAGGACATTTATTATTATTTAATTCAAAGAAGAGTTAAAAGAGTTAAAATCACAGTTTACTTACTAAATCATTTTTAATATATGGCTATACATACGATAAATTTGATTGTAAATATTAATTAGAAATATAATAAGATTCCATACCTAATTATGTTTTATATATAATTTTTAGACATTAAATTAGTTAATTTATTTATGACACACTGATGATGTCGTAATTACCATAATAGTGAAAAAATTAAAATAATTGATATTATAAATACCCAAATAAATATAATTTGAGACTTTTAATGAACTAAACTAATTTTATAGGATAATATGACATATTAGGATTGATTTAATTGAATTTATTCGAAGTAATCATTCTTTTATGAGTTTCACAAAAATCAACTATTGAATAGTGTCAAAATTGACATAATAGAGTTTTTAAATCAAATATTATATTATTAATTGATATTAAATTCCTAAAAATCTAAGTATCGTCCAAGAGACTTATATAATGGTAGGTGTATCATTAATGGACCTCTTGGGGGTCTCTTGGATGTATATAGTCTGTTTAATAACAATATAATATAAAAATACAAAGTGACATGGTAAATGTCAAACTAATTAACTATGAGTTAAAACTAAAAGATAAGGTTAATATAGTAACCCAAACCTGTATAAATTATATTGGATGAATGGTTTTCAACCTATCCCCACCCTAAACTTTGAATAATCAACTTTGGAGCCATTAGAAACCGAATATGAATTTATTATAAATTAATATTTCTAGATTTTCCAAAGGTGCCCCTCACCCCTCTTATAAAAGGTCACTCCCACTTCTCATTACTTAACACTTTCAAAGCCTTTTGGTTCGGCCAAACTCTGCCCCAATACTCTCTCAACTTCCCTCACTACAACCTAGAGGCCTTATTTTGATCCGAAATCCAACCTAAGGAGCCCTTTTGATCAAATCAAAAGGAAGAACCCGAAGAAGAGGTAATGTTTTCACCATCTTTTTTCAAATTCATTTCTTATTCCACTTCTTCTTTATTTGTTATTAACATTCTAAAATAATAAATCTAGTATCTTATATATACTGTGATGTTATTATAAATATGGTACAACCATATTCAGTATTCTATCCAACCTTTAAATAACATGTCACTATACGTGTGTATGTACGGCTTACCGTCTCAACGTCGTGGTGTAATTGTTATTAAATATATTATTATTTGGATGGGTATAATAATGATGTGTAACTCATGTAAATAATAAATATAACATGATAATGATTCTGTATATATTATATATTATCCAATTATATATTATTTTAATATCAAAAGAATGATATTGTCGCTCGTGCGTACGTACGGACTACCGTCTCCACGAACGCGATGAGATTCATTCTCCATCATATCCATTCAAGTATAATTATCATTTGATGATTTAAAAATAATGTTTAAGGACTTGATATCATTCTGGATATGAAAAAGATACAACCTAACCATTACAAACATGTCTTACTTAAAAAAAACATATAGAAGAAAACGAGTAAGTTAACACCCGAAATGATGATAATACTAAGATATTATTAACAAAGAAATGTTAAAAGACCATATATGATATCATATTAATATATATGATTCTTGTATAATTTAATAACAATTATTTCACCATTATACAGGAGGTTAACCTACCCTCAACCAAGGAAAAGTACAAGGTAAGGGTTTATTTCACAATCTCTTCATTATCCGAGGTTGTTTATACACAATTATCTACTGGGATTTATTTATCATCCACATCCATGTTTCTTCGAAATGTATTTTAAAACATTTTTACTATTTAAAAAGAATATGGGTTAAAGTCATTTATACCCTTATGTGTTTTTAAAATAAACTTTCCGTTCTTTTCCAAATAAGGCACTTTTTACCTTTTGACAAATTTAAGGTAAGAATGTTTTTTTAACTTATATGGAGTGTGCGGCTATTTACCACCGTTATAAAATCGTCAAAGCTTCCCTTACAAGCTTATAAGAATATTTTCAATGTAAATGTTTTATTTTATAATTATGTGACTTTTAAATGATTTCAAAATGAAATTTTAAGAATTCTTGAAAGGTACTCTTTATCAAGATCATAATTTTAAATGTTTTAAATATTTATCTTTCTAAATATTTTTAATTAATGTCCATGTTTTCAAAATGATTTTAAGGATTTATTTATATGGACATGATGGTTTTGAAATGATATTTCTTTTCAAAAGTTTCAAAGTGGTATGGGACACTTTGATTCAAAAATCTCTTTTAAATTACTTCCTTTATAAATGTGTGACTTTTTAATGATTTCTAGAAAAGAGATATTTCTCTCAAATAGTTTTGATTTCATCTATGTCAACATCCTTTGATGTATTTTAAGCTTACTTGAAGTTCATTTATTATGATACAAAACTTCTATATTATATTGAAGGTTTTGTGATATGTTTGACTGTGGATGTGCTATTTTTATACCATTCATGGTTTATGGTGAAAATATTGACATTTCGTATGCTAGTATTAATACGAATGTTTATGTTATGTTTGAACCTTTTCATATGGTAATTCATTGGACTTAATATGTGACAGGTGGAGCTTGCTATAGCTCCTCGATGCATCGGTAGGTCTCATGAGACAAACTAGTGTCTTGGCACAAGGCCTTGGAAAAATCTTATTTGTAGTCTTGGCACAAGGCCTTGGCTATGTGGTTATAATATTCTGGCATTATGCATTCCATCATTATGAAAGTGGTTATTGATATTCCATGTGATTATTCTATTAGTAGAATATCCATGTGAATAAGTAAATGGCATTATTTCATTTTATTTTTTCAATACAATATTGATGTTCATGTTTAAAAGGCTTTTGTTTTATTTATACATTGCCTTAAATGTTTATTCTTATTTATGAAAGTTTCTGCTATATTGTTATCCTTAATGGGCATTTGAGCGCACCCATTTTCTATGTTTTATTTTTCCCAGGATGTGAATAAGAAAATTATAAATGACCTGTAGGGATATTATGAGGGGATAATAGTGTGGACTATAGAGATAATATGTTGTTGTAGTAGTTTTTCACCTTATGATGTAATGTAAAACTTTATGAATATATCTAGTGTTCCCAAGGGTACTAAACCAATCGGTCATTCGAGTTTTGATCTTTCTTGTGATCATGCCAATGTTACGAAGTAATGCACCAACTCTGGGTAACTGGGGTCGGGGCGTTACAGTGGTGATCTGATACACACAAATAACAATGTTTTTATTTTGTAAAGAGTAATATCTGAAAATGTTTCATGAAAAATAAAAGTTGATTCACCTACTAAAAAATATATTCTTGTAGTGAGGAGATGTGAAATATCATTTATATAATTTATTCCAAAACAAGGGGGTCCCTCGAGTATAGCTTTTATTTGTACAGGGATACATAGTAGTCACTATAAGGTTTATTCCTTATTCATTTGTGCCATATTTGTTTTAGTGAACTCAATAAATGAAGAGTTTATTGGGAAAAGTCTTGACTATAAATTGACCAACCTTTGTTTGTTTTCAGTTTGACATGTTTTATGTATATTTTTTTAGAAGTTTAAGGTCATAGGATTTGGAAAAATATATGCTATATTTTATGGTCTTATAACTTTGACCAAATTGTATCGTGTTTAAGGTCATGGAACATATAGAATTATTACAGATAATGATCTAAAAATGGCCTCATTAGGGTAAAAATTGTCAAGAGTACTCCAACATCCTTCTGAGTAAGAGAAAATATGTCATAAATCAAGGATCAAGGTCCCCAGGACATGAGTAATGGTATGAGACAATCATACAAGGATTAGATCATATCATGGAGAGGTGTTGACTTCTTCCAAGGCGATTTTAGGGATCACAAGGTTTGGAAATTCCTTTTTGATGATTGAATCATTTGGTTGATGACCATAGGCACATATGCATGAGAAATAAGAATAAATGTATAGTCAAGAAAAGGGCCCTTGAAGTCATGTATCCTTTTGAGAGGCCTTGGAAGGTTGTTTTGATCCATGGTAATCAAATAATGAATTGTGTTTTATGGATAGATCATATTTTAAATAATTATGGAAAAACATTTTACTTTGGATGATCGAGGTAAGGATATTGTTGTCCCTTAGTATGGGTTGAAAAAATAGTGATGACCTACACAGTTTATTGTCTTATAGTAGGGATATTTTATCTATAGTTTAACCTAATGCATTAAGGAAATGTTCCATTCAATTTATTATCATTCACTATGGACGTTCTTATTTTTCATTTTTGATTTCATGCAACCAAGATTTTTTCCTTGCCATTTAATGTCTTTTGGTAAGGCCGTGGGAACCAATGTGGATTTTTTTTACTAAATATTAGGAACAAAATATAGTTATGTACACCTAGATCATATGTTGGAAAAAATGAGCATGTGTGACGTAGTTATTTTACTGTTGGGGTTCATTTTTAACTATTGTGGTAGCTGGACCCAGGAATAGAGATCTAGATGTCAATACTTATCCTGTGATGAAAGGAATGAATCCAAAAATAGTTCTTGAATGGGAAATCTCTACAGGTATATACCATTCATATAAGTAGGAATTATTTCAATTGATTATTGTATCTAGTCTATGGATTAGAGATCCATATGTCACTATATATCCTGTGGTGATAGAAATAAAGACACACATAGTTCTTTAGAAAACGTGTGGTTTAACATCATGAAGAAAATATGAAAATGAAAGAAGATAAATGGTATGGCTGGAGCCAATAGTCGATGTCCATGCGTGACTATGTACCTCATGATATTAATAATCAAAACAGATGTAGTTCTTGGAGATTAACCTTCCTTCAAAAGTTTGGACTATATGCATTGAGGGAGAATTTTTATATTTTTCATGTCTAGACTCTAGATTGAAGATACAATAATCGCTACACTTCCTGTGATGTCAGGAATGAAGTCACGTATTGTTCTTGAGTTCATGTGTGGTAGGAGACCAATACTAGAAATGGTAATCCTCTCAAGAGTAGTCCACATGAATGTATAGTTTTATGTAATTCAAGGGACATTAACTATGCATTTAAACATCATGTGGTGAGGACTCATGGATTTAATTTTATGGTCTTTCATTTTGTACCCCAATGATATTGTTTTAAAATTTCATTACTTTTTTGTGTGTGGAATCCCTTAATAATTTTACAAATCAATCATGAGCTATGATCGGTGGGAGAAAAAAGTAATGAAAATGGTTACTATTATTGATTAGAGTAAATTAATCATAAGACATTAATATTTTATATCATGAGGTGGCTAGATGAAGATATAAGATTGAGGTGTCCCTAATTATCTCATTTAAAATGAGAATCAAGCCATACGTAGTTCTAGAAAACACGTGTAGTTTCACATAATGAAAAAAGAACATTAGATGTGCAGTTTAATGTCTTGCAGAAAGAAAATGTATCACCCGATGTGAAGGAAAATAAAATTTGTTGATGAGTCTAGAAATTTAGGTTTAGGTATCTCTATGTATTATATAGTAACATGAATAAAGGTATACATAGTTCTTGTGAAAATTTTGTAGTTTAAATCTATGCATTGAAGAATTAAATAGTTTAGTTTTATATGATGCAGTATGGACATGGGAACCATGCTGTTTAAAGCCTGGATGTTAGGACTGGGGGGGTACCATGCAGTTTAATGTACTTATTTTTAGACATGGGGGTACCATGAAGATTAAAGTATTTCTATTAGGACTTGGGGGTACCATGTAGTTTAAAGTATTTATGTTAGGAATTTTTCACTTTATGAATGACATGAAAATTATTTCATAAGAACTATCATATTGGTGGGAGGTGTGACATGTTCCCTATCCACAGTGGGGATTGAGTGGGCTCCATTGTGATAGAACTTATGTATTATATAGGGCCCTTCCCACCTAAGTTCTAGTTTTGGGGGATTCTTCCTTGGTATCATTACGGTCTTGAGTACCAACAATAATTCTCATTGTAGGAATGAACAATGTCAAAACTTATCATTAAGGGAGCATATGATCAGATTTTGATAGACCAGCAAGTTCTGTAATGAGCAGATCCTACTCTCAATGATGAAATCTAATCCATCCAATCTCTTAAGTGATTGATCATTATATGAGAGCTATCCTAAAATGTCTATTCAGAGTGAAGGAATTTGGACCTCAACGGGTTACACTACCTCATTCCCATATGACAATGAGTATGTAATTTCTTATGTAGCAGTACATGTGGTGGTATAGTAGTCTCATAATGCATAAAAGAGATTGGTTGGACATGATTATTTTTTACCTTTTAACAATATTCTAATTACATTTGATATAGTATTATTTAATCCTTCTATCTATCCATTTTCCTCTACATGATAGTGGTATGAGTGATTTGACTTGATATTTAACTCACGGTATAGTTTTTTCAACTCCATAGAATAGATTTTGGATATGTTGTCCTTCGATATTATCTATGGAACCCTGAACTTGGTGATGATATCAGACAGTATAAATTTGATTATTTTCTTCATCCAAAATTATTTTAGTGGTATTTCTACACACATTTAGAGAAAAATCCATTAGTATTAAGGATGTAGTTGAACTTCTTAGCTGTGGTAGGGGTACGACCCCACAATACCCTTTCCCCAAAGTAAAATGACCAAAAATATTTAGCTGTATATAGAAATGATAAGAGTTGATTAGGGAATTTTTTATAGATGTATCATGTATGATATTTTTTTTACATTCCATACAATCATGTATCATGGATTTCCAGTGATATTTTAACCTCTTGATTTGGTGGAAGAGCTTGGTCCTATATTGACAGGTGCCAAAAGATCTCACATGGAATTACTCAATGATGGAGGAAATATATTCTTGTGTTATGTATCTAAGAAAGATTCCATAAAAATCCCATTATTAGAGTGATTTTTGTTCATTTGGACTATCCTTTAGGGTGAAGTTTGCTGCACAACACATAATCTGCTCCATTACAATTCGGTCTGTCAGGAGAGTCCCAATTTAGTGATAACCGATTATGGGATCCATCCATCCAGGGGTGGAAATTGGTTCATCACACTATTGGGAAGTGTTTACTGGATTGGATTATCCTATATCACACATGACAATTGACAATACCTTTATTTGATTGGTGATACAAAAGATTTCTACCTCCTGAATAGGATCAGGTTGGTTGGTGGTTGTATTTGCCAATCCATTGATGCAAGCATTCTGTGATTAGGGAACATGATAAAATATGAGATAAAAATATAACTCTACCATCATTACCCTAATATAGCCATTGAGAGGGGCCAATTATTCCTTTTTATAGCATATTCGCCATTTATCTGCTTTATCACTAGTTATGAATCTCTTTGATATCAAGGCAAGCTATGTGAAACTATAGGTCTAGTTCCAACCCATTGATGAGGGCTTGGTATTCCACTTCATTGTTAGTGGAAATTTAAAATAGTGAAATCAATTACTAAAAATATACTTTTTCTAGAGAAATAAATACAATCTCAAGAGCAACACAATCGAGCCTTAGGTTCTTAATTCTTTTGTCTATGAGACTCTGGGAGGTGCCATAAAAATATATATCCCTTGTTTGGGGAGTGTAATGGCCCGAAAAAACTCCCCATATATAATATCAGTTTCCACATGTGTATTTTATGTAAAATGATGTGCTGTGAGGAAATCATCCCTGGATTTCCATTTTATCGACTTTTGTGATATAAACTGAATGACATATTAATGCTGAATAACAACCCATTGGGACATGTTCTGAGTATAAATAGGAAGACCTAGGATACACATGAGATGATCAATATGAGATACTCGATGGACCTTGTGGTGCTTCATGTAATGACTTACCTTTTTCACAGAAATGATGACTTCCACAAAGTTCTTGTCGACATTAGAGTATCTATTCTTAGTAACTAGGATTGTCCTGATGAGGTAGTAGAGACTATTCTCACTCCCCTTATCATTTTTCTATTTGAGGTGGGTTCCCAGTGAGTGTCCCATGGTGAAAACCTACAATATGTATAGGCTACCATCCATAGAGATTTCCGAAGATGTGGGTAAATTTGGTACAACTTGATACTTTTAAAGGCTTCTTAGGAGTCATCATTCCATTGATAGGTGATTCCATACATCATTAGCTTGGTGAATGGGAGAGATTTTCCAACTAGGTTTCCTATGAATCTAAGAATCTAGGTTGGGTTCCCTTGGATCCCCCTTAGTTCATTGAGAATTATTGGTTGGTTACATTCCTAAAATAGCACCGGCCTTCTCTTAGACGACCTCGAGGATGCGATGGTGTACCAAAAATCCATGAATCATTCATAATGATACCCTGGAATCACATTTCAGTGGATACATCTTAAAACCATGTAGTCCAAAATTGTCGACGGTTTTTTAAGATCCATGAAGTGATCACAACACTATTAAGATTTGACAACCACACCATTGACATAACATTAGGCTATCCTTTCAATGAATGGATTAAAGATATGATGCATGGTATGCTAGTATGTGGAATTAGAATTATTTAACACAATGGTCATAACATGATAGAAGAAAATCCACATAGGATATAATAAGGTTGTTTCTTCTTCAGCCCCTGGGAATATAATAATTTTATTTTACCCTAAATTCCCTTCCATGAAGGAAAGGTCTTAGAATCCAAGAATTGTTCCGATCTGAAGTTCTGTGATTGTTAATGGGGATTCGTCTTCTGGCCACTGTCGATTAAGGTCTATAAAATCAATGAAAAAACTAATAAACCTATTATTTATCTTGACATTTATGATGTTCTAAATCCATATTGGGGATTTAACTTACTACAAAAAAATATTTATTTGGTTAATTTGTCAAGTTATGATGCTACATTGGTGGAATGTTATGGGGGAATCCTCATGGATTCCTTTTAGAAGCATCAATGATTATTGGGTAGGCCATGATAGTGAGTATCCAAATCTAGATTCATTCTAGAAATATAATTATTATTACAAGTGAAAAAATATCAATGTTTCTTGATAAATTAAGTGTACATATCTTGATCTTTTAGGGGCATAGTGGAAATAATAAAATTATGCAATGTGTCTTCTTACATTACCATATTTATTTGTCTGAACTCATTGATAGTGTCATATAATCATTCCGTGAATATGGGTGGGTCATTCCAAAGGTCATCCTCACCTTATCCCAATTCTAAGAATATGGAGGCACTTTTAGACGAAGATGAAAATATGGGGGCTTCTTCATAACTATAAAGGTTAAGGACACCATGATAAGAGACATTATCACTGTCTACTATTTGTATCATTACAGAGAGATCCCAAAGATGACTTTTTATACTGTAATTAGAGATAGGAGAAAAATGGATTTCTAGGGCTAGATCTATCACCTAAAATAGATTTATGGGGATGACATAGTCACTTCCAAGCATTCTATAGGGGTTGAAGGGTCTTTCCCTAACCCATTTGGAGATGGAACCTATAAACCAGCTTCCTTCACTGGTTTTCTGCCTCCCTTTTTATAGAAGCTTGCTTTAGTATCTATAGATTAACATGTTTGATAGGGGAAATATCACCATGTAGTATACCAAATTTTCCATTGATGGGGTATTTAAGACGTTGATATAATGTTAATGGTACCACTATGTGGATATAGATCCAGGGACATCGGAGATGGATATTGTATGTGTTGTATTATTAGAAAACCATAAACATAGATTTATATATGAGATCCATAAATTTAATTTTGAGTTTGATCTTCACAAGAGGTTTTTTCGTATGCTTATCATATCCTTGAAAGATCATCTTTGTTGGAGACAAACTCCCTTCACTATATCCCAAATATCGGAGGGCTTGATTGGGATGAGATTGATCCTAAATCAATTACAAATTAGAGCCCTTTAGATGTTGACATCATATAGTCTTCCCAAAACATATAGGGTTCTAATTTTACCCTGAATGATCTCCTATGATCATGATCTATGAAAAAGATGGTGACAAGAAATTATACTGACATAGTCTCTATTTGATATAATCGTCTACAGAAACTTCAATATCTAAATCATGTGGGATTTATAGGGATTTAATGAGTGACTCTATGGTTTTTTTAGATATATGTATTTCATCTTTCATAACCTGTCCCTCGGGTCCATTTTCGTGACTACCCCAAGCCCGCCTTTCATAGGCTCGGGACTCATAACTAGAAACAAAAGGCGTATTCCATAAAATGGGAAGGCATTGCCTTTAAAAATATGTAGAAACACGGTCCCAGAACACAACAAGAATCAAATGTGAATTAACTACTGTATTTTAAAAGTGCTGAAAGCACAAGGATTGGAATATAAGCCCAAATGGAAAATTAAAAGTACAACTAAAAAGTACAAAACAACTGAAAGGTGAAATGTGGCTCTTAGATCGTCCACCATGAATCCTACCTGAACGGTAGGTACAACTCTTGATCAGTAGTACCTACATCACGTCACACCAAATGGTCCACCCCGGATCCTACCTGAGGGGTAGGTGAAAATTGCTTACTCATCACTCCACATCCGTTCATGTCCTCCATGTACCACCAGGTCCTAGCTCCCTAAAATCTCATCCCAGCTGCTCGTCGTCTGCACAAGACACAATAAGGTGGGGGTGAAGTATGTGTAGGGTTGAGTATAATGATACTCCGTAGGTATCTCATGACCCTGAAGGTATCCTAGAATTCCACAAAGAAAAACCACAGGGTAACATTGCGAAGGTAAAGTAGCACATAGGTAATGTATCTCATGACATAACCTCAATCACAAGCACAAGGTAAAGACAGATCACACTAGGATTTATTCTAGGGGTAGAAGGGTTATCACATAATCAAACTCCTCGACTGCTGGAGAACTCCTCCTTTATTGAGTATAGTGGGCCGACCAGTTCATACAAAGCTGCTTCCCATTGACCTTGAACTGTTGTGGTACCCATCCCTAATGGGTACCATGGTCATTCTATGTCACATAGAGCTGATTCACATCATGGGCATACCGGGTCCCACAGAGCCACTTCCCACCATAGCTGAAATGATGTACACATCCTATCGAGCACCAGCGGTCATCTGGGTCACACAGAGCCACTCCCCACCATGGGTCTAGTGGTTCACACATAGCAGCTTCCTACTGGGCCAATCATCAAGCAGTCTTCAGGTCTCAGTCTACCAGAAGGTTCCATACGTAGTATTATTGGTAGAAAAACTCCCAAAGCCAATCAATATATCTTGATATCCGTGGAATTCACCACAATTTTTATTCTACGGCAGTGACCATAGAATCGTCAGTCACAAACCTCAAACTCCTCAGTTGCCGGAGAACTCTTCCTCTATCGAGTATAATATGTCTGCAGGGTCACATAGTGCTGCTTCCGACTAACCATGAATTGATGTGGTACTCATCCTGATGGGTACCATGGGCATATTGGGTCACACAGAGTCGCTTCCCACTTTGGGCTTGCTAGGTCATGTAGAGCCGCTTCCCACCTTGGACATTGTTCGTTAGAGGAATAGAATAAAAATAAAATAATATTGTTATTTTATTTATTCTATTAAAAAGTTCCAAAAACTACCTTTTTCACTGTACCTAAAAAGGTCGAATTGAAGGTATCCTTAAGTGAATATTGGTGCTACAAGTTCAACAGTGTCCTCATCCTTCAATTCTGAGCACCAGTTCAAAAGTTACAAAAGGTCGTATGAGTGTTTACTGAACATACTCGAAGAAGAGTTTCTAATATTTATAAAAGTCATCCTCGACCAGCACCGGTCAAGGTTAAGCTCTGACCAATTGAAACATGCCCCAGTGAACCCAATGTTACCCTCGTATTTCAAATCTGAGTTACCATTTAAAAGTTATGGGGTTTACAATAAAATAATTGTCACTTAATTATTTTATTTATGGCCAAAAACTAACTTTCTCTGGCGGCCCATGCCGGAAAAAGTTAGTATCTGTATACAAAATTATACCCTCATGAGTTCTATGATGGTCTCAGATTTTTAATCTAAGTTACCATTCATGAGTTATTAGCATTTGAAAAACAAAATAACATTGTTTAATTATTTTATTTATAGTTATGCCATTTTTGGGTTTTCTCACAGGAGGCCCGCACCAACTAAAATTTAGTCATGCCTAAGGTAAACACACCATCCTAAGTGCAACAGTGGCCTTGGATTTCTGATCTAAGTAATCATTTAAGAGATATTCTACTTTTTTAGGAAAACTACTTACATCGGCTAATTAATGCTTAACAAAACATGGACGGATAATTCTGGGAACTCCGGGCCATGGAATCGCGCGCCGTC
Organism: Viscum album; assembly: GCA_963277665.1. Classification (NCBI taxonomy): domain Eukaryota; kingdom Viridiplantae; phylum Streptophyta; class Magnoliopsida; order Santalales; family Viscaceae; genus Viscum; species Viscum album. The sequence continues at coordinate 1,407,801,483 of OY728133.1, read as the reverse complement.
AGATTTTACGGTCTCGAAATAAATCCATATAATTAAAAAAATATTTATACGAAATTTATATGACATTAAATTCTCCCCACTAGTGGTATTTACATCCCCGAGATCCACAACATAGACTAAGGAAACAAATGTAGGTACTGAGCATGGATCTGAGCCTCGCACTACCATGTGCTCTCTTGGAGGTTCCCCTGCTACAATAAAATGCGCACTAGAGGTATTGGCCACCCATGAAGGACCCACTTCTATAGATCCTCAATCTCTAATGGAACCTCCATTATTGTCACCCCATCATCGAAGTCCAGCTCGCCATGATTGATGATGTGGGATGGGTCCTGCACATATCTCCCCAACTGGGATATGTGGAATACGTCTCCCACCCTCTCCATATGCGGTGGAATATCTAAGAGGTAAGCCACTTCAAAAAATCTACTAAGGACTGAAAATGGTCCAGTGAACCTCAGGGGTAACTTATCTACCCGACCAAATCTCCACAAACCTCGTCGAGGTGAGACCTGTAAAAAGACATTGCCTCCGTCCTCAAACTCCAGAGGTCTCCATCTCCTGTCAGCATCAGATTTCTGCCTACTCTGTGCAGTCTCCATTTTCTCATGGATTATATGCACCTTCTCTTTGGTAGCACATACCATCTCTGGTCCCATGAGTGTTGTCTCCCCTGGGTGAGTCCAGGAAAGTGGTGATCTGTAAGGTTGTCCGTACAATGCCTCAAATGGTTCTATACCGATAGTGGAGTGATAAATATTTTTGTACGTGAACTCCACCAATGGTAAGAGACCCTCCCAACTATGGCCAAAATCAAGGACCAAGCACATAGAATGTCCTCGAGGGTCTGTATGATCCTCTCTGTATGACAATCTGTCTGAGGGTGGAAGGCGGTGCTCAACCATAGCTGTGTCCCGAACGCCTCCTACAACCCCTTCAATAGTAGGGAAGTAAAACATACATCATGATCAAAGACAAACATAGATGGATATCTATGAAGCCTTTAAATCTCATGCACATAGAGGAATCTCAAGCTCTTTACTGATCCATTCTCTCTGATAGGTAGGAAGTGGGCCGACATGGTGAGTCGGTCAACGATCACCCAGATAGAATCATGAATCCTAGACGTGCATGGATGTCACATCAAGAAGTCCATGGAAATTCCATCCCACTTCCACTATGAAACCTCTAATTACTGAACTAATCCTGCTGGAACCTAAGGATCTACCATCACTAGATTACAAGTGAGGCATTGAGAGACAAGCTAAGCCACTGCCTTCTTCATTCCAGGCCACCAGTGCTGACGCCGGAGGTGCTGGTACATCTTCTCCACTCTTGGATGTTCCACTAGAGGGGATTTATGGAACTCCCTTGAAACTTCCTCTATATGTTCTATTGGTACCATAGTACTCCCTATGAAGAGGATGGCATTTTCACCACATTCAGAAAATTAATTAGGTTCCTGTCCTGGGGATATATGAGCACGTCGATCCTTGCAGTCATTTTCCACAAGTTGCACCACCCAGACTCGCTAATGGAGTGGGGGTGTGACTGTCAAAGACTGAAGATATGTTCCTCCATCTCTATCGATGAAGGATTTCTGAAATGTGGCTAGCTTATCTATCAATTCACTCAGAAACTACAGACCATACCTCATTCTTAGTGCATCTGCTACCATGTTCCCCTTCCTAGGAGTACAAACTATCTCAAAGTCATACTCCTGGAGGATCTCTAGCCATCACCGTGATCTCAGGTTTAGGTCCTTCTAAGAAAGGATATACTTAAGACTCTTTTTATTAAAGCATATTGTAAAACGTTCGCCCATCAAGTATTGTAGCCACATATTTATCACAAAGTCCACTACTTATAACTCCAGATCATGAGTTTCATAGTTCTAATTGTCAGTCTCTGGCTCAGCTCCTGAAATCTCTACTCACAATCATCCATCCATAGGAAAGGGTCCCCCTTTTTCATCAAAGCTAACAAGGGTGCCACTACCCTGGATAAGTCGGGTAAAAATCTCTGGTAGTACCTAGCCAAAGAAAACATCCCTCTCCTCTAGGGGAAGTAATCCTAGAAACATATTTTGAAAAGATGTTCCATGCACTGCCACTTCTATTTGGAACAGAAAACTCAAAACTCCTACTACCACAAGGGTATGTCTGGCTAACTCATGTGTGGTTAGCTGCACCCTCCTATACATGAGTTTGTCCGGTGCTGCTTGGGTTTTCCTTTTTCTTTGACAAAGGAAAATCTCATTCCAACGCAGTAGGTAAACCACAAATTTATTTCCTAACACATTCAATCTGAGTATGAACTGTGGATGCCCAATACATTCCCATACTAACATCGTAAGGCCTCAACACAACCATGGAAAGCTTCCAACAGAAACTCTCAACTTAAGGGTCAGATCACACCATCAGTGTAAGTGTTATTATTGAGTATCCCCCCAAAAGTATCAATAGATGTGAGGGTCAATTCAACAATTTTACCAGAAACTCTAGGTCTTGGACAAGATTTTTCGAAATAAGGAATGATAGGTACCTATGTCTATTAATATGGAAGCTATTATTAGACACATAACATACATCAAATCATTCCTAGAGCCCTTGGGTCGCACTCCTTGACCATATGCAGATTCTCCCTTCCACTTTCCACTAGCTACTTGAGCTTGGTGGGGACCACAATGGGGGTGGTTGTAACAAGTCAAAATGTGAACCACCCAATGATGCTCTCCTAGCTCTGGTTCCCTGTCTGCAACCCTGTAGATTCATCTATCCCAATCACTTCCTCTTTCGGAAACATTTTACATTCCAAAGTATTTAAGACTAGCATCAGTTTTCTACTTTCTTACTGCTAACATTCATTGGTTGTATTCGCCTTGCCAAAGAAAATTCTACCACAAAGGTTATCTCAAGAACCCTAACATAAGTCAGAATTCATAGAGGATTGGTGCTTTCTAGGATGTCCTTAAGCACACCGCACTTCGATGCCTAAACCCCAAAGCACTGATCTTATCATATTCATCGAGTTCTCGGAATGGTTGGTACTCCTCAATGAATACATAGCTACCGAAATGTTGTCCTACCGAATTTGTAAAAGCTCTAGAGAAATCTCGGCCACCTCCTCAAGCCAGTCCTCAGCCGCCAATGAGTTTTCCTCACCTCAAAACCTGAGGGGTATCTGATGATGAAACATGTGAAAGGCACTAAGACCATATGTGTCCTCTACTGGTACAACAGGTTGTAACAGCTGACCAAAGGGAAGTGACATAGCTAGCACACTACCCGAAGGTACCATCTCAGGAAAAGGTACACATACCAAAGCCTCATCACTATACAATCCATCCTCATGGTCACTCACTGAAAAAGACTAGTAGCTATGATCATCATCTTCTCTAATGGTTTCTCAAATACGTGAAACAATTTAGCCACAACCTCGAGCCAGTCCTAAATTTCATAAGAATTTATCTCACCTCGAAACCTAGAAGGCCTCTGCCAATGGAACTTGTTCAATGCACTTAGTCGGTGTGCATCCTCTACTGGTGGAGCTGGTACACCACATGAATGTGCGAACACCATATGTGAGTCCTACACCGAGGCCTCATCACTCGGTGGGCCGTTATAACATAATCTCTCAGGAAACCTAGGTGGATGTCTTTGTGGTGGCATCATGATAATAAATAGGTGCACCATGGTCATTAATTTATAACTGGTAAGATAAATCCAAATAATTTAAAAGAAAACCTTTTAAAAAACCCACGCAATTAGTTTTTTCATGCGCTATGTCGGAAATTAGACTTTAGGGTCCTCGTGTGTGGATATGTCAGTCGTTGCACCAACACTGGACTCCCCGAACTGAACACCACACTCATAACATGAAAAACTATTGATTCAAAGAAAATATCAGATTCCTAGTTCTTTGGTAGAACCAAACTCCTTTGATATCCCTTTTTCATGACCCATCCCCCAGTGCCCATGTCGTGACTACCCCAAGCCCTCTTTCCACAGGCCAGGGGCTGGCGACTAGCCCCAAAAGTCATATTCCCTAATACGGGAAAGCATTACATTTAAACCTATACATACACATGATCCGAGAACACAACAAGAATAAATTGTGAAGTAACCGATGTTGTAAAAGTGTGATGAAATCAAAGGTTACAGAATACAAGCCCAATTGGAAAAGTATAAGTACAACTAAAAAGTGAGAAACAACTGAAAGGTGAAAATAAGCTCTTGGATCATCCCCCATGGATCCTACCTGAACGGTTGGTACAAATCATGATTATTAATCCCTGTGCCGCATCACACCAAACGGTCCGCCTCAGATCCTACCTAAAGGGTAGGTGTAGATCGACTCTTAATAACTCCACATATGTATGTCTCCTCAGAGTACCACCAGGTATTGGCTCCCTCAAATATCATCCCAACTACTCATCGTCTTCACAAGAAACAATAAGGTGGGGGAAAAGACCGTGCAGGGGTGAGTATAACAATACTCAGTAGGGACCCCGAGACCCCGAAGGTCTCCTAGAATTCTAAAAAAAACCACAAGGTAACACCATGAATTTAAAGTACCACACAGGTAAAGTACCACACATGTAAAGTACCACATAACATAACCTCAATCACATGCACATTGTAAATAAAGCTCACACCTGGATTTATTCTAGGGGTATAAGGGTTATAAAATCATCAAAACACCTCAGCTACTGGAAAATGCCTCCTCTATCGAGTATAGTGGGCCCACAAGGTCAACAATATCTGCTTCCCATTGACCTTGAACTGTTGTGGTACCTATCCCTGATTGGTACCGTGGGAATCCAAGGTCACACAGAGCCACTTCTGACCATGGGAATGCCATGTCACACAGAGATTCTTCCCACCATGGCCAAAATGAGGTACTCTTACGGTCGAGAACCATGGGTATTCCAGGTCACAAAGAGCTGCTCCCCACCGTGGGTCTGCTGGGTCACACAGAAGTGCTTCTCACTTGGCCAATCCTCAAGCAGTCTTTGGGTCTCACCTAACCGCATGGTTGTATATATAGTATTTTTGGTAGAACCACTCCTTAAGACACTCACTGCATCTGGATATCCATGGAAGTCACCAAAATGTTTATTCAAGGGTAGTAACCATAGCATCATCAGTCACAAACCTCAAACTCCTCAGCTGCTGGAAAAATCCTCCTCAATCGAGTACAGTGGGCCGGCCAGGTCACAAAGAGCCGCTTCCCGCTATCCTTGAACTATTGTGGTACTCATCCCTAATGGGTATTGTGGGCATGCCAAGTCACACAGATCCACTTACCACCATGGTCTTGCTGGGTCACATAGAGCCGCTTCCCACCTTGGCCATCGTCTGTTGGAGGAATATAATAAAAATTAAAAAATAAAGTTATTTTATTTAATCTATTAAAAAGTTCCAAAAACTAAATTTTTCTCCAGACCTACTATAGTCGAAGTGAAGGTCTCCTTAAGAGAATCTCAGTGCTATGAGTTCAACGGTGTCCTCAGATTTCAATTTTGAGCACCGGTTCAAAAGTTACAAATGCCTTCTTGTGCGTTTACTGAACATACCTGAAAAAGTGTTCGTAAATTTATTAACAGTCACCCTTGACCCACGCCGGTCAAGGTTTCTATATTCCCAAGTTAAAAAAGCCCCAAAGAACCCAACAGTACTCTTGTATATTCAATCCTAGTAACCATTTATAAGTTATGTATTTTATAATAAAATAATTGTCACTTAATTATTTTATTTTCATCCCAAAAATAACTTTTTCTGGTGGCCTATGCCGGAAAAAGTTAGTGTATTCCTAAAGAAAACACATCCTCATGAGTTCAGTGGTGGTCATGGATTTTTAATTCGAGTTACTGTTCGTCAGTTATAATCATTTAAAAAATAAAATAACATTGTTTAATTATTTGATTTACGGCTATTCCCTTTTCATGTTTTCTCACATGAGGCTTAAGAAGACTAAACTTTAATTGCACCTAGGGTAAACCCACCATCCTGAGTGCATTAGTGGAATCCAATTCCTGATCCGAGTAACCTTTTAGGAGTTATTCCACCTTTTCAGGAAAACCGCTTACGCACACAAATTAAAGATTAACAAAACATCGACGAATCATTCAAGTCACATCGGGCCTCAGAATTATGCACCGTCAAATATCACAGTGTTGAAATAATTCTATATAATTAAAAATAATGATACCAAATTTACAGGACATTACCTCATCTAATATAGATGTTTTGGATGGGACTATCACTAGCTACTTCATAATGTTGTAAATTTGTGCCAAAGATCTATACTTCTTGATATGAGATTTCATCAGGACATGAATATTAGGAACTCAAATATTTGATTTATATGGGACTCTATATTGTATAGTGGTTCTTGGAGAATCATCTTCCAGAGGATCAGGCCATTCCCACATTCCCCGTTGTCTGGGATGATCAGATAATTGTACCCCTTTTAGGTGGTCATGCAAGACAATTGGGTGTGGTTGACTACGGGAAGGTTCTAAAAAACCTCCAAGACATTACTGGGATTATTGTAGATCCTTCACATTAGTCTCTAATGTATATATGTCCTCTGTGGTGAAAATGATAATATTTTTTCCGAACATCCTCATGTAGTCACCCGTATCCATAGTTCCTATTCATGAAACCGCTCGTTCCTCAGTTATATATGGGTAACTCATATCCCAAGGCATATTAATCATCAGAGAAGTGGTCTAATAAGTGTATCACATTGAAAGAACCAAATATGACAAATTATCCTAATGTGGATTCCATTTAGTGTGGAGGTTCCCATTCTTTGGATGTTGTAGGGAAGAGATATTAAAGTGTTTGATCTTCATTTGATATAGAATGTTACTCTTTACCTTTTGTTTCTTCCTACTTTTGGTGGTTGCTCCCACCCTTGGAATGTGTATTAGATGTTACCTCCTTATGTGGTAAAGAAATAACATGTTTCTGTATTTGTTCTCTTATGGTGTCATGGGCTCAGAAAACTATTATCAAATTCACCTAGTTATTGAAATTCCATGAACTCTTGGATGAAAGTTTCTACCAACCATGACCTTATTCTGACTAGGCAATGGTTATATAGCCACATGTTCTGAGGATTTACCTAACACTACCTATCTAGAAACAGCCTTACCTTGAAGAATATATTTGAAGACAAATAAATATTTTATGTTATCACCCATAATTCAGTGGAAAGGGAAGTAGTCAGGATGGTCAGTGGGGTTGAACTCATCGGTCTTACTTGGTTGTTGTAACGTCCCTATTCCGGAAGCCACCCAGAGGCACCCCATACCCGGTTGGTCACATGGCCTCAAGAACATTTCCCCAAACGCCAGAGGCTATCGACTAGCAGTGAGGGCTTTGGGTGTGATATAGGGGAAACTATGCCATCATTGTTAGTGTACACAACGGATGTAAACAACACATACAATAGCAGAAGCAGTAAATATCCAACAATAGTAAACAACGGAAGACTAAAACAACAAAAAACTAGAGCACATATATATGTATAAAATGATGCATTATACATATGTCTAGGAAAGCATCAAAACTTGTGACAATGCTGAATACAATACTAAACCAAAGTACTAAAGAAAAAAATATAAGCAACTCCTCAGCATCGCAATCCTCAGATTTTTCACATGCTCTCCCGATCCAATGCAATCAAGTTCTTGAAGTCGAAAGGCGCTTGACCTTGACTATACCTACAACAAAATAATCTATTTGGGCTGAAAAGCATGACCCAAACCGTGTGTGAGACTAAATCCCTATAGGAAACCATCCGAAAATCAATGCCTAACAGTTAGTGAGTATATGGTAGGTAATAGTACAATAAGCAGTAAACAGTAAGCAATAAAAGTGAATGATACACAACTGTAAACAATCCATATATCAACAAGTAGTAAAGAAGAAAACAACTAACCACAAATAGGAATCCCTCTGGGATGTACTCATAGCCATCCCCTATGGTCCTAACCAAGAAGAACCAGCAACCCTCTTTGTAGTAAACTCATCCAAACCTCTCTGGTTTGGTCATAAGAAATTATAAGACTCTCCAAGGAAGCACGCTCAGTCAATTCCCCTTATAGTCTATGGTAGTCAGAGAATCCCTAAGGAAGATCACATGTTCAATTACCCTTATAGCCCCAAGATCTAGAGACACTCTAAAGAAGATCACTCGGTCAATTCCTTTTATAGCCTCAGGTCTGTCACGTACTCTCTGAGGAATCTCACTTTGTCAATTCCTCATATGGCCTAGAATTTTTTAAGGAATTCAAACAAAACAAAGACTCTCCGATGAAGCTCACTCGATCTACCCTCAAAAGTCTATAATTCTCAAGACTCTCTGAGTAAGCTCACTCGGTCTATCCTCCTATAGTCTATAATATCCAAGACTCTCTGGGAAACACACTCGATCTATCCCCTATAGTCTATAATGCCCAAGACTCTCTGAGGAAGCTAACTCGGGTTATCTGCTAATAGTGTATATCACCAGGTTCTCATGGCCCCATGCCAATAAATGCATAACAATGCTATATGGCCTATGTAAACCTATAGATCTACTTGGCTAACCAGTCTATAGCACACCAAGCATGTCAAGGAACAACACTACTTCATATGGTCACAAGGTATGGAAAACAGTTATAACGACCAAAGGCTGAACAAGACCAAAAGGTTGTAAATAGAACAAGGCATGGGAAAAACATCCAAGCATAGAAATTATCCTTATAAATAGCCAAATTACCTCTACCCAAGCATACAAGCAAGGTAGGAAAACAATAGGGGAAAAACTATAAACACACAATACCCCGTTCAAGGGTATTGGTGAATTTTGAACATAATACACAAAGACATTGAACAGAAAGGCACAAACCACCTAACTTGATGATAGGTGATCAATATACTTGAATCATGAGTCTTGAATCTTTTTATAACATCATATATCTATGAAAAAACACAAAACATTCAACCTACAATAACTTGCAAAAGAGGAGAAATTGGAAAATGATGCTCAATAAGAAGGAAGAGCTTACTACTGCAGTTCCAATGCAATAGCCGGTGGTCGATTTAGAGAACGGATAGAGGCTCGGGGGCTTGGAGAAGTTTCAAAGCAGTACGACTTATGTCGGTCGAACGAGACCTAGAAAAAGATGATTTTGGCAGTCAGACGCTAGCTTGGTCCATTTAATAAAAACAAAAGTACATGGTGTGTAATTTTGGAGTACACAGTGTGTACTAGGATTTTCTGTACTCCGCTTTAAGCAGCCTCCACATCGCCCCACACGACTGTGTGTGTGGCTGGGACAAGGCTAGCACACGGCCTCGTGCCGCATTGATGTACACGACATGTACTTCAAATATTTCTAGAAACTCCTATTTTTCCAAAGACTCCAGAAAAATGAAAAACATACCTAAAAAGAAGGTATGGGTTCTTACAAAATTCCCCCCTTAAGGAAATTCTTCCACGAATTTCCATAATAAGGTGTAGAAAAAGAAACCCCGAATAGCTCTGGCTAGTGTGATCGTACATCAGCCTCCCTCTCCCATGTCTCATCCTATAGTCGTATGTTCTGCCATAGCACTCGTACCAGGGGAACAGACTAGCCATGGAGAACCTTCGTACTATGATTTAAAATCATTATAGGATGCTCCTAAAATGATTCATATACTTCGATCTCAATCTCCTCAAGTTGAAATACATGAGACAAGTCTGAAAAGTAACGTCGGAGCTGATAAACGTGTAAAACATCATGCATAGCCTAATATCTCTAAGGTAACTGCAACCGATAGGAAACCATCGTAACTCTCTCCAATACCTCAAATGGCCTGACGTACCTCAGGGAAAGCTTACCCTGTCTCTAAATCCGCTTATGTCCCATCCTCAGTGCGATACACAGGAAGACCCGAACCCCAACCTCGAACTACAGAGGTCGTCTTCGCTGATCAACATAAGACTTCTGTCGAGACAATGTCATAGCCATCTACTCCCGAATCAACTCTATCTTCTCTGAGGTCTCCTAAACAAGAAGAGGTTCCAGCAAAGATGCCTCTCCTGACTCCAGCCAGTATAAAGGTGATCATCATGGCCTACCGTACAAAGCCTCATAAGGTGCCATCTGTATAGTTTCTTGAAAATTATTGTTATAGGAAAACTCCACAATAGGTATATGCTTCTCCGAAGAACCTCCAAAATCCAGGATGCATGATCGGATAATATCTTCAAGCACCTAAATCGTACACTCAGACTGGCCATCTGGCTTTGGATGGTATGTTTTACTTAAAAGTACCTATGTAAACAAAGCCTTCTGAAGCCCCCTGCCAAAACCGAGAAGTAAAAGGTGAATCCCTGTCAGAAACAATGTAGTGGATAACTCCATGTAGATGTACAATCTCTCTAATGTACAACCACCTCAGATCATCAACACTAAAGGGCTCCTTGATTGGTAAGAAGTGACCAATCTTCGTGATTCTATCAATGAAAACCCATACTATGCCATTCCCTCAAGGTGACCTCTGTAAACTAGTCATGAATTCAATCGCGACATCATTCCACTTCCAATCGAGAATGGGTAACTACTGTAAAACCCATGTATGTCACTGATGCCTTGCCTTCACCTGCTAACAAGTGGAACACCTCATGAAGAAACTATCAGCGTCCCTCTACCTGGCCACCAATACGGACGGTGTAAATCACGATACATCTTGGTGATGCCAGGATGAACTACCCAAACTGAGGAATGAATGTCCCGCATCAACTCCTCAAGTGTGTCTACTGGAACCCATACGCATCCCTGGAAACATAAGATCTCATCCTCACCTACTTTCCATCAATGAATAGGGTTATCTCCTGACAAGATTTCTCGTAGTACTGGCCCTTCAGAATCTGATAGCTGCCTCATTCGAACTCGATCAAGAAGTGAAGAGATAACTACTATAGAAGAAATAAACCTAGGTCCCTGACTATCGTGCACCTCAAAATACATCTCAGAGAACAGAGAAATAAGCTTCAACTAACTGCTGGACTCCTAAACTGCTTGTATCTGAGTCGCCCTGCTCAGTGCAACAACTACAACATTGCCTTTCCCAAGCGTATAAGCATGCTCAAAGTCGAAGGACGTAAGATACTTGGCCCACCTGCGCTGTCTCAAATTCAAATCATGTTGAGTGAAGATGTACTTGAGTCTTTTCTGGTTTGTGAAAACCAAAAAATGCTATCCCAGAAGATAATGTATCCAAAAGCATAAGGCATGAACATTAGCTGCCAACTCCAGATCGTGCATCGGGTAATTCCTCTCATGTGGCCTAAACTGTCGAGACCCGTAAGCAACGACTCCATATCCCATTATAAGAAAAGCTCTCAGACTGATACCTGAATCCCCAAAATATATGGAATATCTATTTCCCATTTCTGGAAAGACTCATATCTGTGCTGAAGACAACCTCCCTTTCTTCTCTTGAAAGGCTGACTCACAAAAATCTGACCATAAGAACTTCACCCCTATCTTGGTCAGACCTGTCAGTGGTGCTGGTAGGTGTGAAAAGTCCCGTATGAAATGTCTTTAGTATCCATCCAGCCCTAGAAAACTCCGCACCTCAAAGACGTTCTTTGTATGCTCCTAGGAAACTACTGCTCTCACTTTCTCTAGTTCTACTGATACTCTTGCCTTTGATATAACATGACCCAAGAAGTGAAGCTGGTCCATCCAAAAGTGGAATTTTGAGATCTTACCATATAACTGATTCTCCCTTAGTGTACTCAAGATGATCTCAAGATGGGTAGCATGGTCATGTTGACTGTGAGAGTATAGCAAGATGTCATCCACAAAAACTACCACTAAGGAATCTAAGTATGGATGGAACACTCCTTTCATCATTGTCATGAAAACTGTAGGCGCGTTTGTGAAACCGAATGGCATAACTATATACTCGTATAGACCATACCAACTCATGAATGCCATAAAAGGTATATCAGATGGTCAAATGTGAAACTGATGATAACTGGATATCAAATCAATATTTGAGAACACTCGGGCTCCTTGAAGCTGATCTAAGAGATCATCGATCCTCGGTAAGGGATATCGGTTTTTTGACCGTCAACTAGTTCAACTTTCGATAGTCCACACAAAGCCTAAGGGTACCGTCTTACTTCTTTGCAAACAGGACAGGCAAACCCTAAGGAGAATTACTAGGTCGGATGAAACCCATCTCTTGCAACTCCTCCAACTACTTCTTGAGCTCTTGCAACTCAGGTGTAGCCATCCTATAAGGAGGAATGGACACTGGTGCCACTCCTGGCATGAGATCAATCGATAATTATACCAAAATATTTGGAGGAAAACCTAAAAAGTCCTCTAGAAAGACATCTTTGGTACGATCCACCACTAGAGGAAAGTCTAACTATGAAGTTCCCTAGTCATCCAGATAATTACTAGAGATCTGGGCTGTAACTCCTCCCAAACCATGATGATCTGGACCCGCTCTACTTGCCTGGACATCCCACTCACATCTATGAAGAATGGATCCACCCTCTGGTGATACAAAACTCACCTCGTGGTGATAACAGTCGACAACTTCCTGGAAGGGAACTAGCCAATACATTCTGAGAATGACATCATATCTCATCATCCCTAAGACATAGAGGTCCCATAAGAAGTGACACCATGTAACTTCAAGAGGGAACTCTCTGCACTGACGTACACTAACCTCTCTTGTCTCCAATGGTGTGTCTAGAGTCAAAGTATCAGAAGAGGAAAAGTTTTAAAGACTAACGCTCTCCACAACAGAAACAGAGATAAATATATGCGTATAACCAGTATTGAAAAGAGATGAAGATAAAACTGAGGCTACTAATATTGTACCTCGAACTATAGAAGGGATGAGATCCTGATCCTAATGGGTCTGGTCCACTGCAAAAGTCTGGCCTGTACCGCAGCCCTGTGACCCTGCCTGACCACTTTGAGCTGATCCACTCTACTTTTTCTGGTAGCTTGGTGATTGAACACCATGGTTGTGACCTCCACCTTGGCTCAAATGGCCAGAATAACTCTAGTTCCTAGACTAGTGAAAAACTGGCAATGCATATTTTGTGAACGGGGTCATAGAAGAACCCCTACCACCTTCTTAAGGTGAGAATATCTGACAGGAACACCGAAGATGGCCCATATTACTGCAAGATCGGCACTCCATTAGGTCTCTCTGGCACTGAGGCTTAGTATGCCCACTCCTCCCACATTGGTAACATACTACCAGGCTGTCCGAAGATACATTCCACATACTCCCATCTCCTTGAGCAGACTCCCTGCAGTGCTTCCTGATATCAGTAGGAGGGACACTGACCTTGGATGTCAAACCGCCCTGGCTCAATGCTCTAGAATCCCTCATATTGGGCTCACTGATCAGTGCCTTGATGACGATAGATGATATCGAAGTCAACCTAAATATGTTCACCTATGAGAAGATGTCGTGCCTCAGTCCATACTAAAAAATTCACACAAGTAACAACTCATCGCCTCCTGGAATGGGTGTGAAACGCTCTAGCTCAGTAAAGAGAGACGAGTACTCCATAACAGAAAGAGTACCCTACTCCAGACCCATAAAATCCTTGGCTCAATCATCCCTCAAGGTATCCAGGTAGAATTAATCATAGAAGATGCGCCAAAACTCATCCCAAGTCATACTCTACTGGCACCCTGACAGTGAGATCACCTCCCACCACCTCTTGGAGGAGTCTTGGAGCATATAGGTAGCGAGCTTCACCCCATTATCTGGAGGTTTTTCTAGATGCTCGAAAATTGTCAGTGTGGCTTCGATCCCATACTCTACATCCTGAGGTCCTCCATCCCATGAAAAAGTATGAGGAAGCTACTGCTGGAAAGCCTATGTCAACTTTGCCATCGATGGGGTAAGAGTCGGTATTCCCTAGAAGGTCTTCATCATCCTTAGAAAATCTTCCCTAAACTGCGCATCGGTGCCTGAAACTGGTATAACTACTGGTGCCAAGGCTGATATAGTGGGAGGATCAGCAGGAGGTCCCTGATCGGCCATATCTAGTGTTTGATCACCTTTTAGCAGCTGACGTACAACCGGAGGATGTCTTTGTGGCATAGCTCTGAAAGGTCAAAAGCACACCTCAGATCAAGATTATCAAAGAATGAGAACACAAGAGTACAAGAGGGGAACATGAGAAAGAAACATTCAAGTTTTACAAAACATTACTACATGGAGTGTATAAAAACTACACGACGTGTTAATTAAAGCCATTCACATGGTCGTGTACCCCCGCCACAACTGATCATGTAATGCCCCAACCACACAACGTGTTGTCCCCACACACGGCGTGTAGTTGAACTCTATTACACTTCCTGATTCTCCTTACAGGTCTAACCAACTTGGTCCCCTTAATCCTTGACTACATGACATGTTCAAGAAGGAAACATCGTGAACTATACAATGTTTTGATGACCCAGGTTCTTAGTTACACGACAGGCTACACGGTTCACTCTACACAGCATGATCCCTAAGAACACAGTGTGTACTTAAAGGTTTTCCCTCACATGTGTTGTTCATGACACGGTTGGGTACTTTGGTTACAAGGCACGACATGTGAAAACAAGAAAAAAACATGTATAGTAAAAGTTTCATCCATCTCTGTCGTTAGTCACAGGGGTAGACACACGGTCATTACAACACGGCGTGTACTTATAATACACTGTGTGTTCTTGAAGACTTTTCACAACTTCATCTTTCTGGCCACATAGCCAGTGACACGGTTTAAAAACTATACAACATGTATTAATAAAGTACACGCCATGTATTTAGGTTTTTTCCAAGAAGTAGCTCAGAAACTGCTCCGAAGCCTAGGAAACATAGAAAACAAGGGTTAAGGTGCCAAATTCTGATCCGTGAGGGCACATACTCCCCGTGAATCAAAGATTGGAATCTTATATGAGTTATAACAATGATCCCCGAAATCCTGGTCTATGAGGGCCCATAACTCCTCATGAACCACATTTTGGCATCCATCTAAGCAAAGTACTATACACAAAAATTCTCTATCAAACAACAAAGATTAAATCAAAGAATCTATCACAATAGCATGCATAATCTACCCAACGTCTATCAAAACAACATGAAATTGCTAATTTATCCTAGATGGCATGGAGAGAATGCATGGAATATGATTTCTAACAAATTCCTTTATGATGCATGAGATGGAATACCCTCATCTCATTGCATTGCGAAAGAAATAGAACTGCAATAACAACAACGGTAACAACACAAATCATGTGAGTCACTCAAGGTGAAATCATATCAACTGTAAAAATTGCAAAACTAGTAAAACTTAAATTCATTAGGTATTATGGATTTTCCCTATACGTGGGATAGCTACACCCAAGCACAGCTTATTACCAAGTACCTATTCCATCCTACCTCTAGCTATAGGCTCCAAATAGTAATTCAAGAGAAAAGAACCCCTTTGATACCATTTTGAAATGTCCCAGTTCTAGAAGCCACCCAGAGGCGCCCCATACCCGGTTGGTTAAATGTCCTCAAGCGCATTTCCCCGAACGCCAAATACTGCCGACTAGAAGAGAGGGAAATGGGTGTGATAGTGGGGAAACCATGCACTCATTGGTAGAATACACAACAGAAGTAAACAACATATACAATAGTGGAAGCAGTAAATATCCAATCACAGTAAACAGTGGAAGACTAAAACAATAAACAACTAGAGAACACATATATGTATGAAATTATGCATGATACATATATCAAGGAAAGTAGCCAAAAAGGTCACAATACTGAATACAATACTAAACCAAAGTACTAACGAAAAATAGATTAGAAACTCCTCTGCATCGCAAGCCTCGACTTGGTCCCATTCTCTCCTGCTCCAATGCAATCAAGTTCTTGAAGTCGAAGGGCGCTTTACCATGTCTATACCTCCAGCAATATAATTTGTTTGGGCCCTAAAGCATAACCCAAAGAGGGTGTGAAACTAAATCATAGGAGGAAACCACCTGAAGATCTGTTCCAAAAAGTTAGTGAGTATATGGAAGGTAATAGTACAGTAAGTAGTACAACAATAAGCAGTAAACAGGAATGATACACAATAGTAAACAATCCACAGATCAACAAGCACCAATGAAGAAAATAGCAAACCACAAACTGGAATCCATCTGGGAAGTACTCACAGCCATCCCCTCTGGTCCTAACCAAGAAGTACCACAACCATCTGGGAAGTACACTCAGCCAAACCCCTCTGCTTTGGTCGCACAAAATTATAAGACTCTCCAAGGAAGCACGCTCAGTCAATTCCCCTTATAGTCTAAGGTAGTTAGGGACTCTCTGAGGAAGATCACATGGTTAATTCCCCTTATAGTCCCATGGTCTAGAGACTCTCTGAGGAAGCTCACTCGTTCAATTCCTCTTATAGCCTTAGGTCTATCACAGACTCCTTGAGGAAGCCCACTCGGACAATTCCTCCTATATCCTGGAATGGTTTAAGGAATTCAAACAAAATAAAGACTCTCCGAGGAATCTCACTCTGTCTACCCTCGTACGTTCTATAAAGCTCAAGACACTTTGAAAAAATATAACTCAATTAATCCTCCAATAGTCTATAATACCCAAGAATCTTTGGGATGCTCAATCGTTCTATCCCTTATAGTTTACAATGACCAAGACTCTCTGGGGAAGCTCACTCGGTCTATCCCCTTATAGTATATAGCACCAGGTTCTCAAGGACCCATTCTAGTCAGTGCATAATAATGCTATAAGGCCAAGATAAACCTACAGAGCAACATGGATAACCAGTTTACAACATACCTAGCGTGTCAGGGAACAACACTCTATCCTACGGTCACAAGGCATAGAAAATAGGTATAACGACAAAAGGATGAACAAGACCAAAAGGTCATAAACTAAACAAGGCATAAAAAAGTTATCCAAGAATAGAAATTATCCTTATACATAGCCAAATTACCTCTACACAAGCATACAAGAATGGCATGAAAAAAAGGGAAAAACAGTAAACACGCAATACCCCGTTCAACAGTATTGGTCAAATTTTCACATAATACTCAAGGACATTGAACGGAAAGGCACAAACCACCTACCTTGGTTCTATGAGATCAATACACTTGAACCATGAGGCATTAACATCCTTATAACGTCATAGATATATGAAAATTCACAAAACGTTCAACCCAAGATAACTTCCAAAAGAGGAGGAATTAGAAAACGATGCTATAGAAGAAGGAAGATCTTACCACTATAGTTTCAACACAATCGTTGGTAGTAGATTCAAATAATGGGTAGAGGTTCGGGGGCTTGGAGAAGTTCCAGCACCGTACGGATTCTCTCGATCGAACATGACCTAGAAGAAGATGATTTTGGCGGTCCGATGCGAGCCTGGTCCATTTAATAAAAAAGGAAAGTACACGATGTGTACTTTTGGAGTATATGGTGTGTACTATGCATTTCTATACTCTACTTTAAGTAGCCTCCACATCACCCAACATGACCATGTGTGTGGCCCGGACATGGCCAGCACACGGCCTCATGCATCATCAAAGTACACGGCGTGTACTTAAAAAATTTCCAGAAACTTCTCTTTTCTCAAAGACTCCAGAAAATGAAAAAACATACCTGAAAATAAGGTCTGGGTTCTTATTGTTGTGGTAGAATGAGCATGATATTGTGCATGGATGCTGAAAAAAATCTAGGAAATGTAATTTTATGATGGAATTTGATTTTTCATCAATTCTTGAAAATACTGGGTGACCTTGATTTCTCTACGCTTATGGCCATGGGATATTTTTTGGTTTTCACTGCTCAATAGGAGGTGCGGGGTGGTTTGGGATTTTTTTGGGTTCTATTTGGGCATTATTGGAGGCTGGAGAGTGAAAATTATAGATTATTCTATGCCTATAATTTTCCACTATGTAGAAAGAACTAGCTGAGATTTGGACCATGTTCATTGAATGGTGTCTTTTGGACATTGTTTCATTTCTGCAAACACATGGAACCATCCTTGATACTTAATTGGGACATGATATGTCTTCATATCATCCCAAATATTTTCAACAAAGAGTTCTTACAATTTGTCTTATGAGATAGGGATGTTGAGTGAATAGTTTAAACATTTCCACCTAGATATGAAGTCATACACCATCTCTTTTCTTTGTTCCTTGTAGTCCACTAGGTCATAAATTTCCATGTTTCAAAATATAGATCTAAACTAATAAAAGAACTAATAATGATGTTCTTTCTATCCCACAATAGATTCTATTAAAAAGAAACTACACTACCGAAAGGTTGTCCCTGTAATGGTATATATAAAATACGTCTGCTTTTTTACCATTTATTGATCTTGAGGGCACATCATCATCCCACATAGAGATATGAAGTGTGTGAGATTCTGTTTAGGATCACCCAAACCTTCAATGGTTGAGAATATAGTATTTATTAAATTGGTTAAAAGAAATTGTCATCCATCCATTTGGGATATTATTTACTTTCGGGCTTCATAGGTACACATTTCCCTTCCATGGATTCTATTCGAGTTGCCAGGGACTCAATGATGTTAAGTAGATCTGAGGGTACTGCTCTTTGAACCAACTTCATTCCATAGAGAGTGGGATGGGGTCGATAAAGTGGCACCACACATCATCTACAATTTAATCCATATTTATCCTAATACTGAATGATTTCCCTAGAGATGGAAATGATTTCACCACAACGGAGGGAAGTCACTATCATTTTTGAATTCCACATCTATGTAGACTATATGCCTATATTTAGAGACAATTGGATGATCAAATACCTATTTTTTAGAATATCATCTTTTATGGGAGGGTAGATATTCGACTCAACATGAAGAAGATACCTAGTTGGGATATTTCCCCTATGTAGCTCCTTGTTGAGTTGTTGGAGAGTTTTTATTTCACTCTCATATTATGAAAACTATTCCTCCATGGGAGGGACCTCAACACTTATTGGTGATGATTTGGATGTGGACACACCTTTCCCATTTTCTTTGGTAATTATCCTATGTGGTGGTGGAAACCTATTATTCAGAGGTGCTAGATTTTGGATCCTTATCTGGTTTCACCTGTATGATGACTAGCTTGGTGAATCTATATCACCATCCCCTGGGGTCATGTTTTTCAGGTTTTAACCCTCTTAAATTATTCCTTTTTCATGAATATCTTTTATATTGATAGTGATGGAAATCACCAAATCATATCATGAAATGTTTCTTGTTCTATTACATTCAACGCAACATGATGATTTTTCTCTTCCTTCATCAGGGTTATTATTCAAAACCATGGCCATATTTAACCATTTTTGATTACAGCCATGAAAGGGTATGATTTCTAGTTCTGTATGATCCTCCTTTCATAAACTATTGGTAATGACCTTGAGTGATTTTCTAGTCATGATCACTAAATGAGCAACAAATAGTTGAGATTTGTCTTGCGTCAAGAGGAATAGGTGGGATGTCTACTGTATATTTTTTCCTCCCAAACTAGAGAAGAATGATTCACCATGTGATGATTACTATGGTCAAAATGGTCTCAAATATAAAGATGTGTAGTTATTAGAGGCCAAAAATTTCATTGATTGGTCCTGTTTTTGAAGATCCAATAATTCTAATCAGGGATTAATGATTACCATGAAAGAAATTGAGAAACAAATTCCATTAATAAAGTGGGATAAGTTTGATATAAAATCACCAATGATTGACCCAGGACTCTCTTAGGGGACAATGAACTTCAATATGGTGGTTGTGATATTAGTCCCCCCATCCTAGTGGGATTAGGTTTGTTTTCAACAACTGAGGTTATATCCTAAATTATAACAGGAATTGATGATTCGAGGGGTGGAGGTGGTGGTATATATTCTCACAACCTAGGTGACTGTATTAGAGGGATTTTATGGATACTGAAACTATGGCCCATTTTATGCTGGGTAGCTGTGCTTACATAGGATCTGGGTGCGGTGACATCCCCTAATGAGAACAATTCATTATGTGATTTTTTTGGGTTATCGCAATGTCATTATACACGTATGAAATGCATTATCACTGCTTTTAGGGGACCAAATTAAAGAATTTATTACTATCAACTTCCTCCATTCATGATTTATGGGAATCTTTGAAGAAGGGGAATTTAATTTTATTTTCCAACTGGCCCAAGCATTAATCAGTCCCCTAATTTTTCAAGAGGCTATAACATTACATGATGTTGTATATGAGGGATTTTGTTATTACAGGGTTTTAGAAAACTATAATACAATGAAAACTCCCCATCATTGAATATGGATGCATGAATTTATTTGGAGATAATTTATTGATGATTCATGATGAAATGGCGGCAATCATGTTGGAGATTTGCACTATGCCTTTCTGGTTTTGGATCCCGAGACTTGTAGATATAGAAAGGTCTTACTAACAATAGAGTATCATGATTGTCTGATGTTGAAAATGATATAGTAGATAAGGGAGATGTCAAGCCTTCAATCATTGATGATTAGCATATATATTTTAGTGTAGATAAGACATGATGTCCTTTTATAGCTTCTTTAGGATCTCATGGTAAGATGTGGTGAGGGGCCAGAACCATATGGGGAGACTGTTTTTGGATAACTCTATCCATATATCAATGTTGGATTCCATTTCATCAGAATTACATGCCTTAATCCAGTCAGACCATAGAAGATGCTTATGAGGGTCTCCCACTAACTAGAGTGGAATGATTCTAGATGTTTATGGGGAACCAAATGCATTTGACCATGATATCTCAAGAGCCTCTATATATTAAGGCATATGGGTTTTAAAAACCACTCTATATCGAGGTGTCTAGAAAAAGAGAGGAATTCCTTGTCCATGGGAGATATCACTATGGGGAAGTTCACCACAATGGATGTCAGTATTAGAGTCCCTATGATCTATATCTACACTGCCATAAGGTAGACTATAATGGTAATGATGGTCTTCTAATTCAGTTTAAGAGTTAAATAAACCTTGTAGAAGTTATAAATTATCTCGAATGGACACAAGAACATGATAATTTAAAATATTTTAAATATGGATCTCAATATGCATCATGGATGGAATATTCTGACATGGATTTCGAGATTGTGTTGGTATATGAGCATGACATGTGATGTTTTTTGGAACTTTCATATAATCATCTGGTGTTGGGAGAATATGCACTCCCTATTGAGAATATACATGAACATGATAATGAGATGTCTCATCATTGAAGGGAACATGATTCCAGACCGAGTCATGTTCCATTCCCACTTTGTGATACTCAGTTAGGGTGGGAGTATGAGGTTTATCTGGATCCTTTAGAACATGTTTCTATTCTTTCATTGCATAGAAATGATCTGGCACCGAGGCATCTACCACTCTCCCCTAGTGAGCCTCGGTTCGAATAAGAAAATGATCCAGATCTGAATATGTATTTCACATTAGATTATGTCGATAGAACTATAAAATGGGAGAAGGGATTTGATCCACCACCTATATTTCCATAAAATGATGTTAATGTAGACATTCACTGGTGGAAGTAGCAATATGAACCTAGTTATTGTGACCTATTGTAACATTCCAAGAATATTCATTAACATAAAAAAAAGCTTGTCTAGAGACTTGTTCCACTATCACTTGGCTAGCCTAGTCTAGAATAGGGATATATGAACGATCATGGGCCTTTGGAGTATGTAGGTGGACTAATTAGATAGGAACATGGGCCTATAAAAAGGACATTTCCATCTCACATGGTGATACCTAGCCAAAATAATGATATGAGAACAATCCTAGGCCTTTAAAATATGCCACTATACGTTTTTGACAAGCATGTTCCCATGTATCAAGGTATGTGATACTCTATCCTGGTGATCCCAAGGTGGAATGGGAGTATTATCATGGTCTAATGCATTGCCTATTATGGAAGTATGCTGAAAATCGCCTCAAATGGGAGAAGTAATGTGTTCTTAATCTGGAAGAACCACATTTTAATAATAACCATAGTGTTCAGTTGTCCTTGCTCTAGGGGAAAAAATATGTGCACGCCCCCACATCTAATTCAGTGTAAAAATATGTTGGTACAATTTTTCTGATGTTGATAAACTATTTTTTTAGAAAAGTGTATGTAGGGATATAAGCAAGAATATTTTCCATCACCATTACATACTAGAATATGTCTTCTATTGATGTGTGGATATGCGACCACATATTTCCTCCATGTAAAACTAGAATATGTCGATGGGATTCATGAATGAGGGTATGGATATGTGTCACCCCCATTCCTACTGTAAGAATATACCTATAAACTTATTTCAAGTGAGCAGGAATTTGAGCTACTCATTGGTTAAAAATGGAATATGATGGCATACTTCATCAGTAGGGGTGGTGATATGATTCCAATTGTGAGTATCCAACATCTTCCCTACTTGGTTTTCTATATTTTATATCCATGAATAGTCATCATAGGTTGAAGCATGTAGGGTGGTACCCTCAATAGGCGGCTGATGAGTGCCTGTGGGATGATGCTGGTGACGATTATTGATAAGTTCTCACCTTGAACGATCCTAAACCAGGAGAGAGCCATATTTTACTCCCTTGTAAACCTTCATTAGAGACTAAAGGTGAAAGTTGTTGTGCTCTAAGGATAGGCTCTCAAAGAAGTTCGTGATGGTGATAAGGGCCAATGGATTATCTGCCAATTCACCAGGGTGATACAGTCTCATTCGTTTACATACTCAGAATCCTTTATGGGTGTCTTCTAGGTCTAATATGTTCTTCATCGGTGGTACTCCCAAACCATAGAGTTTCCAATAGATGTTGGTGTTGTTAAGTAGGTGATATCATTTTCCGACCCATGATGGTTATATCTATATTTGATTTACCAGAGCAATCATTGGATGACAAAGAAATTTTCATAGATCAAGATTTTATTGATTACATGAATATATAAAGTTATGTGAAAAACAATAAATACAGTCACTAATTAGTGGAATATTGTTGGAATAATATGATCAATCAGATATGCATGGTTAACACAATTTTACTTTTATTTTAATCTAGAAATTCCCCTTGTGTGGAAATTTTTACACGAGGATGGGTTTAGTTCATGAAATCCTTAAATACAAAGGATTAACTATAGGATCGGTGCCATGATTATCATATTTTCTCTATAGGATATGCAATAATAAGTGGATTTCCATATGATTAGCCTTTAATTCTATCATCATTGAATTTCACATTAGTTATTCTATTTTTTCATATAGTGTTCAAAAAATGGATTGATGGATAATAACCCAACCGTTTTTTTAATAGAGATATTCTTATCAGGTTCCCCATTTTTATTTTGATGGGGAAGAGATGACCACTTAGAGTGTTTGGTTTGACCCAATGGTTAAATTTTGGAGAGGTTCATTTCATGAAAAATCATTAATGTTGAGTCACCATTGTCGTTATTAAGGTAAACTCCCAAAAGTTACATTATCTATAACTGATTATAATACTTCTTTCCCAAGGAAGGTTTTAAATTGGGGGTTTAGACCCAATGACTCATAGGGACTCTCATTGTTTAAGAGGATGGGATGTTGGGCTCATCACACCTTTTTTGGGGGAATTTTTTCCTAACCCAGGAATCTATTTTAGATTTAATATATTCTCATGAATCTCTTCCTAATCATGATATAGGATCAGTTACTCTATGAAAATTTCTATGAGTTAAATATATCCTTATGTAGAAGATGTGGATATCACATGAAAATCCCTATTTATATATTAGAGATTCTTCAACTTTTTCCCAATAATGAAGATCTTTTCATGTTCTAAATCAATATAACAAGGAGCATCCAAATTTTATTCCACATAGGGAGGTGGTTAATGTTCTGACGAGATGATTGATCCATTATGAGGAATCCTATATAACTTGTTTATTAAAAGAATAAAAACCAACATAGTTTGTTAAGCCTGTTTAGTTTAGAATCATACAGAAAATATATATATGAGTGCTATGAGGCACTAAATACTCAAGATAGAGTCCCGGGTTATGTCATACTTATACTAATTATAAATATAATCAATTTTGTTTTAGTTAATTTTATTTCTTAGTCCAATGAAAAATGATATAGTATAATAATCTCATGACAGTGATTGTGTCATGATGGTTGTGATGTTAGAGGCGTGGGAAGACTCACACTGGAGCAATGCCTATTTAAGATTGGGCCTTAAAAATGAATACTTCATATCCTGGTTATGGTGGGAATCCAAGTTATCATAGTTTAGTAACTCCATTGGGACCGACCCCGAGGTATATGTCCTCATATAGGGAATTTTACATCATGCCATTCATTAGGGATTATATGTTGAGATTTCCCTCGATGAGGGAGGTTTTTAATGAGAGTGATATGACTAATGAAACTACATATTCCCAAATTATATATTCTGGGTTTGAGAATTAATGGATAAAAAATAATCAGTCACAATGCCTACAGATTCAGGATCATGTTCTGGGAGCTCCCTTGGGATTTTAATATGGAGCTAAAACCATAGAGAGGTTCCTTATATATCCTGGGTATGGTAGGAATCCGAGTCACCACAGTTCTATAATTTCTCATCCCCTATAGGGATGAGGTAGAGTAATCAACCAATGTGAATGATTGGGTCCCAATGGTTTTAATTGTTAAAGAAATAGTAGGACGCACACCGACGTGGATGCCTTTTTGAGTTTGATCTCGGACCTTAGGAAGGCATCCTAAATATCATAGTTATTGCAGGAATCAAAGATCTCATAGTTCAATTAATCATGTCTTACACATTAATATTTCCCTGGACATTGTGCTGGTTTATGGTGTAGATTTTATGATTATTAAAAAATCCTAAGTCCAAGATAGCCACAATCATTGTGTGAAATAAGGGATGGAGAATAATCAATGTAATTTCTTATTAGAGTGTGGTTGATGTGTTGGTATTTCATTTAGAATATTAATATGGATCTAGAGCCTCAGGGTGGTGTTTTATGCATCCTGGTTATGGAAGTCATTAGATTCATCAATGTTCCCATGAATGAGGCTAACACACTAACATTTACTATATAATTGGGACTTATCATATTATTCCACTAGTCTTAGAATACACTCTGAGGTTTCCCTATTGATCAAGGATTACACAACATGGATGGACATGGTTACCAAATCATGGGATTCCCTTATTGACCTGGCACACTTTTCATCCTATCATGCATTAATTGACTATTGTACATTCCTTGATTGCATTATAGTAATTTCGGAGAGTGTCTATCTTCCATGTTTAAAGAAAATCGTATAATCCAATTGATTTGTTCGATGGAATTTGAGTAATCTAGATGACTTGTCTTGGGGTTGTTACATGATCGAGTATTTTTTTTCTAAAGGACATGAAAATACCTATCCATTTGACCCTGGAATCCATCACATGACCTGGGTATCTTGTCTATAGGGTTTCACATGATCCTACTGACCTTACTTGGTGTCATTTCAGGAGATGGATAACACATATGAAGGGCATTGTGAGAGTAAATTTTTAATTCCTTGGAGGGTGTCACATATCCTAGACGAACTATATAGATGGAATTGTTATTCATGGATGGTGTGTTAAAGGGGATCATGAAATTATGTTTTATATGCATATGTTCTACCACAAGAATTATTTCTCATGAATTGGTGTTGCCATATGAGTCTGGAGACACGTCTCAAGGGAATCATGAGGATTGAATGGATATCCCAGAGGGTTTCAAAAGACATGGGTGGAATGAACAAAGGGAAAACTATGACATTATTTTACATTTTGAGAGGAATTCACATGACCCAAGTAACATAATGAAGGAATGTCACGTGATCTGGGAAACATGTCCTAATACTACTGCATTCCATGGATGATTCACGTGAAGTCTATATGGCTCAACATCTATATATTTTTCATAAGTCTCTCATCTTTAGTATTTTTTTCTATAAATTTTATTTGGAATACATTATATTTTTTCAGTGTCAGGTTGTGTTATGTCTTGCATGATCTTGAATGTGTGTTGAATGTTTTTCACATTCCCTACAAAAATTCCATTGTATGATCTATGGGTGATCACATGAAGCACCTATGCATGAAGAATTATTTATTAAAATATTTTTTAGTATATTACCTGATGGAACTCTTTCATGTTCTTAGATCATCCAATCCATGAAATCATCTGTAGAATATTTCTGAAAGGGGATAACTCGTTGTTTGTAAAGTCATCGTTGAGGTGGTTCTGGTCACGCTTGTCATGGTGGGGATCACCAATGTATTTTTCATGATGGGGTTTGGGATTAATAGGTTGCACCACCCATATTTGTTTCCTCTTTGTGTTATGCATATCACATGTTTCATGGATAGAGTCAAATAATGGCTTCGATGTCATGCATCTTTTTGAGTCTCTTTCAATGATCTCTCCAAGTTCATCACCGGATTTTCGAAGACTGTGTGTCCATCCATTCAAAACCACATTTATTGGATTATTTCTAATTAATGGGTAAATTATAATCCATTTAGGTATGCATAAGGACTTATATATTTTTTTAGATTAACTTGTTCCTTTGTGGGATTATGACATCTGTTGAAAGGAGTTAACATGATCCCAAGTGACTTTTCTGGGACATTCTGTGAGACAATTATGGCTTGTCAGGGGGCCCTCCTTGGATTCTTTGAACTTGTAAAGTATTATCATGAGAGCATGATATTAAATTCATTATCCTTTTTAATGGTTTTATAATCATGGGAGGATCCCTCGTCCTCTTTTTTTATTTACTTTGTATATTTTAAAAAGTCTAAGAGTCATGAAAAAATGAATGAGTAATTTAGAAGGAAAATACTCTACCAATTGGTGATGTATCATGTGACCAATAATGTTATTACAGAGATGTGAGAGAATTTCATGGATAATACCATCTGTTTTTTTCTTTAGGGAGGCTAAATGGGAGTATAAGGTCTTTGGAGAATTCTCAAGTATCTTCATGAGATGAGGATAAAATGTCACTATATTTTTGTGAGATGGGAAAACATATTGTTGGGGTGTCGTAGTGTATGACAGATCTACATTAGTGTATTTCATGACATTTATGACTGTGATTGGATCCCACATCCTCTTTTTTATTTCATTTATTTTATTTTTTAGAGGATCAGAGGTCTCTTGAGTTTTCTTGAATGTTGTCATGGATAATGATTCTCTACATTAGTGATCCATTTCATGGGTTTTACGAATACAATAGGACTTAAACATTTGGAAATTTTCCACTTATATTCAAATGATTTTAGGATGGTTTTGAGGATGTACACTGGATAAAAAACTGCATGACCTGGGGGAGCTCATTTGGCTTCCACAGCGTGACGAAAATTTTTTTTAGGATCATTTGAGATAAAAAGGAATTATTAATGTGACTTAGTGGGATCCCATGCATGATATTTGGGGTATATGGTTCCTTCACAACACCTTATGGCGGTCACACAATCAAATATCTCTTAGAGGCTTATGTTATCGGTGAGTCTGGTCCACCTTATACTTCCTTTTTATGAGGAAAGTAATACCCATATCCATGTATTTCTTCATTTTTTATTTTTTGGATTCCCATTTTATAAGATTAAAAAACATCATAAGATAGTGGACTATGTGTCTGTAAGATCCTCATAAATAGGAGAATGTTATTATGGCTATGAAAGTCCACGCCACAATATCATCATCAGCAACAATGGATGCCCTCCTCAAAATACCCATTATAGATATCATCTACATAACACACTATATATCAGTAATGATGGATCATCTCAGGGAATTTAGTAGTAGATAATAAACAATTTAGGTCCTCCCAATGGTGAAAATTGTAAAGTTTTTCCTCATAACGAAATATATCATCATCAATAAGGACCTCCCTATGTAGAAGCTATCACATTGTTTTCCTCATAACAAGAGGAACTTAATAAATTAAGGATAGATATTCCCAACACCACATCATTAATAAATGATGTGTCATAAATATAAATTGGTTATTTGGGGTGATGATCATCATCTATGCCTCCCCCAGACATTAAACTCTTGGATGAAGATGAGGAGATTCTGAATGACTTTAATCATTTCGACATATCATAATGGAAATGGACCTTATGGTCATATTAGGTCAAATAATCCATCATAGAGTTTGAATATATTTTCATGGTCATGTTAAAAGTGTTAGGGGAGGAAGAAATAAAAATTATATTCTCACACATTCCCACCCAATGATATGACATTCTGGTGGCATTAAAAGAGGAATACCTTCCTTTTCAAAATAATAACTTGTGGGAAACTCATCATCACCTTAAGGATATATGTTTTTATGATGGATAATATGGTAACAATATGTGGATATTCAATGATCTCTTTTTACTTGTAATCATGGTCACATTTTTAGTATCCTAGATCTCTATGTTTGAAAAACAACATGCATGTCATAATCATTTCTACCTCTGGGGAATGAAATCACTCTACCAGATAATTACTGATGCCCCAACCAAATGTGTGAATCACAGGGTATAATGAATATGAATCTTTTCACATCATCATTCTCACAAGAGAAAAAGTTTATTTGGAAAATCAATATTCATTTTCATCTATTGAGTATAATCACATGTCTAGGATTATATAAATTCAGTTAGACTGTATAATGAAATTATCCTATCCCTAGTACCTAGAAGCATCATAATTAGTTGCATCAGGATATTGAAAATCATTTAACTCATGAAAAAAATAATGTTAAAAATGGTTCTCATTTGAGGAAAGAGAAGCATCTAGTCTTCATGTAACCATCAGGGATTTGTACCACTTTCGTATGATGTGTGATACATCTAGTCTATGCAAGAATATAATCACATAGATTCAAAACATTTCTAGTAATAACATCCATAGTGGTTGTGCATAAGCGGTCCAAATATATAGGTATCATATAATTTTCACTAACAAAGACACTCCATGGATCATCAAACCTACAATGAAATGTGCCAGTGATGGCAATAGATCCAATTAAATAGATTCTATGGGGGTTGAGTAAATTATTAACTCCTCCTCCTCCAATTAATTTAGTCTTCACTTGTCTTCGAGACCTCAAAAACAACATATTCTTACTTCTTTCAACCACTTGAACCACCTTATTCAATATTATAATTCTCAGTAAAATCTATGATGAGTTATATAAGTTTGACACCATATAATCATCTCATAGGGGAGAGAAACTGAGGGATATTGAATCCTTATAGGGCCCCAAGTCAAAATCATCCACTAAAAATAAAGGTATCAAAGAGTATTATTAAATGTCTCCCATATAATATTCACAAGAGGATAAATACACATACTATTCTATTACATATTGGGATTTCATTCCCACCACATGGGGTTAACCAATTAATTTCATTTTTTTCTATGTATAAGATATGGTAGAACACTAATGGAGAGAACTGTGATGAAGACGTATTCCTTTCAAACATGAACCCCATTAAGATACATGAAGGTGGTATTCATACCAAGCATTAGAGACATACTCAATAATTGGTATTTACTCCCAAAATTACACTATTTCCTACATGGTGATCCTAATATAAGGATAATGGGAAGGGTGTGGCTACATCTATATCCCACTCACAAATCAAAGAAAATAATCTCTTATCGATCGAGAAGAAGACCACTCAATGTGAGATCAACAAGGGAAATATGAGTTGAATAAAAAAATCACTCAAAGTCAATATACACTTTGAGAATAACCTCGAAGCCATGGACAATAAATCCATATAAGAAATTGAAATCTATAAGGAACTACTTAATCAATAAGTGTCGAGTCGAGTTTTTCGACCAACTAGAAGGCCATGAAGTTAATTTACTTAACCCCGATGGTCATGGACCATCATAAATTATTGTCAGAGAATATACACCACTAATATTCCAAGATAGACACCTCTAAAATAGATATTCTACATATTAAAAATTTATATAAGTTAATCCAATATATTTTTGTTTAATGTGCACTGGAAGTATATTATTTTTGTGCATGCATATTACCATGTGACTTTTGATGCATGTATTTTCCCATGACGTTTTATCAATTATAATATTTTATTAAAGGATTAGATGGAATATTTATTAAATTAATGGATTTAATTAATAAATAAAGATGGAAATAAATTTATGGTGATACATTAAACATGGATAACACTTTCATTAAATGAAACAAAATGAATATGACAATATAAATGGATTAGATCAATTAGGTTTTGTTTGACCAATTGAGTGGAATACCCTAATTCAATCTTCTTTTTTATGCCTTGATTATCACTAGGTGATCGTAATAAAACCCGAATGGCCCGAAGGCCTTCATTTTTTTTGATTTTTAAGGAAAAATTATAAAAATATTGATTTTTTTCCCTCCATATTTATATGATGAGAACATAACATGGATTAGTGATATCATAAACTTATTCTTCATATAATAAATGTATTTATTTAAATAATAAATGAAGTTTTTTTTCCAGAATATAACCTGTTTTATACCTCTTAGAATGAAATTATATAATAATGTAATTTTTGGATAAGCAATAAATTTTTTAATAACATGTTATCATAATATGGATTTGATGGTGTAGATAATTTTAAGTATTAAAAGCATTCTATATCGCTACTCCAAGAAAACAGTGAATCAGAGTTTAAGGTCATTTAATAATTACATATAATTAATGGAATAAAGTATTTTAGAATATTTTAAGAATTTATAAATGTATTTTATATATTATTTAACTTAAAAATGTTTATGGTTAGTTTTTTATTATTTTAAATAATTATTAAATATATTTCATTATTATTGAAGAGAGAATATTAAGAATGTCTTTCTCAGATTAATATGGTTTATATAATGTTTATAAATCATAGTAAAATGATTTTTACTAATATTTTCTTTTATAAATATTTTATAAATTTATTATAAAGATTTTATAAATAATTATATAAATGTTCATGAAATATTTATTAAATAAAAAATCGAAATATTAAGTGTTAATGATTAATATTTTTTTAATAAATTATATTTCATTCCTTGTAAACATGAATCTAAGAGTTTGTTGAGAAATTATAAGCATCATTTTTTCAGAATTCATAAATTATATATATAAGTCCAAAATATAATGAAGTTTATATTTAAAATTATTATTAGATAATTATTAATTAATTTTAATTATTCAAATTATTAAAGGTTATTATTGATGATATCATTTAGAAAACATCTAATCTATTTTGATGAAAGATTTTTCAAGGTCTAAAAGATGCTTCATATATGATATTTACAATGAATATCATGAACCATGGATTAATATCCATGGTCCAAGAAAATAAATTATTAAAAATTTAAAGTACAAAGAAAATATAATGTATGAGTTATAATGAAATAAAATTGGCACAAAAAACACCACAAAAAAATGAATACAATACAATCACCATCTTTTATGTATGCCACCCCATGGTTCGGAGAAATTTGTCCTCTCATGTTTTTACATCTCTTTTACTTTTTATAGGATTCAATGTGACATCTAGATCATCCATACATGATGATTCATCATCCTCATCTTGTCTCTCAATGCCACCAAAAAATATTTTTAAATAATTGGTCATATTACTCTATTTTATTTTCCATCATATCAGAACATTCAACTGAGGATTGATCTTCACCTATTAGGTAAAGAAAATTTAATGTAAGGACTACATACTGAAAGGATTTATTAAATTTTTGATAAAAGTAAATTTTCTAGGACTAGATCCCAGTATGGTAGAAACACCTTCTATAGTTAACAGTTTTTCTCCTAGTTTACCATCAGTGATGGGATCACCCAATGAATAATCAAATGAAACCTTCAAAGTAGCCTACCCATTTATCCATTCCTAGTAAAATTATCAATATTTACCATTAATAACCTAAAGCAATGAATCCTATATATATTTATTACCAAGAAGGGTTGTCTCATCAAATCCATACTCACAATAATATTTAGAAGCATTGAAAGGATATTGATCATTATCATGACCATTTGAGGGAAGAACATTAATATGAGAAGGTTCATCATTCACAAACACTATTTATGTTTATTGTTTATGGGAAATCAACTATAATACCTATTCATCAAAATTTGTTTTACTTTTGGTCAGATAAATATCCAGTATTATGGATGATGGTCCCTCAAATAAAGATTCTTCTGGGAAATATCCAAATCCTTCACCAGGTCTAATAATACCCAAGGTGGGACTTACTCTCTCATGGAGAGAGTGATCAAGATCAACCACTCCTTCGGTTCCTTGAACCATATTTTTGAAGTGATTTTGGAAGAAAAATCCAATTTTCCCCTCAAAAAATTGCATTAGATTTCCCCCATGCCTGGTTCACCTCAATCTATTATGACAAACCAATCACCACCATAAAAACTAATCAATCAGGAATTATTTCCATGTTCCCCACATTTAGAATCATAAGGGACAAAAACCACATCATCAAATTAAAAAATAATGATACTCAAAAATAGATACGCTATTGTTACATCCTGATTGTCTTCCTAATCCATCCTTCTTTCTCATTAGTCCAGCAATTGTAACATTTTTTACACTATATGTTATCATATTAAATTTAAAATCTTTTAAACTATGTAAATATTTCCTTAAATTAGATCACTTGATGCTCCTACAAATATTCTATCTAACATGAACAATTGACTTGCATTAGAAGAAAAATCCCGGCACATATTAATACCTAATGTCCAGATAAAAATTAAACTATCTAGAAAAAAATATATTGTTCTAAATTAAGGTTAACTAAGGTAAAATTAAACCATAACATAAGAATAATGTATGTATTTATCTGAATGAATACCTTTAACAATCTTAATAATACTTCAAACTACCGAGGAGATATCCCTTAGAATATACAGATTCTTAAAAATAAAATTAATCCTTTAATTCAAACCTAGGATTAAGCCACTATGTTCTTCTCTTGATACAGATTAATAAAAGGCCCCCAATATTGAGATATAATTACCCTTGCATTGAGATTCTAAAAACTAAAACACAAATCCCTAAATTTATGGTCTTCTTAAGGGAAGGAGATACAAGAAAAACCCAAACCAATAGACAAAATGTTCCATCCATCAAAAGCCCAAACCTAAAAAAGTATGTTCCCAAAAATATTCAATGTTTAAGGAATTTTATCTCATGAAATCCATGATCCTCAGAATTATGGAATGTTTACATTCCAAAATACTGTCTTCAAAGAGCTTCAGGTACAATTCAATGAAGGCTACTGTATAATTCCTTGAAATTTGGTTGTGTGCTTGGATCAACACTTTGTGAGTACTAGAAAATAATATGTCATTCATGAAAATCCATGATACATGAATGTGTTTCAGATCCTCTTCCACACTATAATAGATAGTCTTCATAGAGATAGAAGAAGGGTGAACCCTTTCTACCCCACATTTGGCATGGGCTGTTAGAAAACATCATCCAATATAAGACACATATTCTTTTTTGTTGAAGGTCCAAAAAAATTCAATGCTCGATCAAAATAATTATCCAACTATGAAGCCATCCTAGTGTATTCCCATAATTGGAATAGAAGTAGAGAGAGAGAGAGATAGAGAGAGTTTTTGTGTGTGTGTCACTCTATTTACATATCCTTCATCAAAAACATTTTTTATAAAATGTAAATAGTTTACATAAAATAATTGGATTATAAAGTGTTTATAATTCACTATAATATAACTTTTTAAAGTAAAATTTCATATAATTCATAATATAAAAGACTTCATATTGGAATTGTATATAAAGTGTTTATATCAAAGATAATAAAAAATTGCATATGTTGTAATTAGTTTAGAATTCATGTGATCCATTTTATACTTTTAATAAATAAAAATTTTAAAAAACTTATAGCTTGTAAATATACTATAAATCATATTTTTTGGGATTTAATAAAAAAAATTATAATCCAATGTTTAATATGATGTTTTTATAAATCCATATTATAGTTTATAATTTAATTGTAAATGATAATTGTGGGAATAATTAAAAATGTTATTAATAAGACAAATATTAAATATGGAAATTCAAATTTATAAGTACTAAATTAATATAATGTATTTTTGCTTATTTATTATTTTATGATATTCATTTGTATTTAAATATAATATAATATCAATAAAATGAATGATATTATGTATTTTGATTGATAAATTTTTTTATAAGCTTAAGTTAAATATGATAATTTATATTTGATTCTTTGGGTAAATAAAATATTTATACTGTAATTTTTAGTGTACATTATAAATAATTTAGAAATTATATTGATAAGGTAACACATAAAGTGGATTATACATAGATTAATGATTTTTGATATTAAATAGAATTTTATTTCATTAAATTAAAATAATCCCTATTAAAGACTTAATTTAGATCACATTAAAAATTTATTTGATGGAATATTTAAATAAAGTTTAAATAATTTTTTATTGTTTGAAATTTTAATTATCTAAATAGATTACATAATAGAATTTGTGTAATAAATCATAATAATATCATATTATATGAAATAATTCCTATTAGAAATGGGTTTTAATGTGTTCATACCCAAAATTATGAAATATTCATAATATTAATATTAATTAAAAAATGATTATTATAATATTTTATTTATGAATCATTCATAGATTTTTTATCACCTGTTTAAATTTATAAAATGTTCATTTATTTGGTTGTTATTCCTATCTTAATTCATACATATAATTTTTTAACAGAATATGAAGAACATGTATGATTTATTTATGTGGTAAACTGAATCTAGGAGATATTTCATTACATTATATACTAGGGGTGAATCTATATAATTCATTTTCCCATATACCTTAACATAAATTTTTTACAGTTATCCTATTAAGAATGAAAGTTGAATATTTTTGTGTGTTTATATTTGGTAATTGAGATGTCAGAAATTTAATTTTCTATTGATAAAAATATCATTTGGGAGATGATCTTAGGATAATAATGACCACTGGTCTTGAGGCTTATACATTGTTATAGAAAGGGGAGGGTGTATATATATGTCACTTTTCTATTACGCATAAAGATATTTTAATATCATAAAACATTAGGCTTTTACATGAAACTTTTATGGTATATATGCATAATATGAATTCTTATATTTATGAATACACTTGTATTCGTTTTTTGGGTGACTAAAAAAACATGTACGTTGTGTGAAAGTTACACATTGAAATGGACTAAATGAATTAATTTAGTTTATGTAGTTGAGATTATAGAATGTAAATAATTAGACTCATATATATAAAAAGTAATAAAAATGGGAAGATACATATTTAATTCAATAAAGAATAATTACATATTTAATATTCCTATGATTTATATTGAATTAGTGATGCATTAAAAAATAAATTCCATCAAATAATTATTGCAAAATTCTTCCAATGTAGATCTTTTCATGAATTTTATCATTAAATCAGGATGTTTTATACTAAAGTAGGATTCCCAAAGAATATATTGTGTAATATAAGAAATTAATTTGGTTTACCTAATAAATATGGACATTTTTGGCATTTTATTTAGTTTATACTTGCTGAGAAACACTAATGGTAAGGAAACCAGAAAAATGGAGTTGATAAAATCCATTTTATGGATTTCGATAATGTGTTATCTACTAAACGATCCAAGAATCATAACTATTATAATTGGGACAATTCAATACCTAAATAACTATCTTGTGAGATGAATGTTAAAACAAACTTTGTACTTTATGAAATATTTATCTTGTCTCACTAAATATATATGATGTATGGGGTAAACAAATTTAATGAGAGAAATTTTATTAAAAAATATAGAATAAAAATTTAATAAAAAAATAAAAAAAATTATAAAAATTATAAATTAAAAATAAAAAATAAAAAATAAATTATAATTTGTAATTTATAATTTATAAATTATAGATTATAAATAATATATGGATAAAGATATCTATAAATATATATACTTATAATGAAATTTTCATAAATATTTACAAACACGCATTTATGTTACCTAAATAAATATGAATTCATATACGTTTAAACCAATATATTAATATATATATATATATATATTCCAAAGTAAATATAAATATATATTTATATATATACCAATATATGATATAAAAATATATAAACATAAATATATATAGATATTTAAAAATTTATATAAATATAGAAAAATATTTACAAATACAAAAAAATATGATGAATAGATTAAATTATATTTAAATTTAAATTAATATTGATAAATATAAATAAATTATAAATAAATATACAAAAATTTATACAAATACATTGATATATATATATAATAGATAATAAAACACCAAAAGAGAGATAACAATAAAAATTTAAAACCATAGAATGAATAGAAATTTTAATTTCTGGAATAAAATCATAAGAAAACCAACATACATATGAAAATACACTTAAAAAATCCGAAATCTCATCAAATGATTAAAAATTATGGTATCCAAGCTAAAAAATCTATTTTCAAGGCATTGCATGCCTTTTTGGACCTTGAAAACATGGTTCTATATGTTCTATTGGTAATTACATTCATCTATTGGATATATAGTATACCCATGCAGACACTTAGAAAAACATTTATTATCACTTAAAGTTCTAGTTTTATTTTTAACTTCTCTTGAAAATGTAATATTTTTTATTCTATTAATTTTTTTGAAATTATTATTAATTTTGCGGTATGTCATTTCATAAATGTTATTGTGACTATTTTAGAGTTAAAATATAATCCCAAATCAAAATTTATCTTTATTAGACGTTTTAGTCTAATTTTCAACTTATCTAAGAATTAATTTATGTTTCAAATAATTACAATCTATTAAGAATAAATAATTAGTACTTACTATATTATAAATATTTAAAATTATAAAAAATAATTTATTGTAAATAATAAATAAAAATAATTAACTAAAATTTATAATTATATATGTAATATATAACATTTGTTTCACTAATTTAGTGGAGATTTCTAAAAAACACCTACTATTTATAAGAGGGTTTTATAAACTGTTCCTATAAATAAATTTGAAAAAAAATTTAAATCTGACTTGTTTTCATTTTTTAAAAAACCACCATAAAAATAAATAAATAAAATTGAATAAAGAGCTATGGTTTTTAAAACCACCATTAAAAACCAATCTGAAATTAATGTTCGTAAAATATTTAGTCGATGTTTTGAAAATTCTTGCTAAAACCCCACTCTGAATTTATGTTTTTAATTAGTGAATGTTTCTTCAGATAATCAATTAAGTCTATTTAAAAATAGTTTCTATTATCAAGATATAGTGATGATTTAATAAGATTTATTTTTCTAGATAACAAGAGATGTTTAAGTAAGACCTTTGAATATCTATATATGGTCTTAGTATTATATAAACTGATTCTTCATGTTTAAGGTTATGTGATACTAAATGTATATTATATAAGTGTTTCAAACATATATATGTTCAAAATCAAAGAAAAAATTGATATATCTTGTAGTTTTCATTCTATTGATGAAGATAATAGTTGATAAATCATAGAATTGAATGAAAATATATATGTCAAGATCATATGAATCTAAAATAAGGTGTGTGTATCTTAATCTTATTTCAATTATGCAATAAGAGAAATGGATTGTTTATCGATATTTTTTATAAAAAAATGATTTGATTGATTTAAATCACATTATTGTTTTATTCATAAAATTCTATAACATGTTTTTAAAATAATAAAAGGATAATGTTTTTTTTATCCAGGATAAAATATTTATCCAGTCATTTGTTAAAATAAGAAAGAATATGTTCTTATCACTCATCATGGAAATATTCTAGGAATCAATTTTATTTTCATTATAATATTCTAGATACATAGAATACTATACGTGCTATTGAAAAGGTAGTTAATTTGTTAAATATTCATATTAAAAGAAAATAAATGTTATTTCCCTATACAAAGAAGTTTATGTTAAATCTTAGAAAAATATTCAGAAAATATTTTATTACAAATGTTGTTGGTTAGGGTATATTTGAACTTATGCATGTTCAATGTGAAAAAATATTAAACTAGTTTAATGTTAAATTTATTTTACTAAATACACTATAGATGTTTAAGGAACTAATGGTAAAATAAAAAGGAAACAAGGTTATATTTAGTTACCCTGATAAAGAGAGTTACAATTTGTAAAAATAATTACACATTTTAAATTAAATATCTCTTTTTCATAAAGAGGTTTTGGTTGTGATGGTAAATGATAATGTAAATAGTTTAACTATTTTTAGAAAAATAATTTAGATATAATTGGGTTCCAAAGATAATGATGTGATTCTTTGACATTTTTATAGGTAGAAAATATACGGTAACATCATAACATATGATGTTATGAATTTTTTGAGTTTGAATATATTCAAGGAATTAAATTTTAGGAATATGATTCCAAAGTCTCACTATAGTTCAAACTTTCATACTTCATAAATATTTCTCATTAATGTTTTTAGTTCAATAATTATGTTATATGTTCACATAGAGATGTGATGGGAATTAGATATAGATGAAGTGATTTAATGAAAACATTATAATAGAATAATCTTGAAAAGATAAATAAGGTCTCTTGTTATTTTATACATAAGTTATTTTTCTAATGGTTATATAATATATATTTGTTAAAAAACAATGGTAACCTCCAATTATCATTTTTAAAGTGTACTAAAATTAAAATAGCATGTGTTGTTGAATGATAATATCCCCTCAATGTATGAATTTGAGTTCTTTCAAATAGATTATCACCAAAATGTATAATTGGTTGTGATGATTTTTCATGGTTATCATGAATAGTGTAACAACCCAACCAGTACCCTCAGGTCTAAGCTGGAGGGCCACATTAACTCGGGCATGCATCTCGATATACAAGAGGCTACTAACTAGCAGTAAGGGTTTGAATCAATAATTGAGGAGACTATAACCTTATTATCATGTAATATTATCAATAATAAATCAAAAACAATAAAATAAATAACTAGAGGGAACATACAGAATCTAATGAATAACATACATGTCATATTGTAATATTATATTCCCAATGTGGACAGCTTGTCTAGTGTATAATAATTATAAACATAAATAAATAATTAGTGGGGTATTTTGGAGTCCATATTGGTCTGCTACTATCTATGATCCTCTTATAAATCACTCACTTCAGGTCCCTTTCTTTTCTTCAAATCTCTAGGCATGAAATCTACAATTGCATCTCAAATCCCTAAGTATGGTGTGAATAAATGACTCTACAGAACACCACCAACGCTTCCTTTCCATGTGTTCACATGCATAAGAGATTATAGAATTGTAATAAATAAATACACACATAAGTAATAATTATTCCCAGAATTCTTGTACAAAAAAAGATTCTAAAAACCTAGTTGTTCCATCTTTGTCTCCTTGATATAAAAAATCATAATTATTGCGGATATTTCACAAACATGGGAGACAACCTCGATGATACTCAATAGATACACATGACCCATGCCTCTAGGTCAGGACTCACTTGGACATTATAAACTGTCACATTTTTTTATTTAATGTCATATATACAATCATGACCCACTGTTTTTGTATTTTTTCCATTATGCCCCACTATTCCCATACATGTCTTGTCACAAATACCATCATTCCCCATTATCATCCCTCATATCTGATCATGTATGGACTTCATGTCCCTAGGTTAGTCTACAGAAGTATATCCTAACTTATCACATATCTCAGTTATATCATTATATCAAATGCCTCATCTAAAAACACTCCCCATATAGCGCTACCAAGCCATGAAGGGTCTACAGGTCACTATTATACCATAAAAGACAACCAAAACATATCATAAAAAATCACAAGGAAATAATGGTATCATATAAATGCAGACATAAAATATCAAGAGTGTGAACAATTCAAAACATGCAAGCTTATGATCAAACATTTCATTTTCTTTTCCCACCAACACACCTCATTATATCAAATGAAAAATCATAAACATGTACTCAACACGGTAAGGAACTTCCTACCTAAAATTTTTTTGACATCAGCATTAGGGACAATCAAGCCAATGTCATTTGAAAGTTGGAGTTGAAAACATAATTGTTGAGACACCTCCTCATGTGATTTCATATCAAAGTTGTCAAGACATCAATGCTGGAGGCTCATCAAGTCTTACATGAACCAAAACCAAATATTTTTTTTCTGAAATAAATAATTATAACATGTGATGCTACATTATCTCTCTTGAGTAATTTTTAAATTTTCATTTACATCAATTCAAGTGCTAGAAATATTTTACATAAGAATAATTATAAAATAACTTTTGATAATTTATTTATATATCTAGATTAACCAAAGAAAACATGTGTTAGTTATTTAGATTTTTTTGATAAAACGAATTTATTCTCTTTGACAATTTTAATAATTATCCATTGATAATAAATTATCTTTTAAAAGTATCTTATTATAATTTTTCATAAATTATCCAATTATAATATGATGTGATAATTTTTTGATAATTTTTTATAATCACCCTTAGGTAATATTAAATAATTTTCTTTTGATATTTTTTATAAATTATACTATGTTCATTTCACATAACAATCCTTTGAAAAATCATTATAATAATATATTCAAATTTTTCATAATTATCCTTTTATAATTCAATGTGATTATCATATTAAAATTATATTTTGATAATTTTATGAGATTTTTATTTTTTAAATTCATATATTTTTTGAAATTCTCAATAACTCTTTTTCGATAATTTTCATAGATTATAATTTTATAATTTGATGGAAATATCCCATTATAATTCAAAGTTTTTTCATTTTTTTAAAAATCAACAATTTTTTTTCTAGAATTTCAGAGGTTGGAAAATAGATAATATAATAAAAATTTAAAAAGTATAAAATAACATTTCTTCATCATCAAGTTTAGTGCATATTATTGAAAAATGAGGGAGATCGCGTTCCTTGAACAGGTTTGATAGAGGGTTATTGATCACATATAAGGGGGTTCCATAGTTTCTCTAACATAACATGATCAAACAACATGGAAAGATGAGTGGTTTAGGT
This sequence comes from Viscum album, assembly GCA_963277665.1. Lineage (NCBI taxonomy): Eukaryota > Viridiplantae > Streptophyta > Magnoliopsida > Santalales > Viscaceae > Viscum > Viscum album. The sequence goes on along the minus strand of OY728133.1, from coordinate 1,407,760,183 downwards.
ATTTTAGATCCCATGTGGTTTATATGACTTATGTTTCAAAAAAATCATGTCAAAATCCTGATTTAATTATAGATTCAACAAAAACATGATTATGTAGTTTTAATGTTCACCCCACTAAGGAATTTCCAATTTATGCATGCCCAAATTATTGATTTCACAAGTATTTAGATCACGGACACAAAATAATAGAGATATTTAATTCTTTTTATTGGAAGAAGAAATATAATTAAAAAAAGGAAAATAAACTAAAAAGAAAAAGAAAAATAAATAAATGTAAAAAAGGAAAAAATTGAACTTACGTGTGATTTAACCAAAATCGTGATGAGTACAAATTTTATTTTGTTACTTGGGTAAAAAATTGATTCTTTTCTTAATTGAGGTATCCATTTTTTCATCTAAAACTCAATTTTTTGATATTACATTATTTTATAAAAACAAAACTTTGTTGATATAATATATTTAATATTTTAATTCTATTAGTGCTAAGGCACTACGGCTCAAAAAATCCAATGATGACTCCATGCCTTACTCCAAAAATATACTATAAAATATTTTACTGTATAAATATTGATTTTAACTATAAAAAAATCCATATATCATGTATATGTTGATTTCAATACAATAAAATTCAATTTCCACATAAAGAACATATAAATTTAAAAAAATAGGGTTTTATTATCATTAATGAAATTTTTTGATATAAAACTTCCAAATATAACAACTTATTTCCCTTGAAAATTATCTCTTGTAGTCTTCTTCACAAAAATCATTCCACTAAGCTCTAACATCATATTACCACTCCCACATCTCCCCTTTATCCTCCCTTGTTGTTACCAAATCTAGATAAGTTGTATTTTCTTCCATCATAAAAATTTCCCACTAAGTTGTATAATAGTTACTAGATTCTATTCATAAGATATAGTAGGTTCTAAAATAATTTCTTCATTTTCTATAACATTCCTAGAATCAAGAGTTTTCCTCCAATGTCAAGAAATGTGGAATTGGTCATGCATGACATAATAAAATGCGCGAAGGCCCAGATTGAATGCCACTATCCCAACTGTTTAGTTATACACAAGGGTCTAACAAAACGTGGTGCTAACTTTCATGGTTTACTCAAACATCACTATCCTGATTGAGGATTCACTCAAAAAAACCTGATCTCCTATATTAAACTCCAAATGTCTCCATATGTGGTTGAAATTCAATCTAATCTTGTTTGAGTGGTTATCAAGCTCTTATAAATTAGTTTCACACTCTCAAAGGTCTCCCACACAAAAATGGGGTCCACAATTTCTACCTCACCAGTCTCATGCTAAAAATGTGGAAAAAGGCATGGTCTCCCATAAAGAAACTTTTATTGTGCCATTTAAAACAAAAAGATGTAATTTTTTTTGAATGAAAACTCAAACACTACTATATGATAATCCAATGATCTACTGAAGTATAGAACACAAACTTGAAATATATATTCTAGTAATTGTATTGTCTTTTAGAGTACCCATTAGTCTAATGATGGGACATTGTGATTAATATTAGTTGATTCCACATATATTTTGAAAATACGTTCTAAAATTGTGATGTGAAACATGAATATCTATATCATAAAATTATCATGGGAAATCTATTTGAGTATACGATCTCACATATGTTAATTTTTCCTAGCTATCGTACTGAGAGAGTCTCTTGGATTTGTAAGATTTGAGATACTTTTTTATATAATAAAAAACACATAAAAAGTATCATGCCCCCTATGGGTCCTGGTAAACCCTGTCAGAAAAGTGAATTGTGAAATCCTACTATTCCAACATGGCAGTGGAAGGGGTTGGAGAAATCAATAAGGGAAATGGTTCTCAACCATTAACATATGGAACAAAATGCAATTAGAAACCAGCCCATTGTTATAGACTAACTAGAGGTGTGGTAGTTCCCCACTTATATGAACTAATAAAGGACTATTACTCTCTTATAATTGAGAATCACCTTATCACCAGTCAATGACGTATTAAGGGAAATTAACTTAAGGAAAACATTCACAAGAAAATAAATTACAGAAATACATTGTGTGAATATGAGGAATGGAAACAAAGATATCAAATAAGGAAAAAGATTAAGTAGACATTTTCAAGATCATACCACATATAGTAAATTTTTCTTCATAACTATATGTTAGAGATATATTCAATACAAAGAAAAAACCTACTTAAGAATCACAACCATGTCCCCAAGAGTCTTAACTAGTCTGAGTTATCATCTTGGACTACTATTGAGGGCCTCATCTTGATCCCTGAGTCATAGATAAATTCTATCCAACACCCTCGGAGAATCTGAATGCCTTGGAATAGAATAAATTTAGATTACTCATCTCTCCATTTAACCAACACTTCCTCCGAGGAGTTGGACCAAGATTTTGAAATTGGAAGAATTTTTCACTTTTGAAGCACAATAGACATCCTTAATTCCAAAAAGTTTATAATTTTATTTTTTATACCCATGAGGTTATCGACCACCTCTATCATGAATCATCAACCTTAAGCTTCATTCTTTTGGATGTATCCAAAAAAGTAATTTTGGAAACTAGATAAAGAGAGAAACTCAATCCTCCTCCATCAATTAATTATTTAACATGGACTATTGAATTATTTATAAAATTCATGTCACTTAAGAAACCATTTTTGATAAGCTTTGAAAAATATCTATGAGTGAATGAGTATAGTTTGGTATTAGTGAACCCAGAATAAAATAATCAACAAAAATGTATTCAAGGGTTATCCATGTCAGGAATTGATATCTTCTTAAAAGGATCACCACACCCACCACTTCTTTGTGGGCACCTATAATATGAAATATTCCAGTTCTAAAATCTAGACTTCAATAGTCTTAATAAGATCAAATGAATATTATATGTTTCCTATTCGGTCCTTCATATCCTATGGTGCACCTATGCCTTGATGGATTGAGGATAATGAATATGGAAGACTATAGCGTAGTCAACAATGAAATTTAGTGGAAAAAAATCTAAAAAAGGTGGGAACACTACCCACACAAAAATAGTTTTTATGTAAATGGGATTTAGTGTACCATGATTAGCTAGTGGTCCAACCAAATGTGTGTGAGGAAGAATCTTCTATAAAATAAAAAATAATATTTGGAAGATAAACTCATCCTAACAGGTCTATGGGATCAAACTAGGTTCTCCTAAGAATCTACCAATAATAAAAGGTATTACCACCCTTGTACTAAACTTGGCCTTAATCCCTGTATGTTAGACAAATTCATAATATATAAATTAACACAATTTCATTAATAGTTTAATTTTATATTTCCAATTAAGGTATATCATATTAGCTGGGAAACACAGATATATCACAAAATGGAAACTATCCCTAACTGATAAAAAAATCCAATGAATTTAATAAAAGAACTGCGATCCAGTACAATAATATGTATATATGTGGTATGGAAGCCTACGTTCATAGTCATGGTGTATCAACTAACCCAAAATCACATAAATAACATATCAATACCGTTTCTATCAACCAAGGTGAACTTAATCAATGGTATAAGAGAAACATAATATATTAATCTTTATGGAAACTTAGAGGTCCACTATATAGTAATGGTTACAATCTATTATAGTTCCCCGGTATGAGTCAAATCTTTCCTATATATTTTCTATAATTTTGAAAATCAAGACAGGAAAATAAATGAGTTAGTGAATACTAGTTCTCTGATACCATTTCATTATACCCTGACCCGAACCATCAGAGTCCAAGTCAAAGGGACACATTACATCCTGTGTTCCTTCATATACAAAAGAGGATTCCGACTACCAATGAGGGTCTAAGCCTATATGCAGGGATACTATACCAAGATTATGATGTAATGTGATAAAAAATAAATCATAAAAAAGTTAATATAGAACCCAAGTGAACATAAAAAATCTAAATAATGACATACTTTTACTTTAATAATATTCAACTCCCAATGAGTAAATAGTTTCTAGTGGATAATTTTTATATAATTAAAAAATAAATAAATAGTGGGGTCCTCCAGAGTCTTTACTAGTGGTATACTAGCTCCATGATCCTCTAATAAATCATCACCCATATGACCCTTTCCCTTATTCAAATCTATAGTTATGAAATCTACAAGCACACATAAATTCCAATGTAAGGTGTGAGTAAATGACTCATTTTGACACGACGAACATGCCCGTAACATGTTTTTGACTATGATAATAGTGTATACAAGGATAATAAATAAAATCATATAATGTAGAAATCATATTGTGTATTCATGCACTAACCAATGCACCTAAAAACCCAGATTGTACCAACATCAAATCCTTTTTAGAAAACATCAAAATATTCATAGATACATATGAAACATGGGAACCATCCAAATATATTCTCAATAGTTTTACAGGCCCCAATACACCTAGTTCATCCATACTAGGACATCATACCCTGTATCTATTTCTTAGGTCAAGTCACATAGTCCATCATTCCCCATAGTTTATATATATGTCATATCACATAGATTATAATTCACAAATATTTCCATATATATAATGTCATATAGATCATGATTCCCCACTATCATATCCCTATACTGATCACTTATGATCGTCATATCCTTTGGTCAGGCCACACAAACCTATTATATGTTGTCATTTATCTCACTCCATTCATCATATCACCTGAATCATCTAAACATACTAACAATCTTGGGCTACAGAGCTTGGATGGGTCTACATACAACTTTAGTACCATGAAAAATTCAAAAAGAACATTGATTATACCAATAATATCACAAGGAAATAGTTATAACATATCAAGGAACACATAACATATCATGAGTTTGAAAAAAATAAAAACACACAAATATAATCTTAATCATCATAGTCTATGCAGATCAACACACCACATTAAGTCCTTCTAATAATCATAAACATTTCCTTAACATGGTAATGAACTTCTAAAAAAATATCATTGACATCAACTTCAAGGATAAACCACCCTATGTGGGTTGAAATTTTGAGTAGAAACCTCAATAGTCAAGAACTCCTCTTATGTGCTTTATTATAAGAGTTGTAAACATTTCCATGATCAAGGTTTATCAAGGGTTCATAGAATGAAAACGAAATATTTTATTAGAAAAATAAATAAATAATACATGTGATGATATTTTATCTCCCTTAAATAATTTATAAATTAACATTTAGGCCAACTCATGCACTAGAAATATTCTCCACATGAAAAATTCTAAAACCACATTCGATAATACACATCTCTATATATTAAACTGATAAAACAAATGGTTGTTATTTATAATTATTATTTTATAAAATTATATAATTTTACTTGATAATTTTCAAAAATATAAATTGATATTAAATTTTCCATTTATAATTATCTGAAAATATTTTATTCATAAAATTTCCACTAATAATTTTAGGTAATTATATTATAATATATATTTATAATTTTAATGAACCAAAATCAATTCAATAGAATTCCCATTCATATAATTATGTCATAAAAACATATATCAAATAGAGAAACCAACAACAACATTATTCTTTTAAATGAAGAATGATACATTAGTCAACAAAAAATCCGGTAATAATTCCTAATATCACAGCTGGACAACAACTAGGAAATCAGATAATAAGAACAAGAGAATTTTGATCCACTCAAACCACTAGAAAGACTTCACTCATGAACAAAGTTGTAGATTTAAAACATAATATTAATAATATAATATTCATTTTTAGCATGAATATATATATAACCATGAGAAAAACTAAAAGATAATAATGAATGAATAAAGTTGAGGTCTTAAAAATAATTAAGAAACCTATATAATTAAAATGGTAACTTGACCATTGGAATTGTAATCAGATTATTTGGAATAGTAATCTGGACATTAGAAATGTAAAATCACCTATGAAATTATAAATAAAATTTATGAATTTTCAAATATTAAAATATGATATATTAATATCATGATCTAAGTAAGTAAATGTTTTAATGATGATAAATTAAATGATGGTATTTCTTTTGAAATGTATGTGTTTATTTAACATTTTATAAATAATATAATTATTTAAAGGAAAATTTATATACATATGATTGACTAATACATTAATATTTTATCATCTTATAATTGTAATTAATTTTATGAGAACTTAATTAATTTTTCAAAGGGTTATAAAATCAATTATAATATGAAAATCAACATTTTCGGAATAAATCATGATTATATTTAAAATGTATATTTATAATATTTAGAAAAGTATTTTCATAAATGAATTCCATTAAGTAAATATACACATTGAAATAATTTTAAGGTGAATTTTTGTGAGTTTTTAAAAATAGTTGAATTTTTAGTGAATAGTGAAGTATTATAATTTTTAGTATATGACATTATAAGTTAAGTGAAGAATTTTTTGAGGAAAATGTGTTGTAAGAATGATGTAAGAACCCATTGGTTAAAAATATCCATTAATATTTACTATATTTATTCGTTGTAAACAAAACTATTGAAATTCTTGATCCTAAAGAATAAACTAATTAATATAATAATCAAAACACCCCTCTCCTCTCCTAAAAAAACAACCCCTCCCAAACCCTGCTATTAACTCATTAAAAACCCTGTATCATGTCAATATTCTACCCAATTCCCTTCACAAGACTCTTCCGCACGTCCAATGACTACTAATATCCAAAAAAGAAAAAACCCAAGTACCTTAAAGAAGTTCTCCAGGAGACAACATTCAAGAGGTAAAATTCTTAATCCTTCTTTTGAATATTTTTTTTTATTTTCATTTTGTCTAAGAAAATACCATATAAGAAGTGGAATTTTGACTCGAGTATCATATATAGAATAATATTTTACTATGTTAATAAATTATCAATTATCAAATATCTTCTCTTATCTTCTTATTCTAAAAATAAATACATAGTCTTTGACATACAGGTTCCCAGCCTTCATGGATGACATGTTTATTTTTCAAAATCCTAAATGATGGTAATAAAACCATTATTATGTTTAAACACATTTTTAATATTAATATTAAATCATGATTCATTTTATGGAACTAATATATTTACATATTATCATATAAAACGAATCAAGTTTTTGATGACCAAAAAACAACAAAAATAAACTGAGCATTTGTCATTAATGTTTTATCATACGAAACATCCTTATACCAGAAATCCGAATGACATATGATAAAATTTAATATTATATAATTTTATTAATACCATATAATTTCACATATAATGAATTATTCTCATTTGACTAGAACTTCTATAATTACATACTGGTGAACTGATCATGATACTATGAAAGAAAAATCGCCTAAAATGATTATTTTGAATTCTAGAACTCATGAAAATTACCATTATTGAACATAAAAAATATAATAAATTAAATATTTATATAATATTTAATAAGTTATGTACTTAAATAATAAAATTTTATTACCATTATATTAGGTTGAACTGAAGGATTTTTTCATACATAAGTTTATGGAATTCTTGAAACACACCACTTTTTTGAGTAATCCCTATTTCATGAATTTTTTATAATGTATATTCAACTATTTTATATTAAATTTAATTTAATTATTCTTATATTTTTTTTTCATGGATATATATTTTTTAAAAGATTATTTTATGATGAATATAAATATTTTCCAAAAGAACTAATCTTTCCAAAACACATCATGAGTCGTCTTGAGTTGTTTCTTTTTTTTCTAATGAATGATGATATCTATACCAAATATTTTTTTCATTTCCATTTGGAACCCCAAGTTTACTAATTAGATCATAATTGAAGACATCTATATGAAACCCAATCATTTCCATGGTTTATTCCATGACTATGATTTCTATACACCATAAGTGGATTGTATGCTTGTGTAAATATTATTACATGATGGGTAAACCTAGAATTATATTCCAACCAATACTTTAGTTAATGTGATGTATCACATAAGATAATTTTTAATATGAATTAAAATAATACTATCTTTGTTTTCAATGATTATTATATAATTTTTGACATATGTTGTGCATGAACAAGATGCTATCTTGTTTCAAAAATATGTGTGGTATTTGACCACTATGACATAATATTTCACATTTATGAATTGCCATATTTTGTGAATTTATCTAATGCCTACATAATGAGGATTATGATTATTATATTAATATGTTATAATTATTATTATTATGATCACTCTTATTATATTTATTCAGGTCTTTTATTCATCTTCTTACTCGGATTTTAGATAACTACTTTATTTAAAATATATCCTTAGGTGATTACATGTACTAATGAGAACATGATATTTATAAGGATAAAGAAGAAGATTATAAATAAAATTTTATGTTTTATTTTTTATAAGTGATGTGTTTTGATAATTTTCTCATGATACTAAACCATTCGATCATGGATAATAACACTATATTTTTGTTTATCATAAAAATGATGTAATAGTTATGAAAGAGAATCCAGGGTCACTACAGTTAGTATCCGTGTATAGTTTAGTTAATTTGGGGATTAATATTAACGAAATGTTGTGAAAATACTAAGGAAAAGTGTATGTGTAAGTTAAAATCCCTGAATATTTGTTTTATAAAATTCTAACCATAGTGATCCAATAATATATTCCATTGGAGTTAATTGTACAAAATAATAAATTATTTAATCATTGAATGTTGACTTATAAATTTTAAAAAAAATGTTATATTTTATAAAATGGTGTGAACTATGAGAAACTATGCCCTCAAACCATCTAATGGAGTGTGGAATTATTGCTCAAATGATGTCTCTAATTACATGGGAGGTGGAGTTCAAAACATAAAGGAAATTATTAACCAATTTTCTCAGGCATTGAATAATAACTTGAACCTTGAGGAACTTCATCCTTCACTCAAGAAGGATCAACTAGACATAGAGTACTTTATATGAAAATTAACAACAACAATTAACGGGTCTCCTGATCCCCTTGCATTGTAATAGTGCGTAAACTCAATGGAGAAGATCTTTTATACAGTCCACTATTCTGAGAAGGATAAGGTGATTCTATCAATCAATAGTTTAGATAGAGAAGTCGATCATTGTTGTGTATTGATAAATAACACAAAGTCAAAGGATAAAATATAATACATGGAGTGAAAATACTATATGAAAATATTTATGATATGAATTTCACTAGAAATATTCCTAAAAATATAGAGCGATAATTTTTAGAGATAAAGAAAATTAAGGTGAATTTATCAAGGATTATGAAAAAAAAATTCACATGGATTGAAATATATGCCTTGGATTTTGATATCCATAATGATAGAAAAATAAGAAGATTCATTAGTGTTTTAAAACCATGAATTTGAAATGATATAGTTATCTGAGACATTGAGAGTTATGAAGAATAAATTTGATATGATCTGAATGTTTAGGTGGATTTTGGATAATGGTCCCATGGTTTTGGAGATAAGAATATTAGAATAGAGTTTCAAGATGATGGGTCAAATTAAAAAGAAGAAAATAGGATCCAACCACCGACATTTCAAAAATGTTGGAAGAATAATTATGAGAGTTTCCTTGATAGAATAAGAAAATACTTTATGTGTGGGAGAGAAGTCAAACAAGATCATGAATGTCGAAGACACATGAAAAAGCTGACCAACATAGTGGAGGAATGCAATGAACCTCCAAATACACCACCCATAGTACCATGATTCAATTGTAGGGAGTACATGCTCTATGTAAGATACTGAACTAAACCTCGACTGCTTGATGGTAATTAGTGATAGTAGGAACCAAAGACAATGGATAAAGGGAAATGTTATTCCATCACTACAACTGATGTGAATTAGTAAAATGAAGTTGAACATTGTACACATTCTATTCTCTCAATAATAATAAAATTTATTAGTTTATTTTGGGTCTACATATTCTTTTATGTCTTATAGGTTTGATAGAACTATTTTATGGATTCCATAATATCTTAAACTATATATATCCAAATAACACACAGTGGGGCGATTAATGCTACCCAAGCTTTGGACTAGTCTACTGTTGGCATATGTGGGAATATTCTTTCACGAAAAATTGTGATACTTACCTTGGGGGAATTCAATGATATACTCAGTACAGGTTGGCTCTGGTTATATGGAGAAATCATCAACTATTTGGAAAGGAATTTTTTTTAAAATTCCAAACAATTCCACACATCAATACAAATACAAGGAAGACTGCAAATATCTATTGGAAAATACCTCAATGGTGTGGGTTTTGATACCTTGTGAAGAATCATTCCTGGACCACATGGTCGTGCTCATGGAAATAATCAAACCTGTGGAAATTACATTTTTTTGGGAATAAACTAAAGTATTTCATTATAGGTACATATAGTTACCCCTAATCGTGAGGGAGATTTCTCAATTGAACTTATAACCAAAGCCACTCCGATCTCAAATTTACCATACAATATGGCCCCAATAAGATTGGAGGAATGAAAGAAGAAGCTATAAGATCACTTGGACAACGAGTATAAACTCCCTAGTACATCACCTTTGGGTGCTCCACTACTCTTCATAAAAAAAGGAAGGATAATTGTATTTGTGTGTTGATTAGAATGAGCTTATTAGGATCACTATAAAGAAAAATTATCCTATCCCAAGGATTGATTACATGAATTTTCAATTAAAAAGAGATTAGTACTTCAAAAAAGGTGGATCTTCATTCTGTATATCATCAAATAATGTTTAGGAAATAAGATATTTAGAATACTAGTATCCATACATGGTATGGTCAATATGAGTTCCTCGTGATTCCCATTGATCTTACAATATCCCATGAAATATTCATGAATATGATGAACAAGGTCTTTAGAGAATATCTTGATAAGATTTTGGTAGTTATTATTGATGATATTCTCATTTACTCTAATATAAAGGAGGAATATAAAGAATATATAAGGATTACGATAGCAACATTTAGGAAAGAGAAATTGTTTTCCAAGTTCAGAAAATTTGACTTTCAAATAAGGTGGGTCACATTCATGGGAAACATGATCACAAATGATAGAATTTCCATGTAACATTAAAAAATAGAAATTGAGGAATGTACCATTTCCACTTGTGACTTGAAATAATTTACTTTTTGTTGGATTATCCTGTCACTATTGATATTTTGAGAGAATTTATCATGATTATCTATCCCACTAACTATGTTAATATGGAAAGGGGGAATGTATGCATGTAAAAAAGAATGTGAGTAAATGTACAAGGATCTCTAGAAGAGGCAAATCATTTCACTTGTAATCACACTACCAAAAAGTGAAAAATGTTTTGTGATAGTCAATGATGCATCAATGAAGTGCTTGGTTTTTTGTACATAAAAATAATGATACAGTGATAGCCTACGCCTCACAAAAGTTAATGTTCCATGAGACAAACTATCCAAAATATGATATTGTGCCAGAGAAAATGATATTTTCTATAAAACCACAGTGGAAAAACCTATATGGTTAGAAGTGTGACATATATTCCAATCAATAGAGTCTAAATTATATATTATCACAAAAGGATCTCAACATGAATAAATGAATATGGTTAGAGATAATCACGAAATATTATTTCCCTATTCATTAAAAACTATGAAATAATAACAAGGTATCAAAAAAGTCCATCCACACGAAAAATATTATGCCCATTTTTTTAAAATACAATATAATGAAGAAAAGGAAGCTCATGGGGTCAAACAAAGGTAATTTAAATCATCTAGAAAACAATATATTTTAATCTAATAATAGGGAATATAATTTTAATAATCCTAGTTATCAATAGTTTCCCACTCATGATAAGTATTACCAAGATTAAAGATGTCAAGTATCCCTATATTGGTATTTCTTGGCACCTTAGAGGACGATATGGTGGACCCAACCCTTGGTATCTTAGATAATTCCATCTACGACATTCTCTTCATAGAAGAAGAAATGAAACCCTCACTATCAAACACCATTTTAAATCAAAATATTATAGAATTATTAAATGAGGCATGACCACTATCCAAATCCTTAAGTGGAGTTTTATCATTCACCCTTTCATAATTAGAAATGTTCCCCTATTTATCAGATATTTTTGATTAATTTAAATGACTATGGATCTCCTGTTATAACATTTTATTTTTTTGGGAAGTATATTGGTTAATACCACAATCATATAGTTTCTTTGGATCCAACATTTTATTAACCTCACTTTGGTATAGAAATAGGGGTAGGAGAGCCACCATATCTCTAACCATCCCATATAATTGCTGATGCCTAACTTCATCATCAACTAGTAGAGATACAAGATACATCCCCTATTCCAAAAACTAATCTAATTTGTGAATATGATGCCACTAATAGGGAGGAGTTGGATTGGAATTATGTTTATCATATCTTGATGGACCATCATTAAATTATACCACACAAACAAAATGATTCTTATCCTTTGAACCCTCTTATTTTTTGAAGATGTGTCCTACCCTTTCAGAGCATTTGTAGAACAAGAAAACTATGCTGATGAAAATAATAATCAGCCAAGGCATCAACAAAATAAATAGAAAACTTCCTAGATTCTATCTCATTATTATCACATTCAGGGTGATACCCAAAAGAACAATCAACATTTGTGTCCTTTTTAAGAGGTCATTTGTTATACATATAGGAATCATGACCACTATTAAATAAATTTTTTTAGGTTATTGAATTCCTAAAATAATTATTGGAATGAACAATTGACCTGAATATAAAAAAATAGAGAGCATCTCATAAACAACATGAATTATGAAATATTATTTTTATGTGGAGAAAACCACCATCCTATTTAGAATTGATTTTCAAACAAATTCCTCTAAGAACATAAATAAATAACCCAATCTAGCCTTATCTATATTCTATATCTGAACAAGGTAGATTACTATCTTAGCAGAAAATAACTAGCTACTAATTCCATAATGAGAATTTAGAAAACCCCCATATTTATGGATATAAAAATGATTGATTTTGAAATCATAACATTATATAATACATTCTACATTTCCCAAATAATTTCTCAACCATTTATCCAAGAGAAGATAAAATGGGCACAATGAGGTGATCTAAAGAACCAAAATAATGTGAAAGAAGTAATTGATGGGAAGAAACATGATTTACACAATGATGATAATGGTGTGATCTAGTTTGGAACAAGGATTTTTGTTCCTTTTTCAATTGTGATAAGGAAGGATCTATTGGGTAATTCACATAGATCACCTTACTCTATCCACAATGGATGTACCTATTTGTACCATGATATTCATTAGAAGATCTAGTGAGACATCATTAAGAAGTATATTTCATGGTATATCCCATGATTTTTAGTATTAAAAAAAGTTAATATAGTGTGAAAAAAGGTAAAGGAAGATGAAATCATTACCTATAACAAAGTGGAAATCAGAAAATGTCACTATGGAATTTTTCATTGACTCTTGAATAAATACAAAGTGAATAATGTGATATGGTTTTTGGTTTATCTACTCACCTTGATTGCCTGTTTATTTTTATCTAGAAAAATTTATCACTTGAAAAAGATTCCAAGATATTTGTGTAGGAAGTGGTGAGGCTACATGGGGTTCCACTTTGGATCATATCTGATCATGATCAATGGTTTATCTCTAAATTATGTAGAAGTATTAAACATTTTTTGACAATTTAATTGAATTTCAACATAGACTATCACCCCTAAATAGATGTCCAATCAGAATGAACTATTCATATGCTCGTGGAAATGATAAGAGCATAATCAACGGAATTCAAAGAAAGACGAGATCAACATCTCACATTAGTTAAGTTATCATACAGGAATAGTTTCCACTCATGTATTTAAATAGATATATATAAATATATATATAATTTTTTATTTTAATTGATGTATAACTAGAAAAATCTGGGGTAATGTTAGAGAAGGAAAACTATGTAGACGTGATCTTGTATAGAAGATCACCAAGAAGGATGAATCCATAAAACAACACATAATAGCTGCTCTGATTTAGAAGAAGAACTATGATGAAGGTCATCAAATTAACTTGGAGTTTGAAGTTGGAGAATAATTTTTTTCTTCATATATCACCATGGTTGAGATTCATGTTGTTTGGAATGGAAGGTAAGCTTTTCCGAAGGAACATTATCCCCTTCAAAATCCTTGACATCATAGGATTAGTGGACTGTGGTATTACACTTTCATCAAACATTTTTAAGGAGCATCATGTATTCCATGAATACCACATTAGGAGGTACATACCGGATCACCCCTATGAACTAAATACAGAAGTGGTACACTTGGAAAACAATCTCTCTTTTGAGGATTATACAGTGTTGATTTTTTACCATAAAGACAAGGTTGACATAACAATGCCACTCAATTGGTCAATGTACTATGATGAATCATTAAGTTTGAAGAGGAAACATAATAACTTGAGGAATCAATGAAGGATATATAACCCCACATATTTCAACCTTAGTATGTAAAATTAAATTTTAAGGATGTGGTTTCATAAGGGGGAAGAATGTAATGACTGAAAATTTTATCAATGGAATTACCCTTATAATAATTGTTTCATAGAACACATATATAACATTGAGAAAACTATAAAAAAATTAATATAATAAATTAAAATATATATATTAGTCATCAAACAAACCAATAATGACGATAAATATTATAGCGGGACAATAAATAGAAAATAACATAATAAGAATAAAAAAACTTTGATCCACTCAAACCACTAGAAAGAATGCACTCATGAACAAAGATGTAGAAATAAAACAAAATTTAAAAATACAATATTCCTTTTAAGGTGATTATATATATATATATATATAACCTTGAAAAAAAATATATGTGAATTAAGAGTGAATTAAATTCGAGGTCTTATGAATAGTGAAAGAACATGTATTGTTTGAATAGTAACCCAACTGTTGGAATAGTGATATGACCACTAGGAATAATAATCCAGTTATTAGAATAGTAACATCTCCTATGAAAGTATAAATAAAATTTAGGTATATTTATAAATGAAAATATAATATAATTGTATAATTGTATATTTTTTTAAAAAAAATGATAAATTAAGTGTTGGTATTCTTGTGACACGTAAATGTTTATTTACAATTTTATAATTAATACAATGATTTTAATGAAATATATTTTCATAAAATATATTCTTAAACTAATTTTTTATTTTATTATAATTATAATATAATTTTAGGACAGATTAATTATTTTTTAAAAGGCTCATAAAATCGATTATCATATTAAAATCTATATTTATCGAATACATAATGATTTTATATAAAAATTAGTTTTATCATAACTAGGAAATTATTTTCATAAAATAATGTCCATTTTAAATATTTAAATATTGAAAAATTGTTATGGTCGTTTATTGGTAGGTTTCTAAAATAGTTTAACTTTTTGTGTGTACTAAAAAACGATAAATTTTGACATTTAACATTATAAGATAAATACATGATTATTTGAGTTAAATATGATTTATGAATGATTTAATAATCAATTTATTAGAAATAAAATGATTTATTTACTATATTTAGTCCTAGGAACCAACATTATTAATTTTCTTGATCCAAAATAATAAACTAATTAATATAAAAATTAAAAACACTCCTCTCCTCCCAATATAAATACCATCCATCAATACCCATTATCCTAAAACCTTTTAAGCCTGGTATCTGGTCAATATTTTTCCCAATTTTCTTCCCAGGCCTCTTCCTTAGGTCCAATTTATACCGATATCAACAAAATACCAAACCCTAGTTCCTTATAGAGGTTCTAAGGGAGACAACATTCAAGAGGTAAAATCCTCAATCCTTATCTTTTAATTTATTTTATTTTTGATCATATCTGAATATAATCTATCCAAAGTGGAATGATAAGTCCAATATAATATACATACTATAATTTTATTTTTTTAATAGAATATCCATCATCAAATATCTTCTCTTCTTATTTTATTCTGAAAAATAATACATCATTCTTGATATGTTTGTTAATTACTGTCATGGACAATGAGTTTTTTTCCCTTACCACCTTCAAGGCATGTCATAAACCATTATTATGGTTAAAATAGATTTTAATATTAATATTATAACTTTTTCAGGTTGTATAACTAATATATACACATAATATAAATTATAATGATTTTCATGATAATCGAAAAACTGATCAAATAAACTGAACTTTTATTATTATCATTTTATCAAATGAATCATCATAACACTAGGAAACCAAATGTTATATGTGAAAATTTAAAGCTATGGAAAATAATTAATACTATATAATTTAAACTTTTGATAATTATTGTCCATTTACAATAACTTTCATAATTATATACATGTGAACCAATCATGAAACCCTGAAACATAATGCTCACAGGATGAAGAAATGCAATTCTATAATAGATAGAAATGGACATAAATGTATATAAATAATATATAAAATTAAAGAATTATTGAAAATGTTATTTATTAAGTAATTAATGTATCTAATTTTATTATACAGGATATTATGTGAAGGTTAAGAACACATTCGAACATAAGTTAAGGGGATTCTCAAACTCAACTAATTTTCTTTAAGTTATCCATCTTTCGTGAAATAATTAGTATGAATATTCCTATAATGTTCCCAAAATATATTATCCTTATTATTTTCTTTTATTTTCTAGGATATACATGGTTCCAAAATTTAATTTATGAAAAATATAATTATTTTCCAAAAGTACTATTCTTTCCAAAACACATCTTAAATCATCTTGAGTTGTTTCTTATTTTCTCAAGAATGGTGATATCTATACCAAATATATTTTTTCATTTTCTATTTTAGAATCCAATGTTTATTCATGATATCATAATTGATTAAATAATTATTAACTATATTCCCTTTCATGGTTTATTCCATGAATATTATTGTTATACATCTTATGTGGCATGCATGACTATGTCAAGATTATTATGTGAGAGATGGGGCCAAAATTACATATCCATGCAAATAATTTGATAATGTGGTGTATCTCATGAGATAATGTGTAATATGAATAAATATTATGCTATATTTGTTCACAATTATTATTTTATGATTATTCACAATTGTTATGTGTGAACTTGATGCTAGATTTTTTCATAACTTTGTGTGGTATTTGACCACTATAACAAGATGTTTTATTTTTATTCATTTCCACATTCGACACCTTTATCTATTACTTCCCTCATGATTTTTATAATGTTAATATGGTTATGGTAAGATGATGTTTTTATGATCCCTCATGTTATATTGATTCATGTCCCTTATTCATTATCTTACTGGGATTTTTGATCACCCCTTGATTTGATTTATATCTTCATGTTACTATATTTACTATAGAGACTATAATTTTTAAAAGTATAAATACGAATATTTTAAAAAATGTTTTACATATTATTTTGTATAATTTATGTATGTTATTAAATATAAAAACACACTAAACCTTTGTATCATAGAACATAACCCTACCTGGGTGTTTATCATAAAAATGATGTGATAGTTATGAAAATAATATAGGGTTTCTATAAAAATTAAATTTTTGTAATATCACATAATTACATTTTAATTTTTCATAAATTATCCAATGATAATATTAAAAATATTCCTTTGATAATTTAATATCACAATACTTTTATAATTATCTTTGTATAATTTGATGAAATTATTGACTTATAGTTATTATAATTATTTTTTCTTTTAAAATTTCTCAATAATTATGTAATGATAATTTTTATAGACCATCATTTTTTAATTTAATGGAATTATCCCTTGATAAATTTTTGTTTATAACTTTTTATTAAAGACATTATTTTTCCAAGAATTTAAGAAAATGTAATATAGAGAATAAAATAATTAAATAAAATAATAATACAAATATTTATTCTACCTAAAGCATAATGTACATGTAAATATTACTGATTCTTCTATTTTTGAACCCATATCATGTATAAATTTAGTGTTTCTAAAATCATTAAATGAACTTCCAAATTTAAATTGATATTATACGGAATCTTGATTGCATGGTATTTAATTTAATCCAATTATGGAAGTTACAATTTAAACGGGTCAAAATGGTTGATTACCATGAATTCAGATCAAGGGCGTATGAATATGGGGATATGTAGTGCCTTTCACATGAATGAGGAAGAAAAAAAAATAAAGATAAATAATTTATTAAAAAAAATAATAGGATAAAATTATAAAAATTACCCTTATATGCGATTTAATCCAACACCACACACAAACATAGGTTTTCTCACACCTAGGGTAAGGCCCACATTCTAGAAATAATGAAAATATCATATTTTATATATATAACACTATTTAAGAGATATTAAATTATTTTATAAAAATTACATATGCATGATAAAATATATTTTTCATTTTATTTATATCAACAATGTGGCTCTACAGGCCCTAAAATCCTAAACTAACTCCATGCCTATCTCCAAAAATATTTAATAAGATATTTTATAGTGTTTACAATAATTTTACCATTAAATAAATCCTTAAAAATTCATTATATGTTAATTGTTTTCAAAAAAAATAAAATGCCCACATAAAAACGCATCTAAATTACAAACTAAAGAGGGTTATATAATCATTAAAAAAAATAAGGATGTCATAATATGTAACGATGCACCATCAACTAACACTTAACCACATATGACCCAATTCAATAGGATCTGATACATGTATCAAAGTTAGACAGTCTATACATGACACATGGAAAATGTTTTTCCATGCCATGTGAGAATTTTAATTCACCTCCCCACATCATAGAAATGTGACCTCAAACATAATATCCAATTGGTAAGTAAACAAATTACCACTAGGATATTGAATTAATGTTACTTTTTTCACTTCTCTGTGGATATTATTCTTATTTTAAATGGTTTGAAAAGTGAGGTTGGTGATTATAATTCACACATGGAAGGGTACAATACATACCATGTGTCATCTGTAGCTAGGACATGGCTGATACCTGTAAGGGATTTAACAGACATGGGAAATAGGTGGTTAAAATTTATCCAAATAGGGAAACATTACAAATATATTTTGATAATCATTACAATGGTGTGTATATAGGATTCGAATAATAGATACGTAAGGTATTAATTAGATGATTGTTACATGAGTTTACTCACCAAAGCATATATCATGGAAATCCATACGATCAAAAATATACTTAAGAGGTTTCTATTATTTTCAATCCTTTTAGATGAGGTCAAAAAGATTCATTACAAGTGAACCTTCATACATAATACCTTAATCATGAAAATTATAAATGACTTATATAATCAATGGGTGGTAGGGCACGATTCTGACGATATCATTGGTTGTAGTACATAAAAAATGAGACTTGAACTATTTTATAATGAGTAAAGAGAAATGTCTCTTGATTGAATAAGATCAAGGAAAAGCATGTACATAGTTAGTTAGGTAACATTTTTTGTGTTTAGATACTTAGATGTGGTATATGTTATATACAATTCTATTACATGAATGATATTTAATGTATTCATTGTTTTGGTTGGTATTTTTTATAGAATCAGGACAAGTTTATATAGATTATACTAGATTAACATAGTTATATGTCTAATGGTCACACAATGTCATTGAAACAATTATTATATATTTTTGTGTATATATATATATATATTATATATGACACATATTGTGGGGGATATGTTTGTATATATATATATATATGTGAGTATGTTTGATGGTGATCACCGTAGACCCCTTAGTAGCATGAGAATCCTTGATTCTTTGGTAGAGGATACACCTTACTCGCATCTATAAAATTCTAACTTCATATTTAATTTCTACACTATTATCAAATATAGTGTCACACAGTTAGACCCTAAAAAAAGGATTAAATTTTTGAAAATGTTTTTATTCCAGAATAAATATATCTTGATACAACTATATCAAAAAGATTTTTCTATGATTTCATAATGTTTTTTGATGTTTGAAATAGATTCCCTATGGGATATTAGTGAATTTTAGAGATTGTTAAATGTGCATTAAAAATATATGATTTAGGTTCATGAAACATCCCATGTAGATTTTTGTTCATGTATATTCCCTTATGGTTTTATAAATTATAAATTATTATTAAGGGATTAAATGGAATACATAATAATTGAGTGATTTTAATGAGTAAATTAAAATGGGAATAAACATAGGCTAATACATTAAATATTTCTGAAAATTTTCATTAAATAAAACACATCAAAATAAACTATATAAAGAGATGATATACATCATTTTTTGTTTGACCTGTTGCATGCAATAATACCAATTGTATCTTCCAAAAAAATATAGTTTGTATCCAGGTAAATGAACTAAGACACCATATTCTTTTTTGGGACCCTTCATAAATGTTCTTGGATCCTTTGGCTAGTGTGACACTTAAGGGGTTAAAAGATTTCATTTTCTTCCTTCATTATATTAATGAAATGTGCGTGGAATAATAGATGTTGTATTAATGACTATAGGAACACACATCATGTTATTTATTTAAATTATACCTATTAATTATGCCAAAGAAATAATTCAAAAATATGGGATTGATTTTTCTACAATGTTCTTTTGATGAAAACTTAAAACACATTAATTAGGATCTTACCATTACATCTATTAAAAAATCATCCTAGGAAAAAATCCCAATAAATATCCATAACACCATAAAATACATCACTGATTGAATGGAATACATTAATAGATGAAATCTACTAATGTAACAGAGAAACAAATCCTGAATTCATTGAGCTGACTCCTCCCCCTTATTTTGGAAATTATATGCCCCTAAAATTTAATATAATGGGATATCAAGAGTGTCTCCTTGAACATTTCATGTCCCAGTGCAGCCCTTTATAACAATTCTAGAGATGAAGGATGTTGAATAAATCGGGTTCTTTGGGCAGACCCTATTGGGACTATCATTTGTTTGGTATATCATTATTCTATATAGATATTTGTAAGATTAGGATTATCTATGATGGAATTTCCTCTACCAAAATAATTTCATGATAATGAAAAAAATTTATAGACTAGTTAAATTAAAAAAATATTAAAATTATGAGGTATAAACTTTCAACACACGGTGGAAAGGATTGACTAATCATTGAACCTAAAACTTCTTCCTGAGAAATTATTGCAATGAATCATTAAAAAATATATGTGATTACTTATAAATACCCTTTATTCCCATAAATTATTACTATGGTTTACATGATTTTATAGTGGGGGCATAATTCCCAAAAGATACCAAATGGTAGTCCAAATCCGACCCTTGGACAATGCCACAAATATAAGGAATGAAATTTTTTATAGATGAAATTGTGCTCATTAGGCTCAAATGAGAACCAGTTCAAAATGAAACCCCTAAGCATTCTTAATATTACACACTACATCATTATAAATATTAGTTAATGAATTTATTTCCTTATTAAGAGGGGAATAAGGAAAAAAATGTTGTTAATTTTAATAATCGATGGAATAATGTTTATTCCATACAAAAAGGGAATGTTTTGGAGTATTTAATCTCATTAGTGAAGAAAAACATGGTATAATTTAATTGTTCCGAAATCTAGATGATGTTAGTATAAATGAACTTCCTAATTAATACCCATTTTAATGGATAGTGTGATATAGAATCTGAGGGTACTTCATCATCAGAGGTCTAATCAAAAATATTTTCAATTACGGATATGTAATGTTGGGAAAATCCGATCATAGTTGACCCGTGACTCTTTCTCCTCGCCATAAGAAGAAAAAAAATTTAAGTAAATCCCAAAAAAAACATGGAAAATGATAAATGGATTAACAATAAATCATTCATTTAAGTGAAACTTATACTAGGGGAATGAATAAATTGTCTTGATAAAACCCGTTTCCCAATTATGAATTCAAGGAAGCTGTGTCCATCATCATCGAAATCCAAGAGTTGATGAAATAATCACCAAGAAAAAAATTCATAAGAAGATGTTTCCTTATTGGTTCCCATTAAATTATAGATTTTTTAAGATTCCATAACCTCATTTTTAGGAGGATAAGGCCCAACCAAATAGGAATTCTATTAGATAGTGATTCTCAACAAGGATCATTCAATATCTTTTAATTAAAAAACACATTCACTAATGATAATGATATATATGAACATGATCTCCCCTTATACAATGAGAGAAAAAATTAGAGAACATGAATTTATTACTAACCTTAAAGGATAGAAACAATTCCATTTGAACCTTTATATATATATATATATATATATCTGAAACTCAAAGACAATATATTAAAAGATCCCAATAAAAACATAAATAGAACCATGGGTGACCTATAGATCATTTGGATTTAGTTACACTATAAAATTGCATTGTAGATATGATGTTCTTAGGTAAATATCAAGTTTCATGAATTCCATTATATCATAACTCAAAAACCACAAAAATGTACCCCAACTTCAGTCAATGGAAGGATTCATTGACTGATTTATCTTTGGGATAATGGCCTCAATCAAGGGATCAGACTCATTATAGTAAGAATTAACCTCTGGTCCATAAGTATGATATCTTAAAGAATTTTCCCATTATCTTGAATGTGCTATCAATCATATAAACTATGGAGATATTGATATAAATCATGGTGTCTCCCATTAATTAAATTTTAATTCATTAATAATCCACTTTTGAAACTTCTTTAGTTCAGACATATTTCAAAAATACTTGCTCTATAAAATTCATTATGGTCAATTTTTTCAAATATTATGACTGAGAACCTAAAACATAGGGACACATAAGGAATATATATATATATATATATATATGAAAAACTAGATGATATCAAAATTTATATATCCTTGATTGATAATGGTTTTAAGATCAATATCATCATGATTTGAACCATCGATCTCTTGGTCTATAATGATGTTGAATCTTACCATTTAAAACTAATAATCGAGGGATATAACAAAAGTGATTGGATACTACTTGAGAGGATGAATCTCTGATCCCAATTTAGTGATCTCATTTCTTACAATGAATTCATGTTAGTCCATAAGGACAAAAATTTCATTGTCTTTATAGGATGATCATTGATTCATATACATGTTGTAGATCTATTATGATGTGATCAATGAATGAAGTACATTTTTTAACAAGAATGTTAGATAACTCTATGGAGATAATACCCCCTTTGAGTGGGGTGAATATTAATATATTTATAAAGGTCTCGACAAATTCTAGTTGAGATAATAGATGGTAAATAAATCAGTACAAATTAATTCACTTAATAGTTTTAATACATTCATATTATTCAATCTAAAAATCTCAATATATAGTTTGTGTTTTTTATAAACCAAATTTAGATGGTAAATATCAATTTTGGAAGTTATAGGGTAATATGAGTCTCATTAATTTGTAACTCAAAACATATAACCACTTTCTTATCATAATATTATCAAGAAATTGATTCCGTTCACCATCACCCAATGATAAAAATTATGATATTCATTCAGTAAATATAGATCAATCTTTTCTTTGCTCATGTTTACCCAAAAGTATGCCTAACATAAATTCAGTTGACCCAACAAAGGATCTTTACCCACATAGATATGAATCCTCAGATAAAATTAGACACAATGTTTTATAATAATCCTCAAAGGATTTGTGACTTATCCTTGACCATCCTGCTAGGTTTTTTTATTTGTATAATGTGTGTCCAACATTAGGGTGTGGGTTGGATAGTATTAGTTTGATAAGAAGGGATTGATATTCTCCCTTTCACATGGACTTTTCCCATATAAATATTTTTTTGATTCACTTATGATGAAAACCATGAGGGTGGGATACCCAATTAAGATAGAATCATCGAAATTGGGGAGTTTCAGTGGATAGCCATGATATATATACTTGGTATTAGATACATGGGGTAGCATAAAATCGCATTGGGTAAAAATGTGGGGGGGGGGGTATTTTAGACCTTGGATCATACAGTTCTCTGCTCAAGAGTTTCCATAAGGATTTAACCATATTTATATATGGGGTTCAGCTATTATCAATACAAAATTACCTATTATGGGGTGGGATGGATCATGTGTTCTTGATAAAAAGGTTTTAATGTTCTCACTATCACTAGGCCATTTTGTATTGGACCAACTTTGGGTAAGATGAAAATAGACACAATGTGTTCTTCTACATGGTGAAGTAAAAAGGTTGAAGAAAAATGTCTCATAATAAACACTAGCAAGGAAAAAAATTGTAAAATGTAGAAGAATGATAAAATAAGCTTGAGACATAGAATGTCATGAAAAACATAACAAACAAAAAAGAAAAAACATGACAACTCTAAACATGTCCCTAAGTGACCATTTTTCACCAAACAAACATGAAACTACAAAGATTATGATAATAATAGAAACCAAAATTCTAAATATATCCATTCCATTGTCCTAATTCCTACAAAAATTACTTTCAACCTCCGAAATAAAGAAGTAGTACTTGAGAAAAAATTAGATTAGAATACCTTGAAAGAATCAAAAAGATTTTTAATATCAAGAATTCATTAGTTCTAAATTTTAATCATTTAACAGTTAAAAAACAAATTTATAATGTGAATCCATTTTATAAAACATTTCTTTTGTTTTTCTAAAATCAAAACATATTCACCAAATAAAGAGATATATCAAGTATGAATGATAAAAAGTAATAACCGATAAATACACCATATAAAAATCATGTGAGAAAATAACTAGGAAACACACTAACGTGTGATAAAACAATCATAAATGAATAAGAATACTAATTGGGGTCAAACCTATTGGTATATGGTGTATATATAATAGAGAATCCCTAGTATAAACCTATGGTGGATCAAACCGATATATATTATAGTGTAATTACACACACTGAAGTGTCATAAAACCTCTAATGGAACCATAATCCTAAAGAGGGACAAGTATATTACAAATGTACCCAAGGTTAAGAAATGTGATATGTTCGTAAAAATCCTTTTAAAACCCATTTTCATGATTAATAAAACATTTTTTCATTGAATCATTTCAGATTTTAAGTTAGAAGATCAATTTCAAAAACAAAAAAAGAATTTAAAGAATTTATTTGAATACGTGGTGTGGGAAAATTAGTTTCTCAATACAGACCTTCTAAAAACACGAATCTCAATGAAAAAATCCATTCCAATCCCAAAAAATTAATTTTCAATGAATAAACCAAAGGAATTGAGGAGAGAATATAAAAATTCATAAAATAAAAACTTATATATATATACACTTAACATAAGAATATAAAAAATCGAACCGCGTTAGATAATGGAGATTGGAAACAATATGATTAGCCACTGAAAGACAATGAAGAAGAAAAAATTTAGTGAAGTGAAAAAACCTCCATGGTAATCAAACACTGAAGAGAGTGATATTGAGGGATATAATTTTCCAAAATCACCCATGTTTTTGATAGGGAGTCATTCAAGTTGAATGAGTAAGGTGACATGTGTTCATTGTAAATAAAATTTCTTGGCTTAACAAGTTTATGCTGTAAATCATGGATTTAGGCAGCACCTAAATTTAAAAATGCATCGACTGACAAATTTACAGTGTAATTTCATATTCTATATTGTAAATATTTTTTATCATTAGTAATATTCTTGGATTGTGATTACTAAACAGTTTAAATCATAAACCATGATTTATGGTGTAAATACTTTTTGCAGCAAGTTCCAAGCAGCATCCCCCTATAGGACCACCTGTAAGGCTTTCAATTCCACATGGACTTGATGTGAACCTTCTAAAAACATTGAAACATTAATACATTGAACGAATTAATTCAAAAAATACTCCCTAAAACCTTAGGTCACTTCCGCTAACAAATTCTCACCACCCCCGAAAGGCCTGAAATGCACCCAAAAAAGGGGGGTAGGAACAAGCTTCAATACGTACCTGAAATAAGTTACCCAAAAGTTTTAGTCCTTACAACAAAAATAAATTTTATCCATAGAAATTCTTCATGATCCGAGTCTCAAAAAAGGGAAGGCCATTTATACCTCATAACTAATTCCCACTTCCATGTCTCATGGCTATCCAAACTGCACTTCTATTGTAAATTGACCAATGGAATTATTTTTTCACACAATTTTCTTCACTTAACAACCCATAATATGAACATGTTGCTCAACCATAGTGGTTTCTTGATTAAGAACAACATATTCCCACTGAATCACAAGGGAATTATTTGGATGATACTTCTTCAATTCGGAAATGTGAAACATGTTGTTGATGAAAGTAAAATAGGTTGATTTGTCCAAAAGATACAACACTATTCCAAGGTTTAACACAATATCAAAGGGGTCTATAAATGTTGGTTATAACATACCATACATACCCAACAGATGATGTATGAAGTGAGGTGATACTATTAAAGATACCCAATTAATAGAATCAAACTCAAGTTGTCACCATTAATGGAATTTGTAGGATTTTTGACAATTATGTGCCAAGATCAATTTCATTCTGACCAATTATACATATTCTATTGTCTACTAAACAAGACTCATCCTAAAAAAGGACCCTTCTCCCAAATTTGTCAATAATAAGGGAGATCTAAATTCCATCCAATATAAAAGTTCCAAATAGACCATCCTAATTGAGTCCTTATAAAAAAAATTATAGGAAAAACCCTAGGTTTATTATTTTTCTGATAATCATTGAAATCAATCACACATGCCCAGAGCATATCCTCAAGATCCTGGATTGCACTCTCTGCTTATCCACTAGTTTCCCGATGATAATCCATGATCAATTTCAACTAATAACATATCAAATATTTCAAATCATTCTGTTTTTTGGATGAGAACTCAGTTTCCCTATTATAAAAAAATACAGGTAACCCCATAAATAATAATATCATCTCAGACATACAATTCATTGAGATTCTTCACTTTTTTCATCTCCTTGATAGGAAGGAAATGCACTGATATCATGATTCTATCAATGAGTAAAAAATTTCACCCTTATAAATAATAGTTTGAGGTAAAACAGTGATGATTTTTACCAAAATTTTATCCCACCTAAAAAAATATAATTTTTGTAAAAAACCAAAATACATCTTTAATTATGGCTTAATTATAAGACACACAAGACACCATGATAAAAAATATTCAATAGTCCATCTCATTCCCCAATAAAAATACCAACATATCATGTCATGAAACATCTTGGCAGTCCCAAGGTGTACAAACAAAAAATAAACAATGTTCATTGTCCATCAATTCTATTCATATAGAAATAGAAATGACCAACCTACTTTAGAAATAAAAAGTGGCACTGAGATATAGAGACCACTCACCCAAGGACTATCCAACATTTAGTATTTCACTAATGAAAGGGATATTGGTTTTAAGTAATATTTTTTTAATAATCCTATAATTAAATAGCGATTCATCTTTTATTGAAGATGAGTACACATACCTACTATCTCTTTCCACTCTGAAGCTCATGTATGAAAACATTCACATTATAGACCACTCTTCCACTAATTATTTCAAGGATTGTTTCAGTAGTTTCCTTCTTAGAGCATCATCCACCAAATTACCTTTCTTGAGAGTAATTAACAACCAAATTGAATTTCTCAATATACATTAACCAATGTATATATCACAAGTTCATATCCCTATAAAGAAAAATATACTTTAGGATTGTACAATAAAAACACACTATATAACACTCCCCAAAGGGATTGTTATGCCATGTTACGAGTGCATGAATAACCCCTACCAACTAATAGTTGAAGGTATGGTAGTTTTTATCATGAGGTAATAACTGGAGAGATCCATAGGCCACCATCTATTTTCCTTATATCATGAAACACCCTACACCTATTCTAGAAGCATCACATATAATGTCATATCCTAAACCCAGTTCTAGAAGAATCAAAACCGGAGTAGAATTTAACATCACCTTCAATTCCTCAGTAGATCTTATAAATTTTTCATTCCACTCAAACTATGAACCCTTATAGGTTAATATTATCATCAAATATGAAATCAAGGATAATTCCTAATCTAACCATCTATAATTACCATTTACCCCAAGAAGTATCTGATCTCAATTAAATTTTTGGGATACTCCCAGGAAAACATTCCTATATATTGTTTATAATCCATTGATATTCTCCTCTCATGTATAAAATTCCCCCAAAATTATTACTTCATGAATCTATAACTCACACTTGGAAATATTACAACACAAAAAATGTTCCCTCAATGTTCTGACAATGTTTTCCAAATGGTCCATATTCTCCCCTTTTGACATGGATTACACAAAAATAACATGCATGAATATAACAATAAATGAGTTAGAAAACATATGAAAGATTCTATTCATCAATTCCCTAAATACTAATGGGGGAATTCATATAGGGATTAACATTTCTGTCCTCTAGAGTTTGAGTAGTGGGGTTGAGTATTCTTATGAATTTTGGATTTATTGATTCTTCAATAAATTTAAAGGAAAGGTAATATGGTATATAAATTTATTAGGGCTATATAGATCATGGAAAAAATGGATGATAACTTACCAATTATATCTTTATCGAGGATCTAGTGTAATAGATAAATTATTCCATATATCACATCTCCTTCGTTAATATCTCAACCAATATCAATGATTTATCATGAGGACGTTGATATGTAAACTGATGCTTCATGGGATGAGTATCTATTTTGTTCTATTTAACATATGATGAGGACCATATGAGCTATAATAGTTCATATGGTTTATTTTTATTAAAAAATCATCACATTCTATTGAAAGCATTAGTATGGGATTATAATGTACATGATCAATGTCTTGAGTTGTTGTCTAATGTAAATCAGTAACCTTCATGTGTATAACTTAGAGTCATGTTATCTTAATGAGGGGTGATTATAAGATCTTATTTCCTTTACTAAGGCACAACCTCTTTTAATTTTGGATAAACCAATTTTTTTATACCCTTAAGAATTCTTTTCCTTGTTGGATACAAGTTGGAAGAAATTATAAGGCCAGAAGACCATATCTGGGAATCCAAATTCCTTTTTAGATCCATTGGCTAGCTGGTGGACACCATGTGGCTAGTTAGTGACTTAACAGATGTTTTTTAATAGGAAACTTATGATCCTTTTACCCTAAAACCCCCCTTTTGACCCATAAAATCAATTTTCATTACATTTTTAGTCCATATCATTATGGTGGATCTTTCCTCTACACCTCCTCTCTTTATGATAGATACCCCTCAAATCATGGAAATTTGGATCTCCAATCGAAGAATAAGAAATCTTGATGTAATTATTTAACTCCTATTTAATATTTTCTATAATTTATGTCCCAATGCTGGTGTTATATTAAAGAAATATAGATACACTATTTATAGGTATATTGTATTGTTATTTTTATTCTACGATTATTTCTACAATTTTAGATCATTAGAAGATAAAGAATCTTAGAAAATTTATAGTAAAGTGGTTTACAATATTTTCACTAAAATACTATGTATTAATAAAACATTTTTTTATTCCACACACCACTATTTTGAAGCATTCAACCAATAATTTATATATTTAAAATTTATCACCTAATTTCTGATTTAGATATAATAGAGGCCTCCCAAACACAATTGATGGTTGACCACCTCAACCCAAACCACCACAACGGATGTGTTTGGCCTACCACCCATGATAATAATACATAATGTGTTGAAATAAAACCATAAAGGGTGTGTTTCATTTGGAATTAGATGAAACACCAATATATCATTCTTTTAATTAAAAAAAACCCCTACAGTTTGTTCGCATGCCCCCTAAAAGAAGGAATTGTTAACAAGGGAACATAGGTAATTCTTGGGTAAATTAAATAGATTATAATAAATAGTATGTCTTGGATAAATTCTAGAGAACAAAAAACATGATTTTAATGCAATTATAAGATTATTTGAAAAATTAAATTATGAAATGAAGTGGTTAAATGAGGTAAAATATTTGAAGTCACATCTGAGGTTGGGACATAATATTGGTAAAATCCAAGACATGGATACTTTACTTGGAACTTATGACTAATTACCATGGATTCCTTGGATACTAATTATGAAACTTCATTACCCAATAAAATATATGAAATTACTCAGGTTATCAATGGATTATCTATTTGGAATGCCTTGTGTAAACTCATATGATTCCATTTAATTCATTGTTATGAATTCCAAGTGGATAAACCACATTGGATTCAGTCGGTGTCTTACTTTCATTAATTCCATGACTAGTCTTCACATATTTATATTGAAATCAAGAAAATATATAATTATTTGGACATTCTTATAGGTTTGAATTGATTCCCAAGGAAAAAATTCCTTAGGTCATCCCCTTGGTTTCTAATTATAACCTAACATGAAATTCAAAAAAGTATTTCTTTGGTTTGGTTAGAATATTTTAGGAGTTGAATTAAAATGTCCTATCCCATAGATTCCTCACTTTACTCAAGAACAGTACATCATTGATTTATAACATTACGTTTTCATGAAAAAAAGAAAATAATATCATGGTTCATTCCTAGATTTGAAATTGTCATGTTGCGTTGGAATGTGAAAACCGGTTCTATTGATTTAATGATTTTAATTATTCATGGATTCCTTGGATACATTATTTGGGCCCCATTACCAATAAAAAGGTTTCATAATCATAGATATCTGACATAGCGAAAATCAGTTTAGTTCTGTGAGTATCCTAAAATTATACCAATATATAAGAGGTTTAAATTACATTTCTCCTTTAAATTATTATATCTATAAACATTAAATTGTTATACCCACAATATGGATTTTCATTAATCACCATTTGGGGTGGAATACTAAGCAATACTCACACCCTATTTGGGAAAAAATATTTTTGGTGGAATACAAAGCTATACTCATACCTTGTTTAGGCCACTGCTTGGCACCTTGGAAGATATCGTAGATGTTGAAGAGGACAATGACAATCACCGAATACTTCATTGGGATCAGATGTATCAGCAAATTATCCCATATATTGTCATCATAGCATTCAAGTTGTTTTTCCTATGAGAGATGTATGATGAATGGATAGTTTAAACCTTTCTATCTGTCTATGATGTAAGATATCCTATCATTTTCACATTACATTTAGTTGTTCAGGTTTAATTCTATTTCCTCAATGTGGATCTAAAATGATGAATTAATTGATTAAAAAGGTCTTCCCATCATGCAATAGATCACACTCATATACTTTTATACCAAACAAAGTTTGTTCATGTAAGAGTTTAAACAAAACACCTTAGCTTGGTCACCTCTTGTTGATGTCGAGGGACCCTTATCAATACCCAATAGTATATGAAGAGTGGGAGGTGATATTTTGGGATTACTTTGCCATCAAATTTAGTGAATGTTGGTATTTCTGAAATTAAGTAGGGTAAGGTGTCATCCACCCACTCAGGATATGGATTCCTCTCTAGAAGTGCAGGTTTGTGTCACCCATCAATGGATCCCATTATAGTAGATAAGGACTCTATAATGTTATGAAGCACTAGGGTTACTGTTGTCTGGCTGCTTCCCAACAATAGAAAGATGGTGGGGCACAATGGGGTGAACACTCCATCATCCCTGGATGATTCCTGATTCATCCTAATACACAATAATCTCCCTAGAAAGGGGGAGACTATCGCTGCGATAGAGGGATATCCTAGAAATGTTGACTTCCACATTTATGTAGACGTGATGCCTGGATTCCAAGTCATTATGATGCTCATATACCGATCTTTCTATTAGGTATAATCTTTCTAGAATTATATTACAATGAATATTAGCCACATCCAGAGGGATTCACCTGGATATAAAATGTCCCTTAAGTATCACATCATCAATTAGTTAGAGAGTTTGTATATCATTCTCAAATAGTACCATTTTTTCCTCTACGGAAGGACCTTTTACTCTACTAGGTGGTGATTTTTATGTAAAAACACCATTCCCATTGTCATTTTTAGTGTTTCACTTCAGTGGGGAAAAATCGATATTAAAAGCTTCCATTTTTTTGATCCTCCTTTAGTTTTAGAAGCATGAAACCTTATTTAGTGCATCCATATCACACTTTTCATGATTTAGATTGTCAATGTTTTAGCACTATGTATTTCTATCTTGATCCAAACTATTTTTTGTGTTGGTAATGATGATATATACAAAAGTGTTTCGGGAAATGGTGGTTGTTCAATTATTTTAACATGATAGGACGAATCTGAACATTCATCAATAGGGTAATTCCTAAAACCCAAGTTTATATTAGGATGTTTTGGTTTTTGAAAATAGAAGGGTATTATTGTATTCATCATACGCTCCTATGATGACACCCTATGTGTAATCAACTTGAGGGTGTTTCAGTCGTTTTTTCTAAATGGGCCTTGAATAATAGTGGGGTTTTTATGGTGTGAAGAATGGATGGGATTCCAAATATTATTATTTACCTCCCATCATAGATAATACTTATTCCCTCTGTGGTTATGATAATGGTGAAAATTCCCCCATTCCTAGGGGATATGGTTATTCAGGGACACAATTGGGAATGATTGATCCAGTTATTGCAGATCTAAATTTTCTGATCAAAGATTTAATGAATTATGGGATGGAAATTAGGATATAAATTCCACTAGTTTAGTGGGTGAGAGTTTATATGGAATAAACATTTATTTCCTAGTACCCTCTTAGGGGATAATGAACATAGTGATGGTGATTGAGATATAAATTCCCCCAACCTAGTGGGATGGGGTTTGTTTTCAGTAGTTATTGATGTTGCCTGAATCCAATTAAGGAACGAAGGATCTAAGGGGTGGGGTTGTGGTAGAAATTACCCCAACTTGGACGTTTGGGATCACTACTCAATGGATGATATGAAAGATACTACTATGACCCATTTTATTCTATGCTACTATTCTCAAGTAGGACCTAGGTGATATTCAATCCAATGATGAGTGTTAATTTATATGAAATATTATAGATTTGATCCCAACTTTAGATTTATTTTCTAAAATAAATTCTTATTACCTTGAGGGGCCCAGTAAAAAATCATTCACTGTACTCTTCCTTAGTTCATCGTGTATGGGAATTGTTGAAGTGGGGACATTCTATTGTAGTGACCAACATGATCATGGTTTTCTCAGTTTCTAGATTTCCCTGGAGTCTATGAAATTATAGGACACTATATATGAAGGGTTATGTTGTTATTTCTACATAATGAAGTTCAATGACCTATATTTTTTCCATTATTAGATAAAAATGTATTTCAGTTCTCTAAAAATCAATAGGTAGATAGTTTTCCTGATGTGAAGAAAAAAACGACATTGTAGTTTTTCATGCCCTTCCACTCAAGGGTTCCAGGCCACAAAAAAGGGGCCATATCCAACTGAAAATAAAGAGTATTAATGAGATGATTTTGATACTCATATCATTTACATTTTATATGTTAAGCGTTCATTCGCTGATGATAGCCCATATAATTTGGCATAAATAATGATTGAACTCATTTTCTAGCTCACCTTGGAACTTGTATTCAGAAGTGGTGATGGGATAGAACATGGTGGGGGGTTGTTTATGGATAAGTCCCTCCATATAAAAATGTGGGAATCCAATTCATAATACTCACACACCTCGATCCCATCACTGTACAGGATGCTTCTTGGGGTCTCATACTAACCAGAGTGGAGTGTTTCTCCAAGTTGATGGGGGAACTACATGCGGCTAACACCATTTTTCTAGAACCGCCTTATATAAAGGAACCTATGTTTTGAAAACCTCTCTATACAAAGGTTGTTGGTAATGGATAGGATTTCGTTTTCCGTGGGTGATATCACCACCGGGAGGTTAACAATAGAAGATGTCAGGAGTAGAGTCCCTACAATCCATCTACACACTACCATGAGATGGGATTCCATGGTAGTGATCATATTATACTTTGGTTGAAGAGATGATAGAGTATTGGGGTGGTGATAACGTTTCTAAAATGACCTCAAGGACACTATAATTGAGAATATTATTGATATGAGCCTCTTTCAAAACCATGTATATAATATTTTAGTTTGATTTTGTGAATTTTTTGGGGATATGAGACTAATATATGAAAGTTTTCAGAATTTATTAATAAACATCTGGTAATGTGAGAGTATGTTCCCAATAATTAAAAGATACTAGAATATTCCAATTAGCATCTTCCTTATTGATAGAAAAATTAGAAGGTAACGAGTCATGTTCTATTCTCACTTTGTGATCCCTAGTTAGAATGAGGATACGATCCTGATCCTAAGCCTTTGAAAAAGATTATTGTCTTTATTGTAATGAATATAATCCTTCATTGAGGAAAGTCCCACTAGTGAGCCTCAGTTGGAGAGGGAATAGAATCCCAGTACAAATATGTATTGACAAATAAAATTTGTCGATGGGCCTTTGAAATGGTATAAGGGATATTAGAATCATAATTTATTTCCTCATAAGGATGTTTGTGCAGTAATTCATCACCATAAGTAGTAACATGCACATGGATTTTGTGACCTAATAAAATATTCCAGGTAGATTCACTAATAGTAATATGATACATTCCAATGGCATGATCCGTTATCCCATTGTATTCCATGGCCATAATGGGGGAATGAACCCAATATTTGGCCTTTAGAGTATTCCACTAATCTTATTATATAGTAATATGGTCTTATCATGAGGCATGAGACCCTCTTAATTGGTGAGACTATCCAAGATGAGGATATGGGTTTGATCTTGGGACTTTGGAATATAATTCCTAACCATTTCAATATACATGTTCTCTTATCCCAAGTCATGTTATCCTCTCACCAAGTGAGTCCAGATTGGTATGGGGATATGATCCTAGTCTGACACCCCATCCTTTTCTAGAATATGAAACTAATACTCTTGTAAGGGAGCCAGAATGTGTCCATTCCCTATAAAAAACACTTGTTCATAATGATCAAAGTGTTAAGATTCTCTGGTTATATGGATTGGATATTGTGTATATCCTTGAATCTGTAATAGTGCTAAAATATACTGGATGAGTTCATTCAATGTTGGTTCAATGTAATAAAAATTAATAAAAGTTCATGTAGGTATATAAGCATATAAATTTTCCAACTCCACTATGTATTGTAAGATATCTTCTAATAAATTGGGGATATGTGACCACTTTTATCCTCAATATTTTATTGAAACATTCCGATGGGATTCTTGCATGGGGGTAGGAATATGCACCTCCCCCATGTCAAATGATGGAATATGCCCACAGACTAGTTCCTATTGATCAGGGATATGATTATGCTAACTGGTTACTACTAGAACATATTGGAAGACATCACTAGCAAGAGTGGGGATATGATCCCTGTCATAGTTATCCAGATCCTCCCTCTCCTGATGCATCTTCTTTTTTTTCCAGTTCATGTCCCTCCGAGGTGAAAATGTGTCGGGTGGTATAGTTAGTAGCTGACTGATGGGTTCCATTAGGATGTTTCTGGTAACGATGGTTGATAGGATCCATCCTACGTGGCTCATGTACACTAAGGGAGTCGTATCAGACTCCCTGGTACACTATCATCAGAAACTAATGTTATTGGTTTCCATGGTCCGGGGATATAATCCTAAAGCATATGGTTGGGGAAATGAGGGCCATCAACTTTACTGTAGCATTCTTTAGATGTTGTAGACTTGTTAGTTTTAGCACATAGAGAGCCCCATGGGAATCTTCAAGGGACAAAATTGTACCACATTCATTGTATTCATGGACCATTATTTCTATCACCTAACATTGAAGTTGTTTGGAAGTTGAGGCCATTTTGTGACTCACATGGGTTACAATTATTGCTGATTTGCAAGAATGCTTGCAGGATGAAGAAATTATCTTAGATTTGGGGGACTTTGAAGAGATTAGAATATTTAGTCTAGTAGAAAACAAGGAAGAAGGTCACTAATTAGTAAAATATCATAGTCATGATGCATGATCAATTAGATATGCATATTCAACACCATTTTCCTTTTAATCATGATTCTACAATTTTTCTCGCATGGAATTTTCCTAGTGAGGATGAACTTATTTCCTAGGAAAAGTAGTTATAGAGGATTAGAGGTAATTTTTATCTTAGGATTATTAGCTTTATTTGTGTAGGATATGAAAACATGGCGTCCTGACATGTGGAAAACCAAACATCCATCTATTTTAAATCATTTAATTGAACTCATAATTTTTTTATGAGAAGATGATAAAATGTTTAAATGGATAAGAAACCAATAATTATTTTTATTTGATAGATTCACATCAGGTTACACATTTTTTTGATGTAGACGGAGATGACAGAGGTGAATTTGGTTTGACCCAATGGTTGATTTGGATAGGTTCCATTTCTTGCACAATCATTGATGTCATGTCACTATTGTTGTTCTTAATTAAAAATCTTAATCATTAACACATACATAACTATGTACACACCAACTTTTTAATGGAATGTGGCCATTTGGGATTTCAGACTGAAGTATTCTTAGATATACACACAGGTGAAGATGGTGGGAGGTTGGGATCATCACACCATTTTATAGGGTATTTTTGTATACTCTGGGACTCTCTTATTGATTAAAGATATGTCAAAAAACTCTTCTAATATCGATATGGGACTTTTCACCATAATAGAATGGCCAAATGTTAAACCCATTTACACGAAAAATAAGGGGATCTCATTACTGAATCTCTCCGTATATATATGAGTATTTCCATCAATTTCCTAGTAATGAGTAGATTCTTATATAATGAAGTCAGATAATCAGGAACATAAAAAGTTGTTTCCATGTAGGGAGGTGGTTAATACTTTTAGTAGGGGATTGAATCATTATTAGGATACCTACATATATTCTACATTTCTTAATTCAAGACCCAAATAGTTTAATAAAAATAGTGTTGTTTAACATCATTCAGAAAAGACAGATGTGTGGGCACTTACACATAGTGTATTCAAGATCGAGTCTCAAGGATAGGTCCTACGTATATAGATTATTGAATGAACCTTAATTATCATAGTTCATTCAAACCCTTGGTACTTTCCCCAAGGTATATGACTTTATACGGAGGTAATCATATCATGACACTCATCCGGGATTACACGGTAAGGTTTCCCTGGATGGTGGAGAGTCATGATGTGAATGATATAACCTTTGAAACTCCCTATGCCTATATGAGACATGATCGGTGTGAGAAACCATGGATAAAAATAAATTAGTCTAACTATATGGGGAAAAAAATTCAAAACACCATGGTGATTTAATAAAGAGCTCGGTCCTTAAGAAAAAATCCTACATATCCTAATTATAGTTGGAATTAGAGTTATCGTAGTATATTTAGCTTCTCTTCTCACCACTAGACGAGGTTAAATGATCCACCCATGGGAATTATTGGGTCCTAATGGATGAAATGTTAGCATCCTGATGGGATATACACTAAAGTGGATGTATTCTTCAGCTTAGGCCTTAGGAATGAATCCTATGTATCATGGTTATTGTAATAACAAGTGTTCTAATATTTCATTTGATTAGGGTTTACACACTAAGGTTTACATTTATCAATGACATGATCATTGAAATTTCATAATCCCACATGGGATATACATGGTGTCGAAAAACAAGGATAAAAAAAGAAGATCTCCATTAATTTTTGGATGTGGTACTTATGTTCACGGACTTACCTATTGATGTTAAAATATAAACCTCAATCCTAAGGAAGTGGTCCTTGGTATCCCAGTCATAGTAGGAATCAGAGTCATCTTAATTTAATTTTTCAAGGATTACACACAGACATCTCAATTTATGTAGATCAGACAAGGTTATCAAGTCCTAGGATACCCTCTTGACCTAGTATTCTTGTCTTACTGACATATGTTGATTGTCAAATAGATATTCCTTGATTTCCTACTGGGAATGTCAGAGGAAGTCTACCAGACATATCCCAGGACAATCACATGATCTAGTTGACATTTCCATGGTATATCAAATAGTTTGGATCAAATGTATGAAGTAAATAACATTAATACAGATGCATTTTCCATAGGACCTCACAGGACTCATCTATCTTGTAATGGAACTGTAGAGACCCAAAGCTTGACGTACATGGACATTACATTACTTTTTTGGAATACATAGTACATAACAAAAACACACACACAAGGATCGTAATATTTTAGTGTCTTTGGAAACTCGAAATATAATCTTCTAATCGTGGTGAAAGATCTTCAACATCTCCCATAAAGATCTTCCCCTTTTTTTTCTTACCTAAAACCTTTCTTTTTATCCTGGGGAAAAGAAAACATAAAAGGGTGAGCTCAAATGCTCAGCATGGGTAAACAAAATAAATATCAATCACATCATATTCATAAGAACATAACATTTTGGAAGTCTTAACCTGCAAAAGAGGGCATAATTTCATAACATGGGATAAATCATAGTAGTGAAATGAAATCCCAATAATCATAAATTAAAACATGAAACTTTGTGTTATACACAAATAATCATAGAGAATCATTTCTTATTAGTCATGACTCATTTCCAAGACTATCTTAGTGGACAAAGTCCATTTCTGAACCGAGTCACCCTCGTTTCAGTCCTGTTTCACTGAACCGGTATAACCTACCGTTCCAGCCATGTCTATCTAATGAGATATAAAATCTTTACCCAATGAATTTTAGGGAGATATAGGTCCCATCCATCTCATAATGATACCATTCTTATGTGTTCCACAAAATCATAAACCATACATCATAGCATAACCCATGTAACAAAAATGGGATTTTTAAACAACATGACATCATAAAACAATTCATATAAGATAAAGGAATTCATAAAAATAATTCCATCACAACATAATCAAATCAATGTAATAATAGGGATAAAAAAAGAACCCTTTATTATCTTAGATGGAAAATAATTTTGATAAAACACTTGAACTCCATTCTTGAGGAAAAATCTTTTCTTCTTCAAAAACATTTTTCCTTTCATAACATGTCATACAACTATAAACTAAAAGAAGTTGATTAAAAATAAAATTGAAAACTTGTAAAGGATTCTTCTTGGAAATAATGTTTTAAAAATTCATTCATGTCTTATAAGTTAAAAAAAACATTCTTCGTACTTTTGTCGGAAATGTCAAAAATTACCTCGTAAGAAAAATAACAAAAGATTCCTTTCATATCTTTTACTAAAAACTCACTGAAGGGTAAAAATTGATTTAAAAAATTGTAGGGGGATGGAAATAATATTACATATTGATGAAACATGGATGTGGATGATAAAATACACCCCAGTAAATACTTACGAATAAATAATCTCAG
This sequence comes from Viscum album, assembly GCA_963277665.1. Classification (NCBI taxonomy): domain Eukaryota; kingdom Viridiplantae; phylum Streptophyta; class Magnoliopsida; order Santalales; family Viscaceae; genus Viscum; species Viscum album. Next base: position 1,407,720,625 of record OY728133.1, on the reverse strand, counting down.
ATAAAAATAAGATTGTGATATTTCTCTTACCTTAGGTATGATTTTCTTTGTATGTGTATGAACCTCGTGTATAATGATTTAAATAATGTCATTGACTTATTACAGAATCATATTAATTGTTATGATATCATATATGGTTCACTTATGACTTTATATTACCCGTTCTTTTGTAAATTACATGTTAAAGAAGCATTTTGGGTAAAATCGTTTCATTTATCATAGGTGTTTGGACTTGTTGTTATTGACATTATTATTACTTATATCATGATTTACTTACTTCCAGAATATAAAATATGATTTATATATCATATATATTCAGTATATATATATATATATAATAGATAGATAAATGAAATGAAACACACTGTTCATGGAGACGGTAGTCCGTACGTACGCATGAACGATGTTTTTCATTCCTTATTGTCTTGAATGGAAGTAAGTAGATGAAATATATATAAACATAAATCAAGTATATTTACCATGTCATATATTTCATTATTATTAATTATATATACTTTATAATCATTCTGGAATGGTTAACATGGATAATGAATCTCATCGCGTCGTGGAGACGGTAGTCCGTACGTACGCACGAGCGATGATATCGTTCCCATGGTCGTGGAATTGTGTTGAAGTGTATGTATACTATTTCAGTATCAATATAAATTTATAATAATCATATATAGTAACTCATAAACCATTATACCCATCCAATTAAGGTGGTGGCGGAAAATAGATTACACCAAGGCGTGGAGATGGTATTCCGTACGTACGCACGCGCGGTGATTTCTTTTTCCGTAGGATGGATAGATGGTGAATTAGGGTTGTTTCATACTTATAATAAAATATCAGTATATGACTGATACTGATGTTATTACTTCATAATGAAACAACTAAATGAGAAGAAGTGGAAGATGAAATAAAGATGAAAGAATCGGTAACGGACATTACCTCTTCTTTGAAGTGATTCTTTGAGACATTATTTTAGGGCACTAAAATTGGACTTTGAAGAAGACCAGGACCTCTATGATGTCTCTAGAGAAGTGGAGAGGAGAAATTGGCAGGGGTTGGCTGAGATTGAAGGCTCAAAGTGGTGTGACGAAGAGAGGGAGGAGGTGCCCTTTTATAAGGGAGGAGAGGGGCACCTTTGGAATAACTAAAAATATTATTTTATTATAAAGACAAGATCGGTTTTAAATAGCTCCAAATTGATATATTTCTAAGCTAAGGTGGGGATGGGTCGAAATTCTCTCATCCAATAGAATTTATACAAGTTTAGGTTCCTATTTTAACCTTATCATTTAGATTTAACATTAAGTTAAATAATTTTACTTTTACCATGTCTTCTTGTGTTCTTATACTATAAGGTTAAGAAACATACTATAAGAAGCCAAACAAACCCCAATTTGTTTATTATTAATATATATAACATTATCTAAGTCATTTGGCTGATCCTTAGATTTTTAGGAATAAAATAACAGTTACCAATATAATATTTGTTTTAAAAACTATTTTATGTCAATTTTGATAGTATTTAGTAATTGATTATTGTGAAAATTATAAAAGAATTATTAGTTATAACCAATTAATTAAATCAATACTAACATGTCATATTAACCTAGAAAATTAGTGGGATTCATAAAAAGTCTCAAATTATATTTATTTGGGTATTTATAACACCAATTATGTCAATATTTCATTAATAAGATAATTACTACATCATCGTTGTGTCATAAATAAATTAAATTATTTAATGTCTAAAAATTAAAAATAAAATACCATTATGTAGTAAATCTTTTTATATTTCTAACGAATATTTATAGTCGAATTTATCTTATGTATAACCCCATTTTGAAAATGTTTTAGTAAATAAACTTTGATTTTAACTCTTTTAACCCTTCTTTAAATAAATTAATAATAAACGTCCTAATCTAATCCAAGTGGGCCTAAATGGTCATATTTTATTCCTAAGATTGTTTTTGGTCGAATTACACTTGTCCAATAGAATTAGGACATGCGTTAGGGTAATAATAATATCATTTCTACCCTTAATTACCCTATTTACTTTTAACCGTGGTAAAAAAAGTAAAAAGTTACTATTCACCAAAAAATTATTTTCATCTCATTGAACCACATTTTACTTACTGACATCAACCGTGTCTCTCGGATTTTTGAAATTCCACTCACAGAAGCGGTAAAATTAAGTTTTATGAAAAAATCAGTTTTTTAACTACCACTTAGTGGTTTCACTATTCGTCAAAAATTGAATGTTTTCAGAAAAATACCAAAAATTAGGCCTAAGATATATTTGATAGTATGAACTCAAGAATGATGTCTATTTTACCAAATTCAAAACATATCAGTTTCATTAACTAATTTAAAAATTAATTCTCGTCGTCAAAACAAATAGCGTGTTTTTAAGAGATAATAACTATCAAAAGATTGAAACTTGTTTATAACTGGTTTAAATATAAAATTATATCCAATGACCATCATTGTATTAAATAGTAAAAATATATTCTAAATATACTTTAAAACCACTAAAATTAATAATTTATCACTATTAATTATTTCGATTGAAAAAGTTGTTTTTAATTAAAATTTAGTAATTTCCACTATTCATCAAAATGTGAAAGTTATCTGAAAATTACCAAAATTTCACCCTAAGCTAATTTCGATATTACGAATCCAAAAATGAAGTCCATTTTGAAAATTAAAATTTACAAAATTTCAAAAAGTGGTTATTACTATTCATAACGGCTAGTTTTAATAATATTTTAATAGCATACTGTTGTTTAGTGAAACTCGTTATTGCATACTACACACTCTATCGAGGAAGGTCGTGATTGCGTGCAAGGAAAGTCAAGGATTCTTGTTGTGCAAGCACCTTTTGGTGTAGCATACAACACAAGACATTAATGAAATTAAAAAGAATATTTTTCATAAAATCTTGGGGTGTTACATTCTACCCCCCTTAAAAGGAATTTCGCCCTCGAAATTCGTTGGGGTTATAAATGGTTTACTAATAGAAAGTTTCTTTGATTGAAACCCACGTCATAAAAAGGAAAACCAAAACCAATATTTAAAAACAAAAGTATGAAACGTAATGGTTACCCAAATAATCTAATCACTGGGTTTCCACATAGGTGAAAATATGGATATGGAAGAGAAATCTAACCGTCATGTTCTGATAGAGAGTGGTAGAGAACATGGCTATGAAAAAGCCAAAAATCAAAAAGCTATTGATTTGTGATGATCTAAGTTACCATCTAATTAATCGGATATAAGGGAACTAGGATAACATTTTTGGTTTTCAAGATCATTTCCCTAAAGTTGATGAAATTGGAATTAGAATAAATACTTTCGTGATTTTGGTATAGTTTCACCGTTTGTCGTTCTTTGGACAATTTCCACTTCATCTCTTAACGAAATGAAGTTGAATTTTTCATTCATGATGTGTTAGCAGATCATGTGATAGAATGATGGGTCATTCCATCTCTTTCAAACAAAAGGTTAGCAAAAGTTATAAGTCCATCTTATGGTAAATCGTATATGGTTCCGAAAATGAACTTATACTTCATATATCATACCACTTAGTAAAATAAAACTAGTTTCTACTAACTAGGGACTTCCTGTAGGCCAGTGGTAGGCGATAAAGGCTAGTTGCACTTCAGTTGTGGGTTCGATTCCCACAGCCTTGTCCGATGCGATGGGCTGTCGCCGGTCCTGCAGGTTGTCCTTTTTCTAAAACTATATTACTATAACATCCCATCAATAATATCGAAAAAACTTCTATCCTTAAACAATACTAACTTATGTCCAACATAATCCATTCCAATCTTTAGGCTTATCTATAATACTGCAGTCCACTCTCATAACATAGTGAAAACGATTACCAGAGATTTAATACCATCGTTGATCCCCATATATCATAAGATATGTTTTGTTGGTCACATTCCAAACATTCAAAGTCCTTAATCATGTATTCTCTTGAATACCCATTGAACCTTAGTGAAAACATGAATGCAGTTAAAAGTTAACACCTTCCACATACCAAAATCCAAAAATTCAATATACTCAAACCATGATATAACCTTCTCCTTATTTGAGCTCATGAATACTATCAAACATTTAATTTTCTCCTTATCCCTTCATTATGAGCATATCATCTACATTCCAAAAATATCTGAATAACCTTTCATGGATACTGGTACCATTAATCATACACTTTAAAAACTCAAGGAAAGACAACAGTGTAACAATCCTTAGATGTCCATTTATTCCATAGTACCGTGAGATTACTTATAAAACATTACACATGATAAACATGTAATCATTCCACTACCTTCTTAAACCATTGACTGAGCTTAAACAATTCATTCAACTCACATATCATTTGTAGTCTCTTCATCATCATCAACATAAATACTACTCATACGACCGTACTGATTCTCTTCATGAGACTTTCCCTTAGGGAATTGGTTTGAAAAATGCCTGTACAATCAACATTTAAAACATTTAACCATTGTTGATGTCGTAGAAATACCATTATCCTCATCCATGGTGTTAACTGATCCTTTTCCTTTGCACTTACTGGCTTTGTGTCCTTCTTTTCCACACCCAAAGCAGGTTCCAGTTCCCTTGAAACATTCTCCTCGATGCCTCTTCCCACATGATTTACATAGGGGAAATTGAACTTTCTTTCCTCTATTATCATCACGAAACTCCATCTTTCTCTTATTAGACGAGTCAGAAAACTTACCAAATTTTACTTTATTGATCATATTATGAGATTTCTGATTCAGCATAATAATGATGTTTGGACTTTCAAATCCCATTTCATTTGGTTTCTCATGAATAATATCATTCCATTGTCCATAATAACCTCCATTATCGTGAATCATCTTGTTTCCAGCCATTTTCTAAAACCCAAAAAGAATAGTGTTAGAGGAAAAAATCATAATAAAGGGGGAGTAACTTCAATATCTAACATCTTAGGTTAAATTCTAAGATCGTTACCATAGTTCTTGGACTATATCCTATAAGTATACTTATCCTTAGGGACATCCCTAGACATACCTTAGAAATATCTCTAGGGATCTCACTAACGTTCTCACATCCTAGTTTCCAAAGGTTGACTAAACCTTTCCTCTGATACCAACTGTATAGACCCAAAGCTTGACGTACATGGACATTACATTACTTTTGCGCAATACATAGTACATAACAAAAACACACACACAAGGATCGTAATAGTTTAGTGTCTTTGGAAACTCGGAATATAATCTTCTAATCGTGGTGAAAGATCTTCAACATCTCCCATAAAGATCTTCCCCATTTTTCATACCTAAAACCTTTCTTTTTATCCTAGGGAAAAGAAAACATAAAAGGGTGATCTCAAATTCTCAGTAAGGGTAAACAAAATAAATATCAATCACATCATATTCATAAGAACATAACATTTTGGAAGTCTTAACCTGCAAAAGAGAGCATAATTTCATAACATGGGATAAATCATAGTAGTGAAATGAAATCCCAATAATCATAACTTAAAAAATGAAACTTTGTGGCATACACACATAATCATAGAGAATCATTTCTTCTTAGTCATGACTCATTTCCAAGACTATCTTAGTGGACAAAGTCCATTTCTGAACCGAGTCACCCTCGTTTCAGTCCTGTTTCACTGAACCGGTATAACCTACCGTTCCATCCATGTATATCTCATGAGATATAAAATATTTACCCAATGCATTGGAGGGAGATATAGGTCCCACCCATATCATAATGATACCATTCTTATGTGTTCCACAAATTCATAAACCGTACATCATAGCATAACCCATGTAACAAAAATGGGATTTTTAAACAACATGACATCATAAAACAATTCATATAAGATAAAGGTATTCATAAAAATAATTCCATCACAACATAATCAAATCAATGTAATAATAGGTATAAAAACAGAACCATTTATTATCTTAGATGGAAAATAATTTTGATAAAACACTTGAACTCCATTCTTGAGGAAAATATCCTTTCTTCTTCAAAAACATTTTTCCTTTCTTAACATGTCATACAACTTTAAACTAAAAGAATTTGATTAAAAAAACTTGAAAACATGTAAAGGATTCTTCTTGGAAATAATGTTTTAAAAATCCATTCATGTCGTATAAGTTAAAAAAACATTCTTCGTACTTTTGTCGGAAAAGTCAAAAAGTACCTCGTATGAAAAATGACAAAAGATTCCTTTCATATCTTTTACTAAAAACTCACCGAAGGGTAAAAATTGATTTAAAAAATTGTAGGTGGATGGAAATAATATTACATATTGATGAAACATGGATGTGGATGATAAAATACACCCCAGTAAATACATACGAATAAACAATCTCGGATAAAAATGAGATTGTGATATTTCTCTTACCTTAGGTCCGATTTGCTTTGTATGTGTCCGAACCTCCTGTATAATGATTTAAATAATGTCATTGACTTATTACAGAATCATATTCATTGTTATGATATCATATATGGTTCACTTATGAATTTATATTAACAGTTCTTTTGTAAATTCCATGTTAAATAAGTGTTTTGGGTAAAATCGTTTCATTTATCGTAGGTGTTTGGACTTGTTGTTCTTGACATTATTATTACTTATATCAGGATTTACTTACTTCTAGAATATAAAATATGATTTATATATCATATATATTCAGTATATATATATATATATTAGATAGATAAATGAAATGAAACACACTGTTCATGGAGACGGTAGTCCGTACGTACGCATGAACGCTGTTTTCCTTTCCTTATTGTCTTGAATGGAAGTAAGTAGATGACATATATATATACATACATCCAGTATATTTACCATGTAATATATTTCATTATTATTCATTATATATAATTTATAATCATTCTGGAATGGTTAACATGGATAATGAATCTCATCGCGTCGTGGAGACGGTAGTCCGTACGTAGGCATGAGTGATGATATCATTCCCATGGTCGTGGAATTGTGTTTAAGTGTATGTATACTATTTCAGTATCAATATAACTTTATAATAATCATATATAGTTACTCATTACACCATTATACCCATCCAATTAAGGTGGTGGTGGAAAATAGATTACACCACGGCGTGGAGACGGTATTCCGTACGTACGCACGCGCGATGATTTCTTTTTCCGTAGGATGGATAGATGGTGAATTAGGGTTGTTTCATACTTATAATAAAATATCAGTATATGAGTGATAATGATTTTATTACTTCATAATGAAACAACTAAATAAGAAGAAGTGGATGAAGAAATAAAGATGAAAGAATCGGTAACAGACATTACCTCTTCTTTGAAGTGCTTCTTTGAGACCTTCTTTTAGGGAACTAAAATTGGTCTTTGAAGAAGACCGGGACCTCTAGGATGTCTCTAGGGAAGTTGAGAGGAGAAAGTGTAATGGTTTGGCCGAGCTTGAAGGCTCAATGTGGTGTGAGGAAGAGAGGGAGGAGGTTCCCTTTTATAAGGGAGGAGAGAGGCACCTTTGGAATAACTAAAACTATTATTTTATTATAAAGTCAAGTTCGGTTATAAATAGCTCCAAATTGATATATTTCTAATCTAAGGTGGGGATGGGTCGAAATAATCTCATCCAATAGAATTTAGACAAGTTTAGGTTCCTATTTTAACCTTATCATTTAGATTTAACATTAAGTTAAATAATTTTACTTTTACCATGTCTTCTTGTGTTCTTATACTATAAGGTTAATAAAATTCCTATAACAGCCAAAAAATCCCAAGTTGTTTATTATTAATATATATAACCTTATCTAAGTCATTGGGCCGAACCATAGATTTTTAGGAATAAAATAACAATTACCAATATAATATTTTTTTTAAAAACTATTTTATGTTAATTTTGACAGTATTTAGTAATTTATTTTTTTGAAAATAATAACAGAATTATTAGTTCGAAAAAAGTTAATTAAATAAATAATAACATTTCATATTAACCTGGAAAATTAGTGGGATTCATAAAAAGTCTCAAATTATATTTATTTGGGTATTTATAAAATCAATTATGTCAATATTTCATTAATAAGATAATTACTGCATCATCGTTGTGTCATAAATAAATTATATTATTTAATGTCTAAAAATTAAAAATAAAATACAATTATGTAGGAAAGCTTTTTATATTTCTAATGAATATTTATAGTCGAATTTATCTTATATATTACCCCATTTTAAAAATGTTTTAGTAAATAAACTATGATTATAACTCTTTTAACCCTTCTTTAAATAAATTAATAATAAATGTCCTAATCTAATCCTAGTGGGCCTAAATGGCCATATTTTATTTCTAAGTTTGTTTTTGGTCGAATTACATTTTTCCAATAGAATTAGGACATGTTTTAGGGTAATAATAATATCATTTTTACCCTTAATTACCCTATTTACTTTTAACCGTGGTAAAAAAAGTAAAAAGATACTCTTCACCAAAAAATTATTTTCATCTCATTGAACCACATTTTACTTACTTACATCAACCGTGTCTCTCGGATTTTTGGAATTCCACTTACAGAAGCGGTAAAATTATGTTTTATGAAAAATTCAGTTTTTTTAACTACCACTTAGTGGTTTCACTATTCATCAAAAATTGAAAGTTTTCAGAAAAATACCAAAAATTAGGCCTAAGCTATATTTGATATTATGAACTAAAAAATGATGTTTATTTTACCAAATTCAAAACATATTAGTTTCATTATCTAATTTAAAAATTAACTCCCGTCGTCAAAACAAATAGCGTGTTTTTAAGAGATAATAACTATCAAAAGATTGAAACTTGTTTATAACTGGTTTAAATGTGAAATTACATCCAATGACCATAATTGTATTAAATTTTAAAAATATATTCTAAATATACTTTAAAACCACTAAAATTAATAATTTATCACTATTAATTATTTCGAATGAACAAGTTGTTTTTAATTAACATTTAGTAATTTCCACTATTCATCAAAATGTGAAAGTTATCTAAAAATTACCAAAATTTCACCCTAAGCTAATTTCAATATTCCGAATCCAAAAATGAAGTCCATTTTGAAAAATAAAATTTACAAAATTTCAAAAAGTGGTTATTACTATTCATAACGGCTAGTTTTAATAATATTTTAATAGCATACTGTTGTTTAGTGAAACTCGTTATTGCGTACTACACACACTATTGAGGAAGGTCGTGATTGCGTGCAAGGCAAGTCAAGGACGCTTATTGTGCAAGCTCCTTTTGGTGTAGCGTACAACACAATACATTAATGAAATTGAAAACAATATTTTTCACAAAATCTCAAGGTGTTACAGGAACCCCTCACATGATATTGATTTACATGCTGAAAGGGTGTTGCACGATTCAGCATAAATTCCCTAGTGTTATCGTGAAAAATGTCTAAAACACTTATAAGGAATTATGAGAGTGAATGAGTCATGTTTAGAGGTTGATGCATGGTCGAAGATAACATTTACGGAGGGGAATAAAAAATCTAGCTAACATGTACAGAGGACATCATGTGATTTGGTTTGAATTCCTTGAGGAAAATATAAGAGCCAGTTGACTTTTCCATGTTCTATCATGAGAAAAATCTGACATGTACTAATTCAACTATTTGATTATGATGGAAGGTATGTGGGGCACCAAAATGTCTGGATTTATAGCTTAGAGGGAATAATGTGACTTATGAGTCATTACTGGGGTTCTCCATGTGATTTTCCTAGATATATTTAGAGGAAATATCATGATCAAAATATTACACCAAAGGATCATCGTTATATTCAAGAGAGATTTCCCGGTGTTGTTGCATTACATGGGTGGTTCATGCATAGCACACAAGGAACGTCATTTATGTTATTTTCATAAGTCTGTCATATTTTTAGACATTATAACAGACTTTTATTGAATATTCATTATATTGATTCATATTTATCTTGTTTTATGTCTAGTTTGATCTAGAAGACATGTGGGATGTTCTTTGTGTGAACCTCTAGAAGTCCTTCACATGATATATGAGTGATCACGCAAAGTGCCAATTCATAATGAATTTTCACTCTGATTATTCCCTGGATCTTACCTAATGTAAAAATTTATATGTCATGGGATCATCCATTGTGGGAAGTCTTCACTGATACCTATGTGAGTAGGTGAAATGTTCCAAGGAAATGTCCCTCTTTTATTTTTCATGCTAGGGTGATGGATTTATAGTCATAACCACACATATTATGTGCTTATATTTTTGGTTTGTATCAAAGAAATCTAGGATGGATTTTGTGGAGGGATTTGATGTCATTTGATTCACAAGATCCATATATAGGTAATTCTTGGGGCATCATATGATTTTCAGAGATAAAAATACAATCTCAGAAACACCACATTTATTGGATTGTATGAAATTAATAGTTTATTTCCTAGTCATGAAGATGTAAAAATGATCATCCACACTGGAATAAAGATATGGCCAAGGGATTTGTTGAGATTATGGAACAAGTTGAAAGGCCTTCAGATGATCTTAGGGGACTTGTTTGGGAACTTTAGTGGGATAATGATGGCTTTATTGGGGGGTTTTGTGAGATTAGGTCATCATGCGGAAAGAATTTTGTGAGGTACTTAAGGAATGTCAAGGGATCTTAAGAGATTTTTCTGGTGTGTCACATAAGATTTATGACCATAATAGGCTCCCACATTTTCTCATATATATTCCTTTTTTATTTTAGAAGGGCCTGAGGTCTCATGATTTTTCTTGAGTGTTGTTGAAGAGAATAAATCTCTACATTAGTGATGCATTGAATGACGAAAAAAATGACTAGTGGTGATGTATGAGAATTATCATGGAAATAACCCCATGATCGTTTTTGGGGAAAAAAGGGTGTGAAGGTCCACCTGAACATTTCTGAGGCCTTCCACATGATGAGGTTAATATGAAATCGACCTCTTACATGGTGAGGAGACAAGTTTACATGGGCTTGTGGTGTCTTGAAAACCACATCAGGTGCCTCATTTTTTATGACTATAATAGGATCCCATCATTTTTCGCTTTACTACATTTATTTTTTTTAGAAATTAATGGGGTATCATGACATTATATGTGTTTTTTAAAGAAATTCCCTCTATCCATTACTGATGCATCATGTAACCAATAATAGTTCATGTAGAGATGTTCAACAATTATCACGGACAAACCCTCATAATTTTCTTTGAAGCCAATGGGGAATCACACGGCTAGGCAGACACGTATGAACCCTTTCACCTGATGTGGGTGATAGGGAAGCATGCTTTCCCCTGACATGAAGAACATGTCATGGAGGCTTCTACGGTGTCTCATGAGCTTCATGGGTGCGTCGTGTGAGATTTATGACAACAACATGATCCAATATTTTGGGTTATCTAGTTTCTATTTTCCATGGATTTCTGGTTGATTTATCTAGAATCCACATGTTGAAAAGTATCATGACATAGGAGTGCATATCTAGAAGCCAATGTGTGATCAACAAGTGTTTATGATGACTTATCAAGAACATAGAGGCTTTGTAAAAGGGTCTTCAAGGGATCTTCTATAGGTTATGTCCTACGCATCTGTTCACATGACCTTTCAAAGGCTATTAAATAACCTTTCTCATTGAGGTTCATATTATTCATGTGATCTTGGAAACCTTATTATTACAGTTTTGTGGGAAAATAATACTCATATTCAGGTATTTCATACATTTTGAATTTTATGATTCTCATTTAGTGAGTGTCAGCACCATGTTTTCGAGAGATATTTAATAATTCAATCTATTAATCTAGAAATTAGCGAGTCATTCCCATTCAATATTTCTTGAGTATTCCTCAAATTGTTTTAATCCAAACTTCTACATTCCAGTCTAAAGAGCCTTTGGAAATTATCTCAAGTAATGTGCTATGTTTTTTGGGAGATGCACTCATCCCTCCCTCCCTCTCTCCCTCCCACTCTCACTCTTTCTCTCCCACTCACTCTCACTTTATCTCTCCCACAACCTCTCTCTATTTTTTGTTGTGTCATCCTAAAATTCTTTATTAAAGGTATATTTTTTTATCTCTTCTTTATTTTATGTTCATCTATGATTTAATTATGTCTTATAATCCTCTATATAGATAATTGAAATTAACTATAATAAAGATAATAATATGGAATTATCATAATAAATAGTGGTTAACGTAACATGTTTTAGATTAATATCATTATTGAAAAATAGGGAAATAACATGCAATGTTATAATTTCATTTTTTGAAAATTTAAGGATGAAGAAAGATTGTTATCACATAGATGTATTATTGTTTTCATATTATGGAAATATAAAGAATAATTTGGGGAAAGACTTCATGTTTTTATTATTGTTATTTCTTGTAAATAGTGTAGATAGGATAAATCTATCATTATTATATATTATTCCTCACTTCATGGTATTATCACATGTTCTTGAAATTAAATAATAAATGTAAACCCAAAATAATGAAATATATATTGAAATAAGATTTTTAATTAAATTATTAGTTTTAATTCAAATTGAAGAAATATGGGAATTATATTAGAAGCATGTTAGGTTTGGGGATATTAATTTTTTTTTGATGGTATAAATTAATTTATAATGAACTTGTAAACTAAAAGATGAAAATTAAAATGGTTGGTAATTAAAGATAGTTGTTTGTTTCTTAGTGAGGCCATTTTTTTAAAAAAGGCATGAATGTATAAATGATATGGATTTAGTTTCCCCGGGAGGGGTTCATACTTTAAATACCTTATGTAATATTTATGAATTATCTAAGATGATAGAGTCATAAAGTGATTTTATTGATAATTTATAATAGTTGGGAAATTGTTCAACAATGTTCTGGTTTTCCTTGGGATCTAGTGGTGGTCGATGTTTGTGAGGTACTGAAGAAATGAGATGCGTAAAATGCTTTTGGGCCAGAATATAGGGTGTTTAGAATGACTTTAAAGATAAAATGTCTCATTTATGATATATTTGAGGTTTCTTTTGATGTCAATATTTTTATATTTTTGATCCTTATGATTCTCAAGTGCTTGTGGAATTTTATTTTATTCAAGAATTTGGATTCTTTTCATTTGTTAGTTTAGAATTAGTAATAGAGTATCTAGAAATTATGGAATGTCAATTATATTAATAAAAATTCCATTAGATAGTGTTTTATTTATGGATGTAATGATAAATAATTGATATATTAATTATAGCCATGTAATTTCTGAAAAAAATGCTCCAGGCGAATGTGTTTGAAAGGTGGGAAATAAATATGAATTAAAAAAAGATTGGATTATAATATAATGGTGTGGTTAAACGATAAATTATAATGAATATTAAAGAAACATTGATAATTTATGAGTAATTAAATGAAAATATTGTAACTGGATAAATTTTTAAGTGAAGATAATAAAATATATTAATCATAATTATTGTATACATGTTTTAGATCTAGAATTTTATGGTTGATATTGGGTGTATTGAGAGATGATAATGTCAGTTTAGTTTAAGGGTAGGTAGTTTCCCAATGTTTCGTTTTGTGAGATATATATTATATATTTTTATTTCTTAAGATCCACCACCAGATTCAGTAGGGAAATCGAAACTCAAATATTTTGGGGGTTTCTTGTCCATCCATGATGGATAGGGAACAAATAGATAGATTCTACCTATCAATAAATATCCCTTATGTTCTAGTATATTATATGGGTATACCTGGGCTGATATAGTTAAGGTATAGTTTAGGGGATCATGTGAGCTATGAAGGATCTCAGTTAAAAACACATTAATCTGTGAGTTGTAATGACCTGTAGTTATAATACATACTTTTATTGATATATAGTGAATATGACTTCCCGTATGTTTATATGAATGTGATATGATGGTTTAAGGTATAATTCATTATATATAGGATGTAGAATCTTATGTAATTTTACTTGGTTATGGATGAGATAATGATTATGAGGTTATTCCAATCCGTATGGGATATAGATTGGCTAGGATATGATCAACCATTATTTGGGCATGATGAATCATGGAAGGGATGAGCATGAGACACAAGTCATTAAGGAATGAGAGTGACAGAAAAGTGGTGATGTGTAATAAATGTACCATTAATGTATATATTTTATTTCATATGGATATACATATAAATATATTTTACTTGGAGACAGAGCAACGGTGATGATGGGAAATATCATTGTTTATTTAGATTATGTGTTAGTTTCATTTTTTTATTCACTAGGATTAGCAAGATTTTACCTTTTTTTATATAAGATGTTGTGGGAGAATTATACAGAGAAATCTTGTTATTATCACCCTATGAATATATAAATACTACAAGAATAATTATAGATATTAATGGTTATTTTGGATTAATCGATAGTTTTAACAATGTCAGAAAATTTTTTTGGTATTTTTTAAAACCTCTACTAAATAGGTAGTCATTAAATATTTAATAAAGATATTTTTTTTTCAAGATGTTTTCATTATTCACTGATAACTTTTTTTCATGGTTTTTTGTTTTTATTAATAGTGGTTTCCATGGAGGAAAATTTAATTGTATTTTTTATATTAGAAACATTTTTATGGAGAAAATTATTTTACTTCATGTTAAACCATCTAAAAATATCAAAATTTACCGTATTTTTTGGATTTTTTAACCACATCTAGTTTTTCAGTTTCAAAAACAGTAAACATCATATCCACCTATTCCACCAAAAACATTACAAAATATATTTACCCCAAACAAAATAATCCAATATAGAATAACAAAACCAATAACATCCATACATTAAAAAAAATTTAAATTACATATAATAAAACATTAAATTACCTCATACCATACAATATGACTTATTTCAAAAAAATTAAATAAAAACAAGAGTCTTAGAAAATCTACTAATATGTATTCCACTCTCTCTCCTTTCTGAGTAAAATTTCAACCCATCACCTCATTCCCCAATTTCAACCTCTGGTTCCTACATTTTAATTCGTTAAACACACGTCAATAATTATAATATTCAATGAATAATAAATAATGTATAATTTCATTAATATATTATTTCATCTGAATTTATTTTAAGAAACTGTGAAATGATAAATATGTTTTAGTTATGCACATGCCCAAAAATATATAATGAGACACTCTATGATTCCGGATACTCACCACCAAATTCTACCCTTAGTAATGATATAATAATTTTAATAAGATATATATATATATATAATGTTTGAAAAATATCAGGTAAAATTAATTTAATGGTAGAATAACAAGATTTATCATATGTATATTTCCACAAGGATAATGTGGATACAAGTTATATTTTTGGGATATAATCATCACACCTCTACGTGTTTTAATAAAAAATATACCCAATATTAGAGTTGGTGAATCAATAATCTTAGAAAACATACAATATATAATGTAGTGTAAATAATTAATTTGAAAAATGTTCATATTTTTTTGGATAATATGATTATTTTTTCCCACCTTGTTATCATGATTAACATCAATTACAATGATTGAATAAGATCTTCCTTACTCATTTGGTTTTAAATATAACAATAATCAATTATCCTTGTTAACCCATTGGTTGGTTCATTGATTTTAAAAATTCATAGAATATTTACATTTGAAACAATGAATCTTTTTTTGAGTGGATCTTAGATAATTTGTTTTTAATTTTATTATTAGACACACTCATTTTTATTTAATTATAATTATATTATAATATAATTATTTATTGATAATGATGTTATTTACTACTTTTATTCACTAATACAATATTTTTTTAATTTATATTCATTGTTATTCAAGG
The DNA here is from genome assembly GCA_963277665.1 of Viscum album. Taxonomy (NCBI): domain Eukaryota; kingdom Viridiplantae; phylum Streptophyta; class Magnoliopsida; order Santalales; family Viscaceae; genus Viscum; species Viscum album. The sequence goes on along the minus strand of OY728133.1, from coordinate 1,407,704,753 downwards.
TTTATATTTTTTTCATTCGTTATTATTCACTAATAATTATTTTTTATGATTATAATAGTTAATTCTTTTATTACACAATATTTATAGTTAGAAATACTTATTGGAAAAATTGTATTTGATTACAAAAGAAATTTGAAATTTGAAAATTATATTATTTTAGATGTCTGAAAATACTCTAAATGAGGACTATTAAATTTTGGAATAATAATTTTTTAAAATTTTTCAAACTGAGATGAAATAAATATTATGTTATGTATAATTCACTCATACAACTATCGATATACGAGAATTTGGTTATGTAGAAGACTTATACATGTATAGGGAAACGATATTATTTAATGTATATAAATTATATAGTTTTATTTTACTCATTAAAGTCTAATTCTTGTGGTATAAAATGTTCAACCCCAACATTTGAAGAGGAGTTTATAATTTAAAAAGGAGATGACTGTTACTATGAGGAAATGAAACATACATGAGAGAAATTGACTATTATGTGTATGATGTATTTAAAAAATGAATAATACATTCAATGAAAGTTACGTTTATATTTTTAGAGTTTAATGTTATGAATATATGGAAACAATGATAAAAAATGCATCAATGTGAGATGAAAAATGAGACACTATAGAATTTTAAAATTAAAATATTGGAAAAATTACCATCATATAATGACACTATTTGAAGATATATTTTAACAACACGAGCATATGATAGTGGAAAACACTTCATGAATAATATGGTTTTACATGTGTTATGGATGTTACAAAGACTTTCATAACTAAAATAAATATAGTCCATATTATATTGAAAGTCTTGGAGTTCACATGGATGATGTGTTATATTGTAAAATAATTTTATGATATCATTTTAATAAAAGATGAACTATTAATAATAGATCATAATTTTTTTATTAAAGGATAATGGAGATAACATATTGATTAATAGAAATTTGATGTGACAAACAAAACTATAAATCCAGATATTTGGAAGATACATGACACGATAAGTTATCGAAAAATAGTATTGTATTATCATAACATAATATTACCTCATTACACAAATTATGATATTAAACATTTCTTAAACATAATTTTAATATTTCTAGTAATTTAAATTATATATATATTATTCTATTCTGTTTAACTGTTATAAAATTATTCATTAATTATATTTATTATACATTAAGTTCTTTTTACTATTTTAGTGTATAAATTAATGTATTTTGGGATAGAAGTACTGATCATTAAATAGATTTTTATAATATCATATTTATTATATGAATGGATGTAAAATATATTATAAATTAAAATATATTACATAACTTTGTATCGTTATATCTTAGGATATGAGTTTTTTGAAGTAAAAAAGATATGATAAGACTCAATGATATGAATAATTATGTATGCTATCTTAATACTTCCTTAAATAGTTTCTGATAATGATAAATGAAATTTTGAAAGATAACGCAATATTCTATATTATTAAAATTATACTGAGATTAAAATGTGTATTATTAAAAGGATTTAAGACCCATATTTTTGAGTGATACTATATAAATAAATAAATTCATTTGAATTAAAATATTTTCTGAATAAAATACTATCTACTAAAATGAATTATATAAGTGTAAATTTATAATATTTACTACTCATGCACCCCTACTGAGTGGTTCTATTTCATTAATAATACATTCGGTCATCTTCAAAAACACAATATCTTACAAAAAATCAAATTATGATACCATATAATTCTTTGGATTAATAAGTTATTACTAATCTCTTATGGTTTTCTATAATGTTACAATTTCCTTTTGTGTACCATGATATCAAAAACTTGTAACCCCCCCCCCCCCATCTGGTTGACATCATTGATGAATATATACATACCTTGTGAAATACCATTTATAGAAATGGATCAAAACCCACCCCTTGACATGACCATAATACTCTTTTACAATAACCCAATCCATTTAAACCTCCAAGGATAATGGAATTGAAAAGCTAGGATTATTATCCCACGATTCTTTGATTTTATGACGTAAATTATAAAAAATTCATTATTAGGAAATTTTTTGACACATACTAATAATTTAAATTTTTACCCATATTTTTTTATGGGTTTCAACATAACTTCCATATTTTTTTTAACTTCAAACCAAAAGTCTTCCCATCCTACATAATTTCATATCTCCTTCATGTGTTTAAAAAAATACATAAATAAATTTTTTTTAAAATTAAATTTCTCAGAGTGTTATAAATATATATATATATATATATATATATATATAAATATATTTGAATAAATTTAATGGAACCTTTACACTTATCTTACTCATGAAACTCATTTGTTTAGAAGTTTGATGATTCTATTTATTCTCTCGATTGATATATTTTCTTGTAAAATAAGTTGAAGAAATTAAATATCAAAAAAACTTGATATTTTAATAAAACATTATTATTAATCTATATACATTTTAATAAATGAACTTATGATATTCATAACGATTATTTTCAATTAATGTTTTCCATTAGTCTGTAGGAACACCTTGGGGTATCTTCTCATACATATGTGAAAATGGTAGATATGTGTCATTCAATTCACACAATAACCACCACATAAAATATTAATAGTTTTTTATAATTTTCTAAAGTTTTATTGAAATAAAATGGAATTAGGAAACTAAAAATGGGAAATTTTCTATAAATAAATACATTAAATACATTAAATTTATAACACATTAAGTTATAATGTTTAATTTAATCGTATATGAATGAAGAATAATGATAGGTCATTATATTGAAATAAAAAGATTCATTTTTATTGAAAATTTATTATCTACCCAATATAAATAATGAATAGTTAGGGATATTTATTAACATTATAAAGGCCCTAGGAACATCCTAAAAGTGTATGCTACATCCTAAGTGGGTACCCCGTATTCATTGAAAGGAATAAATATATTTACATTAGGAAAATTACAATCATCTATATTATTTATGTTTTTCTCTTATCTATTATTATTTTCATAAATTTAAAAAATAAACTAAATAATTCCTATTAATATTTAATAAAGTAAGTTTTTCACATTTAATTACAAAAAAATTACTATGGTTTTCTAATAACCTCTTAATAGAAACTGATTGTCGACTATATTACTAGAAACCTCTAACTTATGTATCATGTATATTTATTTGAAATAAAAACTTTAAGTCAAACAAATTGAGGAATGTGTTTTAGTATAAGATGAAATGTCATAAAAAAGTGTTCAATTTATGTGAAATTTTTTACCTTGTGTTATATAGGGAGAATGAGAATCATGTGACGAAGATTGGGTACTATAACTAAAAATATTTTGAAGCGACATGACAATAAAAAACTCATTCCTTCTATTTATTAATATAAAAAAATAGTTCCTTGATTTACTAATAAAAAACAACCCATTAAGTTATTATTATAAAATAACATATAAATTATATTATTATTTGGTCATTTTATCATTGGGGTTTATTTTTATCATAACAAATTGACCATGCAATAGAAATTTAAAATGCATATTGAATGCCCTGAAATAAATTTATAAACATTATGAATAATTTAATGGTTTATTTATAAAATTCAATTAATGTTAAAATTGTAATAAAAATTTAATCTAATATATTTCTCTATATGTCAAATCATCCATATAAACATATGTATCATTTAATTAATTTTAAGGAATCATGGTAGTGTGCCTAATATATGATGAATCGTAGCTCAAGTATCCCAGCACAATAACTTACAATCCTAGGTATATAAGACACCAGTAAAAGTATATATCTAAAGTTCCCAAAAAAAATAGTTAGACTGACATATAAAAAAGACATCAGTGAGGGGAAATAATCACAATAAATTTACACGTAACCTTACATTTAATAATTTAACATATATGTATTTAACCATAAAATGGGGGACCTAATTATTGGCGAGGGAGATCATATCAGGGAGTGGTGTTAAACGCCAGGTGGTATCAATAAAACTAAATAGGGGGATATAGTGCCAAGTGGCATGGAGGGGGAGAGGGTGTCAACATTGATTGGGAGAGTGTTTTGGGAAATGGGGGTGTCTGTCAAGGGGTATAGGGTATAAGTGAGGAGGTCTAGTATTGGGAGGAGTGGGTGTTTGTGGAGTCAAGGGGTAGAAGGTGTTGGTGTCATTGAGGGGGTCTTACTAGCATTGAGGGGGAGAGGGTGTTAGTGGCGTTAAAGGGGTGTTAGTGGTGTCAAGGGAGAGAGTTGTTGTCACGTGAGAGTGTTTTGACAGTAGTGAGAGATTTTGAGGGGAATTTTCATTTCCTAAAAAAAGTGGGGGTTTAATGAAAATTACCTCTAAATAAAATAGATAATGGTGGTTTAATAAAAACCACCACTAAATATTGATTTTTTACACATTTCACATGAAACACTTGAAAATGGTATAAGAATGTTTTTATGCATTTGGAGTGGTTTTGGAAATCATGGAAGAATACTATATTTCGAATAGTGAAACTATTTTTATGATATGTAGAAGTAGGTTTGTAATCAAGAAGGTAATTCCCATCATAGAGTTGCTGATAAAGATATTATGGAGTTCATGGACACTGACTATGTGTTTGGTTTCACACATGTCAATTATTTTAGGTTATGTATAACCATATATGTATACATTAATATTGATTTTATATATTCATGGTATTTATTAGTGGATCTCATTTTATCTCGTATTCCAAAATTACATCTTTAGGGAAATGCCTCCCATTGTAGTGATTATAAACCCTTAGTGATAGTCACCAACCTATAGCCTATTATAGGTAGGTTTAAGACTCATTATCCTTATATTTATTACCATCCCACGAGGGGTACTAGTAGAGGGAGGGTTATGATAGAGTGGTATTAAATATAATGGTTGAGAGATATAATGGGGTTTGGAGAGAGGAATTAGTGAGAATGTATGGTTTCATAGGTAAATAATATCTATTGAACATAATAAATGTTGTAAACAAGTGATAATATCCAGGAAACAAGTATTTAAGAAACACTATGTTCTGATTAAATGAACATCAATCTTACCAAAAATACTAAGAAAAGTGATGCTACATGCGGTCTAGAGACCTCAGTAAGGGTCATGCATCATGATTTTATCAACATGTGTTTGACATGGGTATACAATGAGAAATATGTTATATTGAATAAATTATTCAACCTTAAATATTCTATATTACATTTTTAGGTATTAACTAATGATTTTTAATAGATCTAGGTCAATTTCCCCCTAAGGTTCATTCCAAATATGTTTATAAGGATATTTTTGGAGATCATTGTAGAGTGGTTGTTGATTAAAATGAAACATGGAGGAGTAAACTGAGAGAGTTTCACTACAATGTTCTATATAAGTTTGAGGGATCCATATCAGATCAGAAGACTATGTCATGGTTAGAGGATGTGGATATTGTATTTAGTATAATTCGTTAATTTAATGAGAACAAGGTATATTTAGCTAGTAAAATTATTTATGTGGAAGATCAAAAGTGGTGATTATTTTTTATAAAACATTTTAATGAATTGGATATTGTATGGGAGATTTTTTGAGATTAGTTTAAAGATGAGTTTATTTCTTTGATCTTGAAGGTTATTTTTCTGTAGAATATTCTTACCCATCATTAGGGTAGTTTCAATCTAATTGAGTTCAAAAAAATTATAATAATTTATTTCATTATGATTCAAACTATTTACTAGATAATTTGGATAGGGAAAAGAATTTTTAGGATTTTGTTACATCTACTTTTCAAAGATGGGTCATCCAATATATGATGAAGATAAACCATGAGTTACTAGAGTAATAAGACTTAACTTGGAATACATTAGCTTTGATCAGATAAAAATGGTATATAATTCATCAATATTTTACTCAAATATGAGTTTTATTGGATGTTCTTAGGTTCCTAGTCATAGGAAGTAGTTTTAGTCAATACGGAGTTGGTTTCATCATTCTTGAACTTATTTCAAAAGAGATTTCTATTCCAAGATCTCAAAAAGTGGATTAGGTGTGTTTTTTTCTTTTGGAGGTCCCAACCGTTAGACAAAACAATTTAATACCTTACTTAGAAACTATTAGGGAGCTCGCATCCCTCTTCAAGATTATCCACTATAGTATTATTCTCCAAGGTAGAAGCAACAGGGTTCTCCAGCATTTATTCTGTAGAGAGGGGATAGGTTTTGAAGTGGGTAAATTCATTATAGGAATCAAAATCAAGGATAATGAATAAAGACCAACCAGGGTTATGGTCCTTATTAGAGAAAGATATTTCATGAAATAGGACATGGTGATATTAATTCCTTAGAGTTTCAAATGTCTAGAAATCCATACATCATGTGAGGTACTATCTCCAAATTTTCTAATATGGGGTATAAATTGTTTTTGATTTGAGAGATCTAAAAAAATTTATTTCATGAATCCTTGTTTATGATTTGGGAAATGAGGTGGGGATATATCTAGTTCCATTAGTAATGAATAAAATGGTTATAGGATGAGCCAGCACGTATACATAATTTAGCGATTTTGAGCTATCTCTAGGGTGACATTTCTCTTAGTGATATATCTTATTTTTATAGATACATCCATATGAAATTATACTCAAAAAATATTTAAAGTATTTGGTGAATTATATTATTGATTTTTTACATGTGAAGAATCATATTTTAGGGAATTTATAGAGAAAAATTAGTGTTTTTTGTTAGCGAGACCGTCATATGGGTTGGATGTGTATAAATTCATTCAATTACGTGACATCCCGGATGATTTTGACTTCAATAGAAGATCATATAATGGTGTTCTCAAGTTTCATAAATGATTAACCTAATATATTTATGAATGAGTAAAGGATGTGGCAGATTCGGGGTGGTGAGGCACAGAGCGGATGGTGAATCTGATTGTTGTAGTAGTGTCAGTGCAGACAACTAGAGAGTTATCTAGGTTTCATTGAATTTGGATTTATGTTGGGCATATCATGGAAATTTGAAATTTTTTTCATCCTGGGTTTACAAGTAATAGTATATGTTCTAATGGAATTATTTTACTCAATCCTAAGGTTGTATTCCTACGGTCCTTTGGAATGTAATGGGTTTTCCCTTTCCCAGTGTCAAAAGGTTTCCACTGTTTTTCTTTTTTCTTTTTCTTTCTTATAAATAAGGCCATACCCTAAAGATTCTAATATTAACAAATATATTTCTTATATTAATGTTTTCATAGAGAATGGAAATTATAATTTTTGGGATCTATAGATACATAATGATGATCTTATACTGTGAGGATTTAGTCAACTTGTCATGTTGTCATGGGTTTCAATAGTAATTTTGGAAAAGAAGGCAAGTGGAGGTAACCCATTATGTATCGAATACTATAATTTGATACAGATGACCGTAAAGAGAAATTATCCTATAAAAATATTGAATATTTCTTTTATTATAAAATGGTATCTATTTAGTTATCAATTATTTATTTATGGAAGGGATATCATCATATGCAAGAAAAAGATAAGGAAATCTCAACGGCACCATTCTGATGTCCTTTTAGGAATTATCAGTTCATCAAGATGTTGTTTAGACTTATAAAATCTATTTCTAGGTTCATGGAAATAATGAATATAGTGTTCCATGTGTTTTTAGATTGGATAATGGTGGTTATAATTAATGATATCCCCATATTCATTGAGTCATAGGATTATCATATAGAGCATCTACGAGCCATTTTGGGAGTTCATCATTTACTATAATTATTAAAGAATCTATTAAAGTGGAAATATGGTCCCATTAGGGTTTATTTAATAAGACATGTTGTATATTAGTGTGGAAAAGTATTGTATAATTTAATTATTTAGGTGGTTGTAACATGGGAGGCCCTAATAAACTTTCATAGGTGATGAGTTTCCTTAATTTTAATAGATACTATAGGAGGCTCAATACTTAATTACCATATATTATAACTCCTATGATATCCTTGAATATAATGATTTAGGAAATCACGAGGTTTAACCAATTTTAATATACCTTTGAGTACTCAAAGGAGAAGATGTTTAGTGCACTAATTTTTCATTTATTGTAGGAGGTCATCATGTTTTAGGTTTATTGTTAAGATTTAAATATTAACTTGTGTTGTGTTATGATGAAAGAAAAAGATTTTATACATTGAGGATCATGTTTTTTATGTATTCATGAATATAAATATGACATATAAGAGATGTATGAATTTTTTTTCCAATGTTAATTTAATTTATGACTACTATGTTGGATGAAAATATTATGATTATATAAATATAGAATTTACTACACATTAGAAAAGGGAATGTTTTGGATGATTCATTGAGTAGGATGTCATGTTGTGATTTTTTTCATGAGTTAGTATTGGAAGATTTGGCCAACATTCACCTTGATATGAGGGAATTCAATGGTAGATTATGACATTCTCAGATTATGTTGTAGTCATATTTGATGGAGAAAGTGTAGGATCCCCAATAAGTTGATTCTAATGAATATTTATGGTGATATAAATATTCTCATAGTGATCCCCCCAGGGGATAATATAGGGACAATGAGTTCTCATACGTGGATATTACATCCTTTGGATGAATATTTATTAAATTATTAAAATACACATCATTGGATAGTAATATTTTAGTAACATAGGAGGCTTGAAACCCAATTTTATAATCTAGTGAATTATATTCAATGTTTTCCACAATAATATTTATATTCAGTATTCTTTATAGATATACCCAACATAAAAACATTCTTAATAACTCGGGGAAAGGAATCATAAGAAAGAGTGATCTCAGATGCTCAATAAGTTTAGATGAAAGATATATCTATCTATGTTCATATAAAATAAAAATATAAGAATAAGAACTCATTATACTAATAATAACTTACAAAGTACATACCCAATTTTTCGTAGATCATAAACATGAGCCATGTCAGAAATATTGGCAGTTCATAAGACATGAGTCATAAGGGACATATGGAACATGATCCATGAGATATTAACATTATCAAAAGACATAAAATTTCTATAATACACATAATAATATAAAATAATTTCCATATTAATCAAGGATTACTTCCAAGACCATCATATTATAAAAAAGTCCTTTACAGAACTGGATTCACTAAAAATTCCAGGTTTGTATTACAAAACCAATATCAATCCTATTTTAATATTGTCTTACAGAACTGGGTTCACAGCCCATTTAATACCTATATTACTAAAATAGGATCAATTAACATTACATTCATATCTTACTAAATATGGTGTAATTCTCATTTCTTCCCTATATTTTGGAACATGGTTAACATCCCATTCTATATCTGTCTTATTGAGCCGTGTTCAATTCCTATTATAACCTTGTATTACTATACCAAGTTCACTATATGTGAAATAACTATCTATCTCATGTGATATATATATCTAACTAATTTATTGGTGGGAGATATATGTCTCACCCATCACATAATAAAAATGGTATTTGTGTGTGCCACAAGATCATAAAAATTCAAATTATCATAACACATGAAATGAAATTGGTATCATAATAAATTTCATCATATCCTAACATGTATAAAAGAGTTAGATTACATATTCATTTCATCATATAATCAACCATGAAAAGGAGGGAGTTTCAAATAATTTCCACATTTTATAACCCATGGATGAAAAATGGGTTTTATAAAAAAACATTTTTATTTTAAATATAAACTATTCTGAGAAATAATAAGAATGGTACCATTGGATGATAAAACTAGCAAGTTATATGTAAGATAAAAAGATGAAATCATAGATGTAAAATGATTCTGAAAGATAATATAAATCATTTCTTGAAAAAAATATCTTTTCCTATTTCAGAAATTTTATTTAAAACATCAAAAATTTTGAATCCATTTTCTTTTAAAATATCATTTAAAACATATAAAGTATACATTGAAAAGATCAAATCCTTATATGTATTTTAATTTATTTTTTCTCTTTAATTGTTGGCATAAATTCCCCAAAATTTTCCCCTATGAACCCCTTGAATTTTGAATATTTTGGACTTATTTTGACAGGAAATAATATGGCGCATGGTTTTGCCGCACGGTTTACTAACCCGTGAATGAAAACTGTGCATAGTTGTCCATCTCATTATAAATTTTTTGGAATTCTAATTTATCCCTTCCTGGAATAACCATAATGTGACCCTTTATTTCCCCATTTGAAGCTTTCATCCATAGAAGGCTTCCAAGATTCCTCAATCTCTCTTGGAATCCATTTTTGAAGGGGTTTTGTGGGGAAAATGTCGATCTTCTTCTAGTATGTGATTTACTTATTTGTCTCTTCCATTTCCATAGGTTTTCTTCTACCTTTAAAGAATTTATCAATATCCAAAAGGTATGGATTGGTACCTAGGGTTTTATTTTGTGTTTCATGGACCAACCATGCGTTTAGGGTTTGTTTTCACTCCCTTGTGGTGAGGTGATGGTGCAGTTGATGTTTCTCTCAAGGATTGTTTATTTACAATATATAAGGTAAGTATTTTGATAAATAAATATTATTAGACTTATTTATCTTTCTTTTCTAATATATTTATATTGTTTTCCACCATTTTTGTATACTATAAAAATAATCATTGATATCTTTGAAAGAGTGTTTAATTTAAAAGTTTTATTTTGGCATGAAATTGGGTTTTTTATGATGTTTTTTTATCATGTATAATTTGGGGGTTTTTTAAGATCCATGAAATGTTTTTATTAATTATTATTAGGGATGAAAAATTGGGTTGGGTGTGTTATTGATGTGAATTTTTACTTGAAAGATAGTTTTTAAGGGATTTTGGTGTACAAAACCTTGTTTTACCACTTGGAATTGTTTTATAAAAGTTTTGACCGGTTCATTGAGTTACACATGTGGGGTAAAGGAAATATAGGTACTTTTTGGTGTTTTTTTCATTAAAAATTAGTATTTGTATGTGCAACTAGTATTTTTAACATGAAGAACTTTATTGATCACAAAGAGGGAAACCCATGTATCTAGGTGAGAGGACTGGGACTAGTATTCTAGTTATCTAGTAATGGTATCATCCTTGTTTCACTTAAAATTTTTGATGATGACAACACTAACTAAAAATTTATTATTTTTTGCGACAACTAGGCCATTTTTGTTACCCCTCATAATGGCACATGCATGATAAGGTAATTTAATATGGATATGTTTACATTGGGATACAATGTACCTTGGGCCCCTCAACTAAATAGTTCCTATGGGTCTCCCCGGACTAGTGTGCATTAGATATAAGGTAATCATATGCTGAATTGAATGTGTTTTTTAGAAAATTTAGTACCTTGTTTTTTTCATGAAAATGTTTCCATTCATTAATGATGCTCACTTAAAAAAATCATTTGAAGTTGCATCCTTTTTAATATCGTAACTAGCTTTTCATGTGTACGAAAAATTTTATGTGTTTTTATTAAAATGTTTATATCATAGAATATATTGGGTGGAATCCTATTAGGATTAGTCTCACACCTGACTTACACATTTGGGTGTAAGTAGACTAGATAATGTTTGACACAAGCAACAACATGGTCAATAGAGATAACAGTTTGGGTTGTAGATTATTTTTTAGGTGCAGTGTTTTGGAGAGGTATATGGGTGATATCCTCTTTCTATCTAGTGTTTAATGAGTAAAAAATACTAGTCCTAGTAGAGGAGTGGATTTAGAAGATCATGTGCATGTCTGAGTTCATTGACACAACAGAGGAGGTCAGGGTGAAATGTTCCTCATTTATGTTAGAGGTTCCTAGCTACTGGTGGTGTAAATTAGTGCTTCCTGGTGGAAAACATGAGAAGATGAGTTGGTAGGACTTCAAGGATACCTTCAAGGACCAGTACTGTCTGGATGTCTTGGCTTAATCTAGATCCTAGGAGTTTATAAAACTCATCTTGGGGGATCATTCAGTGATAGAGTATTCCGACCACATCACTGAGCTAGTCCATTATACCCCTAAAATGGGTTCTAATGAAAAGATAAAGGCCCAGATGTTCGAGGGGGTTTTTGGTTAGTGATCTATACTCAAGTATTACTATTCAAGTTGAAGAACTTTGAAGAGGTGGTTGATCTAGCCTATATGGTGGAGATTTATCAAAAGGGAAAGTCTGTTTTCCTTGGGATGGTATCAATGATGGGAAGTGGTAGTTCCTATGTGAATCAAATTAAGAAAAAGTAAGGAAAGAAGGGAGGTGGTAGTTTAGGAAATCTCCTAAAGCAGTTCTCATATGTGGCTTCTAATGTGATGTCCATCTTGTGACACTAGTGCGTGAGAAAAGGGAACACCATACCTGAATGCAAATATCCTGTGAGACCTTGTTATTAGTTTAGAGATATGGGACAATTGCTTTTCTTTTTCAAGTTTTCATGTCTACTCCTGAGTGGGGTGAGATCTATGGCTTGTATGGGAGTTCCAGTTCTGTTATAGACATCAAGGATAGTGGGTTCTCGATTTTGTGACCATGGATATAGGTCTAGATTGTATTCTAGGAAGATCTAGTTCAGGGTAGTGCCATAAGAGGGAAACTATTCTCAAGAAGAGATGAGGCATCTCCATATTTTGGATCAAGAACCAATGAGATCCAATATAGGGCCTTCAACTATTAGAGGTACCATTTTGATCGCATCTTCTTTATTAATTGTTCTATTTGACACTGGTCATGGTGTTTCTTTTATCTCTACCTGTATTGTGATCTTTCTGAACATTCTAACCTAGTTTCTATCTTTTGCGATGGAGTTAGCAATGTTGTTGGTTAAGAAGAGGGATCAAGGTATTAGGTGCCAATCATGTGAAAAAATAGTTTCTGGGTTTTAGATGGAGGAGGACCTCCTGGTATTTGATATGGAACATTTTAAGGTAATCCTTAGAATAGAATGGATGGAAAATCTTCAAGTGAATATCAATTATTATAGGGAATGGTTGTGTTTTATGGAACTTGATGGGAGTCCTTATATTTTTCTTGGGGAATGAGATCCTTGGTCAGGTTGTGTGGGACTTCAACTCCAATAGCTAGGGAATATTGGCTTCCATTTTTCATCACTCATTCTATAGGATGGTTGTTTTTCTCCTTAGGGTGGATTACCTCATGTAGTGGATGAGTTCCCATATATAGTTCTAGATTATTTTCTTGGCTAACCCCGAGAGTGGGAAGTGGAGTTCTTGTTTAATATGGCACCAGTAATATAACCAATATCACTTCCCTAATATCAAATAGATCCCACTAAGTTTAGGGAATTAAATATTCAACTGGATTATTTATAATCCAAAGGATTCATTTTCCAGAGCATCTCTCCTAAGGTCGCTCTTATCCTATTTTAAAAAGAGGCCGATAAATCCCTCTAGTTGTGCATTGATTACCATAAGCTAAATAAGGTAACAATAACAAACAAATATCCATCACCCTAAATATAAGAATTGATTGTTCATTTGAAGAGGGAAAAGTGTTTTCCGAGATATAATTTCATTCAGGTTACCACCATGTCTAGGTGAGAGAGGAAGATATCCTGAAAATAGATTTCCAAAGTAGGTACGACAACATTGAGTACTTATTCATGCCATTAGTATTGGCCAATAATATAGTTTTATTTATGGAACACATGATCAATTTCTACCACCAATATCTCAAATCATTCATCTTGGTATTCTTGAATGACACCCAAGTTTACTCTGGATCTGAGGAAGATCTTGAAAGACATTTATGGATCATAATGGGAACTATAAGGGATCAAACGATTTATCAAATTTTTTCCATGTTAACCTTATAGATTAGGGAAGTGATGTTCTTGGGTAATTTAATCTTGGAAAATGGGGTTTTAGTGGACCCATAAAAGATTAGTGAAGTTATTTCATGGGAGATGTTGAAGAATGTGTTCGACATCAAGAGATTCCTTAGCCTATTAGGTTATTATAGTCCATTTTTAGGGATTTATCTTAGATTTCTTTACCCATGACCATGATCACTCAGAAATGGGTAATGTTTGAATAGGTCCCAGAAGGTCTAAAATTCTTCTAGGAGTTGAATTGGTGGTTTAATACCACCACCCATGCTGATCTTGCCTAAATATGGAAGGGCTATGTGGTGTATTGTGACACATCAATTATGGGTCTCGGGTGTGTGCTTATGTAGGTTGATCACATGGTGGCGTATGAATCTATCTAATTTCCAACCACATTAAAAGAACTACCCAAACCATGACTTGGAGTTAGAAGCTGTGATGCATTCTTTGAAGACATTGCATCACTACCTCTTCGGGGAGAATTTTGTTGTCTACTCTGATCATAAGTTCCTAGACTACATTTTCTCATAGAAGGATCATAACCTGCGGTAGTTCGATTAGATCATGTACTCTAAGGGGATAAATTTTTACATCGTCTATACCCTTGGAAAGGGTAATGTGGTGGCTGATTCCTTAAGAAGAAAAGTACCATTGAAGGCTTTGAGGTAGTCCATTGATGAGTGGACTATGGTGGGACTCTTTTCTTAGATGCATGTGGAGAACAAGTAGCACAATCGAGGTGGATTCTTGGTGAGAATTTTGTTTAACCCTTCTATTTTAGAGTTTATTTTGTGGGACAAGCCTAGTGATGAGCTATGTTAGCGGTCGATGTAGTTTTTTCATATAGGGGAGACGTCTTATGATTATTCTTCATCTCCTCAGGGAATCTTGAGCTTTAAGCACTGTTCAAAGGGGATGTGGTCTCTGAGGAAGGTGGTGATGAATTATAGCCACCAATGTTTGTTTTTAGTTGATCTCGGAGATACAAAAATTTATTCTAATTTACATTTGATTTTTTTGTGGTGAGGTATGAGGCATGATACAAATGATTTTTTATTGAGGTGTTATACATGTTAGCCAGTTAAGGAAGATCATCAAAGGACCTTTGGTTTTCTTCAGACTTTACACATTATTACCTAGAATTGGGAATATGTATACATGTATTTCGTTGTTGGATAACCTCATACACCTCGGGGTATGAACACTATTTGGGTAGTGATTGATGATCTGAACTAATCATCCCATTTCATTCAGATTAGAGACACTAACAATGTAGATGAGTTGGGCCGATTGTATATTAAGGATGTGGTAAACAATTATAATGTTCGTTCAGCAGTTGTCTCAGATTGGGAACCTAGTTTCACCTCTCAGTTTTGGGAAGGCCTTCAGATGTCCTGGTGGTTTCATAATAAGATTATCACTACATACCATCCTCAAATTCATGGATAGACTTAGTGGGAAAATTAGATTCTAGAAGACATGATCTGTGCTTGGGTATTGGACATCTGTGTTTTATGGGAAATCCATTTGGGATTTGTTGAGTTTTCTTATAATAATATTTATTAATCCTCAATTCAGATGGATCATTTTGAGGCACTCTATGGTCGGCCTTGTCGGTCCCCTCGGTGTTGTGATGATGTAGGTGAGTCCTCACTGTTGGGACAAAACCTTGTAAAAGAGACATATGAGATGGTCAAGTTGATCAAGAATCCATGATTGAATACTCAGAGTCTCCAAAAATATTATTCTAACTAGAGGCATCAATAAATTGAGTTCTCTCTAGGTGATTCGGTATTCGTGAAGGTGGCCCGTCGTGTGGGTTATCATTGTTTGAGAAAGCAAGTAAAGCTAATTCCAAGGTATGTCAGAACTTTTCAGATCATCGAGTGAATGGGAAATTTAGCATATAGGTTATATTTTCCATTTTATTTTACATCTATTTAAAATTTATTCCATTTATCTTAATTTAATAATTATAATTGATATATTTCCCATGTGTTGAATTAGGAAGAGTTGGAGATAGAGGCCGATTTATTAGTGGTTGAAAGGATGGTTAGAATAGTGGACTCTCAATAGAAGTCCCATCATGGGAAGTATATTCCACTGGTCTAGGTCCATTAGAATAATTTTAATGATATGCATGAAATTTTGGATAATAATTCATTGGTTGAGAAAGAGTACCAATTATATTTTTTGATCTTGCTTCGTGTTTAATTTCTAGGGAGGAATGTTTTCATGATGGGGAGAATTTTTACATTTATATCCTTCTTTTAGGTTACTTGTTTCTCTTCTATTATTTTCTTAACATACCCCATATGTTTTCACTAGGAACCCCTTGAATTTGGATGATTTTTGACATGTTTTTTTGGATAGAACTTGTCCCACGGTTTCGCCGCACAGTTTACTAATATGTGAAGGAGAACCATGCACAATTTCTATCTCATTAATAATGTTATATAATTCCAATTTTACCTTTCAGTGTTAACATTAATGAACCCATTCCCTCCCCTATTCATGAATCTCATCCATAAAAGGATTCCAAGCTCCCTCAAGCTCTCTTGGAATCCATTTTTGATGGGGTTTTGGTGGGGAAAACCTAGAGCTTATTCAAGTAAGTGATTTACTTATTTGTTTCCTCCATTTCATTAGGTTTTATTCCACCATTCCTGATGTTAAAAATGTCTAGAATATAGGGATTTTCACTTAAGAGTTTTTGGGTTTATTTTTCCAATATTATTATTTAGGGTTCATTTCCACATGCTTGTGGTGCGGTTGAAGGTTTTCTCAAGGATTTAGGGTTTTGGACATATAAGGTAGGTGTTTCTAGTGATAAAAATAATTGGATGAATTTATATTTCTTTTTTAACTTATTTATCAAATTTTCCACCATTTTAGTGTTCTATTAAAATATTATTTGGTTACGTTGATTTAGAATTTAATTATAAAGATGCATTTTGGCATGAAATTGGCTGTTTTCACATGTTTTCAATGTTGTATCATTTGGGATTGTGTTATTATCTATGAAATAGATTTTTTAATTGTTTATAAGGCATAAATATCTAGTTGGTTATGGTATTAATGTTAATTTGTCCTTGAAGGATGGGTTTGATGTGATTTTGGAGTGGAAAATCTTTTTTTACTACTAGGAATTGTTTTATAAAAGTATTGAATGGTTTATTGAGTTAGAGAAGGGGTGAAAAGGAATGTTAGGTACTGTTTTATGGGATTATATTTTTCAAGTGGTGTTTTTATGTGAAAATGGTATTATGAACATGATGAACTTGATTTAGCATAAAGAGGGAACCCGAAGTATCTCAGTTGGTGGACTAGGACTAGTATACTAGTTATCCAGTTGTGGTATTCTCCCTATTTAAAATACAAGGTTTGATGATGATAACACTAACTAAAAATTGGGGATGTGTGGGGAACAATAGGAAATTGGGGTTTCCCCTCCTAGTGGATCATGCATGAGACTGTTATTAATTATGGATATGTTCACACAGATTTACGGTGTACCTAAGGCCCTACAACTAGCTAGTGCCTAGGGGTGTTCCTCTGACTAGTTATCAATGACTACATGGTACTCACCATAAGAATATAATATTATTTTATGGAAAATAAAGTATCATTTGTGTTTTATAAAAATGTATCCATTCTTCAAAGATGCACCCTTAAAAAAATTTCATTTTAAGTATCATCCTTTATAAAATTTTCTCCCTCATATCTTATTAATTAAAACCTAAAGTACTTTTTCCTTAAAATGTTTATGACATGGAATATATTGGGTGAGATCCTATTGGGCTTAGGATCTAACCCTACATACACATTTGGGTATATGCAGACTTGATAATGTTTGACACAGGTAAGGGAAAGTTCATTGGAGATGAAATTTCACATTGTTAGCTTCTTTTCCAGGTGAGGTGTTATGGATATGGTTTGGGGGGAAATGTCCCATTTCCCTATGGTGGTTCTTATGTCAGACTTGCCAATACTTTTGAGTTTTGGCCCTCTTGGGTTTTTTTAATGCTTTGTATTTACATTATAAATTTTATTAAAAACTTGTTTAGATTAATGTTTACGGTTCTGTTTTTTTGTTCAATGCTTTTATACTCACATAAATCATTACCAAACTATTAATTATGACACTCGAGCCCTTGTTCCAACAGGTGTGGATTGGTAATTCCCTTCGGGTCTTTCCATGGACCGAGTAGGGTTCCATTTTGGATGGAGACCATATCTTGTTGTTGAGGGAATATTATTTAAATATATTTTTTAAATATATTTTTTAAAGTATATTTATATGAAAATGAAATTAAATGATCATTGAAGAATATTTTTTTCAAAAAACATGGTTTTGGATAAAAACAGATCTCTAGCTTAAGAGAGAAACAAATTCATATTTTCTTAAACATATTTTCCTAATTATTATAAGTTCCAAAGAGTTGAAAAATAGTACCATTAAATGAAGATATCATGATTAAATAAATGGTATTAAAATTAATGAGAATTATTGAGAGGTAGACCGTGGTATTTAAATATTAGATACTTAACCATAAAAAATCCTGACAAATGATAAGACTTTAACATAAAATCATCACCACTTCGGTGAAATTGATTCATAATCCCTCTGAAAGAATAAAAATAAATGAATCATAACTTATTTGATGGATGTGTAGATTTTATATTTTTCATTAAATTAAAATAAAAACATATCATTATATGGAATATATTGAGTATATTTTATAATCATGGTATTCAAATAATTGAATGAGTTTTAAGAAGAAATAAGAAAAATCTTGTTGATGAACATTACCTCGTCTTTCTGTATCCTCCTTTGGTTTTCTAAAAAACATTCTAGGATTGATTTTTACAAAAACTATAGACTATAGGTTGAGAGTAGAAATGTTAGGAATTTATTTGGTATGTTTTGGTTGAGAAAATGTATTTATAGGTTTGAAGAATGGGGGATATAGAGTGCACTTGTATAATTAAAGAGTGGAATTCTTGTAAATACCCCAAATTATCGACTTTTGGGAGGAGTCTATTATCTCATGTTCCTCCAGAAATTTAATTAATTGAGGGAATAGTTTTTTGGGTCATTACACACATCCACCACACAAGAATAGATAAATTTTTATCATGTTATTCCTTAGTATGTATGTTTACTCAATTTCACCCCATTTAGTTTTCACAACGTTAAATTCAATGTCTTTTTACCAAAGTAATTTATCTTTTAAGAATAAAATTAAAAATGATGTTAATTATATAATTTTTACTAAATAATTATGAATATTCAATCAAATTTTTTAAATAAAAATCATATATATGTGAATATATAGTTTTAATATAAACAAAAGTAATGTGAATTTTTTTTTAATATTAATCACAATATTAAAATTTAACAAATTTCTCTAATAATTTTGGTAACATATTAATTTAAATGTTTAGATAATATAAATTATTAATATTAAAATTATGAAATCCATTTCGAAAAATTCCATTCACATAAGTGTATGAATCTAATTAAAAAGTATTCACATAGATGTAATGAGAAAGTGTGTTTTTAAAGAGAAACTATTTAAAAGATGAAAAAAAATTCAATGAAAACTAAACATTAATTTATTATAAAGAAACGAATTAGATTAATGGATATATGATTTAACAAATTTAACATTAAAATCAATTTAATACATAATTTATCAACTTAAAAAAAATTAAAAAGTCTATTTTCTCTTAAAATTCAATATTTTTCACCATTATTAAAAAATATAAATTTTGAGAAAAAATCTTAAAAATTCACTCTATGATAATTTCTATATAAATATTTAATAATTTTTTCTTATTTTGTGTAATAATTATTTTAAAAAATATAAAATATTTGGTTTAAAATAAGAGATCTATAAAAATAGGAAAAAACAGTTTTATAGAGAAATAGAATTTTTAAGCAGAAAATTGGAATCATTATTATATATTATCTAGAAAATATATGATATGAATGTATTCATTTTATTATTAAATATATAATATTTAAATTTCATTTAAACCATTCCCCAAAAATGGTTTTTAAATTTCTTTAGATAAAATTCATTTGTGTGTATAAAAATAGTTCATCAAAAAATGATTTCCTTTATTTTACAAAGGTTTTCTTATTCATTACTAATTAATTAGTTACCAAATAATTCATTATATATACATGTGTAAAAAATATATTTTCATAATTTAGTTAATTATATTCATACCCACTATTCCAAAGGTTGGATGATAGGCATCTGATTAAATAATAGTATTTTAATGTTATGTCATATCTCATTTAAACATGGTGTTATGTGAAATGAAATCTAAACTCAGTATTAATTGAAAAATAAGGAAACAATTAGTGTTTCATGTCATATAAAATGTGGAGAAATAAAATATATTGGATAAAAATTTATCAAAATATTGGGGTGTTGCATTCTACCACCTATAATTAATTTTTCCCTCAAAACGAAACTTGATAATTAAATGTTTATCATTATAAATTTATTCATACAAAAACATATAATAAAAATAAATAATTATAATTACATTAAAAAGGGAATGGTGAAAACCTAATGGTTACCCAAAGTAACTCATTTCTAGCTTTCCAAATATGAGAACATAGGTGGTATGTTAATATTGGGATATTTTTTAAATGGATAAATAATTATAAAGGGTGATAAAGATCATTGATCACAAGAATATAGGTGGTAAATATAATGTTAACAACAAAAAAACCATAAATCGATGTTGATTTAAGGGGCCATTTGTTTAATCAGAAATGATTTTAATTGGATAAAATTTTTGTTTTAATCTAATTTTCTTGATGTTGAGAAATTTTCATGAGAAGATATACTTAAGTGATTTCATACCATTTTAAAAGAATAATCTCATCCAATGGTTATTCATAGATTAATTTCCACATCATATCTTTCTCAAAGAGATGATTTGTTTTCATGTCTGGAGAAATAAATAAGAACCATTAATGAATGATAATTAATTTTTTAATATCTATAGTTATTTTGAAAACCATGTGGTTTGTACAGTTTATCTAGAGTGTATATATATTCATGTAATTAAGTAATACATTAATGGCTAATGCCTCATCCAATGTCCAACTTAAACCATTCTAAAAATGGTTAACCTTAGGACCCATAAAAAATATTAAAATTCCCAAAGCTTTAGAGAGAAGGATACGGAATATCTAAATATTCCATATCATTAATACCCATATAATATAAAGTGTTTCTTGATTTTCACATACCAAGCATGTGAATACCTTCAACACGTATTCACTTGAAACATGGTAATAACCCGATTTACCAAAAAACCATTTTGAGAAAGTTCATGTTTACTTATTCCTCATATAAAGAAATATCACTAGATATATTATTTAAATCCAAAAATACTATAAAATACATAAATGATAACATAAAATACCCGGTCAATAAATCATTTACCAATTATGAGTTCATCAATACTATCCAATTTACATTATAAATATCCTCTATTTATGCCAACATCATTGTCTCAACATCAAGATCATATTAAAGGTTATATTCCCCCTAATAATGTATTTTCCCGGAATATCGCCTTTCAATTAAATTAATTTTCTATTTCTGCAACATCGTTTAAAATATAATTTAAAATTTATTATGGAAATATTATACTGATCAATAATTATTTATTTCATTATAAAAATAATATAATCTTTGAATTCTAATACATAAACAATTTATTAAACCAATTACCTTATCAAATAATTAATTATTCTTCATAATATCATTCCTCAATAACTCTATGATTTTATATTTCATTTTTAGACTCTTCATAAGCCAAAATATATCCATTAATCATACAAAATTTCTGATTTTATTCATGAGATTTTTTTATAAGTCATTCATTTTAATAATTACAATACATTAAATATTTAAATAATTCAATTATAAATGATATAATATAGATACAATTATTCTCATCCATTTTTTATCGTGACATTAATTTTCTATTTTTAGTTACCCACTTTTTGTACTTCATTTCCATTGTTAAAACAAATTCCTTTACCTCTAAGACATCCACATGGTTGTTCTTGCCACATTCTTGAAAAATAGTAAAAAAAATATTATTTCCTCATTGTTCTTAACTACCCAAAATCTTAGAAAACAATTTAATTTTCTTATATAGGGAGTTTGAATGTTTTTTAACATATACATTTTTAATTTTATTTTGTCGAAACTAACTATACATAATCAAAATTTCCTTTACCCTAGTAATCATCCCATCTGGATTCTCATCAGAAAATGTTATGTCACATTCAATGCTAACTAAATTCCATATAGTCCTATCCATTGACTAAAACAGTGATTCATTGTTTTTAAAACTGTAATCAAAGTCAAAAACAACATGTTGATTAACAACAACTTATTGGATATCAAAATCATGACACACTCATTAATCTATGAAACCATAGGTTTATCCTAGGTTATTCATAGACATATTCGATTTAAATCATTCTTGATGGTTCATTAATAGTTTGTCATTTCTCAATTCATATACCTTGGGAGTGTTAAACCATGAGTACAATAAGGGCGACAATTGTACACCAGTTTCTAATCATGTAAAGCTCAATATAGTAATTTCGGGATTGTTACTTGTAGATACATTAGTTTTAGAGCCACATACACTTATAGCATATAAATAGGGATTCTATTTCTTGTAAATCACATTATTTATCCTTTAGAAAAATTAATTGAAATTTTAATATATTTTAATTGATCCTATAACTTTTAATTAGAGACATTCCTTGTCATATCTTTAGAAATATCCCATGGAATATCAATAATGTTTTCTCATACTAGTTTCCATAGGATAACTAAAAGTTTTCCCTAATACCAACAATATTTACCCTTACTTATCTTACATGGATATTAAATATTTTTATATAAATATTCATTACATTTTAAAAAACATGTGTTAGGACCATAATAGCTTAGTTCCATTGGAAACATGAAATAGAATCTTATACTCTAGTGAATGTTATTAAATATTTTCAACAAATATGTTCCCATTTATCTCTTTTTATATACATACACTACAAAAAAACATTATTAATAACATTTTTAAAGGAAACATAAGAAATTATGAAATTATATTCATAGAAAGGGTAAATTAAAGTGATTTCAATATATAATAATCCAAAATTATAATATAAAAATAATGGTACATGATAATGATCACAACTTATGATGTTCATACCAGACTTATAATAGATTATAAAAATGAATCATGGAATAATGATTGAATGATTAAGATATGTGAATCATAAGGGAATAAAATAACAAGAACCATTTGAGACCAAAATTAACATAATACATGGAGTTTATGGAAAACAAATAATCATAGAAAATAATTTCAATATTATTCAAGGCATAAATCCATTACTATCTTAGAGAAATATTTTCTTTACTAAACTAGGTTCACTGCATGTTCCATCCTTATCTTACTAAACCATGTTCACTCCACATTACATACCTTTATTTTGGTACTAGGTTCACATATGATTAAAGACTTTTATCATTGAACACGTTTCACTTCCCATTCAATCCATGTCTTACAGAACTGTGTTCACTTCCAATTCTAATCCTGTCTTACTGAACTGGGTTTACATCTCCTCACATCCATGTATTGTAGAACTAGGTTCACTTCGCATTCCATCCATGTCTTACTAAACTATGTTCAATCCCCATTCCAAAATATTATATATATTAATATATTTATATCCTTACCCGATTCATTGGGGCGGGTTATAGGTCCCACCCATCAAAAAATAAAAACCACATTTATGTGTTCCACAAGATCATTAAAATTCCTCATATCATAAGAAATTAAATAAAATGGGAATCATAAATATTTAATTATATCACAACCTACGTAAAAGACATAGTTTCTATAATCATTTAATCATCGAATAACCCGCAAAAGGGGTGTTTTTCCTAATCATTTTCTCACGGTATAATCTGTGTATTTGAAATGGGTATCATAAACAACATTTCATCAAATACATAAACCATTTTGAGAATGAGTAAGAATGGTATCCTTAGATCATATCCTCAATAAGGTGTTTGTAAAATAAAAAGTTTAAATTTTATATAGATTTTTTTAACATTTTATATAAATAATTTATTATGGAAAATATCCTTTTCATGTTGAAAAATGTTTTTTAATACAGAAAACACTTTGAAAACCATTTTCTTTGAAAATATATTTCAAAACATATAAAAGAAGATACAAAAATAATTTAAAACTTTATTAAAAAGAAAACTTCTTTGAAATAATTTTATTTGAATATAAGCATGAAATTTAATTTAAAAACACTTTTAGTGTATTTTTTTAGAAAAAATGATTTTGGAAGAAAACCACTTTCTGAACGAAGAGAGAAATAATGTCCGATTTTCATAAAAATATTTCATATTTTCATTATGTAAAAAATATTGTGAAAATGGTTCCATTACTTGAAAATATCATTAATACCCATAAGAGAATAAAATTCCAGTTATGTTGGGACATTTAGAATATTATATTTCAACATTGGAGACTTAACCATTAATAATCCCTATAAATGATGAGATTGTAACCAAAAACCATTACCACTTTGGTAATATTAAATAATAAAATCCATGAATAAATTAAATAATAAGAAAAATATAATAATAATAGGATGTATAAATTTATTTTTTTACAAGTAAAATGGGTTTTATATACACCTCGTTAAATAATATAGGTTCATAACATAACATACATCTCAAAGAAGAAATATTGAGAAAATAAATTCAATGAAGGAAGACACGCATATGGATATTTAAAGTATAACATATTTCAATATAATCATAATAATATACATTCATGAGAATTTAATACACCACATAATGAAAATTGTTAGTGAATATGATATGTGTCTCACATATGTAAATAGTGAGATGCAAATCCCTTACATTACGTTTTGAGAATCATCATAATTATTAAAAAAAGTATAATAAATATAAGATTGTTATTGATATATTATATAATTATAAATATGATAAAATATAGTATATATTAATTATATATGTATTATAGTTATCCAAAATACAAATTAATAGGAAATTAAAAAAACTATTTGTGGAGACAATAGGTCGTATATGCACATGAATGCTAATTTATTATCTTCCTATTGGTTTGAAAAAATTTAATTTAAATGATATATATTATCATTCCAGAATAATATTTATGTTTTATATTTCAGAAAAATTTATAAATCCCATATTTAATAAATTCATTGTATAGCGTGAATTAATCTTATCACTTCGTGAGGCTGTAGTCCTCCGTAAACACGAATGATGTTATGATATTCCCAAAAATTGGAAATAATGAATGTATGCATGATATAATAATTAAATAATAATAATAACATCAAAAATACAAATATATCATATATAAAAATTGAATTTATCATTATGACTAGACTTTTGAAGTCGTAATGGAAAAATGAATGATTTAAGTTCGTGAGGTGGTCGTTCCCCATAGACATAAACGATGATTTCATAACCAATTTATGGAAGTGGATATGGTTTTAGATCAATATATTAACATAAAAACATATCATTATAATTAATATACTATTTATATTATATAATCTTGTTATATAAACAATATGGTTGGGGAGGGAAATAATATAAAAAAAGATTGTTGATGAATGTTTCTTATTCTCTGAGTATCCACCCCAGTATTTCACTAAAATCCATTATATGATGGATTTTGTTTCAAAACATATTGATTTATGGACAATAAGATAGAATTGTAGATGTAATTTTGGAAGTTATTGGTTGATATATGTGGCTTTAGAGGTTTTGATAAGGTAGGATATTGAGTTCTCTTTTAAAATTTAGAAGGAGGGCCATTATTGTAAATACCCTAAAGTATTTTCTATTGAGAGGAATAACATACCTCATGTGACCCCAAAATAGATCAATAATGAATTTAAGGGTTCATTTGATCAAGAAAAACCACTAAAAAACTATATACATTTTTTATGATGCAATTCATTAGTCTTCAAGTTTACTCAATTTTACAGCTTTTAGTTTTTACCATTGTAAATTTTATCTTCTTATATAACAAGGTAAATTATCCGTCAAGATGAAAATTAATAATAGATTTAATAACTAATTTATAAATAATTATTTGGAACATGAAATGAAATTTACTATATAGAAATCCTATGAGTGTGTAAAATTATTTTTAATACAAATAAAAGTAATGTGAAAAACTCTATTTCAATCTTAATCATGGTGATTAATTTTAGATGTTTTCATTAATAATTATGATAAAAATTAATTGGAAATTATTAATTAAGATAAATTATTATGATTCCAGAAATAGAATAAATTTGTACAAATTCCATTAACAAAATATGATGAATTTAATTTAAATTTATTCCTATAAAAGTGACGGGAAAGTGATTTTAATGGGAAAGTGTTCAAAAACATTAAAGAGTTTTTTTTATCAATACTCAACTGGAAATAGATTCTAATGACCTAACTTGGATTAATGAACCTCTAATTGATATAATGTAACATTAAAATCATTTTACTATATTATTTAACATTATAAATAAATTAACCAAATGTGATTTATCAATTAAAATTCATTATCATTCACTATTCATTAGAAAAAGGAATATTTTCATAAAAATCTTGAGAATTAACCCTTGTCTAATTTGGATATTCTATTTATAAAAATGGATTTTATTTTCTAAAATAAATATGAAAAATTTCTCAAAAATGATTTTTAAAATAATTACCCCATAAAAAGGGGACAAAACATTTTTTTTATAGAATTAGATTTTTTATGCATAAAAATGACTTTATTCTTATATGATATCTATAAAACACATAAGATTAATTTTAAATAGTTTATTGAATATATAATGTATAAATTTCATTAAAATAATTCACAAAATGTGGTTTTTATATTTTTTGATATAAAACCCGTTTATGTGTATAAATATCATTTTTGTGAAAATGATTCCCGATATTTTCAAAAATGGTTTATTTCCATTTTTAATTAATTGTTAAAAAAATAATTCATTATATATACATTTGTAAACCATATATTTTCATATTTTAGTTAATCCTATTCATACACAATTTTCAAAAAACTATATGATATTTATCATATTAAATAATAATATTTTTATAGCATTTCACGTTTAGTTATAACTCGGTGTTATATGTGACAAATTATAATAACAATTTTACGTGTAATTGAAGAAAAAATTAGTGTTTCAGGTGGCATAAAATATGAAAATGAAAAAAAATCAATTTTAATTTTTTTTAAATCTCGAGGTTGTTCGATTTGATTAATGATGGTCAACAACATGTTCAATTTTTTGGGTATATTATCATTCATTCAATGATTCATGATGTGTTTCTACATGAGTGCAATGGTTCATATTTGGAATCATGTACTAGTTTTCATAATATATATATCCCCTTATGAGATAGGTTTTGGTATCTTATTGATATAGATCAATTATAGAGTTTTTATCTCGATGTTTATTTTTCCAAAGTGTGAAGGCAGAGAATCATGTTCATGTTGGGATATTTCAGCCACTTTATGTTCCCTAGTGAAAGTGGGAGGACATATTGATATACATATTCACCAGTTTTCCAAGATATTAGAATGTTTTTGATGTTATATGGGTGGTTGTGGATATTTTGATTAATAGATATCACTTCTATACGATTAAGGAGTTGAGCTCTATAGAGGTTTACTCAATGAAATTCCTATAGGAAGTGTTGAAGATTCATTGGGTTATGAAGATGATAAACATTGATTATGATTCTTGTTTCACCTCTAGGGTTTGGAGAGTTCTCTAGTATGATTTTCCTCCTAGATATTCCTTACTGTTAATTTTTTTTATTATATAGATGGTTAGAAAAAACAATCCAAACCCTAGAGGAAATGATTCTTATGGGAATTCAAGTTTTTGAGGGGCAGGGGTGAGGAACCTACCCTATTAAAAGATTACATAATAAAATAGGTGTCATGCCACTATTGTTTTGGCATAT
This sequence comes from Viscum album, assembly GCA_963277665.1. Classification (NCBI taxonomy): domain Eukaryota; kingdom Viridiplantae; phylum Streptophyta; class Magnoliopsida; order Santalales; family Viscaceae; genus Viscum; species Viscum album. The sequence goes on along the minus strand of OY728133.1, from coordinate 1,407,676,766 downwards.
TATATTGGGTATTTACATTATCTATTGTGTTAGATCGAGATCATATAATTTATATTGTTGGAACAAAATTGGAAAAAAATAATGCAATAGATGGTATATGTGATCTGTAAGTGATTAAAGGCAGAACATAATCACTAAATTTCATATGATAGTCATAGGAAGATGACTATATATTTTGAAATTTGAGATCACATGTTCTTGATGATTTCACTTCATTGAGTGATGTGAATTCATGATAATGGGATGGAGATATTGTGATGTATTGTTATACCTATTGAGGTGTTGGAATGTGATGGAGTTGTGGAATATTAGAAAAAACATCCCTCAAAAGTAATTTAGATACAACAATTATTTCATTTTTCATAGCTTCGTCGATATCTTCATGAAATTTTACATTTCATCAATTGGGGTGATTTTGATGTTGAGGATGATGATATCTTCAAGGATTGGCCTATAAGAATTTCATGATCATTGGGAGAAGATGATGTGTGGTAATTGTATTCCCTATGATATTGTCATGTGGTAGAATGGTGGCTTAAAATGTCACTTGGGGGAGGGAGCTTCATATGTGAGATCAATGCCTATAATGGTTCAATTCATGGTCAGATTCTTTATTCGAAACATTTTTGAGATTCTTTATTTTTTTTATTGAATTGATTCAAAGAATATTTATATGATTTTTTTATTTCCAAGATGTTGTTATTATGAATTTCCTTGTTCACATTTGAGTGTTATTACCCCCAATAGTGTGTTTTGATACTTATTGATGATGTTGCATGTTTATGTGCTCTTGTTCCTCAGGTGTGATGGTTGTGTTCTTGATATTGTGATTTCCATGAGAGGTATCTCATAGGGTGGTTGTTTAGACATATTTCTTTATTTTCAAACTTGATTCTAAATTATCAATAATGAAAATTATTTAACATGCATTTTATGTAAATGAATGAATCTTCCCAAAGACTTCCTTTGTCATTCTAGGGTGTTTAGTGTCTTGGGAGAGTTTTCATATTTTAAAATTTGTTTTTAGATGGATATAAAATTTATAATGGTGAATGAAATGGTTCAATTATTAGTGAAGTAAATATAGGATTTTGGAAAAAACAGTAAATCCCACACTCCATTATTTATAATTTTTTAAATGAAATTTAATTATTTAAAAAAATTCCTTCATTCTTATAAATATAAACTTTCTCAAGTGGAGGTAAAATCGAGTTTTTATGTGTTTTTAGATTTTTTTAAATATATGCTGGTCAATTTTATTAAAAATGTGTATTGACGACCGAATGGGGCGAATCTCATTTTAGCCAAAAATTAAAAATTTACTATTATATATATACATTATATATATATAATTTTTTTTATATTTATGTTTTTGTTGTTTTTATATGTGTACATATATATATAAATTTTTTTGCAGAATTTATCTATTATTTAATGTCCGAGCGAACTGCCACTGTAGCAGTGTGGATCCTGACAAAAACATTCACCCCGAGCTCCCTTTTATAATAGGGGTTGTCTTAGAAATCATTCTGCATTTCTGATATGTGATTCATGTTCTACTTTTCATATGTAGAATTACTAATATATTAGTTCAAATCATTTTGAAGCAATTAATTTTAATATTTAATTACTTTTTAAAAATATTCTTAATTAATTAATTAATTTTTGAATAGTTAATAATATACTAGAATAGCTTATCTAGAGACAAAGTATTTGACCATTTATTAAAATAAAGAAAAATTTCAAAAGCCAAGCATTACAAACAAGAGCATCCAGTTACATATTAGAAGCCATACCCATCGCCATACCCTTCACCATATCCATAATCAATTGCCTCATCTGCGGTAGCCGACTCCCATTCTGAACTTTCATACAGCTTCAGAATCATAGCGTACTTTATTTTGAGATTTAATTTTTCCAAATACATAAACACCTTAGAAGAATTCATCCCTTTACCTTTTCTAATAGAAGATATAGTAGTCATCAGCTTTTTCATTGAAGAGTAATCTTTACGATGCCTTCTTCTTGGTGGGGCGGTCACAAAACCCTCATTCCCTACCACAACCTTCTTTCCATTCTACACAACATCACTAAAAGAAGTTAGGCCTTGGCCATCATTCTCTTTATCACTGTCATATATGTCCCCCCATTTCCCAGGGATAACCACCTTCTGATATCCACTATTCACACCCTGCTCCTTCACAACATGGCTGTTATTGTCAATTGGTGCTAAACAATGTGGTTGCATCAGATGCTCATGATCAACAAGCACCCCGTCCTGCAAAAAACCTTCTCCAGAAACAACATCTTGAGATTTCAACCCAACCTATTCATTCTTTCTATCATTATGATCACATACCAGTCCTAGACCCATCACCCCACTGTCCTACAACTCAATAGCCTCATCAGTCATCCGGTCAACAGACAAATCAGGGGCAATCTGATCCTGACCCGCTTCCAGTTATTCATTCACCATACCAGAGAAGCAATTACTGATTTTAATACACTCCACCTGCTTCACATGAGTTGTCTTCAGCCCAGGAGAGGTCCCCACCCAACCACTAGATTCCTCCACAGAAGCCCCTGCATGTAGGGTCATAGTAGATCCATCCGTAGCATTCTTATCCCCCGCTAACACCATATCTTGGCCACTGGTCGTTCTAACAGATTGGACTGCCTGCACAGCAGTCTTTAACCCTCATGCTTAAGGCACCCCAAGGTCATTTCAGAGTCTTCCAAACACCTCATCAACCCTCAGATTAAGAGACTCATTCACATCTCCCAATCTCCTTCCATCCAGTGTACTGGTACTCACAGGACAACAAATTCCCTTACCCTGGTCTTACTGCCCTTGTTGAGTTTTTAAGGCCACCCCCTCTGTAACCTTTTGAGCCAAATCCACCCGCGGAACCACCCCTTCCTCTGCAAACCCCACTCAAATACCCATATTTAAGACACTGAGAGCATTAGTCAAACGAGGACTCAAAAACAATATACTGTTAACATCTAAATTACTCACTCACAGCAATTAAGATCGACTCAACCGGCAGTTTCAACAGGTCAACTTCCACACAAATTCTCGGTGGAATCGGTTGGCAAACAGCCCTAGTTCTACTGTCCGAGCAGAAATAATGACCAACAAGATTTCCTAGCATTTTAATGATGGAATGATTCTAAAATGTAAGTGGTAGTTCTGTAAATCTTACCTAGATTACCGTAGTCAAGGAATCACGCTTCATATAATGATCATAGGACCATCAGAAGAGCAGGAAGTGGTAGCCTTCACAGATCCACGGGGTAGAGGACCAGGCCAGGATCAGATCTTCCTCCAACTCAAAGAGAACCCTTATGTGTTTCGAATCAAGAAGTATCACAGTGGCGCGCTTCTTTAGATTCCACGAACCGAAGATAAATCGATCAAAACAATCCACAGAAGGATGACGTTGCTTGAAGTGAGCTATCAAAGTCAGACTCGATAGGGACGAAGCATCATTGAACTCACGAGATGAGACAGAGAACTGCAGAATCCCTTCATGTAACTCAGGAACTTTGGGAGAGAGACAAATTTCTGGGAACGAAGGCAAGAGATCAGTTTTTGAGAAGGGGAGAATCGTCGATCACTAGAGGACTGCGGAAATCCCTCCTCCACTAAGGGAGGAGGGATCAGCTCAGCGGCCATCCCCGCCTACGGCAGCCATTCCCGAACCCTAGCTTCCCGAGCGCTCGCCATCCAGAATTGTTTATTAAAATTTTGATCTAGTTAATAATTTATAATAGGTTTTAATTAAATCAAATTTAAATAATTGATAATTAATAATGAATGATCATAAAAATAACTAAATAGTATTTGTTAATTATAAAACTAATAATTATAATATTAGTAATTATATAAGTATAAATTATATAATTTTATTTAATTTCCTAATTAACTAATTAATTATAAACTAATTTTTAATTATATAATTAATTATTATATAAAAAATTAATTATTATAAAATTAATAATTATATTACTAATTGACTAATTAATTTCTATATAATTAATAATTATTAATAATTATTAATAACTATATTACAAATTATCTTATTAAATATTAAATAATTAATAATTAATAATTATACTACTAATTAAATAAGTAATTATTATATAATTAATAATTAATAATTATAATAAATAATTATATTACTAATTAATTATTATATAATTAAAAATTATATTAAGAATTAATAAAGTAATTATTACATAAATAATAATTATATTACTTATAAACTAAAAAATTGTGATATAATAATTACATTATTATTAATAATTACATTAAACATTGATTATTATATTATTAATACTAATATTAATAATTAACTAATAATTATATAATTAATAATCATGTTACTAATTAACTAATTAATTATTATATAAATAATTTTTAACTGATTATTTGTTAAGTAATTTATAATTTTATTGAAAATTAAGTCATTAATTAATAACTCATTAATTATTAAGCAATGAATAGTTAGATTAATAATTAACTAATTAATTGCTAACTAATTAATTTAATAATAATTAAATATTGCTTCATTACAAATTAATTAATAATAAATATTTATATAATTATACATTATATAATTAAGAAATATAATTTAGTTTTTATTAATATTATTCTTTATTAATTATATATTATTTAATATCTAATTAAATAAAACCTATTATATATTATTAACTAGTAAGAAACTAATTAGTTGTGTTATAATATTACTATATATCAATTATTATGACTAATTAATTGATTCAAAATGATTTGTACTAATATATTAGTAATTCTTCACTGAAATAGAAGACCATGAATCCTATATAAAAAATGTTGAACGATTTCATGGAAATGCCTCTTATAAAAGGGAGCCTTAGGTGTGGGTTTTTAACATAATTCCAAAGTGCTGTAATGTTGGTAATGATGGTCATTAAATAGAAAAATATTCAACTGAAAATGTTTATTATATATATATATAAATAATGAAAAACAAAACTAAAATGATAAATATAAAAATATGTATATTTAAAATAGTATTTTTTGGCCGAAAGGTGGAAAGCCTCTTTCCACCTTTCATGTATATTTTTGATTTTTTTGACCTAGACATTTAAAAAATTAGAAAACAAAAAAAAAAATAACTCAGGTAAAATTCATTTACTCTTACACGTCCAAGATTCCCCTTCACTATGTCAAGGTAGTTCTCATAGGTTTAATGGTATTCCATGATTTTCAATAGATACGTAAGTTTGAGCCTAATTATTGTAATGGTAATCCTGTGAGTTCTTTCATACATCAAGTTAGGTGGTGTGTCACCTAAGGGTAATCCCATGATAATATCTTTGGTAATAGTATTCTTATCATCATTTAATGTTTTATGGATCACATGTCTGGGAAAACTGAACCTCACATCATGATTATTGATGGATGTGTAAGCTGGCATGTGGGTATGTCCTTCACTATGTTAGGGAACCCTAGTATTAGCCACACATTTAGGTTTTTATCTTATTATATGAGAGTATTTTTCTATGTATGGGTAAAAAATATTACCATTATGTATTTCACTCCTCTCATGTAAGGGAAATCAATTTTTTAAAATTGAATTATACTAGAATAGTCTTTTGTTGTCGGGTTGTGGAATATAATGAAATGTTAAATTAAAATAGTTTATTTAATATATGAGATAAATAGATTGTATCTAATAATTGACTCTCTTAAACCTGCCTTATGTTTTTGATATTAAATGGATTCCATGGAAAAAAATTAAAACAAAATTGATTTAATGTGAAGTAAATAGGAGATTTTTAAATTGATGTTCCTTGAGATATCCAAAATTTACATATGTTAGTCTAGAAATTTGAGATTTATTCTCACTCATATATTATTGATTCTATATATAAATCATGTGATCTAAAAAATACCATTCATGGTTTAAGTGTCTTCTGTAATTCCATCGAATAATTTTTTACGTTTTTTGAACATGTTCCCAACCTTTTATTTCTCTCCGTTTTAGAGCAGTAATTTGTGGGGATTTCATCTATGTAAGGGTTTTATTTTATCACATTAATTTTATTTAAATGTTTTAATTAATCATTATTTATATTCCTTTGGGTAGATAAAATAATTAACTATAATGAAGACAATAATATGGAATTATCAGAAGAAAGAGAGGATGATATCACATACTTTATATTTTTTATTATTAAAAATAATGAAATCAAGTTTAGCACTTTAATTTCATTATTTTATAATTAAAAGATGATTTAGAAGTATTAAAACATTCATATTATTATTTTTTCATAATATATAAATTTAAGGAATAAATTGACAAAAATAGTGAAAGATGATGTTATTATTAGTTCTTACTATTTTTATCGATGGTGTGAATCTATCATTATTTTGTGTGCTTCCATTTTGAATTTTATTATCACATTAAATTTAAATTTATTAAGAAACATAAATCCAAAATATTCAAATGGATATAGAAAGAGTTAAGAGAATTCAATTAGTTATTTTCCATCTAACAGATGAAATAGAAAAATTTTGTTGGATCCATGATTAATTTGGTGTTACTAATGTTGCTTAATACTATAAATTTCTGCAGAATGAACTGATTTATTCAATTCTGAGTATTACTTTTTATTATTATTAAATATATTTTTTTGGGTTGTGAGGGAATGTATGTTTTTGATAAAGGATTTAATACCGTAGTGATGTAACCTTATTTCCCCATGAGCGTGCCATACTAAAAATACTTTTTTGAATCATTATGTAATTTATATATAATAATATATTCATTATGTGATATTATTAAAAACATTGAATGGTTTGGTAGTTTATATAAATGGTAAGGTTTCCCCTAGGTTATATTGGTGGTTGATGGCGGGATGGATGACATGTGTATATTGGTGTCAGGGATGACACTGGGGAGGATAGAATGAGTTTAGATCTAGAATTTTTCATTGATTATGATTAATATTTCTTTTTTTAGATTATTTTAGGGATGATTAATTATTATGATGATTGATTTCTTTTTTCATTTTGTTATAAAAATGACATGTGCCTCTTTTTGGGTGGTGTCTTAGGATGAGTCCTTCAGTACCTATAAATTGTGGAATAATAATTGGATTAATAATTAACCCACGTGATTATGTGTTATATATAATATTAATGATAAATTATGGAGATGTTAATCATAACCATGGAATGGTTTGAATAAATTCATGATGTTGAAGGGTTTTGAATATAGGAAATGAATATGAATTAATAAGTAATTTTACATGCAATAGAACGGTTTGGTTATTAAGATTATAATGGGGCACAAATAAATAACGATAAATGATAAATTATTAAATTAATAACAAGTATATAGAAAAATTATTATGTAAATATGAATAATGATTTTAAAATTGATGCTTGTGCGCATGTATGATATCTAAAACATAATGGTGGAAGTCAACTGTCTTGAGAGGTGATAACGAACAATGTGTCTAAGGATTGGTAATATATGATGTCATGGTTATATGAGATATATATTATATTACATAGGTATACCCAGGATATGATGGATCAAGGTATAGTTTATGGACTCACTGGAGTTGTGACTCCTCTTGGTTTACAATACATTTATGTGTAGGTTGTAATGGTTTGAGGTTTTAACACATACTTGTTTTTAGTTATGGTGGTTTTGTCTTCCCATGGGAGTGCATGAATTTTATATGAATGATTGAGGTATGATGCATGATACATGGGATGTATTGGCTTCCAAAATTATACATTGGTTATATATGACACAATAATATTGAGGTAATTTCATCTTTAATGGGATACAAAATAGATAAGATATGATATCTCATGATTTGAGTAGGATGATTCATAAAAGGAATGAGAAATGGACATGAACATTTATAGCATGAGAGTGACACACTAGTGGGGATGTGAAGCCAACTCATTTTATTTATATATAGTTTTTATATGGATATGTTTACTTGTGTGTGTTACATTGTGATAAATCCATGTTGAGTATAGTAAATAACATTACGTGTTTAGGGGACGGGGTGGTTTCATTTGTTTACTCATAGGGATTTAGTATTATTTTTTAACATTTCTTATGAGAAGATCTAGGTAGTATCCTACTGAGTATATATGGTATACTCACCCTATGTATAAATAAGTTATTTTTATGTTCAATGGGAGATATTTGGTGATTGATTTGGGTATCACTATCAAAGAGTGGTTGATTAAGAGATAGTCGAGTTTGTGGTCACTACCTTGGTGTTTTTTTATTTTTTAGTTGATCCTTGTTATATATGAAATTACATTTAGATGTTGGGATTTAAATTATTTATGTGTGGGGTTGATTGGTGGATCATCCCTTTTCTCTTATTCCTTAAATTACGACGTGAGGGTACTGCTTATAATAATATTGATTACATACCCTTAGTGGTAGTCACAAAATCATGGCCTATTAGAGGCAGGCTTTTGGGGTTATCGTCTCTCTTTTCACTATCGAATCATGATGGATACTAGTGGAGGTAGGTTTATGATAGTCTGTATTTAGTGTCCTTCCATTACTTGAGAGGTCTTCCACTATCCGCAAGTAGTTTTTCTCATGTGAAAATATCATCCATCATGCACATATTATACTACTAAAACCCCAACTAAAAAATTGGTGGGGGTGTTCTCGGGTGGAAATATGACCCCGAACATGTTAGATGCGAAGCTATGGCCACACCACTTGGTGGTGACTCAAACAAATTTTGGTTATTAAAAAATCATGTAATGTAATTAAAAATAATTAATAATGCTGTAAAAAATAATTGATAATAATTTCATTATTAATATACTAAATTTTATCATAACAATGTAATTAGAAATTATTAATTATTAATTAATAATTCTTAAAAAATTCTTATTAGTTAATAATATAATTATTAATTTAATTAATAGAAATTAATAATGTAGTTAATAATATTTAATTAATAATATAATTTTGTAATTTTTATTAGTTATTTAATTTATAAATAGTAATTAATTAATAACAACTAGTGATGAAATTAATAATTGCAATATAATTATTAATAATCGATAAAAATATTATTAATTAATAATAAAAATATAAGTAATCAAAATAATTACTGATTTAAAAATAATTATGAAGATGATGAAATTAATAGCGATCAATAATTTCAATGGTAAGGTAATTGAAAATAATGACCAATAATAGTATTTCATAATGAAATTAAAATAATTACATAATAATTAATAATAAATAAAAATAGAATCCTCAATAATCCTAAAATATAATTAATAATTATTAATAATAGGTAATAATAATGTTGTTATCAATCTAACTCATAATTATCAATGACTTAATAAATATTAATAATAATGAAATTAAAAATAATCAATAAATTATTTAAAAAAACTTATAATGAAAATAATAAGAACAATTTTATTAAATCAATTTATTTATATGAACATTTATTTTTATTATCATTTAGTATTAATAATGTAATATAAAAGTAATGTATTTAATAAATATAATATGTTTTTATCAATTTATCAGACATAAAATCAATAGATTTTGGTGATACAATTACAACAAAACACCCACCCACCAACCCCACACTAGGCTAGAAGGACATGACATAGCCCCCTCTTAATGGATAACCAATTCGTATGGCCATTTATTTATATATATTATCAAGTCACATAGACTGTATTATATATTAAGGTCCTAAGTCCCATAATATGTGGGTCGTAGGCCCAAGGTGAAACTAGACCAAAGGCCCCATTACTTCAAATGCCTTCTAGCCTGACACATCACCCTCGCCGATGAGTTTCACAAAAGCTTCCACAACATGTTCAGCTATTGTTCATCTATCCGTGAAATTGGTTCATGCATGTTTCACTAAATTAGGAGATCGTCACCTCCTACACCATGTTTCATGCAACACGTCTTCCCCACACCCCACACATAAATGCACTGATCCAATATCCCTGATAGTGTCCCTAGATTCTGGTCAAGTGAGTGACATTTAGAGGGTTTACCACAGATCCATACCCCCATCATCGAGTGAGGGTCTATTGACCATTTCAATCAAAATCAGGGCCATATATTGTAGCAGTTGGCAATTGAACCCCCTTTCTCCAATAGAGATGAAATTTTAAGTGGAATCTAAACTATTAGAGAATACCCCAATTTCATATATATATATATATATACATATAATATTATTGATTCATCAAATAACATTTTTAATCTAATGAAATAATTAGTTTTTATTAACTATTAATTATTAATATGTACATTATTATAAATAAATTTTTTATTAAATACGAATAATTATAATATGGACATTAATTAATTAACAATTAATCATACTTATAGTTATCATACCTAAATCATGAAATTTTCTAACCCAATGTAACAATTTTCGTACCATAAAAGAAATGATAACCAAGGTATTCAAACTTGGGAGTCTACCTAGACTCATTCAATAGCATTAGTCTCAACTCATACACTGGACATATAGACTTATAAGAGTATACTTCGAACCATTTAAATATTGGATGTTCATTTTAATATGTATGTTGTGTATTTTCTTTAGATCAAAAATATCTAATATGATTTTTTGAATGGCATTACTATAAGACAAAAAATTCAATACAAGTTTAGTGTCAATTTTATGATTTTCCCACCAAATATTTATAAAAATGAGTTTAGAGTCGAGTTGAATTTTTTGTTTTAGTGATCTCACAGACTCCTCTATTAACTTTTGAGCTTAACTAATACACAGAGAATCATGGTCTCAGATGCACTAGTACAAATTCAAATTTATCAAGCACTAAAATTTATTAGTGCTAAAAAAATTCCTAATAAAGGGGTAAATTTTATCAATTCTAGTTAAAATAACTAATAATGGGGGGCCTTTATTGGTGGTAAAAATGTACTAATAAAATGATAGCTTTTTTTAATTCTTTTTTATCACTGATAAATGAGCTGTTTATCAGTGATTTAGTTAACTGTGATAAAAGACCCCCATTTAACAGGACTAAAAAATTACTGAAAAAGGGAATCAGGAATAATACAATTTATATAAACATATTTATACTTTTTAAATATGATATTTATAACTATATTGTATTAAAAAAATATTATCATTGTTATATAAATCATATTATACAGAGAATTTCAAATTTATATTAACTAATAAAAAGTATTAATAATATATTTATATATATTAATAAAAAAATGTATATGTAAACATAATATATAAATAATTTATTTATAAAATTATGTTAACATAATAATAAATAGATGCATTTTTTAAAATATATTTCATCTTGGAATTTATATATTCATATTCATATTAAATGATTTAAAATATGCACATATATTTATATTTATGTGTATGCATGATTATTTATTTTTATGTATGTGTGTGTTTGTTTTTACTTGTATGTATATATGTTATGGTATGTGTTATATGTGTATATATGTTTTTTTGTGTGCTAATATGTGTGTGTATGTTTATATAGGTTCATGATTGGGAATGTGTACATTTATGTGTATGTGTATGTATGTTTTTGTTTGTGTCCATATGTACAAATATGTATGTGGGTGCATCTGCATGTGTGTGTGAATGTGTATACATGTTGATTTACGTGTATGTATGTGTGTATGAATATGTGAATTTGTAAGTGTTTGAATGTGTATGTACGTGTATGTATGTATATGTGTATATGTGTATGTATGTGTATATGTGTATGTATGTGTATTTCTGTATGGTTATGTATGTTTATGTGGAATGTGTATGTTTAGATAGTATATCCATGTAAGAATACATATTTTTATGTACATGTGTGTAATTGTATGTATGTGTATATTTATATGTGTGTGTATGTGTATGGATGGGTATATGAATATATGCATATGTATGTGTATGTATGTGTATGTGTATATGTATGTGTATGTGTATGAGAATGTGTATGTGTATGTGTACGTGTATGTGTATGTGTATGTGTATGTGTATGTGTATGTGTATGTGTATGTGTATGTCTATGTCTATGTCTACGTGTTTGTGTATGTGTATGTGTATGTGTATGTGTATGGGTAAGTGTTTGTGTAAGGGTATGAGTATGTGTATGTGTATGTCTATGTGTATGTGTATGTGTATGTTTATGTCTATTTGTATGTGTATGTGCAAGTGTATGTGCATGTGTATGTGTATGTGTACGTGTATGTGTATTTGTATGTGTATGTGTATGTGTATGTGTATGTGTATGTGTATGTGTATGTGTATGTGTATGTGTATGTGTATGTGTATGTGTATGTGTATGTGTATGTGTATGTGTATGTGTATGTGTATGTGTATGTGTATGTGCATGTGTATGGGTATCTGTATGTGTATCTGTATGTGTTTGTGTATGTGCATGTACATCCATATCTATGCGTATATTTGTGTGAATGTTAATATATGTAATGTGTATGTTTGTTTATTCATTTAATACGACTTCCTCATTTTTAATATTTGTCCATCTTTAATATTTTATATAATTTATTCATTTTTAATATTATTCATTTAATATTTTTGTAATTTATTCAAATTTTGAATGTTATTTACACATTTATAAATATCTATTTTAAATACTTTTAATCTGTTTGTAATTTTTATAATTTAAATTTTTTCATTTTCATTTTAATATTTTATATTTAAATCTTTATATGACCATTAATTATTCATTAATAACTATCACTTCATGATAAATATCTTTTTTTTAATTTAATTTTCAATATTTTAAAATTTATTGTTTTTTATTAATTCATAAATGTACATAATTAAAATTATTAATTATTTTTTAACATTTTTTAGTAAATAAATAAAATTTAATTGTTAACATTTAATCATTTTTAGTATTTATTTATTTATCATTTTATATTTATCCTTAATACTAATTCACTATTTATATCTTTTAATTTTTTTGTTTTTAATATTTATTCATGAAGTATTTCTGTAATTTATTAACATTTAATATTTATTTATATAGTTCTATTTGTTAATGTTTAATTTTTCTAATTTGTTTTTAATTTACATAATTAATTTTATTCATTATTATTTGAATATTTTTTATTTAAATCCTTGTACATTTATTTTTAATTAATTTTTAATTTAGGATTTATTATAAATATTTTTTATTTAAAATAAATGTTTATTATTTTTTTATATTTATTCATTTATATTATTTTCATAATATATATAATTTTTTCATTTTAATGATTTTAATGTATTATAGAATTAATATTATTTAATATTTTATCATAATATATAGTGATTTATTATAATATTATCACATTTAATATAAAAAATATTTTATTTTTTTAATTTTTAATATTATTGAAATTTATTTGTTTTCTATATCTATCATTTTTATTATAAAGTAATTTTTAATATTCATTTTTATTATTATTAATATTTTGTTACTTTTTAAAAATAAAATTTTATTTGCAAAGAGTTTTTATCAGTGCTATAAGAAGCGCTGTTAAAAGCATTAATTAGTGCTTTTTTAATATCACTGATAAATTTCATTCCCCTATTTTAAAAGAACCCTAACAAAGATTTCCTCTGCTCATGTAACTCAAGATCTCATGAAATCCCAATTTTACAATCCTCAACTTAGAATCCTTTAACCAAATCGAACATTAATTAAATTTTATATTATTCTTTACGGGTATTTGACATGTCTCCCATATTTTTTCATGATATTTTATTCTTCTCATTAGGTTATTCATGTTTGTGTGATGTTTTTTTCACTATTTTAGTGCTTTTTGGTTATTTTCCTATGTTTTATTATGATAGATATTTGACCCCCCATTCTTATATAATTGTTTATTGCTCTTCTTCTGATAAATGTTTGGCACCTTATTTTATAGATTTTTAGTACTTCATAATTACATAATCTTTGGTTTTCTATTACATTGATATATTTTCATAATAATATATGATTTCTTTTATTTCTATGATTTTTAATAAACAGTCCTCTGAATTTTTATATTATTAATGAATTTTATCCCCTAAAAAAAAGTCATATATTTGACTCAATGTGTTATAAATTCAAAGTCAATATGAAAACCTAAAGGCATTCAATATGATCAAATAAATTTATGAGAAACCAGAAAAGGTATTAAGGTGTATATGGTTGGGATATTAATCATTTTGATTTAATTTCATGGTTGTGGTATTTGAGATGTGTATCATACATTTTATTTGATGCACACTATCTTAGAGGGAAAATGTAATTGGTTAAAATAAAATACTGGATTCATGTATAAAATAGAGAAAGGGTTAATTTTAACCACAAGAACCTCCCATGTAACTTTTCCAAGTCGATTGATTTTAGAATTATAAAATTGATATTAATTAACTAACGTAGGAAATTTTATTTTAGTTGGTTATTTAGAATAAGATTGGTTTTTTAAGGATTAATTAAAATGTTTTAGTTTACATAAATGTAATAATTCATGATGTTATTTGTGATTTTCAGGTTTTATATATACAATATTTTAAAATATGAAAATAATGTATGAAATAATATGGTTAAAGTTAACAATTAAATATCACTTTTTTCATTACCATATAGAACATAAAAATGAAAACACATCCAATGGACCTATATATATACACGTTCAAAAATTTTGACTAGAAATCATTTTTTATGTTGGGCCTTTTTAATTATGAAAACATTTGAAATTATTTTTAGATTAGTAACATATATAGAGATTTATTTCCCCTCAAACATACATATGTGTGCGGATTAACTTGTAAACATGTAAGGGGTGTTTTATCATACTTTATTACCTTCACAAATGATATTATTATATATACATATGTATTTACAATGGCACAAAAATATTGTATCTTTGAAATATTCGAAAACATAAAATAATTTTATAAAAAATAATCATGGAAATTTTATTCAATTATTTTAAAAAATTGAGGATGTGAATACAGAAGTGAATAATTTACTAACAATTAAAGTAGTATGGTATTGTATCATAACCAACTCATTTGGAAAATCTATAATATAACATTGTATTAAAAGAAAAAAACATTGTTATACATGGTTCATGCAATGATGATTTAAGATTGATATTCTTATATTAAAATGGAAATGTGACCTAGAAACAATTGTATTCAAAGTAAATCAATTTCTATATATGAAAACTCACAATACACCATATGAGATATAGAATTTAGAGAATCAAATGTTGTTAATTTTTTTTATGGTGATCTCAAATAACTTCTAATGACCGTGACCACCTTTGATGAAGTGACCTAATTGACAATGGAGATCTCTATTTTGAAAGTATACATTATTATTTACCTTGATGAATCTATTTCAAAAAATAAGGATTTATGATATGTGGATTCTTATAATAGAAAAAATGATATAATAATTTAAATTAATATAATTCTTGGTCTTTATATGTTCTAAAATGTTCTTGATGCAATGAAAATTTATATTGAATATGAAGAATAAATATGAGTATATATAATCAATACACTACTACCAAACAATCCTTTAATAGTGATGACCTTTACCAGAACTACAAAAAAATAGTTGATAAAGGTACCCTTTCTAAGTGCTAAAACCAGCGCATATAAAGGGTTATGATTATCATTTCTTTTTTCTAGCATTCGTTAAAGGAAACCTTTATCAACACATTTTTTTAGCGATCATAAAGGTTCTCATTTATCAGTGATTTAATTTTAGCACTTATAAGGGACATACTTTATCTGTGCTTTATTTTTAGTGTGGATAAAGGGTAACAATTATTAGTGATTTATTTTTAGCACTCATAAATGAATCCTTTATCAGTGATTCTTTATCAATTAAAATTTCCAAATAAAATGAAATAATTAAATAAATAAAAATAAATATTTTTTTATCAACAAAATATTAAAATTTTCGTCAATTAATTAACTATTGATAAAAATAGATAAAATTATTATATTATATATAAACTATCAATTCATGTAAATAATATGTATTTAATATATACATATATGTAAAATGAAAATTAAACTAATAAAAATTAACAATAAGTAAATTTGGTAAAAATAATCATTTTTTTAATAAAATAATTATTGATAATGTCAAAATTTAGTATATATTAAATATATATATATATATGTGTGTGTGTGAGTGTTATTGTATATAAATATGATTTATATAACACAAAATATTAATTATTCAAATTAAATAGTAATTTATTTTGTGAATAATGTTTTATAATTAAAAAATAATTTGATTTAAAAATTCTAACTAATTGCACCGAGTAATGGACATAATTGGATTTCGTTTGATTTTACAATTTAACATAGACCAAACATATTATTTTACCAAATGGGTTTCGGAGGTAGGTAAGACTGATCCTATCAAATTTTATTAAAAAAATAATGGACTAGAAAAAATAAAAAGAAAATGGACAGGGTCAAACAATAGAAATTCCCTCATCCATCAATAACAACAGTAAATCAGGGGTCACCATAGTCATGATAAAAATCAGGATCAGCATCCCCAACATTAGATGATGATTCCCATTTTGACTATGGATTATGTTTCTTGAAATGTGAAATGTACTTATCCTTTATCTTATCTTTCTTCAGGATGAGCTGAGTCCTAGATTGGAAACACCCTTGAAAAACATCCTTATCATCCCTACAATGTCCAAAACCATAGTTTTTTGGGTTTTTACCTCATCATAAAAATTTTTGTTGAAAAAAATAATCATTACATGGATTAAAGCTATTAAAAACTTCTATATCAATTAGATGATCAAACATTAGGTTAGAAAAGTGAGTTTTTCTTAGTATCATATAAAATACCACCTTGTCCACATACTTCCATTTACCTTTTTGTATGGTCATTCTCACATCATCAGTCCTATCTTGCTCCCTGATATTTTACTTATCAATAAACTCCAACATTTCCACAAATGGTGCTACCAAAGCAACTTCAATCAAAGTCCCACTGTGAGATGTTCCCGCACTGCCCACATCCACAACCAAGGCTTCATCATCAATAATAACAACCCATATATTCCTCTTATCCTAAAACTTCATAAGATGTTCTATGACATCACTTATCTGAAAATTTAATCCACTCGAAATCTATCACATGGAAGGATCCCCATATAGCCCTACAAATATATTTTCATGGATTTATAACTTTCAAAAAGAATCATGAAAAATCATTATCATGCCTTACAACAGGATGAATAACCATATGACCTGATTCATCACCTTAATCACTTTGGACATACATTATAAAATCATAATGTAGATGATCATCACGGCCTACCGAATCTAAGAACCATGAATTAACTTCTTGTTTAACCTTCCCTCCACTTGGAATACCAACAACATGAATCACTAATTTCCTAGAGGCCGTAACTGAGTCACTAAACTGACCCAATGTATCTCCTTTAGCAATTATCACTTACATCTCACTGTAAATCTATACTAGTACCTTTGTCCTATTGAAACCTCTACTTATAGATCCTTCCCTATAGTAGGGGATACATATATTGTCCTAGATCCATCACCAATAGTCCTCTCACAATGATTTGTTTTGTTAACCTTCTTGAAACATGTGTTCTTATCATGACCACGTGTAGAACATTTCTCATAGATAATCACCCTTGTGCAAGTGCAATGAGCATTCCACATAAAATTGAATTTGATGGAGAATTTTAGAAGACATTCATAAACTATATTTAACTTGAATTACTCATCATTGGAATATAGGAACACTCAGTCAACCAATGTCAAGCTCAAATAAATCTCTGTTATGGAACCAAAAATACTGCCCTTAAAATGAATCTTCTGTTTTCATGTTTATCTTGATTGGGAGTCCAATCAACATGGTGTTATCAATAAGAATATATGGATGCCAAATCATCCCAAGAAGTCTATAGGCTTTAACCAATACCTGGGAAACAGTGACACCTACATTAAATAGATCATACATCCTGTCACATTTCTTTATGTGATGAATTCCAGGCATCAGGGGGATGGATCTGAAACCCAATGCCCGAGACATCATCACATCATAAAGGAAAATAAAGTGGTAGAAGTTTTTCCTTAGGAAAACAGAACGCTAGTTAGAACAGGTGCAAATCTCAAATAAGATATTGACCAACTCATCCACCTTCAATAGAGTAGAACCCCATGAAAAAATAAGGCAAGAAAAATCGAATGTTTACTAGATTTGAGATTCTTAGAGATCATATCCCAATCATCATTGACATGGGAAATGAAACCCTTACAAAAAATATTGAAAGCAGTCGATCCCTTATAATGAGAAAGTGATTGTTTTTCCAAACCTTCATCTGCTTCAGAAGTAACATCCCGAAGATGCTTCTGAGAATACGATGCATCATTGAGAGGCCTATAAGTATCGAACCATCTCTGCATGGGAAATAGAGCTACCATCAAGTAAGGAAGAAGGCCAAGAAAGCCCGAATCATAATTTTTGGGAGGAGAAAGGTCCTGACACCTAAAATTTTTTCATCAATCAAATGTATTAAATTGACTTCACATATACATAATTAATACATATTTAAATAGAACAAAATATAGAAAAAAATTTATTTTCAAAATTAATAAATTTCAATTATGTATTTATATTTATTTATTTACTATGTTTTAATATTTTTAATATGTATTTATCTTTATTTCAATTTGTAGCCATTTTTATTGATTTATATTTAATTAATACAAAATATCTAGTTTTTAAATATTATTAATGTTTACTCATTTTTAATTACTAAATTTTATTTATTTTTTACACGCACACACTTCAGATTAAATATTCTTTAAAAATGATAAAAATATATTTTCAAAATAATATTTATAAATAAATATATTTATAAATGTATATTACAATTTTATAAATTTATAACTGTAATTAAATAAATATAATTTTTTTAAAAAGTAATATAATTTTATATATTTAAATAATTTTAAAATTATAATAAATTCATTTAAATAATGAATACATTTTAAATATTAATATTTATATATATATATATATATATATTAAGTAAATAAATATAAATATATATATATATATTAAAATATATATAATGATATACATAGTATTTTTATAATAGTATTTTTATATTTATTAGTAGATATTTATTTATTCAAATAATTATAAAATTATTATCTTATAATATTATAATTATAAATATTATTATTATATAAAATAATTATACTTTTTTAATAGTATAATTAATTTTAAAAAGTTCTATAAGTATTTATCAGTACTGATAAATATGGATTTTATCAACAGTTTTTAGTGGTGATAAATCTATAACTTTATAACCACTAAAAGAATCACTAATAAAGATTCCTTTTATCAAAACTTATTTTCATAGCATGGATACAAGGTAACATTGTGAGTAATTTTTTGATGTGCTAATAAAATTGTCTCGATCTATTTAAAGAGCCTTAACCATCGCGATCCAATTCATGAAATCTGATGCTCTCATAAATTTCAACCTACAATTGGCATTCCACATTTTTGAATCCAAGCTCTAATATAGGCTTGAATAATGGCTCCAACTATTCCAAGGTTCGAATCCAAGGCTTGTGCGATTCAAGGATTGAACAAAACCAAGGCTCAAATGAAATCCATGATTTTTGATATCTCTAATTTCCCTTAGTTATCCACTGAACCTTCTCATCCCACATCCATGTATTCTTACATGTCCAGTTTCACTATTCTATAATAAAATATCCAAAAATCATTATTTTAGATATATTGATGTATCGTCTTTCTCGATAGCTTGTGGCTATCATTGGGATATTATTAATACTATGCATCTTGAAATATATCAAACCCAATGTTGGGTATTGTTCTTATGATGTACAATAGGATCCCAATAAATATTTTTGATTAAATTATCATCCATTTTATTATCTCTAAATGATTTATGATCAACTTGGGAAAATGAGGGTTTTTGCTGATTTAAAATACATTGAGTTTTCGCAGAAAGAGTCTGATCACTGATGAAATTTTATTTATTGATTTCATCCTTTCTTTTATTTCATGTAGTTAAAAATCCTTATTAATTTCTATCACAATAAATTTATTATTATGACCCTACCTCAACCCCATGTTCTCCCCCTATTCTATTTAATTTAATATTAATTTCCTCTTATGTTTCTTCATTATTTTAATGATTAAAAATACCCTTATTATAAATTAGTAATAAATATCTATCAACCTTATTATGTATTCGTATAATCTTGAAAATACGCCCTTATAAGATAATATTTAATTGTCTCATTATCTAATATAATCAATTTTTTTCAATACCACAAATCAATTTCCACTTTGAAACACAACTACTATAAATATTTACCGACCCCAAATCAAAACATTGGTCATCTAGTTTTCTATAAATTTTTAAAAATATATCCATCTTTGAAATTAAAACATACTCATTGATACTTATTAAAATTACTTCATTTCTTTCATCACACCTCAAATAAACACAATGTATGTTTTAATTTAATCCATCTAAACACAGATCATTCTTTAACATTTCCTTTTTGTAATTTCCATATGAACCTTGATTTCCATCCATGTAATTCTCCAAAATTAATGACATTACCCATTTATGAGAACCCAATGGTGTAAAACTATCATCCTCATCATTTACATCTCCCAAACAGTTATTATTCAAATTTCGTGGTGATTGGGAATCACCCCCCATCTCTTTTATTTTTTATGAACTACTCTTAGCGGTACTATTACTTTATGTATTTCAGGAATAATAGGTGATTGTCCGCAAGAGATGAAGGATGGCTTAAAAACAACATAATACAATATAAGCTATTTTTAATATGAGAATATGAGGATGAAAATTTTCTATAACATTCACCTTTGGATGAATCCACAGGATAACACCTATCATAGTTGAGTAATTATTTTCATAAATTCAATTACCCATTTTATTCAAAGAGTATTGAATTTATTTGAAACAATCAATTTTTGAGTCTCCCTTTTTACAATTATCTATAACTTTCACCTTTGATAATGAATATATTTATTTATTATAAAAAATGAATATTTTATGAACCTAAATTGATATATTTACTTTATCTTGGATGATTCTAAGCTTCAATCCAAGGTAAGTTATTTTCTCCTCATCCTCCTCACCTATTGATTGATTTATTGGTGAGATTTATTTTCATTTTTTTATCATCATTCATTCTTTACTATTAGAATATTCATATGGTCAATAATAACTAAAAAATCATTATACAAATAATTAATGTATTGTTACATATTTATGTTTAATTTCTTTCATTTTATTATTACCCATATAACAAATGTATTATTTTACAGGTGGTTTATTTAGTTTTTTGTGTTTGGGTGGATTATTTTAGGATGATAATTCTTGTGAGGTATTTGAATTCAATCTTGCAACTAAGGTAATCAAAAAAAATAAACACATCAACAATGCAAACAACTATTATGAAAAGTTGAATTCATACTGCTTATTTAATTATTTTTTTGATCATCTTATCTAGTATTTGTAAGTTAATTTTTTTTATCATTTTTATGTAATAATTATTTATTTTCTTTCATAGATATTTTGGGAAGTCATATTAATCTTCCAACTATCGACAATAAGCCACAATAGCGATAAAATGGTTCTTTCATCCAATGATAACATTTTTTTTCCATTCCCTTTCTTGGTTAGACTTATAAAACTGCATATTGATTTGATATGTTAACTCCATAAAATTTTATTATTTAATTACATAAGAGAATTTTCCCATTTCAGATAGTTCTCATGATTTAATGGGTTCATGATCTTCCTCCACTCATTTGACTTTCAACAATAAGAATGGTTTTTCCGCTTAGGACATCGATTCAATATAAAGTATTGGATGTTTGAAATATAAAGTCAATGGAAACATTAGAAGTCTATATTTTTTTGATCCATTGGGACATGTAAGAATAAGCCATAACTCAATCCAACACACGGTTTGACCCGTATAACTCAAAGTGAATCTTTTTATTTAAAAGTGACATGAATTTTAGTAAAAAGAAAAACTAACATACTCAAAACGAAGAAAACACTTTCCAATTATTTTTATACAATATATAAATGAAATTTAATTAATTTGGGACATGTAGTAATTATCCACACCTAAATTCAATGCACAATGAGACAACTCTTACTCAACGTGTTTGATATCTGTTTAAAATTGATATTTAGTTCAACAACTCTCCCTCACTAAAAATAGAGAAAAATCTCTCTTTTTCTTTATAATTTAGGAAATCAATTCATAATCAATTTTTGATGTTTATAAATTAGTCTCATGTCAAACTAATACATGATGTGATCAGTGTGAGTCAATTTATGTGTTTCCAGTTTAAAAGGACATTTGAGTAAAAAATGATGTACTCAAAATAGAGGAAACACATTTATATTGCCTTGATACTTTTGGAAAATGATCCATATGTAATTTGAGATTTGTTGAAATAATTTTCACATCAAACAATAACACGATGTGATTGGTATGATTCATACTGTATGTGTCTAATTTAAAATATTTTTTTGTAAATAAACAATTGACATACTCAAAAATAAAGAAACACATTCATATTTTATTAATAATTTATAAAAAAATCTAAATGATATTAGAGATATATATGAGTCAACTGAACCCAAATATAAATCATGATGTTACTGGTTGGACTTCAAGTACATATTTTTTATTAAAAATGAACACCAATTTTAGTAAAAAGGAAAATGGACCGACTAAAAACCAAGTAAACTCATTCAAGTTGTTTTTATACTTTACGAAAACCATCCATAAGTCAGTTATGATTTGTAGGAATCATTTGTAACTCAATATGATAAAAAATGTTCCTAGAATGACACAATGTGTCTATTCTCAATTTAAAATTAATAGTTTAGTTCAAATAATGTCACTTTTTGGAAATCAGGTGATCACACTTGAATTTTCTTTATAATATATGAAATTTATACATAATTTATTATTTATATGTAGGAATATGTATCTTGTCAAAATGATACATGATGTAATCACTATGAGTCAAAGTGTGTGTTTCTAGTTTAAAATGACTTTTTTGAAAAAAAAAGAGGCATCCTCAAAACCAGGTAAATTAATTAATATTATTTTGATACATTATAAAAATGATTGATAATACATTTGGGATGTGAATTAAATAGTCTTACTTCGATATGACAAACGGTGTGATCGAACTCACCCTAACTACGTCTTTTTATATAAAATTGGCATCAATTTTAGTAAACATGACAATTGACCAACTCATAACCAAGAGAACAAATTTACATTGTTTTTATACTTAATAAAATGATCCATATGTCATTTTTAGAGGTTCTGGAATCATCTTCATCTCAATATGACCCATGGTGTGATAGGTATGACTCTATGTGAAACTTTTTATTTAAAATTGATATTAATTTTAGTAAACAATAAATATGAACTACTCAACCCAAAGAAAAATAATTTGAATTGTTTTTATACATTATTAAAATTATCTATAACTCATTTATCATGTTTAGGAATCATCCACATCTCAATACAATAAATTATGTTCCCAAAATGACTCAATGTGTCTGTTATGAATTTAAAATATAGATTTTATTTCAAAAAGTGTCACTCATTGAAAAACAAGATAACATTCTTGGATTTTAATTATAATTTTGTAAAATGATTCATTATTAATTTTTGAAATATAAGAATATGTATCACATCAAACTAACAAATTATGTAACCAATATGAGTGAAAGTATGTGTTTCCATTTCAAAATGACAATTTCATGAAAAATACAAGTGACATAATCAAAACATAGAAAATCCATTCATATTATTTTGATACTTTATGAAAATGATCCATAAGTCATTTTCAACATTTTGGAATAAAAAAACCTCTATATGACGCACGATGTGACTCGTATGACCAAATATTCATCTTTTAAATTTATAACTTTCATTTATGTTTAAAATGCACATCACATACACAAAATTGAGAAAGTGATCATATACTATTTTATAATCATTATATATTTTACTAATTAATTAATTTCCACATTATATTCATTTTATACTTATTTTGTTAATTTTCAAAGAGATAATTCTTGAAGATGAACAAGAAAAGGAGTGATGTGAAAGAATCAACCACAACTCAATATTATATACAATGTTCATAGTATTACTCAATGTTTAGTTTAAAATTAATAGATTCTACCAATTTATATCTATATAGTATTACGAGATTAAGAACTTTTTTTATACAGGTGCACTTTTTTTCTTGAGCAGGGGTTAGGACCAAAATAAAGAGGAAGAATAATGTTTTTTAATGTACATAATAATTTGTTACTTATGTAATTTTATAAAAAAAATGTGTTATATGTATATAATATTGCACTTTATAATTATTCTATATTTTAAAATTCATTTCATTTAAATTCTGTATCTTCTGATTTCATTGTGTTTTAGGTGTTGCGGTGTGTTGTTAAAGCACAGTACACTGTTATTGTAGGGTGTTGTTGTAGTATATTGTAGTATGCCCCTATATCAATTCTTCTAAAAGTGCTAACTAATGACTAGGGATTTTAAGGTCACTCTGGTTTGTAGTTCTTCTTTAGCACTAGAAAATACCATTTTTAGTGATGATAAAGTTCTATTTTTTAGTAGTGATAGCCTTTCTGTATTATAAACTCATATATTCTATGTATTTATATACTAAAAATGAATATTAATGGATAAAATCATCTGCATAAGAATAAATAATTTATTTATTCCAATATTTTTAAAAAAATAGTATAAGGATGGAGTTAAAGAGTTCATTGAGTTTGGAAAAGATCACGAATATGACCATTATCAAATCCTTTATTCATGTCTACATTAGTTTTATTAAAGAATAATTAGTCCAAAGTGGTTTCAATAACACATTATCTATCATGGAATAGATCAATGTTATAAATGTTGGTCTAAACAAGGGGAATAGATAAATATTTCTAGTGGCTTAGATAACACTGCTTGTTATGGATCACATGATATAATTAAAAATGTGAATGATGATGGCGATCATATTGTGGATATGATTATAGGTATAAATAATAATGCAATTTGTATTAAGGAAGTGAAAATGTTAGTTCAAGAAGAATTTCATGATTTTATAAATCTAATTTATATTATATAGATATATGAAAAGGATCCATTTTATGTTTTTTGCTAAATATACATAATTATAAGTCACATTGAAGGTATATATTTGTTAAATCTAGAAATATATGGGGTGATACCAAAATTACTAAACTAGTTATTCCCTTTCATGATATGCTACTGGAGAATAATTATATTCCTTTCCAAAAATATATTGAAAAATAAATTCTACATTAAAAGGGTATGATCTGTAAAATAGTGAAAGTGTCTCCAAATGAATGTATGTTACTTCATAGGGACTATTAATCACTTAATAAATTACCAAATTCTAGTGCGTCTTCATACAAGAATGATGAATCCAGGCCTATCAAATTTTTATTGTAATTTACAATAATTTATATGTTTAGAAACTCATATGGAAGTTATGGTACTACATTGAAATTTTCATGAATAACTGATAAAATAATTCAAGATGAGAATCATTGTCACTAATCACCCTCATGGATTAGTTACTTTTCTATGTGGATAAAATAATTAATAATATATAAATACTCAACTATTGGCAAATATAAATAAAAATTTATATGCAATCAATCTAGAGGTTGAACACATGAGATAATTTAAGTAATATTTAGGAATTTAAAAGTGATGGATTTAATTGATTAGGAGGAAATAGAATGAATAAAATCATATTTGGGTTTAGATTATGTAGTTGGAAAGGCATTCCATGGTTTTGTAAATTCAAGGTTTAGGTGAAACTACATTTATAAATTATATTGGTTAATTCATGGTTGGTGTAAGATTTAAGATTATGGAGATCCAATGGAAATGGAACCCCATCCTTAATACAAAAAATATCTTATTTACCATGGTTGGGTAATTTAGTTTTTTAATGAATAATGGTTATCCGGGCATTGTTTGTAAACCTAATTACTATATACTGTTGAATTTCCATAATATAGTTAGAAATTTATATATACAATTTAATAAGAGAATTTATATATTTTTTTCTCAATGATCATGAGAAAATAAAAAAATATCTTAAAACTAAAACTATTTAATTACAACAACGCAACAAGAATGAAATATGAAAATAAAATTCTAAAAAACCATTCCCCATTATATCTATAACTAGACACATCTTTGGAGTACCCCATAATTCAAGTAATGAGGGAGAAAGTGGGAAGGATAAATAAAATTTAAATTAAAATGAAAAGTGGTGAAGAAGAATTGTTGGAGGACACTTGTCACACCCCGGCCCCGAACTGCCCCGAAGCTCGTGCAGAGTTTAAATAAAATATGGTGAGAAATTTTATATAAAAATAATGAGGATAATTTCACAACATGTTCCACTAGAGGGGATATTTTTTGTTTTATTCATGGAGAATCAGATATAATAATTACATTTCTGTCAAAACTGGAAGAAAAAGAAACTCCACAAAGCTTCCACCAATAATTGGTAACTCAAATCTACTGAATCTGTATAATTTAAATTGAAAGGTAGGGTGAACATACGAATGGCCATTAAGGGGATATTAAAATAATGTAATATTTTTATTAAAATATCTAGAAAACATTCTATTAAAATTCATCATAAAACATTTTCAAATGGAATGATAAAATATATGAATCATAACATAAAATTTTACCTTGAATTATAATTGAGCGTTTCAAGGAATACTAACAACATTACAATGAAACCTATTCCAAACATAAGTGTGATCATATAAAATATAGGGTGTACATCATATAAAATAAGATTCATTCTTACATTAATAAATGTGACAGGAAAAAGTATAAATAATATATTTACAACTAAGAGTTATACATGATTAGAGTTATAATTAAAATAATAACATTAATTTCATTCATTACTATCTATAAAACATAACTGGATAACAAATTCACTGGGTGATGAATAAACATCATGCCAAAATCATTTACTTCTTCCAATTCTCATAAGTACAAGGTCTTAAACCATGAGTATTCTATTAGTCGAATATTCACTTAGTTAATTAAATTACACAACCATAATGTGAAAAGTTCATATATGGGACTACGTCAAGGCTTCGTGCCAAGACCATAAACTCTATGTCAAGGCCATGTGACAAGACCATAAGCTATTATTTTCAAAAGGCCTCAGACAATTCCACATCTAGTTAGTCTAATGAGACCTACCAATGCATCAAGGGGATATAGCGGGCCCCACCCATCACATAATATGTCTAATGCATTTCTCATTTCATTAAATCAAGTTACTCAGACAACTTTAATTTAATAAATTACTTATCATTTTATGTGTCACATATTACATGGTTTCCCATTTCATATTATTCAAAGATTCCCATATCACTTTGAATAATTTAATTTCTCATTTCATATAATTCAAAGTGGCCCATACAACTTTTAATAATTTAATTTCTTAATACATATTATTCAAAGTGTCCTATACCACTTTGAATAATTTAGTTATTCATTCCATTAAAGATGATTTTTGTTTAATTACATTCTTTAGCATTTATATATACAATGTGAGTCATATTTATAAGTGTTAAAAAAAATACTAACAACTACATGGATATGACAATAAATTACAAGTATAATAGGTAGATTATAGCATATGTGACAACAAATAAATCACATAAAATATAGGTTTGTCACATAAAATGATAACCCTAAAATGTAAAATCTTATCACTAAAATAAAAAAATACATAATGGAAATTCATCATCGAATTGATAACTAATTAATATGTAAAAAAATATTTCATGTGGGGTATTAAACACATATTTTTATAAACATTTATTACTTGTGGGATTATGTATAACATACAAAAAAGGTATTCTCCTTTATTTACACACAACATTAAGAATTGAAGAGCATGAAAATAAACCATAACTAATACCATTTAATATTTATGAAAATAAGTGAATCATACATATGTGTATAAGAGTAGAAAATCCCAATAATTATACATATAAATTCCCCATAATTACTAAACTCATAAAAAGTTTAATATTTGGAAGATCCAAAATTATCTAGGTTTCAGTGTTGTGTAAATCCGTATATACACAAAGGTGTATATAAAGAATTGTATTTTTAAAATAAAAACCTTTTATATTTCAAAAATAACATGTGTTATTAATTGTTAGAAATCCTTGTAAAATTCTAAATAAATTGAGGATCGATGTTTATATTTATAAACAAATATATTCACATAATCGAATATACATATTATATTAAAGGGTTTACACCAAAAATCCAATGACACATTTATTACCAGATAAATATTAGGAAGAAAAGTTCTTTAATTTCAAATCACAATATAAAACATGAATTGGTTCATTATATTTATGTGTATAACATGATATACATAGTATATATAAAGGACATACACCAAGATTTATTAACATTTACATGTTTTGAATTTTTTGGAAGATTAGAAAAAACAAGGGATTATTAATTTCAAAACGTTCCATTAAATATAAAAGGTTTTTATTATAAAATATATATACATCTATATATTTTTTTTGTATATTTCAACTTATATGGAATCACAAAATATCTCACATCATTTACATGATAAATAATTAAGAACTTCATGTAGGATTTAATGACTCGCCATCTTTTCAGGAATTTGTGGTCTTATACACAAATATATATATATATATATATATATATATATATATATATATATCTGTGTGTGTCTGTGTGTTCATATACATATATATGTACATATATATATATATATATTCAAACTGAGACATAAAAAGACAACTTTGAACCCTCACTTAGTTTGAAGGAGGAGGAGATGTCTGGAGAGGCTTGATGGAGGCGTTGTAGGGTAAAAACACGCTAGGGTTTGGGTGAAAAAGAGTTATATATATATATAATTATAAATTATATCGCATCTGGAAGAGAAACAGAGGCATCCATTGTTTAAAATAAAACCAAGGGTGTCAGTTTTGTTGAAAATGGTAGAGAAGAGGGGCCACTGGGGTCCCAGGTGTGGAAGATAAAAAAAGAAAAGAGAGAAGTGTGGCTACTGGTTTAGAAAACACAAGAGGAAGAAGAAGACACGACAAAGAAATACTGGAAAACAAATGGACAACCATGATTAGATCCCTCCCTGATCTAATGGTTGAAAAGTGATCATGGGTTTAAAAAGGAATGATCGGTCAAGATTAAATATCAACTCGATCAAATGGCTAAGGTGTGATGCCAGGTTTTAAAAAGATTGAATGGTTATGATTATATTGTGATTGATCGGATTATAGGTAAAAACATAGAGGATAATTTGTGGCTGGTAGGAATAAAGGACCGAACCTCAAAGGATGAATCAGATCATGTGCGGTGAGATCTAACTATCAATATCATGTTTTCCTTAACATCCTCATCTCACGTCAAAACAGAGCATGTTCCATGGATACTTTAAAAGCCCAAGGCTCCCAACAGAGGCTCATATTACCACTTCCCACTGTCGGTACTGTCCCATACCAGGTTCTCTGTGGGTGCACTCATGGACCCACCCACGACACTATGCTTCCCCGCATTGTAGTGCGCTCTGGATCCCATGCACAAGCTCACACCCGTGCACAATTAGGGATTTATATGCCCCCTATGCATGCAAATTAGCATAAACCATGCATGTGCATCACTGCCCTGATCCATTTCCAGGGGTTGTGGGTAAGATTCCCACCAAGGCCTTGAGTGATTGGATGTGGTAGCCATAAGCTAGGTGGGGTACTCTCTTATATTTTTGGCAATGTAAAATTTATATTCGTTAATTATAAAAATAGGTCTTAATATAAATATGTTGGTGTCTTCAAACAAATACAAATTATCTATTATAACTTAACAAAGTCTAAAAACCAATATTTTCCTTAGTTTTAAAAAACTAATGTTTTAAAACACAAAGTTATAAATCTAGGATTAATAATTCATAAAGAAATCATATATTAATATTACAAAGATCAAAAACATATTTTTAGTTGAGACCTTGTTTTTTTATATCATAGGGTGAAAAAAATTATAAATTCTATTTAAAACATTTAAAATATTTTAATATATATAAGTCACCATGTGTAACTAAAATATTTAATTCAACAATAGTTTTTATTTTTAATTGTCCATTGAACAATTACAAACTCAAAAATATGTTCCATTATACCAAAACCAAGTACATAGTTCTCTTGGTATTTAAAACACAAGGGTTACGATTCAACCCATCTTATAATTTAAGTCATTATCCTTCTAGTATGTCTACAAAAATAGTTTATCAAAATATGTCTATAGTCACAACATTATTTCACTCTTAGAAAAATTATTATACCTATATATTTTAAATTAGACTACCCAAATACCCAACAACTATAAGGCCTTAAAGCTGTTGGAGACTCAATGGTCACCTAAAAAAAACATTCAGGTTGCATCCATGTCCTTATAAATACATGAAAAATGGTTATCCAATTTCAAGATGACTTGATGAAGATGTTGCTTATCATTCCACCAATGTTTAGCATGACTATTGTGGTTATTTTTGTACACTTCTTTGTGGTGACAGATCTGAAGAACATAAACTATTATCTTGGGTTTTTATTATATTATGTGGTCTCCATGTAGATATAATATGTCTCTTGGTAGGAATTTTTGGTTCATTGGATTCTCTTAGCCTTGAAACTATTTAATCATTTTCAATGCTTTAATTAAATAAAAAAGGTCTTGTGATTATTTACAAGTATTATTTTTGACAGTATGGAAATTAAATGAAGTAAAAACCCAAAAAATATTTTTATTAAATAAGAAACCAGTTTGGGGAGTCACATTATTCCCACTACAAATAATTACATCCTTGCAATTCTAAAATACTTGAACAAAACCACCAGCAACACTAAAGTCATCCAACATGGTCAATCTTTGGAATACTCCCTCATGGTTCCCTATAATGTTTTTCCATTACCTCAAATTCATTGACCCAAACACACTAAAAGAACCGAGAGAAGCTGGGATCATCCTTATTAATAAAGAATTCATGTTTTCAGAGGAAGGCTTTTTCAGTGTGGAGATAAGAGGACTGAGAGTGGACTAGATCTTTATAAATTCCTCAAACTTTAACATGCTTGAAAATTTTGATTTAATGGATAATTACATACATAAAAAACATAGGATATGTTTCATATAGTCTACTCGATGGTCAACCTAAATATAATCTTCTTGAAATTCCATAAAATCTTGATAGTTCTCAGATAGGGTGAAACGTACAAAAAGTCCCTTGCAGTACTTTCCCCTTTTCCTAAATACTGAAAATTTATTAGATTCAATACAGTGGTATTTGTAGCTTTCCCAATTGTAGGAATAGAGATTATTCAATCCGAGGGATATTATATAAAATCATTTTCATGTTAGGTATAGTTTTGAAAAAGGTTCATAGTATTCTAAACATTCCTTGATGATTACAGACTCTAGCAGTTCAGTGTTAAGAGGTTCATTAGTGAACTCATGTCTTCTGTCTGAAAATTTCATGAGATTTGTTTTAATCAGTAAGGCATAACAATATCAAAATAGATACTTTTTAAAAAAAACCAAGTTAATGTATCAAAACATATAACATTATTCAATTATATAAGTTTTATAAACCCAAGGTGTTACGTAACTACTCACTCACCTTCAAAACACTACTATGGATTTTCTATTGTCCTCCAATAAGACGCTTCACTAGATTCATCGATGTTGGTGATTTCCCCAATTCCTAGATAAGTGGATCCCCAAATCAGTTCTAAATTCTTCAATCTATTTGGTTCAAATGCAACATGGGAATCTTATATTAACTATATATGAACATCTGAAGCTTACTGTGGGAGATGAATGTTATTTATCATGTTGAGAGACTTTATTATGAACTTCATGTTGATAAAGTATGTGGGTAGTCTCATTCTCGAGGACCTAAAAGTGTATAATTTGACCATGGAGACCATAGGTTATGATTTTGAATAAGTATGTTACTCGGGGGTCACCATCCTAAGAAGCCTCTTGGAATACCTCTCGATATGTAGCATTCCCACCTAGGGTGAAGCATTTAAATAATTCATTAAAATATTTATCTTTTCATGCATCGAAAGGTAATTGGGCATTCATCATCAGAAAATAATCGAAGCCTCCTCCTCAGTGATGTTGGAGTACAAATGAAGAATTGGATATATGATAGAGGTGCATGCACAACAAAAAAATGCTTTCAAAAATCTCAAAGCATTCTAAACATGATTTACCCACTATTGGTTCTAATACATCCATTGGATAGGAGAAAATTATTGATTCATTTTACATCTAAATTTTTTAAGAAAACTTCTTCTTAGCGATACATAAACAATTTTTTATTATTGTTTTTATTTTCTAAGTTTTTCTAAACCAATCCTCTAATAGCAACTATCATGTCCCAACCCCAGACTACCTCGAAGCTGGTGCAATGTTGAAATAAAACATACTGTGTAATTCTTTTTAAAAAATAAATGTTTATAATTACACAACATGTTCCACTAGAGAGGATCTTTTTGGTTTATTTCCTAGTGAAAGAGATAATATTATTACATTCCTTTAAAACCTGGAATAGAAAGAATCTCCACAAATCTGCCATAGAACAAGGTACCTAAAATCAACTAAACCTGTAAAATATTAATTGAAACATAGGATGGAAATATGAATTCCCAGTAAGGGGTTTTTAAAATAAGATAATATTTTGATTAAAACCACTTGAAAACATTTTGTTAAAATTATTCATAAATCATTTTCGTAAGGAATTATGTAGTACATGAATCATAACAAAACATTTTTCATATAATTACATGTGATCATTTCAATGAATACAAAAAAGGTTTCAATGAATCATATTCCAAACATAAGAATTAAAATAAAAAATATATGTTGTGTAACACATAATGTAAGAGTCATTCTAACATTAATAAATGTGGAATTAAAACATTTAAATACTAAATTTACAACTTATGGTAATACATGATCAGATTTAAACATAAAATTATAACTTTAATTTCATTCATAACTAACTATAATCCATAACTGGAAAATAAATTATTTGAGTGCCGAAGAAACATCATTCCATAAGTATTTACATCATTTAATTCTCATAATTACAAGCTCTTAAACCATGAATATTCTACTAGTTGAATATTCACTTGGTTAATTAAATTTCCTAGTCATGATGAGGAAAGTGCATATATGGGACTGCATCAAGGCCTCATTCCTAGACCATAAAATCTATGTCAAGGCCTTGTTCCAGGACCATAAACTCTGATTTTGGAAAGGCCTCATCCATTTCCACATCTATTTTGTCCCATGAGGCCTACCGATGCATCATGGGGATAAAATTGGCTCCACCCATCACATAATTAGTCCAATGCATTCCTAATTTCTTTAAATCAATGTGCTCAACAAGTTTGATTTAATAAATTACTTATCATTCCAGGTGTCACATGTTACTTTGTTTTTCAATTCATATTATTCAAAGTTCCCCATACCACATTGAATAATTTAATTTCTCATTTTATATTATTTACATTGTCCTTTACCAATTTGAATAATTTAATTTCTTAAAACATGTTATTAAAACTATCCCATACCTATTCAATAATTTAGTTCTTAATTACATAAATGGATATTTGTGTTTAATTACATTCTTTAACATTTACATAAAAAAAGTAAGTCATGTTAATAAGTGCTAACAACAATACGAACAACTTCATGGCTATGGAAATAAATGAAAAGTATAATAGGCAAATTATAGCATATGCGACAACAACAAAAGCATATAAAATATAGGGTTGTCACATAAAATGATAACCCATGAATGTAAAATCTCTTTACTAAAATAAACAAAATAAATAATTTAAATTCATCATAGATTGGATAACTAATTAAAAGGTAAAAATATATTTCATGTGGGGTATTAAACACATAGTTTTCTTAAAATTCATTACTTGTGTGATTATGTATAACAAGTGAAAAATGCATTCTCAATTATTTACACTCAATATAAATAATTTAAGAGCATGAAAATAAACTATAACTAATACCATTGAATATTTATGAAAATAAGTGAATCATATATATGTGTATAAGTGTATAAAACCCCAAAAATTATACATATAAATTCTATATAAATACTAAACACATCAAAATTATAATATTTGGAAGATCCAAAATTATCTATGGTTTAGTGTTGTGTAAATCCGTTTATACACAAGGGCATATGTAAAGAATTTTTTTTAAATTGAATCCTTTCATATTTCAAAAAAAATGTGTTATTATTTATTAGAAATCTTGGGAAAATTCTAAATAATATTAAGGATCAATGATTATATATATACACACATATATCCACATAACTGAATGTACATAATTTATTAATGGGTTTACACCAAAAACCCAATGAAACATTTATTACCTAGAATATACTAGGAACAAAAGATCTTTAATTTAAAATTGTAATATAAAATGTGAAATGTTTTTATTTATTTATATGTATAATTGGATATACATAGTTTATATAAAGTTCTTACACTGAGATTTATTAAAACTTAAATGTTTTAACTTATTAGGAACATTATTAAAAAAAGGGTTCATTAATTTTAAAACATGCCATTAAATATAAAAGGTTTTGTTTAGGAAATATATATACATATGTACATGTTTATGTATATTTTAACTTATATTGAATCACAAATCATCACACATCCTTTTCATGATAAATAATTATGAAATTCATTTAGGATTTAAGGGATTTCCATCTTAGAAGTAATCTATGGCTTTATACTAAATAGAATATATATATATATATATATATATTGAAACTGAGACATGGAAAGATAAATTAGAATCGTCACATGGTTCAAAGGAGGTGGAGAGTTCCGGAGAGGCTTGATGGAGCCACTGGAGAGGAAAAACACCCTAGGGTTTGGGTGCCAAGAGAGTTATATATATGAATTATATATAATATATTATAACGCAACTGGAATGGAAAACAGATGCATCCTTGGTTAAAAATAAAACTGAGGGTGTCAGTTTTGTGGAAAAGGGGTGAAAGGAGGGGCCCTCGGGGTCATGGGTGTGGAAGACAAAAAAAGAAAATGGAGAAGTGGGGCTACTGGTTCCACGCACATGAGAGAAAGAAGATGACATGAGGAAGAAAAATAGAAATTAAATTAGATGCTCGAGATTAGATCTCACCCAAATCCAACGGTTGAAGCACGATCGAGGGTTTTAAATGGAATGATCGGTCGAGATTAAATCATGACTCTATAGAATGACTAAGGTGTGATGATCCATTTTAACAATATTGAAAATAACAATTAGATCGTGATCGATCAAACGGTTGGTAAAAGCATAGAGGATAATCCGCGACTGCTAGGAATCAAGGACTGAATCAAAATGGGAGGCTCAGATTTTTCACGGTGAGATATAATGATCCAGAACACATTTCACCATAAAATAGTCATCCCAAATCAAAACAGAGATTGTTCTATGGCTAATTTATAAGTTTGGGGCCCCCAACTGAGGCAAAAATCCCCCCCTGGTACCACCCCGTATCGAGTTCTCTACAGGCACGCTCTTACGCCCACCAACACTATCATGCCACCCCACACGGTGACACGCTTTGGTTCCCATGAACATTCTCACACTATTGCACACTTAGGTCTTATTATTCCCCTATGTGTGCGACATTGCAAGAACCATGTGTCTGCACTGCTGCCATGGGCCATTGCCAGGGGTTGTTGGTGAGATGGCCACCGAGGGCTTGAGTGGCTGCCTAAGGTGGCCCTCTTCTAGGTGGGGTACTCACCTATATTTTGGAAAAGTACAAGTTATTTTTTGTTAAATATATAAATAGGCCGTCAAATACATATTTATGGTGTCTTAAAACCAATAAAAATTCTCTATTATAACATAAAAAATCCTAAAACCAATATTTTCCTTAATTTTATAAGCATTAAAGTTTTAAAACCAAAAGATTTAGATCAAGGTTAAATAAATCATTAAGAAAATATTATATTAGTATTACAGAGATCAAAACAATTTTTTTAGTTGAGGCCTTATTTTTATATATCATAGGGTTAAAAAATTTATAAATGATTTTTAAAACGTTTGAAATATTTTAATATATATAAGTCACCAAGTATAGATAATATATAAAATTCAATATTAGTTATTATTTTCATTTGTCCAAAGCACAATTTTAAACTCAAAAATAATTTTCATTATACCTTTTTTGATGCTTTCGTTGGGGCGAGCACATCCGTCTGTCAAGGATGCGCAGTTTTTTCCCCACATTCATTTTTTCCAAAGGCGGGTGACATCTATTCATTATTCAAGGAAAATTTATTCTTGATCGAAATGGGATTATGTGATGTCTATCCTTACTTCTTTGGATTCCTTCTCAGAAATTATTACCTCGTCCAGGTCTCCCTTAACAATTAAGTCGTGTTTCGTTAATCTTATTCCTGGTTTTATTTATTTGTGGACGCCGATTAATTACACTACATATGTCAATGCATTCCATGGGGTCTTGACATGGTAAAAACCTTTAGTATCAATTGATGAAAACATCAGGAATGTCGGGGAATCTCTGGATGTGTGGACATTGGGGAACATGTATTATTCGTCTTAATAGGGCATCTCAAGGGTGCAGAACCCGAGGTGTCCCACGTCTATCATGGGATACCATAGTTGGAGGCATGTCTCTGAGGTTTTTCTCATCTTCCCCTTTTTAACACTGGGTATACCATGAGTTTATCGTCTTCTAGAGACGGTAACTCCAAATTCATGTCTTCCAAGGTTTTCCTTAGGCATATCATGTTTAACACATGGAAGGATGTGAGTTTAATGTCTTAAGGAGACAAAATGAGGGGTGATCAAAATGCCTCATTGAGACAGATCAGATTGGTAAATCCCTAGGAGGGAACACCTGTAAGGTTTACTGAGTGAATGGATCAGAACACTCAGAAAGATCAAACCCAAGATGGTGTGTCCCATAAAGGGAAGATGACACACCGTGAAGTCTGTTCTAGACACCACTAAGGGTGGATCAGGGAGTGTGAACCCCAGAATGTTGGAACACCAAGGTTTACCTTTGGATGGAATTGAACCTCATAGAGGTTTCATACGCACCCTATGTATATGGTAGGGATCCAAACCAACGTAGTTTAAAGGGGTGATAAATGAATGTGTAGAGAAAGCACAACAACCCGAATACATGGTAGGTCTTACACATGGAAAGCGGCCCGAGTATAGATATGAGAACTGAGGGGGTGGAGGACATGATCCCACTGGGATGTGGTGGCCCTGGTAGGAATCAAGATGGATGATGGAGAGTTGAATGATGTGGAGGGAGAATGAGATGGAACCAATGTGATGATGATGGTGATGTTGGGCTTGAGCCCTGAAAATACTTCCTACATATCCCTGTGGAAGGTAATCAAAGTCTGTGTAGTTCATCAAATGACGTCTTACCGTCAATTGAGGACTTCAACAGATTACTGCCGACTGAGGTTGACAACGTATTACAACTAAATCAAGTTTAAAATGACTTACCATTGGATGGGGGATTAAAAATGGATTACTGCAGGATAGGGGACAATTTAGATTCTTGTGGAACAAAAGGGGAGTATAGTTTAACATCAACGAGGACGGGGGTGAACCGACGTTAAGTGGTCGGGAGCAATGGGTGTTGGTTTTGAACCTCAGGGTGGCATCCTACGTACGTTGCCTTGGAAAGGATAAAAGTCCACGTAGATTATAAGGAGTGGGAACTGACATGAAGTGGGGTCAGAGCTAATGGATGGTGGTATTGAACCTTAGGGAGGCGTCCAATGTACCTTTCCTCAGAAACGATCAAAGACCATGTAGTTCAGAAGGGTGGTGGACTGACGTTAAATAGTGGGAACCAACGGATGCTTGGCTTGAACCTCAGGGAGGCTTCCTACGTACCATTCCTTGGCATGGATCAAAGTCTTTGTTGTTCATGAGGTTTCGAAATCGATGTGATGGGGGGTTAGATCCAATGGATGGTTGGATTGAAGCTTAGAGAGGCTTCCAACGTACCTTTCCAGGATAGGGATCAAATCCCACATAGTTTAGATGGTGTGGGTCTTACACTCTAGGCTTCTCAGAGAGGATGTCATGGTTAATGCTTACTCTAAGCCCATTTGAGTCATTGTTTTTGTGAGAAACTAGTGGCTTCAAGGGACTGATGATCATGACGCAAAGTTTTTTGCCTAAAGGGTAGTGAATGGGGATTATGCAAGGAAGCTGCCCATGTTTTTCTATGGAGCAGTAATGGTGAGTGGGGCGTATGGAAGGAAGTTGCCTAAGCGCTTCTATGGAGTGAAAATGGTGAATGGGGCTTACGCAAGGAATCTGTATGGGGGATACTATGAAGCATCAATAATGAATGTAGTTTACGCAAGGAAGCTTCCCGGGTGATGTTATGGAGAGACAATGGTGAATTGGTATTATGCAAGGAAGCTTCTCAGGTGCCGTTATGGAGTAGCTATGGTGAATGGGGATTATGCAAGGAAGATGCCCGAGTGCTACTATGAAGCGGAAAAAATGTATTTGGATTATGAAAAGAAACTACCTGGGTGCCGCTAGGGAGCGGCAATGATGAATGGGGCTTATGCAAGGAAGCTACCTTGGTGACGCTTTGGGGTGACAACCATGAATGGGGATTACTTAAGGAAGCTTCCCAGGTGCCACTATGGAGCAAAAAGAATGGATGGGGATTATGCATGGAAGCTGCCTGGTTACCACTATGGAGCGCCAACAGTGCGTGGGGATTATGCAAGGAAGCTGCCTAGGTGCCTCTATGGAGGGGCAACAGTGTATGTGGCTTATGCAAGGAAGCTGCCCGGGTGCCACAATGGAGTGGCCATGGTGCATGGGGTTTACACAAGGAAGCTACCTAAGTGACACTATGGAGCTGAAATGGTGCTTGGGGCTTACGCAAGGATGCTTCCCATAATTTCTTCCTCATGTATGGCCACAAGGGAATCCCAACTCATTGGTAGGTTGAGGCATATATTGGAGGCCTACACCTATGTAGTAGTTCACAAGTAGGATATCACTAAGGGTGTTGGAATCCGTCTGAACAAGGGGAGATGAAAATTGTGAATCACATTCCTAACATTCAAAACGTAGTGAGGGTGACATGATGATAGAGGATAACTGTTGAGGGTGTTCAAAACATAGTATCCATATATCATAAGATAGAAATGGGGACAAACAAATGAGGTTCGACTATTTGCCATGTTTAAAACATAGTACTTGACTCAAAATGTCATCCTATGTCTTTAGGGGTGTTGGGCCAGAACTGTAGGTGAGTCGAGGGGGAATGGGACCAAGACATTAGGGAGTCCCTTTAGTCATGAAAGGGTAAAATATCAGAATGAAAGGAAATGCAAATCATGAGGTAGAGTAATGGATTGTTTGACTGGATTCCAACAATCTTGAAATTATGACACTTTAATCATGGCCTGAGGCATCTTATGATTAGCACCTAAGGCATCTCTTATTTGGAACCAGAGGCATCCTATTATTGAATGATTGGGTGTGCTACAGTTTATAGTCATGTAGAGATGACTGTTGGAATCTTATGCTTGTCACATAAGGCATCTCTTGATTAGAATAATAGTAATCCTATATTTTTCATATAGGGTGCACTATAGTTTAAAGTCATATAGACCGAACTATTAGGCATAAGGCACCTAGAAATGTTTAGTTTTAGGGATTACACAAGAGCATCCCTTTCTGGTGGATCCTGTCTTTAGAGTTACGTGATGGGGTTTGGATGAGTTGCTTAAGGAATGGTTTGACCCGAGGTACTCAGGGAATTGATGATGAGAATCTCAACTCATGACATGGGAAACAAACCAAGAGGAATACGTTGACTGAAGGTGATTCATGGTGTGCAATGGATTATCTCAAATCATGGTATTCCATAGGTGGTAGGTGGGTGCCTACAGGAGCACAATGGAAATTCCCAACATCTCGGCCCGAAACCTTTGTGGTGAGACTCTCCATTTTTATACTATTGCTCATACGATGGGTTACATGTAGGATAGGCTCCACACAAGATTTCATTATGTGACATAAGTGCGTGCAAGATTCAGAAAATTTTTATTGTTGCACGCAATATTGAAATCTATGCATGTAAGACTGAATTATTGCCCAGAAGATTTATGTCTTGAGTGTAGGATTGGTAGTTTTCCACACAAGCATGGAATCATGCACACACATGACTTAAGAAGAAAATATTTTGAGCGAGGATCAAACCACTATGGTCATGTATGAAAGTGTACCCTTAAGGGACCTATCATGAAAGATCTCAAATAGAGGGTTCTATTTTACCACAAGGGCATGGAAGGGAGTGTCTTATGCATAGAAGAGTGGCGACCATCATCCAGAGACCTCCCCTGAGGTGTGGGGGATGCGCATGTATTTATTGGTAAACCAGGGAGCAGTTTCATGTAAGATTCCATCTGTGTAAGTTATCTTACGTGCACTCTTTGGTGTGTGTGCACACAAAGGGGAATTTGACATCGCATTAGGCATGTAAGAATCTTTCTTGTGTATGCTAATCTTGCATGAACCTCTCAAAACATGCACACACCTTCCATAGACATTTTTATGGTAGCCTGAGAAAGAAGATGACATCTCATTGGATGCATAAAAGGTTTGTATGAAATGTTTCCCATAATATTTTACTGTTGTGTTCAAGATTTTATCCTTGCACACAAAACATCCATTCCTGCATGAAAGATTTCAATTCATGCACACAAAACCTTACATGTCCCAAATTTGTCCCAGATGGCCATTTCCAGCAGGTTGAATTCGAGCAGACATAAATTTTGATCCATAACTCCATTCAGGCTCCACGACTAGTCAAATCAAATTTTTTGGAACGAGCTATGCTCCGGGATCATGTGTGAAAGCATTCAGTGAATTAAATGGACATGTTTTCTGCCTCCAATAGTAACAAAACCAAGTACAATTTTCTCTTTGTATTTAAACAACAGGGGTCATGATCTAACCCATCCTAAACATTAAGTCATTATATTTATATTATGTCTACAAAAAGTTTTTATGAAAACATGTTTATAGCTATAACATTATTTCACTCTTAGAAAAATTATTATAACAAGACATTTTAAATTAAACCTCCAAAATACCCAATGACTATAAGGTCTTATAGCCATTGGAGACTCAACATTAACCTAAAGGAGGCAATGGTTGGGTTGTCTCCAAGACCTTATATATACAATAATTATGGAGTTCTAATTTCAGGATGACCTAACAAAGACGGTGATTATCGTTCCACTGATGATTAACAGAGATGTGGTGGTTATGGTTGTACTGTTCTTCACGGTAATAGAGCCGAAGGCCATCCACTATTATCTTGGGGTTTTTTTAATATTTAGTGGTCTTACTATAGTGGTAATAGGACTCTTGGTAGGTTTTTTTTGTTAGATACATCCTATTATCATTGAAATAATGCAATCATTTTTAGTTTTTTAATTAAAGAAAGAATGTCTTGTGTTTATTTTTAACTATTATTTCTAAAATTATGTAAATTAAATGAAGTAAAAACCCATACAATATTGTTATTAAATACGAAAAATGGTTTTGGGCGTCACAACACTATAGTGTAGAACCCGACCCCAATATTTGATCTCTAGATTGATTCTAGGAAATAATATATTTCAACTATATTTATAGGCATAATGGGTTTTTGGGTTGGGGTTAATTTATCCATTATTATGCTCACAGTTGAGGTTCAAGTCAATCCTAGTGATTTATGGATTTTTTAGGCAAAAAATATAGTCATCCATCAAAATTTATTATAGTAATAGTCTAATAAAGGAATCCTTAGACTAAGTCACGTTATGACATACTTTTCACTTTATGAAATGTACAACCCTATCTGAGAAAATAATTTCATTATTTCTTGTGTTCAGGTCTTGAATTTCACTCATTTTTACATCTTAAAGGGTACATTCCTGACCATAATAAACAATTACTATCCCTAAAATCTCTGTTTGAACTATTTATTTCATTTTTTTGGCCCAAAATTATCCCATATATACCCCACATCATAGAATGTATTATTTGGGTGGTAATAATGATAATTTTTTCTCTTTTTTAAACCTATATTGAATCATTAATTAGATGAAAAAATCCTTAGTTATATGAGAAATAAATAATGATTTAAATCAAAAATTAAATTTTAATTAATATAAAAAATGCATTTTTGAAATTTATGTACCAAATACCCCCACAATTGAATTGTGTCTTATCCTGAAGAATGAAATATCATTATACTATAAAAGAAACATACCTTACCATGATTTAAATATAATGTGAATAAAATATATTGATAAAATGGGGAATTATATATTGTAGAATCACACATAATATTTTCCATAACTTCTTAATTTTCAGTGGAACTACTAAACCATGTATTTTAATTTTATTATTTTGTATTAACCATACATCTCCATTCATCCATTTTTATATATCCATTCATAATTGTCTTGAATTAAAATTTCAATTTACCTCACTTTTAATTTTTTCCCTCATCTTAAATGTAACAATTCTATGTGAAATTTTTCTGATTCATCAAGTACATGTCACTTACCATAATATTGTAAGACATTTACAACCTACACCATGTAAAGAAAAAGGTCAAAATTAATCTTGATGATTTTTCATCAGGTTCAAATGAATATGATTCTTAGGGTAAGTGGTTAATGATTAGAATGATTCTCATAAAAGAATATTTTCTATAGGTAATAATGCATGATATAAAATGTTAATATGAATGAAATTCTTCACCAATGATAAATATTCTAACTCTCCATCACTCAATGCTAAAATTCGTCACATGATTAAAGTATTTATAATGAATAAATCACCATCTAGTTCATTTTATTTCTATATTTTTTCTCATTTAATGAAATTATTAAGAAATATCTAACATCCAACACCAAAATACCAGGGTTTAAAATACTTTCAATCTCAAAAAGGTCATTTTTGTCCTACCAATTGACAATACCTTTATTTATTTCATTTTTAAGAGATATATGAATAATATAATACACTGAATGATAACATAGACACCCCCAAAATCACAATAAGAAACACATTGAGATACCTCCTCACTGATGTATTTAACATCCTCAATGGAATCATATCCCCCTCACATATAATTTTAGATGTCAAATAGCACACTCAAATTAGGTTATGAAAAGATATAATTCTCCTAAAATGTGGATCACTCCTTATCTAAGTATTTTATTAATTCTATATGAAATTAATGCTTATTTTATGGTGCGAACAAGGAAATGTGGTTAAATAATAAAATTCATAAATTTTATTAAAACTGATTATATTCAGTCGAAGCATGGTTTATATGACAATAATGTTCTAGAAGTGAACATTAATGAGTCTCTCAAGAAATATCCTATGGAAATAATGGGGAAATATTGGGCTCATAGAGTGTATTTATAATAATAAAAATAGTTGAAACAATCCCATATGGAAATTTATATGAATAATAGAATCAGTCATTGCAAATAATAAAAATTTAAGGTGGACCAATTACAAGAAATATTTAGTTTAAATAAATCATATCATCTCCATAAATCATGATTTTACAAATCCCAAACCACATGATATCACTAATAATTGTTTCCCCTATTTTTCCTTTTAAATTTTATTAATAAATAAATTTTTAAAATGGATTTTAATGTATTTGATCAAGTTTATGTATCTTTGATCTATTTATTAAAGAAATAATCAATGAAAAAATGAAATTGGAAGTAAAAAATATATATTTATCAATGTAGATAATATAGTGGAATGTACATAATTAAAACACTTACTTACCTTTCATTTATGATTTTGGTTTGGTCTTTTCATGTTCTCCATATACCAGTTCACATCATAAACATGAATAATGTTTTGAATTAGTATCCCACATTGTGAAATTATTTCACGATGTGAATTTATAATTAATCCTATTTTCATTTTTCTCTATGATGTTATGATAGACTTTAACGATGAATATAACCAAGTGAAAGTGATTGACCTTTTATCAATGAAATTATAAAAACTTCCAAGGAGAGTTTTTTTACTAAAATAAAAAATTTAACTATATCCTAAAAACATAAGTAGCCTTCTAAAAGATCACTTTTTTAATTTCAATGAGTCACACTTACCATTTTAACTCAGTTGAGAGATGATTGAAAAAATCTGATCCCAATTGTGGTCTAAAACTGGAATCATCTATGACCAATCCACATATGTAGGTTCATTTCATTCTTCTAAAAAATGATCAATTCTTTTCATGGGTAGAACATTTTAAACCAAAATTTAGATAATCCACCATTTCAAATTTTATCCATAAAAACTAAATGGAACATTGTGCACCATCTATATATACTATCCCCATTCAAAATTGGTGGAATTAGTTTCTCCTTTAGTTTCATTATTTTTGACCCACACCTTCGCATTTTTATTTTCACTATTTTAACAGTTAATATCCA
The DNA here is from genome assembly GCA_963277665.1 of Viscum album. Lineage (NCBI taxonomy): Eukaryota > Viridiplantae > Streptophyta > Magnoliopsida > Santalales > Viscaceae > Viscum > Viscum album. Next base: position 1,407,631,887 of record OY728133.1, on the reverse strand, counting down.
CTTATAAAACAACATCAACCTTATATACTTTTGTAATTTGTTAAATATAATAAAATATAGGTATCTTGTCAACTTCCAACACATTTTAATCTTTCATATCACAATTCATCATTACATGATTAATTTTGAAACATTCTTTCAAAATTATACCTCCCTAGAAGAGTTCTCCGCTTAATACATCTATTAATGCACATACAATATGCAATAATGGACTTCCAAAAATTAGAAGAGTCTTATCCTATTCCATTTGCAATAATAAGAAATATATGTGGAAGTATAATTTTTCCACTTTATGAATTATATCTTCAAATTCCATTCATCAGTATTTTGTTAGAAATAATATTTATTGGAATTGTAATGCATCTTGGGTCTTATGGATTCTTTGGTATAACCATTGAAATAATCATCAATCATTCCATTGTGAGTGGAATGGTTATTATTTACACCAGCTTTATTTTATTGGCCACCACCAATTTAACAAAATTATTATATGTTAATATGTTGTCAAAGGAAACAACAAATGGGTTGTTAATATGAAATTTTTTAAAATTTTCCAGAAATATAAAATTATGTGCATTGATTTTCTCTCACACTATCCCTACTATAAAATCTTTCCTCAAAATGTTTTGGATGGTTCTTCTTTTACATCTTCTTCAACTACATTACCTTCATTATAAACTTTTTCTTCTGTGTCTTTTCTACTTCTTTCATTATTTTCCATGGGGAATTTTTTTACTTCTGGGAATTATGATATTAAAATATTCATATTGATTTAAATCAATGTGTCACTTTAGTATTATTATCTCTATCTCTCCCCCAACGTTTCTCTATGATTTGGCCAACATGAAATTTCATATTTTACAATTCATCCTTATAATCCATTGAGTTTTCCTTCAACTGATTTATTTACAATCCATGATCTACTGTATAGTCCATAAATTATACATTAGTCACTCCCATTGTATTCATGAATGTTTCGAATTTCCCATATAATTTATGGAATTATAATTTAATTTATATTCTTTATTGTGTTTTAAAACACAGTTCCCTCTTCTGATAAACATTCCCTTATTGTTCCTATTTCCATCCGTGAAAAATATTACCCCAATTTTATTCATCCTAATTATATTCACTAATATACCTACCTTAGGTTTGTGGTTGTTTTTCCATAAAAAAATCCATATTATTTGTGAGAGATTCCATTTTATCCTCCATTCATTAATTTTTTAACCACATTAGAGGATCTTAGTTGCATACCTCCTCTTTATCAATGGGATTTGGTTCCTTCCATTTTATTTTAATGATTATAGATCTCTTTAGGAGAATTATTTATCAATAATTTAGTTGTTGTAATATCCAGAATTGGAATGAGAACCTATGATAAACCTATATGAAATGTTTTCATTTGTATCCAAATACATATTCTGTGATGTGAGAATTTATTATTCAATCCTAAAAGAGCTCCCTTGAACTATACAATGACTAATACTTGAATTAATTAAAATTTTAAATATTTTATATTATTTTTATGTCTCTTTTAGAGAGAACAAGTCAGTGACAATTATCCATTCCAACTCAAACAATGTAGTGAGGGAATGAAGTGGAATGATATTGATCCATTCAAGAGCTCTATCTCTCCTCAAAAATAGAAAATTTTAAATAATTACCAAATACCATGACAGATTTTAAAATAAGAATGTGTTTCAGAGTGTATGAAATCTTCCCAATTGAGAATCAGATATTCATAAAGAAATATTTTGAAAAACACAATGTCTGAGATCATCTATATTATATAAGGATTTATACTGAAAAGATTTTGTATAATATGAGGCACCATGATGATCATATTTAATTATGTGTTTGATTAATTCATGTATATTTGAGGGTTTATATCCCCATATATCATGGTTAAACTCCTAAAGCATCTAGGTATAACTCTACACCCACCATGGTCTCTTTAACATTATTCAGGTAACTGGTGTAGTTCAATCTTAGGATCTCACACTAGGACCACATTTACTATTTATGGAGTTGTAATAATGAATTTAATGATTTTAAATCAGAAAATGTAGATTTGAAATATGAAACATAATGAGTAAAATTAAATTAAAACTATTTTTTATAAAACCTTAAAGTAGTGTGGAACCATCCTGACAATGACTCTATAAATTTGACCGACATAAAAATATTATTAGATTTCTACGTGGAAAAATGAATTTAATAATTTATGAAGAACCAAATTTTTGTGAATAAATAATAAAAATATATATATAAATAATCATGAGGTTAAGCCCGTGAGATAGTGAAAATTTACTTTAGGAATTTAAAAATAATGTATTTATTTATTTGAAGAAATATAATGACTGAAATAATATTCTCGTTTTGACTATCAAGTCGGAAAGGTATTCTTAGGTTTTGTAGATTTAGGGTTTTGGTGAAAAATGATTTATAAATTAAATTGGTTCATTCATGATTTGTTTCGATGTCAAGATCATGGAGATACAGAGTTCAATGTGTCCCCTCCTTAGTAATAAAATATCTTAAATCCCATGGTCATGAGATTTTGGGTTTTAAAGAATTAGGATTATCATGATACATGGTTTTAAGCCTAATAACCTGATACTATTAAATGGTTATGACATATTATAGGGAAATTAGATGAATATTTTGTGAAGTGGATTACATTTTTTAATCAATGTTCATGAGGAAATAATAATAAGGTCAGGGTAATTTAAATTCATTTATTATGGAAAACCAACAAGAATGAAACAAGAAAATAAAAATCCAAAAAAAAATCTCCATTTACTTATATAAACAAAGGTCAATGTATTTACCCAATAATTCTAGTAATAAGGGATTAAGTGGGAAGGACAATGAAAAAAATAAATCATAAAGAAAAGTAGAGAAGAATAATTTGTGGAGGAATCTTCAGCACTAATCCTCGCCCCAATATTTTATCATTAGATAAATTCTTATTAATAAAAACATGTGTCTATATTGATTGTAATCGATGGTTCATGGGTTTTATTTAATTATACTCCTATTGTATTCATAAAAAAATCCTATGTCAGTTGTTGTGTCTACATTAATTCTGAGTAAATAAATTGGTCTCCATCTAAAGATCTCACAACAACTGTTGAATCTGAGTCTATATAGAATATGTTACGGTAGAGAATATTTTTCAATAGATGAAATGTATGTGTTTATCCTCAAAATATACTTTTTATTGTATTATATTCATTTCATAAATTCTGTTTATTTTCATATAATGAATAGTAAATTCCTAATGTAAATATCTAATTCCTATCTTATAAGGATTTGTTTCATATATTTTATTCAGTCTAGAGCCCCAATAGTATACCATATGTATCCTATTACTTAGAAAATATTCTTTTAGTGTAAAAATTGAAAATCTTTATCCATTTAATTTTTTTCATCCAAACCTTATATTCATCCATAGTTGAATCAATAATTAGAAATTTATCTAATAATTACCTATTAAATAATGAAGGTAGTGTACTTTAATATCAAAAATAAATACATGAAATGTATGTCTCAATCACGAACCATACACTCTTCTGTGAATGAAAATTGATCACAGGTATCTTAAATTTTTATGTGAGCTGAGAAGCCTTAGTTTTGGGATATATACAGAGAGATAGAATCCTTTTGGTAGAGAAAGCATCGCTCATATTACATGTCTAGTTTTTCTTAGTGAATTAAAAATTTCTAAAGTGATTATGCATGAAGAAAAAATAAATTATGTTGTCATTATTATATCAAGACCAAAAAAAAGTATGGAATTATGTTGTTTTTTTATTTATATACATTGATAGATGATATGAAATTAATGTGGTATTCATGTTTTATGTAGTATAATGCTTATATAAATGAAGATTTCACATTGAAATTCATAATTTATAGGGTGATAGAGGAATCTAATACTAATTTTTTTTCATGATATAGAATTAATGAAACTCAAGGGAGTCCCATTCGTGAAAAAGGTATCAACTCAATTAGTTAGAAACATTAATCAAAGTAGAGTGTATATAACATTGAAATTTATACCATTAAAACATAAATAGAATTCTTGGATGACATCATTCGATGGGTGGGAATTCAAAGTAATTCACAACACCATATCAAAAAACATTTGATTGACTATTCAAAAATATAAAGGATATGTTTAGTGATTTTGGTAAGCCTTATTTTAAAATCCAGATGAAAAATATTTGTAATAAGAGATCTATTTTTTTTAAAAACCATAATAGACTTTTTTTATGTCTAACATTTTCTTAATGTCATGCATTTATAAAATTAATATATGTTATAGTTTGGATTTCATTTTACTAAATGAAAAAAATAAATAATAGATACTATTAAAAATATGATTGATATGATTGACATGGGTATATAGGAATAGTTATTGTATGTGAATAATGATAGGTGGAGTTTTCCTCTTATATTTTCTTACTATCTTTCTAGGAAAAATATATACCAATTTTCTTACTTATTGAATGATGTAATGGTTCCAGAGGGATATTAATCCAATATCAATAAAATCATGTCAATAAATATTTACATTTAAAGGGCCTAAAATCACATGATTTTCTTGTTTTTATCCAAGATATAATGTTTGTATATTTATATTTCATTTTGACTAAAAATTTGAATCACACACTTACCAAAATTTATTTATTTTTTAAATATATATGTAGTGATGTAATATACTAAATGAAATTTCCAACTATTGAAAAGGAAATTCTTTTCATATTATATGAATTTGATATGTTCTTCCAATAATAATTTTTTGATATGATGGTTCACTTTGACAGAGAGATCATATTATATAGTTATGTATGTTATATATAGATGTACCCCGTTGAACGAAATTTGAATAATTTGAAAGGGTATGCCAAAAATCCATATTTTCTAGAAGTTTCTATTACCTTATGATACATTTTTGATGAAATAATTGAATTCCCTATCGACTATCTATCTGACGTGGACAATATCAATGTACCAAAATCTCATCATAATGGGAGACTTATGGGATAAATAATTTCAATAATGGATATTGTATAAATTTTTTTAAAAAAAATATAGTGGTACTTCCCTTAAAATTTAAAATAATAGTTTATAGGACGTTACATTTGTTGAAACCCAAAAACTAATTCTCAAGAACATGAATCTATTATGTGTTGAAACATTCATATCAAACACACATAATCAAATGTTTATAAGATGGTTTTGAGAATATATTTTTAAGGTGTTAACTGAAAATATGAATTCAATTTTAGAACAACCATAATGGTCATCCAGAGGACTAAGTGGGAATTTATTAACATATAATGGTTATGTAAATAATGATTATAAATTATATATAAATTAACATGATGAAAATAATGCCATGAAAAATAATATAGTTACTCTTGTGACAGAACCAATGCATTTATCTCGTATCAAGGAGAGAAATATAATTTATGTGAATATATCATACATTGAAATTATCGAAAAAATATAGGAGTAGGAATAAAAAACATTTGAAGTGATTATTTTTCAACGTAATTTTATTGATTTCAATATTGTAGTTAAAATCACAAAATTGGGATTCATTAAGGTTTTTTTGTAAGGATAGATACACCGATAAACCATTGATAATGGAATCAAATGAATTAATAGTATTTGAGGTCTTGGATCCCAAAAATAAAAGGTGGGCAATTATTTTGTTATTGACCAAAACCAATCCATGATTAGATATCAATTCAATTGAGGATGGACCTTTCATTTTGATTTCCATATCATTTCACAGTCCAGACAATGTATATAGGGACTTAGATTTCACAGTAGACTACAATAATAAGATTTTGATAAATGATAGATGGGTCAAATATCTTCAAGATAAAAAGAAAAAAGATAATAATAAATAAGTTAAATACATTGTGATACCTCATTGTTTTATGAATTAACTACTCCATTTATGTAATATAAATAAAATATTCACCCACTTCTATGGATAATGGGTTTTATACATGTTGATGCTCCCAATACTAATGAGAAATAAGTTTCTAAACATGTTGATTCTCACAATAAAATGTAATAACAAGTTTTTTCACATGATGATGCAACCAATCCTAAGGACTAATATATTGACATTGTTGAATGTGAGGATATTTTGGAAGGTTAATAACCTTTGTATGAGAATATAATGAAGCATTATACCAAGTCATTGTTAACCAAACATTTTAAATAATGAAGCATTGGTATACACTTATGGGTTTGATAGAAGTCACATGACCATCCTATTAAGAGGAAAAATTCCATTTTCATTAGTTATTTTGAGGCCACCAATTGAATTCATTTATCAATTTATTAATATGTAACACATATTGTTGTTCCTATGATAAATGAACTAGATTGTAATGATATTAGGGTAACATTATTATATACATTCACTTTTTTTAAAAAAAATAAAATTATTAAATTATTATTTACTCATCATTATCAATTATAGATTTCATTCATAAAAGATGATTGTAGAATGAAATTTTTATTAATGGTTTTTAGAAAGACCCATAGATCCTTTTTTACAATTATGATATATAATCATCTAAGGGGATATGAATGGGAAGTAAAACCACACCAACAAATGATAAATCCACATGATAAACCCAGAAAAATGTAATGTGATTATTGTACATATTGTGGAGTCATTAATTTTTGTGAATTGTGATTGGAAAAAATTTAGTTATAAATATATTTATTAATTATGCTGATTAATATTTTTTAATTTTTGAAATAAAAGTCGAGTAATGGAAGTAAAACACTTGCATCAAATCAAATATACCCCTACCGGGTATCAAGTATAAGGTACACCTTACATGAAAAAATAAAATTAATTTCAAATCTATTATAATTATTTTATCACTCAACAACAATAAAATAATTATAATCATTTGATTATATACTGATTGATGAATCAAAATAAAAATATACATCCATCCCATATAATATCTTATATAAGGAGGAACATTTAAATAAATACATAATAATAACATTTGAAAATAAAAAAATGAATGGGAACAAGTATAATATGATATAATAAACATATGTTTTACATTAAATCAGTGATAAATAACAATAACTACTTTTGTTAGTATATTTATATCTAGCTTATAGAAAATAATAATCATCAGTTGTACAATATGAGTGACTATATTTTGTTTCCTTGAAGTGACCAGAATAATATAGTCACGTCATATGTGTTGGTTTGGGAGTGTTTCCATAATCATTATTTGCGAAAAATAAATTTTTGAAGTGATAATTATTAAAAAATAGTTTTGATTCTAGAAAAATAAATATTTTACTAGAAAAACATAATTTGATATTAGAGTGTTTGGAGAATGTCATGGGAATGAATCAAAGAGAAGAAATAACACAATAGTAACCACTACATGAATATCCACCTCCTACCATAAAATTAAGGCGAACAATTATCCTCAACGGTTTTTCTTAACATATTTTCCATGAAAGTTTCTATGTAATTTGAATCAGGTAGATACTAATTCTTTTATTGTACTAATATTATATTGGGAAAAAAATGATTGTGATATATATATATATATCAACACACATATATCTCTTTGTTTAGAGGGGTACATTATATAATATTAAAGTATATATTCTACACAAAATCAAGTTCCAAAAGACCATGTGAGATTTAAGATTCATGTATCAAAAGTCAAGCATCAAGCTTCCCATTCCATTTAGGATCTGAATATTCATATGATTGATCATGCTATTATATAATTCATACAATTATCATTTGATATTGTTAAAATAAATGTATATAATGAGATACATATTTTCCAATATTTTAATGCATAAAATGTAACATTTAATGAAAAATGTTCTAGTCCATGGAATGTTATTAAAAATGGAGAAAAATGAATAAGATTCAAGGAATTGAATTAAAACAATAAAAATGATCATTTAATAAATTATGAAGACTTTATGAGATTACCTTTACCACATCGGGTAAATATACAAATTTTCTAAAATCACATGTTCATTTATATATAACATTGAAATAACGTAATAGTACCATCATTGTTTTTGAAGAACAAATGTATGAAGATGACATTACAAACAATCATGATCATGATAATTTAGGTGAAATATTCAAGATTGGATTTGTGGAAGTATTATTTATAAGCTTATAAATGAGGTACTTTTCATAAACTACTTTTTCAATAGCTGATGTAAAATATTTATTAAATCTAAAAAATATTTATAATTTTTTCTGGAATATTTATAAGTACTACATGAAGGGAAAAACCAATGAAAAAAATTTAGACTCATTATTCCTCATGTCACTTATACAGAAAAAATCAGTGGAAGAAGATGTATATTTAGAAATTGTGAACCAACTAGCCATAATGATTGAAAACAAACATAGATAAGACAAACTATTGTTAGTACCCATCGTGCAATGGTTAAAATATACAATATAATAATATAAAATATATATTCATTTTATTTTTTACATCTTCATTTTCGTTTTTTTAAATAGTATTTTTTATCATTGAATTAATTTGGGTTCTCAAAAGATTTATTTTTTGGATGAAATGTAAGAATTACCAACAAATAAACCAAACATGATTAGATTTTTCAATGTTTTATACACCACATTCAATATTTTACTAATAATTTAATGTTATATATATTATATTCTAATTTTATGAAAATATTTTTATGATTGGGTGGGTTTAAATATAATAAAAATCCTTGTAGTAGGGTGATTCATGGGCATAGAAAGCCTATTGAATTAAAATGATGGATATATATTATGTTATATATCATAATATTTCACTATTAAAACATATATAAAAACAATTACTTATTTTTCTCAATTTTTTATGTTGTGTAATAAATAAACTAATGTTAAATATTATTGTTATTAGATTTTCATATTTCAAAAGGATATCATATTCTATTAATAAACAAGTGATGTAAAAAATGTATTTTCAATGACAGCTAAAAATTCATTTAACATACAAGTTAGTAATTTATTCTTTATGTTATTCTACTCTAACCTAGACTATCAGCAAGATCTTCTCATTTCCATTGAGATCACTTCCAGACAGGACTCCTGTGTGTTTAATCCTTCAACATTGGGCGTATTTTCCACCAGAGATTACTGAATGGTGATTTCAGAGCAAACCCAATATGACTGGTGGAATGGAGTGGTTTGGTTCCACAAGATCCTATAAAATTTCAACTTCCCTATAGGGCGCATCATGAATTCTGCTATAGCTACAGATGATAATATAAAAAATCTTGCAATTAACATGGTCTTATCGTTCCACTACTATGATATCGGGAGGGAGGTGAGTATTTATCACTTATTTTTTGAGGGGGAGTGGGATTAAGTAGTGTGGTCCTCTTTAGATGATCTATTTTTAACTCCACTCATCATTGGGGCCTTTCATTATTCTGGGGAAGTTGGTTTCAAGGCTCTCTTAGTTTGGAGAAGGATCAGTTGGCTCGATTATGGATATTGAGTGTTGGTTACTGGTGCTTGTGGTAAGTGAGAAACTAAGCGAGATTTGAAGGTTCTCTTTCTACGATGAGAGTCATCATAGAGAGGACACACTTTCTATTGATGGACTTTATTTCACTCTCCTCGGACTGGTGAGATTATCCTTCATTTAGATGTATCCACATCAGTAACCCTATGTCCATTCCTCACCCAATTATGATGCAGGGACATTGGGTGTGTCGGCAACACCCTAGTTCTGGCTTTAGGATAAACACATATAGGTATTTCACTTTGGTAATCCTGAAAGGAGTGGGAGTGGTTCGCGACTCTTAGGGGAATGTCAATTTCACTTTTTCGTTGTGCTTTGGAATGGGTACTCCCCTTTTGGATGAGGCCAAGGAAATGCTCACTGGTATCACTCTTTTCATTCAAGAACATGTGTTATTAACTCGGGTAAAGATAGATTCCTTAATTTTTCATGATTCTCTGATGGGTTTAGGCATTACTCTATGGTCCATATCCTACCTCGTCAAGAATTATAGAGCCTTAATTCGGGATACCATCCATGTGTCCCACACATGGAGTGAGGGAAATAAGGTAGTAGACTATATGGGTTCTTTAATAGAGTAGGGCTCTATCCAAACTAGTATACTTACTTGTAATTTCTTAAAACCAAAGGCTGTGAATTTAATTAGAGGGTATTCCCTCAACATACACTATTTCAAACCTCCACATGTGTGGGGACATTTGGTGCCTTTTTAATTTTCGTTGAAGAAAAATTTATTTTGATGGATTTTAAAAAAAGTTAGTAGAATACATGGTGTTAGAATGTATACAAACATCATGAAGGAGTAACATTCTAAAACTTATTTAATTAATTTTATCATCATTTTATCTACTTATTTATTATTTAAATTTATTAAAATTTAATCCAATACTTATTTAGTAAATTTTTCAAGATATCATGATAAAATGGATGTATTGAGAGTTTATTTTTCTACAACCAATCATTTCTCTATAAAGAGACAAAAATATTGGCAAAAAATAAATAACAGTAATTTTTTTTGAAAAGGGTGACACAATCAAGTAATATTTACTGTCTTTGTAGAGTTATGATTTGTTAGTTTGATATGTTTTTTACTTCTTGTTTTCATTTTAAAAATGAATCAAAGTTTTCCTTTTCAGTTTATAATTGAAATTTTAGTTAAGAACATGCATGAGTCATTGAAAATCCATCAAACACACTACAATTATCTTAATAATTTCTAATATTGACACATTAATCATTATGATTAGTTGGAATCAACCACACATTAATATAGAACGTTTTTTACATGCTATGTATCAAACTAAATTTCATTTTTTTAAAAGGATGAGGTGCAAAGGCCTATTTATTAAATACTGAAAAAATCCAGCAGAGGAAACAACATAAAAAACCAGGACAAAAGGTCCTTAACCAATTGTATAGTGGGTACTAATACTATGATGAGGAAGTAATCCAACCCTACCAAGAGTATGTCTTACCCTCCTCCAAATCTTTTCCAGCATCCATTCACCATTTCCATCATACCAAGACACCTCCCCAGCATCAATCGTCATGATTTTAGACTTAGAGACTTCAATTTTCTTAGATAAATCACCATCACTGCTGTTTGCAGTGAGCATATCAAACGAGTTAGAGATACTAACATTACTTTTTACCTTTCCAGGTTGTGATCAGGGACTTCAGAATGGAACTTGTCCTACTCTTGTGTTGGGTTTCTCATTCCTCTTCAAATCTTGTTCAATAGAGTCATGTGCAACATCTGATTTCTTAGGGTCAGTCGAAGTCTACTTGTGATCAGGCTTTTCATCAATATGAATTTGTGTGGAAACCTCACTAGGAGGATGAGAAGTCCTGCTTTCAACTTCAAAGGGTTCAGAGAGCCGACCATCCGAATCCAGTGTGCAGGGCGCTATCCCAAGCTTAGCTGTAGAGGTGGGAGTCCTTCCAATTGTTGCTTTGGATTTTAAAGTACAGTTTAACGCCTATTCAGCAGTGATCTGTGAAGTATTGGATTTTCCAGTTTTTTCCAGTGCCTATTCAGCAGTGATCTGTACAGTATTCAAACTATATTTAAAGGCACCCAAGCTCTGGTTGGAGGATACCTACCTTTGGATAGGTTGAGCCGCATCCTGAATTCTAGAGGGAAGCATATGTGGGTCTTTTACACTCAAAATCTATCATGATTTAGGTGCAGGCATAGCATTGTCTAGACCATTATTGGGGGGAATTATCTTAGCATTGGAATTATCCACCAAAGAATTGTTTTGTCATTTTTGGTAATTGGGATCATGGAATGACCCTGTAGCACCTCTAATTTTGTGGGTGACAGGGGCACTAACCCAGTATAAGGGTCAAGAGAATCAGCACATGTGACAGATTTCTTTCCATTAGAGAGGCAGGAGGAGACCTTTTCATGTCTAGGAGATTCCCTTCCTTGCTCTTTACTTATGTAAACACTTTTGTTCTCGACCTTCATTGAAGATGTGGATTCTAGAACAATCTTCCTTTTTTTGCATTTTAAATCATCATGCTCCCATATAATTTCATCATCAACCATTGTTTGGTCTGAGATCTCTCTCTCTCTAATTGGCTATCATTTGAGTCTGGCTCATTTTTTACTTTATCCATGTCCGTGACAAGTGCATATTTGAAAGAGAGACCCACTTCAGTTGCCTCATTTTCATCATCTAAATCAGCCCTGATGACATTGCACCTGCCAATCTGAGAAGAAATATGTTTGGGGTTTTTACCACCACTCTTGAACTTCTGCTCAGACTGAATCTTCTCAGCCTAGACATTTTCAATGGTTAAAAATCCACTCAATGACTTCTGAGGAATCTCATTCTTAACTTTCTTTAGAGATTTCACAACAGTATCTTGGGATGATTTACTTCTCTCCTTCCTTCTACAGTGAGCATCCCCATGCCCTTTCAGTATGCATCTAGTACAAGTACTGTTTGAACGATAGTTGGACATAGAGTGTCCAATAATACAACACACATCCCAATACAGAGGCATTTTTTCTTTCAAAATTCTTGGATTAATTTCATCTTGAGAGGTGGATAATACCACCTTATCAATAAAAGAAGATCCAAGATCAATGTCAACTAAGATTCTAGAAAATTATCCATAATTAATTTTTTGAGTAGCCAAATCCATTCATATTGGAATTCCAATCATAGAAGCAATGTCATATAAGATTTCAGAATTCCACAATACCCAATTTAACCAATAAATCCTAATACATACTTGAGAGAATCTATCTTTAAAACCAAAGAGACTAAAATTCGGATTCCATTAATAATTCCTAAGAGTTCTAGGCTTATGATTGACAGGTCCAAAACTCTAAGCTCTACCCTTAAAGTTAGCAGAGGGATACAACAAGTGGAAAATTCCTCTCCTAATAGAAACACACTTGAATTCATTAAAGCCCCAAATAGAAGCTAAACAAGCAACAAGATCAGAAATTTTACAAGGTTTCATACCTTTAGATAATTATATTTTAGAGATAAAATAATTATTACAAATCTATAACCATTGAAAATCACTCCATCCGAAGCTGAGTCATGCGCTATCTTTCCCATTCTGACGATGCATTGAGCAATTAGGTTTTCTGAAAAAAGGATCCTATAGGAATTCCCAAGTATGAGAAGTCACATAACCACTATTCATGTTTATGCACCTTCTTCAAGTACATTTCATTTGTTTAAAAGATAAATTTTAGTGAAAAATATGTGCGACTCACTAAAAAATGTTTTAAAAAATTCATATTATCTTGATAAATTCATAAAATTATCCATAGATCATTTATAAAATTTGGAAATAAGTTTCAAGTCAATCAAAGGTGTTCTTGGTATGATTTACTGTTTGTTTTATTATTTAACATTCTAATTATTGTTCAAAACAAATTTCACTCACTAAAAACTAAGAATAAATGCTCATATAGTCTTGGTAATTTATGAAAATTATATATTTTTAATTTTTTATGTGTAAGAACCATCCAAATATAAATTTCACATAATGAACCACTAATATGACTAAATGTGAGTTATTTCATTTAAAAGTGACATCTGGTTCAAAACACACATCACATAGTTAAACCTAAGAAACAACATTTTTATTATGTTTATACTTTATGAAAATGATCCATAGATAATTTTTTATATTTAGGAATCAACCCCACACCAATACGATACACAATGTTCTTGGTATGACTTAAAGTGTGTGGTTTAATTTTAAAAGAATAATTTTATTTTAAACCATCATCCACTAACTGAAAATAAATAATACACACTCGTTTGTTCTAGATACACAAGAAAAATGATCCAAATTTAAATTTTGAAATATATGAATCAATCACACATCAATCTAATACACAACATGCCTAGTATGATTTAGAGAGTGTGTTTTTTAGTTTAAGAATGAATATTTAGTTATAAATGCAATCCACTCACGAGAGTAAGATAAACAATATTAGGATTATCATTATATTTTAGGAAAATTATTCATAAGTTATTTGTAGGATATTATATTTTCCTAAAAATTAATCAAACACAAGGTGTTCCTGGAATAAATCAATGTGTGGGTTTTTTGTCTAAAATTCACTATTTAGATTAAAACATAAATCACATAATCAAAACTGAGAAAACAAACTCAACATATCTTTATACAATATTAAATTAACCATAAGTTATTTTTTATGTGTAAGACTTAGACACATGTCAATTTGATACACAGTGTTACCAGTTTGATCGAAAGTGTGTGATTTGATTTAAAATCTTCATTTAAATTTAAAAAACATACAACATATTCAAAACCAATATTAAATTGTTATATTTTATTTAGAGTTTATTATAATGATCTATAAATCATTTGTTACATGTATAAATCAATCGTAATTCAATCGGACTAACAATGTGCTATGTGTGACCCAACATGTCTGCATTAAATTTAAAAGAAACATTTTAGATCAAAAAGAATTTCACATACAAAAAATTAATTAAATGAACTGTAATTATCCTGAAAATTTAATAAAATGATCCCTATGTCATTTTTATGTATAATAGTTAGTCCCATGCTAATCAGATTCACTGTTTTCCTAGTATCATTGAATGTGTGTGTATTAAATTAAAATTTGTATTTAAATTTAAAACATGTGATATATAATTATGAAAATGTGCTTTAATTATCTCTATGAATTAATAATGTGATCTTCAAATCCTTTTTTACATAAAGGAATAAACTCCACATTAATTCGACCCATGATGTTCCAAGTATGACTAAATGTACTTGTTTTTTAGTTTAAAAGTAAAATTGTAGTTCAAAAAATGTCTCACTTATTTGAAACCAATAAAAAACATTAAAATCAAATTTATATTTTAGGAAAATTAATCATAAGTAATTTTGATGTATTGAAAATATCCACACATCAATATTAAACATGGTGATACTGATTTGACTAAAAGTACATGTTTTTCTTTAAAATTGATATTCTAGTACAAATTACATTTCACATACCAGAAAAATGAGAGAATGAGAGTAGATTGGCATGATACATTTAGGAAAATTATCCACAATTCATCTTTCAAGAGTTGGAATCAACTTCACCTAATGTCAATACAAAGTGAGGCCAGTATGACTAAAAGTGTTTTTTCTATTTATAATTAACCTTTTTGATCAAAATATGTGTGAAATAATAAAAATAAAGAATACGTAATAATATTTAGTTTATACATTAAGAAAACAATTAAGATGTCATTTTTGATGTGTATGAATTGTCTATGTGTCAATCTAATACATGTTGTGACTGGTATAACTCAATGTCTGTGTTTTCAATTTAAAAGTGAGATTTTAGTTAAAATCATGTGTCACACATTGAAAACTGAGAAAAATAATTTAGATTGGATTTATACCTTAGAAAAATAATCCATCATTAATTTTTGACATTTTTCAAATATTTATGTGTTAATATCATATATGATGTAACTTGTATGACTCAATGTGGGGTTTCCCTATATAAAATGATTACTCACTTTAAAAATATTCACTCTCTAAAAACTGATAAAAATACTTGGATTCTTATCAAAATTTAGTATAATGATTCATAATTCATTTATCATGAGTAGAAATCCTTCTGACATTAATTTGACACATGGTGAGATATGTATGACTCAATTAATATGTTTTTAGTCTAAAAATGATATTTTAAAAAAAATGTGTGTTACTCAATAATAATGAAGAGAATAGATTCTAATTGACTTTATACTTTATTAAAATTATCCATAATTATTTTTTATGATTATGAATCTACCTCATGGTAATTCGACACATATTGAAGTCTCTAATACTCGATGTGTTTATTTTTTTAAATAAGGAATTTTAGTTCAACGGATGATTGGGATACTCAAAACAAATAAAACACATTCATATTAGTTTGATAATTTATCAAAATAGTTCATAAATCATTTTTAATATGTAGGAATCATTCTAACCTCAATATGATTCATGGTGTGACCAATATGACTTGATGTGTGTTTTTACAATTTAAAAGTGACATTCTAGTTAAAAATATGCATCTCTCACTCCAAACTATGACAACACATTCATATTGTTTTTTATTCATTAAAAAAATGATCTAGAAGTCATTTTTTACACTAATCAATCAGTCTTTCATCAATCTAATACACAGTGTGACATATATAATTTAAACAACATCTTCTTAGTTTAAAATGATATTATAATTAAAAATGTGACATACACTAAAAACTAATAAAAATCACTATTATTTCATTGATATTTTTGTAAAATTATCCATAAATCATTTCAGACAGTTAAGAATCAACCTCACATCAATTTAATACATGATATAAATGGTATGACTCAATTTTTTTTGTTTAAAAATGACAGTTAACTTAAAAAAGGAATTCACTAAATAAAAACATAGAAAAAACTCATATTTTCATAGTACTTTAAGAAAATTTTAATTTGTCATTTTTTATAAGTAGAAATCAACAAAACATTAATTGGATACCTTGTGTGGACCAAATGGATCAAGGGTTGAGATTTTATTATAAAAATGATTTTTATCTCAGAAAATGTGTGACATACTAAAAACCATGAAAATTTGTACATATTGCTTTGATAATTTAGTGAAATGATTAATAAGCAATTTGTGATCGGTAAGATTCAAACTCACATCAATCCAATACACCTTATGACTGGTATGACTCATATTGTGTATTTTCAGTTTTAATGTTACATTTTAGTTAGAAACCTATGTTATTAAGTAAAAATAGGAAAATGAAATTGTAGTGTCTTAATAATTTTGGAAAATTATCCTTAAATAATTTTGGAATTATATGAATTATTATCATTTCAATATAATATATGATGTGACTATTGTGACTCAAATTGTGTGTTTCCTGTATGAAAATGACATCTTAGTCAAAAATAAGAGACTCATTAAAAACTAAGAAAAAAACTCATATTGTATTAATATTTTTGAAAAATGAACCATAAATTATTTTAATAAGTATGTTGATTCAAATTTAAATTTGATACACAACATGAATAGTATAACTCAAAGTGTTTTCTTTTAGTTAAAAAAATTAGATAAAATTATATATCACTCACTAAAAATCAATAAAAACACATATTATCTAGATAGTTCATGAAAAATATACTTAATTTATTTGTAATATGTATGAATCAACTGCATTCCAATTAGACACATTGTGTGACTAATATGACTCATCATGTGATTTTTATTTAAAATTGAAAATTAAATTCAAATGCCTTCGGACATAATAAAAATCAATAAAACACATGGTGTTTTTTTATATTGAGTCAAAATTGTCTTTTTGATTTATCTATTTTATTGTAAATCACAAACATTGTCATAAATTTTTAATTAAAAATTCTTTTATAAGTAAAGTATTTTAAAAACCCTTTTATTATAATTACTTTGAGACATTTTTCAAAAATAAATTGGTATTTTATCATTATAACTTTCATAGTTCTTTTGATAATAATAATACTGAAAATAATTATAGTGATTATTCATTCCTGGATTATCGTAATGATACCGGTTACGATTTATACTGTACACACTATCTAGTCTTTCATACTAGAAATATTTCTGTAATGATACAAATAATACCAACTCTTGTAATATAAATCATCAGACTCTTGGTTATCATACCTTGATTACTATATCATAATTAAAGAGTTAGTTTTAAATAAAAAAAATCATGTATTTTATGATAATGAAAACAATTTCATTCATTTAGTTTCAATATGATCGTTAGAGTGATAGGAATCCAAGTCCGTATGAAATTTCAATAGAAGATATTACCTTTGGAGTCTAATATGACTGTTGGGATTAAGGCTTATAAATACATGGACATATTAAAGAGATAAATTATGAAAAATAAATTCAAGACACTATGTGACAACTCTACTAAATTTTTATGTGTCAAAGCTCTGTAGTCTACAATTCTTGAACTGTTGGTTTCATATACATGTAACTCTAAAGTGTTTTTTATTTCATTGTGTGATTCTATTAGTTTTGAATAAGTTTGAGGGATTACATGAATATGAATATATGTGATCTAATCATTTATGGATCGATATATTCTGAGGATAGGAATACAGATGTGTCGATCAGTTTCCTGATCGAGTACTACCAGGGACAGAGAGATAGTCCAAAGCCGATAATCATATTGAGGGATTAACCAGGTTTGGGTAAGATAGAAATTCTTTAAAGTATAAATCATGAGAAATATATCCAAGGTTATTCTATACTCATCTCTTTCGGTTAAAATATTTGTATTCATTTAATTTTATTTCATATCTACTTTTTTATAAAAGAATGTTAATTGTTTTTATATTCATCTTTTTAATTTTAATTCTTTGATTAATATTTTTGTAATACATTGCAATTATGCTCTTGGTAAATATGATTTTTATGACTATGATTAATTTTATTACCCGATACAATTTTATATTACTGATGACATAATCATTATTTTTGACTCTAATAATCATAACCATTGTGATTACGATACTTAACATGGATACTGAGAATACGATTAAATACGGCATGTGGAATATATATCAGAATCAATCTAATAATGATATTTTTATAACTAGACCCATGGGACAGTCCAATTAATGATTTATTTCGTAAAGGTTCTCGTGAATTTAATTAGTTTAAATAATTTTCAAATACCTTATTTTAACATTAAAAATGATATTTTTTTAAACATACAATTCACTACTCCTGTATTTTTTCTATATATATATAAATTAATATCCAATAGTTTGTATCCAAGACAAGTCTCTATAATACTGATACTTAGATTTGGTAATAGAGGTTGATTCGACAATTTTTTGTTTCTGATTATTTAATTCTATTTTAAAATATAGTTTTAATTATTTTATAAAAATTTGGATTATAAATACTTGTTACAGTAATGTGTAATGTAGATTTTTTTTTTTGATTTTTTTCAAATATGAACGGACTCATTACAGGTTCTATTAACAATCTCATCCCCACAAGGCCCCAATTTTTCGATGGTAATGATTATGAATACTTGTGAGATAGAATGAAGACATTAGTGATTAACATAGGAGTTGATAATTTTTTATGTAACTGGTGAATTCAAAATCCTTTGAAAAGATATCAAAATATTTAAAAATTAATAGAAGAAAAAATATCAATTTAATTATAATGTACAAAAAATATTACTTTTTTCTATGATAAGATACATATATAGCAATATTTCATCTTTTGAAGTAGATAACAGTGTTTGAAAGAAGTAAGAAAACACTAATTTTGTAACTTTTAATGTTTTTGAGACTATAAGATCTATGTTAAGAGCTTATTACCAAAACAATGAATTTACTTATGGGGAACCAATTGTTAAGGTATAACAATTTTTTAAGAAAAATTGTTTCTAGTATACATGTTATGGGTGAAAATGATCAGATGATGAATTCCTTCTTGATAAGTACATTTCCATCATGCCAAATGAATGGGAATCAAATAGAACAAAAGTTGATGAATCTAGGATGATTAAAAATATAACACTAGATGATTTATTTGGGACTGTCTTACAGTATAGGGAAAGGAGGAAAATAAATACAGAGAATGTTAGAAAGAATAATGGAGGAGTTTTTTTTACTTGAACTTCAAAATTGATAAAATCTCAGACTACTAAAAATATTTTTAAATCAACATAAGAATTATTACACAATCATATTCAAGTGATTCATAAAATTCAAATAATGAGTTAGAAAATCTTTCTAGAAGAATGAAATGTATTTTTGATATAAAAAAATTAGTACAGTTACATGAAGAGTAACAAAGAATGAAAGAATAAGAATTGTTTTGGACTTACCTATTACGACTGTAAAAGAAAATGACATATAATACATGACTATTTAAAATTTAATACGAATGATAGAAAGAAAATGAATTTTAATAGAAATTTTAAAAATTATTATAAGTCCAAAGGGATGAAGTTATTGAAAGCTAATATTCTATGGAGGGCTAGTGTTGGAGATTCTTCTGATGAATCCCCAAACAATGAAAATTCAGGACACAAAAATATTGGTCTCTATACCATAATACGATATGAATGATAATAGACTATGAAAAAGAAATACACTTCTGATTATTTAAAAAATTATGTCTTTAAATGAAAATTATCCTGATGAGAATAATTCAAAACATTTAGATGGAGAATCATCATCATCTTTTGATAATAATAATTTACATTCTTATAATGAAATTTCTAGATTTGAAAAAATACTTGAGAATGAAAACTATAAAGTAAGTAAGAAACATTAACATTCAAATTATTGGATCAATATATTGACAAAATATGTCTCAGATATTTCAAAACATTATGACAAGAAAAATTTGTTAATTGATTTTATTTCTAAAAACCTTAAGGAATCTAATTCATATAAGGATACTCATTTTATAGATTTTCAAAATATATTTCAAAAATAAATACTTTTGAAAAAAATCAAATCCAAAACTAGTGAATGTGAGGATAGGGATTTAGTTATAAAATGAATGTCTGAAATCTTTTCATTAAATTATATTTTATCATATTTTACTTATTTTAAAGATGGTTTTGATAAAATGTATAATCAACACCATCCTGATGTAAATAGTTATGTATTTGGTTAATTTCATTCAAAATATATTTTAAGAAAAAAATAATTTCTTATGAAAAGTGTTCCATTTTCTACTTAATTTCAATGTGGATGGAATTATAATAATGTTTTTTCATAAAATTAAATTCAAACCATCGGGTTACACAAAAAGATTTTTTTTTAAAAAAAATGTGGATTCCCAAAATTTTATTTAAAAAAAATTCCGGACCCATGAATTTTTTGGTTCCAAAAGACTAATTGTTTTATTTTTAGGAAAAAAAAGGAATTACCAAGTACAAGAATTTATGGAACAAGGATAGTGGTTTTTCTCGACATATGACTAGTATCGAATAATTTTTTGAAAATATTATCAAAATTAATAGTGGCCAAGTTACCTTTGGAGATAATTCTCTAGAAAATATTTTTGTTATTGGTATCCTTATTCTTCATAAAAAAGATATAATTTCAAATGTTTTCGTTATATAAGGTCTTAAGCACAACCTTATAATAAGAATTCCATTTTTTTTATGAATGTTGCATTGTGAATTTTAGATATGGTAATGGTGTATTATAAAATTACATTGGTTAATTCATTCTTTCTACCCATCAACATTAGATTGTTTATACACTTAACGTAGATGAACACATATGTCAAGACATACCATGATATAGTGGAATAGAAGAACAAAAATGATTATGTAATCAAAGGTTAGGATACTGTAACCATATGAAATTGTGTAAACTATCTATGAAGAGACTTTTAGGGATCAACCACATCATAGATTTGATACTATAAATGTTTGTGACCCTTTTAAATATGGAATGAAACACAAGTACAGATTAATATCATTTAGTGAAGTCTCATGAACTGATTCTTTATAGTTAGTTCACATGAATTTATTCATGCCTATACAAACTAGAAGTATTGAAGGTAATTAATTTGTATTTTTATGTTTATTAATATAGTATATATATATGGGTATATTTTCAATAAAATAAATCTGAATTTTATATTTATGTTAAGAAATTTTTATCTGAAGTAAAAAATTAAGAATAACCTTACATTGATAAATATCTATAGTGATCATAGTTGAGAATTTGTAAATTATGATTTTGAAATATTCTGTAGAAATAATGACATTACTCATAACTGTTCATCACTTAGAAATCCTTATAAAAATAGTGTTATTGAATGGATAAATCAAATTCCTCAAGAAATAACAAGAACCGTGTTGAGTGAATACTCAATTTCCAATCACTTTTGGGATAATTCTATGAGTAGTGAATCCTATACTATAATTCAAGTTTTAATTAGACCATTTCTTAATAAAATAACATATTAATTATGGACAGGTTGAAAATAAAAAGTTTCACACATTAAAGTATCTGGATGCAATGTATTAATTATGATTAAAAATAATAATTTACACAAATTCACATTCAAATCCAATGAAGGTATATAATTAGGATATTCCATTACTTCTAAGGAATATAGAGTTTTCAATAAAAATCTGTGTACTGTTGAGGACACAATACATGCCAAATTTGATGAAACCTATCCTTTTGTTTTAATCAATCCCAACCTACATCTTCTAAAGTTTTTTCCAAAACTAATTATCAACCTTTGATAAAATAATATTCTAATAAGGATAATACTACAATTTTTTCTTAATTTATTCACTCTGGAAGACTTTATAACTTCTTTTGATGAATATGTTTTACAAATCCCATGTTAGTTGTATGACAACCCTGCTTTTTATTACAACTTAAACATGATTTATTACATAAAACTTCACTTGATCCAACAAAGAAGATCGAGAGGTTTAGTGTCTTTTGGGCTTAGGATCATTACATAAAAACTATAAACTTGAAATACAACATCCTTATTGAAAACTTCCTTCACATGACCACTATATTCCTTCATACTTAGCATTGCATGGGATAACCTGAGGACATGCATAAGAAAATGGTGAGCTATAAAGCCCAGTAAGGAAGTACACAATGAATAACATGAGGAGTACAATACATGTTAGGCAATAGGAATATCAATAGAGCATAAGAGAAACATGAACATAAATGCATGATAAATCATGATAATCATAACATGGAAATGTGGCAACAACACTTAACATTGAATTAGCATGAGCCAAGGCTCATTGCACATGGAGCATGAGTAAACCCTCATTGCACTTGAAGCATGAGTAAACCCTCGTTGCACTTGAATTAGAATGAGTAAACACTCATTGCACATGATGTATCATGATACTATACTTTACCCAATGCATTGGAGTGCTATAAAGGGCGCACCCTTCTTAAACATTTCATTTCATGCATAAGTGTGCCACATGGATCATAAAACATGGATTCATAAAACATAAACATTTATTCCACGATAAAGGAATGTGGAATTCATACATTAATCTTTATAATAAATAATTAAATGTGCATAAAGGTGAATACCCTTGATGGAGAAATGGGCATGGTATTCACTACACAATTACATTGGCTTAGAAAATCGGTGTGATTTCGGCAGCGTAACGGCGTGACATAAGAATTCATAAAAAAAGATGATGAGAGAGAAAGGGGTTCCTCATCATATTTACATGTAATGGAAAGTAAGGAGATCAAATATATACATGTCCCAACAATAGAAATGGAATTTAGATTCATGATACAAAAGTATTGCTTGAATGTAAAAGAAGAGAGAGAAGTTCCTTTCGGAATTTCGGCATAGTAACGGGTGTACATGGGAGGCATTTAATGAGAGAGAAAGGGTTCTCCCATCATTCAAACAATAAGAGGACAGTATGGGGGAGGTGCGAAACCATACCCCAACATTCATAATTGAAATAAAAAGGGCAATACAACTTAAAGAAAATTGACGAAAAATGAGAAAGGAAGAAAACCCCTTACTTGGAAGTGTGCTTCCAAAGGCTAGAGAGAGGCTTGTGAGAGGCTTCTTGGGAGCTTGGGGAACCTTGGGAGGATTATAGAGAGAGTTGGGCAGAGGTTGGACGAACTTCAAGGGCTTTGAGTGAGGAGGAAGTGGGAGATTGGGTGGGTTTATACAGGAAAGGTGAGAGAATTCGTTATTATTTAGGTTTGGGACCCCTTATATTAAAATAGTCCAAACCACAAACCATCCCATGGTATTTTCCCATGGTTTCTGGAAAAGGAAAGAGGAAAACAATATTTTACAAGGCCAAGGTCTGAACTTATTAAAAAATTAGGGTTGCTTATGTCGAGGTGAGTCACACTCCCATGGAAATTAATTTAAAAAGGCAAAGTGTTGAATAAGTCTTGAGGGCTCCATTAATGCTTTGAAAAGTGAGTCAAACAAACCCAAAACCTAATTATTTTAATGATAAAACATATATTGGCCGAACATAAGGATTATGGTATTTTATTACATCACCATTGGGTCATTATGATGTCATAAAACACATTATATATTTAAATGGTATTTAATTTTTACCCAAAAATTTGACTGTCTCAGAAAATTATGAAAAATTCACTGTTGGATAATTCTGACGTCCTGATTCCAAAAATAATATTTATTTTATCTAAATAATTTTCTAAATATTTGAATTTTCATTTTTAAAATAAAAACCGACATTTATAAAAAAATCACGGGTTTTGACAGAAATGGCTTTCAAACCTTAATAAAAATTTTAATTGCATTTATAAAATTATAAGATCATTTATATTTAATAAAAATTAATTTAATATTAATAATAATATTTTATTAAAATATTATTTTGTTCAAAAATCCTTTGATTTAATAAAATATAATTCTTAATTAAATAATAACAAAAAACACCATTTGTACTTTAAAAACTAATTACAATGTATCAGAAAAAATTATATTAATTATTATATACAAAAAAATAATGTACATGAACATGGTGATACTTATTTGTTACATAACCCCTTAAAATAGCCGCATAAGACCTAAGGGTATGGTGTGCGATGGTGACAGACTCTTGGGGTTGCTCGGATAACATCGCTCGAGTGGTAATCTCTATCAACTTCCATTTTTCCCGTAGACGATCACGTTCGAGCTTGACTTCATGAAGATCATCTTGGGCTTGGTCAAGGGCAAAGCCCAAAGACACCACCTCTTTTCCGAGCTCCAAAAAATGGGCTTCGTAAGGGGCAATTCTACTGGATGAGGTCATCGCTTCCTTTGTCTGAGTAGAAATGGTTTCGTTAAAGCCTTATATTTATACTACTCAGATGATCACTGTTCAACGGCTATAAAAGTAACGGTCACAAATCTTTACGTAAAACTAAAGAAGTTGACATCTTATAAAAAAAACATTTTTCATAAAGAAACATTTAACTAGATCAAGAGAGATTTTCCATTAATAAAACTTTGGGTCGTTACAACATTCCCCCCTTAAGAAATTTCGCCCTCGAAATTTTCCTTTTCCCACACTAAAACAAATGTGGGTAACTCAGCTTCATCATATCCTCCGACTCCCAAGTTGCTTCTTAAAACTTGTGGTTTCTCCACAACACCTTGACGAGGGGCATTGTCTTATTTCGTAGAACTTTTTCTCTACGATCTAAGATCATCACTGGTTGCTCCTCATAAGAAAGATCATCTTCCAATTGTACCACCTCGGAAGAGAGTACATGTGAAGGGTCTGGTATGTACTTCCTTAAGAGGGATACATGAAAGACATCATGCACCTTGGACATAGTAGGTGGAAGTGCTAGTCGATAGGCCACATCCCCAACACGATCAATAATCTCGAAGGGGCCGATTTACCTTGGACTTAACTTCCCTTTCTTTCCAAACCTCATGACCTTCTTCCACGGAGATATGCGTAAAAACACCATGTCTCTGACTTTAAACTCAATGTCTCATTGACGATTATCTGCATAACTCTTCTGCCGACTCTGGGCTGCCTTGATATGCTGCTGAATGGTTTTCACCTTCTCCACCATTTCTTCGACCATTTCAGGTCCAAGCAGCTTACGTTCACCGACCTCATCCCAACATGCCGGTGTTCTACACCTTTTCCCATACAGGGCTTCATATGGTGCCATTTGGATGCTCGAGTGGAAACTATTATTATAAGAGAACTCAACTAGAGGAAGATGTTGATCCCATCCTCCTTTAAAGTCCATTGAGCACGCTCTCAACATATCCTCAAGTGTTTGGATAGTCCGCTCGGATTGGCCATCAGTTTGAGGATGATAGGCCGTACTGAAGTTCAGTTCAGTATTCAGAGCATGTTGAAGACTCTTCCAAAACCTAGAGGTAAATCTTGGATCTCGGTCAGACACAATAGATAGTGGTACTCCATGCAACCGTACCACTTCCCTAATATATATTCGTGCCAGTTGATCCAAAGAGAAATCATCTCGAATAGCAATGAAGTGTGCAGTCTTTGTAAGACGGTCCACAACAACCCAGATTGCATTGATGCCTTTGGATGTCCTTGGAAGTCCGGTGACAAAGTCCATGGTGATGTTCTCCCATTTCCATTCTAGTATGGGAAATGGTTGCATCATCCCTTTAGACTTCTGCCACTCAGCCTTCACTTGCTGACACACCATGCACTTTGATGTATACTCAGCGATCTCCTTCTTCATATTATCCCACCATAAGCTTTCTCGGAGATCTCGATACATCTTTTTTCTCCTTGGGTGAATAGAGAAATTTGAACTATGTGCATCATCCAAAAGTTCCTTCTTCAGCTCTGAACTTGATGGGACACATAGTCTTTTCCCAAACCGCACAATTCCTTCTTCATTAACATTAAACTCTGAGGATTTTCCCTTTTTGATAGCTTCCACTTTTTCTTGGATTCTCGCATCATCCTTTTGAGCATCCTTTAACTTTTCCAAAAGAGATCGTTGAGCAATCATTTGTGAAAGGATTGATGATGTTCCCTTCTTTATGATTCCCACTTCCATCTTCATCAAGTCTAAGAAGATTGGATCCTTCTCAATTCTCATCATTGATAGAATTGCTGGATCCTTTCTACTTAGGGCATCCACCACCTTGTTCACCTTCCCAAGGTGGTAATGTATTGAATAGTCATAATCCTTGATGAGCTCTATCCATCTTCTCTGGCTCATATTAATCTCTTTCTGTGTGAATATATATTTAAGACTCTTGTGGTCAGTATATATCTCACATTTCTCTCCATAGAGATAATGCCGCCAGATTTTCAAGGCAAAGATCACCGCCGCCAACTCCAGATCATGCATAGGATAGTTTCGCTCATTGATTTTCAACTGCCTTGATGCATAGGATATCACTTTATCATTCTGCATCATTACACATCCTAATCCCTTCTTCGAAGCATCACTGAATACCACAAAAAACTCCCCACTTGTGGGTAAAGTGAGCACCGGTGCAGTGATAAGCCTCCTTTTCAACTCCTTGAAGCTTTCTTCGCATTCATCACTCCAAGAAAACTTTACTCCCTTTTGAGTTAGCTTGGTAAGAGGGTTGGACAATTGTGAGAAATTTCTCACAAATCGTCGATAATATCCATCTATCCCCAAGAAGCTACGGATATCAGTTACCGATGTTGGCCTCGGCCATCCCTCAATTGCATCTGTTTTGGAGGGGTCCACAGATATCCCATTGCTTGTGATGATATGACCCAAGAATGAGACTTCCTTCAACAAAAACTCACACTTGCTGTACTTTTCATAGAGCTTCTCCTTACGCAAAGTCTCCAGTACAGTTCTTAAATGCTCCTCATGGTCCTCCTTGGTTTTGGAGTATATTAGAATATCATCTATAAAGACTACAACAAATTTATCTAGGTAATCTCTAAAGACTCTATTCATCAAGTCCATGAATATTTCTGGAGCATTGGTGAGTCCGAAAGGCATTACTATGAATTCATAGTGTCCGTACCTTGTACGAAAAGCAGTCTTGGGGATATCTTCCTTCTTCACCCTTACTTGATAATATCACGACCGCAAGTCCACCTTGGAGAAGTATTGTGCTCCACGCAGCTGATCAAACAAGTCATCGATTCTTGGGAGAGGATACTTGTTCTTTATCGTGATTTTGTTAAGTTCACGATAATCGATGCAAATCCACATTGACCCATCCTTCTTCTTGACGAAGAGGACTGGTGCACCCCATGGTGATGCACTTGGGCGTATAAACCCTTTATCCAGATTCTCTTGTAGTTGTTTCTTCATCTCTTCAAGCTCAACAACAGCCATTCTATATGGTGTCTTGGATATTGGTAGCACCCCAGGTATAAGTTCAATTGAGAACTCAACATCTCTTCTTGGAGGAAGACTAGTAAGTTCCTCGGGAAATACTTCAGTGAATTCCCTCACAATAGACATTTCTTCAAGGGTGGTTTCTTCCTTGGACTAAATCATCTGAGCCAGATATGCATGCTCATAAGGTAGTAATATCCATGCTTGAGATGATGGAGCTAAAGGAGATTCATCTTCCTCCTGACACTTGTAAAGAATCGGGGGTCGATTCTCCATATGGAGTGTGATTTCCCTCTCCCGACAATTTATGTTGGCTCTATATAAGGAAAGCCAATCCATGCCAATAATTGCATCAAATTCCACCAAAGGGAGTATGACGAGGTTCGCTGGGAAATTCAATCCACATATTATAACAGGGGAGGACTTATACTCATGGGATGCAATGATTGCCCCATTTGTCGTACTCACCAACATCTTTACTTCCATGATTTGTAGTGGTGCAGGGATTGTTCTACTAAAATTTTGAGATATAAAAGAATGCGTAGAACCTGAATCAAAAAGTACGTTCGCTATTCTTGAATGAATAACTAGCGTACCTGTCACCACTTCGTTGTTGGGGTTCACTTCGGCAGAAGTGATGGAAAAAGCTCTTCCTTGATGTCTTGGAGGTTGTTGATTGCCTCCGATAACCCTTGGATTAGGGCACTAATTCGCAAAATGACCCGGTTATTTGCATTTGAATCATTGAACAGCGCGTTGAGGTTCGAACGGAGCGTTCCTCTCCTCTATCGCAGCCGCGGGTCCTTCTTGCTGACAGTTAACAGCTAGGTTCCCTTCTCTTCCACACTTGAAGCATTTTCTTGTCCCCCTAAGGAAATTTCCAGGGTGCTTCTTTCCACACTTTTGGCAAGTGGGGTGCTAGAACTTCTTAGCGCCGTTGGATTTATCCATCGGACCACCAGAATTGAAGTCCACCTTACGCTTCTTGTCCCCATGATACCCCTGTGATTCTCCGATCTCCATTTCAACCTTAAGGGCACATCGGACAATTTCCTCATAGCTGTCAAAGTCACGGATCGCTAATGCTTTCCGCAAGCTAGGCTTCAGCCCACCAAAGAAGCGGTCAACCTTGCATTCGGGGGTAACGACAAAGCCGGAAGCGTATCGTGCAAGCCTTGTGAAGTTTTCCTCGTACGCTCCCACAGATTCTTCATCTTTCTGTTTGAGGGAAAGGAAGTCCCTTTCCATCTTAAGACGGGGGGTGCGTGGAAAATATTTATCGAAAAACATCTTCTGGAATACCTTCCATTCCAAAGCCTCGATCTCCTCCTCAGGATTCATATTTTTGATCAATGTCCACCATTGATCAGCTTCACCCTCCATACGATAAGCCTCCAGGAGAACCTTCTCTTTTTCAGAGCATTGGAGGATGGAGAATATCTTTTCAATGGAGTTGATCCATTGTTCAGCAATCGTGGGATCGGATGATCCACTAAAAGTAGGAGGCCTTTGTCTCATGAAGCATTCAATAGCGACTTGTTCTTTCTTAGGGGGGGTTGAACGTTCCTCTTGACCAGTGTTTCTATTCAAAACTTGAGTTAGCTGAGAGAGAAGCGTGACAAAGTTCGCGATTCCCGCTCCCATTGGATTGGGCATCTCATAAGTACAATCATCACACTGCACTTCACAACGGTTGTTAGCCCGAGTTCTCCTATTACCGGCCATTGGCTGGAATAAAAGGAAAGTTAGGGGTAACACATAAAGGGTAATCCAAAGACAAAAGTTGATGCCTTATAAATAAACTTTAATCTCTTTAACTCATGAGTCTTAAGGATTCAATCCAGGATTTTCATGATCTTCCTTCTAACATATATTCTTGGGGGCATTTTTCCCTTAATCAGGGTTCATAATAAGATTGTGAATTTATCAAAACATATCCCCCGGGAGTGTCATAACCAAGAGTGCAGCAAGGGCCGTTGTCGTGCACCAGTTCCCGTTCGAGCCTAGCTCAAAGCGGTGTTTTCGGGTTTTACCCCTAGGATACATCTGTGTCAGAGCCGCCTCTACCTGCTCGTATCCAGACAGGGATGTATTTGTTTGATAAACCACTTACTTAGTATTTACCAAAACTTAGGTATTCTTTTATTATACTTAGTATTTTATCTATGGCTTTACTAGGGTTTCCTAATCCCAAAAATAACTAAACCTATCCTCTGATACCAACTATGACAACCCTGCTTTTTATTACAACTTAAACATGCTTTATTACAAAAAACTTCACTTGATCCAACAAAGAAGATCGAGAGGTTTAGTGTCTTTGGGGCTTAGGATCATTACATAAAAACTTTAAACTTGAAATAAAACATCCTTATTGAAAACTTCCTTTACATGACCACTACATTCCTTCGTACTTAGCATTGCGTGGGATAACCTCAGGACATGCATAAGAAAAGGGTGAGCTATAAATCCCAGTAAGGGAGTACACAATGAATAACATGAGGAGTACAATACATGTTAGGCAATAGGCATATCAATAGAGCATAAGAGAAACATGAACATAAAGTCATGATAAAGCATGATAATCATAACATGGAAATGTGGCAACAACACTTAACATTGAATTATCATGAGCCAAGGCTCATTGCAAATGGAGCATGAGTAAACCCTCATTGCACTTGAATCACGAGTAAACCCTCGTTGCACTTGAATTAGCATGAGTAAACACTCATTGCACATGACGTATCATGATACTATACTTTACCCAATGCATTGGAGCGCTATAAAGGGCACACCCTTCTTAAACATTTCATTTCATGCATAAGTGTGCCACATGGATCATAAACCATGGATTCATAAAACATAAACATTTATTCCACGATAAAGGAATGTGGAATTCATACATGAATCTTTATAATAAATAAGTAAATGTGCATAAATGTGAATACCCTTGATGGAGAAATGGGCATGGTATTCTCTACACAATGACATTGGCTTAGAAAATCGGTGTGATTTCGGCAGCGTAACGGCGTGACATAAGAATTCATAAAAAAATTTGATGAGAGAGAAAGGGGTTCCTCATCATATTTACATGTAATTGACAGTAAGGAGATCATATATATACATTTCCCAACAATAGAAATGGAATTTAGATTCATGATACAAAAGTATTTCTTGAATGTAAAAGAAGAGAGAGAAATTCCTTTCGGAATTTCGGCATAGTAACGGGTGTACATGGGAGGCATTTAATGAGAGAGAAAGGGTTCTCCCATCATTCAAAAAATAAGGGGACAGTATGGGGGAGGTATGAAACCATACCCCAACATTCATAATTGAAATAAAAAGGGCAATACAACTTAAAGAAAATTTACAAAAAATGAGAAAGGAAGAAAACCCCTTACTTGGAAGTGTGCTTCCAAAGGCTAGAGAGAGGCTTGTGAGAGGCTTATTGGGAGCTTGGGGCACCTTGGGAGGATTATAGAGAGAGTAGGGCAGAGGTTGGACGAACTTCAAGGGCTTTGAGTGAGGAGGAAGTGGGAGCTTGGGTGGGTTTATATAGGAAAGATGAGATAATTCTTTATTATTTAGGTTTGGGACCCCTTATATTAAAATAGTCCAAACCACAAACCATCCCATGGTATTTGCCCATGGGTTCTGGAAAAGGAAAGAGGAAAACAATATTTTACAAGGCCAAGGTCTGAACTTATTAAAAAATTAGGGTTGCTTATGTGGTGGTGAGTCACACTCCCATGGAAATTAATTTAAAAAGGAAAAGTGTTGAATAAGTCTTTAGGGCTCCATTAATGCTTTGAAAAGTGAGTCAAACAAACCCAAAACCTCATTATTTTAATGATAAAACATATATTGGCCGAACATAAGGATTATTTTATTTTATTACATCACCATTGGGTCATTATGATGTCATAAAACACATTATATATTTAAATGGTATTTAATTTTTACCCAAAAATTTGACTGTCTTAGAAAATTATGAAAAATTCACTGTTGGATAATTTCGACGTCCTGATTCCAAAAATAATATTTATTTTATCTAAATAATTTTCTAAATATTTGAATTTTCATTTTTAAAATAAAAACCGACATTTATAAAAAAAATTCACGAGTTTTGACAGAAATGGCTTTCAAACCTTAATAAAAATTTTAATTGCATTTATAAAATTATAAGATCATTTATATTTAATAAAAATTAATTTATTATTAATAATAATATTTTATTAAAATATTATTTAATTCAAAAATCCTTTAATTTAATAAAATATAATTCTTAATTAAATAATAACTAAAAACACCATTTGTACTTTAAAAACTAATTACAATGTATCAAAAAAAATTTATATTCATTATTATATACAAAAAAAATAGTGTACATGAACATGGTGCTACTTATTTGTTACATAACCCCTTAAAATAGCCGCATAAGACCTAAGGGTATGGTGTGCGATGGTGACACACTCTTGGGGTTGCTCGGATAACATCGCTCGAGTGGTAATCTCTATCAACTTCCATTTTTCTCGTAGACGATCACGTTCGAGCTTGACTTGATGAAGCTCAGCTTAGGCTTGGTCAAGGGCAAAGCTCAAAGATGCCACCTCTTTTCGGAGCTCCGACAAATGGGCTTCGTAAGGGGCAATTCTACTGGATGAGGCCATCACTTCCTTTGTCTGAGTAGAAATGGTTTCGTTAAAGCCTTATATTTATACTACTCAGATGATCACTGTTCAACGGCTATAAAAGTAACGGTCACAAATCTTAACGTAAAACTAAAGAAGTTGACATCTTATAAAAAAACATTTTTCATAAAGAAACATTTAACTAGATCAAGAGGGATTTTCCATTAATAAAACTTTGGGTCGTTACAAGTTGTTTCTTAGGAATCATCCTAGTTATAGTATCATTGGTGATGTAAATCAACCTATAAGGAAAATAAGATATTTTTGAAATGAATTGGAACATATATAATTTATTTCACAAATAAATTCTAAATTTCATGATGAGGCATTATGTGATGAATATTATATTACAAAAATGCAATATGAGCTAAATTAATTTTATAATAACTACGTCAGGACATTGGTCGAAAGGCCTAATGAGACCTCTATAATTTGAGAAAAATGGGTTTTAAGAAATGAATGTGATGAAAATGGAATAATTTTTACAAATAAAGGAAGACAATTAACAAAAGTTTATAATAAAAAACAAGTAATAGATTAAGTAGAAAATTATGCTCCAGTAGATAGAATGGATTCTTTTCAAATTCTATTATACATTGTAGCCTTCATTAATTTTACGATTTTTCAAATGTATGTTAAGTGTGATTTATTAAACGGATAATTTAAAGAGGATGTTTTTGTAGAAAACAATCTTATTTTTGAAGATAATAAACATATTAAATATGTTTTAAACATACCAAAGTGTTATATGGACTTAAAAAATCCCCATGATCTTGGTATGATATACTAATATGATTTATGTTACAAATATGATTTTTTAAGAGAACTTTTGTTCCAATTATTTTTATAAATAAATAAAAAAATGTTTGATTGTTCAAATTTATTTTTATGTCATTATAATCTGATAAACTCATCAATCTTTAACTAATTATTTAGTGAATTTTATGAAATATGAGTTTGAAATGAGTTTTATGGGTCAGTTAAAAACCATTCTCGGTTTTCAAATTTCTAAAAAAATAATGGAATTATATATCTCAACATAAGAATATTTATGATCTAATTAAATATTATGGATATGACAGAACAATGTATTAGTACTCTAATTGGTACCTCAAATACTCTCGATCTTTATGAAGCTGGACAACCAGTGGATCAAACAACTTATAGAGGGATGATAGGATGTTTAATATTCAAAATTTCTATTCATCCAGATGTAAATATTTCTTTATTCTCATGTTCCAAATATCTAGAAAATACAATAGAATCCCTTTTAAAATAAGTAAAAATATTTTTTCATTATTTAATGGGATTTATAGATTTAGGGATTTTTTATTCTTTTGGAAATTAATTTGAATTACAATTTTTATGGATCATGAATTTTCTGTTTGTAAAATGGAACGAAAATGTACATCCGAAACATATCATTTAATATGTGATACATTAGTTTTTAGGTCTTGTAAGAAACAACACTAAATAGAACTTTCCATTGTTGGAGTTGAAAATATAACAACTGAAATTTGTTGTTATCAAGTGTCGTTGATGAAACACAAAATCACTGATTATGGCATGAGTTTTACAAAAACTCAAATACCATGTCATAAAAAAATTACGTAGAATTATGTAAAAACCCTGCACATCACTAATGTTAAAGACACATGGATAATAGGCATCACTTTCTTAGGGATCACACACTTAAAGGATATATCATTTTACAATATATCTAAAATCAAAAAAAAACATGCTAATATATTTATAAAACCATTACATTCTGATATATTTTAATGCACTAAAAAGAAGATTAAAATGATTAATGTAAAGTACTAATTCAAATATACGTATTTTTTAAACAATATACTTACAATAAGTTACACATTTTCAAAGGGGTGAGTACATATATTTTTTTATTTTAATTTTTTTTGCATACTCAATTTTTTTTCATACTTAATTTTTTTTCATACCCAATTTTTTTGCGTACTCAAATGTTTCATACGAAAAATTTTGTCATAATAAAATATTTTCGTAATCAATATTATTCATACACAATTTTTTTCATACTCAAATATTTAATTCCAAAAATGTTTATCATGTATCACCTCGACCTTAGGAGCCCATAGATGGTGCATTATTTTATGACATTGGCATGATTACATGAAATCATGTCCTGATGGACCGATCGGTTTAGCGGTCTTGGAAAATAGATTACATATATGAACGTTACATTAGACATTCACACAAAACATAAAAAAACGATGATTATTCCATTATCCATCTCTCTTAAACCTTTACATAAATTACAATACACTTCTCGGCATCTTGGGAAAATAAAACAAATAAAATGGGTGAGCTCAAATGCTTAGTAATTGTAAATAATTTAGCGAAAGATATAAAATTTAATTAAAAAATGTGTAATAAAAAAATAGTTTTAAATATAATCATGAACATAATTTGAAAAAAAATCAATCTAACATTACCATATAAACATGCACATTGATATTACACTAGTTGAATAATAACATGTAATAACTTATTTCATAATGAGGGAATGCATAATGTCGGACATCATAACCGCATAGTCAAGGCCTTGTGCCAAGACTACAAATAAAATATATTTCAAGTCCTTGTGCCATGACACTAATTTTTCTCATGAGACCTACCGATGCATAAAGGACCTATAGCGGGATCCATCCATCACTCACTAA
The DNA here is from genome assembly GCA_963277665.1 of Viscum album. Lineage (NCBI taxonomy): Eukaryota > Viridiplantae > Streptophyta > Magnoliopsida > Santalales > Viscaceae > Viscum > Viscum album. The sequence continues at coordinate 1,407,596,541 of OY728133.1, read as the reverse complement.
GTCTAATTCATTCCTTATATGATAAAGTTGAAATATAACCTAAACATTCGTGTTAAAATTAGCTTACAAAATGTCAATACTTTTACCATAAATCGTGAATGGTATAAATATAACACATCTAGAGTCAAAAATATCATAACTCATTCAATTAAATATTTAATATAGTATTATAATAAATTAACCTCCATTAAAAATTATATCTAGTAATAGATGTTGACATAGAAGAAAATAATCTGTAAAACTCTTTGAGAGAAATATACCTTTTTTTCGAAATCATTTAAAAGTCATAAATTTATAATGGAAGTAATTTAAAATATAATTTTTAAAAAAATTTCCCATAACATGGTGATACTATTGAAATGAATTAACATTTTAAAACAATCAGGTCCATATGAATAAATCATTAAAACAATTTTGAAAACATGGTTGTTAATAAGAATGGTTTAGAAGAATAAATATTTAAAACATTTAAAATGAAATTTTAGTTAAATATTACCTAAATGTAATCATTTTAAAAACACTTTTTTGAAACATGGACATGGATGATAAATTGGTCCTAGATCATACTTACATATAAACAATCTCAAATAATAATAAGATTGAGAAATTAACCCTTACCTTATTCCTTCCTTTAATTGATGGTATGTTTAACCTCTTGTATAACGAGCATAGTATATTATTAAATTGTTCCAGAACTATATTAATATTTATGATATCATATATTAATCATCTATGACTTCATACTAACCATTTAATAATAATTTCTATGTTAAAGTAACATTTTAGATAATAATCGCTTTCATTTTCATATGTGTTTTAGCATGTTATTCGTGATCATATCACATAGATCATGATTCGAATACTTGACAAATATAAAATATGATTTATATATCATATATATTTAGAATATAAATATTTTTAATAGATAGATATATTAAATTGAAACATTGATCATGGAGAGAGTAGTTTGTACGTACGCATGAACGTTGTTTCAGTTCTCTTATCATATAGTATGAAAGTATGTAAATGAAATATATTTATCTACATAAATATATATTATTCCAGTATAAATATTATTTCATTAATTTTATACTTAATCAATATATATATATTTATATAAATTCGTTAATAGTGATCGTTGAAGATGAATATCATCGCGTTGTGGAGACGGTAAGTCGTACATACTTACGTGGGACAATATCATTTTATTGGTAGAGAAATAGTATGTAATTGGACAGAATATTATATATAAAGAATCATCAAAATGTTATTTTTATTATTTACATATATTATACTCACTATTATACTCATACAAATAATGAAGTGTTGAATAACAAACTTCACCACGACGTGGAGATGGTAAGTCGTACGTACGCATGTATGGTGACTTTGTCATTCATAGGATGAATAGAATATTAAATATGGTTATAAAATATTTATAATAACATATAAGTATTTATAAGGTAGTATAGTGATTATTTTTGTATGGAATTAACAAATAAATTTTGTGTGGAAGAAGAAAATAACTTTGAAAGCGGTGATGAATTTATTACCTCTTCTTCAGGTGCTTCCTTTTGATTTGATTAAAAGGGATCCATAGGTTAGACTTATGATCAATGTAAGGAATATATATTGAAGTAAGGGTATTTGGGGGGATATTTTAGGTGGGAATGGTTCATCCAAATGGTTTGGGGGTGTGAAATTAAAAGAAGGAAAAATATCCTTTTATAAGGGAGGTGAGGGTCACTTTAGGAAAAGATTGAAATGTTATTTTATCGTAAAATCATTTTCATTTTCTAATTGCTCAGAATGGATTCATTTAGAGCCTAAGGTGGTTATGGGTCTAAATATTCTCATCAAATAGGTTTTATACAAGATTAGTTCACTATATTAACCTTATATTTTATATTTTATTTTTAGTTAAATAGTTTAACTTTTACCATGTCTCCTCATATTTTTATATTATATGGTTAATAAACGTACTATAAACTAACAAGAGAACCATAAGTATTTTATTAATGACTTATATATCATTATATAAGTTCCTTGGATGATCCTTATATTTTTTTGGAATATTATATTATTCAATAATATAGTATTTGTTTTAAAAACTCGTTTTTTTAAATTTTGACACTTTTTAGTATTTAGTTTTTCTGAAAGTCAAAAAAATTGATTACTTTGAAACAATACATTAAATCATCCCTAAAATGTAATATTAACCAATAAAATTAGTGGAATGCATCAAAATTCTTAATTGATCCTTATTTGATATTTATAATATCAATTATTTTAATCATTCAACAATAAGGTGGCTACTACATCATCATAGTGTCATTAATAAATTTAATTATTTAATTTAAAAAATTATAAATAAAATACCATGATGTAGGAAATATTATTATATTTATAGTTAATATTTATAGTCGCATTTATCTTATGAATAACCATATATTAAAACTATTTAAGTTAATGAAATTTGAATTTAACACATTAAAATATTCTTTAAATAAAAAAATAATAAATGTCATAATCTAACCCAAGTGGATAAAAAGGATCATATATTATTCCTAAGGTTGATTTTGGTCAAAATACACTTATCCAGTAGAATTAGTAAATGTTTTAGGGTAATTTTAATATCATTTTTACACTTAATTACCCTATTTTCTTTTAACCATGGTAAATAAAATTCAAAAGTTACTATTCACCAAAAAATATTCACCACATTGAACAAAAATTTAAATACTAATGTCTGATATGTCTCTCATATTTTTTAAATAAATTCCCAGAAGTGGTAAAACTATGTTTTATGCAAATTTGCAAATGTGCCTAGAAGGTGGGTAAAAGACGTTAAAAGGTTCAATAAAATATTATATTTCTTATCTTATTATAAAATGAATCTAATGAATTACATTGAAAAAATATAGGTATTATGTAATAATTTTGACTTTAAAATGAATTTAAATAAAAAATAATTATTATTTAAATAGAAGTCGGTTTTAAACAATAATGATGTTTTATTCACTATTAATCAATGATTTAATGTTTTTAGTGCAATACCAAAAATTACCCAAAGATAATTTTTATGTTAAAAATGAAAAAATTAATTCTATTTTACCACATTTGAAACATATATGTTTCATTAAATAATTTAATATTAATTATCAGTGTCAAAACAAAAAATGATAGTTGTTAAAAAGTAAAAACTATCAAAAGATTGACAGTGCTTATTACACATTTAAACGTGGAATTATAAATAATGTCATACATTATATTAAATGATAAAAAAATAATCTAATTATACCTTTAAACCACTCAAATTCATAACGTAACACTATCAATTATTTCGATTAAAAATGTTGTTTTCAATTAAAAGTTTGATTTTTCACTATTCATCAAAATATGAAATTTATCAAAAAATTACCAAAAATATTACCAAACTAAATTTTCATGTCCTTATTCTGAAAAGAATCTAATATTACTATATTGAATGTATTAATGTTTCAAATGTTGGATTTAGAAAGGGTTCTCCATTAAAAGGTGGAAAAACAACATTTTTTTAAAAATACATATTTTATCAGAAAAATTGAATTTGTCCTTATATTATATCTAATATTGGTCATTGGATGTAATTTCATTTTAAAATTGAACATAAACAAGTGTCAATATTTTGATAGTTAATATTTCTTAAAAACACGCTATTTGTTTTAAAAACGGGAATTAATTTTATATTAATTTCTTCCACTTCTATGTTTTGAATTTAAAAAAATGGATCCTAGATTTTGGAATCATTAGGTTCAAATTGTGTAAATAGTTAACTTTTATTTTTATACATTTTAAATATTTACTTTAGTAAATTTTTTATTTACCATGATTAAAAGGTAAAATTAATAAATTAGGGTAATATATAATATTATAATAATATTAAATTAACCTAAAAAGTGTTCTAATCCTATTGGATAATACATATCCGACCATGGGAATCCTTGGGTTGAATTTGGGACCCCATGGAGCCACATGGGAGTAATAATGAAACTTTATATTAATTATTTTAAAGTAATGACAAAAATTTCAAAAACAAATAACTTTTAGTAAATAAACTTTTACATGTGGTTATATAAGATATCTATTCGACTATAAATATTATTTAGAAAGATAAAAATATTTTCTACATCATGGTATTTCTTTTTTAATTTTTTTTACATCAAATAAATTAAATTATTTATGAAACAATAATGATAGAATATTTACCTCATTAATAAATGATTTAAATAAACAAGATTATAAATATTAAAAAATATCCAAAACAATTCCAATTTTTATTGTATTATTTTTTTACCATGAGTCATCTTAACTATGATATTAAAGATCAGTGGACCTTTTGAAACCGAATATGATGTTATAATAAATTAATTGTTTCAAACTTTCTTAAAGAGCCCCTCCTCTCCCAAATAAAAATCCCTCACTTCTAAATCATTCCTCGTAATTCTCAAGCCTTTTTCAAGTGAACAATCTGCTCCAATAAGCTCCCATGATCCTTTTCTTCATCCTAGAATCCATAACTATGGTAGAAAATACTTCAAGAAACCCTTTTGGTTCAATCCAAATGGAGTTCCCGATATAAAGGTAATGTATTATCTTAAGTTATTTTGTTTTATTTTATTTCTATAACCTCATAAACTCTTTTTATTCTTTTATTTTATAACATCGCCAGTATCCTCAATTTACTAGGAATTTGTTAGGAGAAATATTCTAACTACACTTACACACACCTCAATCTAGTGGGTTAAGAACATACTATTTCTGTGGATGGAAAACTAACGCCTCACTAAATAATGATTTTTCAATTAAATCCTACCACCTATCATGGTGGAAATTATGATGGAACTGTATTTATATATGATATATAATATGTTTATATTTTCCTTATTCTTCTATATTTTTCATTTATATCATACATTTATGGTTTCCATGATTGGTAATTGTGATAATTTCATTTTAGGAAGTGCAGACTACCGCCCCCTCAAAGTGATATAACTCGTTAATGCCTTATGTGGGATGTATAAAAGATGTATTTCATGATATTATATAGGATATTATACTATACTTATAATATAACTATGTATCATAATGTTTTCATTCCATTAAATTTTAAATAGAAATTAAAGTAGCGTTCATGCGTACGTACGACTTACTGTCTCCATGAATGGTGCATTTCATTTCATATCACAAAATGTTATGTACTAACATACATAAATTTATATACAAGATATATATAATATATAAGATATATACATCATTAATATAATTCTGAAGATAATTTTGTATTAACCACATGATCAAATTGTAATTATAACAAGTTCATTTTTTTAACTCAAATTCTGAACATCGACAAAATGTCTGATATGAACTCAAATAATTAACTAACTGTTATTGCAAGGTAATAAGTGATATAAAAGTAATAATAAAAATTAAAAATTTAATTATGAAATTATAAATTAACGAAAGTTTATTAGTCAGGAAGAACAAGTAACATATGAGTCAAGTTGGACACGAGGTAAGGGATTTCTTATCTCACTTTTAATTTCGTGAGATTTCCATTGTTCACCACATATATATTTCATGTGGTGTATTGTGTAATGAAAATTTATATATATTATCATGATTTTTTTATATTCATGGAATTATGTGATTCCTTAGCTGGTTATTAACTTTTCTCATAATACTCGATTGATTACAATGTGGTAAGGGTTTTTCATCTCACGTTTTATTCCCATGAGATTCATGCTATATTAACCACTATTTCTTTTTGTGAGGTGGATTTAATGCACATGGTTATATTCTATATGTAATATAATTTAATTTATGGGTATTTACATATTTATTGTGTGATCTTTCTCTCATAGGGTGTGTGTTTCGTAAGTTACCAAATCGGTAAGGGAACCTTTCACCCTCATCCTTTTAAAAGACTTATTTTTTATATGTATTGTAATTTAAATCATATTATATTGGGATATGTTCTTCTATATCCTTGTTGATGTAAATTTTATTTCCAAGTGATGACATATCATTTTATCTCTCATCACGTTATTTTATGAATTTTAATGTGACGTCGTTAGGCTGTAGAATTTCTATAAGAAAACATCTTAACCGAATTTCAATTTTTGGGTTAAACATATACTTCTTGATTATGTCATTCAATGAATATGTGTGAATAACCTCTAATTGGTTTACACATAATATCCAATTATATTGGGGTTATTTATATTTTTCACACATAATTATGTAATTGATTTATCCTTAATCTCATGATACAATCTTTACAAAGGATGTCATCTCAATTTACATTTCCATTGAGACTCCATTGTTGATATGCACAAATTCACTATTATATGGTGTATATATTTTCCTTTGGAATATTATATAATGAATAACTTTATTATCAGGATATTATTAAGTTTTTATTAAATGTTATTTCTCAATTATTGGTATTCTAGGGTCTCTCATTTTGTTAAAAACTTTTTAACTTAAATAGCATTTTAAATGTTTTAAAGGTTTATTCTTCTAAATCATTCACATTAATGTCCATTTTTTATAAATGGTTTTAAGGATTTATTCATATGTACATGAATGTTTTGAGATTGAAATTTCTTTAAAAAGATTCAATATGGTATGGGTCACTTTGATTCAAAAATCACTTTATTTAATATTTTAAATAGTTTTGAAAATGGTTTGATAAAAGCATTGATTTTTTTAATGTCTTGAAATGATTTATTTATGATTGAAAATAAAATTTTATTAGTGAAATATTTGTATTTTAAATACGTTATGTGTTATTACTTTCTTTGATGGTTAGTTACATGATAAACCAAATGACGGGTGGTGTCGTGATAAACTAGGATGGGTGGTTATGTTATAACCTCCAATGCAATGGGTATGGAAGTCAGCCATATGGCTATTCCATTTAGTGATATGTGTTGAAGATGGTTGTATGGTTATTCCATTTATGTATGTTTATGTACCAAATTACCTTTATATGTTATGTGTTCTTTGTATGGGTTTTATTGTAATATTTTGGTTACAAAAGGGTAAGAAATGATCTTTTATTCTTTGAAGAGTATTTACTACTTCATAAAGGTGAAAATTATTTCATATGATAAATTATTCATGGTTTACATGTTGTTTTGAAAAACGAACATTTTTCCTTATTTGTGTATCCCTTACTGATCTTTTTATTCTCATCCCATGTTTCTGAAATGTTTTTTATAGGACTTAAAGTGGAATAGGGTCAACGATGGGATCAAGGAAAATTAATTCTATCTAAAACATGGAACTAGACATGACTCTTTTTTTTCTAGAGTTTTTATTTTATAAGAAAATGGAAAATGAGTAGAATTGTCTACATGTAATATCCATGTTCTTCGGAAAATGTTATGACATAATTCTTTAAAATCTAAACCTGAAAATATCCTTACTGTGAATTATCCATGTAATTCAAGATTATGTAATGTTTAAGGCTGGGTTGTTATAGTTTGTATCAAAGGTCGGTTTAGACAAAATTAGGGATTATGAGTTTTAGTTAAACACATGGTTAGTCCCAATGTCTATTATTACAGTTAAATACTTTTTTAAAAATATTTGCAGATCAAGGAAAGTATGTTACAAATGGAAGGAGGAAGATATCAAACTTCATTACTATCTCTTCTTGATGACTTTCCTGGAATAATTATTTCAACGTCGTGTTCGGATGATTGTGATATTTTTTCTAACATAAAAATCACTTGAAAGAAATTGTTTGATATATCAAACACCACCACTATACCCTGATATCATTGTGGATCATGGGTTTTAATTAATCAAATCAAATTTTCAAAATATTCTCATATTTTCAATAAATGTAAATATTTTCATGGAATTTTCAAATATTTTACCTTATCACAAGATTTTGATGCATATTATGATTTTGAAAAAGTTGATGAAGAAGGAGTCCCTTATGCTACCTATTTATATTTAATTTTAAAATATAGTCTCTCAGCACATACTTATGGAATTTTAAAAGGACCACTGATTAAAAGTTTCAACTCAAACTAAGTATGACTGTTTTATAAAAATCATATTTTATCAGATGAATTGAAATTATATGTCATACATTATTATTTTCAAAAACTATTTTATTTGTGAACACCCATATAACCCAATATGTACAAGGGGTATTTGGATGAAGGAAGCAAAAGATTTTTTAGGATCTATAAATCATTTCTGAAATTCATGGACTATCAATCTATCTGAATAAGATAACAATGAAACCAAGTGAACACCATGATCAAAGTATGACGTTTGTTATTGTAGGGATCATTTCATTTTATCATATGGTGGTGAAATTAAAAAATGAAAATATATATAAGACATCAAGAATTAAGATGTGGGGATCATAATGATTTGTGAAGAAAATGAGAGGTATAAGAAAAATATTAATGTTAAAATATGTTAGGGTTATTTTTGAGTTTTATAAAATGGAAAACACGTAGACCGTGTGACAACCCGTCGCGTTAGACAAAGCTGCTAGAATCAAACCCACAACCAAAGTGCGACTGGGATTTATCGCCTACCACTAGACTATGTGATGTACCTGGTGGGTATTACTTATTCTTTTTTTAAGTGGATTTATGGATCAAGAATAAGTTGATTTTGGAAAGTTATGTTTTTTTCAAATGGATATCCTTAGTATAGGAAGATGATTTGGTGATTAAGTGATAAAGTTCTTTTTGGAAGATGTTCTCTCTTTCGAGGAAACACTATATTCCTAAGGAAAATAGTATACTAAAGGATTTCATTTGTGGAATAATGGTTGAAATTTTATTATGGAAGATTATCAACTTCTTTGGGCACTTATAAAGATTTGGGTTATTTATGGAAATGATTAACCTATAATAAAGAATATGTGATTTGGTTAATTATTCTTTAATATGATACCTTAAGAGTAGTCTATGTTTTTGGTGCTAAATGTTAAGATTTACTATGGAACACTATAGGAATAAATCCTTCTGAGTTTTGGGTTTCAATCTGAGTTTGGATTAAATTGAAGAATTTTAAGGACAATTGTGAATTGATTGGTCTTTGTTGAACTTTGGATATTGTTTGACAAATATTGGAGATTAAGAGCATATTTTTGTAAAATATTTTCATTTTTAGGTACTATATGATCAAGTACCAACCATTTTTGTTTGATTTTATATCTAAAGACTAGGGAAATATATAGTTCTTCTTTTTGGATTATTTGATTATCTACAATATGATTCTTGTTCTTTTCATGTGACAAAGTCTTTTTGAATGCACATTGTTTGGATAAAAGATTAGATTTCGGTAGAAACTTATTAATGGATGATACTCTATATGAAGGTAAGTATATTTCTTTATATTCTTATTCCATGTAGTAAATGAATTCCTCAATATTATGAAAAGGAACATAAAACAAAAACGTTTTTGGATTATATTTCTTATGGGGAAATCAAACACCGTTTAACACATCATAAGTTTGTGATTTTCTAGTGGTTATCCTTATTCGTAATCATGTTTCCTATCACTCTCCATCAGAACATGAACATTTTTTATCTCTTCCATATCATTTTTTTCTACATGTAATCTGAGTATGGGTTATCTCGAGTGACCTTTGCACTTATCCTTCATTATTTTAATGTGATAGTTATACTGACTATTTTTCCGATGTGGAACTTTTAATGATGTTTCCACACCTATTTTTACAATTGAGAGGATGCAATTCCAAAAAGGGTGGAAGGATTTAACATCCCATGTAAATAAAGAACATGAAATTTTTTATATTTATTAATATTTGTGAATTAGTTATTAATTCTACTTTAAATGGGACACTATGTTCGATGGCATACCCGATACACAATAATGGGTTTCTTTGAAATCCTACGTTGCACACTAATAATACAATATTATTATTTTAAAAGGAAGTCAACGCCTAGAATTTGTATTGTAGGGAATGAATAGAACTAACTAAAATATTATTATACATGTTTTTTGAATATTTTTACATTTATCCAATAAAATTTAGATGATTAAATAAGTAAAGAATTCGATTTTAAGCATAAATACTCTAACATTTACTAAAAGGTCGATTTACAACCTTTTAATGGAGAATCCTATTTAAATCTAGTTTTTGTAACTTTTATATTTTCTATTTTATAAAAATAAATTCTTTATTAGAGTGAGGACACCAAAATTTACATTGGATGAAATTATGGTACTTTTCTAATAATGATAATTTTTTAAGGAATAGTGAAAAATACTGTATTTTAATTCATAAGTGCATATTAATATAATTTATTTTTTTTTTATTATCTTTTTTCCATTTTATAGTGTAATTAGAATATATTTTTACCATTTAATATAATGATGGTCATTGAATGTAATTTTATTTTAAAATTGGACATAAACAAGTGTCAATCGTTTGATAGTTAATATTTCTTAAATACACGCTATTTGTTTTAACAACGGAAATTAATTTTAAATTAATTTCTGCCACTTCTGTGTTTTGAATTTAAAAAAAAGATCCCATATTTATAATCAGTAGGTAAAAATTGTGTAAATAGGTAACTTTTATTTTTAGACATTTTAAATATTTATTTCAATAAATATTTTATTTACCATGAATAAAAGGTTCAAATAATAAACAAGGGTAAAATATAATATTACAATAATATTAAATTACCCTAACAAGTTTCCTAATCCTATTTTATAGTACATAGTGGACCATGGGAATCCTTGGGTTAAATTTCGAACCCCATTGAGGCACATGAGAGTAATAATGACACTTTATATTAATTATTTTAATGTAAAGAAAAAAATGTAAAAATCAAATATCTTTTAGTAACGAAATTTTTACATGGCATTATATAATATATATATTCAATTATAAATATTCTTTGTAAAGAGAAAATATTTCCTACATCATTGTATTTGTTTTATAATTTTTGGACAACAAATAAATTAAATTATTTATGACACAATAATGATACAATATTAACCTCATTAATAAATGATTTAAATAAACAAGATTATAAATATTAAAATAATATCCAAAACCAGTACAATTTTAATTGGATCACTTTTTTGACCATGATTCATCTTAACATTGATATTAATGATTTTTTGACCTTTTGAAACCGAATATGAGGCTATAATAAAATAATTGTTTCAAACATTCCTAAAGATCCCCTCCTCTCCCTTATAAAAATCCCACACTTATAACACATTCCTCACACTTCTCAAGCCTTTGGATCATGAAAAATCTTCTCCAATGATCTTTTATGATCCCTCTCTTCATCCTAGAAGCATTACCTTATGTAGAAAACACTTTAAGAAGCCCTTTTGGTTCAAACCAAATGCAGTTACCCGATTTAAAGGTAACATCTTTTCTTAAGTTCATTTGTTTTATTTTACATATCAAAACCCGTAAACTCTTTTTATTATTTTATTTTATATCAACACCGGTATCCTAAATATACTAATATGTTTTTATGAGAAGTATTATATCTACTATTACACACACCTCCATCTAATGGGTGAAGAACATACTATTTCTGTGGATGGAAAACTAACGGCTCACGAAATGATGATTGTTCAATTAATTCTTACCACCTCTCATGGGGAAAATTATGATAAAATTTAATTTATATATGATATATATTATTTTTATATTTTCCTTATGATTCTGTATTTTTCATTTATAGCATACCTTTATGGTTTCTATAATGGGTAATCACGATAATTTTAATTTAGGAAGTGCGGACTACCTCCCCCTCAAAGTGATATTACTCGTTAATGCCTTATATGGGGTGTATAATGGTTGTAGATAATAATATTATATATAATATTATACTTTAATTATAATATAAGTATATATCATCAAGTTTTCATTCCATTAAATATTAAATATAAATGAATGTAGCGTTCATGCGTACATAAGGCTTACCATCTCCATGAATGGTACATTTCATTTCTTATCACAAAATGTTATATACTAATATAAATACATGTATATACTGGATATATATGATATATATGATATCTACATAATTAATATCATTATATAGATAAAGGAGTATTAATAACATGGACAAATTGTAATTATAACAAGTTCATTTTTATCTCAAATTCTGAACATCGACAAAATGTCCGATATGAACTCAACTAATTAACTAACTATTATTGAAATGTAATAAGTTATATAAATGTAAAAAAAAATTTAAAGGGTTATGAATAATGTATAAATTAACATTAGTTTATTATTCAGTAAAAACAAGGAACATACTAGTCAAGTTGGACACGAGGTAAGGGATTTCTTGTCTCACTTTTAATTCCGTGAGATTTCCATTGTTCACCACTTATATATTTCATGTGGTGTGTGGTATACTTCCATTTGATATATATTATCATGATTCTATTTATATTCATGGTATTGTGTGAGTAATTTGGTTGTTATTAAATTTTTACAGAAGTCTTGATTGATTACAACGTGGTAAGGGTTTTTCATCTCACATTTTATTCCCGTGAGATTCATGCTACATTTTCTACAATTTCATTTTGTGTAGTAAATTTTATGACCATGATTGTATTATTTGTGTAATATAATTTATTTTATGGGTATTTTCATATTCATTGTGTGATATTTCTTTCATGTGGTGCATGTTTCGTAAGTTACCAAATCGGTAAGGGAAACTTTCACCCTCCTCTTTTTAAAAGACTTCTTTTTTTATGTCTTTTAATTTACATCTTATTATGTTGGGATATGTTATTATATATACATATTTAGGTAAATTTTATTTCCAAGTGATGATATATCCTTTTCTCTCCCATAAACATATTTTATGAATTTTAAAGTGATGCTATTAGGCTGTCGAATTCATTTAAGAAAACTTCTTAACCAAATTTCAATTTTGGGTTAAACATCAACATCTTGATTATGTCGTTCTATGAATATGTGTGAATAACCTCTGATTATAATAGACTAAATATCCAATTATATTGAGTGTATTTATTATTTTCACACATACTTGTGTAATTGATTTATCCTTAATCTATGGATACCATCTTTATAAGGGACATCATCTCAATATATATTTCCATTGAGACTTCATTGTTAATATGCACCAATTCACTCTTATATGGTGTATATAATGTTATATGGAATATTATATCATGAATACCTCTATTCTCATGATATAATTAAGTTATTATTAAATAATATTCCGCAATTATTTTTATTCTAGTGTCTCTCATTTTTTTAAATACTCTTTATTAAAATAACGTTTTAAATGTTTAAAAGGTTTATTAATCTAAATCATTCACATTAATGTCCATGTTTTAAAAAGGGTTTTATGGATTTATTCATATGGACACGAATGTTTTGAAATTGAAATTTCTTTCAAAAGATTCAAAGTTGTATGTGACACTTTGATTCAAAAATATCATTATTTAATATTTTAAATGGTTTTGAAAATGGTTTGAAAAAAGCATTGATTTTTTTAATGTCTTGAAATGATTTGTTGTGATTGAAAATGAAATGTTATTAGTGAAATGTTTTTATTTACAATACTTTATGTGTTATGATTTTATTTGATGGGTGCACTACTGGAAATAGGCTTATTTGCGACGGGGGTCCGTCACAAATGGCACGTTGCGGAAATTGACATCGCAACTAAATCTTTTTGCGACGGAACCATCGTTAAAAATATTATTAGCGGAGGGAAAAATTCTCGTCGCTAATACTAGTCGATTTATTTAACAAAATTTTTAAATAATTATTTGCGTCGGGTTACTCGTACTTTCGCAAATAAGTATAAAAAAAATATTCAAAAAATATATTAAAAAGTAATTGTGACGGGGTCTTCAGCCCGTCGCAAATAAGTATAAAAAATAAAACAAATAAACTATTAATATTAATCTAATTCATATTAAAAAATATTATAATTAAATTAAAATTTTTAAAATTTTTAATATATATAAAAATAATAACTATTATAAAATATGAATAATATTATTAATCATATTAGTATTATAATATTATATAATAATAATAATAATATAAAGAATTCATATTATTATAAATAATTATAAAATTATAAAAAATAAAAAAAATAAAATATTATTATTATAATAATATTATTATTATTATAATTCATATTAAAAATATTATAAATAAATTAAAATATTTGAAAATTTGAATATATATAAAAATATTAACTATTATAAAATATGAATGATATTATTAATCATATTAATATTATAATATTATATAATAATAATAATAATATAAAGAATTCATATTATTATAAATCATTAGAAAATTATAATTTTACATAAAATATTTGAAACTTTTTATGTTTTAAATATATTGAATATAATATTATTAAAATAACTAGAAAATAAAAATATGAAAATTATCAAAAAAATTTAAAAAAAATATACAATTAATTAAAATACTAAGTATAATGTTATTATTAATAATATAAATAATAAACTTTTAAAAATAAATAGAAATAAAATAATGCAATATATAAGAGAGACATAAACTCTGAATTGAAAATATTATAAATTTTGAATTCACAAACATTATAACATCAAAAAAATCACTGATCTGAAGGAGGAGGGGGTGGGGGAGGGGGAGGATCTGCAGGAGCTGGTGGAGGAAACTCCATCCCTAATGCACGAGTAAGTATGTGCATGTACTCCATCTTCTCATGCTACTGCTGCTGCCACAGACTCATCTTCTCCTCGTACACCTGCTGTTGTCATCGACGCTCCTCCTCATACTGCTGCAGCTACAGACGCATCTCCTCCTGCTCCTTACGGAGACTCTCTATTAACTCAGTTTGAGATCGCAACTGATCCTCATACTGTGAAGCGGAAGATGATGCACGATCTCTACTCGATCTGGATGCCGACATTGCAGCAGTGCCATAATAATCTCTGGGAGTCAGTCGACTACCGATACCCACTACTTGGCCCTTCTCGAATCCATACTGGGTCACCTACATCGAGGCTACCTCATCAAACTGATGGCCACTAGCCTGATCAGCTGTCCCGGCCTGAATCCCAGTCTGAGTCTGTGATGCTGCGGCCTCATATGACTCCGGTAATTGCAATTTAAAATTAAAATTATGAATATATTATATGCAGTTAATTTTCAAATTGAAAATCAAATAATACTAACCACAATCTGCCGCTGGATATCACCTCTAATCTCCCCAGTAGCTGGATCTGTATACATCCTTCGATATACGTCGTACTCTGTAATATCAGGCGGCTCGACAGCCTATAAGAATATAAAATAAATTGTTAATATTTCATGTTATATAAAATATTTATAAAAAATGTACGTACCAGATGTTGTCTGTGAGTACTAAATGTATGACACCCAGCTCGATGAGTCACCTCCTATCTCCCTCTATTATGTCTCTCCATCGATGATCTCCTATGAAATCCACCACTCAACCAATGTGAAAATAATCCATCCCATACGTCAGATGAAATGTACTCTCGTCAGTGTGCTCTATATGAGTCATCAAACACTGACACTCCTGCTTTCTTCATGGTAGCCTTTCTTAAGTTGTGCAAATACTGACGAAAGCAGTCACGCATGGCCACCTTCCATGCCTCATGGATGGGGTCATGCATTGTATCCTCGATCGGATACCATAAACTATACAAATAATTCAAAATATCAAGTTATAAATGAAATAAATTTCAAAATAAAAATTATTTATTTACGTACGTACCAACCAATGGTTGAACATGGCTTGCTGCACATCAACAGGAATATGCTCTCATGTGGTCCATGGCTGAGAAAAATAGCTGCGCATGATAGTGCTGCCCTGTCTGACTGCTATATGCATAAAACTGTAAAAACAATAAAACATTTATTATGTAAATAGATTAATGGAATCATAGTAAAATGCGCAGGTTATCATACCTCTGTGTGCGTGCATCAAACCCAAGACGTGGACGTCGCTCTGGGATGGGGTCAGGAATCATCTGTCGGGTAAGACTGTGCCCCCTCCGCATACCTCCTAAAGCACCTGCAGGCTGAGGGTTAGATGCCACAAAATCGCCCTCATCGAAATCTAGATCAGCCTCCAACAACTCATGAATTATTTCTAAATCTATCTGAAACATGAAATAAATATTTTTAGCAAAAAAATTAAAATTATTATTATATATACATATATATTTGTTATGATTATATATAACTATCATTGAATTGTATCAATGTTCACATTCATCATCATCTACATATCTGACGATGTCATCTTTATATTCCTCCCCAATATCATCGATATCCATTTGACTTCCAGTTTCTTCATTTCTTACCATTTCACATTCATTTGTGACATCATTAATATCATCTTTATCACCAAATCTTAATTGTAGGGTGTCATCATCGATACTCATGTCTCTTTGTAAAAAATATTTATTTTGAGTACTCTCTTGAAAAACATCAATTCCTTGTACTTCAGTGAAAGCACATTCACTCAGCCTAAATTGATTGTCTCGAATTTTGATTTTTTATTATGCTCCACCAATCAGTTAAGTCTCTTGACATAGCACAGTACGTTGTGTAATAAACTTGATATGCCTATTGAGCCAGTAGAAATGGTTCATTTACTGCAATAACACTTTTATATTTAATATTTATGATTCCATGAGTCAGATGAACATGCATGCCTCTCTGAGTATCAAACCACCGACATTTGAACATCGTTATGTAATGTTGTCCTAGATTACAGAGTTCAATAATTTCATCAAGTATTCCATAAAAGTCAACTTCATTTTCTCTATGATGATATCTTCTTAAGAAAACTCCATTGTTCATTGTCTTTTTTGATTCCCCATATGCATGTGTATGAAATCGAAAACCATTCACCACATATTCATTATAATATTTAACCATTTTGGATGGTGGGTTACTCAATATACACAACCGTTTGTCAATTTTATCAACATATAGAGACACTTGAAAATTTGTGAAATGAATATCAATATACTAAACTATAAATTGAATGAGATGTTAAAACATTAAGAATTTATGTTACCAGTTTTTGAAACCACTGAGAAAATATTTTCTGTCGGTGTTCTTCTAGAGAAGCTGTTGTAATTTGTGGAAGTTTCTTGATATGATTATCATATAACCTATGAAAAAAATTTATTTATTGTAACATAAATGATAGAATAAGTAATAGAAACACTTACAGTAGAAATGATGTCATCTCTTCACAGTTGAGCAGAACATACGTATGAGCTCTGTGATGTTCATCATCCAAAAGATATAGTTCATAAACACTACTGAAACCAAGCTCTGGCTGGTTAAAAACATATAATTGATTTTCTCTTTTATCAACATTCATCTCGTTCTATCCCATGCGGTTTTGTTTTGAGGGATACTTAGATTCAAAATAGTGGGAGAAGAAAAAAGATATTTCTTCTTACAAATAAGCTTCAGTAATAGATCCTTCAACAGATGATTTGTTACGTACTTTCTTTTTCAATTTCTGCATGCATCTTTTGAATGGATACATCCATTGAAACTGTACTGGACTTCCACATTTTTCTTCATATGGAAAATGTAATATAAAATATTCCATTGAGTCAAAAAAAGATGGCGGAAATATTTTTTCCAGTTTACATATAATTACAACAACAACTTCTTCATGTTTTTTTAGAACATCGTAATCTGATTTCGCCACACAAATGTCGTGAAAAAAATTTGATATGTTTGTCATGGAATCCCAAATCACGGAATTCAACAGACCTCTTAATCCTATGGGCAGAAGTCTTTCCATTAAAACATGAAAATCCTGACTTTTTAATCCGGTAATATGACCATTCTTTACACATCTAGCCAAATTGGAAGCACAACCAT
The DNA here is from genome assembly GCA_963277665.1 of Viscum album. NCBI lineage: Eukaryota > Viridiplantae > Streptophyta > Magnoliopsida > Santalales > Viscaceae > Viscum > Viscum album. The sequence continues at coordinate 1,407,578,597 of OY728133.1, read as the reverse complement.
CTGGAAGTCTCAAATCTACAATCCACTGACGAAACAATAAATTGTTTTCTTTGGACAGTGTATAAACTTCTTTTTGTATCATTAACCTTTCTGTTATAACATTATCAAACAATTCGAGTTTTGGATGCCTGCAAATTTGGGCAAGATCAAATCATGCATTTACATTGTCTTTGCTCTTTCCTAGTGTATCCAAAACTATATGAATCAAATTATCAAAACAGTTCTTCTCAATATTCATGACATCCAACATGTAGCGGACCAGCAAATCAGACCAATATGGCAAATCCAAAAATATGCTACGTTTTATCCAATTGTTCTCTTTCCCAAAACTTAAAATTTTATGTTGGTTTATTATGGGTCCAAATTTAATTGGTGGTAATGAAAATACAACTTATTTTAACTCCGCACCTGATAGAATTTTTGGAAGTCCATCCCTTTCAATTGTGCCTTTTCTAAAATGAGATCTGTTTCTGCGAAAAGGATGATCAGTTGGAAGAAATATGTGATGACAATCAAAATATAAAGGTTTTTTCCATGGATGAGCATAAATGCTTTCTTCTCTCCCATACATTAAGGACATGATTTCGGACTATGTGTACTCTATCCAGATAACATGCCATAAGTCAGGAAGTCACTAATTGTCCACATCAATGCTGCTCTTAGTATGAAATTCTGTTTCACAGCAACATCATATGTACTGACACCAGTACTGCACAATAAATTTAATTCATCAATAAATGGTTTCAAATAAACATCAATATTCTTCTTCATATGTCCTGAGATTAGTAAGGTAAAAAATATATAGGGTTATTTCGTCAACATCCATGGTGGTAAATTTTATGGAGTTAAAAAAATAGGCCAATATGAGTACTGACTACCATAAGATCCGAAAGGACAAAAACCATCAGGGGAAAGACCCAGTCACACATTTCGGGCTTATAAAGAAAATGACGGATGTAATCTATCAAAATGTTTCAATGAATCACCATCGGCTTTATGATTCATTCTTTTATCAGTTGAAATATTTATTTTGTTCCATGACATCATTGTTGATGTATTCTTAGACATGAATAAATGCTGAAGTCTGGATGTAAGTGGAAAATATCTCAACTATTTTACAGGAATCAAGCCAGACTTCCCATGTTGTGCTTCTTTATACCTCAGTTTCCCACATGTGGGACAACTATCCAATGAATCATTTTTCCTAGAATATAAAATGCAATCATTTGAACATGCATGAATATTTTGACAACTAAGTCCCAAATTCAAAACCAGCCTCTTACTCTCATAGTAATTTTCAGGAAAAACATTTCCTTCGTGTAATAGTGTTTTAATCAAAGTAAATATCTGATCAAAACAAGTGTTTGACATTCCATTATCTGATTTGATATCCATAAATAAAGCAACCGCTTTTAATTTTCTTATCTTGAAACCAGGATATAAAGCATCCTCAGCAGACCTCAACAACTCATAAAATTCAGACGGTGCAAACTCATGAGTTGAATCAATATCAACCTGAGTTTCTATATGTTGAATAGATGGACTTTCAATATCATGTACTAAATTTTGAAACCGAGCTGGATCTAGAATCAAGATAGTATTACCTTCTCTGGAACTGTGTTCACCGTATTGATACCAAAAAACAAAATCCGATTAAAAACCAAAACGCAAGAGATGTCCTCCAAAATTTTCAAACGTTTCAAACGTTCTCAGTGCACATTTTTTACAAGGAAATTTTAGCGTGCCTTCTAAAAAAATCTGAATTTGATGCCGCAAATTCTAAGAAATCCTCCACACCCTCAATATATATTGTATTTAAACCAGAACCATTTGAATTTATACGTTGATTTATCCATACACGGTCATCTAATAATGACTGTTGTCGACTTAGTTTTTCCATATTTTTCTATAAAATATAAATGAATTATTGGTTTTGAATAATTTGATAGAAGAAAAACAATATCTAAAATAGAAAACTATAATAATTACCACTACTTACGAGTGACACAATTTTTAATGAAATTATTACTAATTAGTAACATAATTGATAATATAATTAGTAACGTAATATAATAATGTTATTAATTATATGATTAATATTTATAAAAAACTAATATTAATATTATTAAAATAAAAAAAAATTATAAATTATTAAAATTATCAATATTCGCAATAGACTATTATTAACATGTTCAAATCTTAAACGGTCATTAATTTTTAAATCATGCCTAATAAAAATTTCATGTCAGTCAGGTCCCATTTAAACTCTATAATTATCCTTACATGGTTTATCACCTCGTAAGTAGTGTTGCAATATGAAGACCCAACTAATTTTGTTCCCACCTTTAAGAATCATCTCACATAACCGTTTACATAGACATTCATTCTTAAAAATTTAATCCCTTAAATTTTTAAGGAAGAATGGTCTATGTAAAGGGTTATGTGATATTATTCTTATAGCTGAGAAAGACATGACTTGGATCATCTCATTGAAATGCTATTTGTATGGTGGTTAACCAAGCAAAGACAATTATAGAGTTTACATCAAACATGACTTACGCAAACTTCTTATTGAGCATTAACTAAAAATTGACGATCGTTTGACATTTGAACATGTTAATAATATCTTGTTGTAAATATTGATAATTTTAATAATTTATAATTTATTTATCATTTTAATAATATTAATATTATTTTTTCAAAAATATTAATCATAAAATTAATAACATTATTATATTGCGTTACTAATTATATTATCAATTATGTTACTAATTAGTAATAAAAAGATATGAATAGAGACTGGTTAACCAAAACAAACGTGTTCATCTATCACCTTCGTTAATTGTTCTAATTGTTCGCTAATTGTTTGCTAATTGTTCTACTTATTCACTAATTGTACTACTTATTTTCTAATTGTTTGCTAATTGATCTTCTTATTCGCTAATTGTTCTTCTTATTCACTAATTGTTCGCTAATTGATCTGCTTATTCGCTAATTGTTCTGATTATTTTCTAATTGTTTTAATTCTTTGCTAATTGTTTTAATTATTTGATAACTATCATATTGTTAGTATTTTATTATTATTAATATTAAAATGATATAATTTTTTTATTATGTTAAAATTCTCTTTTTAGTGTTTAAACTTGACATTCTGTCTCCACATGTAATATTTACATTCACTTTCACCTCTCTGTTGGTGAGGAGGTCGATAATTTTGAAAATGAATGCAAATATTACATGTGGAGACAGAATGTGAAAATATTTTTAATTATCTGTTAATTATTCTAATTAAGTTTTTAAACGTGACATTCTGTCTCCACATGTAATATTTACATTCACTTTCACCTCTCTATTGGTGAGGAGGTTGATAATTTTGAAAATGAATACACATATTACATGTGGAGACAGAATGTGAAAATATTTCTAATTATCTGGTAATTATTCTAATTAAATGTTGAAACTCGAAATTCTGTCTCCACATGTAATATTTACATTCACTTTCACCTCTCTGTTGGTGAGGAGGTTGATAATTTTGAAAATGAATGCAAATATTACATCTGTGCCACTTACCGCACTTATCAAAGCTACCCACTATCCTATGTTATTAATACCTAAAAACCATTTTTTATCATAACAAAATTACACAAATACCTTAAAAACATTCCACATTAAATAAAAAAAGAATTATTTTGTATATAAAGTCAAACTAGGAAGGCATTTGGTTCAGACTTGAAGAGGTTACCGAAAAAAGAGGTAATGTTCATCAATGAGCATTATTTTGTTTATTACTCCAAATCTATAAGTTATTATTATAACATTATGATATAAAAACCAAAAATTATTAATACAATAAGTTGTTATTATTTTAATAGAATTATCTACAACCATATCTACTTCCATAAAATGGGTTATGAAATCATAATTATTTTGTATGACGGATTACCGCCTCGCAAACCGATGTTGTTTGTTTTTCCATTACCACATCTAAATGTAGGAAATAATGATATATTTATTTTTATTACAGTATATTTATGATATTATTATACATATTTAATTATTACAACACACAATACTTTATTCTTTTTATTTTTTGGTAATACGATAACATCACTCATGTGTATGGTGGACAAACCCCTTGCAAAGTGATGTGATTCATTCACTATTTACATTAAAGGTAATAAAGGTGATTTTAATGAAAATATTTCATATATATGAAAACAATTATTATTTAATGATAATATATCATTTAACTTTTTCTATTTCAAAACAATAGATAAATGGAATCAATGTTCATGTGTACGTATGACCTACCACCTTCTTGAACGGTATAGGTTATCTTCAATCACTAATTTTTTTGGGATTACTCTAACTAATTATATATTAAATATATATGATATTAATATCAAGGTTAAATTTATTAATTTTATTTAAAAATTATATTCATAATTAAAAAAACAAGTCAACACATACTATAATGAAAAATAGTTATTGTCCAAAAAAGATATTTTAACATGGAATTGATAATAAACGGTAAAAATGTCATAAGAAAATAATATATGGTATGATATATATACATTTAAATATTATTAATTGATTTATAATAAAATTATATTTATTATATTTGAGGTTTTAACATGTAATATGGAAGTCAAAACTTAAGGTAATATATTTGTGTCACACTTCTTATGTCTACGGGACACATGCCTTGTCCAACAGCCATTTTTTATGTGTTGTGTATTATACCCATAATATATTTTCCATGAGACACTTGAAATGCTTAAAACGTGTATATAAACCCAATTTTAAATTTAATATAATTAATTAATTCATCATTATGGTATTTTATGTTTCATTTTATTTTATTCTTTAATAGATTTTATTATTCATATTTAATAAAGTGTTAATGGTTTAATTTTACATTCTCATCATTTATTAGGGTTATTCATAATAATGATTGTAAGGATTAAATCTTTTGACCATACCTCATGAAACTAAATGATTTTATTATATTTTTGATATTCATTTATATTAAATTAAAATTTTCATTTTTTCTCTCCGTGGTTGTTGGAACCCATCCCCAATAATCATGGTGCCTTTGTATACTACCATTACATTTTCATAATTACATATAATCAAATCCTGAATGAATGAAGAGTTTAGTAGTATTTGTAAACTAGATAAATACATTAGTCTTGTTTGAAAATTAATACATTAATTTCAACATATTTGTTTCAAGGATAATAAGTTTTTTCCATCTTTCACATCCTTGCATATATTTATTAGTACACTTTAGGTAATACTATGGAATGAAAACAAAATAACGGTGAGATCAAATGATCAATTAGTGTAAATTATAGTGGAATCAATAATGATAAAATTATAATGGTCAATATGTAAATTTAATATTAGAATAAATGTTCCATGTAATTAATAAACTGATAATGAAGTGCATAAACAATATGTAAAGGTAAATAAATTAGAACTTATTCCACTAAAATTAGTCATAATAAATATGGAATGGTATGAAACTGAAAACACATTTTATAAAATAAATAATCTGATAATTTAATAAATCCATATATTTTGTAATAGTAAAAATATAATGGAGAATAAATAATAATTAAAAATGGATGAAATTATAAATTATTTTTCATCATTTATAAGGAACATAAAAACATATACCATCAAGACCCTTCATAAGATAGTTTAAAATTATAGATAGAAACCTATTTAATTGTTTGTAAAAAAAGTTTCTTCATCATTATAGGTCATTATATTGAGGGGATATATAAAATTTAGCCAGCACCCATTACTACATGTCCAAAACATCCTTCATATAGAGTAATCGATTTAATTAATAAACAATATTCCTTATAAAATATATATATTTAATAGCTAATATGGATTTATCTGTATTTCCCCATATAATAATATAAAATTTAAATTGAACACTATATATAAAAAATGAAAAAAATTTAACAATTAAACATATCCATGATGAATTATATGTATAATTTGAGGAAATTAATTGTTCAGTGATCATAGAAAATTGAATAATTCAAGGGGACTAATAATGTAATCAATGTAGTGAACATCTATACTATCATATGAAAAATAAATCATAAACCATATAGAGTAATAATAAATAAAATAAAAAATATATTCCTATTCATGAAAAAAATTGTTATTGTCTTTGATGAATGAAAAAACTAAATAAATTAAAACCATTCCTAAGGAAATTAACTATTTTAGTTTGGAAAACATTTTAAAAATCCTTTTCATTAAAAATAATGTTTTAAAACATTTTAGTTAAAAATAAAACTTTTATACTTTCAAAGTAATATTTGTAGAAGTTATGGTAGTTAAATTCACATTGTTTATACAAGGTAATAAGAACATTACTTTTTTATAGTAAAGAGGTTTGAAAAATGATTTGTTTAGAATAATAAAATAAGATTCCTTTATAAAAATTTGTAAATGATAAGAAGGGTTAGAAATTGATTTCATAAATAATTTTTAAAATGTAAAACGTATTTTTCAAAACATGTTAATAAGAAATTTTTCTTGGAAGCAAATTGGTTATATGACTAAAAATAGAATTGAAGTAGTGTTTTCTTAAAAAATATTCCTAAAACATTTTGAGTACAAAAGAGTAGAAAAATTGTACCATTACACAAAGAAGTCATTAATGAACATAGGATAATAAAATTAAAGGGTTTATTCAACAATGGTCTAACAATTTCACCCAATGTAAATTAAAGTGTAAACAATCATGAATAAAATGATATTGTGATGTAAACCCTTGAAAAGAAAATATTGTGGTTGTGAGAAACAAACAGAAAATACATTATGTTTGTCGAAATACAATACACATAAAAAGAGTTTAAATAAAAAAAATATATAGTAAAACTTAATTAAACACACCATCTTATAATATTAATGACAATGAGGAAGTAATAAAACCCCATGAAATGAAATTGGGTCAGGAAATTCTTTTCTACTTGGTTACAATTAATTAAAATAAAATTTGATGAAAAAATTCTATTTGAAACTAAAAATATCATTATTAATGAAATAAAAATGATATAATATGTCTATGTCAGATTATATAAAACATATATGTGAAATTATGTACACAATAATAAAATATGTCTCAAAGAATGGAAACTGAGACGAAGTCCCATACTACTATGTAACTTTTGAATTAAAATCCCGATGAAAGCAATAAATTCATTTGAAACTCTAAATACAATGAATTAAAATATATTCCTGATATAAAATAAAATAGTAAAAGTATATATACCTCAAAAAATAAATAAGTGGTGAACATGGGGTAAGTCTCATAGAATGAAATGTGAGACAAGAATCTTGTACCCTGTATTTCCTTTTAATTGAACATACTTTAACATCAGGTATAATTATTTTAAGCATGTAACCAACTTAATAAAGAACCATATTCATATTTATACTATCATATATTATCTAATTATAATATCAAAATACTTGTCTGTTAACAATATTTCATTATTTTCACTATTTATGGTGTTAATTGCATAGTTTTTCAAGGATGTAATGACTTTCTTCATATTGTTCCTATTAATTAGGGCTTTATTTAAATATATCTAGAATTTAATCCATGATTTAGAGATAATATATATTAATTATATATGTATTTATAATAATCCATTATATTTGGAGATATGAAATAAAATGCACCATTTATAGAGATGGTAGACTATACACATGCTTGAACGCTACATCCATTTCCTTAACATATTTACAATAATGAAAAATAAATAATATATATTTATATTTATATTATAATTCCAATGTTATAATTATTTCATATAAGTCACATATATTTATTAAAACTATTCTTCATATATTCAATGTATAGGATGAACGAATCACATCTCTTTGAGGAGGCGGTAGTCCACTAATCAATAAATGATATTATCATATTTCGATAAAATGGGAATCATAAATTTCTATATTAAATATAAACTCCTGCATAATAAAGGAAATATAAATATCAAATATATAATATATATCAATATTTATATAATAATTTCCACCATAAAGGGGCGGTAAAGTATGAACAAACAATCATCGTTTCTTGAGACGGTAGTCCGCCATACACATGAACGTTAAGTTCGTTACCCATTAGGTGGAATTTGGGGTAAATATAGGTCAAAAACATTGATTTAAAACAAATTTTTATATTTAGGATAATTATTTTATTATATAATAATGATATAAAATATTTAATAGGTGGGTAATTAACTAAAAGAAATGTGATTATTGGAAAATGTTACCTCTTGATCGGGTAAATCATATTTTTTATGAAAAAAATACTTATTTGGAATTATTTATGACCAAGTTGTGGGTACTAGGATTATGGGAGTGATTTTTGGAGCATATTTGAGTACATTTTTAGAAATTAAAAGGTTATTAGATGTCTAGAAAATTCAGAGGGGTCAGTTTCTTTTTATAGAGGAGGAGTGGCATTTTTTAAAATATATGAAAAGGGAATTTTACCCATGTTTTTTCTATGAAAATTGACTCCAATAATGGTCCAAATTAGAAAAAATGTATTATATGGTAGAGGTATGAATATCTTATGTATATTTTACGTGTTTATTGGTCATTTTGGACCATATGTTTCATTTTTAATCCTTGTTTTAGTTAATTTTTCACCTTATTAGTACATCACCAGTTCATTCACATGACACCATAAATCAAATATCAATTTTATATATTCATTAATATTATGAGAATTTATCAATTGATATTAGTAATAAATCTGTATAAATTACAATTTTGGTCGTAGTTCTCAAATATGAATAAGTAACATTAAGTACTGAATTGTAAAAAATGAAGTTAAACCGAAATAATAAATTGAAACATATGTTATAGATAAATGAATTACCTAAAAAATTTGAACATTAATTTGGAAAAATAACATCAAAATGGAATGAACACCATGGTTCATTATAAGCATAGACACAACTCTAGATAGAAATTTATATTGGGCACTCATGCTGGAGAAATAAATTACATAAATTAAAAAACATTATTCAAACGGATAATTATAATTATGCTCATTATAATATTAAAAGATCAAATGAAATTCATGTGACTAAAAATAAATTAATAAATGGGTTAAATATGTATTTTTGGTGAGGCTGAAGTAAATATAGGTGAAGGGTCTGACATCACTATTACCATCAGTTGAGGACCTTTCAGCCCAACCCAAAGGCTACAACTCCAAATCTTAATTGGTCTCCAATAAAGTGGAATAGGCTCATAGTAGTTAAAATTACTGGTCTGGTAACTTTTTTGACCACATATCTCAATAACGCTTCATGGTAGGGTTGTTGTTTTACCCATGATGGGAGAATTTCTCTGCTAGTGGACTTGTTGCAACATAGTTTACATGAAGGCTTCAATATATAAATTATGATATAACATGGTAGTAGTAATTGATTGATCCTAATAGCACATGCACTTCACAACAATAATCAAGTGTTAGATAAATATAGATATTATGTTAAAAATTAAAAGAGATAGTGCAATCAATGATATAAACTAAGGAAAGAACTACTGACATACTGAACTTATATCATCCCACCCTTTTATGAACCTTTGTATTTCATGTAATTTCAAATCATTCAATTAAACTAAAAATATATATATGAACACATAGAAATTGGATGGTTTAAATTATATGGGAGGGAGGGAGAGATAACCATATTCTGTTGAATCATATGACCTCTCACAATCTATTCCTAATATGCACCCATTCTCTAGCACTAAAATATGGAGAAACCAAAAAATATCAAAACCCAAATATTGTGTTCGATAAAACTGTATATAATCATATCAAAATCGTAAAAAGAATATAGATAAACATTTCTTCATAAATATAGTGTCATTTTTAATAATTAATAATTCCACGATCATGGGATTAATCATATTTGACGTACAAAAAACATGTTATATAATAAATGAACAAATGCGCTGGAGAAAATTTAATGCAGAAAAAATGTACTGATCATAAATGCTATAACATATCATGTGATAGAGAAGAAAATCTAAAAAATAGTGAGTACATGTAGATACAAATGAGGAATCATTGGGAACATAGGTTGATGAAAAGTTAAGTTATATTATTGAATCAGTTTATGAATGGTAATGTATTAAACTATGATATAAAATATATAATTTTTTTTCTTTTTTCATTAATATGTAAATAGTATGAAGATGGGTGGTTTGTTTACAAATACTAATCATGTTTATAAATGATCTAAAAAGTGAATCATGTATCTGAACTTATACAGTATAATATTTTTATGTTTCAGGTAAATAATGTTGTTGAAATGAACGATGGGTAAATTGGAAGGTGTGTAGTGGATATAAAGTACATATAGAAAACTAAAATTTTTTGATAGAAAACCGTTGATATAAGATAAAATTATTTTCTTATTGAAGGATTTTGATAACATAAGAATTCTTCGTGATCCATTCCAAAATGAATATTATTAAAACAAAAATATTTATTGTGATTAATAGTTCTAATAACTTTCTTAATTTTATTAATTTCCACTTGTTGTTTCTCTAATTTCTCATCCTATGTAAGAATCCAAATGAAGTTGTATTTCACTGAAATATGATTTAATGATGAATGAAATTATGGTTTTTTTCATGTGAATCACCATCAAGGTATCAAATTAAATAGGATGATCTTTTACATTTTTTAAATGTGAAAATGTACACCATTAAACTAAACCAACTCTAAACTTTTTCATTTATTCATTGAATACATTATTAATAGTGAAACTATTAGTTTTAAATCTAACCTAGATTTCATAATTGTGTCAAACTTAAAAATAAAATCATTAGTAATCATTCGATTATCAGTATTCATCTATATAAAATTTCAAAGGATTATTAATTATATTTCCCATTGCTAGATCTCATAATATGTGAAGTTAATAGGAGATCCATAAGAACTATCATATTATTCATTTTATAGAATCACTATGAATTTTAAAAATAAGCATACCAATTTCATACAAAAAGCTACACTTACGGACAAATATTTACATTAATTCCTCATATTTCTTAATACCACAATCTTTTATTGTATATATTCATATTCAATTGTATTCTCACTACTATTTGAAATAAATAAGAAACCACATATGCCTTTTTTTCCCCAACACCTACATAAATAACTGGTAATGAGAGTATATACATCGATCATTAAACAGAAGTCTTAGAAATGAGGCTCCAAAAATATCATGATAAATTTCCACATCATAGACATAGTGAAACATTCATATTGAAATTCACATTCACTCTCAATGAGATTCATCTCTGCCTTTCTGCGTTCATTCCATCCACAAACTATGGAAATGCGTACTTCCATCTATTATGATCTCCACTTCAGCTTTTATGCCTCATACTATAATCTCATTGGTTTCACCCATATTCATTAAATAGTTGACTAAACTATTTTTCAACCAAAACAATATTCTATAAGAACCCAGTTTTTTTCTACGAAAGACTTTAGAATATTTCTTTATGTTATTCCAGAGCAGCGCCTTCAGAAGACGTGCGAATCTGATCCCCGGTGTGGCCGGAATTAAATTTTCAGTGCGTTCACACTGGAAACACCAAATAAATGGGATAACTCCAAAAAAGTGATCTATATCAGAGATACGAGTGTACGGATGGGTCCGTAATGGGTTGTTTACCCGAGGAACGGCATAAAGTATGTCGGCGCGGGATGTTTGGACCCCTCGCTCGCTTTCGGAACGTTAAACAGATTAATTAATTTATTTATTTATTCAATTAATGGTTAAACTCAAGTTCCTCTTAAATGGTGGCTCATATTGGAAAACCAAGGGCACTGTTGAGTCCAGAACGTGTTGTTTACCCTAGTAGGGGTGGAAGTATCGCGGGTGTGGGCCGTCTGTGGAAAATGGCCCCAGGGGCGTTTTCGTAATTTGGAATCCTCGGGCGCTAAGTTTAATAACTATTGAACGGGGCCTCGAATTAAAATTCAGAGACCTCCATTTTGTTCAGAGCATGGTTTTTAACCTAGGGAGGGCTTAATCCTGACCCAGTCGGGAGTTCGGGTTCGGGCTGACGGGCGGGTGGTTAAGTGTTTTCTATTTAAACACTTAACTCACCACCCTCCCTCGGCTTCTTCTCCTTCTTTGCCTGGACAGTGGCATCCCCCTCCCTCTCCTCCTCCACTCCGATGAGGTAGCTCCGGCAAGGTAGCTTCGTGGCAGCAGATTCTCCGTGAAGCGCCAGACAATGCCCTTCGAGGTAGGAGTTTTCAGTTTTTGCATTTTCATTTCCCAACTCTACTTTCAAGTTGATTTATGCTGATGAATTACCGTCAAATTTAAAATCAAAGCTCATAATCGTGTATTATAATTTTTGAGCTACTCGACGCATATTTTGGATCAAAAATCCGAGTTCTGAGTCAATCGAAAACGACCGCCGAAGGTTGCGGGTTTTCAGTTTCCGGCGGGTTTGAGCGGCGGCGCGGCTAGCTTCCGGTGGATGGCGCGGCGGCAGGGCTCTCGGACGACGGTGTAGCTAAGGTGTAAGGCGGTACAGGTCTTCATCCGGGGAAGCCGGGAGGGCGGAGGTTGGCGCTGGGGGGCGAGCGGCTTGGGTAGCCGTGTGACGGCGAGTTCGAGGTCGAGCTCGTCAAGGCAGGGGAGAACCGGGGTCGTCGCGCGACCCCACGGGGGAGACACGACCCGCGCCTCACGGGTCGTTGCGCAGCGGAAGACTGTCCACGAAGGCCGGTCCGTGAGGAATGTGGGTTAACGGCCAGCCCGCGCGGCAGATCCACGGGCCGGCACTCCGAACTGAGCCGGCAGGCGCGAGCCGGCCTAGGCCGGGCGGACAGGCCGGCCCAGGTCGGTCCAGCCCAAGGGGATCTGTCCCTCCCCCTCTTCGGATGCCCATAATTTTTATTAAGGGTGTTTTATTTGCATGCAGTTTGCGGCAGTGGAACCGTATCGAAGAGAAAAAAATTTTGAGATGGTTTTAGGATTTTTTAATTTCCGAAACGAGGGGCTTTGGAGGCGCGACACGCCTTTAAGTTGATTGACATTTTTCCGTGGAATCTTGTTTTGGACGGCGCGGATGCGTCTGACGTCTATTTTGAGCGCCGCCAGCAGCGTTGGGACCCTGGCACCGGGTAGAAGTTTTCTAGTGTGGTTTCGGACGTTGAAGTCAGAGTTGAGGTGTGGGCCCCACGACCCATCTTTTGAGCTGCGTGCATCATTTAGCGACTTTTTCATCAGACGTCCTTTCGGGGCGTGCGAGTAGTTGATGTTGGGTGTTTTTACAAGGGTATCACGTTGGCGCAGTCTGCCCGCTGTAATTCCGTATGATGTTGCGGGCCCCGTGAGGGCCGTTTGGGTGTTGACGGTGATTTTCCATCTCTATCACCAGGCGACCGTTTTGGACAAGTGAATAGTCCATCTTGTGTGCTTTTTCGAGAGTATTGAAACGGTGCAATCTGTTCTTTGTGTTTCGGGACCGTGAAGCGGGTCCCTCGTAGCACCGCTCGTGTGCGGTGCGCCAAAATGCACTTTTTTCTTCGGATATCTGTTTCACTCATGTGAGTAGTGCTTCTGACGTGTTTTACCAAGGAGATCGCAATGGTGTGATGCGCTCGACTGTTTTCAGGGCCGAGGCTTGGGATCACGGGACTCCGTTCGGGCATGAGGCGGTGATTGTGACTTTTCCGTCAGATATCCATTTGAGGTGAGTAAGTAGTCTATCTCGCGTGTTTTTCCACGAGGATTACAAAGGTATGATCCGTTTGGATGTGCGGAGCCTCTTATGCTATCTTATTAAATGTGGAAGTGCAAAAGGTGCCCTGGTGGTGGTTCTTCTACCATGTTTGTAGCGGACCCATGGCATGTGATCGCGTGCACTCCTAGGAGAGTGATGTTGGTAGTTAAAGATATGTAATTGGCAGTTCCTCAGTCATTGAAGCAGAAATTTGAAGCTGTTACGTCACGCCTTCACGTTGATGTTGGGTGGCGTGTGCACGATAGCCCTTGGGCTGAAAATGAGGTATACTTTGGGAGTATACGAGAGTTCTTGGAGGTTTGTGTGGTTTGTACCTGATACTGTTTGTGCACATGGTTGGAGATTGACTTGGGGCCACATGTCGTGTGGGCCCCATGTGTGTGTCATGTTATGATTTGCGTACCTTTGAACTCTCACGACGTAGAGGGTCCCTTGGGTCTCGTTTGTTGACCAGCGGGGTTGAGTTTTTCCCCCGGCTCTATTCTCGATGGTTTAGATTAGTAGGGTTGAGTGGTTTCCCCTGTTCTTGATCCAGAGTCGGATGGTTGCGTGATACCCACTCTGTGTTCGGTTGGGCAGTGTTGTATCATCCAGTAGAGATGGCCAGAGTAGTTCTGGGTTTACCCTCCAGCGGGGCGGGGCAGTGGGTTACTCATCGACTTCTCAGGGTTTACCCTCTATTAGAGACTATGCAGTGGGTCACCCGACGACTCTTGGGGGTCTACCCTTCAGCAGGGCTGGGTAGTGGGTCGCACGTCGTTATTTTCAGGTCTACCCTCTAGCAGGGTTGGGCAGTGGGTTGCCTGTCAACGTGTTCCGGGTTTACCCTCTTGTAGAGACTAGGCAGTGGGTCACCTGACGAATCTTGAGGGTCTACCCTCGAGCAGGTCTGGCCAGTGGGTCACCCATCGTCTTGTTCTGGGTTTACCCTCAAGCAGTGTTGGGCAGTGGGTCACCCGTCGACTCATTCCAAGTCTACCCTCCAGCACAGCTGGGCAATGGGTTACCCGTCGACTCCTTCTAGGTATACCCTCGAGCAAGGATGGGTAGTGGGTCACCTGACAACTTATTCCAGGTTTACCCTCTAGCAGGGGTGGGCAGTGGGTCTCTTAATGATGTATTAGGGTTTACCCTTCAGCAGGTCTGGCCAGTGGGTCACCCGATATCATATTATAAATTACTCTCCAGCAGGGCTGGGCAGTGGGACACCCGTTGACATTCCAGACTCAGTTCTTTCTACTAGTCTAGTCTGTGGCTTTCCTCAGTGATCAACAGAGTGGGAACCTTGTTTGTATGGGTCGATGATGGAATGGATTTGACTTTGAGGAGACCTCTCGACTGCGGGGTAGTGACGAGGTGTGGTTTGACTTAACTCGGAACTCTCAAATAAAAGGGGAGCTCCCCCCCCCCCACCAAGATGCGTCCTTTTGACGTGACGTAAAACCGTGCAGGCGATTCAATGCTTACCAAAGCGGATATTGTCGAGGTGTGGTGGTTTGATCCCCTTGACTGGTAGTTTGGGGCAGACATGCGAGATGCTGGGTATCGATGGTGTTATCTTCTAGGACTGTTGGCGACTCACTTTTCTTGGGATGAGCTATGGGATAGAGATCCCCTTACGATCTTGTTCAGACTTCTTGATTGAGCATATGGTTATGTATATACCTTGTTCTGGTACCCACATATTGGTTTGGTTACTCACCTTCCATTAGAGGCGAAGACGGGCAGGGTATGCCACGTGATTTCCATGTCTAGCTTCTCATGGATGGACAAGTCTACTCTCCTTCTATAGGTAGCGAAGACTCGATGGGAAGTTCATCTTCTCACCGTTTCGAGCTCCTTGTGTCTGGATGAGTTTACCTTCCTTTCTCTTGTTGGGTTGATCTGGACTCTTTACTGCACTTTCAGTTTTACTCCTCTACTATTCCTTGTTCGCTGTACTACTCACCCTTCGGTACCTCCTTTGTTGCTCCCTAGAGCCTTTGGGGTATCCTACTGAGTATTTTTTATACTCACCCCTGCTTGGGATTTTCCCACACTTGGTATGCCCTTGCAGACGACGGATAGGTTGGTAATGACTTTAGAGGGGCTTAGGAGTTCGGGAGCTTAAATTGCGTGCGGTGGTCGTAGCCGGGTTCCATTTGGGAGACCCATTAGCTATTTCTGTTTGTTTACATGTTGCCGGGTTGTGGAACCTTTTCTAGTTGGGCGCATGTTTTCCCCTTTTTCCTTTTCAGCACTTTACTTGTACTGTTTAGAGGTCGATGCACATTTGTGGTATATATATAGTTTTTTCCCTTTTCTTTACTTGTCTTTTCTTTTACTCTGCATTGTTGCGTTGAGTGTGTTGCGTGGTTGTGTACACGTACTTAGGAATAGGCCTCCCTATGTTGTTTTTCCTTCAGCGCTGATCGCTATCCCTAGCCTATGGAGGCGGGCTTGGGGTAGTTGTGGCCCGAGCCCGGGTAGGGTCGGGTCGTGACAAATTGGAATCAGAGGTGGTTTGTTCCTTTGGACTCTATTTGGACATCCCTAAAATGAAAGTAATTGGTTGGGTTTTAGGGAAATAGTGTTAACGTTTCTCGAGAGTGGCTCTTAGGACAGGGAGTCCAATGATGGTGCGGCGGATGACGTATCCATTCACTAGGACCCTGAAAACCCGCTTGTCGACTCGGCTTGCTGAGACACTCGTTGCAGGGAAAATTGGGTTGTGCATCACATAGGATTGAGTCTTTGACTGTCCTTCTTGAGTCAGCTCCCCATCGTTGTTATTGGTGTATACATATATACTCATCTGACAACGACACTCCTTGATAATATTTAGGATGTCTCCACAAAGGCAACCAGCCAAGATACCAGCTTTGGTTCATGAGGACGACCCTGTGAGCTACGAGGCCACAGTCCAGGACCCATCATACGAGCCCCTTTCTCCGGGTGGGCTGGTAGAAGCACCCCCACCTGTTGAGGAGCAGACCATTTCAGCCGAGCATGATGAGCTTGAGCTCAGGTTGAGCGCGCTCTGTGAGTTCCAGCGGTAGAGACCGCTGGGGTTCAGTGGTGATCCAGACCCTCAGGCAGCATAGTTTTGGCTACAGGCAGTGGTTCGCCTTTTCAGGCTTGTGCAGACGCCAGCAGATCTTATTGTGTCTTTGGCCGCCAACCTTTTCTGTGGAGCAGCTTGGCGTTGGTGGAGTCTTGTGACTTAGTTTCTTGGCAAGTCGTCCCTTTCTTGGGGTAACTATCAGTTGTTGATCTGTGAGGAGTGTTTCCCCTCCTACTTTTGCTCTATTTAGATTCAGGAGCTCTTGCAGTTTCAGCAGGGAGGGATGATGGTGGCCGAGTATGTGGCTAGTTTCACAGACTCTGCATGCTTTTACCCGGACTTGGTCTATGATGATAACTTCCGAGCATGAAAGTTCGAGTAGGGTCTCCGCCGATAGATTCATGTTGTCATAGTACCTTTGGGAATTTCCACATATTTCTGGGTGCTAGAGAAGGCGTTGGTGAAAGATAGCTTCATGTAACGTTCTAGAGTTGCTGGTGGCAGCAGGCGCGTTGGAGCCGAGAGGTCTGCCGCAGCTAGCGGGCATCAGCAAGAAGAACCTCGGCACAGGTGGCTTTCTGACGACGAGACTCAGGTACGTGATCTTACACCACAGTGGAACCGGAGGGCACTAGTGCAGCCCGAAGAGAGTCAGTGCTATGCTTGCGACATGCGAGGTTACTTGGCACGGGACTGCCCGACCAGGCATGCAGAGAGCTATGGGCAGGCAGCAGGTGCACCACCACGGCAGAGGCAGCGCCGTGATCAGAGTAGTTCCCAGATAGGTGGTTCTAGCGGAGGAGAGGGAGGAGATTAAGGTGGGGGACGATGTTAAAAGGTCTTCCCATCACCATCAGGTGGTCCACGTCAGGCTCCGGGAGCTGACAGATGGGACCACAGAAAGCCGCGAGCCTTGGATGTCTACGATTTTTCAGAGCATGAGATGATGAGAGGTACACTCTACAGATCTTCTACTTTTTTCGATAGAATTTTTAGACTCTGTGTGTGAGAATATTTTCTCCCTGATCCTTTCTTGAGGTGTTACCAGGGTGGCGCGGGGCGTCGGTGTAACCTTGTGTTGGTATGATAAAAGGCGTATGACCTTTTTTCTTTAGTCGATGGTAATGAGTCCATCGCTCTCTGAGCGTGTAAGAGAGTCTTGGTTGAGAGACATTGACTGTGAAATTTGCGTGACCAGATATCCTTGGGTGTTTCACCATATGGATATTCTGAAGTAGTGAATAACCGGGCCTTGTTCCAGGTGAGGGCGGTGATTCCAGTCGCGGCATGCGATATGGAGGTTCGGTTGGAGAGGTGAGCTACCCCCGAGAGCCTTCGGGGCATTTGAGACCGTGCAGAGGGATGGTGAGGTTCCCTACCGCCTTGCCCTAACCCCAAAGGCTTGTTTGGGTGTGTGACGTCTCCCACGTGATTCACCCGAGAAGAGGTGTGTGTGCTCCTATGCACGACATCGGTGAGGACAAACCTCACGTGAACAGATCAAATCCTTTCGTCTGTGTGTGGTGGCGCAAAGCTGTGCAAGAGTTCTTCTGGGTACAGGAGAGCCAGGTGTGGGCTTAGTACCCTGAGTTGTTCCTTGGTTTTTTTTCGGGGACGAAAAGCTTGAAGGAGGGAATGATATAAGAACCCAGTTTTTTGCTGCGAAAGACTTTAGAATATTTCTTGATGTTATTCCAGAGCAGCGCCTTCAGACGATGTGCGATTCCGAGCCCCGGTATGGCCGAAATTATATTTTTAGTGTGTTAACACTGGAAACTCAAAATAAATGGGATAACTCCTGAAAGGTGATCCAGATCAGAGATCTGAGTGTACGTATGGGTCCATAATTGGGTGTTTACCTTAGGAACGACATAAAGTATGTCGGCACGGGATGTTTGGACCCCTCGCTCGCTTTTGGAACGTTAAACGGATAAATTAATTTATTTATTTATTCAATTAATGGTTAAACTCAAGTACCTCTTAAACGGTGGCTCGGATTGGAAGACTGAGAGAACCGTTGATTCTGGAACATGCTATTTACCCTAGAAGGGGTGGAATTTTCACGGGCGCGGGCTGTCTGTGAAAAATGGCCCCAGGGGCATTTTCGTAATTTGGAGGCCTCGGGCGCTATGTTTATAAACTTTTGAACGGGGCCTCGAATTAAAATTCTAAGACCTCCTTTGTGTTCATATCATGGTTTTTATCCCAGGGGTGGCTTAATCCCAACCCCGTCGGGTGTTTGGGTTCTAGCAGACAGGCGGGTGGTTAAGTGTTTTATACTTAAACACTTAACTCACCCCACTCTCTCAGCTTCTTCTTCTTATTCTCCTAGACAGCAGCATACCCCTCCCTCTTCTCTCCCACTCTGGTGAGGTAGCTCCTTCAAGGCAGCGACGCGGTGGCAGATTCTCCGTGAAGCGCCGGCCAACGCCCTTCGAGGTAGAAGTTTTCGGTTTTTGCGTTTTCATTTCCGAACTCTACTTTCAAGTTGATTTATTCTATTTAATTACCGTATAATTTACAATTAAATCCCATAATCATGCATCATAATTTTTGAGCTACCCGATGCATCTTTCGGATCGAAAATCCGAGTTCGGAGTCGATTGGAAAGGACCGCCAAAGGTTGTGGGTTTTCGGTTTCCGGCAGGTTTGAGCGGCGGTGCCGCTGGCTTCTGGCGGATGACGCGGCGGCGGGGATCTCGGGCGGCGGCGCGACTAAGGTGCAGGGCAGCGTGGGTCTTTAGCTGGGGTAGCCAAGTGAGTGGAGGTCAGCGCTGGGGGCAAGCGGCCTGGGCAGCCGTGTGATGGCGAGGGCGAGGCCGAGCTCACCGGGGCAGGGGAGAACTGGGGTCGCCGCGCAACCCCGCGGGGGAGACACGACCCGCATCTCGCGGGTCGTTGCACAGAAGATGACCGGCCACGAAGGCCGGTCTGTGGGGACTGTGGGTTCACGGTCGGCCTGCACGGCAGAGCCGCGGTCCGGCGCTCCGAACTGAGCCGGCCAGCGCGAGCCGGCCCAGGTCGGTCCAGCCCAAGGGGATCCGTCCCCCCCCCCCTCTTCGGACTCCCGTAATTTTCATTACGGGTGTCCAATTTGCATGCCGTCTATGGAAGTGGAACCATATCGATGAGAAGAACTTTTTGAGATGGTTTTGGGAATTTTTAATTCCCAAAACAAGGGACCTCAAATGCACGATGCGTCTTTAAGTTGATTGACGTTTTTCTGAGGAATCTTGTTTTGGACGGCACAGACGCGTCTGACGTCTATTTTGAGCGCCGTCAGTGGCGTTGGGACCCTGACATCGGGGAAATCTGTTTCAGTGTGTTTTCGGATGTTGAAGCTGGAGTTGAGGCGTGGGTCCCACGACCCGTCTTTTGAGTTGCGTGCAGCATTTAGAGACTTTTTCATCGGACGTCCGTTCGGGGCGTGCGAGTAGTCGATGTTGGGTGTTTTTTCGAGGGAATCGAGTTGGCGCAGTCTGCCTGCTGTAATTCCACACAATGGTGCGGGCCCCGTGAGGGTCGTTTGGGCATTGACGGTGATTTTCCATCTCTATCACCGGGCGATCGTTTTGGACAAGTGAATTGTACATATTGTGTTCTTTTTCGAGAGGATCGCAACGGTGTGATCCGCTCGTTGTGTTTCAGGATCGGGAAGCAGGTCCCATGTAGCACCGCTCGTGTGCGGTGCCCCAAAATGCGCCATTTCACTGGATATCTGTTGCACTCATGTGAGTAGTTCTTTTGATGTGTTTTCCAAAGGGGATCGCAATGGTGTGATGCGCCCAACTATTTTCAGGGCTGAGGCTCGGGATCACGGGACGTCGTTTGGGCGTGAGGTGGTGATGGTGACTTTTCCATCGGATATCCGTTGGAGGCGAGTAAGTAGTCTATCTCATGTTTTTTTTTGTGAGGATTACAGGGATACGATCCATTTGGATGTGCGGATCCTCTTTCGAGATCTTATTAAATGTGGAAGTGTAAAAGGTGTCTCAGTGGCAGTTCTTCTACCGTGGTTGTAGCAGACCCATGGCTTGTGATCACGTGCACTCCTAGGAGAGTGATGTTGGTTGTTAAAGAGATGTGTTTGGCTGTGCCCCAGTCGTTGAGGCGGAAAGTTGGAGATGTTACATCATGCCTTCGCGTTGACGTTGGGTGTCGTGTGCATGATAGCCCTTGGGCTGAAAATGAGGTATAATTTGGGAGTATACAGGAGCTCTTGGAGGTACGTGTGTTTTTTACTTGAGACTGTTTGTGTTTTTGTTTGGGGATTGACTTGGGGCCAAACGTCCTGTGGGCCCCATGTGCGTTCCATGTTATGATTTGTGTACCTTTCACCTCTTGGGACGTAGAGGGTCCCTCGGGTCTCGTTTGTTGACCAGTGGGGTTGAGTTTTTCCCCCAGCTCTATGCTCGATGGTTTAGATCAGCAGGGTTGAGTGGTTTCTTTTGGTCTTGTTCTGGAGTCGGATGGTTGTGCGATACCCACTCCGTGTATGGTTGGCTAGTGTTGTATCATACAGTAGAGATGAACAGATCAGTTCTGGGTTTACCCTCCAGCGGGGTTGGGAAGTGGGTTACTCATCAACTTATTAGGGTTTACCCTCTAGTAAAGACTAGGCAGTGGGTCACCCGACGACTCTTGGGGGTCTACCCTCCATCAGGGCTGGGTAGTGGGTCGTCTGTCGTCTTGTTCAGGTCTACCCTCCAGCAGGGCTGGGGAGTGGGTCTCCTGTCAAATTGTTCAAGGTTTACCCTCTAGTAGATACTAGGAAGTGGGTCACCCGACGACTCTTGAGGGTCTGCCCTCCAGCAGGACTGGGCAGTGGGTCGCCCGTCATCTTATTCTGGGTTTACCTTCCAGCAGGGCTGGGCAGTGGGTCACCTGTCAACTCCTTCCAGGTCTACCCTCCAGCAAGGCAGGGCAGTGGGTCACCCGTCGAATCCTTCCAGGTCTACCCTCCAGCAAGGTTGGGAAGTGGGTCACCTAACAACTTATTGCAGGTTTACCATCCAGCAGGGCTGGGCAGTGGGTCGCCTGATGATGTATTAGGGTTTACCCTCTAGTAGGGCTTGGCAGTGGGTCCCCTAATATCACATTATGAATTACCCTCCAGCACGGCTAGGCAGTGGGACACCCGTTGACATTCCAGACATAGTCCTTTCTACTAGGCTAGTCTCTGGCTTTCCTCCGTGATCACCGGAGAGGGACCCTTGGTTGTACGGGTTGGTGATGGAATGGCTTTGACTTTGAGGAGACCTCTCGACTGCAATATAGTGACGAGGTGTGGTTTGACTTTACCCGTAACTCTCATGTACGAGGGGTGCTTTTCCCCCACTAAGACCCGTCCTTGTGACACGACCTAAAATCGTGAGGGCGATTCAGTGCCTTCCAAAGAAGATAGTGTTGAGCTGTGGTGGTATGAGCCCCTTGACTTGTAGTTCGGGGCAGACATGCGGGATGCTGGGCATCGATGGTGTTATCTTCTGGGACTGTTGGGAACTCACTTTTCTTGGGATGAGCTATGGGATAGAGATCCCATTACGATCTTGTTCGGGCTTCTTGATTGATCATATGTTTATGTATATACCTTGTTTCGGTACCCACATCTTGGGTTTGGTTACTCTCCTTCAAGGAGAGGCAAAGACGCGCGGGGTATGCCACGTGCTCTCCGTGTCTAGATTCTCATGGATGGATGATTCTACTCTCCTGCTATATGTAGTGAAGACTCGATGGGAAGTTTATCTCTCACCATTTCCAGCTCCTGGTGTCTGGACGAGTCCACCTTCCTTTCTCTTGTTCGGTTGAGCTGGACTCTTTACTTCACCTTCAGTTGTACTCCTCTACTATTCTATGTTCGCTCTACTTCTCACCCTTCGGTACCTCATTTGTTTCTCCCTCGAGCCTTCGGGGTATCCTACTGAGTATTTTTTATACTCACCCCTGTTTGGGCTTTGCCCGAACATGGTGTACTCTTGTAGACGATGGAAAGGTTGGTCGTGACTTCAGAGGACCATAGGGGTTCGGGAGCTTGGACCGCGTGCGGTGGTCGTAGCCAGGTTCCAGGTGGGAGACCCGTCAGTTGTTTCTTTTTGTTTACTTGTTGTCGGGTTGTGGCAACTTTTCTGGTTGGGCACATGTTTTGCCCCTTTTTCCTTTTCAGCACTTTACTTGTATTGTTTAGATGTCGATGCACATTTGTGGTATATATATAGCAGTTTCCCTTTTCATTACATTTTTTTCTTTTACTCTACACTATTGCATTGAGTGTGTTGTGTGTGTGTGTACATGTACTTAGAAAAAGGCCTCCCTGAGTTGTTGTGCCTTTAGTGCTGGTCGCCAGCCCCAGGCTTATGGAGGCGGGCTTGGGGTAGTTGTTGCTCGATCCCGGGTAGGGTCGGGTCGTGACATATTCATACATGTAAAATCAAAATAGAACTTGATCAGAATTTTATATAAAAACATGATAAATAGAGTATAAAAACAATCAATGTGGAATATAAAAACAATCAAAACATAATCAGATCAAAACTCAATAGGTCAAATCTGAATTATACTATCACTACGGGGGTATACACCTATACCAACAAAATAGATTATAATAAAAATAAAATACGACCAGTAAAATATGTAAACCCATGTTACTGTGAAAGTACAAAAACAGAATTGTTTTAGAATACTACTTTTTGATACTAATTGAAACTGTAGAAAAATAAGGTTAGAAACTGGATATTGAAAAATCACATACTGTTGAAAAAAATATCAATAGTTTTTTAGAAACATGATTTGAATATAATTGAACTGAAAAAGTATAATATGTTGGCGATGTACTAATCCAAGATATTCATTAATCCTTTATAACTATTTATTGTGACAATACATTAAATCTATTCAAAAATTTATTAATCTTCATATAAAAACATTAATTTTTTTCCCCATAGTAGTGTCACACATTACATGAACTGCTTAACCTAAGATTCAACTTCCTCTCCACATTATGTCAACTACATAACATTACAGTAGAAACAGAACATATTGATAATGAGAAAACTAATAGTGAATACAGTATTATAAATGTAAAAAGAAACACATATATAGTGGAATCAATTTTATGTGATTGTAATATATTAAAAGTGAACAAAAACATATCATTCCAACCATGAACAATTAGAGAACAAGTAATACTAACTAGAATCACATCTACAGTGGATTAAAAATATTAAAAGTGAACAACATAACAGTATTGAATGGAAAAAATAAATAATGAAAACAATATTAGTATAATGAAATAAATAAATTAGAAACTCATAAAAAGATGATAAAGAAAGATAAAATCCCTGTAAACATGTACTTGTAATCTATTATTCAAAAACAGGGACATAAAAATATTAAAATAGAAATGTTACAAAGAACTCACTACTCATAGGAGGAAAGGATCAAGGAGATGTTAGGGAACCATTCAATACAGTCATACCTGGTTTCATTCAAGGTTATTTGTTTTTACACACTTCAAAACAAATAGAAAAAGATTTTTTTCATCATAAAATAGATCATAGCTTGCAGATCTTAGCATATTTAATGTTCATGAAAAATCAGACACTTAGAGACATGAAGGTAATGAACCAATGCACCAATACACAAGAACCTCAAAATATACAATAACCTAATCAGTATAGAGGTATTATCATGTTGATACCACACTACATAAAAGAAGACATGTTTAGAGAAAATTATTTAATGATTAAATAAAAGGAATTCCCTCATTTAGTTGTACTTTAAACAAATAAAGTTTAAAAGAATTTAGAATTTCAAAAAAATAGAAGATTTTAGTTGTCCTTCATTTTTATGAAAAACACTAGAATAGAATTTTAGAATTGTGACACCTTTATTATAATGAAATGAATAAAAATATTAAATGAAGAAAAAAAAATCACACACACTTACTAAAAAAATACTATATGTTGTGATCCTATAGAATAAAAATGGAAAGAAATGAATTTAATGTTCATAATCAAAATAATTAAAATTTTAAAAAATAATTAACAAGGTCAGTTTGTTTAACATACCTTAAACCATATAGAAGAAGAATCAGTGCTCAAAACCACTAATTTAGTTGTAGTTTAAATAGGAAAATTATTAATAACTTTAGAATTTCAAAAAATAGAATAATTTATATGACCTCTCATTTTTCATAAAAAAAAATGGAATGACAATATAGAATTTAAATACCTACATTCTAAAGAAACAAATAAAAATATTAAATGATAAGAAAAAATTAAACTACACAAAAAAACTACCTGAAAAAATTAATAGATAATATGATCTCATAGAATATCAATGGAATGAATTAAGATTAGTGTTTCTAATTGAAACTATGGAAATTAGAAAAACTAATTATGAAGGGATGTTGGTTTTCCATACCTAAAACCAAATAGAAGAAGAATCACTTATTGAGACCACATATCATATCCTTCAGATCTTAAAATATTGAAACATGGGAAGAAAAAATGCACCAATCCAAAATAATCATGAAATGAACAATACTTATATCATTAGAGTGGTTTTATAATTAATTCAATGCAGTAAATCAATATAAAACCCGGTAAGAAGATTGTTTACGAAACAAGGATCAAGTAGAAGTAATACATGTAGTTAGAGTATTAAAATTGAATATTTATAGTATGTTTGTCTAATTCAATAGTGTGAAATTTCAAATAAAAAATGATGCACAAAAGGGAGGTTAATTACATGAATTTTAGTGTTATTTTAAGATAATAAAATGAGGATCAATTCTTGATAAATATAAAAAAACCCTCATAGAAGATATCAGAGGAAAAATATGGAACATGATCAGTTGAAAAAGAAATTTTAGTGATTACTCATATTCAATTCTTCCATGGCTTGATATGAAAATCCATAGAGTCTCAATGAGTATTCCATTAGGTATTTCTCTTGAAAACAACATCCATAAAGGATTTTAACTCCATGATATAGTTTACTCACTGTGCAGTCGAGTGTGCGAGAACCCTAGGTGGAGCAGAGGACCCAGACATGGATGATATTAAGGTGGATCTTCTAGTTTCAGATGATCCAAATGTGGGGGAGCCAAAGGTAGATTATTCACAGGTAGAGCCCATAGAGGTGGTTCACTCAGAGGTGGTCGTCGAATTGGAGAGGAGAGTTGGTAATGAGAGTAGGATATGGGAGCTGGGGAGGGGAGGGGGAACCCTAATAGAACCATATGTAAATATCAATCGGGGGTAGGAAACGGTGTGTTTTATTTGGGTTTGGAGGTAGAATAAGAGGTTTTTGGTAACATAGAAACATTAGAAGGTGACAAGTAAGTTGAAAAAAATCCAACTTTAGTAAATAAATTTATTTTTGTGATTAATTTAAATCACAATCACTAATATTTTTAGTAAAAAACTATGATGATCATATTATAAACTATAGAATATTCTGATACAAATTGAGGAATATATTTCATTAAATACCAATCAAGTAACTTTTGTGAATTGATTTACATCCAATCCTATAGAAAAGATGAAAAGGCGAGTTTTTAAAGTAAAATTCTCAAAATATTGAGATGGTTTTATATTTAATTTCTAAGTGAATATGATTTCCATGAAATATACTCGATTAATTTATTTATAATTGATCTAAATATAAATAAAAACAACTCATAAGTATAATTTAAAATTATAAATATATTAAATGCAAATAAGTTTTAATTAAAATTCTGTATTTTTTACTACTAAAAAATAAAATATTTTAGAAAAATAAAAAAATTAACCATAACAAATTTAAAAATTTTGATTCGAAAAATTAATTTTATTTTTATATATAATATTTTGGAAAGTTCAAATAAATTTTATTTATAATACATTCTCCATTAAAAGTAGGTAAAACTATCTTCAACAAGATATTGGTTTTATGTGTAAAATTATGTTTGTTCTTTTCTTATGCCTATAAAATATATTGCATGAATGTATAAAAT
This sequence comes from Viscum album, assembly GCA_963277665.1. Classification (NCBI taxonomy): domain Eukaryota; kingdom Viridiplantae; phylum Streptophyta; class Magnoliopsida; order Santalales; family Viscaceae; genus Viscum; species Viscum album. The sequence continues at coordinate 1,407,551,706 of OY728133.1, read as the reverse complement.
ATTTTAATTAAAATATAACATTTATATTTAATTATTATCATTAATTAATGGTAATTTATTTAATTTATTATGAAAATAGGCCTTTGGGAGAATAAAATATTTCTTTTATATTCAATCGGTTTATATTTTCATTTCTATTTAATTTGTAACCAATGAATTTATCTTCTATTTTTATGGATTATATATTTTTATAAGGTAAATAATACTATTTATAACTACTTATTTAATAGCTATGTTATTTATTATCTTATAAAATAATAATATTTTAGTAATAAACTGTTGCTCAGTAAAACTCGGCCATGTGTGTAACACAAGATGTCGAAGAAAGTCTTTGTTGCGCGTAACGAATGATAAATTAGTATTGAATGAATTGAATGTTATATAATATATTGAATTTATTTAAAATAGTAATTAAATTATAATTCCTCAGATATTATCTTGCCATGTGCTCTTGGTGTTTCATGTCATACATGCTATCAAAAAAATATTATTAATTTAGAATTTCGGGGCGTCACATTATCCCCAATATAAATAAACTGTGCCATCGCAATTTAAACTCAATCTTGTTATATATTTTATTTATATATCTTATGTTGATGACACACATAGTGAGATGTTTTCCTGAACAATCATACAGAAAATATATAACAGGGAGTATAAAGGTCATAGGGACTAACACATTACTAGGTTTCTAAGTTTTATAACATTAGTGGAATGTGGAGATAAAAACATGAAACAAAATAATTAATATTTATAGGGAGTGATTATAGTGATAAATCACAAAAAAAATTGAATGATCAATGGAATGGTGAGGGTATGAAATTCATAAATCTGGGATAATTTTTAATTCCATTGGTTCCACAAAAATTAAGGCATTGGGATAAAAAGTTGTTATTTATTATCATGTTCTTTATTTTGAATAATTATTTTACTGCCTAAGAATGTAAGGAAATATAATTACTTATTATATTTTTATTTTTTATGCACAATTTTTATCCATTTTTTTGTGGCATTATCAATTTCCAATTCATATATTACATCTTGAAATAGATAATGGAAAAAATTAACTTTGATGCCTGAAACACTGAAATTTACTTTTTTATGAATCATAAGGTCTATAAATAAATTAATTATATTTTTCTCTTATTTTTATCCCAATCCAATATGGTTAAAACATTAATACCTAAAAATCAACACTATTTATTCGTCATAAATATATATTCATAAAAATTTTCAACTAAAAAAATTACATACTAATCCAGACAATATGTAGGTCAGTAGTTCATGTTAATCCATTATTGAACTTTGGTAATGCATTCATATCCCATGGCCTTTCTGGACCTGATGGGTTATCAATTAGGATACATATTGTCCTTTTCTAAAACCGTATTAATATAATTTCAAAATAAATATGATGGACATCCATGAAATTTAGTAACTAAATGATCTTTTAACAATTTTTTTCAACATAACCCCAATACCTAAATACATCATCCATTTATTTAACGATAATTTTGACCATGGTCAGTGATTTATCCATTAGGGGATGGAATTTTCTAAAAAACCATAGTTCATGAATCAATTATCATAATGGAAAAACCATATAATTAACTTTGGATGTCTAAATATTAACACATTATTTTTAATCTAGGACGCCTCCGGTTTAACCTAAGTCATTCATTTTAATTATATATTCAAATCCTTCATAATGAAAAATAAAATTATCTTAAGAGTATTTCTTGATATTTTCAAACCATGTGTATAGTAAGTCCCATTTTCATAAACCTAGTAATGCTCGAGTTAGGCCTGAAACACCCATTATGAGTTGTTAACCCTTGGTACATCTGTTACAGAATGAAATCTACTTGTAGTATCAAGAAAGGGATGTATTTATTAAATGACTAAAATAATGACTATATTAATGTAATTATAAGATGTTATTATATATTTATCCTCAAATTATATCACCGGTTTATGTTCCCCAATCTACATTTTCCTAAACCTAGTTCCAAATGATACTACTAAAATGTTTATAATACCAACTCTAGTGATCGAACCCCAATAATCCCAAAGCCGATGTATATGACCATTATTTTTTCATGATTAAATGGAATATAATTGTGAAGGACAAAATATTTAAATATTCTTGGTAAACCATAAAATTACCTGAGTCTTGATTTATAAGTAAATACACTAATTACAAACTAATTTCTTTTTCAAGGATAATAAAATTAGACTATATATCCTACCCGTGCATATAATTCTCAGTACATTTAACGACCCGAATTTAGAGCCACTCAACTGGTGCCCCATACCAGGTTCACCACATGACCTCCAGCACCTTTCGCATGGTAGGCTAATCTAAACCAACCAAACAAACCACATTCACATTGACTCACTGGGTGTCTCAAACTAGTAGACCCCTATAGTCAAGTAAACATACAAAGGCACATACACTCTGGGAAGCACTCACCTCAATTTCCATATGGTCTTGCAACGATAGCTACAGACTCTCTGAAGAAGATCTTACATCTAATTCCTCTTGCAGTCTTGATATGTTCATAAACCAAGGAAACTCATAGGAATAACAAAGTCCAATTCATGCAGGTCATGCATATGAAACTAATTCCAACAGACCCCCTAGGGAAGCACTTAATCGTCTATTCCCTCTTTGGTCTCCCGCAACAGGTTCTCATAGCCCTGAGTAGTCCAGTCGTGCGTAATTGACTGTCAAAATCCCTAAGTAAGTTTAGAAACTACATGAATAAAATAAATAATGCATCAAAAGCATTAAAACTGTAGGAAACAAATGAAATCAGTTATAACAAGCAAACTATCAATTGTAATAGGGTTTTCCTAGCAGGAAAACTATACCAAATGGAGATAAATAGCCAAACAAGGATAACACACATGGGGTGATCCTCAAACATGCAAACAAGCATATCTTATTATCAATTAACCTTAATATAATGATAAATATAAGGTAATTAAATAATAAGACCATGATCCCTAACTCGAGATACCTGAAACATGGGAATCCAACACTTTTTCACAAAAACTCAAAGACATTCAATGTAAGGCAAAAAACCACCTATCTCGATCCTAAGAGATCGATATACTTTAACCTCGGCCCGTGAATCATCCTAGAAATGAGTAGATCTGCAAAAACATCTAAAACACTCAACCTATGAGGAATCTCCTAAAAGAAAGAATCATGAAACGTGGCCAAAGACAAACCCAAAACTCACCACTACGATTATTTTGCAACCGACGATGTTCAATTCAGATAACAGGTGACAGATCAGTGGATCGAAGAAGATTTGGACTCCTTGGATGATCTGGATAGAATTAAGTGAAGATGAAGATGGAAATAAGAATTAGATGCAACCCCGGTCCATTTAACGAAATTAAAAGAAAGTACACGGTGTTTACTTTTGGAGTACACGGCGTGTACTTGCCTTTTCCGTTCTCCTTTTTAGGCAGCCTCCAAGTCACCCTTACATGGTTGTGTGTGTGGTCATGACACGACCAGAACATGGATTCTAATGGCATCGAAGTACACAGTATGTACTCAAGAAGTACACGGTGTGTACTCCAAAAATTTCTAGATTTTCCTCTTTTTCTCAAAAACTACCAGAAAATAAAAAAAACCTGAAAAAAAATCTGTTTTCTTACAAAATCCCCCCCTTAAAGAAATTTGTCCCCAAATTTCCCTAACAAGGTGGAAAAGAAGAAACCGTCAACAACTCTGGACACTGTAATCGCATATCGGCCTCCCTCTCCCAAGTCTCATCCTATACACGACTGTGCTGCCATAGCACCCGTACCGGAGGAACATACTGTCCACGAAGTACCTGTGTAGTATGATCAACAATTCTGATAGGAAGCTCCTAGAATGATGAATCCTACTCCAGTTCAACCTCCTTTGGTTGAAAAACATGAGACGGGTCTGAGAAATATCGTCGAAGCTGAGAAACATGGAAGGCGTCATGCATATCCTGGTACTTATAATGTAACTGCAACCTATAAAAAACCAGCCTGACTCTCTCAAGAACCTCAAACGGCCCGATGTATCTCGGTGAAATCTTACCTTGTCTCCTGATCCTCTTGTGTCCCAACCTCGGGGTAACATATAGGAAAACCTGATCTCCAACCTTGAACCCCACAGGTCATCTCTTCTGATCAGCATAAGATTTATGCTGAGACTATGTAGTAGCCATGCTTTTCCGAATAAACTCCACTTGTTATGTGGTTTCCTGAACAAGACGAGGTCCCATCATAGCTGCCTCTCCTGCCTCCATCCAACACAATGGTGATCATCATGGACTACCATACAAAGCCTCGTAAGGTTCCATATGAATAGTTTCTTGAAAAATATTATTTTAGACAAACTCCACTAGTGGTACATGTCTCTACCAAGAACCTTCAAAATCAGGGACGCATTGCTCGTAGCATGTCTTTTAGAACCTAAATCATGTTCTCTGACTGGCCATATATCTAAGGATGGTAAGATGTACTCTGATGTACCTATGTACCCAAAGCCCTATGTAGCCCTTTCCAGAAGTGCGACGTAATGCGTGCGTCCCTATCTGAAATGATAGTACATGGAACCCAATGTAAGAATACAATCACACGGATATACGATCGTCTATGCTCATCAACACCTAATGTCTTCTTAATTGGAATGATGTGAGCAACCTTCGTTTGATTTTCAATGACAACCCATACCACATCATTCCCTCGTGGTGATCTCGATAACCCTTTCATGAATTCCATCATGTCATCATTCCACTTCCACTCGGGAATGGATAGATTTTGTAAAAGCCCGGTTGGTCGCTGGTGCTCCGCCTTCACCAGCTGACAGGTGGAACACCTCATGAAAAAACCAACAACATCTCTCTTCATACCTGGACACCAATACTGGCAGTGTAGATCAAGATACATCTTGGTGATGCCAGGATGAACTGCCCAAACTGAGGAATGAAAGTCTCGCATCATCTCCTCATGTATATCAGATGGAACCCATATGCATCCCAAGAAATGAAAGATCTCACCCTTGCCTACGATCCATCCGAGAAGAGGGTCCTCTCCTGACATGATGTCCCATATGAATCACCCTTCAGAATCTGATAGTTGTTTCATTTTAACTCGGTCAAGAAGGGTAGAGGTAACAACTATATAAGAAAGAAAAGTATGACCCTATAGATTGTGCACCTCTTAATGCATTTTAGAGAATAGAGACATAAGCATCCACTCACTGTTGTCCTCTTGAACTGCCTATATCTATTTCCTCCTTCTTAGTGCATCTTCCACTGTGTTTCCTTTCCCTGGTGTATAAGTAAGCTCGAAATCGAAATACTGTAGGTACTCAACCCACCTCTGCTGTCTCAGATTCAAGTAACGATGTGTGAAGATATACATGAGGCTCTTGTGGTTAGTATATACCAAAGAATGCTCTCCCAGATGATAATGTCCCCAACAACACAAAGCATGAACAATTGTATCCAACTCCAGGTCGTGCGTAGGATATCTCCTCTCATGTGGCCTTAATTACCGAGATCCATATGAAACAACACGATCCTCCTGCATAATCACTACTCCAAGATCAATTCCTGATGCATCACAGAAAACTGTACAACTCCTGCCCAGCTCCAACAGAACTAGAATTAGTGTTGTTGTCAATCTCCCCTCCATCTCCTAAAATGCTGAATCGTAGGCTTCTGAAAAAACATACATCACCCCCTTCTTAGTCAAGCCTGTCAATGGCACTACTAATCATGCGAATTCCTATATAAACCACATGTAATAACCAGTCATCCCTAAGAAACTTCGTACCTTGAAGACATTCTTAGGCTGCTCCCAGGTAAATTCTGCGCTCAACTTCTCTGGGTCTACTGATACTCCTGTCTCTGTGATGAAATGACCCAGGAAGTTAATCTCATCTATCCAAAAGTTTCATTTTGAGTGCTTAGTGTATAACTGATTCTCCCTCTGTGTACTCAAAACAATCTCACGATGGGTATCATGGTTATGTTGAGTGTGAGAGTACACAAAGATATCGTCCATGAAAACTACCACAAAATAATCCAAGTAAGGGTGGAATTTTTTGTTCATCAGCGCCATGAAAACTATGAGCGAGTTCGTGGGACTAAAAGACATAACCAAATACTCATGCAGACTATACCTACTCTGGAAGGCTGTAAGAGGTATATCAAATGGTCTGACACACAACTAATGATAGCTGGATCTCAAGTCGATCTTCTAGAACACTCTGGATCCTTGAAGAAGATCAAAGAGATCATCTATCCGTGGAAATGGATATCAGTTCTTGACTGTCAACTAGTTTAGCTTCCAATTATCCAAAAAAAGTTGTAAAGTATCATCCCCCTTTTTGTAAACAGAACGGGTGAACCCCATGGATAAGTACTGGGTCAGATAAAACCCTTTGCCTGCAACTCCTCCAACTGATTCTTGAGATCCTATAGCTCTGGTGTAGCCATTCTATAAGGAGGTATGGATACTGGTGCTTCTCCTGGAACAAGATCAATAGAGAAGTCTACATATCACTCCAGAGGCAAACCTGAAAAGTCTTCTGGAAAGACTTCTGGAAAGTGATCAACCACTGGAGAAAATTCTATCTGAGAAGTCCCCGGGTCATCTATATATAATATAGAAATATGGGTTGTAATACCACCCAACCCATGATGCTCCGGTCCAGCTCTCCTCGCCTGGACATCCCATTCTACCTTGTGAGGAAAAGATCTTCCCTCTGGTGATGTGAAACTATCCCTACGACAATAGCAATCGACAAAGGCCTGGAAGGTAACTAACTAGTCCATCTTGAGAATGAAATCATAGCCTGTCATCTCCAAAACATAGAGATTCCATGAAAAATGACACCCACCAACCTCATGGGGGCAGTCTAAGCACTGACGCACCCTAGCAGTTCTAATACCCAAGGGAGTGTCTAGCGTCATAATATCCTCAGAAGTATAAAAAGTAAGTCTATGGTTTTCCACGGTATGCATAGAAATAAATCTATGAGAAGACCCTGTATAGAAAAGTACAGTGGATAAAACTGAGGCTACTAAGATCGTACCTTGAACTGTAGAAGGTCCAGGATCCTGCTATAGATGAATATGCTCTACTACAAATGTATGGAATGCATTGCAGCCCTGCGTAGCAGCCTTAGATCCCTAAGCTAAACCTCCCTGAGCCAGACCACTGTATCCATGACCTCTACCCTAGCCTGAATGTCCTGAAGATCTCCAGCCCCTAGTCTACTGTAAAACTGGTAATCCTTCTCCTATATGAGGATTCGAAACTGATCCTCCGTCACGAGCCATTGGAAGGAAAACCTTACAGAAATGCTGCAGATGACCCATCTTGCCACAAGATCGGCACTCCACTGGGTCTCTCGGGCACTGAGGATTCTTATTCCCACATTTTCCACACTGATCGCACACCACATGGTTTTCCAGAAGGAAGATCCCATCTACCAGAAGAAATACCTCGCTTCCTCAAGTCACCTTGTGTAGACTCTCAGTGGCACTTCCTATTGTTTATCTGAAATGAATCAACCATGTATGCTGAACCACCTGAGTCCATAGCTCTATTATCCCTCATATTTATCTCCATGATAATCACTTGGTTGACTATCAGAGTAATAGAAGTCAACTGAAAGACATTCACCTTTGATCTGATGTCCAGTCTGGGGCCTTCCTCAAACATCATCGCTAAAAACATCTCTTCATTCACCAGAACATAATTGAAATGTTGTAACTCTATGAAGTGAAAGGAATACACCATAACATTGAGAGTACCCTACTGCAGGTTCATGAAATCTCTGGCTCTTTCAGCCCTCACCATCGCAGGGTAGAATTTTTCGTAGAACGTATGCTGAAACTCGTCCCAAGCCATAGCCTGTTGGCGCCCTTCCTGCGAAACCACATCCCGCCATATCTTGGAAGAATCTTGCAGCATATAAGTTGAGAGATTCACTATCCTCTCCGAAGGTGTCTCCAGGTTCTCGAAGATGGATATAATGGCTTCTAGACATGACTCAGCAGCCTGTGGTCCTCCATCCCATGTGAACGTGGGAGTATGATGCTCTTGAAAACCCCACGTCAGCTCTTCCATAGACGGGGCAGGATGCTGAGCTCCTTGAAAGGTCTGTATGAATCTCATGAAAACCTCTCTGAACAAAGAATCAGAACCAGTTTCTAGAATCACTGCAGTTTTCATTTCTGGAACAATAGGCGGAACTACTAGAAGTCCCTGATATGCCGTATCAGGCGTACGACCACTACCTGGTTCCTAACGTGCATCTGGAGGAAATCTTGGCGGCATGAGTCTTCAAGGTCACAAGCATACCTTCATTAATGATGAACACAGATGCATATTAAGAGTGTAAAATGGAACAACAGAGAAAAACTCTGAAACTGGGGAAAATATGACAACATGGTGTTTAGTACCACTACACTGCGTGTTTCCTGAAATTTTACCCAAGGCGTATACCTTGGCCATACATGGTTGTGTAATCCACCCATCTACACGGCATGTTCTCCAACTACATGGTGTGTACTAACCTTTTTTCCCCCTTCCCGGTTACTCCTACATGGCTAGGAACATGGACTATCCCAGCAGAAAACTACATGGTGTCTTTCTCCACTACACGGCATGTCTTTAAGATTTTTCCCCTGTCCGAGTCGTTATTCACACGGACTGGTACACGGACCACTACTACACGACATGTCAACATGGTACACAGCATGTTTCCCTATGTATTTCCCATCCCATGTATTCAACTACACAGCTAGGTCACACAGAAGGCAAGTACATGGTGTGTACATGGAAGTACACGGCGTGTAACCCTGAAAAGTAGTTCTTCCCAAACAGAAGAACAAATGGTGTGTGTTCATAATACCACACACCATGTTTTCTAGGTTTCTGGCCAGTAAACAAAAAATAACCCCCAAAACCACTGAAAGAACACTAAAAAAAGAACTTATGTACCAAATTCTGATCTGTGGGGGCCCGCACTCCCTGCGAATCAAAGCATGGCATGATAACAATGCATATAACAAGTAAATTGTGTAAAAAACTCACGATCCACCAAATTCTGATACTTGTGGGTCTATAACACCTCCAAGACCAAATTTTGGAATCCATGATAAAGAAGCTATAAAAAAATGATATCCGATCAACACAGTAGGTATTCTATCACAACAACTATCACAAAATCAAGCATAATCTATGAAAAATTCTACCACAACATAATGCAAATTATAATGAAATTTAGATGGCATGAAAAAATGCATGACATGTGATTTTCTAACAAGTGCCAATATGATGCATGAGATGGAATACCCTCATCTCATTGGGTTGAAACAAAATAAAACCCCGATCATATAAACAGTAACAACACAACACATGTGCACCACCCAACGATGAATTCAATTAAACTGTAACATTTGCAAAACTTGAAAATTTCAATAATCGAGGTAACCTGGATTTTTCTCTATACACGAGTTCTAGAACTCCCAGGCACAACTATTTACTATTTACCTATTCCGTTCTATCTCTGTCTAATGTCGCTAAATAGTATATCAATTGAAATGAAAACAAACCCCATTGATACCACTTTGTAAAGGCCTGAATCCGAAGCCACTCAACTAGTGCCCCGTACCCGGTTCGCCACATGACCTCAAGAGTATTTCTCCAAACACCAGAGGCTGCCTACTAGCAATGAGGGCCTTCGTTAGACATTCGGGAAACTATGCCCTAATTTGGTAATGTATACAAGGGAATGGAAATAATAATCAATAGTAGAAGTAGTAAACAACATACAATAACTGAAACTAAACAGCGGAAGCAATGAATATATAATAATGATGATAATGATACAATAGGTAAAACTATCTAAGGAAAGAAGAAATAACAACAATGTGCTAAAATACAACTAAGAAACAAGGTATGAAAAGTAAAGAGTAACTCTAACAGCATCGCAATCCTATTCTCGGTCCTATGCTCTCCAGCTCCAACCAAGAATCTTGTACCTGAAGTGGAAGGACCACGATCCTTATCTACACCTGCAACCATATAACCTGTTTGGGCTGAAAAGCAGGACCCAAAAAGGGTGTGAGGATTTTCCCAGTAGGCAACCACCACATGATATGTTCCCTACTATTAGTGAGTAATACAGTAGAAGTAATGAATGTAAATATAGTAATAAACTATGATTACACAAGTACAAAATCCTACCAATTACCATTCACATTATTTTAACAATTAATTAATTCATTTAATCAATAAACCAAGGAATATAGAAAAGATATATATTCTAAGGTAAATAGGTAACACAATAGGCATCAAAAGACTACCTAAACAAATAAGTAGGCCAATAGATCAATGCTTATGATTTGGCTTGGTAGACTCATCTAAACCAACCAAACAATCCAAATTCACACTAACTCTCTGGGTGGCTCAAACTAGCACACCCCTATAGTCAAGTAAACATATAAAGGCACAAACACTCTGGGAAGCTCTCACATCGATTCCCCTGTGGTATTGTAATGATAGCTACAGACAATCTGAGGAAGCCCTTACATATAATTCCTCTTGTGGTCTTGATATGTGAGTAAACTAAGGACATTTTTAGGAAGCAAAAAATCCAATTCCTCTAGGTCGTGCATATGAAACTAATTTTAATAAACCCCCTAGAGAAGCACTTAATCACCTATTCCCTCTTTGGTCTCCCACACCAGGTTCTGACATCCCTGAGCAGTTCATTCGTTCATAATCAACTATCAGAAACCCTAATTAAGTTCATAAACTACTTGTATAAAAGATACAATGCATCAAAATAATTAATACAGTAGGCAACACATGCAATTAGTTATAACAAGAAAACTAGAAATTTCAATAGGGTTTTCCTTGCATGCAAATTGTGCCAAACGACGATAAACAGCCAAATAGAGATAACACCCAAGGGGTGATCCTAAAACATACAAAAAAGCATATATTATTATCAATTAACCTAAATATAATGATAAATCTAAGGAAATTAAACAATAGGACCAAAATCCCTAACCCGGGTTACCCGAAACATGGGAATCCGGGACTTTTTCCCCAAAAACTCAAATACATTCAACGTAAGGCAAAAAAACACCTACCTTAATCCTAGGAAATCAATATACTTGAACCTCAACCCATGAATTGGCCTAGAATGGATTAGATCTGAAAAAATGTCTAAAATTCTTAACCTATGATAACTCTCATAAGATAAAGAATTAGGAAACGTGGCCAAAGAAGAACTAAGAACTCACCGTTGTGATTCTCTTATAACTGACGGTGTTCGGTTCAGATAACCGGTGACAGATTGGCGGCTAGAAGAAGATTCGTCCTCCTCGGATGCTCTGGATGGAATTAGGAGACGAAGAAGATGTAACTAAGGATTAGACTCGACCTTGGTCCATTTAATGATATAACAAAAGTACACGACGTGTACTTATTAAGTACACAGCGTGTACTTGCCTTTTCCACACTCATATTTCGGTGGCCTCCAAGTCACCCTTACACGGCCGTGTGTGTGACCATGACAAAACAAGCACATGACTTCTAGTGGAATCAAATTACAAGGAGTGTACTCATAAAGTACATGGAATGTACTCCAAAAATTTCCATATTTTTATCTTTTTCTCAAAAACTACCAGAAAAGGAAAAACATACCCGAAAAGAAGATATGGGTTCTTATAGTACATTTTAGGGAATTCTGTTGAATTGAAACTAAATAAGGGAAATATCAAATACTTAGTAAGAGTAATGTATAATGTATGCAATAATGGACCAATCAAAATAGTCAATATGCATGGTAAAAACTGAAGACATATTCCATGTAATCATGTAACTGAGATGGAAGCGGATAAGAAATATGGAAATTTAAATTACTATGAACACATTACCTTTAATATAATAGGATAATGCATAATCAATAAAAAAAATTCAAATGGAAAATATATTCCATCAAATCAATAAACTGTGTATAAAATACATACATAGATTTTGTCAGAGTAAAAATATCATGGATAATATATACTAGATCAAAATGAAGGAAATGCGGAATTACTGGCTATCATAACTAAGACACATGAATAACTATACTTTCATGACCTTTCACAAGATGGTTTAAAACTATATATAGAAACATATATAATTAATGTTACTATTTGTCCCATGATAACCTATCGATGCATCATAGCGATGTATCATGTCTGGGCCCCACCCTTCACCGAATGTACTAATATATCTTCAAATAGAGTAATCGATTTAATTAATAAACAATAATCCTTATCAGATATCTATATTGAATGAATAATATTGATTTATCATGATTCCCCCAGAGAATTAAATTACTATTAATGTGAACATCATATATAAAAATGATATTTTGAATATGTAATAAACATTCCCAATATAATTTATATAGATAATTAAGGGAAATTAATTATCCAATTTTCATAACAAATTGAATATATTGAAGGGAAAAAGGAAGAAAAGAAGTAAACATCAATACTATACTTTTCCAAATCAATCATTAACCATTCAGATAAATAATAAGGATGATATCAATACAATATATCCCAAGATGAGTAAAAATGAAGGGTTGCTGTCATTGATGAATGGAAATATTATCAAAATATATTTTAAAATCATTCGTGAGGAAGAATCATTTTTTATTTGTAAATTATTGAGAAAATTATTTCATTTGAAATTTTATTTTTAAAAATTCTTCATTAAAATTTATCCATTTATACTTGAAAATGATGCTTTAAATATAAAACGACATATAAAATCATACATGATGTATATGGTGAAAGGAAAACATCTTTTACACAATAAAAATGTTAAAAAGAATTTTATTTTGAAAAACAAAAGAAAATTCCTTTGAAAATGTTTTTAAAATAAAGAATGGGTAAATAATTATTTAAAAAATCATGTTAAAAAAGTAATATTTTTTGAAAACATTATTTTAAAACAAGGATTTTAAAAGAAAATGAGTTCTTCGACCAAAGAGAAATGAATTTGGGTTTTCTTAAAAACGTTTTTAATACATTTTGAGTACAAATGGGTAGAAAATTTTACTATTACATGAAAAAGTTCATTAAGAACCATTAGAGAATAAAATAAATGTGTTTAGTTAAACATTGTCCAATAATATCCTTTAACATAAATTTGAGTGTAATCAATTTCAAATAAAATGAGATTATGATGTAAACACTTGAAAATTACCTAATGTTGATGTGAGAATAAATAAATAAATAGATTATATAGGTCAAATGTAAATCTATATAAGAAATGTTGTAATAAATCAACTAATTCCAAAAAATTATTACAAACATAATCATATAATATTAAGGATAATGATTATGTAATATAACCCAATAAAAAAAATTGGTTTCGAAATAAATTTCCACATGTTAATTCTTAATTCAGATTCCGTTTTTTGAAGTAATTCAATTTGAAACTCAAAATATCATTAATAATGAACAAATATTGATATTTTATTTCAAGGTTGAAGTATACAAACTATATAACATAAATTAGGTGCACAAAGTAATATATGTCTCAAATAATGGAAATTGAGATGACGTCCTTTAAAACAGGGTTACATTTGAATTATAATCCCATGAAATTAAAATTTTAAATTGTATATATAAATATCATGAAAATAAATTTATTCATGATATAAAATACAATAGTCTAGGTATATAAAACACAAAAAATAAATAATAGGTGAAAGTTATGTATTCTAAATGAAATGAAAAGTGAGGCAAGAATCCCTTACCTTACCTTTAATTTTTAATGAACATAATTTAACCTCATTTATGATGGTTTTATGAATGTAACTGACTCTAAACATAACTATAGTCATATTTTTATGTCATATATTATTTTATTATAATATCTTATTACCCATTTGTTAAAAATCATTCATTATTATAGCATCCCGCCATTTTATAACATAAAATTTCATTACATTACACAAAACTGGGGATCGTTAAGGTTTAGTGTCTTGGAAACAAGGATCATAATACAAAAAAAACATAAAAACATTCTTATTAAACACTTGAAAAGCTTCTCCTTTAGTTCATCCTATGTTCATTATGCATCTCATAACCTGGGGACATACATCAAAAGAAAGGGTGAGCAGAAGGCCCAGTAAGGGAAACAAGAGGAACATTTTACATGTGAACTTGAGATACTTCAATAAGGACATGAAAAGAACTTTAAGGCATGAGAAAGAAATCATGAGGCATTTCATAATAAAAATAACATTTTTCATAACTTGAAGATGTGGCTACATCATTTAACATAGACAATCATGAACATATCACCAAGGTCCATCCCCAAGGTGTCATTTGGAAATTACCAAGGTTATTCACCAAGGTATCGTGAAAATTGTAATCTCTAGTGGTTACATCATTACCCAATGCATTGGAGCTCTATTAGGGCGCACCCTTAAATTTTCCTTTATTATCATGTGAGCCACATATATCATCATCAAACATTTCATAAATAACCCATATAGCATAAAGGAAATGGGTTTCATTTCATAATCATAACTTTTTAAAAACTGCTTTAAAGGCATGATCTTTATCTCACTTTAAAACCCACAGAAAAGGAAGGTGGGTCTCATGTATGTAAGTCCCAGAATTTAAAATAGAACATTTTGGTATATATGAGAATTCCCTTGTAGAAATAGGAGCTTTGAGTATTCACTTTATAACATAAAATAAAAGAGAGAGGCATTTTGAGGGGAAAATTCTGCAGCATAACGGCTAAGTTTCGGGGTTTTAGAAAACATTGAAATGAGAGGGGACATGGGTCACCCACTCATAAATGATCCATAAAACAGTAGGGTGAAAGAGTAAGAAGGACATATGGACATGGTAATGAAATTTTAGGGACATACCATTTGAAATGAAAAACATGGAAGGAAAAAAAGATTAGATTTCTCTTATGAATATTCGGCAGCCTTACGGCATCACTTAACTTCAAAAGAAAATGATTTGACAAGATAAAATAGGGTCCCTCATCATATGATCATAAGAGATCAGTATGATAGATATAGAGATCATACCCCAACATAATAAAAAGGAACTTGAAATACTTGACATGAAAATCGAACTTGAAAAATGAGAAGGGTGAAAGAATCCCTTAAAAATTCGGCAGCCTAACGGCGTCACTTAAACTTTAATAAAACGAAATGATGAGAGTAAGAGGGGATCTCTCATCATATAAACATGAAAGGGCAGTAAGAGGAATATAAAATAACATCCTCTCACATAAAAACATGGAGCATAATAGGAATGACATAAAAGAGATTACATGAAAAGAAAGAGGGGGGTCAGATCCCTTACCTTAAAACGTGACTCTTGAAACTCAAAGGATTGGACCTTGAGGGCTTGGGGGCACCTTGGGAGGACTCCTTGGAAGGTAAGAAGACCAGAACTTCGTTGGGGGAGAGTTGGGAGTGAAAACTAAAGGAGGAAAGGGTGGGTATTTATAGGGAAAGTGAGGGGACAAAGCATTAATGGCCAAGGGACACCTCACTAGTGGTTTTGGAAAAACCATGGGCTTGCCCATGGTATTTGCCCATGGTATTGGCCACTTGGGACACCTCACACCTTATCTTACTATTCATAATTCGACCATATTGAATATATACTTAATAAATCATTTAATGATGTCATTAAACACCCGTAACTTAAAAACTATACTTTCACTATTCACCGAAAATTCAACTTTTCAGAATAATCCCAAAATTTCACCTTAACCAAATATCAATGCTATGATTTCAAAAATGAACTCCATTTTATAAAAATAATTTTCTAAATATTTTAAATTTTATTTTTAAATAAATACACTATTCACCGAAAATTTATTTTTTTAGAAAAATCCCCAAAAATTACCATAACATAATATTGATGCTCTGAGTTCAAAAATAAAGTCATTTTTATAAAAATAATTTTCTAATTATTTTTAATTAAATTTTTAATTAAAAAACACTATTCATCCGAAAAAACTAATACTTGAATAATAATTTATGAAACTGTTATTTAACCATTTTATTGAATCACATTACTTAATCTAGGTGTCTAAATTATATTAAAACTTTCTTTAAGTGAGATTACTAATCCATTTGGTCACATTACTAATCCTAAGCGTAAAATCACTATTCATAATTTACTATTCATTAAAAATTAAGTTGATCTTATTAGACTCCAAATTCCTTACTGAACACTTTTGTAGAAGACCATTTTTTGAAAATCATTACACATCATTAGTTATTTAGGGTTTACATAAATATTTCAAAATATCCCATTTTCAAAATTCATCAATAAAATACATTCTAAAATTATCTAGACATTTGAAATTTCACAAACATCACTAAAGGAAGAAATCTCAATTTATTCACCCGAAAGGATTACACAAGGAAACTAGGGTCTCATCACATAGCCCCTTATAACACTGGCATAAGACCTAAGTGTAAGGTGTGCTATGGTGAGAGAATCTGAGGGAGTCTCAGATAACATTGCCCTAGTAGCAATCTCTACTAACTTGAACTTCTCCCGCAGGCGTTTCCGTTCAAGCTTGACACGCTGGAGTTCGGCTTGGGCTTGGTCCAAAGCGAAGCCCACAGATGCTACCTCTTTCCCAAGCTCTGATAAGTGGGCTTCGTAAGGGTTGAGTCTACTGGATGAAGCCATCAACTCCTCTTTCTGCATTAACCATTAACATCTTATTAAATCAATAAGAGTAAGTTAATATACTACTCAAAAAGATTGGGTCGTTACATTCTTCCCCCCTTAAGAAATTTCGTCCCCGAAATTTATACTTGAGGCCTAGTTGAAAAGGTGAGGGTACTTTTGCTTCATCGTTTCCTCAGGCTCCCAAGTCGCTTCTTCATATTTATGATTCCTCCACAACACTTTCACAAGGTGGGTAGTCTTGTTTCGTAGGACCTTGTCTCTACGGTCCAAGATCTTCACTGGCTGCTCCTCATAAGAGAGGTCATGTTCAAGTTGTACCACCTCTGGGTTCAGTACATGCGAAGGGTCGGGTATGTACTTCCTCAAGAGAGATACATGGAAGACATCATGAACTTGAGCTAGGTTCGGTGGAAGTGCTAGACGATAGGCCACTGCTCCTATGCGATCAAGGATTTCATAGGGGCCAATGTACCTAGGGCTGAGCTTCCCTTTCAACCCAAACCGCATGACTCTCTTCCATGGAGAAATTCGAAGGAAGACTTTGTCACCAACACCAAACTCCAAGTCCCTTCGACGATTGTCAGCATAGCTCTTCTGCCGACTCTGAGCAGCCTTTATGTGTTGTTGGATGGCATGAACCTGTTCTGGCATCTCTTGCACAAGATCAGGCCCAAGAAGCTTCCTCTCACCAGTTTCATCCCAACAAGTAGGAGTTCTACACCGCTTTCCATACAGAGCTTCATAGGGTGCCATCTGAATACTTGCATGGAAGCTGTTGTTATAGGAGAACTCCACTAATGGGAGGTGTTGATCCCATCCACCCTTAAATTCCATTGAGCATAATCTCAACATGTCTTCGAGTGTCTGAATAGTCCTTTCAGATTGGCCATCAGTTTGAGGATGATAGGCCGTACTAAAATTCAATTCAGTATTCAGAGCATGCTGAAGACTTCTCCAGAATTTTGATGTGAATCTTGGGTCACGATCAGATACGATGGATAGTGGTACCCCATGCAGCCTTACCACTTCCTTCACGTATATCTTGGCAAGCTGATCTAGAGAGAAATCTTCCCGAATAGGGATAAAATGGGCTGTCTTGGTGAGACGGTCCACAATAACCCATATCGCATTGTTTCCTTTGGATGTTTTCGGGAGACCAGTTACAAAGTCCATAGTGATATTATCCCACTTCCATACTGGTATGGGTAGCGGTTGTAATACCCCCTTAGGAAGTTGTCTTTCTTCCTTTACTTGCTGACACACCAGGCACCTTGTAGTGTAATCGGCAATCTCCCTCTTCATGTTATCCCACCAATAATGATCACGAAGGTCTCTATACATCTTAGTGCTTCCCGGATGTATAGAGAAAGTAGAGCTATGAGCTTCATCCATCAGTTCTTTCTTTATCTCCGGAATAGATGGAACACATAGTCTTGTACGAAATTTCAATACACCTTCTTGATCAATATTGAAATCAGGGAACTTCCCATCCTTTACAGCCTCGAACTTCTCCTGCAGCAAAGGATCTTCTTTTTGAGCCTTCTTGATCTTCTCTAGTAATGAAGGTTGAGAAATCATTTGGGATAGGGTTGATGATGTCCCTTTCCTTATAATTCCCATGTCCAGTTTTACTAGATCATTAATCAAGGGATCTCCCAGGATCCTCATTGTTTCCAGAACAACAGGATCTTTCCTTCTTAACGCATCCGCGACTTTGTTTGCTCTTCCAGGGTGATAATGAATTGAACAATCATAGTCTTTAATAAGCTCCAACCATCTCCTTTGTCTCATGTTCAATTCTTTCTGTGTGAAAATATACTTTAGACTTTGGTGGTCAGTGTATATATCACATTTCTCCCCATAAAGATAGTGCCTCCATATCTTTAGAGCAAAAACAACTGCCGCCAGCTCTAGATCATGCGTAGGATAATTCTGCTCATGAATCTTCAACTGTCGAGATGCATAAGCAATTACTTTGTCATTTTGCATGAGGACGCACCCAAGCCCTTTCAGAGATGCATCACTAAAAATAACGAATCCTTCTCCGATAGAGGGTAGTGTTAACACAGGTGCAGTAACCAATATCTTCTTCAGCTCTTGGAAACTTTCCTCACATTCTTTTGTCCAGATGAACTTAACCCCTTTTCGAGTCAACTTAGTTAGTGGATTAGAAAGTCGTGAAAAGTTTTTCACAAACCTCCTATAATATCCCGCTAAGCCAAGGAAACTATGAATCTCAGTTACTGTTGTGGGTTGAGGCCACTCCTCCACAACCATTGTCTTTGCAGGGTCAACCGAGATTCCTTCATTGGTTACGATGTGCCCCAAGAAAGCCACTTGTTGTAACCAAAACTCACACTTTTTGAACTTCCCAAAGAGCCTCTCCTTCCGTAGAGTTTTCAAAATAACCCTCAGATGATCTTCATGCTCCTCACGACTTTTTGAATATATCAAAATATCATCAATAAAAACTACCACAAAGTTATCAAGGTAGTCCTTAAAGACTCTATTCATCAAATCCATGAAAATAGCAGGAGCATTAGTCAAGCCGAAGGGCATAACAGTAAACTCATAATGCCCATATCTTGATCGGAAGGCAGTCTTTGGAATATCTTCCTTCTTCACCCTCAGTTGATGATAACCAGATCGAAGGTCAATCTTAGAGAAGAATTGAGCCCCACGAAGTTGGTCAAATAAATCATCAATTCTTGGAAGAGGATATCTGTTTTCACTGTAATCCCGTTCAGTTCTCTATAATCAATGCATAGCCGCATTGATCCATCCTTCTTCTTCACAAAGAGAACTGGTGCTCCCCAAGGAGACACACTCGGTCGGATAAACCCCTTCTCCAACAAGTCTTGGAGTTGTTTCTTTAGCTCCTCTAGCTCCACATTTGCCATTCTATACGGAGTCTTTGATATCGGTTGAGACCCAGGTACGAGTTCAATGGAGAACTCTACCTCTCTTTCTGGGGGAGGTCCAGGTAACTCCTTAGGAAATACATCCATGTATTCCTGAACAATCGGAACATCTTCAATTTGTATGCTCCCCTTCCCTTCTTCCTCATCACCGATTAACTCCATAAAGAAATCTATAGGAGGTGCTTCTAGATAGGGATCAGTTCGGGATATCTCTCCTCGGAAGATAACTGTAGGTCGTTTCTTTCAAGACTACTGAGATTTCCTTACTTCTGCATTTGATCTTAGCATTATACTTTGAGAGCCAGTCCATCCCTAGTATAACGTCGAATTCCATCATGGGGATGACTACTAGATTTGCGATAAGATTGTGCTCACCAAAGTAAACACTAGAGTCTCTAAACACTGTTGATGCATGGATAATCCCACTTGGAGTGTTGACTGATAACTCTACCTCAAGCAATTCGGGGATTGATTCTATATTCATTGCAAACTTGGAAGAAATAAAGGAATGCGTAGAACCAGAATCAAATAAAGCACTTGCTAGTTTTGAGAGGACAACAAGAGTACCTGCTACCACATCGTTCGGAACTTCAACTTCAGTTGTTGTGATAGCGAAAGCACGACCTTGCTCCCTTGGCCTCTGCTGAGGTTGATGGTGATTCCCCTCCACCGCCCTCAGATTTGGACATTGATTAGAAAAGTGCCCAAGTTGTCCACACTTGAAGCATGTGACTTCGGGTAGGGCCAGAACCATCTTTCCTCTGTCGTTAGTGTTGGGAAGTTGAGGCTTCACATCACCACGACAATTCCGAGAAATATGGCCTTCTTTTCCACACCTATAGCACTTTCCACTTCCGATCAAGCAGTTCCCCGGATGCTTCTTCCCACATTTATTGCATGTGGCATGTTGCATATGCTTTCCACCTCTTTCCTGATCAAAACTTCTTCCCAGGCTCGGTTCTAGAGTTCTCTTCTTCTCATTAGATTTGTGAGACCACTGTGTCTCCCCAAACTCTAGTTCAACTTTCATGGCACTTCAAACTATTTCTTCATAGCTATCATAGTCCTTGTTGGCTAGATTCTTCCGCAGATGAGGTCTTAGTCCACCAAAGAATCTATCAACCTTCCCATTAGGGTCCATGACAAAACATGAGGTATAACGGGAAAGCCTTGTGAAGTTCATCTCATAGCTTCCGACAGATTCGTTCTCCTTCTGCTTCAGCTCGAGAAACTCTTTCTACATTTTCATTCTCATTGAACGAGAGAAATACTTGTTAAAGAAAATCCCCAGAAATTCTTCCCACTCCATAGCTTCCATCTCTCCTCGTGGCTTCGTGTTTTTGATCAGTGACCACCACTGATCAGCTTCTCCCTCTAGGCGGTAAACAGCAAGGGTGACTTTTTCTTGTTCCGAACAATGAAGTACAGAAAAGATCTTTTCAATGGAGCTTATCCATTGTTCCGCAACCAATGGGTCAGTAGATCCACTGAATTTTGGCGGTCGTTGACGCATGAAGGACTCAACAGAAAGTTGTTCCCTTCGTGGTGAGGTCGGCCTCTCAGCTTGATTCAAGTTATTACTCATAACTTGAGTCAGTTGGTTCATCATTCGCATGAATGTTTCCATTACAGCTTCCATCAGAGGGCCGTCATCACATGGTGCATTGCGGTCACCATCGGCACGGTTTCTCCTATTGCCCGCCATTTTCTAAAAGAATAAAACCTTAGTGAGAAACTTATTTCATTTATGAATCTTTTAACTAAGACTTCATGCTTATACAATTACACTTTTCTATAATTCCTTCATAATGATTCATAAAAAGCTCGTGATTAACCAAACATATCCCCCGGGAGTGTCGTAACCAAGAGTGCAGCAAGGCCCGTTATCGTGCACCAGTTCCCGTTCGAGTCTAGCTCAAAGCGGTGTTTTCGGGTTTTACCCTTATGTACATCTGTGCTAGAGCCGCCTCTACCTGCTCGTATCCAGACAGGGATGTATTTGTTTGATAGACCACTTACTCAATACTTACCAAAATACCAGGAAGTTTTCCTATATTTAAACTTTTCTATAGGGTTCTTCCTAAAGTTTTTATATCCTAATTTCCACAAATAACTAAACCATCCTTTGATACCAACTATAGCATCCCGCCATTTTATAACATAAACTTTCATTACATTACACAAAACTGAGGATCGTTAAGGTTTAGTGTCTTGGAAACAAGGATCATAATACAAAAAAAAACATAAAAACATTCTTCTTAAACACTTGAAAGGCTTCTCCTTTAGTTCATCCTATGTTCATTATGCATCTCATAACCTGGGGACATACATCAAAAGAAAGGGTGAGCAGAAGGCCCAGTAAGGGAAACAAGAGGAACATTTTACATGTGAACTTGAGATACTTCAATAAGGACATGAAAAGAACTTTAAGGCATGAGAAAGAAATCATGAGGCATTTCATAATAAAAATAACATTTTTCATAACTTGAAGATGTGGCTACATCATTTAACATAGACAATCATGAACATATCACCAAGGTCCATCCCCAAGGTGTCATTTGGAAATTACCAAGGTTATTCACCAAGGTATCGTGAAAATTGTAATCTCTAGTGGTTACATCATTACCCAATGCATTGGAGCGCTATCAGGGAGCACCCTTAAATTTGCCTTTATTATCATGTGAGCCACATATATCATCATCAAACATTTCATAAATAACCCATATATCATAAAGGAAATGGGTTTCATTTCATAATCATAACTTTTTAAAAACTGCTTTAAAGGCATGATCTTTATCTCACTTTAAAACCCACAGAAAAGGAAGGTGGGTCTCATGTCTGTATGTCCCAGAATTTAAAATAGAACATTTTGGTATATATGAGAATACCCTTGTAGAAATAGGAGCTTTGAGTATTCACTTTATAACATAAAATAAAAGAGAGAGGCATTTTGAGGGGAAAATTCAGCAGCATAACGGCTAAGTTTCGGGGTTTTAGAAAACATTGAAATGAGAGGGGACATGGGTCACCCACTCATAAATGATCCATAAAACAGTAGGGTGAAAGATTAAGAAGGACATATGGACATGGTAATGAAATTTTAGGGACATACCATTTGAAATGAAAAACATGGAAGGAAAAAAAGATTAGATTTCTCTTATGAATATTCGGCAGCCTTACGGCATCACTTAACTTCAAAAGAAAATGATTTGACAAGATCAAATAGGGTCCCTCATCATATGATCATAAAAGATCAGTATGATAGATATAGAGATCATACCCCAACATAATAAAAAGGAACTTGAAATACTTGACATGAAAATCGAACTTGAAAAATGAGAAGGGTGAAAGAATCCCTTAAAAATTCGGCAGCCTAACGACATCACTTAAACTTTCATAAAACGAAATGATGAGAGTAAGAGGGGATATCTCATCATATAAACATGAAAGGGCAGTAATGGGAATATAAAATAACATCCTCTCACATAAAAACATGGAGCATAATAGGAATGACATAAAAGAGATTACATGAAAAGAAAGAGGGGGGTCGGATCCCTTACCTTAAAACGTGACTCTTGAAACTCAAAGGATTGGACCTTGAGGGCTTGGGGGCACCTTGGGAGGACTCCTTGGAAGGTAAGAAGACCATAACATCGTTGGGGGAGAGTTGGGAGTGAAAACTAAAGGAGGAAAGGGTGGGTATTTATAGGGAAAGTGAGGGGACAAAGCATTAATGGCCAAGGGACACCTCACTAGTGGTTTTGGAAAAACCATGGGCTTGCCCATGGTATTTGCCCATGGTATTGGCCACTTGGGACACCTCACACCTTATATTACTATTCATAATTCGACCATATTGAATATATACTTAATACATCATTTAATGATGTCATTAAACACCCGTAACTTAAAAACTATACTTTCACTATTCACCGAAAATTCAACTTTCTCAGAATAATCCCAAAATTTCACCTTAACCAAATATCAATGCTATGATTTCAAAAATGAACTCCATTTTATAAAAATAATTTTCTAAATATTTTTAATTTTGTTTTTAAATAAATACACTATTCACCGAAAATTTATTTTTTTAGAAAAATCCCCAAAAATTACCATAACATAATATCGATGCTCTGAGTTCAAAAATAAAGTCATTTTTATAAAAATAATTTTCTAATTATTTTTAATTAAATTTTTAATTAAAAAACACTATTCATCCGAAAAAACTAATACTTGAATAATAATTTATGAAACCGTTATTTAACCATTTTATTGAATCACATTACTTAATCTAGGTGTCTAAATTATATTAAAACTTTCTTTAAGTGAGATTACTAATCCATTTGGTCACATTACTAATCCTAAGCGTAAAATCACTATTCATAATTTACTATTCATCAAAAATTAAGTTGATCTTATTAGACTCCAAATTCCTTACTGAACACTTTTGTAGAAGACCATTTTTTGAAAATCATTACACATCATTAGTTATTTAGGGTTTACATAAATATTTCAAAATATCCCATTTTCAAAATTCATCAATAAAATACATTCTAAAATTATCTAGACATTTGAAATTTCACAAACATCACTAAAGGAAGAAATCTCAATTTATTCACCCGAAAGGATTACACAAGGAAACTAGGGTCTCATCACATAGCCCCTTATAACACTGGCATAAGACCTAAGTGTAAGGTGTGCTATGGTGAGAGAATCTGAGGGAGTCTCAGATAACATTGCCCTAGTAGCAATCTCTACTAACTTGAACTTCTCCCGCAGGCGTTTCCGTTCAAGCTTGACACGCTGGAGTTCGGCTTGGGCTTGGTCCAAAGCGAAGCCCACAGATGCTACCTCTTTCCCAAGCTCTGATAAGTGGGCTTCGTAAGGGTTGAGTCTACTGGATGAAGCCATCAACTCCTCTTTCTACATTAACCATTAACATCTTATTAAATCAATAAGAGTAAGTTAATATACTACTCAAAAAGATTGGGTCGTTACAATTATTTTCACTATTTCTTTTTTTAATTGGCTAGTTTCTCGAGTATGTTCTAACTTGTTACTTGTTATTCATACTAATTATATGATGATTTAATTACTAAATAATTTAAAACATGATTTAATTATAAATTATATTATTTATATATTAATTTATAATAATCCATAATATTTGGATATGGTAAATTAAATGCATCGTTTAGAGAGATGGTAGGTTGCACGTACGCATGAACGCAACTTCCATTTCCTTATCATATTTAATGGAATGAAAACTAAATTATATATATGTATATGTGTATTATAATTCAATTATAATATTAATGTAATATCATTCCCATATTTTTACTAAAACCATACTTTATTCATTCCATGTATAACTTAAATAAATCACATCTCTGTGAGGATGCAGTAGTCCATACATCCACAAACGATATAGTCGTATCACCATAAAATGGGATGAAAAATGTTTTTTGTAATATAAAAAATATATAAGAATAATTAAATTAGAAATATAATATATTTCATATATACATATAGTTCCCATAATAATTCCCACCATGAGATGTGGTAAAGAATGAATGAACAATCATCATTTCATGAGGTCATAGTCTGTTGTCCACAGAAATGGGAAGTTCATTACCCATTAGATAAAAGTTTATATAAGTGTAGGTTGAAATCGTCTGATAAAAAATATTTTTATATTTAGGATAATTTTATCATAAAAAATCAAGATACAAAATAATTAATCGGATAACTCCATATGGTTTTTACCAAAAGTCATAGT
This sequence comes from Viscum album, assembly GCA_963277665.1. NCBI lineage: Eukaryota > Viridiplantae > Streptophyta > Magnoliopsida > Santalales > Viscaceae > Viscum > Viscum album. The sequence continues at coordinate 1,407,526,231 of OY728133.1, read as the reverse complement.
TGATTTTCATTTATGTCTAGGTGAGTATTATAGGATGACTGGAGTGATTTTGGGAAATTATTTTAGTATATTATGGGAAATAAAAATGGTTTTATAGGTGTGAATAAATGAGAGGGTGAGTTTCTTTTTATAGAGCTGGAGGATTTCCATTATTGTAATTTTTTTAATTTTCAATTCCACCAACATTTTCCCTATGAAAAGGGGCACAAATATTGATCAAAATTATATAGAGGGAGTACATGGTCAAAATATGAGCATAAAATATCTTTATTAAAAGTGTATTGGTCATTTTTAAGTTAATGTTTAAGGGTTATACCCATGTTAAACAAACTTTTCAATGAATCACTGTAATTAATTTTAATCCCAGTCTCAAATATTTTCTGTCAAAAACAAATTTTAAATTATTATAAATTTTAAATAATTATTATTTATAATATTTAATCCATTTTTTCAAAATCAAATCACATAAGTGACTTAAATTAAACTAAATTTAATCTCCAAACTGGATGACAAAGCAGGTTTTTATTGTAAAATATTTGAATGATTGAGTTGTTTTTATATTCAATTTCAAAGTAAAAAATGATAAAAATTACATAAATTGAATTAATTTATCAATAATTTAATTAAATACAATTTTAAAACAACTAAAAAAATTTGACCATATTTATTAATCAGAATAAAGTAGTTTTGAATTAAAATTCAATAATTTCACTATTATTAAAAAAATGAATAATTTTAGGAAAAGAACAAAAATCCCCCTAAACTAATTTTGGAAATTATATTTCAAAAATAATTTTTTTATATATAAAATTAATAAAATTTCCAAACTTTGGAATTATATAGGTATTCAATTAAAATAATGTAAAACTATCTTTGTAAAAACAGTGGTATCTATACATTAAATTGGTTCTGTTCTTATCTAATGACTATAAAATATATTAGATGAATTTATAAAATATTTTATTTTAATATATTTTTTAACACTGAAATTTTTTGAATTATTGTTTTTCAAATTATGTTAATATTTTTGAAAATTTTCTTTTCCCACAATATTAGAAATAGTTTAATTCTTATTAAAGCACTTTGATTGTAATGCATTATAAACCACACCATGTTAATCGTGCACTATAGACATAATAAATTTTATCTTTTTATACATAGTAAATCGATGTTAGCTTATGTTACATTCATGAAATACTTTCCTTGATTTCTTGTGCAACACGTAAGACCAATTTTTACTGAAAAATAATATATTATTCAAATATTATTATTTAATATAATAAGACATAAATTATCCGTTAACTAATAATTTATGACTAGTATTAAATAATTTATGAAAATATTTTTTTACACAAATATAAGGTGAATGCAGAGTTTCGCAATTAATTACAAATTAATACAAAAACTAATCAAATATTAAAGTAAATATAATTATTTTTGTGGAAACAAAGGTATTTTACCTTAATAAATTATATTAATTATAATTTTTATGTTTTATTAATGTTATATATATTTTATATATTTAATAATATTTTTTCTATTCATCCACTATATTTTACTGACATAAGATACTAAGAAACAAAATTTAATGCTTAAAACCCTATATTTTTATTATGGCATTTTCAGTACCTTTTAATGGAGAACCCATTTTAAATAAATTTATTTTAATTTTTATATATCAAAATAAACTTATTATTTGAAATAGAAACATAAAAATTATTTTAGGGTCATATTTTTAGATTGTTCTATGAAGTTTCATTTTTTAATGGATATTGAAAATTGCTGAATTTTACTTACAAAGTTATTTTTCATTGAATTTATTTATAAGTATAAAATATTTTTTAATGTTTTTTAAAAGATTAATTGGATCATATTTTATCAATAAATCCAATTTGGGTTATTGTAATCAACATCACTTTGAAATTAAATATAAAAAACAAGGAAAAACTTTTGAACATTTTTACTTTAAAAACTCACATTGTCTTCCCATATACGGGGTAAAAATGAAATTAATTTCTACCAATTATAAGTTTGAAAATTGGAAATATGGATTACATAAATTGAATAAAAATAATATTAAATTTATAATATGTTAAACCTTGTTTAAAAAAAATATTAGTGAATGTAATTAATATTTATTAAATCGATTAAGGTGAGGTCAACTATGGAATAAACCATAAATTTAAAGAACTAAATTAACACTAAAATTTTTTAAAACGAATTTTATGGAAATATTTCGACCCTATAATTAAATTTATTGATTTTTTTTTAATTATTGGATCCACTTTACATTGCAATAATGTTTGTGGAATTCCCTTTCTGAAAATTTACAATAGTGTCACTCCTCATCCACTATAAAAGGCATCCTCTCCTCCCACAACCTCAAAACACTCAAGCCACATTAGCTCAACCAAGATCAGAACAAATGGAACAATAAAATCACTCCCTTCCTACTTTAATCCTACATTTTTTCACAAAGACATCTAAATAATCTCTTTGGTGAAAGAATGGAGTTATTGGATTAAGAGGTAACACCATCCCTTAATCTCCGTTCATTTATTTACATTATCCACTCCCTAAATTCTTGTTATTCAATTATTTTTTAACAAAACAATTATCCTACATATAATATGATATTTTTATTATATGTGTCCTACCAACACTCTCGCACACTTCTATATAATGGGTAACAAGCATAATATTTATGTATATGGAGAACTACCGCCTCACAAAATGATGATTGTTCATTTTTTACCACCTCTCATGGTGACCATTATTAGGGACACAATATTTATATATGATATATATTATATTTATATTTTTTTTATTCTTCTATAATGTTTATTTTGATCATAACCTAATTCTTTCCATCTTCTGTAAATAAGATAATTTTGTTTTGGGATGTGGGGACTACTGCCCTCTCAAAGCGATGTGATTCATTCACACAATACATGGAATGAATTAAAGATAAGTTTAGAAAAAAATATATTATATATATAACGTATTAATTCTAATTTAATGTTATGTTATTGTTATATTCATATTTTTAATTCTTTTCCCTTCTTTCAATACAACAATAAAACAGAAAATTCTTTCTTCCATACGTACGAGCTACCATCTTGAGGAATGATGTATTGCAGTTTCATACTTATGTATTCTATATATTATTATAATTCAAATATAATTAATATAAATTATGTTTATATAATGTTTTAAATTCTTAAAATCATTATATAATTATAAGGACCAAAGATACAACAAATTAAGACACATGTGGAAAATGAAATGAATGTTACCCCAAGTAAATCCTTAACGGAGAAATGATAATAAGACAGTAATATCGAGTCATAATAAAAACAAATAAGCTTCTATATATAAAAAAATTGTTCTATGAGAGATTTATAGTAAAATAATGCATTTTGAATCTGTATTACAAGAGTCAAGACACAAGTTAAGGGGATTTCATCTCAGATTTTATTTCTAGGAGATACATTCCATGTTCACCAATCTTTCATTTTTTTGTAGGGTATATACTTAAAATGAAAGTATTTTGTAATTATTATTGTTCAATTAATTTAAAATTACATATAATTTATATTATATTACTCTCATGGGGTTTATGTTTCAAATTTTACCAAATCACATAGATAGTGTTGTATTAATTTACCTTCTTTGAGAAACATGACATGTTATACACCTATATATTAATATGATCTATACGTACTTCATTTTAAAAGTTATATCTTGAATATAAATCCCTTAATTTTATTTTAAGCATTATTTGACTTAAATTTATTACATATGGGAGTATGGTTCTATGTTATTATGTGATAAGATTTTATTAATGTTGTCTTATCACTTATGAGATTTTTTATGATTATACTTCCTTGGTTGAAATATTATAATCCATCTCTCATGAACAATCCTGAATTTTCTTCTCCTATGGTTATTCATAATATATTCATGTATTGGTTCCATTTTTTAATTTTTGGAATATAAGGTTGTTAAGAACATTTTTTTAAAGAAAGACCAACTTTACCCTCTCTTTTTTTAGAAATCTTTGCTCCTCCAAAACCTTATTTTATAAAATGGGGTCCATATAATATTTTAATATTATCATATGATAATTTAAATACATTTTTGGCCTTTTTTCATTTTACCAATGTTTTCAAGGTAATATTATTTTCACTTTCCAAACAAGGAATTTTAATAACCATTTATTTTAAAAAAAAGAGTTGTCTTCATATATCATACATCATGTCCAGAGTTACACATTATAATTTAAGTGAATCTTACATCACAAGTTTAAAAGGATAATTTTTAAGAAATTTTTAATTTTTTCCAATAAATTGTTTTCAAAATGGTTTCAGGGTTTCTTTATAAGTTTTATAAATAATTTTTATGTAAAGTGTTTTTAAAATGCTTTTAATATTATATTATTAGTTGTTAATCAAAATTATATTAAAATGTTTTCAAATATTACATTATATATTTTCAAAGAATTTTTTTTCAAAAAGTTTTAAATGTTCATTTACAATTTATCATTAGATTTATGTTAAAAATGTTTTCAAATTTCATGTATAATTTTTCAAATAATATGGTTTTAAAAATAATTTCCTGAATTATTTATATTTTTTCAAATTATTTTCAAAGAATTAGCATTATAAATGTTTCAAAATCCTTTTATTGGTTTTCCAAGAAAATTAGTTTTAAAACATTTTCAATATCTATTTATATGTATTCAAATAAAATGTTTTTCAAAAGGTTTTTAATGCTTTATTTATAATATTTCATGTTTATTTTTAAGATAATTGTTTTCAAAATGTTTCTCTGAAGATACATTTCTAAATAAAGAAAGGATATTTTTTTCATAAGTATTTTCAAAATATGATTCCTTGTTATTTAAAATATAAGATGAAATCTATTAACATTACTCATTCTATTATAGTATTATTTCTCGAATTGTTTAGGTTTTGATGGAATAAGGCTTATGACACCCATTTATCTTTCATTAGTTGTATTATTTCAAAACTCAAATCCTTTCATAGGATATGATTTGAGGTAATGATTATGAAACCTATATTATTACATATAGTAACATATGAGTACATATTTCTGAAACCCATTTCATTTCAAGGGTTTTGATATGAGTTTTTAGGAATTATGGGCACATTAAATATTGATTTCTTTATTTGATGGGTGTGACCTATATCTACGTCCAATTAATTAGTTAATGATTTATATATCCTGATATAGACATGGATGTAATGAGAAATGATTTCGGTTTAGTATTACATGGCTAGAATGAGGAGTGAACTCAGATCAATATTAGAGTTCTAGAATTAAGGTTGACCTTGATTCTATAATCCAGGGATAGAACAGGTAGTGAAACTAGTACAATAAAGGTATTTTTCCACTAAGATAGACTTGTGAAAATTGCCTAAACATCTATACATGTTCTTATATATACTTATGTGTCTACCATAATCACATATTTTATTCCTATGTTATTATTTCATTTATTATGTTCATGATTTCCTTAGGATTCATGTCTTATGAACTGATAATATTTATACTTTGATAACAATTTATTATCATTGATATACGAGGCATGATATTTTATTTTCATGACCACATTATCATACCCTTGTACTCATGTTTATGCATACATGTATCTTTTTTTCACCCTAACTGACTATTTGATCTCACCCATTTTTATTTTTACTTCTACATTCTAAGATTATATGTATTTTGTTTGATATTTCTAAGAAGGTTGTTATTTAAGAAGAAGTTAGTGGGAGATAATTTATCTCACTTATATACCAGTAGCCATGTTTCCATGTTTCCAATGGCAGTGATCTAATGCAGTATTAAGACATTTGTTTGTATAATATTTTAGATATTCCACAAAACTTATGTAATTTATATGTATATTAAGACAAGGTCATTATATTTGGTTTTATAGAAAATTTATAGTTAATATTTGGATGAAAATATGGGAAATCTATAGTGAGAACCCTAAGGACTTGTCTGTGGATAAGATTAAGGATAATGATAATAATATAGTTAGTGGTTTCTTTACAATACATCCCTATATGGATTCTAGAAATGGACATAGATCTAGAAAAGATTTACTTAGGGGTAAAAACCCTGACAATATGTCCTAATCCTAAATCAGGATAATCAACTACATGACATCGGGCCTTTCTTTAAACCTTGTTTGAAACTCCGGTGGGGGATGCTTTGGGAACTCACAAACTCTTAATGAACCATAATAATGTATTTAAATATATGTTGTATCTATATAACCACGTATAAATGCAAGGTGTGACCAATTTAAAAGTAATTGTCAAGATTTAGACATCATATATGTATTTTTCATGATTATGAGGTTTTATTTTATGATATGCAATTGTCAACCAGTTTTTCTCTGGTTTTAGTAAATGAAGATAACTATAAAGATCATGGTTGACATTGAATGATACATATTTGGAAATTATTTGAATAATCATTTTTTCCCAAGTGGAAATCACATTAAGTGAACCAGAAATGTGGTTTGAGTTTTGGTTGTACTTCTAATTATAAAGATACCATAAACAATATGTAAAGGGTATGTGATGTTATTCCAGTATTTTTTACATTAATAAAGGTAGAATGATTAAATTTATGTTGAGGAACCATAAGACATTATTCATATTTCATATTCTATAAAATAGGTACTAATGAAATTATTTGATGAATAATGAGTAATATTTTAAGAATAACGATTGATGAATGTTGTAATTATGTTTTGGAATTCAATGATTATGTAATATTAATCATGAAATATGTATTTATTTTCAGTAGGAATTCATTTTATATTCAAATTTATATGTTTAATAGAGATGAAGACATTGAAAAGTGATATTTTGATTAAGGTAAGGTAACCATTAATGTGATAAAAATTTTGAGAAAATTGGGTTTCTCTTGGATAAATAAATTATTAATTTGGATAAAGTAAATTGAATATCATTTATTACCCTGGATCTGATTATTTATTGGATGAAAATGTGGTATATGTAATAGTGAAAAAAGTTTGTAGATTTTTTGAGTTAATTAATATGTCCAACAACCTTTAGAATAAGGAATAATAAATGTCTTCTAAATGTATTTACGGTAATTTATGATATTACAATGTTTCAAGCGACTATATGATGAGTTTATTCACATGTTTGGAATGTTAAAAAAATATCTACTTTGATACATATGCGAAATAATTGTTATGATTATTTTGTGAACTTCTTTATAATGTTGTTTGTTTTAATATTTTGAAAGGGTTATATAGTTAACCAATTATGGAATGATTAAGTTAAAAATTTGTTGAAGAATGTGAGAATAAAGGATTATCTCACCATATAAGGATTTCTTAATATTGGATAACATCTTATAATTTTTTTGGTGTTTATGATAAATTATGACAAATTGGACTTCATATCATGTATCTCAGGATCTATTAGTACGTTGTGAATGAAAAAATCACCTTGATTTTTTGATAAAGAGGTGATGTGGAGTAACGAACAACAATGGATGAGGTTGTCCAGAAATCATGCAAGTATGTCTTTTCATGAAAATTCTTGGACATTAGGAAAATGATCTAGATATAATATGTTTTCTTAATACATGAACTTTTTTGAACCTATGACATTTTAAATAATTATAGATGTATGAATTTGAGCTCCTCAATAATCAATTAATCATTATATTTTTGTGTTATTAATAACCTCAATAATTCCACATGAATATTTTTTATTTTTCTATAAGTCCATATGTTCACTTCCCATATATGTTCTCCAATGTGAAAATTATTTATATGATTATTTGGGTAACCATTATGATTCAAACATTCTTTTCATAAACGAAGTTTTAGAGTTTATGAATAGAATGTGTGTTTCTATGAAAAGAATGTTCAAGTATTAAACATTTGATGACCTAGAAGAATTCAGAGGGAGAAAAAAATTTTAATCAGGTTATAATATACCGCCCTGAGATTTAGTGAATTATTATTTTGTCAAAGTAATTTAAACTATTTTATAATTTTTCATCTCACGCAACATAGAAAAAAGATTATATTATATTAAAGAACTATACTTGGATTGCCTTATACACAACACCAATTTAATCATGAACTACATGAAACATATATATTATCTATCACTACAAGGAAAACTAATCTTAGATTACGTTATGCAGTAGAATATATTTCTCTGATTTCTTGTGTAACATGCATGACTATGTTTTACCAAACAACAACATATTATGAAAATATTATTATTTAATATTATAAGATATAACATATCCGTTAAAATAATTATTATGAATATTATTAACTAATTTATGAAGATATATTATTTTCCCAAATATGATATGTATTCATTTTCACCCATTAATTAGCAAAGAATATGGAAACTGATTAAATATAAATGAAAATATTATTATTTTTATGGTCATAAAGTTGTTTTACACTAATAAATTAAATTAATTACATTTAGTGAGTGATATTAATGTAATATATATGTAATAAATTTCATTGAATATTTTAAATATTTATCCAATATATTTTTTAAACATAATATGATAACATACCCAATTTTATGCTACAAACCTATATTTTTTGTTAAAGCATTTTTACAGCATTTTAAGGAAGAACACATATTAAATAGATTTTTTCCTTTTATATATTTTATATGTAAAAATAATCTTAATCATTTAAATATTATCATAAATATTAGGTTAGCGAAAATTTTTGGTGTTATTCTATGATGTTTTGTTTCTTAACGAATAATGAAAAAATTGAATTTTAGTTCAAAACATATTTTTCATCTAATTTATTTGTAAGGTTAATTTAATTTTTAAATTATTTTAAATTTTCAATTAGATAATATTTTTATAAATAAAACCAATTCCATTCAATGAAATCAATTTCACATTGATATTGAATATAAAACATTACATCCTTTTGAACATTTTTTACTCTAAAAACTCTATATTGTTGACCAGACAATGCGGTTAAATTTAAATTAATTTCTGCCAAATATGTGATTGGAATTAGGATAAATTAATTACATATTTTAAATCATAAAATTTTATAATATATAATATTTTTATCATTTTTTAACAAAAATATTAATGAATATAATTAAAAATAATTACTTCGATTAAGGTAAAAATTAGATTAACTAATGACTAAAACGTAATCGAAATGAAATTAATGACATAGAAACCTTCCCAAAATTAATTATACATACATATTTCTTTCTTAAAATAAATTTTATATACATGTAAATATTATCGGATCTACATTCCTAAGGATAAAGCATGGGTGGAATTCCATTTTCTTAAATTTACTATCGTGCCACTCCTCCTCCACTATAATAAAAGTCTCCTCTCCACCCACCCCATGACACCACTAATGGCACATTTACTCAACAAATATATTCAAAAATATATCTTCAACATCCCTTTATTACTCAAATAATCTTTGTTTTTTTGTAGAATTACATCAATAGAATCCATTTGGTGAAAACAAAATAGAGGTACCCGATTAAGAGATAACACACTCCATCAACATCCTTTCTTTTATTATAATTATCCACTACCAAAAATATTTTCATTACATTATTGTATAACAATACCATTATACACAGTGTAATATAATTTTTATGTTATTCTTTCTACCAACACTAACACACACATCCATCTAATGGGTAATGAACATACTATTTACGTGCATAGAGAACTACTGCCTCACGAAATGAGGATTGTTCATTTATGGTTTATTGCATCTCATGTAAGAAATTTTGATGAACTCTATATTAATATATGATATATTTTATTTTTATTATATATTTAGTATTTTTAACATTTTATTTGTAACATAACCTTATGCCTTCCATCTTACATAAATTTGATATTTTTGTTTGTGGAAGTGTGCACTACTCCCCTTCAAAGCGATGTGATCTATTTACACACATCATGGAATTTATTATGGATATTTTTAGTGAAACTATTTGATATATATGGCATAATCATGCTATTTTAATGTTATTATAAACATACATACACATATTTCATTTTCATTCTTTCTTTCAATATCACAATAAAAAAGAAACAACATTCAAGATTACGTACGACCTACCATCTACACGAATGATGAATTCCATTTTCACTCTTATATATTCTATATATTATTATAATAGAAATATAAAAAATAAAAATTATTTTTATATCATGTTTTAAATTTTTGAGATTATGGTATATGTATAAGGACCAAAGATTGAACAAATTAAGACACATGTGAAAAACAAACAGAATATTACCTAAAGTGAAACCATAATATAGAAATGTTAATAAGAGGGTAATATAAAGTCATAATAAAAACAAATATGGTATTATATATAATAATATCATTATAAGTGATTTTTATAGTAAAATTTTATTTTTTATACCCGAGGTTTGACTAAGTACAGTGAGAGAGCAAACAAAAGTTATGAGGATATCATCTCACTTTTGTTTTCTATGAAATACATGCCTTGTATACCACTCATTCCTTTTTCATGGTGAATAAAATTCCTATTAATATATTATAAGATTATTATTATTCAATTTATCTTTAATCAAAAATCCATTCTATTATATTCCTTCCATGGTGTTTATGTTTAAAAAGTTACCAAATTAAGAAGATAATTTTGCCTTAATTTAGCTTTATTGAGACACATGCCATGTTATGCACCTATATGTTTATATGATGAGTGAAAACATTCATTCAAATGTTATATCATGAATATCTCTTATTTCATGATATTTTTAGCTTCATTTAATCTCACATTCTTACATAGGGAGTATGGTTCAATGTTAATAAGTTATAATGGTTTCTGGAAATAACTTTATTGATTGTCAAGTTTTTTTATGATTATTCTACTATTTTTGAAATATTATAATCCATTTCTCAAGAAAACTCATTAATTTTTTACTCCTATAGTTATCCATTACATATAATTGTATTGGTAAATTTTCTATACTCTTTGGTTCATAAAATAGTTAAGAATCTATTTTTAAGAAAGCCAAACATTTCTATCTTTTCGATCAAAACTCAATGTTTCTTAAATAAACATTTTTTAGAAAAAAAGGTTTCCATGATTATTGTATATTATACTATAATCATTAAAATAACGTTTTCACTTTTTATCTTTTAAACAAAATTTTAATGTAATCTTCTTATCACTTTTTGAACAAGAAATATTTCAAATAATTTACCATGTAAAATAATTTTCTTCCTAAATCATATGACATGAATAGATCTACCCAATTTATTTTCATTGAATCATCATTTGAATGTTTAAAAAACAATCTTTAAGAATTTTTTTTAAAAAATAATTTTTAATGAAATTGTTTTCAAAACTCATTCATGATTTATTTATATGTTATCAAAGTATTTTCAGGGAAATTATTTTTCATTAGGTTTTTAATATTATTTTAAAAATATTAAGGAAATTTGTTTTAATAATATATTCAAATATTCATTTAATATTTTTTCAAATAATTTTTTTAAAACATCTTCAATATTCTGTTATGCGTTTAAAAAATACTTTTTACAAAAAATAATTAGTATTTTTTATAATTTTTCAAGGAAAATGGTTATCAAAATAATTTCAAGCTATATATATAAGTTTTAAAAGTATTTTAAAAGAAATGGATTTTAAAAAAAATTCAAGATAGTTTTACAAATTTTTATGGAAAATTATTTTCAATAAATTTTCAATAACTCTGTATATGATTTCAATAAAAATTATTTCCATAAGTTTAAATAGTATTTCATTACAATATTTCACGTTTATATTTAGGAAAATGGTTTTGAAATGGTTTTTTATTTTAAAAGACTTTTTTCTTATAATAAAGTATATTTTCGACAACAAATGTTTTCAAAATATCATTCCATGTGATTTTTCATCAATAGTGACATTTGTTGATGTTATTGATTCCCTTTTAGGAAACGGTCATATTTTTCCATTCATATTATTTATTGAAAGGTTTATATATTTATATAAAGATGCTTATAAAAACCATTTCTCTTACATGGGTCAAATTTTTTTGAAACCTGCTTCCTTACATGGGTTATTATTTAATGAAATGATTGTGAAACATGTCTTTTTCCACAGGTTAAGATATGATTACATTTTTATAACACCCATTTTATTTCATGGGTTATGATATTATTGTTTACAAATTTTTGACACATGTATATATTATCTCATTATTATATGGGTGAGACCTATATCTCCCTCCAATGAATTGTGTAACTATTTATATCTCAATTGATTGAAATTGATCGAATGATAAATAAACTCGGTTAAGTTATAAGAGGATGGAATGAGGAGTGAAATAATTTAGTATTATTGGTATAGAATGAGGATTGAACTTGGTTCAGTAATATAGGGCTGGAATTGGGAGCGAATCCTGCTCAGTAAATGAATTTTTCCACTAATATGGCTTTGAAACCAATATGTTGACTACTATCAAAATAATTAAATATGATTATATAACTACAATAATTCCATGTTTTATTCCTATGTTATTATCTCATGTATTATGTTCTTCATTTTCTTATGATTCATGTACTAGGAAAAGACAATATTTATTCCATGATTCTTGTTTAGGATTATTGATATGCAGGGTATGATATTCTATTTTCATTATCACATTATCATAAACCTATTCAAATTTTATGCTTACATGTCACCCTTATTCACCCATATTGAGCATTTTAGTTCACCCATATTTTTTTCCTTCCCCAGGTTATGAATATGTTCAATATTTTTGATATTTATAAGAAGGGTGATGGTCAACAAGAACCTAATGGGAGATAATGTAGCTCAATTATGTACTTGTATACATGTTTCCTTGTTTCCAAAGGTGATAAACTAATATAGTGTTTGAGATTTTGTTTTAATTATAATTTTTATATATTCTGAAAAATTGATGTAATGTCTTTGTACATTAAGACATGGTCATTATATATGTAACAGATATTTAATTAAAATCTTTATCTATGTTAAATAAGTTCATTTATTAATAGAGCATTCATTTGGAAGCAAAAAAATATTCCCTTCATATTTAATCAGTTAATATTTTTATTTCTAATTAATTAGACACCAATGAATTAATCTTATATTTTTATAGACCATATACTTCCATAATTTAGTTAATATTATTCACAAAAACTACTTTAATATCATTGTTATGAATTATTATAATAAATAATAATATTTTTTAACTATATTATTTCTCAGTAAAAATCAGCCTTGCTTGTAATGAAATCTATCAATGAAATTATTTATAGTGTGTAACACAAGATAACTCAGTATTACACACATTAAATGATATATCATAGATTGAATTCATTTTAAATAATAATTATGTCATAAAATCTTGGAATATTCTATTCCCCTACATTCATGGGTTTTCATGTTAAACACACTATCAAAGATAATGTTCTTACATTATTATTTCAAGGAATAAGATTGGTACATAAAATAATGGAGAAAATGTTTTAATAAAATCCAACTGTATTCGTTGTCTTATCAAGAAATTTATTTTTCTTTCCAATCCATTTTTCGAAAAAAAATTCAAATTTTTATTTATTATTATCCTAATATTTTTAAATGATATTTTTACCCGTGTTTGATTTTATTTTAAAAACAATGTTGAATAGAATCTTCTGGTCGTTTTAGAAAACAAATTTGTTTTGGATTTTAATGAAATTTTGAAAGGATATTTTTTAATTTGTATAGCACGAACAAAAATTTTCATCATCTGGACCATTATTTTAATTGAATATTTCTTTGTATTTTTTTATTTTCAAATAAAAATATTTTTAAAAAATTTATGTTTAAAATATGTTTATTCTTTTAGAAATGATATTTTCTACCTAAAATGGATTATATGATATATCAAAATTATTTTCCATCTAAGCTGTCTTCCATTGATGTAAACTATTATTTAATGGGGATATTATCAAAGGATACCCATCCTATTCTTTATTTGAGTGGTCTATGATTATGATGACATGATGTTTATGTTTCCCATTTCTCTTCTATGGGTTATACCATGATAAAATTCTTATGAAAATCCCTTAATTTCCAATGGGTTGCATAATGATATAATGATGAAGTGATTATGAAACCTATCTCTTTTTTTATTTTTTGATAGGATGAAATTTTTGAGATACCCATTTCATTTCATTGGTTTTTGAATGATAAATTTTTTATGATCTTATAGACCAATTAAATAGATTTTTTATTATGAGATGTGTTGTATCAATATCTTCATCTAATGTAATAAAACAATATAAATAACTCATGAGTAAATATTATATGTTTTTACCCATTTACACACTCAAAATGATATGAGTGAATCAGATTACATTTTTAAAATTTTATGTGATAACTTGATTACATTTCAACAATGTTATCAGTTACCATTATTACATGTGCTCAGTTTTATGATTGGACCAAAATTTTATTTCAATAATGTTATGAATAGATTTCTTTTCATGTCCATAAGTTTTTTTGAGGGCCATATTTCATTTCTGTGACATAATTAGTGAACTTATCAAAATTTATAGGTAATCATAATGTTATATGTTATGGTATATTATAGAAATATTTTTTTTAATTAAATATTATACTCACCTAAATCATTTTCTTTTATTCCCTCATTATTTATGTATTTTGAACTACCAATCATTATGTCAAGACTCAAAATTTATTTTCTTTTATATAAAGGTTATTGTAATCGAACATTATTATCATGTTATCATATAATTATTCCCATTTTATACTTATATATTTCATTTACATACCCTTCCTTAGAATATGAGCTTAAATATTAATTTTTTTCTCCAAGTTATGATTAATGGTTTAAGTATGGTATATTTGGGAACAGTACTAATGGGGGAAGATATTTGAGTGAGGCATTTAAGATTTTTAAGAAAATTAAGAACATTAGGTTCACATTTTCTAAGGCACAATACTGTTATAGTCCTTAGGTGTGTTTTTTTGTAACATGTTGAATATTTATCTAAAATATGTAATATCTATGTATGAAAGGTAGGATTAGTATAGTTATTTCTTGAATTAAAGAATTCATGAATTTTTGGTGTCACATTTAGTGAGCTCTTGAATCATCTATTACATCCCCTATCTATAATGTCACATTCTATAGTTTAATGTTTTTTTGGTGTGTTAATGGAATTATAGATACATTGCTCAGTGACTATGTCATGCCAAGTTACTATAAAGTGGTGAAGAGAATGATCCTGATGTGGTGGTCCATTATCCACTATTATTTCCCCAGGAAATACCTCCCATTGTACTATATGTCATACCTAGACTGAGATTTGATTCCCACCTTTGATAGGGTTTCCTACAACTTTTAAAATGCCTCGAGGGAGCTCCATGGGCTATGATGAAAAATTTTGAGTTTTCTAGAGAATATATACCATATAATATTCTTATATTAAATGTGTAAGGTTTCCCCTATAAGTAGAGTATTTTTAGTGGAAATGCATCAGAATTTTTAATTTTGTGATTCTTTAAGATACGATGGTGAATATTGCATCCTATATGCTTCCTGAATATTCCATGAGATGGTGGGATGTTATTGCTCAGACCAATAGTCATCGTCGTATAGTCTAAATTGAATTCCAAATTATATTTCTTGATTAGTTTTTCCTGGACACTATTAGGGCTGATCAATATAAGGAATTCATGCATATGGAGTAGGATAGAATGTCCTTCATGGATTACTCATCCCGTTTCTCAAATCTCCAATACTTTCAACCCACTATTTTAGTTAATATGCTATCCATGGAGAGAAAATTTGAGGATAGATTGAGGTATGTTATTATATATCATGTTCACATACTCTAATTAACCTCCCTCTCTATGATAGTGGACCAAGAACTTATCTCTATGTGAAATATGAGATATGATTATGTTACAAGTTAGGGTATATCAATAGCTAGTATATGAAGTTAATCATCCATTGGTAGGAAAAATTATCATGAGACTTATGGAAAGGATTGGGGTAGACAAGGTGTTCCCACTAGTATTTCTATTGTATATAACCAGTATAAAAGGGAGTATCACATGAATCGTTATCATTATCAAGACTAAGTGGATTTCCAAGCCTTGGAAAAAGTAGTCCATCTCCATTGATTTTATAGGACCTTTCCACTAATGTCCAAATGAGAGGATCTCTATTATAGTTAAGATATTTGGAGTGATATATATGAAACCAAATAGGGGATAATTATGGAGTGCTAATGTCCATTCATGATGAGTTAGTGGTCAAGGTCATGGGATCCAGACTCTGGATGTACAGTGCTTGTAGAGTGGACCAACATTGGGAGGTCAGGTTGTGAAAACGGGTCTTGGATTTATCCATCCACATGTAGTGTCAGATAAACCTGGGGATTATAAAATTGATCCATCTACAATGTGAAATATAATCTTTATGGCCTTGTATATTTTATTTCTTTATCTAGTCTCATTATAATTTTTTATATCTTTTAGTTTTCTAGGAAGCCTGGGGTTAGAGATTGGGTTCCTAAATGGGGTGATTTCCTTAACACACCCCATAAAATCTAGTCACTGGGAATCCATTATTGCATGTAATGTCCCCTTGAGATTAGGGTGTACCATTTTGTGAGATACTTTCATCATTTATGGGTTATGATTTGACTTAATACTTGGAATGTGCTAGTTATAACAATTTTGAGATCATATACATAGTTATCAATGAGGAGATTTTTTATCATCACCTGAGGAAAGTAGATATGTTCACAATGGATAATGGGGATTCTAGGAAGGTCTTGGTTGGCTTGAGTATCATGGAAAAGGTTGACTACCAACCTAGATTTTTGATATCTTATTAGATTTTTAGGTTATACAGTAAGCTTCATTTTCTCTAGTTAAGGGCCACTTTATGGATGACATCCTATATTATACTTTTGGATGTCTTCAAAGATAGAGGTTGATTTTTTTATAGAACATATACTAGGAGTAAAACATGTATCCATTAATCCAAAAAGTGTGGCTTCTATTGATCTTTGAAAAATCAAGATATAGTTGGAGGACTTGGAATCCAAGGACTTTTTTGACCCAATACATCTCCTTAGGTATCATTTTTATTTCTCACCAATAATTTAGATGATAATTTTGTCATATATGTGGATTACCAAAGTTTAAATTAACTTAATAAAATAATAATTTACCAACTTTCTTATATAGAAGCTTTATTTGACCAACTCGATGGATCAATGGTCTTCTCAAATATTCATTTGAGATCATTCTATCATCAGATGAGATTCATACCCTTTGATATCTCTCATACTACATTCCAAATATTTTGATAAACAATAAGGGTATTTGGTAATGTCATTAGGTTTAATGAACATGCCTACTATCAATATGGACATAATGAATCAATTATTTAACCCATATCTAGATTTCATTATGGTTGATTTTATCAATGATATCATGGTGTACTCCCAGTTATAGGGGGAGAACATGTGACATCTAGATGTAATTTTCACTACACTTTGGGATCATTTAATTTGTGAAAAACTATCAAAGTGTATCTTCATTGATGATATAGTAAACATCATGGGCCACATCATATCATAAGTAGAAGCATCAACCGATACATAAAAGTGAATAGAAGTTGTTTCATGGGAGAATTTGAATAATGTTCATTGATATTGAATGAATTTTTTTGATTTTTTGTTATTATTATCAATTAATTAAAAACATTTCTCACTTAGAATCACCTCTTACAGTACTGACAAATAAGGGTGTAATTTTTATATGGTCTGAAGCTTCAGAAAATGATTTTTCAAAGTTTAATGGAATTTTGAATCTCACATCGATCCTACTTTTTTATGATCCTAACACATATTACAAATTTTATTGTAATGAATCATGAATTGGGATAGGAGATTTGTTTTTATAAGAGGAGAGATTTGTGGATTTTGAGAGTTAGTAGTTGAGGCCTCATAAGAAAAATTACCCAATCTAAAACCATGAGGTAAAATTTTATTTCCATTATCTATGTTTATAGATAAATTTATTCTTATGGGATTCATTTATGGTATATATAAAACATAAGATCCAAGAATATATTATTTTTCACTTATACTTAAACCTCTAGTAGTGGATGTGGGTTGAATATTTTTATTATTATTGATTAGATCCTTCTTATAAAATGTGGACTGAAAATTCTATTGTTAACTCTTTGATAAAAAATACCCGGCCTCAAGTTATTAAGGAAGATAGTAGTGAATAGTATATTATCGATCAATTCACTCTGATATATCTTCATGTTCATGAATATTGGGTGATAAAAAATCCCACATTAGTTTCTACAAGGGATATTGTATCAACTATATGCTTTGATAAGAAATTCATCCTATCACCCATGGGTTTTAGGATGGAAAACCATAAAGTAAAATCTGTAGGGATTAAAAGACATTGGGATGAAGTAAAATGATAATAAAAAGTGGTATTAGAGGTATGTCATATCCCAGGTGTGATGTGGGGGGGGCTAAACTAATTTCAAAATGTTAACTATGGCTAAAGATGGAGCAAGTGGAGTTGTTATGGTTACAAGAATTATAATTATTTCTGATAACACTGGGAAGGAAGCTTGTCGTGAAAGAGAGTGAAAATGCATTACATGTTCAAGATGATTTGGATTAGAGGTATTATCATTTAATGTAGGGAAAATTTGTGTGGCCTTCATTTTGATAGGAGGTTTTTTGGTTGAAAACCCAATAAAAATGGATTCCTTGAAGGATGGTGACTCACATATATGATTAGATGGTAAATTATTCCTATCAACCATGGGTTTTATGATTGGACCCTAGAAGAACCTATATAAGGGTAAAACAATCCTCATGGTTTTATAAGTGGTTTCATCATATCTGAATTAAATAAAGTTGAGAAAATGTTTTGATTAGGTATGCTTGGACTTGAGGGACAATATTTATAGGGAGAAGTCAACACTTAATGGGTAATTGATGGGGATAATATTCTATATATCCATAGTAATTTCGAGGTTTTTATTGAAATGTGAGTGGAATTTATTTGGGAATATCATGCTTAAATGTGGGAAATGCATACTAAATTGATACATAAGTTTCACGACATTCACCAATAGAACTCACGGCACATGATGAATATTGAAAATATAGGATTTATCACATAGTGATCCACTTTTAAATAGGTGAAATAGTAATACTAGTAGATTAAAGACATTTTACACACTATTAAACCAATAATAGATGTTGATCTCACTATGGCCTTCATGACAGGGTAACCGAGGTCACCTTGAGGTAGTGATTTTGTATGGGTGATTATGGATTGTTTAAAGAAGATCTCCAATTTTTTATTATCTATAAGACCTTCTCATTAAATTATATTAGGAGACTATATATCTAATATATCATACATTTTCATGGGATCCCATATAACATTGTATCAAAAATGTCCACTTGGGTTACATATCATTTGTGGTAGGGGCTACAAAATTCTTAGGGTTCACATGCACAATTGAGTACAACTTATTGACCTCAAAATGACGTCCAATATGAGTGGACTATACAGTTACTGGAAGTATTTTTTAATGCATGTTTCCTTAATTTTTTAGGATATTGGGAGAAACACTATACTTAGTTTTAGAAATAATTTAATAATAACATCCATGTTACAATTCTAATGGAACATTTTAAAGATCTATATGTTAGGTTGTTCTATTTAACTTTTTTCTAGATAATGTTTGGGGATGTAGTGATACTAGGACCAGGTATATTTTAAGAGGCATCATATCAAGTGAAATTAGTCAAGAAAAATATGAAAATAGCTCAGAATAGGAAGAATTTATGTACCGGTCAACATAACATACCATTGAAGTTTGAGGTGGGGGTTTTGTCTTATTATTTGTTCACCGTGATTAGCTTATCGATGGATTTATAGGTAAGGTAATTTGGGACCTATTTTTGGGTCATTCAAGGTTTTGGAGAGGGTAGGGCTAGTAGATTACTGTTTTGATTTTCCCTAGTGATACTATTCATTGAAAAAATTATATCATATATCATTTATTTGGAATTACTATGCATACCTATCTAATGTTCATGATCTTGAGGAATTTGAATTGGATGAAGATTATTCTTATAAAGATTATCGAGTTCATATAATTTAACATAGAGTGGGGTATCTATATTAAAGAATGGTTCCTCTAGTTCAGGTATTGTGGTATCATGACCATATCTAGTAGTAGATGTGGGAACCAGAGTTTGATATATGTTTTCAATAGACGTAGTTATTCTTTTGTATTGAAAAACAACCCTATTAGGGAAAAAATTAGGATGATTTTTCATAAGGAGGGTTTATGGTAATGTCTTGGGACATCATCAAGGTATACCATCTTTTTATTTTATTTTAATTTACTTAACATTACATTAATGGCGGTATAAAAGGGTGTAAGGGAGGTTCCAAAAGTTCTTAGAAGGTTTGGGGATCAATGTTTCAGGTTTTTATAAGTCATGGTTGGGTACATGTTTTTTGAAAACCATGAACCTCAGTTTTATGCCTTAAAAAGGGAAGGAGCAAAATTTGTCAGACTATCTAAAAGACCCTATATACAATGATAAACCTTAATTTTTTAAAAGATTCACATAACACAGTTAGTTATCGATTTTTTAATCAAGCTCCTTAATATGTGGGGTGTAGTGTTTCTATAAAGTATAGTCACATTTTTGGTACATAGTTTTTTCAACCATACGGTCAAACTGTGTACCTAACTATGACCTAATTTAAAAATTATGAGTAAATTTGTTTTCTACCTTTTATCCCTTTTAGCCCATTTTTAATCCATCCAATACAATATTTTTCACTTTTCACTCTTATATACATATGGTGGAGTACACCACTCTCCCTCATGTATCCATATTTTATATCCCAGAATACTTTCATGTTTCGACTTTAGATTAAAGCATATGGAATCTTGAGGTATGTATTTCACACCACTTCCCTCTTTTCTATGATTTATTTATTGTCGTTGATGTTATTTTTGTGTGATACAATATTCCATATTTTAAGGTTATTCCTAGTTTTTTATTTTATTATTTACCTTATCATAATTGAGTCCAATAATTGAGGTGGATCATTCTATTACCAGTTGGATGGTGGTCTATTTGATTTCCCCAAAAAGTCTCTCCTTTTTAAAAATACATCATTGTGAATCACACTGGTATTTACAAGAATTGAACCTAAAAATAAAATTTCATTCAATTTTATGCCTAATGTCTAACAAAAACATACTATGGGTATCTCATATACTATTTTAGGTTATGAGCCTCAACTTATACCATCCCTTTAGGCGTTTTTGGTCTAACACCCATGTCATTTATTCTCCAAGTGTAAACAACATACCCTTTATGTTGTATTATCTTATAAAATATTAAAATACAAATTTATCATTTATATAAGAAACTCACCCCATTAGAGTGTGTTATGTGTGTCACTTAGATGATTTAGTTTCTATGATAGGCCTTTGGGAAATCCTTGGGTACCTAAATATGGTTATGAAAAATGGTTATCTTAGTAACTAATTACAGAACTTAGTTAAACTATTATTTGGGTGTCATGACTTGAGAAATCTGTGGATTCCCTTCATTGAAATCTATAAGTGAACTCATAGTATTCCAATCAATTCATTGATGTGACTAAAAAGAGTTAATCCTAATTTGGATTTGATCAGATTCATACTCTCATGAGTGCTATGAATTATCACTATATATTTATTTGGAGCTCTAGAAAAATCAATAATACTTAGATTGATTGATCATCATAAGTTATATCGATGACCAAATATAAATATTTCCATGGGACCTATATAAATTCAAAATTGGTTAACTGGGTAAAAATACATGGACTAGTTCTATATTGTACATGAATTATTTTTTCTTGGAAAAGATCATTATATGTATTAGGTTCACTAACTAATTAACAGATCACTTGATTAGGGACATCTGACTTAGTCCAAATCTGGTAGAGTCGACCAGGTATCCCTTGAGGTTCCTAAACATAATTGGGTTTATTTTAATTAAAATATAGATTATCATATCTATACACTATTAAATTTTATAATCAAAAAATATATTAGAATTATTCATTTTTCATGGTGTCCTACAATGTTTTACTCACACCATATTCGGGCCACTGCTTTCTACCCTAGTAGATTTCATGAAAGAAATAAATAAAAAATTAATGAGGCCAATTCTTGTATTATGTTGAGATAATGAGAGAATATGGCTGAGTTTGGACTCAAGATGCTCGGGGTGCTTTAATGTTTATTTGTCATTTTTTTACTTTTTTGTTCACATTGTACAACTTGTATGACCACTACCATTACCTGATTGATGTATATTTTTTCACCACCATGACATCATATATATGTGGTGGTCCATTATTTTTTTATTAAATTTTTATTTATTATCAGGATGAAATATTTTTACTTTATTCTAATTATGTTTCACTCTAATACAAGGGATATAGTATCCCCACCATACCACCATGCACCCTCAATTCTAGTCAGTAACCTATGAAATATGGAAAGGAATTCTTGAGGGCCTTTATCCTTATGGCCTAGTAAATTATATATTAGTGGACATGTATGGGAACATAACATGGATATTCTATGCTACCCCTATGTTTGTCTCTCCCTATGTATCCTTGAATAAGGATGTTTTTAGATTTGTACCCATTCGACATTGGGTGATTCATCTAGAAATTGAATAGATCTTATTGATCAAGGAAACAATCATACATATTTATCATGATGAATCATATTCATTATTCACTATTAAGTAGTGTGCTAATGGTGTATAAGGTTGAATATAGTCTCGATTTTATGATCTCTCACAAAGAAGATATGTCTACAAGAAGTTATGATTTCGGCATAAGAATGAATGAAAATCTAGGTGGAGGAAGGGTGACTGGATAATGGAGATCAATCTAATCAAATTGTTGATTAATACCCATGACACACTACAGGTGGATTAAATTACCTAAACATATCAATGAACACCATGTAGTTCCTTCCAAACAAATTAAACAACCTAAATGATGGATGATAAATAGGTAGACACCTCATATCAAAAGGGGGTAATGGTAATCAATGACTTGGAGTGACCTCATTGTGAATTGAGTACATGGAAAGAGAAAAGGGAGAGCTGGACAAAGAAATAGTGGCCTAATGTGAATATTCCAAATAAATGGACCAAACAGTAAAATTCAATACAATTGTATCTAGTAAAATATAAGATCATAAAATATAATAAAAACATTTTCATGCTTGTTAAATTATTTCATGAAAAGTAAAAAATATTAAACATGGAAATATTATATAATGAAATAAAAATTAAAAAATCAACAATATTTCCATAATACCTTAATGATGATCTTCCAATTATGGTTATTTAACTAGAAACTAATTCAAATTATCTATGTATTTATTGAATTTATATTACACCAAAACCATATTCAAACTATTCTTAGGGTTATTAAAAGTACGTGTCTTGTTAAAATATATGGTCACAAATGTAATAACATATCAAATTAAGTGTATCCTAATGTATACATGTTTTTATATTCTATGACATAATACATTTTTAGAAACATTATAGGCTCATTTACTATCATTATAATCAATATTTATATAACAATAAAAAGTGAGATTGGAATGTAAAGCCTTTAACCAAATTTCTTCCCTGACTTCTTGAATCAAGGAAATATACTCTTATTCTATGGCTAAAATATCCAAAATTGATAGTATATTGCATTTCTTGTGTTCTGATCTTCTATAATAAAAGAATACATTTTCAGTAAGGGATTTTCTAGTGTTAACTTTCCTTTATAATCAGAGTCTACATAGCCAGCAACCGACTCATTTGTACAAACATTTCTTCCGTAACACAAAGATAATGTTAATTTTTGTAATTTTTACATAATAAAACAAATTAGTTAATTCCAATGTTGATTCCTCATATTTGATAAAATATATATAATGTCCCAACCTGGGGACCACTAAACTTGTGCCCCGAGATAGAGTGTCACATGGACTTAGGTGTGTGTCCCATTATCCCAGAGGCTTATAACTAGCAGAGAGGGTGTGAAGGTGGTGGGGATCTATACCCACATATAATAATGTAATAGTGGATTTAAAAATAGACTTCCATCATCAAAAGCATGAAATATATAAGCAGACACAATAAGGACACATGAACTATAACCCGCCATAGTAGAAAGCAGATATAACAGATATAATAAATAAACCAAAGAAGTTTAAAAAATTTGGAATATGAATAATAATATCAAAATAAATAATGTAGAATTATATAAAAGAATTCATGTCATGAAGAGATATAAAAGGTGTAATTGGGGACTGATATATACAAAATGATATAAAAAGCACAAAAAGAAAAAAAGGATTATCCATAAGAATCTTGAGCATATTCTTGGATCCCTTCTATTATGATCCCACTATATTTAATTAATATCAAGAATATTTAGGGGGAACATTCACTTATACATGAAAATAGATAAGTAATCTACTCAGGTACCAAAGGTGGCTTGAGTATGGTGTGTAATAAAATCCCTGTTGGCCACCACAATCAGTGTCAAGAAGTAATAAAAGAAGTGTGCATTGAAAAATACTTTTGTGGAATTACATAGAGTAATAAAATAATAGAATAAATAAATAATTGATCACAGAAGTTCTTAAATAACACCTAGAATCTCTACCTTCTTTGGCTCATGGTCAGAATGAATTCCAGATCAGTCATAATTTATATAGTAAAAATATAAAGTATATATATATATTACATCTACCTGTATGGACTAACTATGTGGGGGATTAAGTAGAAATATAAATTGAATACTAGGTGATGGATGGATGGGGGTGTAATCAGTCTCCCATAACCAATCTAAATGAGCTAGTAAGCTCTAGCAGAGGGTACAAGACCTACATCACATAATTTGTGGTAGACATCATTATCATCACTCGAGATTGTGGTTGTTTATTTATGAAAACACTTGAAACAAGGAATGTGGTGTGACATTCGCAACATCCTAATTGTGTCAATGGAATTAGATTCCATGTCCAACAACCTATGTAACAGATCATGAATTTTCATGCCCAACATAACCCTTACCATCATTCCACATCCCATATCCAAGGTATAACTAAATTTATAATAATATATATGATTCATTAACACTCACAAATTATATTCATCAATCCCAAATACAACTATGGGAATTAAATTCATATTTAAGAAAATACATAAAAGTAGATATGACCATTCCACCAATTTTATTTAACTAATTGGTCAATTTAATTCATTTAGACAAATCCAACCATTAATAAATAGACCATTTAATCTATCAAAACATGTATATTCCATTAAATATTTCCACATGGCACTTATGAGGAGGTATTATGAAATGGAAAATTTCATATAAGGGTAAATTCAATTAATAAATCATTCTAAAAACATAATTTGTGATTTGGCTCCATAAAAATAAATATATCAAAGGATTATTACATTTAAAATCCAACAATAATTTTTAAAGGAATTATAGGAATTTAATAATTTAAATATAAAGGTAAATATTTAGCTGGTGCACCCACATGGTGTCCATGAAAAATGTATTTATCCTCCATTTAAATAAAAATAATTTTGGTAGTATAACAAGGTTCGTATACTGATTTAGAATGAAAAAAATCAATTTTATGGTGATGTGTGGAGAAGGATAGAAATAGACACAATGAAGAGGCTATGAAGACACCAAAAAATTCAGTGAAAACAATGATACAACCTAACATAAGTTTCTAGATGAATTATCGCCTGATAGTAGACTCATATTCAAAATATATTGGATGAAATTGAATAAATGGATTGATTCACTTAAAATATAAAAAAATAGGTTTCAACTAAATAGTGAAAAGGAACAAATGATAAAATTTGATGGTAGGTGATAGGATTTTAGAGGATACCTCAACACATGTAATGCCCATGATTCATTTTAATTTACACTTCTGACATGGGAGATATTGGGGATCCAAAATAAAGAAGATTGGGATCTCACCAGAAAAGTAAAACCAATCCATCTACTAGAATTGGAAGAGAGAAATAAAAAAAATATGGATTCATTATGGTTATTTTATAACATTTTTCCTCAAACTAGGGGGAACGTGGTTTAGCTGCACAATTTGGTCGAACCATCAAAAAATCGTGGTAGCCTCACTTCTTAGAGAAGAATGCTACATGGTTAAGGTGCACAATACCCCTAACCTTAAAAAATGAATCGGTCTATGAAGTCTGAAATATCACACAACGATTCTCCTTGGGTAACATAGTTTTTGAAAACTATGTTGTCCCTTTTTCTTCCAAGGATCCCCGCATAGTTACTACTCACCATGTAGTAATAATGTGTCCTAGACTATTTTATCATTTCTCAGAGCTATATGATTTGAAGAAGCCCCAAACACACCTAAAACAATCCATTGGTCATAGAGAACGTTTAAAAAGATTTAAAAAAGGATTTAAATCAAAAACAAATGATCTTTACCTTCATTAAAATAAGGGTCATTAAAACCATCCCTCCTTAAGGAAACTCATCCCTGAGTTGGAATTTTGAGGGTAAAGAGGTATCATCTGAAAATTGCTCTGTCCATTGAGCTGGAATATCACATTCTCACTACTAGGTCGCTTTCTATACTCTTCTATGTATCCAAATCCCCAATACTAATAGAACTAACCTTCTTCAAAGTGCCTCAGTGCTCTTATCAACAATACGAATAGAATACTCTTCGAAGGAGGCATCCACATTCGATTCAACACCATCAATCTTGAGGAAATGTGAAAGGGATCGATAATACCCAGAAAGTTGGGATATGTGAAAGAAATCATTCATAGACTGATATCATTGAGAATTTTATATCTAGTATGCCATGGGTACGAGCAGCTTCACAACCACAAAGGGTCCAACAAAACTAGGTGGGAGCTCGCCATACCTCCTAATACATCCATGGACTAACCTAGAAATGAAACATAAGAAAACCCAATCTCTGACCATGAACTCAATAGGATACCAAAATTTATTTTCATTTGAGTGTTGTCTGGGATAAGCTATCAACATGCGCTTCTTGATCAACTATAACAGCATTGTAGTCTCTTAAATTAGAGGTGGTCTAAGAAAAGATTCATCACCAAACTCTATCCAGTATAGAGGATAATGTAATGTCCTAATATATATTGCATATTAAGGATACATATTGATAGTCACCAAAAATATGTTATTTTAATGAAACTCAACATGGGTTATATGTTACTCCCAAAACCCATGATGTCAAGGACACATGAATCAAGAATGTCCTCTAACCCCTGAATTATGTGCTTTGTATGTCCATTAGTCAGAGGGTTATGGTACATGATAATAATAAACTATGTACCCAATTCCTTCTACAACCCCATATATAACTATTAAATGAAGCATGAATCTCTATTATAAATGATATAATGAGGTGCTCCATGAAGACGTATGACCTCCATGATGTATAGAAACCATATCTCATCTGATGAGAAGGTTTATGGATTAGCTAATAAGTGTGTGACCTTCATAAAATGATCAAAAACCACCAATATAGTATCTTTATAAGGATGTGATTTGGGTAAATATTACTAAAATTCATAGAAAAGTTTTCTCATTCCACTCAAGAATGGACAATGGTTGTAAAAGACATATTGGATGATATTGTTTTAACATCACCTGATAATAGGTGGAAAAAAGTGATAAATCTGAAAATCCCTCATTCCAAACCAGGCCACAAATATTGGAAACATAAATTTCAATTAATTTTGGTAACACCAGGCTGTGATTCCCATTTTGAGGCATGAAATACCCAAATAAGCTTCTATTTGATGTCTGGATAGACGACCACATAACTAAGAAATAGTAAATTATCACCCCAATCCATTTTCGATCCATAAAATGTTTCATAATATGAGATTATTTCTCCTAGTAAAAGGTTTTCAGTATCAGATAGTTTTTTCATTAGTACCCATTCCCTAAGAGTATAGGTCACTATAAATGTTTTGTTGATAGTATGACAACAATCCACTAAAACCTCAACGTGTATCTTTGAGAATAACTCCACGAGAAAACTTTCTCCACTGGCCTCCTTGAATACTTATGTATGAGTCTTCTAAATCAGATCATCGACTACTGAATTTCCATTACCAGGTGTGTAAGAAATCCCATGATCAAAAGACTATAGGTAATGAACACACTACTGCTTTCATATATTCAAATCACTCTTTATAATGATTTCTTAAGGTTTTTTGGGTTATTGAACACCGAAAAATTCTTTCCAAGTTAATCATATCTCCAATAGTGTTTATCATGAACTATATAACCTATCTCGAGGTCGTGAATTAGATAATTATTCTCGTGTGGCCTCAACTGAAGAGACCATTATGCAACGACTCAGTTATCCAGCATCAGAATAGTTCTAGGTCTGATACTGGATTCATTATAGTAAATATTTTATCTTCTTCCTAGATCTGGTAGAATTTTTATTGGCACTGATATCAATCAGTAATTTAGCTATACAAAGGATACATCACATGATTCAAACCATAATAATTGCACACTTTTCTTTCTCAATTATTTATGTTGTTTTATAAGGTGTGATAAATCATAGGTAAAGATTTTTTAATATCTAGTTCGTCCCAAGAAACTTCAAATGTAAAAGATATTCATGCGATGCTCCCGAGAAACCACAACTCTTACATTCTCTAGTTCTACCAAAACTCCTGACTCCGAGATATGGTAACCCACAAAATGAACTATATTGATCCAAAAGTTACATTTAATGAGATTGGAATAGTGATGATACTCTCTCAAGGTATTCATCTTGATATATAGATGATTGGAAATATCATTTATAGAATGTGAATACACTAAGATATCCTTAATAAATACTTCCACGAATGAATCTAGATATGGATGGAAAACCTGATTTATAAGTTCCAGAACAATTATAGGTTAGTTCACAGGACTAAATAACATGTATAGGTAATCATATAGACAATACATTCTCAGGAAATCTATGTGATGTATGTCTGAAGACCTAATATACACATAAAGATATTCAAAACCAAATCTATCTTCTAAATCATTCTCATAGCAAGGAGCTGATTTAATAGGATGCATATTTGATGAAGTGTATATCGATTCATTACTATGAGCTGGCTCAATTGACAGTAATCCACGCAAATACTTAGGGTACCACCCCATTCTTGGAAAAAAGGGTCATGTGAACCTCATGAATATGTGTTGGGGAATATTTATCCATTCACTTCCAAATCCATAAATAGTTTCATTAGCTCCGTAATCTCCATAGGTTCTATCCTATAAGGATTAATGATTACTGGCAATGTTGCAAGAATAAGATCAGTGATATTTTATACATATCGCACTATTGATATACTAGACCAATTATCAGGTAAAACATCCCCAATTTTATCCACTACATAATGGAAATTTTTTTCATAACCCCTAATTATATAAGAAAAGAATATAATTCAATGTTGTCACACTACACATCCTCTACTTATGGGGTATTTATTGCATATATTTGACATCCCATTCTCCCTTATACACATGTAAACCACCCACTAGTGATGTAAATGTCACCCTCCTATGAAAGTAGTATATGTGTTATTTATAGAGAAATGACCAGTACATCCCTGTGATTACATCAAATACTATCATGTTGAGGATGAAAATATTCCATGTGAAGATGCATTTTCCAATATCAAGTGAAAATTCATTACAAATGAGAATTACCTCTAATCTAATACCTAATAAGGTATCAGTCATCATAACACCAGAGAAGTGTTTGATCATGAGGCTCGTACACTCCATAATATTCTCAGATATAAATGAATCAGACACAACTGTGTAAATTAAAGCATACACTAAAGTTAATGCTACTAGCATACTAACACAAACTATAGAAGGTCTGGTGATATTATCCTCTAGAATAGGATAACATGAATGTAAATGGATTTTACTATATCCCTAAGTCCCTACCTGATTACCATGAACAATCTATAACTATTGGAACAAAGAATCATGTGTATGAATACCTCTACCTCGACCGCCACCTAGGCTTGATCATCTGATGGTTGTCTAGTTGTCAACATGGAGGGATCCTCTTAGCCCCACTCCAGAAGATGGAGAAGGAGTAGATATCTACTTAGTATGTGTTGATGGAAATTTTCTGATGACGCACTGGACATGGGCCATCCTTCCACAAGATCTTCATTCCAATGGATCAAGTAATCACTGAGGTTTTTAATATCAATGATTCTATCAATAATGACATATCAAGAAACAATTTGTGTGGGGAACCTCACTATATCTATACCTAAGGAGAAACCTCAATGTAATGATTGAGCCCCCCAGGATAACCACAGATAGATATAGGTGATAAACCACCCTATCTTTCCCCTTTGGCTTCCCACAAAGTCAACACTATATTAATGGATTGGTTGACTATCTCATATGTGGTTGTAAACCACAATAAATATACCTATGATCAGATGGAATAAACCATCTCATCCTTGAATCACCTGGTGCTCATAATATCATCACCCACTATAGTTGAATCAAAACATTGTAGCTATATAAACCATGAAGATAAATTCCAAAGAGACATGAATTTTTATAGTAGGTTGATAAATTCTCTATCTCTATTATACATAAGTGTATGGGGAAAAAAGGCCCAAAAATATTTCCCTTAAATCTACCCAAACCATATCTCTATGTTGATTATCCATGATAAGAACATCCCACAATTGCTTGGAATAATCATGTAACATATAAATATAAATATTGAGCATCCTCTCTAGAGGAGTCAGTAGATTCTAGAATATTGAAAAAATAGTTTTTATCCAAGGCTCAGTAACATATGGTCTTCCATCCCCAAAAAAGGTGGTATACTACTACTTCTAGAAAACAAAATACAATTATTCCATACATAGTAATGGCCGAATGACACCTTTCATATTCCAAACAATATTCAGAAATACCACTAGTAATTAGGCATTAAAACCCATATCAAGAATAAGATGAGGTACATAGGTTGAACTATAGGAGCGATCACTGTCAGCTTAGGACCAACCACCATAGGTGTGTGGTCATCACCACCTTCAAGGGGTATGATTGGTGTAAGTTATAGAGGCATGATATCATAATTACAATCACATGCCTCTGAAGATATTTGAATATCATAAAATATTGCAGATAGAAAACTAGGATATGTTCATAGACATCCAACATACCAATCATACCCATATGCCTGCTCCTAAATACAAGACTAGGTAATAGATAAACACCACATAATTCCACCATAATGTATGATTCACACCAACTAACCACTAATATGGTCGGATTCAGTCTTATACTACTGAAAAAATACCTGATACCAACGGTTTGGTACTACTGGTATCGGCCTCCAAACTGTTTGTATGGCCTATACCAACGATTTGGAGAACCATTGGATAGTAAGCTGTGAGGATATGTCTATACCAATGGTTTTCCAAAACCATTGGTATAGACCTATAATAATGGTTATAAAAACCGTTGGTATAATTAATATGAAAGTCTATACCAACGGTTCCATAAAACTGTTGGTATATGTAATTCAAAAAAGAATCATTCGGTTGGTTTTGATCCCAGCACCCCCGGTTTGTGATTGAACGACCTAAACACTAACCTAACTTACTTTTTTTAACATAATTTCATAAATATATATAATTATTATCATAATTATTTTAAATTTCTATTTATTTAATGTTCTCTGTATGACTATTCCATTAAGAATACATGTACCTCCACCAATAGTTGTGAAGGCATTGGTATAGGTTCTTTATTATGGGCCTATACCAAAGGTTTTCCCAAAACTGTTGGTATAAGTCCAAATTAGTGAATTATAACAACATTTTGCCCAAAACCATTGATATAGCTCCAAATTAGGGATTTATACCAACGGTTTTTGGAAAACCATTGGAATAGATCCATATTAGTGACCTATAACAATGGTTTTGGCCAAATCGTTGGTATAGGTCCAAATTAGTTAACTATACCAACGTTTTTCCCAGAACCATTGGTATAGATATTATTTCCAGTAGTTTTTGTCTTAGTTTTACATGTATATGATTTCGATTTTCACATAAAGGACATATTAATTTTTTAAAAAATTCATGATGAAATATTTAAATCACTAGAAATGGTTGAAATAGATGAATCCACATTTCCATTCCAAATGGTCTCATAAATATTATGAAATAAATATGGCATCCACTTAATGAATACCATAAAATATTAAATTCCATATGACCAATGGTCCATGGCTCAACATTCCGCAACAGACTGCTCTAGGTTTCATCATTAACCTTTACTGGAAAACAAAATTATTTTAAGACATGAACATTATGTGTAAATTTTGATTTCTTTTTCCCTAAAAAAATTCAGAACATTTCAATAAAAAATAATCAAGGCACTAACAATATGCATCGTGTGAATTCAAGATGAAAATAGACATGACATGGAAAAATACCCGTCATATTAGTCTTGTTGTGCCTATCATGATTAATGTAAGGCAATGCCCTCAACTAAATGTGAAAAGTAAAATAAATAATTTTCAGTAATTAAAATATCAATAACATCATAAGACATGTTCCTCACCCAATAGTGAAGTCATATGAACTATAAATTACACAACCAATAATTGTAATTACCCATCCCTGGTAATTTGGGATTCCCCTGTAGATGGGTTTGCTACATCCAATCACATGGTCAATATTAAATTCCATTAGTTCCTATTATACTATATAATACAACCTACCTTAAAGACATATACGACTCTATTATTGATTATAACCACATATTCGATGTATATTGTAAGAAATCGACAAAACAAATTGATACAATGAAATTAGGTGAAAAGAGCATTCACATAAATAGAAAAAAGTATTCTATGATAAAATTATATATTATATGATAGGATTTTAGATAATTATTATATATTTCCAACTCCTTTTATAGATATCAATTCAGACTTTGGATGTGGGAGATATTGAAGAACATAAGAGGAGAAGCAAGAGTGATCATGGGACAAGGAAATGAATCCATCCACTATAATGGGAAAAATAAAATAATAAATTATGTTTAAGGAATCATTATGGGTATTTAAAAAATTTCCCCCTCAAAAAAGGGGGCCCACATTTTTTCCACATGGCTTGGCCAAAAAATGTGAAGACCATGCTAGCCTCACCACATAAGGAAGAGCCCCACATGATTAAGGGGAAAAATTTTCATTACTATATGAAAATAATGTCTCCTGGTAATTTATAATATTGATAAAATCTCTCAATTACTTCCGCTATGTGTATCATGGTTTCATAAAAACAATGTGGCCTCTACTGCTCATAAGGATCCATGCATGGTTACCCAGCACAGTTACTACTAACCATACGACCAAGACTATTTACACATTCCTTGTTTCTCTAGGCTCCAAAAAAGTCTTGGATGCTCCCAAAATAATCTATAGTCCATATCACACATTTACAAAGATCATGGAAACTATTTAAATTTTAAAACAAATGATATTATCTTTTTGAAAACATTTCTTATTACAATCTACTTTGTGTGCAAATGGAAAAGTCTAAATTTGTTATAACATATATCATTGTGTATAATATGATTCCAAAAATACTAGCATAACGTATTTCAAATTTATAATGGATATCAATAAAATGGGTAGAGGATTGATTTATTGAAATATTTAAATTTGGTGAAAATGTATCATTCATAGGCTTATGTGACTCAAGAAAATATCGTTTAATTTTTTTATTGATATAGGTATTTTGTGAAAACTATGATAGTTTCTTATTCCCATACCATATTATTCCATTTCCATAATTTTTTTAGATTCAGTAATATATATATTTACAAATACTTTTTTCAATTGGGACATAACAGAATGAATAATTTTCATATTATTTCATATAACTAACATGTCATCTATATATAATATTTGGTGAAGCAAGATATTTTTATAAAATTTTAAATAGACACATGAATCTGATTTAATCATATTAAACTGGTTATTGAGTATGAATATATCAATATTCTTAAATCTGTTCCAAAAATTTTATCATAAATCGTATAGGAACTTATTTTAATGTGTAGATCATTAGTATTTAAGTATTATAATCAATGTATAGTTGTTTTCATATAATTGTTTAATTAATGTCATTATAAAAAAGAATGTCTTCACATTTAATTTATCATTGTGAAAATCATGGTAAGAAGAAAAATTTAGAAATACATGTATAAATTAATGTTCAACAATTGGGGATATGTTCTTAGTATAATTAGGTCCATCTCATTATATTAATCCCTTATCTACAAATCGGGAATTTTATTTTATTTTACATTATGTTTTATATTATTAATTACTTTTAAAAATACGCATGAAACCAATTATTTTAGAATTAAAATGTATATCAATAATGGAAAAGGTGTGATTCTTATTTAATTATTTCATTTCATCATATATGGAAGTGATCCAATTTTTGGGATCTCTATCATTGAATTTTTTATTATATTACCAAGTATCGTAGTGTACAAGATCATGGAATATATTTATAGTGAATGAAGCCATATCTTATTGGATAATTTGATTAGGGGGTATTGTGACCCTTCTATACCTATCTTCAGCCAGTTTATAATCATTATTATTTGTAAGAGACTTATAATTATATTATAAATTAGTGATGGATTCAAATCAATTCATAGCATAAATTATAGGTGGATTGGGATTAATAGGATCCCAAAATTGGGCTGGTGGTATAGGTTGAATGACCTCAATGTGAGGGTTGTCATCATTTTCCCTTGTGATATCATTGTATATTGGAGAACATGACTTATGGAATAAAATAACCATACTTACTTGGAATTTTTCATATCCTATTTTACCAAACCATAATTTTACCATCTAACCCCTTTATTAAAACACATAAACATAGAATAAAATTTATCTAGGTTCAGGTTTTTAATTTTCAATATGGGAAATAGTATTCCCCCAAAACAGTCTAATGTGGTTATATAATGAAACATCATTATTCCATGCTTGTTTTAAAGGTTTAAAATGAGTTTAACTATAGGTGGGTATATTAATTACATAGAATTAAATATTTATAGCCACAAAAAAAATGATTTGGACTAGGCCAATCATCCAAACATGATTCAGAATAAGTAAATAATAGCATGGTTCAAATGCATATCATTCCCATTTTGTAGAGGCAGTTCCCTTATAATATAGTGCCTAACAATTCGTTTTGATTCACAAAATTATATAAAATCAATCGATATATCTTTATGAATATTATCTATTATAATTTCATTAATTTTATTTCCAAAAAATTATTTTATAATAATTAATTTCCATGTAAAAAAAATTTAAAAAACATCAGATTTGTTTTTTAGAATGTAAATGCTAATATTTTAGGAATAATCATTTCTAATAGTAATTAAATAAGATCCTCCACCAGGGGAGGTAGTCTTATATTGTCCCCACAAGATATAGTGTATGTATTCTAAAGTATGACTAAATTTGACTATGGATATATGGAGTACTGTTACATTTTTTTGTATTATTTTGAAATATATTAAGGAATATTTTTGGGGCTGGGTGAAAAGATGGTGTGAGATCTTGATGTACAATGAGCCCAAATTTTATATTATAAGAATATTAAATATATTAATATCACTAACATGTAGTTTTTCAAAAAAAATGTAATGAATCCCATATAGAGTCTCAAATAATGAATCTGACATTATGGTAGAATCCTGAGCATGGGGATAACCCTATGCATAAACTAAAGTCAGTCAGAACTAGACATTCAGATGAGGCAACTATTTGTGGGTATGTTGAGTTGATTAATTAATTAATTAATTTTATTCCCATAAATCTGATTTCCTATTTAAATATACCATTATGAAAATTTTCTTGATTTATCTTCATAACACTAGTGTTATGTGATTGGAGCCTCTGAAATCCATCAATGGTGAATCAAGACTAGTTGGAAATCAATGATCGAATCTAGGTGGATCATGTGGAAGGGAATGTCATAGGTATTCCTCATCCCTATAGAATTTTTTTCACTAAATATTGATCCATAATTCAGTTAGGGATCTTCAATTTTGTTATTAACCCATTTTAGTAAATTGATAAAGCATTTCTTTTAACTCATTTATTAGATATGTGATTTGTTGTTCCTTTGCATGTGCCCCATAAATTTTTCAGTTATATTATGAAATTCTCTCTTCTAGTCCATCTACTATCACCTTTGATACCATGATCATGTGATCATTTAGCATGAAAAATTATACAATGATGGATTTGATTTATTTTTGTTTTTTTTTCACCTCCATTCTTCAAATTCTACACTTTTGGCCCATGGATTTGTAGTTAAGCATTACCTGGGTAGGTTCGAGCAGGATCGAACCCCAAAATTCTGGGATCTTTTGAGAATAATGAAATTATTGTAAATAGAAAGCATCATTGTGAAAATTTTCATGTTTTGGATAGGACCGTTATGGATTTGGGATCTTCAGAAGTAACAGGAGATTATAGATATGAAGAAAAAGAGCCTTGTGGGGTTTGGATGGATAGAATCTAGTCCCCAATGATATGTCAGGCATGGATAGACTAAAATTTCAGTACCCTAACATGATTGGTGATGAAATGGTGGTGGTGGAGATTAATATTTTCATGTGAAGGAACTTGGGTTTCTATGGAAAACCAAACTACATGACGTGTAGTCGGGGAACACACACCACATATCCTGCCCATGATGTGGTGTTAGGGTTTCAATGAAGTTAACGACCACATGATGTAGGGCTAGGCCCACATGCTATGTGACCATATATGGGAGCCCATGTAAGAACCCAGTTTTTGATGTAAAAGACTTTGGAATATTCTTGATATTATTCCAGAGCAGCGCCCTCAGACGGTGTGCGATTCCGAGCCACGATGTGGCCGGAATTAAATTTTCTGTGCGTTCACACTGGAGATGGAAAATAAATGGGATAACTCCTAAATGGAGTTCTGTATCAGAGATCTGAGTGTATAGATAGGTACAGAATGGGGTGTTTATCCTAGGAATGACATAAAACTTTTCGGCACAGGGTGTTTGGACCCCTCGCCCGCTATCGGAATGTTAACAGATAATTAAATTAATTAATTTATTATTTTAATGTTGAAACAAAAGTATATCTTAAACGGTGGCTCAGATTGGAAAACTGAGGGCACCGTTGAGTTCGTATCATGCCGTATACCCTAGGAGGGGTGTAAGTTTTGCAAGCACGAGCCGTCTGTGAAAAATGGCCCAAGGGGCGTTTTCGTAATTTGGAAGCTTTGGGCGTTCAGTTTTATAACATTTGAACGGGATCTCAAATTAAAATACTAAGACTACAGTTGTGCTCGAAAGGTTGTTTTTTTCCTAGGGGAGGATTAACCTTGACCCTACTGAGGGTTCGAGTACGGGCCCCACGGGCGGAAGTTTAAGTGTTTTGTTTTTAAACACTTCTCCCCCCTCCCCCTCTTGGTGGTTTTCCCTAGCACAAGAAGCTCCCCCTTCCTCCATCTCCTCATCCACTCCAGTGAGGTAGCTCCGGTAAGGAGCGGCGTCGCGGCAGACCATCTGTGAAGCTCCAAGCATCGGCCAAGAGGTAGGAGTTTGTATTCCTCTTCGTTTTCATATCTGCAACTCCCATGAATTGTTTTATTTGCATCGAATCGCTGTTTTCCTATCGAGCGAAGCCTGTTGTTTTGTAGGATTCGATTTGGGGTTTCCGTAGCACTTTTCGGATCAAAATTCCGAGTCCTGAGGTGATCGCAGGGATCCAATGAAGTTCCGGGAGGTTTTTGGTGTTTTCCGGCTGGTTCCAGCGGTGGTCCGGTGAGCTCCAGCAGCGGCTTCCCAGCGGCGGCGGCGGCTTCCCAGCGGTGGCGGCGGCTTCCCAGCGGTGGTCTGGCGGCTTCCCAATGGTGGTCCAACGGCTTTCCAGGCGGCGGCAGCGGGGTCCCGGGCGTCGGCAGCGTGGTTCGTAGGCGGTGGGCGCAGCAGGTCGGCTGAGCAGGGCTGTCGGCCGGGTGAACCGGGGTCGCGGCGCGCGACACCGCAGAGGGAACTGAGACCCGCCGATGGCGGGTCTCTACGGGGACCGAAGACCGGCCACCAGGGCCGGTCACCAGGTCGGTGGACCTCTGGAGCACGACTGGTCCGCACGGCCGAACTGCGGGCTGGCGCTGCAAGTCGGGCCATCCAGCGCGGCCCGGCCCAGATCGGGCGAACCGGCCGGCCCCGGCCGGTTCGGCCGAAGGGGCTTCACCCCCTGTGATTTTGGCGGCCCATAACTTTTGCTACGAGTGTCCGTTTTGCGCGCCGTCTGTGACGGAGCGGACCTGAAGTCGAGGCGGACTCTTTGATGTGGTTTTGGGAGTTTTAACTTCCGAGACGAGGGGCTCGGGCGCACGACACGTGCGTAAAGCAGCTAAGCAGGCTTCCCGGGAATCATTGTTTTGGACGACGCGGACGCGTCCGACGTCCGTTTTAAGCGACGTCAGTGGCATTGGGACCCTGGCACTGAGGCGAAGCTTACCAGGGTTGTTTCAGGCGTTGAGACCGGAGTTGAGGCGTGGGCCCCACGGCCCGTCCTTCGAGTTGCGAGCAGTGTTTGGCACCTTTCTCACCGGGCATCCGTTCGGGGCGAGCTAGCAGTTGATTCTGGATGTTTTTCCGAGGGGATTGAAATGTTGCAATCCACCCACTCTAATTCGGCACGATGGTGTGGGGCCCATGAGGGCCGTTTGGGCGTCGATGGTGATTTTCCATATTTATCACCGGGCGATCGCTTTGGACAAGTAAATAGTCCTTCTTGGGTGCTTTTTCGAGAGGATCACAACGGTGTGATCCGTTCGTTGTGTTTCGAAACTGGGTTGCAGGTCCCATGAAATACCGCTCGTGTGTGGTGCGCTGAAATGCATCTTTTTCTCTGGATATCTATTGCACTCATGTAGGCATTCAATTTGACGTTCTTTTCCGTGAGCATTGTGATGGCGCAGTTCGCCCGACCTTTTTCGGGGACGTGGTGTGGGTCCCACCCGACCTGGCTACGGTGAATAGTTCCTTTTTCACCGGGTGTTCATTTTGGGAAATTGAGTAGTCAATCTCGTGTGTTTTTCTGAGGGGATGGCAGTGGTGTGCTTCGTTTGTTCAGTTTTGATATTTTTTGGTGGGCCCCACACGGCTTGGTTACGGTGAATAATACTTTTTTCTCCGGTTGACCATTTCAGGCGAGTAAGTAGTCTACCTCGTGTGTTTATTCCATAGGGATTACAACGGTGTAATTTACTCTGGCGATTGGAGCCTCATACACGATCTTATGTGGAAATGTGAGGGTTCCCTGGTGGTGTTTCTTCTACCGTGTTTGTAGCAGACCCTTGGCATGTGATCGCGTGAACTCCCATGTGAGTGATGTAAATACTTGAAGAGATGTGATTGGTTGTGCCTCAGCTGTTGAGGAGGAATGTTGGATATGTTATGTCATGCATTTGTGTTGACGTTGGGTGCCGTGTGCACGATAGCCCTTGGGCTGAAAATGAGGTATACTCTGGGAGTATACGGGAGCGCTTGGAGGTACATATAGTTTGTACCTAAGACTTTTTGTGCGCTTGGTTGGGGATTGACTTGGCTCCACACGTCGTGTGGGCCCCATGTGCGTGTTGTGTTCTGATTTGCATACCTTTGACCTCTCGCGACGTAAAGGGTCCCTCAGTTCTCATTTTTTGACCAGTGGGGTTGAGTTTTTCCCCTGGCTCTGTGCTCAATGGTTTAGGTCAGCAGGGTTGAGAGGTTTCCCCAGGTCTTCTTCCAGAGTTGGATGGTTGTGCGATA
Organism: Viscum album; assembly: GCA_963277665.1. NCBI lineage: Eukaryota > Viridiplantae > Streptophyta > Magnoliopsida > Santalales > Viscaceae > Viscum > Viscum album. Next base: position 1,407,486,036 of record OY728133.1, on the reverse strand, counting down.
CCCACTCCGTGTTCGGTTGGACAGAGTTGTATCATCCAGTAGAGATGGCTAGAGCAGTTCTGGGTTTACCCTCCAGCAGGGCTAGGCAGTGGGTTACTCATCGACTTCTCAGGGTTTACCCTCTAGTAGAGACTAGTCGGTGGGTCAACCGATGACTCTTCAGGGTCTACCCTCCAGTAGGGCTATGCAGTGGGTCACCCGTCATCTTGTTTCAGTTCTACCCTCTAGCAGGGCTGGGCAGTGGGTTGCATGTCGACTAGTTCAGGGTTTACCCTCTAGAAGAGACTAGGCAGTGGGTCACCCCAACGACTCTTGAGGGTCTACCCTCCAGCAGGGCTGTGCAGTGGGTTTCTCGTCGTCTTGTTCAAGGTCTACCCTCTAGCAGGGCTGGGTAGTGGGTTTCCTGTCGACTTATTCTAGGTCTACCCTCTAGTGGAGCTGGGTGGTGGGTCGCCTAATGATGTATTAGGGTTTACCCTCCAGCAGGGCTGGGCAGTGGGTCACCCTATATCATATTATAAATTACCCTCCAGCAGGGCTGGGCAGTGGGACACCAGTTGACATTCCAGACTCATTCCTTTCTACTAGGCTAGTCTATGGATTTCCTCCGTGATCACCGGATCGGGACCCTTGGTTATACGGGTCAGTGATGGAATGATCTTGACTTTGAGGAGACCTCTCGATTGCGAGGCAGTGACGAGTTGTGGATTGACGTTCCCCCAGAACTCTCAAGTATGAGGAGCGCTTTCCCCACCATGAAACGTCCTTGTGACGCAACCCAAAACCGTGAGGGCGATTCAGTGCCACCCAAAGCGGATAGTGTCGAGGTGCAGTGATTGAGCCCTTGACTTGTAGTTCGGAGCAGACATGCGGGATGCTGGACATCGATGCTGTTACTTTTGGGACTGTAGGCGACTCACTTTTCTTGGGCTGAGCTATGGGATGGAGATCCCCTTACAACGTTGTTCGGGCTTCTTGCTGAGCATAAGGATATGTATATACCTTTTTCGAGTACCCACTTCTTTGGTTTGGTTACTCTCCTTCCAGGAGAGGCGAAGACGCGCGAGGTATACCAAGTGCTTTCCGTGTCTAGCTTCTCGTGGTTGGACGAGTCTACTCTCCTAATATCGGTAGCTAAGACTCGATGGGAAGTTCATCTTCTCACCATTTCCAGCTCCTTGTGTCTGGACGAGTCTACCTTCTTTCCTCTTGTTGGGTTGAGCTGGACTCTTTACTGTACTCTTTACTTCACTTTTGGTTGTACTCCTTTACATTTCCTTATTCTCTCTACTGCTCACCCTTCAGTACCTCCTTTGTTGCTCCCTCAAGCCTTCGGGGTATCTTACTGAGTATTTTTATACTCACCCCTGCTTGGGATTTTCCTGCACTTGGTGTTCCCTTGGAGACGACGGATAGGTGGAGCGTGACTTCAGTGGATCATAGGAGCTTGGGAGCTTGGACCGCGTGCGGTGGTTGTAGCCGGGTTCCAGGTGGGAGACCCGTCAGCTGTTTCTTTTTGTTTACCTGCTTCCGGGTTGTGGAACCTTTTCTGGTTGGGCATGTTTTTCGCCCCTTTTCTTTTCATCTTTTACTTTGTACTATTTAGAGGTCGATGCACATGTGTAGTATATATATATATAGAATTTTTCCTTTCCTTTACTTGTACTTTCTTTTACTCTGCACTTTTTCATTGAGTGTTCTGTGTGTGTGTGTGTACAGGTACTTAGGCAAAGGCCTCCCCAAGTTGTTGTGCCTTCGGCGCTGGTTGCCAGCCCCTAGACTATGGAGGCGGAATTGGGGTAGTTGCGGCTCGAGCCCAGGTAGGGTCGGGTCGTGACAAAGTGGTATCAGAGGTGGTTCGTTCCTTGGGATGTTGTTCAGACATCCCTAAAATGAACGTAATTGGTTGGGATTTAGGGAAAAAGTGTTAACATGTCTCGAGAGCGGCTCTCAATCCAAAGAGTCCAGTGATGGTGCGGCGGCCGATGTATGCATTCACCAGGACCCTGATAACCCGCTTGTCGACTCGGCATGCTGAGACACTTGTTGCAGGGGATAATTGTATTGTGCATCACCTATGATTGAGTCTTTTATTTTATTTCTTGAGTGATCTCCCCATCATTGTTATTGGTATATACATATATGCTCATCTGACCGTGGCACTCCTTGATAATATTCAGGATGTCTCCGTGAAGACAGCCAGCCAAGATATAAGCTTTGGTTTGTGACGACGACCTTGTGAGCTATGAGGGCACAGTCCAGGACTCATCATGTGAGCCCCTTTCTCCGGGTGGGCCGGTAGCAGCACCCCTACCTGTTGAGAAGCAGATAGTTTCATCAAAGTAGGCTGAGCTTGAGCGTAGGTTCAGTGCGCTCTGTGAGTTCCAGCTACAAAGACCGCTGAGGTTCAGTGGTGAGCCAGATCCTCAGATAGTAGAGGTTTGTCTAGAGACGGCGGTTAACCTTTTCAGGCTTGTGCAGACACCGATAGATCAGAGGGTTGCTTTGGAAGCCAACCTTTTTCGTGGAGCAGCTCAGCGTTGGTGGAGTCTGGTGACTCATTTTCTTTAAGAGTCGTCGCTTTCGTGGGGAGACTTCCAGTTTTTATTTCGTGAGGAGTTTTTCCGCTCCTGTTTACACTCCTTCCGGATTCAGGATCTCCTGCGGTTTCAGCAGGGAGGGATGACGGTGGCGGAATATGCTGCTAGTTTCGCAGACCGTGCAGGCTTTTACCCGGACATGGTCCATCACGACAACATCCGAGCGCAGAAGTTTGAGCAGGGTCTCCGCCGAGAGATTTGTGTTGTCATAGTACCCTTGGGAATTTCCACATATAACGGGGTGCTAGAGCAGGTGTCGGTGACATAGGTCTTTTTGTCACGTTCTAGAGTTGGTGATGGCAGCAGGCACATTGGAGCCAAGACTTCTGCCATAGCTAGTGGGCGTCCGCAAGTAGGACCTCGACGTAGGTGGCCTTTCCACTGCCGGTTTCGGAGACGTGGTAGTATACCACTATGGTGGAAAAATTTCAGGGCCTCAGCCAAGGGTGCCCTTCTGTGAGTGGGCTCCGGGCCGTGGTCGTACACCATAGTGGTGCCGGAGGGCACCAGGACAGCTCAGGGAGCAGAAGTGCTATGATTGCGATGGATGAGGTCACCTGGCACGGGGCTACCCGACCAGGCCTGCAGAGAGCTTCGGGCAGGCAGCACGTGCACCACCACGATATGGGAAGCTCCGTGATCGGAGTAGTACCCAGATAGGTGGTTCTAGTAGCAAAGAGGGAGGAGCTGGTAGTGGGGATGTCTTTACGAGATCTTCCAATCACCACAAGGTTGTCCACGTCAGGCTCCGGGAGCTGACAATTGGGAACTTGGACAGCCGCGAGCTTTGGATTTCTACGATCCTGCAGAGCATGAGGTGATGAGATGTACTCTCTACAGCTCTTCTACTTTCTACAGTAGAATTTATAGACTCTGCGTGTGAAATTATTTTCTCCCTACTCCTTGTTTGAGTTGTTACCAGGGTGACGCAGGGCGTCGGGTGTAACCCTTTGTTGGTAGTGTAAAAGGTGTGTAAACTTTCTCTTTAGTCGATGGCGTCGACACCATCACTCCCTGAGCGTGTAAGAGAGTCTCGGTTGTGGGACATCAACTGTGGAACCTTGCGTGACAAGATATCCTTTGGTGTTTCACCATATGGATGTTTGAAGGAGGGAATCACCAGGCCTTGTTCCATGTGCGTGTGGTGATTCCAGTCATGAAGTGCGACGTAAGGGTTAGGTCGGGGAGGTGAGATACCCCCGAGAGCCATCGGGCCATTTGAGACTATGAAAAGGGATGGCGGGGTTCCCTACCGCCTTGCCCTAACCCCAAAGGCAGATTTGGGTGCATAGCGTCTCCCACATGACTCACCTGAAAGAAGTGTGTGTGCTCCCATACACGTCATAGGCAAGGGAATACCTCGCATGAACGTATCAATCCTTTGGTCTATGTGCGGTGGTGTAGGACTGTGCAAGAGTTCTTTTGGGTATGGGAGAGACAGTTGTGGGCTTAGTACCCTAAGTTGTTCCCTGGTTTTTCTTTTCGGGGACGAAAATATTGAAGGGGTGATTGATGTAAGAACCTATCTTTTACTGCGAAAGACTTTGGAATATTTTTTATATTATTCCAGAGCAGCGCCCTCAGACGGCGTGCGATTCCGAGCCCCGGTGTGGCTGAAATTATTTCAATGTGTTCACACTGGAAACGCCAAATAAATGGGATAACTCCTAAACAGAGTTCTGGATCAGTAATACGAGTGTAGGGATGGGTCCGGAATGATTTTTTAACCCTAGGAACGACATAAAACTTTCCGGCACAGGACGTTTGGAAGCCCCGCCCTCTATTGGAACGTTAAACGGATAATTAAATTCATTAATTTATTCTTTTAATGTTGAAACACATGTATCTCTTAAAAGGTGGATCGGATTAAAAAATTGAGGGCACCGTTGAGTTCGGAGCATGTCGTTTACCTTAGGAGGGGTGTAAGTTTTGCGGGCACAGGTCGTCTGTGAAAAATGGCCCCAGGGGCATTTTCGTAATTTGGCGAATTTGGGCGTTCCGTTTTATAACTTTTGAATGGGGCCTCGGATTAAAATTACGAGACCACCGTTATGCTCGAAAGTTGGTGTTTACCCTAGGGGAGGCTTAACCTCGACCCTGTTGAGGGTTCTAGTACGGGGCCCACGGGCGGGAGTTTAAGTGTTTTGTTTTTAAACACTTCTCCCCCCCCCCCTCTTGGTGGTTTTCCCTGGCGCAAGAAGCTCCCCCTTCCTCAATCTCCTCCTCCACTCCGGAGAGGCATGGCGTGGTGGCGGACATTCCGTGAAGCTCCGGGCATCGCCCAAGAGGTAGGAGTTCATATTCTTCTTCGTTTTCATATCCGCAACTCCCTTGAATTCTTTTATTTGCATCGAATCGTTGTTTTCTTATGGAGTGAAGCCCGTAGTTGCGTAGGATTAGATCTGAGGTTTTTGCCCCACTTTTCGGATCCAAATTCCAAGTCATGAGGAGATCGCAGGGATCCGACGACGTTCTGGGAGGTTTTTGGTGTTTTCCGGCAGGTTCCAGCGGCAGTCCGGAGAGCTCCAGCGGCGGCGGCGGCTTCCCAGCGGCGGAGGTGGCTTCCCAGTGGGGGCGGCGGCTTTCCAGCAGTGGTCTGAAGGCTTTCCAGGCGGCGGAAGCAGGGTCCCGGGCGTCGGCGACACGGCTCGTTGGCGGCGGGCGCAGCAGGTCGGCCGAGCGGGGTTGTCGGCCGGGTGAACCGGGGTTGCGGCGCACGACCCCGCGGAGGGAACCGAGACCCGCCGATGGCGGGTCTCTGCGTGGACCGAAGACATGCCACCAGGGCCGGTCGCCAGGTCGGTAAACCGTGGGAGCGCGGACGGCCCGCGCGGCCGAACCGCGGGCCAGCGCTGCAAGCCAGGCCAGCCAGTGCGGCCAGGCTTAGACCGGGGGAACCGGCCGGCCCAGGCCGGTTCAGCCGAAGGGGTTTCGCACCCTTCGATTTTGGACGCCCGTAACTTTTTCTACGGGCGTCCGTTTTGCGTGTCGTCTATGGAGGCGTGGACCTAACATTAAGGCGGACTCATTAAGAAGGTTCCGGGAGTTTTAACTTCCGAGACGAGGGGCTCAGGGGAACGACACGTGCATAAAGCAGCTAAGCGGGCTTCCCGGGAATTCTTGTTTTGGACGGTGCGGACGCGTCCGACGTCCGTTTTAAGCGCTGTCAGTGGCGTTGGAACACTGCAACCGAGGCGAAGCTTACGAGGGTTGTTTCGGGGCATTCGAGCAGTTGATTATGGATGTTTTTCTGAGGGGATTGAAATGGTGCAATCCACCCGCTCTAATTCGGCACGATGGTGCGGGGCCCACGGGGGTCGTTTGGGAGTCAACGGTGATTTTCCATCTTTATCATTGGGAGACCGCTTTGGACAAGTAAATAGTCCATCTTTGGTGCTTTTTCGAGAGGATCGCAACGGTGCGATCCGTTCGTTGTGTTTCGGAACCGGGTTTTGGGTCCCACGAAGTACCACTCGTGTGTGGTGTGCTGGAATGCCTCTTTTTCTCCGGATATCTATTGCAATCAAGTTGGCATTCAATTTGACGTGCGTTTCCATGAGCATTGCGATGGCACAGTTCGCCTGACCTTTTTCGGGGACGTGGTGTGGGTCCCACCTGACCAAGCTATGGTGAATAGTACCTTTTTCACCAGGTGTTCATTTTGGGAAATTGAGTAGTCAATCCCGTGTGTTGTTCTGAGGGGATCGTAGTGGTGTGCTCCGTTTGTTCAGTTTCAGGATTTTGGGGTGGGCCCGACACGGTTTGGTTACGGTGAATAGTACCTTTTCTCCGGTTGACCGTTTCAGGCAAGTAAGTAGTCTATCTCATGTGTTTTTTCGTGGGGATTACAATGGTGTAATCTATTCAGGCGAGTAGAGCCTCATACACAATCTTATGTGGAAATTTGAGGGTGCCCCGGTGGCGGTTCTTCTACCGTGTTTGTAGCGGACCCTTGGCGTGTGATCGCGTGCACTCCCGTGTGAGTGATGTAAATTCTTGAAGATATGTGGTTGGTTGTGCCTCTGCTGTTGAGGCGACAAGTTGGAGATGTTACGTCACGTCTTCGCGTTGACATTGGGTGCCGTGTGCACGATAGCCCTTGGGCTGAAAATGAGGTATACACTGGGAGTATATGGGAGCTCTTGGAGGTACGTGTAGTTTGTACCTAAGACTGTTTGTGCACTTGTTTGGGGATTGACTTCGGGCCACACGTCGTGTAGGCCCCATGTGTGTGTCATGTTTTGCTTTGCGTACCTTTGACCTCTCACGCCGTAGAGGGTCCCTCGGTTCTCGTTTGTTGACCAGCGGGGTTGAGTTTTTCCCCTGGCTCTGTACTCGATGGTTTAGGTCAGCAGGGTTGAGAAGTTTCCCCTGGTCTTGTTCTGGATTAAGATGGTTGCGTGATACCCATTCCGCGTTCGATTGGCCAGAGTTGTATCATCTAGTAGAGATGGCCAGAGCAGTTCTGGGTTTACCCTCCAGTGGGACTGGGCAGTGGGTTACTCATCAACTTCTCAGGGTTTACCCTCTAGCAGAGACTAGGCAGTGGGTCACCCAATGACACTTGAGGGTCTACCCTCTAGCAGGGCTGGGCAGTGGGTCACTCGTCGTCTTGTTTCAGGTCTACCCTCTAGCAAGGTTGGGCAGTGGGTCGCATGTCGACTTGTTCAGGGTTTACCCTCTAGTAGAGACTAGGAAGTGGGTCACCCGATGAATCTTGAGGGTCTACCCTTCAGCAGGGCTGGGCAGTGGGTTTCCCGTCATCTTGTTCCAGGTCTACCCTCCAGCAGGGCTGGGAAGTGGGTCGCCTGATGATGTATTAGGGTCTACCCTCTAGCAAGGCTGGGCAGTGGGTTTCCTGTCGACTTATTTCAGGTCCACCCTCCAGTGGAGTTGGGAAATGGGTCTCCTGATGATGTATTAGGGTTTACCCTCCAGCAGGGATGGGCAGTTGGTCACCTGATATCTTGTTAGGGTTTACCCTCCACCAGGGCTGGGCAGTGGGTCACCCGATATCATATTATGAATTACCCTCCAGCAGGGCTGGGTAGTGGGACACCCGTTGACATTCCAGACTCAGTCCTTTCTACTAGGCTAGTCTGTGTCTTTCCTCCGTGATCACTAGAGCAGGACCCTTGGTTGTTCTGGTCAGTGATGAAATGGTCTTGACTTTGAGGAGACCTCTCGACTACCGGGAAGTGACGAGTTGTGGTTTTACATTCCCCCAGAACTCTCAAGTACGAGGAGCGATTTCCCCCACTGAGACGCATCCTTGTGACGCGACCCAAAACTGTGTGGGAAAGTCAGTGCCGCCCAAAGTGGATAGTGTCGAGGTGCGGTGATTGAGACCATGACTTGTAGTTCGGGGCAGACGTGCAGGATGCTAGGCATCGATGGTGTTACTTCAGGGACTTTTGGCGACTTACTTTTCTTGGGCTGAGATACGGGGTGGAGATCCCCTTACGACATTGTTCGAGCTTCACGCTGAGCATAAGGATATGTATATACCTTGTTCCAGTACCCACTTCTTGGGTTTGGTTACTCTCCTTCCAGGAGAGGCAAAGACGCGCATGGTATGCCACGTGCTTTCCGTGTCTAGCTTCTCGTGGTTGGACGAGTCTACTCTCCTTCTATAGGTAGTGAAGACTCGACTGGAAGTTCATCTTCTCACCGTTTCCATCTCCTTGTGTCTGGATGAGCCTACCTTCTTTCCTCTTGTTGGGTTGAGCTGGAATCTTCCCTGTACTCTTTACTTCACTTTCGGTTGTACTCCTTTACTTTTCCCTGTTCGCTCTACTGCTCACCCTTCAGTACCTCCTTTGTTGCTCCCTCGAGCCTTCTAGGTATCCTACTGAGTATTTTTATACTCACCCCTGCTCTGGATTTTACCTCAATTGGTGTTCCCTTGCAGACGATGGATAGATAGAGCGTGACTTCAGTGGAGCATAGGATCTTCGAAGCTTGGACCCCGTGTGGTGGTCATAGTCAGGTTCCAGGTGGGAGACCCGTCAGCTGTTTCTTTTTTTTACCTGTTTCCGGGTTGTGGCACCTTTTCGTGTTGGGTGCGTGTTTTTCCCCTTTTCTTTTCATCTTTTACTTTGTACTATTTAGAGGTCGATGCACATTTTTGGTATATATATATATATAGCAGTTTCCCTTTCCTTTACTTGTCCTTTCTTTTACTCTGCACTTTTGCATTGAGTGTGTTGCTTGTGTGTGTGTACAGGTACATAGGCAAAGGCCTCCCCGAGTTGTTGTGTCTTCATCACTGGTCGCCAGCCCCTAGCCTATGGAGACAGGCTTGGGGTAGTTGTGGCTCGATCCTGGGTAGGGTCGGGTTGTAATAGCCTATGTCGTGTGCCAACTAGGACACTCCCAGGTCCCCATGACACACTACACACCATGTACTACTAGATTACAATGGCATTCCCTATGGTATATGGGCATGAACCGATAACCAGGAATGACAAGATACATGTCCAAGTATAAGGTCATGACTTGAAGTACACTATCTTGACTAGGAGAACATGGGAATGCCTCTATTTTTTGAGACACACTCTATAGTTCCCATATACACTATCTCATTCTACATGCTCATCCAATATTTGTGAGAGAGATGATATGCCAAAGAGGAGAGGTGAGGTCACCCATCGTGTGGGACCTAGTAAACACAATATACTATTAATAGGGTATTTTCACCTAGCGTACCTCTTTATTTTGGACATAATTTTTTCCCTTTATAGTCCAATAATAATTTTTTTCTATGTGTAATTTGATGGTAGAAATCATAGTGGATTTTGAAAATGCAACATGAGGTGTTGGGAGCACGATGCTTCCCTGTAAGGTGCTAAACTAGAAGAAATGACTGGGAATAATTATTAGAGAGGATTTTAGGATGGAACCCCCCCCCCCTCACACCATGGTGTGATTCCCACATTCTCCTTACACTGGTTGAGTGGAACCCCCAATAGTACAAGGGAGTCGGTCATGTACCCATTGATTGGAACTCTATGACACACTATGGTGTGGGTCCTATACTGAAACCTACATAGTTGCACACCTTCTACCCACAAACTCACGATGGAGTGGGTCCTCCATTCTTTATGTGGGACCCCTCCCCAATTACTATAGGGTGTGAGTCCTCAATTTTTGAGTTTCGTCCCTTTGATAATCTATAGTTCATGTCCTCAATCTATCTATTGTGTGACACCCCCTGATGCACTAAGTCATGGGTATTATATCCATCTATGGTGTGGTATCCTCTATCATACAAGGGAACATGTACTCAATTGTTGATTGTTACCCATGGATATTGGTGTAGAGTATAGGTGTGGGTCCTCTACATAGATTTCTTAGAAAGACACACAAGAAGTTGGGATTCAATGATGGACTATTGGAGCTACAAGAATAGTCATCACCCTCCACTGGGCTATTAGATAGATATCCCATTTCTCTTTCATATGGGTTTCTTTATGAACATATATTTTTATTTATTGATTTGATTTCCCTTTTTTCATTTGATTTATCTATGTATTTCTATATTATCTATCTATTACACACATTGTGGGTTTAGAGGTATCCTAATGGGTATTTTTATAATTACCCCATCATGGGATTTTCACACAAATCTCATCTTAGGTAGATTATAGATAGATGAATAGTGTCATCAATAGAGACTGATGATAGGTAGGTACATTTTCCATGTACAATGCTTAGGCTTATAGATCAGAAGGAATGACCTCTCAAATATTTTATATTCTTGCTATTTTCAATTATTGACCTTATTTCTTGACAGGAATTCATTATTACACATTTCACTATGGTTTTATTTTTACATACTATAATTTAGTCTATAGAGGTATTTCTTAAATGGTTTAATCTAAATGTTACTAAATGTTCCTATTATCACTCTCCATTATTTTATGGACATGGTTTTGTGCATGTGTAAAGGTACACTCAGTGAAAGACTCTCATTTACATTTTTTATTCACAATTCATATCAAAAACCCCTAGAATATTAGGGGAGGGAATTGGGTTATAATGGTTTGTCCTTTTCTAGCTAGGAGGGCCCTCATGGGTTGGGTTATTATAGAGTGGTATCAAATTCATTCAGTCCTTTGGATGGGGTCTTGAGTTATACCATTATTAGAGTTATTTAGAAATGAGGGTGATAATATTCAAGTGTAGTGAGTGTGAATTTGAGGATAAGGAGACTATAGTTGGGGTGGAAGCTAATATATCCATAAACAAAGAGTCTGAAAACCTTTATTTCAAATCAGTATACCAAAACATTAGTTTGTAGGATCAATAGAACATTCATTATATAAGATTGTACCTTGACTGTAATTATTGAGTTATCTCACTATATATATTTATTTATATTTACCTGACCATGACACAATTTGGTCTCTTTTAGGATCCATATATGATGATAACCATCTAGGATATCGATTCATGATTCATACGGCGATCTGATGAGTTATGATGCCTCAATGAAGAGGCCATCTCATGATTATATTATTCCTGGTGGGAAGGTAATAACACTTCCTACCTATAGTGAAGCATATATTACCGATAGGATAGGATGAGGATGCACAAAATCATGTCATGCTATGTTAGTTCGAGTGCCTGACGCCGCTGAGGATCTATAGTGAGAAAGATCCACGGTAGTAGAGGATTATCTTGAGCTGATGATCTGTGTGTATAATATCATGAGGACCCAAAGTAATCTGATGGTTGTGTTATTGGAAATTATTTTCCATGGGGAAATAGGGTTCTGGTGGAGTCTTGTCATATAAACTCATGACGAGATAACACTCCCTTGTTCAAACATCCAATATCTATTTCATTAGTAGTATTTCCCATCATTACTAAAATCTATTCAGATCATGTCACTTCATGAGTTGTAACATGGTATAATGATAGATTCAGAGTATTCCTTATTGTTAATTGATATTACACTATACTTCCTAAGCATGGATAATGAAAGATACTTGTAGGAGCGGATGATTGAGTAGGGTATCCACTGAGACATTCATTCTTGTGTGGTTCCCCTAGGAATTCCAACTATATTGGAGTACTAAAGATTGTATTAAGGATGAATATATTCCAATCAATGGGATTCCATGAATCCATATTTAGAATTTTGTGTCATGGGGATGAGCCTTCTAGAGTATACAATATTCTATAGTAACCAATATCTTTACATAAGAGACCTCCTCATGGTTGGTCTCAGTCATGTGGTCATACAGTGTAGTGTTCACGTAGTCGTTCAAATCATCTTGTATGGGGAAGGGATATGTGTGTGATGGGATTGGAAACATGGCATGTGATTTGAAAACTGGATATATTGAGGATAGTATATAGGTAGTAGATGGACTAACACAATAGTGGAAGTGTCGTGGTTAGGGTTCTCCCAAGCATGTCCTGGACATACCCCTGTGAGGCCGTGATGGTGTGGGAGTAGGTGGTGATCCTAGAGGGGGATATTATAGTGGTGGTAGATGCTATGAACTACTTCGAACACCAAAACCATAGGATCCATTATAGCCTCAGGGAGATTTAGGTGAAGGCCGTAATAAGCTCAGGATTATAGAGTCTTATGAACCAACAACCGACGAGAAAATATTAATTATGATTTATGTATTTTATACACATTATCTAGTAATTATATACAATTGTTTAATACACCTCTTCATTTATTATACCTTTTTTTGAGTTAGATCTCCCCATTGAGTCCATATAACTACAGATGTTTCTAGAAATTCGGATTGGGTTAGATTTTTCAATATCACATATCTGTCTGCAGTTGATAATAATGCTCAGTAGAGATAGAATGTCATGGAAACTACTTGTTTTCACAATGAATCATTGTGTAGTACCTATGGTATGTACTGGTTTAACATGATTTTATTCCAAAATGAATGTCATCAGAAATCTATTAAATTCCTCTAAACCGATGGGATGAGATTCTTCATTGTGGAAGAGAGAGATCACATGGATGAGAAGTTGTGGCTTGTATGTTTGTGGATTCATACCATCACCTAATTTTTTCAAGTTTATAATTGGAATATTATGATTTTTAGGAATCAATATTCATTTGTTTTTGGAAGGGATTTATAAATTTCACCTGAATAATGTTTATGTATTAAATATATGGTGGAAGATGGAATTATTCGGTAAATATTAACCCAATACCATAAAAATATCTTTTACATAATATAATATATCCCCTACCAAGAACTATAAGTTTAGGTTTCTATTGGATGACCTTTTAGAAAATGGTTTTATCTAACCTATTGTTCCCCCTATACTGCAACAATTATTTTTGTGAAAAATTCATATGAGAGAATGAGAATTTGGGTTGATTATCATTACATAAACAAAACAATGATAAATAAAATGTACCCCTTTAGAGTATTTTAGGCCTCATTGAAAAAAAATTGGAATATTTTTTTCTTGAGGACATATCTTTGGTCTTACTACCACCATTTTTTGTTCTACGAGGTCAATATTCTAAAGATGACAATACGATGTTCATATAGTCACTATAAGTTCCTTATGATAACTTTTGGTGTGGTGAACGACCCCATTTTGTTTATGGAATTTATAAAATGGATATTCCATACATTCTGGGACCAATTAATGGTTATATTTAATGATGACACATGCATTTACATTGTGTCCGATGAGGATCTTTCACAACAACTATGGATAGTCTTGGACATACTCTATGAGCACCAACTTTATGTTAAGCTCTCAATGTATGAGTTTTGATTCTGAGAGGTAACTTTTTTTGGAATGTAATTTTAATTAATGGATTACATATTAACCTGGTTGGTATTTATTTGGTTATTTCTTGTGATTATCCAAAGAGTGTGTTAGAGGTGGATATCATTCTTATCGTTGCATGTTACTATAAGAGGATCAATGTGAACTTGACAAGGATTTATTCCCCTTTTAAAACCGTAACACAGATATGGAAACTATTTACTTATACTGAGAAGTGTTTGAGAGACTTTGAGGAGTAGAGACTTAGGATGGCCAGTGCCCCTGGGTTGAGAATACCAGATGTGGGAGTGGAGTATGTAGTGTTTTAAAATTCTTATATAAATGGTGATGGATGTTTGTTGATGTAGAGGTAGGTGGTGAACACATATGTGGTGAGATATTTGAGACCACATGATAATAACTATTCAACTCATGGCCTAGAACTAGAATTGGTCTTCTTCACTATGACTATGTGGAGACATCATATTCTAGAAAAGTGATTTTCTATATACTCAGACCATCAAATCCATGGGTATATCATTTCTTAAGGATATCATAAACTAATTTAGAGAAATTTGTTGGAGTGACTATATAATTATGTTTTTGAGATAGACCATACTACTAAGAAGGGTAACATGGTAAACGATTCCATTGGTATGAATTATCATTCTCTATTGGTAGAGGATGTGTTTTGGAAGTTAGATTCACTGAAGCTAACCCTAGTATAGGATAGGGTTTCATCATTTCTTCGTTTGATGGGGGTGACTCCACTACTTAATTAGAATGTGAGGTAGGGTCGGTTGGGAGACATCGATAGTGGGGATTTTTAGGACAATATATCCATAGGGGATGGACCAGATGTACTACATCAAGGATGGGAGGTTTCCATATTTTTCAAGTAAGGTTGGTGGCTCTTGTCTTGTTTTGAGATTTGGTGATGAGGAGTTACAAACATCCCCTTTGGCTATACGTACTATTGTATGAAATATGTATAAGTTCCTTCAGAGGTAGTTTTGGTGGGATAAAATGAGGTCAATCATAACCGAGTTCAGTTATATGTGCCTCATATGTCAGTAGGTGTAGTCAAAGCCCCAAGTTCAAATAGGTTTGACCAATCCTCTAGAGTTCCTGGAGAAAAAATTGGATTGCATAACAATATAATTTTTATAGGGATTCCATAGATATTGAGAGCCCAAAATTACATTTAGGTGATTATTGACAGACATATAATATAAGGAAAATTCTTTTTCATTATGGGTAAGAGTTCAGTGTATTGTTTATGATAATTTTATGTGTGGGAGATACTCATTGTACATGGGGTACCCTCAACTATATTCTATCAATGTGATGCATATTTTATTTCACAGGAATGTATAATATTGAAGGAGGACATAAGTACCCGGTTAATTATGAGTACATCATTTCACCACCATAAATATGGATAGAATGAGTGTAATATCCATGTTATGGAGGATAAAATAAGGTATGTTTTCATAGACTTCAATTGAAATTGGGTGGATTTCGTGGTATAGTTTGCTTATAATTACATATATTTATATACTATTGACTTGTAATCTTTATAAAACTTCTAAGTGATACCCCATAGGTCACCCTTATACTAGAATTAGATTGTAATGAAATCTCTAGTTGGTCCACATATGGTGTATGATATGATGTAGAAGGTTCTGGTGATCCACGAGTGCATTATGATAGCCTAGAGAAAACTATAATCTTATAGAGATTGACATCATAGGCCCTTGGAGTTTGATAAAGGATACCATGTTTTCTTGTGACTATCCCCATAATTAAAATTATATATTTTTTGGGAATTCACATTATCCCAATGGTTTTTTGGGCCATTGAAGATCCTAAAGAGGGTTGGTGAGGATGATTACCACATAGCCTTTCCATCATAGTTGGATCGGGTGCACGAAATCTTCCTTGTTATATATGTGAGGAGATATGTGTATGAACCAACAAATATTTTTCAAAGGGTGTGAGAAAGACATCAAGGATGGATTTACTTTTTGGAGTTCTTGGTGGCAATCAAGGATCGACATGAGGGGGGCCTCCAAATACAAATCATTCCATTGGTTTGTGTGATTTGGTATCACAGGAGTGTGCATGAGATATCCTTAAACCATAAGATCTATATGTTGGATCAATATCCCCAATTTTTTTATTTATCTTGTACTTTTATGATGAAAATAATTTAAGGTGGAATAATATAGTGACCTTTTTTCCTTTTAAAAGTTTAAAATATATTATGGAATACTATATAAGATAGACATTGAGATGACATGAGATTCAAAGACCTGGTAAGACAAGAATTTATTAAATAATAGTATAATATATAGTAATGTCACATATGGATAGATTTACTAAAAAAAGTTACTAATCACCAAAGGAGTCTCGGATCAGAAATATGATACCATGGTTGAGTCCACAATTCAGGGATAACCATAGGTTCAAGTTGAAGATGGTCAACATCAAACTCTCAAATGTGACAGTCATTGATGGGTACATTAAGTGGATTAATTAATTAATTCATTTAATACCCAAAATCATAATTTTATATTTAAATAGAATTTTATGGAAATTATTTGGGGTTAGCATCCTAACAGTGGGAGATTTGGGAAGGGCCTCTGACATCCATCATCAATGGATCAAGATCAGAAAATTGAAAATGATTAGATCAAGGGCGGCTAAGGGGAGTTGATTATTGGGGGCCTTTATCATCAAATGGTAATTCATTTTTCACCAATGATAGATCTATAATGGAGGTAGAGATCATAAATTGTGTTTTACACCAACTTGAATATAATTAAAAAGCATGGATTTGATTTTCTTTATATGATTAGTAATTTATTTTTCCTTTACATGAGCCACAATAATTTAAGCGTTATATTATCCTATTTATATCTTCCATACCATGATATATCACCCCTAATACCCTAATCTTTTCATCATTGGACTTGAATTATTTTCCAATGATGGATTCACTTTTCTTATGTGATTTCCTTTTGTATAATTTATGTGTATCACTATTTTACCTTGGGGTTATGGTTCGACTTTACTAGATCATGTTCAAGCAAGGTCAAACCCCGAGAGTCATGGGGGTTTTGAAAATGATGAATGGATTGGTAATTTGTGTAGGCATCAAAATTATTTGGGGATTGTGGGTAAGACATCCATAGATCCTGGATCTATAGAGGAAATGGGAGATCACATAGGTGATGGGAAGGATCTGTGGATGGTTTGGGTTGACAGAGTCTTACCATTAGTAATGTATATGCCATAGAGGGGCTAGATTCGAGACCCCTAACTCCTGTGGGGTAAAAAATGGAATCAGAAATTGTGTGATGATGATGATTTAAGGAACATGAATTTCTATAGAATACCAACATACACAACCATTATTCCAAGAAAACAAATTTTTTAATCCCTATTGACATGGATATATGGTTTCATGGATGTGAATGGTCACATGTGGGTGGAAAGGACAAGATGTTGTGTTACCCTTCTTGGGAACCGAATAAATCTATTTGTTGGAACACACATAGGATCCCATGTGGTGCGACATGATGTGTGTTGTTGAGGTACAAGATAATTCCCTAGGGAAAATAGTCATAGATGGGTAATAAGGCAAGGCTAGGTACATGGCCATATATAGGGGAATTACATTAAGCATATGAGGTTTTACAGGAGAACACATATAGGATATGGGTAGATAATAAAGACCATATATCCTTACATGGTTTGACAAACCATGTGTTGGAAAGATTCAACCAGTATCTTGGTGGGTATTCACACTGTGTGACCCCTAGTACCCAACATGTAGTTTTCTCAGGGACTTCCTCTTTTCATATCGTTTTAATTTAGACTTATATTTTTTCCCACAAGTATTCTAGACTAAATTCCTTTCCATGTAGAACAAGATGATATCCTTCAGAGATGATTCTGAGATATGACCACATGTTTCTATAGCTTCCAACATTTAAAGGTGATGATTTATTCCTACTAATGATCAAGCATGTTTATCAGAGTGAGGTCATGTTTGGAATCCCCCTTTCACAGTAGAGTGTGAGTCACCATACTCTTTATACTAGATTAGTTGCGCCCATACTGAGTGGAGCCACACTTATTCACTAGGGTGTGTGCCCTATGTCGATACCAACTCAGTAGAACTCCCTGATGCACCATGGAATTGTTACTATTTATATTGGCATCCCCCTATTGTGATAAGGAATGGTTACCTTAGGATTTTAGTTTCATCCCCCTAATTTCAGGGGTGTGGGTTCATTATATATCTATTTAGTGGTACTCTCTAACACACAAGTGTGTAGTCCATCTATCCTTCTATTGAGTTGTATCCCACTATCATACTAGGGAATGGGTCCTCTATTATAGAATGTGACCCCTAAGCCTGTGGAACAATCGAGAGGTGTGATATCTCCAAATAGCTTTCCCAGATTAACACATTATATATTAGGCATTGTTCATGGATTTTTGGATTTGTAGGTAGAATTTTCATCTTGGGATGGGATGTGAGATGGATATCCCCTCTCTCTTTTCTCAGTTTCATTATGATAATATATTTATATTGATATGTTTAATTTCCCACATGATTTAGGTTTAGATGATTACTAATATCATATCTCTTTATTGCATAATTTGGGGTTTTCAGGGAATCCTACTTGTTATGTATATACTCACCATTACATAAGAGTTTCAAACACATGTCATGTATTTTACAATGTATAAAAATATTGTAAATGATATCAGTGAAGTATAGTGATACTCTGGATTATAGTCCATGTATGAGTGTTGGGAATGGATATATGGAGATGGACTCACTTGGATATTTTTTATTCTAGTTGTTGTCTGGTTGTGAATTAATTTATGGTTTTATATGTAATTTTCACCTTTATAATTAAATGTATTCTCTCATACTTGGATGTATTCCCTAGGTTTATTGCATGTATGGATTATTCTAGATGTTACTATCTTTTCTTATTATGCATGTTCATTGTATAATGGGGATGACTCAGTGCCTGATTATAGGTGCAGTAGGAAAATTCATCCCAAATAAGTTATTCTGTCTTGATTCTAGTAACCATCAACTAGTTTATTATAAGTGGTATTTTTTTAATGGATTGGCATTACACTATCCATGAGAACCTTGGTAGGTTTTTTCATTAAAGTATACTAAAACATACCATTTCTGCTTACCCATCGAAAAATCTCTAATAATGGAATATTACTAGGAGTGATATAATTCAGTATCCCCTGTTTACTAAGTTACTCAAGACCATTGGATCATACATGAACCAATATTCTATACCACAATATATTTTTATAAGTATTGATAACACATACATTTCCCAATTTCCTGTAATGTATTTTTAAATTAAAAAAATAATGTGAATTTATAAGAGATCTATTTATAACTATCATATTTCCTTCGAATATTTTAAATAGGAGTGATTAAGACCTAAAAATGACCCCATTCTTGTACAAATCCCCTAGGGATTTTAAATTCCTATAATATTTGGGGACCCAAAAAACATATAACAATGCAATAATGGAATGGTACATTAGTTCTATCATAATATAACATTAACAAAGATAATACATATTCTATTATTTCATAGGTTTAGTTCTAATTCAAGTCTTTCAATCAATTGATGAAATTAATCTAATATAGGAGACATATGAAATAAAAAACTGGAATCCATGACCAACTCATCAGTTAGCACATGTCTTGAAACATTTAGGACATTTTCATTTTTCGAACCACCATAAATATGAAGGTACTGGTCAGTAGTTTTATGAGGCTTATAAAAGTTCTTTGGTTTCCTATAATTAGTAAAATTATTACATGGTTTCCCATAATTATAGTTGGTATCATAATTTTTCCTAGGCTTAGCCATATGATTTGGGTTTTTATTATTCTTTCTCTTAAAATTATTATTTTCTTTTTTATTAACCTTCATCTAAGACCTAACCCGAGTGAAAAGAATCCCAACCTCACCCTTGGTTTTATATTAGAATGAAATTATTTAAATAGATGCGATGATTTGAATTATTTTGATTAATTGAGTCATAAAGATACATCATAGTTTCCAAAAAAGTATTAAATTTTTTTCAGGAGAAACAAGTAGGATCATAGTTTGATCTTCAATATCAAGATTCACATTAATATTATATAGATCACAAATGATTTTAGTAAATTCATGTAAATTTTAATTAATTGAAACATCATAACTCATATTACAAGTAAAAAATTATATGTTTCTTGAAATATATGACAACAAAAAATGATTTCATGAAATATTTATCAAGATTAATCTATATTTCAGTATCTTTGGATTCGTATAAAACTTCACCATTGTGCTAGTCACCTAGTGATAAAACTATCAATCATTGAAGAATAACCCAAATAACCGCTTTGATATAATGGTAACTAGTAGAATTCTGAACACCATTACAGTTAGTAATAATAGGTTTTTGTGGCATGAAAATTAACTATAAGTCTATATTGGACCACCAGTTCCCATTTATTGATCATCTATAAGTTAATACCATTATCTCTATAAACTGTTTTTATTTCATAACTAGTTTAATCCATTGTTTATTCCTTCTATATTATACCAAATTATTTGGGAAATATTTAAGGTATTAACCCCTAAGAAATGTTGTGGATTTCTGAATAGGTAATCATGTTCAATTTGGTATACCAAAATAGAAATGGGAAAAAAGATTATAACTATCAATGTCACATAATAATTATAAACCAAGGATATTAATGGAAAGGTCTAGAAATAGTATATATTTAAAAATAGAATTTAATGACACAAAAAGGAATTAGTAATGAATAAGTATAGTATTAACATGATATAGACTGTTTTGTACCAACAAGAAAAACAAGAACACTACCCTCAAATATTTATTAAATTAATATCAAACTAAATCAGTACAAGATACAAACCATGATATGATCAATAGAACACAAAATAATCTCAAATAGATTCCTTAATGAAAAGGAAAATGATAGCTTAAATAAGTGATAAGGTTTTATTGATTATACTATCCATTTCTCCATATCTATTTATGAATACTTAATGGAGTGGATTTCTAGAATTGTACATGTTCACCATAATGTGATTTATCTGGGTCTCCATCAGATCTTATGGATATAGGGAATGGCCATGCTTATTTATCCGAAATAATCATCTTCATGCTCTACTACATATCAAGACACTATCAAATCATGTGGAGGATGAGAAGATTGAGTTTCTGATCTCTGATGAAGAAGATATATCAAGGATAAAGTAGGGTTTCACCTGCATAATGAGCAAAAATATAATAAGAGGAAGGGTTTGAGAATAATGGTGAACCGATAGGTCATATGGATGATTAATAATCATAAAACACCACATGTTTCTAAATTTAATTTAATGAGTTAGTGAATGCCAAATTTTTTCTACCAAATGAATCGAACAAACTGACTGACAAGATCTATATATATGGAAACCTCATCTAAAATTATTGTTGAATGTAATTGACATCTAGAAGAACACCCAGAGTGGATTAATGACATGGGAATAGAAAAGGGTGCTCAGGGAAATAAAGCAGTAACCTTAAGTATCTAGAAAAAATAAAATCCCCAAAAAACCTAATACAAATCGATCTGACAACATATAAAAATATAAAAGATATTTTGAAATATTTTCATGCATGTAAAATTAAATCGTCAAAAGGTAGATATATTAACCATGGAAACATCAATATGAAAACTAAAATTCAAAAACATAATATATGAAATCATCAAATAAATATATAAAATGATTAAACCTCAAATTAATAGTACTAAAAACTATAGGAAAATTATGAAAATTTCACAAATAAATATATTTTTGAAAAATTATTTTAATAATAACACATGAAATTTAAAAACAATGTTAGAAAAAATTGTGCACTAACCACACCTCAAAAACATTCCATCACCTCTCAAAAATATATATATATATATAAATATCATCACTCAGAGATGAAATCAAAACATACATCATCAACACAACACTAATTTTACATCATCTTCTCCATGAAACATGGGATCTACTATATGGACCCAACAACTCAAAAAAAGTGGTTGCCTCCCAAAATATCCTTTTCAAATTTTCCCACCACCTTCCCCATTTCTTTTATACCCCTTTTTACACTCTTAATATAATATATATATAAATTAAATTATATATATTTTAACCAATGAATGAGACCCATCATATTTTTTATAAAAATATCCATCGAGTTAGAATTATATCTAATTTAAAAAATATGGTCTAAAACATTATCATTCACTCCCTTAAAACCATCTAGGAATAAGATGTCCTCCAAATAAATTAGTTAGAAAAATAACTATTTGAAATCATGTAAACTGTCACTCTATATATGATATGATATCATTCTTTTTTAATTCTGATAGAAAACTCACAACACCATGAAAAAAATAAATCCAGAATCTAAAGTATATAACATTCTTGGATCATCTATATCCTATCAAACTAATTATAAAACAACAAAAATTTAATTTTCACAATAGTGGTCTCCACAAACTTAGGATAACCTACATAAATTAATTACCCCCTTACTCAATATTCCCTTATAAGACAGTCCGACTAACATCATTTTATTCTTTCTATATGTCATATCAGTCTTTAATTTGAATCCAATATTCATTGGGGACATTCCATGAAAAAAAGTTGTATTATCTAAAACACTTAAAATAACATGACTAAATTTTTAATCCTTCTTAATTAACTAGTGAAGAAAATTGACTTTTACATTTTTTTTATGTTGGTAACATATGTTATTTTTATATATCATTATAAGTTATTTAATAATAATTTTTTATTCACGTTACAAAAACCTACCTAAAAAAATTCAGTTAATGTTGGATAATGTCAAAACCAACCTACAAATTATCCTAGTGGACTAACATTATATATAATTCATTTATTTGATAATCAATGTGAATGACTATTTAGAAATTTTCTAGTTTTAATGATAGACATTAAAATCATAATTTAACACCATTCATTGAATAATTTATATAGAAAAGTAATTTTTTAATTTAGTTATTTTACAATGAATGTGGTAATATTTTTTAATTATTTTTTAATTATTTTTTAAAATACACCAACCCAACCTACATACAATAAAACTAAGAGCTCCAAACTAATGATATAACTACATAAATACTACCAGGTAGAAACATAAATTTATAACTTTATAATATATACATATATAAAAAATTGTTTCAAATTTCTGAATACTATACAACTATCTTAAGATATTTCATGATATATATGAACTAAAACCAAACTGATTCTAAAAACCAACATGACCACACTCCTAATACAAGATTAAACTCATTTGAAGCATAATGTAGAATATAATAAAAATGATTCAAATTAGAAGAAAAATAATTTTACATTTATCATCCATGTAATTCCAATATAAATAAAAAGAAATTCTATAATAAAATTTGACCTTGTCAAAATTTTTATATTTTCCCATTGTTATTATTTCATAAATAAATCATAAATAATATAATCTAAATTAAATTACACATTTTATATTAAAAAATATTTTAGAAGAAGTATAAATTCAATTTCAAATAAATTTTTTATTATTGCCTAAATTTTAATATATAAAAATGATGTCACCATTAAGCATAAATATATGATCTTTGTTTTTACATTTTTTTATATTAATGTTAATGGTTCTTCCATGCCCTATTTAAAAATAATTACAATAAAATAAAATATATTCTTATTATAATATAAAATTATTAAATTAATCAATCTTACCTGTCTAATACATTTTCATGTTTTCTCATATGTCCGTATATAGGGACCATAACTAGTAATCCTTCCATTCATGTGGATAAAAATATAACAATATCAAATTGCCACTATTATAAAAAATATATAATATTAGTAGTATTAATGAGAAAATAACACTTTATAAAACTCAATTTTTCGGCCTTTCAGGATAAGGAATCATTCAACACTTTATTACATAATTTTAAAATCATTCATATATAAATATATATATTACTTACTTCTTTATATGCTATTTTATATAAATTATAAATATATTTTGTGTTCATGAATCCATACACTGATATCATTTATTACTGAATAAAAAAGTATTATGACACCTAATATAAACTGTAGTAATAAATTTAGATCAAGTTGATATAATTTAAATAAATATGACAATCATCCGTGAAAAATTTGCATTATTGGAAGAGATAAAATTTATAATGGAATATGTTCAATGATATCTCTCTTAAAAATTATCAATGTATAATCAATCCCATAAATTTCAAGAGTAATTATATTTTCATGAGTATCCCTCAACATAAATATATATTATGATAATTTAGAAAGTCCATCATAAATATAAAATGAAGACGATGTGTCTCAACATGATATCTATTTATACACTACATATATTTACCTTTAATGTATTCCAATAATATTAATATATATATATATATAATTAAAACAAATTTAACACAAATATGAAATAACGGATAAAATAGAATCATTCCTCAGTAGTAATTTGTGAGATAAGTAATGATGTTACAATTATAAAATGTTTAACATTTTTTCCAATTACAAAAATCTAATAAGTAGGGAATTGTAATCAAGTTTATGTATCAATAATCTTTCTATAATTACGTAATGTTGATTCATCTATATATATTGATGATGTAGGGTAACAATAATAATATATTTTATCTTATAAGATATAATATGATATTAGGTATCCTTATTGTATAACTCCAAGTATATAAGAAGCTATGGAGGAGGAGGTGACGCCGTAGTATATTTATGAAAAGGTGAAGAGTAAGATATAAAGGCAAGGTTGGAGTGAGACATGCATCCCAAAACTATCTCCACATTTTTGTAAACATCAATGGTATCAACAATAGAATCATTCGCTCCATTATCTCACCCTTATCATTAACCAGTGCTTCTAAAATATTTATTTTTAATTTATACATATCATATCTCCAAAAATATACTGAAAAAATATTTTTTTAAATCATATACCTTTCATGTATACTTATATGTGAATTGGATGCTCAAAATTCCATAATGAATCAATTAAAATATCACTCCCACCCTCTACTATAAAGGCCCCCAATGTAAACTAATCCTGAAAGAGAATCTTGTATAGAATATATAGAATATTTATTATTGAATTACAGAATAATAGAGTTAAAAATATCATAAATAATTTATTAAAATCTTTTAAAGTAAATATGTTTCCTCATTTTGTATAAAATGTACCCATTTTTTACATCAAAGCCTTTTCTATTTTCCATGTCTGACTGGGGGGAATAGAATAAGTATCTATAGAACCTAATGTCTCAAATCATTATTTTAAAATTTTTTATTCAATCATTTGTTCTTCCAATAACATATACTATCCATGAGACAATGCATGAGGGTATAAAATTTTAAATTGGATCTCATGGGGATATCTCTTTAGTACCAACTTATTAAAGAAAAAAATCATTAATATGATAATTTTTAATGACTATACAATCAACCAATTTTAATAGGTGAGATTACACTATAAAATAATGATTTTAACTGTTTTATTAAATAAATTCATTCCATGAATCATAATCTTTAATACCATATATATTATATTAATTTTAATTTTTTCTTTTCACTTAAAAATAACTCTAATGTTTTTGTTTATTTAAAATATCTCCTCCTATTATAAGAATAATATAAAAATTTCCTCCATACATTTCTAGTGTTGGTTATATCATATTCCATTAAAAAAAGTAAAAAATAATAGATATTATAAAAACATGTCATAATTAATCAAATAATAATAAATGGGATTTCCAAAATTATATCTCATAGATGAGATAATTTTTTTGGATAAAAACAGTCCAATATGAAATAAAAATATTGTCTCTTGATCAAGCTTTCAATGAAATAATATTTCAATTAAATATGGAATTTATAAACATTGTATTTCAATTATCATCAAACTCAATTTATCTCTACTGGTCCAACCTATGATAAAATCATAATTTTTGTGGAAATATGAAACCATGTTTACCAACCAAATACATGATATCTTTCCCATGGAAATATAAGGATCCAATAAAAAATAATTAAGAGGCTCTTCAGTATAAGTATGTATAACATTCTACATACACTACCATCGATTTCTTTTTTTTCAGTACTATCCTTTATTAGAGATGAAAAAACAATGAAAAATGTGAGCATTTTGTTTGTAATAATTATATGTAATTATAAGATAATACACCTTAAAATTACTAAAAATATATATTTATACACATATTTATATATTTTTAAATATTATTTATATTGTAATAATTATATTTATTTTTAAATATAATATTCAAATATTATTCATATAACTATATTTTAAATAAAATTTTATCAGTTTTATATTCATATAATTTTATATGTAAAAAATTATCAAATTTTATATTAAACAATAAAATTGATTAATAATAAATTTATATACAGTAGTTAACAAAATGTATATAAAAATATAAAATATTAACATTTTATTTAACCAATTATATTAACATATAAATGAATATGTACTTATATAATTATAGTTTGTATTTGGAATTTTATATTCATATTATGTAATTTAAAGTTTACGTTGATAATTGTATCTATGTATCGAGATGTATATGTATGTGGATATACGTGTACACCTTTTGGTGTGTGTATGTATGTGTATTTTTATTTTTGTATGTATGCATATGTTAATTTGTATACATATGTTTTCTATCTATATTTGTATTTATATAGATTCATGTTCTGTGTATGTGTATGTTTATGTGTACATGTATTTTTTGTGTGTGTGTGAGTATGTGTATGTGTGTAAGTGGATTTATATGTATGTTTTTAGGTGTGTGTGTACGTGTATGTTTCTGTACTACGTGTGTGTGTTGTATGTGTATGTATGTGTATTTATTTGTATGTGTTTGTGTATATGAGTGTGTTCATCTATGTTTGTGTGTGTCTATATATATATGTATGTAATGTGTATGTTTGTGTGGGTTTCTATATATATATATGAATGTATATATCATCATATGAAAAGAAAATTCATTTTTTTCAATTTATCACATCTCAATATAGTAGATATACATATACCTATACAAAAATCACATGAAAATTCATTAGTTTTTTCAAATGTAATCAATTGAATTTTATATATAAATGTATAACTGTTTATTATTTTTTAAATTTTGAATTTTTTTTGACTTTTTTGCACATTTTTATAAGTGAATATTTAATATTTTCAATTTTTAGAAATTTTAATAATTAATATTAATTTATTTTTATTTTAATACTTATTTTATTTAAATATATAGGTTATTATTATACTCTAACTTCACCCCAGAATATGGCGATCGGGTTTCTGGGGGAGCGGACGACCAGCGGCCATGGCGATTGGGCATTTTATTCCTAGGGTTTTCCATGCCAATACCACACTACCTCAACTCTGTGATCATGGATGGTGAAACAGGATTGGGGTGGAATGAAGGTGCGCTACATCTCAGAGGTAGTGTCATCTCGCCTGGCCTACCCGCTGCTCGCCTTGACACCGTGGTGAGAGATCCAAACCTGGTAGCGGCTTCTGCTCAGATTGTTGATCGTCAAGATGGAAGATGCATGCGGGATCTTGTTTCAGATCCGATATTTTCTTCAAATCCATCTGGTGTTTGCGTTGACTCTAGATCCAATTCTTCATCTTTAGATCATGAGGCTCGAGCTCCTGATGAAGGCAGTGTGAAAAAACCTTCTTTTTCGGTTATGTTAAATGGTCTTGTATTCCATGAATCCAGATCCATGCTTAATGCTTGGGCTAATGGTTTTCATCATGTGAATGAAGAGTTGTAGGGGAAAACTATGTCGAAGAGGGTGTCACTGAATGTGTCATGTTCTCCGACTATGATTTCTGGTTCACGGTAGATGACATCAAAGGATGTCTTGAAGGTCACGAATTATAGTGGTTCTGTAAAGGATCTAAATGGTCGAGCTACAATGGATAGTCATGCATTGGCACCACCATTTTCTTCACTTATTGACTCCTTTAGAAAGATCATTTGAAAGGGGTTAGCTGCTCTTGTTGATGTTAATCTTGATATGTTTGCTGAGAGGATTGTAGTTGGACATAATTCTTGAATTTCACATCTTGTTCTTCTAAAGGGTGAGAAGCCTTGTATGTTTGATGATCACAACAAGTGAATCTCATTTTTATGGGGATCTTCTAATTGGCAATGTGTTTCTCTTGGACATGGATTTTTTCATTGTATTTTTCCTTCGAATGCTTGAAAAATATATTCCTAGAATATCAGTTCTCTATCTCTGAAGTTTGTATGGCTTCACCTTCATGAATGGTGACTGGAGTTCAATGCCTCGCGTGTGAGGAATGCATTTTCTAAGGTTTTGGTTTATTTTCTCGGACTAAATTGGGTCCTTTGGAATCCAAAAATTCTATATGATATTGACATGACAATTGGGACTCTGATTATTCTCGACAAGGAAACTAAAGTGGTTTAATTTGGACATTTTTTCAGAATGCTGGTAGAGATTGATCTGAGATCCACCTTGATTGATAAGGTAACACTCTCTACTACCACTGATAATATTCATATTGACATTGAATATGAATGAAATCCTCTCTTCTGTACTAAATGTATGGAAGTTGGAAATTCATTGGACTTTTGTCGGATGAAGATCTCATGTGGGAGATGTGGAATGAAGGGTTATCTAGATACTATCTGTAGACGGAATACCGAGAGAAAGCGTGTGTCTTTGTCAAAGTCTCTATATCATAATGATGATGTTCTTAAAAAACCATTTTCTTCTAAGGCTGATATGTTGAACAAGTCAGCCCCTCAGGTGTCTTGTTTGAAATACAAAGGTCTCATGATTGATAAGCCTCTTATGTAAACTAATAGTGGTCCCTCTTCTGCTCAGGTTGATTTTTCGAAGGATATTACATCAGTTTCACCCACTAAATTGGTTGTGACTAGCAAAGCTGAAAGAATATCTACTATTGGGTCTCCTAATCATTATGACCCTCCATATCCAACCATGAATGTTAGTCCTAGTGTAGGATTGCTCTGTAATGGAACTGTTGAGTTGACTAATGGGTTGGATCACATTAAGACTCATGAACATGTTTATTGTTATAAGGATATCCAGAATCTTTTGAATTCCTATATAATATTTGGAAAGTTTGGTGACATATCAGAGGCGGAAGGGATGAAAGCGGGCAGCGGTGATCCTACCTCATTGAAAGATTCCCTCTTATCTAGAAAAGGGAAAGCAGATGATTGTATGGACCTCACTTCTGCTCCCTCAAAGAGAAGGCTAAGGAAGGATTATTCTAACACACCTCACACTGTGTCTATCCAATCTTCTATGTTAGCGGGCTAGTTCAGTACTGATGTTTTTAAGATATTAAATCTAGATAATTCCCAATCCGAATTGGAAATTTATGATGAATCTGATTATGGGAATGACATGTCTTGTTATGATGTTTATCATTTTTGACGAATGATGGAGAAAATCCCTTTGTTTTGACCCCACCCGTCTCTTGTGTACGTTTTATTTTATTTTAATAAATTGTCAGAAGCTTAGCTTCTCGCTAGACTTAATGGTATTTAAATATATATTTAGTTACTATTAATTCATATTTAATTATTAATTTATTATGAGTCATTTTTATTTAACTGTACTTTTTAATATTTATTAATATTTATTTAAAAATATAGATATGTGTGCTGAAACTTATAATCGAACCCTCTTACGACAATGTAGATAGGAGGGTTTCCATGAAACTATAGACCGGTGCATCATGTAGCAATTGTTCATGGATGAGGGGGATGTTACTTTCAAACATTGATCATGGTGAGATAATTACTAGTAGGCGGTGGACCTAACATATGACATGTAAAATGGAATAAAAAACTACTCAGATAGGGTCTTTGGGACATTTATTTTCTTTCTCTCAAATGGTCTTTCCCAAAATGTTGTAATGGGCCACTATGAAATCGGGCCTTCGGGTCATGTAAGGGTTACCAATCAACCCATTTAATAAAGTTATTTATTTCCTAATAGAATGGGACATGAACCCTAACATGCTATAAAAATATTTATTTGTTGAATATTTTTATAATCAATTAATTTTTAATATTTACTTTAAATTTTTAATTTATTGAAAATAAAATTTTTAATATGTTTGTAATTTACATGAAAAAATATATTCATTTTTATTTCCATATATTTTATTTAAATTTGGAGACATTTTTTATATATTCATCTTTAATTAGTAATTTATTTCTAATTTTTATAATTTGAAATAAACTTTAGTATTTAATTTTTCTAATTTAATATTTAATCAGTTATATTATTTTATTGATATATTTTATTTATATAATTTATTTATTTTTAATATTTTTTATTTTTTATTATCATGTAATTTATAATAGACGGTTTTATATAATTA
The DNA here is from genome assembly GCA_963277665.1 of Viscum album. Taxonomy (NCBI): domain Eukaryota; kingdom Viridiplantae; phylum Streptophyta; class Magnoliopsida; order Santalales; family Viscaceae; genus Viscum; species Viscum album. The sequence goes on along the minus strand of OY728133.1, from coordinate 1,407,456,061 downwards.
TTAATTTATTGTAATTTTAAAAGTTATTTTTTTTATTTTCCTCATGTTTTTATCAGTGTTGTATTATTTACTGATAAATAAATACATTTATCATAAATTATGATTTAATTCTTATAAATTTATTATTTAACTTCACTTTTTAGAACTAATAAATACTTTACTTTTGCAGTGCTAATAAGTCGCTGATAAATCATACATTTATAAGGGTTTTCTAATTAATAAATGATAAATGTATCTTTTACTTTCTCTTTTTTACTATAGCTGATAAAACCACTTCCCTTTATTTAAAATAACCTTAATAAGGATCACCCATTCTTATGGTTTTTAATATCTCATAGAATATGATCCCATTTTCATCCTTGCCTTCGAATACTGTGGATTAATCTACCATTAAATAATTTTTTTAATTGTTATATGTTTTAAATTTATTATTCATTTTTTCATGATTTTTGATACCTCTCATTCGTTTTTCTCATTTTTAGGATCTTTGGTACTATGTTATTCAAATTTTTTTATCTTACTGAGTTTTATTTAAAGATTAATTTTTGACCCGTCTCTGTGATGCTTTTTGGGTTTTTTTTCTTCTAATTTTATATGACATATCAACGGATAAATGATAAAATATTTTATACCTAATCATTGTTTGTGATGAACTCATCAAAAGTAATCTCTCAATAAATTCAAACGGTTACATCGATTTACAATCATTTTATGTAGAATTATAAATTACTTTGTTCATTATTTTTTCCATTTTTATCTATAATATTATTTGAAAAATTAAAATATACTCTCTAATTTTTTCATATCAATTTCTTATCTTGTTATGGAAATGAAAAAACACAATTATTTTATTTATCATTAAATTAAAAAATTTAGTAAAATTCTTATAAAAACAGTTTTCCCATTATAATAAATATGAATTTTCCAGTATTATTAAACCTTATTTTGAAAGATTCTATTATTTATAAATGTATTATGATTCCAAATTTATTTATTCTTATTTTTTTTATATTGAAAATTTCAAAAAAATCATATTTTATAACTATAATAGAAAGATTGTTTATTTTCTGAATTGAATTTCCCATTAAAATTATGTTTTGATTAATTCCATCATCTTTTAGATTTTAATATTATAAAATTTGGGTTATTTTGTTTAAATCATTATATGTTCCCATTCTACCCAAAATGAAAATTATTTTCAAAATATCATGGAATATTAAAATTCTTTTTTCTATTAAAACTAAAATAAGAATTCAAAAAATGATTATATAGGTCATTCCATGGTTTGGGTAATGTGATAAATCTAAATAATAGCATTGTGGTCTAATATAATACCATCAACGTATATTTTAATAATTCCAATAATTATAACTTTGAATGTCAAATTTTCTAAAGGATCTAAAATAAAAATATTATTATGATTTATTATAACTATATGTTCAAGTTTGATTATTTTTAACTTAGCAATAATTAAAAAAGGGATTTATATTATGTTATTTATTATAAAAAAGTTTTAAATAAAAATAAACACAATTAATATTCACACCAATTAAAATTTAAAGTTATCAAAATACACACAACGTAACAAAAATATATAGGAAGGATAAAATGTTGATTTTTGAAAAGATGTCAATAATGATATGATCTATTTTTTGTTTCACATATCTACTTAAACAAAATTCATGTGAAAACCATGATCAATCAAGACTATTTTTTCAAAAAACATTAATATCAAAAAAAAATATTATAATAAAAAAAAGTTATTTATAGTCCCATAACCAAATATCTTTTAGATATTTAGTTTTTTTTGGAAACACTAATTTTAATAAAGTCTTCTTTTACCAAAAATCTAATTGGAATTTAATGACAATTAATTGATTCATCCAAAATGTTTATTTTAATAAAAAATAGCTCAATCATTATATCTAAATACAAATATATAACTAATTAATAATTATATAATATTCAAAACATTAAATGAAGAAGGTTCACACATCCAGAGGGTGATTGAGAAAGTTGAATTTTGGAAATACATTTTTGGGATACTGGTACATGGATAGAATATTATTCTACATCTTTATATGTTCTAATATGTTTTTGATGCAATAATAAATTATATCAAATACAAATTCTATATATGCATGTATATAAGGATTATCCTTTTAGGATTCTATGATCATAGTTTTTTTATATTTTTTTGTAAAAAATTTAAATTAGTAATTAAAATTGGATGGATGTCACTACGAACCAATGAGGCTCGAGTCTCAACTCCCCAAATCTGCCTCCATAGGTGAGGGGCTAGTGAGAAGCACTGAGTAGGATAGGACACAAAAGGAGGCCTTAGCCTGACGTACCCGTACACACGCACCGACAAAAAACTCCATTCAATAGTGAAGAGATATATCAATACTAAAAACAAATTCATGCATACATATATCCCAAACTAGATTACATAAGAAGTAAAAAAATTAGAAAATTCATGGCCCACGAAGAGAAAAGAGTAAAAGAATCCAACCTTCTCTGAGGAAGTGTATCACTGTCAAAACCCTCGCTGAAAAAGTCCTCATCCATGCATCAGTGAAATCCTTGGTTAGTCTAGCTACTATACTCTGCCTATTTTGGCTCTAAATAGGGTTCCATTGAAGGACCTATGGTGTGCACAAGAAGAAAGACATGTGTGTGGATAGTCCATGCAGGGGTGATTATACGAAAACATAGTTGGCTTCCCAAAAACCTTGAACCCAAGAGGGAGTAACTGCTATGCATAAGTTAACTCGACCCAACTAGAGAGAACAAAAATGGGGGAGAAACACCATCTCAATACCATCATCGACAATAACCAACTAGTCATCTCAATATCCCTAGCATGTCAACTAAAATCACATATCATTGGCACTCCCAAACCACAACCAAAAATACATTGCACCAACACCATGTCTCATGGTCCCAACCATAGATTGTTCACGATGAACATCTCGAGGTTCCAACACAACACTCACAATGATATCTTGAGGTACTAACCTCATAGACAAAAACACGATTGAATCCATCCCTGATTTCTCATAAAATGAAAGGTTTCAATCATCGATAATTCAAAGTAGATGAACGAAACACACCATCCTAGATATAAATCCACTGAGAGATTCCACTCCATCGGTAAAATGAATGAACGGAACACCTAGCCATACCTTGTGATACATGTCCGCGAATACATGCTCGACAGACACTGTCAATGAGAAACAAACCTAGAGACTAATATACCACCAAATCCCCATTTAAGAGATCTAACCTGGGTCCACTAGGGTACACTAAAAACAGAAAACAAAACACTGAACATAGAAAGGGGTATTGTGTAACAATCTGAATCTAGAACAAACCGTCTCGTAGAGGATCAACCCTTTTGTAGTGTTGGTGACACAAATACCTTGAACTTCACTAAATAAAATACCATGATCTCAATTCAAACCCTATGAGATAATATTGATTTTATAGGAGATAATCACCCTTGTACTTTTTGTCATGAAGATACCTAAAACCCAACCGAGTAACTTGTAGAAACACGCCATAGAAATCCAAAAGAAAAGATATCGATACACAGTAAGAGGGTCCACTCTAAGGTCTCATCGAGGATCTATCATCGACAGGAACATCTTAGGTATAGGATCGATGATCACATAAATATTGGTCACATCAATTCTGAAACACCACTAGGGAAACATGAAAGGACGTGATGATCATGTCGGGCCTCTTGAGATGATACATGTTCCAAATCCACGGAGTCTACTATTGAAGCAGATTAAGACACCTCACTCCAGAAAATGGGTATGCACCAACACTATATGTACACAAAACAGCTAACATGGGGTCACTTTTCGGTGAAGGGGACGCGGTACCGAAACCATTATAGTAGCTGATGAAGGTTCATAGTTTGGAGAAGGGGATGTGATATTGAAACCCTTGTAGTAACCTAAGAGGGGTAATAATTCAATTAAAAGGTAATTATTTACCCCAAAAGGTCCTCATGGGTTCCACTTACCGGTCATAGAATTCATCAAGCAGATCACCCCATTCTGATTCACTTGAAAAAACAAACCGTATTGACTAATCACTCATCCAAAACAGATACTAGATGAAAAAGGTGCATTTCGCTGAAAAAACCAAAAATGGGCCTCAGGGGGCCACACCCTGATTTCTGAATAATCAACCGAAATTTATCTTGATATGTTTTCCCTACAATCAGGTTCACAATTCCAAAAATGACCATTCAAACAGACTCTCCACGAAAAACTTTTTGCATGTCAAATTTGAACAACATTAAATTATTATTATTATTTCAATTTTCTATGGCCCCAGGCCACAAAACCAACTCATAAAATTCTGAAAAAATGATAAATGGTTCTGTCTCGATTCGAGGGTCAGATATCCATACACCTCTCGCAAATAAGACTTTAGGTTGGTGTGTTACGTTGGTATAAAGAACCCTCTGACATTTTTTGATGGACTACCACAGCTGCCTATAGGACCACCACTGCCTCACCGGAAACCATAACAGCATCTGCCGTACCTCCACTGTCTCACTATAAACCAACTAAATCCACCGAAAAACCTTCCATGTACCACTGAGACCACTTTTTTCATCCAAAAATTAATCTGGGACCAGATCTAGAATCCTTGGGTTGCGAGATTCAAAGTGTCGGACACCACTCGAAGACTTGTCACCGTTTCAATGCGATGAGAAGTTGGAGTATATTTTTCTCACTTCTACACATCCTACTGTGATCAAAAAAGGAATTTTTTATATATCTGGAATCCTTGGATCAAAACCTTCCCCGGTACATGCATCACTCAATGTTTGGATACTGTTTCTTTATATCAAAAAGTTATCAATGATGAACGAAAAAGAATGGAAAAAGGACACAAAGAACACAATGAAAACACCAGTAAACCCTCTATCTGATGATGTTTGTTGTTAGTTTGGACATTGAGAGAAAAAATAAGATAATTAGAAATATAAAATAATAAAAAATGACATCAAAACATTGATTGTGGAGAAGGAAAATTTGAAAGATGAAGCCTTCATTGATTCTAGATCCTCCATTGCGTTTACTGAAATATGATCTACTAGAAACTACATTTTCATAGTGATCTGATGATGTTCAGATGTCAAATCACCATCGACCATAGATAATCCATATGTCAGAGAAATTATATAACTCTATCTCATTTAGATCCTATTTATAGGAGGCTCTAAGTAATCACGGAATGCGTACCTCCCATGCCCTCTCAATTGTGGTCGACCCTAGGGAAAAACAAGTTATGAATGTTTTCCCCTCAATAACATTATCTACAAAAGGTCTACTCCTAAAAACGTTATACACCACCAAAGGTAAACAACATGCTCCAAACACATCCATGGCCTCATATTTAGGATCTGAGCTACCATTTGAGAGATAAACCATTTTTGTAACATGAAAAATACAAAAAAACATATTATATTTGTATAATTTATTTTGGGGGCATCATGCCATATAATTGAACAACTTCTCCGCACGTATCATAGAAAATATTTATAGAAATATTCCATATTATAAATTGAAAAACCCTGATTCACTACATCCTCCCCACATTATGTCTTTTCTTCCCCGAAATGCAAGGGCCTAGGGATAAGAGAAAGGATCTAATCCTCTAGAACTATCTCACCAAAAATCTCACTAATGGTTCTAATGTTACAAAAAAAACATACTAGGATGAACCAAAACACCTCAAGGAAAAAATATATGCCACAAGGATAATAAATAGGGTTTCTGAAGCATACAAATTGGGTCTTACAAGACATTGAAAACCCACTTCCAATGAACAAAACCATGATCAAACTCACCATATGAAGGAACTCATCCACCACAGCTCCACATAATCTGATTTGGGTAGCACTAACTCACCCACATGGGTTTGGATCACAACACAATGGTTTGTCTTAGTTTGAAAAGTTTCTACCCTTCCGATGAATTAAAATCATCAATGAACCACACCACAACCTCCTCGAGTGTCCCATGTACAATCTGACGTCGAGCATGCGAGGGATCTCAAGAACAAAAAAGGCCTTCCCAGATGCTCACACTAGGTCTAACTGAGCCCTCGGCTACGAACATATTTCCATCCATCATGTACCAAAGTCAAGGGACTCAACCAGCACACCTCAATAAAACATGTTTTTGGTGGCACTGACTATCCCACATGATCACATAACAAAAATGTCTCTATTTGGGGGAAGGATCCCTCTTCCTTGAGTAGTCAAAGAAACATCAAAAAACACCATCCGAGGGTCTTGACAATGTGTCTCTTCCATTACTAAAAAACCCAAATGTGGAAAAATCAAGATCAAAAATGATGGAAACATCCTGAAAAAATCAAGACGTACCACGATCAATGACTATATCTGGGGATTTGACTGAAAAAGGACAAGAGAAACCCAAAACCCAGTACAATATGATGCATTAACCATTATTTCCTTATGAATAGTTTCCTAATGTCCCTAGTATAAATGTATGTTACCAGAGTCTTGGTGAATGGATATGTCGGTCACCACACAAACATTGTAGTCTCTGGCATGAAATCCGATCTCAAAACATCCTATCACTGATGATATGAAACCCAAACCAGGCTCACAACTAGACCAACTATGCTCTAAGGTCCCAAATGTGGAACCTCTTATGATGGAACATTGTCATTACCCTCCCAAATGTGGATCGGGCCATGACTCCCCAAACCTGCCTACATAGGTTAGGGGCTGGAAACCAGCACTGAGTTGGAAATCATATAGAAGGAGGCCTTAAAATAAATCACATGTACCCAAGAACCCACAAAAAGATTCATACAATAGTGAAAATATATATAAAAACTGAAGAGAATTTAATGAATACATCTATCCCAAACTAGAGTAAAACCGAAGTACAAAAAGGGAAAATACCTGGCACACCAAAATAAAACAGTAAAAGTTTCCAACCTTCCTTAATGAAGGGGATCATTTTCAATCACTTATCCATTAGTTCCCTATCCAATATTCGGTGAAAACCCTAGTCAGTCTAGCTACACATCTCTACCTGCCCTGAGTCCAACTGGGGCTCCATCAAAGGACATTTATTCTGCACAAGAAATAAAATATTTTAGTGCAGAGCCCATGTAGGGGTGAGTATAAGAATACTTAATAGGAGCCCAAAAAACCCAAAAGGGAGTAACTGATAGGAATCATCTTACTCGACCCAGCCAATGAGAACCCAAATGATTGAGAAACTCCATCTTGAGACCATCCTTGACAATACCCACCTAGTCAGCTCGACATCCCTAGAATTTCAACTAAGCAAACATACCACAGGGACTCTCATTACACACCCAGGAATACTCAACATCCACAGCAAGTATCATGGTACAGCCTATATATTGTCCATGGTGAACAAATCGGGGTTCCAACACAACACTCTCAACGATATCATGATGTAATTAATTGATAGACAAAAAAGAGCCAAGCCATCATTGATAACTTGAAAATGAATGGGTTCTTGAATCAACCAATAGAATTCTATGAGCCAACCACACCATCGAAGATGGTACTTCACTGTGTGATTCCACTCCATCAATAAAATGAATGAACAATGCACCAGGACAACCCTCGTTATACCTATCTACGAGGGAATTCTTGAAGGACAATGTCACAAAATAATTGACCCAGTGAATAAACTACTCTGAAATATTCAGGTAGGGGATCCCACCCAAGGTCCACTAGGGGACACTAAAAACCCAATATGGAGCACCAAATATAGATAGGGGTATCACACACCAACATGAATCTGTAACAATTCGTCTCACAGAGGATCGTCACATGTGTAGTGTTGGTCAAGCCGATACCTAGAACTCTAATGAGGAAAGTGTCACGATATAGATCAGATACATTAGGTATCATATCATGTAGATATAGAATCGTCCCCTATGTATATATGGTCACATAGATACCACAAAACCCACCTTTTTAATTTGATAAATTTCAACAAAGAAAGCCGAAAGATGAGATATTGATTCACAACTAGAGGGTCATCTCCCATGTCTCACTGAGGCTCCGTCCACTACTAGGAAATTCTAGGTAGATGATCAATGCCTTTGTAAATATTGGCCACATTGATATAGATAAATCCTCCAATAAAATACCAAGGGATGTGAGAATCGTGTCGGGCCACTCGTGGTGATACATGCTCCAAATCCGCTGATTATACTATTGAAGAGAATTAAAATAACTCACTCCAAGAAATGGGACCCCACCTACACTTTATGTATGAAATGCATCCAAACATAGGACATAGTTTGGTGAAGGGGATGTGATACTAAAACTCGCGTAGTAGCCGAAGAGGAGTTACAGTCCTATGAATGGGATGTGATACTAAAACCCTCATAGTTTCCAAAGAGGGGTCTTAATCTTGTGAAATGGGTTTCATTCACTATAGAATCTCCTCATCTGGCCCACACCTCAATCCCAAAATAAATTAAATAACAAAAAACTTTGTGGTTACCTTGAAAAAAACATTGGATTGACTACTTCATCATCCAAAATAGACACCCAACTAAAAAGGCACATTTTCCCACAAACTCTCAGAACGGGCTACATGCATCCCATACAATGATTTAGGAATAAGCACAAAAAAACTATCTTTAAATTTCTACCTTACCATCAAGGTCATAGTGCCTCTGACAATGCTTCAATCAGATTCTTTGTGTAGAAGATAGGGTTGGTCAAAGATGAATAATAATAAATTATTATTATTATTTCAACATTTCATGGCCCTATGACCTGAATTTGTGTCATAAAATTATCAAACCTTGTTCAAAGGATCCATCTAGATGTGGGGGTCACGTCACCATAGACACCATTCAAATTGGTCTCTAGTTTAGTGAGTTATGGGTGTTTAAGAGCCCCCCGAAATTTCGGGCCAGATGATCCCCATGTCACCAGAATTCATCACCGCCTCATTGGAAACAACTCCTTCCAGCTATCGGACCACCACTACCTTGCCAAAAATGGACCTAAAAACTTCCCTGGACCATCGAGACCACTCTAGTGGTCCAAAATTTAATCTGGGATTATATTTTCAATCCTGGGGATGGGATCATCAAATACATGGTCTTTACTCGGAGATCCGTCACCATTTTGACATGACAAAAAGATGGTAGATCTTCTGCTGACTACCATGCCTCCTTCATTTCCCAAAAATTCTAACACATTTTATACCCAAATACATGGATCAAGATATTCCCAGATTCATGCTATTCTCAACATTTGGACATCTTTTAAACGTTTCAAAAGTTAACAATGATGAACATCGAAAAATCAAATAAGAACACAAATAACTCTAATAACACGCAATCCAAAACTCAATATGATGATGGAAGTTATTAGTTTGTCAATTTAGATATACAATAAAAGAATTTTAAATAGAAAAGAATAAAAAATTACTAAAAAAAGTGATTGGGGGGGAGCACAACCTGAAAGAAAAAAAGCCTACCGGGATTCTGGAACCACTGTTGAGTTCACTGCGCTTTGATCTACTAGAACCATTATTTTTTCAGAATTTGATATTGTTCAGACATCAAATCATTGTCGACTAGTGCTCCTCCATCTACATGATAAATTAGCTAACTCAGGATCATTTCTCTTAACTACTATTTAATGGAGGCATCCAACGGTTTCAGAATATGAACCTCTTAGGCCATCTCAACAGAGGTCTATTGCGGAATCGTCGGGAGACACAACGACAGAAACAAGAAAAACCAAAGAAAGGAATCAAAGGACACAACGATTTACATGGTTCAGGAATAATCCCTATGTCCATAAGAGAGGGAGAATATTTCACTATTCGGGAACACAAATAACAGAGGGTTTTTTAGTAGAAACCCTATCCCGAAAATGGTCTATAAAACAATGGAGAAGACGATCACAGTTCGAAAAAGTGGTCTGCATTGCTACAGTAAATGGCGGTTGGCTTTGTCAAAAGCGCTACAGTAATGTTGACCCCAAAGTCCGCACCGCTACAGTGCCTGTCAGTGTCGGTCTGTCGGCTCTACTACAAGCATTCGGCCCAACCGGATCGGGCAACACCAAACCAACAATCTCCAACTTGTAACCTAATCCGCTGCACTGTTATGCTTTAATAGAGGCCTCCAACAGTTTCAGAATCTGAACCTCTTAAGCCATCTCAACAGAGGTCACCCCTAGGGAAAAATTCATGCTACGAACTCAACCACAGTCTAACATTTACATTAAGAGACCCTTTTGGTAAGTTATTAGAATTATAGTTTCAAATAAAACAATTAATATTTAATTATTTTAATTATGGTTTCTCCCTCTGGGCTTGTTCTTCAATAATATTGATCCTAAAAAATTTATACCCCACATAGGGTAAATTCAATGCTATAGACTCAACCGTGTCCTCTGATTTCTGATTGGAGGTACATTTGGAGAGATAACTGATTTCCAACAAGTGCATAGTAAAAAAACAATTAATATTTTTGAATAATTTACTCCTGGAACAATGAACCCCATAATTACATTTCATCTTGTCCCCTAGCTTTGGAAATATATATAAAATATTAAAAAATCAGACAGGGAAAAACCAAAGTTAGTACAATGTATTTTATTAAAAAATTGATGGATTCCATTCATAAAATAAAAGATAATTTGGATGGGGTTAAATAGTTCATCACATTTGTAATATATAGAATACATAAACCTTATAAAATTATTTGTCTTTGTTTATGTTTTTCTTATTTAATACTATTTATCCCTAAGGAGTTGAAACAACACCTGAACTATCAAATAATTGATCAAAGAATTAAATGTTGGAGTAAATAATGGGAATAAAAATATACATTAAATAGGAAAACATTATTCTTTTTTGATCTTCTAATATCATTACAAGTGATATTTATGATTATGATTTTTTCAATGATATGATTATAAGTGTAAATGATGATTGAGATATTAATGATGAATTAAAAAAACATGTGATGATGAACATTTTGACTATCTAAATATATTTTAGAAGTCAAAGAGATATGAAAAATACTTCATTGTATATTTATTATACTAAATATACATCATTTTCAGCCATATTAATTCTATATAATATAAAATATGAAAATAGATAGAGTAAAACTAGATTTACTAAAATATTGATCCTATAGAATGATATTATAATAAAATATAATGTACTCCATTTAAAAAAAATATGAGACAAAATGAATACTATGATCAAAATATATAATATATAAAATAATCCTTGCATGTTCAAATTATATTATATTGTTTTAAAAGGATTGTGATCACATAAAAAATTTCGAATTTGTGGCGTGTCATGATACCAGAAAGATGAATCATTTTATTTGAATGTTTTATTATACAATATAATCATTACAATGCATATGCTACTATATATAAGGGAGGGGACTATAAAGAAATTAATGAGTCATGTAGATACAATAAATCAAGATGAGAAACATCATCTCCCAATAGACTCTCATTAGTAGTGGAAAATTCATCATGAGCATCTTAAAATTGGAAATTATCTAAAAACCATATTATTTTTATCCATAATAAGAGTTAATCCTTCTGGTGTAAAAATTAACACACCTTGTATATATATAGTTATATTGGTCAATTATAACATTCCACAAAGTTTATATTTTATGTGATAATATATTTTTTTACTTTTATTATATCTTGTCCAAAACAATAATGTAATGATATTGATGTTTATTTTGATCCATTAATTATTGAGAAGAAATTATTATGGTATTTTTTTTTAAATTTTATGATTCTTATAGGAATTATGATTCCATACTAAGATCGATGTTGTACTGTATGATATATGACTTTCATACTTATGGAAACTTTTATGATATATAATTATAAAAATATTTGGCTGTCACATTTTTTAAAATGATACACACATATTTAGTTTGAATTAATATGTGAATAAAAAATTTCGAGGATATCACAACTTTTTAGCATGAGGTAATAAACATTGATCTTAGATGACACCATTCTATGAATATTTAAGAAAAGGTATACTGCTATATAAACTAATATTTGATCAAATATTTATGAAATTATAGGATACAGTTACCTATTTTTGAAAACCGTCTATGATAAAACCTATGAAAACTAATTGGAAAAAGGGAATAGTTTTTTTAATTACATTATACTATTTTTTATTTGTAATTTTTTTTCACGATGTCATGTACATGGAAAAATTTAACATCCTGACCATAGTTCAACACACATGTGACCTGATTCGGTTTGTCACATGACCTCAGGCACACCTCCTTATATGCTAAAGGCTAAATAATAAAAACCAAATTATATAATCAATAACAAAACACACCAGTGTAACATGATGATAAAACTATAAAACACAATATCTGAAACTAAACTGTTGGTTGGAATGCCAAATCCATGTCATGTGTCAACATGTAAAACCAATAAATAAATAAATAAACTGACTACTCTCAAGTGGGTCTTCAATCACATCTACTTCCCTCATCTATGCTGCAACCCAACTCATCCATCTAACATAGGCCTCTTCCCCTTATCATATCATGAAATCCTAAAATATATTCTGATAATGACCAGGAAGCCTATGTAGGGTGTGGAAAAAGCTCAGTAGGCCACCAACGACACTGTTTAAAACAATATCCTGTCAATAAGAGTGTATGTGGCTATTTAATAAATAAATTAAATGTATTAAAGTGAATAGTTTACATTTATTCAATTACTAATTATTTAAGAACATACATCTTAGGTTCTTGATGACACCCTAATAATAAATAACAATATCTACCCATGATAGATACTGATCAATATCACATATTCAATTCACATTTCATTATAACACATGGGATTTACTTTTCCATTTAATTTTAATTCTCATTAGAGCTAATTGGAACCATATTTCCACCACATAATTTTTGAACTAGATCTCCATTCTTAAGACTTTAAGGGTATTTCAATCCTCAATATGTGACTCACAACTTGTTTATCAATAAATCACACAAGTTTTATTTTTTAGCATCACTTCGTGTCCAACACTCATTTATCAAACAATAAAAAATGTGGGATTTCAAAGCATTAGTCTGTATCCCATACTCATTTATCACTTTGGGATTTTGATGTAGCATACCATTTCATAGACATGTTTACCAATCTATCAATATGTAATTTTGATGAAGTTGAACATGTCCCCCAAAAGAATCTCAAAATATCACATAAATCAATTTTAATAAACATTAACCCTCTTTTACCAATTTCTTAATCACAAAATTCATTAACTAATAAAAAAATTAATTCACCCATCTTAGTGAAATTTAATGTCACAACTACTCCGATTAATTAATTCAACTATTAATTAATCCAACTCTACAATGTCAATAACCCATTAATTAATCCATAAATTAATTAATCCAATTCCAAAATTTTAATATAAAATTAATTAATTCAATCATAAAACAAATCAAAAACCATAATATCAATATCACATTTATTAATTAATAGTTAATTAGACCAATTCCAATTTTATAATCACAACAATTTTCATTAATCTCTCCCAATAGAAGAGTCTGAGCCCTCTATTTATCATCGCATAGATATTGAAATGACTAAGCCATCCCATACCAAGAAAATATCTATGACCTAGGAATAGCTGGGTACAATGAATACACCAAGATAGGTCAACACAAACCTATCCTATACAAGAGAACTGATGAGCTCTCATAAAAACAATGAGGCTGAGCGAAAACATAAAGGGGGTATAGCCCCCAGCCATAATTAATGATGGGAATATATTACTCAAACTGCAATGGAATGGACAACCCTAGCAGTTTAGGTTCTCTAGGGATTATTGTGGATAAACATAAGTCTGTATTCATAGGCATCTCTGGGTCTATATCTATTATCTTTAATTCTAGTTCCTCTCTTTCCTGAAATGCTTATTATAATCATAGTTCTATTCAATATGCCTTCGGTCTAGATAGAATTTTTTTTCATGTTCACTATAGTGTTTTTAATCATACTATTGTTCAAGTGGATGAACAAATGATTACTTATACCTTTCTCAATGCTGGTCAAATCTCTTTCTATTCTATGGTTTAGGACTTCAACTATTATATCAGAAGAAGATCTCTTTGGGAGAACATCAAAGACTTATCCAGCTTCATCTCGAATCCATGGGTGGTCATGGGAGACATTAATTCCATCTTACATGAGTATGAGAATATTGTAATTTCTTCTAATGTTACTTTGATGAGTGATTTCAAAACCTATATTGAGGAGTCAAACCTTATTAAAATTAATTTGATTGGTGGCAGATATACTTGGTACAAGAGACATTTAACTAGTACCAGAGTGACCAGAATTGACCGTGCCTTGGTTAATGACCCTCTTCATGAAAACCATATCATGTGTTACTCTTGTTAGGCATAATTCGGACCCCCATCTAATTATTACTACCTTAATTATCAAGAAGAATATGATTCATATTCCTCTTCGGTTTAATAATGCTTGGACAACTCTTCCTGTGTTCATCCAACTGGTGAATGATACCTATAAAATTCTAGATTGGAATGGTGACCCTCATTCTAGTATATCTATGAGGAATTATTTCAAGGATATTATGAAGAAGTGGAGAAAACATAATTTCAGCCTCTTGGGCCATCAAATTGATTCAATGGAGAGCACTATCAATGAAATTAAAGAAGAGAAAACTAAAAATAGCTTCTATGGAGATAAATATTATGAAGTTAGTATGTCCTCTGCACTCAATGGTCTACTCAGATATTTAGAAAATATTCAAAAGGATATTTTTAAAGTAAGGTGGATGAAATATTTGGATTGAAATACTAAATATTTAAATAACCTCCAGAGATTTAAAAATTCCAAAGCCCCCTTTCTTTAACCAAGGATAGTGATACAATCATGGATGATCGTCAAATTATTTCTAACCTTATTTTCTCCTGCTACACTAATATAATTAATGGCACTGGATGCAATGAGGATATTAGGAATGAAATTATTCCCAAGTTTGACACTGAGGTTGTTAATATCCTTCTCACCTCTATCCCCCTAGACACTGAAATAAATGATGCAGTTCTTGGGCTTAATAAAGGAAGTTCTTAGGGACTAGATGGATTCAAAAATAATTTTTTTCAAGCCTCTTGGGATGTAATCAATTAATATGTTTGTAAACTGGTTAAAAAGTTCTTTTTTTGAAGGAAGGCTTCCTCAAAGTTTCAATGCACAATTTATTTCCTTAATCCCTATGTTGGAAAATGAAAGTGATATCACTCAATTTAGAACACTTGTTATTGTAAAAAATATCTATAAGATCATCAAAAAAACTATCCAATCATATTATTCATGTCTCTGGGAAAATCATCTCTTCGAATCAATTTGATTATGTTAAAGGGAGGAATATTCAGCACTGCCTTATCACGTCCTCTGAATGTGTCAACCTGCTAAAAAAGTCAACCAAAGG
The DNA here is from genome assembly GCA_963277665.1 of Viscum album. Lineage (NCBI taxonomy): Eukaryota > Viridiplantae > Streptophyta > Magnoliopsida > Santalales > Viscaceae > Viscum > Viscum album. Next base: position 1,407,440,492 of record OY728133.1, on the reverse strand, counting down.
GGGTAATATTGCACTGAAATTAGAAATCATAAAGGATTTTGATATGATTGAATATAATTATATTGGATGCATTCTATATGATCTTGGTTTTAATGAATGTTTTATTCAATGTACCAAGTCACTTATTTGTTATGAAATAATCTCCATTATCATTAATGGGTCCCTAGAGGGATACATCAAATTCTCAAGAGGAGTGAGGTAGGGAGACCCTCTCTCTTCCATTATATTTGCTTTTGGTGAATACTATCTTAGCAGAATTCTCCTTTAGATTACTAATTCAGGTGAACATAATACAATTAGAGCAGAAAGAGGTATCTCTTCCCCCTCTCACCTTCTCTTTACAGATGATATAATTTTCTTCACTCAAGGTGATATGAAAAACATACAAAACCTCAAGAGGACATTACTCCATCATGAAAAGGTCTCAGGATAGGTGTTTAATTGGAGAATGTAAATTATTTATTTTGGAAAAACATCTCTACTTCAAGGAAATAATGTATGATAAATGACCTTGGAATACATGATGGGTCTCTCTACTTCACCTACCTCGAAGTCCCCATGTACTTTGGTAGACCTCTCCCTTCTCACATTGTGGAAGTTGTGAACCATGATAAATGGACTCTCTCATCCCAGAACAGAAAATCTATGTCTTTGGTGGGAAAACTATGCTTAGTTAGACATATATCTACATCAAAACTGGTCTCCTCTTTCATGGATTACTCCTGGCCTACCGTGGTTATAAAAACTATAAAATCCTGGATGAGGAATTTTTTGTGGAGTGTTAGTATTCTGGAACGGAAGTTAATTACTAGTCCTTGGAAGAGTTGTTGTAAACCTTAAGATGATGGAGGGATTGGACTCAATAACCTTAAACTCTTTAATCGTGCCTTGCAAGAATTGTTCGTATAGATTCTTATTAATGAAATGTCATAGCCCCTGCACTTACTCAGATCCATGCTCTGTAAAAGACTTATTAATGGGAATATGTCTTATGTTCAATATTCAATCAGGACTAGGATGGAAAAAATCTTTCAGAATATTAGCTCTCTGTCTTGCTAGATAGTATGTTCTCAATCCTCTCTCAAATTCTAGAAACACAATGGGACATGATATCCTCTTATTGATAGTTTTGGAATTTCTAATTATTATATTAATTATTACTCCTATATTAAGAACCATCTTGAGCATATAAATTCTATTCCTTCAAATATTGCTACTATGTTAGACAAATTTTACTTCCTAGTTGGTAATGAATTTCTCCTATGAGAACCTAGTACAAACAAGATCCTTGATTCTAAAGGATACAATGATAATATTATTCATGGGAATAACAACATGATTGAAGATTTAAATAAAGAATGACTGATGCCATCCCACTTTACCTTACATCAGAGCCTTTATCTGAGAAAACTAACAGTGGATGAGAACATGCAGCGAGTTGGAATCAACCTATGTTCCATATGTAATCAATTCCACCAGCACCGAGAAGATTTGAATCATCATTTCCTCTCCAGAAACACATCTTCTTCACTATGGATTTATATCTTTGACCACTTTGAAGTGAATCCTATGTATACTACTGACATATCACATTTTCTAGCTACAATACTACTATCGATTCATGTAAGTATTCTCTTCTTTATTTCCTTTGTAGAGGTTATATATACCATCTGGACTTGTATAAATAAGTGTATACTTGATGAATTTTTTTGCAACCAAAATGATGTTATCACTTATATATTGTTTGAGGTTCAAAACACCAATGATATGAATGATTAATGCTGTAGAAACTCTATTCATGACTTGCAGTGTCGAGAAGGCTCAAAATTGGTGGTAACATCCCAAAACCCTTTGGAAACATAAATTTTTTCTGGCTTCCTCCATTTGCAGGTCAAGTTAAATGCAACACATATGGCTCTTCAAAGGGTAATCTAGGACATATTGGTTATGAAATTTTCTTTCAAGATCATAATGCTGACATTATTGAGGGAGAGCATGGTACATGTAGCTATACAAATACACTTGAGGCAGAGATACTGGGTCTTATTAAGGTCGTTGAAATTTCCCATAAAAAATTCTATAACGTAGTCTTGTTTTAAAGCGACTCAACAACAATCGTTCAAGCGGTTTGGAAGGGATAAATGCATCTTTCCTGGAAGCTCACAAGAAAATGGAATAACTTCATGAGCATACATGCTTCAATGAACTTCATCATCAAACACAATTATTGTGAGGATAATCAAGTTGTTGACTGTCTTGGTAATAAAGGGGCCTCTGAAGGGAACTTTACTCACTATCATGGATTACAATGTGAGGTGATGACCATACTTCAATGTGATAAATGAAAATTTCCTTCTTTTCGAGTTGTGTAAATATTATCTTCTCTTAATGTTAAGCCTTGTTTCTTACTTTTCAAAAAAAATTAATTAATTCATAAATTAATTAATCTAATTAAATCCAAATAATCAAATTTCATTATTCCAAATTTATTCCCATTCATCATCACATAGAAATTGTATTAAATCAGTTCCATGTTTCCATAAGTAAACTGATTAATTAATATATTCAATTCAAGGTTATATTGTCAAATATTCCATGTGAAATCTATAAAAAAATAAAATTGAAAATAAATAATATAAGAATTGAATTTAGACATCCTACCTCAAATCATTATTGAGGAATCACCAAATACAAAATCCCTAAATTTAAACAGAATGGTCAAACCTATGGTGATGAATGGGTTCATGATTTGAATCCTAGAAAAAAGATCATATAGTTCAAGGTCAATAAATCCAAGATATGTATCTAAATCCAAAAAGGGATAACTCACATTCAAAGGATTAGAGAAGAATGAGAGAAATATGGAAAACCAATTGGTTTGAGATTTTATTATTGAGAGTGGTGTAGATCTTCAATATGGGATTTGATTCATGAATAACTAGGGATATAATTCCTAGAAATTCATCAAGGGGCCTCCAAGAACAATATGGACAAATTAAGGAAAAAAAGGATCAATTTAGGGTGGGTGATGGGGGGGGTTGAGAAATTTAAAATATAATTTTGGGTTAATTTAAATAGTGTGCAAGATTTCATGGGAATGTGTGAACGTTTTTCCAAACCATGTGCATAAACCACGTCCCTATTCTTGGGGTGGTGCATGGTTACTCTATAGAGGGTGAATGATTTAATAAACCATTTCCATCCATGACGATAAACATTGTTTGGGTTCTCATGGTTTACTAGGCTATGGGTACAGCTTGGGAAAACTACATGCCAACCGCGCATATGCCCTCTTTCATACAAAATTATACAATTTCTATAAAAAACCACAACAAAGTAATCCCCAAAACCAATTAATAGAATCATGGGGAAAGATTACATGTAAACAACTTCGAGTCAAATACTAAAAGGGAGGAGTTATTATAATCCCCCCACCTTATAACAGCTTATCCTCATGCTGTAATTCCACATATCTCTAGGAATTTGAGGTAAAAAGATAGGTCCACTAAGCCCGCACATATGTTTATCTCTCCCATTTTTCTCTCTATACATACATATATTACCAAAATACATGAACTATTTGCGCAGCCTATCCCTAAACACTTTTTCTCTGCAATACAACACATGTATCATATGATCCTCCAAGAAAACATTGGTCTCACACTCAATTTCATCCACATAAATCACATGATAAGCATCAGGGTGACACCTATGAAGTTATAGACATGAAAAAAATTCATGAATAACAATATACCTATATGGAAGAGCCAATATATAATCCACTAGCCTGATTCTCTCTATAAACCCAAATGGTCCAACAAACCTGGGTACCAAAATGCCATGTCCACATATCTTATTGTGACCCAATATAGTCATCAACTGAAGGAATACAAGATCACCATCTACAAACTCTAAATATCATCAATTTCTATCATCATATGACATATATATACTCTAATATATTTCTATATGTCTAAGAATTAGATGAACCTTTTCTATTTTATCCAACAAAAGACTCAGTCCCAACATTACTGACTGCCCTACCTCCATCTAGTATAGAAGAGATTTTCATGGCCTACCATAAAGAGCATTATATGGTTCCATCTAAATATTTTCCTTGTAACAGTTTTTTTCAGTGAACTCCAACAAATATAGGTTATTCCCCCAAGAATCGTTAAAGTCTAGAATATATTCCCAAAGCATATCCTTGAGAACCTGTATAGTACATTCTGACTTCCCAACTATCTATGGGGGGAGTTCCATATTTAGTAAACCCTATGTACCACAATTATTCTATAAGACTTTTAGAATCCTGAAGTAAAACATTAGTTACTATCTAAAATAATATTCTATAGAACTTCGTGCAGATGGAATAACTCTAGAACATTGAAGTCTCCCAACTTGTCCACTAAGAAAGTCTCTAATATAGGCATGAAATATTATACCATTGTCATGAAATCCACAATCACTCAAATTGAATCATTATTCTATAGCATCCTCAGGAGAACCGACACAATATCCATAGTAACGTCATCCCACTTCCATTATAGAATGGAAAATGACTACAATAAACCACTAGGTTCTTAATGGTTGGTCTTCACCTATTAAAGGTGTATCATCCTATCATGAACCCAGATCAAACGTTTTTTGCGAATCACCATAAGTATCATTGTATGTAATCGAAAATTTTGGTCACACTTTGATTCATGAGCCACTTAGAGGAATTAAATTTATGCATCACCTCCAACCGCATACTCTTAGGCACACCAACATGTTTCTTGATATGGATGATATCATCCTCGTCTATAGTTCAATATGAAATAAAATCACCACCTTAAATTATTTTCTCTAAGAAAAAACATTCTCGATCCTCATACTACATATCTTTAATTTGTATAAAATGTGTATACTCCATTGAAATAGAAATAGGATTCATCTTCTCTTGTATCTCCTTAAATACAACATGCATAATATCATTTATGGTCATCATCTTCCACTTAGCACTAGATTCCTAAAAAACCTAACTCTATGATTTACTTCATAATGTTTCAAAAATGTTTTTTCCATTCCTAATGTATATTCAAGATCAAAATAAAATTACTGCATATACTCAACCCACCCATGCTACTGAAGATTCAAATATCACTTTGAAAAGATATGCATTAATGTGTCAACACTTTTTTCCATTCTTGTTGCTAGATTAATATGGCGCAAAATATTACCTTACCATACTTTGTTTTTTTCTAGTTCCATTATCATTACCCGTATGTTGTGGGTTCTTATAGAAACTAATTAGAAGTCCCATCCTTCCATAGCTGCATTACACTACTAGTGGCTAGGGGAACTATCAATAGAATTTTTCCTACATACCACAAAGGTGAAAAATAACTTTAGAAAATCCTATTTAGCTAAACCTTACCATAGGACACTTTCCTTACCATTTCTTTGGATAGAATTATCATAGTGAAACATTCAGATTTTAGAAGCCGTTCATTCTGATTTTCTAGAAGAAACCACTTTTCCTCCAAAAAAAGCATCGTTTAGGTTCTCCTCACATATGAGAGCCTTATTCAAAACATCTAAAAACGTATTTATCCTTTTGATATTTACCTGGAATATAATTTTACATTTAGTCCCATCATTAAAATAATTTTTCAATAGTAGACTCATCCATTGATGATGTTACAAAAAAGTGATGAAAATATGTAAAGCCTCTAGTATAGTATATCAAAAACCTAATCCCTTTAGAAAACCTCATATACATGGATGATCTCTTATTCCTAATCATTTTAAGATAAAATTTCTCTAAAATCTTCTCAGGGAAGTCCTTCCATGACAAAATATTTAGATATCCATCCCGAGTCTATATTTTTTACGGACTTTTTTCTTGACCACATATCTTGTATGCAACCAGTTTGACTCTCATATCAGTATGTGTTTTCATGTTGTCATGTTTAATCTGGATTTACTCAATCCATAACTAAGCTACCTCATATCAATTATATTTGATGAAGGTTGGTGGGTTTTGAAACTAGAACTCTAGTGTTTGGTAAGACATATTCTTCTCAACCCGCCTCATGTATCTTTCCATAAACTACGTGAAGCTATAAATTTTCACTCAGAACATCTCTTCGACTTCTTCACCAGACACTATCAGTGCCTTGGGTTCCACTCATGGTGGATAATTTCTAGTTGTGACCTCTTTTCATAATATCAAAAAACGACATCATGGAGGAACATATATTCAATTAAAAATACATTTCTTATGAAACATAACACAAGATTATCATATTTATGAAGATTCACATAAATACAAAACAATTCATTCCCTTAAACCACTTCACATAGTCAAAACTGAGGCACTATCACTATCCTTAACCATCAAATATCTAGTCCATCATTTGCAACAGTAAACACATTCCCATATTCAAGTATCACATTAGACACTCAATTATTCACATTTTTCAACATTTTCAAATTTTCAAATTCATATCATTCACCATTTCAGTTCCATAATTCACACAAGAATGAAAAGAACATTCACATAAGCAACTCATCCCCAAACATCATCTTCCCTATGAGTGCCTAAAATGATGCATGTCATAGTAATTATTGAGTTTCTAGAATGATGAATGCATACTCAACACCCATTATATATTGGTAGATAAGACAAATATTATAAAATTTTATAAGAAATAACATCAAATTAAAAGTTAGTTACATGATGTGAAATAAAATTCATATGTAACAACAGACATCAATGAAAATAATTCTACCCGAGGTACATGGCATTTAACCTCATGCATGGGTTAACTAATCCCATGAAAAACCTCTTAACTAAGAACCATGTCATCTGATTCTCTTATATACATTTCTATATCAAAAAATGATAGAAAATTAACCACCCTATGATAATCATTTTTAATGTCCCGACCCAGGTTCCACACATCGGTGCCCTAATCTGGTTTGTCACATGAATTTAAGCACTCCTCTTCATTTTCTAAAGGCTACCGACAAGCAGTGAGGGTCTAATAAACAAACATGGAATCACTATACTATATTCCTCAAAGTAGAATAAAAAATAAGTAAATAATAATATTTAATTGATATAATCAATAACAAAACTCACTAGTACCACATGATGATCAAAATAGCTAATAAAATATCCAAAACTAAACAGTAGATATGTCATGAAAAATAAATGTCATGTGTCAATATGAAAAAAACAAAAAACATAATGAAACTTAATACTACTGATTAGGTCTTGAATCACATCCAGTTTCCACATCCATTCCCCATCCAAAATTATCCATATAACATCGGACACTTGAACATATCATGTCCTGAAAAAATTAAATCTATTTGGGTACCTATTTGGTAGCCTAAGTAGGTTGTGGGTAAAACATAGTAGCCACCACCAATAGTGTCTAAAATAATATCTAGAAAATAATAGTGTCTATATTTGTAGAAATAATAATCTACAATGAATAAATTTAATAGTTTATGTTTATTCAATTAGACATTATTTAACCACATAGGTCATGGGTTACTGTCGACACCGAAACACTGAATACCTACTTTGAACCATGTTGCAGTCTGAACCATATGAATCATTCAATTTAGAATTCATTATAACAAACATGATTTTATTATCCATTTAATTTCAATTCATGTAACATCTAATTGGATCTATAGTCCAATCCCAATATTTTGGGCCTATATAGCCATGCCTAGTCCCCTATGGGTATTATAAGCAGTAGTATGTGACCTAAAACACATATATAAATCAATCAAAATAGTGGGATTTTGAGGTAGTAATCTGTGTCCCACACACATTTATCATGAAATGACACAAGTTGGATTTTGAATCAGTAATCTATTCCCCACACTCATTAATTACTTTGGTCTATTGATGCAGCATACTATATCCGACACACATTTATCAATTTATCACTATGTGATTTTGAAGAAAATAATCATGTCCCATATATGAATATCATAATATCACATGAATCATGGTCAATCAATATTATCCCTGTATTCAAAAATTCCTAATCACAACATTCATTAAATAATTCTATAATTAATTAATCCAAATCAATAAATCGCATAATCCCTATAATTCCCATTAATTAATTCAAAAACTAATTAATAAAATCACACAATATCAATAAAGTAATAATTAATAAAACAACTAATAAATATAACTCCACAATCTCAATATCCTAACAATTAATTAAAATTCCATAATCTCAATATCCCATTAATTAATCACTAATTAATTAATCAAATACCAATTTCATAATCCAAACAATTTTCATTTAATTAATTCATAAATTAATTTATGAAATTCAATCCAATTAAACCAATTCCATTATCTTTAATTTAACCGAATAAATCATATAAAAGAAATTATATTAAATCAGTTCAATTTTTTTGTAAATAATTTAATAAATTAATTATTCAATTAAAGATTTAATTGAAAAATGTGTAAATTACAATTTACTACAAATACACACAATTGGAATTCAATAATATGGGAATTGAATTTAGACCTCCTAACTGAAATAATTGATGAGAGATCTTCCAATGGGATTAACCCCACTTGAAATGGAACTATCAAACCCATGATGAAAAATGAGATATTAAATCCAATCATTAGAAAAAGATAAAATATATCAAGATCCATAAAACCTTGAAATGATCTAAAACCCACAGGAAAAATCCTCCCTTAAATGATTGGAGAAGAAAGAGATAAATATGTGAAACCAAACAGGATGATATTCTCTTACCAGGAGATGTTCAGATCTTTAATTTGTGATTTAAACCGTGAAGAATTGTGGTAATAATCCCATGGAATTTTCCTCGGATCCTCAAAAATTAATATGAATCAATTATATTTTTATTGGGTTTATTTAGGGTGAATTGATGGTGGTTATTGAATTTAAAATGTAATTTTATTGTTAATTAAAACCATGCAGATGATTTCCTCATAAGGGGAACATGATTTGATGGAATTTAAACCTAAAAAATGCACCTATACTTGGGGTAGTGCACAATTACACATAGGAGGGTGACCAGTTTGATAAATTGTGCACCATATGTGGGAATCCCATCTACTTATGTTCCCATGGTTTTTTGGTCTGGGCACATAGTTTGTGAAAACAATATACCAACTATGCACAACCCCTCTTTATTCCATAAATATCCATTTTACCAAAAAAATACAGAAGCTCAAACCCAAACAACATGTACTGAAAACAAAGAAAAAAGAGTACCTATAAATGATCGCACATGAACTCTATAGAGGGTCCAGTTCATAGAAAAAAATGTTATGTGATATTGTCATTGACACATTAATAAATGAACCTAGAAAAAATGATGATATTAAGGGTAGGTTAGAAATTATTTACATAGGGATACAAGAAATGTTTGTGATAGTGAATATTGAATATTTGAAATTTATTCCTCAAATTACTTACACTCTATCTAGAAAAGGGAGATATTAATTTAGAAACTTACTAAATGATAAAAAGGTTCTAGTAGTGTATTCATAAAATATCATGAATATAATTTCAATGAGTGATTTAATGAAAATGGTCCTAAAATCAAATGAATGTCATGTTTTTATCTAAGATTTAATGAAATCATCTTTATGTTTCACTTTTCTTAAAAATGTTCATTATACATCAACTATGTTTTGTTTCCTTTTCAAAGATATATGTAGTTATGTTATATACTGAATGATGATTCTAAATATTGGAAATGAAATAAATGTAATATAATGTGAATTACATATGGTCTTCCCACCTTCATTATTTGATATAATGGTTCACTTGACAATTCACTTGTTTATAGAGATCTGACATTATGTTCTTGCACATTATAAGAGGATGTACCCCATGGAATGATATATAATTATTTTGAATTGGCATGCCAAAAATAAAATTCATCCTATATGTTGTATGAAAGAGTTATATATTTTTTAGTAGTATGTTTAATTTTATATCTTTAACCCATTTAACGTGTAATTAATTGGTCTATTGATATGTTATCACAACTGCAATCTTTTGGGTAAAATAATATCTGGAACAGATGTTGTTGCAATTACTATTACTGAGTGGTAATAGGCTCACCTTTAAATTTTAAATGAATGTTTAGGTGTTGATCCATATTTTTAAATCCAAAATGTAATTCTTAGTAATTTTAATCTATCAAGGGATGAAAAATGGATTTAAAATGCACATTAATGATAGTTTATCATATGGTTTTAGGACCATATTTTTCGGGAGTTAGCTAGAATGAAATATTCAATTCAAGAATGAAAATGATATCTAGTTAGTGGAATGAGTACGCATTTATTATCTGATAATTTTTATCTTATTAATCATTATATATTATATATGATGGAACATGAGAAAATTTGGAGCATACAAAATGGTGGACTAACTCTTGTGGTGGAAGTGATTTATATATCTTGTACCAAAGACAAGAATCTAATTTAAACAAATATACTATATATTGGCACCATAAAAAAATAAAGGAATTTCATTATACAGTATATAAAGATACAATTCCTAAATTCTAGTAGTTTTATAATAGATTTTTCAGTTAATATCAATGATTTGTTTTTCTTGAAAATGGATTCTAGACAATATTTGTCTCAAGATCTTTTTTTTCAGAGGATACCACAAATAGATTATTTAGATAATCGATAGGGGGTTCAAATATTTTCCACTGTTAAATTATAAAACATATAATTAAATATTCATGTTAATTGTTTTTTAATTTTTGATGTGTTACCTCATAGTATTATGTCTGTAATTCTTAATTTTTATAATCCAATTAAAATGTTCAAGTAATTTTACAGTGAACGGTTTCTCCACATGTTGATTCTCCAAATCATGAAGAATAAAATGTTTCCCCACATGTTAATTCCTCCAATACTAATGAACAAAAGTGTTTTCCACTTACTAATTCAATTAATACCAAGAAACAAAATATTGATAATGAATAAATAGAAGAAATGGAATATCGTGAATAACTTATGTCTAAAAAAAATAGAGTATCACAATGTAATAGTCTTAACAAAAGTTATTAAGGGGTGGAATAGTTATAAATTGACACATGTCCTATAATAATATTCTATAGTGTGAAATTTATAGTGATTTATATCTAACTCCACGCCTAATCACCTTATTGTGAAGGACGATAGTGTACCATATCTCATGAGATATTATACACAATAAATAATCTCTGAATGATCATGTGGGATTTGGGATTCATGTATCTCATGAGATGAGAATCAATCAACCTATTCACATTAATTATTATAATGGTCACAAGTTGAAACTTATTATTGGAGCTTTCGATAAGTTGTCATTTTATCATTAAAAACACCTATAGATACTGAGGTATGTCATTCCAAATTTATTTTCACGAAAAACATGTAAAAATTAATGAAAAAAAATCCTGAACCTAGGATTATCAATATTGAAATAGAAATGGAAGGGGAAATGAAATGTTGAATAAAATAAATATAAATGGTAAACCAACCAATTAGAAAATCCGTTTGAGCATACCATTAGCCCTGTAATTCCACATTCCCATTTACTAATATTATTGGTTCATAGAGATATAACATTCAAAGATAGTTATAATGTCTTTATTAATTTATCCAAAAAAATACAATAATACAAAATTCTAGACTATATTTTTCTTGTGAATACATATGAAATCCTCCAACACGGATGGTTGGGAGTCTTAGTTATAAATTTATACTTGAGGTACATTTTTATAATATCTTTGTCTAATAGTGGACCAACCATGTTTAGTAAAGTTAAATATTAATATTTTAAGACTATCTAAAGGTAAAAATATACAAAAAGATGCTCCTCGGGCCTCACATAATTTATAAAAATAAAGGGTATTTTGATAGAAAAGGAAATTTTTATAACGATGGTGAACCATTATCAAACCTTTGAAAAGAAACATATGAATGATAAAATTTTCTTAACACATATAATGCAGATGTAAAACACAATAATCTAGAAATATAAAATATATTTTCATTTCATTCATTACTTATTCCTTTTGGTTTTATATTATGTATTAGTTTCCCATTGAAATTATTTTGGATACATCAAAAACTTATTTTCCAGAGTCAATGAATATATTACCAATAGATTGACCACACATGATAACCTTTATAAAATTTTAATTCACTAAATTCAAAATTTTAGAAATTAAATTTATTTTATTCATTTTATATTATATTTTGAGGAATTTTTTTATTGATAGGATGGTGTTATAATATCATTAAAATAATGTAATGAAGATTGTCCATAAGTACATAAATTCAGTCAATATACACAAATGGGTATGTATTTGGGTATATAAAATATGACTTCAAAACCAAAACATAAATAAAAACAAATTACAAAATATTCATAATGTTTCTATTATGTTCAAAATTAAATAATAACAAAAATTACGATTATTATGTTTGAAATTTTATGAATGATATCACATTCCATTAATAAACTATCATCACCAAAGTTGTATTTAAGACAATAATTATAGATTCATTTAAATTTTATTTAATCATTTGTTTATTTATAATTTTCTAGTGCTACCTGGGTTGTTTAAAATATAAATTTATAATATAATAAATATATTTATTTATAAATGATTGGGTACAATACATAGTATTAGTGGCTTTATAGAAACCCTAAAAAGGCAATTTCATACTAATTTTTAATTTTATTTAATCAAATTTTTTCAATTTATTTTTTAGCTACTTTTCTAAGAATTTGTATCTTCGACTTATTTTGTTAGTTTTCAAAATGATTATGAAGAGATAAATTAATTTTTTATTTGTCTTCTCAAATAATTTTTTATATTTTCAGAGAAAACATTTCTTTGAGTATAAAAAATTCTCGATAATGTTTAAACATGGAATATTTATTCAGGATATTTTTGTTCTATATATAGGGATATTTTTTACTTTTTTTTATTTGTTTAGTAGTGTGTTTTTTAGTTTATAAATTAATGTTTATTTACAATCATGCATCACTCAGTAAAAATTTTGAAAATACACTTATATTATATTTATACACTATAATAATTACCCATATGTCATTAGTAATGTCTTAGAATCATCCACATTTCTATCCAACACACCACATACCTAGAATGAAAAATATTCATGTTATTAGTTTTAAAGTAACAATTTAGTTCAAAATGGGTATCAATAACTAAAAATCGAGCAGAATACTTGAATTATATTGGTAATTTAGGAAAGTGATTAATAATTAATTTTTTATTTGTATGGATTATCTTAAAATAAATTTGACACATGGTGTGGCCAATATGATTTTAAATTTTTGGTTTTACTTAAAAGTTCCATTTTATTAAAAAAATAAGTTCAAATCACAAAAAACTAATAAAAATGATCATATTGACTTGACAATTTTGTAAATTTAACAATAAATAGTTCTTAATGTGTAATAATAAACTAAATTTCAGTCTAACCAACAATGTGCCTGGTATGACTCAAAGTTCGTTCTTGTAGATTAAAAGTGGAATTTTAGAAGAAAACTTTTGTCAATATCTAAAAAATTACCACAAACACATGTTTGTTATTGATAAACTTTAAAAATTATCTATTCATAATTTCTAGACATGTATAAATGAATAAATATTCAATATGACTCATATATTTCTCGATATGAATCGAAGTGTGTTTTCATTTAAAAAATGAAATTTAATTTATAAACATGTGGCACTCACTGAAAATCTAGGAAAAACATAGATTTTATTTATATTTGTTAACAATGATTTTAATTTAATTTTTTAAATTTAGTAATTCTTAACATGTTTTTATGATATAGATTATTCCAAGTATGACTCGAAGTGAATGATTTCAATTTAGAAATCATAATTTTTCTAAAAACATGATTTACTCACTGAAAATAGGGACAAAAAAATTGTATTGTATTAATATTTTATTAAAATTATACATATGTAACTTATGAAAATTTAGAATCACCCACACATTAATCTGACACACAATGTGTCCAATATATCTCAATGTGCATGTTTTCAGTTTAAAACTGACAATTAAATTTAAAACATGAATCACATACTAAAACCACATAAAACAAGAAATGATTTTCTTAATACTTTTCTTTATCAATTTAAATGTAATTTTTAAAATTCGGTAATCATTTCTCGTCAATTTGATACACGATAATACTGATATAATTGAAATAGTGTGTTTTTAGTTTAAAAGTTATAGTTTAGGTTGAAATTTCTGTCACTCACTAAAAACTAGGAAAAAAACTTTTATTATGTTGATACATTGATAAAATGAACTGTATGTAATTTTTCATGTGTATTAATCAATCTTCTATAAATGTAACACCCTATATGGACAGTATGACTAAAAATGCATGTTTTTATCTAAATGATACATTTTCGTAATAACAAACATCACATACTCAAAAAAAATGCACATATTTTCTTTCCAATTTAGGGAAAAAATACCTAACTTATTTTTTTTGTATAAATCTACCACATATCAATCGATCACAAGATATGGATGGTATAATTAAATGTCAATATTTTTAGTAAAAAGTGACATTTTAGTTCAAACCCTGAATCAGTCACTAAATAACAGGGAAAATTCATATTGACTTGGAACTTTTGGAAAACTATCTATCAATAATTTTTGACAAGTATGAATCATCTTCAAGTTAATACAACACAAACTTTTCTCATTATAACTCAATGCGCTTGTTTTCATTTCAAAACTAAACTTTTAGTTTAAAAAGTGAATCAATCACTAAAAAATGACCAAAAACACATTGAAAGTCTTTATACTTTATTAAAATCTTAAACAAAACATTTTTTACTTTTTGAAATCAACCGATCATCAATCCATCACACAATGTTCCTGGCAGGACTTGAGTCTTTATTTTTTGATTAAAATTACATTTTATTGAAAAAGGTGAGCCACTAACTAAAAAAAGCTAAAATATTTATATTTTCATTATATATTATGAAAATAGTACCTATTCATTTTTACATATTGAAATTGACCAACTACTAATCTAACACACAGTGTTCCCAGAATAAATCAAAGTGTTAGTTTTTAGTAAAAATGAAATTTTTGTTAAAACACATGTCACTAATTAAAAATTTAGAAAAAAACACTTATGTTGTATTTTTATTTTATGAAAACGATTCATAATTAGTTTTTGACTTTTAGGAACAAATGACATGTCAATCTGACACACATTGGGCCTTGTATAAATAAATTTTTATGTTTTTAGTTTAAAATTTACCATTTAGTTCAAAAAAATTGTCAAATACTCAAAACCATAGAAAAACAGATGAATTGTCCTTATAATTTAATAAATCAATCAATTAGTCATTTTTGATATACATTATTCATCTGTATGTAAATCAGATACATGGTTTTTCCATTATGATTGAATGTAAATATTTTCAGTTTAAAAGTAATATTTAAGTTCGAAACATGTGTCACACACTAAAAACTAAGAAAAAACATTTATATTTTCTTGATACATTATGAAAATGATTTATAAGTCACTTATTATGTCTATTAATCAACCTCAAGTCAATATGAAACATAATGTGATCAGTATGACTGAAAGTGTTCATTAATAATTAAAAGTGGGATTTTAGTTCAAAACACACATCACATACTAAATATATATGAACCATAATAATATTATTATAATAATTTATTAAAATGATCCCTAAGTAATTTTTTATTTATGAATCATGCACATGTTAATCTGATACACAATGTGGGTGGTATGATTGATAGTGCATGTTTTGTATAAAATTGTCATTTTAGTTCAAAGAAACTGTTACTCATTGAAAACAATGAAATAACATGAATGTTGCCTTCATAATTTATTAAAATTATAAAAAATTATTTTCGACTTGTAGTATTCAACTACATGTTAATATGATTCATTATGTGGCTCATATGACATTATGTGCATATCTTCAATTTAAAAGTGAAATTTTAGTTCAAAAATAGATTCACTAATTGAAAAATGAGGAAAACCACTAGGATGGTCTTGATACATTATGAAAATTATACATATATAATTTCAGATTGGTAGAAATGAACATCACATCATTCAGACATACAGTATGCCATGTATGAATCAAAGTGAATGTTTTTAGTTTATGAAACAAGTTTTAGTTAAAAACAGGTGGCGTTGTCTACAATAAGAACAAAAACACAAGGAATGTCTTCATATTAGAGGAAAAATATCCATATGTATTTTTTGAAATATAAGAATCAAACAGACATCAATATTAAATATGTTGTTCATAATATGGATAGTAGTGTGTTTTTTAGTTAAAAATAAAAATTCAGATAAACACATGTGTCACTGACAAAAAAAAACACTGCTAGATTTTATTTATATTTTAAAAAATGTTCAACTAGTCATTTTTTACATGTATAAATGAACCGAAATTTAATCTAACAACACTAATACACATATGGACTTTAATAATGTTACAATAGGCCTTTGTTGGCGTTAAAAAGAACAAACAATCAAAGTGTGATTAAAAGCTCTATCCCTTTATCAGCTAAAAATACACCGATAAAGGAAACAATTATTAGTCATTCTTTATGTAATTATAAATAACTAGCTTTATCAGTTCATTTATTTTTCATAGATAAAGGTTTCCTTTATCATTGATACAAAAAGGGTAGATTAAGGTTGTTCTTTATCGGTTCTAGTTTAGCATAGATAAAGTATCCCTTTATCAGTACTTTTTCTAGAACTGATAATGGGGCATACTGTTATAGTGCACTATGAAAATTAGAGCACATTATAGAAAAAAATTATGAATTATATAATTTTATTAACAGAAAATTTAAAACAATAATAAAATAAAAAAGATTATATTATATAAATTTCAATCATTGGATTGTAGAATTACATGTATAAGTAAAAATTATTAAAGAAACACAAAAACCATAATGTAACCTTTTCTTTATCCCCCGACCACCAATAAATTTATATGTCACTGAACACACCACACTAAATGAAGAAAAATAATACACCAATATTAGAAAAGAATTATTATGTTAGTAATTTCATAAAGAAATAAATTAAACACGTATGTAAATTATAAACTAAAAACATATACTTTTAGTCAATATAGACACATCGTGTATCATATTGAGATGAGGTTGATTCTTACACATCACACCATTTAATTTTTTCTTAAAAGTAGGTTCTCTTGAATTTTTTCTCATCTATGTTGCTAAAAATCACAATGGATGTGATCAAATTTAAGATAACATTATTTTTGAGAACAATACTTCAACTATCAACCTATTTAATTTTTTTTCAAGGATAATCTAAATAGAAATTAACTAAACAATTATATGAAAAATATTATAAATCAATTAATTATGTAATATAAGATAAATTGATAGAAAATTTCTTTTCATAAAAATGATAAAAGGCCGACACCAAGAAACAAACATCCCAGACACTCAAAGAGCTCAATAATGGTGTAACCCTAAGGCATCCCAAATCAAAAATTACCTACACTACACTAGAAGGGTTCCCAAGATTTCATAAATAACGACCTTATCCCAGGACTCACAATCTTCGAGAGCGCATCCACAACAAAATTTTTCTCCCTCCAACTATGATGCATGATATATCATTGATTGGTCTTCAAGGCGCACCTCTTGATGATGTAAGACATCTCCCAAGGCACATCTGACCATCCCTGAACAAATTTAACCAAAACATCTAAGTCTGGCTCTACTTGTGACACCCGAAGTCCCCGACTCCTACAAACCGTGAGCCCCGTGAGAAGGGCCTAAGCCTCCGCCCCCTGTGAATTACCCATACCATAGTAAGCACTAAAGGCCAGATGCACCGAACTGACTAAGTCATGTAAAACCAGAACACCTCTCATACCTCCATACATGCTGGTGCCGTCAATATTTAAGTTGAGCCCACAGGAAAGTGAATGCCATCTTACCCACCTACCTTCAAAGCAGTCCGTAGCATGAGGCCTGCCCAGAAAATTGCACGCCACAGATGAGTTCTGATCAATCCTCAACACCGAGACAAGCTCATGGTCCAACAATCATACTCTTAATTGGAGAAAGATGATACAACTCTGGGATCCCATGCGTTCATTGTTCCTGGCCTCCAAAATAACCAAGCACATGAAGACGAGAATAGATGCATGCACCGTACAGTCTGGGTCTCTGCTTGTCACTCCTAGAAACCAAGAGGATAAGAGCTCCTAAAATGAGAAATGCTCAATGCTGGAGAAAACCATTTGAGTGAACATGCTCTAGATAGACACCACCCATTCACTCTGGAAAAATAGATGGGTTGTTGATTCTCTCTTGGCTGTCTAGCAACAGAAGCAGCGTGACACCATGAAGAACCCTCTACTTTAGACATTATCATCCGTAGGTAGAGCTCTGTTTTTGACTCACCAGACCAGAAAATTCATTTTGGATGGAATCTCCTTACACCTGATTTTTTCCGACATATTCCCAAGGTTGTTCCCCGCACTCTTCCACTCCCTGTAGCCCCGATTGTAGAACAGACCCAAACCTAAACCAGTGAATCATCATCGATCATCTTCATCATTCATGCACATACTATCAAACACCTAAATCTATTCCTGGTTCAGAACCGACCTGTTGAACATTAGGTCCTCATAGGCTTCCCTGAAGGTGATGTCCAAGGTAGGACATCCAGGAAAAAACAAGCACTCTCCCACTCAATTGAATTTTCAAAAGCGAACATCCCCTCTCTCAATGATCCACTGGTCCGGGCCATGCTGATCCTCAAGGAACCACACAATGCACTATCCCAGACGATAGGGGCATGCCCTACGCTCAATAATATTCAGCTGAAGATCCCCATATCGCCCTTTGACGAACGTCTCCCTAAGAGAAGTCCATACCACAATATCTCAAGCCAAGATCGCCTGCAGGCCCTTGATGGTAGCAGTAATATAACTTATCCCCACCCTCCCATCCTCAATCGGTTTGGCCAGCCGTGCCTAAGAGGACCAATGGCACCAGCCTGACTGATTGGAATCCCAAAGAAAGTCATTGAATATCATTTCCATCTTCTCCACTGTTCTCATTGGAGGCTAGATAATGGAATAAATATGCATCGGGATGGAAGAGAGGGTGTTGTTGACCAGTGTTACCCTCCCACCAAAGAATAGAAATACGCCCTTCCAATTCTAAATCCTTCCCATCATTTGGTCCAAAAAACCATCAAAGAGTTCCCTATTTGTCTTCCGAAAGGATAAAGGAACCCCAAGATATTTCATGGGAAAAAACGTCCTTTGGCAGCCCATGATACCTTGTATTGCCCTGCATCTCTGAGCAGAACATTTGGAAGAGATATACACATCGTCCTTGATTGGATTTATTATCTGGCTACAAGCCTTGACCTAATTGTAAAAAACCTCGATGAGAACAAGAAGGGACCAATCGACTACTATTAGTGAAGACTCGAACATAATATAAAAACATGAGATGAGAGATGGGCTCCCTGCCCCACCACCCGACATACGACCTCAGACTTCTATCCGCTATTTTCCTCAAATGCTTCCAAGAAAGAGCATCTTGTTCCAATATGATAAGACTAGATAAAGGGGGTCACCCTGTCTCACACCCCTAACAGTCTTAAAGGAGTTGAATCACATCCCTTAAGAAGAAATGGATAGCCAAGGTGAAGAAAAACACCAAAAACAGAGATTGCAGGACCATTCCTAGAAGCCAAACCTTTGCATCACATTAATAATAAAAGACCACGCTAATTTGTCGTATGCCTTATCCATATCAGCCTAAAAAATTTCACTCGATCCAACTGAGCAAATATTTGTAGTGTTGGATCCCACCAATAGGTATAAAGGATCCACCATTCTTCTTAGACGGATTGCTAATGGTATTGAAGTCTCCCCCCACAAACAAAGACAGGGAACCTCGTTGGATCATATTAGAAAATCTCCGGATTTCAAGTCACGCACGTACTTCAATGCTAGTGTAAACGAAGGACCATAACACCTCTCCCTTTGAACTGGATATTTCTGTGATGACACACTGTGATGGCAGGCTGATCACCTTCACCTTAAAATACTACTTCAACAAATCCATATTTGAGAGTTATCCAGGCACCCATGCATATATACTACCACAAAATATGGCAAGGGGAGCGCTGCCCTTTATTAGTGCTAAACAGAAAGCGCTGATTAAGAGGTATTCCTTTTTCAGCGCTATCAAAAAGCGCTGATAAATGTCAAATTTATCAGTGCTAAAATAAGCGCTGATAAATGTATATCTTTATCAGCGCTAAAAAAGCGATGATAAATTAATGTTTTATCGGAAATTTTATTTTAGCACTGATAAAACACACCTTTATCAATGCTTTTAACGAGCACTGATAAAGGTTCCGTCAGTTTTTATTTAATAACCCTAATAGGTCATCCTCGCTCGCACGCGGTCAAGCTCTCGCGGAAGCTGAACCAGGCCCCTCGCCGCCGCGACCTCGTCCTCCTCCTCCTCGTCCTCCTCGTCCTCCTCATCCTCCTCGCCTTCCTCGTCCTCCCCCTTCCTCCACCTCGTCCTCCCCCTTCTCCACCACTGTCGCCGCCTCCGCCCCTGCCCCTGCTGCCAGGACCCCCGCTGCGTCTACCGCCTCCACCCCCGCTGCCGCGACCGCTGCCGCCTCTACCGCCGCCGCCGCCTCCACCTCTGCCGCTGCCGCCGCCTTTGCCGCCTCCGCCTCCGGCGCTCTCTCCGCTGTCGCCGCTACCATTATTGATATTCTTTTTCAGGTAAATTGTTTTTCTACCGCATTAATTCAACGTGTGAAATCTTGATTTAAGGTGTTATTGCAAGAGTTAATGGATTATTGATATTATTGAGTTCTTTATTTAATCCTTGAACCTCAATAAACACCTATTGAATCTTGTTTCATGGGTTAGATGTTCTTGAAATCTTTTATGGACACCCTTTGTGTGTACCAAGTAAAATTATCCCTTTAATATGAAATTATTAATTGCCTTGAATAGTTATTTAGTGTTTGTAAATGCTTTTAAATGAGGTTTCCCTTGATTCAAGGGTATATAAATGGAATTGAAAATACATTATAGGTGTTTGGCCAAGATTCTTAATGGAATTTACCATGTAGGAAATTTCCATGTTGATTATGGCCCATTTTGAAGACCCTTTGAGCCTTATTAATGAATTTTCCATTCTTGGTAAAATTGAATGCGTAATAATCATGAGGAATGAATTTTACATGATGGATTTATTTTAATTTAATGAATTAATTAAATGAATTGAAATGATCTATAATGGGTTGAAAGGGAACACCATCTACTGAATGTTATATAGAATGATAATTGTGTATTTCATTTCGTTGAATGAAATTGTACATGGATAATGGGACATATAAGATGTTTTTCTTCATGTTTTGTAATATAAATATGAATGTGAATAATGCCTTACTTATACAAATGGTCCTAAATAAATTGATGGATGGGAGGTAATTCCCCATTCTAGTTAAAATTAAAATACACCTTTATAGAGGATAACATAAGATGGTAAGTTAATTGTTGAGAATATAAAAAAATTACACTCCCTTACATCGGGTGTTGAGTATAACATATCTTACAACAAATACTAATAGGGTGATGGTCTTTTTTCAACACACCAATTTCTTAGAGTTATTACATGATGGATTACTCCCCATCCTGAGTTCCATATAGTTCACATTTTTCTATGCTTGATCACTATTATGGTTGGATTTCTTTCCTCTAGGTATGTGATCCTTTTGATTCCTATTTGGATTTGTTTGCACCTATGGTTTGGATAAAAATTAGTGATCAGATAGTGATTTCTATCAATAAATTTAAATTTATTTTCATGCATTGTCTTTTGGGGTTTGTGGGATGTGGTAAATGGTGTAGTCGGTTTTAGATTATTTTATTCTCACGGGTTTCCCCTATTTTATGTTTTCTTTTCAGTTAGAAATCTCCTATACTGTGCGTCTCTCCTCTGCCACGTACGCACCTCTGCTGTGTGCTTAACGACACCTTTGCGGTGAGTTTTCTCCTATTACTCATCGGTTTCCTCTTATTCGCATGTTATTACTGATTGATATTGATGGTTATAATGTGAAATGTATGGGCTAAACACCCTGCTGAAAATCGTGGCCGTTGGTGGTCCTTGTTTGCGCACTAAATGGATTGAATGTTGGTTGGTTCTTGTTGAAAATTGGGATATATAAATTGGTGATTTACATATACATGACTTATGAATGAACACCCCAGGATGATAAAACATCTCTGATAACCCCTGAATTAACAAACAAAATTGAATAAGGGATGCTTTGTAAAAACTAAAATTTTGATTGTTTGGTTTGTATGGTGTTGCGATTGTGATCACGATTGTGTTTTTGTATGGTGTTCCGGTTGTTGGAATGATTAATATGTCATTTTTTCCATGTTGTAGTTCTTCCACCATTAAATGTTACATGTCATGTGAACCTAGGTCACACAGAATGTATCTCCATGACATATACTTTAGCATGAAACCATGTACAAGCCATGAAATAATGGTAGAACCATATGACATGTGTTTTACTTCACTCACACCATGTTTTGATAGCATAGAGACTTGATGTGTATAGAATACACACCTCTAGTGGTCATGTAAAGACTACACACCATGTATTCCACAAAAATATGATGCATAGATGGTGAGGTGACTCAATATGTATCTAAAGTACATGCCTTTAGCTCAAGTGGTTCTAAATGTCATGTATTTTCAAAGGCATCATTCAGTATTTGTAAGACTAACTTGGAATAAATTTGATATATGTCAGATTAAATCAGGTATCTTATACATACACGATGTTCACCCTGTCTCACACCCCTAACAGTCTTAAAGGAGTTGAATCACATCCCTTTAGAAGAAATGGATAGCCACGGTGAAGAAAAACACCAGAAATAGATATTGCAGGACCATTCCTATAAGCCAAACCTTTGCATCACATTAATAATAAGAGACCACACTAATTTTTCATATGCCTTATCTATATCAGCCTAAAAATATCACTCGATCCAACTGAGCACATATTGATAGCACTATCCAGCTCATTTTCAATGCCCACTACTCCTTGGATGTTGTGGCCCTTAATAGACCCATATTGTTCCTTGGAGACCAAATTCAGAATCAGTCTGCAAATTCTCATTGTAATAAGACTCACTAGGATCTTGTAAGACACATTAAACAAGAATATTGGTCTGAATTGGCCATTTCATATGGGGTCTTTGGTCTTCAGAATGAGCATGACCCATGAAGTACTCACACCCGTGCCTAAAGCTCCCCCCCCCCAAAAAAAAATCCTGGACAGCTACCACCACCTCACATCCAAAAATATCCCTTGAATTCACACAAAACCCTACTGTAAATCCATCCAGACCAGGGGCCTTATCCCTTGGCATCTCAAACACTATATTCTTGATCTCTTCCTCCTTCTGAATCATAATTATTAGGTCATTTTCAAACTCCCCCACCAGCCTTGGAACACACTCCTGAAAGGAATCAGTTTCCTCACAGCCACCATAACCCCCAGTGCCTGCCTGAACCGCTCCGGCCAGTAGCCTTTCAAGTTGTTCCAGCACCATACGCCCAACAACATCCACATCATCCGCATAGTCACCACTGTACATCCAAATGTTGATCCTCATGGCTATTTTCTCTTTCAATAAGGCGTTAAAAAGACACTATTGTAGTCAACCTCTTTAAGAAACTTAACCTATGATCTCTGCCTGAGATCCCTCTCAATCTCAACTAGTTTCTCTACACTGAAGACCTGTTTATCACAAATTGAAGTAAACATATCATTATTCAAGGCCAACATCATATTCTCCTCTAGAATATCAATGTCTCTCTGGATAGAGTCTACCCCATTCAATCTTTTGGTATATTGCTAAGCCAAGTCAGAATATCCTACTTTATACATTTGATGCAGTTGGGAAGACCTTACTAGGGACCACCATCCTCTATACCCTCCCATGAGATCCTCACCATCAGCAATAAGTTAGACGACATGTGCCAGTATATAGAATAATGAAAGGCATAGTTCTCAAGTTGAATCCCACACGCACGAATCCCCACCATCAAGGGAGAATGTTCTGAGAGTGAACATGGATGATGAGTATCTAAAGTGAGACCAAAAGAATCAAGGGCTAGTTGGTTCTCCTGTAACTTATCAAACCTGTTCCAAATATGACTAATTCCCCTATGATTGTTGCACCAAGTAAACTAGATCCCTTTGAACCCGAAATCAAAGAGGCGCACAGTGTC
Organism: Viscum album; assembly: GCA_963277665.1. NCBI lineage: Eukaryota > Viridiplantae > Streptophyta > Magnoliopsida > Santalales > Viscaceae > Viscum > Viscum album. The sequence goes on along the minus strand of OY728133.1, from coordinate 1,407,416,062 downwards.
AATGAAGTGTTTGTAGTGTTGGATCCCACCAATAGGTATAAAGCATCCACCCTTCTTCTTAGATGGATCGCTAATGGTATTGAAGTCTCCCCCCACAAACAAAGACAGGGAACCTCGTTGGATAATATTAAAAAATATCTAGAATTCAAGTCGCGTGCGTACCTCAGTGCTAGTGTAAATGAAGGACCATAACACCTCTCCCTTTAAACTGGATATTTCTGTGATGATACACTGTGATGGCAGGATGATCACCTCCACCTTAAAATACTACTTCAACAAATCCATATTTGAGAGTTATCTGGGCACCCATGCATATAAACTACCACAAAACAGGGCAAGGGGAGCGCTTCCCTTTATCAGCGCTAAACAGAAAGCGCTGATAATGGTGTTTTCCTTAATCAGCGCTATCAAAAAGCGCAGATAAATGCCACATTTATCAGTGCTAAAATAAGCGCTGATAAAGGTATATCATTATCAGCGCTAAAAAAGTGCTGATAAATTAATGTTTTATCGGCACTTTTATTTTAGCACTAATAAAGCATAACTTTATCAACGCTTTTAACGAGCACTGATAGAGGTTCCATTGGTTTTTATTTAATAACCCTAATTGGCCATCCTCGCTCGCACGCGGTCAATCTCTCGCGGAAGCTGAACCAGGCCCCTCGCCGCCGCGACCTCATCCTCGTCCTCCTCGTCCTCCTCGTCCTCCTCATCCTCCTCCTTCCTCCTCCTCATCCCCCCCTTCTCCACCACTGCCACCGCCTCCGCCCCCGCCCCCACTGCCACGACCCCCGCTGCCTCTGCCGCATCCACCCCAGCTTCCGCGACCGCTGCTGCCGCCGCCGCCTCCACCTCTGCCGCTGCCTCCGCCTTTGCCGCCGCCGCCGCCTCCGCCTCCAGCGCTGCCTCCGATGTCGCCACTACCATTATTGTTATTCATTTTCAGGTAAATTTCTTTTCTACCGCTTTAATTTAACGTGTGAAATCCTGATTTAAGGTGTTATTGCATGAGTTAATGGATTATTGATATTATTGAGTTCTTTATTTAATCCTTGCACCTCAATAAACACCTATTTAATCTTGTTTCATGGGTTAGATGTTCTTGAAATATTTAATGGACGCACTTTGCGTGTTCCAAGTAAAATTATCCCGTTAATGTTAAATTATTAATTTCCATGAACACTTATTTAGCTTATGTCAAGGATTTTAAATGAGGTTTCCCTTTATACAAGGGTATATAAATGGAATTGAAGATACATTATAGGTGTTTGGACAAGATTATTAATGGAATTAACCATGTAAGAAATTTCCATGTTGATTATGGCCCATTTTGAAGACCAATTGAGCCGTATTAATGAATTTTCCATTCTTGGTAAAATTGAATGTGTAATAATCATGAGGAATGAATTTTACATGATGGATTTATTTTAATTTAATGAATTAATTAAAGGAATTGTAATGATCTATAATGGGTTGAAAGGGAACACCATCTACTAAATGTTATATAGAATGATAATTGTGTATTTCATTTCATTGAATGAAATTGTACATGGATAATGGGACATATGAGATGTTTTTCTTCATGTTTTTTAATATAAATATGAATGTGAATAATGACTTACTTATTCAAATGGTCCTAATTAAATTGATGGATGGGAGGTAATTCACCATTCTAGTTAAAATTAAAATACACCTTTAAAGAGGATAACATAAGATGGTAAGGTAATTGTTGAGAATATAGGAAAATCACACTCCCTTACATCGGGTGTTGAGTATAACATATCTCACCACAAATACTAATAGGATGATGATATTTTTTCACCACACCAATTTCTTAGAGTTATTACATGATGGATTACTTCCCATCCTAAGTTCCATCTAGTTAACATTGTTCTATGCTTGATCACTATAATGGTTGGATTCCTTTCCTCTAGGTATGTGATTCTTCTGATTCCTATTCAGATTTGTTTACACCTATGGTTTGGATAAAAATTAGTGATCAGATAGTGATTTCTATCAATAAATTTAAATTTATTTTCATGCATTGTCCTTTGGGGTTTGTGGGATGTGGTAAATGGTGTAGTTGGTTTTAGATTATTTTATTCTCATGGGTTTCCCCTATTTTATGTTTTTTTCAGTTGGAAATCTCATCTGTTGTGCGCCTCTCCTCTGCCACGTACGCACCTATATTGTGTGCTTAACGACACCTTCACGGTGAGTTTTATCTTATTACACATTGGTTTCCTCTTATTTTCATGTTATTACTGATTGATATTGATGGTTATAATGTGAAATGTACGGGCTAAACTCCCCGCTGAAAATCGTGGTCATTGGTGGTCCTTGTTTGTGCACTAAATGGATTGAATGTTGGTTAGTTCTTATTGAAAATTGGAATATATAAATTGGTAATTTACATATACTTGACTTATGAATGAACACCCCAGGATGATAAAACTTCTGTGAAAACCCCTGAATTAACAAAAAAATTTGAATAAGGGATACTTTGTAAAATCTAAAATTTTGATTGCTTGGTTTGTATGGTGTTGCGATTGTGATCACGATTGTTTTTTTGTATGGTGTTGCAGTTGTTGGAATGATTGATATGCCAGTTTTTTTCCTTGTTGTAGTTATTCCACCATTAAATGTTACATGTCATGTGAACCTAGGTCACACACAATGTATCTCCAAGAGATATACTTCAGCATGAAACCATGTACATGCCATGAAATAATGGTAGAACCATATGACATGTGTTTTACTTCACTCACACAATTTTTTATACCATGGAGACTTGATGTGTATAGACTATACACCCCTAGTGGTCATGTAAAGACTACACACCATGTATTCCAGAAAAATGTGATGCATAGCTGGTGAGTTGACTCAATATGTATCTAAAGTACACGCCTTTAGCTCAAGTTGTTCTAAATGTCATGTATTTTCAAAGGCATCATTCAGTCTTTGTAAGACTAACTTGGAATAAATTTGATATATGTGAGATTAAATTAGGTATCTTATACATACACGATGTTCACCCTACTGAACACCCCATGTATATGGATTTTACATGTGTTTAAAGGAATTTGTACCATGGTTTGTTTTTATAAAACCCAAACAATGCTACATGATTAATTAAAACATAATATTAGGAAAGTTCAAGATCGAAGCCATAAAGAAGATGAATATGAATAAAGAATGGATGAATGCCAATCGGTTGACAAAAGAGTATGAAGATGGCATGAAAGAGTTTATCAAGTTTGCAGAAGATCATTCATGTGACCCTTCTCAAATTCTTTGTCCGTGTTTACGCTATTGTTATTCAAGGAAAATTAGTACAGAGGAGTTGGAAGAACACCTGATCTGTCACAGAATAGATCGAAGTTATACATGTTGGAATAAACATGGGGAAAAACGAATGTAGGTAGTGACTCGGAGAACATGAAATTTTATAGATCATCTGATATGATTAGAAGAGTGAACAGTGAAGACGATCATATGGATGGTGTGATTACAGATGTGAATGGGGATGAAGATCGTATTGAGGAAATGACTATGAAAGTTGAAGATGAACTTCGTGATTTCCCAAAATTGTTTGAGAAGTTAATGAGTTGCACAAAAATGCCATTGTATGTTGGTTGCACTAAATATACAGCATTGTCATCCGTATTTAAGCTGTATAATTTGAAAGCAGGAAACGGGTGGAGTGACGCCAGTTTTACAGAACTACTTTCTCTCCTGAATGACATGCTCGCAGATGATAATGAACTCCCAAGCCAACCATATGATGCCAAACGAATGCTACGATCGATGGGTATGATCTCTGAAAGAATACATGCTTTCCCGAATGACTATATATTGTTTCGCAAGGACCAAAAATCACTTAACGAATGAACAAAGTGTGGTTCTTCCCGATACAAGAAAGATGATTCTAGTCCTACGAAAGTTGTATAGTACTTTCCAATCATTCCTAGGTTTAGATGCCTATATGGAAGTGATGATACTGCAGGACAATTGAAATTGGATGTAGATACAAGAATTAAATATGGGAAACTATGTCACCCGACAGACTCTCCTCAGTGGAAGAGAATTGATCACGAGTATCCTGAATTTGGGAACGAGCAGAGAAACCTTAGTCTGGCGTTATCTACATATGGGGTGAATCCTTTTGGTTTTCAAAGAAGCAGTCACAATACATGGCCGGTTATGTTGGTAAACTATAACTTACCATCGTGGTTATGCATGAAACGAAAATACATCATGTTATCTATGCTTATATCAGGACCAAAACAACCGGTTAATGATATTGATGTTTATTTGGCCCCATTGATCGAGGATTTGAAAATATTGCATGATTCTGGTGTTATGTTGTATGATGCTTACAAAAATGAACATTTCACTTTGAAACCCATGTTGTACTGGATAATAATTGACTTTCCTGCTTATGGAAATTTTTTAGGATATAGAATTAAAGGAACTCAAGAGTGTCCCGTTTGCAAACAAGGTACATCGTCAATTAGGTAGAAACATTCATCGAAAACCGTGTTTCTAGGACATTGCAGATTTCTACCCCAATGACATAAGTACCGATCTTGGACAACATCATTCGGCGGAAGTTTAGAAAAACGTACAACACCATCTCCACTAACATGTGATCAATTGTTTGAGAATGTAAAAGATTTGGACACTACTTTTGGTAAACCGTTTTTGAAAAACCTTACGAAAACTGGTTGGAAAAAGAGATCAGTTTTTTTGAATTGCCATACTGGAATTTTCTGTATGTCATAAATTTTCTTGATGTTATGCATTTTGAAAAAAATGTATGTGATAGTGTCATCGGCATGTTGCTAAATGATCCTGGAAAAACAAATGATGGAATTAAGGCTAGATTTGACATGGTTGAGATGGGAATACGAGAAGAGTTGGCACAAGTGAAGGGTGAAAAATGAACATTTCTTCCTCCTACTGCTTACACTCTTTCCAAGAAGGAGAGATATCAGTTTTTCAACTTATTGAATGAAATAAGGTTTCCAGAGGGGTATTCATCAAATAGCAAGAACATCGTGTCAATGGGAGAATTAAAATTAAAGGGTCTGAAATCACACGACTGCCATGTTTTGATGAAATATCTAATTCCTATATCTTTACGTTGCATTTTTCCCAAGAATGTCTGCCATACATTAACGAATCTTTGTTTCTTCTTCAATGCTATATGAAGCAAAGTTATAGACCCAGCGAAATTTCCAACTATGGAAAGAGAAATTTCCGTCATATTATGTGAATTGGAAATGTTCTTCCTACCAACATTTTTTGATATGATGGTTCATTTGATGGTTCTTTTGGTGAGAGAGATTCGACTATGTGGTCCTATACATTATAGATGGATGTACCCCATTGAATGATATATGAAGATTTTGAAAGGGTATGTCAAAAACCGAAGTCGTCTAGATGGTTGTATTACGGAGCAATATATTGTAGAGGAAGCTGTTGAATTTTGAACCGAATACATGTCTGGTGTGGAAATCGTTGGCATACCGAAATCTCATCACACTGAGCGTCTTGAGGGTGAAAGAATTTCTGGAAGAGAGGTTGGAACAATCAATGTTGCAGATCAGGTGTAGGTCCACCTTTACGTTTTTCATAACAGTTTCGACCTTGACCCATATGTTAAAACCCACAAAGAAAGTCTTGGGCATTTGAATCATTCTAGGGATGAAAATTGGATATCAGGTACACATAATCGATAGTTTATAGGATGGTTTCGATACCATATTTTTAAGAAGTTAGATGAAAATACAGACTCAATTTCAGAACGACTTCGATGGCTTGCCGGAGGAGCAACTGTGTACCTATTATCTTACAATGATTTTGCAGTTAATGGTTATAAATTCTATACTAATGAAAATTATGAAGACAGTACCATTCAGAATAGTGGGGTTACACTAGTGGCCGAGGCGGTGCATGTTTCCGGTGCTAAGGACAAAAATCCAATTTAGGCGAAAATGTCATACTTTGGCATCATTAAACGAATATGGGAGTTGGATTATACGAAATTAAAAGTGCCGATTTTTCAATGCAAGTGGGTTGATAACAGGAGTGATGCTAAAATATATGAATTAGGATTTGTGAAAGTTGATTTCAGTAAGGAAGGGGAGAAAAATGAACCATTTATAATGGCATCACAGACAATACAAGTATTTTATGTTCTAGACCCTGCAAACCAAAATTGGTCAATTGTTCTGTTATCGACCAAAAAAACTGAAGGTTCATATGAAATTTCAATGGAGGTTGTCCCTTTTATGTGGACATGACAATAATTTCACAGTGGTCCCAATGTAGATGGAGTTTTGTATGTTAGAGGAGACCACAATGAAGGGATTTACATAGTGGATAGAGGAGTCAAGTCTCTTCATCCTTTAAAGAAAAAAAGAGAGTACAATAATCAGGTTATTTGTTTATTGTAACATACATTGTGTTACATTATGTTATTATCTTTTCGCTTCTATTTTGATGTAATCTAAATTAAATATTAAACCACTTATATAGGTATTGACTTCTGTACCTACTTATGCACCCAATCCCGAGGCACAAAAGGTCTCTCAACCAGCAGCTGGTGGTCCCACTACAGAGCAACAATAGGTTACTCAACCAGATGCTGGTGGTCCCAGTGCAGATCAACAAAAAGTTTCTCAAACTATTGTTTTTGGTCCCAGTGCTAAGGTACAACAGGTTTCTCAACCTCTTACTGCTGGTCCCATTGCCGATGCTAGCGCTCCAGGGGAAGATATTGATGCTACTTCTGAGGAAATGGTACGAAATGAAACCCTGAAAGCACAAAAAGAAAAAACAAGAGCGTCGTTGTTTGACAGTGTTAGCCAAAATCCTTAATGCAAAAGAAAAAGGCATCAAATTTGAGGTGGGATGGAATAAGAGAGGCCAACATGTTAACCCCAACAGAGCCATCTTTAGTAGCTATATTGGAATTGTCACTCGGCAACGCATGCCTATTGATGTACAATTGTGGCACCATGTTTTCACCAGGATGAAGACACTAATGTGGGAAGAGATTACGGTAACATTATGATATCATTTTTTTAATTTATAAAAAAAATAAAATACCAAAACATTGAATTACTCTTTATCATCCATTGCAGAGTGCATTTATAGTAGATGCCTCGCACAAGGAATATGTATTAAGAGTTGCAGGAAGGATTCATAGAGGTTTCCTTACAATTTTAACAAAATATCATCTTAAAGATACAGAAGGGAAAATCAAGCCGCACCCACCTCCTCTTTACGCACACTTGATATCCCAAGGAGTGTGGGATGAGTTTAGCAACCGTCGTGGGGAGCAGAATTTTCAGGTACATTATGCGGGGTAATACGTTGTTTGATGTTTTCTTGTATTCATCACTCTGATTGACAGTTTTTTATTTATGAAATAGCTACTATGTGCTGAAAATATAAAATACGTAACAGAACCAGCCTACCCTTACCGTAAAGTAAGGATGGGGTACGCTGAACATGAGAAAAAAATGGTATGCCTTTTAAATCTACCCCACTACTAGTTTGTGACATAAAACAACACCATAACCATGTTTCTCTGTTTATATTCAGATTGATGAATCTAAATCGAAAGACATATCCATCCCACGCCATGTGCTATGGAAGGAGGATCGTGTAAATAAAGAGGAGATACTGATAGAAGAAAACACACAAAAAGTGTGTGAAACATGTGTAAGTATGACATAATATAAATTTTATTTGCTTTAAATCTCTATTACATTACAATAACTACTTATTTTCCTATATTTTCTATCTAACATAGTCACAGGAATCCACAAAAACCACACCAGATGCAAACATACTTTCAGCAGCCTTGAAGAAGCCAGAACTGTATGGTCGCGTCAGACGTCCGGGTTTTGGGGTGACACCCTGAACATATTTTCAAAAACAAAAACAAGCAGAGGATCAAAATGAAAAAATGTAAAAGCTTTAATAAAAATTATCTATTTTCAAGAATAATTACAATACCAGAGAGATATGATAGCAAAATTTATGGGGCAGAGGAAAAGAGAAGAAACAAATCAACAAAAACTAGTGCGTGACGATCCCGCCCCACCCCCACCATCTTTGAGGCGAGCCATTCCCCTAAAAAACCTGACATAGATGAGATAATCAGTGTTTTAATAATTGTTTTTATGAAATGTGATTTACATAGACACTGATACCTTCCTGTACTAATGTTCCACAGGGTGAAAATGTCTATGATTTATATTTATCAACTCCCACCTATCGCCTTGTAGCGAGGGCTATGATGTTCAATACACAAAATGATATTCTACACAACAGAAAGATTCCAAAAGAGCATCTTAGAGTATCAATTAACGTAGCTAATGATCCAAGTGCCGAGCTACCTATTCCAAATGATGATGATGAAATTCATATAGTTGAACAAGCTGTTGGAACATTTATCGCATGGCCGAAAGTTCTTGTAAAAAACATGTCGACAAAAGGTATTCATTTCCAATTTATTTTTCAAGCTGGAACTTTAACATTTAATGAAAAAAGGTATGAAACGATGAATGTTATTAAAAAATGACAAAGACTGTGGGGTGAAACGAAATATCAGCTCAAAAATATCTCAAGGATCAACCAAAATATTGAAATGGTCTACTGAGAGCACCTTCACCCCACTCGTTCTATATCCACAGTTAATATCATTGTAGTCTCATGGGGATACAAAGTTGAAAGACAGCAGTACTCACATAGTTGATTTCGAAAAATCTATGTATGGAGAGGAAACATCAGATTTCATTAGTGATGAAAATGTAAATGAACTTCTAAAGTATGAATGGCTAGGCACATCAGTTGTAAATGTATACATGAGGTAAGTTTTCATGATTTGATTTTAAAAAAGCTGATATACTCTGATAATTATGACTAAATACATTTTATATTTCTCATAGACGTATATATGAAAAACAATTGAAGGAATTTCCCCTTGAACAAAAATTTCAACTCGTTAGTCCTCACACTACCTCTTCAAAAGAAAAAATAGATTCTGATAAAGAGGATGCAATAATGTCATCCCTGCTCAAATCGTTTGAAAAAAAAATTACGGATGATAGAATCTTTTTAATACCAATGATGTAGGGGTAAAACTCTACAATTTAATCATATCAACTATATTTTCATTTATTTATTTACTAATTCCTTTTTGTATTTTTAGGGAGCATTGGATGCTGATTGCATTCAATTTGGATACTCCAAAGATTTATTTTCTGGATTCAACGCATGTATATCCAACAAACCTACCACGAATGATGGAGTTTGTTAATTTGTAAAACAATAGATCCAACATTTGAAAAATAAACATCTAGTTATATAATTTATGTTATCTTTTAATGAGGATTATGTTATGATTGGGCGGTTCATCAATATTTTCTAATGCATGGAATGAATTCAGGGCATAAGGATGAACAAGCCTAGAAGATCTACAACTGGAAAAGTATTCGGGTATATATAATAACATTTCACTATCCAAACACATATCAAAACAAGTTACTTATTGTTATCGATGTTTCTGAAGTGTCCAAAACAAACAAACAGAAAGGCCTGTGGTTATTATGTTTGTAAATTTATGAAAGATATCGTATTTCATCGACAAACTAGAATCCCTGATGAGTTATTTTCAAAAATAATTATGAGTTCATTTAAAATATTTATTAATCCTTTTTGTATTTATATTTTTTTAGTACTACCAGGACTGTCGCAAAAACTCATATTCAGAAGATGATATACATGTGTTTAGAAACAAATGGGAAACATACCTGAAGGAATATTGTACACAAATAGGATGAAGGTGAATTCTTACTACTTATGTTATCTATATATGATCATTGATTATCCTCTAACCATCTTTGGTGAATTGAGAATGCTCTAATGTATTGAAATCTTAATTTATTACTCAATGTTTTCTATCCCCAGATTCATATTATTGATCTTTGAACAAATCAATATTGATGTAAGTCATGATGATGTGCAGTGCATATGGGGTGAATGACGAAACCACCGAGGATCAACAAAATCCACTTTCCAACAAACGATGGATGGAAACAAAAAATATGGTCTATATCCACCATTTTCAGTTAGATATAGGGCCTAAATATAAATATTGATGAAATTAAAGTATAGGGATCAGATTCAACATGCAGAGATAGTATTTATGCACATGTGTACCCCTTGGTTCATTTTTAAGAAATTTCAATGATCTGTATCTCGTTTGTTTGAACATGTATTTGAGCACATGTGCTGTTGTTTGACTTGCACAATTATTTCTAGGTAGATGCATGATATAATCGGTATCATTGAGGGATTTTTTGGAACCACAATATGTTTCCCAGGATAACTCAAGTAAGGGAAAGGCCGGTTGAGATGAAATCCAAGCACAAACGACCAGTACATCATCAAAAGAATCAACCCTGTGATGCACCATCAAGTAGAATCTAGTCCTAGTGATGTTTTGGGGTGTTTATGGAAGGTATAGGGAGTCTGATGAGCCCCATGGACACTATAAATAATGTTTATAGATATCTCCACATGTTTTATGAGCCTCGTGCCTCTTTACAAGGATCGTGCCATTCACATGGTCTATCTTAGCACGTATGTCCCATTCATCCCATTACTACTCTTGGAAGAACCAGGGAATCTGACAATGCATAATCCCCACAAAACCCACAATCATCCAACCAAGAGTATTCCTAGTGTGAAGGGAAGATAACCATGGGTAATACCCACACCATACCTCTTTTAAATATATGGGTTTTGATCCTTGTATTCTAAATAGGGTACATAGGAAGCCTCTATGAGGTTAAATCCCAACCAATGGTAAACCATGGTGACCCCCTCACTTGGTTACACATTATCTTATTTTCCCTCCTATTTTTTCCTTAGTGGAATCTGAATAAGTCTTCAAAATTCAAAACATTACCTTTATGGGATGCACCACACTTGGGTCAGACCTCATTGGGAGTTTTAAATTGATCCATCTATCAAGTAAACCTTCCAGGTGCTCCCTCCTAGAGATGTACCTACCTGATCCACCTTTATAAGTGTTTTGATCCACCCATTACATCTCTGTAAGACATTAAATCACAAACTTCTATCCTTGTGGGATGTTAAACTCATGGAATACCACAAGTTAAACATGGGTTTCCATTTCATTGAGAATCCCTTTGACGACGATGAATACATGTGACCAATGTTCTAGTGTACATACATTCCACTGATTCCCAATGTGAATAATTTCCTAACCGAAGTATTATGCCCTGGAATGAACCTTTGGAATGTCCTGATATAATCATTGTAATTAACCATCATCCATAAAGAGATGGAGCTAGGAACAAGTTTCAAGAACAACGTCTTATTCTATAAGGGAGACTCATACTAGGTAATGAATTATGAGGAGGAATCCATGGATGAAATGAATGACATCCCATCACTTTGTTTCAATCAAGGAGAAGAAATCTCTTTATAAGTGACGAATGTCACTCACCTTTGTAACGAATGAATGTGTGGTACAATGCACTACCATCGAACATCAACATGCTCCAGGAAACGTGCCCCTGCAGAAAGTGCGAGAAACATATGTCATGCTCAATCATACATGGCATCCCATTTTCTCATAGGAGCCTCTCTAGAAACAAGATGTAAAATGAGGTTCCCTATAAATGACTATAGTAGAATTAAATCCATGTAAAAATATAATCCCAATTAAAAATTTAATTTTGATTTTCTTATAAATTTTTTCATATAAAATGTATATAAATTGAGATTATTTGGTCATCCAATTTATCAAAACCCATATTTAATTCTTCCATCGAGGGGTACATGAAAAACTAACCTAATATCGCACAGAAATCATGTCCCATTTCCATGTCATAACTAGAAGTAGTTGAATTAAACCTGAAGGTCTCTAATGCTTGGATTTGATGTGTTGGTATGTATAATAATGAGATAAATTTTCATTGATATCTCATCTAACACATGGACACAATAATCTTCATGGTATATCATATAGCATCTGATTAGAACATTGTTACACTTCCAATGGGGAATTATAGAATTCTTTAATAACAAAAAAAAATCATCGAAAAAGGTACAATATACCAGTTCTAATAGGTGTTTCAGACATGTATTGGGGCTAGAGGGATGTCATTGGGTTTTTGGAGCATATCAAGGATGATTTGGGTAGTCATTCTATTGAAATGTATCCGCATTAGGCTACTCATAGTGTGAAAGGGTAATTCACAACATGAATGCATTTAATAGGGTGATAATGGTCGGGAATGGGGAAAAGGGGTCATGTAAGGGTTTGGACCCAAAATATAGTGATGTCACCACTTGGTTAATTTCATGTAACATGATTTAAAACTTATTTTTATGTGGGTGATGGGTTTATAATGTATAAACCTCCTCAGGTTTCTTTGTTTCGGCACCAAGTTCTTAGGGGGTGGCCAAACCCCATTCCCCTCCTTCCTTCCCCTTAGACCTGAGTGGATTATTGGTTGTTCGTCATTTTGAATCAATGTGGTATCTTATCCTACATCTTCCTTGATTCTCTAACTTCTTTATCAAAGATTTGAATTCAGTTTTTTGGGTTCTAGGTGTAACTATTATACCAAAGTATGGATAAATCATTATTCTTCATGGGACTTTTATATATGACTCTTAGAGAATGTCTCAAAATTTCATAAACTAGTAATCAATCATTATTCGATGCATATTATATTTTTTTAACATTTATTTATGTGTTTTCAAATATTTATGCTTAATTTGTCATAAATTTAGTAATATAGATTGGGGATTTAGTGTTTTCTAGGCTTAGGGGTGCGTCAAGAGAGGATCACACCTAGTTTCTCAGCATTATGCCTTTGTTGGATTACACGATGAGTTTGGCGCCTATTATAACCTGCTGGATTTTTGGTTAAAAATAACTAATTATGTAATTTAATGTTGTTGGACATTAATACATGTGATCACGAACTCAGTTGTGGTTGGAATGAACTGAAGATAGTTTATTGGACTTGTGGTTGAGGTAAGGGTATTGACCTAATTATTTCTCTTCGTTAATTGATTATTTTATGTTTTGTGACTCACTAGTATAATTGCATTTAGCAACCCCATTCTTTATTTCATTATTGTATTACTAACATAATATTTGTTTTATTATGTAGGTGAAATATTTTTCCTCAGTTCTAATGCTTTGTTCGGAAACCGCTGCCATGGACGGAAATTTTTTAGAGCGGATGGATGCAAAAAGGATGGAACATCATTGTTTTTAACTGTTTGTTGGATAAATGTAATTGTAAACAAATTAAAAATTGTTTGAAATGTATATAGTTGTGTGTTATTTTTTATTCATTATTTCATGTAAATGTATGTATCATATTTGTTCTTTTGTGATTTGTGTGTGGGTGTTGTTTGTGCTATGCGCAGGTGTTGTTTGGGCTCTGTGCAGGTGCTGTAATGTGTGCAGGCGTTGGGCAGGTTCAATGTAGGTTCTGGTTTTGTACAGGATCTTTGGCCTTTAGCAGCGCTAGTTAAGCGCTGATAAATGGATAATATATCAGCTATATTTTGAGCACTGATAAAGGTAGTGTTTATCAGCTCTATTTTTAGCGCTGATATATTATACATTTATCAGCGCTTGAAATATCACTAATAAACACTACCTTTATCAGCACTTGCTTAGCACTGATAAAGGGGAACTTTTATCAACCATTTTCTTAGCGCTGATAAAGGGGACCCCCTTTATCTTCGCCGATATTAACAACGCATTTTTAGCGTTGTTAAAGGCTGTTTTTAGAGCTATTATAAGACATATTTGTAGTAGTGATATGAATGGAAAATTAGGTTCATCGATAAGACAATGAATTTTCTATGGTCTTGCATCAGCTTGAGAATAACGACAATGGATGAACGAGGCTTCGTTGCATCCCTAGTCAAAAGGGCTCATTTAGCATGCACCCCCCATAGCTCTCAAATTCCATATAACTAGGGACAAAAATTCACCTTGGATTTCCTAGGCTTGATTCAAGGGGAACCTAGGGGAGAACATGTATTTTCTAGTATCCTCATTAACCTTAGACTGCATGAGTGAGACCACACCTTCTTCTGGCATACCGCTCAGATTTGGAAAGAGGATACTCTTCTTGATGTCCCCCTCATCATATTCGAGAAGCAACAGTTTCACCAAATAAGAAGACCCTATAAAGCCAGGATCCATGTCTCATTGGAGCATGGAGACCAGGAAAGCCCGCTAAGGATAAACACGTTGAGACTCCACTTCTTTTGTCGAACCCTCAGGATCCAAAGACGACCGTGATACCATGGTGGATGCCAACGCTAGTTTGGAATGATGGGAAGACTATAGAAGCATAAGTGAAAAATTCAAAAAATGAAAACCTTTGCTGGTGTTAGAGATAATTCCATACATGGTAGAGACATGGAAAAGGGAAAAAGGCCAAGCTTTCTCCATGGGCAAACATTGTTTTTATTGTCGGAGGCCACCCCACTAAGATCAAGAGGGGACCTAGGGGCAGAAGGAGACCACAATATCAGGTCCAAAACATAAAGGTCATGAACTGGTGCCATCAGCTTTATACTAGGACCTTTGTCTGAAATAATAATAGGCCCAAGGACCCTAATATTTGAATTTGAAAAAATATTTCCAATAGTAGCATTGCCCCCCATCTGCACCACCGTGGACAAAAAAGCCACACCAATAATCTCCCGGGATTCTGAGCAAGAAAGCCCCAGCAACGGTGTCCTCTTACAAGACCCTCCACCAGACGATGCCATTGGTCGAGAGGCCCTGAGAATCAGGGAAGAATGATCATGAACAACAGAGGCCTTCCCCTATGACTGCATCTTTGAGGCAGGGAAAATAGCTACGTTACCTCCTTGGAGACCTACACTTGAGGATCCTAGATCCAATCGACTCTTTCTTCAGAAGTTAACTGAATTCCCTTCAAGCCTACATTCCATGTAGAATCTCAGATAAAATTTGTAGAGGATCCTCTGCCACCACTGAAGGACAATCCCAGCACGAACCAACACCTATGGTGGAAAATTCGGAGAATGATTCATCTCCACGCAGATGCGAGGGCACACCACACTCAGGAGATAAGGGGTGCTTACATCCTAACAAAGAAACAAGATGAAAGGCTCACCAACAACATTAAGGATTGATTGATTTTGAAGAGGGATAGGGAGGCCAAGAGGACACACCCAAGAAACCACAGATGAAGACTCGCTACCATAATGATGAACCCACAACCATCATGAGAGACAAAACTACCATGAGCCACACCAACACTCTTACCTTTCCCAGGCCAACAAAAAATCATCACTGGAAGAGAAATGGATGGATAAGTCCACTCTTGACAGCTCTAAAACCATCACTAGAAGTAATACGCACCAAGAATCAACAAAATAAGTAAATAGATCCAGCAGTGGTTTATTGAAACCGAAGTGGGAAACAAGCGAGAAATCCTGAAAGGAGGCCTCACCCAGGAGCTCCTCCTCCGTCAAGTCCACCACAAGAAAACCATCCATACTGCCCAGAGCCATGGTTCCAACCTTGATAGGAGGGATGAAAAAACTCCCCGCCAATGACTTACCACTGGGAGAGTTAGTAGAAGATGGTGCACAACAAAATACTCCCTTAAAAGAGGATCCTCTGAATCCCCCTATTAGAGATCCGCCAACCACCAGACGAGAGGGATGAAAACACACACCAACATCAACCAAACTAGTAGTAGGAATAGTGAGAGCACTAGACTTTGGGTCAAGATCCATCCTCCTCTGGGATCCTGAGTAAGACAGATAATCCTAATATAATATAAAGTGATGAGAAAAAAATATACGATTTTTATTCACAGTTTTACCTATGTGATAAACATTTTAAATTAAAATAAAACTTATATATTGAAAACACACAATTAGAGTCATAGTGACCACATCATGTGTCAGATTTAAATGTGATAGATTTTTTCACAAAGAAGATGTATTAGAAATAATTTTTATAAAGTTTGGATACTATTTGAGATTGTATTATTGGTTTTGTCTATTTGATGTATATTTTAAAATAAAATGACACCATTTTATGGAAAATTAGTACTTTTAGTAATATCAATAACATCATGAGTCAGATTGATGTGTGGATAGTTCTTATAACATCAAAAATGAATTATGGACTAGATTCGAAATTTTGGAAAATAATCAATGATTTTCTTCATTGTTATAGATACTTCATGTGTGTTTAAACTAAAGTCACACTTTTATATTAAAAAAAATACATCGAGTAATACTAACTACATATTGGGTTGGGTTGGAATGATATCAATTCATTTTGGTGACAAATGAATTATTGATCATTTTTATAATGTTTTAAACCAATTTTATCTTTTAATGATTTTTTTTGAATATTTGATGCATGATTTAAAATAAAATAGATTTTTTTTATTTAAAAGAAGTACTTTAATTACTTTTGATCACATTAGGGGTCAGATTGATGAGCGTTCAATTACAACACATGAAAAAATAATTATCTATCATTTTCATAATGTTTCAAATATATATAGGATCATTTGTTTTGTTTTGGATATTTTATGTTTGGTTTAAATTGAAATGACACTTTTTTATTCAAGACACATTCCTTGAGTTATAACGACCATATAAGGTGTTATTTTCATATGTTGTTAATTCCCACATGTCACAAATGAATTAATGATAGTTGTCCTAATTTTTGGAAACAATATGATCTCTTTTTTTTGTTTTGTCTTTATTATGTGTTTTAAACTAAAATGATACTTTTATGTTGAAAAAAATATATTTCTAGTTATGTATTCTACATCATTAATCCTATTGGAATGTAAGTAATTCCAAAAAATTAAAAACTAATTAGGAATAATTTTTAAAATGTTCCAAAATAATCTGGTCATGTTTTCTTGGTTTTGGTGACATGACATGTGTTTTAAACTAAAATGTTTCTTTTATATTTAAAACATGTACTTTGAGTCATACTAACCACAATGGTTGTCATATTGATATGAGATCAATTACTACATATCAAAAATGAATTATGGATCATTTTCATAATGTTTTAAAATAGACTGAGTTTTTTTTATTTGTTGTGGAATTTTGATGGTTGATTTAAACAAAATAGACATTATTGTCTTAGAAACATTTACTTTGAGTTATACCAACCACATAGATTGTCAGATTGATGTATGGTTGATTCCAATAGATCAAAAATTAAGCATTGATCATTTTAATAATTTTTTAAAATAATTCAACAACATTTATTTGATTTGGTTAACCTCACCTATTTTGATAACCTGAATTATGTTTCAATATTCTTTGATAATCCCAAAAAATGTTAATATTTATATTAATTATTATTTCAATCTAGGATATAATATTATTAAGTTGATAAAATATTCAAAACGATTTTTGGAATGTTTTAATCAATGTTTATCTATGTCTATACTTGTTTAGAAATGGTACTATCTCAATCTGAATATGATTTACATAGAACAGATAACTATAATTGTTGAGTCGCTGATACAGACCTACTGATAAAGCAAGTCCACTATTATGTATAAGTCCACCGGTTTGCACAAGCTATTGATACAAACAGATAGATAGACAACTACTGATATGAAGTTCATCAAACCAGATACAAAGCTGCCGATACAAACAGCTCCTGATACAAAGGTCGCTGATATGCACAGCTACCGATAAGGCTATGTACACCGGTACAGAAGTCTACCAACATGGATAAGGTCACCGGTACACAGACAGTAACTATTGTACCTAAGCTACCGATAGAATATGTCTACCAATATGCACTAGCCGACTGATACAGAATAATCACTACCATTATGAAGTCCACCATTATAAGCATGCTGGTATGGGTCACAGATACATAGAGCTACTGTTATAATGAATAATAGATACCGATACAAAAGAGCTACTTAAAAATGAAGCTAATGATAAGAGGAACTACAGATAGAAGGAGCTACCGATAATATGAGCTACTAATAGAAGGATAGACCAATTCAAGCAAGCTACCACTATAAATAGTAACAGCTACCGATGGAAACAAGTCACTATTTTTCTAAACTCTATTTCTATTGGTTTATTTAGAAATAGTCATATTTGATGTTTTTAATGCACCTGATATTAATTATTGATAGTGGTTGGAATTTCAGGAACTGTACCTCATACCTTGTAAAAGGTAATCATTCCCATTGCTGGAGATAAATCTATATAAGGGAACCTCAAAATACTAAAGATACATTGGTTGGGTGGTCAGTCTTCACATGAAAATATGATACTTACATGCATAGAACTAGAAGAATGAACACATACTAAATCCATAGAACCTGATCACTCAAGGTGTAAAGAGATTCAATGATTTCATTTGCACACAAGCCGACCAGACTAATCAACCTGAACCTAGAAGTCAAATACAAAAACAACACTCTCTTTCTTGACAAAAACCAAAGGACTCAATGCTTTATCTGCATCAATCCAAGGAGTCTAGAGCTGTACTTCAAATCACTAGAGCATTCTATACTCATATCTACTCTCTCATAGTGATTCTTTTACTTATTTTTTGAGCATTGGGTGCACACGGTATATTCCATACACAAACTAACACATGTTCTAAACTGAAGGATTTCTATATACTCACACAAAACTTCTACAACTCTCTTGTATCGCACTGTGGATAGTGGAAGTTGTCAAGTAGGACCTGAATAGCCTGTGTGTTGTTGTTTTTTTGATTTCCCACAAAGAACTATGGCAGAGTATAGAGGACCTATATTGTCAAAGCACTGTTGTAATAACTCGATCTAGGATGTGGATCAAGTTTATATAAACTATTTGAGAGGACTAAGTCTCGGCTTGAGACCGAACTTCTTGTTTTACATTGCATTTCATTTTACTTTTGTTAAAATTATTATTTTTGAATATTCAACTGTTAAATACTTTGAAATATAAAATTGTTTTAAAGTCACTTTGATAGTTAATCTAGCAAGTGTTTGTAACTATTGTAAATTAGTTGGTTAGTTTCAAAATCTAATTTAATATTCTTATTAAATTAACCGAGACATAATCAATCTTTTGGGAACCTAATTGACCCTTTACAGTTTTAAAAATTCACTACAATTTTACTTAGTATTTAAATTGGGGGATATTAATAGAAATATTTTTAACAGAAATTTTTAATTGGAACTCAATTCACCCCCTCTTGAGTATCCCCTCAGACTAATATTTGGTATCAGTGGTTCGTTTTTTAAAAAAGGATGTCCAAATACTCTGTTTTTCAACTGTAATTTTAGTTGTATATTAATGATCTTAAATTTTTGTTAGTTCTAAATTTTATCTCTTTAAATATACATACTAAAATCATATTATGGATAATAGACAAGAAGGTTCTTCTACCAATATGCCACCTTTATTTAATGGTGTTAATTATTCCCAATAGAAACTGAAAATGAAAATTAATTTAGAATGTATGATATTTGATATCTGGACTACTATAGAGACTCAATATAAGATACTAGAAACTGAAAAAACTACTTGGGATGACCCTAATAAAATTGATTACAACAATAATTGTAAATCCATGAATGCTATGTACTGTGCTTCAGGAGAAGAAGAATTTAATCGAATATCTTCTTGCAAGACTGCTTATAAAATTAGGGATACTTTGGCTATTTCCCATGAGAGAACAACCAATGTTATGGAAATAAGATTGAATACCTACACTATTAATTATGATAATTTTAAAATGAAGCCTGATAAACCTATTTTTCCGAAATGTATCTCATGTTCAAAGAAATTGTAAACACAATGAGCTCACTTGAAAAATCTATTCCTGAAAAAGAGAAAATCATGAGGATACTAAGACTTCTTCCAGAAAGATGGAGAGGCACATCAGTCTCAATAATAGAATCATGTTATATAAGTTCACTGCCTATTAAAGAGATGATTGGTAAGTTAATGATGTATGAAGAAGAGCTGAAGGTAAACAAGGAAGAAGATGATGAACCAATAATGAAATCAGTACCCTTCAATACATCTACTTCAAACAACAAGGACAAATGGAAAAAAATCAAAGTGAAAGTGATAGTTTGTGCAGTGAAGAGAGTGCATCTGACTATGATGCAGAGATGGATCAAATAGCCAGAAGATTCAAGAAATTCTACAGGAGGAAGAAAATATTCAAAAAATCAAACTACAAAAGAAAATATAACAACAAAGGTCATTGGAAGAAGGATTGGAAAAAGTCTGATTGGAGTGATGAAATTGTCTGCTATGAAAGCAAAGGTAAAGGACATGTAAAATCAGAGTATCCGAAGTTAAAATTCAAGAAGAAATATGTCTTCAAGGACCATAAGTACAAGAATTCTATGAAAGAAACCTGGAGTGCTTCAGAAGACAGTTAATGTGATTATGATTCCTCTCAGGATGAAAAATCTCAAAAAGCTAACATGTGTTTCATGAAAAAAACATCTGAGGTAACATTGGATACTCCTTCTTTAAATTCTTGTTATTATAGAGATGATTATGATCCTGAAAAAATGTCTAGTGATGAATTATTTTAATACAATAATATTATAGAAGATACTTGTAATCAGTTGAAAGATAAGTACATGTCATTAAAGAAACAACATGCTTTAACTAGAACTGTACAATATGCATTAGAATTAGAAATGGAAAAGAATTCTCAATTGTTAAAGAAGAATACTGAACATAAATTATCCAATGAGAAACTTAGAATGGACTTATAGAAATTCACAAATGGAAAAGATACACTTACACAAATGTTTGGAAAACAAGTGGCACCAAAATATACCACTGGAATAGGCTATCAGCCTGGAAAGAGATAGAATACTAAAACTAGATTTATTCCTAATTCTGGACAGAATGATGATAGTTCTAGTTCTATAAGTTCATATGCTTCAACTAGATATTCACATAGTTATAGATCAAATAAATTTTATCTTTCAAAATCTATTGATTTTGTAAATTATAAGAGACCCATAAGACAAATATGGTTACCTAAAGCTTTGCTTTTTAACCTGTCTGGACCCCAGATAATCTGGGTACCAAAATAATTTTTTATATAAAACTATTTTGTAGGAAGCCTGCTTAAAATGTTTCTATAGGAAGACTTGGTATTTGGACAGTGGATGTTCAAGGCACATGACAAGAGACTTTTCATGTTTTAAAAGCTTAGTCAAAGTTGATTGAGGCTACATCACCTTTGGTGATAACTAAAAAAGAAAATATCATCTGCTTAGGCCAGATTGGTAACATTGATTCAATTTTAATTTCAAATGTATTATTTTTTGATGGATTAAAATACAACCTGCTAAGCATTTTTTAGTTGTGTGAAGATGGTTTCAATGTTAAATTTGAAAATTATTCTTGTAATGTTTTTAATTATACAAATTCTTTTCTATTTTCTTCCTGGAGAAATGAATGTTTTTATGCAATTGATTATAATTATTTAGCTTAAAAACATTACTTTCATAAATGTTATTCATAATGAGTCTTGGTTGTGGAATAAAATATTAGAACATTGCAACATTCATTCCCTTAGAAAACTGACTAAAAAAATATAGTTAGAGTCCTACCTCAACTAAAATTCCCATCAGAAAAATTTGTAATCATTTTCAAAAGGGAAAGAAACATAATGTTTCTTTTAAACCAAAGATATATGTTTCAACTTCTCATCCTCTCGAGTTGGTTCACATGGACTTGTTTGGACCTTCAAGAGTTTCTAGTTTAAATGGGAAGCACTATGTCTATGTCCCAGTAGATGACTTTTCTAGATATACTTGAGTATACATTCTTGCTCACAAAAGTGAATTTTTTTCCTATTTTATTAAGTACTCCAAGTCTGTAGAGAACCTAAATGGACTTCAAATTAAGACTCTAAGAAGTGATCTTGGGCGTGAGTTTGAAAATCATGAGTTTGAATCTTACTTCTCACTCAATGGCTATAGTCACAACTTTTCTACCCCTAGGACACCTCAACAAAATGGTGTAGTTGAAAGAAGGAATAGAACCCTTAAAGAAATTGCAAGAACTATGCTTAATGAGTATGACCTTCCTATTTACTTCTGGGCTGAAGATGTGAATACAACTTTTTATATTATAAATAGAGTCTTGATTAGACCTATTCTTAAGAAGACCCCTTATGAACTGTGGAATAATAGGAAGCCTAAATTTATTTACATCAGAGTTTTTGGTGGAAAAGTATTTATTCTTAATAAAATGTATAATCTTGAAAAGTTTTCTTCTAAATGTAATGAAGGAATCTTTCTAGGTTATTCTATAACCATTATGTCTTAAAGAGTCTTTAACAAAAGAACCAAATGTGTGGAAGAATCTATTCACATCAAATTTGATGAAACTGATCTATATGAACCTATGTCTTCTTTTGAAAATATTGAAGAAGATCTGTCTATTCTGAACCTTAATGAAAAAACTAGTGAACCTGTTGTAAAGACAACCAGTTCTGGAAATATTCCAGAATCTGCTTCTGGTGAACCCGAGCATAGAGAAGAACCTGAAATTTCTAGTCTTACCTTTACTAGATAAACTAGGATTCTAAAGAATCATCTGTTAGATACTGTTTTTGGTAATCATGATAAGGGTACATATACTAGAGCTTCTCTAAGAAACCAGGTTGAACATCAAGAATTTCTTTCACAGTTAGTCCCTAAAAATATAAATGATGCAATCAATGATGAATTTTTGGTAATGGCTATGCAAGAAGAATTAAATCAATTTGAATTATACAAAGTCTTGGAACTAGTTGACATACCTAAAGGCACATTGACCATAGGCACCAAATGGGTTTTTAGAAATAAGGTTGATAGAACAGGAAACATAGTTAGAAACAATGCAAGGCTAGTTGTGCAAGGGTATAGTCAAGAGGAAGGAATCGACTATGAGGAAACCTTTTCACCTGTAGCTAGATTAGAAGCTATTAAGATTCTACTAGCCTATGCTGCTCATCTGAATTTCAAGTTATATCAAATGGATATTAAAAGTGATTTTTTAAATGGTTTTATAAGTGAAGATGTTTTTGTTGAACAACCACCTAGATTTATTAATCCTCATTTTCCAAATTGAGTTTTTATGATTTCTAAATATTTATATGGTTTGGAACAAGCCCCATGAGCCTGGTATGATAGACTAAGTAGTTTTCTTATTTCAAAAGTATTGTTTAAAGGGATTTCTGATCCAACTCTCTTTATTAAAATAATTTCCAAAGATGTTTTGATAGTACATATCTATGTTGATGATATTATTTTTTGATCTTCTAAAGATACTTTGTGTAATGATTTTTCAAAGAGTATGAAGAATGAATTTGAAATGAGTTTAATGGGAGAACACAAATATTTTCATGGATTTCAAGTTTTTCAAAATGAAAATGGTATTATCTTAAACAAAATTAAGTATACTAAGGTTATTCTAAAATGTTTTGGTTTAGATTGTATTAAGGAAATTAATACACCTATGCATACTATTTTTATGATGGATGCTAATGAAACTGGAAAACCAGTGGATCAAACCAACTACAGAGGTATGATTGGGATTATACTTTTTCTTACTGCTAGTAGACCTGATATTATGATTAGTGTATGTATGTGTGCAATATTTCATGTTAATCCAAAAGAGTCACACTTTCTAGCTTTTTTAAAAAATTCAAATATCTTAAACATACTACTAACTTAGGATTATTTTATCCAAAAGGAAAATCATTCGATTTAATAAGTTATTCAGATACTGACTTTGCTGGTTTCAAGTAAGATAGAAAGAGTACTTCTGGAACATGTCATATTCTACGCAAGTCCATAGTATCATGGTGTAGAAAATGAAGAATTCTATTGCATTGTCTACTGCTGAAGTAGAGTATATTACTACTGGTAGTTGCTGTGAAAAATTTTATTGGATGAAACATAATTTGTTGGACTACAAATATCAATTTAGATATGTATCTATAAACTTTGATAACACTAGTGTGATTAACATCTCTAAGAATCTTGTGTCTCACTCTAGGACCAAACACATTGATGTAAGGAACCAATTTTTGAGAGATCATTACCAAAAGGGTGATATTACTCTTGAATTTATAGTTACTAAACATCAATTAGCTAACATTTTCACCAAACCTTTCACTTTAGATAGGTTAAGTTACATTTGAAATGAGTTAGGAATGATAGACTTTGTAAGTTAGAAACCTCATCATATGCCAAACCTCATCGTTATCCAAACCTCACCATTAGCCAAAACTCATTGTTATCCAAACCTTACCATTAGCCAAACCTCACCGTTAGCCAAACCTCACTGTTAGCCAAACCTCACCATTAGAAACATCACCATTAAGAAGCCTCACCATTAGAAACCTCACCAGTATGAACCTCACTGTTATACCTCACCGGTATGAACCTCACTGTTATAAACCTCACTGCTATGCCTCACTATTAGTGGACCTCACCATTATACCTCACCGGTAGGAATCCTCACCGGTATACCCTACCATTAGTTTTCACTATTTTTAAACATTTAATCTTTACCGTTAGAATCTGTATCATTTGTATTATACTAATTATGTTTTATTTATTTATTTTATGATTCCTAAATGATAAAACAAAAGGCCTAACCTACCTCAATCCACCTCAAACCTATTAACTTCAAGCCTTAGTTCCCAAACCTTTTTTTATCTCGAACCCTAAGCCTTGTGATTCACAGAATGAAAAGTGTAAAGAGACCATCAGTCAGTGAGAAGGATGATGTGCCAAATGCCAAGAGACTCAAAGTAGAGTCTAGTGGTGGATGTTAAGTGAACAAACCTACAAATATGCATCTTGTTCAAAGGGAAATAGTAGTTGAGAAGGAGATATGCGCGGAATGGTTGATGTCCAGTAAATCTTTAGTTCTAGAAATATGGGAAGACCATAAATGGGTAGAATGCTTCTTGAAGAACAATGGTTCTTATTATCTGATGCTGGTAAAATAATTCAATGAGTTTCCTCATTTTGAGAAATTAGAAGCTGGGAACAGGATGGTATCATTAGTGAATGGAAGGACAATATCTTTTTCCTCTGTTGAGTGGGCTGAGTTCCTGAAAGTTCCACATGAATAAGAGTTTGAGTATTTCTCAAAATCAGTACCTCCTACTAATAACATCTTTGAATATGAAGCTACTTTTGAATAATTAACAGGAGATGGTACTCCAAGAAAAGTAGTTTCCACAAAAATGGATGGAGAGAACTGGTTTCTATTCATGTTCATTCAACATGTACTAAGTCCAATAAAAGGGGATTTTTGAAATTTGAAATACCAAGATATTTATTTGATGCATCTGTTAAGTCATGGTGTTATGGTGAATCTGTGTAGACTGTTAATGATTCAAAATGAAGATATGACCAAACCAAATCCAAAAATTAATGCTCTATTCTTTGAAAAGACAATCTCTGTGATGATCAAGGTAAGAGGTGTGGCTAAGTCTCAGGATGAGATAGTGGTTATGAAAGAAAAATTTTATATTTCCAAAACTATATGCAAATACTTGAAGATCAATAGGAATCCGTGGAGAAGATAATGGATCAGTGATGATGGGACGCTATATGATAAGTTTAATCCTATGGATCATCCTTCCAGGCCTAAGGACATGAGGGATCCATGTCTAGGAACCGGTGAAGAGGAACCTCAGTATAATGATGATACTAAAGAGGAGGATACCTATCTTGGCGATGGAAGGGATCTGGACTTGCCTCTAAGTCTAGTTGCCAAAGCTGAATCATTTGGAAAGGTAACAATGTTGGGAGTTAGCACTGAAGAAGCCCCTCTTGATGAGGAAGACTAGAATGCCCCTGAGAACGAATAAGAAAGAGAATCTGAAACTAAAGCATCTGCTTATGCTTGCTTTAGTCTTAGTCCAATGATTGGGCACTCCTTAATGCCTACTGAGGAAGTTGTTGAAGTAGATAGACCTGCACCTATTCATGAGGATCCACCTACAGTTGGAGGAATAGGGATGGTTGTGGAGGATTCTTCTGAGGAACACCGAGTTGTTGAGGGTACTATTGCTACACATATATAGGAGAATACACAAATTTACGGGGAACATCAAAATAGACTTGGAAATGTTTCAGCGGTTGATGGAATTGAAGACTAGGCATAAGACTCAGGTTTTGTAGTCTGTGGGTTGGACTATCCTAATTCTGAAGACAAGACACACACCAACAGACTATAAGTTAACTATAATAACATTTCTAAGTCTTTACCTGAGGATGTGGTATGAAAAGATGATCTAGATCAGTTGAAGTCTGCTCTTAAGGCCTCATTTGTGGAAGAGTTTAGAAGAATGGAAGCCTCTTTAATATCATCCATTCAATCTGTTATGAACTACTCTATGGCTAGTATTGTGACATAAAGAGCACCTGTAGTTGTTCTTGACAATCTGGTTACTAAGGTTGATATTAAGTCTTTAAATGCTGAGTTGAAGGACCATTGGATTTCTTCTGTTGCCGATTTAAAGAGCCATTTTATTGAAGAAATGAGAAAAATGGAAAAATCTTTAGACCTCTCTCTCGAGAGTATGGTTTCAGTCCTGGTAATATAGATGATTAATGAGATTAAAGTGTGTCATTCTGATATTGAGAGCTTGATAGGAGCCGTTGTTTCCTTGAAGTAGTCTGTTGCTTCTCTAACTACCTTGATTAGTTCTCAAGCCGAAATGAGTGGTGATATCAATTACATTAAAGGTGTAGTAAGGCAATTTTTTGGATGTTTTTGAGGTATTTAAGAAGTCCATGGAGCATCATGTCAGCACCCAAGACTATTTTGTGAAAAATATCATAAATGGACAGACTAAATCTTTTTAGGAAACAAAAGCCTTTACTGGTGCACCTCCGAGTTATACCAATCCTTCTTTGGATATTAATCAGATTCGAGCTGTGATGAGAGCATAGATTGGACAGTCTTCTACCAGTGGCTCCGTAGACTCTGCTGCCTTGACCCAAGTGGTGACTACCACTAGGGATATAGGGAAAATTGTTCAGAATTTTATGAGTGAAGCCACTTCTTCTCAAAAAGAGGTAAAATACAAAGTGGATTACTATTTCCAGAGGGTCTATACCAAGAATATGTTCAACAAACATTTCAATCGTATGTTAGAAAACATGAAGCTACCCCCAATCACTCATGATTTCAAAGAACAAGTATGTAAGCTGAGGGAATTGACTCCTGCTCTAGACAGCTTTATGGAGAACAAGGATGACTTCATTTCTTCTATGGAGAGTGGAGGAGGAATCATTATGGTCTTTAGGAATCTGTTGACGACATTTTTGCATGTGAGTAGTACTCTTATCATTTCACCTCCATCTCTTCCTTTCTCTGCTCAATCTGCCTCCATTCCTCAGATAACTTTAGTCCAAGCAATTTGGATCCTCACTCGTATGATCACACAGAGAGATATCCACTATAGGCGAGGAACAGTCTATGTTGCTCGACCTCCAATAGTCCTTTTTGGGATTCCAAAGCCTTCTAGTGAAGCTACCCAGCCTGATTCTACCTCATAACCCAAATCTCATTCCAAAGTGGACATTTAGAAGGTTGATTTATTAGTGTCTAGGACTTTTGATAAGAATCCAATGTATTTTTTTTCAATTCTATATTTCTATGTATTTTTTCATCAATTAATATATACATGCCTTCATTATCTCTTACATTCTATTGCATTTTTAATCTTTGTTTACTACATTTTTCTAATCACAAAGGGATATAAATTGGGAAAAAAAATATAATAGGGGAGAAATAATACATAGGGGGATAACAGATATGAAGAACCATTATTATTTTACCTTTGGTGGTACATTTAGTTTTATAACTCTAGTATATTGTTTTTATTATTACCTCTAATAAAATTGCATTTAATACTATAACCTCTGAAACTTGACTCACACTGAGAAATAATAACCATTGTATTTTATATTGATACATTACTAATTATTTTTGATTATAATATCATAATTTGGGATTATCAAAAAGGGGGATATTGTTGACCTCACCTGTTTTGATAATCCCAATTTTGTTTCAATATTATTGGATAATCCCAAATAATGTTTATCATTATATTAATGATTCTTTCAATATATGATATCATATTCTTAAGTTGATAAAATAATCAAAATGATATCTGGAATGTGTTAATCAATGTTTATCTATGTTTATACTAGTTTCGAAATGGTACTAACTCAGTCTGGATATGATTTTCATAGAACATGTAAGTATAACTATTGAGTCACTGATACAGACCTACTGATAGATTAAGTCCACTAGTATTCTTAAGTCCACTGGTATGCACAAGCAACTGATATAAACAGACAAACAGATAGCTACCGATATGAAGTTCACCGATACAAATACAAAGCTACTGATACAAACAGCTGCTGATACAAAGGTCACCGATATACACAGCTATCAATAAGGATAAGTACACTAGTATAGAAGTATACTAATATGGATAAGGTCACCGGTATACAGAGAGTTACCATTACACCTAAGCTACCGATAGAATTAGTCTACCAGTATGCACAAGTCGACTGATACAAAATAATCGCTAACATTATGAAGTCCATCATTATAAGCATTCTGGTATGGGTCATGAATACATAAGATACTTTTATAAAGAATAAATGATACTGATACAAAAGAGATACCATTACAAAGAAGATACCGATAATAGGAACTATTGATAGACGAAGCTACCGATAGAATGAGCTAACGATAGAAGGAGCGACCGATTCAAGCAAGCTACCGTTACAAGGAGTAACAACCACCAATGGAAACCAGTCACTTTTTCTCTAAATTATATTTCCATTTTTTTTATTTAGTAATGGTCATATTTGATGTTTTTAATGCACCTGCATTAATTAATGATAGTGGTTGGAATTTCAGGAACCATACCTCATACCTGTAAAAACGTAATCATTCCCATTGATGAAGCTAAATCTATATAAGGGAACCTCGAACTACTAAAGATACGTTGGTTGGGTGGTCAGTCTTCACATGGAAACATGAGACTTATATTCATAGAAGAATAAGGAAGAACACATACTGAATTCATAGAACCTGATCATTCATGGAATAAAGAGATTCAATGATTTCACTTGCACTCTATCCAATCAGACTGATCAACATGAACCTAGAAGTTAAATAAAAAAATGACACCCTATTTCATTACAAAAACCAGAGAAGGACTCAAAGATTCAGTTGCATCAATCCAAGGAGTCTAGAGATGAACTTCAAATCACTAGAGCATTGTAAACTCATATTTACTCTCTCTTAGTGATTATTTTACTTACTTTTTGAGCAGTGTGTGTACTCTGTATATTCCATTCACACAATGACTCCTGTGCTAAACTGGAGGATTTCTAGATCATGACACAAAACTTCTATAACTCTCTTTTATCCAACTGTGGATTTTGGTAGAGGTCAAGTAGGACTTGGACAGGCTGTGTGATAGTTTTTTTTGTTTTCCCACAATGAACTGTTGTAGAGGTCAGAGGACTAGGACAGTCTGAGCACTGTTGTAAAACCCAGATCTAGGGTGTGGATCAAGTTTGTATAAACTGTTTGAGAGGACCAAGTCTCATCTTGAGACTGAATCTCTTATTTTACATTACTGTGAATATTACTTTTGTTAAAATTATTTATTTTTAATATTCCGCTGCTAATTACTTTAAAATATAAAATTGTTTTAAAGTTACTTTAATAGTTAATCTAGCAAGTGTTTGTAACTATTTAAAATAATTATGTTAGATTCAAAAGCTATTTTAATATTCTTATTAAATTAACTAAGACCTAATAAATCTTTTGAGAACCTAATTGAACCTTTATAGTTTTACAAATTCACTATAGTTTAACTTATTATTTAATTTTGGGTATTTTCATAGAAAAATTTTTAACAGAAATTTTTAATTGGAACTCAATTCACCCCCTCTTGAGTATCCACACCAACCAACAGATTTTTTGACATTACACATTTTAATCTAAAATGGATGTTTAATAATGAAAATAGGAACAACGAGTCATACGAACCACATCAGGTGTCATATTGAAGTAAAATCAATTCCTACACACAAGAAAATGAATTACCTATCATTTTAATAAATTATAAAAATAATATGAGCTCATATTCTTGGTTTTACTTATTTGAATCATGTTTTAAACTAAAAGAACAATTTTTTACTTAAAACATATACTTTGATTCATACAGACCGCATCATGAGTTAGATTAATGTGGGGTCAATTCCAACATGTCACACATGAATTAATGATCATTTTCTTAATGTGTTAAAATAATTCATTATTTTTTTTGAAATGTGATTAATTTTAAGATAAAATGGTACAATTATATTAAAGACCTTTACTTGGAGTCATACATACAACATTGTTTTTAATATTAGAATGAGGTAGATTAGTATATGTGAATAATAGTTTATGCATATTTACCCCAATGTTTGAATACAATCAGAGATCATTTTATTATTTTTGGCGATGTAACACATGTTTTAAACTAAAATGGAACTTTTATATGTAAAATATGTACTTTGAGTTACCCCAACTACATAAGGGGTCATGTGGGCATGTATTCAATTCCTACACACCACAAAAAAACTATCAATAATTTGCAAATGTTTGAAATTTTTTTAATCTAGTTTTTTATATTTCATTATTTGGTTCATTTTTTAATCAAAAATGAATGTTCTGTAGTGAATACACACAGTTCATGTCATACTTACCATATTGGGTGTTAGATTTATATGAAGTAAATTCCTACCCATGAAAAATTAATTATGGATTTTTGTAAAAAAGTTTGAAAAAAATATGAGATTTATTTATCAAGTTTTACTCTGGTACACACATTTTAAACCTAAATGATAATTTAATATTAAAAACATAGCTTTATATTCATAACAACCAAATTAGGCATCAAATTAACATGTAGTCAATTCCTAAACATAATAAATGAATAATCGATATTTTTGGCAAATGTTGGAAAAATAATTTGGGTTCTTTTTCATAGTTTTGGTTACATGATACATGTTTCAAACTAAAATGAATATTTTATATTGAATAAATTAAATGAGTGTCATACCAAGAAAATCATGATTCTGATTGTTTTCGCTAAATTACAGAATCCCAAAAATGACTTAAGGAACATTTTTAAAAATTATAAAAACTGTATAAATTTTTTTAATTTTTTTGAGCATGTGATGTCTATTTTGATATAACATCACCTATGAAGATGTCACTAACCTGACACTATGAGTCAGGTGGCACATGACCTCATGCACACCTCCTCATATTCCATAGGTTGATGAATATTATTGTGGGTCTAATGTAGAGACCCAAAGCTTGACGTACATGAATATTAAATTACTTTGGCATAATACTTAATACATAACAAGAACCAACACTAAAGGATGCTAATAGTTTAGTGTCTTTGGAAACTAGGAACATAATCTTAAAATCATGTTGAAATATCTTCAACATATCCCATAAAGATCTTCCCCCTTTTTGTTTTATTACCTAAAACCTTTCTCTAAATCCTAGGGAAAAGAAATCATATAAAGGGTGAGATCTAATGCTCAGTAAGGGTAATCATGGAGAAAATAAAACAAATCACATACATTTGAACTTGAAAAAAACACGAAGATAATGTTTAAACATCAAAATATTGAGCAATGACATAAAACATGGCAGTACATAAGGCATAGATCATAAAGAAACATTAATCCTGATAAAATAGCATGGGAATAAATCATTTAATTGTGGCAACCATTAAGAACATGATATGATTTACATATTAGCCAAGGCATTGATGCCAATACCCTCTTAGTGGACAAAGTCCCTTTCTGAATCAAGTTCACTCCTCGTTCTAGTCATATACTGAACTGGATTAACTTTTTGTTCCAGCCATATTTATCTAATGAGATATAAATATTTACCCAATGAATTAGAGGGAGATATAGGTCCCACTCATCTCATAATGAAATCATTCTTACTTGTTCCACAAAATAAACATAATTAATTCATCATAACCCAACGAATAAAATGGGTTTCATAAACATTATCCCATCATAACGTAATCCACATAAAAAATGGATGTCATTTAATCATAAGAAGAATCAAACCATGTAAATAATAGATACATTATACTTTAAACATAATCATAATGTCATATTAGATGGAAAATAGTTTTGACAAAACACTTGAAATGAATTCTTGAGGAAAATATCCTTTCTTCATCAAAATAATTTTCTTTTAACAAAATGCAATTAAATTTTAAAAGAAGAGGATTTTGTTGAAAATATTCATGAAATCGTATGGATGAAGCTTCATGAAAATAAGGCTTTATGAAACTGTAAAAATCCATTCATGCTGTATAAGTCAAAAACAATTCTTCTCGTACTTTTGCCAGAAAAGTCAAAAAGTACCTCGTATGGTAAACAAAAGAAAGATTCCTTACAAACCATGTAGTAAAAGTCAAAAAATGGGTAAAAATTATTTTAAACCTACATGAAATAATTTTTATAAAATAAGGGCATGGATGATAAATATAACCCCAATATATACTTACAAATAAACAATCTCAGATAAAAATAAGATTGGAAAAGTTATCCCTTACCTTATGTCCAATATGCGTCGTATATATCCGAACATCCTACATAATGATCTAAATAATGTAATTTACTTATTAAAGAATCATATTCATTGTTTTCATATCATATATGGTTCACTTAGGTATTTATATTACTCGTTCCTTTGTCAATTCCATGTTAAAGTAGCGTTTTGGGTAAAGTATTTTCATTTATCGTATGTGTTTGGACTTGTTTTCTTGATATTATTATTACTTATATAATTATTTACTTACTTCCAGAATGTAAAAAATGATTTATATATCATATATATTCATTATATATATATATAATAGATAGATAAATGAAATAAAACACACCGTTCATGGAGACAGTAGGCCGTACGTACGCAAGAACATTGTTTTCCTTTCTTTATTGACTTGAACGGAAGTAAGTAGACACACACACATATATATATATACATAAATCCAGTAGCTTTATAATATAATATATTTCATTATTATTCATTATATATACTTTATAATCATTCATGAATGGTTAACATGTAGAATGAATCTCATCGCGTCGTGGAGACGGTAATCCGTACGTACGCACGACCGATGATATCGTTCCCATAATTATTAAATTGAATTGGAGTGGATGATATAATATATAAGAATCAGTATGATGTTATAATAACTATATATAGTTATTCTTCACACCATAATACCCATTCAAGTAAGGTGGTGTTAGAAAAACAGATTACACCACGGCGTGGAGACAGTATTCCGTACGCACGCACGCGTGGTGATTTCATTTTCCGTAGGATGGATAGATGGTGAAATGGGGTTGTTTCATAAATATAATAACATATTAGTATATTAGTGATACTTATTTTATTAATTTATAATGAAACAAAAAATGAAGAATAAGTTTAAGAAGAATGAATCTTGAAAGAATCGGTAGGAGAGATTACCTCTTCTTCGACGCAACTCTTTTAAGATTCCTCTTAAGGCAGTAGAGTTGGAATTTTGAGGAGACCATAACCTCTATAATGTTTATAGGGAAGTTTATATGAGAAATGGGTAGGGTTTGGACGATATTGAAGGCTCAAAATTGTGTAAAGAGAAGAGGGAGGAGGTTCCCTTTTATAAGGGAGGGGAGGGGCACCTTAGGAAAAACATAAAATATTATTTTATAATAAAGTCATATTCAGTTTATGATAGCTCCAAATTGATTTATTTATAATCTAAAGTGGGGATGGGTATAAATCCTCTGAACAAATAGATTTTAGAGAAGTTTAGGTTTCTATTTTAACCTTATCATTTAGATTTAGCTCTAAGTTAAATAATTTAACTTTTACCATGTCTTCTAGTTTTCTTACACGATATGGTTAATTAACATACTATAACAAGCCAAAAGAAGAAAAAGTGGTTAATTATTAGTATATATAACCTTAGATAAGTCATTTGGACGATACTTATATTTTTAAGAAGATAATATCAATTAATAATATAATATTTGTTCTAAAAACTATTTTATGTCAATTTTGACACTATTTGGTAATTGATTTTATTTGAAAATCATAACAGAATGATTAGTTCAAAATAAGTTAATTTAATAAATACTAACAAGTCATATTGACATATAAAATAAGTGTAATTCATAAAAAGTCTCAAATTACTTTTATTTGGGTATTTATAACATCAATCATGTTAATATTTCATTAATAAGGTAATTACTGAATCATCATTATGTCATAATTAAAATAAATTATTTAATGTTTAAAAATTATAAATTAAATACTATTATGTATGAAATCTTTTTAGATATATAATGAATATTTATTGTCGAATTTAATTTATGTATAATCCTATGTTAAAAATGTTTTAGCTATTAAACTTTGATTTTAACTCTTTTAACTCTTCATTGAATTAAATAATAATAAATTTCCTAATCTGATCCAAGTGGAACTAAATAATAATATTATATTTCTAAGGTTGTTTTTGGTCGAATTACACTTATCCAATATAATTAGGACATGTGTTAGGGTAATAATAATATCATTTTTACCCTTAATTTCCCTATTTTACTTTTAACCGTGGTAAATAAAAGTAAAAAGTTACTATTCACCATAAATTATTTTCATCTCATTGAACCACATTTTACTTACTGATATCAACCGTTTCTCTCAGATTTTTTAAATTCCACTCACATAAGCGGTAAAATTATGTTTTATGTAAATTTTCAAATTTTCCTAGGAGGTGGGTAAAAGACGGTGAAAAGTTCAATAAAATTTTTATATATCTAAAATTATTATAAAATGACTCTATTGAATTACATTGAAATTATATAGGTATTATGTATCTATTTTGAACTAAAATAAATTTTAATAAAATAAATAATTATTTAAATAAAAAGTTGGTTTTAACTAACAACTCAGTGTTTTTCAATATTCATAAAAAATTGAACGTTTTCAGAAAAATACCAAAAATTCACCCTAAGCTAATTTTGATATTCCGAATCTAAAAATGAAGTCCATTTTGCAGGTTAAAATTTATAAAATTTCAAAAAGTGGGTATTATTATTAATAACAGTTAGTTCATAATAATATTATAATAATATCTCATTTAGTGAAACTCGGTATTGCGTACAACACACTTTATCAAGGAATGTTTTTTTGGCATGAAACACAAGCCTAGAATAGTGCTTTCATATAAATAAAGCTAATACGGGGTTTCATATAGAACAAGCTAATATTGGTGTACAATAGAAGACATCAAAGAAATTAAAAATAATATATCTCATAAAATCTCGGGGAGATACATTTTACCCCCCTTAAAAGGAATTTCGCCCTCGAAATTCGTCGGAGTTATAAATGTTTTACTATTTGAAAGTTTCTTTCATAGAAACCCACATCGTAAAAAGGGATACTAAAAATTAATTTTAAAAACTAAATTATGAAACTTAACGATTACCCAAAGTAACTCATCACTGTGTTTCCACAAAGTAGAACATAGGTTAAAATATAGATATGGAAGAAAAATATAACCATCATGTTTTGATAGAGAGTGGTAGAGAACATGGATATGAAAAAGAAAAAAATCACAAAGCCATAAATTTGTAATGATCTATGGTACCATCTGATTTATCAGATATAAGAGCACTAGGACTACATTTTTGGTATTCAATATCATTTCCTTAAAGTTGAAGAATTTGAATTAGAAGAAATACTTACTTGATTTGGGTACAATCTCACCATTGTTCGTGCCATGAAAAATTTCAACTTCTTCACTTAATGAAATGAAGTTGAATTTGTCATTATTGAAGTGTTAGAAGATCATGTGAAAGAATGATGGGTTATTCTATCTGTCTCAAAAAAAAAGGTTTGCAAAAGTTACCAAATATATATAAGTCCATCTATAGTGAGGTTAATCGTATATGATTCCAAAAATGGAATTATACGTCAACTATAATACTACTTAATAAAATAAAACTAATGTCTACAAACCAGGGACTTCCTGTTGGCCAGTGGTAGGTGATAAAGGCCTGTCGCACTTCGGTTGTGGGTTCGATTCTCACAACCTTGTTCGACGCAACGGGTTGACGCCCATCCTGCAGGATGTCCTTTTTTTCTAAAACTACATTTTTATAACATTCCAGAAATAATCTCGAAAAAAGGTTCTATCCTTAAACAATATTATCTTATGTCGAACATAATACATTTCAAAACTTTAGACTTATCCATAATACGTCTATCCAAGCTCATAGTATAAGGAAAATGATTACTAGAAATGTCATCAACCAAGCATGTGAATACCATCATTTATCTCCCGTATATCATAAGATATGTATTTTTGGTCAAATTCCAAACATGTGAATTCCTTAATCATGTATTGTCTTGAAAACTGAATACCCATTGAACATTATTGAAAACATTAATGTTGTTAAAATTTAACACTTTCCACATACCAAAATTCCAAAATTTCTATATACTCAAACCATGATATAACTTTGTCCTTATATCAGTCATGAGCTCATTTCATTTTTCTCTTTATCCCTTCATTATGAAAATATCATCTTATTTCCAAAAATATTTCAATCACTTTTCATTGTTACCGGTACCATATAATTATCGAAAACCAATACATAGATATTCCAAAATTACACGATACCATAAATGAGATTCCATGATACTATTTTGAAATCCCATTACATAATCACTTAATCATTCCACAACATCATTGTCATACTCGACATCAAAAATAGTGTTTGCATGTGACATCCCTTTATCCTTTTCTTTAAGAGGTTACTCACTTCGATCATCATTAACCATTAGATTAGGGAATTGATCAGCATAATTCCCCATTTCCTTTCACTTGTAACATTGAAGTGTTGGCAGAGAATTATCTGTAGACTTTTGTCTATCCATGTAATTAGAAACCTTTTTCACATTACTTTGGCACTCAGCTACTCGATGACCTTCTTTTCTACACTTGAAACATTTTCTAGTACCTTTTAGACAATCTCCACCATGATTCTTTCCATCCTTTGGGCATAAAGAAACATTCATCTTCTTTTCACCATTGTTCTGAGATTTCTCCTTGTACTCCATCTTTCGTTTTTTGTCAAAACCATGAGATGGATATGTAACACCAACTTCCAGTTATACCTTGATAGCGTAATGCAAAATTTCTTCATAGCTACTGAAGTCTCTTATAGCTAAATCCCTTCAAAGAATTAGTTTTAAGCCACTGAAGAATCGATCAACTTTTCTTCCAAGTTGAATGATAAATCCAGATGCATACCTTGAAAGCCTTGTAAAATTCACCTCATATATACCAATAGATTCATCATCCTTTTTCATAAGCTCAAGGAACTCCTTTTCCATCTTTTTTCTAAGAATACGATGGATGTAATTATGAAAAAACAAGTTCTTGAACTAGTGCCATTCCATTGATTCAATTTCATCTTGGGGCCTTGTATTTTTAATTAGAGTCCACCATTGTTCTACTTCACCTTCTAAAGGGTAAACAGCGAGAATGACTTTTTCATGTTCTTGAACAGGGAAGTATGGAAAATATCTTTTCAATGGTACTGATCTATTGTTCAGTAACAAGTGGATTAGAAGACCCACTGAAAGAAGGTGGGAGTTGCCTCCTGAAGGACTCAATAGAATATTGTTCCCTTCTATGCTCATTTGGAAGTCCATAATGATTCATTGCTTGTGTAAGTATAGAAATAATATTTTGCACTCCATCTCCTATAACATTAGTTTGTTCAGAAGGACAATCATTGCATTGTCCATTACATTGATCAACATGGTTCCTTTGGGTTCCATCCATCGTTTAAAACCCAAAAAGAATAGTGTGAGAGGCAAAAATCATGCTAGGGAAAAACATAATAAAGGGGGAGTACCATCATTATCTAACATCTTAGGTTTAATTCTAATATACTTACCGTAATTCAAGTACTATAACCTATACTTATAATTAACCTTAGAGACATACCTAGACATACCTTTTAAATATCTCCAGGGATATCACTAAAGTTTCCGCGTCCTAGTTTCCAAAGGTTAACTAAAACATTCCACTGATACCAACTGTAGAGACCAAAAGCATGAAGTAAATGGACATTACATTACTTTTTATGAATAATTAATACATAAAAAGAACCAACACTCAAGGACCGTAATAGTTTAGTGTCTTTGGAAACTTAGAACATAATCTTCTAATCGTGTTGAAAGAATTTCAACATCTCCGATAAAGATCTTCCCCTTTTTGTTTTCTTACCTAAAACCTTTCGTTAAATCCTGGGGAAAAGAAAACATATAAAGGGTGAGATCAAATGATCATTAAGGGTAATCATGGAGAAAATAAAACAAATCATATACATTTGAACTTAAAAAAACATGAACATAATGTTTAAACATCAAAATCTTGAGAAATGACATAAAACATGGGAGTACGTAAGGAATAAATCATAAAGAAACATTAATCCTAATAAAATAGAATGGGAATAAAACCTGTAATTTTGGAAACCATTAAGCACATGTTATGATTTCCATAGTTTCCACGGCATTGCTGCCAAGACCATCATAGTGGACAAAGTCCCTTTCTGAATCGAGTTCACTCCTTGTTCCAGTCCTGTACTGAACCGGATTAACTTTCCATTCTAGCTATGTCTATCTCATGAGATATAAATATTTACCCAATAGATTGGAGGGAGATATAGGTTCCACCCATCTCATAATGAAATTATTCTTATTTGTGCAACAAAATAAACATAATTCATTCATCATAACCCAAGGAATAAAATGGGTTTCCTAAACATCATCCCATCATAACGTAATCCATATAAAAAATGGATATCATTTCTTCATAAGAAGAATAAAACCATTTAAATAATAGATACAGTATACATGAAAAATAATCATAATTTCATCCTAGATGGAAAATAATTTTGACAAAACACTTGAAATGAATTCTTGAGGAAAATATATTTTCTTCTTCAAAATCATTTTCTTTTCAAAAAATTCCATTCAATTTTAAAAGAAAAGGTTTTTTTTTGAAAATAGTCATGAAATATTATGGAGGAAGATTTATGAAAATAAGGCTTTATGAAACGGTAACAAAATGATCATGCCGTATAAGTCAAAAAAACATTCTTCTCGTACTTTTTCTGGAAAAGTCAAAATGTACCTCGTATGGTAAACAAAAGAAAGAATCCTTACATACCATGTATTAAAAGTAAAAAATTGGTAAAAAGGATTTTAAACATACATGAAACATTTTTTATAAAATAGTTACATGGATGATAAATATAACCCTAGTATATACTTACAAATAAACAATATCGGTTAAAAACGAGATTGGAAAAGTTATCCGTTACCTTATGTCTGATATGCTTCGTATGTATCTGAACATCCTATATAATGATTTAAATAATTCCATTGAATTATTAAAGACTCATATTCATTGTTTTTATATTATATATGGTTCAATTAGGTATTTATATTACCCGTTCATTTGACAATTCCATGGTAAAGTAGCGTTTTGGATAAAATCGTTTAATTTATCGTACGTGTTTGGACTTGTTTTTCATGATATTATTATTACTTATATCATGATTTACTTACTTCCAGAATGTAAAAAATGATTTATATATCATATATATTCAGTATATATATATATATATATAATAGATAGATAAATAAATGAAGCACACCGTTCATGGAGACGGTAGGTCGTACATACGCATGAATGCTGTTTTCCTTTATTCATTGACTTGAATGGAAGTAAGTAGATGAAATATATATATATATATACAGAAATAAAGTAGCATAATCATATAATATATTTCATTATTATTCATTATATATACTTTATAATCATTCTTAAATGGTTAACATGGAGAATGAATATCATTGCGTCATGGAGACGGTAATCCATACGTACGCACGAGCGACGATATCGTTACCATAATTATTGAATATAATTGGAGTGGATGATATAATATCTCATAATTATTATGATTTTATAATAACTATATATAGTTATTCTTTACACCATTATACCCATCCAAGTAAGGTGGTGTTGGAAAAACATATTACACCAAGGCGTGGAGATGGTATTCCATACATACGCACGCGTGGTTATTTCATTTTCCATAGGATGGATAGAAGGTGAAATGGGTTTGTTTCATAATTATAATAACATATATGTATATTAGTGATACTTATGTTATTACTTTATAATGAAACAACTAAACAAGAAGAAGTATAAGAATAAAGAAACTTGAATGAATCAGTAGAAGAGATTACCTCTTCTTCGACGCAACTCTTTTAAGCTTCCCCTTAAGGCACTAGAGATGGTCTATTGAGGATAAAAGAACATCTATAATGGTTATAGGGATGTTGATAAGGGAAATGGGCAGGGTTTTGCTGATCTTGAAGGCTCAAAATTTTGTAAAGAGAAGAGGGAGGAGGTTCCCTTTTATAAGGGAGGGGAGGGGCACCTTTGGAAAAACATAAAATATTATTTTATAATAAAGTCATATTCAGTTTATAATAGCTATAAATTGATTTATTTATAATATAAAGTGGGTATGGTTCTAAATAATTTCATCCAATATATTTTAGACACGTTTAGGTTACTATTTTAACCTTATCATTTACATTTAACTCTAAGTTAAATAATTTAACTTTTACTGTGTCTTCTTGTTTTATTACACTATATGGTTAGTAAAATTAATATAGCAAGCCAAACGAACCCCAAGTGGTTCATTATTAATATATATAACCTTATCTATGTCATTTGGAAGAACCTTAGATTTTTAAGAATAGAATATCAATTAATAATATAATATTTGTTTTAAAAACTATTGTATGTCAATTTTGACACTATTTGATAATTGATTTTTTTTAAAATCATAACAGAATTATTAGTTCGAAAAAAGTTATTTTAATCAATACTAACATGTCATATTAACTCATAAAATTAGTTTAATTCATAAAAAGTCTCAAATTAAATTTATTTGGGTATTTATAACATCAATTATGTTAATATTTCATTAATAAATTAATTATTGCATCATCATTGTGTCCTAAATAATTTATATTATTTAATGTCTAGAAATTATAAATAAAATAAAATTATGTAGTAAATCTTTTTATCTTTCTAATGAATATTTATATTCGAATTTATTTTATGAATATCCATATATTAAAAATGTTTTAGTTATTAAACATTGATTTTAACTCTTTTAACTCTTCTTTGAATTAAATAATAATAAATGTCCTAATCTAATACAAGTGTACCGAAATGATAATTTTATATTCAAAAGGTTGTTTTGGTCGAATTACACTTATAAAATAGAATTATGACATGTTTTAGGGTAATAATAATAGCATTTTTACCCTTAATTACCCTATTTACTTTTAACCGTGGTAAATAAAAGTAAAAAAGTTAATATTCACCAAAAACTATTTTCATCTTATTATACTAAATTTTACTTTCTAATATCAACCGTGTGTATTGGTTTTTTTAAATTACACTCACATAAGAGGTAAAATTATGTTTTATGTAAATTTTCAAATTCTCCTAGGAGGTGGGTTAAAGACGGTGAAAAGTTAAATAAATTTTTATATATCTAAAATTATTCTAAAATGACTCCAATGAATTACATTTAACTTATATAGGTATTATGTATCTATTTTGATCTAAAATAAATTTAAATAAAATAAATAATTATTTAAATAAATAGTCGGTTTTAACTAATAACTTA
Source organism: Viscum album (assembly GCA_963277665.1). Classification (NCBI taxonomy): domain Eukaryota; kingdom Viridiplantae; phylum Streptophyta; class Magnoliopsida; order Santalales; family Viscaceae; genus Viscum; species Viscum album. The sequence continues at coordinate 1,407,374,033 of OY728133.1, read as the reverse complement.
GTGTTTTTCACTATTCATCAAAAATTGAAAGTTTTCAGAAAAATACCAAAAATTCACCCTAGGATAATTTCGATATTAAGAATGAAAAAATGAAGTCCATTTTGAAAGATAAAATTTATAAAATTTCAAAAATTGGGTATTAATATTCATAACGGTTAGTTCATAGTGATATTTTAATAATATCTCGTTTAGTGAATCTCGGTATTGCGTACAACACACGCTATCAAGGAATGTTTCTCTGGCGTGCCACACAATCCTAAAATAGTGTTTTCTATAAAACAAGATAATACATTGTTTTGTATAGCACAAACTAATCTTGGTGTACAATAGAAGACAAAAAAGAAATTAAAAAGAATATATCCCATAAAATTTAGGGGTGTTACATCTAATATATCACATCGAGATATGATACCCTCATTAACGAAGAATTCCAAAAAAAAATTGCATATTAAATAAAGGAAAAATTAAATAATGAACCTGAAACATGCATTACTAACCAATTCCTAGACCTGGTATAATAAAAAACCAATAATAAATATGAAATGTTGTGGTAATAGTGTCAAAGGTGAATGATACAACAAAATCAAGAAAAATTCTAAATCCCCAAAAATGAGTCCTAAATTAATTTTTACATCCTCATACTTTCACATCACAAGCCCAAATAAACACCTTAGCATTGGTCCTTTTCTCATGTCCTGACATGAAACCTTGAAATCTGCTTAGGTACCCAAAGGAATCCCAAGAAGGGTGTTAGTATAACTCAGTAGGACACCACCAATGATGTCTATAGAATTATCAGTCTAAAAAATAGTTCATGAATGTACTAAATAAATGATAGGTTAAACAAGTAAAACATGAGTATCATTAGTTAAAAATATTCCCATTAACTATTTAAATCATTATTTATATTTAATTAATTAAACAATCTTCATTACTATGTTCATATTCATCACATGTTTCATAGGTAAGGTAGTACAACATTTATTGAATGGCCTAAGCCAATCAATTACCATGTATAAGAAATACGTCTAGTTCCCTATATAAAAAGGGGGAACAATTTCATAGTCAATTAAATCACACATTCCTTGGATCCTCAATTCTGGTACATTCATCCAATAAAGTCGTTAGGGGCATATATCCTCAGTCCGACACCCTAACCCATGTATTATAGGAGTGGCATAGAGCCACAGTCCAACCCATCCCATGGGAGGAGCCATGTTCTTTTATCTAATACCACCAACCGATGTTCACATTTTTATTTATCCATTTACCGCATTAACCTTATTATAAAACATACACAAAAAAGCCAATATAATTCACATTACATAATCATTCAATATGTAAATTAGCATTAAACAGTAACCCATTAGCACACTTTCCATCTGCATTGCATGGCCTATTTAACACATTTCCCATCACTATGCATTAACCCATTAATAATATTAAACAATTACGATAAATTATCCCATTTAACATATTCAACAATTCAAATTCCTTAACCCATTCAAGAATTTATATATCAAATCCATAAGCCATTTGACATAATTACATTAATCTAATTTAACCCCTTTCCATGTAATGCCAAAAAATCCATTATTTCACATAAAAAATTAGACATAACTACCATTAATTTTTCTTTATAATCCAAAATAGCATGTCTACACAATTATCTTGGGATAATAATAATAATTACAAATCACTTCAATTCATAACATTACCATTTTCCATGCTGAAAAATATTATCTCACCCCATGGATGGACCTAATCCATTAAAATCAACTTCAATGAATCCCTTGGGGATCATGAGGGGTTGAATTAATCATTTAACCAAATTTTTTTATAATTATCAATAAAGGTATAAAATTTACAACAAGAGTAAAGAAAATGCACAACTGTTTAAGAAAAAAATCAATAAAAAGACTATGAGATATAAGATGTACACCACAATCCTCGAATCTAAAGACAATTGTATGCTCATTTATTTACGTAGATCCATAATCAAGAACCTCTTGCAACCCAAAACTATATTCCAATGAAAAAATAGGGTTTAGGGATTCATATGTAGAATAAAGAAACAACATGACATAATCTAGAAAATAGAAAAAATATAAGCATTAGACTTACCTGGAGAATTGGTTTGCACCCTATCACACTTGAAAACAACCTCAAAATGAAGGAGACCAAACTTTGGGTTGATTTGGGGCCTTGGGCCATCACTAGTGATGGAGAAGGAATTAATGGATCAAACATTTGGTGATAAATGTGAAATCACGTGTGGGAGAAATTGTAATTTATCACTTTTTAAAGAGGTGTGCAGTTTGACTGCATAGTTTTCCAAACCATGGACAAGCCATGAAATATCCTCTTTCCAAGAGGGATCCAAGTCACATTTTTACATCAGGATATCACACGTTTTGGAAAACCATTAACCAACTATGTGGAATTCCTCTATACATTCATTTATGGTTTGTATCTCATCCTTTCACTATTTAAGAAAACATGCACCATACTTCCTAGCAAGCATGGTTTGGGAATATGGTCTACACTAACCATGAATCAATCATGAAACACAGATAAAATGGATTGTATTTCCCATTTCATCATGTCCCAAACCCCTGGGACACCCCTGATCTTCTTCATACACTCCATAAACATTTAATTAGTCAATATTTAATGATTTAAACAAAAATTTAAACCAGAACATACCACCATGATACCCCAAATATTACCACCTCCCCAGCGTATAATGGCTCATACTTGAGCCACAAATCAATGAATAACTAGGATTTTGAAGAAAAGAGATCAAGCCAATGATCCCATATACCATCCTCCCTCTACAAAGTCTCGTTCTGAACATTCCCATGCTGCCACATAAATAGATCCCAGGGAACAATTATTCCTTAGAAAAATTTATCCCTATAATCGACAATATGAATTGGATAATCCTCAATTAACTCAACATCCTATAGATCAATATCCTAAAAATCAATCAAATGATGTGGGTTAGGTTGATAACATTGATGCTTTCAAATGTAAAAAGTTATGCATACCACTATATCATTGTGGAAGAGAGAATCAGTAATCCATTGGCCTGATCCTCTCCACAATCTCAAATAGCCCCGCATACCTTGGTTACATCCTACTATGTTTCTTGAATTTGATGGTGACCCAACCATGGATACCCTCTATGAAACACACAATCTTCCACCATAAAAATAATAGGTCTATATTTCCAATATATAAATGATTTTTTCAATGTGAAAGATATTTCTATTCATATATGGATCAACTGGATATATTTTAACGTCTCATGGAGGATACTCAATCCCATCAACTCTGATTCCCCGGTATCTAACCATAAAAATAGAGATCTAAATAGCCTACCTTAGAGCACCTCAATTTTTTCATTCTGAATCATATCCGAGTAACTGATTTTATAGTAAAACATAAATAGTACTATATTATTTTCCGTTTATCCCCCAAACTCTAGAACACAAGCCCTAAAAATGTCTTTTAGTATCTGAATAGTACACTATGACTACCCATCGTTCTATTGGTGGAAATAAAAAAAACATGGTTTCCAAGGTCCCTCTATAAGACCTACAAGAAGAACATTGTAAAAAGGAGATCATGAAAAAATATAGTCCAAAATACCCTATGAGACCACATTATTTCCCCCAAAAATTGATCCCCCAAATAATAGATGGTGAAATTATATTGAATCCGACTGAAATTAACCACCTTATTCAACTGATCCACAACAAACCAAATAATTTCATTTTTACGAGGAATCCATTGAGTTCCTACATTGAAATCCAATATTATTTAATCTTTCATCCATTCATGAATTAGAAATGGTTGTAACAAACAACATTTCCACTGATTCCCAGCCATCACCTGCCTCAAAGTCTCAGGGCTGAAATATTCAATATAATTTTCCTACAAATCCTTCTTTGTCATGAAATTAACATGATGATTCTAAACCAGAACACCCCATAAACACTTTAACTAACACCATGTTATTTTCCCCCCTCTTGAGTCTCTTCTCTGGGGGAGTCTCTAAGTGATCAAGAATTGTATTGATGAATATATCCAAAATTCATCTACATCAGGTCCTTCCTCTCCAATAAAATTCCATGGTTGTTGTATCTAAAACTCTCTATTCACCTCAAACATACTTGGAACAACCTTCCCTATGTCTCTTTCGATCATCTATATAAAAAAAAGATGTTCTCATGGAACTGCACTTTTCCTCGGTCACCCTAGTTCACCAGGTTTCCTTGATCCATTTATATAGGATCATTCTCAGTTACATCTTTCTATCACCCAAACGACATGCGACACTATCGTGTAATCTCTCAAAAATGATAAAAACACACCTCATCACACATAAAAAAATAATTCAAAGTTTACATAAAAAGGGGCTCTCTAATAGCAATAAACTAACCATTCTTTATATACTATTCCATTAGATTTCATCCTTTATATATAACTACCTCAACTATCCCTATTGTGGGTCAAGGTATATATTGGATAAAAAAATTTAGATAGCCACAATTCCTTTAATATACCACATTTTCATAAAATATTGATGGAAGTGAAATTAATTATTTTTTTAATGTCGCACACACCCATCTTGTGTTTTCCTGTAATGATTCATGCCACCTATATCCCAACCTTCCTAAAATGTTGCATGAATGCACAATCTCATGTAATTTTTCCATTTGAAAAATATCATATAAAAAATCACATCAGAAATCATATATATCAAGAAATGGGGAAATATCATTCAACTATAATAAAACAGCATAAGAAAAAAATTTCAACCAAGGGTAATAGGGTTTTCCCTCATACATGGGTAATCTACTCACAAGAAAGAACTCATTTCCCAGACCATAACACATAGGAATCTATTATATTCCATCCTAAATAGTATTTCACACCAAATATCATACTTTTAATCATATTGTACTATCCCCAACCCAATTCCCTCTAACCCGGTGCTCTGATTCATGTTATCACATGACCACAAGGGTGCCTCCCCATAAAAAAGAGGTTGTTGACTAGCTGTGAGGGTATAATGGATCATGTGGAGAGACTATACACACATTAATAGGTAACTATACAATAGATAACATATAAAATGAAGGAAATAATAAACGATGAACTGGAAACATGGAGTACTAACTAGTGTCCAACCACGTTACAATCCCCAACCAATGATAAATATTCCATTTCAAGTAAATAGTGTAAAAAGTGAACGAAACCCTAAAATAATTAAAAACAGGTAAATACCCAAAATTGTCCCAAATTTCATACCATATTTTCATTCTTTCACATCAAAATCCTAACTCAACTCCCTATCATAGGTTATTCTACATTGTCCTAACATGAAACTATAAAATCTACGTAGGTACCCAATGGAGGCTTGCATTAGGTGTGAGTAAAATTCAGTTGGACACCACCAATTATGTCTACATAATATCTAGTCTAAACAGACAGTTCATGGATGTAACCAATAAAAGCCATGGTAAAAAATGATTAATTGGGTTCTATTAGATAACAATATTAACGTAATCAATTTTAAACATTATTTCTATTTAATTACACACATTATAATCATGACTATGTTTACCTTCATCACATGTTATATAGGTTAGGAATCACATATTTTAAACTATAGAATAATCCAATCAATTTCCATGCCCAAGGAATATATAAATTTCTATATCTCACTAAGGAAATAAATCTCAAAATAAAATACATCAATCTTAAATTGTATCCTTATTCCTGGTAGTTTCATTCAATGCAATCATTAGGGGAACAAAGCCTATGCCTGACACCCTAACCCTTGAATTATTGGGGTGGGTTAGAGCCTTAGTCCAAAAAAACATGTGGGATGAGACTTAGTCCTTTATCTGACACCATTAAACCATTTTTACATGATAATTTATACATTTACCACATTTACCATATCACAAACCATACACAATAACATTCTATATCATTCACATTCTTTAATCAATCAACATGTAAATAAATAGTAATCATTGTCCCATTAATAAACATACCATTTACATTAGATAACCTATTTAACCATTTCACTTTCTCATTCTTTAACCCATTAATCATAATTAATAATTCACATAAATTATCCCATTTAATATATTAAACAATTAATACGACTTAATTGATTCATGAATTTAAATTTCAAAATAATAATCCATTTCAATGATTTACATAAATCCACATTAACCACATTCCACATCATTCTAGACAATCCATTATGTCATTTTCAATAATTATAAACAATTAGCACTAATAACACATTATAGTATAAGAAGTAATTTCAATGAATTTATCATGGGATCTACATCATTAAAAATCAATTCCATTCTTAACATTATCAATTTTGATGATCCAAAATATTATCTGTAACACCACGAGATTTTATGAGAAGTATTATTTTTAATTTATTTGATGTCTTGTGTTGTATGATACCCCAAGATTATATTTCTCTATACGCAACACCGCATTAGCTTGCAATATATGCAACACTAATCTTGGATCGTGTTTCACAGAATTTCACGTTTGTTTGATAGTAGTTATTCTACGCAACATTGAGTATATATATATATATATATTCAAGGTATTAATGAAATATGGTTGGATTTTTTTATACGCAACAACAAAGGAGTCGTGCACTACACGCACCCCTGACTTGTCTTGCATTACACGCAATTGCGACCTTCCTCGATAGCGTGTATTGTACGCAATACCGGGTTTCACTAAACAACGATATATGGTTATAATATTATTATAAACTAGCCGTTATGAATAGTAGTAAATAAATTTTGAATTTTATGACATTATAATTCATATTATACATTTTATAGAACATGGTATGAGAACAAAGTAAAATTTTCGGTTAAAATAAGTATTTTTAAAAAAATGCTGTTTTGCCGCCTTTTGATGGCGCACCTACTTTAAATCTGGTTTTTTACATGTTTATAAGCTCAATTTGACAAAATAAATTTGTTTTTTTGAATCAGGATATTAAAATTTTCTTTGGATAAAATTTTCATATTATTCTGATAACTTTCAAATTTTAATGAATAGTAAAAACAAGCTATATTTTAATTAAAAACAACTTTTTTCATCGTAATAATTTATATGGTTAAATTATAATATTTAAAGGTTTTAAATTATAAATAGAATATATTTTTACAATTTAATATAATTTATGTCCTTAGAATTTATTTTACATTGGATTCATAGGTAAAATCATTTCAATCTTTTGAAATGTTTTAACTTTTAAAACTCGTTTTCTTAATAGCGGGATTAATTTTAAATTAATTACTGAAAATTATGTGTTTTGAATTTTGAAAAATGGATTCCATATTTTGAAGCAGTAGGTCCAAATTATGTTAATAGGCTACTTTTTTTTGGGCACTATGAAAAGTAACTACGACAATTTTTATTTACTTCAGTTAAAGAAAAATCGAGTAATTAAGGGTAAACCTAAGATTATAATATTACCCTAACACATGCTAAAATTATATTGGATGACTAAAATTCAACACATATCACCTAAGGGTCGGATTAGATTCATATTATGGACTTTTGACTATGAAAATAATTTAATTATTATTAAAACCAAAAAAAGTGACAACATGTCACTCTCTTAAATCTTATAAGTATAATAATTTTAATTTAGTGATAAACTTCATGAAACTTCTAAAATTAATATTCTTCAGAAATATAAAAAAATTACCTACATCATGACAATTTATTTATAATTTTTAGGGATTAAATAATTGTCATTAATGGTGACACAATAGTGATGCAGAAATTGATTATTTAGTGAAAAATCAATAATATAGTTTTTATTAAAATATAAATACCTATTCAAAGGACCAGAAACTTGACCAAACATTATTGGTCGAGTATATATATACCATAATAATACAAGGGTCTATTTTTGGACCATTTGTCAACTTATAAAACCGATTACGAAATTTATATTATTTTATTTTAAATGTTTTCAAAGATGTCACCTTCATAATTTAATAAATATAACAATTTAAATGTTATTATTTTAAGTTGATAAACTCAAGTAAGAATATTTTTATTAAATTTATTATATTTATCTCCATCATAGGATTTTATTTTAAATTTTCATGCAAAAAAAAGTATATTAAATAATTATACAAAAATGTTGTAGTAATTATTTTATTAAGAGATATACCAAATAAAAGGTTTTAAAAATATTAAAATAAATATTATATAAACTATTTAATGTGCTACACTAATTTTAAATATAAACATGACATATTATGAATCTATTAATTCTTCTAGTTTTAACATATCTTCTGTGAGGATTTTATTTAAATCCAAATAAATGAATAGTGTCAAAATTGACACTATTGTTATTTTATAAAAATTACATATTATAAAATTGTTTAAAAATCAAAAAAATATTTAAAAAATATAATTTAAAATATATATGGTATAAAATGTAATAAATCATACAATTATGGACAATTCACAACATATAAGTAATTATTTATAATGATTTAAAATTTAGAATATTATTACCACAAATAAAATTAAATAGATTATATAAGGATAAATCAAGTTGAAAATGTTTAAAATAAATTCCCAACTTGTCTAAATTTTATTTGTTGATGATATTACAACCCTATCTCATCTAATATTCTTATTTGAGTAATTTTGGAAGTTTTTAAGTGGGGTTGGAATTTATTATAAATTAATATTTCTTATAATTCCAAAGGTGCCCCTCTCCTCCCTTATAAAAGGGCACCTATTCCCTCTCCTCCTCACACCATTTTGAGCCTTGAAGCTCAGCCAAAATCTGACTATTTCACTTACCCACTTCCCAATAAACCTTATATAGGTACTGGTATTCTCAAAAGAGCAACTCTAGTGCCCTAAGAGGACGTTCAAAGGAGGCACTTCGAGAAAGTGGTAATACCTTCTACCGATTCATTCAAGTTTCATTCTTCTTATACTTCCACTTATTTAGTGGTTTAATTATGATATAATAACATCAGTATATTTAATATAATTATATTTTATTATAAATATGAAACAACCTCATTTCACGTTCTATCCATCCTACGAAAAATTAAATCACCGCGCATGCGTATGTACGGAATACCGTCTCCACGCCGTGGTGTAATCTGTTTTTCCACCACCACCTTACATGGATGGGTATAATGGTGTAAAGAATAACTAAAAATTATTATTATAACATAATACTGATTCTAAGATATTATACCATTCAATCCAATTCCATTCAATAAATATGGGAACGATATCATCACTCGTGCGTACGTACGGATTACCGTCTCCACGACGCGATGAGATTCATTCTCCATGTTAACCACTCAAGAACGACTATTAAGTATATATAATGAATAATAATGAAATATATGACATGATAATTCTAATTTATATATATATATATATATATATATATATATATATATCTGTCATCTACTTACTTCCATTCAAGTCAATAAGGAATGGAAAACAGCGTTCATGCGTACGTACGACCTACCGTCTCCATGAATGGTGTGTTTCATTTCATTTTTCTATATATTATATATATATATATTGAATATATATGATATATAAATAATTATTCACATTCTGGAAGTAAGTAAATCATTATATAAGTAATAATAATATCAATAACAATAAGTCCAAACATGTACGATAAATGAAACGATTTTACCCAAAACGCTGCTTTAACATGGATTTACAAAAGAACTAGTAATATAAAGTCATAAGTGAGTCATATATGATATCATAACAATGAATATGATTCTGTAATAAGTCAATGAAATTATTTAAATCATTATACAGGAGGTTCGGATACGTATGAAGCATATCAGACCTAAGGTAAAGGATAATGTTCCAGTCTCAATTGTTTTCTATCCTAGATTTCTTATACGTAAGTATTTATTGGGGTTATATTTATCATCCATGTACAAGTGTTTTCTTGTATGTTTAACGTCCTTTTACCCATTTTTGACTTTTACTACATGGTATGTAAGGAATCATTTTTTTACCATACGAGGTACTTTTTGACTTTTTCGGCAAAAGTACGAGGAGAATGTTTTTTAACTTATACGGCATGAACGATTTTTACAGTTTCATAATGAATTATTTTCATGAATATTACTCTACATGATTTAATGAATATTTTCAACAAAATCATTTTATTTTAAAATTTAATGGCATTTTGTGAAAAGAAAATGATTTTGAAGAATAAAGGATATTTTCCTCAAGAATTCATTTCATGTGTTTTGTCAAAACTATTTTCCATCTAAGATGACATTATTTAATAAGTTTTTGTTTCAAGTATAATGTATATACTATTTAAATGGTTTTAATTTTCTTATGATGAAATGATATCCATTTGTTTTATGTGGAAAACGTTATGATGGAATGTTGTTTATGAAACCCATTTTATTCTTTGGGTTATTATGAATGATGTATGTTTATTTTGTGGCACATGAAAGAATGATTTTATTATGAGATTGGTGGGACCTATATCTCCCTCCAATGAATTGGGTAAAGATTTATATCTCATGAGATAGACATGGATGGAACGGAATGTAAATCCGGTTCAGTAATACAGGGCCAGAACGACAAGTAAACCCTGTTCAATAAGGGACTTTGTCCACTAAGATGGTATTGGAAGCAATGCCTTAGATACTATGGAAATAATATCATGTGCTTAATGTTTTTCCACAATTACATTCTTTATTCCCATACTATTTTATCATAATTAACGATCCATTATGATCTATGCCTTACGTACTTTTATGTTTTATGTCATTGCTCAAGATTTTGATGTTTAAATATTATGTTCATGTTTTGAATTTAAAATGTATAATATTTGTTTTATTTTCCACATGCATACCCTTACTGAGAATTTTATCTCACCCTTTATATGTTTTCTTTTCCCCAGGATACAAATAAAGGTTTTAGGTAAGAAAATAAAGGAAGATCTTTATGGGAGATGTTGAATATCTTTCACTAAGATTAGAAGATTATATTCCAAGTTTCCAAAGACTCTAAACTATTACAGTCATTTGGTGTCTATTTTTGTTATGTATTAGATATTCCGAAAAAGTAATGTAATGTCTATGTACGTCAAGCTTTGGGTCTCTACAGTTGGTATCAGAGGAAAGATTTAGTTAACCTTTGGAAACTAGGATGTGAAAACTTTAGTGAGATCCCTAGAGATATTTATAAGGTATGTATAGGGATGTCCCTAAGGATAAGTATACATATAGGTTATAGTCCTAGAATTACTGTAACGATATTAGAATTAAACCTAAGATGTTATAAATTGAAGGTACTCCCCCTTGATAATGATTTTTTCCTCTCACACTATTCTTTTTGGGTTTTAGAAAATGGCTGGAAATCGGAAGATTCATGATAATGGAGGATATGATGGACAATGGAATGATATTCTTCATGAACAACCAAATGAAATGAGATTTGGAAGTCAAAACATCATTATTATGCCTAATCAGCAATCTGACAATTTGATCAATAATATCAACTTTGGTAAGTATCCCGAATCATCTAATAAGAGAATGATGGAGTTTCATGATGATCATAGAGGAAAGAAAGTTCAATTTTCCTCATTTAAATCATGTGGGAAGAGACATCACGGAGGATGTTTCAAAGGAACTGTAAGATTCTTTGGGTGTGGAAAAGAAGGACACAAAGCCAGTAATTGAAAATGAAAAGGTTTAGTTTACACCATGGACAAGGATAATGGTATTTCTAAGACATCAATAATGGTTAAATGTTTTAAATGTGGAATGTAAGGGAATTATGCAAACCAATGCCCTAAGGGAAAGTCTCATGAAGAGAATCTACATGGTCGTATGGGTTGTATTTATTTTGATGATGATGAAGAGACTACAAATGAAATGTGAGATGAAAGAATTGTTCAAGATCGATCAATGGTTTAAGAAGGTAGTGTAATGATTGTATGTTTATCAAGAATAATTTATGGTACTATGGAATAAAGAAAAAATCTAAGGATTGTTACACTATTGCCTTTGCTTGGGTTTTGAAAGTATATGATGAATGGTACTAGTAACCATGAAAGGTTATTAAAAAATGTTCGAAAATTAGATGATATTCTCACAATTAAGGGATAAGGAGAAAATAATATGTATGATATTATTGATGATCTCATGATTGATATAAGGAAAAAGTGATATCATGGTTTGAGTATATAGAATTCTTGGGATTTCGGTATATGGAAAGATTTACCTTGTGACAACATTCATGTTTTCACTATGGTTCAATAAAATACATGATTAAGGTATTCACATGTTTGGAATGTGACCAAAAAGATATATCTTGTGATATATGAGGGATAAATGATGGTATTCACATGCTCGGTAGATGACATTTCTAGTAATTGTTTTCTTTATACTATGATCTTGGACATAAGTATTTTGGATAATCCTAAATATTAGAATGGATTATGTTGGACATAAATTAGTATTGTCTAAGGCTAGAACTTTTTTCGATATTATTTTAAAAATGTTATAATAGTGTAGTTTAAGAAAAATGACAACCTATAGGATGGGCGAGAACACATCGCGTCGAACAAGGCTACAGGAATCGAACCCACAACCGAAGTGTGACAGACCTTTAGTGCCAACCACTGGCCTACAGGAAGTCCCTGGTTAGTAGAAACTAGTTTTATTTAATTAAGTGGTATGATATATGAAGTATTAGCCCATTTTAGGAACCATATACGATTAATCTCACCATAGATGGACTTATGTATATAACGTTTTCTAAACTTAAGTTTTAGATAGATGGAAGGGCCTACCATTTTATCGTATGATCTTCTAACACTTCATGGAAGACAAATTCAACTTTATTTCTTTAAGAGATGAAGTGGAAATTGTTCATGGCACAAACAACAGTGAGATTGTACAAAAATCAAGTAAGTATTTATTCTAATTGAAATTTTTCTATTTTAGGGAAATGATTTTGAAAACAAAAAAATGTTGTCCTAGTGATCTTATATTTGATCAATCCAATGGTACCTTAGATCAGAACAAATCTATGGTTTTGTGATTGTTGGCTTTTTCACAGCCATGTTCTCTACCACTCTCCATCAGAACTTGATGGTTAGATTTACCTTCCATATTTATATTTTCACCTATGTTCTCTGACGTGGAAACCTAGTTATGAGTTAATTTGGGTAACTGTTATGTTTCATACATCACTTTTTAAAATTACGTTTTAGTATTCCTTTTTACGATGTGAGTTTCTATGAATAGTAAATTATTTATAACCCTGACGAATTTCGAGGGAGAAATTAATTTTAAGGTGGGTAGAATGTAACACCCTGAGATTTTATGAGAATTATTATTTTTAATTTATTTGATGTCTTGTTTCGTATGATACCCCAAGATTATCTTGTGCTATATGCAACACCATATTAGCTTGCAGTATATGCAACAATAATCTTGGATCGTGTTACACACAATTTCACGTTTTTTTGATAGTATTTATTCTATGCAACATTGAGTGTATATATATATATATATTCAATGTATTAATGAAATATGGTTGTATTTTGTTATACTCAACAACAAAGGAGTCGTGCACTACACGTAACCCTGACTTGTCTTGCATTGCACGCAATCACGACCTTCCTTGATAACATGTGTTGTACGCAATACCGGGTTTCACTAAACAACGCTATATGGTTATAATATTATTATAAACTAGCCATTATGAACACTAGTAAATAAAATTTGAATTTTATGACATTATAATTCATCTTATACATTTTATAGAACATAGTATGAGAACAAAATAAATTTTTCAGGTAAAATAAGTATATTAAAAAAATGCAGTTTTGCCGCCTTTTGATGGCACACCCACATTAAATATGGTTTTTTACATTTTTATAAGTTCAATTTGACAAAATAGAATTCTTATTTTGAATTAGGATATTAAAATTTACTTTGTATAAACTTTTCATATTAATCTGATAACTTTCATATTTTAATGAATGGTAAAAACATGCTATATTTTAATTAAAAACAACTTGTATCATCGTAATAATTTATAAGGTTAAATTATAATATTTAATGGTTTAGAAGGATAAATAGAATATATTTTTACCATTTATTATAATTAATATCATTATCATTTATTTTACATTGAATTCATAGGTAAAATCATTTCAATCTTTTGCAATGATTTAACTTTTAAAACTCGTTTTCTTAATTGCGAGATTAATTTTAAAATAACTACTAAAACTTATATGCTTTGAATTTTGAAAAATGGATTCCATATTTGGAATCAGTAGGTCCAAATTATGTTAATAGGCTACTTTTTATTTTTGGGCACTATGAATAGTACTACGATAATTTTTATTTACTTCAGTTAAAGATAAATCGGGTAATTAAGGGTAAACCTAAGATTATAAAATTACACTAACACATGCCAAAATTATATTGGATGACTAAAAGTCGACCCATATCACCTAAGGGTCGGATTAGATTCATTTTATGGACTTTTGACTATGAAAATAATTTAATTATTATTAAAACCAAAGAAAGTGACAACATGTCACTCTCTTAAATATTATAAGTATAATAATTTTAATTTAGTGATAACCTTCATAAAACATCGAACATGAATAGTATCCAGAAATATAACAAAAGTATATACATTATGTGAATTTATTTATAATTTTTAGGGATTAAATAACTGTTATTAATGGTGACACAACATTGATTCAGAAATTGTTTATTTAGTGAAAAATCAATAATATAGTTTTTATTAAAATAACAATACCTATTAAAAGAACACGAAACTTCACCAAACATTATTGGTAGAGTATATATATACCCTATGAATCCAAGGGTCGATTTTTGGACAATTTGGAGCCTTATAAAGCCGATTATGACATTTATATTATTTTATTTTAAATGATTTCAATGATGTCACCTTCATAATTTAATAAATATAACAATTTAAATGTTATTATTTTAATATTATGAACTTAGGTAAGAATATTATAATGAAATAAATTATATTTATCTTCATAATAGGGTTTTATTTTAAATTTTTATGCAACAAATAAGTATATTAAATAATTATACAAAAATGTTGTAGGAATTATTTTATTAATAGATATACCAAATAAAAGGTTTTAAAAATATTAAAATAAATAATATATGAACTATTTAATGTGTTAAAATAATTTTCTAGATAAATATGACATATTATTAATCTATTAATTATTTTAGTTGGAACATATCTTCTGTTATGATTTTATTTAAATTCAAATAAATGAATAGTGTCAAAATTGACACTATTGTAATTTTATAAAAATTACATATTATAAAATTGTTTAAAAATCAAAAAAATATTTAAAAATTATAAATTAAAATTTATATGGTCTATAATGTAATAAATCATACAATTATGGATAATTAATAACATATAAGTAATTATTTATAATGATTTAAAATCTAGAATATTATTACCACAAATAAAATTAAATAGATTATATAAGGATAAATCAAGTTGATAATGTTTAAAATAAATTCCCAACTTGTCTAAATTTTATTGGTTGAGGAGATTACAACCCTATCTCATCTAATATTTGGATTTGAGTAATTTTGGAGGGTTTTATGTTGGGTTGGAATTTATCATAAATTAATATTTCTTATAATTCCAAAGGTACCCCTCTCCTCCCTTATAAAAGGGCACCTCATCCCTCTCTCCTCACACCATTTTGAGCCTCGACACTCGGCCAACCTCTCCCCATTTCACTTCCCCACTTCCCTATAAACCTTATATAGGTACTGTTCTCCTCAAAATACCAACTCTTGTTCCCTAAGAGGAAGATCAAAGGAGGCACTTCGAGGAAGAGGTAATACCATCTATTGATTCATTCAAGTTTCATTCGTCTTATACCTCCTCTTCTGTAGTGGTTTAACTATGAAGTAATAACATCAGTATCCCTAATATACTGATATTTTATTATAAATATGAAACAACCTCATTTAACATTCTATCCATCCTACGGAAAATTAAATCACCATGCGTGCGTATGTACGGAATACCGTCTCGACACCATGGGGTAATCTGTTTTTCCACCACCACTTTACTTGGATGGGTATAATGGTGTAGAGAATAAGTAAATATGATTATTATAACATCATACTTATTATAAGATATTATATCATTCACTACAATTACATTAAATAAATATGGGAACAATATCATCGCTTCTATGTACGTACAGATTACCGTCTCCACGACGCGATGAGATTCATTCTCCATGTTAACCAATAAAGAACGATTATTAAGTATATATAATAAATAATAATGAAATATATGAAATTATAATTCTACTTGATTTATGTATGTCTGTATATATATATATATATGGAATCTACTTACTTCCATTCACGTCAATAAGGAAAGGAAAACAACGTTCATGCGTACGTACGGCCTACCGTATCCATGAATAGTGTGTTTCATTTCATGTATCTATCTATTATATATGTATATACTTAATATATATGATATATAAATCATGATTCACATTCTTTATTTAAATAAATAATTATATAATTAATAATAATATCAATAAAAACAAGTCCAAACATGTACGATAAATAAAACGATTTCACCCAAAACACTGCTTTAACATGGATTTACAAAAGAACAGGTGATATAAAGTCATAAGTGAACCATATATGATATCATAACAATGAATATGATTCTGTAATAAGTAAATGACATTATTTAAATCATTATACATGAGTTTTGGATATGTACGAAGAATATCAGATCTAAGGTAAGGGATAATGTTGTAGTCTCAATTGTTTTCTATCTAAGACTGCTTATACATAATTATTTACTGGGGTTATATTTATCATCCATGTACAAGTGTTTTAATGTATGTTTAAAGTCCTTTTACCCATTTTTTACTTTTACTACATGGTATGTAAGGAATCTTTTTTTACCATACGGGGTACTTTTTGACTTTTTCGGCAAAAGTACGGGGATAATGTTTTTTAACTTATACGGCATGAACGGATTTTTACGGTTTCATGACGCATTATTTTCATGAATCTTACTCTATAAGATTTAATGAGTATTTTCAAAAAAATACTTTTCTTTTAAAATTTAATGGCATTTTGTGAAAATAAAATGATTTTGAAGAAGAAAGGATATTTTCCTCAAGAATTCATTTCAAGTGTTTTGTCAAAACTATTTGTCATATAAGATGACATTATTTAATATGTTTTTATTTTAAGTATAATGTCTCTATGATTTACATGGTTTCAATTTTCTTATGATGGAATGATATCCATTTGTTTTATATGGATTATGTTATGATGTAATGATGTTTATGAAACCCATTTTCTTCTTTGGGTTATTATGAATGATGTATGTTTATTTTGTGGCACACGAAAGAATGATTTCATTATGAGATGGGTGGGACCTATATCTCCCTCCAATGAATTGGGTAAAGATTTATATCTCATGAGATAGACATGGCTGGAACATCAAGTAAATCCGGTTCAGTAATAAAGGCTGGAACGACAAGTAAACCCAGTTCGGTAAGGGACTTTGTCCACTAAGATGGTCTAGGCAGCAATGCCTTGGCTACTATGGAAATCATATCATGTGCATAATGTTTTTCCACAATTACATGTTTTATTCCCATGATATTTTATCATGATTAATGATCCATTTTGATATATGCCTTATGTACTGCCATGTTAAATTTCATTGATCAAGATCTTGATGTTTAAATATTATGTTCATGTTTTGAATTTCAAATGTATATGGTTTGTTTTATTTTCTCCATGGTTACCCTTACTGTGCATTTGAGCTCACCCTTTATATGTTTTCTTTTCCCAAGGATTTGAAGAAAGTTTTTAGGTAAGAAAAAAAAGGATGATCTTTATGGGAGATGTTGAAGATCTTTCACCAAGATTAGAAGATTATATTATGAGTTTACAAAGACACTAAACTATTACAGTCCTTTGGTGTCTGTTTTTTATGTATTAGATATTCCGCAAAAGTAATGTAATGTATATGTATGTCAAGCTTTGGGTCTCTACATTATCACACCCCATGGATAGACCAAATACATTCATATTATCCTCAAAAAATCCCACATGGATCATGAGTGGTTCGAATCATCATTAAACCAAAAAATTTACCAATGGTTACTGAAGGAATAAAATTCACATCAAGTGTGGTGAAAATGCTCATCAGTGCAAAAACAATCAATGGAATGATTATTTGATATTACTTGTAGACCACATACCTCATATCTAAGGACATCTACATGCTTAATCATTGTCTAAGACGCATATTATAGAACCTTGTGAATCCCCAACCTATGAAACACAATAAAAAATGGAGTTTTAGGGAATTATAATAAGAAGAAAAAAACTAAAAGCCCTAATCCAGAAAAGAGATGAACTGTGAGCGTTAGACTAACCTGGAGCATCGATTTTCACACTAGGACACTGCAAATGGCCAAGAAACAAAGGAGATCAACCATTGGGAATATTTAGGAGCCTTGGATAGTTTATATGGCTGTAGGATGATGAAATAAGAGGAACACTGACTGCGGAAATTAAAATCCCTAGGGGTAAACATATCATTTTTTACTTTTTACAGAGGCCCATATTTTGGTCACTTGATTTTCCAAACATTGTGAAAACTGTCCGCCAAACTCAATACTTGGTGAGTCCAAGTTTCACGGTTACCTAGGGATCTTTCAATTTTGAAAACCTATATCCTAACTATGTGTAATTCCTCTATCCAAGCTGCATGGTTTGTAACTCTACCTTGGATGGTTTAAAAAACCATGAATTCATCTTTTAGGTTAGAATGGTTTGGGTGTACATTTTTTACTATCCGTGCTCCAACTCTAAACCATGCAGAAAATGGATAATTATGCATTTCTTCCATGTCATGAACACCCGTGAACATCGTAAATCTTTCTCATCCCACCACAAAACAATTAATTATAAATATTCAAGAGATTTAAAACGAAATTTAAACTAGAACATACCTCTAAGAATATAGCGAACTTACATTAGATCTAAAGTTTAAATTTAATAAAATTAGTGTCACATAGAAAGGATAAGAAAATTAACTAAAAAATAGATATAATAATTAGAAAATTAACTGAATAAGTAGTTATAATTCACTTATTCTTTATTTATATATACATCCTAACACGATTTCTTATTCCCATTAATTTATTAACAAATCGATTTCCTCAACTATACATATCCTTCATAAATATGATAAAAATAATATATAAATAGTGTGATACTAATAATTCTCATCCAAGATATATATCTAGAGTCATTTTCTATATTATATCCTAGAAATAATTGTTAATAACCCAAATTTGAAATTAGAAAAAATAATGACACTATGTACTCTTCCAACTCATCTCTTGAAAAATTTTCTTCATCCTTTGAGTATGTATATTATTTTAAATCTTGGTAGCATAGAGAAAATATTGAAAAATTAATTAGGTAATGTTTTTAATGAAATTGTAATTAACATCGGAAATGGGATATTCAGGGATAATAATATATTTTTGGTATATGATATCATTCATAAATGTTAAAATGTTAAATCTAAAACCATTTTCATTATCTTGTTTCGGACATTGCAGAAATATTAACTTGAACAAATAAATAGTTTGGAAATAGGTTTTACTTTTTAGTATTTATATATATAACTTAATCTGTTTCCTTTTGAATAAATACATATGCTTCTTATGTTTAGTGACCGACCTTATACTATGGTTTAGCCTATATCTATAGATATCCCTTACAAAACAAAATTATCCTTAAAATACAAACTAAAAACAAATAATACGATTTTTATATATAAAATATTGATTATAGTGAATTAAAAATTCCCAATACACATATTGTGTGGTCAGTGTGATTTAATTACATTCATTGGATAAAAAACTATTTGGGATATAAAAATTGATTTTAATAAGAAAACATTGCTTCCTAGAAAATTCAAATTATTAATTAAATAAAAGAAAATAAATTTTATATTATTAGATTATATATTTTTACAATTGAAATATAGGTATCAATAAGATTCAGTAATCTATAATTTTCTTCTCAAACACTTCATTGAGTTCTTTTTTTTTCTTATCAAATTTGTTCAATTAAAAATAAATTTATTGTGCATAAATGATAAAGGGATTAATGAATATAAATAATAAATAATTGGGGTTTCACTTTATAGATCTATAATGTAAACGACTATAGAGAATAAAAATAGTATTTAACTTTTTTGAAAATAGTTGATTATTTTTTGGCAGATATATTTTGAAAATATACCTCAGGTAGAAATTCACAACTGATATTCCCAACCATTAAAACATGATAATTTCAATTATAATCTTGATACCAACCGCATATGTAATGATATTTCCAATGATTTTTTCTTTATACTAAATTTAATAAATATTTCTATAATTGAATTTGGTGTTTTAATGACCAAGTTATGATAATATATATTATATTGGAAACAGTGGGGGGAAGATACTTCTGGAAGGTCCTTTTGTTTTATTCTTTGATTCCATGGATTATGATGACCTAAATATCAATTTACAAATGCATTGATCATATAAATACAATTTTTCTAGTTATCTAAAATCTATTTTAATTTTTAGAGTTAACCATACAACGAGCCCAAAAATTCACAATAAATGTTTAAAATTTATAATGGATCCAAATATTGAAAATAAATCATTAGAATATTACACATTATCTCCAAAAATATCAAAATTAAAAAGTCCCCAAAGAGGTGAATTACGAAATTATAAATCACCACCACCATAAGTAAAATACCCCACCAACATTGAGAATTCAGAAATCAAAAATCAAACTAAGAGGTTCCCTAAAAATAGCACTAAGAATTCCTCTGTGAGACATGATATTTAATCATCATCAAGCTATATCCCAATATCTTTTTATATCACTAACTTTTTAATAAGAAACCACCAAAATCTTACCACCAACACCATTAAAGAATCCCAAAATAGTCTCCAAGAAAACATTTATAAAGGGATGAAGCATGCATCAATCGCACATCTGAGAACACCGATAATAGATCAAAACTGAAGATCCCAAAACCTCAGAGAAAATCATAGCACCATACCAAATTATCTTGGGGGAGAAGACCAGGAAGTAATATTAGGGATTGAAATGGACATGTAATTAATAACGAGCCAAAAAAATATACCAGAACTCCAACCCCATGATAGGAACACCACTAGGAGAGAGAATACAAGATATACAAACCAATAGTATCCAAGAATAATGTTATATTCCAGTTAACTTCACAAAATTGTAAACACAAAATGAAGAAACCAGACTCCACATCCATCAGCAATGAAAATAAAAAGCCCCCGTATCGCAAGAGTAGCCAGTGATGCATCGTCATTGTTTTCCAAATGTTGCTCTACCCAAAATAAAAAACACCATCACTCGATAGAAAACACAATGAAAAATCTATATCTATTATGTCATGATATAAGGTGAAAAAATTGAACCCAAAATCAAAGAGGAGCCATCGTCACATTCCTCCCCATCACAAGCCCATGCCAAAGTAGGACACCATCATGCCAGACCAAAATGGAGTCTTACATGATGGGGTTGGAAGGAAGTTCCTATAAAGAAGGTTGATAGAGAAATTATCAAGGAGAAATACCTCAAGTAAATCCACCTTTTATTGAGAAATAATTAATTCCTGGAAATAAACATGAATGATATAATCGGAATGGGTCAATAGATGAGCCCTCAACTAACACAATCCCAAGCCATCAAAGGGCCATTGAGTCTAACTAGTTACGGGTTCTCACATGAATGGTCTGGAAATAAGGTATGTATAGGAGGGAATATGATGAATTCAATTTGAAGGACCACACACCGAGTGGAACAAGCATATCAGTGCTCATTTATTGAAGGAAATTCCAATCCCCATATTCACGTGATAATTTGGGAGATATTTTTTGTATAGAATGTCTCCCAAGATATTATAACCTTTACCTATAAAACCCCATGATTTTCTAATAAGAAAAATATCTTCAATAGTGTTAATAAAACATAACACAATGTCTAACTTTCATTATACATAACCCTTAGTTTGGCATTCATTACACACAACCCTAGGATTTTTATGTTCGATAGATTATTCAACTTGAAACACTCATCTTAAACGAACCATGATATATATTTTTATTATAATATATCCATTATGAATGGTGGATATTAATAGAATTAACTTAATTATAATAATATTCTCGACATATATTCTTTAGTGATCAATTAATTTGAAATAAAAATAAAACATATTTGTAAAAAGGGAAATCTTTTTAAATAAAATACTTTTAATGCGCACAAGTGTGTTTTATTCAAATAAAATAAACCAATCACTTTTTTTGGAATATATTAATGAAATTTATATATTATATATGTAATATATAATTTATTTTTCATAATTTTTGTTTTCTATATTATAAAATACAAATAAATTCAATGTTACGATTAATATATTACAATTAAAAAAAGATGTTTTTTCACATTTTTTGAGCTCACTTATTTTAAAAATGATTTATATCAAAATTTAAAACAATTATTTGAATAAATAAACTATATTTTTTTAATTGAAATATCAATATTTACTTTTGTTGAATGTTTTATATCTTTTTTAAAATATTTATTTTTCACTAAATAGTGAAAACCAAAATTTTTGTTAAAAAGTATTATCATTTCAACAAATTTAGTATATTAAAACTCCCAATATGTTGTGAATTTGATTTAATGTAACCTATGTTATATTTAATATACTTAATTAATTAGAATAAACATTATAATGGTTTTAGTACATGAATGAATTTTGGTTTTAAAAACACAGTTTTAATGTGGTGGTGATGGCCAACACATCCCAGATGCCATCTCGATTTTTATTTATTTTCAGATATTACCTATTTTATGGGTTTAGGTGGAACATTGAAAATACCAATAGGATTAATGGAACAAGTCCAATTATAGACCTGAAGGCCCATGGCACACAACCTAATACCTGACCTGAAGGCCCAGGACCTCAAAACACAACAACTACCCATCCCCAACATCTACAACATTAAAAGAACTTATTAACAAAATTCAGGATATTTTAAGTTTATTTTCTAGATTATATATTATTAAATGTTAATTTATTTTCATTAAATTATTACTATTAGTCACAAAGTAAATATTAAATCATATTTTTCGAAAAACAAATACTCTAGTAAAAAACATGTTGTCTCGCCACGTCTGTGACAATAATATTAAATTAAATTGATCCAATTATGTTTTTTGAATTTTAAAAAATAGATTCAATATTTTAAATCATCATAATTTATAATTTATAATTGGGTCCACATAAATTTTTATGAAATTGATCAGTGAAAATATATAATATTATTTACATTGATTTAGGCAAAACTTGTTTACTTAGGTGTTAAAATTTTATATTATGGGACCAAATAACATAGAACAATGTCAAGAGACAATATTATATTAACCTTATTAAATTTATAACATGTTTTAGTTCATTATTGGTACCTAGGGATATGAAAAATTTGGGTCAAATTCACACTTTCAAACCATTATAGGTTTTATACTCCCCTTAATTATAAATGGAATCCCCTCTCCCCATATATTCAAAACTATCACACCCTTTGTCTAAGGAAAATGACTAAAAAATAACTTATCCACTTACCTAATATCATCCTATAATCCTTATGTTTTTTTTAAAAATCTAACTAATGAAGGATTGGGGTGAAAACCAATAGGAGTCACTTAAAGAAGATGTAATGTTCATGAACTTACGTTTTTTTCTTTCTTTCTCCACCTCCTTCAACTATAAATATAAATTTTTTATATAATTACATAAGAATAATAAATATACCTATATTATTTTATGTTAATATTATGATATACAACCACAAACAGATCCATCTAATGGGTTGAGAACTCATCATTTGAGTTAATGGCGAACTATAACCTCGAATAAATATAATGTTTTTATTCATTTCCACCTCTCACGATCGACTATAATGTTGATATAAAGATTATATTTTATATTAAAAAACTATTGAATATATGGATTCATAATTTATTATATACCCATTTTATAGTCTAATATGTATGGGATACGATAACGTCATTCATGTGTATGGTGGACTATAGCCTCACGAAGTGATTTTCTTTTCTTTCACAAAAACGTTTCATGAATGTAAAAAAGGGAAATGAAAATGATTTTATTTTATATATAGGAAATAATATATATTACTTATATATATATCATTTTTGAATTATAAAATTTTATTTTCATTCTAACCTTTTCTCTTCATGAAAATGTATAATGTCATTTGTGCACGGGTGGACTACAAGAATCTTTAAACAATGTGCATAATTTATTCATCAGAACATCAAAATAATGATATATATATTGTTATATAATTACATAAATTGTTATTTATGATATAATTTACAATTTTAATGAATCATTTTACTTACTTTATTTTCATAATTATTATTAAAAAATGGAAATGTAACTTACCCTACGTATGACCTGCTGTCACCATGATTGTAACATTAGTTCATTTTTCATAACCATAATCCAATACTGGGTTTGGAATTTTAATTGATGTATAAATATAATAATTATTTAATTATTATTATTCTAAATATGTTTAAATAATGACTTTTTTTACCATAATTTTACCTACTTAAATCGTTTTTGACACATAAACCAAATATGGTCAAAACATCCAACCTTAACTTAATTGAAAATGTAATTTTACATATATAATACTAAAATTTATAAGGTTGTAAATAAATTAAATAATTAACGTAATTTTATTTTTCTGGATAATAATGACACTCATGATAAATTGATATCATGGTATGGGACCTCGACTCAATTTCAACTCCTTAAGGATTATTTAGATGTTATAAAACTATATTATTTTATAAGTTTTATATAAAACTACTTTTATGTTTTACATAATAAATATATCTATTAAAATTATATTAGTTTTTTAATGTTATTTTTAAATTGTATTAATGATTAAAGTGTTTTCTATTTGATAAGGTAATTTTATTATAAAAAGAATCATCTTTTAATGTTTTCCATGATACTCATTCCCTTCAATGTTCAAGTTTTATAAATGATTTTATTGATATTATTTTATGTACATAAAGGATAAATAAATTATATTTTATATATTTTATACTTTATTTCAAAAATATCAATTATATCTTTTTTCATGCCCTATACAAAACATTTTGACAAACAACAAAAATGAATTTTATATTCTTAATGTCAATGAAAAATAACATTTATGTCATTATGGCCATTATTTTATTTATAGATTCATTTTCAAGAATAAATGTTTTTATTAATGAGAAAATTCGTTTTCGGAATTGTTTTTATTAAAGTGTTTTTTCAAATAAAAGGGTGTTTTGGTATTAAAATTGGGGTTTTAAAAGAGAATGGTATTTTTATCTTAAAGTATATATAATATGAGTTTAAAATTGTTTTTCGAATGTTTTTATGAAGAATGTGATTAATTAATGAAATTATTCATGATTAATATATAAAATGGGTGTGTCTAATATGTCATATTAGAAGGATTTCACACCATAATAGCTCATGGGTGATACAAATACAACTTATACCAATGGTTTAAGCTCAGTAGATCTCAGGAGAAATGACTGATCCTGATTCAAATTATATTAAGGTTTGATCCTTATAATAGCTCAAAGGTGATCTTCATATAGCATATATGAAGGGAAATCCCCATTATATGTATTTGATAAATTGGATAGTGATTTTACTACTACATGACCCTATAGAGATTCCAATCAAAAGTTTTTTAAAAAGATATTTTGAATTTGAAGCTCCATGAATAAAAAACAAGGATTAATTTATTTCTATGTATTTTAAAGGATTTCATTTAAAAAATCAAGTGTTTCTTTTAATGTGATATTTTTATTTATTTCACTAAAATAACATTGATGTAAAGTTTAATATTTCATTAGTTTTTATTTTCATACATTACTATATGTTTCCTTTAATTTTATATCTATTATTGGGATTTTTTTTCATCCCATATTTTTATAATTATTTTCAGTTGGTTTAGTGAAAGTTAATGGAAGGAACTACACAATGTTTGAATTCGTGGAGTTTTATATGTAATAAATAAAGGGTTTTTAAATGTTTTATATTACGGGAAAATGTATATTAATCGTAAGTGTCCACATTGTATTTCATTGTTTTTATATGAATTAGTAATGGTATAATTCTATAAAACCATAATCCAAAAAAGATCCTCAGATGTAGAGAATAAATTCATAACTTAAAATTGAAGATTATATAATATTTAAGGGATGTTTATTATAGTTGGTATTTGTATATGCTTTATAGAACATTAGAAGTGAGCATAGTTCTGATAGACACCTCTTGTAATATTTTAATTTATTACTAAGTTGACATGATATAACATTATAAGATTTCCATGTTGCTTCATATAAGATATGTATGTTTAAAGTTTTTCCATAGTGGAAATAGGAAATAAGTTTTTGGATGGATTTATGAAGAAAATATCCTTCAAAATCTGTAACCATGGATGTATTGAATTCAGAAAAAATAGTTTGTTGCTATGATAGATTAGTTAACAAAATATATCAATGTGGTGGTATCCAATCCATATAAGGAGCTGATATAACCTGAATGAAAATTTTTATAGTGGATCATTTAATGTGGAAACATTACCCATTATTCAATGGATTTTCTGAACTAGTTGTAGACAAAGGGGGAATCAGTACCCCTGAAAATACATTTTATTTCATAATATTTGAGATCATATAAAGGTAACTCTTTCCATCTACTGTTTTAATGGTTAATATGATCAATCATGTCATTGGATAATAATACCAAAGATTAATGTGACATTTTTTCTCTAGAATGAGACAAATTTAGTAATATGTTCCTTGAAAAATAATTTTCTATGTTTTTTTGGATTAGTATGGAGAAAAAAATCATAGAATTTATTAAAAGAGATGAAGATTGTGCGGCTACATATGAATAAAAACTCATAAGATTTTTCATGTATGTTATATTAATTATTCAAGATATTAACAATAAAATTAATTTATTTTAATAATTATAAAATCATATCCTTTAAATATAATTGTTCATAAAAAATATATAAAGTAATTATAATTTTTTTAATTGTGATGAGAAATCTGAGATGAAGTTTGGAGAAACTTCTAAGCCATGAGATAAAGAAAATAAAAAACAGTAAAGCTGGTTGGAAATAGAGATGAAACCAAATAATAATTCATGCGATGAGCCTAAAACTTATTCCATGTTTAGTAAACTATATTTTAGGTAATATATGTTAGGATCATGAAAGTGTTACCAGTGTGGTATGTTTTTTCAAAATGTTCATGAATATAAATAAAAGATAATGAACAATCCAAGAATGAGATGACAAATTTCCAGTAAAAAATGTGATGTTTTAGTTGCAATGATACTGGAAATTATTTTAATTTGTTTCTGATGTTATGTCCATATGGTGGAAATCATCAGGACAAGAAACAAAAGGGGTGTCCAAATCATTTGCTACTTTTATATTTTATATAGATCTATTTGGTGAAGTAGTGATAACTATAGGTAGATCTGAATTTTTCAAAGGTATACCATAATCTCAATGGGATAATCATCCTACTTTTGATGTTTTAAGTAATGATTGTTCTTTTGAAAAGATATTATGAGTTTTCAAAAAATATATATATATATATATGATGTTTATATTTTAGTGGAAGAGTTAATTTAAGTATAAGTCATTTAATTGTTATAGACATAATATTAAAGGATTTGATAACCATTAGGGTTAATATAAAAATTAATGATATTGTTTTTAGTTAAAATATTTGAAAAAAATAAATAAAAGTATTAACTGGTGGTGGTAGTTTTGATACTAGGAGATTAAATTTTCAAAACTTATACTTTAAATATTGGTTTTTAAAACTAGTATGATACCTACGAAAATACCTAACACTATCTTATGAATCTTATGATCCATTAATGGTGAATTTTAGTTCTTTATTTAGAAAAAAGTAAATTTTCAATATTCATTTCTTAGAGTAAGGATTGAATTTTAAATTCATCGAAGAACAACAGACAGATGAAATTATGCTTATTAAATAGAAACATATCAAGTAAGTATATTTCGTTATACAATAAAATAGTTCCTAATAATTATATAAAGACCTTACAACAAAAATTTATCCAATTACATTCATAATCGTTGAATGATATGGTATTTTAAATAAAAAAAGATTATTCTTTTTGAGTCCCTCATCTTTCAATTGAAAAATTACTTTCTTATGATCAATAGCCTTAATCACTCCCTATAATTATTTTTGATTTTCCCCATTCCCACCCATAATCTCCTAATTAGAAACATAGTTTTTTGTTATTAAATATTAAAATTTTCTTTGAATTTTTCTATTATTAATAGGATTATTTATTAACCTTTTTTATAATGGTGGAATTCAAATAAATAATTTCATATATCCAAACATTGATTAATAATATTATGGTAAAACTTTGATGATGTATGTTATTAATGTGGAGGAGATTTAACACCATGAGATTTTAGGAGAAGAAAAATAATATTAGATAGATTAAAGGATACACAACCCTATCTTCATGTTGCATTACCCATAACACATTTTTCATCTTGAATTATAAAAATCCTTGATATTTTTATTTATGAAAGAATATTCAACACACAACACCAAACATAAACAACCCATGATATATATTACAATTATATATTAGAAAATGGAATGGATGGTATGAAAAAATATTAACATAATTTTGGAAATATATATTACAATTATTCTTTGGTTTTAATGTAATTAAAAATGAAAATAAAATATATTTAAAAATAAAAGGAAATGTTTTTCTAAAAAACTATTTAAATTCAAAAAATCTTGTTTGATAAAAATAAATTTAAAATATAACTCTTATGGGTTTATATTTCTGAAATTTATACATCATAATTTGATTATGGGTTTATTCCGTTATTTGCAAGGAACATCTTGAAATATAATGGAAGGTTCTGCAGGTTGTAACATTGATACAATTACATCATAGCTTTGATGTATAAAATGTGCTCTTAAGAATTTCTCCATGATATATTTTTTTGATCAATGTTAATATGTAAGACTCATCATTGATCGTCTTTATGAACATCTATACGGTGATGTAGATAAGGTAACATGCATTTAAGAATTACTTGATGCTACATTATCATGATTGATGATATTTTGGTCAAGATATTCTTCGGCATGCCAATCTAAAAAAACTCATATCTTATTACCAAACTTATACATCACTGGTACATTCTTTAATTACATAAAGGAATCTTATGAGGCATATTTACCTCTAACTCTTCTTTGGAATAGTTTACTCCCACTGGTTGAACTAATACTTAGATGCTTTGTGGAATACCTTTATTTCTAAAGGTTTTTTTGTCCAAACCAAGTATGTCAACAATACCAAATGTGTTTAGCTATGCCGAGCATAAATACTATACTAAATATATAGTTAACATAAATTTATATTTTCACATGAAAAATAATCATATTTCCACAACTGGGTAGGTCTTACATTTTATATTCATCATGTATTTCCATTGATTCAAGTAGCAGTGAACTATTTGTTGTGCATGTTACCATAAACAACATTCATTCCCAAAAATGGAATAATGTCTCATCATGTCGAAATGGGCACATGAGATAAATGTTTTTGGTTATACATAACAACTTGTTTAGTTTGAGTCAATCCATTGGCAATTAGAAGTTATGTGTTTCTCACCACTGACTTAGGAATCACCCTTTCTCAACTTCATGGAGAAGACACTTTACTTCTATTCATGTTTCTCTAATTACCTGGTTATTTTTTTTCAATACAAATATGTGAAAAGAATATTTTATTTTAATACCCAAGAAGCATGTGAGATAAAAATACTTTTATTTGATGAATATTAACTGAATGAGAAGAAGGTACTTGCTTCTAGTATTTCATATTTTAAACATCCATGAATTTATATGTGATGAAAATAACCTCTTGTTAAATAACCCACCAATTTTAATTGAAGGACATGATGAAGGTGCCTTTGGCGTAACGTTCTATAGTCTGTTTCACCTTTTCATTCAATTTATTCACTATAAGAATAAAAGATGGCGTTATCTCCAATATTCTTTTTTTACTTGGTTAATGTAACCTTAATGGTAATGAAGAACTTACACTATATCATTCATTTGAACCCTTAAACAAAACTAGAGTAATTGGGTGTAAAGGGTATAAGAATGGATGACATGGATGATTTTGAACTATGTTTCACTTTACACAAACTGAGTCTGACCATCACATTCAAATATTGCTTCGCTTTCTCCTGGAAAGGATATTGGAGATAAGACTACATATAACATCATCCATGTCATGATGTAGCAGCCACAACTAACCTCAGACATTGATGAAATCATTCTGACAGAACCATCATATGATTGATTCGTGAGTCTCTTATAAGCAGTTTTACACCCTCGCTTCTTGAGGTGGCTTAAAAGGGTGGGACACAAGCACCTTGAATTTTTGATATAGTAGTAATGTGCGCATGCACCTAAACTACACTTGGAATTTTGGGCTTGTTTAGACATTAACTTTGTCTAATAATTATCATAGTATTATTATTGTATTGATTTCCATTATCTACAAATATACTTTAGAAGATTGTTCTTTTATTGATTACCTAATGTGATGTTACTAATTATTTAATCATTGAATGTCTCCCACTAATTTTTCGAATTCTAGGAACCCTTTATACTAGAATCAAAATAATCTTGAGTATTCTAGTGGAAAGGATCCTTGAACCTCCACCATTTTCTACAAGCTATGGCTACGCCACAACTCAGAGGGTCCAAGGTAGGATTTTGGCTGGCCAACCGCATTAACATGCAGTTTCTTGATCTGTTGAGTGAAGTCCCAGCTTCAAAATCATTTTCTGATTTACTCAACGCTTGCCTCTAAAATTACAACAAGCTAGCTATGGATATTTCCTTGCTGAAATTTTAGTTATGTCAACCCACCACATGGATAAGAACTTCCCAGTTGTAAGAGGGACCCTCAGGTAATGCATGACCAAGACCTCAAACACCCGGTTTTATTCAAACCTGAATTATGGAAGGCAGCTTGTGACATAATATTTTCATTGAGGGTTTTATTGGTTTTCAATCTCGATGAAAGTGATTTATTTCTATTAAACATGTTTATCTATGTTTTCGTGCTCACAACAGAACAGTAATATAAAAACGCACGCTTCTTCTCTATGCATTTTATTATCTATAATTTTATGTATTTTCTCGCTTTTCTAAAATGCATAAAATAATAAATAAATGCATAAAGGAAAAATACTACCTGACTGGTCTTGAGCATCTAAATGAACAAAGGGCATCGTATATGAGATGAATCTTGACTCAAAATGTATCCAGCCCTCAGTCTTGTACGTTCACTTCACATCTAGAACATCGCCCTGTATTGGTGGGGTCCGCATGTCATCTTGCATCATCTTGATCAACGTGCACCGCCTCGTCTCGGCGAGGTCCATATTGTTATCCATTTTCATCCAAAGTACAGATATACTCATGCGCAAGAGAGAGGGATGCATGTATAAATGTACATCATATGAATTACACACAGAGGTCCACATACATTTAACTGAAATGAAAGACGATGTGCAGTCCGTCTATTTAATTAATTACAATCATCGCACACAGTTAAAACAATTAATTAAATAAAAGTCAACATACATGGGTTGATGCTCAAGAACACCAGATGAGTAAAATTAAGCGCGATAAAATTAAAATGCATTAAATAAGTTTGAGGGTTTATTTATTTAAATTTAATGAATTAATAAATTCTAATAATTTAATTAATTATAGGTCCTTTAATTAATTTAATTTTAATGGGAAAAATAAATTAATTTTACTTAACTCCATTTAATAATTAAATTGAATTAATTTTATCTGATTATTAAAATTATTAACAAAAATTAATTTAAATTAATTTAAATTTTAAACAAAAATTAAATTAATTAAATTAATTAATTTTGATTAATTTAAAGTGGTAGATCCTCGAAAAAATCATTGCATGGATATTGTGGTTTGGGCCAAACCTGCGCAGGGCTATTCCATGGCTGAAATAGGCTGATCTGATCTACCCAAACCCGTTCCGGTTTGGGCTGGTCCGCTCGGACCGCATCGAGGATAAATTTTCGCCACGAAAAATAATTGCAGGAAAATGAAGGATACCTCCTAGATTTGAACAGTGTCATGGTGACGTGTGGTGCGCCCAAAAGGTCGAGCGGGGACCTCCAATGTTGGCCAGCAGGGAGGAACAAGAGTCACTGGCCTGTGGGGCGCAATGGTGCAACATGGGAGGATCTGCTGCACCTGCAGCGTGCACCGGACCTGCGGGTCATGGCTCCATCTGAGGGAGCAGGCTGGCATCTGGGGTGCCAAGTTGAGGAGACCCAGGTCCTGTGTAGGTTGGGTGGTGCACCTTCTGTATAAATCCTGACTGGGGGAGGACCTTGGACCAGGAGGCAGGCATTGGGAGGGCTGTCGGGTGTAATCTGGGTGGAGGCCGGAGTGGCCGGGGTGCGGTGCTTCTGATGTGGGAGGGTGGGGGACCAGCCTCTGAGAGCTGGTCTTTGGATGCAGGGCAAGAAGAGGTGGAGAACAACATAAGGTTTCTGGTTTTGTCCGACGGAGCTGCTATGTGCGATCTGCAGCAGGTCTTGGGGAGAGAGGGGAGGGCAGCTAGAACCCGGGGTGTTTGGGTGGTGCATAGAGAGGGGGAAACGGGAGGTGATGATCTAGAAGTCCCGGTGCGTCGGTGACCCACGACACCTATATTGCACCATGGGAGGGAGAGGGGGTCTCCTCGGACCCCCTGTAAAAAACAAATAATAATTTTTTTGTGTTTTATTTTCCACACGCCACCCCCCTATTTTTTTCATTTATTTTACAACTTATTTTTCATGTCGTCTTGCACCCTCTTTTTTTGTTTAATACTTCTTTAGTAGTCAAGTCCTACCCATTTTTAATTGAATTCTAGAAGCTAATATTAGCCTTTAAAATTAAATAATAATATAACTAATATAATAAAATAATAAAATATTATTATTAGAATATTATAATAATAAAATAAAAATAATTATCATAATAAATTTATTGTGAAAATTAATTAATTTTCAAATTTTTTTTTCAAATTCTTGGAACCAAATTCCAATTAACCCAAACCAATCGAAACTGGATCGGATTTTTGTTATGAAATAAAATTTAATATTTGAGATCAAACCACAAATTTCAACCCAATCCGAAAAATTAAAATGGCCATAACTCGGTCATTCAGCATCGGATCAACGCATGGGTTGAACCGTTGGGACCGTCTTTTAACCCTCTACTAAATTTTATGCAAATTAATTTTATTTGGCTTAGAAAATTGACATGATCCCTCTGATACCACTGTTATGGTCTAGGGGCCCGCAGTGAAAGCCAATGGGCTGGGAATTTTAAAATTTTAGTCAAAGGTATGACAAAACTTATCTTCACCGATGATCCGATCCCCAGTGATGTCTGAGGATCACAAGTAAATTATAAAGAGCACAAAATAAAAATTAAAATGTACTCATTTCAAATCTGATGTCGTGGTTGACTGAAACTAGTCAATGGCGATCATCACTTGAAGGATCCAAATTAGGATCCCTCAAGATCATCCACACGCACTCCAAAAATCCGCTGGAACGTCGATCGTCAATCTTCAGGTGCTAGCGCGACGATCTGACGATGGTTCCAACATCCTAACAATCACCGCCTCGAGAAGCCTTTGATGCATGAGAGAGATCTTGATCTGAGCATTTTCGATTAAGATCTTCTCTCTCTAAAGAGTGGGAGGAGAGAGAGGATTTTAAATTTCATTCCATAAATGAATGAATAGTGATTTTCACAACATAAGGGAGAGCCTACTCTTTTATTTATAGTGACTTTGATAAATACCCGGTAGGGTTTCCCAGCCCTCGTATATCTGTTCAAATGATATTTAATTTTTTTAATGTTAATTTTTTATGGATTTTAGCATCCAGGTGTTTCTTAAGTGATAAGGGACATTTAATTTAAAAAGATTCATATTTTAAAGTTTTTCTTCTGACTCTTTCACTTCCATGTCTTTGTTTTTAAATTTATTTTTTGTTGTTTTATATAGATATGAAATATTTCTAATGTACATTTTATGAATATTTACAATTTATTAAAATGTTTTTCAAAAGGAATCATTTAACCTATTTTATACCAAATGTTTTGACAAAAGACAAAAGGAATGATCAGTTATTAACTTACATGGTGACAATGACTTTTACCTCATTTAAATTATTTGATTTCAAAATTCATTTTAATGATTAAAAGTTTTCATCAATTAAAAACTATTTTTATTTATATTAATAAATTTTTTATTGATTTATTTTTAATGAAATGATTGTTTTTGTATTGAAAATGAGGTTTTAAATGAAAGTGGAATTTTTATCTGAATGTGTATTTAATACGAGTTTTAAAAAATTAAAAGGTTTTTTGATGAAATTATTTTACTCTCAAAATGTTAAATGTTAATTTTTTGAAATGGGTGAGCCTAATATATATTATATGAAAGGATTTAGACCTATTATTACCCATATGTTTTCCCATTATATCTTATATAAAGGGTTGGGCCCTATTATATCTCCTGAGAAATGGGTGAGCTTTATCTGTCTCATTTGAAGTGATGATCCAAATTATTTCTTGTGGGTGATCCTGATATCACTTATATAAAGGGGAATCCCCATTTTATGTCTCTAATGAGTTGAGTAATTATTATATTATAATTTTGTTATATGATTATTCAAATTAAAATCGGATTGAATGAGTTTTCTTAATATGATTATCTAAGTTATCGAAATGGTTTTAATATAATTAATTATTTTTAATATACTTACTTTCAAAAAACATGAGGGTTTTTTATTGTGAAAATGTTTTATTTATTTTTTATGAAAGAAAATTAATATTAAGATATTTATTTCATGGAGTTTCATGGTTTTACTAAACTAAAAGTAGCATTTCTTTTTATATACCTTGCTAATATTTTGTGTTCATCCCATGTTTTTATAAAAATAAATATTTTTATGGATGGGTATGTGTATGAAAGTATTCATGTTTAAATTCATGTATTTTTTTCATGGTAACAATTCAATATTCATTTTAAATGTTTTATATTATGGGGATAATCCATAGTAATTATATTTTTCCACTTTGTATTTCATAGTTTTCTTATGCATCATTTATTCCCTAATTATCAAAAAAACTAAACCTTTAAAAATACAAAAATTTAGGGAATAATTTCTTAACATAAAACTCAAGATTATGGATTTTTTATGGTCAGTTTTTTATATTAATCTTCACAATAATGAGTTGTGTGGTTGTTGATAGATTACAATTACATACAAATTTACACTACAGAGTCTTAGAAATAAAATGCTATAAAAAATGGATTTATTCAAATATAAGAGAAATAATAATTAAAAAATTTAATACCTTCAGTAATTTATGTGGTTAAGGGGAATGACTAGTAACAAATATACTGGGTTCATTTTCTAGTTCATGTGATGATATTCTTTCCACTTCTAGTTCAATTTGACCCTTTTTCACATATTGGTCATCTAGAACAATCTAGACAACAATATGTTATAAGGTATTTATTTTAACATGTAATCATCTCATCATATTGTATTTATCTTCTTTTTCTTTTGTCTTCATGAAATTGTTTTGAGGTGGATCTACAACACCTATACCTCAAACAAGACTATATTTTTTCATCTATTTCGAAGTTATTGATGGTAGGTTTTCTTTAGGTACAATAAATATTTATTATTGTGTCTAAAATGCATAAAAACATACAAAGATAAATATATATTTTCATATATTAATATTATCAAGAACAACTGGTTTATATTTTGTCTTATATAAGCATGTTTCCCATTATTCTTTTTTGTTTTCATGAAATTGTTTAGCATCGTTATTTACAAGTACCACATTCAATAGCACATGATGTGGGATAAAAATGGCATTAAATTTTGATTCATCAATTTTAATATAAATGAAGGATAATATGTTGATTAATATCAAAAGAAAAATTTATTTTATATTTAAAATAAATAAAATTTTCTTCCCTAGAGAACAATACTCCATCCTTATATTGTGATATGGATATTTTTTTTTTTCTGTTGCACGTTTTTTATTTTTCGCACTCAGTTATTTCTTCTTGAATTTAAAATTTTGAATCAAATTGGATAAAATAAATAATATAAAATAACATATTATCGACTACAATTCACATGAGATTATTTTTCACCATGATCAATGATGAAATAATTCAATGTTTTTAGATTTATAATATCTTCATAAGTAACTAGGGAGTGGGGATTTACATTCACTCCATAATCTGTAAGATAAAAATTGGAAAGAAGTATCCAAAATCCTTAATGGAATTTTACAATGGATATTATGACATAAATATTATTTAAAAAACAAATTATAAATAAAACCTAAAAGAGATATTGAAATTTAATTCATTATTTATTTATATAATTTTTTTCAAATAGATAAAGTATATTATACCATTAACTTAATTTCTTCCCAATCGGTTTACTTCATTATGGTTTTGACATGAAACAATTTTTCTATATCAATTTGAAATTTATTTTCATTATGACCCCACCATAACTAATGAACATTAACATGTAGGGGTTAATTGGTTGGTTGTGATGGTTCTTTCTAACATTAAGTTCCATACCCTTACTTCTTCCCTAGATAATGTTATGCAACATTGTGATGCAATGTTGTTCTGTGTTTTTTCATTAACATGATTTTGATCCCCTAAAAATTCTATATTTTCTAATCATCCATCAATTATTCCCCAAAAATTGGTAACATCATCAAATGAAAAAAATCATTTTCATCTTCAGTACCCAAACATTTAATTCATATTCTGTTAATACAGTAGAGATAACAAAATATTATGAATTAAATCAGAGTATATTAAAAAACAAAATAATAATATATTTGAACTCCATTTAGTTATTTTATATGTGGATGGTATTTGGATCCAATATTGACTATAAGGCCCCAGCCTTAAACCTTACTTAATCTTGAGTTATTACCAGATTACACATTGAGGATCTTTTCGGGTTTAGAGTTTTAGAGAATTAGATCATAAAACTTTCATTACATTCCACATATAAACAAAGTGGTTACATAAAGATAGTATTATTCTTTCCCATCAATGGAAAAAATATTTAAAATAAAACTTGGATTCTTTCTTGACACTTCCTTGACACTATCATCATATCATGTACCTTTCCCTTAACCTGTGAAAAACATTTCAAAAAAAACATGTGATGAGCATAAAAATCTCAGTAAGGGATATAAAAAATATAGAAAGGAAACATGGGTACATATATACATAAGAATGAAATCATACATTACCCATAAAACATAAGCACTTTAACATACCTCATCAAATCATGAATAAATCATAGAAATCATAAGACATAAAGGTAACTTGAGGCATTAATAACATTCTTACGTAGGGAGTAACCCTCTTGGTTATGTTTGGAATACCCATCACAGTATATTCCCTAAATCTATTTGGAGAAACCTTAACGTTTCACTCCTTCGCGTTACCCAATGCATTGGAGAGATATATCGGGCTCACCCGCCCTTAGTTTATCACAGAACCACCCGTCTTCATAATAATGCCCAAGAACCTCAACATAATCGTATCACATAAAACATGCATAAAGGAAACATAACATTTCCACCTTTCAATCACAAGATATCAATACAACACATTGATATAAAAAAATTATGAAAACCATTTTCAATACCAAAATAAAATAAAATTAAAACATGGTATTTATTTTTCTTTAAAAAAAGGTATGGCTTTTAGAGGAAGCCGAAACTCAAATAACGGTCACGGTGGCAGAGAAGTCGTTGTCTCCGCTTACGTACGACAAAAACATTCCCTTTTGTCGTTTAGTAAAACGCTTCGTATAAAAAGGATTCTTTTTGGATAAACTTAAAAGTCAAAGGGGTTTATACACCGTATAAAAGAAGGTTCTGTATAAAATAAAATATGCCTCAATGAAAGGATATTGAGACGAAGTCCCATACCTCGGGTCCGACTTGAATCGATCGTTCTTTAATGTCCTGAATAATAAACTTGAGTTAATCTCTACTTGCTTAAGAACCTTTTTCAAGTTCATTATTCATTTTATATCAATTATTTCTATGTCATGACACTATGTAATTATTTAAGTTAATAACAGGTGTTTTAACGATCATTGGTACTTGAGTCAAAAATAAACCCTTTATAATTACAAGTTGTTCATGTATCCATTATATCCAGAATTATAATCATGATGTATATATCATATATATCCAGTATATACATGCATTTATAATATTACATAATCATTTAGAGGTAAGAAATGAAATGCACCGTTCATGGAGACGGTAAGCCGTACGTACGCATGAATGCTACTTTCATTTCTATTTCATATTTTATAGAATGGAATCATAATGATATAAAGGTATATTATAATTCATTATAATATCATATATAATATCATAGTTCCATCCTTTATAGGTCCCACATATGGTATTTAACGAATCAAATCACTTTGGGGGGGCGGTAGTCCGCACTTCCTTAAATGAAGATATCGCGTTTACCCATAATGGAAACCATAAAGGTATGCCCAAAATGAAAAATAAAGAAGCTTAAGGAAAACATAAACATATTATATATCATATATAAATATAGTGACATATTAATGGCCACCTTTTAAGGTGTTAAAAGAATGTTGAACAATCATCGTTTCGGGAGGCATAAATTCACCATCCACGGAAACAGTATGTCCTTTAAACATTAGATGTAGGTGTGTGTAAGTGTAGCTCAAATCCTTATTATAAAAACATCCTAGTATATTGAAGATACTAGATTTTTTACAAAATAAATTAATGAAAATAGTTTAGGGGGTTGGAGAAGCAAAATAAAACAAAAGGACTCAAGTGAAGACATTACCTTAAAATCGGGTAACCCTTTTTGGTTTGAGCTCAAAGGCTTCCTTGGTAAGACTTATTCCCAAATTGAGGATTCAAAGAGTAAGAGAGGGATGTGTAGAGACAAAATGGGCAGGGTTTGGCCGAGCCAAAGGCTTTGGAAGTGTGGGTAAGGAGGTAGAGGTGGGGGCCTTTTATAAGAGGAGAGGAGGGGCACTCTTGGAAAGTAAAGAAATGTTACTTTATTTTAAAATGAATTTAGGATATTAATGGTCCCACATTGTTTTTTTCGAGGATAAGGTTATAAGGGTTAGAAATCCACTCATCCAATAGGTTTTGGACATGTGTAGGTCTTATATTTTACATTATCTTTTCATTTTATTTAAATCCTTTATTAATGAGGTAATCACAGCATCATCATGATGTCATAAATAATTTAATAAATTTAATGTCTAAAAATTATAAAAAAACTATAATGATGTAGGAAATCTTTTTATCTTTATAATTAATATTTATAGTCCAAAATATCATTTATGTAGACAAAATTAAAAATATTTTACTTAGGTGATACATTCATTGTCACATTTAACATTCTTTAAAAATAAAAAGGTAAAAAGTCACTTTCTCACAAAAGTGATTCCATGGGGCCCCCAAGATTGGCACAAAGAATCCCATGGTCTGCCATGAGACAACCAGTAGCCTTAGGACACATGTTGTGGTCTTTTTGTATTATTATGATATCATTTTATTATCCTTAACTACCCGATTACTCATTAATCAAGATAATTAAAGATAATTACCATCGTTATTATTCATAATGTCCAAAAACAAAAGAATCTTGATTACATAATTTGGACATTATGATTTCAAATATTGAATCCATTTTACCAAATTCCAAACACAAAAATTGCAATAATTGATTTAAAAATAATTCCCGTTGTCAAAACAAATAGCGGGTTTTTTTGAAACAATATCTATGAAAAGTTTGGCAATAGTTTATGCCCAATTCCAAAGTGAAATTAATCCTAATGACCACCATTGGATTAAATGGTAAAAATATATTCTAATTTAACTTTAAAACCAATTAAAAATATAATCTAATCATATAAATAAAGTAGATTAAAAAGCGGTTTTGATGTAAAATGCAGTATTTTTCACTATTCATTAAAAAATGAACATTATCAGAAAAATACCAAAAATTCACACAAAGTGAATTTTGATTCCCCAATTCTAAAGAAAAAGTTTATTTTGACAAATATATATTATAAAATTGTTAAAAGATATATTTAAAAATGGTTTTCCATCAAAAGGCAGTAAAACAATCTTTTAAAAAAATATTATTGTATTCCATGCTTAAGATTGGATTTATTTTCATTTTAAGCCTCCAAAACACTATCTAATTCATTAATAGACATATATAAAAATATTTATTATTCATTACTTACTTGGGA
Organism: Viscum album; assembly: GCA_963277665.1. Classification (NCBI taxonomy): domain Eukaryota; kingdom Viridiplantae; phylum Streptophyta; class Magnoliopsida; order Santalales; family Viscaceae; genus Viscum; species Viscum album. The sequence goes on along the minus strand of OY728133.1, from coordinate 1,407,333,196 downwards.
TGTTACATCCTTCCCCCCTTTATAAAATTGCGTCCGCTCAATTTATTTACTTATCGAATAAATGGGGGTACTTATCCCTCATTGCATTTTCATATTCCCATGTTGCCTCTTCCATCATGTGGTTTTTACACAAAACATTTACCTGATTAATAACCTTATTTCATAACAGTTGCTCCCTATGGTCAAGAATCTGGACCGGTTATTCCTCATAAGATAGGTTCTCTTCCAGCTGAACTACCTCTGGACTCAAAACATGAGATGGATCTGGCATATACTTTCTCAACATCGAAACTTCAAAAACATTGTGTACCTGAGATAAAATCAGAGGTAAAGACACCTGGTATGCAACTGATCCAACTCTCTCCAGAATTTCATATGGTCCAATGAACCTTGGACTTAGCTTTCCTTTATTACCAAATCTCATCACACTTTTCCATGGTGAGACTTTGAGAAAAACATGATCACCTACCTCAAAAGTTAGATCCTTCCTCCTGTTGTCTGCATAACTCTTCTGCCTACTCTGAGCTATTCTCATGTGTTTCTGAATCAGCTGAACGTTTTCTACCATATCTTCTACCAATTCTGGTCCCATCAACTTCCTTTCACCCACTTCATCCCAGAAAGCTGGAGTTCAACACCTCTTCCCATATAACTCCTCAAATGGTGCCATTTGTATACTAGAATGAAAACTGTTATTATATGAAAATTCAACCAAAGAAAGATGTTGGTCCCAAATTTCCTGATAATCCATCGAACAAGCTCGTAGCATATCCTCCAAGGTTTGAATTGTTCATTCTGACTACCCATCTGATTGAGGATGAAAAGCTGTACTAAAATTTAATTCAGTACCCAACGACTTCTGAAGGACTTTCCAAAAGTTAGAAGTGATCCTGGGATCACGATCAGATACAATGGAGAGGGGAACTCCATGTTACCTGACTATCTCTTTAAGATACAAACAGGAAAGTTGATCTAGGGGAAAAGTATCTCGTATAGCAAGGAAATGAGCAGATTTAGTCAAGCGATCAACAATAACCCAGATTGCATTATTACCTCGAGATGTCTTCTGTAATCCCACAACAAAGTCCATTGATATATTATCCCATTTCCACTCTGGCACTGGTAAAGGCTGAAGAACCCCTTTCGGTAAATGCCGCTCTGCTTTAACCTATTGACATGTCAAACACTTCACAGTAAAATCAGCAATATCTCTTTTCATTCCAACCCACCATTAATACTCCCGCAGATCTCTGTACATCTTAGTACTGCCAGGATAAACTGAAAATGGAGAACTATAAGCTTCACATAACAACTCTCTCTTAAAATGTGAATCACAAGGCACACACAATCTCTTCCCAAATCTCAAAACGCAATCATTATCAATGTTGAATTCAGGAAACTTACCCTTCTGAACCAAATCTACCTTTTTTTGCAACTCACTGTCTTGCTTCTATGCTTGCTTGATTCTATCTGATAGAGATGATCTCACTGATACCTGAAACTAAACAGAAGAACTTCCAGCACCAACAACTTCTATTCCAAAGTTCATCAAATCCTTAACCAAAGGATCACGTTCCAAATGCAACATTTCTAATGAAGCATTAATTTTTCAACTCAAAGCATCAGCCACATTATTTGCTTTTCCCGGATGGTAATGAATTGTACAATAATAATCCTTGATTAATTCCAGCCATCTCCTCTATCTCATGTTTAACTCTTTCTGAGTGAATATATACTTTAAACTTTTGTGATCATTATATATTTCACACTTTACTCCATACAAATGATGCCTCCAAATTTTTAAAGCGAAAACAACAGCAGCTAATTCCAAATCATGTGTATGGTAATTTACTTCATGAGTTTTCAACTGTCGTGAAGCATAAGCAATTACCTGATCATTCTGCATTAGGACGCAACCAAGTCCTTTCAATGAAGCATCACTGTATTTAACAAACTCACCATTCCTTGAAGGTAGTGCCAAAACTGGAGCATTCACCAATCTTCTTTTAAATTCCTGAAAACAATCATCACATTCTTTTGTCCAGATAAACTTAACACCCTTCCGAGTTAGCTTAGTCATTGGACTAGATAACCGTGAAAAATTTCTAACAAACCTTCAGTAATTGCCTGCCAAACCAAGGAAGCTAGGAATCTCAGTTACATTTGTGGGTCTTGGACAGTCTTCCACAACTTTTGTTTTTTAAGGATCAACAGTTATCCCATCTTTAGAAACAATGTGACCAAGGAATGAAATTTGTTGCAACCAAAACTCACACTTTCTGAATTTTCCATACAGTTTCTTTTCTTTTAAGGTTTTCAAGATAACCCTTAAATGTCTTTCATGGTCCTCTTTACTTTTAGAAAACACAAAAATATCATCAATGAAAACCACCACAAACTTATCCAAGAACTCATGGAAAATTCTATTCATTAAGTCCATGAATACAACATGTTCATTGGTTAGCCCAGAAGGCATTACTACAAATTCATAATGGCCATATCTTGTACGGAACGCAGTCTTTGGAACATCTGCTTCCTTTACCTTCAGCTGATGGTACCCCGATCTCAAGTCAATCATTCAAAAATACTGAGCTCCTTAGAGCTGATCAAACAAATCATTGATATGAGGCAAAGGATATTTGTTCTTAACAGTGATGTTATTCAAGGCTCTATAATCAATGCAAAGTCTCATTGAACCATCTTTCTTTTTAACAAATAAAACAGGAGCACCCCATGGTGATGTTCTAGGTCGAATGAAACCTTTCTCTAATAAATCTTGCAATTTATCCTTCAACTCTAAAAGTTCAATTTGAGCCATTCGATAAGGGGTTTTTGAAATTGGCTTCGCATCCGGAACTAAGTCAATAGTAAACTCAACAACCCGATCTAGTATTATTCCAAGTAACTCATCAGGAAAAACATCAGGATACTCATTTACCACTGGCACATCATTAATCTTAACAGTTCCTTTATTTTCAATGATGTGTGCAAGGTAACATTCATTTCCATGTTTTACAAGTTTCTTGCCCTCTTGATAAGTTATCAATAGTAAGGGTTCATTATTGTACACAAAATGAAAGTCTTTCTGAAAAGAAACTTCTTTAGCTCTATAGTTAATCTTAGCATGGTAAATAGAGAGCCAATCCATACCCAAGATAACATCAAACTCTACTAGAGGTAGAAAAATAAGGTTTGCAAGTAGGTTCTTTCCAAAGATAAGGATATGAAGATTCTTATAAATTCTTTTTGCCTCAACATTTCCCCCAGGTGTTTTTACCAAAAGTTCAGGAGTCATTTCTTGAGATGGTATTCCCATTTTACTAGAAAAGGTTTCAGAGATGAAAGAATGTGTAGACCCCGAATCAAACAACACACTTGCATAATATGAAAAAACAAAGTACCTGATACAACTTCCTTTGATGTCCCTACATCTGCTGAAGTAGTTGAAAAGGATTTCACCACCCCTTTCTTCTTGTAGTCTAACTGCTTCCCATCACTCAAGCTCATTTTCGGACACTCATTTACATAGTGACCCAACTCATTGCACTTAAAACATTTCACTAACTATAAATCAAATTTGGTCTTACCTTCACCTTGTTTATTTTCAGTGCAATCACGAGTCTTATATCCCATCTTACCACATCGGTAGCACTTTCTAGAATTCAGAAGACATTCCCCAGCATGCCTTTTGCCATAATTATCACAAAATGGAAACATAGATTTCTTACCATCATACTTTTTTGAAGAATTCTTCAATTTCTCCTGCCACATTGGTCTCTTATTCTGCTGGTTGTTATAGAACACTTGATCATCGAAAAACTCCATTTCCACCTTCTCAGCACATCGAACAAGCTTTTCATAACTTTTAAACTCATGCGAAGGTAATGCCCTTCGATATTTTGGCTTTAATCCTGAGTAAAAATGATTGATTTTACTATCATGGTCTCGGATAAAATTTGGAGCATACCTTGCCAATCGAGTGAACCTTTCTTCAGAGGTAGCCACTGAGTGTTCCTCTTTCCTCAATTCCAAGAATTGTTTTTCCATCCTAAGTCGAACAGCCTTAGGAAAATACTTTTCATGAAACATACCTTTGAATTCATCCCAGTCGAGAGCACCAATCTCATCAGCGTCCCTGATATTTTTAACCATCGACCACCACTGATCTGCTTCACCCTCCAAACGGTAAATAGCAAGACTAACCTTTTGATTGTCTGAACACCCCATGACATAGAAAATATTCTCCAGTGCTTTAATCCACCCTTTAGCTAGCATAGGGTCAGATGATCCTCTGAATGATGGGAGATGTTTCCTCATGAAATGTTCCACCACTGACATGTTCCTCTACGGTTGATCTGGCTGATCTCGTGCATGGATACCACCACCATTTATCGCTTGAGTCAACAGCAACATTACTGCAACAAACTGTTCATTTCCAATTCTGACCATCTCAGGATGCTGATTCGGAAGGTTATTTCCTTCTGCATGCCTTCCTAGCACTGCTTCCCTGTTTCCTCTACGGAAAACCATTCTGAACAAACATGTCTTAGATGAAGCAACATGGTAATCTTCAAATACTATATCACTTCAATTTGACCATAAAAAAATATTTTTGGATAATCATTTAATAGAATTATAACTCCTAAAGCTATCTAAACTGACCTCTGATACCAACTATAAGTCCCTAGCCTTAAACCTTACTTAATCTTGAGTTATTACAATATTACACATTGAGGATCTTTTCGGGATTAGAGTTTTAGATAATTAGATCATAAAACATGCATTACATTCCACATATAAACAAAGTGGTTACATAAAGATAGTATTCTTCTTTCCCATCAATGGAAACATATTTAAAATAAAACATGGATTCTTTCTTGACACTTCCTTGACACTATCATCATATCATGTACCTTTCCCTTGACCTGTGAAAAACATTTCAAAAAAAAAAACTTGGGATGAGCATAAAAAGCTCAGTAAGGGATATAAAAAATATGGAAAGGAAACATGGGTACATATATACATATGAATGAAATCATACTTTACCCATAAAACATAAGCACTTTAACATACCTCATCAAATCATGAATAAATCATAGAAATCATAAGACATAAAGGTAACTTGAGGCATTCATAACATTCTTACGTAGGGAGTAACCGTCTTGGTTACGTTTGGAATACCCATCACAGTATATTCCCTAAATATCTTCAGAGAAACCATAACGTTTCACTCCTTCGCGTTACCCAATGCATTGGAGAGCTATATCGGGCTCACCCGCCCTTAGTTTATCACGGAACCACCCGTCTTCATAATAATGCCCAAGAACCTCAACATAATCGTATCACATAAAACATGCATAAAGGAAACATAACATTTCCACCTTTCAATCACAAGATATCAATACAACACATTGATATAAAAACATTATTAAAACCATTTTCAATACCAAAATAAAAGAAAATTAAAACATGGTATTTACTTTTCTTTAAAAAAACGGTATGGCTTATAGAGGAAGCCGAAACTCAAATAACGGTCACGGCGGCGGAGAAGTCGTTGTCGCCGCATACGTACGACAAAAACATTCCCTTTTGTCATTTAGTAAAACGCATCATATAAAAAAGGATTCCTTTTGGATAAACGTAAAATTCAAAGGGGTTTATACACCGTATAAAATAATGTTGTGTATAAAATAAAATATGCCTCATTGAAAGGAGATTGAGATGAAGTCCCATATCTCGGGTCCGACTTGACTCGATCGTTCTTTAATGTCCTGAATAATAAACTTGAGTTAATCTCTACTTGCTTAAGAACCTTTTTCAAGTCCATTATTCCTTTTATATCACTTATTTCCATGTCATGAACACTATGTAATTATTTAAGTTAATAATGGTGGTTTTAACGATCATTGGTACTTGAGTAAAAAATAAACCCTTTCTAATTACAAGTTGTTCTTGTATCCATTATATCCAGAATTATAATCATGATTTATATATCATATATATCCAGTATATACATGCATTTATAATATTACATAATCATTTAGAGGTAAGAAATGAAATGCACCGTTCATGGAGACGGTAAGCCGTACGTACGCATGAACGCTACTTTCATTTCTATTTTGTATTTTATAGAATGGAATCATAATGATATAAAGTTATATTATAATTCCAGTATAATATCATATATAATATCATAGTTCCATCCTTTATACGTCCCACATATGGTATTTAACGAATCAAATCACCTTGAGGGGGTGGTAGTCCGCACTTCCTTAAATGAAGATATCGCGTTTACCCATAATGGAAACCATAAAGGTATGCCCAAAATGAAAAATACAGAAGCATAAGGAAAACGTAAACATATTATATATCATATATAAATATAGTGACATCTTAATGGCCACCTTTTAAGGTGTTAAAATAATGTTGAACAATCATCGTTTCGGGAGGCATAAATTCACCATCCAGGGAAACAGTATGTCCTTTAACCATTAGATGTAGGTGTGTGTATGTGTAGCTCGAATCCTTCTTATAAAAACATCCTAGTATATTGAAGACACTGGAGTTGTTACAAAGGAAATGAATAAAAATAGTTTAGGGGGTTGGAGAAGAAAAATAAAATAAAAGGACTCAAGTGAAGACATTACCTTAAAATCGGGTAACTCCCTTTGGTTTAAGCTCAAAGGATTCCTTGGGAAGACTTATGCCCAAAGTGAGGCTTCAAGGAGTAATATAGGGATGTGGAGAGAGAAAATGGGCAGGGGTTGGATGAGCCAAAGGCTTTGGATGTGTGGGTAAGGAGGTAGAGGTGGGCGCCTTTTATAAGAGGAGAGGAGGGGCACTCTTGGAGAGTAAAGAAATGTTACTTTATTTTAAAATGAATTTCGGATATTAATGGTCCCACATTGATGTGTTTTGAGGATAAGGTGATAAGGGTTCTAAATCCACTCATCCAATAGGTTTTGGACATGTGTAGGTCTTAGATTTTACATTATCTTTTCATTTTATTTAAATCCTTTATTAATGAGGCAATCGCTGCATCATCATGATGTCATAAATAATTTAATAAATTTCATGTCTAAAAATTATAAAAAAATATCATGATGTAGTAAATAATTTTAGATTTATAATTAATATTTATAGTCCAAAGGATAATTTATTTAGACAAAATTAAAAATATTTTACTTAGGTGATACATTCTTTGTCACATTTAACATTTTTAAAAATAAAAAGGTAAAAAGTAACTTTCTCACAAAAGTGATTTCATGGGGCCCCCAAGTTTAGTACAAGGCATCCCATGGTCGGACATGAGACAACCAGTAGCATTATGACACATTTTGGGGTCTTTTATTATTATTATGATATCATTTTATTATCTTTAACTACCAGAATACTCATTAATCAAGATAATTAAAGATAATTACCGTCGTTACTATTCATAATGTCCATAAACAAAAGAGTCTTGATTACATAATATGGACCTTCTGATTACAAATATTTAATCCATTTTACCAAATTCCAAACACAGAAATTGCAATAATTTATTTAAAAATAATTCCCGTTGTCAAAACAACTAGCGGGTTTTTTTGAAACAATATCTATGAAAAGTTTTGCATTAGTTTATGCCCAATTACAAAGTGAAATTAATCCTAATGACCACCATTGGATTAAATGGTAAAAATATATTCTAATTTAACTTTAAAACCAATTAAAAAGATAATCTAATCATATAAATAAAGTAGATTAAAAAGTAGTTTTGATGTAAAATGCAGTATTTTTCACTATTCATTAAAAAATGAACATTGTCAGAAAAATACCAAAAATTCACACAAAGTAAATTTTGATGTCCCAATTATAAATAATAAGTTTATTTTGACAAATATATATTATAAAATTGTCAAAATATAGATTTAAAAATGGTTTTCCATCAAAAGGAAGTAAAACAATCTTTTAAAAAAATATTATTGTATTCCATGCTTAAGATTGGATTTATTTTCATTTTAAGACTCTAAAACACTATCTAATTCATTAATAGACATAGATAAAAATATATATTATTCATTACTTACTTGGGATGTTACATTGACAATCCATTTCCTCTCTTTTTGGTCCCCTTTAATATACAAGACATTATATACATTGGGGCCACCATTACATGATTTTGTTCTCCCATTGAATAGGTCGTTTATAATTGATTTTTTCATATGAAACTATAGTTTTTTAGTAATAATCATGGAAATTGAGAAATTTTTATATTATATATCTAATAAATTAAATACCATCATGATTTTTTATTCCATTATAAATGGCTCATTCATTTATCCTTTTATAATGAAATTCACCTTCACAATGTCTATTTCATAAACATTCATTGTACTCTAATTTTCAACACATATACAATGGAAAATGGGAACATGAAATGTTGTTTAACAATGTTATTATATATATTAATGAATATAAATTATTCCACATTCACATAAATTTGATTTATATCATTGTAACCATATATGGGCATCACTTCCACCATAAGCGTAACTCCAATGTTTTTCATCATACCATGTTTATTATATTATTTTTTACAGATTCTATAAACATTAATTAAATAACCATTGTAGGATATAAAATTTCCATTTGGTCCCTTGGCTATAAATAAAATTCATTCAACAATTGAATTCATATTTTAAGATAACCCCTTATAAATATGTGTTTGGAACCATCCTATAAACTTATTATTTGGTGTATTTGATATACATCGTTAATCACTTGATGGATTTCAATTTTTAAGAATTTTCTTTTGGGATTCAATGTATGTATCAATATCTTTATTATTATGTTAAATTTATGTTGATATTGATCCCCCACTATGATGGTAATTTAAAAAAAAACTCATAAGGAAATCACTTCTCCTATAAGGCATCCACTATAATGATACTTTCAAAGAATGATGCAATTAACATCTAATAGGTAATCAAAAAAACCTTCAACATCATATTAAAAAATATATCAACCTAGAATACAACTTTATGTATAAATTCTATTCATTACATACCCTTTCAAAATCCCCATATACCATTCAATATAGTACATCCTTCTATAATGGAAAACACCACATAATTGAACCTCTCCAATTAAGTGAACTATCATCAAGACTAATATATAAAATAATTATGGTGCGAAGAACATATATAATTCACCTAATATGACTAAAACATCCTTATTAATGATTGGAAACATTGTCTGGTCATTGAATTTATTGTATGTGGGTTTGAAAAAACAAGATTTATTTGGTTAATGTATGTCATATATTTTTAGTCCGAATGCAACGTAAAGATAAAAACATCAAATCATCGATAAAAACATGATATTAAAGTGATTTTAGTCTCATTAACTTTAAATTACTCAATCAAACAACATTGTTTATATTTTATGTATACCGCTCTATAAATTTTACAACACTATGGATAATGAAAAAAAAATTATTTCTTCGATAGAGTGAAACCTACTTGAAAAATAAAATTATTCATTTTTACCTTCTCCACTGCAAACATAACTCTTATCCTCATTTAAATCATGTCCAACATAGACTTGGTTTATATTGTATTTTGGATGGAACATTTAATAACATGCCAACATCAATGTCAAATTATTGTATTTCTACAAGCATTACATTATGAAAATATATGATATAAAAAAATTATAATATGATAATTAAATAGAAATTTATCACTTTTTACAATATAATTTTTAAAGGTTATTTGAAAATAGTTCAATAAAAATAGTGTTAATATAATTCACATTATCGAAAAATCCATCACCCATTATTGGACAGTGTTTTTTACATTTTTCGATATTACAATCAAATATTATCATCCATGATCAGTATTTAAGTCATTGAGGTAAAAAAATCATGATATCATAAAAACAATGTCATTGGGAAATGATTCAAACCAACTGAGTGTGTAAAATCTTTACAAATGGGACACCCCAACATTCCTTTAGTGATATCATAAAAATAATTCATAATAAATAAGTTCATTTATCATCTCATAAAATATGGCCTTCAATGTGAATTCTTCACTTCTAGGAGGACCATAAATTGTAACACTTGTATCTCAAATAAATTTCTGATCTATGAATAATGAAACAAAATATTAGTTAATATCATTATTGTGTTTTTTCAGATCTCATTAGAGACAACATAATTTATTTTCGCTTCATGAATAACCAAGGTGGAAAGTAATAATTTTCAAACATAACTGTCAATGTATTGTAAGTATTATTCTATAAACATACTGGTTTTATTCCATCTGTATAAAAAACTAGATGATAGATTATTGGATCATTTATAAATTCAAGATAATCATAATTAATTTTATTCCACTTAGGATAGTCCAATAGATTATGTTGTTTACCATATTTAATTTATATAACTATGTACGATGCCAATTTTAAAACTGATTCATGATATCTATATAGTCTTTTAAAACACAGAACTATATAAAATTACCATAGATTTCTTTGAAGGAAATTATTCATCCTTCTTGTATCGATTCACACAACAGTTATAGGGAATTTTATGAGTTATTCATGGTCTTTGAGAAACAATATTATATCATTTGTAAAAGCATGTATTTTTTTCTTACCATTACCATTGAATGTAGCATTCATTTATCATTATATTTTCATCATGGAAGTTAATTTTATTTTGTTATCACATCATTTGGGATACCATGTAGTTCTATAATGTTGTGGTCAATGCATCCACCCCCTATTTCCAATTATATAACATCAATATAGCTGACAATGTTGTGTATTTTGGACAATGAGTATAAATGGTCCCTTATCACAATTTTTTATCTTCTTATATAACTTTTTAAAATCATGATGGATATCTTTAATTTCATTTGAAATTTCTCTTATATGATCTCCATTATTATTTAAACTGGAATTCATATCAAATGATCTGGAAACTCATGTATCATTAAAATTAGTGTGCTCATTCAGTTTTTCACAATGCTTAGTCAACCATTTACATCTCAGATATATTATTTGACATATCAAATTTTCATTCAACTCCACAGGACAAATGTTTCATCAATAACAACAACTTAAAAATTGAAAAATAATTTGTTATGGGTTTTATGCATGATCTATTATAAAATTTATATACTATTTAAATCAATAATAATAAATCTATTGTTATATGATTAGTGAAAATCAATTTTAGATTCATATTCATTCAATTAGGTTAATAAATAAGAAATTTTGTATTAAAAATAAATAAATACATATGTTATTGTTAATCAGAAGATAATGTTTTATAAAATTATATTAAGGGAATGCACCATTTTATTTTTATCAGTTATTATTTATGATATGTAATCATTTTACAAATGTTTGTAATGAAATGAAACAACCTGGACTAAAGATGCGGTTGTCAGTACAGGTTCCCAATTTAAAGTTGTGTGGGACCAAAAGGTGGTACAAAATATGTTGGAAAATAAAATTTATTTATTATATGGATGAAAGAATTCCCATGGAAAATCTTGGTCTTTTATTCATTTAATTGTTATATATATTTCTTAATTATTATAAAAATACATTTCCATAGAATATAAAGTGTTATATAATCTTCATATTTTAAAAAGGTTCAAGAAGCCTAGAATTTTATGAAATAATTCAATAAATTAGTCATTGAAAATAGAAGTGAAGTTTGACTGCATGTTACCCAAATTTTATAAAGATTACTCTAGGCCAAAAGTATGGTAAATAGATATTATAATAATCATTATGAAATTCTTACATTATCTTATAATCCAATATTTGTCTAAGATAAATGTGTTTTCAAATAAAACTTTTTATTTCTGACACTCAAACCATCCATAATGATATTCAATAGATAAAAATAATAATAATATTGTGTACTAGGATTCATAAAAATAAATAATATTTCAAATGAAAAGATGGACCATAAATATACCCACCGACCTCACACCATGAATAAATATTTCCTTGCATACCCATCATATAAATGGTAACTAAAAGAGAAATGGAATATGGAAAATGATTTTCTAAAAATATATATTAACCAAGGAAAACCCACAACAACTTCAATACAATGTGTCAAATTCTAATAAAAAAATTGAACAGTCTAAAACCTCTTGAATCCTCCCTAGGAAATCACGGGTCTATCAGGTTTGGAAAAACATCACACACGAAATCAATCAACAAGAAAAGAACAATAAATTAATGTAATTGAATGACCATAGTGAGTTATCAAATGTAAATAATAGTTTATAAATAGATAAATATTTTTTTTCAATTCATGAACTAATAAACATTAAAAAATCATTCAAGCTATCACAACCAAATTTTACTATAAGATAATTCTTATACAAATCTCACTAGTTAATTATCTGATTGATTATTTAATCTAATATCACCTAATGAATTACGATAAATCACTTAAATGTATTACACAAACTTATATTATTCCTTATCACAAAATATTCTGAAGATAACATAGATAATAATCTCCCAAAATGAATTAATCAACTTAAATTACACAATAGGAATTATCAACATATAATTTCATCATTTATTTTAATTATGATCTTATTAAAATTCTTAAATCATCTATCATATACACATTAAAACATATTTTGGAAACATAAGTTCAACACACAAACAATAATTGGAAATATAAGTGGGGATTATAATAAATTCATAATTCTTCCTCATTATTCTTTTCAATTCCAAATTTTAGGAATCCACTAACTTCAATCTCATTATAATTATTTTGATAATTTAATATTTATAATCACAGATTATTACAACTTATTAAGTGTAATTAATGTAAGAAAACACATTTGAGATCAATAATTTTGTTATTTGTTTATTGAAATAGAAAATATATAAAAACATCATTCATAATATAAAAGAATCATGCAACTACACATAAATATTTATTAATGAAATCTCATCAGTGTTCATTACATATTTTTCATTTTAATTCCTACTCCATCCCAAAAACAATATTCCATTTTTTATGGGATATGAAATAATTTAGGTAAAATAAGAATATATTTTAATTAACAATGTTGTATAGAATAAAAATAATAAAATTTCCCATAATTCATTTTCACATAAAATTTGACAAGAACTATATAAATACAATATGATATAATTAATAAAATCCAAATTTATATGGATGAAGAAATATTTATTAAACCCTTCTCAAGTGAGGTGGTTTGGAAGGGAGAGTGGGAAGGTTTTCTGTGTTAGTTGGTTGAGGGAGTGGAAGACGGGGAACGAGTTGTCGCAAAAGTGATTCTTTACAATTGTGGGTGATCAGATAGAGATGATGAAAATGATAGTGAGGATACAAGGAAGATATAAGCATATAGTAAAATAATAACAAAGTTTCATGAAAGAGGTGATCAATGAAACATAAAAAAAGGAGGAAGAGAAATAATAACATACCTTAGATTTGAGAGTTGATTGATCTAAGAGATGATCTAGAGGGAGAAACTGAAGTGCTGAACTTCTGTGAGAGCTTGAATAGAATGAGGAAACTCAGATCACATTGGGTTATATTTCAATGATAATGGAGGGTTTTATAAGTGATTCTAAAAAATTATTGACAAATAAGGTTTTTATTAGTACAAACATAATAAGAACTAATAATAGACTGCATTATCAGTGCTTGTTTAGTACTAATAAATATGGATTTTTCCAACACTTCTTTAGTGTTGACAATGATATTTTATTACTGGTGCTAAAAAGGAATCGATAAAGAACTATGTAATTAATTTTCTTAATATAATTTATAAAAAAAAATTATTATTATAAATAAAAAATAGATATAAATGTACATTTATAAATATATAAAAATAGTTGTAAATATTTATTTATAAATATAATTATAGATATATATTTAAAAATATAATTATAAATAACTATATCTGAAAAAATGTATTTATAAATATTTGTTTATAATTATTAATATATTTTTTTAAATATATTTATTCAAATAATTATATATATAACAAATAAATATAAATATAAATAAAAATAAATAAATATATTTATAACACTTTTATTAATATTTAAATATTTTATTATATTCATAATTATTTATATTAGGAGTCTGTTGGTACATTTAGAATAAAAACACACACACACACACACCACACACACATGCCAAAGAGGAAGACCATAACCCCCCAATGTGATAGCCCAACCAAAAAATCTTATTTATTTTTTACATGGCCTATAGGCCTAGTGGGAATGAATCTCATTACATAGCCTAAAAGCCTAATGAAGTGTTATGCCTACATCATCCCTCTTGAGTTAGCAGGCATGCATCATGCCAGCATCACTGCCTGCCTACATCTTCATTTACATCACCACCTGCATATTATTGAACAATACTTGTTCCAAATATATCTTCATCCCAAGACCTCCTAGATTCCAATAAGGATCATTTGCCACTTGGGTACTGGCTCTTTGACATATATTTATAATTATCCAAATACATTTTATATGGAAATTTAATTATTTATAATTATAAATAATTAATTTTATAAACACAGTAAATATACATTTGTAAATATATTTATTTACAAATATATTTTTATCATTATTAATGAATATATAATATGAAATTCATAAGTGAAATAAATGACTCAAAGTTATGAATTTAACATTGGAATATATTAACAATATTGAAAAAAGGGATATGTGTTTCTTATTATAAAAATTATTAACAAAGTAAAATTTGTATATATTTTGAAATTAAGATTAATACCTCTTAAAAATATGTAAACATAGTAAATAAAATTGTTAATAAAAATATTAAAAAATTAATAAATTCCAAAAAAATAAAAATAAAAAACATTAAAAGTGAATAAATAATACTAAATCAAATAATATTAAAAATATATAAATAAACTTTATCGATTAAAAACAGAACATGTTAATTAAAATTTTTCACGAAATGAAATTTTAAAATAAATATTAAAATTTGAATAAAATACATAAATATTTGGTGTATGTGTTTCTATACAAGATATAATTAATTTTGTAAATATTTATTCATGTGAAATTAATGTTTATATATATATATGTCTATCTCTATATGTGTATGTGTGTATATAATTTTGATATATGTTAAATTGAACAATGAAATTATAAAATATGTATCATTTAATAATGAAACAAATAATGATAAGAATGATTATATTTAATATATGAATAAATGTTATTAATTATATAGATAATTTTTATAAATTAAAAATGAATATTTATATATATCTTAAAATGGACATGAATATAAAATATTTATATAATTTATAATCACTTTTAAATAATTAAATGTTCATTAATAAAAATGTATAAATAAATAAAAAAATGTATAAAATTACAAAAATATTGAATAATGAAAATTTGAAAATGAATAAATTAAAAAAATATTAAATATATTAATGAATAATTATGTATAAACCCATTAAAAATGAATTAGTGTCAAGAATAATAAAATAATAAATATTTAAAATATATAAAATATAGTAAAAATAAAGCACGAAGTTAACATTATCAGTGAATTAATTGTATTAAATGAAAGAATGTTAAAATTGGGTGAAATTTAATTAATAATATATATATATATATATAAATAATTCATATACTGTTTTTAATTAAAAACTTTTTTTTAATAATTTTTTTTATTTATATTAATTATAAACATTATATTAATTATTAAATTATATATATAATCAATATACATTTTATCCCTATAAATATATATTTATATATATATTAAAATTAATAAAATTAGTTATAAAAGATTTGGCAGTTCGAACGGTCCTTCTCATGAACCCGCAAGAATATATGTTTTTTTAGAAAAAAATATATTTATTATAAAAATTAAAAAAATATTAAAAACAACAGATTTTAGAAATATTTGTTAAAATAATTATTAATGAACTTTTGATAAATAATAAAAATAATTTAAATATATATTTATAGTAATAAGAAATATATTAATTTTTTAATTAGTATTTTAAGTATTTAATAAATTTATTCAATTTTATTTATTATAAAAAGTGTTTTACTTATATATATAAAATATTTTTAAATATATTATTTCTTAGTCAAATAATTATTATACTATTATAAAACTGTATATATATATTAAATTTAAAAAAATATGTATATATAAAACAAATAATAAATATAATATTTATTACTATAAATGTATATATTTGTGTGTGTGTAAGTTAATATTTAATATATATATATATATATCAATGTATATATGTATAAATATAATTATATATCAATGTATATTTTTAAATATGAAACAAGAATTTAATTTTAAAAAAATGGATAAATATTAATAAATATTAAAAATGAATAAATTTCAAAAATAATAAATAGATAAAAATTGATGAATCAAATAAAACATATATTAAATATATTCATTTATAAGTATATATATTTTTATATATCAAATAAGTATTTAATTATAAAATATTTTTTAATCGAGATAATCCTCTACTTGAAGGAAAATATATATTTAAAGGATCTGGAATACATTTTAAACTAATATCCAAGCCAATTCACCACTATCTTGAATATCATTCCTATTCTCCATGGGTCGACGACAATTATCTGGGCATCCACAAATGGCCCTGGGAAAGTTTTTTCCCCTTAACGATTACAGTATCAAAGTACAATGCAAAAATATTATCCGATATATATAAATCAACACATATGTATCAAATTACAAAGAGGAACTACGAAAATTGAAAGTGAAACATAATAACCAAAACCCACCTATGTGTGGTCTATGACTACAAACCATGTCCCATGTTACCATTTATTGGTCACCCAAACTCAAAACCCCATAGGAAGGGGAGAACACAAACACCTTCTATAAGATAATAAAGGGGTGAAAAGATAATAAGGTTCAACTAGGGTGTGATATAAATATCATTGTAGGATTATAAAAAGGTTTCATTGTAGTTACTCTATATTATAATTCAAATATGTTAAAAGTTTTGTAAAAATAATAGAGTAAGAATATTCGTTTAAAAATAGAGTTTCAAACATTTAAAATCATTTATCAAACTAAACCTGTAAAACATGCCATTTCTCCATTTAAAAACAAAATATTTTATGGAATATATTTGAAATCCATTTTAAAAGCTAATGTCAGATAGTAAATTATAAATAAAAATATGCACATCATATAGAAAGACAACTAAGAGTAAATATAATAGAGTCACGATGAATAATAACAATAAATGAAGCAAGAAAGGAAACTCTGATGCCAAATAATGATAATTAAAGTTTTCATATATCGAGATCAAGTATATGGATTTCATGGGAACAACCTAGGTACGACAGCGAGTCCACCCTAGGATCACTAATTAAATGATTAACTTTCGAGCTTAAATCTTGTCTCACATGTTTAAATAAAACCAGTTCTACAGAAAACCGCTTTCATGGATGCACGTTTATAGCAGTAACCATTTACATTCTCTATGGATCCACTAGAAGGGTGTGAGTCCACCAGTGAATGAAAAATATAAGTCATCCCATATAACTATCTAGATTCCCATGACTAGTCAAATTTAGGGGTTAGATAAACAAGTTACGAAGAACACACATGGATCATTGTCATCAATATATCACTCTCACCCTCAAACTCACTCAAAGTAAAAAAAATAAATTTATCCATCCCCATAATAATGTAAATTATTAAAATCAAATAATTTATAATTAAAGGATTATCAAGGGGTAGAATTATCATAAAATTTAAACTGGGTGTTCAAGCATCATCAATATAAATTCAAAATATTCTATACAACTCAATATTCAAATGTTTTACAACACCTGCCTCCATTAATATTTCATCATAAAATTACAAATAAGACACTAAAACAATAATTTTTTTCAATGAAACCATATTGAATTTAAATAAGGTATTATAATTTTGAAAAGGTTTTGAATTCATTATAAAACATGGTTCTACACAATCTTTCCAGGTAGACAAATCATTCATTTCAAATAATCCAAGAACACCAAATCCAAAACAAGGTTAAAATCATTCCAAGTGGTATTTTTGTAATTTAATAAATGTATTCATTTTAAACTATGTAGAAAACATTAAGTAGTTCAATTCTTTAATTAATGTCAAGTAAGATTTTTTTATAAAATAAATCCTAGTAGAAATCCATCAATTTCATCAAAAAATCATTTAAAAGTTTTTTTAAAATAAATAAAAAAATACATAGCACTATACAATTCACAAAAGGATAGAAAAATAATGATATTATCTCTTAAATTATTTACATTATCTATTTAATGGAATACTAGTCAAAGAATATTTTACGAAGAATAAAATGAATAAAAATCAGAGTATGTGTTACAAATTAGGAAACATTTATATCTTAATAATCAAGCATCAATGAATCATATAATTAAGGAAAATCATAGAAACACATACTGAGAATATTAGTAATCCAACTGAAATGAATTCATGATGTGTCACCTCATATAAAGATCATTGGATCTAGGATGACAGGTCATGTAATAAGAGATAATAGATCCTAAATCAAAAATTCCACAATAATTAAAAAATATACCACAAAAAATGGCCATCATAACAATTAGTAATAAGTAATCAATAGAGGAATTAATATCTAATATTATGATGAAAATAACTCACTTGGAGAGAAGATATCTATTTCGATTGCATCTTAGATCAACCAAGATATTAGTTTTTAGGATCCAAAATTCATTTGAAGGGATCTCAAATTCCAAAGAATCGATTTAGGTTCAACCCTGAGGAGTCTCGGGTTAATTATTTGAGATTCATGAATATAATTACAATATTTTGTATGTTTAATTAAAATTTATCCATTTTCCTAGGCCACATAACATGGTTTGTACTGACCATGAAAAAAACATTCCATCCCCTTCTACCCAGGTTGGACACATTTTTTAGACTATATGAGAACCATGCACAACCCTTGCAATTTGATGCACATTGTGTTTAACCATGAAAAAATAGTGTTCAAACCATGAAATAGGTTTCACACTTTGTTTAACCCATAATAAATCATTCAACACATGATTAACACATTGTTTAACCATTAATAATCAATGAAACAACTATGAAAAGTCATAGAAACCATAAAAATGGTCTATTGAAATAAAAAAACATGATAAGATATCCAAATTTTTGGTACTATAGGCAATGGTTTAAAACACATAAAAGAGTAACAGGATGTTACAACATCCCCACCATAGGACATTATTCCCCTAGAAAGCTTCTAGTCCTAAAAGAAGAACAATATGATACTTGAAGAACTCCATCAGTGATTTTATGAGGTTAATAGTCCATGATATGGATGTGAGAGTCACTAAATGGTTAACATTACAAACAGAAATCAAAGACCAAAACACCAATATCATTAATCAAATCCAAACAAGAAAAATACTAGAGAATTATCATAGGTCTCCACACTATTAAACGAGTCACCAAAAGGAATTAACATAAGAAAAGAAAATCTTATAAACCTAAAGGAGAGACTTAAACAATTCAAAAAATAAGAAACATCTATGAGAAAACTAAAAAAAACATGGTAAATAACTAACATAGATTTCATCCATGGGTAATAACTCCATTCCAACTTAGGTTTTTTTTCAAAAATGTTCCTTAGACCTCGATGATCTCATCATGAAAAAATAAAAAACTATAAAGTACCTGGTCTATAAAAAATCAACATCATCCTATTTACCTATGTTCATTCTATTGGTCTATCCTTGTCCATCATGAAAAATTCCCTACATCAATGTCATTTCAAAAAAATTAAGTACACTCTCACAAGGGAGATTATCCAATATATCAAAATTGATCTCTAACTATCAAATCAAAATAATATGACACCAAAGAACAAAAAACAATATCTCATGGAATGTAAACCATTATTACATAACCAATTCAAAAATTATCCCAACCGTTATCCACAAGATACCATCAAAAAAACCCCAAAACTATTGGTTTCCTGAAATAGACAAGCCACAATAAGGAAAAACAAAAATAGTTTACACTTCCACATTAGAAACAAAAAGTCGAATCAACATTACCCACATACATAAACAAACAACATACAAGAAGAATCTACTCCAATTTATGAAAATAATTAGATTGTGGCCTATGGATGGAACCTTATTAACATGAAGCATATATTTCCATATAATTAGTATATGATATTCTCCACTGAAACAACCATTTTTGGTTAAATGAATTACAAAACCTCTGAAGGTGACCTCGACAACAACATCACCCACAAAACTTTGGATATTTGGACACAACCACTTAGAATTTCAGGGTTTTCTACCCAAGATACCCATTTTAGGCCTCTGGTTTTTTTAATAAGGATGTATTATATGAACTGTGAAAGGTGAATACTTCCCATTGTGTCATTGATGAAGCTGTGCATTAGATGGGAATTCATTATCAAGAATATTCTACTATAAAATCAACCCGACCATAGGCATATATATTTTACAATTTGGATGAATACATTTTCTAATATAGATATTCATACTGAAATCATCACTAAAAAGACAATGTATGAAACATACCAAACGTGATAATTTTATAGAATAATTAAAAACCGATATATCATCTTAATAAAAACCCAAGAAATCCTAAAACTTCTCCTTCTATACATCCTCATGATACTTTTATCAAATAAATAATGACTCGAATAATTATAAAGACATTACTACATTCCAATGAGGGGGGGGGGGGTGGGGGAATCAAAACATATCACCACTACGGACTATGTCCCTAAAATAAAGAGTCGATAGACCTAAACTATAGATTATCAGAAGTCTTGGGATAATAAAATATCCCATCATCTTCTTCAAGACACTTCACTATCTCAAGAGAGCCTTTTTGGACTCTATGATAAGGTGGATGATAATCTTGTGATTCAAGGATGGGGTTTAGAGGTTGTAAGGTCTCTAGATCCACAACTCAATATGAAGTTTGGGTATAGTTATTGACCGATTATTCTAATTCAGGAAAACATAAAGGACTATCCTAGTGATCGAACCATTGGACCAACACTCTATCTTTCTTGAAAAATATTATGGGATACATTTTGTAATATATAAAAACATAGCCATATCACCTCGTGCATTAATTCATAGTCAAAAATATAAATTTTTTTTAAACAACGTAAGAAACCAATTTATGAAAGAATCATTTCTTTCTAAACACCAAAGGATTTCACCATTTATAAATCATTATTATATCATTAATTTTTTTTAAATATTTCTATAAATCAATACTAGTTTCAAAAACCCTTTACCAAAACATATAAATTATACCATGGTTTCAGAATCACTAAATCCATTTTCTAATTATCAAAACCATTATTATTTTTAATACATTACAAAAAAAAATCATTCATGAATCATTTTTTTTATCACAACATGTAAGAGTCGTTCATAATTTGTTTTGGAATAAAAAATTTCATAAAAGTCATTTTATGGTCACTGAATTCATTTCCTTATGAACTTAAAAAAACATTTTTTAATGCACAATTGTGTTTTCACAAGTGATGTAAAATTATTTATATGGGATTTAATTTGAAACACCCCAAAATGATCATCGAATAACCCACATCAATTCTCCACATAACAAACTTCAGATACGATAATTCACATGAAAGAAAATGGATATGTTCTCCAGTTCACATCCATGTAAGAACTATAAAACTATTTTTCATGTGGGATGGTAAACCACACACGGACCTCATAACTATTTGTACATGGATTTCTAGATCAGCTACATCAATTCATCAAAGATTACCGGACAAATAATGCATTGTTCTACTATGGTTATCCTTCCATTATGGTTCATAAACTCATAAGAGATTCCCAAAATAAAATATAGACTCATAAAGAATATAAATATAATTTATAATCTGAATCCTGGAAAATAAGAAAGAAAGAATCAAATCTGGACCTTCCTGGTTACTCATGACTCATTATAAAGGGGTGGTGATCAAGAACCCTCTCACAGACTACCCCTTGATCCTAAATCATTCATAGTAATATTTCTACCATGACTCACCCAAAATAACATAAGTATTTTAATATCTAGAATTTTTTAAGGAAATTCCTTTTGTGATATAACTTGTATCAAACCAACCTAGAATACCATCTAAACTGATTTTAGATCCAATTCACCACTATCTTGGGGAGCATTATTGTGCTCCACGGGTCGACGAAACTCCCATGGGAATCAAAAAATAACCATTTGGGATGATTTATACATAAATGATTTCAATAATTGAGTAAAATTAAATAATATATATATATATATATATATATATATATCAAAACATAAATAACACAATAAAAACTGACACTAACCAAACAGAATGAGTAACATATCAAGGAATACCTACCTCATCGTGGCCCACAATAACCCACTATGTCCTATTTAAACTACTCTTGTTCACCCTAACTCAAAACCATATAGGAATTCGATATCATGAACACCTGATATATGATAATAAGGGCCAAGAAACCATAAAATGTATAAATAGGGTGTGAACTAAATAGCCCATTTGGATTTCATGAAATATTCTATTCAATTACATCATAAAGTAATTTAAATATGATAAAATATATTTAGAAATTATAGAGTAATATGATTAGTTAAAATAGATTTTTATCCATTTAAAAATCATTTATCAAACTAAACCTGTTAAATATTCCATTTCAACATTTAAAAACAAATCATTTTCTTGAATATACCCAAAAACCAATTAATAATATATTGTCAGATAATCATGAAAATTTGATAACATTTCTCTATTACAGAAATATGAACAAGAGTGAATAAAATACTGTCATGGTGCATAATAACAATAAATGAAGAAAATAATGAACCTCATGGGCCAAATAGTGACAATCCACAACTTTATATATCGAGATCAAGTGTATTGATGTCATGGGAAAAACTTGGGTATGATAGTGCGTCCACCTCATAATTTATAATTAAATGACTTAATTTTGGGCTTCCATCTGGTCTAATGGGTCTATAAAAAACTAGTCCCACACACACCCACTTTCTAGGCCACATGCCCATAGCCTGAACCTTTCACATTCTCTATGGATCTGCTATAAGTGTGTTAGTACTCTATTGAAGCCAATATCTTGTTCATATTATCTAACTATCTATGTTCCCATTAATAGTAAACAAAATGTGTGGAATAAAAAATTTATAAGGATAACATGTGGATCATTATCGACATCTCAATCTCACCCTCAAACTCCCTTGAAGTAAATAATCCCATTTTTCATCCCTTATAATAATTAGAAGTATAAGAATCAAAATGTTAAAATTAAGGTGTTTCCACATTGTATAATTATCATCATGTTCCAATCGGGCTATAAATAATAATCAATTTCAATTCCAAACCATTTATAGAATTCAAATTCAAAAAGGAAAACATACCAACTTCTATTCAAAATTCATCAAAAAATTCCAAACGGGCCTTTAAAATAATTATTTGTTTCCACGATACCATAAATAATTCAAGGAATGTAGTAAAATACTCAAAAGGTTTTTAATACATTTAAAAACAATATTTTAGACCCTATATCCATGATTATAAATCATTTATTTGAAATAACCAATGAACACTAATTCACCAAATGGTTTAAAAACATTCAAGGGGGGGGGGGTCATTTTATATTAATAAACTAAATCATTTAATACTACTTTTAAAACATAAAATTGTATAATTGATTAAATTAAAATGAAGTTAGTTAATTTAATAAATCAATTTCCAGGCTAATTCCCCCAATTTTTCTAAACAATTCCATAAAATTAATTTTAAAATAAATCAAAACTATCATGGAATAATACAATTATAAAAATGGTGGGAAAGGTCATTATTTTAACAATTAAATTCATTTCATTTTTAATTCAATGGAAAATAGGTAAAATAATATTCATGAGGGATTAAATGACCAATTTTTTTTATAAAATATGATAGAAAAAATGAAACATGTTTCTAATATATTACACGTAAAAATGAATAATATAACAAAGAAAAATCATAGAAACACCTATATTGAATATTAGGAATCCAACCACAATGAATCTTAGATTTTTCACCTACAATAGCGATCACTGGATCTAGGAAGATAGATCTCAAAAAATGAGGAATGGGATCCAAGATCTTTAATTCCACATCAATCAACCAATATCCTATAAAACACAAGGAGATAATAAAATTTAGGAATAAGGAATAAAGAGAATAAGGGAGACCCAAATTAAGATTAAAAAATAACTAAATGAGAAGACATAAACTTTTATTGGCACTTTGATCCACCAAATAATGAGTTTTGGGGACCTAATATGCATACAGAGGGCTCCCAAAATCCAAAGAATCGATTTAGGTTCAAGTGGGAAGAGTTTAGGGTTAATTAGGTGTGTTTTTGGAATTTAATTATCATTTTATTAACGTTAATTACTATTTTAATGGTTTCCAAAGCCATATCGCATGGTATGTAGTAACCATTCATGAATATTACTAAAACTAATTCCAAATTTATAGTCTTTAGTTAAACCATGTCAAATCCATGTAATATAATGGAGACATTTTTAGGCCGTGGACCAACCATGCAATAGGTTGAACACTACGTTCAACCATGAAAAAACATGTAACCTAGTTTTTACACTTTTTTAACCATTTGAAAACCATGAAATTGTCCATAAATCATAAAAAGGGTCTGATGAAATACTGAAAAAACCCTCAAAGGGATCCAAAAATTGTTTCCTCCAATAAATGGCTCAAAACATATAAAAACAACTAACGCGATGTTACACTATACATTTAGGTATCCAAATAGGGAAGGAAAACCGAGTGAAGGTTGGGCCATGATGATCATAAATTGGGAGAAGGCACATGAAAGCCTGTGTTTGTAGGCACATTCTGATATAGGTGTGTGAAAAGGGTATACGAGATCGTATCCCTATATAATGCATCTAGTGTTAGCATACAGTGGAATGAAATAAAAGAACATTAATAGACGTCAAAAGGTATGATGTTGGACTCATGCACGATCAATTTATTTTTGTAAGTCCTTCATATAGAGATAATGAATATGAAATTTATCAGTGCAATAAAATCACAGATAAATAGTACCATTTATTAGTTTTTTTTTCATTGATAAAAGTTTCCTTTTATCAGAACTCTTTTAACACGTCTAAACGAACAATTTATCTGTGATTTACATAATCAATGATAAAATATAGAGTTCAATGAACATAAATATAGAGTAATACACACTATGTGACATGTATAACTCAAAGTACATTTTTTTTTAAAATTAGTATTTGGATAACAACATGTGTAACATAATCATAAATGATAAAAAACACATAGATTGTTCGGATAATTTTTAAAACTAATATATAAATCAATTTTAACATACAGAAAACATCCTCACATCAATCAGACACATGGTATTCCAGATATAATTGAATATATGTGTTTTTAGTTACAAAGTATCAATTTAATAAAAAATGTGAGTCATTCCTGGGAAACTATGTAAATTCACTCATATTTTATTATTAATTTTTAAAAAATGAACTATAATTCATTTATGATGTGTAGGAATAAACCATATATCAATATGACACATGATGTTTCTGATATTAATTGAAGTGTTTTTTATTTAAATTTTACATTTTGGATCAAAAAACGTTCCACATACTCATAATTGGGAAAATATACTCATATTAACATTATGAATTATTGAAATAATCAATAATTTATTTTCATGTTTATAAATTTTCCACCTATTAATCTGGAAGTTGATGTGGATGGTACGAATGAAAGTGTATATATTTATTTAAATGTGACATTTTTGGTCATAACACACGCCACAAACTAAAAACAAATACAACACATTTAGATTGACTTGATACTTCCGGAAAAATCCATAAATCATTTTTGACATATAGGAATCAACTACACATGAATACGGGTCAAGGAATTCCCAATATTACATGAAGTGTTTTTTTATTGTAAATGAAATAATTTATTTCATAATTCACCACAATCACTAAAAATTTATAACAACACTCATACACTCATTAAACTTTAGGAAAATGATACATACATCCCTTATGACATGTATGAATATACTGCAAACTAATTTGACACACTGTGTGCCTGAATTTGTTATTGTTAATCGTAAATTATATGTACCAATCAAATTATTCACTTCAATGTAATTTTATAGAACAATTTTTGAGATGATTTTAATCATTTTATAGTTTATTTTTGGTTTTATAGTTATATGATCTTAAATTAAATGAAATTATATATTTTTTAGTGTTATTATAATTTATAGTAGTACACCACAGAAAGTTGGATTTTATATGCATGATTTCTAACATTTAAAAAAGTGATATTGATTAGCACAAAAAATAGAAGAGTTAAAAGATCCCTTTATTAGCGATAAAAAAATTATAATAAAATTCCCACTTTATTAGAAATATTTCTAGCCCTTATTATAGCTAGATAATTTTAATGACACTTACAATATAATAACCTTTTTTAACCAATGAATTACTATTATGGTGCTGAAAAAAGAATATATTTTATATAGTGGTAGATGATTGTGGTGAATCTACTATTCAATAAGACATTACCCTATAAATAAAATTAATAAACAAATATTAATTGATTTTAAAACATACTAAAAACATGATAAATTAAATAAAATTTGAAAATATGATACTTCCCAAATAAAATAAAAAAATTATAATAATATTAATATAGGTAGTTAATTGTTTTTTTATAAAATGTTGGAAAAGTTCATGTAACATGAAATTGTATATAGAAAAAAAAGAAAAAGAAAAATACTAGATTGCCAAAATCCATCTATTACATATAAGGTTGAATAAAAATTGGAATATTATAATATAAAAATCAAAGGCGGTTGAATTCATTACCAAATTAAAAATAGTATATAATATATTTTATAAAATTAAATAATTTTAAAATTATAAAAAACCAAAAAAAAAATTAATAAAACATAATAATTATAAAATGAATTTAAATAAAAATAAAATTTAAAAAACTATATATAACATTTTATAAAATTTTAAATGTTATATTTAAAATAAATATTTGGTATTTATATTTTTTTAAATATTTTTGGAGAAAATTTTCCATATTCTATCATCATGATCATTTATTAAAGAACAAACCATGTCTACCCATTGTTTATTAATGTACTATGTTAATATTTCTGTAGAATTATGTTTGTCTCATAATTCTTCATGACATTTCTCATCAATAAAATATAACCTTCTATGTAAAATTAAATACAACTTCACATTTGATGCATCACGAACAATGAATATTTATTCTACATGTGATACTATGATAAAAGGATCATATTTGTGTTCAAATATATATAGCTTTACTAGTGTCATTCCAAAGCCCCCGTGGGCGTGGTGGAGTGGTCGAAGGCTCCGCTTCCCTCAGGGGAGGTCGGGGGTTCGAACCCTGTCAGGGGGTATGCTATAAAAAGCATGTTCACCACACGCGGTGCACGTTTTCACGCCGGTTACCCAAGCGTTTACGCGGCGCCGGCCCCCGTTGGGGAACTGGGCTTCACCCCTTGGGTGGGCCTGGGGAAGGTAGGGGATTCGCGGGCCACTGTATGCCTGACCGCGTAACCACTCGGGGGCTGGGCCATCACCCGCATTTGTTTCCCGGCCCCTACCTTTAAAAAAAAATAAAATAAAAAAAACTAGTGTCATTCCAAAAACATCATTTTTTAACATTGTTATTACTAAATAACCATTTAGAGTTGAACACAATTACATAAAATTTAATGTAATCAATCTACATTATTTATTAAATAAATCCATAATATGAACATGAATTATTTATTGGGTTTTTCGATTACACTCGAAAAATGAATTTATTTAATGAACACAAATACAATACTATTTTGGACCTCATTTCTATTGTCATAGTATTTGGAATAAAATTTATATCCATTAATTTAATACCTGAAAATTGTTATACATTTAATCGTGGTCCAATCACTAACCATATAAATGTTTTTTTACTTCATATTTACCATGTATGGTCTCTTCAAAACATTAAAAAATGTTTGTGTATTCTCATTCAATATACACATTTCATTATTTTATTATTATATAAACACATTAACATGATACGTTATATTTTAATGAGAATCATATACATTATCCAAGAAGTATAAATGTGCCTGAACTATTTATAGAACAATTAACAACTTTATTTTAAATCCATCATACCATTTATCAAAAATATGATTCATCTATAGAGAGACATGGGGAAACTAATGTTTTATAATGAAGAAAATTATTCAAAAAACAAATTCTATAACTTCCTCAAAAATATATTTCTAAACAATCAATGATTTTTCTTGATTTGGATTCATAACCCCTTTGAATATTTTTATATACCATTAAACTGATATGTACAACATTGTTATATGGTTCCAAACTGTATTATTTATCACACAAAATTAACCATTAACTTTTCCCTAATACCCCAAAAGATGGTGAAAAATATATTTCAAGTTGAAACATTTTATAGATTGATTTATTCTCCAAATTCATAAGAACATTTTGATCCACTTCTTTAAGAAAATTGTAATTGAAAAAAAACACAACCACTTGATTATGAGTATTAAAATATAGGTTGCATTCCGTATAATGATTTTTGATGGTTGTTTTTCATCACAACATAAAAAACATGGTATTTCATTCCTATTAAATTCAAATAATTTGTGAATTATTTTTTAATTTGAATGATAACCCGAAAGAACTATGACACCATGGATTAATTTGTTAAAAGAAAATTGTCCCTATTTATAAAAATTATAGAGGAATATATAGCTTCTTCTACTAAAAT
Organism: Viscum album; assembly: GCA_963277665.1. Lineage (NCBI taxonomy): Eukaryota > Viridiplantae > Streptophyta > Magnoliopsida > Santalales > Viscaceae > Viscum > Viscum album. The sequence continues at coordinate 1,407,304,163 of OY728133.1, read as the reverse complement.
TTGGAGCTAGCTCCAAACATATTACAATTTATAGTAAATTCAATTTTTCATTCAAATCAAACATAATAATTCCTTTAATATCTAATAGTGTTCAAATAAATTTTAATAAATATTATTCTCAACATTCATGACACAAATGTTTTGTTTTACCCCATCATATTTCCAATATTAATGTTTAGAAAAAAATTGATCATTTTTACTATATTGTTATTTCATTATCAGTTTATTGTATCTTTCTAGATATAGTATCAATTATTTTAAAGCTCTAAATATATTTATCATATGATAAAGTATTTAGAATGATATAAATTTATTTTTATTCATATAATTCATTTTATAATATTATATAATAGAAATATATATCAAAATAATTCAGTGAAATGTGTAATATATTTTTCTACCATGTGTATTTGATTAAATGAATTCTATTCATCAAAATTTGGTCACTATTTATACTCCTTTTCACTATATCATGAAAAATTTACATATATAAAAAATAAATTTATAGTAAACAAATTAATTTAATAAAATTGAAAATATCTATTTTATGAAAAAATAATATACATTGATACAATCATCACACAAGGGGTAGAAATCATCAATTAATGGTGACAAGTGAACATCAATATTGCTTCTAGATAGTTTTGGCCCAAAAATCATTAAACTCAACATGATATATTTCCACATCATATAAAACTATGGAGATATGTTTTTACATAAAAATAAAATTTTTAATGAACTATGTTATCTACAAAGAGTATAATATTGATTCATTCCATCTATGCACAACCATATTCTAATATTTTTTTCTTCAATTTTATGGGAATGAATATTTTGATCAATTTTTTCCATTATATAAAATAAACCAATTGGGGTAATTTTAAATAAAATATTAGATCATAAAAATGTTATTAATACATTTTAGAATCATTTGAATTTACAAATAAACATTTTAGATAAGGAATTTTTATAAGACACTAAATTTTCATAGAATTAGTATTAAAAAATAGATATACTAACCAGAAATTTTTCTTTCAATATAGACCATGATGTCACAAATTTAGGATACTCTAATAGAACTTATTATTCATTAAAATTTATAACACAATCATTTATAAAACATGTTTTTTATTATACAACAAACCCATCATATATGATTTTTTTCTTCACATTATAATGTAAATCTGGCATATCATTTTCATTAGGAAGTATATAATTTAATACATGTATCATCTCTGTAAATGTCTTATCAACCATCCATTCTCCAAATTCCATTTAAATATTTGTAACAAAATATTTTTTTTAAATTTTAATACAACTTGGATTAAATGGGATCTCAAGATCACCATATAGGTGCTTGATCATTTGTTCCTTCATAATTGTCTCTACTTCAATATTAAGAACCATTTATTCAATTATATTAGAAATACCACACTGAGAATATTTATCAGTAATAGAGATTGAATACTATCCAATTTCACCACTAAAAAACCAAGGACTATGACTCATACTAAAACCATGTAAAATTAACTGATATTGGATTTATCTATTTTTCATCATTTTCAAACGTTAATATTTTAATCATAGATGAAAAAACATGTAGTTATTTTATACATTTCATTATGGGAATCCCAAAAAATCATCAATTACTTTAACATTTTCATCACTTTTTCACCATAAAAAAATATACAACACATTATCACATATCAAAAACATCAATTATTTAATACAAGTTACCAAATTTTAAAATTAAATTTATAAATCAATTTTATAAATAACAATGAAAATAAATAATGGACTTATATTAACATCAAAACATAAAATCATATCTAAATAATTATATAGCCATTATATAAAAGGGTGAGTATGGAATTTTTTTGATAGATAATATGAAAAGGTAATGATATTTAATTAAATGTAACCAATTTATGTGAAGGTCTGCAAGGTTAGTTTTTTAAGGGATAAAAATGTGAGAAAAATAATCTATAATTTAGGACTTGTATTGGCATAGTTGATCAAGTATTAAAGTAATATTGTTGTTTCTAAAGTATCATTGTATTGTAATGAGTGTCCTAATAAGTAAATCACTATATGACCTATTAGATACTTTTTATATGTAATAAATAATTATTTATTTAGAAAAATATTAGAAGGTGAATGTTATATAATCACTATATAGTCTAAGTACCCTTAAACCTACCCCTTGATGTAGTTGTATAATAAAAAATATTTTATATATATTGAAAATAATAATACAAATAAAATGCTTCCCTAAGTTATCATTTATAGTGTTTAAGAAAAAATTAAATTATATATAATAAAATTAAACAAAAATATTTACCAAAAAGAACATATATTTGAATTATCAATCCATAAATGATACATAAAATTAATATCATTTAAAATTCACTTTTCCCAGGAATCATAAATGAATGTATTTATATAGGGAATGTAATAATTTAAATGGAACATCATAATGATTTACAACATAAATATATATTTAAATTTATGTATACAAAAGAAAAGAATAATCAATTTTCCACATTAGATAAATGTTACATAGAAAATATTTACTACAAAAAAAATATTATTTCTATAATATTATAGTTATGACAGTCAACGAAAACAAATTTTTGTTTTTACCAATAATATATTTTATTGCATATTATATAATAACTCAAATAAAAACATTGAATATTTATATCATAAAAATAAATGAATAAAAAATAATATCTAATGTAATAATATATTCCCAAACCTTGTATAGTAATCTAAACAATATATGAAATTTTTTAAAATATATATCATACTAAAATAACTTGTGATATTAATAATAAACCCTTACATAATATGTTAACCAATTTCATTAAAAAATTTATTTTTATGGATTCATCAATAACTTGAAAATTTATAAAGAATAATCAAATGAACATGAATGATGACATATATTTTTATCACTATAACAAATCTATTTCTTTTTAAAAATATTTTTTAAGCAAATTTCAATTCCATGAACACTATATAATTCATTATTCTATAAAAAATAATAGAAAATTAATAATTTAAAAAAACACCATTCACAATAATAATTCAACTAAAAATAATCAATCATGTAAATGTACCTTATAATAATTAGAAAAACTAAAATCAACTGATAAAATCATATGGTGATAAGGGTAAAAATTAGATAGGAAAAATGAAAATTGAACCTGCTGAAAATTAATGAGGTGGATGATGAAGCTGATAGTTGATGAGCGAGATTAGAGAGATAAAAAGTCAGAGTCTTGGAAAATATATATTCCATGGTAATATACAAACATTATAACAAATTAGATATCATAGAGGAAAATAATCATAGAGGAAAATGAAAATGGGGGCTGAGGGGTAGTGGATGAGTTCAATGATGGCGATGAAGATGATGAATATGAAGAAGATACATAAGTGTCTAGATGTTCCCCAATATAGAGATTATCCTTCAAGATAAATTGAGGGTGTCTAAAAAATAATTTATATGAGGATTGAATTTAGAATTTTTAAATGAGTTCTACATCAGTTATATCAGAACTATAGTTTGAAACAAAGAGACTTTACTTATTTTTCAAATATTTTATCACCTATATAATTTTTTTTATAATATTAGTTATAAATAAATGAAATTTTAAACACATAATTTCCATTCATTTTTTTTAATTTTTATTCCAATAAAATGCCTTTAAATCTTGCAGTAAGATCATCTATATACAAAATATGATAAATTTCCATTTCTTATTATATTCTTGACATCACGACACACTTATTCCCATGAATTATAAATTGTGTTAGCTATTTTTACCCACTTATACACCATTGACCATCATGATAACAACCATATTAATACACCAAACTTACCCTTAAATGAATTATTATCAAGAAGATAGGTAGATTAAAAATATATATATCATACCCGAAACATGCCACACATCCTTCATGATCAGTGTATAACATGCATTCATTTTTACACAAATATCATCAAAACCATAAAAAATTGACACGATGTCCATTAACTATATTCAATATAAGAAACTCAACACCTTAATAAAATGAAAATAATTAACTTGTTGAAGTAATATGGTACAAATCTAATGAATTAATTGATAATTCATTCTATAGATCAGACCATTTACTGTCAATGCTAATTTTATGTAAACCCCCATCACACAACATAATATTAACATGGTTTTACTTAGTAATAATTTAATAACTATTATTTTATTCAATAATATCACTTATCTATGATTTATATATTCTTTTTACATTACCTTTCTCATAACAATAAAAGGACACAAATTTTCATTTTTTTAGACCAACCACTTCAATTAATATGACCTTCTTTCATAGAAAAAATACCATTTTAATGGATTATTCACCATAATAGGTCTTTTTTTGAGTCACATTTATGTATAATGATGAAATAACATCATCCAAATTTTGGGCGTCTTTTTTGTAACAACAATTCGGTGATTAGTGTGTCATATAAATCTTTCAATGAACCCAATATAATCAAATATCCACCATTTTATTCAATTTCAAAAAGTTTCATGATTTTGTTATAATAAATATTTTCCATCATAGAAGATAAAGATACCATGATTTAATGAACTCTTAAATATTGATACTTAATTCCCTATACAATATTATTCAAATTCAATACAATTGTTGAAACACCCAATGATTTTGAAAATAAATTTAATATTTAATTCATGGAATACAGAGTATCTATAGAACACCACTTTGTTATAACCAAGCTAGTAAACATATTTTTCCTCCTGAATGATTCAAATTTGAAAATCTGACATACATGGTTACATTCAGTAAGAAACATAAATTTTAACAAAATTTATTTTAGGGTAAATAGTAACATACCCTTATGAATAGTAATATGAACCTTATGAATATTAAATCATATTATTATTTTATTATCTTAAGGATTTATTATAATGAGATCTTGATTAATTTTTCATGATGAAATAAAATTAATTATAGTTTTAAAATTGTTATTTTTGAAATAAACTATGATTTTATTTAAAAATTAAATTAAAAATATTTTGAAATTTATTTTCAAAAAATGGAGTTCATTTTTGAATTATAGACATTAATAATGGTTGGGGAGAATTTTTGATATTTTTCTAAAATACTCACATTTTTAATGAATAGTAAAATATGGTAATTTACCGTATATATACATTATCAGTTAAATTCAATATTATAAGTATCAGGGATGATGTAATCAAACTTGGTTCGAACATACATGATCATATTACTATTATTGGTCAAAAGAATAAATATTATTGGTTATCTTTGAAAAAAGTATAAAATAATGAGTAAAATAATGGAAAAAGCCCACCTCTCCTCAACTTTAAACCCCTCCCCTCACTTTCTATTCACTTCACTACCCTCAAACCATTTCCTTGGGTAAATTTAGAAATAATATCCTCCAAATATCCTCCCCCATGTCCATTATCCCTTTTTCTCATTAAAATTACAAAACCTATCCCTTCAAAAGGCTCTCGAGGAAGATTACTTCATGAGGTAAATTCCACTTTTTATTTCTTTTATTTCATGTTCCTTTTCCTTTTTTATTTCCTCATCTCCGTTAATAAAAATGTGTTGATGAATCATGTACCATATATGTACTGGAATATTTTTATGATAAAGGAATATTTATTCATTATCTCTCTTTTCTACTTATTTTATACTGGATAAGAGAACACCATCTGAGATGTGTTAATTTATCAAATTCAATGATGATAAGCTTTCAATTTCCATTACCGTATTCATTTATGGTCATAATAAAATTATCTTTGAACCAGACTATAATATATGTATTAATACTTATTTAATGATCTGTAATAATTTTTTATACATCATATTAATTTATAAATCTAAATGAGTTCATTTTGATAAAAAACACGCCAATTAACACAAAACTCTTCCATTAAAGTATTATAATGATTCATCATTACTACCAATAACCCATTTTTTCTATAAACATGTAGTCTTATAGTTGTTCACTAGTAACATACAACTTCTATTCTGGATAACCATTCTCATTCTACCCGTTAATCTATAGATGAATATAAGTAAATCCATCTTAATAACCAATGTAGAAACCACTCCTAAAATAATGAAATTTAATCTCTTAACCCATCAAAAGGACATGATAGAATATAATAAGGTTTAAATAGATCAATTACATGTATATAAGTTCTATACTAATTAATTTATGAACCTAAATTTTATTATTCAGGCCATTAAAATCAGGTGAGGAACACCTTCGAACTTAAGGTAAGGGTTTTGTTACCCGAACCTCCATTTCTGTTCAGGTTATCATTGTTTATAATTATCCCAATTAAATTATTAATTAATATTATGAACTCCACATATATTATATTTTAATATTCTATATATGTGTACCAATATAAATTCTAACTTCATTTATATGGTATTACATCCTTTAAAAGGATCATTGAAACATTTTTCGAAAAATACAAGCCCTTTTCAAAGGAATTTCTGATATTTATACCTATATTCAAGGGAACTCTATAATATATTTCAAGATAACATTATAATTATAAAATCAATCATTTAATTATGAAAAGACAATATTCATTTCTTATTTTATACTAATAGTTTCCCAAAAGACATCAACTTTTCAATGTAAAATAGTACTTATCTCAAGAGTTACTCAATGAATTTATAAGGGTATCATCATCTAATTCAATACTCTTATTGATTATTATATATTATTGGGATTAATATATGTTATATCATCAACAATATTTAATTTCTTGGTTTATTATTAGTTTAACTATAGACGTTCTATCTTAATACCATTTACAAATTTATGCAGAATGGTTAGTGTTTATGCTTAATTTTTGGGGAAATTTATTTACATTTCATATGATAGTTTCAATATGAATGTTTATGTTGTTTACACTTATCCCTATTTATATGAGGAATTCATTGAACTTATTATTTGATTGGTGGGGCCTGCTATAGTCCCTCGAAGAATCATTAGGTCTCATGAGACAAATTGATATAGATTTGGCTGGAACCTTTCCCATTTGTAGATATAGTTTTGGACAAGGAATTAATAAATTTTAGATGTCTTTCCCGATCCCTTGAAGGTATGATTGAAAATTTCAAGAATATGCATTTATGTCATTATGAAGCTAGAAATTGATAGTTTATGTTGTTATTTGACTTGTAGAGTACCCATTATTATGTTTTATTATGGAAATAATTACTAAACTCATAATCCTACCATTATGTAGTCAAATTTACTATTTTTAAAGGAATGTGTTTTCAATTATTCATTATGACTAATGATTATGATTATAATATATTCTGATGTATTTCTTATACTTAAATATCATCTGAGCTCACCTCTTCCTATGTTTCACTAATCCGAAAACATGAAGAGGTATATTATGATTGACTTATAGAGATAATATTAGAGTGGTGGATTTTCCCAATGGAATATATTTGTTGTTTTTAATTTAATGTTGTAATGTAGAGATAATGTATGTATCTAGATTTTCAAATCTAAAAAACCATTTACTCCTTCTGGATATGAATTTATTGAAATCATGATAATGTAATTTAATAAAAAACCAACTCCAGGAAACTGGGGTTGGGTCTTTACAATAGGTATCATAGGTTGTTAAGTATAAAACATGGAAACTAGATTTAGAAAATGTATATTATGGATCAAAACCAAAATATAGTCTTTGAGGATAACCATGTGATATTTTCTAGGAATTTTGGTATGTAATAAATTATGTGGATCTATATAGAAAATATATCCCTTTTTAGATACTATAAGTGAACTTGGTTCAGGAATATATGTTCGTAGGTGTGAAACCCTTGACAAGGAGTTTCAGGCTTTACCCAGGGCATCCAAGTACACAATAAGGTTCCTGACTGCGCACCTAGTTTGAAACTTCTGGGGGATATGCTTAGAACAATTCACATTCTTTTTTAAGCCACTATGAATGATTTAAATGTATTTTTTTCTTCAACGAAACCATTATTATGATTATGGGATTAGCCATGCGTAAGATTTCAATTTATGTAAATTATTTTTTATAAGTTGAGTCAGTTCATTATGATTCATAGTTTAATCTATTGTATGAAATTATTTAGATATGGGACATAGAAGAAGTAATAGAAACTGTATGAATGTGTGTATCCCATGTAGGTATTTCCCTCCAGTGCAGGATAGTGATGTTTGCTAGGGATCTACAACCACTGATGAGAAAATTATAACTATACTGGGAAAATATACTCTAGTTATGAATAATAACATTAACCATATGGTGAATCCATATACATAACGTTGAGGATCTATGTTAGATCTCTTAATTTGATAATACCCTCCATCATTTAATAGAACTACAAACCCATTCTTAGCAGAGAATTGGTTATGTTCCTTAGAGAAGATATTTCTCACATTGGATGTCATGAAAGGGAGAAAGTTACCATGGAAGTTTATTGTCTGTCAGGAGATGTTGATCAATGGTGGTCAATAATTGAAAACACAATGGAGGAGGAATAAATAGAAAACATGGAGTGGATTGAATTTACAGAACTTTTATTAGAGAAATTCCTTCCTCAGGAGCAGCGAGAGGATATGGAAAGATAGTTTCTAAATTCGAGGCAAAAGGGATATGTGAATGTTGAAAAGTATGAATCTAACATTACAAGGTTATTAAATAATGACGTGAAAATATATATAATCCCATGAAAAATATTGATAGATTCTTTTGTGGGCTAATGTTATTCTTCCAGAAGACGCTAGAATTTTTAGCATTCACTTCATGAAAATATATAGTCTCATGTGCTATCAAGTTGAAAAAATAGTTCTCTATGTCTTATGACTATAATGGAAAGAAAGATAAGAATATGGTGTCTAAAAACACTAGAAAAGGAAATAAAGAAATTGGGAAGAAGGGAAGAGTTGATTTTCCATCCTATGATAACTGTGGATGGAAACCCCTTGGTGATTGCTTAAAGGAAAAGGGTTTTGCTACAAGTGTGGATAGAAAGGCCATAATGAGGGTATTTTCAAGGGATAAAATGAATACATTATTGTTCAATGATACAATTTTAGGTAGATGGGACACTATACAAATGATTTCCCAATGCATCAAGGAAAAGTGACTCAAAAAAGGACAAGGGAGAGGAGAAAACCTTATGCAATAAAGACTGCTGATATTGATATTCCTAATGGCATGGTAGAAGGAAATTTAATCCTCTACTCAAACTAAGCCCACGATTTATTTTATTCTTGATCGTCACATTATTTCATATCTTCCCAGTTATAATTGAAAATTAGATATTTTCAATTTGATTTAATAAATGTGTTTTTAGTCAATCTTAAGGAAATTATCAGTGTTACCAAGGTGTGTTAGGAAGTCCCCATTATGGCCTATAAACATGATTTATCTGGTAATTTTATTATCAAATCCATTATTGAATTTCAAATAATCCTCTATATAGATTTTTCTTCAAACCATGATGAAAAAATTTATTTAATGAAGAAGAAGGTTACAAATTAATAATGATGTGGAACCCTTTATATTTAAAGAAGAAACATCACTATCTAATTCTCATCGAGATCTACCCCAAGTATATCTACTGAATTCAATTTCTATGGAGGAAGGGAATTAAATAAAAATTTCTAAGAAAATGAATTTTCAAATAAAAGACGTACCTATTGTGAAAGAATATTTTGATGTTTTTCCTAATGATATACCTAGACATCATCCAGTGTGGGAAATTGATATTTCCATTAACATAATTTCTGATTCATGGCCCTATCAAATACCCCTTACATAATGGCCATTGTGTAATAATTGGAACTAAATAAACTAATAGTGTAATTAAGTGATAAAGTATTTATTCACTCTAAATATTTACCATGGGGATCACCTATTAATTTTGTTAAGAAGAAAGATGGATCTATGAGGTTGTGCATTGACTACAGGGTGATCAATGCTACAACAACAATTAAAACGTATCCCCTACCTCACCTTGATGATTTATTTGATAAACATCATGGATCCCGATATTTTTGGAAGATTTATCATCAATACTGATATAATTAGATGCGTGTAAGAAATTAATATATTCCAAATACTACATTTCAAATCAGGTATGGTCAATACGAGTTTACAATAATGCGTTTCGGACTAACTAATACCCCCTGTTTTTTCATGGAAATAATGAATAGAGTTTTAAAGGAATATATTGTTAGATTTGTGTTGGTATTTATTGATGATATCATTATATACTCCAAAATCTATGAATATCATATAAATCATCTGAGCACAATTCTAAAGACTATTAGATGAAATTAATTATATGGGTTGTTTAGAAAGTGTGAATTTTTCCATCAATTAGTTTACTTTCTTTCCCACATTGTCTCTACAAATGGAACATCAGTTGATCCTACGAAGACCAAGGATGTGAAAAAACTGCCTACTCTAATGAACATAATTTATGTACATTGATTTCTTGGTTTATCAAGTTATTATCGACATTTGGTTCTGAAAAAAGATTGTTTATCAAACTGAAGGAGAAAGCATACATGTAAAGGGGTTAAGTTTGTATGAATAATAGAATTTGATGACTATTTTGAATAATTTAATAGGATATTAGTGACTAATATAATCCTAAATATACCATCAGAGAATGATGGTTTTTTAATCTATAGTGATGCATCAAATAAAGCACATTCTTTTTCCCTTATGTAGAATGATAAAGTTTCATCCTATGCATAAAGGTAGTTAAATATTCTTGAACAAAACAATCCTACTCATAATCATGACTTAGCATCAGTAATCTTTACTTAGTAGATATGGATACATTGTCTCTCTAGTGAAAACTGTGAGATATATACACATCATAAGAGTGTAAAATATATCTTCTCACATAGTGAAGTCAAAATTAGTCAAATTAGATGGATCAAGCTACTCATAGATTATTATTGTTCTATAAACTACAACTCATGAAAGGAAAAAAAGGTAGTTATTTCATTGAGAAAGCAGGATCATGTAATTATCAAAAAAATTAGGATTAAAAAGTATACTTTTTTACATGGATCTAGTGAAGTTGGATTTGGTTATTATCAAAGAAGGTGAAACATCCCTGAATTTTCAAATGGTTTACCATCTATATTTATTGGAAATAATTAAATATTTACTCTCTAATGATGATAGTATTCATTGAAAATTAATTTTTTAGAAGATGGGTGTTGGCTGACTTCATGTGGGTTGATGGAATTCTGAATGTTAGGAAGAGCTTATCAACTACCTCTCTACCCGAGATGAAAATGGAGTTATTGGATGATACTCATAGCTCAAATTTATTTATACACCCTATTATCACTAAAATGTACAAATATTTGGAAGAAGATTTATGGTGGTATAACATGATGATAGAAATTGCTGATAATGTATCAAGATATTTAGTTTGTCAATAAGTAAAGGATGAACAAAAAAATCCTATTAGAGTCATGAAACCAAAACCTATTCCTAAATTAAAATGGAAGCCTTCACCATGTATTTTTTCGCTAGATTACACAAAAACCTAATAAATAATGATGAAATATGGGGAATTATTGATCTACTTATGAATTTTTCACAATTACTCACTACAATAAAGGATTTTCCACCGGTGCACCTAGAAAATCTATATATCAATGAATTTTTGAGACTTCATGGAGAACCTATTTCAATTTATTATGATAGTGATCTATGATTTATATCAAAATATTGAAAACTATTCCTAAATATTTGGATACTAAGCTTGGATTGAGTGCTTCTTATCACCCACAAACTTACGGGACATCAATAACTACAATACAGAAATTAGAGGACAAGTTGAGATCTTGTTCACATGACTATCACGGTATTTCAGATCAATACTTACCATTAGAGAAGTTTTGATTCAAAAATATTTTCCATTCAAGTATTCAAATAGCACTATATGAAGCATTGTATTAAAAGATATGTCATACACCAAGTTGTAGGGATGATGTTGGAGAAAGGATGCTTGTGGGCCCATAACATTTAGAGTAAACAACATCAAAGGTTAAGACTATTCAAGGACATATCAAATAATCTCAAAGTAGACAAAAAATGATAATAATAGAATGATGGATTTGGAGTTTCAAGTGGGAGATCTTGTTTTCATAAAAGTATCTCCATAGAAGGGTGTTAAAAGATTTGGGAAGAAAGGGAAACTAATCCCTATGTATATAGGCCATTTTGAAATTATATAGAGAATTATAGATGTTTCATATTATTTGGATATGCCACCAAGCATTTTTAATGTACACAATGTTTCCAATTTCTCATTGCTGAGAAATTACATTCCAGACCCAACACACATCCTCCGTTCTATAGGTATAGAATTGGAACATAGCCTATATTTCTATGAGAAGCCTATGCAGATTATAGACACTAAAGAACAAGTTTCCAGCAATTGGATGACTCGACTGGTAATGTTAATTTGGAAAATTCATAAAAACGAAGAGGAATCATGGGAGTCTGAGGATCTTATGATGAAGAACTACGCAAATATTTTTATGAGGTAAAATTCTGGTAGTTTTGGGGATGTAATTTTTGTGAGGGAATAATGTAATAACCCAACATTTTTCAAATAAATTTAATTTTTAATTCATGAAAAACTAGTTTTCTTAAAAACAATATATTTTATTAACCTAGCCAGTAAAAATAATTTTTCCACCTCTGTGTTTTGAATTTCGAAAAACTGATATACATGGTTGAGTTTAGTAAGATATTTAGAGTATGGTAAGAAAAACTTATTTTTTTGGTTAATATTAACATACCCTTATGAATAGTAATATGAATTGTAATATAACCCTTAGGAATAGTAAATAATAATATTATTTTATTTCATTAAGGTTATAAGATAATTATAGATTGCTTAATTTTTGTAAGTGTTATAAAATGAATTATAGTTTTAAAATTGTTATTTTTCAAATAAATTTCGATTTTATTAAAAAATTAAATTAATAATATTTACAAAATTATTTTCTAAAAATTTAGTTTATTTTTTAATCCTACACTCTAAAAAATGGTTAGGGGGAATTTTTGGTATTTTTCTAAAATACTCAAATTTTTAATGAATAGTAAAATACAGTATTTTAATGTAAATATACATTATCAGTTTAATTCACTATTATTAGAATCATGGATGATTTAATCACACTAGGTTCAAACTTACATAAAAATAGTACTATTATGGGTTGCACGAATCAATACTATTAGTTGTCTTGGAAAAAATAATAAATTAATGATTAAAATAATGGGAAAACCCTCCTCTAATCCTATATAAACAACCCCTAATGACTCCCTCTTCTATTCACTATTCTAAAGACTTGTGCATTTTCTAAATCCTTTTCAACTATCATCCCAAGGTCATCCCCAATGTACAGAATCTCTTGGTCTCATAAAATTCCAAAACCTCTCCTCTCTAGAGGATCTCAAGGAAGATTACATCTAGAGGTAATTCCTCTTTTCATTTCTTTTATTCCATGTTACTTTGTTTTATTTTTCTTTCCTCACCTCCTTACATCATTATTTTTTGATGAATACATTTACCTAAATTTACTATAATTTTGTTATGATAAAGGAATAATTCTTCATCATATATTCATTCCCCTTCTTTTATTCTATAAATGGAAACACCATCTGAGATTGATAATTTATCACATTCAAGGACGAATTGTTTTCAATTTCTATTATCGTATTCTATTATGATCATGGAACCATTTTAATTGTAGAAAAATATTAATATATATTTATTATAACTTATTTGAGAATCTATAATAATTTTTTATGCATGATATTATTTTATAAATCAAAAATGAATTCGTTTAGATCATAAAACTGCCAATTAACCCAAAAAATTCATTAAAGTTTTATAATGATTCATTTTCACTCCCAATAACCAAATTAATTTTATAAACATGTAATGATATGGGTTCTCACTAATAACACACAAATTCTATTTTGGACATCCATTCTCCTTCAACATGTTTATCTATACATCAATATAAGTAAATCGATCATGAAAACCAATGAAGAAAACGCTTCCAAACAATGAATATGAATCTATTAACCCATATAAATGCCATGAATGAAACTAAAAAGGTTATAATAAATCCATTAAATTTATAATAGGTTCTATAATAATTAATATACGAACATAAATTTATTATTCAGGTAATTATGATCAAGTGAGGAACACCATTGGACTTAAGGTAATGGTTTTCCTACCCAAACCTGTATTTTATTTCAAGTTACTCTTTATATCTCTTTATACAAATTAAATTATTAATTATTATTATGTAAAATTCAAAAATTCTAATGGAATTTTCAATATATGTGTACCAACTAGATTCCAACTTTTATTTATGGGTAATTCTGTTTTTTACAAGGATCTTTCAAGCCTTCTTCTTGAAATACAAGCCTGTCTACCAAGAATTTCTAAAATTCTTACATATTTTCAAGGGAACTATATAACCTATTTTTAAAGACATGTTCCTTTATAAAATGACTCATTTTATTATGAAAATATTATATTATGTAATTTCTTGTCTTATAATAACACTTTTCCTAAATAATTGGTCTTTTCAAAGTAAATGAGTATTTATCTCAAGAATTACTCGATGATCTTATAATAGTATGTTCATCTATTTCAACACTCTGGTTGATTATTATGTATTATTGGGATTAATATTTATGATATTATCAATCACATTTAATTTATTTGAATATTATTAGTTTCAATATGGATTTTCTATCATAAAACCATTCACCAAATTTTCTTCTAATGGTTAGTGTTTATGCATAATTTTCAAGGAAAGTTATTTACTTTTCATATGTTTGTTTCAATATGAATGTATATTTTATTGATGTTTATACCCATTCATATGGGGAATTAATTGGACTTATTATGTGATGTCTAGGGCTGATATAGCACCTCTATGCATTGATATGTCTAATGAGACAAATAGATATGGACATAAACACGACCTTTCCCATTTTTAATATGGTTTTGGCCGAGGCCTTAATAATTTTTAGATGTCTTGGGAAAGGACTTAATGATATGTTTTAGAATGTCAAACATGTGAGTTTACGTCATTATGAAGCTATTAATTCATAGTTTATGTGGTTATTCGACTAGTAGAATACCCATGATTATGTTTTATTATAAGAATATTTACTCATCGCATATTCCTTCCATAATGTGTTCATGTTTATTATATTTTAAACTTCTTTGTTTTAAATTATTCCCCATGCCTAATGTATATTTTAAATATATATTATTCTGTATTTATTTCCCTTACTGAGAAACTGAGACCACCCCTTATGATGTTTAATTTATCCCAGGACATAAAGAGGTATATTATGATTGACATGTATGAATAATCATAGAGTGGTGGAAGTTTCAAATGGAAAATATTTGTTGTTTTTTCACCTAAAGTTGTAATGTTGAACATATGTATGTATCTAGCTAAACAAATCTTCTAAACCTTCTATTCCCTTAGTTAACAAATTTATTGAAATCACGACAATGTAATGTAATAATGCATCAGATCTAAGAAACATGGGTCATGTCTTTACAATTGTTTCATTTGATCTGAATGATTCATAGAGGATTTAGTTTTATACCTTCATTCAATATCCTTATATATATCCTCTAGGAATTTTTGATTCATCACCTCCCATAATATATTATTTTATAAATTCATTTGAATTATTATCATAACTAGATTTGTCATATACATCCAATCATAATTGGAAATATTCTCTAGTCTTTATTTTTTTATTATACACATTCACAATATTTTCAAAAGTGAAAATATTTTTTTACATATTACTTCAATAAATTAAAACCATTTTCTATTAGTCATTCTGATCTATATAAATAAATTTTTTCCCCGAATTACACTATATTTAATTAGAAACAATATTTAATAAAATTGTTTAATTCCAATTTATATAAAATAACTTATTGATTAATTTATAACAAATACTTATGATTAAAATTAATTAGAATCTACATGAAAAATATAAGTGATAAATTAAAACAAAAAATATCCATATATGGATATTTAATTTGAAAAAAACTAAAAAAGAGAAAGATTTAAAACCCATGGAAAATCTCTAAAAACACTAATTATTAGAGAGAGGAAAATTAAATTAAGTTTCATAACATGAATTTTAAATACAACATAATAATATATTTTTTGAAAAATAATCACAAAATGAATTACATCGTCTCTCCAAAAAACAACATGTGATAAAACATCACCTCCCAATTATCCAATTCAGACATGCATAATCAACATAACACCATTTTAACAAATTCATATTGTATATCCCATAGTGATCTTATCATTACCCATCCTAGTGTGTCTTGTGCCGTGACTCCCCAATCTCACCTCCAATAGGCCATGGGCTTGTGACTAACACCAAGTAAGCTTATAATTAACATGGGAGGAATTACATAAGTTCTTTTAAATATACACAAATATTCAAGCCAAAAAAATACTAAAATTTAAAAACCATTAAGGAAAAAAATTCATGCATATAACTAATCCCAACAACAAAATTATAAGGGAAAGTAAAATTCAGAATGTAAACTATGAAATAATACAATAACACCAAAATAAAGAGTTGGTAAACTACTAATTCCAACATGTTAGAAATAAATAGGTACTGGTACAAATGATCATAGCTATAGAAACACCTCGACCAATAAAGAAGATAATGAATCTCGGTCTAGTTCTGGTGTACCCATGACTCTGTCAAAAGGTTGGTTGTCTGCATAAGAAATAACATGTGCAGACTAAGCCCATGCAGGGGTGAGAATAAAAATACTCTGTATAGGATCCCTAAAACCAAATTGCAAAGGAAAAAATAAATGTGTAGTTATCTCTACACTATATTTGTCTAAAGAACAATTAATAACAAAAACATATCAAGATATACTTGAAACTAAAACAAATATTCTAGTGGTATGTCACAACGACCACAAACCAACAATAGGGATTTAGTTCGATGATTTCCATGAAGCACTCGTTTTGGTGAACTCACTCCATTACTCCCATATCTCTAATGACATATGTCTGAGAAGTGGTGTTATTCGGGAAAATCCAAGAGATATAGAAGGATACATTGATAGGTCTTATGAGAGGGAACATATTCATTCTTTTTGGTCGAACTCTCTCTTATGTGGGAAAAGATCACAATACACAGATGAAAGACACCACTAGGGCCATGGGTGTGATACCACGACACATCAGGATTCAACAGCTATGTATAGGACTAACATTCGGTAGAATTGGTAGCATGGATAACCTAACTCAACCTAGTTCCTTTAATGGGTTGAGGACCTCACTCCGGGACCCCCAGATGGACTCTGACTCTGTCGAAAAAGTTCGGCTAAAGGGGGTGGTACTCTTAGGATGGAAATGATACATGACCATCAGGTGATTGATTTAAGGGGTCTCTAACCAAAACAGAACATTTACAAGGAATGGTGGAAAAAGAGATCAAATAATGTAGGTGAAAGTACACAATGTTTAGAAGAATCACACACTGTGTCTCTTGACTCAAGGTACTGCCCATGTACAATGGCCCACGTTAGAAGAACATGTCATGTCGAAAAGATATACATAAGTTGGAGAAGGGTAACACTCCATGACAATCTATTCCAGGGTTTCTATATGTACACAAGTTGTGTTCCTATACATGGATTAATCCAACATCTGGGAACCCTTGTAATAGTTCACAGGGTAACTCATGTAATAGTACACTGGGTAACCTGTGTGATTGGTCTGGACTAGCCAGGTGTTGGATTTCATGGTATATAATCTATCCTGTGACCATGTATCATCTAAGATAAATGAAAGTCCAACATAAGGACCAACATACAATGTGAAATCTAGGACACACCATGTCATCATATTCTATCACCTGAAACACTAACCACTACTCAATGGGTCCCACTCTATATGTAGTCTAAAGTATAATCCCTGTAAATCGTGATTTAAAAGAAACTACTATTTCTTCACTAGCTCTTTGGGTGATCCTCTATTCTTCAATCCAGTCATTATTTCACCTTCAAATTGATTATATATTGTTTCCCACCATGTTAAGACTGAATCATCAAGTTTTAGTTGGCCAATCGGCCCTGAAAACCTGTTTCGATTATCATCACTATTATGTCCCAAAGGAAAATTTATCCCGAACCATGTCGATTCATCCACCACCATCATTGTCTCACCTCTACTAGATCTCCATGAGGTCAGATCTCAAATTTGGGGTCATTGTGTTTCAAAAAAATGTCTAATGATCAATTGTACATAACCCCGTGAAGAACACGAAGAACACTGGGTCAAAAAGGGAAAAAAATCAAAATAATGAATTGAGGAATGAACCTCAGCCATTATTCATCACGACCTTGACCCTCTCCCATTAGATGGTTCAGACGGAGAAAATTAAAATATAAACCAAATCATACAAGGATCAATTACCCAATATTAACCTGACAAATGACCCTCCCAGAAGAATGAATGATTCTTTAGTCATCATATTCATGGGTTAATACACTTTCATCATTTGAATCCAATAATGGGGAACAATAAATTGTAATAACAACCCCTAACTCAATCATCGATGAGTTGTTGATTTTATTCCATCATCGGTGAGATCTATTATTATTTCACAATGATCCACACATTGTCTTTCATCATCATTCGTTGAAAATTCTCAAAGGGTGGCTCCTCTTTAAAGATATAGAGGAATCTGGGAAGTTTTCAAGGGTTATGAGACAAACCTTAGGCTCATACTCATTTAAAACCAATTATCACATCGATGTGTCATTAAAACAATTAAAAAAATTATTTAAAAATTATTTAATTTTGTTTAAAACATCCAAAAAATAAATTCTGCAGTAAAGCCACACTGATTTATTTTAGGCCTTTCCTAAGGTAAATTCTTAGCACTGAATATAATGGTGCCCTCAAGTTTCTGTTCAGGGAAACCATTTAAAAGTTATTCCACTTTTTTATGAAAACCAATCATGTGTGCTATTTAAAAATTTAATTTATTTCAAACCATTTTCAATGAACTCTAGGCCTCAGAATCGCTCACTTTTTCAATGCTCGGTCTCATAATAATTCAATATAATTTTTAGAAAATAATACATGAAAAATAAAAGACATTACTTTGTCCCCACCATAGGAGTTTTACATCCTCAAAATTCCAAAACTAAATGCTATTAAAAAAGTGGGTACTGTGCCTGAATCAATGGCTCCCACTCTTACATTCCATCCTAAAGGCTTTTGTGCTATGACCAGACACATAAAAAGGTATATTATTTCAAATTAAGGATCTTCTAATGTCGATAATTGCTCTAAACTAGTTACTCTATGAAGGTCACTCCGTCGTCGATGTTCAACTCGCCCTAGTCGATGAAATGTAATGGGTCATGCACATACCTCCATAGTTATGAAACATGGAAGAAATCATGTACCCAGTGAAAATTCTATGGTAGATCTAAGAAGTACCCCAACATGAAAACTATATGCATTATCTAAAAAGGTCTGATGAACCTCAGAGATAACTTGTTGCCGTGGAAAAATCTCAGAAACCCTCATCAAGGTGAGACGTGAAGGAAGACATGGTCTCCACATTTGAACTCCATATGTCTCCTATATCTATCAACAGAAAACATATTAAGACATTGTGTAGTCTTCATCTGCTCCTGGATGATTTTCACTTTTTAAGTGGTAGCTCAAAACAAACCTGGACCCATGTGTGCAGACTCTCTGAGGTCAGTCCCGCTAAGCGGTGAAGCAAAAGGTAACCCCTATAAAGTTTCAAACAGTTCCATACTAATGGTCGAGTGGTTGATATTGTCGTATAAAAACTCCACCAGTGGTAGGTTGTTCCCCCAACAGCAATAAATGTCCAAGATATAGGCTTGGATCATATCCTCCAAAACATGAATGGTTCTCTCTATTTGACTATCTGTTTGGGAATGGATAATTGTGCTCTAATGTAGCGAAGTCCCAAATTCCACCAATAATCACTTCAACAGCTGGGACGTGAAATGAGAAACATTATCTGAAACTATCATTAAATGGACACTATGATGTCAAACCAACTCTTGCACATAGTGGAATCCCAAGATCTTTAGAGAACTCTACTCATTGATAGCTAGGAAGTTGGATGACATGGTGAGTCGGTTAACGATCACCTTAATTGAATCATATTCCGTGGTTGTTCGTGGAAATCCCATCACAACATCCATAAATATTTTATCCCACTATCACTTTGGAACATCCAGGGGTGAGATAACCCTATTGGAACCTTGTTCTCAGCCTTCACATATTATCATAGAAGGAATTAAGAAACAAACATTTCTATTTCCTTCTTCATTCTTGTCCATCCGAACTGATTTTGGATGTAAAATTTCATTTTTACCATGACATTGTGTACCTCTTTGTGGGGTGTAAGAATCTTTCTCATAACCTCCTACTGCAACCTCACAGACACAACTGTGTATCCTCTGAAAAGAAAAATGTGCTCCCCACCTTGAAAATATCCATATGGAGCTTTTCATATGGATAACTGAGCACGTAAAGTCTAAAAATTTATGTCCCCTAGTTGTTCCTCCCAGACTAGTTACAAGAGTGGGGGGGGGGATTGAAAGGAGATAAGCTTTATCATCACCATTCACGAATGATCACTATAGAAAGGAAAACTTCTCATCCTCCTCGTTTAGCATTTTTGAACATGATCAACTAAGAAAATAATATTCAATAATATTCCCCTTCCTAGGTGTATTTATGATCTTGAATTCATAATCCTGGAGGATATCTATCCATAACATCAACCAATGATTCGAGTCTTTATGTGAGAAGATATACGTGAGGATCGTCTTGTCAGAGTAGTTGATAAACCGCTCTTCCATTAGGTAGTGTTGGGACATCTTAAATGTAAAGAATACCACTACTAACAGAATATCATTGGTCATGTCGTTCTTCTCATGAGGTCTCAACTAGAACGAACCATATTCAATCACCACCTTCTATATATCCCAAAAAATCCAAACCCGGTCCCTAATGCATCATTGAAAACAACGTACTCGATTCTCTAATCATGAAAACATAATATTTGTGAACTCTTCAAACTCTACATCAACTACTGGAAATCCTACTAGTTCTTCTTTATCATTACGAAGGATTTCCCCATTCGGGTCCAGGTTATCATCGACATTGATTTACATGTGAAATTAGGGATAAATATTCAATAGTATCCTACCATCCCATAGAATCTATGCACATCTATCACACTCTGGGGTGGTTCCCATTATAACACCACCGAGTACTTGTAATGGCTACAACAGTAGCTAAAATCCAGCTTCAATATATACTCATCTCGCACTCATAACTTGTGGTAACCTGATCAATGGTCAACATTAGAGAACTGTAGAAACACAAAGCTTGATGTACATGGACATTACATTAATTTTGTAGAATACTTAATACAAAAAAAAAACGGACACCAAAGGACCGTAATAGTTTAGTGTCTTTGGAAACTTGGAACATAATCTTCTAATCATGATGAAATATCTTCAAGATCTCCCACAAAGGTCTTCTCCTTTTACTTTATTACCTAAAACCTTTCTTTAAATCTTGGGGAAAATAAAACATAAAAAGGGTGATATCGAATTCCCAGTAAGGGTAAACATAGAAAACATAAAACAATCAATAAACATTTGGATGAAAAAACTTGAACATAAAATCTAAACATCAAAATCTTGAGAAAATACATAAATCTTAGAATTATGTAAGGCATATATCATAATGGAACATCAATCATGATAAAATATCATGGGAATAAGACATTCAATTATGAAAACCATTAAGCACATGTTATGATTTCCATAGTATCTAATGCATTGCTGCCAAGACCATCTTAGTGGACACTGTCCGTTTCTGAATCGAGTTCACTCCTCGTTTCAGTCCTGTAAAACTGAACCAGATTAACTTACCATTCCAGCCAAGTATATATAATGAGATATAAATCTTTACCCAATTCATTTGAGGGAGATATAGGTACCACCCATCTCATAATGAAATCATTCTTACGTGTGCCACAACATAAACATAAATCATTCATCATAACCCAAGGAATAAAATGGGTTCCATAAACATCATCCCATCATAACATAATCCATATAAAACAGATGGATATCATTTCATCATAAGAAAATTGAAACCATGTAAATCATAGGGATATTATACTTGAAACATACACATATGAAATAATGTCAACTTATATGGAAAATGGTTGTGATAAAACACTTGAAATGAAATCTTGAGGAAAATATCTTTTCTTCTTAAAAATCATTTTCTTTTTACAAAATGACATGAAATTTTAAAAGAAAAGGATTTTATTGAAAAGAATCATGAAATATTTTAGAATAAACTTCATTAAAATAAGGCATTATGAAACAGTAAAAATTCGTTCATGTCGTATAAGTTAAAAAAACATTCTCCTCGTACTTTTGTTAGAAAAGTCAAAAAGTACCACGTATGGTAAAAAATAGAGATTCCTTCCATAACATAAAGTAAATGTCAAGATGGGTATAAATGAATTTAAACTTACATGGGAGAATATTAAACACTTTCTGAAAACATTTTTATGGACTGGATGAAAAATATAACCCTAGTATATACTTATGAATAAGCAATGTCAGATAAAAATGAGATTGCAAAATTATCCCTTACCTTAGGTCTGATATGCTTCTTACGTATCCGAACCACCTTTATAATGATTCAAATAATTTTATTGACTTATTACAGAATCATATTCATTTTTATGATATCATATATGGTTCACTTATGACTTTATATTACCCGTTATTTTGTAAATCCAAGTTAAAGCATCGTTTTGGGTAAAATAGTTTCATTTATCATACATGTTTCCACTTGTTGTTCTTGATATTATTACTTATATCTTGATTTCATTAATTTCAGACTGTAAAACATGATTTATATATAATAAATATTCATCATATACATATATATGATAGATTGATAAATGGAATGAAATACACCATTCATGGAGACGGTAGGCCGTACGTACGCATGAACGCTGTTTTCGTATCCTTATTGAATTGAATGGAATTAAATAAATGAAATAAACATATATATATATACATAAATCCAAAAGCATTATTATGTCGTATATTTAATTATTATTCATTATATATACTTTATAATTATTCATGAATGGTTAACATGAAGAATGAATCTTATTGCGTTTCTGGAGACGGTAGTCCGTACGTACGCACGAGCGATGATATCATTCCCATGATCAGGGAATTTTATTGAAGTATATGTATACTATTTCAGAATCAATATCACTTTACAATAATCACATATAGTTATTCTTTACACCATTATACCCATCCAAGTAAGGTGGTGGAGGAAAATAGATTACACCACGACGTGGAGACGATATTCCGTACGTATGCACGCGCGGTGATTTCGTTTTCCGTAGGATGGATAGAAGGTGGGATAGGGTTGTTTCATATTTATAATAAAATATCAGTATATGAGTGATACTGATGTTATTACTTCATTATGAAATGACTAAATAAGAGTATGTAGAAGAAGAAATAAATTTGAAAGAATCGGTAACAGATATTACCTCTTTTTCGACACGCCTCTTTGAAACCTCCTCTTAGGGAACTAAAATTGGTCTTTGAAGAAGAACAAGACCTCTAGAATATTTCTAGGGAAGTTTAGAAGGGAAATGGGAAGAGGTTGGCTGAGATTTAAGTCTCAAGGTTTTGTAAATAGGAGAGGGAGGATGTTCCCTTTTATAAGGGAGGAGAGGTGAACCTTTGGAATCCTAAAAAATATTAGTTTAATATAAATCCAAACCCCACATAAAAAACTCCAAAAATAACTCAATTCTAAGTTTAGATGATATAGGGTTGTAATCTCATAAAAAAATCAAATTTATACATGTTTTGATCTTATTTTAAACCTTATCATTTTTATTTATCCTTATTTAATCTATTTAATTTTATTTGTTGTAATAAAATTCTAAATTTTAAATGGTAATAAACAATCACTTATGTGATGTTAATTTTCCCTAATTGGATACTTTATGATAATTTTTATTGTATAAATTTCAATTTATAATTTTTAATTATTTTTGTGATTTTTAAACAATTTCATAATATATTATTTCTATAAAATAACAATAGTGTCAATTTTGACACTATTCATATATTTGAATTTAAATAAAATCCAAACAGAGGTTATATTCGAACTAAAATATTTAATAGGATCCTAACATGTCATATTAATCTAGAAAATTAGTGGATCACATTAAATATTTAATATAATATTTATTTTACAATTTTTAAACCATTTATTTGATACTTCTCTTAATAAAATAATTTCTACAACATTATTGTATAATTATTAAATATTCATATTTTTGTATAAAAAGTAAAAATAAAACTCTATGATGAAGATAAATCTTATATATTTCATAATAATACTTTTAGAAGGATTTATATTCTAAAACACCCATCTTTTAAAATGTTATATTTATTAAATTATGAAGGTGAAAACTTTGATATCATTTTAAATAAAATAATATAAGTGTCATAATCACTTTTATAAGATTCCAAACGGTCCTATATTCAGTAATTGGATGCTTATGGTGTATATATACACTACCAATAAGTTTTTGTCAGGTTTCTGGGCCTTTTAATGGGTATTATTATTTCAATAAAAACTATATTACTTATTTTTCACTAAATAAATAATTTCTGCATCATTAATGTATAAGATATTAAGGTAATTAAATATCTCTTAAAATTATAAATAAATTACAATGATAAAGAAAAAACTTTTATCTTTCAAATGAGTTTTTATAACTAAATTTATATTCTGTAAAAACTTATATTAAAAATAATTTAATTATTAAAGTTGAGTGAGTCATATTTCACTTTCCTTTAAATAAAATAAACTAAAGGTATTAATCACCTCCAAGTGGGTTCCAAGGGATTCCATTTCGACCCAAACATGCCTTAGGACGAAAAACTTACTTGATTTTGGTACAATCTCACCGTTGTTCGTGCCTTGAACAATTTCCAATTCATCTATTAAAGAAATGAAGTTGAATTTTTCATTCATGAAGTGTTAGAAGATCATGTGATAGAATGAAGAGTCATTCCATCTGTTTCAAAAAAAGGTTAGAAAAAGTTATCAAATATAAATAAGTCCATTTATGGCGAGGTTAATCGTATATGATTCCAAAAATGTAATTATACTTCATCTATCATACCGCTTAATAAGATAAAAATATTATATACTAACTGGGGACTTCATGTAGGACAGTGGTAGGTGATAAAGGCCCGTCTCACTTCGGTTGTGGGTTTGATTCCCATAGCCTTGTCCAACGCGATGGGTTATCGCCCATTCTGTAGGTTGTTACTTTTCTTAAAATACACTATTATAACATTCTATAAATAATATCAAAAAAAATTTCTAGCCTTAAACAATACTAACTTATGTTCAACATAATCCATTCCAATCTTTAGTCTTATCCAAAATAATTCTTTCCAAACTCAAAGTATAAAGAGAACGATAACTAAAAAGGTCATATAAAAAGCACCTGAATACCATCATTTATCCCTCATATATCTTGTTGGTCACATTCCAATCATGTGAATACCTTAATCATGTATTCTCTTGAAAAATGAATACCCATTGAACCTTAGTGAAAACATGAATGCTGTCAAAAGTTAACTCTTTCCACATACCAAAATCCAAAAATTCTATATACTCAAGACATGATATAAAATTGTCCTTATATCAGTCATGGGCTCATGAATATTATCAAGCATTAAATTTTCTCTTTATCACTTCATTATGTGCATATCATCTACTTTCCAAAATATTTGAATCACTTCTCGTGGTTAATGGTACCATTTAATTATCAAAAACCACAATAAACAATTACATAGATATTCCAATGTTCCACAATACTATAAATGAGAATCCACAACATGATTTTGGAATCCCTTTACATAAACACATAATCATTCCACCACATAGTTGTCATACACAACATTGCTAATAGTGATCTCATGTGGCATCCCTTTTTACTTTTCCTTAAGAGGTTGCTCACGTTGATCATCATTAACCCTTTGATTAGGTAATTGATTAGAAAAATTCCCTATTTCCTTGCACTTGAAGCATTGAAGTGTTGGTGGTGCATTCTCTATAGTCTTTTCATTATTCACATCATTAGCAACATTTTTTCCATTACTTCGACACTCAGCTGCTTGATGACCTTCTTTTTCACACTTAAAACTTTTTCTAGTCCCTTTAAGACAATCATCACTATGCTTCTTTCCACACTTTGAGCATAAAGAAACATTTAACTTCTTTTAACCATTATTATGAGATTTCTCCTTGAACTCCATCTTTCGTTTCTTGTCAAAACCATGAGATGGATATGCAACACCAACTTTCATTTCTACCTTGATAGCCCAACACACAATTTCTTCATAGCTACTAAAGAATCTGATAGCTAATTCCCTTCGATGACTTGGTTTTAAGCCACTGAATAATCGATCAAATTTACTTTCATGTTTGATGATAAAGCCAGATGCATACCTTGAAAGCCTTGTAAAATTTGCTTCGTATACACCAACAGATTCATCATCCTTTTGCTTAAGCTCAAGGAAATCCTCTTCCATCTTTGTTCGAAGAATATGAGAGAACTACTTATTGAAAAATAAGTTCATGAACTCATCCCATTCTATGGATTCAATTTCATCTCGGGGCCTCGTATTCTTAATTAGAGTCCACCATTGATCCGCTTCACCTTATAAACGGTAAATATCTAGAATGAATTTTTCATGTTCTGAATAGCAAAGTATGGAAAATATCTTTTCAATGGTACTGATCCATTTTTTAGCAACAAGTGGATCAGAAGAACCACTGAAAGAAGGTGGACGTTGCCTCATGAAGGAATAAGTAGAATATTGTTCCCTTATCTGCTCATTTGGAAGTCTAGAAGGATTCATAGCTCGTGTAAGTATAGAAATAAGATTTTTCACTCCATCTCCCATAATGTTGGTTTGTTCTGGAGGATAATAATTGCATTGTTCATTACATTGATCAACACAGTTCCTTCGGGATCCGACCATCGTCTAAAACCCAAAAAGAATAGTATGAGAGGCCAAAATCATGCTAGGGAAAACAACATAACAGTGGGGGAGTACCATCGATATCTAAATTATTAGGTTTAATTCTAATGTCATTACCGTAATTCTAAGACTATAACCTATACTTATACTTAACCATAGGGACATCCTTAGACATACCTTATAAATATCTCTAGGGATCTCACTAATGTTTTCGCATCCTAGTTTCCAAAGGTTAACTAAACCTTTCCTCTGATACCAACTGTAGTGACCCAAAGCTTGACATACATGGAAATTATATTACTTTTATGGAATACTTAATATATAAAAAAAAGAGACCCTAAAAGACCGTAATAGTTTAGTGTCTTTGGAAACATGGAACATAATCTTCTAATCATGGTGAAAGATCATCAAAATCTCCCATTAAGATCTTCCCATTTTTTTTCTTACCTAAAACCTTTCTTTAAATCCTGGGGAAAAGAAAACCTAAAAAGGGTGAGCTCAAATGACCATTAAGGGAAAACATAGAGAACATAAAACAATCCATAAACATTTGAATGCAAAAACATGAACATAAAATCTAAACATCAAAATCTTGAGCAAAGACATAAATATTGGAAGTATGTAAGGCATATATCCTAATGGAACATCAATCATGATAAAATAGCATGGGAAGAAAACATGAAATTGTTTCAACCATTAATCACATGTAATGATTTCCATAGTATCCAAGACATTACTGCCAAGACCATCTCAGTTGAAAAAGTCCATTTCTGAATCGAGTTCACTCCTCATTTCAGTCCTGTAATACTGAACCGGATTAACTTACCGTTCCATCCATGTCTATCTCATGAGATATAAATCTTTAAAAAAATTCATTGGATGGAGATATAGTTCCCACCCATCTCATAATGAAATCATTCTTACGTGTGCCACAACATAAACATAAATCTTTCATCATAACACAAAGAATAAAATGGGTACCATAAACATCATCCCATCATAACATAACACATATAAAATAGATGGATATCATTTCATCATAAGAAAAGTGAAAACATGTAAATCATATAGATATTATACTTGAAACATATACATATGAAATATTTTCATCTTATATGGATAATGGTTTTGATAAAACACTGGAAATGAATTCTTGGGGAAAATATCCTTTCTTCTTAAAAATCATTTTCTTTTCAAAAAATGCCACGCAATTTTAAAATAAAAGGATTTTATTGAAAATAACCATGAAATATTTTAGAGTAAAATTCATGAAAATAAGGCATTTTTAAACAGTAAAAATCTGTTCATGCTGTATAAGTTAACAAAACATTCTCCTCATACTTTCGTCGGAAAAGTCTAAAGGAACCATGTATGGTAAAGAAAAGCAGGATTCCTTCCATAACACAAAGTAAAGGTAAAGATGGGTATAATTGAATTTAAACATACATGGAAGAATATTACACATTTTATGATAACATTTTTATGGACATGGATGAAAAATATAACCCCTGTAAATACTAATGAATAAGAATCTCGGATAAAAATGAGATTGAAAAATTTTCCCTTACCTTAGGTCTGATATGCTTCGTACATATCTGAACATCCTGTATAAAAATTTAAATAATGAAATTGAATTATTACAGAATCATATTCATAGTTATGATATCATATATGGTTCACATATGACTTTGTATTACCCGTTCTTTTGTAAATCCATGTTAAAGCAGTGTTTTGGGTAAAATCGTTTCATTTATCGTACGTGTTTCGACTTGTTGTTCATGATATTATTACTTATATCCAAATTTCATTAATTTCAGAATGTAAAACATGATTTATATATAATAAATATTCATCATATACATATATATGATAGATTGATAAATGTAATTAAATACACCATTCATGGAGACGGTAGGCCGTACGTACGCATGAACACTGTTTTCGTTTACTTATTGAATTGAATGAAATTAAATAGATGAAATAAATATATATATAAATTAATCCAGTAGAATTATTATGTCATATATTTTATTATTATTCATTATGTATACTTTATAATCATTCATTAATGGTTTACATGAATAATGAATCTTATCGCGTTTGTGGAGACGGTAGTCCGTACGTACGCACGGGCGATGATATCGTTCCCATGATCATGGAATTTTATTAAAATGTGTGTATACTATTTTAGAATCAATATAACTTTATAATAATCACATATATTTATTATTTACACCATTATACCCATCCAAGTAAGGTGGTGGTGGAAAATAGATTACACGACGGCATGGAGATGGTATTCCGTACGTACGTATGCGCAGTGATTTCGTTTTCCGTAGGATGGATAGAAGGTGGAATAGGTTTTTTTAATATTTATAATAACATATCAGTATATTATTGATACTGATTTTATTACTTCATAATTAAAAAACTAAAGATGATGAAGTAGAAGAAGAAATAAATTTGAAAGAATCGGTAACAGATAATAACTCTTCTTCGACACGCCTCTTTGAAACATCCTTTTAGGGCACTAAATTTGGTCCTTGAAGAAGACCAGAACCTCTATAATATTTCTAGGTAATCTGATAAGGGAAATCGGCAGGGTTTGGTAATTCTTTAAGGCTCAAATTTGTGTAAAGATGAGAGGGAGGCGGGGCCCTTTTATAAGGGAGGAGAGGGGCACCTTTGGAATCCTAAAAAATATTAGTTTAATATAAATTCAAAACCCACATAAAAACCTCCAAAAAATCACTCAATTCAAAGCGTAGATTATATAGGGTTTTAATATCATCAACAAGTAAAATTTAGACATGTTTTGATATTATTTAAAATCTTTTCATTTTGATTTATCCTTATTTAATCTATTTAATTTTATTTGTGGTAATAAAATTCTAAATTTTAAATGGTTATAAATAATCACTTATGTGTTGTTAATTTTAGATAATTGGATACTTTATGACATTTTAGAATATATAAATATCAATTAATAATGTTTAAATATTTTTGTGATTTTTAAACAATTTAATAATATGTTATTTTTATAAAATAACAATAGTGTCAATTTTGAAACTATTCATTTTTTTGAATTTAAATAAACTCCACACAAAGAATATATTGGAAATAAAATATTTAATAGGTTCCTAACATGTTATATTCCTATATAAAATTAGTGTATCACATTAAATAGTTCATATAATATTTATTTTACTATTTGTAAAACCATTTATTTGATACTTCTCTTAATAAAATAATTTCTACAATATTTTTGTATAATTATTAAATATACTTATTTGTTGCATAAAAATTAAAAATAAAATACTAGGATGAAGATAAATCTTAATTATTTAATTATAATACTTTTAGTTGGATTTATATTCTAAAACACCCAACTTTTAAAATGTTATATTTATTAAATTATGAAAGTTACCACTTTGACATCATTTAAAATAAAATAATGTAAGTGTCATAATCACTTCTATAAGACTCCAAACAGTCATATATTTGGTAATTGGATGATTATGGTGTATATATACACTACCAATAAGTTTTTTTTCAGGTTTATAATCCTTTTAATGGGTATTATTATTTCAATAAAAACTATATTACTTATTTTTCACTAAATAAATAATTTCTCCATCATTAATGTATAATCTATTAATGTAATTAAATATCTCTTAAAAATTATAACTAAATTACCATGATAAATAAAAACATTTTATCTTTAAAATGAGTATTTATAACCGAATTTATATTCTGTATAAACTTATATTAAAAATACATTAATTATTTAAGTTGAGTGATACATATTTCACTTTCCTTTAAATAAAATAAACTCATGGTCTTAATCACCTAAAAGTGGGTTCCAATGGATTACATTTCGACCCAAATATTTTTTAGGACAAAATATAAGCATCCAATAATATTAAGACAAGTGTTAGGGTAATTTTATAATAGTATATTTACCCTTAATTACCCGATTTACCTTTTACTAAGGTAAATAAAATTTACCGTAGTTACTATTCATAATGCCAAAAAATAAAATGTAGCTTATTAACTTAAATTGGACCCACTGATTCCAAATAAGGAATCCATTTTTCTAAATTCAATACACAAAAGTTGCAGAAATTAATTTAAAATTAATCTCATTGTTAAGAAAACGAGTTTTAAATGTTAAAACATTAAAAATGATTGAAATGATTTTACTAATTAATTCAATGTAAAATGAATGATAATGACATACATTATATTAAATGTGAAAATATATTCTATTTATAAATTAAAACTAATAAATATTATAATTTAATAGTATAAATTATTACGATGAAAAAAGTTGTTTTTAATTAAAATATAGCTTGTTTTTACTAGTCATTAAAATATGAAAGTTATTAGAAAAATATAAAAACACTATCCAATGAAAATTTTATATCCTAATTCAAAAGATTTTTTTTAAAAAAAATTTAACTTATAAACTTGTCAAAAATTATATTTAAAATGGGTGCGCCATCAAAAGGCGGCAAAACTGCATTTTTTGAAAAATACTTATTTTATCCGAAAAATTTATTTTGTTCTCATACCATTTTCTATAAAATGTGTAAGATTAATTATAATTTCATAAAATTAAAAATGTATTTACTACTATTCATAATGAAAAGTTTATAATATTATTATAACCATATATCGTTGTTTAGTGAAACCCGGTATTGCATAAAACACATGCTTTCGAGGAAGGTTGTGATTGTGTGTAATGCAATCCATGTCAGGATTGTGTGTAGTGAAAGACTCCTTTGTTGTTTCATTTAACAAAATCCAAACATATTTCATTTAGAAATTGAATATATATATATATATATATACACTCAATGTTGCGTAGAATAACTACTATCAAGCAATCTTGAAACTGTGTGTAACACAATACAAGATTATTGTTGCATATAATGCAAGATAATATGGTGTTGTGTATTGAGAAAGATAATATTGGTGTAGCATAAAACTGAAGATATGAAAGAAATTAAAATTAATATATCTTATAAAATCTCAGGTTGTTACAAGAACCATCATTCCCCTCTCAATTGATTGAAGAGGATGTCGATCCTCTACAGTGGTTACATCCTCTTCAATGTTACTTGATTCAGGCGTTGTTAATCCATGCACAACCACAATCTCTAGTTTTCCTTCCTGGAAAACAAAACTGGGGCCAGGTAGGATGAAACTCTAGGTCTTACAAATCCCTCCCATTTCAAATCCCATCACTGTACCTTCATCTCATGAATCTCTATGGAATCCAACTGATATAACATTGAGGATATTGGTTCCATCTCAGGGTGTAAGTCGACGCATAATTCGATCTCTCGAAGGGTAGTTAATCCGGAAATAGGTTCCAAAAATACATCCTTGTACTCCACCACTACTATTGGGATCAAAATTATCATATCATCTACTGCTATGAGGGTGCGTCTAGACAAATCATGAGTGATAAAATGCACTCACCAATGCATGTTCCCATTATGTGCTTTCTGGGTTTTCTTTTCACCAATAATGTAAAACCACATTCCATCACAACTGACACACAACACTCATTTCCTGAAGTAGTCAATCTGGTCATGGACCTAAGATAACCAATACATACCAAGAATGACGTTATAAGGCCTATAAATTTACACCAAGATGTTTGAAGAAAAAATCTCTTATCCAAGGGTATGATGAAATTTTCAGCAAAGATGCATGAGCGTCCATTCTCCTCCCATTGGTGTATCTTGGTGTAAGGTTTTTGTCAATGTCTCTACCAGAATCTCAAGGTTTTGAACAAGACTTGTGGTGATGAAATAATGATTGCAACCTATGTCTATATGTATGGAAGTGAAGGTAGAAAATAAATAGATCATACCTCAAATTATTCATTGAGTGTGTGGGTTACATGCCTCGACCATTTGTAGGTTCCCCCACCCTAATTCCCCAGAACAATGAGCCTAGTTCAGATCTCTTGGGGGTGTTGGTTGAAGTAGGTAAAAACATACGCCACCTGCTGCAGCTCTCCCTACTCCTATTCAATGTCCACCTCCTAGAGGGTCTATCTTCTCCAATATATTCCCTTGCCTTAGTTGTCTATCCACTACTGCCCTATCAGCTACTCGATGGTTTGGATAGTCATTAGTAAGAATTATTATTTCATTGCATAAGTAGAATCCACTCTCCCTAGGATAACTAGATCAATCTTGAGATATCTAGATCATAGATCTCCTAACATGGATCCTCCCATGATGTATCACACATCTTTATCCCTTTTCCTAACATCAGATCTGTAATACTGAGGTCTCTGCACCGATTTTCCTGCTATTGACTACCACTGGCTATCTCAGCTCATCCAAGAATATCTCAACCACCAATGTCCAATCGAGCACTCCTTCATAAGACATGATGCATAGAGGCAGGACACTGGATTTGTTTTCCCATTATAGATCTTGATAAAAGGTCTGAGATCTAATGTACCGATCCCTAACCATATCCATCGAGTACCTAGAAAGATTGGAGAACCCCGATGAATCGTATTCTACCATTAAACATCTTTAATGGAGACAAAGAAGTTACTAGATATGCACTGGTCTTAGTGTAACCATATATATGTACTACCTAAAGAGTTTCTCAAACTCCATCAACAAACGAGTCTACTAATATTGAGTATTAATTGTCAAAATCTACCATCATCCCATTGAACCCTAAAGAAGGCTCTCTCCTAGGATCACCATTAAGTCCACTAGTGTCCTCACTAGATAGAAAACTCAGGCCACCACCTCAAACCAGTCCTCAACCATCTGAGGGTTGGAATCACCTCAAAAACTCAGGGGGTATTGGTCTTTGAATCTCAGAGAGTCCTCTCAATCTGTGCTACTCATCGCATGGTACTTATGGTACAATGCGCTTCTCCACTGGTGAATTTATAGCAGGTTCACCACCTAGTCGTAACTCCATGGGAATTGATCAGTAAATTGAAGCCTCTTCACTATGGGGGTTATCCTAGTGATCGAGTAGCTAAATCCCACCAGGTATGCATTGTAGGGGGAGGGGGGAATCTTATAATCGAACAAGATATACATTGGTCAAAGATTATATCTGGATAGATGAAAAAAGGACATGTAAAAAACATCCCATTCCTATGTGATGAATTAATCATTCTTTTGTTTCCCTGCAAGAAGTGTTTTCATGTACCATGTCGATAATCATGTTACCAGAGTCCTTGTGTATGGATACGTCAGCCGACCACACCAAAACTACAGTAACTTTCCTAAAACTCGAACTATAAACACTTAACACTATTTCCCCCAACCAATTTCGTAGACTCTTAGTCATAAGATAGACCCAAAAACCTCTGATATGACACTGTCACAATCTATTTTAGTGGTGCCTGTACTGTAACTCCCCAATCATGCATCCAATAGGCCAGTGGATGGTGACTAGCACCGAGTAGGCATATCACTAACATGGGAGGAATTTCCATAGTATGTTTACACATGAACACATCTCCATGACCAAAAATGATGAAATGTAAAAACCACTATGGGATTAAATGATTTAATACAACTAAACCCAAATTCAAGAGTACAACAAAATTTAAAGTGTTGAATGTAAATTGTTCCAAAATACAATCCCAAAAAAAGAAATAGTATTAAAAATAAAAATTCCATCCTATAAGTACGAAATAGGTACTAGGGATGTGGCTCATAGTTTTAGGAACTCATCATACTATAAGGAAGCTCACTAAGCTCAGTCAGGTCTGGGTCTGCCCTAGACTCCGTAAAAAATTATCTCTTCTACACAAGACATGACACGTACAGGAAATACCCATGCAGGGGTGAGTATAACAATACTCAATAGAGGACATAGAAAACCACTATGCAATTAAAAAAGTAAAGGTAATGTGAGTTCTACATAGTATATATCTAAAAAGAATATAACATGAAAGAATATCAAGGTATACCCAAAAACCAAACCCGTATTCTAGTGGTATGTCATAATGAGCACATGCCCATTCTTGGAATTCAGTTTGAAGATTTCCATGAAGAACTTAACTGAGAAAACTCACTTCATTAGTCTAATAGTTCAGATTAAATCTGCTAGAGATTTTCTATTCTTTGGGAAAATCCATATGGGATAGAGAGATGCATTGATAGATCTGAACAGAGGGAACTGATGCACTCATGCCAGGAGAACTCACTTTTGATTGAGAATTGACCATGATACACAGAAGAGAATCACCTACAGGGCCATGGGGATGATACCACAACTCATACATATTCACCTGATAAGTAAAGGAATGATATCTATAAGTATTGGTCACATCGATAACCTAACTCTATCTAGGGCATGAGTGGGTAGAGGATCTCGCTCTCGGCCTCCCAAAGAGACTGTGGCTCTATACGGAAAGTTCTGCTGAAGGGGGTCTCAATATTTTGGATGAAAAAAAAATAATTGAACATCATGGGAACAATAAAAGGGGGAAATAACCCAAACGAAACATGTCCTGGGAATGGTGGAGAAGGAGATCAAGCCATGTAGAAGAAAGTACACAGTGTCTAAAAGAGTCACATGCCATATCTGTTAACTCTACGTACTTCTCGCGATCAACTACCTGAGTTAGAAGAACATGACATTTTGAAAATATATTCATGACATGAAGAATAGTAGCATGTTTTTTACTTCCATATGAGATCCACTTAGTGTATGATGGTTGTGTGACCATACATGACTTCAACTGTGTTTTCCAACCACTGTACTAGTACATGAGTTAACCAGTGTAACCGGTTTGGTCTAGTTGTGTGGTCGAGTACATGATATGTACTCCACCCTATGTCCATGTATCATGAGAGATATAGGAAGAGTCTTGCATAAAGACCCACACCCAGAACATCACTTTCTATTTCCTGAAACCCTACATGCCACTCAACAGTGCCCACACACTGTGTATTCTTAACTCCACGCCATTTTCGTCATGATTTCCCAAATACTACTATTTATTTTCCGGTTCTACAAATGATCTTCTAATCATTGTTCTATCCATTAGTTCTCCGTGAAATTGAATATCTAGATTCAACCCCACCAAGGTAACACCAAATCCGTAGGTTTTTGGTGTTTGATTGGCCTTGAAAACCTATTACGATTGCCCGAATAAAGAACACTGGAAGAAAGATTTTTCCTGAACCATGTCGATTCATCCACCACCATCATCCTCAAACCTCTACTGGGTTTTCATCATGTGTGATCTCTAATTTTGGATCCATGAATTTGGAAATAGATATGCAAAAATCCATTATTCATAATACCACAATGAATGTGAAGAACTTGGGGTCAAAAAGGTAGAAGAAAAAACAAATAATGAATTAAGGAAAGAAACACCACCATTTTTCATCATGGTGTTGAAATGCTCTCATTATCAGGATAATATTGAGAAAATCAAAATATAAATCAAATAATACATGTATCAGTTCACCAAAATAAACCCAATAAAAGACCCTACAATAAGAACGAATGATCAGTGGGTCAAACTGTTTGTGGGTTGATCCACCTTTTCCATTTTAATGCAAGAATGGAGAACAATGAATTGAAATAACAACCCCTACCTCAATATTTGATGAGAATTTGATTTTATACCATCATCAATGAGATATAATCTTGTTGTGCAATTATCCATGCATTTTCATTCATTGCCATTTGTCAATATTTCTTTAAGGGTGTCTCCAAACTAATGATATAGAGGATTCCAAGGAGTTTTATAGGGTTACAAGCCTA
The DNA here is from genome assembly GCA_963277665.1 of Viscum album. Lineage (NCBI taxonomy): Eukaryota > Viridiplantae > Streptophyta > Magnoliopsida > Santalales > Viscaceae > Viscum > Viscum album. Next base: position 1,407,267,047 of record OY728133.1, on the reverse strand, counting down.
TACCTAAGATCATTCTAATTTAAAACCAATTAGCATGTCAATTATTCATTAAATATTTAAAAAAATTATTAATTTATTTTATTTCCTTTAAAATGTCCAAAAATTAAATTTTGTATCAGACATTCGCTAGTCGATGTTAGGCCTTGCCTAATGCAAATTCGCTGCTTCGAGCACCACAGTTCCCTCAAAATTCTAATCCATACAGTGGTTTAAAATATTTCCACCTTTTTATGAAAAGATATCATGTTCTCTATTTAAATGATTAATTAATTTCAAACACTAATTCTATGCACTTCGGTCCTCAGAAGTGGACTCCATCGCAATAACTAGTCTGGTAAAAATTCCATACATATAGAACATGGATGATATTTTAAATCATATCGCAATAAATTTATAAAGATTGTATCTTTATGAAATTTAAAACATTTAATAAAATAGTCATTCTTATAAAAGACGATTAATGTCATTTTAAAACTATTCATTTACTTTTTTCTCTATTAATAAAACTATAGAAATGGAATTCAAATATAATCAATCAAAAAATCAACAAAATGTAATATTTCTCTAATAATTTTATACAAAACATTAACTTACTCTATTTTTTTTATTCTTTTAACATTATTAAAATCATTTACTTTAATTTTTCTATTAATTAAAGAAATATTGTGTCTTTATTGAATAATAATTTAATTTAATTACTTAATAATATAAATTAAAAGTAATTTACTATGAAAAAAATTTATATTTAAAATTACTATTTATAATTGAAAATATGATTTCGTTATACATTTAAAAAATATTAATGAAATTAAAATCCAAGAAGATACATTTTTTACATTTTCTTATACAAAATAATATAAAGGTCAAACCCAAGGACAAATGGAAAATAGAGATCTGTTGTAAGTTTATATTTTTTGGGATGAAATATAATTATACAATAAAATTAGGGAATGTTTTATGGTATGTTTTTATTCCTTATAATATTCTTCAACCTTAATTACTCAATTAACCCTTATAGTTGTTATAATTATTTACTATTGTTATTGTGCATAATGAGTAAACAAATTGGTAAATTTTCCAAATTTCCACCTCATCAATCCAAACATGGAATCAATTTTTCAATATTCAATTAACATGAGTGGAATACCGTCCTTAAAAATAAATCTTGCAATATACTATGAATAGTATTTTTTAGGAAAAATAATTTTTCACGGAAAAGAGGATTTTACATTAACTTTATGATTATTAATATGTAGTTGGGTTCTCAGCATTGTGGTTATGGAGGACCTATAAGTCTGCACCCAAAAAGGAATCAATTCATGGATTCCCCAATTAATGAGTGTATTTTTCATTGGAGGTGTGTGTTTAAGGGATGCTAGGATGGATGCCTTTAGAGAGATACGGTTGGGCCGACTGGAAGACAAAAACACATATTGTTCATTTGGGGGGGGAGTAAGGTGATGCAACATGTTGGTGAAACAGAGTTTGGGGTCAGATGGGGCACAAAAGAGGTAACATTATGCGGTGTAGTTGTGAAATTATAGGGCAGATGATTGGGATAAGAAAAATCACATCACAACAGATGTAGAGGAAGACAGGTGGGGTTGGCGTCGACAATTAATTAGTGCACTAACATTAGTGATGATGAAGGAGACGAAGGTGGTCTACTTAGTGCAGTTGTGACAATTTTCAATAGGCATGCAATTATAAATGGAAAATTTTGTGTCTATGAATTTTATTGATGGGCTATACGGGCCTACATTCCAAGTACTAAAAATAAACAGGGCTTGATGGGTGGGTTTTCCCCTTTGGATGATATAGCATGTCTTTCCTACATGTGTGTGTGGTGTGTCTGTTTTACTTTAGTTGTAGACCTATGAACTTAATATATATTATTATTAATATCCATTACATGAATTTAAATTCATGTATACTGTTTTATTATCTATAAATTTCAGTTGAATCATTCCATATTAGGGGTTATTTTAAATAAGTATAATGGATGGAATATTATGTATTTAAAAATAGTTTTCAGTAAATCCAATTTTAGCCATAAAAACATATTTTAAACTAAGTCTTGATTTTTTTTTGATTCAAATGAAATTAGTTTTATTATTCTAAATAAAATTTATAATATGAAACATTAATTCCACAAGGAAAATATTATTGAACAGTTAATTGATTAATTTAATGAAATGAAATGATGGTTTTACAAAATTGATATTTTTCACTAATCACAAAAATAATATATTTTGTGAAATGTAAAAAACCCCTAAAGATAATTTTTAATGATAATTTTAAAAAAATAAATAAGTTTTATAAAATATAATTAATTAAATTTTTAGAACATAATTATATTTTAGAAAAACAAATAATTTTTTTGATGAAATAATATTTTTGATACATGAAATGACATCACTGAATGTTATTTTCTAATTTACTAAGAATTGGTAAATAAATTTGTTTTCATTATGTCACTAATATATATATATATATATCATAATTCTGTTAATCTTATTTTTTAATTTAAATTCAATTTCTATGTAATGACCCTACTTTTCAACGAAGGTATAAATTTTTAGATATTCAATTTTCATACCTTAAATAGAAACATATTGATGTTAAATCATGTAAAAGGGGTCATAGGTGTGTCTGGGACACATTCAGAGCCTGGAGCTCTAAGAAGGGAAATAATGACTAGGCCACATAGTTTTCCTCCAACCCTACGACCTAGTAAACATAATCATGTAACCAATTGCTGAATCATGATAGAGCATATTTTCATGGTTTCTACATGGTTAGTCACACTGTTCAACTAACTGTGTAGGGTTTACATCTCTATAAATAATTATGTATAGTTTTCCCAATGTTTTACTAACCACATGCCTAAACTTTGGACTCCAAATTTTAGGGTTAAATGACTATTTTACCCTATGTCAAATTATAACTTTATTTCCAAATTTCCCATTATTCCTCCGAGGGATAACCTCCCTTTATCTTCACCTTTGAGCTCAAGAACACCCTAACACATGAATTGATATTTATTCTACATGTAGTGTCCATTCCCTGATTTGTTTGAAGCATTGGATATGTCTCCCTAAGCATCCATAGACTCTCAATTCCTATATATGTTTATATATGTATCCACTACGCTATTTATTTGTAGGATCATATTACATCTTTTCAGGGCATTGAACTATTTATCCGATATATACCTACCTACACTGAATATGAGGCCGCAATTTTGTGAGGCATCATCTATGACATTGAAGAAGGTGGTTACATTATGTTCCATTCATGTTTCATTGTTTTATAATTATTATTTCAATAAATATGTTGTAATTTTCAAAGAATCTACTTTATAAAAATCCCTTAATTCCAAATCAACCTTTTTACCTTGATACATATTTATTGATTTTTTTTGGTAGTTTATAGTTGGGTTTTCACACTTTTGGACATCCCTTCGGTGTGCCAAGTAGAATTGTCCATTATGGCCCATTAGATCAAAATTACAAGAAATAATAATTAGCTAACGACATGGGTTTTAAATGAAATTTACCTTGATATACGAGTATTAAATTAAACCCAAAGCACATATTAGTTTCATTGGTCCTCTTATAGTTGTAATTTCCCAAGTTGGCATATTCCATGTTACACATGACACCTTCCCTTGAAATTTGAGCCTTAGAAATATAATTTTCATGTATTAATGAATTAAATGGGTTGATTATTCTAAAGGGTCATGATTATATAAGATTTATAATTAATGATGTTTTCATTATTGAAATTAATTAAATGTTCTAAAAGGAAATATTATTCTTTAACGGGATTTGGCTTCACTAATGACATGCATGAGAAGTCATTTACTCATGTATTGAATTATATATATGATAATGCATTTGATTATGTTTAATTTAAATTTATAAGAGATTATTCTATATGTATAATTTTATAATGATGGTTATGACTCTTTATATATATGGACTAGATGAATGAAATGGATGGGAGGTAATTCCCCTTGCTAGCTATAATTATATTACTCTTTTATAGAGTATGTGTATGATGGTAAGGGGTTTTGATATAGGAGGGAATTATTACTCCATTAAATTGGGTTTGGTGTATGGTATATGGCACCAGGGATACTATATGGGTGTTGGGATTTACACACCAAATTCCATGATCAAAGTGTTTCCATGACAGCTCACTTTCCATCCTGAGTATTGTTTCAAGATGTCTCTCACTCTTTATGGGATGTAGGGAATAAAACCTATTTGATGACATTTTATGCTCGTTATATTAGTTATGGATGTATGAGTTATGCCCATGACCATTCTATCACTAGTTATCTTCGTAAACTTTTATTAGAATTTCACATACACTTTATCCATATAGTCGAATGAAATTTATAAATAAACAATATATATAATGTTACTATTTCTATATATGGTGACTGGATTAGACATTCCTCCCGACCATGTGATAAAGTAGGTAGACCCTCTAGGTTTCCATTCGGAACTTGAGAGTGTAGTTATTTATTAATTCAACATCTCTTTCCTTTTCTTATTATACCTACACACTATTCAGTTATGATCAAATATTAGATAACATATAAGAACCATCGATGATGTAATATTGCGATTTTTATCTCACACCCAACCCATGGTACATTTAGTACCACGAATATTATATTTCTACGTGTATTGATAAGAGAAAATGTCTTTATATTGGTTGTTGATTTTATAACTTGTTATATCATTGGATAAGAGAATCAGATATAAGATTGAGAGGCTTATAGATCTATTTCTATCCTTTTTGTTGTTTTTTGTACTATTTTATAGCATGATAGTATTTCTTTACCAATTTTTGTATTATATAATTCAATGAATCATTATATCCGACTCCACATTAGAGTATTTTTTTATTATTATCAATTTTTATATTTTTTATTAACTTAATATGCTTGATTATTCAGATATATTTTTTCACTACCAAATTTTATTGAATATGTATATTTATATATAATTTTATTAATAAATTTTTTTATTACAGCATCTGTTGTGCCACCCTGATAATAGGTTATAGTTTTCCCTTCATACCACCTTTACACCCCCGCTACTAGTTGGTAGCCTATGGAATATGAGGAGGGAAAATTGAGGAAATGTGACCCACCGGCTCTGAGGATAGGTTATGTAGACCCCAAGTCTAGATGTTACAAAGTGGTATCCCATGGGTTTCTATATTTAAATACTATAAAATAGATTATAGATTGGTTACTCTTAGGTACTAGGTTATAAGTTGTGCATGGGGGTTATGAAACAATGTTTGGGCTAAAAGATAGGTTTTGTGAATTATAATTGTTTTCTTTTTTTAAAATTAATATAGATATGAATTCAGCATTGGGTAACATACATGGTTTTCTATGTTTTTGATGTATATTTTATTGAAATTATTATATATTTTCTATCTTCTATTGAAATGAGGTAAATGCATTACATGGTTCACTGTTTGGCATAATATTTCAAATATTCCATTCATTTTATCCATGCCATGTTTATTTATAGAATTCATTTTATTATTCCATATTATTACTTCCTTTATATGAATTAAATTGTTCTAAATGTTCTTTTAGGGTATTGGAAAAAATAATTAACATTTAAAGTACCTATAATAACCTTATATTGTTTTCCTGAATTAGTTAAATAAGACATAAAAATCATTTAGCTATAGAACATTGAGATTTAGACTATCTTTCGCATGATATTGAATTTTTCATGGTGTGGGTTATGTGGATTCAATATTTGGGTCATAATGTTTATGGGCACTTGTGGTTGGAATATAGAAATCCATTTAATTCAACCCCCTAACGTGATTGAATATTTGATAATAAAAAAGTCAAAATGAATATGATTCCCAATGTGAAATAGCCATATTATATATAGATATCTAATATAGTGAATTAGACCCAATTCATATCATAGTAGTGGGTAGTGGGGAATCAATTTTACATTATTATGGCCTTTTATGCACTCTTCTATCATCTATACATTACATTTGAGAATGAAAAGAGTCATGTTCATATCTATAAAAATGGTTTAGACATGTCATAGTTTCAAATATATTGTTCTTATACTTGATTAAATCTATTTGGAATATTTTTTTGGAATTGTAGTGGAAATCCTCCATGAAGCATCCAGCCTCACACCATGTATGCAGTGACGATCATGTTCATGAGGTAGTGGGTCGTGTGATAGTAGTGATTCCCCTTATATAGCTGCCTTTGGTTCCTCTTCCAGTTCCAGATATAGAAACTGATTCCCACTTCTACGATGGTTTTCTACATGTCCTATAGTTAATTCAAGGTGTATTTTAAATTGACCCAAATATAGAGGGTTGACTAAATAGTTTTAGTAGCAGTATCCTCCCAACTTTTCAAGGGATGGAGGACATCATGTTTTAAAATCTTGGTTTGAGGAAAATCATTCTATATTTGAGAATCTAGAGACACCTCCATGGAGGAGGGTTAAGCTATTAAGCTATATGATTTGCGTCTTATACAAGTGGTGGTGGGATATATTCACACGGACATATCACACTCATGATATGGTCTGGTAGGATTTTTAGGCCATAGTTTATGAAAATTTCTTCCCCTAGACTATACATGTTGATAGGGATAGAGATTTCATGAACCTACCATAGGTTATTATTTCTATTATAGAATACTCATCCAATTCTATTGAGTTGAAGAGATTCCCTCATACTCTAGATACTGGTGAACTTATGGACACCAGAAAATTCATTGATGTGATGGTTTATGCCATCTGATCACAGGTCAATGTGTTCTGTTTGATTAGCGTTTTGGAAATCATCAACTAATCTTTTATCACATAGCAGAATCTGAGGGCTATTGAAGGTGTGAGATGGGGAGATTCAAAAACAAGTCATTCTAGTTATTATTATTCTCATCTAAAGAGGTGTTTTGATGCTACTTGTAGGGCTAGCCGTTGGTAGGCTCCTCAAGCAGATATTTTTCATATATTTCACCAGTACTTTAAGCCATGACACATCAAGTCTCACGGACCATAAGATCCAGTCATGCAGAAATGTTGTGGAAGGATGGGAAATATTTAGTGCCTCTATAATAATTTCCCTAGAGTTTTAATAAATGGGTATATGAACATACTCATTAGTCAGGAGTGGGGACAGCAAGGTCACATCAGTTTGGTAGCTAGTGTACCACTTCTCAGTCAGGATGAAGTAGTGGTCGAGGATGAGATAATAAATCATTTTATTCTTTTTTCTATTTGAGAAACATTTATTATTAAATTCAATTAGGTAATACAAGATACTATATTATCCATTTTCATGAATTATATCCTACACCACATGAGAAAAGATCTAAACATTCTATAGTTCATGGTACTGTTATTATTCCCTTTACATTATTGTATGTTTTATTTAACATAGGTCCGAATCACTTGTTTATATTTGAGATTACAATGAGAATTCTAGGCATTTATATTGAACACTATTGTGGAATTATGATTCAAGTTACACCATTTGGTATCTATTAAATTGGAATTTACCATTGTTGGGATTGTCCTCTTGTGATAGGTGATCACCATTTCGAATGGAATCCTTATGTCCTCTATATGACTTGCTTCAACATAATTTTTGGGTGGACTGGTTATTCTGCTACTAATCCCACATTGATGGATATCATTTTAGGGTGACATATACATCATCATATGGAGGAATGATCATGCAAAAGGGTGAATGTTATATTGCATCAACACAATGAGGACCCGAGTTGTAGAGGTTGGGCAATGTGACAACGTAGATAAATAATATTTTCCTTGAAGACCTGGGGTTTCAATCCACTATCTTTCCTCCTATATTGGATAAATTCACATATTTATTTAATAAATACTTCTCAATTCCACCTACTATATGAGAGGTAGATTTTACTATTATGATAGTTATATGAGGAATATTAGTGACTATTACTCCCTATAGTATGTCATCTAAGGATATTTTCAAGTTTAATAAGTAGTTGAGGGATCTGGATTCTAATAGATCAATATACCCCAACACTTCTACTTTGGGTTTACTAGTTTAATTTTAAATGAAGGTAGGTTTTACCCATTGGATATGTGTAAATTATCATCATTTGAACTAGCTCACTAAAAGAATCTGTAGCCACTAACTATAATAGTTGACCTCTTTGATCATCTTCAAGGATCAAAAGTTTATTAAAGGAAATATATGAGGCAGGGATATCATCGAGTGTATTCCATAACCTCATACATACCATTCATATCATTTAGGAGAATGTTTTGTCTCTATGTGTACCTGGTTATTACATTTGGACACATGAACGAACATATGATCTTCATGGATCATAAGAATTGGATTTAGCACCAGTCTATGGATTCATTTGTGGTTGTACTTCTTGATGATATATTCATGATCCAATAACAACCATGAAACCCATATAAATATCATGCTAAATAAAATGGTAGAGAACCGGCTATATTCTTATCTTAGTAAATGCCACCTCTGGATAAAAAAAGTACACTTCTTAGGCCACATTATCTTAGAGTGAGGAGTTTTAGTAGATGGAGATAAATTTAGTGTGGTATTTTCTTAGGAAGAGTCCTAGTATTTATTTAAAATAAATATTTTCTTGAAAATTTCTTGATATTAAAGACACTTCATCTTGGATTTCATATATATTGCAACACTTCTTACAGGATTGAAAAATAATGATGTGGAATTTTCATGGTTAGAATCTTTTGAAGAATCATATCAAGACTTGAATGGTCATTTGTCTTCAGAAACAATATAGATTCTTCCAGAGATAGGTAAGATACATAATGTATATATTGACACATATTGTATCAATATTATATATTTTATGATACGCGATGGGTGATAAATTTCATATGGGTCTCCTATCTTGAGTCCTCACAAGAGGATTTACCCAACACATGACATTAATTTCTCTATTAGCATGCATTCTATATGATTTTGGAGATAATATATACATGGATAGAGTATTATGGTATTTATTGACCATATAATAATCAATTTCATCTTTACACCATGGTTTCTAAATCTCAGGTAGTACAGTTGGGTTGAGTACTTGTTGTGGTTTGATTTTGATCATTCCTACATGCTTAGAAAAGGAAATTCTGTGTCTCATGCTCTGTGCTGAAATAATTAGACACATGTAGTTATGGATTCATGTTGTGAATGTAAAATTATGGAAATATTCTAAGATATTCACATAATGTTTCTGAAAAACCATGGTCGGAGTATCCCCTCATCCTTTTCAACAACATTTAATTTTTTGTAACGAATAAGAATAAGGAAATTCTTAGATCTTGAGTGCCTTATCCTTTTATAAATTGTTTCAAATGATGATACATCTTCAAGATAGAGTTTAGATGGGGATGATAAATTATTTTTCCACTGGTGTTTTTTGGTCCTAACAGACATCAGAGAAAAGATGATGTGGGGATTCCATATCTCTCCCTGGGTGGTTCAACCAAGTGTCCCTAAAATGTATCCATATTTACAAAGCCATTATTGGTAGCCTAATATGAAACACAATATTTTGTTATTCATTACTCATTTTTCGACTGATCATTATGTGATGGTGGAATACAAGTGATCAACAAGAATCTAACAAATTTTTTCAGTTCATTGAGTAAAAATGAGACGTTTTTTCAAAAGATTTCTTGACCAGTCTACCTACATCACCTCGAGGAAATGATACATTGTAAGTTTTTTTCCCTTTTCATGAAGTATACACACTTCCTAACTATTTATGATACCTTATTAGAAGATAATCTATGTATTATGTTTTTTATATAGGTTTACATCCTCATGGGTCCCCATGTTATATTGTTTTTTAGAGATTCTCATTTCATGTTGTGCTTCTAGAAGGGGTTGTAGAAGGCCATTGGTATGTAGGTGCTTACGAGCATGGACAATATCTCACAAAATGATTTAATGATGGAGAATACTATTCAGGTTCTAGTTCACATGCTCTATTAAACTGTATTTCAATTTTGGGGTTCCTAGGTGGGACACACTCCCCTATCCAAGTTCTCCTATATTAAAAAATTTTAGGCTACTGTTGAGATGGATTCTTATGAAACCTTATAAGGTAGGCCATACTACACACCTCTATATAGGATAGAGGTAGGATAAGTATGTCTTCTAAGACCATATATTATACAGAAGGCTACCAAGGTTGCCTAGCTAATGATGAAACACATGTTGATTGCTATTTCAAGATAGAAGTACAAAAAATATACATTGGACATTCTTGAGAGCGATGTTGCATATCAGGTTTTCATAAGAATCTCATCTAGGACAAGTCATATACCTAATCAAAAGTAGTGTAAGATCTCACTGAGGTTCATTAGAAACATCGATGTTGTGAAACATATCGTACTAGTGGCTTACTAGTTGGAACATTCTAAGATAAACCGTTCAATGCATGATGTCTTTCATGTATCTCATTTTCACCAATATTATCGATACCCATCACACATCTTTCATCCTAACGGGGTTGAGCTAGATATTGATTATTCTTTCGGGGAGTATCTCATTTGTGTAGTTGATTAGAGTATGTAGACAATAAAATACATGTTCATTTCTCAGGTATGAGTGTTATGGTTGCAGGGCCCAGTACATGACGAGACATGGGAATAGGAAGATGATATATGATCTTTATGGCCAGAAGACTATACATATGATTCTTATTTGCCATTATAATTCCAACTCATCAAATAGTTTCTCTATGAAAGGTAGGTTGTAACAACCCATATTTTCAATAATGGTTTGAATTGTTATTTTTTAGATTTGAAAACCTCAATCAGTATAAATATAGATGTTTAATCAATTCATGGATGTCACAGGTTTGTTCGAGGAATGTTTGGAGCCCAGATCTCCAAAATGGGAAAAATGACTATACAGAATGGTTTGACTACAAATGTGAAACCTAGGGAACATAGCCCTACAAAATGTTTGAAAATCAAGATAGAGACCATTTTCCTGGTTTGCACATGGATAGTAAAAAATGAAAAAAATATATGACCTTATCTATAGATATCCATACATGGTTTGAGCATTTTTTTACTAACCATATGCATAATCCAAGAAACCCATAATTTTTGGGCGAAATGGACATTTTCCCCTCATTTTAATTTATAACCTTATTCCCTATTTTACATTTATTCCTCCAAAATATGGCCTCCCTTAATCGTCTCCATTGAGGGAAAGAACACCATCACCCATGCATTGATATGATTTCTATTTTCAGTTTATATTCTTCAATCTATCGGAAGCATTAGATCCATCTCGGAAAGCTCCCACGATCTCCCAATTACAATCTATGTTTATATTTTTATAAGGCCCCAGCCTTAAAACTTACTTAATCTTGAGTTATTATAAGATTACACATTGAGGATCTTTTCAGGTTTAGAGTTTTAGAGAATTAGATCATAAAACATGCATTACATTCCACATATAAACAAAGTGGTTACATAAAGATAGTATTCTTCATTCCCATCAATGGAAACATATTTAAAATAAACATGGATTCTATCTTGACACTTCCTTGACACTATCATCATATCATGTACCTTTCCCTTGACCTGTGAAAAACATTTCAAAAAACGTGGGATGAGCATAAAAAGCTTAGTAAGGGATATAAAAATATGGAAAGGAAACATGGGTACATATATACATAAGGATGAGATCATACTTTACCCATAAAACATAAGCACTTTAACATACCTCATCAAATCATGAATAAATCATAGAAATCATCAGACATAAAGGTAACTTGAGGCATTCATAACATTCTTACGTAGGGAGTAACCCTCTTGGTTACGTTTGGAATACCCATCACAGTATATTCCCTAAATATCTTTGGAGAAACCTTAACGTTTCACTCCTTCGCGTTACCCAATGTATTGGAGAGCTATATCGGGCTCACCCGACCTTAGTTTATCACGGAACCACCCGTTTTCATAATAATTCCCAAGAACCTCAACATAATCATATCACATAAAACATGCATAAAGGAAACATAACATTTCCACATTTCAATCACAAGATATCAATAAAACACATTGATATAAAAACATTATGACAACCATTTTTGATACAAAAATAAAAGAAAAGTAAAACATGGTATTTATTTTTCTTTTAAAAAGAAGGTATGGCTTGTAGAGGAAGTCGAAACTCAAATAACGGTCATGACGGCAGAGAAGTCGTTTTCTCTGCATACGTACGACAAAAACATTCCCTTTTGTCGTTTAGTAAACTCTTCATATAAAAAATATTCCTTTTGAATAAACGTAAAAGTCAAAGGGGTTTATACACCGTATAAAAGAAAGTTGTGTATAAAATAAAATATGCCTCAATGAAAGGAGATTGAGACGAAGTCCCATACCTTGGGTCCGACTTGACTCGATCGTTCTTTAATCTCCTAAATAATAAACTTGATTTAATATCTACTTGCTTAAGAACCTTTTCAAGTTCATTATTCCTTTTATACCATGTTATGAACATTATGTAATCATTTAAGTTAATAATGTTCATTTTGTCGGTATTTGGTTCTTAAGTCAAAAATAGACTTCTTACACTTACATGTTGTTAATTTGGACAAAGGTTTGTTATATCTAGAATGATATTAATGATTTGGATAACATATATATCACATTTATTCAGAATATACATGTATTTATAATATTACATCACATTTAGAGGTAAGAAATGAAATGCACCGTTAATGGAGACGGTAAGCCGTACGTACGCATGAACGCTACTTCCATTTCTATTTCATATTTTTTAGAATGGAATCATAATTATATAAGAGTATATTATAATTCCAGTATAATAACATATATAATATCATTAACTTTATCATTTACACATCCCACATATGGTATTAACGAATCAAATCACTTTCAGGGGGTGGTAGTCCGCACTTCCTAAAATGAAGATATCGTGTTTACCCCTAATGGAAACAATAATGGTATGCCATAAATGAAAAATACAGAAGCTTAAGGAATGAATAAACATATTATATATCATATATAAAAATAGTGAAATCATAATGGCCACCTTTGAAGGTGTTAAATGAGTATTGAACAATCATCGTTTCGGGAGGCAGAATTTCGCCATCCACGGAAACCGTATGTTCATTAACCATTTGATGTAGTTTTGTGAGAGTGTAGCTCGAATAAATCTTCTAACAACATCCTAGTATATTGAAGATACTGGTGTTGTTACAAAAGAAGTAAATAAAAATAGTTTAGGGGGTTGGAGAAGCAAAATAAAACAAATGAACATGAGAGAATGAATTACCTTTAAAAGTGTAACTCCTTTTGATTTGAGCATAAAGGCTTACTTTGAAAGGATTATTCCCAAAGAGAATACTATAGGATGAGGAGAGGGATGTTTAGAGAGTAAATGGGCAGGGGATGGAAGAGCCAAAGTTTTTGGGAGTGTGGGTAATGAGGTAGAGGTGGGGGCCTTTTATAAGAGGAGAGGAGGGGCACTCTTGGAAAGTAAAGAAATATTACTTTATTTGAAAATGAGTTTCGGGTTTAAATGGTCCCACATTGATATAATTCTAGGATAAGGTGATAAGGCTTTGAAATATACCAATACAATAGGTTTTGGACATGTGTAGGTTTTAGATATTACATTATCTTTCCATTTTATTTAAATTGTTAAATAATGAGGTCATCGCTGCATCATCATGATGTTATAAATAATTTGATTTATTTAAAGTCTAAAAATTATAAAAAAAATACTATGATGTAGTAAATCTTTTTAGCTTTCCAAAGACTATTTATAATCAAAAATCTTATCTTTATAACCCCATTTAAAAATTGTTTTTGTAAAACATATGATGTTTGTGTCATTTTTACTTTTACATTAAATTAAAAGGCTATTTATGTCATTTCCCAACCAAAGTGGCTCCATGGGGTCCCCAAGTTGACCCATGGCTTGTCTTGGTCGGCCATGAGACAACCAATGAGGGTAGGACATGTGTCAAGCTCATCTCATACTATTAAAACATTATTTTTACCTTAAACTGCACTAATTACCACTAATCGCGATTAATGAAAAAAAAGTTACTATTCACCAAAAAAATTATTTTCATCTCATTGAACCACATTTTACTTCTTAATGACAACCATGTATGTCGGATTTTTGAAATTTAAAACACAATGATGGCAAAATTTCATTTAAACAGAAAAATCAGTTTTTATAAGTACCACTTAGTGGTTTCACTATTCATCAAAAATTGAAGTTTTTCAGAAAATTACCAAAAATTCACCCTAAGCTATATTTGATATTCTGAATTCAAAAATGAAGTCTATTTTACAAAATTCAAACAATATAAGTCACATTAATTAATTTAATAATTAATTCCCTCTGTCATGACAAATAGCATGTTTTTATGAAACATTAAGTATCAAAAGATTGATACCAGTTTAAGTCCAATTTCAAAGTGAAATTGATTCCAATGACCATCATTGGATAAAATGGTAAAAATATATTCTAATTTCACTTCAAAGACAATTCAAAAGATAATCTAATCATATAAATAAATTTGATTAAAAAGACGTTTTGAATTAAAATACAACATTTTTCACTATTCATTAAAAAATGAACTTTATCGGAAAAATACCAAAAATTCACACAAATTAAACTTTGATGGCCCAATCATAAATAATAATTTTATTTTGACAAAAATATCTTATAAAATTGTCAAAATATAGATTTAAAAAGGGTTTTCCATCAAATGGCAGTAAAATAATCTTTTAAGAATATTAGTGTATTCCATGCTAAAGATTGGATTTATTTTCATTTTAATACTCTAAAACACTATATAATTCATTAATAGACATAGTTAAAAATATCTATTATTCATTACTTACTTGGGATGTTACATCCTTCCCCCTTTAGAAAATTGCATCCCCGCAATTTATTTACTTATCAAATAAATGGGGGTACTTATCCCTCATTGCATTTTCAGATTCCCATGTTGCCTATTCCATCATGTGGTTTTTCCAAAAAACCATTACCTGGTGAATCACCTTATTCCGTAACACTTGCTCCCTGTGGTCAAGAATCTGGACCGGTTGTTCCTCATAAGATAGGTTCTCTTCCAGCTGAACTACCTCTACACTCAAAACATGAGTTGGATCTGGCATATACTTTCTCAACATTGAAACGTGAAAAACATTGTGTACATGAGATAAACTTGGAGGTAAATCCACTCGGTATGCAACTAATCCAACTCTCTCCAGAATTTCATATGGTCCAATAAACCTTGGACTCAGCTTTCCTTTCTTACGAAATCTCATCACACTTTTACAAGGAGAAACCTTGAGAAAAACATGATCACCTACCTCGAAAGATAGATCCTTCCTCCGGTTGTCTTCATAACTCTTCTGCCTACTCTGAGCTGTTCTCATGTGTTTCTGATTCAGCTGAACTTTTTCTGCCATCTCTTCTACCAATTCTGGTCTCATCAACTTCCTTTCACCCACTTCATCCCAGAAAGCTGGAGTTCGACACCGCTTCCCATATAATGCCTGAAATGGTGCCATCTGTATACTGGAATGAAAACTGTTATTATATGAAAATTCAACCAAAGAAAGATGTTGGTCCCAACTTCCTTGATAATCCATAAAACAAGCTCGTAGCATATCCTCCAAGGTCTGAATTGTTTGTTCCGACTGCCCATCTGATTGAGGATGAAAATCTGTACTAAAATTTAATTCAGTACCCAACGACTTCTGAAGGCCTTTCCAAAAGTTAGAAGTGAACCTGGGATCACGATCAGATACAATGGAGAGAGGAACTCCATGTAACCTGACTATCTCTTTAAGATACAAACGGGAAAGTTTATCTAGGGAAAAAGTATCTCGTATAGCATGGAAATGAGCAGATTTGGTCAAGTGATCAACAATAACCCAGATTGCATTATTACCTCGAGATTTCTTCAGTAATCCCATAACAAAGTCCATGGATATATTCTCCCATTTCCACTCTAGCACAGGTAAAGGATGAAGCATCCCTTTCGGTAACTGCCGCTCTGATTTAACCTGTTGACATGTCAAACACTTCACAGTAAAATCAACAATATCTCTTTTCATTCCATCCCACCAGTAAAACTCCCATAGATCTCGGTACATCTTAGTACTACCAGGATGAACTAAAAATGGAGAACTATGAGCTTCACATAACTACTCTCTCTTCAACTGTGAATCACAAGGCACACACAATCTCTTCCCAAATCTCAAAACGCTATCATTATCAATGTTGAATTCAGGAAACTTACCTTTCTGAACCAGCTCTACCTTTTTCTGCAACTCACTATCTTGCTTCTGTGCTTGCTTGATTCTATCTGATAGAGATGATCTCACTGCTACCTAAAACAAAACAGAAGAACATCCTGCACTAACAACTTCTATTCCAAAGTTCATCAAATCCTTAACCAAAGGATCACGTTCCAAACGCAACATTGCTAATGAAGCATTACTTTTTCGACTTAAAGCATCAGCCACTTTATTTGCTTTTCCCGGATGGTAATGAATTGTACAATCATAATACTTGATTAATTCTAGCCATCTCCTTTGTCTCATGTTCAACTCTTTCTGAGTGAATATATACATTAAACTTTTGTGATCGGTATATATTTCACACTTTACTCCAAACAAATGATGCCTCCAAATTTTTAAAGCGAAAACAACAGCAGCTAATTCCAAATCATGTGTAGGGTAATTTACCTCATGAGTTTTCAACTGTCGTGAAGCATAAGCAATTACCTAATCATTCTTCATTAGGACGCAACCAAGTCCTTTCAATGAAGCATCACTGTAGATAACAAACTCACCATTCCTGGAAGGTAGTGCCAAAACTGGAGCATTCACCAATCTTCTTTTCAATTCCTGAAAACAATCATCACATTATTTTGTCCAATAAAACTTAACACCATTCCGAGTTAGCTTAGTCATTGGACTAGATAACCGTGAAAAATTTCTAACAAACCTACGGTAATAGCCTGCCAAACCAAGGAAGCTACGAATCTCAGTTACATTTGTGGGTCTTGGCCAGTCTTCCACAACTTTTGTTTTTGCAGGATCAACAGTTATCCCATCTTTAGAAACAATATGACCAAGGAAAGAAATTTGTTGCAACCAAAACTCACACTTGATGAATTTCCCATACAATTTATTTTCTTTTAAGGTTTTCAAAATAACCCTTAAATGTCTTTCATTCTACTCCTTAATTTTAGAAAACACCAAAATATCATCAATAAAAAAACCAATATTTTTCGCCTGAGTCAACTGAGCCATCACTGCAACAAACTGTTTAGTTCTGATTCTGACCATCTCAGGATACTGATTTGGAAGGTTATTTCCTTCTGTATGCCTTCCCAGAAAAGCTACTCTGTTTCCTCTATGAAAATCAATTCTCTAACAAACATGTCTTCGATGAAGCAACATGGTAATCTTCAAATGCTATATCATTTCAATTTGACCATTAAAAAAAATATTTTTGGATAATCATTTATTAGAATTCTAACTCCTAAAGTTATCTAAACCGACCTCTGATACCAACTATAAAGCCCCAGCCTTAAACCTTACTTAATCTTGAGTTATTACAAGATTACACATTAAGGATCTTGTCGGGTTTAGAGTTTTAGAGAATTAGATCATAAAACATGCATTACATTCCACATATAAACAAAGTGGTTACATAAAGATAGTATTATTCATTCCCATCAATGGAAACATATTTAAAATAAACATGGATTATATCATGACACTTCCTTGACACTATCATCATATTATGTACCTTTCCCTTGACCTGTGAAAAACATTTCAAAAAACGTGGGATGAGCATAAAAAGCTCAGTATGGGATATAAAAATATGGAAAGGAAACATCGGTACATATATACATAAGGATGAGATCATACTTTACCCATAAAACATAAGCACTTTAACATACCTCATCAAATCATGAATAAATCATAGAAATCATAAGACATAAAGGTAACTTGAGGCATTCATAACATTCCTACGTAGGGAGTAACCCTCTTGGTTACGTTTGGAATACCCATCATAGTATATTCCCTAAATCTCTTCGGAGAAACCTTAACGTTTCACTCCTTTGCGTTACCCAATGCATTGGAGAGCTATATCGGGCTCACTCGCCCGTAGTTTATCACGGAACCACCCGTTTTCATAATAATTCCCAAGAACCTCAACATAATCATATCACATAAAACACGCATAAATGAAACATAACATCCCCACCTTTCAATCACAAGATTTCAATACAACACATTGATATAAAAACATTATGAAACCATTTTCGTTACCAAAATAAAAGAAAAGTAAAACAAGGTATTTATTTTTCTTTTAAAAAGAAGGTATGGCTTGTAGAGGAATCCGAAACTCAAATAACGGTCACGACGGCGGAGAAGTCGTTGTCGCCGCATACGTATGACAAAAACATTCCCCTTTGTCATTTAGTAAATGCTTCATATAAAAAATATTCCTTTTGAATAAACGTAAAAGTCAAAGGGGTTTATACACCGTATAAAAGAAAGTTGTGTATAAAATAAAATATGCCTCAATGAAAGGAGATTGAGATGAAGTCCCATACCTTGGGTCCGACTTGACTCGATCGTTCTTTAATCTCCTGAATAATAAACTTGAGTTAATTTCTACATTCTTAAGAACCTTTTTCAAGTTCATTATTCCTTTTATACCATGTTATGAACATCATGTAATCATTTAAGTTAATAATGTTCATTTTGTCGGTATTTGGTTCTTAAGTCAAAAATAGACTTCTTACACTTACATGTTGTTAACTTGGTCAAAGGTTCATTATATCCAGAATGATATTAATGATTTGGATAACATATATATCACATATATTCATCATATACATGTATTTATAATATTACATCACATTTAGAGGTAAGAAATGAAATGCACCGTTCATGCAGACGGTAAGCCGTACGTACGCATGAACGCTACTTCCATTTCTATTTCGTACTTTCTGGAATGGAATCATAATGATATAAGAGTATATTATAATTCCAGTATAATAACATATATAATATCATTAACTTTATCCTTTACACATCCCACATATGGTATTAACGAATCAAATCACTTTCAGGGGCGGTAGTCCACACTTCCTAAAATGAAGATATCGTGTTTACCCCTAATGGAAACAATAATGGTATGCCATAAATGAAAAATACATAATCTTAAGGAAATAATAAACATATTAGATATCATATATAAAAATATTGACATCATAATGGCCACCATTGAAGGTGTTAAATGAGTATTGAACAATCATCATTTCGGGAGGCAGAGTTTCGCCATCCACGGAAACCGTATGTTCTTTAACCATTTGATGTAGTTGTGTGAGAGTGTAGCTAGAATAAATCTTATAACAACATCCTAGTATATTGAAGATACTGGTGTTGTTACAAAATAAGTAAATAAAAAGATTTTAGGGGGTTGGAGAAGCAAAATAAAACAAATGAACATGAGAGAAAGAATTACCTTTAAAAGTGTAACTCCTTTTGATTTGAGCCCAAAGGCTTACTTTGAAAGGATTCTGCCCAAAGGGAATCCTCTACGATGAGGAGAGGGATTTGGAGAGAGTAAATGTTCAGGGGATGGCCGAGACAAAGGCTTTGGGAGTGTGGGTAATGAGGTAGAGGTGGGGAACTTTTATAAGAGGAGAGGAGGGGCACTCATGGAAAGTAAAGAAATATTACTTTATTTGAAAATGAGTTTCGGATTTAAATGGTCCCACATTGATATAATTCTAGGATAAGGTGATAACGGTTCGAAATCTACCCATCCAATAGGTTTTGGACATGTGTAGGTTTTAGATATTACATTATCTTTTCATTTTATTTGAATTGTTAAATAATGAGGTCATCGCTGCATCATCATGATGTCATAAATAATTTAATTCATTTAAAGTCTAAAAATTATAAAAAAAATACTATGATGTAGGAAATCTTTTTATATTTCCAATGACTATTTATAATCAAAAATCTGATCTTTATAAACCCATGTAAAAATTGTTTTTGTAAAACATATGATGTTTGTGTCATTTTTACTTTTACATTAAATAAAAAGTTATTTGTGTCATTTCCCAACCAATGTGGCTCCATGGGGTCCCCAAGTTGACCCATGGCTTGTCTTGGTCGGGCATGACACAACCAATGAGGGTGGGACATGTGTCAAGCTCATATCATACTATTAAAACATTATTTTTACCTTAAACTACACTAATTACCACTAATCGCGATTAATGAAAAAAAAGTTACTATTCACCAAAAAATTATTTTCATCTCATTGAACCACATATTACTTCTTAATAAAAACCATGTATGTCGGATTTTTGAAATTCAAAACACAATGATGGAAAAATTTCATTTAAATGGAAAAATCAGTTTTTATAAGTACCACTTAGTGGTTTCACTATTCATCAAAAATTGAAGTTTTTCAGAAAATTACCAAAACTTCACCCAAAGATATATTTGATATTCCGAATTCAAAAATGAAGTCTATTTTACAAAATTCAAAACATATAAGTCACATTAATTAATTTAATAATTAATTTCCGCTGTCATGACAAATAGCGTGTTTTTATGAAATAATAAGTATCAAAAGATTGATACCAGTTTAAGTCCAATTTCAAAGTGAAATTGATTCCAATGACCATCATTGGATAAAATGGTAAAAATATATTCTAATTTCACTTCAAAACCAATTCAAAAGATAATATAATCATATAAATAACTTAGATTAAAAAGAGGTTTTGAATTAAAATACAACATTTTTCACTATTCATTAAAAAATGAACTATATCGGAAAAATACCAAAAATTCACACAAAGTAAACTTTGATGCCCCAATCATAAATAATAAGTTTATTTTGACAAACATAGCTTATAAAATTGTCAAAATATAGATTTAAAAAGGGTTTGCCATCAAAAGGTAGTAAAACAACCTTTTAAGAATATTAGTGTATTCCATGCTTAAGATTGGATTTATTTTCATTTTAAGCCTCTAAAACACTATATAATTAATTAATAGACATAGATAAAAATATCTATTATTCATTACTTACTTGGGATGTTACAATTTTCATTAATTGTTTTGTTTAGGTGTTGGCTCATATTACCTATTTTTAGGGCATTAGATAGTTTCTTAGATATTTTCAAACATACTTCTAACCTGTGTAAGATATCAAGAATGGAATAATTGTTGTCCTTGAGGTAGGTGGTCACATTATTTTCCCCTCAAATATCATTATTTAATATTTATGCCTTCATGTTATATGTCAGGATTCGTTGAAAATCCCCTTTATTTTAATTTTTTCATGTCTACTTGACCCTTGAACCTAGATACATGTTTATTGACTATTTTTAGTGGGTTATAGGTTTGTTTTCACACTTAAAGACACCCCTTGGGGTGACAAGTAGAAATGTACATTGTAGACAATTGGATCAAAATTACTAGAACTCATTATTGGCTAATGGATTTGTTATTAAATGAAATGTTCTATGAGATATGAGTATTAAATGTAACACAAATATTATATTAGGTGTTTGGTCCTTTTTTGGAATTTACCAAGTAGGCACAAGCCAGGTTCCCCAAACACCTTCCCTTGAAACTTGATCCTTAGTAATGGAATTATCTTGTCTTAATGAATTAGATGTGTTGGTTTAGTTAAATGGTATTGACTATATAGGATAGATAATTCATGACAGATTCTATTATTTAAATAAATTGAATGAGTTAAATTATAATTTAACTCCTTAATGGGATTTGGATTTACTAACGACATCCTTGAGAGAGCTTTTCCGATTGTGTAGAATCATATATATAACATGGAAATGATAATGTTTAATTTAAATACATAAGAGGTTGTTCCTTTTGTATTATGTTATATTGATTATTATTTTTATTCTATGTGTATGGGTTATATGAATGAAATTAAAGGGAGGTAGTTCCCAATTCTAGATATAATTGTAATATTCCTTTATAGAGGCTATGTATGATGGTATCTAGAAAGAAAAACACACTCTCTTACATAGAGTGTGGAGTTTTTAGTATTGAAACAGTGATATTATATGGGTGTTGGGCATTATGTGCCACAATCCATTATTAGAGTTTTTCCATGATGACTCACTCATTATACATAGTGTTGTTTCATAACGTCTCTCAATCTTCTTGGGATGTATGAAATGTACCATATTACATGTGATTTTAGGATCATCAGGCTAGTTATAAATGACTGAGTTACACCCCAGTCCAGTCCATAATTAGTATTCAAGGTTTATGACCATTGGGCATCCACAGACACATGGTTTATATAGGTGGATGTAATTTAGAACAAAACTATTTGTATAATATTACTATTTATATATATAGTGTCATGATCAAAAATTTCACATGACCATGTTTTGAAGAATCTAGACCCACAAGCTGTCCTTTAGGAACTTGAAAAATGGTTATTTATTTTTTCAGAATCACTTTCCTTTTGTTCTTACATCTGAGCATTGTTTAGTTATGATCACTGTGTGGACTACATTTAGACACCATTTGTGGTCACCTACTATGATTTTTATCTCAAAAACTACTCAAGATACCATTGGTACTTGAGAAATCTATATTATTATAGGTAATGATAAAGGAAATGGCCTAGATATAGGTTGTTTATTTTCTCACGTAGTTGGAGATTAGAATTAAAGGATATGAAATAGGTTCGAGATGCATAGGAGGCTATTTTTGTCATTTTATTCTTTTTTGTACTACTATATATCATTCATATATCTACTTATTATTTTTTAATTATAGTTTTTCATGAATCCATTTATCATACAATAACTAAGAGGTTTTTGATATGATTATCATTTATTCAGTTGTTTATTAACATTAACCGTGTACTTATTCAGTTATCTGTTTATGCATCCATAGTCTCATGATTATTTATGTTTATATATGCTTCCATAACTACTATTGATTATTGTTTTATCTACAATGACACATTAATAAGTGGGTATAGTCTCCCTACTGTACCACATTTACACCCTTGCTTCTATTCGGTAGACTTTGTATCAAGGGGAGGTGTTCTTGGGACCATGTGACTCATCGGCGCAAGTCACATGATAAGTGGACCCTGGGATGGGTTGTTATGTGCTATGATATAAAAATCATATTTAGATAATATATTTTACAGGTTTGATAAGATTAATGTTTCATGTTTTATATTCTATTGAACATAATGTACTTATTTTAAAGAATTACAGTGCTATAACCAACACTTAAAAAATTAACAAATAAAAATATTTAAGAAAAATCTAGAAGTTTTGTTCATTCCAAAAGACTCATCATATGATCCTCAAGAGGAAATATAAATGAGTTCTTTTAATGAATATACAATCACATGAATCAATCACTGTCATTTTAATTATTCTCTTAAATCATATAAATATGTGGTATATATCTTATAATAATAAATTTACTGTCTTAAATATAATATAATTTTATTATTATTATGAATCCACTACTATCCACCATCATTCAAATAAAACGTGTAGTGAAAGTATCATTTACACATACATATGACTTATGATCTCCACTTAGAGATACAATTCACTATTCATCACCATATTTTATGGATGGATATTATGAATTATTTTATTAATATATTTGATATGTGTGAATAAATTATTCTTCTAGTATGCTTTTTTTAAATTCTTACCTTCTAACCCGTTGTAAAATGATGATCTCCCTCGTGCCTTTCTATGGACTACCACATCCATTATGTGTTGCAATTTTTTCTTCATTAACACTTTACATGGTTGATAATAAGGATAAATTTTATGAATATATATAATTTATATTATATATTACTCACACTATTAAGGTGAATTATTATTTAACTTTGTTTATTCCATCATACAAAATGTGAAAACAACATCAATGTGTACATATGACCTATCGTCTACATGATTGGTGTGATCAATTTTTGTATATAACTATTTAAAGAATTACTATATATATAATTAATATATATGATATTTACATTTATGTTAAAATTATTGAGATTCTACTACCATGATCAATGTACGGGGACATTAACCACGGAATCGAAATTTTTATTAAAAATGAATGAGTTTACACGCAAAAATGAAGATTTTAATAAGGAATTATTAATAAATTAGTGTTAAAATATTATAATTGGATCATATATTATATTTATATTATTTATATTACTATTTTAATGAATTATAATAAATTTAAATTTATTATTTATGAGTTTAAATCACTTTATAATCAAATAGAACTAAGGTAATGGTTTCTTGTATCATTTTTATTTATTATGAGGCTTTTGAATCATTCAATAATTGTTTCCTTTTTGGGATGTATATAATTACATTGAACATATTTTATTATGGTAACATAAAAATTATTTATATTTAGAAATTAATATATGGATCTTTTTTTTCAATGGGATTACATTTCATAAGATACCAATGTAGTTAAGGTTTTATGTTATAATCTCATTGATTTTCTTGATTATTGATGATTTGTTTTTATGATGATATTTCATTATCTACCATTAAAAACTCACAAATTATATTCTAATATTTTTATTTCATTATAATTAATATTTCCATTTCATTTTCCCCCTTTAATAGCTTAATATATCTAAAAATGTTTTTTATGAAATCTATATTTATTCATTTATTTTTCAAAAATAAATTTTCATCAATACGTATGTTTTCTAAATTTTTTTTCAAGAATATTTTTATTATTAACTTATTATTTTTTGAATAAATTTTTATCCATGAATGGTTTTTTAAAAAATAGTTAAAATTTATTGTTTAAATTTTACCAATGAGGTACTTTTTATCATTTTTCTTATGCTATGAATGGATTGTTTCATTTAATTTATACGATAGGAACATAATTTCTCACCATTATAAAAATTAATAATTTGAATCTTAATTTACAAATTTATAATTTTTTTCATTGGAAATGTTTCCCATTATGTTTTTTAGATTATTATATTTTAAATATGTGATGTAAAAATGGAAAGGGTATTTTTCTAAAAAAATATCCCAAGTGATAGTTTTATCTACGATGACCTCATTTGAGGTAAATTATTCATTATCAGAGATATGATCCATTGAAAAAATCCTTATTATTTATTTTTATTGTTTATGATTACAATGAAAAAATGTTTATAAAAAAATATCTTTTTCTATGGCTTATGGTTTGAATAGTTGATGAAATGATACTGAAACCCATTTCTTTTCCACGGGTTAAACTCAGTTTTATTTAATGGGTTACAGTATGAGGAATGTTTTATGATCTTATGTAAAATGTATATAAAATTTTTAATAAGGGATGGTATGGATCAAAATTATATATCTCCCTATTTAATTGGGTAATGATGGATATATCGTGATATAAAAAGGACTAGAATGCAGAGAGAACCTAGTTGAGTAAGGGATTCATTCTACTATGATAGTTTTATGAGTTATCCTTTACTAATTTGAAGATTTTTGGAGTGAACCAAACCAATTATGACATTCATTGAAATTTTCCTTGACAACAACATAATTGATTTTCTATTTTTATATTTATACAACAAATATAAGGCTAATGAAAATGGTATATAATTATCAGTTATGTTCTTTGATTCCTTCATGATTCATATCTATGGAACTTCCATGATTTATCTCATGACACAATATTATAATCTATGAGATGATGGGTATGTTTTTAAATGTTATTCTCATGTTCTCATACCACTATGATCATGTTATGATTAATTTATCATTGTTACCTACCATGATTACCCTTACATACAATTTGATTGCACCATTTATTATGTATCCCCTACCCTAGTTTGGATGAATGGTTTTAAGATTAATGTGTTTAATAAGGGTGCTATTTATGAATAAATATTTCATAGACAATGAAAATATTTTATGAGATAGTTATTTATGCTTACATATTTCTAAGCACACTATATTTTTATGATCCTCTAGAATATTTTTCTAAAATTAAATCTATATTAATCTATTAAGATATAATATATATGTAAGAAGAATATAGGCTTGGATATGGACTACATAAAATTTGAGTTCTGTCTTGCTAAGTCGTTCCCAATCATGTATCAGACAAAGGTTAGTGTAAAAAATAAAAATAAGTCACTAATCTTTCTGGATTAATAATGTTCCCTAGAAATATGAATTCAATGTTCTAATAGATCGATTGGTCAAGAAAATTTTTATATAATATATTTTCCCCTTAAAGGTGAGATTCATTAAAGACATGGGTACAATGTTGTCCATGAAAATGACATTTATTAAAATTTAGTATGGACTAATTTTCTGATGATCATATACTAAATGTTCATGTTATATCTATTATCCCCACAATCATTTTTTTTCAAAAAATGGAGTAAACTTTTGTATGATGTAACCCTTCAGGAATATTTTTTCTTTATGAAAATACTTCTTAAATTTTATGACTAAATAACCATTTACCATGTTCCTTGATTCAAGATACTCATCTTGGAAAACCCACAATACTGAGAATCATAGTTTTTTTTCATTCAATGAAAATTTTCATTGGTTACATAATTTATCTAAATGAAAACTTATTCAAATGGAAAATAACAAAATTACATTGGAGCTACTAAGATACCATAGGGGGATGTTTTTGGTCATGAATGAATTTTTATCCTTATCCCTTATGCTATTTTTAGAAAAACATGACCATGGTCCAACAAATACCCATTGATGAAATATTATATAAGTTTATCATCTATCATTAAATAAAACATTATTAGATAATTATTTACCCATTCTATAACCCAACTATTCATGTGAATTTAAATACCCTTATTTTAACATGTTCAAGATTCATACTCATTCATAAGTAATTATTCTTATATCCCACACTTTTACCCTTTCATATCATGGTATAGATTTTATATAACGAAATAATAGATTAAGTCAACATAATCTTCTTGGAAGACCAAATTCATTGATTATAGATACTCCTATATAAAATAAATAATTCATTAATTCATGATATTACTCTATCAAATCCCAAATTTCTTGAGTCAAGACACTATTCCTAGAATCCCAAATTACATTAGTTTATAAAGGCCTCTTTGAGATTATAATGTTTGGTGTTGATACTTTTCTTTATTAAAATTATAATTTGATACATCAGTCTCATCACATTATGTTAAAATACTATAATCAACATACTATCATATAAGACATTTTGTTGACCTCCTTGTTATAATGATCACAAAATCAAAATTATTATGTTATTCAATGAGATTCATGTCTTTTTTTAGCTATATATATTATAATAAATTTTTGAAATAAATTTTTTAAGTATGGGACAATTCGAGCAAAGGTTCACTACTAAGGAAGACTCTCTACTAAGGATGTGTCTCTTTCCATAATAAGTCACTACAGAGATAAAAATTTGATAAACTAAAGAAAAGTCTCACCACCTATAATGTCTAACATCCAAAAAAGACGCACCATATACTTGATAATTATTCATGTTATACTCACCCCTAGGATCTAAAATAAGCTAAGTAATTGGATGACTCTCCATCATCACGAGTCACACACCACCACACGGAGACACTGCCATACCCTTACTAACCACGAGATAAAGAAAATGATCTAATATATCACCACCAAGAAAAGACAACAATCAAAGTGTCCCCATTCCAGGGATTTACTACCGGAAGTGTCACTGCTCAAAATACAAATTTCTTTTGTTAATGATTATATTGATTAAATTTATCTAGTAGCTAGTTTATCTAATTCAATTCCCAAAACAATAAAAATGATTGTTCCTTAATTTATTGATAGAGAGGCATTAATTTTAGTGTAATAATGTGTAGTACGAGGAGAAGAAAATAAAGTGGATTCTATTTACTTATGATACTGTCAAAATATGAGATATACTCCATCGTGTTAATATGAAAACTTTTTAATGAAAAGATATTCATTTACACGTGATGATATAATAGTATCTATGAATTGTTTGATACATGAATAATTATTACATATGATTAACTATTGATGAATTTAATCCCACTGAACATCTGGAAAACATAATTGAAACTCAAAAAGAGTTTGTAAAACTCTATTCTTTTGGGTAATTCATAAACTTGACTTCATATAGTTTTCAAACTACATTTGAGAGTCATGAGAAACAGTTCACATCAGAAGCGAAACATGATATTTCTAAACTTCTAACATGCTCTTCATGTTTATTTATACTCACAGTCCGAGCTGTGAAGCTTTCCCTATTTTATTCTAGCCAACATTTCCTCCTTTGTTAAACAGGATGTTATATAGATGTCTTCTCAACACCTTTTACTCTAGTTTCCCACACACCGTGGTAGAGGTTTAGTGTGGCCTATTTTATCTGTACTCAAATAATTAGTATAGAATAGGTCATGAGAGGCTAGAACAATTATTATACTACTGTAACACTATATCCTGGTGGTGGATAATATCTTATTTTCATATAAATTTCATGGAAAAAGTTATTTTTATGTGGATAAGAACAAGTCTCATCATTAGAGCTAACCTATTATATTAAAATTTCTTGGTGTGTTTTGTTTTACATTATTTGAATACTTTACAAATAAATTTGTTTCTAACCCTTACCAAAACTACTAAATTGATAGTATATCATAATTAGTTTTTATTTAGTATTTTTATTATGTAAATTTATTTAAAAGGATATAATAATACTCTATATTGTTTTTCCCATGATCTAATCAATATTTTAAGAAATATTCCAGATGATTAAAACTTATCTTGAAATACTATATTGGTATACTGGGATAATTATTATTTAATGTGGGGGATATTATATAGATCCATTAGAACAAAAAAAAAATTGGGTAATCAGTTTACCCCCTTAAGAGATACTCACTCCGACTAACAACCATAAATTTCATAGAGTTTTCTATTCTATGTTACTCTATTATCTTACATATAAACCATACACACACACATATATATATATAAGTGTTTATAGTGTACGGATTTACATATTAATGATAGGTATTTTAT
Source organism: Viscum album (assembly GCA_963277665.1). Classification (NCBI taxonomy): domain Eukaryota; kingdom Viridiplantae; phylum Streptophyta; class Magnoliopsida; order Santalales; family Viscaceae; genus Viscum; species Viscum album. Next base: position 1,407,237,817 of record OY728133.1, on the reverse strand, counting down.
AATAATCATACACTACGAAGAAATGATTAATTATCTCTTATGAATGGGGTTAATTGAAAAAATGGATATATTATAAGAAGTATCTATTTCGAGATTCATTCTCTAATTGGATATGTAGTCACATATGGATAAATTTCTTCAAAACTGGCTATAAAATTCAATTTTATCCAAACTCTCACACTGTATAGTATGCTTATTCATGTAATATTTTCAACACTAAAAAGATATTGGGAATCTATATATTGAAATTTGGATCCCCTTCCCTAGGTACAACAATGGATCTATTTCTATTTATAATTATAAAACTAAATGAAAATGATCTTATAAAGAACTATATATATCTCGACTATATTATCTAAAGATATATAATGACATAAAATATTTTATCTTGGATCTAGATATAAAATATACTTTCAATAAATTCCCCCTTCCATCCTATCATTTGGTCTAACCAATTTAGGTATGGTTTTCCTCTATAAACCGTGTAAAAGGATGTGAAAATCCTAGAGTTGATTATCTCGCTTGGAGATAAAAACACCCTGATTTTTGGATGTTAGGTTGATTTAAAGACAAGTGAATTGAAATTCTCTTATATGTGATACTAACACCTATAGAAGAGATCCTTTTCATTGTGCTAAAATGTCTAGAGTGGATATTATATTATATGTAGTGAAAACACTTGGAGTTTATATCCTCCTACTTGGTCAAAAAAATCTTGTATTGAACTCATACCCTTGGTGAATACACTTTTATTAGAATTTAAAATCCAAAATATTACTTAATGATATAGAAATGTAAAAAATATCCCTTTATAATAAAATTCTATTTATTAAAAATAAACAACATTATATACTGTGTATTTTATTGGAACCAAAGAATATCTTTCATGCAATGGGCCATGTATGTCAATATAGGGTCCTCACATAAATTACACAAGTCATGTGGGGGAAAAATTATCTCTATGAGTGAAGAAGAGAACAATGGGATCGTTATATACCATATTAACTATCAAATATAAAGGGATAAGGATTCCTAAAAAATATTTCCCAGAATAGTGATGTGGGGGCAAGAATCATCCATCCGATGTAGGGATTATATTTCATCCATTAATGATGAAAATGGTTGTAGATATGACAAAACCAATTTTTGAGTGTATTTCAGGCACTTATCGTCATTAAGGAAACCTTTTAAAATGGAACCTTGTAGTGAGAAACATAATTTGATTCACATGACTCTATTTTATTACTTTTTGATAAAAACAGACTTACATATCAAAGGTTAGAGTAGTTTTACATAGGTATTCATTTTAGCATTATGGAAAATGCAATAGTGGAATTTTCATTATTTAAAATAAAATCAATCTTGGAAGGGACATCATATTTGGGGTTGATGCATGACTCCTCCATGAATGGATATCTCATTAGAGGTAGTGTAATGTCATTATGAAAAAGAATCACATTCAAATAATAAGGAATAAATAATTTGTGGCCATATAATATATTTATTCGATGGAATAATTAATTATTAAATGATGGATATCCATTATGCTCAGATTAATTATTTTTAGATGAATATAATTCTTTAAAAAATGTTTTAATTTTTTCCCCAAGTGTATATAATTCATGGATACTTATGTCCTCTGTAACACCAACTTTTAGAAGGTGGTTACAAAGAACATCCAATAAATACCCAGTCTGCCCTTATTGAAAAAGTACTTTTAGGGGCCCATGGTTTATTAATAATTTAATTCATTTTATAAGTATTTCCATTGAATAAATATTTGAAGAACTCCCAGGTAACTACCAAATTGAATCTAGATTTAGGGGGAGGGAACCAAAAAAATATCATTTCAATGAATACCATGATGTAAAAAACATTATAAAGAATTCTACAATATGTTATTTATAAATGAATCATGTAAAATTTCTTTGCAAATAAATCCAATGGATGTCTTTCACAATTACCTCCAATGAAAATATTACATTGAGGAAACCATTGAAAATATTTTTTAGAGGAATATCATTACATTTGGTCACAATAATACATTCCTATAATAATTTCATTCACAATAAATATTAAATTTAACTTTGAGAATATACAGACATGAAAAATATTTTTATCTTTTACATTTTCACATGATACAAGAGATCACATCCAAAAGGATAAAATATTTTAAGAGCGTTAGTAGACTAGAAACATATATTATTTTCAAAGTATATTTGAAAACAAGAAATGATACCTATAATTTTAGTGAGAAAATAATTATTTATTATATGATATCCCTACAATTATGCATAAATCATTTATTTTTGTCCTTTTTAAATGAATACATAATAAAGTGTTAGATAATATGCTTATATTAAGAAAACATACAACCAAATACATTATAGAATAAATTAAATATAAATGATATGGTAGGGATAAAATGCAATCAAAAAAATATCATAATATCAAAATAAATCCATGAATGATATAAAAAATGAAATAATAATATGGATAAAAATAATAAGTTTCATAATTACAGAATGCATAATGTCAAACATCATAATTTTAGAATCAAGGCCTCAATCCATGACATCATACATAAAAAGTAAATGTATAAACCAAATACCCACACTATTTTTCCTCATGATACCTACTAATGTGTTGAGGGGTCATAAACATCCCCACCAGCATGTTAGTAATTATAGTTTATTCACTATATGAATTAATTTCATAAAACATAAAAACATAATCAATACAAACTTTCATATTGAAAAAAATCATAAATATGTTAATATATCCCCCAAAAAATAACCAGAGAAAAATTATCTTAGTCCATCCAAACTAATATGGTGGATGCTATAATTATATTATATAACTAATAAATCATATTATTCATCAAATGATATTTATATAGATGTAAATACTTTTAAAATATTTATGGAACATTTATTAAGGAAAGTTAATTGTTCATTTTTAAATTATTTATATATTATTATGAAAAAAGCTTATATTAAATTAACCATGAAGACTAATACATTAATCTTCTACTAAAATATTTTTCATGATGTTAGTGATATCTTTTCATATGGTAATCATTTAATCAGATATTTGGTTCACACATTCTGTAAAAAGTATCTCATATGTAAAATGATACGAATATTAATTTTACATAATTATATAAAGAGGAAAATATCAAAAATGAATTTAATAAATCATCAAAGAATAAATATAACATTCTTGATTTATTTAATAATAATATTGATTTAAAATAAAAATATTCTTGATTGACTATTAAAAAAAGTCTACTTTATAGAACAATGTTCTTTTAGAATTTTGATTAATCGGAGAGATAAAAATAAAACAAAAATTTTAATTCCATGGAATAAATATATTATAATAAACTATATGTATTCTATGATAAAAAAATTATATAATTATTATAAAAGAACACTTAATCATAAAAAATCTTGAAAGATTATATTGTCAAACAAACCCTTTCCCCATGCACGACTTTCTTCATATGTAATTATAACCACATACATAATAAATTTAAATTTATAATAATTATATAAAATAATAATATTGATACTTATGATAATATACATATCTTACATATTATATCTTATCACCCATTAATGATCAACAACTCATTATTAATGTTATTTCAGGTTTTAAATGTTTATTTTCAGTGTATATTTAGATTGTGTAATTATGACACTTGCATCTTGATTAGGGTTCCATAATTTAAAAAAAATTTATCATTAGATAGATATCATATATATATTATTTATATACTTATTTTTACTATCCATTAAAATTATTGATATAAAAATTAATTACACCATTCATAGAGATGGTAGTCCGTACATATAGAAGAATTGTATTTTCATTTTCCATTAAAATGAATGAAATTAGGAGAAATGATATTTTTTCATTATTTAATCCTAATAATATAAAAAATAAAATAGATATTCATTACATATATATAATTATATTCATTGAATATAGGAAATTATGTTAAATTAATCAAATCACTATATAGAAGAAGTAGTCCACACGTACGCATGAGAAATATATTAATTTACAATTTAATGAAAATGAGATGGAAATTGACTGTATAATAATCATAATAATATTTTTCCATAATTTTAATAGTGGGTAAATTAGAGGTTTATTTATAAAATATATTTATTGGATGTAGGATAATAAATAATATTTGAATGTGTTGGGTATGATGAATACATATTCTTTGAGATACCTTATTTTACAGACACTTTAAACTATATAAAGATTTTCTTAGCGTAAGAAAAGTAGATAATGAATATGTGTAAAGAATATGGATAGAATTTTGGGTAGATATTGGATGATATATAGGGATCAATTATTGTTTATAAGGGTTTATAATCTGTCCCCTTTTATAAGTGAGGGAAGCGATAGACATGGAATTACTTAATATACTTATTTAATATAACCTCATTATCTTGTGAAAGAGGAAAAAATGTCCATGAATTATAAATTTATGAGAATAAAAAGTTTATTTATATTCAAAAATAATATCTATACCATTTTAACTACTATTTTACCCCTGTCTTTTATTTTATCCACCTGGTAAACTCGTTTTAACCTTAACTATTGTATAATTGTTTTTATATAATTACTATTTATTATGACCTAAAATTAAGTTGAACCTATTAAATAATAAAATTTATATAATTTAAAAATGTGAATCTATACTATAAGAATAAATTTCCATGATTTTCATAAATTAATTTAAATTCATGATCCTAAAATGCGATGAGAATCTCCATTAAAAATGACTATTTTATAAAAAAAATGATTTCATAGAAAACTTTTTTAATGTTAATTAAAAAATATAATTATACTATTTTAAATAAATTTATTATTTATTATTTAACAATAAAACATAACCAAAATTAACATTTTAAATAATTTATTAAAAGGTATGAACTAAAAGAAGATTATATTTCAGAAATAACTTTACTTAGATTTCAAAATAGTTAAGAATATATTTATATGTTCTGAATTGTATTTTCATATGGATTATATTAATTATTAAATATTTAATTTTTTTTATAAAAATATATTTATAAACTTTCAAGTTATTCTTATATCGTTATTATGTCATAAAACTATTAGGTTTTTGTAAAATTGTATTTTTTCACTATTCAACTAAAAAATCATCTATTATTGAAAAACATCATAGAATATACATAACATTGTTTTTTTGTGATAAATTAAAATTTTAAATTAATTTCAACTAATTCTATTTATTAATATTTTTGAATTTTAGTTTTATTGATATTCATGAATAAAGATAACTATATTATGTTATTCATTATATAGAAATAAATTATAACTTACTATAATTAACTCTATTGTGCTACATTAATCCCAACATTAAAGATTTCTTCGAAAAAATCATCAAAATATCACCTCATTCATATATTTGGATAGTTATTCATAATAACTTCTATATGCACCAACTTCACCTCTTCTATTTTATGATATCGCCAATGTACTTTCACAAGTCATGTGATCTGATTCCACCACAATAGTTCTCTAATGAAATGAATTTGGATATGAACTTCATAGTAATACAAATCAGATCCCAATTATATATACTAAATAGTGACCACATTTTTTAGTTTTAGAATGTACTTCCTCAATAATGTGTAATGTAATACATCAAGAAATTTAACGAGACAAAGAATCCTTTCAAAATGGTAAGCCAATTGTCCAATTATTTACAGAATTTCCAAAGGCCTGATATACCTATTAAATAAATTACATTTATAATGTGTCCTTATATTACCCTTATATAAAGATACCGTCAATAATACATGACCACAATCATGAAAATATATATCATTCCATCAATTATTGACAAATATTTTTCTTTTATAACATGATATTCCTTAATATAATTTTGTATGGTCATAAATTAAAATATTGCATCCTCTATTATATCTAGAAAAATATTATTTATTAAATTAACTTAATACAACCAATTTTTTTTATGATATGTATTAACTTACAATTATCAATGTCGTACCATTTGAATTTTTGGTTGAATCTATTATTATATTAATATTCAAAGAATAGAACATAATGATACAACATTGAATGTGAATTGGTAAAGACCTAAACTTTCCATACAATGTTTGAATAGTCATTAAAAACTAACACTCAATTAGAGGATTAGAGGAGGTACTCAAATGTGGCTTTGTGTTATGATCCTTTTGAAAACCCTTCTAAAATTTCAATTTAAACTAGATATCATGAATATATTCAACTGAATGTTGTTCACTATGATGTCTAAATACATTTTTAACATCAAAATGTATGAGGTGATCAACATTAAGGTAATCACTTATAAATAATTAATGTATGAATTTAGTAAGGTTATTAGTAATAAACCATTTTGAATCATTATTTATTGGAGTCTTTGTAAGTCCTTTGGAAAAGTCTATATTAATTTCATCGATTATCCACATTGGAAAAAGGTACTGGTTACATGATTCCTGTAAAAGTTTATATATCCACCCTTTCATTTAAAAAACACTAGAATAGTAATATATAATATATAATTTCCTATTTCATATTATCCCACTAAAAAATATTTTACTGAATATAAACACAATTTGTTACTACTAGGGTGTATTACATAGTTTGAGTTAGGAACATCATCTAATAATTCTATTTACAAATCAATAATGGATGAAACACATATCCCCATTAAATATTTATATATTCTATAATTACTATTGTAAAATACCAACATCCCATCACTTACTTCTTTGATTTTTTTTCAATATTATTATCATCTTATTGGGAAATTATTATTTTCTCAAATAAGGATGGTATATGAATCATTTAAAATATATGTGATGTTTACCCATCCATCATGATTCCCATATCCAACTTCACCAAATCTAAGAATTTTGGATTTTTTTAAAATCATCATTTTAGCCAAAAATATAGGATCTTTCCTACTCAACAGAGTATACACTATGATTGCCATCATAGAGTGGTATTAAATTGTGAAATCATAATACTTGAGTAGTTATAGCCACTAAAGTTTCCTCCATTGATATATTTAAATGAAAATTTGTAGGAAAAGTTTTTATAATAATTATATATTAGGAATATTTCACATAAAGGTAATTACCTCATATATTCAATGAAACAACTATGACTACTAACTCAAGATCATAGGTTTGAAAATATTGTTCATGAATATTAAACTATATTGATACATTAGAAAAAACTCTATCAATGTTTATAAGGACACATCCATGCCTATTTTTTATGCATAAAAATATATCATATATGCATACCTTCATTATGGTAATTTCTAAATAAGTAAATTGAAAATTCTCATATTTAATTATTCAAAAAGTTATTTATATTCATATGAATATAAAATAATGATCCCATTTACCTTTAAACATGGTTAATGGATAATGTATTTGAGAAATATTTCAATGAAATAATGAATAGTAACATGATAATTCAAGGAATCTACATATCATAGATGTATTAATTATTGTTGGGAATTCCATCCACACATTTATATTTTAAGGGTTAAATTATATTACATCCATAGAGACAATGTGGAAATAACAATAAAATTCTAGATGAAAAAATTCACATTTTGTAAATTTTTCATATAATTGATTTCAATAAGAAGAGAAATATTTATTGACAAATTTATGTTATTATAATCATTAATTTTACATTATACAAAGAGTTCATTCATAAATACCAAACAAATATTGAGATAATATTTTAATACACTATTAAACAAATCCCTAAAAATGTAGGGTGTATTAGTTAGTCCCATGATTATTAATATAAATTCATAATATCCATACCTCATATTAAAATCCTTAAATGAAATATATTCTCACATTAAATAATGTTAATAATACTTATATGGTGGATAAATCAATAAAAAATATTTATCTCCATGTAGTTTTTCAAATAATTCATCAATAGTGTGTAGTTGATAATTTTTATTTATAGTAATGGAATGGATTCTACTACAATTTATGCACAACCTTAGAGAACCATATTACTTCATAAAAAAACAAAATCATGGGATCCACATGGTTAAATAATAGAGTGTACAAATACCTATCCACAAAATCATGTATTTGTATATATGATTCCTCAAAATATACTTTGCTAGACTAGATGAACTCATAGAAATAAATTTTTAAATTAGAATGATATCAATGGAAATATCAACATCATAGAAATGTGTATGTCTATGATGTTCTTCAAAAAACACATCAATGTTTTCCAATACAAAAGTTATATCATCACTTGGTATGGTAAATTTTTAATTCATAGGTTTTTTCCTTCTCATGTTCTTTAAGAATTTCATTAAGTAGAGATACTAGAGGTGTTTCCATAAAATATTCAAATGATATAGTCTCTCATCTAATGTAAAGTGATTTCAAATCACCATAAAAAAATTCATAATATCATTCTCGTAGTAATAAATTTTCACATTATATTATGAAATCCAATCCATATCAATTTTGACGACATGTTTAATAATCATTTTTTCAATTAAATTATGTTTATATTTCAAAATTTAAAATGACTAACATGTGTTTATTGCAATGATATTTCTTATATGAGTATTCAATGAGAACTACCTTCATATAGTTACAAAAAATTATCTCATTTTAATAAAAAAATTGAATATATAAATGTGTGTGAAGATCCAACATCAAATAAAGCATTAAATAAATGTTAGTTTATGGTCAAATTTTCTACCACCAAATAATTAGGGTTCCCAAACTAAATTTATGTGATCACATAAGATTATAATTTCCTATTTGTCCTTTGATAAGTAAATTTTATTTGAAGCATGGGGAATTATTTTGAATTATTCCCAATGTCATTATATTTGAAGCATTGTTCATTTAACATTCATCCTTTCCTTTATAATCATAACCATAATACCATTTTCTATAAATTTGTATAAACTTATCATTCCTATAAATCTAGTTCCATAATGTTTCTCAACACATTTTTTATATGTTGTAAATTGTATCCTTACCATTTTTACTATTACCATATATCTCTTATTATAGTGATTAATAACCTGAATTTTCCCTTTTTCCCTATCAAATATAAGGTGTATATAATTATTTATTTTTCTTGATGGAATTTGATACTATATTCTCCTATACTAAAAATTCATAAGAGACTAATTCACTTTAAATTATAAAATTAAAAAAATAACATATGTAATCAATATTAATTCATGTATTACACACGAAATATATAAAATGGGATACTAGAATTGTAGTGGTAGCTTCATATTAAGAAAATGTTATACTTAAATAACCCCTACATAAAATAATTTCCTCTCCATATCTACTCATTCTTCACATGGAAATTATTTTCGAAAGAATATTTACTTGAATGTATTCCAATCCATATAATTTATTTCATTCATCCACTTAGTATTATGTGTAACGCCCCGACCCCAGTTACCCAGAGTCGGTGCATTATTACATAACATTGGCATGATCACAAGAAAGATCAAATCTCGAAAGACCGATTGGTTTAGTAGCCTTGGAAACACTAGATATATTCATAAGTTTTACATTACATCATAAAATGAAAAACTACTACAACAACATAATGTTTCCAACGTCCACACTATAATCCCCTCATAATATCCCTTCAAGTCAATCATAATTTACTTCTTCACTACCTGGGAAAAATAAAACATAGAAAAGGGGTGAGCTCAAATGCCCAGTAAGGATAACAATATAGCGGAACATTCAAAATAAGCATAAACATTTAAGGCAATGAATTACTAAAACAAAAGCCTTTTAAAATTGAACTTCAACATAGTATGGCAAAAGTAAAATGAAATAATGCCATTTACTTGTTCACATAGATATTCTACTAATCGAATAATCACATGCAATATCAATAACCACTTTCATAATGTTGGAATGCATAATGCCAGACTATCATAACCACATAGCCAAGGCCTCGTGCCAAGACTACAAATAAGATTTTGTCAAGGCCTTGTGCCAAGACACTAGTTTGTCTCATGAGACCTACCGATGCAATTTTTAGAAGATACTTACGTTTAAAATTGCTCAAATATACTCCAGTGTTTTTCTGAAAACATTATGCAAGCTTCTGAAAACAAAATAACTAATTCTGAGACTGCTCGACTAATTACAGGCCATGATGGGTCCACGCCCAATCCCTTCCTGTCTACCATACTCGAGAGTCAGATTTTCTAAAAACATTTTTAAGCTTGCGTTAAATACATATACATTTGCACTGGATTTTCATATATGTGAGAGAAATATCTCTTTTTTTTTGAAATCATTTAAAAGTCATATATTTATAAAATAAAACATTTTCTTTGAAAATATTCTTATAATCTTGTAAGGAAAGCTTTGAATATTTTATAACGGCGTAAAATAGCCTCACCCGCCGTATAAGTTAAAAAAAACATTCTTACCTTAATTCTGTCGAAAAGGTTAAAAAGGACCTTGTTTTGAAAACGATGGAAATATTCCTTTATAAACCACTTATAAAAGTCAAAAAGGGTATAAATTACTTTAACTCATACTCTAGTAAATAGTAAAAATGTTTTGAAATACATTTTTAAGAAAACATGGATGTGGATGATAAAGAGATCCCAGTAGATTATTACATATAAACAACCTCGGATAATGAAGAGATTGTGAAATAACCCTTACCAATTTGGTAACTTATGAAACATACAACCCATGAAAGAGGTATCATACAATGAATATGTAAATACACATAAATTAGAGTGTATTACACAAAGAATATAATTATGGGCAGTACATACACCACACAAAAGGTGATGGTGTCAATATGGCATGAATCTCACGGGAATAAGGAGTGAGATGAAAACCCCTTACCACGTTAATCAACTGAGTCGTATGGACAAAAGTTAATAACCACCAAATTATTTATATAATAACATGAATATGATAATATATATCAAATGCCAGTACACAATACACCACTTTCAATAATTTAGTGGCGAATAATGGAAATCTCACGGAATTGAATGTGAGATAAGAAAATCCCTTACCTTGTACTTTTCCTTGGTTGGGGTAGGTTAACCTCCTGTATAATGGTGAAATAGTTGTTATTAAATTATACAAGAATCATATATATTAATATGATATCATATATGATCTTTTAACATTGATTTGTTAATAATATCTTAGAATTATCGTCGTTTTGGGAGTTAACTTACTCATTTTCTTTTATATGTTTTGTTACATAAGCCATGGTTGTTGTATATTATTCATATACAGAATGATATACAGTCCTTAAACATCATTTTTAAATCATCAAATGATAATTATACTTGGATGGATACGATGGAGAATGAATCTCATCGCGTTCGTGGAGACGGTAGTCTGTACGTACGCACGAGCGACAATATCATTCTTTTGATATTAAAATAATATATAAATGGATGGTATATCATATATACAGAATCATTAACATGTTATATTTATTATTTACATGAGTTACAAATCATTATTATACCCATCCAAATAATATTATATTGAATAACAATTACACCACGACGTGGAGACGGTAAGCCGTACGTACGCACGTATGGTGACATGTTATTCAAAGGGTGGATAGAATACTGAATATGGTTGTACCATACTTATAATAACTTCACAGTATATGTGAGATACTGGAGTTATTATTTTAGAATGGTAAGAACAAAGGAAGAAGAAGTGGAAGAAGAAATGAACATAGAAAAGGGTGGTGAAATCATTACCTCTTCTTCGGGTTCTTCCTTTTGATTTGATCAAAAGGGCTCCTTAGGTTGGCTTTCTGATCAAACTAAGGCCTCTAGGTTGTATTGAGGGATGTTGGGAGATTATTTGGGCAGAGTTTGGCCGAACCAAAAGGCTTTGAAGGTGTGAAGAAATGAGAAGGATGAGTGCCTTTTTATAAGAGGGGTGAGGGGCACCTTTGGAAAAGCTAGAAATATTAATTTATAATAAATTCATATTCGGTTTCTAATGGCTCCAAAGCTTATTATTCAAAGGTTAATGTGGGGATAGGTCGAAAACCACTCAACCAATAGAATTTAGACAGGTTTGGGTACTTATATTAACCTTATCTTTAAGTATTAACTCTAAGTTAATTAGTTTCACTTTTACAATGTCTCTTTGTATTTTTATATAATATGGTTAATAAACTTACTATATACATCCAAGCGACCCTCAAGTGGTCCATTAATGATTAAAATATCATAATATAAGTCTCTTGGCCGAAACTTATATTTTTAGGAATTTAATATCAATTAATAATATAATATTTGTTTTAAGAACTCTTTTATGTCAATTTTGACACTATTCAATAGTCGATTTTTGTGAAACTCATAACAGATTGATTACTTCGAAAAAATTCCATTAAATCAATCCTAATATATCATATTAGCCTAGAAAATTAGTTTAATTCATTAAAAGTTTCATATTATATTTATTTGGGTATTTATAATATCAATTATTTTAATTTTTCACTATTATAGTAATTACTGCATCATCATTGTGTCATAAATAAAATAAATTATTTAATGTCTAAAAATTATAAATAAAATATCATTATGTAGGAAATCATTTTATCTTTCTAATGAATATTTATAATCGAAAATCCAACATGTATAACCCTATGTAAAAATTGTTCTTCTAAAAGATGTCAGCTTATGCCATTTTTAATTTTATTTTAACTTTATTAATATAATGTGTCCCTACCACATACAAGTGGCTCCAAGGGGTCCCCAAATTGACCCAAGGATGCCCATGGTCGGGTATGTGTCCACCAATAAGGTTAGGACACGTTCTAGGGTAATTTTGTATTATTATAATATTATTTTTTAACCCTTATTTACCGGATTTACCCTTTAACCATGGTAAATAAAATATTTACCGCAGTAATTATTCAAAATGTGTAAAAATAAAAGTTACCTATTTACACAATTTGAACATCCTGATTCCAAATATGGAATCCATTTTCCTAAATTCAAAACACAGAAGTGGCAGAAATTAATTAATTCCCGCTGTCAAAACAAAAAGCGTGTTTTTAAGAGATAATAACTATCAAAAGATTGACACTTGTTTATGTTCGGTTTAATTGTAAAATTATGTCCAATGATAAACATTAAATTGAATGGTAAAAATATATTCTAAATATACTTTAAAACCACTCAAATTCATAATTTATCACTATTAATTATTTTTATTAAAAAAGTTGTTTTTAATTAAAATTTAGAAATTTTCACTATTCATCAAAATATGAAAGTTATCCGAAATGTACCAAAATTTCACCCTAGGCTAATTTTGATATTTCGAATCCAAAAATGAAGTCCATTTTGAAATATAGAATATATATGATTTCAAAAAGTAGGTATTACTATTCACAACGGCTAGTTTAATTAGTTGTGGTGTGTGTTAGAACTCGAGGTTGCGTACAACACACGCTATCGCATTATTCGAAGGGAAACGTACCGTAGAAGCTTGGGGTGTTACATTCTCCCCTCCTTCAAATAATTGCGTCCTCGCAATTTCTAGGGTATTACTGCATAAAAAGACTCGGGTGGTTCTTCATCATAAGTTCCTCGGGTTCCCACGTTGCCTCTTCCATCTTATGATTTCTCCACAAAACTTTTACCAGACGCGTCGTCCGGTTTCTCAGTACTTGTTCTCTTGTATCAAGAATCCTGACGGGCTCTTCGCAAAAAGACAGATCGGGTTCCAGTTCTAATTCCTCATAGGTGAGTACATGCGTCGGATCAGGCATGTATTTCCTCAATAGAGATACGTGGAACACATCGTGAACTTTGGAGAGACTTGGCGGCATTGCCAATCGGTAAGCTACAACCCCAATTCGTTCTAGAATTTCGAAAGGTCTGATGTACCTGGGACTCAATTTACCTTTCTTACCAAAACGTATGACTCCCTTCCACGGAGATACCTTCAGAAAAACATGATCACCGACTTGAAATTCCAAATCCTTCCTTCGATTATCGGCATAGCTCTTCTGCCTACTTTGAGCTGCTTTAATGTGATTTTGGATTACCTTCACCTTTTCCACCGTTTCCTCCACCAGTTCTGGGCCTACAAGTTTTCTTTCACCAACATCATCCCAACAGGTTGGTGTACGACATCTCTTTCCGTATAACGCTTCATATGGTGCCATCTGAATACTCGAATGGAAGCTATTGTTATAGGAAAATTCTACTAGTGGTAAATATTGATCCCACATACCCTGAAAATCAAGTGAGCAAGATCTCAACATGTCTTCTAAGGTCTGAATAGTCCGTTCTGATTGTCCGTCTGTCTGAGGGTGGTAAGAAGTGCTCAAATGAAGTTCAGTATCCAGGGATTTCTGAAGACTTTTCCAAAATCTTGAAGTAAAACGGGGATCACGATCAGAAACAATCGATAGGGGTACTCCATGAAGTCTCACAACTTCATTAATGTATAGTCTTGCTAGACGTTCCAGGGGTAGATCTTCTCTTATAGCAAGAAAATGTGCTGACTTGGTAAGACGATCAACAATAACCCATATTGCATCGTTCCTTCTAGGAGTCTTTGGTAGCCCCATGACAAAGTCCATTGTAATATTGTCCCATTTCCACTCCGGTATGGGAAGAGGTTGCATGACTCCTCCAGGCTGTTGCCTTCCAGCTTTCACTTGTTGACAAACCATACATCTTGACACAAAATCAGCAATCTCCCTCTTCATGTTGTCCCACCAAAAATGTTCCTTCAAATCTCTATACATTTTGGTGCTCCCAGGGTGTATAGAGAAATTGGAACTATGAGCATCATCCAACAATTCCCTTTTTAGATCAGGTATATTGGGAACACAAAGTCTCTTCCCGAATTTCAAAATTCCATCTTCATACACAAAGTCTCTCAATCTCCCATCATTCACAGCTTTAATCTTCTTTTGGAATTCATCATCATCGGTCTGAGAACTCTTAATCCTTTCTAGTAAAGATGGTTTGGCAACCATTTGAAAAAGCATTGATGTTTCACCTTCCCTGGTTATTCCCATGTCCATTTTCACTAGATCCATGAAAATTGGATCCCTTTCAATTCTCATATTGTTCAAAACTCCATGGTCTTTTCTACTCAAAGCATCTGCCACCTTGTTTGCCTTCCCTGGGTGGTAGTGTATCGTGCAATCATAATCCTTGAGTAATTCAAGCCATCTCCTTTGCCTCATGTTGAGTTCTTTTTGTGAGAAAATATACTTCAAACTCTTGTGATCAGTATAAATCTCACATTTTTCACCATAGAGGTAGTGCCTCCATATCTTCAAAGCAAAGATCACAGTTGCTAACTCAAGATCATGAGTAGGATAGTTTTGTTCATGAATTTTCAACTGTCGTGATGCATAGGCAATAACTCTATCATTCTGCATAAGGACACAGCCAAGTCCTTTCTTTGATGCATCACTATAAATAACGAACCCATCATTCCCCGATGGTAGAGTCAATATAGGAGCATTGACTAATCTTCTCTTCAGTTCTTCGAAGCATTCTTCACACTCTTTTGTCCAAACAAATTTAACCCCTTTACGTGTGAGCTTCGTTAATGGGTTAGCCAATCGGGAAAAATTCTGGACGAAACGTCGATAATAACCTGCCAAACCAATAAAACTACGTACCTCAGTTATACTCGTAGGTGCTGGCCATTCTTGGATTGCTTTGGTCTTAGAAGGATCAACAGAGATTCCATCTTTAGAGACAATATGGCCAAGAAAAGAAATCTCCTGAAGCCAGAATTCACACTTGCTAAACTTCCCATATAATTCATGCCTCCTCAGACTCTTCAAGATAATGCGCAAGTGATTTTCATGATCTTCATAGGTTTTGGAGTATACCAATATATCATCAATAAATACTACCACAAATTCATCGAGATACTCCTTGAAAACTCTATTCATCAGATCCATGAATACAGATGGTGCATTAGTCAATCCAAACGGCATTACAGTAAACTCGTAATGCCCATACCTGGTTCGAAATGCTGTTTTCAGAATGTCTTCCTTCTTCACACACAACTGATGGTATCCAGATCGAAGGTCAATCTTTGAAAAGTATTGAGCTCCATGCAGTTGGTCAAATAAATCATCAATACGAGGTAGGGGATACTTGTTCTTTATCGTTATAGCATTGATCTCCCTGTAGTCGATACATAACCTCATAGATCCATCTTTCTTTTTAACAAAAAGAACAGGGGCTCCCCATGGAGAAACACTAGGGCGAATAAATCCCTTATTACTCAATTCCTCTAGTTGTTTCTTTAGTTCGACTAACTCTACAGTGGCCATTCTATAAGGGGTCTTCGATATAGGCCTTGATCCAGGAATCAAATCAATAGAAAACTCAACTTCTCGTTCTGGAGGATGTCCAGGTAAATCTTCTGGAAATACATCTAAAAATTCTTTCACAACAGGTACATCCTCTATTTGAACATTCCTTTCCTCACCCGCAGTTATTTCATTCTCTTCCTCCCCAATAATTGAATTTAGTTGAGCTATTGAGGGTGGATCTAAATAAGAATTAGGTGGTGACGATTCTGCTCTAAAAATAAGGTGTTCCTTATCATTATCATCAAGAATCGTAACCTCTTTCTTCTTACAATAAATCTTCGCATCATAGTCTGAAAGCCAGTCCATACCGAGGATTATATCAAACTCGATCATAGGTATGACGATGAGATCAGCAGATAAAGAAAATTTATGTGCTCTAATGGGGACTGATTCACAAAACATTGTTGCAATGATACTTCCCTTAGGAGTTTTAACTGACAACTCCCTTATTAAATCAAATTGGAAATATCTAATTTTCTTAGCAAACTGGGAAGATATGAAACAATGCGATGATCCAGAATCAAATAATGCATTTGCTAAACTTGAGGAAACCATTAAATTACCTGCCACCACGTCTTTCGGAGCTTCTACCTCAGTAGTAGTGATAGCATAAGCCTGGCCTTGATCCCTTGGCCTTTTCTGAGGTAAGTTCTCCTGACGCTTAGGACATGCATTTGCATAATGCCCCATCTCCCTGCAATTGTAGCACTGAACGTTGGTAGCTTCCTTCTTCCCCTTGCAATCATGAGCTTGGTGGCCTTTTTCACCACACTTGTAACAGACTCCCATTCCCTTCAAGCAAGTACCAGGATGTTTCTTCCCGCATTTACCACAAGATGGATATTCAACCTTTCCCTTCTTCCCCTTATTTCCATTCCCAGATTGATCAGCAGGTCTCTTCTTCTCTTGCTTTGCTTTAAAGTCATAAGACTTAGAGAATTCCTTTTCGGTCTTTATAGCACATGAGACAATGTCTTCGTACGATGAAAAGGATTGTGAGACTAATGCTCGACGGAGAAATGGTTTTAACCCATCAAAGAAACGATCAATCTTACTTCTTGGGATGCGAATATAATCTCCAGCATACCTTGCTAACCTTGTAAAGTTAGCCTCATACTTTGTGACATTCTCATCCTCCTTTTGTCTCAGACTCAGAAATTGTCTTTCCATATCCGCTCGATGGTCGCGAGGGAAGTATTTTTCTAAAAACAGATCTTTGAATTCCCTCCATTCCATATTTGATACTTCATCATCTTCCTTCGTATTTTGAATCAATGACCACCATTGATCAGCATCTCCAGTGAGGCGGTAAACTGCCATGATATCTTTTTCCCTTTCACTGCTCCCCAAAGCCTGAAATATTTTCTCTAGGGAAAATATCCATTGCTCAGCTACTAAGGGATTTGTATTCCCATTGAACGTTGGTGGTTGTTGCCTCATGAATCGATCTAACATTGATCCTCCACGCTGCGGATCAGGGTGTTCCATACGGGTAAGGTTATTATTCATAACCTGAGTAAGTTGTCCCAGTATGGTGATTAGCTGATCAGCACCAGTTGCATCACCAGCCCCACTATAATTATCTTGAGCAGGAGGGCAATCCCTACATGGAGTGCGTGCATTGATACGGTTTCCATTTCTTCC
This sequence comes from Viscum album, assembly GCA_963277665.1. Classification (NCBI taxonomy): domain Eukaryota; kingdom Viridiplantae; phylum Streptophyta; class Magnoliopsida; order Santalales; family Viscaceae; genus Viscum; species Viscum album. The sequence goes on along the minus strand of OY728133.1, from coordinate 1,407,219,730 downwards.
ACTAGGCGCCATTTCTAAACAATGGCATAAACTAGATCAGTTTATGAATCAAAATACATAATCCCATACTTATAAAACACTTAACATAAATTGAACTATTTATGGATATAATCCATAATCATAAAAATGTTTTCTTTGAGGAAGTATATACTCATAAACCCTTCATAATGATTTGTAAAGATAATGAGAGTTATCCTAAGCATATCCCCCGGGAGTGTCGTAACCAAGAGTGCAGCAAGGCCCGTTGTCGTGCACCAGTTCCCGTTCGAGTCTAGCTCAAAGCGGTGTTTTCGGGTTTTACCCCTAGGTACATCTGTGCCAGAGCCGCCTCTACCTGCTCGTATCCAGATAGGGATGTATTGCTCGGAAAACTCACAAAATCTCTACAATACCAAAATTCTAGGAAGTTCTTCTATACTAATCCTCAAAGTTCATCTTCGGTCTATGTGCTCTAATCAGAGTTTATCTAAATCTAGTTTCCAAGGTTTGTACTAAACTTCCTTTGATACCAACTGTAACGCCCCGACCCCAGTTACCCAGAGTCGGTGCATTATTACATAACATTGGCATGATCACAAGAAAGATCAAATCTCGAAATACCGATTGGTTTAGTAGCCTTGGAAACACTAGATATATTCATAAGTTTTACATTACATCATAAAATGAAAAACTACTACAACAACATAATGTTTCCAACGTCCACACTATAATCCCCTCATAATATCCCTTCAAGTCAATCATAATTTACTTCTTCACTACCTGGGAAAAATAAAACATAGAAAAGGGGTGAGCCCAAATGCCCAGTAAGGATAACAATATAGCGGAACATTCAAAATAAGCATAAACATTTAAGGCAATGAATTACTAAAACAAAAGCCTTTTAAAATTGAACTTCAACATAGTATGGCAAAAGTAAAATGAAATAATGCCATTTACTTGTTCACATAGATATTCTACTAATCGAATAATCACATGCAATATCAATAACCACTTTCATAATGTTGGAATGCATAATTCCAGACTATCATAACCACATAGCCAAGGCCTCGTGCCAAGACTACAAATAAGATTTTGTTAAGGCCTTGTGCAAAGACACTAGTTTGTCTCATGAGACCTACCGATGCAATTTTTAGAAGATACTTACGTTTAAAATTGCTCAAATATACTCCAGTGTTTTTCTGAAAACATTATGCAAGCTTCTGAAAACAAAATAACTAATTCTGAGACTGCTCGACTAATTACAGGCCATGATGGGTCCACGCCCAATCCCTTCCTGTCTACCATACTCGAGAGTCAGATTTTCTAAAAACATTTTTAAGCTGGCGTTAAATACATATACATTTGCACTGGATTTTCATATATGTGAGAGAAATATCTCTTTTTTTTGGAATCATTTAAAAGTCATATATTTATAAAATAAAACATTTTCTTTGAAAATATTCTTATAATCTTGTAAGGAAAGCTTTGAATATTTTATAACGGCGTAAAATAGCCTCACCCGCCGTATAAGTTAAAAAAAACATTCTTACCTTAATTCTGTCGAAAAGGTTAAAAAGGACCTTGTTTTGAAAACGATGGAAAGATTCCTTTATAAACCACTTATAAAAGTCAAAAAGGGTATAAATGACTTTAACTCATACTCTAGTAAATAGTAAAAATGTTTTGAAATACATTTTTAAGAAAACATGGATGTGGATGATAAAGAGATCCCAGTAGATTATTACATATAAACAATCTCGGATAATGAAGAGATTGTGAAATAACCCTTACCAATTTGGTAACTTATGAAACATACAACCCATGAAAGAGGTATCATACAATGAATATGTAAATACACATAAATTAGAGTGTATTACACAAAGAATATAATTATGGGCAGTACATACACCACACAAAAGGTGATGGTGTCAATATGGCATGAATCTCACGGGAATAAGGAGTGAGATGAAAACCCCTTACCACGTTAATCAACTGAGTCGTATGGACAAAAGTTAATAACCACCAAATTATTTATATAATAACATGAATATGATAATATATATCAAATGCCAGTACACAATACACCACTTTCAATAATTTAGTGGCGAATAATGGAAATCTCACGGAATTGAATGTGAGATAAGAAAATCCCTTACCTTGTACTTTTCCTTGGTTGGGGTAGGTTAACCTCCTGTATAATGGTGAAATAGTTGTTATTAAATTATACAAGAATCATATATATTAATATGATATCATATATGATCTTTTAACATTGATTTGTTAATAATATCTTAGAATTATCGTCGTTTCGGGAGTTAACTTACTCATTTTCTTTTATATGTTTTGTTACATAAGCCATGGTTGTTGTATATTATTCATATCCAGAATGATATACAGTCCTTAAACATCATTTTTAAATCATCAAATGATAATTATACTTGAATGGATACGATGGAGAATGAATCTCATCGCGTTCGTGGAGACGGTAGTCCGTACGTACGCACGAGCGACAATATCATTCTTTTGATATTAAAATAATATATAAATGGATGGTATATCATATATACAGAATCATTAACATGTTATATTTATTATTTACATGAGTTACACATCATTATTATACCCATCCAAATAATATTATATTGAATAACAATTACACCACGACGTGGAGACGGTAAGCCGTACGTACGCACGTATGGTGACATGTTATTCAAAGGGTGGATAGAATACTGAATATGGTTGTACCATACTTATAATAACATCACAGTATATGTGAGATACTGGAGTTATTATTTTAGAATGGTAAGAACAAAGGAAGAAGAAGTGGAAGAAGAAATGAACATAGAAAAGGGTGGTGAAATCATTACCTCTTCTTCGGGTTCTTCCTTTTGATTTGATCAAAAGGGCTCCTTAGGTTGGCTTTCTGATCAAACTAAGGCCTCTAGGTTGTATTGAGGGATGTTGGGAGATTATTTGGGCAGAGTTTGGCCGAACCAAAAGGCTTTGAAGGTGTGAAGAAATGAGAAGGAGGAGTGCCTTTTTATAAGAGGGGTGAGGGGCACCTTTGGAAAAGCTAGAAATATTAATTTATAATAAATTCATATTCGGTTTCTAATGGCTCTAAAGATTATTATTCAATAGTTAAGGTGGGTATAGGTCGAAAACCACTCAACCAATAGAATTTAGACAGGTTTGGGTACTTATATTAACCTTATCTTTAAGTATTAACTCTAAGTTAATTAGTTTCACTTTTACAATGTCTCTTTGTATTTTTATATAATATGGTTAATAAACTTACTATATACATCCAAGCGACCCCCAAGTGGTCCATTAATGATTAACCTATCATAATATAAGTCTCTCGGCCGAACCTTATATTTTTAGGAATTTAATATCAATTAATAATATAATAATTGTTTTAAGAACTCTTTTATGTCAATTTTGACACTATTCAATAGTTGATTTTTGTGAAACTCATAACAGATTGATTACTTCGAACAAAGTCCATTAAATCAATCCTAATATATCATATTAGCCTAGAAAATTAGTTTAATTCATTAAAAGTTTCATATTATATTTATTTGGGTATTTATAATATCAATTATTTTAATTTTTCACTATTATAGTAATTACTGCATCATCATTGTGTCAAAAATAAAATAAATTATTTAATGTCTAAAAATTATAAATAAAATATCATTATGTAGGAAATCATTTTAGCTTTCTAATTAATATTTATAATCGAAAATCCAACATGTATAACCCTATGTAAAAATTGTTCTTCTAAAAGATGTCAGCTTATGCCATTTTTATTTTTATTTTAACTTTATTAATATAATGTGTCCCTACCACATACAAGTGGCTACAAGGGGTCCCCAAATTGACCCAAGGATGCCCATGGTCGGGTATGTGTCCACCAATAAGGTTAGGACACGTTCTAGGGTAATTGTGTATTATTATAATATTATTTTTTAACCCTTATTTACCGGATTTACCCTTTAACCATGGTAAATAAAATATTTACCGCAGTAATTATTCAAAATGTGTAAAAATAAAAGTTACCTATTTACACAATTTGAACATACTGATTCCAAATATGGAATCCATTTTCCTAAATTCAAAACACAGAAGTGGCAGAAATTAATTAATTCCCGCTGTCAAAACAAAAAGCGTGTTTTTAAGAGATAATAACTATCAAAAGATTGACACTTGTTTATGTTCGGTTTAATTGTAAAATTATGTCCAATGATAAACATTAAATTGAATGGTAAAAATATATTCTAAATATACTTTAAAACCACTCAAATTCATAATTTATCACTATTAATTATTTTGATTAAAAAAGTTGTTTTTAATTAAAATTTAGAAATTTTCACTATTCATCAAAATATGAAAGTTATCCGAAATATACCAAAATTTCACCCTAGGCTAATTTTGATATTCCGAATCCAAAAATGAAGTCCATTTTGAAATATAGAATATATATGATTTCAAAAAGTAGGTATTACTATTCACAACGGCTAGTTTAATTAGTTGTGGTGTGTGTTAGAACTCGAGGTTGCGTACAACACACGCTATCGCATTATTCGAAGGGAAACGTACCGTAGAAGCTTGGGGTGTTACATTATGGATCTGTGAGCACCATTGGTCAACGTATCCTCTAAGACGATAAAATAATCGAAAAAATATCTCTGTTTTTCTAAATCACAAACTAATAAATTATTCTCTAGGGATTTAATTAATTTATTATCTATCAATGGATTAGTAGTCACATTTACCAATGAAGGTTTCTATCACATGAATCGATCCTTAATTATTTAATCATGCTGGGGATCAAGATGATACGTTATATAGAATGGTTATTTTTCATGTTATGATTCATATTCCCCAATATAATTAATATTTTTTATCATCAACAAAAACTATAGATCAAGATTTATTCTCTTTCCCATGATCAGAATCCTTATATAGATCACCTGAAATGATGTGGTTTCCATTCCTTACATTAAGATAAATTTATAAACAGTGACATATAATTAATTATCTTCTAATATTATAATTTTTAAATCAATGTATATAATTCTAAATCAGATGTACCACTTAATATAAATTCAGAATTTTTATATATCCAATCTTAGAATAAAAATATTATTATAATATGAAATATTATAAAATTATAAAAATATCTTCCAATATTTCATAATGGTTTAAAAAGTGGGTACGAATCAAACAAAACATATTCCTTGTGAGTTTATTCCCATGTGTGTATTATTATGTCCACTCATCGTGCACCAGCACAGATCAAGTTAATACCCACTTCCTCTATTTAATGTTTTTACCCCTTAGTGAATATCTAAAACAACTTTATCCACTTACCAGTGTCTAGGGAATGATATATTTTATAGTAAAACCACATAGTACCCAATTTAAAAAATCATTTTTATATTATACAATACATAGGCTTATCCATTATGTATATAATTGAGTTATGTTTTTTAATCTATGATTTTCTTATTCTAGTTATAAATGTCTATAGAAAACATCCAATGACACCAACTATAACAAAATGAATATTCTAACCCAGAGATAGTGGTTATTTTTCTATATTGGAACATGATATAAAATACCCCATCCCAATGGATCAAATATTTTAGAAGTCATGGAACACTAGATAAATACATGATTTACACATTTTATATAAATAACTGAAAAAAACATAAATTTTTATGGGGAACATTAGAATTCATTTAATAATAAATCCATAAAATCATTCAAAAATCCCTTTATTTTATATTGGGGAAAGGAAAACATAAAAAATTTTGAGTTCAATTTTATTGTATTGGAAGGCATACAAAAGAAGCTAGTATATAATAAATAAAACATGAATAAAATGAGAGAGACAAAAAAATAAACAATTAAAAATAACTAATATCATAATAGTGTAATTTATTCATGCATTACATACTAATTTAAATAATCAAATGGATAGTAATAACTATTTTTGAAATGATAAAATGAATAATATTGAATATCATAATATTATTCTAAAGGTCTCGAGCCATGATGTCAAACAAAAATAGGTAAAGAATATGAAAAAACCCATAAAATATATCCCCTAAGACCTATATATGAATAAAGGATCTATAATATTCTTGGTTCATTACTTATAAAGTCGAAAAAGTTCATCTTATGAAATAAATAAATAAAAGGTCATTTTATAATAAAAATTTTATCATACTAGTAAACTAGAAAAAAATTATTAAATTTATTCCTTGACAATAAATTTATAGACATGATCATAAGCCATCCAAATTAATAAATTGGATGGTATCATTAGATCATATACATAGTAAATCATTAGATTCATAAATTTATGTTGACACATATTAAAATTGATTCAAAAAAACAATAGAACATTTGTTAAGTAAAATACTATTTTCATTTTTGAATCACTTATTTAAAATATAAAAATTTAAAAAAATTTAGGAACAACATATCATTAGAAAATATTCATCGAAATATGATAAGGAATATTTAAGAAAGATATAAATCTTTTAAATTTTAAAATTTTTTCATGTGGGAAATGTGAAAAATACATTATTCACACTATTGGTTAGAAGTTCCAAATTCAAAAAATGATAAGAAGTTCACATTTATTTTTTTATAGAAATTAAAACTTGGGAAAAATAAACTTGATAAATAAATATACAATATTAAAAACATTATTTAAAAAAATAATTTAAATATGGACATATAAGTAATAGATTCTATACCCAATATAAAAACAGAGCCTTTTTTTATAAAAACGTTTTTTTGGAATTTTGAGTGCTTAAATAGAAGAAAATGGATTCGAAAATTTTAATTTATAGGTATAACTTGAATATAATAGAATATAAATCATTTAATATAAACCTAAAATAGAATTTTACAACATAAAATTAAACATATTAAATAATGAATAAGGATGAAATTGTCAAATAAAACATTACCTTAGACCAAAATAGATAAATAAGTTCTCTTAGCCTACTTTATAACAAATTTAAATTTATAGTAATTATATAAAATTATAATATTCCATATAATGATACCATAAGTGGTTAACATACCTCATTTTTTCGACTATTCATAATTATAATTATTTCTGGCAAAAATTTCATCATTTTTCATGTATATTTTGATTCGACATTTATTTTCAATATATCATGATCTAGGATCCATAATCCCTAAAATTTTAATCAGGATATGTATAACCGATATATTCATTATATACATTTTTATTACTGCTAATAATAAAAAAATATATAATAATTTATTACCACATTCATGGAGACAATAGTATGTACACACACATTAATGATGATTTCATTTTCTATCAAAAAAAGAAATGAATGTTAAATAATATTTTCTTATTAGATATATATTTATATATATATAATAAATATCATAAATATTTATAAAATCTAACAATAAAACCACCGTATGATTGGTGGTTAGGGAAAACGAGACATATTTCTATGTGAAGGAAAAAGTTTACACATACAAATGAGTAGAGTTAGTGTAATCAATTGAAAAAAAATAAATTGAAGAATTCAGGTAATATGATTCCCTCTTCTTTGGATGACCACATCTGGTTAAAAATTTAAGCATATAAATAAAGGATTTAGTTTAATACTAGAAGATCAATAATGATGTGATAAAATATTAGGTGGTTTTTGGGAATATCTTTGCTGATTAAGAATGCATAATGTTGGTTAACAAGGGTGGAGAATATGATCCATTTTATAAGTTATGGGATGGAAATATAATTAATTACATAAAATTTTAAATAGTATGATGTCATTTTCATTTGAAAGATTCAAAAAATGGCCATGACTTCTATGTAGGATTCTATATGGCCTAAATATAATCCTTAAATAATATTTAGACATGTTTATATTGTATTTTTTATATTGGTATATTAGTTTAGCCACCCTCAATATACTATTTCCACCCTAAAAATTGTATGATATTTTTATTATTTTTACTATTATTTTTGCACAAATATTATGATAATATAAGGAACCAGCCTTAAACATTACACAATCTTGAATTAAATAAATAATTCACATTGAGGATATTTTCTGGATTATAGTATTAGAGAATTAGTCCATAAATATTACATTACAACTTGAATATTTCATATAGACACTATTACCTAGTATCCATTTTTCATAAAATAAAAACACTTAAAAAAAGAGACATGTCTAGTTCCATGTTTTAGACAGAATGACTTTTCTTTGATCTCGTCCTTGACCCTATTCATATTCACGTCATGTGAAAAGGTTTTTAAAACATGGGATGAGAATAAAAAGCTCAGTAATGGTTATAAAATAATGAAAACAAACATTGTCTCATTAATAAATAAAAATCAAAGAAACCATATTTTTCAAATCATAACATACCATACGAAATCATAACATTTATGAATAACACACACAAATCATTAATCATAAAGGTTACTTATGGATTCCATATCAAAAATACATTGTAGATATCACAGCTATATATGGAGTTACACTTGGAATACACATGACAGTATATTTCCTAAATCTCTTAGGAGAAACATCATGTTTACCTCTGTCATGTTACCCAATGCATTGGAGAGCTATCTCGGGCTCACCCACCCTAGGTTGATAATGGAACCACTGGTATACGTTAACAATGAACAATAACCATATAATAATCATAACACATAACACAAGTATAATGGAAAGATAATAATTTCCACAATCCAATATATCAAATCAAGATATTGAAATAAAAAATTATTTATCGAAACATTTTCAAAACCATTTAAAAAGAGACTTTTGAATCAAAGTGTCCCACAGTAATTTGAAGATTTTAACATAATTATAATTTTAAAAAATTAATTTCCATATTAATAAAAAATTAAAAACAATTTTCAAAACATGGAAATTAAATAGAAATATTAAGAATAACAAATCTTTATAACATTTAAACCTATATTTTAGTTAAAGTGTTTCTAACAAAATGAGGGACTCTTGAATACAAATAATTGAGGTGTAACATATAATAAAATTTTTATAAAATCATGATAATAAAGGGATTCATGATATAATATGTCATAGGATAGTATATACACCATATAAAAGTGAATTGGTGCATAACAATAAATAAGTATCAATGGAATGTAAATTGAGACAAAGTCCCATCCAAAGACGGTATCCTTAAATTAAGGATACATCAATCAGATAATTATGTGTTATAAATATAAATACACCCAATATAAAAGTATATTAAATGTAAAACCATCAGAGGTCATTCACACATATTCATAGGATGACATAAATAAGAAAGGGAAGATCAACCCAAAGAATGGGAATTGGGTTAAGATGTTCCCTTACCGATTTGGTAACTTACAAAACATATGACACATGAAAGAAGTACCATACAATGAAGATGTAAATATTCATAAATGAAATTATATTATACAAATAACACAATCATGGGATGTTCATACACTACACAAAAGGAGATAGTGGCAAATATACCATGAATCTCATGGGAATAAAAACAAGTGATATGAAGATATATTACCATGTTGTAATTAAATCGAGTCATATGACCAAAAGTTAATAGCCACAAAATGAATCACATAATACCATTAATATAATGAGATTAATGATAATATATATCAAATGTCAGCACTCAATACACCACATGAAATTAATAAGTGGCAAACAATGGAAATCTCCTGAAATTAAAAGTGAGATAGAAAAATTCCTTACCTCGTGTCCCACATGACTCGATCATTCATTAATATCCTGAATAATAAAATAAAGTTAATTTATAATTTCTTAAGAACCGTTTTCAAGTTTATTATTACTTTTATATCACTTATTACCATGTTATAAACATTATGTAATCATTTAAGTTAATAATGTTCATTTTGTCGATATTTAGGACTTGAGTCAAAAATGGACTTCTTATAATTACATGTTGTTCATGTTGTCAAAGGTTCATCATATACAAAATGATATTCATTATTTAGATATCATATATATCATATATATCCTGTATATACATGTATTTATAATAGTAAATAACATTTAGAGGTAAGAAATGAAATGCGCCGTTCATGGAGACGGTAAGCCGTACGTACGCATGAACGCTACTTTCATTTCTATTTATTATTTTAATGGAATTAAAACATAATGATACATAGGGATATTATAATTCCAGTATAATTTAATTTATAATATCATATATAATAACATTAACTACATTCTTTATATGTATCACATATGGAATTAACGAGTCTTATCACTTTGAGGGGGCGGTAGTCCGCACATTCTTTAATGAGATTATCGTGTTTACCCATAATGGAAACCGTAAAAGAATGCTATAAATGGAAATAAAAGAAGAATAAATAAAACATAAACATAATAGATATCCTATATAAATACAGTTCCATCATAATGGATATCATGAGAGGCAGTAAAAGGTAATTGAACAATCATCATTTCGGAAGGCGTTAGTTTTTTCATCCATAGAAACATTATGTTATTCACCCATTTAATGGAGGTTTGTGTAAGTTTAGTTCGAATAAATCTCATAAAAACATTCCAGTATATTGAGTAGAATGTTTTTTTTACAAAATAAAGGAATAAAAAGAGTTTAGGGGTTGGATATGTATAATAAAAGAAAACAAATTAAGAGAAACGGTTACCTTTAATTTGGGTAACTCCCTTTGGTTTGAAGAAAAAGGACTTATTGAAGTGCCTTCTTCCTAAGTTAATGATTATAGGTGGAAGAGAGGGATGTAGGGAGACTAATTGGATAGAGTTTGGATGAGCCAAATGGCTTGAGATGTGTGAGTAATTGGTTATAAGTGGTCTCATTTTATAATGTGGAGGAGCGTCTTTTTAGGAAAGTGTGAAACCATTATTTTATTATATAATGATATTCGGAAAATAATGGTCCAGAAATAATTATAGTCAAACTAAGATGACTCATCATCTAAAAAAAATCATCCAAAAAAATTGGATAGGTTTTGTATAACATTTTAATCATTATAATCTTATTTGTATAAATGATTTATAAATGAGGTAAACACTACATCATTATTGTGTCATAAAAAATTTAAATTATTTGACGTATAAAAATTATAAAAAAAACACCATGATATATGAAATCATTTTATCTTTCCAATTAATATTTATAGTCGAAAATATAATTTATATAACCCCTTATAAAAATTAATTTACTAGAAGATATTTGCTTTTGTCATTTTTGCCTTTACATTAAGTTAATTAATCTAAATTGTCATTATCACTCCCAAGTGGCTCAATGGAGTCCCAAAATAAAAATAAAAGATGCCCAGGGTCATTAATGACTCATAAAATAAGTTTTTGACAAGTTTTAAGGTAATTTTGAAATATTATAATATTATTTTTACCTTAAATTACCTTATTTACCTTTAACCATGGTAAATAAAAGTCAAAAGTTACTATTCACCAAAAATTATTTCATCTTATTGAACCCAATTTTACTTCCTGATAATAAAAATGTATGACGGATTTTCAAAATTCAATTTAGAGAAGCGGTAAAATTTCATTTAAATTAAAAAGTTAGTTTTTTAAACTACCACTAAGTGGTTTCACTATTCATCAAAAATTGACGTTTTTCAAAAAAATACCAAAAATTCAGCCTATGCTATATTTGATATTCCAAATTCAAAAATTATGTCTATTTTTCCAAATTCAAAACAAATAAGTGGAATTAATTAATTTTAAAATTATTTCTTATCGTTAAAACAAATAGTGTGTTTTTAAGAAACAATAATTATCAAAAGATTGATACTTGTTTATCTCTAATTTCAAAGTGAAATTAATTCCAATGACCAAAATTGGATAAAATGGTAAAAATATAATTTAATTTCACTTTAAAACAAATTAAAAAGATAATATAACCATATAAATATATTAGATTAAAAGTCACTTTTGAATTGAAATACAATATTTTTCATCATTCATTAAAAAATGAACTTTATCAGAAAAAGACCAAAAAATTTCCCAAAGTAAAGTTTGATGTCCCCAATTCAAAGAAGTATTTTATTTGTTCAATTAGAAAGTATTAATGTGACCAAAACTATATTTAAAGAGGGTTCTCTATTAAAGGAGATAAATCAGCTTTTTAATGTAAATATTAATTAAAATTGGATTCATTCACATTTTAAGCCTCTAACATTTATTTGATAAATGTAAATACATTTAAAAAACATGTATAATCATATTTTAGTTAGTTTTGTTCAATCTTGACAGTACAACGACTAGGAGTTAACTACCATTTAAAATAATAATAATATTATATTATTAGTGTGCAACGTATGATTTCAATGAAATCCGTTGTTGCATATCGGGTACGCTATAGAACATTGCAACCCTTATAAAGTAAAAATAATATTTAAATTACAAATATTAATAAATATGAAATATTTATTATTCTTTATTTATGCAGGATGTTGCATCCTTCCCACCTTTTGCGAATTGCATCCTTGAAATTTAAAAATGTGGGCTCGGAAACTTCATTGAATGTCCCACATCAGAAAAAGTGTCAGTAAAACTATCACTTCAAAAGAAATAAAGAGAAGCACAAAGGTCACCTGAGATAACCCATACTAGGATTCCATATAAAAAACATTGATATGGAAGAGAAAACAAAGGATAATGTTCTGATGGAGAGTGATAAAAGACATGTTTAGGAGAATGTTAACCATCAGAAAATCACAAACATGTGATGGCTTGAACGGTCTTTGATTACCCTGTAGGAAACGTAAACCAACAAAATTTTTGTTTTACATTCCTTTCCATAATTTGGTAGAATTCATTTACTATATATAATAAGAACATATGGAAATATACATACCTTCAAGTAGAGTTTCATCGTTTAATAAGTTTCTACCAAAAATTAATCTTTTATCCAAACAAAGAGCATTCAAAAAGACATTGTCACATCAAAAGCACAAGAATCATCTACTTGAGAATCACATAATCCAAAAAAAAGAACTATATATTTCCCTTGTCTTTAGACATCAACTAAAACCAAAATTTTTAGTGTGAAATTAGATAATACCCAAAATGGATAATCTTTTACAAGAAGATAAACTACACTAAATATCCAAAATTTGACAAACAAAACCCAAAGATCAACAAATACCATTTAATAAAATAATATCCCTAAAATTCCTCAAAAGTAATCTAAACTAAGATTGAAACCCAAATATCATAAGGATTTAATTACATAGTCTTCCAAGATAAATCTTATCATTTATCACCAAATAACATTAGTTACTCATAAAATCTCATATTGAAAAGTAATTAACATAATCACATATTCTCCAGGATAGGTTAATCTCTTTCCTAAATAAAGAAAATCATTATATGTCCATAATAAAAACATATATTCTCCCAAAATAAAATTCCACCATTACTCCTCAAAGGAAAATATAATTATTCCCTTGAATAACAATTTAATATATCAAACTTCAGGGATACACATCATATAAAAAGTATTCTAATGTAATCCCATCATCAAAAGAGGACTAATAATTTTAAGCATTTTACCATCCAAAAATCTATCATAACACTTGAATCCATTATATGTTGACTTCTTACTCATTCAATTTTCTTCACGATCCATTAACCATTATTTTCTAACTTATTCTAAAATAATTCTTCCCTAAAAACAAAACCATGAATCATATCATAAGATTCAATAATGTCAAAACATAGGTTAAGAAATAATCTATACCTTTCATTGGTCATTGTCAGTTTCTTCATCTTCAATTGGAATGACATTATGTATTGGTAAACAAATATTTGTACGATCCTGGTGATACCATTGTTGAAACTTCTTCATAGGACATGTGTTTGTATAATGACCATGCACACCACATTTAAAAAATTAAATTGATCCCACAAAAAGAACTTCCTTCCCTTTCTATGAGTCAACTATAAGTTTCTTTTTCCATGGTAGGTTCTTGCTTTATGACCTTCATTTCCACATCTATAGCATCTTCCCATCCCTTTGAAACATTTTAATATGTGTTTCTTTCCACATCCTTGACACATAGGTTTTTGAACGTACATACTTTTTTATTATTACCTGAACTTCTGTGGGAATTTGTTTCTCGCATATACGATGCCTTAAAAATTTCACCATGGTTCAAGTAGTCAATAATGACTCCAGATAATTGGTTGAGAATAACCACAAGAGTTATCATTGTAGCTCCCATTTCATTCAATTGCTGATTCAAAAAAATGTCATAGTTTTCTTCACATCCATTGTTAATTTTATGTCTGCTATATCCAACCATTGACAAAAACCAGAAAGATAAGTTTGAGTATATCAATATAATCATCCTATAATATCTTCCGAGGAGGTTAAATACTAAGATATAATTATTCATGTTTTCTTAAACGCATTCATTTTATCTAAAAAACTATGACTCCTTTTGAAATCCTAACCATTATGGAAATTTCTCTTATGATTAAATAATACCCTAACCTCCAATGTTATCTAAACTGCCCACTGATACCAAATATAATATCCCAGACATAAACATTACATAATCATGAATTAAATAAATAATTCACATTTAATATCTTTTTAGGTTTAGAGTTTTAACGAATAAGGAAGTAACTATTACATTACAACTTGAATATTACATGTAGACACTATTATCAAGTATCCATTTTTAATAAAATAAAAACTCTTAAAAAAAGATACATGTCTAGTTCCATGTTTTAGATAGCATGACTTTTACTTGATCTCATCCTTGACCCTATTCATATTTATGTATTGTGAAAAAAATTTCAAAACAAGGTATGACAATAAAACTCTTAGTAAGGGTTATAAAATAATGAAAAGAAACATTATCCCATCAATAAATACAAATCAATGAAACCATATTTTTCAATCATAACATACATTACGAAATCATAAAAATTATGAAGAACACACACAAATCATTAATCATAAAGGTTAATTATGTCATCCATATCAAACATAAATTTTATCTATCATAGATATATAGGTAGTTACACTTGGAATACCCATCATAGTATATTCCCTAAATCTCTTAGGAGAAACATAATGTTTACCTCCGTCACATTACCCAATGCATTGGAGAGCTATCTCGGGCTCACCCACCCTAGGTTTATCACGGAACCACCCGTATATGTAAACAATTCCCAATAACCATAACATAATCATAATAAATAACACAATTATAAAGGAAAGATAATAATATCCACATTCCAACATGTCAAATCAAGATATTTAAATAAACAATTCTTTATCAAATCATTTTCAAAACCATTTAAAAATATATTTTTGAATCAAAGTTCCCCATACCACTTTGAAGCTTTTAAAAGAATTATAATTTGAAAACATTAATGTCAATATAAATAAATCCTTTAAAACCATTTTCAAAACATTTACAATAAAGAGAATGATTTAGAATAATAAATATTTAAAACATTTAAAACTATATTTTAGTTAAAGAGTTTCTAACAAAATGAGAGACTCTTGAATTCAAATAATTGAGGAGTAAAATATAATAAAAACATTATAATATCATGATAATAAAAGGATTCCTGATATAATATGTTAAAGGGAAGTATATACACCACATAAAAGTGAATTGGTGCATAACAATAAATAAGTCTCAATGGAATGTAAATTGAGACAAAGTCCCTTACAAAGACAATATACATAAATTAAGGATAAATAAATCTGATAATTATGTGTGACAAATATAAATACACCCAATATATGCATATATTAAGTGAAAAAAAAATCAGAGGTCATTCACACATATTCATAGGATGACAAAAATAAGAAAGAGAAGATCCACCCAAAGACTGGGAATTGGGTTAAGAAGTTCCCTTACCGATTTGGTAAATTACAAAACATATGTCACCTGAAATAAGGATCATCTAATGAAAATGTAAATACTCATAAATGAACATATATTACAGAAATAGCACAATCATGGGCAGTAAATACAGCACACAAAAGGATATAGTGGCAAATATAGCATGAATCTCACAGGAATAAAAACAAGTGAGATGAAAACCCCTTACCACGTTGTAATTAAATCGAGTCGTATGACCAAAATTTAATAACCACAAAATTAATCACATAATACCATTAATATAATGAGATTAATGATAATATATATCAAATGTTATTACTCAATACACCACATGCAATGAATAAATGGAAAACAATGGAAATATCATGAAATTAAAAGTGAGATAAGAAAATCCCTCACCTCATGTTCGACTTGACTCGGTCATTCTTTAATCTCCTGAATAATAAAATAAAGTTAATTTTAACATTCTTAATAACCTTTTAAAAGTTTATTATTCCATTTATATCACTTATTACAATGTTATAAACATTATGTAATCATTTAAGTTAATAATGTTCGTTTTGTCGATATTTGGTACTTGAGTCAAAAATGGACTTCTTATAATTATATGTTGTTCATGTGGTCAACTGTTCATTATATCCAGAATGATATTCATGATTTATATATCACCTATATCATATATATCCATTATATAAATGTATTTATAATAGTACATAACATTTATAGGTATGAAATGAAATGCACCGTTCATGGAGACGGTAAGCTATACATACGCATGAACGCTACGTTCATTTCTATTTATTATAATAATGGAATTAAAACCAAATGATACATTGTTATATTATAATTACAGTATATTTTAATTTATAATATCATATATAATATCATTAAATCCATCCTTTATATGTCCCACATATGGAATTAACGAGTCATATCACTTTGAGGGGGACGTAGTCCGCACTTCCTCTAATGAGATTATCGTGTTTACCCATGATGGAAACCATAAAGGAATTATATAAATGGAAATTACAGAAGAATAATGAAAACATAAAAATAATATATATCATATATAAATACAGTGCTGTCATAATTTCCACCATGAGCGGCGGTAAGAGGTAATTGAACAATCATCATTTCGTGAGGCGTTAGTTTTCCATCCACAGAAACATTATGTTCTTCACCCATTAAGTAGAGGTGTGTGTAAGTGTAGTTTGAATCCTTCTCATAACAACGTCCTAGTATATTGAGGATACTATTTTTGTTACAAAATAATATAATAAAAAGAGTTTAGGGTTGGATAAGTATAATAAAAAAAACTAAGATAAACTGTTACCTTTAATTTGGGTAACTCCCTTTGGTTTGAACCAAGATGACTTCTTGAAGTGCCTTCTGACTAATTTAAGTCTTCTAGGTGGAGGATATGGATGTAAGAATATTATTTGGGAAGTGTTTGGAGGAGAAAAATTTTCTTGAGAGTTTTGAGGAATTGGTTAGAATTGGACTCTTTTTATAAGGGGGTGGATGAGCTTTTTAGGAATGTGTAAAATCTGTATTTTATTATATAATGATATTCGGTTTATAATGGTCCAAAAATCATTATAGTATAATATAAGTTGACTCATTGTCAAAATAAAATCATCCAATAAGAATGGGACATGTTTTTGATAATATTTTAATCATTATAATCTTTTTTATTTAAATTATTTATTGATGAGGTAAACACTGCATCATTATTGTGTCATAAATAATTTAAATTATTTGATGTCTAAAAATTAATAAAAAAATACAATGATATAAGAAATAATTTTAGATTTACAATGAATATTTATAGTTGAAAAGATAATTTATATAACCCCTTCTAAAAATAACGTTACTAAAATATATTTTCTTTTGTCATTTTTCCTTTACTTTAAGTTAATTAATTTAAATTCTCATTATCACTCCCAAGTGGCTCAATGGGGTCCCAAAATCGTCCCAATGATTTCTATGGTCATTAATGACTTAACTAATAAGGTTTCGACCAGTGTTAAGGTAATTTTAAATTATTATAATATTCTTTTTACCTTGAATTACCTTATTTACCTTTAACCTCATTAAATAAAAGTCAAAAGTTACTATTCACCAAAAATTATATTCATATTATTGAACCAAATTTGTAACACCCCAAGCTTCCATGGTACACTTCTCTTTGAATAATAGAGCAGCGTGTGTTGTACGCAACCTCAAGTTCTAACACACCACGACCAATCAAAGTAGCAGTTATGAATAGGAATACCCACTTTTTGAAATTATATAAATTTTATATTTCAAAATGGACTTCATTTTTGTATTTGGAATATCGAAAATATCCTAAATTGAATTTTTTGTAATTTTCTAAGAACATCCAATTTTCTATCAATAGAAAAAATACTTGAAAACAAAATTTTTATTATAAATAATTAATAGTGATAAATAATACTATTGAGTCGTTTTAAATTACAATTATAATATATTTTTATCATTTTATCTAATGGTGGTCATTATAATTAATTTCACATTGAAATTGGACATAATCAATTGTAAATATTTTGATATATATTGCTTCTAAAAACACGCTATTTGTTGTGACAGTGAGAATTAATTATTAAATTAATTAAATCAACGTATATGTTTTGAATTTTTTCAAATAGATATCATTTTTTAATTAGGAATATCAAATATATCTTAGGGTGAATTTTTGGTATTTTTCTGAAAAACATCAATTTTTGATGAATAGTGAAACCACTAAGTGGTAGTTTAAAAACTCATTTTTCGTGTAAATGAAACATTACCACTTATGTGATTTTATTTTTAAAAATCCAACATACATGGTTGTAATTAAGAAGTAAAATGTAGTTCAATGGAATTAAAATAATTTTTTGTGAATTGTAACTTTTAAGTTCTATTAATCGTGATTAAAGGCAATTAGTGAAATTTAAGGTAAAAATGATATAATAAAAATATAAAAATACCTTTACAATTGTCCTACATTTATTGGATGAGTCATTTCCAGACAAGGCAATCCATGGGTCAACTTGGGGACCCCATGGAGCCATTTGGTTAAGAAAATGACATTAATAACGTTTTATTTAAAGTAAAAATAAAATTTTCACAAACATGTGTTGTTTTACTAAAAAAATTATTACATGGGGTTATATAAGTTAACTTTTTGACTATAAATCATTATTGGAAAGATAAAAAGATTTCCTACGTCATGGTAATTTTTTTATAATTTTTAGACATTAAATAAATTGAATTTAATTATGACACCATGATGATGTAGCGATTACCTCATTAATTAACGATTTAAATAAAATGAAAAGATAATGTAAAATATAAGAATTAAACTTGTCAAAAACCTATTTTAAGAGTATATTTTGAAACCTTATCACCTTATCCTAGAAATATTTAATTCTGGGACCTTTGAAATATGAAAATCACTTCACAATAATGTAACATTTCACGACTTTCAAAGACTGCCCATCCTCTCCTCTTATAAAAGGCCCCCACCTCTACCACCTTATTAACACCATCAAATCCATTTGGATAGGCCATAATCTTCCCAAATACTCTTTAAACTTCCCTCTCTTACTCATAGAAGCCCCACATTGCGCATAAGTATTCCCAAGGAAGCCTTTGGTTCAAATCAAAAATAGTTACCTGATTTTAAGGCAATGCCTTCTCTTGTGTTCTTTTGTTTTATTTTGCTTCTCCAACCCTTCTAATATATTTTTATTACATTATTTTGTAACAAACCAAGTATCCTCAATATAATTAGATTTTTTTATGAGAATAATTTTATTTACACTTACACACACTTTCGTTTAATGGTTAAAGAACATACTGTTTCTGTGGGTGGCGAATTACTGCCTCACGAAACGATGATTGTTCAAAATTCTTTTAACAACTCTCATGGTGGCCATTATGATGACAATATTTTTATATATGATATATATTATGTTTTTGTTTTCCTTATGATTCTTTATTTTACATTTATGGCATACCTTTATGATTTCCATTATGGGTAAACGCGATGATTTCATTTTAGGAAGTGTGGACTACCACCCCCGCAAAGTGATTTGAATCATTAATTCCTTATGTGGGAAGTATAACGGTTGTAGTAAATGGTATTATATAGTATATTATACTGGAATTATATTATACCTTTATATAATTATAATTTCATTCCATTAAATACAAAATAGAAATGAAAGTAGCGTTCATGCGTACGTACGACTTACCGTCTCCATGAACGATGCATTTCATTTCTTACCTCTAAATGTTATGTAATATTATAAATGCATATATATACATGATATATATGATATATATGATATCTACATCATTAATATAATTCTGGATATAATGGATATTTTACCACATGAACACCTTGTAATTATAAGAAGTTTATTTTGACTCAAGTACCAAAGATCGACAAAATGACCGTTATTAACTTAAATAATTACTTAATGTTCATAACATGGTAATAAGTGATATAAATGGAATAATGAAATTGAAAAAGGTTATTAAGCAAGTATAAATTAACTATAGTTTATTATTTAGGAGGTTAAAGAATGACCGAGTCAAGTCGGACACGAGGTAAGGGAACTTATTAACCTAATTTCCGTTCTTTGGGTTAATCTCCTAGTTTCAAATTATGTCATGATATTATTATGTAATATCTTGTATTTGTACTTTATTTATGTGTACTTATAGTGAATACACATAATATATCTATTTTATTTAAAAAAATGATCTTGGTAAGGGACTTCGTCTCAATCTCCATTCATTGAAGCATATTTTTTTTATACACAAATTTCTTTTATATGGTGTATAAAACCCTTTGACATTTACGTTTATTCAAAAGGAATATTTTTATACAAAGCACTTTACTAAACGAAAAAAAAGAATGTTTTTCTTTTCATACGTATGCGGTGACAATGACTTCTCTACCGCCGTGACCATTATTTGAGCTTCAGCTTCCTCTACAACCCATAACTTTTTTTAAATGAAAAATAAATACCAAGTTTTAATTTTCTTTTATTTTGGTACTGAAAATCGTTTTGATAATGTTTTATTATATCAATGTGTTGTATTGATATCTTGTGATTGAAATGTGGAAATGTTATGTTTTCTTTATGCATGTTTTATGTGATACGATTATGTTATGGTTTATGATGTGTTTAAAGCTGTTCATATGAGGAATGCATTGGAATTAATAAGTGACGGGTGGAGCCCGCTATAGCTCCTTGATGCATCGGTAGGTCTCATGAGACAAACTAGTGTTCTCGAACGAGGCCTTGACAAAATCTTATTTTTAGTCTTGGAACGAGGCCTTGGCTATGTGGTTATGATAGTCTCGCATTATGCATTCCGTCATTATGAAAGTGGTTATTGATATTGCATGTGATTATTTGACTAGTATAATATCCATGTGAATAATTAAATGGAATTATTTCATTTTATTTTTTCTATATTATGCTGAAGTTCATGTTTAAAAGGATTTTGTTTTAGTTATACATTTCCTTAAATGTTAATCTTTATTTATGAAAGCTTCCGCAATATTGTTATCCTTACTGAGCATCTGAGCTCACCCCTTCCAATTTTTTAATTTATCCAGGATGTGAAGAAGTATATTATGAATGACATATAGGGATAGTATGAGGGGAAATGAAGACAAGGTGTTTTTGTAGTTTTGTTTTACTTTATTATGTAATGTAAGACTTATGAATGTATCTAGTGTTTCCAAGGCTACTAAACGAATCGGTCTTTTGAGACTTGATATTTTTTTATCATGCCAATGTTATGAAATAATGCACCGACTCTGGGTAACTGGGTTCGGGGTGTTACACTTGGTATCAGAGGCAGTTTAGTACTAACCTTGGAAGCTAGATTAAGATAAACTCTGATTAGAGCACATATTCCTAAGATATAATTTGAGGATTAGTATAGATGAACTTCCTAGAATTTTGGTATTATGGAGATTTTGTGATTTTTCTATGCAATAAATCCCTGTCTGGATACGATCAGGTAGAGGTGGATCTGTCATAGATGTACCTAGGGGTAAAATCCGAAAACACCGCTTTGAGCTAGACTCAAATGGGAAATGGTGCACGACAATGGGCCTTACTGTACTCTTGGTTACGACACTCCCGGGGGATATGCTTAGGATAATTATCATTTTATTTAAAAACCATTTTGAAGGGTTTAGGAGTATATACTTCCTTAATGAAAACATTTTTATGATTATAGTTCAATTTATGTTAAGTGTTTTACAAGTATGGAATTATGTATTTTGATTCATAATCTAATCTAGTTTATGCCATTGTTTAGAAATGGCACCTAGTGGGAGGAATGGAAACCGTATCAATTCACACACTCCGTATAGGTATTTCCCTCCTACTCAAGATAATTATTATGGAGCTGGAGATATAACTGGTGTTGATAAACTTATCACCATACTGGGAATACTCACTCAGGTTATGAATAATAACGTTACTCATATGGAGCACCTTGATCCGCAACGTGGAGGGTAAATTTTAGACCGCTTCATGAGGCAAAAACTGCCAACATTTAATGGGGGTACAAATCCATTAGTAGCTCAGAAATGGATAAATTCCTTAGAGAAAATATTCCATGCCTTGGGGAGTAGTGAAAGGGAAAAAGTTTTCATGGATGTTTACCACCTCACTGGAGATGATGATCAATGGTGGTCATTGATTTAAAACACAAAAGAAGATGATGAAGTATCGAATATGGAATGGAGGGAGTTCAAAGAGATTTTCTTAAAAAAAAGACATTCATTTTGACCATCGAGAAGATATGGAAACGAAATTTATTAGTCTGAGACAAAAGGAGGATGAGAATGTCGCAAAGTATGAGGCTAACTTTACAATGTTAGAAAGGCATGCAACATATTATATAAGTAACCCATGAAGCAATATTGATAGTTTCTTTTATGAGTTAAAACCGTTTCTCCGTCGATCCTTATTCTCACAATCTTTCTCGTCATATGAAGATATTTTCTCATGTGCTATCAAGACAGAAAATGAATTCTCTAAATCTTATGACAATAAAGTATAACAAGAGAAGAAGAGAATGGTGGAACAAGAGACAGATAAAAAGAAAAAAGGAACGAAGGATTTTCCATTATGTGATAATTGTGGGAAGAATCACCCCGGTACTTGCCTAAAAGGAATGGGAGTTTGTTATAAATGTGGAGAAAAAGGTCACCAGGCTCGTGATTTCAAGGGAATGAAAGAGGCTATCAATGTTGAATGCTACACTTGTAGGGAAATGGGTCATTATTCGAATGAATGTTCTAAGCGTTAGGGAAACTTATCTCTGAAAAGTCAAAGTGACCAAGGCCAATCTTATGCTGTTACTACAGTTGAAGTGGAATAATTAATGTATTGGTGCTTTTGGACTCAAGGATTATATTCTGGTTATAAGAAAAATGTGATATATATAAGTATTTTACTATAGTACTTTTTGTTTTCATTATTGTTTTAATATGATGAAGGTAATCATATTTTTATTTGTGACAATATGAGAAACTTTACTTTGTTTGAGGAATCTGATGATACAATAGATTTTGGAATTTAGAGACCTTTTAGAAAAAGTCTGGACAGAGGTATTTTGGTTAACTATAATGGTAGGAATGGATTAAGTTGAACTTTGGGTATTATTGTTTAAGGTTAAAACATTTATGAAGATTATTTTTGGAATATTATAATGCTATAGTTTTAGGAAAAGGAAAACCTATAGGTTAAGGGATAACCCGCCACATTGGAAAAAGCTGCAGGAATCGAAACCACAACCACAATGCGACATGACTTTATTAAATACCACTAGCCTACAGGAAGTTCCTGGTTATTACAAAATATTTTTCTTCATGGTATGTGTTAATATTTTCACCCTTGTACGATTCGGATAAATATAATATTTTTGAGTTCTGTTATTTTTTTGAGTGAAAGATGAGTTTGTGGTAGAAATTAGTAGAATGACGAAACTCTACTTGTCAAGTATATATATAAATATATATATATACTTCTCTCTTATTCTATGAATAAATTAATTCTTAAACTTTAGGAAAGAGATATTAAAAAAATGTTATCCTAATACCTTATGTTTTGTTGAACTGATGATATTTTAAATCACCATAGATTAAAGGTTTTGAGGCCCTCAATTTTACAGTTGTTTGAGATTGATGACCTCAATCAATACCTAGAAATATTTACATTTTTCCTCCAATTATATGTCTCTAATTTCCACCAATGTTCACCTTATCGAGATCATAATTTGGTGGTGAGTTTTTCATTTCCCTTTCCCTCTTATTAAGGCTAAATTTTATTAACCTTATTTCCGATGTGAGTTTTACACAAAGGTATTTTATATTTTCAGCCTTTTATTTTCAAAAAACATTTTCAAATTGCGAGGACACAATTTATTGAAGGTGGGGAGAATGTAACACCCCAAGCTTCCATGGTACGCTTCTCTTTGAATAATAGAGTAGCGTGTGTTGTACGCAACCTCGAGTTCTAACACACCGCGACCAATCAAAGTATCATTTATGAATAGTAATACCCACCTTTTGAAATTATAAAAATTTTATATTTCAAAATGGACTTCATTTTTGTTTTTTGAATATCAAAATTGTCCTAAGTTGAATTTTTTGTAATTTTCTGACAACTTCCAATTTTCTATGAATAAAGAAAATAATTAAAAACAACTTTTTTAATCAAAATAATTTATAGTGATACATTATACTGTTTAGTGGTTTTAAAGTATAATTATAATATATTTTTATCATTTTATCCAATGGTGGTCATTATAATTAATTTCACTTTGAAATTGGACATAAACAATTTTCAATCTTTTGATATATATTGCTTCTTAAAATCATGATTTTTGTTGTGACAGTGAGAATTAATTATTAAATTAATTAAATCAACTTATATGTTTTGAATTTTGTAAAATAGACATCATTTTTGAATTAGGAATATCAAATATATCTTAGGGTGATTTTTTGGTATTTTTATGAAAAACATCAATTTTTGATGAATAGTGATCCCACTAAGTGGTAATTTAAATAATAATTTTTCCTGTAAATGAAAAATTACCACTTCTATGATTTTATTTTCAAAAATCCAACATACATGGTTTTCATTAGGATGTAAAATGTGGTTCAATGGGATTGAAATAATGTTGGGTGAATAGTAACTTTTAAGTTCTATTAATCGCGATTAAAGGTAATTAGTGAAAGTTAAGGCAAAAATGATATTATAAAAATATGAAAATTCATTTAAACTTGTACTACACTTATTGGATGAGTCATGGACAACCGAGACAATCCAGGGGTCATCTTGGGGACCCCATCGAGCCGTTTGGGTAAGAAAATGACATTAATAATGTTTTATTTAAAGTAAAAATAAAATTGTCACAAACATGTGTTGTTTTACTAAAACAATTATTACATGGGTTTATATAAGTTAACTTTTTGACTATAAATATTAATTGGAAATCTAAAAAGATTTCCTACATCATGGTAATTTTTTTATAATTTTTAGACATTAAATAAATTAAATTTAATTATGACACCATGATGATGCACCGATTACCTCATTAATTAATGATTTAAATAAAATGAAAAGATAATTTAAAATATAAGACTTACACTTGTAAAAAACATATTGGATGAGTATATTTATAACCCTTATCACCTTATCCTAGAAATATATAATTGTGGGACCTTTGATATCCGAAAAGCACTTCACAATAATGTAACATTTCATGACTTTCCAAGAGTGCCCCTCCTCTCCTCTTATAAAAGGCCCCCACCTCTACCACCTTATTCACACCCTCAAAGGCATTTGGCTCAGACAAGTTCTGCCCAAATACTCTATAAAATTCCCCCTATTACTACTAGAAGCCTCAATTTGGGCATACGTCTTCCCAAGGAAGCCTTTGGCTCAAATCAAAAAGAGTTACCCGATTTTAAGGTAATGTATTCTCTTGTATTCTTTTGATTTATTTTTCTTTCTCCAACCCACTAAAATATATTTATTCCTTTATTTTGTAACAAACCCAGTATCCTCAATATACTTGGATATTTTTTGAGAATTATTTTATTTACACTCACTCACAACTTCTTCTAATGGTTAAAGAACATACTGTTTCTGTGGGTGGCGAATTACTGCCTCACGAAATGATGATTGTTCAATCTTCTTTTAACACCTCTCATGGTGGCCATTATGATGAAAATATTTTTACATATGATATATATTATGTTTCTTCCTTATTAATATGTATTTTTCATTTAGGGAATACCTTTATGATTTCCATTATGGGTAAACACGATAATTTCATTTTAGGAAGTGCGGACTACCACCCCCTCAAATTGATTTGAATCGTTAATGCCATATGTGGGATGTATAAAGGAAGGAATAAATGGTATTATAAATTATAGTATACTAGAATTATAGTATACCTTTATATAATTATAATTACATTTCATTAAATACTAAATAGAAATGAAAGTAGCGTTCATGCGTACGTACGGCTACCGTCTCCATGAACGGTGCATTTCATTTCTTACCTCTAAATGTTATGTAATATTATAAATGCATATATATAATGGATATATATGATATATATGATATCTAAATCATGAATATAATTCTGGATATAATGAATATTTTACCACATGAACAACTTGTAATTATAAGAAGTTTATTTTGACTCAAGTACCAAAGATCGACAAAACGACCGTTATTAACTTAAATAACTACATAATGTTCATAACATGATAATAAGTGATATAAAAGGAATACTGAACTTGAAAAAGGTTCTTAAGAAAGTATAAATTAACTCTATTTTATTATTCGTGAGGTTAAAGAATGATCGGGTTAAGTCAGATATGAGGTAAGGGAACTTCTTAACCCAATTTCCGTTCTTTGGGTTAATCTCCTACTTTCAAATTATGTCATGATATTATTATGTACTATTTTGTATTTGTACTTTCTTTATGTGTAATTATAGTGAATACACATAATAGATCTATTTTATTTAAAAAAATGATCTTGTTAAGGGACTTGGTCTCAATCTCCATTCATTGAGGCATATTTTGTTTTATACAAAAACTTCGTTTATACGGTGTATAAACCCCTTTGTCTTTTTCGTTTACTCAAAAGGAATATTTTTATACGAAGCGTTTTACTAAAAGAAAAAAGGATTGTTTTTCTTGTCGTATGTATGTGGTGAAAACGACTTCTCCACCGCCATGACCATTATTTGACCTTCAGCTTCCTCTACAAGCCATAACTTTTTTTAAATGAAAAATAAATACAATGTTTTAATTTTCATTTATTTTGGTATTGAAAATGGTTTTGATAATGTTTTATTATATCAATGTGTTGTACTCATATCTTGTGATTGAAATGTAGAAATGTTATGTTTCCTTTATGCATGTTTTATGTGATACGATTATGTTATGGTTTATGATATGTTTAATCCTGTTCATATGAGGAATGCATTGGACTTAATAAGTGACGGGTGGAGCCCGCTATAGCTCCTCGATGCATCGGTAGGTCTCATGAGACAAACTAGTGTCTTGGAAAGAGGCCTTGAAAAAATATTATTTGTATTCTTGGCATGAGGCATTTCCTACATGGTTATGATAGTCTGACATTATGCATTCCATCATTATGAAAGTGGTTATTGATATTGCATGTGATTATTCGACTAGTAGAATATCAATGTGAATAAGTAAATGGAATTATTTCATTTTATTTTTTCCAAATTATGCCATATTTCATGTTTAAAAGGCTTTTTTTAGTTATACATTGCCTTAAATGTTAATTTTTATTTATGAAAGCTTCTTCTATATTGTTATCCTTACTGAGCATCTAGGCTCACCCCTTCCAATGTTTAAATTTTTCCAGGATGTGAAGAAGTATATTATGAATGAACTGCAGGGATAGTATGAGGGGATATGAAGACAAGATGTTGTTTTAGTTTTTTTACTTTGTGATGTAATGTAATACTTATGAATGTATCTAGTGATTCCAAGGATACTAAACTAATCGGTCTTTCGAGACTTGATCAATTGTGCTCATGGCATTGTTACGCAATAATGCACCGACTCTAGGTAACTGGGGTTGTGGTGTTACAAAATTTTACTTATTTATAACAACTATTTTTATTGGATTTTCGAAATTCATATCACAGAAGCGGTAAAATTTCATTTAAATGAAAAAGTCAGTTTTTTAACTACCACTAAGTGGTTTCACTATTCTTCAAAAATTGATGTTTTTCAGAAAAATACCAAAAATTCAGCCTAAGCTATATTTGATATTCCAAATTAAAAAATGATGTCTATTTTTAAAAATTCAAAACATAGAAGTGAAATTAATTAATTTTAAAATTAATTCCCATCATTAAAGCAAATACCATGTTTTTAAGAAACAATAATTATCAAAAGGTTGATACTTGTTTATGTCCAATTTCAAAGTGAAATTAATTTCAATGACCATCATTGGATTAAATGGTAAAAATATTTTTTAATTTAACTTTAAAACAATTAAAAATATAATATACCAATATAAATAAATTATATTAAAAGTCACTTTTGACTTAAAATAAAATATTTTTCATTATTCATTAAAAAAATGAACCTTGTTAGAAAAATACCGATAAATTACCAAAAGTAACATTTAATGTCTCTATTCTAAAGAATTATTTTATTTTGTCAATTAGATATTATTAAAAAGATGAAAAATATATTTAAAGAGGGTTCTCCATTAAGGTGATAAATCAGCCTTATAATTTAAATTATTTTTAAAATTAGATTCGTTCACATTTTAAGCCTCTAACATTTGTTGGATAAATGTAAATACGTTTAAAAAACATGTATAATAAAATTGAAGTTAGTTTTTTTCATTATCTCCAATAAAATAGCTTGGAGTTAACTACCATTTAAAATTATAATAATATTATATTATTAGTGTGTAATGTAAGATTTTAAAGAAACCCGTTGTTACGTATCGGGTACGCCATCGAACATAGAACCCCTTTTCCAGTAAAATTAATATTTAATTAAAAAATATTAATAAATATGAGATATTTCTTATTCTTTATTTACCTGGGATGTTATAGTTAACCTTATTAATTGATATAAAATATTCCAATTGAATATATGGAATCAATTTTAAATGATTAAATTTATATAAGTACCATAAATTAATTTTAAAATAACTATACAAACCTCAATGAATACTCTTTTAATAAAAATGTGTGTTATATAATAAAAATGATTTTATATAAAAAATAATTTTGATTCTAATTGAATTAATTTAATTACTTTACATCATAGTAAAAATAATTTATATAAAACCAAAACAAAATTGAATGTAAACTTGTAAATACATGATTAATAGATAATAAGTAGAAAAATTATTTTTAAAAAGTATTAGTTATATTTCCATAAAATTGAAGCATATATTGATAATTTCAAAATTTTATTATTATATCTATTATATTACATATATAATATATTTTTATAGAAACTAGTATTCATAAAATTTAATGTTATCACTTTTTCATTATAATATCCTAAAATTTGCATTTTTTTGTAAAAATTGTAATTTCAATTTTCATGAAAAAACAATTTTTAAAAAATAAAAATGATTCATTCTAATATATGTTTTACATGATGAATTCAAAAATGAAAATTATTTAATCTAATTAAACTTATAATCTTCAAGAATATATGTTATAATCATATTATTGAATAAATATATGTGTATTATTCCATTGTTTCTATAGAAATATAATATCACTTACTATAATTGAAGTTTTGTTGTGACATAAAATTCCATATATTTAGAAAATAGTTTTCATTCCCAAGGAATATTAATATTATATTTAATTATTTCTTCCTAATGTATGACTTTCATTCTTTAAAATGGACTACATCCATGTAAGATTTGTCTTTGTTTGACCCAATTCATGAACGATACATCATGCAGGTTTCAAAACCATATTTTATGGAAATACATCATTATTATTGAATAAAATACTTTAAGATACTCTATAATTTTCTAGAATGGTTTTCCCACTTTCTAAATTTTTAACACCATGTAAATTATGTGTATATTAATGAATTTCATAGATTATTTCTTATATAAGAATAAAAAATGTGTAATCCGCACATCAATGTATCAAGTCAAGATACTCATATATGTTTCATGAAGCACATCGAGTCATGAAACACCTCTTAGATTCATCAAATTCATCAAATTCATCATGTCAAGAATTTTCACTTGGATTCCTTTAATTCCTTGAGTCAATATCATCATCATGGTATCCCAACATTAAAACTACCTATCTCACATTCTAGAGTAAACTAGAAAGGGGTTTTCATATATAAGTCCTATTCCAACCCATTTGTAGGAAACTTTTACCTAGTATTATTAGCGATATGTATTTACTCAAAAGAAAAAATAGTACCTACCATATGATGTTAAACTTTATTTACAAATCCTATCACATGACCATAAACCATAAAACATTAACTATGGTGTTATTGATTAGAGTTCCATAATGTTACACTGGGTTTCTCCATGAGGTTCAAACCCAATATCCCAAAACCATTACCATCCCATATCCTACTTTAGAATAGGTATCACCTAAACTTATATTTCTTTCATATAGGACGAGTAGAAGAAAATGAACACCATATGTAATGAGAATAGGATTCTCTATGTGGAATGTATTAGAATAACCATTCATTATTAATTAGTAGAGTATAATAAAACAATCACATTATGTTATGAGAATATGATTCTCTGTGTGATGAGAATATGATAATTCATTTTACCTTATGTTAAAAGATTAATAATCACTATCTAATGACTATATGACAACATATCATTTCGTATGTTATGAGCATAGGATTAACTCATGGACTAATATGAGGAAAACATAAATGTGACTCATACTAGCTATAAAATTACTCAATACACTATATTATCAATTTAATAATAGACATGATAAAATAAATAGGGATACTCATGTGTCAGTCACACCCAAGTCATTGATTGGTTCTTTCTACCATGTAGTCCATATTACATGGACTTACACAATATATAATATAATGCATTTTGAATGAAATTAATGTATTGGAATAATTCAAGGATACATGATCAGGAATTATCCATGTTGTTTCTTGACACATGACCACAAATGGTATGACATGTATTGCAAAATAAAACTGAAAAATTTGAGTTCTCATTCCCTTGACATAGATATGTGGGACACCACATTCTTGCTACAGATATTAACTCCAAAAATCCCCTTGTCTCCATCCATAAGATTCTAATTCTTCCCTATATGAAGGTAAATCAATTTTACATACATATATGGATATAAATTATAGGGTATCTAAGAAATTTAGTCACATAAGACTATATAATATTAATGTTGTGGCCTCAAAAATGCATATAATCAATCAATAAATTTTTTGAGGGTAACAAGTATTCTTACTAATATAGATTCATAAATATGTATTAAATATATAATAGTTTCACAAGAAATGTATTAAGACCCATTTAAGAATTATAAAATTGATATCCTCCTGACTAATACACAATCGATTTGTCACCGATAAAGTATCATTATTTGACTAACATTGGAAATCTGATCATAACCGAATTAAAATACATATGCTTGATTTAACATTAAATATCCTTAATTATTTTCTGGATTCATTTATTGTAGAATTATTATTTTAATGTATTTTTCATAATTCTAACGTAAAATTTTAACTAAAAAATGTTATACAGGGAAATAAATATAGCCATGAAGAAGTGGAAATCCTCACCCTCAAACTAATGTGAGTACTTAAATTTAATCATAATTGTGTAAGCTGTCACTGAATACCTCCATCACGGATCCTGTAATAACCCCCCCACCCAAAAATAAATTATGATTTAAAAGAATATTTGGAATATAGATTATCATAACTAATTAGTTTGTTCCTTATTAAGAGATAATATTTGTTGATATTAATTTACATTGGAAAAGAACCAGGTCACACTACAAAAATTAAAATTTTTGATTGAGGTCAGTATAATTTCTCAACCTATTTACTACCATTATCATTAGATTTTATGGAACATCTCTTATATTACTATGTATTTGTTGACATCTTATATAAAATCATAGATGCTGAATATATAATATTGGGATACTCCCCCCCCTTAAGTGACTCATGTGTATACTACCCCACTGATAGAATAAAATAATTGATAGGAAGTACCATATGTAAATTCAAATAATTTTATGTTTGGAATGATTATAAAATTGGTTATTCTTGTACATTACTACACCATAGAGTGACTTAATTAGTTATTGATGAACCTAATGCCCCATGAAATTCTCAATGTGATGTCTTCATCATTAAAATCATCCATGGTTAAAGTAAATCAATATTAAAGAAAAAAATCATAGTAGGATGATCCCCAAGGGAAAAAAATACAACATAAACACTAGTGGACTCCCTTTATCCATCATTGATAGGATGGGATCCAATCCACCTAATAGAATTTTCAACTTATGGGGAGTAAGATTGCATTTTTTTTATTTTATTCCATTTAATAGATCACGCCACTGGCGATGGAGACTCATATGAAGAAGAGTTACCCACCAAAAATAATGTAGGAAGATGTGATTGTTGAGGAAGGTGATTCCAAAGTGGACTTTGATGTTCATGTTTCATTTATTCTTATATCATATATGATGCTCAGACTCAAACACATGAACTCAAGTAAGATTAACGAGAGCCCAAATTTTATTATGTGTCTTATATGAAATGTTATGATCTAATAATTTCAGTGGAACTTCCATCAAGATTAATTTTATGTGGTTAATATTGAGATGTATAAATGCATTAAATGTCAGAAATAAATCCCATTGTTTTGAAAAAACCTCATGGTAGGAAATAGAATCCCTTATCTTCAATATATGATGTGTTAGAGAATATATCAATTATTATTTGTATTATTTAAACCCTAAAAACCCATTATCATTCTAAGAGAACTCAAGGAAAAATTTATCAATGTATTTTCTTTCCCACAAGAGTTTTAGAGTGACAAGGATACAACAAAAAAAAATATCAATAGGAAATGGGTTCTACTGATTATGAAAAATTGTTTTCTTTTTAAATTATTTCAATGAAATTAACATAAATGTTTCATGTAAACCTTATATGTGTTTTTATGATCACAAATGATGAAATTTTCTGATCCCTAATTTATGATAAATTCATAATCATCCACATAATTATCCAAAATCTTAATTGTTTGGGAGTAGTAAATTTAATTTCTCTCCATGAAATATGACAATCCAATATATGATAAGAGTTAGAAAGGGATTCTCAGTTGGATCACGTTGAAGATCCAATTTAGATATATCATCTCTAACTCAAAACACATCATATTCAACAAATACTAAACTTTTAATGCATTTTTATAAAGGTTATAGCTACATATGAGTTAATAGATTTTATTATAATGTCATCAGTGACTAAAAAATAATTTTTTAATGTGCCAATTAGAATAAATTATAGTGACAGATACCATTTTTAATCTAATTAATCTTGATATTTCAATATTGTATACTAACAAATGGAGGGTAAAATAAATTATTTTAATGATTCCAAAAAAATCACTTCCCATAATAGTCCAAAATCTACACTAATTAGTCTATTAAGAAGACCCAAGAAAGGATTTTTGTTCCCTTTAACAAAATAGAGGAAATATAACTAGATATATGAAGCAATTATGTCTTTTGGTTAATAAACTAAAAACCCTAAAAAAATACTCAACAATGATGGTTTGATGGATGATTATGTTGGGAAACTACAATTAATAAAGAATATTCACACATTAGTCAATTAAAATAAATATTTTCGATAACAACTTTTAGATGAATATGGGATTGAATAAAATGTGCTCAAGTTGGATAAAACTATTCGATTAATTGGTTATGGACCCTCTATATAGAGAAATGGGTTTACGAACCATTAATTCTATTTATATAGTGTGAACCATTTATAAAGAATCCTTACATTCCATAGATTGGTTTGACCATAATGAATATAATACAAATTTTATTATATATT
Source organism: Viscum album (assembly GCA_963277665.1). Lineage (NCBI taxonomy): Eukaryota > Viridiplantae > Streptophyta > Magnoliopsida > Santalales > Viscaceae > Viscum > Viscum album. Next base: position 1,407,185,612 of record OY728133.1, on the reverse strand, counting down.
TCATATCTAAATGAATCACTATATATTATACACATTATTAGAAGGATAAAAAATATTTCAAGGATGATTCTTAGGCATTTAAATAAGAAATGTCAACTATAGTTTGTAAACACCAATAGGTGAATTTGTGAATTGAAGATAACCCATGAGTAACACTTATTAGTGCATCAGTATCCGAAGAAGAACAAGAAGAGTATATCCCTTTCTAAATGTAATATCAGTATGTGTTTAATTGAATTTTATATATATTCCACGGTCATATTATCATGTGGAAACACATTATATGGATTTACTAAACTACCACTATGGTTCAAAATATGAAATAAGTAGAATCCATATTTCCCATAACACTATTAATTAAGCTAATTTAGGTATGATATTTAAGGTAAACATCATTTTGTATGATCAATACAATAAATCGATTACTAATAATAACATTATGAAGAAGAAAATTTTGAGAATTGGTGTTTTTACCGTAATTTTTGAACCATTATTTCATAAAATATGAATTCCTTGATCTGATAATAGAAATACTAATTGTTTTTACCACAAATATCTAGGACCTTTAGTCATGTATGGAGGCTCAAGATGCAATAAAATTATAATGGCCTCTGGGGATGAATAATTTATTTCCTTTGGGGAACCATAATGGTTATATTTCTACCATATGACACCCTATAATTGGAATAATTCTATAATTACTTTAAGATGTGTCATGTAACACATCTTCTAGTCTTTTTAATGTGAAATAAATGAATTTTTCTTAAAAAAATTTCATTAATTCATTCCATTACTGTTATCACCTTTCATATCTTATGTATATTTCAACAATTTTGGGTAAATATAGCTTGAATATAAACCCAAAAAATGTGAAATTTGTAGTGAAATCAATAAAATTCCTTCTCATTATGGCACACCATCATGCCATCGAAGTATACCCCAAGAAGGTCATGAAAGTTATTTACACCTTTCCTCATCAGAAACATTGGGAGTTAAAATTTTTATATGTTTATGTATCCTATACTAGTAGATTTATTAGTAGCCTCATTGGAAAATTGTTGTCCTTTGTAAAAAATGATGAAGAAATGTGAAACTTATTATTGGGATAAAGACTACTAGAAGACATAAATCACCTAAACTGGTATCTTTTCCCCCTCCAATTTATAATCCGTATATATATGGGAAACCATCCATCCTTTGTAGAGAGACTATAGAGTGGACTCGTGGTGTCCTCATTCCTCATAAAAATAGTACATACCTAAAGAAACTCCTTTACTACCTTAGTATAAAAATGTTGTAATTTGATAATTGATACATTAATATTGATAATAATTCCCTTAAATTTATATTTTAAATATATACTATTTACTATTTTATATAGAAACATGGAAACCAAATGAGTTCCTATTTCTATCATTTTAGAAATATCCTTAGTTATCTTATTTTTAAAGGAACACTGGTAAGATACAATGTGTTCATATAATAGTTTAATGTTCACTTTTTTGCTTATAAATAAACCTATTAATAAGAAATTATAGATTTATTTTCAATATACCATACCAAATAGGATATTCCACTGGAAAAAAATCCCTTGGAAATAATTTTTATCTATTAACGAGACTTCTTAAACATAGTAAAGTTACATTGAGAGTACTTTTCAGTATGCGACTAAGAGAAGTACAAATGACCCAATTCTCAATGTGGTTGGTTTATGGGATTTTTTTCCCAGTGAAGGTATTTATACTAAATTACATCCTCTTATCATAATGGTGTACCAATAATTAGTTATAATAATAGGATGAAAATTTATGATTGGAACAATATTTTTAGATATTGATTACCTTATAAAAATATCTTCTTCAATTTAGAGTTAGTGATTATTCAAAGAAAATGGGGCTATTCAATTAATAAAAATGAATTGATACCCTTCATTGATTATTCATGAGATTTGATTTCAATATTTCTTTCAAATATAGTGTTTTCATGAATTTCATGATAATATAATTCTTAAAATTGTGTGTTGTAAAATGAAAGCACATATCTATAAGACTAATATTGGGATTGGGAAATGGTTCTTATTATGTTCTAAAGGGTGGTATCACCATTTATTATAAATTATATGATGGAAATTATTGAAATGCATACCCTCATTTTTCAAATTAACAATTCACCCTTGTTGGTGAACACCAAATTTAGTTGAATGTATCCTATAATGATGTATTTCGAAACAGAATACTCCCACTGGATCAAGGCATGAAATAGAAAATTCAAAAACATAAATCCAATTTCATCCTTTTTCACTACAAGAATTATGATATATTATATTATAAATAGAGATTCAATGGGGTCTCCCATAAGCGAATTGAATGAGGACATATTATTAATATTAGATTAATAATCCACATTGGTTCTTAATATGAACACTAGTCAAGGGAAAAGTTATCCAACCAGAGTAGGAGACTAGAATATTTATAGGCATTGACAATGCATGATTTCATATAATTCACTAAAAACATACATGCAAACAACATTAATGAAAAAATTACCCATGGACTCTATATTTATTACAAAATTCTAAATAATTCTATAAATTTTTGTATAGGGGACTGTTTCCATGTGTCAATACCTTTTTGACATATTTATTTATTTTAAATTCATCTTCACTACTACTAAATTACTATTCAACAACGATGAAAGTATCCCTTAAATGAGGCTATGAAAATGTGATTGGATTTATGAGATCATCGTATGAACCATAAATGTAGAATGAAACAAAAATATAGCTCAGAATATGATATTTAAATTGAAATGTGAAATAATGAAATTGAAAATATAAGACATGGAATAATGATTTAATATCCTTGATATTCTTATTATTTTACGAACATTTAAGGATAATCACCATAGAAAAAAATTATTCTATTCTCTATGTTATAACATTTTCCTCAAGACCATAAAATATTTATTGACAATCCCCATAATCTAAAAAGGTAATAAAATATTCATAATAAGTTATAAAAATATCACTATGACTAAAGAGAGATACATATATTTCATTAAAAATAGAATTAATTTCCCAAATAGAGGAGATCACATCCATTTATATAGGAAATTCCCAATGCTCAATATTAAAAAAGGGAATATTTTGGTCACATATAACATATAATATATATTTATTCTCACCATTAAATTTCTTTAACCCTTTCAATATATAATAAATCATAAACAATCCAATCAAAATGGTTTATAATTGATAAAAAAGTATGGAGTTTTGATGTTTATGGTTGATGCATTGTATGCATGCAAAACAATGATTATAATATTGATCACATCATAAATTAGAACCAAAATGGAATTGTGATTCATGTTAATTTTACATCAACAAATTGTGCACTTACACATTAATCACATAATTAAACAATTAAAATCTTCACATCATGTTTAGAAACCATCCAAACACTTTTGGATACAATTTCATCAAACATTCATCATCTTGGAACAAAATAATTAACTTAAACAAAATCCTAAACAATGGGAATAACATTTTGACCTTATAGGCTTTAGTAAAATTTAATAGAAATATTAAATACCTCTTTAATAGATGTAATAAATGATAATCATCTATAAAAAAACAATTTTACTCAATATACTAGGGGTTATTGTGTGATCTCCCTCAAACATTATCATGTGTCTATAATAATTAACTACTATAATATCTATCATATAAATCATATGTAAACCTATAAAATCGATTTTCTATGTCATAATGTGACCATTATATAAGTAATAAGTTAATATATTATAGTATTAATAATCATTTATTGATTCTCCAAAAAGATTTTACTTTTTGAGGAATGCATTATATTTCATTCATCTAACAAATGAGTACATAACATATTCATCATCTAAGTAGTTGAAATTATCATATTCTACTCAACTAATAATATCTACACATTTTCTTATCCAAACTAAATAAAAAACTATATGTCTTATATAATCATATAGGTGATAAAAATCCCATCTCAATTTCACCCCAGCTTACCACTGATTAGTAACATATCCACCAGATAAGCTAAGATAGTTTTGAAATTCATAAGAAAGGTACAAAAGTATTGAAGTTTATCATTATAGTTATCTATCCAATCATAGATAATGGGGATTGATAAAAATCATACACACGTTATTATTTTTATGGATATATGAAATTATGTGAGATGTTATTTGGTGGGTCTTTCAATGTAACAAGTATCTACTTATTACATCGTCAATTTATTGTTCATTTCTTAAATGTGACTCTTTGTACTGAGTACATGATTCTATTACTTCAAATATTTTCATTCCATAACAACTCATACTACCCCATTTTGATAATTGATAATTTCTGATTCAAAGGTGTACTTTTAGGGCCAATTATTATTTGACCATATATGTAATGTAAATTTCAGCAAACATAAATTAATTATATATTAATATTTACTTTTTTAAAAAAATCACAAAAAATCATATAACCATTTAAATAAATATCATAAAGAAGTTATTAAAAGGGATAAAAAACTAATCTCATGTTTTTTGTGGAAATTACTTCATACATGAATTCAAGACATTATCCCCTATAACCACCCAAAAAATCATGGCATCCCCCTTCTGAATAATATTTAATATGAGAATGTATTATCTAAGGATGTGTGTGGTCCTTTTCTACGATTGTAGTTATACTTAATAAGTATTAACTATACTGTTTCCACAATAAAAATCAATTATACGTTGATTATATGAATAAGTCCTATTTATTAATGATCTTCTTTGTCCAAACCAATTTATATGATTCATCTGATAAAATGATGTAATCTACCACTTTTTTTGAGTCCGTGGTGGTATATTGTTTCGAACTCTTCCTAGTGATAGAATAATAATTTATACAGAAAATAAATCCGTATTGGAATTTAATATCATCTTTATCTAATTTTTAGCTCTCTTATATGTATCATTTTATATAGATCTTATCATATCATCCAAAGACCAAGAAAATATCCTTAGTTATTTTCAATTACTTTTTATTTTTCTTCATAGTAATGTGATAACTATCATGATGATTGGATTGGTATATATATGTTATTATAATATTATAGACAATAGTGGGTTGAGTACACAATATGGAATGCATGATAGAAATTATAGAAGATGTATGGGGGATTATATCTATCCTTTCTAACACTTTACATAGATCCTGAATCATCTAAATATTCATGCCCTACAACAATGCTTATAAATACATATAAGGATTATATATGATAAAAATAATTATAAATTTACTAGTAAATGTGTCTGTAATAAGTCAAAACTACCTCTTAGATATATCACTATTTTTTTACCTATAATATTAGAAACTTCATCCATTTCTTTTATCGAGTAGCATTTTCCAAGCCACATCATCATAGAGTTAAATGTTATGATATCATTTCCAATAATTATAATATCATATACCTAAAATATTAGAAATAGTAATATAATCTTATTTATATGCTTATATATATGAATTATCCACCTTCTTGATGAAACAAAACTCTTTGGTTTCACCATTAAACAAGATATTCCAATTTTGAGAGGATTGATTTAGTCTATAAATATACTATTATAACTTGCATACCTTAAAAGTCACCTTTGGAACATGAAAATATTTGGGGAATATAATATACACATCTTTAACTAAATTTCTATTAATTAATGTGGGATTTATATCCATATGACATATCTCATAATCAAAATAAACTATTATAGAATGTAAATTATGATTTTTTATCATTAAAATAGGGGGAAATATATCATACTAGTCAATTACATGAATTTATTTGTATCCATTAACAACCATACATGATTTATAGCTATGAAATATACTATACTATTCTTTTTGAAAATATCAAAAAAACTATCCCACATATCAAATAATTCATATGAAGAATTAAATAAACACCATATTAATATTTAATTAATAAATATTTCATATTGTGTAATCATTATATTCTCATGATTTACTCCTTTGTGTATGAATTATTCTAGTATTTCTGTTTTTCAATCCATATTACAAACAAAAAATTAATGTGTTCACACCACATTAATATGAAAAAATTTCCACCACCCCCATGGCTAACATATTCAACCACATATAAGCTATGTGTAATCATACAAATCTTAATTCTTCATATGAATTATCTATATGAAAATTTCATGTAATAGTATATAGTTTTATGATATTGAAAACCACTACATGTGTATTCTTGGAGTGATATATAGAAATCCCCTCATAATTAATGATAGGTCATAAGACTCTTGGATAGTAGTCTGTCTAACCCGAAGAACATCTATCCAGTGATACTTTACAAAATAGAGAATTCAATTCATTATAATAATATTATCTAATATACAAAATATATATTAAAGATCAATTTTCAGTATTATAAATATAAAAAACTATGTTTAAGGTAGTTGAAAAATTTAATCTTATTGAGTCTAATATAACATGAAATATAAGGATCTATATCCAATAAGTAAATTATCACATACATTTGTCATTCATGGTATTTAAATTTCATAAAAAAATTCTACAAATGAATACTAAAAGAATTTAATAAATAAATCATCATATTATTTATATTCCAGAAAATGAGATTCAAGGTTAACTATTAAAATTAAATTTCAGAATTTAAAATATCAATTTAAAATGTATTACACTTACAATATATAACAAGCTTCTGAATCATAATTCAATTTATCAAAATGAATTATTTAATATCATTTTGGACCACTATAGATTTCCCCAACACTATGGTTCAAAAAAGGATTCAATTTTTGATAGAATATGAGAAAAACCATTTCAGGGTTCAAGTTTTATTGTATACAACTATAGTGTTGAATTAATGTGAACCATGAGGTGGAAAATAGAAATTCTGAAACAAGGATCCAATTGTAGTGCATGATTTAATTTTTAGATAATATTCCATGGTCCAACAAAGGTGGGTGTTTTGAGGGTCATACTTCATTATCACAAAGGTGATCCATGATTTTCAAGAAAGGTAGGCTATATCATGGCATAATCCAAGGTGCCAAGAAAAATTATAGTAAATAACCACTATGACATTCAATGAAATATGTTGATAGTGATATGATTATTTTTGATAGATTCCATGGTGATAAAGGGGGAACCATTTAATGATGAAAGAAATTTATCTGTGAGGCAAGTGAATTTCACATTTTATTCATTAATTTACCTTGATCTAATTACATTTATTGATTTTTTTAGAATCACATATGATACATGGATGTAAAATATAATACAAAAACAATTTTATATATCTTTAAATATTCCGATGATTAATGGAAATAATTTTAACCTCATACGTATAATGTTGTTAAAACAAATTTCATTTTCTTGTTCTATAAATTATGTCTGATGATGAAAAATAAATCAACAAAAAAAATTTCTTACTTCAAAAATATTAAACCATATTTAGGATTCCAAAACATTTCTAAAGAATTCATATACACTTATGGGGTTCTATAACATTCGTAAAGACTGATAAATAAAGAAATGAGAATGAAGATAGGCTTAGATATTCCTAACAATGGATCACATAAATTTATATAGGTCATTCCCAATGCATCATATTAAATATTGAATTCAGCAGTCTTCTATAACATATCAACTACATTTTTTCTCATTGGGTAAAATTAAATGATCCCATTAAATATATATGAAATTCTTAACTATCCATTTCTAATGGGGTAAAACTGATAGTAACCAAGTAAGAGTATAAATTTATATTTCTTGAATCTTATGGATGAAAAAAATAGATTTCAAATATCATCAATGACATCCACAAGAACCCCTTGATGTGGTGATACCTATTCATGTGCCCAAGCAACACCAGAGTTTTCATAAAATTCATCAATAAAAAGATAAATACCAGATTCAAATCATTATATATGATTTTCTTTGAGAAGGGCATTAAATTTTGTTCCTCCAAGATGAAGAAGTTATATTTGGAGTATAATATCTAGTCCAATCACCCATCCATCAATCAAGAATTTGAAAGTTGATTGATATAGGAATTAAATAAGGTTTTATCCAATATTATTTTGATGATTGTGTATGAAGAAAATCGGTGTTATATTGATAAAATCCTTAATTGTTTGTGGTATTATAACATAAAAATGTACTACTATATACGGAACCTAATATTTTCATATATATAAAACATAAGTAGTATTTCCCATTGAATTTCAGTTTCCATCACATTTTTATTTATATATTCAATTTATTTTTCATTGGTGAATAGTCTCATATATAACTTAATGAGTATAAATGACTTAATGAGAAAATGTTATACACACGTTAAAACATTAATGTTAATCAAAACCCTTAACTATGATATTTAAACAATAATGTATGCCTCTCCCGATTTATTTAAGGATAATTTTTTTGTTTAAAAATTATATTGTTACATAAAAAAATACCTTAAATTTAGAAAATAAATCCAATCGGTATGAGTTATATAAGAGGTATGACCCAGTAGTTCTTATTCCCTGATATGAAATAATAAGGGAAAAAGTCATGTCTACTACTAATTCAAGATTCCTCAATAAGTACATTTCATAACATCTCATTGATTTCAAAAACAACATTCCTAATGACATTACAATGAATAGAATATTTCCTTTCCATATAACCCTAAAAACATGACATCTAATGTAACGCCCCGACCCCAGTTACCCAGAGTCGGTGAATTATTACATGACATTGGCATGATCACAAGAAAGATCAAATCTCGAAAGACCGATTAGATTAGTATCCTGGGAAACACTAGATATATTCATAATTCTTACATTACAACATAAAAACGAAAACTACAACAACATGTTTTCTTCACAGACCACACTCTTATCCCCTCATACTATCCCTACAGGTCATTCATAATATACTTCTTCATACCTTGGAAAAATAAAACATAGAAAAGGGGTGAGCTCAAATGCCCAGTAAGGATAAGCAATACAGAGGAAACTTTCATAAATAAGAATAAACATTTAAGGCAATGTATAACTAAAACAAAATCCTTTTAAACATGAACTTCAACATAATATGGCAAAGATAAAATGAAATAATGTCATTTACTTATTCACATGGATGTTATAATAGTCGAACAATAACATGAAATATCAATAACCACTTTCATAATAATGGAATGCATAATTCCAGACTATCATAACCACATAGCCAAGGCCTCATTCCAAGACTACAAATAAGATTTTTCCAAGGCCTTGTGCCAAGACACTAGTTTGTCTCATGAGACCTACCAATGCATTGAGGAGCTATAGAGGGCTCCACCTGTCACTTACTAAGTCCAATTCATTCCCATTTGAAATGGTTTAAACATAACATAAACATTCGTATTAAAACTAGCATATTAAATGTCAATACTTTCTCCATAAACCATGAATGGTATAAAAATACCACATCCACAGTAAAACATATCACAAAACCTTCAATACAATACAAAATTTCTGTATCATAATAAATCAACTTCAAATAAGCTTAAAATCCATCAAAGGATGTTGACATAGATGAAATCAAAACAATTTGAGAGAAAAATATCTTTTCTCGAAATCATTGAAAAGTCTCACATTTATAAAGGAAGTAATTTAAATAAGATTATTGAATCAAAGTGTCTCATACCACTTTGAAACTTTTGAAACGAAATATCATTTCAAAAAATTCATTTTCATATAAATAAATCCTTAAAATCAATTTGAAAACATGGACATTAATTAAAAGATTTAGAAAGATAAATATTTAAAACATTTAAAATTACGATCTTGAAAAATGGAACCTTTCAAAAATTCATAAAATATTCATTTTGAAATCATTTAAAAGTCACATAATTATAAAATAAAACATTTACTTTGAAAATAATCTTATAAGCTTGTAAGGGAAGCTTTGACAATTTTATAACGGCGGTAAATAGCCGCACCCGCCGTATAAGTTAAAAAAACATTCTTACCTTAAATTTGTCCAAAAGGATAAAAGTGCCTTGTTTGGAAAATGACGGAAACATTCCTTTCAAAACACATAAGGGTATAAATGAATTTAACCCATTGTCTAGTCAATAGTAAAAATGTTTTAAAAACATTTTTATGGAACATGGATGTGGATGATAAAGAGATACCAGTAGATAATTACGTATAAACAACCTCAGATAATGAAGAGATTGTGAAATAAAATCTTACCTTGTACTTTTCCAGGGTTGGGGTAGGTTAAACTTCTGTATAATGGTTAAATAATGGTTATTAAATTATACAATAATTATTTATATTAATATGATATCATATATGATCTTTTGACATTGATTTGTTAATAATATCTTAGTATTATCGTCGTTTCGGGTGTTAACTTACTCGTTTTCTTTTATATGTTTTGTTACGTAAGCCATGTTTTTCATTGATACGTTGTATATTATTCATATACATAATTATATCAAGTCATTAAACATTATTTTTAAATCATAAAATGATAATTATACTTTAATGGATACGATGGAGAATGAATCTCATCGCGTTCGTGGAGACGGTAGTCCGTACGTACGCACGAGCGACAATATCATTCTTTTGATATTAAAATAATATATAATTGGATGGTATATCATATATAAAGAATCATTATAATGTTATATTTATTATTTACATGAGTTACACATCATTATTATACCCATCCAAATAATAGTATATTGAATAACAATTACACCACGACGTGGAGACGGTAAGTCGTACGTACGCACGTATAGTGACATGTTATTCAAAGGGTGGATATAATACTTAATATGGTTGTAACATATTAATAATAACATCACAATATATGTATGATACTGGATTTAATAATTTAGAATGGTAATAACAAATAATGAAGAAGTGGAAGAAGAAATGAATTTGAAAAAGGGTGGTGAAAACATTACCTCTTCTTCGGGTTCTTCATTTTGATTTGATCAAAAGGTCTCCTTAGGTTGGCTTTATGATCAAACTAAAACCTCTAGGTTTTAGTGAGGGAATTTTAGAGAGTATTTGGGTAGATTTTGGCTGAACCAAAAGGCTTTGAAGGTGTGAAGAAATGAGAAAGAGGAGTTCCCTTTTATAAGAGGGGTGAGGGGAAACTTTGGAAAAGCTAGAAATATTAATTTATAATAAATTCATATTCAGTTTATAATGGCTAAAAAGTTGATTATTCAAAAGTTAAGGTGGGGATAGGTCTAAAACCATTCAACCAATAGAATTTAGACAGGTTTGGGTCATTATATTAACCTTATAGTTTTTTTAACTCTTATTTAATTTGTTTGACATTTACCATGTCACTTTGTATTTTTATATTATACAGTTAATAAACATACTATATACATCCAAGAGACCCCAAAGTGTTCCATTAATGATACAACTATCATGATATAAGTCTCTAGGCCTATCCTTAGATTTTTAAGAACTTAATATCAATTAATAATATAATATTTTTTTAAAAACTCTTTTATGTCAATTTTGACACTATTCAATAGTTGATTTTTGTGAAACTCATAACAGAATGGTTACTTAGAAAAAAGTCAATTAAATCAATCATAATATGTCATATTATCCTAGAAAATTATTGTATTTCATTAAAAGTCTCAAAATATATTTATTTTGGTATTTATATTATTAATTATTTAAATTTTTCAATATTATGGTAATTACTGCATCATCATTGTGTCATAAATAAATTAAATTATTTAATGTCTAAATTTTTTAAATAAATATACTTATGTAGGAAATCTTATTATCATTCTAATTAATATTTACAATTGAATTTATCTTATGTATAACCGTATATTAAAAATGTTTTAGTAAATAAACTTTGATTTTAACTCTTTTAACTCTTCTTTGAATTAAATAATAATAAATGTCCTAATCTAATCCAAGTGGACCTAAATGATAATATTTTATTACTAAGGTTTTTTTTTGTCGAGCTACACTTTTCCAATAGAATTAGGACATGTGTTAGGGTAATATTAATATCATTTTTACCATTAATTACCCAATTTACTTTTAACCGTGGTAAATAAAATTAAAAAGTTAATATTCACAAAAAATTATTTTTATCTCATTGAACCACATTTTAATTCTTGATATTAACCATGTCTCTAGGATTGTTTAAATTCCATTCACAGAAGCGGTAAAATTATGTTTTATGAAAAATTCAGTTTTTTTAACTACCACTTAGTAGTTTCACTATTCATAAAAAATTGAAGTTTTTCATAACAATGCCAAAATTTCACCCTAAGCTATAATTGATATTCAGAATTAAAAAATGATGTCTATTTTACAAAATTCCAAACATATAAGTTTCATTAATTAATTTTATAATTAATTCCCGCTGTCACAACAAATAGCGTGTTTTTCAGAAACAATATATATCAAAATATTGACAATTGTTTAGGTCCAATTTCAAAGTGAAATTAATTCTAATGAACACCATTGGATAAAATAGTAAAAATATATTCAAATTATACTTTAAAACCACTCAATAATATAATTTATCACTATAAATTATTTTTATTAAAAATGTTTTTTTAAGTATTTTTCACTATTCATAAAAATTGGAAGTTCTCAGAAAAATACCAAAAATTCATCTCAGGATAATTTCGATATTCCGAAACCAAAAATGAAGTCCATTTTGAAATATAAAATATATATAATTTGAAAAAGTAGGTATTACTATTCATAACGGCTAGTTTGATTGGTTGTGGTGTGTTAGAACTCGATGTTGCGTACAACAGACGTTATCACATTATTAAAAGAGAAGCATACCATAGAAGCTTGGGGTGTTACATTCTCCCCTCCTTCAATAAATTTCATCCTCACAATTTGAAATAGTTCTTCAAAAATAAAAGGTTGAAAATAGAAAATATCTTTGTGGGAAAACCCACATCGGAAATTGGGATACTAAAATTTAGTCTTAATATGAGGAAAAGAGAAATGAAAGGGTCACCACAAAATTATGATCTCAATTAGGAGAACATTGGTTGAAATTAGAGACATATAATTGGAGGAAAAATGTAAATATTTATAGGTAGTGATTGAGGTCATCAATCGCAAACAAGTGTAAAATTGAGGTCCTTAAATTCATCAACATATGATGATTTGAAATACCATCGGTTCAACAAAACATATGTTATTAGGATAATTTTTTTTGGTTTTCGGGTTCCTTAAATAAAGTATAAGAATTAATTTATTCATAGAATAAGACAAAAAGAAAAATATATTCTTGACAAGTAGAGTTCCAACCTTTAACTAATTTCTACCATAGACTCGTCTTTCACTCTAAAAGATAATAGAACTTAAAAATAATATTCTATTTATCCTATTCTTATAGAGTTAATAAATTAATTTATAATTCATCTAGAAGAACCATTAAAAAACGACATTATTTCATCCAATACATCATGTGGGTCAGTGGTAGGTGATACACCCTTGTCTCCCTTCGGTTGTGGGTTCAAGTCTCATGGCCTGACCGGACGCGACGGGTTGTCGCCCGACCTCCGGGGTGTCCTTTTATGGCAATCCAAAATAATCCAAACTAGAACTATCCAAAATACTTTAGTCCAAAATTTATAAGGAAGGTAAACACAATAAAGATCCTTTTTCCCGTGTAATAACATTTGAACACCTTCATCATGTATTCTTTTAAAATACTGCAACATCCTGAATTACCATAAAACCTTATTGATTACATTAATGATCCCTCATTCCTTAAAGAATAATATATATACTTCTTCAATACAAATTTTTTTAAACCCAAACAATGATGGAATATACAAATCATTAATCAGTTTCAAGGTAGTCAAGAATATCCAATATAATTTATCCAAATCAATCATGTATTATTCCAAAATCACTACCTCGGTATCAGAACTATATTATGGTTTATCATTCTCTCAACCATATATTTTCCAAAAATTTATCCTGCGATTGGGTCACTTTTCTTTGTTACACACAATCTCACGTCCTTAATGAAATAGTACTGTAGTACAATCCTTATATACTCCATAATTATTATAACAAGTACATTGTTGATACAACACTCAAATGATATAATCAACATAAGAACTCTAATCATTCCTCTTCATCTGTGGTAGTATCATAACTTGATTATTATCCAATAGCATCATTTTCGGCATAGTATGATGAATGGGACATAGGTTCGTGTAGTGTCCAAACTCTTTGCAAATGAATCATTGTACATGTGAAACCATTTTCTTACCCTTGAAGTCACATACTTTGTGCCCTTTTCCTCCACACTTATAACAAACTCCCATTCATTTCAGGCAAGTTCTAGGGTGTTTCTTCCCATAGTTATCACATATGGGAAAATTCTTCTTTTCCCTCTTCCCTTTATCCAAATTTCTCTCTTCCATCCTTTCCTTATCATTCTTCCCTTCAAATCCATAGGACTCAGTAAACTCTTTACTTATCTTATCAACACATGATATTATTTCTTCATATGATGATAATACATCGGAGACTATTGCTCTTATAAATTCTGGATTAAGAACATGAAATATATGATCTTTCTTTCTCTTTGGATCACGTACATTGCTGGAGTTCTCATTCCTTCTACTGGGCGCCATTTATAAACAAAGGCATACACTAGATTAGTTTATTAATAACAATACCTAATCCCAAACTTGTAAAACACATAAAATAAATTAAATAGTTTATGGATATAATCCATAATCATAAAAATGTCTCATTTGAGGAAGTATATACTCATAAACCCTTCACAATGGTTTGTAAAAAAATGAGAATTATCCTAAGCATATCCCCTAGGAGTTTCGTAACAAAGAGTGCAGCAAGGCCCGTTGTCGTGCACCAGTTCCTGTTCGAGTCTATCTCAAAGCGATGTTTTCGGGTTTTCCCCCTAGGTACATCTGTGCCAGAGCCGCCTCTACCTGATCGTATCTAGACATGGATGTATTTCTCGGAAAACTCACAAAATCTCTACAATACCAAAATTCTAGGAAGTTCTTCTATACTAAACCTCAAAGTCCATCTTAAATCTATGTGCTCTATTCAGAGTTTATCAAAATCTAGCTTCCAAGGTTATTTCTAAACTTCCTCTGATACCAACTGTAACGCCCCAAGCCTAGTTACCCAGAGTCGGTGCGTTATTACATAACATTAGCATGATCACAAGAAAGATCAAATATCGAAAGACCAATTGGTTTAGTAGCCTTGGAAATACTAGATATATTCATAAGTCTTACATTACAACATAAAAACAAAAACTACAACAACATGTTTTCTTCATAGGCCACACTCTTATCCCTTCATACTATCCCAGCAGATCATTCATAATTTACTTCTTCATACCCTAGTAAAATAAAACATAGCAAAGGGGTGAGCTCAAATGCCCAGTAAGGATAAGCAATACAACGAAAACTTTCATAAATAAGAATAAATATTTAAGAAAATGTGTAGCTAAAACAAAATCCTTTTAAACTTGAACTTCAACATAATATAGAAATGATAAAATAAAATAATGCAATTTACATATTCACATGGATGTTCTACTAGTCAAACAGTCACATGCAATATCAGTAACCACTTTCATAATAATGGAATGCATAATGCCAGAGTATCATAACCACATATCCAAGGCCTCGTGCCAAGACTACAAATAAGATTTTGCCAAGGCCTTGTGCCAAGACACTAGTTTGTCTCATGAGACCTACCGATGCATCGAGGAGTTATAGCAGGCTCCACCCGTCACTTACTAAGTCCAATGCATTACCATATGAAATGGTTTAAACATAACAAAAACATTCATATTAAAACTAGCATACGAAATGTCAATACTTTCTCCATAAACCATGAATGGTACAAAAATAACACATCCATAGTAAAACATATCAAAAAACCTTCAATACAATACAAAAGTTTTGTATCATAATAAATCAACTTCAAATAAGCTTAAAATACATCAAAGGATGTTGACATAGGTGAAATCAAAACAATTTGAGAGAAATATCTCTTTTCTCGAAATCATTGAAAAGTCACACATTTATAAAGGAAGAAATTTAAAAGAGATTTTTGAATCAAAGTGTCCCATACCACTTTGAAACTTTTGAAAAGAAATATCATTTCAAAACATTCATTTTCATATAAATAAATCCTTAAAATCAATTTGAAAAAATGGACATTAATTAAAAGATTTAGAAAGATAAATCTTTAAAACATTTAAAATTACGATCTTGAAAAAGAGTACCTTTCAAAAATTCTTAAAATATTCATTTTGAATTCATTTAAAAGTCACATAATTATAAAATAAAACATTTAATTTGAAAATAATCTTATAAGCTTGTAAGGGACGCTTTGAAAATTTTATAACGGCGGTAAATAGCCGCACCCGCCGTATAAGTTAAAAAAACATTCTTACCTTAAATTTGTCGAAAAGGTTTAAAGTAACTTGTTTGGAAAATGACGGAAATATTCCGTTCAAAACAAATAAGGGTTTAAATGACTTTAACCCATTTTCTAGTAAATAGTAAAAATGTTTTAAATACATTTTTAAGGAACATGGATGTTGATGATAAAGATATCCTAGTAGATAATTACGTATAAACAACCTCAGATAATGAAGAGATTGTGAAATAAACCCTTAACTTGTACTTTTCCTTGTTTGGGGTAGGATAACCTCCTATATAATGGTGAAATAATTGTTATTAAATTATACAATAATTATATATATTAATATGATATCATATATGATCTTTTAACATTGCTTTGTTAATAATATCTTAGTATTATCGTCGTTTCGGGTGTTAACTTACTCATTTTATTTTATATGTTTTGTTACGTAAGCCATGTTTTTCATGGATAGGTTTTATCTTATTCATATCCATAATTATACCAAGTACTTAAACATTATTTTTAAATCATAAAATGATAATTATACTTGAATGGATACGATGGAGAATGAATCTCATCGCGTTCGTGGAGACAGTAGTCCGTACGTACGCACGAGCGACAATATCATTCTTTTGTTATTAAAATAATATATAATTGGATGGTATATCATATATACAGAATCATTATCATGTTATATTTATTATTTACATGAGTTACACATCATTGTTATACCCATCCAAATAATAATATATTGAATAACAATTACACCACGACGTGGAGACGGTAAGCCGTACGTACGCACGTATGGTGACATGTTATTCAAAGGGTGGATAGAATACTGAATATGGTTGTAATATATTTATAATAACATCACATTATATATAATATAATGGATTTATTATTTTATAATGTTAATAACAAAGAAATAGAAGTGGAAGAAGAAATGAATTTGAAAAAGGGTGGTGAAAACATTACCTCTTCTTCGGGTTCTTCCTTTTGATTTGATAAAAAGGGATCCTTAGGTTGGATTTATGATCAAACTAATGCCTCTATGTTGTAGTGAGGTAAGTTTAGAGAGTATTTGGGTAGAGTTTGGACGAACCAAAAGGATTTTAAGGTTTGAAGAAATGAGAAAGAGGAGTTCCCTTTTATAAGAGGGTTAAGGGGAACCTTTGGAAAATGTAGAAATATTAATTTATAATAAATTAATATTCGGTTTATAATGGCTCCAAAGTTGATTATTAAAAGGTTATGGTGGGGATAGTTCTAAAAACATTAATCCAATAGAATTTAGACTGGTTTGAGTCATTATATTAACCTTATATTTTTGTTTTAACTCTTAGTTAATTAGTTTGACATTTACCATGTCACTTTGTGTTTTTATATTATATAGTTAATAAACTTACTATATACATCCAAGAGACCCCCAAGTGGTCCATTAATGATACAAATATCATGATATAAGTCTCTTGGCTGATTCTTAGATTTTTAAAATTTTAATATCAATTAATAATATAATATTTGTTTTAAAAACTCTTTTATGTCAATTTTGACACTATTCAATAGTTGATTTTTGTGAAACTCATAACAGAATGGTTACTTAAAAAAAGTCAATTAAATAAATACTAATATTTCATATTATCCTAGAAAATTATTTTAATTCATTAAAAGTCTCAAATTATATTTATTTGGGTATTTATAATATCAATTATTTTAATTTTTCACTATTATGTTAATTACTTTATCATCATTGTGTCATAAATAAATTAAATTATTTAATGTATAAAAATTGTAAATAAAATATCCTAATGTAGGAAATATTATTAGATTTCTAATGAATATTTACAATCGAATTTATCTTATGTATAACCCTATATTAAAAATGTTTTAGTAAATAAACATTGATTTTAACTCTTTTAACTCTTCTTGGAATTAAATAATAATAAATGTCATAATCTAATCCAAGTGGACCTAAATGATAATATTTTATCCCTAAGATTGTTTTTGGTCGAGATACATTGGTCCAATAGAATTAGGACATGTGTTAGGGTAATATTAATATCATTTTTACCCTTAATTACCCTATTTACTTTTAACCGTGGTAAATAAAAGTAAAAAGTTACTATTCACCAAAAATTATTTTTATCTCATTGAACCACATTTTTCATTTTGATATTAACCATGTCCCTCGGATTTTTGAAATTTTATTCATAGAAGCAGTAAATTTAAGTTTTATGAAAAATTCAATTTTTTTAACTACTACTTAGTAGTTTCTCTATTCATCAAAAATTGAAGTTTTTCCGAACAATGCCAAAATTTCACCCTAAGCTATAATTGATATTTCGAATTCAAAAATGATGTCTATTTTACAAAATTCTAAACATATATTTTGCATTAATTAATTTTATAATTAATTCCCGCTGTCACAACAAATAGCATGTTTTTAAGAAACAATATATATCAAAAGATTGACAATTGTTTAGGTCCAATTTCTTAGTGAAATTAATTATAATGAACACCATTGGATAAAATAGTAAAAATATAATATAATTATAATTTAAAACCACTCAATAATATAATTTATCACTATAAATTATTTTGATTAAAAAAGTTGTTTTTAAGTATTTTTCACTATTCATAAAAATTGGAAGTTCTCAGAAAAATACCAAAAATTCATCTTAGGATAATTTCGATATTACGAATACAAAAATGAAGTCCATTTTGAAATATAAAATATATATAATTTTTAAAAGTAGGTATTACTATTCATAACGGCTAGTTTGATTGGTTGTGGTGTGTTAGAACTCGATGTTGCGTACAACACATGCTATCACATTATTCAAAGAGAAGCGTATCGTAGAAGCTTGGGGTGTTACATATAATTCCCAACCAAATTACATTATGTTGTAACACATATCCCAATTATTGTAGGATGTTAGATTACATGCAATCAGGTTTTCCCTATACAATCCTCAAACTGCCAAGGGTGGTATGTCTCATATAAACATGTTCTCACACATGAGATATGAATCCAAGTAAGGGTATTGATGTATCGTTTTTATTTTCCATGTGGATACAACAAGAAACAAATTACCCCTTATCTAAGATATATGTGTGGATTGATTTATGTGATTATATAATACATAATGACATTTAGCCTTCCAACATAAGCCTAGAAGCCTGTTTCATCCACCCTAATCATTCTTCTTATATTAGGTCTTAGACCCTCACCATTCACATTGGGTCCTCTCAATCCACAATTTATTATGATGGGACTATTTTTTATCCTTGGTATTGGGACATCTAATCATTCCCATAAATTAATATACATACTGCACCATTTTTTAATATATAAGAGATAGATTAGTATATATACAATTTCCATGAACTAACATTATATTTTTAATGTTAGTTATGGATACATAGTGAAATATAGACCACCTATATTAGAAATAGTCATAAAATTAACCTTAATCCCACTTCCCCCCAATATCTCAAGACATGGTCCTTCATCAGTTTACGTTTATTTTTAATTCAATTATAAGATACTAGGATGAGAATTTTTACATAATTTCAAAAATCTGTGTGTTTCTTGATTCTTCTTATGTCAAGATACAAAGTGGAATCTATAACACATTTCTAAGACCCATAAATAGAATTCAACCCATTTAATCACAAAAATTTTCTCCAGGATTAGATTCAATTCATTTCATTCATCCCAATTATAGCCCGATACATGAAAAAACAAATTCTACCATTAATGAGATAAATACTTCAAAAATACCATTTCATTGAACTATATATAGCTTGTTTCATATTATCACATGATACATAGTGATTTTCGGGTCAACTTCATTTATCCCAGACATAAATTTCATTATCATCAAACCAACTCTTACTGTTTTGTCCTTTAATTCACATCAGGTATTTATATATTTTATTTTACACTATGTAAATGTATTTAATTCCAAGAACTGTGAACGAATAGATTCTTATAAAAATATAACACATATATATGTTGGATATATTTTTTATGAAAATATTCATTTATCCTTATCAAATTTTACTCCCCTCTTGTGTTTTGAAAAGATAAAATATTGACTAGTCATAAGATAGAGTGTTATATTACCTTCTTAAAATTATCTTCCCATATACCATAATTTGTACCTAGAGTATCTTAATTAGTATAAATAGTCCATGGATATTGGTATTCAGTTTATCAAATTCAAATGAATGCCTCTAACTGGTAATGTTAAATGTGTTGCATGTCCATTATACATTTAAACAACTAAATGAATGTTTTTTATTATGAAAAATATACTTAAACCCGATATTCAGTTAAAAAAATTTAGCAGATCTTATCAAATGAATTTATCTAGTGTTCACCCTTCGTACATGTTTAATGGAATAATAATGGGCCCATAACTTCATATGTGGTCATTGTTTACCCTATCCTATTTATTTTTTTCATCACATTTTAAATAATATTACTCATGTTATGATTTAAATTACTACCATTCTTTTTTTACATGTATTAAATCATTTACAACTATCAAATACCAATCATTATTATAACACATCCCTATTTATTTGAGTACTATGATCATAAAATATATCATACTATCCATTAAGTAGTATATAATGTTATTAGACCCATTATTTACATTAGTATTTCCTCGCTTTATTTCTATATACACAACCTCAACTTTTTCATAATGTTATAACACCTCACGAATTAGCATTTTTTTGTCAAAGATATTTAAAAATAACCATAACCTTAATTTTTTGAGATTAATGTCCTTAAATTTATTGGGACCAAGTTTGATGGGGAAATTTATCACATTCTATAAGAAATTTTTTAAGAATTATTTTTCTTTTGTTTTCATGAAATGAAATCAATTCAACTTGTACATTTTGATGACCGGGTAAAGGAATACTAGACTCAAATTTTCAGAAACACATTTCTTTATAAGATTTATCAATTATAGGTTTTGGATCCAGAAATATTTTAGGGTGAAATTATTTATTGGACTCACATTGGTTCCAAAATGATATTTCAATCAATATGAGAAACTGTATCGAAGTAAGAGTCTATTGAAAAAAACATAATGAAACTTTTATATTTTATATGTTTTATACGTTATGAGTTAATCATAAAGAATTATCCAATCATTGTAAATGGATGATTGAAGAAATTTCGATGTATTTATAGTGGCTCCCATCATATTATGGTGTGGCTAGATATTAATAAGGTGCAGAGTGGATGTGAAGTAATAGAAGATTCTAATGGATGTTAGATTCTGATTTTCTCATCCTAATTTTATGAAATTAATGATGAATTCATGATATAAAATTATTTTTTTAAAAGAAGAAATGATATATTGTTTTATGTTTGTAAAGTTGATGTTTTTTTGGAGAAATTTTATACTTATCCTTAAAACTGACTAATTCACATAGACTATCTGATCTACCAAATTAAAAAATTCATAGGATAAACTATCATTAGAAGAATGTCTTGAAGTGTGAAGTTTCTTCTGACACTAGTCATTCAGAAAAGGCATTCCACCAATTGATCAGAGGGGTTCTAATACTGATCCACCAGACAAAGTGTTGGTATCAGAGGAGAATCATGGTAATAGTTATATCCAAGGTGGAATGGTTAATAAAGATATAATTTTATGAACCAATTAATGAGAATAGAATTTGGTATTGATCCATCATATGGGACTAAAGACTGATTAAAAAGATTATTATCAACAATTTATTCAACCATTTTCATTATGTTGTTTTTTTCAATTGGTTCAAAATAAAAATATCTCTAATTTTTTTAGTGGGTCAACACAGTAATAATTGTGTAATTTGAATTTTTACTTCTTGTATTTGTATTTCTTTTTGATTTGGAAATCCAAAACACTTTCTTTATAAATTACTAATTTTTTATCTCAAATGTATGATAGAATTTTTTCTCAAAAAACATAAAATTTTACCATACATATAATTATTTATAAAATTAACATGAATGTATACAACCTATTTTCATCATGATTATCATAATGGGTATGTATCTGATAAAAATAATTTTTTGATTTATCAAATTAGATATAATAATTTATGTGTTGTATTTCCTACAAACAAGTAATTATAATTGGATTGAAAATGGAATAGATAGACATCAAAATAATACTGATAAATAATAATGTAATGAATTTTTTTGAAACACTATGTGACTGACATAGTTTTAATTATGAATAAAGAAAATTGATTTCTATAGTATGGAATTACTTTTACACTGTAATAATGAAAATCTATATAGTTTTGTACAATTAGTTACAAATGATCCATTAAAGTAGCATGTGTCCAGGTTGTTGAAAAAATAGATAAATATGGTTGTTGGTGTAAATGTGACAGTTGGGAAGGTTTTCTATAAATAAATTTCATTTAATGTGTTTGAGTAATTTGATTACATTTCTCCATCAGTTTTTCTATTTTACACAACTTGAACACCTTATTTTTATTCTTTTTTATTCCATTAGAGAGAATCATTAATGAAAACTTATAAGGTTGTCTCTTTAAGATGTTTTAAATAGTTTCTATGTCTAATCTGTGATTACAATCGAGGGATTATAGGGATAGAATGATAGTGAATATGATCATTGTATTTATTGAGGGATTCCATGGATAGAAAGAAAGAGATGATCATTTATATCAAGGGATATCAAAGATAAGCATATAGAAAAGTCAATATTCTTATTAAGGGAATTTCATACTGAGGAATGATTGAATTGAAAGTATATATAAAACTATGGACATTGTTAGCTATGCTTTGTGGCTATGTTACATTTATGGATAAAAGAGATCTATTATTTTACAATCGACATAAGTCATTATTATACTATTTCTATTATTTTACATTTTTATTAAATTTTATATATTCTAGAATTAATATAAGTTATATTTTTTATCATAAAAAATTAATACAATAAACACAATCTATTTTACTAGTGGATTCTATTGTGAATTCGAAACATACTATTTAAATCATATGTATATTGAATACCATCTATTGTCTCTTATTTAATAATATAAATTATGATTATCATCATTCTAATAATATACATCAAAAATAAACTTTATTTAGAATCTTTGAAAATTGGGATGATCCAAATCCAAATCTGATCCCTTTATATTAAAATATTTTGTGAATTGTTCTAGTTTAAATTCTTTTAAACTAACATTTTAAAAATTAAAATTCACCTTGTACTATGATTAATCCATATTGAATACATTCATACAATCCTAATATCAATATAAATATTTATAATATCCAATAATAAGTATTGTTTTTTGTTTTCCTAGTGGTGCAAGAGTCATCGACACATTCTTGACACTGATTCATCTCAAGGAATAAGATAGTGATCCATTAGAAACATGATGAAACTAATAAATCACTAGACGTTGAATGTCATTAGGAACATAATATTATGTATGAAGAATGTTTTAACAATTTAATATAAATGTAATTTTCCTAATGTGGGTTTTTTGGTACAAACAAGTTAGGGATAGTGTATTTATAAGTGGAAACATTGTTTTTATAAGAAGAGTTTGATGCTTCTTAGTTGGTGTGGATCATCAGAATAGGTAATTGTTTTTCAGATTATATGAAGCCTCGTAATGAGAAGTTTATAGTTTATATTTGATTATTTTTAGGTCCTTAAAATCAGAGTGACAATATGATTCATTATATTTTGTATCATCTTCAGAACATCCAATGGAATCAGACTAATGTCATGTAAGTTTTTCTCTAGGATGATGATGTTTTGATATGATTTCAGAAGTTTTAAAATGACATGAAAATTGTTTAGAAGTTAATAATTAGTCAGTGGTTAGGTATACTTGAATATCGAATTCCAATTTCTAGAAAAATAATTAAAAATAAAATAAAAAATGGTTTTATTCTCTTTCCTTTTAAGGTTATTATAAATTGATGGAGTGACATTGTGAATTATGATTATCGAGCTCTAATAACATGTGGTAAAAGAGGGAGATTCCTGATTTTTTTTGTAGATAGGTATGTTTTTAGAAAGATTATTCTAAAGGATATTTTATAGACATAAGAAAAAGTATAAGAAAAAGGTTATCATATCAGACTGAGTAATCAAACTGAGATTTTATAGGAAAGAAGATGTGGTACAAAATAGATTATAGAGTGTTATTTATTATATGTTTTCCATTTTGAAAAATTGGACTAAGGAATCAGTTGGACCCATCTTCATATGTTTATATATGGAGTCCAAATGTGAATTTTTTTAGCTACTACTGGGTAGAAAGGTGATGATTTGATTTTTGAATAAATACAGAAGTGGATGTTAATAAGGAAGTGCAATGACATTTTTCGAGTCAATTGGTGATGTTTTAATAACTTTTTACAAAAACTTATTTTAAATCATTAATGATAAGTTGAAGTGCATGCATTGTTTTATTGATCATAACGCATCCAAAGATAGATTAGATTTTATTTGTTTTATCCAAAAAAGGATTTTTTATAGTGAAATTTATTGTATTTGATTATTTCCAAACAATTACAAGGACAATATTATCTTATTTAGCATTAAAAAAGTAAATACGTGGGTTTTTTGGATATGTGAACATTTTCTATCAAAAAAGTATTAATCCTTTTATAATAGGTGAAGGATGTTACAAAATAAACATAACATGATGGAGAATATATCAATGATTATCCCCCCTAAATGTGATACATTGATCCTGGTTGTGATTTTTCAAGTGGATTTAGAAATATTGTTCCCTTTGTTTACTGTTTTACATTGTTTTTGAAGAAAAATTATTACGGAAAATCATAATTATATGAATTATATGGGTATTCCAGTATTCAATAGAAATAACTACCAAATCTAGAAAGATAGAATGTAACATTATATTATTTTTCTTCGGAATCATGTTTGGGAAGCTTCTATAAAAGAATTTTATAATTTGGTTGATAATATTCCAATCACATATATTCTTATTTAAATCTTGATAATGATTGAATAGTTAAGATTTCATTAATATCATCATATTCATAAACTAAATTTTTTTAAAGTAATGGGAATTTATACTACGAACGGTATCTAGGATAAGTTGAAGAAACTTTAAAAGGGAAATTAAATGGTAATGAATGAAAAGTTACAAACCATGATTCTATTATTTGGAGTTCTTAAAATGGGAGAGAATGTATCTGTTGGTGACTTCCAAAATAAGGAAAATGATATTATTTGAAACATTAGATGTCTTGGAGAGTTTTTGAAAGATTTGGCTATTATTGAGGTGATCTTGAGAATTATTCCTGATAAATTTGATGCCAAAGATTCATTATAAGATGATAGTTATTCATAAACACTATATCTGGATGATCTTTATAGTACTGTCATTACTTATGAAATGTAACATAGAATAGGAAAACAAAATTTTATTGGGAAATTTCATTCAAGGAATCTATTGAATGGAAATATAAGAAAATTAAAATGAGGTATATAATTGTATTAATAAAATTTATCCATAGTTTCTAAAAATATTATAAGTGTTATAAGAATGTATAAAGATAATCTACAATTGAAATGTTTGGAATGTGAAGAAATTGGTGAAATTTATTCTAATTTTCCTTAAATAACTAACGAGGAAGGTAGTGATGAAGATGATTGGAGGTTGAAATCATGGAAATTTTTTGCCTATTGACTTGTAATGTTTTCAGTTCTCTTCTAATGTGTACAACAAGACTCGGGCCTAATCCTCAGTAATGATACTTTTTAATAGTCGATTGTTTTTAGTCAATTGTATTATGTTTGGGGGGTTTGTTAAAAGAGCATATGAAATAAGTTATTGATTATGTTTGATTAAGATTTTTTTTTAACAATTTTAAAAATAATTATGTGATTTCATCAATAGGTAGTTAAGCTTGGTATATCCTTGATCCTTACATTGTATTTCATTAAATTGACACCCCATGTCACTAGTTGACGTTGATTGGAATTACATAGTGTTAAGGATTTATTCCAACACTAAACATAACAAGGATTATAATCCCAATTAGTACTTGATTTTGGTAGTGTATTAATGGTTCTAATAATCCATGTAATCCATATATTTTACAAAATACGTCTTTAATCCATGGCATGTTATGTCCAACATACAAAATGTTAATTCGAATAATACTCATCGAACAAAAGATCTCAATCTCTTAACATCCCTAAATTATAACTCAACGTAATGATATATTTAATAATCCATTTAAATGTTTAGTAATCTAGTTATAATGATTTTGATGATAAATTAATGTGATAAGAAAAATAAAGGTATAGGAAAAGAGTGGTGTGTCGAATACACACAAAAAAGATGATAATAATTAGAAAGGAACATTAGATTGAATGATAATGCAAAATAAAGGAAGGAGATTCAACATTATTTAAACTATTTTAAGAACTTATATAATAAACTATCGAATTTGAATTTCAATAATAAATATTGAAGAAGAAACTTTATTTAAAACAAAATTACAAGAAAAGACATACAAGTATAAAATAATGAAGAACACAAAATTAAATGGAAACAAAGAGAGGTGGAAGAATATCTAAAGTAAAAACATGGGTATGGAATGTTCTTATAAGACATTTTCAAGGATTTTTCGTGACAATATCTTCTCTTCTTTTCTTAAATGTGAACTCTTTTGAAGGAGAGGAGGGGAATGTATTTAAAGCCCAAGGAAGTGGACTGTTTGTATTCCCAATATGTCCCTCCACTAGAATCACCATTTTGATCATTCATAATTCCTAATATCAAGATATAACCTTCTTAAAATCTGTATATAATAATTTTTTATGATTATTTTAAAAAATTTGGAGGCATTCATACTTATATAACCAATGTTATGGCCTTTCAATTAAACAATGCTAATCATTCCATTTCAATTCATACTTCTTAGAAGGCCACAATGTGAATGGGTTTATCAATATTAATATGCTTCAAAATCTGAATTCATTCTTCTAAAATTTCATACTCATATATCTCTGCATTCACACTAAATAATATCAACATTATTTTTTGACTAGATCATAAGACATGTCATGAATACTGTACTGATTTTAATTCCTAGACAGAATGTTGGGATTAGTTTAAATGAATCAGTTGGGCCCCTTTTCATAGGATTTAGGCCCTGAAAGTTTTATCCTCTACTCCTTACATTTTTTCCTAAGTATTGTAGAAGTATAAATAAATTTTAAATTCAAGATTGATCCTATTAATTTAATCTTCATTGCTAGTCTAGTTTCTTCACTGTTTATTTTGGTTTTCTTGGGTGGACCATATAACCCTTCATGTGACATACATGGCCCAAGATTCTTTCTAATTAAATGTTTTCTATTTAATTAGGATTCATACTAACCAATAATCACACAATTTAGATCAACAAGGTGATAATTTTAAATAAAATATTGAACTACCTCAATTGGACTACTTCTAAAAATGCTCAAAATGATATTTAGTATTAAAACATTAATATTTCACACAAATTATGCACATTTCATATAAAATCATTAAACTAGGTATAAAAAATTTATAAAAATATTAATAACATCAAAGGTCAAAAATATCATTTATGAAATGTGGTGATAAATTAAAATCTAATTACATGGGAATAAATATAAAATTACTCCAAATTCAAAATGATAAGCATTTGGTCTGAAGATGATGAAGTGGAAGATCATGACATTGATGTTAGACATTTTTTTGATGTTTTTATAGAAATTAATATCATTATAAATGTTATTTATTAGTTGTTTGGAAATAGTTTATTTAAACAAGAAGAGACTGAGATAGAGTTTCCCCAGAATTGTGAATTGACTGAATGTATCACAAAGAGAGTGTAAATTGAAAAATAAATCTATATAGTTAATAAGTGAGTTAGTAAAATAATGGAGAATGTATTTTTGAAGAGAGAGCTATGTTAATTGAAAATTTATATTTTCTGTTGATTTCTCTTGAGGTCGAAAAGAATCAGAATGAATCTATAGAAGTAAAATAGAAAGAAAAGGGGTAATATTTAGAAGTTGTTCAACAAGTACATACTAATTTTTATCCGATAGAATCATTTTTTAGAAACAACATCTCTAATATTGTTGAATGTTCATGAAAGTATAAACATGAGAATGATCTGAAAAATATTCCTTAAATGGTTGAAAATAAATTTTTAGTTATTCGTAAGAAGAATAAATTTTGGTATTATTTTATGTGAAAAAACATACAAAATTGAGAATTCATAAGTTTCTCAAAATTCTAAGAGAGAAAAAATGTATTTACTAATTTTGCTTTTGATAAATATAAGAAGAAATCTGAATTAATGAAGAATATGCTGGGTGATAAAAAATGTTTGGTTTCAAAAAAAGATAATAAGTGAACGATAATAATGTTGATAAGAAATGTGTTCACGACTCTAAATAGTATGGTTGTTTCATATGAATGTATTATTTATATGGGTAAAATAGGTATTGTGGTGGATTCGGGTATGAAAAAAAATGTGTTAGTGTAATAAAAACATTATAATTCTAATATTAATTATAGATGACAAATATTAAGGCAGATTCAATACTCTAAATGTAATAAATATGATATAGATTTTGTGAAATTTGGAAAAGGTTTCAAACAATTGGAAATCATTTTTAACAGATGAGATCAACTAGGAATTCATTCAAAATGGTTTATTGTTTTATTATATTCATAAAAACATGTTATTAATAATTATTTAAATTCATATGTGAATAATTTTAAATCGAAAATAAATATCTTTTTATAGAAACCCATCTCAAAACTAGAAATGGAGAATGGCCCTAGAACTTGGATAGTGTGTCTTCTTCTCATATGTCAGGATATCTAGAATTTTTTAAGAATGTGAAATATTTCAAATAAGTCATAGTGATGTTTGGTATTGATGAATCCCTTAGAATAAAAAGTGTTGGGTCTTCAATTATAATAGAAGAAATGTTGAAATCCATGAAATCATTATTTTTTAATGGGTTGAAACACAACATTTTGAGTGCTTCAAAACATTGTGATGAAAATAATAATGTTTCTTATGGAATATTGTTTTATTTTGAAAATAAATGATGATATTAAAGTTTTTAATAGAGGTCATGGTACAAAAGGGAATTTATTTCATGTTGGTGATGTTCATAATTCATGTCATTTTGGATCGCTGGAAGAATATTATTTATGGGATAAAATGAAAGGACATATGTGTCAAAGAAACACATGCATGTTATGAATGTGAGATAGTGTCGGTGTTATTCAAATTATTTCTATATAGAGAGATTTGTGTGGCGTAACTTTATAGAAAGGGATAATTATAAATTCTGTGAAAAAAAGTTGATATTCATTCAACTCAATCCTTAGAACTAATTCATTCAAATAACTAAGGGAAAATGATTAAACAATCATATTTTGGAGATAAGTACTTCATTTATTTCATTTTCAATATTACTCGCACTATATGTTTAATGTATTTGAAACATAATTCAAATTTTCTTAAGATGTTTAAAATTTTTATGAGAAGATATAAGATGGATTGTGGGTATTCTGTGAAGTAGTTGCGAACTAATAATGGTTGAAAATTCATAAATGTAGAGTTAAATAGTTATATTGAAAAACATGGAATTTAAAATGAGTTTAGTACATCATATTCTACACCAAAATGGTGTTTTTAAATGGAATAATAGTTGTTTTTTTGAAATAGTATGTACTCTAATACATTAACATGTTCATTATTATTACTTTTGGTGGCACACTATGTGAATAGTTGTTTTTATTTAGAAGTGGGGTTTCACATTGACATGTTCTTTTATGACTGGTTATTATATTTTTTAATAAAAAAACAATTTTTGAAACATGTAAATGTTTTTTAGAGTCCCTAAATAATAATAAAAAATGTGCAAACATATTAAATATTGATTGAAGAGTTTAAGATTAAAAGTTTCAAGAATATTATCTATTTTAAATAGAATATTTATGTTTCAACAATGGGAAAAGCAGATTAGTTTATAATATTGATGCAAAATATCATAAAAATAACATGGAAAATGATTCATAATAAATTTGATATGAGGAAGAAGAGGATGATGGAATAATTATTGAGAAACATGAGAATGATTCAAACAATTGTGATGACACACTCCTAGAAGAATCAGAGTCAACTTTTTTAGTAATGAGGAATTATTTCTAACATCTCATCCTAGGTTGATAAAGAATGTGAAACCCTAGAACTTAATTGGAGAATAAAATCAAAACCAAAAAAAAATAACATCAAAACTTAATAAAAATGAATATTTTTTAAAATATTTGATCCAAAACATATGAATAAAATTTTTTAACTGCCAGAATTGATTTAGGATTTGAACAAAGATATTGTTTATACTGAGAAGAATTATACAAGGGAACTTATACTCAAACCCATTGATAACAATGTAATTTGTATAAAGTGGGTCTTTTAGAATAGTTCAAATGAATATGGTCAAGTGATAATAAAGAGTAAAATATTAGTGTACAAGGGTTTCTCACATATTAGATGTATTGATTTTATTTATACTTTTATAACCACTATCATGGTGGGAAATAATAAGAATCTTTCTTGTTATTACTTCACATTGAGGTTATTAAATATTTCAAATTTTTGTGATGTTATCCATTCTAAATTTAGAGCTTTATGATAATTTTTATGTTGCAATACCAGGTGGGTTTGTTATTTTAATGGTTCAATGTTATGTGTTCATGTAATTGAAATCATTGTATAGTCTAAATCATTTCCCAATGGTGTGGTTCTCAAAATTGGACACCGACATAAGGAAGGTAATCATTATGTAATTAAGGGTTGATATTAATTTGTACATAAAATAAATACATGATATTTTCGTCATTTTTTAATAAAATTTTTATTATATTATCCTATTTGAAAACGATGAAAGAAAATGTGAATTTTTTTCTAATGTGTTGAATAAGATGTTCAAAGTGTCCATGCATGGGAAAATGAAATTGTTTATTCTTTTAAAAATATTAAAATTGAAAAAATACTTATTTATTTATAAATAAAATTATTATATAGAAAATATTATGAAGTTTTAATGGGAAATTAAAAACTATTTCCAAACCAATTTATATGGGATCCATATTGCCAAAAGATGGTGAAGGTAATGAAAATGACTCTAAAGTGTTTCAGATGTTAATTTTCCATTTTTGCATAGTACTACATCTAAAATGGGTATTATTTATGATGTCGCCTTATATGAAATATTCCATTGTGGTATAATGAAATCATATATTTTATCTAGAAATGTAATTATAATTTATGTTAAAGGATCAATAGATTTTGGAATCAAGTTTGATAGATCATGAAGATTTGGTTTTTTTGGATATAAAAATTTTGACTGGCATGAATTGTCGGTGAAAGAAGATCCAAATATGGTGGAATTTTATTTAAGGAAAAAATTTGTGTATGTTTTCATATTAGGAAAATAACACAATAAATCTTATCATGGAAGAATCTGAGTATGTTTCATCTACTCAAGCTATAACACATCTATTGTTTAAGGATACATAGTTGGAAGAATTACTTGTTTTTTTGAAGTTACCAATGTTCTTGAGTTATGATAATCAGGGTGCTATAAACCATATATGAAATCTCGTACATCATATTCATTAAAAAAATATTGATATCAAAAATCACTTTATCAAAGAGAATTTGGAGAAGATTGAACTCAAGTTAGAGTGTGTTCCTATATTTGAATATGTTGTTGAAATTTTCACAAAGACATTACCAAATGAGTCATTTTTTCAACTAATCATTAACATGGTATTACATCCTATTTCTTTCTAAGATTGTGGTATGTGTTTCTCTTCCCTCCATCATTTATTTTTTTAGAAAGTGTTTTCAAGGGGGATAAAAATGATGTTTCATAAATCTATCCATTGGTATGTGATAAAAACACAACTGAAACAAGTACTTAGGGGAAGGTGTGGGTAATATATGAACTCATAATGGAAGTTGGTGAAATAATGTAATATTTTATTGAAGATTTTTAGGACATTTTTCATTAGAGGGATGTAAGAGAATTCATTATAAATGAAAAGTCATAGAATTTTTTAATGTTGAAAGAGTTTTATGAGCCATTAATTTTAGACAACATGATTTTTTTGAAAATAATTTTTATTTATTACAATGAGTTACCTCATATAGGATTAGAATTGTTGATATGTAATTTATAGCTTGATTTTAAAAAGTTTAATGATTTATGAACCTTGGCTAAAAACTAAATCCAAAGGAGGGATTGTTGGGAGCAAGTTGGCTGGATAATTTTATCAGATGCCGGAAGAATATGTTTTTTGAATGTTTTGTGTATATTTTTATCCTAAAATGAAATGAATTCACTAAGTTTGTTTTGATGATCAAAAAAGGAGTTTCATACTCATTTTATCTGATACAAATTTCATAAAAAAATAATCAGTTTGGTTTTCTTTCAAGGAATTGATTTCATATTGGAATTTTTTATCAGATTCACAATGGGCCTGAAACAACATTTCAATCAAAATGAGAAAATGTATAAATGTTTGAATATCTAGATATAAAATATGATTATATTTTTTATTTTTTCATGATTTTGACATGACGCGATTATAAAAAATGTTATCCAATAATTATGAAATAACAAAAGAAATGATGGATTAGTATTTTAATGTTCTTCCAATCAAACTGAGGTTTGGTAGGATAGATATAATGTGATGGAATGATGGAATGTAATAAAAAATTATAATCAATGTTAGTTGATTTTTTTCCAGTATTAATGATAGAATATTCATGATGATATCACAATACAATAATATGTTTATGGACTAATAATGGTTAGAGAGTTTCAATTTTCTAAAGTCAATGTTTTGTTGATGCTCCAATCAAAATATCCATTATATTGACCAATTCCTCAAACAGTATGATGTTAAAAAAGAAATATATCATAGGATCAATAATCAGTTAAAGAATTTATAGATGTATGAAATCTCTATTAAAAATAGTCCATCAGACCCAACATACCATAGATTCGTCAGATGAGTTCTAAAATCGATCCATCGAGCATAGTGTTGGTATCAAAGAAGCATATGATACAGAGTTATGTTAAAGGTAGAATGGTTAAAAAATATATATTTTTTTGACCAATGAATAATATGATCATTATATATTGATCCATAAAATAATATTAGAGATTGATTAGCTGGATGATGATCAGAAATGTATTCCACCATTTTAATCTAGTTGTTTTCTTCTTCATGTTGGACAAAAGAGAATGAAATATAGTGTCTTTCAGTGGATCAATAATTTAATACGAAATATTTTTTATTTTCGATGTGGTTCAAGAGTCATCATAAAATTATAGAAATTTATTCATTGGAAGGAATCAAATCCTGATCTAGCTGATGCATGTTGAGACCAATATGATATTAGAAGATGGATGTCATTGGCAGCTGGATCACCGATCTAAGGAATTGTTGGATATTTTAAGAAAAAGGGAATTATTTTAAATACATTTTCTAAGGTGATTAAATGGGGGTCCATAAATATTTATAATATGAAATTATGTTTATCGTGGAAGAGTTTTATCCATCTGAGTTAGTACAGAGCATCAAAATGAGTAGTTATTTTTTTCTGTGGGTTTAGAGCATCCTAATGAGAGGTATTTAGTTATTATATGTTTTTTTGGGTATGGAAAATTGGAGTGTACATATGTTTAATTATAATTAGGAACATCATTAGATTGTCAAATTATATCAACATAATGAAATGATAATAAGTTCATAGTAGGATAATGTTTTGAGAATATTTAATAGGTTTCGATAAGAATCTGGAAATGTTAACAACCACATGAATTGTGATAAATTTGATCAAAATTAATGTTAAAAAAGATTATACAGAAATATAGTTATGTGGGAAGGTGATGTTTTTTTCTTTCTAATTACTTTTTTGGGTTTATATAAATCAAAGAATGTAAATTTTACATTCTGATGATTATGCATTGTTCACATGCATGGGAAGAGAGTGAGAGTGTTGTAATTTTTTTTTCTAATAATGTTTCTAGATTGATTTATTCTAATCAATTTTTATATAATGAATAAGATTAAGAAATAGTTTTTTAGATGAAACTAAGTTATCATACTACAATTGCATGGAATGAATATGTGGTTCCGAATTTTGTCAAGAGTTTTATTTCTTATCATTTTTCTATACTAAATAACAAGGAAAGGGAAATATATTGATACAACTGACTGTGTTTTTGTATGATAACTAAAAATTGAAGATATTACTAGTTTTTGGATGGGTAAGTTAAGAGTTTTTGTTTGAGGAAACAAAACATTTCAAGTTAATTGGGCAGCATAATAGAATGATTAAAACCATATGGTGATGTTTTATTTACTTGTTAAAAAAACTTATTTTACATGATTATTTATAATAAGAAGCACACATAATTGTTGATTGATAACAGTGCTGAAAAATTATAAGGGTATATCATACTGGAAGTATCTACACAGAAGGATTTTTTTCATTTGGACTTTTTGATATTGGATTATTTACAAACCATGATAAGGACTATGCACTATTACTGTGTAGTGAACCATGTATATAGTGTTTTTCGAATGAATGTGTAAATGATTTGTTTTTATCAAATTTATAATTATATAATTATAGGTGAAGTTTATTAAAAAATAAATTCAGCATAAGGGAAAACAATATCACAAATTCACCCACCCCTATCAGTGATACATTGATCCTATTTGTTGCTTTTAAATATTAACAATTGAAAATGTAAGTTTACTCATTAGTTTGAAACTCCATAAAGAGGGTTTTGATAAAAATTATGTATCTTACCATTTTCCCTACACATTACAAACCATGGGAAAAATTTATAACGATTAAATGAAAAAATGGGTCTAATACTATCATGTAAAAATTCAACAAAATCTTCCCTAATAAAAATCCATGCCCTTTCAATTAAATAAATTAAATCTCATATCCTACAAAAGAATTATGGTAAAGAAAGGAAAAAAACATATTGGGACCACTATTTGTCCCTAGTAAATTTCATTCCAAGGAAGAACTACATTATCTTATTATTTAACACATATATATTGATTCGTATGTTTTTTTAGAATGTGATTTTTTTTTATTTTTTATGGTGCTTGAACTCCATTGTGCTTTGATACTTACATGAAAACACCCTATAACATTTGAAATTATGATGAGTCATTCACTCCCCCATATTTTAAAGAGATAACCATATATTATGATTATGATATAAACATTGAGTATCTAACTCACCTATATTAATCCAAGATCACATGATTAAAAGGAAAGAAAACACTGAAATATTT
Organism: Viscum album; assembly: GCA_963277665.1. NCBI lineage: Eukaryota > Viridiplantae > Streptophyta > Magnoliopsida > Santalales > Viscaceae > Viscum > Viscum album. Next base: position 1,407,149,690 of record OY728133.1, on the reverse strand, counting down.
TATCTAACAGGTTAAACTCCGCTTAAATTGATGGTTTATATACACTACATATCTATCATACATACATACATATAGGTGAAAATGAATTATAGATGGTTAATTGATTTCTTATTCGTTATTTAACTTTTGTATTTTTAGATTTTGATTAATCAAACCTATCTCTATTCAATTATCTTTTTGATTTTTCTATTGTGATGTTAATCCTCGAAAGCATATTCAATCCCTCTAATGGAAGTAAATGTTTGCAGTGATAAGTAATATACATTACCATAAATAAGTAATATGGGTGATATATTAGTCCGGTCATACCCTTATAATAGATCATTCACTAGTTTAATTCATTAGTGTGTGTAATATTACAATTCCATGAGTCTATATACTCAAATTAGATGTCCTCCTCATAAATATCAGACTTCAATATCCTATTGTATATTTTAAGATTGAAGAAAATTTCCCAATACAAAAAATAGAATTATTTTCATTTTAGACGAATCAAATGATTAATAATGAATTTTTGTAGTGTTGAGAAATATATTCTACACACTATTTTAGGGTTTCAAGGATGCATTTCATACATCAATGACATAAATCACTTTTTTGAGAAAGACATATATTTAGGTATGAATAATATTAAAACAGGAAATTCATGTGTCATATGATTTCTCACACATTGAGGGATACATAATTCTAAAAAAATTATTAATCATGTGATATGTTGGGGATAAAAACATACATATAGTTGGACACATATTGAATCTACTACTGAAAAAATGACTTTCAAAACCATGAAACCCACATTATGGGTTTTCTAGAATATTTTGTCCATAAAAAAGATATAATTAAAACATATAAGTTGGTTCACATAAATTATATCAATATTCGATTAAACTTATCGTAAAGCCATAAAAAGAACATGAATAAAAATTATGGCTATTTTGTATAGGAATTCATTCTAATATAATAGATAACAAAAAGTGCGATGAAACTAGATGAACCATATAAGAATAATGTTGACATGTTTCCATTTGTGTAAATTATAGAAAATAACATTGAGACTATGATTATCATATATGGAAGATGGTTTTTTTTGCTCAATGGAGATAAATTCATGTGGTGAACAAACTCCCTTCCATGTGTATGGTTCCTTTATGGAGGCCACTTCATTTATAGGTTGATGAAGGGATATTCATGCAAAATCCATCATTATTATTGATATTTCATCCATTTATGATATCCTAAACATTTGAAACCCTATTAGGAAAGTCTATGTTGATGCAAAAGTATTTTATGTAATAGATTTTTTGTAATTTATAGGTTTGGGAGTTACTTCCATGGTTTATAAATACACTCCTTCAACATATATTTTGGGAATTATGAAATATACTCAGGAATAAAGTTTTTTAAATCAAAATTTTATAGAAAGTAATTTTTGATAATGTATTTAGAGGTCAATTAAATCTTCTATAATTTAAAAATATGTATGATGAAGTGGGAATCCTCTTACGTAAAAAAATTACATTCACGGCTCAACTTCATAAGTATCATGTCTGTTGGTCCATGTAAAAAAACTGTGAGGAATCTCTTTTGTTTACCCTAACTAAAATTTTCAAAACCTAATACCCATATAATTATTATTTATTATAACTATAATATATATTATAATCTATAATTTCTACTCATCAACATAGGTAATTGAATAATATGCATCAGTATGGATTCCCAAAGTATATATTACCCTCCAACCAATGGTCCACCACAATATAAAATTTTATCAAAGGTCATTTATTTAAAAAATTATTTCATATAACTATATTTGAAAACATCAATTATCCCCCTTACCCTTTGATATAACCCCATATATATTATTTTATTATGGCCTACTTTAATGCCATCAGAATTGCTTGGGTGTGTTAGTGTACATGTTTTCATACGTTCCTTCGATATTGAAATACTTTGATTATGGGAAATAGTAATCCTATGATTGATATCCTTTGGATTCCCTTGTTAATGAATAATATAACCTAGATAAAATCAATCAATTCTTCCCATAATAATGGGGACTATTTATTTATTAGGTTTGGGGGATTACTCTGTATTATAACAATATCATCTCACACAACTTGGCTACTATAAACTCCCACCATATCCCACAAGAACATAGATAATACTCTAATTAGCATCCCTTGTGTCCACATAATAAGAATGGGATATTGGTGGGATTATAATTTTGTTTCTTAAATCCTCTTCTCAAGATCACATCACCCATGAGTCATGTTATCATTATCAATCAACTTACCAATTAAAATAAAACAACTAGAAAGGGTTTCTTCTCAGCATGTCCCAAATTAACCACTAATATGTCTCTTTCACATAGTAAACATTACAAATGGTTATTAATTGATCTTAATAGGTTTTAAGCTTTTGAAATTAAGCATTAAGGAGTTTTTTTATTATATTTATACCCTAAACAACAACTGCATTGGTATAAGATGCATGACCTTAAATGTTACCTCATTTCTAACAACCCAATCTTTTTGTACTTGGACAATACATTTATTTTCCTAAATACATAATAAATTACAAAAATATACCCCCAAATACTATATACTTTAAGTATCTTTGAAAACATGGAACATAATCTTCTAACATGGTGAATGATCTTCCCATTCTCCCAAAAAATGATTCCATTTTGTTTTCCTACCTAAAAACTTTCTTTATATATTGGGGAAAAAACATCAAAAGGGTGTAATCAAATGATCAGAAAGGGTAATCATGGAGAATATCTTACAAAACATAATCATATAATGTAAAAACATGAACATAAATTTTGAAAAAAAACATATTACATTTAATCTATACCAAAGTATTTATTCATGAAATAAATCTTGGTAGTTCATAAAGAAAATATCATAATGAAATCATGAAATTAAATAAAATAGCATTGGTATAAAACATGAAATCGTAAAAAACAAATAATCCCATCATATTATTTCTATAGAAACCAAGTAATTGTTTCCAAGACCATCATAGTGGACAATGTCCATTATTAAACCGGGTATACTTTCTGTTCTAGCCATGTATTACTAAACTGGATTTACTTTCCATTCAAGAAATGTATTACTGAACTGGATTTACAATCCGTTATATTCATGTCTATATATTTATATTTAAATCATTTCCCATTACATAGTTGGGAGATATAGGTATTATCCATAACATAATAAAATCATTCATACATGTTCTTAAAAATCATAAATCATTTATCATAGAACATCCCATGGAATAAAATGGGTTTCTTAAACATATTATGTATAAAATATCATCCGATCATTAAAAATCCTATCATAGTAATAATAGGGATATAAACATAACCATATTAGAATAGTATCATCATATATGGAAAATAACTTTGATAAAACACACAAACATAATTCTTGAAGAAAATATCCTTTATTCTTCCAAAATGTTTTCTTATCTCAAAATAACTTGAAATTTTAAAAGAAAATAATTTAGATGAAAATAAAGATCGAATTTTATAAATTAAGAATCCTGGAAATAAAAACTTAATAATATTTAAATATCTGATCATACCGTATAAGTTAAAAAACATTATCCTAGTATTTTTAATAGAAGAGGCTAAATGTACCTTGTATTGAAAAACACCAAAAGATTTCATTCATACAGTTTAATAAAAATATAAAAATGGGTAACATTGATAATAAAAAACTATATTAGAATACAAATAATATTACATTTTTTAGAAATAAGTATGTCGATGATAAATATAACCATGTAAATACCTACATATAAATAATGTCAAATAATTATGAGATTTTTAAATTATCCCTTACCTTAGGTCTGATTTCTCACGTATGTGTCTGAAACTCTTATATAGTGGGTTTCACCATACTATTAACTTGTAACAGATCCATAATATTATTTATGTTATCAAATATGTTTCCTATATAACTTTATATTTCCTTATTTATTTATCTATTCAATGTTAGAAAAATGTTTAGGGTAATAAACGTTTTATTTATCATACTTGTTTTGACTTGTTATTCCTGATCATATTACATGGATCTTGATTTAATCACTTAAAAAAAGTAAAATAGGATTTATATATCATAATTATTAACTATATATATATATATATAATAAATAAATGAAATTAAATACACAATTCTTGGAGATGGTAGGCTATATGTATGAATAAAAGCTGTTTCCATTTTCATATAGAATGTAATGGAAGAAAGTAAATTATATATATATATATATAAAAGTAATGTATAATTATAATATCATATATTTAATTTTTATTTATTATATATTCATTATACATAATTATTGAATGATTAACTTGGAGAACGAATCTCATCATGTCATGGAGACGTTATGTCGTATGTACGCACGAGCATCCATATCATTCACTTAAAGGTTAAATGGAATTTATTTTCATGGTAAATATATCATAAAGAATAATTATCCTATTATATTTATTATTAGAATCCATTATATGCATCATTATACCAATATAAAGTTTTTATTGTTGAATAACAAATTACAACACAACACGGAGATAGTAAGTTGTACGTATCCGCGCATGGTGATATTATTATTTATAGGATTGATAAATAGTGGTATATGGTTGTTAAATAATTATAATAACATTTCATAATGTAAAATATACTGTATTTATTACTTTTTTTAGTAAAAACATAATTAGAGGAGGTAGAAGAAGAATATAATTTTGAAAGAGGTGATAAAACAATTACCCCCTTTCTGAGCATCTCCAATTGATTTGCAAAAATGGTAACCATAGAACAACTTTCTGACCAATGTGTGTCCCATAAGAAGAAAGGAGGGATTTTTGGAGTTTAGATTAGATGATTTTTGTCAATACAAATGGATTTAAAGGTGTGAGTAAGTGGGTTGAGATTGTGTCCTTTTATAAGAGGGGGAGGGGAACATTAGGAATGTTTTAGAAAATTATTTAATTATAAAATGATTTTCAAATTATAATAGTTAAAGAGTGATATATTTCTAGGATAATATGACAATGGGTCGAAATATTATGAACCCATATGTTTTATAAATGTTTATTTCACAAAATTGACCCCATCATATAGATTTAACCCATAGTTTAACACAGTAACTCAAACAATTTATTCTTGTATTTTTATAATATATTGTTACTATAGTTACTATAAAATGCCAAAACAACCAAAAGTGGATAATTAATGAAATTTGTAACATTATATATGTTTTTTATGGATATTATATTTTCACCACTATTATGTCATTTAAGAAAATTTTATTTGTTTTAAAAACTCATTTATTTATATTTTGACAATATATTGTAATTGATTTTTGTTAAAGTCATAAAAAATGATTCATTCCATCAAATTTAATTAAATCATCCATAACATGTCAATGTAATCCATTAAATTCTTGTGTGGAATCAAAATGTCCAAATAACATTTATTTTAATATTTATAATGTCATTTATATGAATATTTCATTCATAAGGTAATCACCGCGTCATCATTGTGTCATAAATAAAATTATTTATTTCATTCTAATAATTATTAATAAAATACCATGATGTATGAAATTTTTTTCTTTCTAATTAATATTTATATTATAAGATATTATTTATATAAAATGAACTAAATTGTTTTAGTAAAACCTCCATGTTTGTGTTATATTTCGCTTCACATTAAATTAATTATTATTAAAGGTCATTATCACACCCAACTGGGTCCATGGGGTCCTAAAATCGATCCAAGGATGCTTCTGATCGGCCATATCTCATACAATCTGATTAATACACATTTTAAGGTATTTTTATATTATTATTATTTTATTTTTACCCTTATTTACCTAATTTATCCTTTAACCATTGTAAATCAAAATAATTACTCATGTTACTATTCATAATATCTAATAATAAAATATACCTCTTTAAAAAATTTGGACTATATTATTCCAAATATGAAATCCATTTCTCTAAATTTTAAACAAATAATTGGCTATAAAATAATTTAAAATAATTCCCCATTTCCAAAAACAGAAAGTGGGCTTTTTAGAAGTAAAAATTATTAAAAGATTGACATGTTTTTATATCCAATTTAAATTGGAAATTACATCCAATGGCCAAAAATGGATTCAATGTCAAAAACATAATCAAATTACACATTCATAATAATTAGAATGATAATCTATCTATATGAAAAAATTAAATGAAATGGGTGTTTAGAATTATAATTATGTATTTTTACTATTCATTAAAATATGAATTTCATAAAAAAATAACTAAATTTAAAAAATGAAAATATTGATTTCATTATTCAAAATAAAAAAGTTAATTTTTTCCAATATAATATATTGAATTTTAAAAACCTAGACTTAAAATGGGTGTTCATTAAAAAATTGAAAAACTGCACTTGTTAAAAAATAATTCTTTTATCCACAAAAATTGAATTTGTTCTTAATCATGTCAACAAAATACAAAAGTTGAATGATAATGTTATATTAAATTAAAAATGTGTTTTATACTATTAATAACAGCTAGTTTATAACCCATTAAAAAATAATATTTTAATAATATATTGTTGTTTAGTGAATCTTGGTATTTTGTGCAAACCAACCTATCGAGGAAGGTTGCTTTTGTGTTTAACTCAAGCCATTTTAGTGTTGTGTGTAGTGAATTATTCATTTGGTGTTACATATAAATTTATCCAAATATATTTCATTTATAAATTGAACAAAATATATACTCAATGTTCTAGGTATAGTATGACAGCTCGGTTTTGTGTGTAAGAAACGACAAGTCATTTTAGTGTGAAAAGAATGTTTTACATGGTGCATTGCAAGATATAAATGATAATATTAATTTATTCAAAAAAACAGTCTATAAAATCTTGGGGTGTTACATATACCCCCTTTAAAATAAATTTCTCCCTTAAAATTAGTGAACCTTATAAAAGTTTTACTACTTGAATGTTTCATTCATGGAAATCAACATTGTAAAAAGGAAAAGAAAAAATCATTTTAAAAAGGAAAGTTAGAAACATAAAAGCTACCCAAATTAACTCATCAGAGGGTTTCCACATTGGATAATATATGTGGGAAGTGAAAACATAGATATGGAAGATATGTATAGCAATCACGTTATGTTGGATTGTAATAGAGAAAAAGGTTGGAGAAAGTTAATAAACCTAAATCCATAAATATAAGATTATTTAAGGGACCATCTGATTCATCTGATAAGAAGGTAATGAGAAAAGAAAATCAAAATAATTTACCTAAATATTAAAAACATGAGAAGAATGAATTATTTGATTTCAGTACAATGACAACATTGGTGGTTCCTTTAACAATTTCCACTTCAACACCTTTTTAATGAAATGATGTTTAATTTTCTATTATTTATGTGTTAGTAGATTATGTGATTCAATGATAGGTTAGTCCATGTATCTAAAAAAATCAGAAGAAGTAAAAAAATATGCATAATTCCACCTAGATTGAGATAATATATTAATCTAAGAAACATTATCATGAATATAACATATACAGTACATAAATGGATAACATTAAAATTCATTAAATAAATAAAAATATAAAATTATAGAAATATGTGAACTAAATATATGTAACACTTATTATCCATATCTCATAAGTTAGTTCTTATTTGTCACATTCCAAACATGTTAATACCATCATCATTTATTCTATTGAAAAAAATATAATAACATGAATTTGAATAGTACCTTAGTGAAAACACACATTCTGTCAAAATTAACATCTTCCAAACACTAATTATACAAAAAATATAAAATAATGAAACCATGTTCTTTACCCTTATATCAATCATGAGGTCATTTATATTGTCAAACATCTCATAATCTCATTACCCCGTCATTATGCGCCTATCATGTGATTTCTGAAATTATTTCAATCACATTTCATGGTTACTGGTATGATATACATATGGACATCCATAATGCACCAATATGTAGATATTATAATATTTCAAAATACTTTAAAAGAGATTAATCAACACTATTTTAAAATCCCATCACATAAACACTTAATTAATCCTCCACGTCATTGTCATAATCAACATCTAAAATAGTGATCACATGTGATTTGACATTTTCATTGAAAAAAGTGGTTATTTAAGTCTATATTCATCCACAACCCTTGGTAGAAGTCATTGGATAACTTCATTCCCCATTTCATTGCACTTCTAGCATTGAAGTGTGGGTGGTGTGTTTTCTGTAGTCTTTTCTCTATTTATATAATTAACAATGTTTTTCTCATTACTTTGGAACTCAACTTCTCGATAACCTTCTCCTGCACACATAAATGTTTTTCTAGTCCGTTTAATACAATCTCCACCATGTTTCTTTCAACATTATGATCATAAGGAAACATTCATCTTATATTCACCATTGTTTTGATATTTTTTCGTGATCACTATCTTTTGTTTCTTTTCAAAACCATGAGATTGTTATGTAACACTAACTTCCATTTATACATTGATATCACAACACATAATCTCTTTGTAGCTACAGAAGTCTCTTATATATAATTCATTATTATGACTATGTTTTAAACCACTAATGAATCGATCAACTTCACTTACATGTTGAATGATAATGCTAGAAGCATACCTTGTAAGTCTTGTAAAAGTTTCCTCATATGTAACAATGAATTCATCATACTATTTATTATGCTCAAGGAAATTCTTTTCCATCATTTTTTGAAGAAGTCACGGAAAATACTTATTGAAAAATATGCCCTTAAAGTCTTCCCATTAGATGGATTCGATTTCTTCTTTCTACATTGTATTTTTTTGGAGACCACCACTGGACGGTTTCTCCTTCTAAATAATAAACATCTCAAATTAATTTTTAATGTTCCAAATAAAAAAGTATGGAAAATATATTTTCAATGGTAATGATACATTTTTCATCTAAATGTTGATTATAAGACCCCCTAAAAGAATGTGGATGTAGCCTCATGAAAGTTACAACAGAACGTTATTACATTATCTTCTCATTTGGAAGTCCAGAATGATTCACATATTGTGTAAGTATAACAATATGATTTTGAATTCCATCTCCCATAACTTTTGTTTTCTTAGGAGGACAATCCTTGCATTGACTGGTGCATTTATAAATAATACGATTCTTTTGGGTTCCATCCATTGTATGAAACCCAAAACAAATACTGTGAGAAGGAAAAATAATATAAGGAAAAAAACACAATCAAAGAGGAGTACATAAATCTATAAAATCATTGGTTTAATACAATGATATTCATGATAATTACAATAATTCTAGGACATTAACCTATATTTAAACTTAACCATAGGGAAATCCATTTCCATACCTTATAAATATCTCTAGGGATCTCATTAATGATATTGCACCCTAGGTTAGAAAGGTTAACTAAAGATCCACAATGATACCAACAGTAACAAACCAAGAATGACATACATGGAAATTAAATTTATTTTATGTAATAATTAATACATTACACACATATATTCCCAAATACATTTTTTATTTAGTGTATTTAGAGACATGTAATATAATCTTTTAATTAGGGGAATGATCTTTAATATATCCCATAAAGATCTTCCACTTTTGTTTTCCTACCTAAAACAATTATTTATATTGTGTGGAAGAAGAAACATGAAAGTGGGTGAGCTAAAATGCTCAGTAATGGTAAAAATGAAGAATATATTACAAACACTAACATAAGAATGTAAAAACATGAACATAACTTTAAAAAAAACATACCACATTTAACATATACCAAAATATTGTGTCATGAAATAATTCCTGGTTGTTCATAAGGAATAAATTATAATGGAATCATGAACCCTGAGAAAATTGAATTGGCATTAAAATTAGAATTGAGGAAAAAAATATTCACATAATATGATATAGATAGTATCCAAGGAATTTATTTCAAGAGAATCACAGTGGAAAACATATATTTCTAAACAGAGTTGACTTGTCGTTCTGACCATGTATTACTGAACATGATTTACTAATCATTCCATTCCGCTATTACTGAACCAGATTTACTTTTTGTTAAATTATTGTCTATCTCATGAGATATAAATCATTACTCAATTAATTGGAGGTATATATTATTCCCATTCTTTTAATAATGAAATTATTCTTACTTGTTACCAAAAATCATAAATCATTCATCATAACATTACTCATAAAATAAAATTCATTTCTTAAAAATAATCCCTATGAAATACCATACAATAATTAAAAAAATAAAATAAATGTAATAATAGGGATATAAATATAAAAATATTTAAATATAATCTTCTTATATGTAAATTTGTTTTATAAAACACTCAAACAGAATTCTTGAAGAAAATATCCTTTTTTCTTAAATTTTTTTTCCGTCAAAATGCTGCAAAATTTAATAATTTTTTTTTGAAAAGAGACATGAGGTCCAGAAAAATAAGTTTCTTGTAAATAACATTTTATAAATATGTTAAAATATGATTATTTCATATAATATAGGATAAAATTCTACTTCTACTTTTACCGATAAATCCAAAAAAGTACCTTGTATCCAAAAAACACCAAAATATTCCATTCATAACATTTAATATCGATTTACCAATTATGTAAAATTGACTTTAAAATTTTTTATAAGAATAAAAATAATATTTCATATTTAGGAAGCATGTATGTTGATGATAAATATAGCCCATTAAATACTACCACATAAATAAGCTCAAATAATAATGATATTGTGAAATATACTCTTACCTTTGGTCCTATTTGTTCCATATGTGTCTGAAACTCTTGTATAGTGGGTTTAAAAAAATATTAACTTGGAATATAACCATATGAATTTTTTTATAACATATATGAATCACTTATGACTTTATATTACCCATTTATTTATCAATTCCATTTTAATGAAATGTTTTGGGTAATAATCCATTTATTTAACATATATGTTTTGACTTGTTATTATTGTATTATTACATAGATCATGATTTAAATACTTCTAGAATGTAAAACATGATTTATTTATCATATTTATTCATTATATATATATAATAGATAGATAAATTAAATTAAAAACACCATTCATGGAGGTGGTAGGCCGTACGTACGCATGATCACTTTTCCATTTTACTTATTGAATTGAATGAAATAAAGTAAATGATATATATATACATAAATCCCATAGAATTATTATGCCATATATTTCATAACAATTTATTATATATAATTTATAATAATTTTTGAATGGTTAATGTGGAGAATGAATCTCATCGCATCGTGGAGACTGTATGCCGTATGTAAGCACAAGCGATGATATCATTCAACTAATGGTAAAAAGGTATGGAATTGGATGGTATATTAGTTATAAAGAATACTTTTCTTGTTATATTAATTATTTAAATCCATTATACTCATCATTATACCAATTCAAAATAAATATAGTTGAATAACAAATTACACCACAATGAGGAGACTCTAAGTCGTACATATTCACGCATAGTGATATTATTATTCATATGATAGAGGAAATGAGGTATAAGTTGTCCCATAAATATAATAACATCTTGGAATGTAAAATATAAATGATTTATTACTTTAGAATGTGGAAAACATATTAATAGGAAGTAGAAGAAGAAATGAATTTTGAAAGAGCTGATGAAACAATTACCTCATTTTCAGGTATCTTCTTTTGATTTTCACAGAAGGTATCCTATTGATTGATTTATTCCCAATGTGTGGCCTCGAGTATAATTGTATATATTTTTGTACATTAAATGAGTACAATTTTGACGAACCAATGGGGCTGAGTGGTGGGAGTAAGTTTATAGAGGTGGCAGGCTTTTATAAGAGGGAGAAAGGGCACTTTGGGAATGTATTGCATTATTATTTTATTATAAAATCAATTTAGAAATATAATCATTAATAAAGTAATATATTTTGAGGATAATATTATTTTGAGTCTAAATCCTATCAATAAATTGTTTTTAGACATGAAATGATCACAAAATTAACATTATCTTTTAGCTTTAAGACTATGTTAAAAACATTAACTCTAACTACGTCCTCTAGTATTTTTGTTATATATGATGCCTTTAGTTAGTATAAAATTCTGAGAGAAAAATAATAGGATAATTAATGAATTTTTTACATTATATATATATTCATGGACATATATTTTATTTTTTAAGATTATATATCCTAAAATATAATAGTATTTGTTTTAAAAACTCATTTATGTCAATTTTGAAATTATTTTATTATTGATTTTTTTAAATGTCATAACAACATGATTACATAAACCAAAAGGTATTAGTGTATCTTTCACATGTCAATTTCAACCAAAAAATTCATGTATGGAATAATAATATTCAAATTACATTTATTTTATTATTTATAATATCATTTATTTAAAGATCTCATTAATAAGGTAATCATTACTTCATCATTATGTCATGAAAAATATTATTCAGTTATAGTCTAAAAATTAAAAATAAAATACCATCATATAAGAAATATTATTATATTTCTATTGACTAAATATAATTTAAGATATGACTTATATAAAAAATAAAATTGTTCTAGTAAAAACATACATGTTTATGTCACATTTCCCTTTAATTTAAATAAATTATTATAAAAGGTCATTATCACACCCAAGCAGATCCATGGGGTCATAAAATCCACCAAAATATTTTTATGGTCGAAAATATATATTAAAATAGGATTAGTACATGTGTTAGGGTTGCTTTATATTATTATAATATTATTTTTTACTAAATATTACCGTATCTTTCCTTTAAACATGGTAAATAAAAATAATTACTAAAGTTACAATTCATAATATAAAAAAATAAAAGGTACCACTTTACACAATGTGAATATTATGATTCAAAATTTGGAATCCATTTTTTAAAATTCAAAACACTAAAATATCTAAAATTAATAAAAAAAATTAATTCCCATTGTCAAAACCAGAATGAGGGGTTATAAGAAGTAAACACTATAAAAACAATGACATGTGATTACATCGATTTAAAATTTTATTTTAATTTCAAAGACCAAAATTGGATTAAAATATTAAAACATAATCCAATTACACAATTAATAAAAATTAAAAACATAATCATACAATATGAATAAATTAGATGAAAATATAGTTTTGAATTAAAATTCAAAACATTCATTATTCATTAAAATATGAATTTTGTCAAAAAAATATAAAATATAAAAAAGGTAAATTTTGATTTACAATTTCAAAATAATAATATAATTATGTCAAATATAATATATAAATTTATTAAAAACTAGATTTAAATGGAATCTCCATCAAAAGATAGAAAAACAACATTTTTTTAAAAATACATCTTTTATCAAAAAAATTGAATTCTTTCTTATATAAAGTCTATAAAATACATAATATGAATGTTAATTCTATATAAAATTCTAAATAATTATAATAATATTCTTAAATGAAAGTATAAATCTCATTAAATAATAATATATTGATGTTTCGTGAAACTCGGTATTGCGTATAACGAAAGATTTTGAGACAGTTCTTTCTTACGTGTAACAAAAGGAATGTAAGTGTTTCTTGTAGTGAAATCTTCCTTTGGTGTTATGTATAACATAATACAAATATATTTATTTAATATTTTTAACAAAATCAATACATATTATTACGTTTATATTATGATAACTTAGTGTTGTGTGTAACATATAACAAGTCGGTTTATTATAAAAGCAATGTTTGACTTTTTGCATTGTAAGATATAAATGAAAATTTTAATATATTCGAAAAAGTGGTCAATAAATACTTATAGTGTTATAAATTTTTTCCAAGATTCTAGACCTATAAAAGAAACATCATCAATGATGGGTGAACAAACTTAAAATTCCCTAATTTTATCCTAGATTCATTGACATAAAATTAACTACATTAGTTATGAATACATATTCTTATATTTCAAAGAATTTATCTTTGGTGAATGAACATTAATGGGAATTTATTAGACATGTTTTCATGGACTTTAAGGGACCAATGGTGGCCTTTACCACTTTTTTATGAAAGCTTTCACAAGTCTTATTCAATGGTATTTAACAACATAGGTTTTGATCCCTTTACAAGAATATATTATTACCCATTTTCATGGGTGAAATCCCATCTCCTCAATAGCTACCTCTTCTCTAGATGACTATAAATCCTATATTTCCCATTACGATAAAAATAATCCATATTAAACCGAAACAATTAGGAGGATATGGATAAACTCAAAAACATATAGATTCATACACACTTAGATATAAAGATATTCACATCAATTTTTTATGGTGGTCGATTTCATTCATGATAAAGGTAGACATTATTTTTATTGTGAAATATTTTAGAAATATTTCTTAAATAATTAAGAGTGTTATGAATTTAAATTTTATAACATTCATTAGATGAGTTAACCTCCCATACTCTATACCTCAACACACAATTAGATGTTATGATAGTTCATTATAATAAACAAACAATTTTTGAAAGTGGGTCAACATCCAAACAAAAAGCGTAGGCATTAACATGTGTGGGATAATGCTTTAATAAGATAAATTTATTATTATTTAAAATATATATTTAAATAAATATATTAAAAATGAATTATACTAAAAATTAAAACATTAAGAGATATTTTTGAGTGATTCTTGGTTGACTAACATTATTGAGTGAGATTTAATAATCCTTGATTTTTTTAACAATTTCATGATTTTTTTAATTATTGATTAATTTTATTGCAATATTTTTTTCTATAAGTAAAATGTCTTTCTAATTAGTATACGGACTTGTTTATTAAATAAGATGATCAAGGGAATATTTTATGTTTATAAAATATGAGTGATTATAAGTATTATATTGATATATATATATAAATAAACAAAAATAATATTGTATCAATCATTTAAAAAATCATTCTAATACACATGAAAAACTAAACTTATTATACCTTCATAATTTATTGATTATTTTGAATGTTCTTATATTCATGTTTGATTTTCCAAATGATTGAAGAATAAGATGGATAAGGATAATGTATTCTTACTATTTTCATATATTCATGATTATTCCATATATGACTTTTGATATTTTCATTGATGTACATAGGAGAATATTTTTATATTAAATCATATTCATCATATATCAATAGGGTTTCTACTCACCTATACATGATCTACTATACCTAAATTATATAATATTCTAAATGGGGAGTGTACACTATTTGTTCTTAGTTTTATGTGGCCAATTGAGTGCCTCATATTTGGGAGCATAGGAAAAGTTATTACTAATTTTTTATAAACTATGTATTAGCACTTCACAATCAGCTATGAAATCCCTTGTAAAAATATGTAAAGAAAAACAGCTATATATAGTTGGTGTTTATAAAGTAGAGTGAGGGATATTGATTGAAAACATAAAACCACTATAAAAATATAATATGTCTTATTATTGATCTTTTTCACTTTATTCTTTAGATACCATAAGCATCATCGCATAATATGAGTGTGGGATAGAGTTATAGAAATTTAAATAAATTCCACAATAATTTACAAAATATTAGAATGTATTTTATGAATTTTTAATTATTATGATCTGTCCTCTGGGAATAGTGTGGAATCTTTCCTAGGGTATTTTTAATCAATTATTGGTTAGTTAATTAAATATAAAATTATAATAAATAATAATGTTCAAAAAATACTGACTATCTCGAGAAGGGAAACAGAAAAAATAATTAACATTGATTAATTAAAACCATTAGTGATGAACATATATTATGGGTTTATTTTAGAGTATTTTTTTATAAATCTATTATCTATTTGTCTTTTGGATCAAAATGGTTGATTAAATACATGAATTATTTCCAAAATGAATTCCACATGGTCATTAATATTTAAAACTACCTAAGGTCACTTGATTACTATGGTAATTTATACTTTTATGACATATATGAATTATGTTATATCTCAAAAAATAGTTTTAAGATTGGATATCATGATCACATCATCCTTTAGTACATTTGGGTTCCTTCCTCCATCACTATCACCTTAACATGTCCACTAATGGATGTGAGTTTATTAGGATTGGGGAAATATTAGTCAAACACATTGAATTCAGAACAAAAATTATTCACTTACATTAAAGAATTATACTATAACTATTGATCCATTATCCCACAAGAAACTACTAACTCATGACATAAGTTTCAACCGTTATAAATAAATTAGTATTATTGGTGGAAAGAAGAAGGAAACTCAGTTAAAGGTAGAGAAAGTATTCACTAAAGAAAATACAAAAAACACAACTACCACATTACATTATCCTCAATCCATAATCATGAACTAAATATCCAAAATTAAAAATTGGTCATGTTTATGCATGAAATCCTTCTCCCCAAACAAATTTTTCTTTCAGTATTATCTAATTAATGACAATCTCAAAAATATGACCCATAAAAAATTTTGTATCATTTATAATTTGTATACCTATAAATTACCATTTTGAAATAAAATGGATTCTATCATGGAACATTAAAATCTCATTTTTATTTATAATTGTCTCTTACATTATAATGAAATTAGTTGCATATTTAATATAAGAAAAATATCCTCTTTAAAATATATAGTATCCCAAATATATCAATGTGTCCATATAATATTATTTATTATGGTTTTACCATAAAAAATTATACATTAAATATGATACATTAGATGTTTTTTGTTTTTGAATAAAGGTCATGTGGCCTAAGTCATGTAGTTATAAAAATTTATGACACTCCACATCTTGGAGATATGAGGTCCTATAGTGCAATCATTATCATTTGTATTTATATAAATTTGACATAGTGTCTTTATATTTTAATAAACTAGGATCCTATTATAGAATCTTAATATAATAAATTGGGATTATTCATACACAAAATTATTTTTAATGTACGCTCAAGTGGTTTTGATTTAATATTACATGAGAATTAATTTATTCTTCTACATATCTGGTTATAGTATTGGAAACTCCTAACAACAGAGATTATTCAACATACTTCAATGTTAAACTGATGAAACTCCACTTTAATATCTCATAAGTTAATTGTATAATAATGAAATGAATCGTGATGTTGATTATCCATGAGTTTCCCAAATTATTCGGACATAGCTTAAATAAATTATTTTATGATGGAAAATTATTGTGTTATTAACATGGTTGTATTAATGTTCTTTATCTACGTTAACTTCTCAGAAAACAATCTTCTTTACTAACATTATTTTTGTGGGACTGTAGTTTGATTTGGTTCATTTCAATTGAAACAATTTTGAAATCCTCTAAAATCCATATTAATTATATAATCATATAAATAATCATTGGAAATCTCAAAAATAAAACTCATTTTGATTTATAAATAATAAAAAATTAATAAAAATGATATTCCAAATTTTGGATTATCTAACACACTATCAAATGAACTTTTTTTAATCCCCAAGAAAAAACTCAACATCCAAACAAAGAGGAATCAAGTCCCAATAATAGAAAAACTGAATTATTGAATTCTTAAAAATATTTAATGAGTGAAAATTTTAAAATCACATAACCCATCTAATAATGAGTGTTATAATCATGAAACATTTATCACCCTTTTTTATTAATCACTCCCATTTCGCTCACACAATTCAACCTATCATTATCACCCATGACATCTATGATCTTCCACACATGAAAATTATGTCACTTACCACTAAAGATGTATTTTATTATAGTTCAGAAAAATATACAGGAGATTAAATCTTTTTATATGATTTCATGTTATATAAATTTATACATATATATTTAACTAAAAAATAAAGCGGGACTTTTAATCTGGTAATATTATCTTTGAGGAATGTGTTAGGTGGTTAATGATCTAAAAATACAGAAATAATTTTTGAAAAATGTTTCTAGATTCAAATTTATAGTTAATTATTTCAATTTATCTCAATGATAAAAACACTATTTCACTTTCATGATAAATCAACTACACCTTCTTTCTGTTCTTCCTAAATGGGCATAATTTCTACTATTAAACAATGATGTATTTCATTATTCATAAAATTATATTTCCATTAATTTTATTCCAATTGAAATTGTAAAATAATACGTCATAATTCTTTTTAATTAAAACCCTATAAATATATCAAAATCACACCATCAATATCATACAGAAACTATTTTTAATAGTTATCATATTAAAGGGAAATGTTTCAAGTCATTATTCAATTCAATTTGTTCCCTTTTCACACATTCTTCCACATACCCTTCCCCCATTTTTTATTTTATATATGATATAGGGGATTTAATACATGAATAATAAAAAATAAACCAGTTTCTCATTTTTCATTCATAAATAAAGAGATCTACCCCACTTTTATTTTCAATATAATAATTTCCAAAATATCATTTGATTAAAAATAACCTACTCTAGCTTCATCTATTATCATTAAATAATACTCTAGATCTTTGGAATCATGAAATAATTGGACATTTATATTACTTTGTGTAAGGTGGACAATAGTCTCTAAATCTTGTTAAAGGATAAATTATATGATTTGGCCTCAGAATATTATGGGATAAATATATAATAATCAATAGCCTCAATCAGCTTAATGTAGTTCAAAAATCATCATGTTTTTATAATAATAAAAAAATTACATATTTTTAAAAATAACAAGAATTTGTTAGGAAAAAATGATATAAGAAATTGTATCAAAAAAATAATTTTTGAATAACTATTTGGAATAAGACATAAAAATTATTCAATTATGTCATTATATGAAAAAATGGAATATTTAAAAAATGTAATGTTTTAGAAATTATATTTTCATAGTAGAGTAAAAAACACAAATCATTTTATAAAAAAACTCAAAATTATAGTATACATGAAATGATTTGAAATAATTTTTATATGACATTTTATTTTTGACTATTATATGTAATTTTAATCAATATGATAAAATTTATTTCCTAATTAATTATGTCTCATAGATCATTCATAGGAATATAAAATTAAAATAGGTTTAAGGACACCTCCACGTAATTTATGTTCACATTATCCTCAATGTTTAAAAAAATGAGAGAGACATGCATTGAGATTTAGAATAAAATTTGTCAAAGGAATGGTTGAAAATATTATATTAAATGAAATATTCTTAGAGATAATATAACATTTTCCCATGATAATTTTAATAAGGTACATTGAAATCCTTGAATGAGTTATTATTTCATGTAAAAGAGTAAAAATCCAAAACATAAACCATGGAATGATGAAAACTTATATTGAAAATATAGATTGCTTATATTAGTGATTCATAAAAAAGCCATGTATATTAAACATAGAGAACAATAATGATATTAAAGAAATTCAAATTATATAAGAATAGGAAAGGACATGAGTAGACATAAAAATTGATGACCAATTATACAAATATTGGGTAGGGGATATCCAAAG
Source organism: Viscum album (assembly GCA_963277665.1). Lineage (NCBI taxonomy): Eukaryota > Viridiplantae > Streptophyta > Magnoliopsida > Santalales > Viscaceae > Viscum > Viscum album. The sequence continues at coordinate 1,407,130,123 of OY728133.1, read as the reverse complement.
ACTTCTCATCATTCTCCAATTTCACACTATCATTCTATTCATGTCGTTCTATTATAGATAATTTTGTATCCATTTTAGATGGTTGTTATAGAATAAAATTGAAAATTATCAATGCATCTAATTGAAATGTGGCTTTCTAGGTGCTTGGTACAAAGATTCCAACTAGTGTAGATAAAGGGGTATTTAAAGATCCAATCACTATGGGATGGTATTCCATATAATGGGATCCTCCATGAATATTATTATTAGCATGAATGGTGTATGAGGTCCTAGAGTAAAGAAAAATTTGCGGTTTAAGTGTATTAGTGCCCCCTCTATGTTCTCAACTTTTATGCTTGTGGAATCTCCGGGACCTAAAGAGTTGTTTTTAGTGAGATAAAATGTTTATAACTGGAACCTTAGTGGGTCCATCTGTAATATTTCCCCAACCCTTCCAATATATATCCAACACTATATATAGTTTAGTAGTGAGAAAATATTAATGATATAAATTTTAATGTGATGTTGTCTCATTTGTAGGGATCTGATTTGTGATCTCATATTGTATTGGTGGTCGGACTCATTGATTATACAATGTTGAGTACTGGGAATGATCAAAACTATGTATAGGTATGAATATGGATTATGGATCCTAGTGTGGCATAGAATTGGGGGGGGGACTAGAAATGATGAAAGTAGTGGTTTTAGTGGTGAATAAAATTGGGTTTCCCACCCATAAAAAATCAATTGCGTAAAGGTGAACGTAAAATTAAATTCTAAACAAAAATAATAAATTTTTCCTGTTATGTAATAGACCGTATTTGAGGTTGAGATTATGTTTTAACTAGTATCTCTAAATATTATTTGGTTCTAGAGGTGGCCTTTGAGAATCTAGGCTATCCATCATTCATAGCTGAATATATGGCATATCCATTGGCCCAAAACTAATGATCACCTAACATCCTCAATAATCCAATCTTCACAAACAAATGTAAATAAACAAAATATATATTGGAATGATTGGATGGTGGATAAGATATGATGTTATTATCCATGTGCTATAAAATATTTGTGACAAAATTACCACCCAAAAGTTTTTATTTCCACTTCTTCCTCGCATATCAATGTAAATTATTAATTAGATGGATTTGGTCAAAATTTTCAAGATATATGTTGAATATAAAATGAGAACGTCTTATTAGTTCACATATCCCTATGAATAATTATTTTCCAAATAGACATGGGTGATGGGTCTATGTATAATTTATAAAATATCTATCTGGATATGGGTTACTTTGGACACTATAGCCTTATATTAGATGAAAGGATTAACAAAAAGGTTCCAATGTTTTTTTCCAAAAAAAATTTTTTATTAGGCTTCAACTAAAAATATACATAGTTATGTGTGAAAAAAACCAAGAAATATATCCATTAATTACATCTCCAAATTCACATATCATAATCTTCTATTTCTCTATGATTAATATAAATGTACTTTAATTAAGACGTATTTAAAAAATTCATCAATAAACCATGTTTCAACACTCATGAATACTTCTATCAAACATAAATGATATTAACAACAAGCATTTTCCCAAGGGCCGACAAGACATCCAAAACTATCCCTATCTACCACATTACCTTTAGTGAAATTGAATTAGTTTTTCTAAGAGGGGTTTTTCTATATTGTACCTATAATTAAGTAGTTGGTATCATTAGTTAAGTAGAGTAATTTTTAATAGTGGGATTGGGATGTTTTAGTGGAAGTGGAATTGCATGAGGATGGTAATGAAAATGGGGAATAATGAGAAGTAGGGGATAAAGATGGTGACAGACTGGGTGTGAGTATTTGGGTAGGACAAATCAAGGGTATTTTAGTTTTTTCCATAAAAAATAACTTCATTTTATAGTGGGTATTTAGGTGTAGTGGAGATTTTAGTTTTGGATGTGGTTTAGTTTTATGTTTTTATTTTGTTTTTTTGAAGTGGTTTTATTTAGGGGTGGTGAAAGAGATGTTTGAAGGATTACATAGACAAGTTAAATTCATAACCTACACCATGTTTAATGACTATAAAAAAAGGGGAATGTATAACAAAAATTTTTTACAAAAAAATTTATATTTGTAATTCATACTTTTAATTAAACTCTAATGTGTTCAATACATTTCATAACACACAACATTGAACCAACATGAAATAAAACCATTATATAAATTGGAAAATATAGTTACAAAATTTGTGGTTAAAAAGTGAGCTGATGGTATTATATATTATATATGGAAATAAAATGTTGTGTAATTTTTTAAATACTAATGGATTGATGAAATTCAATTTAAGTAGATAAATTTTTAATTAGTTCATTTTATTCTTAAATATTAATTAATCTAATTTTTTTGAAATTTATTTTTAAGAAAATTAATACTTTGAAATAAAAATATAGAATAATTTTTATTTAAATAATATATTAAAAGCATCATAATTTTTATATTTTTAGAAATTAACATAAGAAGTTTCAAAATTTCAAAATGTTTTTTTATGAAAATACTATGAATTATATTGATATGTTTTGATTTAAGAGTAAATGTCTAATGTTTATGAATTTTATTATAAATAAATAACATCATGTTAAGTTATAATATAAATATTATCATATGATAAATTATAGAGATTTTTCTAAAATAACTGATTTATATGATAATAGTAAATAATATTATTTTTATTAACAATGTAGTGTTTATAACATCATCATGAGTTGATTATTCATTAAAAATATGTAAAAGAATTTATTATACCAAAATTATATTTTAGGAATGAAATTATTCTTTAAAATATAAAATTATGAATTTATAAAACAAATGTTTACTGTTTTGGAATGTTAGGTAATATCTTAAGATAAAAAACTATTTGTATTCAATTATATTAAAAATTATTTTTCATCCCTTGTATAAATAAAATATTAATAATTTATTTAGTTCTTTATAATTTTTTTTAATATTATTTAATATAGTGATTTGTTTTATTATTTATAAAAGTATGACTACTAAGATTAAAGTTAAAGTCCATGATAAGGGGAAAGGGTTATTTTCAAACAATTTTTTTTAATATTGTTTAATTTTTAAACAATAATTTAAATTGATATATTTTATATAATTAATTTTATATGATATGTATAGAAGTATAAAATATATTATCAGCCATTTAATTGGTAGATATTGTTATAGAAAATTAAGAAAACCAAATGGAAAAACAAAATTTTTCTAAAAGAGCATTTTCTATATATAATAAACTTTAAAATTTAAAAGAAAATTTGATCTAATTTATAAATTGAATTATATTACCATAATTGGAAATTTTGGTTAATAATTAATTTAATTTGAAGGAATGGTAACAATATATATTTTTTATATGTAGATTACATTTGTAGAAACTAGTTACTAATGTAAAAATAAAAATGGTAAACTGTAAAAAAATAGTTGAAAGAGAATATAAATATATTTTATGCATGTTTTAAAATGAATGGTAGAGGAAATATCAAACATATATAACCCAAATATTTATTATTTCCATCTTTTGAGTCAATTTACCTATGAATAATGGTATTATATCATTGAAAAATTAGTGGGTATTTATGAAAATGTCATTTTATTCACCTAAAAAACTGTGATAGTTAGACCACATCACTCCATCCATTAAAAATTATTATCTTTTAAAAATTATTCCATAATATATCATAAAAAAATTACCATGTACTATTATCCTTGTTATTTCCAAAATACCAAGATATGAATCCCCATGATGTTACCTAAGGGGAAAATTCCAATGGAGAGGACATGTTCTCAAGTATCCACTCTCAGTTGTTTTCTTCATCTATCCTCTAACAACTATTCAATAATAGAATGATTATAAAAAAAATATTAAAAATATTCTTAAATGTTTTTAAAATATTTCAATATTATTTTTCAAACCTCTTTAGAAACCATTCGAAAATGAAAGCATCTTTATGTGTTTGTGAAAGCTATTGCCTCTTTGAACAATATGATCTTTTATAAATTACATACATACATGTATGGTCAGAAATTTTTATTTAACTAAAATATATAATAATTATAACATCATTAATATTATAAAACCAATATTATTTGTTTTTTCCCATATATTATTTTATGAAAAAAATGAGTGTCTCACTTATGCGTAATGTAGACTACTGTATCCACAGAACAACATATTTCATATTCCATCTCTATATCACATGAATAAATTTCAAAATTTATTTAATGTATAAAAATTATATTTATGAAAGTATTTATATTTTTTATATATAATAATTTACCTTATATAAATGATATTAACAATAAACGGTTATAGTAGACCAAACATACTTAAATGAACATATTGATGAACCATTCTTGATTTGGATATATTTCTATAAAACCTGTAGAAATGAATAAATACAATTATAATGGAATAATATATGTTCTAATACTATACAATTATTTAAATTAGGAGGATATTTTTCAACACAATTGAAAATTATTAATACATAGAGGATATTTTATTAAAATTGATTGAACCACCATATGTAACTGACCAAAGGAAAAAATAATTGACAAATAAATATCACATGATAATAAATAGATCATATAAAATTAAATATAATGGAAATATGTTAATAATAATTTTTAAATAAACATAGGTTTATTATTCAAGAAATTATGTTTAGATGTAGAATGAATCAGGACCAAATGTTAGGGTTTTTTCATCTCAATTTGACTTGAATGAGTATGTTGTATATTTAAAAATTGATACATTTTTCTTGTAAATATATTGGGCATGGATTTATTTTATCATTGTATTATATTATATATAACTAATTTACATATCTATCTCATGTTCTACCTATCATTGGATTTTAATTCAAAAGATAAGGCTGGAAAAATGGTTTCTTTATCTCAAATTTTAAATACACGAGACATGTTTGATATTTTGCAACATGATTTGTTTTATATGATATATCTAATGACCTATTTATTTATTCACGATTAATATCATTCATTTAATAAAATTTTAATGTATATTTCATGATATTCCTTTCATTTTATTTCGATATTTATGTTATTAAAGAAATAATGGATTTTGATAATTCTAATCTCTTGTATTGAGTCATAATGCCTCTTCATAAACATATTTATTCAATTCTTGGTTTTTTCCACTATAATATTTTATTCCATGTAAATTTAAATTACTATATAAGAAAAAATTAATTTTTAATTAAAATATTTTACCTTGATTAATTTATTATTAAAAAAGTATGTGATTTTTAAGGAATAATTCTCATCCTCTTTAAATACATTTTATCCTCTATGTCTAAATTTTACATTAATGTAAAATTTTTCATTTATTGTCTGAATCATTTTTATGCGTTATATGTTGTGAAATTAATTAACTCATTTTACAATTTTCAAAATTATGTTTTATTATAACTTTCTATGTTGTGGATTTATGAAAAGGTATTTTAAAACAAAAAAAGAAATCTTTTAAACAACAATTGTTAATTTTTGGTTACTAATTCTATTTTCCCCTTTCACCTTAATTATATTCTGAATTATATATTCCATATTCTCTATATATGATACTTACATATATACCTAAAATACTTTATATTTATCTATTTCTTATAATATATATTTCTATTCTTCATATAATTCCATCTTCTATGTAATCCAATTTTAAGTGAATTTCCCAATTTATTATTTCATATTAAATTCAAACCCCATATATTGATTTTAAATATAAATAGTTTTTAAAAACCTAATTTTTTATAGAAAATTATCCTAGTTATTTTTTTGTCTAATCAAAAATAATAATATTTTTAATTACTTTAAATATAATTTATTCATTTCTTCAAACACAAACTAAGTGGATAACTTTTATCCTTACATAACCAATAATTCTCATAATTGTTTCTACATTATCACTCAATGATCAAGAAATAAGTTATGAATTCAAATATTAATATAAAAAATAATTTAATTTTTCCCTCATTGGGTAATCTGTATGATATATACTATGATTATTCTTTCAAATAACTTTATGAAACTCATATTATTTTCATGGAGTTTATCATCATTATGATTTAAATAGGGTTTCATTTTTTTTGTGACACATATGCATGTACATGTTATGAATATGAATTTTTTCCCCGATAAGAATTCAATTTATTTTTTAATATTTCAAACTCATTAGAAAATATGAAATGTTTTTGGGAGTGAACCTACTCCACCATGAGACTCTATAGACAACGTTTATAGGAATAACGAGAGAAACTAAAAAACCCTATGATTATATCCACTATATTAATGGGAATAGGTAATGAACTTAATCCACTTTGTCAATCTGTTCAAAATTTTTATGGGAAGGGGGGAGTGAAATGATTCCACAAATGTACTCTATACCCAATGATATTGATGGTATTTACAGTAATGCTTGATTTATTCTTATAATGTTATGATCTATGTTTTTTCACATTTTATTATTCTATAATCATATAATAAAATTATTTAAACAATGATTTCATATTCATCTCACACTCTTATTTTATTCTATATGATGATATATTTTATATTAGAATTTCTACTTTCATGCACAAAGGGAAACTCTTATTACTTCATGTTTTATTAATAATATATTTTTATCTAGATCATATTTTATCATTTCCATATGATCTAACCATTGATGAAATATTGATATATATATTCTTTACTGGGAATTATAACCCACCCAATTCTTATTTTTCCATTCCAAAAGATATATATGAGTGTATATCATATGTGAAGTCTTTGAGGAAATCTATTATGGATTAATTATGATGATGGTTTCATAAAAATCATAAATAATTTATTTATGCAGCGAGTCCTATAAGTTAATAAACATTAAATTCTTGGTATTGGGTTTTATTATGATATATAATGTTTTTCTTATGTAAAATATGTAAAAATATATTTATTTATTATTGTTCATCACACTTTATATCAAATCTAGTATTTTTAGAATGTGTTTTTCCACATACCCATGAGTGTCGGTTTGGGGTGCCTTAGTTGGAATAAGAGAATGGTTTTGTTGTTTTATAGGATTAGTTTATTTGTTTAATTAAGATGACGTGACTATAGTGAAATCCTTGTTGATTAATCATATGTTTAAGATAATATCCTTTTTTTAAAAGTAATGATTGTGTGGTTTCCTAACAATTACATATCATTTTTGGATACAAGAATGTGGATATTGTTGTCAAACATTTTTAGATAGGGTTATACACACTTAAAGAGATTTTTTGAGTATTATCTAGATCTTTAATCTAGTAATTATGAGTGATCTTAAAAAACCACACCTCATTAGACACTCTTGAGGTATATGCAGTGGTTAATCATATTCTATTTATGATCCACAATGAAGAATTTTTTTATGTGAAAGAACTAGGTCCAGGAGTTTGAGATAACACAACATAAATAAATCTACACTAAACCATGATTTATTTAAGATGAACTAAAAGATAATGTGATATTTTAAAGGATTAAACCATTTTAAGGTCGATTTTTTCATAAGATATTTTATGATAATTCTTTTATGATGTTAATTATTACACAAGTTAACACATTTTGAATTAAGTAATTGTTATATCCCAATAGGACCATGTTAGAAATAGATTCCTGGGATAATTTGGAGGTTTTAATAATGACAAATGATGTGTAATAAGATATGGAGTGAGAGAAATTTTAATTATTGAAAAATATCTATAAATATTTATGATTAACAATATAAATACAGTTGGGCTTCCAATATTAATAAAGAATAAAAGGATGGGATCTCAATGGATTTTATGTGATGAATGGTGATATGAAGAAATGTAGTAAAATTATCCAATTGGGGGTCAATTGGACTTTTATAAATTGAATTAATGAATTTAAATATTTAAATGTTATATCAGAGTTACGAAAATTCAGGCAGTGTAAAAAAAATAATCATCATATATTTTTATAGTGGTTCAGATATAAATTCTATTATTCTAATATTCACTACTCTCATGAATGAAGAGTGATAGAAACCACTATAACCACTATAATGTAAAGACCCGTAAATTTCAAGGAAATTTTTTTCCTTAATTTTTTTAGGAATTTTACAAGAACGCAGTTTCTGACGGCGCCTGATTCCGAGGCCCGGTGTGCCCGGAATCATTTTCCGAATTTTGGCTCGGGTACATTCAGTGAACGGACCAGCGGGTTTTTCTAACTTTTGAACCGGTGCCCGGAATCGAATTCTGAGGGCACCGATGAAATCGCAGCGCCGGTATTCGCTTAGAAACGCCTCTTCCGGAGTTGCGTTTGCTCGGGTGTGGTTTCTAATTTTCGGGCTTAAAGTTAAGAAACAAAATAATTTTGCGACAACTTTATTTTATTTCACTTAAGCCGCTTGGAAGCCACTTGAAGCCACTTAAAGGCAGCTTGAACTGAGTTGAACCAGATAGGATGCTATCCAGAAATATCCTACCCCTTGGTAGGATATTTGCGAGGTGGGGCCCGTATGAGCCCCGCCGTTTCTTTCCGCTAAGAAATGCACCCGCGAAAACCCGTCTTAATGAATGTCAACTGACACGTTTCTTAAATCTTAACAGACCATTTAAATGGGTTGTTTCTTTCGTGAATTAAATGGGCTGTTTCTTTCGTTGAATTAATTCAACGAATTGATGGATCGTTTCTTAACCAGTTTTCAAATTCGTTGGCGTAATAATAAAATAAGACCAAACTTTTTCTTTTGGAGGATTGCTCGTTGAGAAAGGATCATTGAACCTTCAGCCTCCTTCGCGAAGAACGCGAAGAACGCGAAGAACGCCGAACCCAGAAATTGATGACGCGGCGCTGTGATCCGCGATGCCGACAATGTTCTTCTGCGACGTCTCTTCCTCCGCGACGGATCTTCGATCGACTGCTTGAGTTCGCCGACTCAACGCCGTGTTCCGCGACGATGCGACGCCCTTCCGCGACGACGCGACGATCTCTACCTTTCGCGATGAGCAATTTCCACGAAGAACGCTCACGCGCGACGTCCAACGAGGTAGGGATTTATTTTGGAAATACCCCTCCTTATATTCTCGTGAACATTCTTTAAAAATTAAAGAACCGGAATCAAAGAAACAATTTTATTTTATTAAAATTGTTGGTTCATGTGTTGAACATTTTATTTTCTCCCATTGATTATCTCTAACGCAGAGGGTGCGGGCCAAACGAACATGGCCCGACGACCCTCCGCCGTTCTTCGTTTTTGCGGATTTGACGGGCGACGGCGGAAAGTTCCGCAACGGATGTTTGATGTTTCTGCAGTGAAGGACGAGTCCCGGGAAGAACAAAGGCGCAGACAGGAAGGAAAACGGACCATCGGAGCGACTCTGGCTGCCCGCGGAAGCCGATGGCGGCGCCGGCGGCCGGAGGCGGCGGCACCCCGCGGGTGTCCAGCGCGACACCCCGCGGGTGCCGCGGGTGTCCAGCGCGGCACCCCGCGGGTGTCCAGCGCGCCACCCCACAGGTGCCGCGGGTGTCCAGCGCGACACCCCGTGGGTGTCCAGGACGACACCCCGCGGGTGCCGCGGGGTTGTCACGCGGACCCCGCGGGTGTCCAGGGCGGCACCCCGCGGGTGTCGCGGGGTTGTCACGTGGCGTGTCCGGCTGTCAGGCCGACACCCCGCGGGTGCCGCGGGGGTGTCACGCGTGGCGGCGGCTTTCCCCCGCGTCGGCCGCTCGGCCGATCGGCCGAGCCGAGCCGGACCGGCCCTGGTCGGGCCGGGCCGGGCCAACCAGGGGGGGTCCGGCCGGGTCGGCCCGGGCCCGGACCCCCCGTCTTCGGACTGTTTTCGTTCAAACGCCCGTAACTTGAGCTACGGGCCTCCAAACGACTCGCCGTCAGCGGCGAAGCGTTCCATGGATCGAGATGGTAATTTCGGTCTATCACACTCAAGGTTTCGGAATACTTTGAGTTCGGCCGGGTTGGTTCGTACACGAAACCAACCGGGCCCTCGGAGCGGAAACACTCATATCTTGAGCTACGAACGTTCGATTGACATGTTGTCAGGTTTGTTGAGTTCCTCTTTGTGAGACGGATTGTTTGGCTTACTCTGCTCGAGGTTGGGATGTCGTCGGAGTGCGGTCGGGTTGGTTCGCTCACGAATCCAACCGGGCTCCTGGAACGAAAAGGCCAATAACTCACAGACCGGGCGTCCGATTGACGCGCCGTCTGTCTCGTTGCTTTCCTCTTGATGAGACGGACCTTTTGGCATTCTCCGCCCTTGTTTTGGATGCAGATGGATAGTGGCCGGGTTGGATCGCACTGAAATCCAACCGGGCCCCTGGAACGGAAAAGCTGATATCTTTTAGACTAGACGTCGGTTTGACGAACCGTCAGCAGCGTTGGTGATCACGTTGAAAAACGGTCCCTATGAGTATACCCTATGAGTGTTCGGGGTATATTTGAGTTACGGCCAGATTGGTTCGCACACGAAACCAACCGGGCCCCTGGGACGAAAAGGCTAATAACTCACAGACCGAGCGTCTGATTGACGCGCCGTCTGTTGCGTTGAGACCCCTATGACGAGGTGGTCCTTTGAGATACTTCCTTGCGGGACTTTGTGATACTTGGAGTATCGACCAGTAGCTCGTGGGGCGGACCCTCCGGAGACGAGCAGGCGGAGCACAGAGACCGTGTAGCTGACTGAGACCCAACGACTGCTGATCGAACGACTCGGTGTGTTACAGAGGTGCGCTTGGTTGTAGTGGCACATGGGAGCGCTTGGTTGTAGCGGCAGACCCACGACAGAGGTGCGCTTGGTTGTAGGGGCACATGGGAGCACTTGGTTGGAGCGGCAGACCCACGACAGAGGTGCGCTTGGTTGTAGCGGCACATGAGAGCGCTTGGTTGTAGCGGAAGACCCACGACAGAGGTGCGCTTGGTTGTAGCGGCACATGGGAGCGCTTGATTGTAGCGGCAGACCCACGACAGAGGTGATCTTGGTTGTAGCGGCACATGGGAGCGCTTGGTTGTAGCGGCAGACCCACGATAGAGGTGCGCTTGGTTGTAGCGGCAGACCCACGATAGAGGTGCGCTTGGTTTGACGGCAGTGACTTCTGTACCGGGATCCTACGTGGGTTCAACAGTGATGAATTCTCTACCCGGATCCTACGTGGGTTCGACAGCGCTGATATTGTTCCAGGATCCTACGTGGGTTCGACAGAGGAGATGATTCAGAGGCTACATCTCATCATCTCTACCCCTCGTCATGTGTTGTATACCTGTGCGAGCTAAGTCCTGTATTTCAGTCATTATCATCGATGTGATTGACTTTACTTTCTTTGTGGACTGGGTTGTGCTCGGGCATGAGAGATGGAGCCAGACTGTGACTGGTAACTTAGGTATATGTATGGGCATATACCTAAGTAGGGTTGGGTGATGTTTCGTGATTGTATCTTTCTTCTTTGGTTTATCCTTAGTGGATTCTGGGAGACCTTCAGGGGTCTCAGGTTCCCCTACTGAGTATTGTTATACTCACCCCTACACGGGCTTCGCCCGCACCTTGTTGTGTTCTGTGCAGATGACGGTCATCAGTGATCGAGGTTGAGGGTGACGGACGAGAGGCTGCTCAGAGGTGGACTAGACGGGACGTACCTCAGGGACGAGTTGTTCGAGTTCTGTACCTACCCTTCATGTAGGATTCCCCGGTGGATGATCCAGGAGCTGTTTTCCTTTTTTCTTGTACTTGTACATGTTGTTCAGTTGGGTTTGCATACTGACCCACTTACTTTCAGCACACTTTTCTTTTCTATATTAGTACTTGTTGTTTAAAGACCCGTAAATTTCAAGGAATATTTTTTTTAATTTTCTTTGGAATTTTACAAGAACGATGTTTCTGACGGCGCCTGATTCCGAGGCCCGGTGTGCCCGGAATCATTTTCCGAAGTTTGGCTCGGGTACGTTCAGTGAACGGACGAGCGGGTTTTTCTAACTTTTGAACCGGTGGCCGAAATCGAATTCTGAGGGCACCGATGAAATCGCAGCGCCGGTATTCGCTTAGAAACGCCTCTTCCGGAGTTGCGTTTGCTCAGGTGTGGTTTTTAATTTTCGGGCTTAAAGTTAAGAAATAAAATAATTTTGCGACAACTTTATTTTATTTCACTTAAGCCGCTTGGAAGACACTTGAAGCCACTTAAAGGCGGCTTGAACTGAGTTGAACCGGAAAGCATGCTATCCAGAAATATCCTACCCCCTTGGTAGGATATTTGTGAGGTGGGGCCCGCACGAGACCCGCCGTTTCTTTCCGCTAGGAAACGCACCCGCGAAAACCCGTCTTAATGAAAGTCAACTGACGCGTTTCTGAAAATCTTAACAGACCATTTAATTGGGCGGTTTATTTCGTGAATTAAATGGGCTGTTTCTTTCGTTGAATTAATTCAACGAATTGATGGATCGTTTCTTAACCAGTTTTCAAATTCGTTGGCGTAATAATAAAATAAGGCCAACGCTCGACCTCTGGTTACTTGCGCATTGAGAAGATTCGAGAGGACCCTTGTATCTTCTTCTCCCTTGCGAAGAACGCGAAGAACGCGAAGAACACGAAGAACGCCGAACCCGGAAATCGACGACGCTTCCGTCCGAGACGTTCTTCCCCACTCCGATCTCCGATCACCGACCGTTGAGGTGAGTGATTTCGGATTTCCTCGCAAGGTTCTTTTCTTTTGGTTTTAAACACAGATTTAATTATTTATAATTTAAATCTGTTGTTCTTGGTCCGTTGAGCTCACTGAATAAACGCCGGATTCCGCGACGACGCGACGCCTTCCCGCGACGACGCGACGATCCCCCTCTTCCGTGACGAGCTTTTCCGCGAAGAACGCTCGCGCACGACGATCAACAAGGTAGGGATTTATTTTGGGATTTACCCCCACTTTTTTATTTATTTTCGTGAACGTTCTTTAAAAATTAAAGAACCAGAATCAAAGAAACAATTTTATTTTATTAAAATTGTTGGTTCATGTGTTGAACATTTTATTTTCTCCCGTTGATTATCTCTAACACGGAGGGTGCGGGCCAAACGAACACGGCCCGATGACCCTACGCCGTTCTTCGTTTTGTGCGGATTTGGTGGGCGACGACGGAACGTGCCGCAATGGATGTTTGATGATCCCGCAGTAAAGAACGGAACCCGGGAGGAACAACGGCGTAGACGGGAAGGAAAACGGGCCACTGGAGCGACTCCGGCGGCCCGCGGAAGCCGGTGGCGGCACGCGTCGCCGGCGCGGCGGCGCCGGCGGCCGGAGGCGGCGGCACCCCGCGGGTGTCCAGCGCGACACCCCGCGGGTGCCGCGGGGTTGTCACGCGGCACCCCGCGGGTGCCGCGGGGTTGTCACGCGGCACCCCGCGGGTGTCCAGGGCGATACCCCGTGGGTGCCGCGGGGTTGTCACGCGGCACCCCGCGGGTGTCCAAGGCGGCACCCCGCGGGTGTCGCGGGGTTGTCACGCGGCGCGTCCGGCTGTCAGGCCGACACCCCGCGGGTGTCGCGGGGGTGTCACGCGTGGCGGCGGCTTTCCCCCGCGTCGGCCGCTCGGCCGAGCCGAGCCGGAACGGCCCTGGCCAGGCCGGGCCGGGCCAACCGGGTCGGACCCGACCCGGTTCAGGCCAACCAGGGGGGGTCGGGCCGGGTCGGCCCGGGCCCGGACCCCCCGTCTTCGGACGGTTTTCGTTCACACGCCCGTAACATGAGCTACGGGCCTCCAAACGACTCGCCGTCAGCGGCGACGCGTTCCTTGGATCGAGACGGTAGTTTCGGTCTATCACACTCGAGGTTTCGGAATACTTTGAGTTTTGGCGAGTTGGTTCGTACACGAAACCAACCGGGCCCTCGGAGCGGAAACGCTCATATCTTGAGCTACGAACGTCTGATTGACATGTTGTCAGCTTTGTTGAGTTCCTCTTTGTGAGACTGATCTTTTGGCTTACTCCGCTCGAGGTTGGGATGCCGTCGGAGTGCGGTCGGGTTGGTTCGCTGACGAATCCAACCTGGCTCCTGGAACAAAAAAGCCAATAACTCACAGACCGGGCATCCGATTGACGCGCCGTCTGTCTCGTTGCTTTCCTCTTGATGAGACGGAACTTTTGGCATCCTCCACCCTAGTTTTGGATGCAGATGGATAGTGGCCGGGTTGGATCGCACTGAAATCCAACCGGGCCCCTGGAACGGAAAAGCTGATATCTTTCAGACCAGACGTCCGTTTGACGAACCGTCAGCGGCGTTGGTGATCACATTGAAAAACAGTCCCTATGAGTATACCCTATGATTGTTAGGGGTATAGTTGAGTTACGGCCGGATTGGTTCGTACACAAAACCAACCGGGCCCCTGGGACGAAAAGGCTAATAACTCACAGACCGAACATCTGATTGACGCGCCGTCTGTTGCGTTGAGACCCCTATGACGAGGTGGTCCTTTGAGATACTTCCTTGCGGGACTTTGTGATACTTGGAGTATCGACCAGTAGCTCATGGGGCGGACCCTCCGGAGACGAGCGGGCGGAGCACGGAGATCGTGTAGCTGACTGAGACCCGACGACTGCTGATCGAACGACTCGGTGTGTTACAGAGGTGCGCTTGGTTGTAGCGGCACATGGGAGCGCTTGGTTGTAGCGGCAGACCCACGACAGAGGTGCGCTTGGTTGTAGCGGCACATGGGAGCGCTTGGTTGTAGTGGCAGACCCACGACAGAGGTGCGCTTGGTTGTAGCGGCACATGAGAGCACTTGGTTGTAGCGGCAGACCCACGACAGAGGTGCGCTTGGTTGTAGCGGCACATGGGAGCGCTTAGTTGTAGCGGCAGACCCACGACAGAGGTGCGCTTGGTTGTAGCGGCACATGGGGGTGCTTGGTGGTAGCAGCTGTCCCGCAATACTCGTTATGTGGAGTACTACAGCAGTCTTAAGTTAATGGGCAGTACCTCGGAGTTGTGACAGGACCACTGTACACTCCAGAGACGGATCTCTTCAACAGTTACGGATTCGATGATGAAAATCCTGGTTTGAGCTGAGACTTTTGACCTTGTGTTTGCCTCATGATTGAGATGGGTTACTTGATAACTTAGGTATATGTATGGGCATATACCTAAGTAGAGGTTATCTGTTGAGATCTTCTTTGTGGTTATGCTTGTTGGATTTAGTGAGACCTTGAGGGTCTCGGGGTCCCTACTGAGTATCGTTATACTCACCCATGCACGGGCTATACCCGCACTACGTTGTGTTGGTTGCAGACGACGGACAGCGTTGATCGTGGCTGATGCTTGCAGAGCAGGACGGTACCTGGCGGTGGACCACTAGGCGGGACGTACTCGGAGCGGACGGTGGGACCCGAGGAGCATTGGAGCTATCTGTACCCACCCTATAGGTGGGATTTCCAGTGGACAGCTCGGTGTAGCGGCTTTTACTTTACAGTTGTTGTTTTCCCTTTCGAGTTGTACTTTACTTTCAGTTGGGTTTGTATACTGGCCCATTTACTTTTCCGCACTTCATTTGTACTCTGTTTTTACGTAGTGTTTACTTTTCCTCTTGCTTACTCTGTGGTGCTTGTTTACTTTACAAAGGCAATGCCTTCCCTTTTTACCGGGATTTACGCCTTGGTGCTAGTCGCCAGCCCCTGGCCTATGGAAGGCGGGCTTGGGGTAGTCATGGCACGTGCCCCGAGGAAGGGTCGTGACAATTGGTATCAGAGCTGGTCGGTTCTACCGGAAACTCTGATCTTTCTTCTATGTGAAGCAATATTGTTTAGCGTATTGGGTGTGGTTATCAGTCCAGGGAGTCCAGTGTTGGTGCGGCGGCCGACGTATCCATACACCAGGACCCTAACTTCTGATTTCCGACTTAATGCACGAAAACATTGATTGCATGTGTGTTCAAGTTTTCTTTGTGATTACTTGTGCCAGCTCACTAGGTATACTGTCCTGACCGTGGCGCACCTGTTTCTTTCAGGATGGCCCCATGATGACAGCCAGCTAGGATTCCGAGCGATGTGCGTGGCACGAGCCCACCGAGCGTCGAGGACTCGGTACAGGGCCCTTTGACAGCTGAGGCACCGGCTGTACCTATACCCGCCGAGGCACCGATGCTACCAGCCCCAGCCGCTGACGATGCACGTCGCCTTAGTGCACTGCATGAGTTCCAGCGCCAGCGACCACCCAGGTTCCGTGGGGAGACGGACCCCCAGGCAGCCGAGGACTGGCTGGAGGCGGTCGTCCGAGTTTTCAGATTAGTGAGGACACCAGCAGACCTCATGGTGATCCTCGCAGCAAGTCTCCTGCACGCGGCAACAGACAGATGGTGGAGCATGATGCTCCAGGTGCACAATGAGGCCACCCTCATCTGGACAGACTTCGAGAGCCTCTTCCGCTCAGAGTTCGTCCCGGCCACCCTCCGTGCGGTGCGCATTCATGAGCTTCTTCATCTGTGGCAGGGAATCTTGACGGTAGCCCAGTACACGGCGAGGTTCACTGACCTTTCTCACTACTCGATAGACATGGTACAGGACCCGTTCTTCCAGGCCCGGACCTTCGAGCAGGGACTGAGGCATGAGATCAGGGCTTCGATGATCTCCCTCAACATTCCGACTCAGGCAGGAGTGCTAGAGCAAGCCCTTCTGATCGAGAGCTTTCTGGCTGAGTCTACAGCGAGACCTACCGCAGGGCGGCAGGTGGCGGAGTCTTCGGCAGCAGGTAGCCGACGGATGACTCAGGGTTCCGGAAGACGACCTTGGGACACTGGCTTAGCAGTGCGGGGCACACAGCGCGAAGCCAGCCTCCCGAGAGGCAGGCAGTGCTACTCGTGCGGCGGGCAGGGCCACATGGCTCGTGACTGCCCGACCCGCTGTACTGAGGAGCAGAAGACGGTGGAGGGGCCACCCAGGCAGAGGCAGAGGGTCGACCGTGGCGGTCCGCAGGGAGGAGGCGGACGAGGCAGAGGAGCTGGCCGAGCAGCAGGTGGTGGGCGACGCTTTGAGGCTCTGCCACCAACACCACTAGGCGGTCCACCCCGACCGCAGGGGACAGAAGGACATGGGAGAGCTAAACTTCAGGCAGTTGAGGCCTACGATCATGGGGCTCCGGGAGCAGATGGACAGGAGCGGGACTAGCTCCAGACCTGGAGACTTTTGTTCATGTTGCTTCTAGTTTTGTTGGTGTATGTTTGTAGATGCTTTGTGTCTTTGTACTTGAGCTGCAGTAATAAAAGACACCTTTTCTTGTGGCATTTACTTCCCTGTCCTCTCTTTTGTTGTTACTAAGAGGTTCAAGTTTTGACTGTTGACTTGACCCTCACTTGTGAGACATCTACTGGAGGAGACCCAGTTACCACACACTGATGCCGACAGTGTGACTCAACCCTTGGAGGCGAGAGTAATGGTTGGATCTCTTGGTAGTAGCGTCGAGGCCTTACGACGTCATCCTTGGTATGGATTAGTATCATCCATGTCGGGATTGACCGTATTAGGCGAAGAACATGGTTCATCCAGGGGATGAGACCAGATCTCTCTTATCGGCAATGAAGATATCATGGCAGCTCTAGTGGGACCAGAGGTTGTCCGGGCCACGATAGAGAAGGTCCAGGTGAGCACATGGGAGCGGAAGACTCAGATGCGTGCTCAGTACCGCCTTTGTATCCCTAGTTTGTGTTGAAGCTTTACGAGGACGTAAAGCCCTGAGGTGGGAGTAATGTAAAGACCCATAAATTTCAAGGAAATTTTTTTTCTTAATTTTTTTTGGAATTTTACAAGAACGCAGTATCTGACGGCGCCTGATTCTGAGGCCCGGTGTGACCGGAATCATTTTCCGAAGTTTGGCTTGGGTATGTTCAGTGAACGGACAAGCGGGTTTTTCTAACTTTTGAACCGGTGCCCGGAATCGAATTCTGAGGGCCCCGATGAAATCGCAGCGCCGGTATTCTCTTAAAAACGCCTCTTCCGGAGTTGCGTTTGCTCGGGTGTAGTTTTTAATTTTCAGGCTTAAAGTTAAGAAATAAAATAATTTTGCGACAACTTTATTTTATTTCACTTAAGCCGCTTGGAAGCCACTTGAAGCCACTTAAAGGCGGCTTGAACTGAGTTGAACCGGATAGGATGCTATCCAGAAATATCCTACCCCCTTGGTAGGATATTTGCGAGGTGGGGCCCGCACGAGCCCCGCCGTTTCTTTCCGCTAAGAAACGCACCCGCGAAAACCCGTCTTAATGAAAGTCAACTGACGCGTTTCTTAAATCTTAACATACCATTTAAATGGGATATTTCTTTCACGAGTTAAATGGACTGTTTCTTTCGTTGAATTAATTCAATGAATTGATGGATCATTTCTTAACCAGTTTTCAAATTAGTTGGCGTAATAATAAAATAAGACCAACCTTTTTCTTTTGGAGGATTACTCGTTGAGAAAGGATCCTTGAACCTTCA
The DNA here is from genome assembly GCA_963277665.1 of Viscum album. NCBI lineage: Eukaryota > Viridiplantae > Streptophyta > Magnoliopsida > Santalales > Viscaceae > Viscum > Viscum album. The sequence goes on along the minus strand of OY728133.1, from coordinate 1,407,111,637 downwards.
GCCTCCTTCGCGAAGAACGCGAAGAACGTGAAGAACGCGAAGAACGCGAAGAACGCCGAACCTGGAAATCGACGACGCGACACCGTGATCCGCAACGCCGACAACGTTCTTCTGCGACGTCTCTTCCTCAGCGACGGATCTTCGATCGGCTGCTTGAGTTCGCTGACTCAACGCCGTGTTCCGCGATGACGCGACACCCTTCCGCGACGAAGCGACGATCTCCACCTTCCGCGACAAGAAATTTCCACGAAGAACTCTCACGCGCGACGTCCAGCGAGGTAGGGATTTATTTTGGAAATACCCCTCCTTATATTCCTGTGAACATTCTTTAAAAATTAAAGAACCGGAATCAAAGAAACAATTTTATTTTATTAAAATTGTTGGTTCATGTGTTGAACATTTTATTTTCTCCCATTGATTATCTCTAACGCGGAGGGTGCGGGCCAAACGAACACGGCCCGACAACCCTCCGCCGTTCTTCGTTTTTGCGGATTTGCTGGGCGACGGTGGAAAGTGTTGCAACAGATGTTTGATGTTTCCTCAGTAAAGGACGAGTCCCGGGAGGAACAACGACGCAGACGAGAAGGAAAACGGGCCACCGAAGCGACTCCGGCGGCCCGCGGAAGCCGGTGGCGGCACCCCGCGGGTGTCCAGCGCGACACCCCGCAGTTGCCGCGGGTGTCCCGGGCGACACCCCGCGGGTGCCGCGGGTGTCCAGGGCGACACCCCGTGCGTGCCGCGAGGTTGTCACGCGGCACCCCGCGGGTGTCCAGGGCGGCACCCCGCGGGTGTCGCGGGGTTGTCACGCGGCGCGTCCGGCTGTCAGGCCGACACCCCGCGGGTGCCGCGGGGGTGTCACGCGTGGCGGCGGCTTTCCCCCACGTCGGTCGCTCGGCCGCTCGGCCGAGCCAAGCCGGACCGGCCCTGGCCGGGCCGGGCCGGGCCAACTGAGTCGGACCCGACCCGGTTCGGGACAACCAGGGGGGGTCGGGCCGGGTCGGCCCGGGCCCGGACCCCCCGTCTTCGGACGGTTTTCGTTCAAACGCCCGTAACTTGAGCTACGGGCCTCCAAACGACTCGCCGTCAGCGGCGACACGTTCCTTGGATCGAGACGGTTGTTTCGGTTTATCACACTCAAGGTTTTGGAATACTTTGAGTTCGGCCGGGTTGGTTCGTACACGAAACCAACCGGGCCCTCGGAGCGGAAACGCTCATATCTTGAGCTACGAACGTCCGATTGACATGTTGTCAGCTTTGTTGAGTTTCTATTTTTGAGATGGATCTTTTGGCTTACTCCGCTCGAGGTTGGGATGCCGTCGGAGTGCGGTCGGGTTGGTTCGCTCACGAATCCAACCGGGCTCCTGGAACGAAAAAGCCAATAACTCACAGACCGGGCGTCTGATTGACGCGCCGTCTGTCTCGTTGCTTTCCTCTTGATGAGACAGAACCTTTGGCATCCTCCGCCCTAGTTTTGGATGCAGATGGATAGTGGCCGGGTTGGATCGCACTGAAATCCAACCGGGCCCCTGGAACGGAAAAGCTGATATCTTTCAGACCAGACGTCCGTTTGACGAACCGTCAGCGGCATTGGTGATCACGTTGAAAAACGGTCCCTATGAGTATACCATATGAGTGTTCGGGGTGTAGTTGAGTTACGGCCGGATTGGTTCGCACACGAAACCAACCGGACCCCTGGGACGAAAAGGCTAATAACTCACAGACCGGGCGTCCGATTGACGCGCCGTCTATTGCGTTGAGACCCCTATGACGAGGTGGTCCTTTGAGATACTTCCTTGCAGGACTTTGTGATACTTGGAGTATCAACCAGTAGTTCGTGGGGCGGACCCTCCGGAGACGAGCGGGCGGAGCACGAAGACCGTGTAGCTGACTGAGACCCGACGACTGCTGATCGAACGACTCGGTGTGTTACAGAGGTGCGCTTGGTTGTAGCGGCACATGGGAGCGCTTGGTTGTAGCGGCAGACCCACGACAGAGGTGCGCTTGGTTGTAGCGGCACATGGGAGCGCTTGGTTGTAGCGGCAGACCCAAGACAGAGGTGCGCTTGGTTGTAGCGGCACATGAGAGCGCTTGGTTGTAGCGGCAGACCCACGACAGAGGTGCACTTGGTTATAGCGGCACATGGGAGCGCTTGGTTGTAGCGGCAGACCCACGACAGAGGTGCGCTTGGTTGTAGCGGCACATGGGAGCGCTTGGTTGTAGCGGCAGACCCACGACAGAGGTGCGCTTGGTTGTAGCGGCACATGGGAGCGCTTGGTTATAGCGGCAGACCCACGACAGAGGTGCGCTTGGTTGTAGCGGCACATGGTAGCGCTTGGTTGTAGCGGCAGACCCATGATAGAGGTGTGCTTGGTTGTAGCGGCACATGGGGGCGCTTGGTGGTAGCGGCTAGCCCGCAATACTCATTAGGTGGAGTACTACAGCAGTCTTAAGTTAATGGGCAGTACCTCGGAGTTGTGACAGGACCACTGTACGCTCCAGAGACGGAGCTCTTCAACAGTTACGGTTTCGATGATGAAAATCCTGGTTTGAGCTGAGACTTTTGACCTTGTGTTTGCCTCATGATTGAGATGGGTTACTTGATAACTTAGGTATATGTATGGGCATATACCTAAGTAGAGGTTATCTGTTGAGATCTTCTTTGTGGTTATCCTTGTTGGATTTAGTGAGACCTTGAGGGTCTCGGGTTCCCTACTGAGTATCGTTATACTCACCCCTGCACGGGCTATGCCCGCACTACGTTGTGTTGGTTGCAGACGTCAGACAGCATTGATCGTGGCTGAGGCTTGCAGAGCAGGACGGTACCTGGAGGTGGACCACTGGGCAGGACGTACTCGGAGCGGACGGTGGGACCCAAGGAGCATTGGAGCTATCTGTACCCACCCTTCAGGTGGGATTTCCAGTGGACAGCTTGGTGTAGCGGGTTTTACTTTACAGTTGCTGTTTTCCCTTTCGATTTGTACTTTACTTTCAGTTGGGTTTGTATACTGGCCCATTTACTTTTCCGCACTTCATTTGTACTCTGTTTTTACGTAGTGTTTACTTTTCCACTTGCTTACTCTGTGGTTCTTGTTTACTTTATAAAGGCAATGCCTTCCCTTTTTACCGGGATTTACGCCTTGGTGCTAGTCGCCAGCCCCTGACCTATGGAAGACTGGCTTGGGGTAGTCACGGCACGGGCCCCGAGGACGGGTCGTGACATATAATGTATTCTTATAATGAGTTTTTACCACCTAGAGTAACAACCCAATTAAAAATTAATTTTCCCCTATTATCTTAAACCCAAACAAATCCTACTATTTACACTTAACGGAACAAGATAAATAGTCTCTCTGGTTCCCCTAGAGGCATAACCTAGTTGATTAATTTTTTATGGGAGTCACATCCCAATTACATATCATTTATAGGGTTTTATATTACATTACAATAAAACACACATATAATAATATTAAGAAGTAAAACCCAATGAACTGGATGACAACTTCAAATTTAGAGTGTTGAGTAAGTAAGAAATTCACCTGTAAAAAATTATCAAATTATTTTTAGTGTTCTTGTATGTTTTAGTAAATCACAAAAAATTTGATGAATGTATTGTATGAAATGATCTTCAACCTAATGTATATCTCACTGGTTTAATCCACTATATGTATATAGAGTACCATTTTATCAATGAATATTTAAAAAAAATGAAATATGTTTCTTCATTATTTTTCCAATGAATAATTTTTTAGTTTTACATGTTTATTACCTAAGAAAATATACACTTATAAATAATTAAAAAATTTAAAATATATTTCATGTATGTCTTTTTTGATATCCTATAAAAAATAATAACTATTCAATTGAACTCTACATAAATATTAATACAATAGTAAACAACTGGAATTATGATCCTTGGAATACACCAAAATTTTTTCATGATTGATCAATTTTATTTTTTCCAATTTGAATTTTTATATTCTAAATCTCAAAATTTCATTATGAATAGAAACACACTTAATTCCATGCAATCATATTTAAGTCATCATTAAAATAATTAGTAACTTTTTCATGGAATATAAATAATTAGATAGTATTTATGGAATAAAAAAACTAATTATATCTATAATATAATTGAAAAAACATGGAATTTCATATATTACATAAAAATATGAAAATTGTTTGGTTTTATAAAATCCAAAAAAAATCACAAACTGCACAGGAAAACCCAAATATGGGTTACACACGAAGACGAATTAAATTGGAAAATTTACATATATTATTAACATATGGGATTAATCTATGGTATTAATGTTGTTGAATAATTTAGTAAATTTATTAAGTAATAAAATTCATCACATATCCAAAATTTTAGATATCCAAATTCTGAAATTTTTAAATAGCCTTACATAGAAATTTAAAACACAAAAAATACATCATAAATAATAGAATTATCTTTATCTCATGTTTATTTATATTTATATAATTTTATTATCATTAAATATATTAAGTAATGACCTTAATTGGAAAAATATAACTCATGTTATCCTCCAAATATATATGAAAATTAATTCTATCAGCAGCTGATTTTAAACCGAATACATGTAGTGAGTTATACCCTAATTTAGACATGATAGTGTTCAATTATTAACATGATGTATTCTCATGATATTTATATAATATTATTATATTTCAATGTAAATAAGAATAACTATATTTGAAGTATTATAACCATTGTTATTGTTGAAATACATAAGGTAACAAATTTTGAAAAATCTGATACATAGTTAATAGTAAATTGGATACATGGTAGGTTTGGATACATAGAGGAAAGGTATATGTGAATTATAAACATATGAAAATTAAAAGAGACACCTAAAATAATATATATTAGTTACAGAAAATGTATAAATACTATTAAAAAAATGTCAAACAAGAATAATATGTTATTCCCAATCAAAACATGAATTTAAAAAAATATAAAAAAATATTTGTGATATAATCAATAGAAATCATACAATAATCAAAACACAAAAGAGTATTAAAAATTTTACTGAAAATAAATATATTTGTTCTTTTTAATTATAAAAAAAATAATTTGATTCAATTATCTACTCTACATTATCCCCCTTATTGATTTTTAAAAAATCATGCATAATTTCAAAACTTCAATATATTTTTTATATCACAAAAAATAAACATAAAAAATAAAAATTATCCACTATTTCAAATGATAAGGTTTCATCCTATATTATATTAACATATTAAATTACATAATAATTAATATAGATATTGTAAAAAACTTATTATATTTGAATATTCGAAAACATGTTTCATGGATAACTTTAATTTAAGCATAATTTTAAATTATTTTTTATCGAAATAATGATAAAACCTTTGTAAAATAATATTTTATTCAAAATAATGTTTATAAATTATGTTACCATTTTTTAGTATTTATGAGATGCCTCAAAACACTAATAAAATACCGATAAATCTACATAAAAAAAGAAATATTAATCTGAAAACTAATTCCAGATTTCATAAATTTCACATAAATATAAAGAATTTAGTATATAAACCTATTCATACTCCTCCTAAATTCATTCCATAAAAATGTAAATTTAAAAATACATCCCACAAAGTTCAAATACGATTTTAGAGAATATATAAAAAACTAGGTTTTTAGTAAATATATCAAATATTTGATTTTTGATAAAATAAATACCAGAATTCTATATATTTTTCATACATGACCACTAAAAAACTAAGCATAAGAAAAATTTTCTTAGTTCTAGACATTTTAATGTGAATTTTACAAATATATAGACTACAATTATTTAAACAAATGTTATGAATATTATCAAAAATAAAACTAAAATAAAAAATTTGATACTTAATCCATATTAATTGATAGCAAAATGATGCAGTTTCTATATACACACATTCAACATTTGAAAGAGAAACATAATTTTGTTTATCCAAATCACACGAAAATAGGTTTTTACCAAGTAAATGGAATACACCAAAAATTTTGTTTCTTTCTATCATTCATCCTCTAAAATCATAACCTGAATAGCGTATCAAATCTAATTTTTTCATTCAATGTAAAATAAATAATGATTTTTAATATCCATAACATATTTAGTAATTATTTTAATCTATTTAATTTTTGTTTTTTTATGACAACATTGATACCGAGAAATCATTTAAAATGAAAAAATTATATAACACATTGAGTTAGTTAAATATAATAAACATTAAATCATTTTTTTATCATTAATAGATTTTCAAAATTTATCTAAATCTATAATTAATGTAGTACTAAGGGTAGTATTTGTATATTTAGAATATTCTATACCAAAACATTCAACAAATTTTGTAGGATGTGATGATTTATTTAGAAAAATATCACCATTTCATTGAGAAATTTGTAAACTAAGTAAGAAGGTCAATTCCCCCATCAAACTCATACCTAATTCAGAAGTCATCAATTCAGATAATAATGTACATAGATATTCATTTTAAGAAAAAAATATAATATCATCAACATAAATTTTAACAAAAAAAATTACAACATAATTTTATTTTATAAACAAATTGAGATCAAACATTCTGGTATCAAATTTTTTTTCATATAGAACTTGTTAACAATTCTTGAAAAGATTTGATAGAATGTTTAAAACTATATATAGCCTTATATAGTTTAAAAAGATGACCTAGATTATATTATTTTTCATAAATTGGTGACTTTCAAATATATATTCATTCTAAAATATAACCATTTACAATCATGGTATGGACATCAATTTGAAATTATTTGATTCATTAACAATTAGAATAATCTAATAATATCATAAGTCATTATTACCTATGAAAAGCTGAAAAATATTCTTCCTAATAAATGCATTCCTTTAGAGAAAATATTGAACAACTAATCTAGTTTAATTTTTTACTTATATTTCCTTAATCGTAGAGATTATTACTAAAGGTCTATTTTGTTCTAAAAAATAACAATTAATTGGTGGAATAAATGGTTGTTTATTCCCACAAAAGGATAAATAAAAAACTCCAAAAGGATTAAATACATGAATATGGTTATTATTTTACTTATAATGATAATATAGAAGAAAGTGGCCACAATCACATTGATTGTGTGAAGCCCAATGATACACTCGATTTCATTACTGATGAAATTTCATACAGATGGTCATGCAAATCATATAGCCTATTGAAGATCTTATGAAGATCTTCTGACAATACCATATGCTCCTGAAAGGGCATCCCAGTTAATCTGTGATCATGCGGTGGCTTTCAGATAGGCTCCCCTTGAACATGTGACATTGAAACATATGAATGACTACCAACCCACCCAAAAATCCTCTAAAAACATAATTAAAATAGTATAAAGACAGGATCTTAGGGATATCATATATATCACTTGATTCATCATTTATAGGTTGAGTGATTTTGGTTGAGAACCCACATATAATCCTTCATTATCCCAAAAAATGGTAAAATAAAAAATTGAAATAAAATAGAGAATGATGGGAGCCTCATGCATTCATAGAAATCATATTCCATGCCCCATGAAGTAGGTTGCATGACACCAAAATCCCTTGGAGATATGTATATCATTCCTTGTTAGAGATTTTTGGTTTATCACTCGTGTCATGTGAATGGCCTCAATAATGTCTACTTAGTCTTTTTATCCCTCTCCATATCTAAGGTCAAACTATTGGAATTATCAATGAAACAATCTTGCATCTTCATATGACTACTTTTTCCCCATGAGATGCAACAAAAATGGAGAGAATTATTTTCTTGAACAACACTCTGTAAAAATTTCAATCACCGATGACCTTGTGAAATAATCACGAAAATTAAAAAGAGAAAAATTGTGGGAGATTCTTGTGGTCATAAAAATCATATGACAAAACAACATGATATCTCAAGACACCATGAAAAGATATTATGGTCTCCCAATACCCCATTCCCATCAATTCATGTCTCACAAAAGGTATCATAAAAGTCTCATAAGATCATGTGAAGGCCTTTCAATATACATACTAATCTCATAAAGGCCCCTAGACATATCATCACGAGAATATTAACATCCCCAAAAGTGTATAAATTACTAAGAAGAACCCAATTAATTTGATATAATATAATACATGGGGAAATTATGGGATGGTTTCATGGTCATAGAAATTCATAATATTCCCACAAAATGGACTGTAGTGGGATACCATGAAACACATGACATAAAACACCCCCACAAAAACCATTCAATATTTTTGTGATTCATGTTGTGTAAATCATCACATAATCAGGGTGGTGATGCCCATAAATTCACCACCCCATCATGAATACAAAAATTTTCCTTGGAACCTCACAAAGGTGAACCCAAGAAATAGTTAATATTTATTGGATTGGAAAATATCAAAACATAAAAAGATCTATATCATGTAAGATCTATTGAACAATAGAAGAAATCATGAAACATGCATAAGAACTTTTTATGATCACTCATAGGTCACGTGAATGAATTTTGGCGGTTCACGCGATGAACATCCCATATATATTTTTATATCACATGAGACTTACAAAAATATACCATTGATCAAATCTAAGGAATATGAAATGATATGCTAGGATGATGACTAAAATGATGGGAGACTTATATGAAGAACATACATACTTATCCTCATGAACTTTATGTTAACAAACAAGGTCACATGTCAACACTGGGAAATGTTTCCAAAATATCATGATTCTCCCTTGGTATACTATTTGGATTATATGATGTCCTCTAGGAATTCTAGACAATGTCAAATGGTACCCCCAAGTAAGCCTCTCATGTCTTAAGAACCCTTTGGGATCACTATACAGACCATGAAATGTCCATCAAACTTGTTTTCTAAATCATATGGTTGTACAAATATATTTCGTATGAGTATCATGATAGAGCCGAGGCATGTCAATTAGCTCTCATGACATCCCCCAGTCCCACCGGTCATATCATGTGATTTCCTCTAGACCATACATCTAAACAACATGAAATCCCTTAGACAGGCCATCCTTGATCACACATCACCCTCCAGATATGTATTATTGACTGTCAAGATTCCCTCCAAGACTTTCATACTTTTTTTTCAAATACACCATGTCAAGTCAGCGAAATCATGTGAGTCTCTATGTATGTGTATGTGGAGATCATTTAATGTATTCTAAGATTAGTCGGTCAGGTCATGCGATGTCCTCCTAATAGGTCCCCTTTGATCATGTGATATCCATCACAAATTTTATCCCAGTTCGGCACAATCCCAAGTGAAATTAATTTGTATTATGATATTTTCTTTTCACATATCATGAATACATCCTCCAAAATGTATAGTAGAATAAATGGCATGTCAAACTGACAATTGATACACATTAGAGGTTAATCAGGCTAGGTCAAATGTGAATCCCATGACTTGATAACCTTTTCCATCCTCCATAAAGGGAATTTTTTTTGTAAGACCATATTAGAATAACAATATGATATTTACTGAAAAACGGAATCAATAGTCTGTAAGACATGATCAGAGGAATAAAAGTCCTTGTCTTCAAAATAAGGGAAACTTTTTTGTGTCAGCCAAAATAAGAGGAATAATATGTTATATCCTAAAAATACAGAAAACACCCATTTGTAAGACCCAATCCATTGTACTATAATGATTCTGATTCATGAAATTACTAGGATATATAGGATACCTCTACAAGGAATGAGTGTAACATTAACATTCAAAATAGTAGACGTATGACATTAGTCTCGCATCTATTAGTAATGAGACTAATTATTGTCATTCCCATTATTTACTAAAATTAGAATATCCTACAAGTGATTAGAGAGTTGTGATTATTATATCATTCAAATAGGGAAACATCATTTTTTAATCCCCAACCAATTGAACTATAATGACTTTGAATCCTTCTATAATTAGGATGCATAGGATATGTCTCTGAGGACCAATCACTATATTAGTCATCCAATTTTTAGTGCCAACAAATAAGTCCAACATCAATGTGTTTTGAGAGTGATTAATTTCCATCCCTTATTTCCTACACTGAGCTATGTTCAAGTGGGTTAGAGAGTTTTTATAATCAAATCATTCATAGAGGAAAAACTTAGTGTGTCTTCCCCAATCAATTCAACAATGATAAAACTTATTCCCACAATAACAATGATACATTTGAAACCCACATAAGGCCCAAGATCAAATGTGAACCACAAAATTTAATGTCACCTCATGTCTCAATACTTTCAACCATCAAGAATTAATCAATCCAATGGGTTTATCCTTCTACCTCATCCGTCAACAGACTATAATATCAACTTATCTATGATAACACTGATTAATTTTATAACCAGGATACATATTATGCCTTCATAAGGACTAAGATCCATATTAAACATCCCTACATATTTCCTTGTACATATTTATCACATCCATATATAGTGGTACTATTTATTTTCAACCCATTGTTTTCACACACCAAGCATGGATCCCATGGTTTTAGGAAGTTTCAATGGTTATATCATCTGAATCCTGAATATCCACATGTTATGGAAATAGTAGTGTGTAATCCTTGATGAGTGGTATGACATGATTTCCTATATATAAGTAAATCTACCTCAGGACCATTACCATGGGAATCAAAAAAATATGTTAACTCAGACTCCTACAATAATCAGAATATGTAGGACATCTTCTCTAGACAAGAGATTTAATAATCAGTGCCTATGTAACTTCACATATTTCATTTCCACATGAAATTAAAATGCACCAATTTTTTTAACAAACTACAAGTTTTTTTCATATATAAGAGATGTTATATAGGATTCCTCCTAATGTCGCAATCCCCTCCTTGGAATATTAACTTTCTCCTAGCTTGTCAATAAATTCAAATGTTCCTGGTTGTGAGGATTCAACATAAATTTATCTACTGATTACTGGGTAGTGGAAAAGGAGACTCAAATACATAAATATGGATTCAATAATGAGATCCCCTTCCTATTCCCATAATTGGGTTAACATATGATCATTTTTTTGGTAACTGACCCCATATCAATGTTAGTAAGAGATTCTCAATCATATCATATATCTATATGTTGGTATCATAGTATGTGATATTTCTCCCCAATAGGATGGGATGAGTATAACAACCCTTCCCCTTATTTGACACATAAACATAATTTACTATATAATATATTCACCTGATACAAGATATAAGATAGATAGTTCTAGTTTCGTTGGGGTTTATAAAAATTACATAACCACATTGAACATAAAACACAACATCTTTATTGAAAAATCTTTTTACATGACTATGACATTCCTTCATACTTAGCATTGCTTTGGATAAACTAAGGACATAAATATAAAAAAGGGGAGATATAAATACTAGTAATGGAGTAAACAAATAATAACATGAAGAATAAAAAACCTGATATAAAATAGGCATATCAATAGATCATAAGAGAAACATGATCATAAAGGCATGATATAACTTGATTATCATAACATGGAAGTGTGGGAACAACATTCAACATGATATGAGAATTAGACAAGGATCATTGCACATGGAGAATGGGTAAAACTCATTAAACGTGAATTAGAATGATTAATCCCTCATTGAACTTAACATATCATGATATTAATCTTTACCCAATGCATTAGAGTGCTATTAGGGTGCACAATTATTAATCATTTCATTTCATGCATAAGTGTTCCGGGTAGATCATATAACATGGATTCCTTAAACATAATAATTAATTACATGTTAATTGATTGTGTATATCATACATTAAAATCTATAATCAATAATTAAATGTGCATATATGTGAATACAATTTATATAAACATTGGCATGGTATTCCCTACACAATGACTTTGGCTTTGAAAATCACAGGCCAATTTTGGCAGCATAATAATGTGACATAAGAATTCGTAAAAATGGTTGGTAAGAGAGAAAGGTAATATCATCATATATACATGAAATGGAAAGTAAGGGGGTCATATAGATACATTTACCAACATATTTAATTGAATTTAGATTCACAATACAAAATAATTTCATGAATTTAAATGAGAAGAGAGAAATCCATTATGGAATTTCAGCATGGTAAAAATTGTACATGGAAGGAATTAATGAGAGAGAAATTGTTATCTAATCATTCAAAAATAAGGAGTGTAGTACGGGGGGAGGATATAAATCATACCCCAAAACATGTAAATGAAAATAAAAGTGCATAACAACCTAATTAAATTTGGAAAAAATTGAGAATGGAAGAAATCCATTATATAGAATGATCCCAAATGTTTGGGATATGCTTGAGAGAGGATTCATGGGAGCCTGGGGAACCATTGGAGGATTTTATAGAGATCAGGGAAATGGTTGGTTTTTTCAAGAGGATTTGAGTGAAGAATAAGGGGGAGGGTGGGTGGGTTTCTAAATGAAAAGAGATGGAAATCTTTATTATTTATGTTTTGGCCACCACTCATTAAACTAATCCAAACCAAAAACCAACCCCCGGTATTTTTCCATGATATTTTCTAAAGTGTATTTTAAAACATTATTTTATATGTCCATGGAAGAATTTATGAAAATATTATTCATGCTTATTTGGAGGTGAGTCACAGTCTAAAGGAAATCATTTTAAAAAGATAAAATGTTTCATAAATCATTAAGGGTCTTCTATGGTTTTGTTAAATAAATCAAGCTAATATAAAATAACATTATTTTAATGTTAAAATATATTTTTACCAACGTAATATTTATAGTATTTTATTACATCACTATTGGTACATTATGATACTATAAGAAAATTATATATTTAAATGGTATTTAATTTTTACCCAAATAATCAACCATCACAGAAAATTATGAAAAATACACCGTTGGATAATTTTGATATCCTAATTCCAAAAATAGTATTCATTTTATCTACATAATTTTCAAAATAGTTGAATTTTTACTTTTTAATTAATAACCTACATTTATTGAAAATTCATGTGTTTTGACAAAAACATCTTTAAAACCATAATAAAGATTATAATTTTATTCATAAAAATTATAAGATCATTTATATTAAAAATAAATTTATTAATAATAATTTATTAAAATATTATATAATTCAAAAATCCATTAATTCATCAAAATAGACATCTAAATTTAATATTAATAAAAAAATAAAATTTGTGCTTTAATTTTTATTACAATGCAACAATAATAATATGAATGTATATTATTTATTGTATAAAAAATTAATTCACAAAATCATAGTTCTAATGCCTTATTACATAATCCATTATAACACCCACATATGAACTAAGGGTAAGGTGTGATATGGTGACAGTCTGTTGGGGTCGCTCGGATAACATCACTCAGGTGGTAATCTCTTTCCACTACCATGTCTCACATAAGAAGTTCTATTCGAGCTTAACTTGTTGAATGTCATCTTGGGATTGGTCAATAGAGAAGTGCAATGAAGACGCCACCTTTTCATGATATGAAAAATGGGATTCATATGGATAAATTCCACTCAATGAGGCCATCACTTCCTTTGTCTGAGTAAATTGGATTTGTTAAAGCCCTATATTTTTAGTAATCATGTGATCATTGTTCAATTACTTTATTAGAAATGGTTAAAATTTATAATGATAATTTTAAATTAAAAAACATAAAAAAATGAATTTCATATTTTATATAACCATTTTACACAATAATAAATATAATTTGATCAATAGTAATTTTCAATAATGACGTTTTGGGTCATTAAAATCTTCCCCCCTTAAAAAATTTCTCCCTAGTAATTTCCTTTTCCCAAACTAAAATAAATTCGGGTAAATAAGGTTCATCAATTCCTCTGATTCTCGAATTTCTTATTCAAACAATTATTTTCTCCATAACAACTTGACGTGGTGAATTATCTTACTTCATAGAACCTTATCCCTAATATATAAGATATTTACTAGCTTCTCATCATAGGAGAGGTCATTATACAGTTGTATCACCTCTGGATGGAGTACACGACATGTGTTAGTTATGTACTTCCTCAAGAGTGACACATAGAATATATCATGTACTTGAGATAGGTTCGGTGGCAGTTCTAGTCGATTGGACACTGCTTCAATGTGATCTAAGATTTCAAAAGGGATGATGTGCATTTGAATATTCTTTCCATTCATCCCAAATCTCATAACTCTGTTCCACATTGATATGCAGAGGAATACCATGTCTCTGACAAAAAACTGTAGGTCTCATGGATGATTATGATCATAGTTAATTTGTTGACTCTTAGAAGACATAATGTGTTGCAGGATGGTTTTATCATTCTCCCCCATTTCTTTGACCATTTCTTGACCTATGAGTTTTCCCCCCACAACTTCATCCCAACATGTCAGTGTCCTTCTTCTCTTCCCATAAAGAGCTTTATAACGTGCCATCTAGATTATTGAGGGGAAACTGTTGTTATAAGAGAACTCAACTAGTGGAATATGTTGATCCCATCCACATTTAATGCCAATTGAGAATGCTCTCAACATGTCCTTAAGTGTGTGGATAGTATGATCATATTGGACATCTGTTTGAGGATGATATGGCATACAAAAGATCATATCAGTATTCAGAGCATGTTGGAGACTCTTCCAGAACATTTATGTGAATATTGGATCTGGATCAGATATAATAGATAGTGGTACCCCACGCAACCTTACCACATCTCTGATATATATTAGTGATAGTTAATCCAATGATAAATCCTCCTGAATTGAAATGAAGCATGTAGTATTTGTTAGATGATCCCCAACAACCTAGATATAATTTTTTCCTTTGTAAGTCTTCAAATGTTTGATGATGAAATCAATGCTGATGTTATCCTATTTCTATTATGATATGGATAATGGTTGCATCATCCCATTAGACTTGCGCCTTTAAAACTTCAATTACTGACATACTAAGAACATTGATGTATACTCAGTGGTCTCCTTCTGCATGTTTTCCCGCCAATAATTCTCTTAGAGATCTTGACAATTCCTTAGGTTCCTTGTCCGAATGGTGAAATAAAAACGATGTGCATCATCCAAAATTTCATTCTTTAACTTTGGATTTGATGGAACACATAATCATGACCCAAATCTCACAATTACCTCTTCATTATCCTTTTACTCTGTGGATTTCCGTTTAATGATAGTTTACACTTTCTTCTAAATTCCCAAATCATTATTTTGAGCTTCCATTATGATTTCCAAAATATTGGGTTGATCAATCATTTGTGAAAGTATTGATGATGTTCGCTTCTTTATGATTCACATGTCCATCTTCATCAAATATAAGTGGATTTGATCTTTTTCAATTCTCATCAATGATATAATTATTGGGTCCATTCTACTTAGAGAATCAGCCACGTTATTCACATTCCCAGGGTTGTAATGGATTGAATAGTCATAGTATTTGATTGACTCTAACCATCATCATTGGCCCATGTTCAAATCTTTTTGTGTGAATATATACATGATGCTTTTGTGGTCCATGTATATTTTACACTGCTCCCGAAAGAGGTAATTCCACCAAAACTTTAAAGAGATGATTACTACAGCTAACTCCAAATCATGTTTTGGATAGTTTTTCAAATTAAAATTTAGTTATCTTGAAACATAGGAAGTTTCTTTGTCATTTATCATCAACATGCTGCCCTTTCCCTTCTTCAAAGATTCAATAAATATCAAAAAAGTTCCCCACATGAGGGTAATGTAAGAATGTGTGTAGTGATAAGCCTCTAATTCAAATCCTTTTTGCTTTCTTCACATTCATCACTCTAGGAAAACATTAATCCATTCCGAGTTAGCTTGGTAAGAGGGTTGGACAATCATGAGAAATTTATCACAAATTAGAGATAATATCTAGTTAACCCCAAGAAGATATAGAAATCTGTTAATGATGTTGGCATTTTCCATCCCTCAATTGTAGCTTTATTGGAGGGATCCACGTATATCCCATTTATTTGATGATATTACCCATGAATGATACCTCCTTCTACTAGAACACACACTTTCTGTACTTTACATAGAGATTCTCCTTTCACAAGGTCTATAGTACATTTCATAGATGCTCTACATGACCCTCTATAGTTTTAGACTATATTATAATATAATCTATAATGCCTACTAGAAATTTTTTGAGGTAATATCTAAATATTATATTCATCACGATCATGAAGATTACTAGAGCATTAGTGATTCTGAAAGGCATTACTATAAATTTGTATTGTCCATATCATGTATGAAAACTAGTCTTGGGGATATCCTCCTTCACCCTTACATGGTAATATCCTCAATGAAAATCCACCATAGAGAAGTATTGTACTCCATGTAGTTGATGGAACAACTCATCAATTCAGGGCAGAGGATACTTGTACATTATCATGAATTTGATATTCTCATGATAAACGATGAAAATGTTCACTAACCCATCCTTCTTCCTGAGGAAGAGGACTGGTGAAATCCATGGTGAAGCACTTGGGTGTATAAATCCTTTCTCCAGGGTCTCCTATAGTTGTCTCGTCTACTCCTCATGTTCTAAAATATCCATTCAATAAAAAGTTTTGGATATTGGCAATGCCCCAAGTATAGGATCAATTAACAATTGAACATATCTTTTAGGAGGATGATCAATCAATTTCTTGGGAAACACTTCAGCGAATTCCCTCACAATGGGCATGTCTTTATGGGTGGTTTCTTCCTTGGACTCAATCATTTGAGCTAGATATGAATGGCCATAGGGTAGTAATATCCACACTAGAGATGATGGCCCTATGAAAGATTCATCATCCTCGATGAACTTATATAGAATTAGGGGTCAATTCACCAAATGGAGAGTGATTTCCATATCACGAAAAAATTTATGTTGGCTCTATATAAGGAAATCAAATCCATGCCACGAATTGCATATAATTCCATAAAAAGGTTGTACGATGAGGATTTCAAGGAATTTTAATCAACAAATTTGGATAAGGGAGGAGTTATACTCTTGGGTTATATTGGTTTTCCCATTTTCCATACTAACTGACATCTTTATACTTCCATGATTTGTGGTGATGTTGGGATTGTTCTACTAAAACATTGAGATATAAAAGAATATAGAGGACCATAATAAAAAACTACATTCACTATTCTAGGTTGAATAACTAGCATACCTGTCACTGCTTCGTGTTCAAGGTTCACTTTGACGGTAGTGATGGAGAAGGCTCTCCCATGTGGACTTGGAGGTTGTTGGTTGCCTCTAAAAACCATTGTCTTAGGGAACTATTTTGTTAAGTGTCCAAGTTCTTTGCATTTGAAGAATTGAACAACTCATTTATGGTTGAATGAATCATTCCACTCCTATATCGTAGCCATGAGTTTATCTTATCAGAAATTAATAGCTAGGTGGCCTTCTCTTCCACACCTAAAGCATTTCCTCATCCCCTTTAGGGAATTTCCAGGGTTCTTCATTCTACACCATTGGAATGTGGGGTGTTATATTTTCTTAGTACCATTAGATTTATCAATCAGACCACAATAATTGAAGTCAACCTTATTCTTCTTATCCCCATGATACCTATGAGATTCTCTTATCAATAATTCTACTTTGTGGGGACATCAGATAGTTTCCTCACTGCAATCGAAGTCATGGATCACCAGGGCATTCCGTAGGAAATGTTTTAGCCCACTAAAGAAGTGGTCAACCTTTCATTCGTGAGTAACGACAATGCCGGAGGAATATCATGCAAGCTATGTGATGATTTCCTCGTATGGTTTATGAGATTCATCATCTTTTATTATCGAGTTCAAGGAAGTCCCTTTCTATCTTTAGTCAAAGGGTGCGCAGAAAATATTTATCGAAAAACATAGTCTGGAAATCCTTCCATTCCAATGCCTCGATCTCCTCCTCATGATTTGTATTTTTTATCAATGTCCACCATTAATCAGCTTCACCCTCCATATGATAAGCATCTAGAAGAACCTTATCTTGTTCGGAGCATTGAAGGATAGAGAAGATATCTTCAATGGAGTTGATCCATTATTTTGTGATTGATGGATCAGATGATACATTAAAACTTGGGGGCCTTTTTCTCATGAATCTCTCTAATGAGACATGTTCTTTCTTGGGGGGTGAATGTTCCACTTATCCATGTGTCAATTCAAAACATGAGTTTACTAAGAGAGTATTATGACAATGTATGTTATTATTACTCTAATAGAATTGGGAATATCATTATAACATATGTCACATTGATCTTCACATCAGTTACTATACCGAGTTCACCTATTATCGGCCAATATCATGATTATCATATCATGGAAATATGGAAAAAAACATTTAACATGATATTAGCATGATCCAAGCCTCATAGATCATGGATAATGAGTACTCCCTTATTTAACTTGAATTAGCATGAGTAGAACCTCATTTAACTTGACATATCATGATACTAATATTTACCCAACTCATTGGAGCACTATCATGGCGCACACTTCTTAATCATTTAATTTGTTTCATAAGTGTGCCACATGGAACATATAACAAGGATTTATTAAAATTCATCATTTATTGCATGATAATGGAATAAATAATTCATACATGAAACTCTATAATCAATAATTAAATGTAGCGGGTTGCTGTAGCAGCACTGTAGCAGCGGTGGACTGTAGCAGTGGCAGCATTGTAGCAGGGTACTGTAGCAGCGACGACACTGTAGCAGGTACTATAGCTATATGGGTACTGTAGAAGTACTATTCACCGAAGGGTCCTTTGGGCTAAAAAATGGGCTTTCTAGCCCTGTATACAGGGCATTTGGCCTTGGGATTTCAGGCTATATAATGGGTCACCCTATACCAAGTCTAAAAAGAGGTATTTTCTTTAATAATAAATTGAGGCTTCAGATCCAACCTTAAAAAAAATTAAATGTTCATAAAGGTGGAATACCATTGAAAGGGAAATGGGTATGGTATTCACTACACAATGACTTTGGCTTGGAAAAATCACGGTTCAATTTCAACAGCATAACAACGGGACATAAGAATTCATAGTTTTTTTTGATAATAGTGAAAGGGGTGTATAATAATATGTAAATGAAATTTAATATATGAGGGTCATATAGGTACATTTCCCAATATATGTAATCTAATTTAGATTCACAATACAAAAGAATTGTTTGAATGTAAATGAGAAGAGATAAATATCATACGAATTTCGGCATGGTAATGGGTGTAGATGGAAAGAATTAGTGAGAAAGAAAGGGGTATCTCATCATTAAAAAATTAGGATGGTAGTATGTGGAATTTTAGAAATCATTCCCCAACATTTTTAATTTAAAATAAAATGGAATTACAATATAATGAATTTTTAAAAAAATTAAGAAAGGAAGAAATCCCTTACTAGGAAGTGTGATCCCAAAATCTTGGGAGAGGCTAGAGAGAGGCTTATTGAGTGATTATAGAACCTTGAGAGGATTTAGTAGAGGTTAGGGTTGAGGATGGTTGAGATAAAAAGCATTTGATTTATGAGTAAGTGGTATCTTGGGTTGGTTTCTATAGGAAAAGAGAGGGAATTATTTATTATTTAGGTTTTGGCCACAACAAATTAAACCTATCAAAACCACAAACCAACCAATCATTTTTGCCTATTGGTTTTACCAAAGGGGTGTGTAAAAATTTATTTTAGAAGTCCAATGGCCTATGTTTTTGAAATATTATGGTTTCTTATATGAAGGTGAGTCACAAACTTAAGAAAATAATTTAAAAAAGATAAAATGATTTCTAAGCCTTGAAGTGTCCACCAAGGCATTGTAAAATAAATAAAAAGAAATCTAAAATAACATTATTTTAATGTTAAAACATTTATGGGAAAATAATAATGTTTATTGTATTTTATTAAATCTCTATTGGTTCATTATGATGTCATAGGACAACATATATATTTAAACGTTATTTATTTTTTAACCAAAAAATTCAATTGTTTTGGTAAATTATGAAAAGGTCACCGTTGGATAATTTCGAAATCCTGATTCCAAAAATAATATTAATTATATGTCAATAATTTTCTAAATGTGTGAATTTTTAATTTTGAAACAATAACCGATATTTATAAAAAAATCAGGGATTCTGAAAAAAATAGCTTTTAGACTGTAATAAAAATTAAAATTGTATTCATAATAATTATAAGATTATTTATATATAAAAAATAATTTATTAATAATAATTTATTAAAATATTATTTAACTCAAAAATATGAAAATTCTTAAAAATATATTTCGTAATTGAATATTAACAAAAAATACTATTTTATGCTTTAAAATGTAATTACAAATTAAAATCAATTAAATGAATGTATATTCATTATTATATAAATTAATAATAAACAAATCATATTGATAAGGTCTTGTTAAATAAAACCTTATAACTCCCATATAAGACCAATGGGTAAGGCGTGCCATGGTAACATACTCTTGGGGTGGTTTAGATAACATCTCTCGAGTGATAATCTCTATCGAATTCATCTTCTCATGTAGGAAGTTCTAATTGAGCCTTACGCGTTGAAGCTCAGATTGGAATTGGTCAGGAGTGAAGCCCAATGACACCACCTCCTTTCCATGCTCCAAAAAATGGGCTTCGTATAGAGAAATTCTACTGGATGAGGTCATCGCTTTATTTGTCTGAATATATTGGATTTTCTAAAGCCTTATATTTATAATAATCATGTGATCACTTTTCAATGACTATGTTAGCTATGGTAATAATTAATATCGGTATTTTGAATTGAAAAAGCATAAAATCAAATAAAATTAAACTTTATATAACCTTTTTCATAATAATGCATTTAATTATATAAAGAGAATTTTCATTAATGAATGTTTGGGTAATTACCATTAAACTAATAACCCATCCTCCTGACCAATATGAGTGCCTATGAATCATTGGTTATGAAAACCCAACTGACCACCTAGATTTGGAAAGGACATCAGTACCTAGTTATTTTTGTACGAACCATTATGAGTTTCTATTTATAAGTACATTGGTGACTCGACGCCATTTATTTTCCATGAAAAAGTTTCCCCTCATAATCAACTAATGGGCCAATCCAAATACACCAAGATTAACCGTTATATAGTGAAACAGAAACTATGAACTCATCATGAACTTATTGAATCTTTATAACTCTTCGAGAACATAATAATGATTGAATTTATAGTTCTCACCGAACCATTTTATTCCCAATAAGGGTTCCTGATCATATATTTTTTTATCAAAACAAGAAGGTAAACTAGACATCAATCTATCACAAAATAGAATGATAGGTTAATCATGTGTTATGGCCATTTTGATTTTTATATTCTATGAAAACAAAAATAATTATACCATTTTATAACCATCAAAAATTAAAGATGGTTGGTTTTCCATATATTAAGATACTTTTTGGGAATATCCTACAAAAAAAAGCAAAGATAACGCTGAACTAAATATTACAACTGATAACGATAAATTGGGGTTCCCATGAAACAAGTCCATCCTCTCACCAAGATGTATTCACTAGAAAAATTTATGAATAATAATGTTAATTAAAATTATTTTATCTATGAATTTTTTATTGAGAAAGCATCAATCCATTAATAATGATATAATCAGTGACATTTTTACTCATTGTGTAAGTGAAATCCTATGTTGGTCTAATCAACAACACCCCAATCTAAGATAATATCCTCATCAAGTGACCTCCCTAATAAATCATTTACTTCTACAACCCCAACGGGTCCCCAAATGATATCACTGGCCATACAATGTCAACAATAGGTGGTTAAAGCTATGGTCCACGAATACAATTGAAGTGGTGAAGTCCCAACACATGGATCTTATTGCATGGGTCCCCATTTACTGATAATGAATATTCATTATCATTCAAGGAACAATCCAACTAGGCCAGTGGCCCTTGTTTCCGCAACCAAATTATTATTGAGCATATCTATAGAGAGTGACAATCACCAACTTCAATATCTGATGAAGGAGGATAAGGGATCAAATATGACTCCCTTAAAGTTTATATGGCATTATGGAGGGATCATATCAATCATCATCACTAGAATCATCACAGAAATACCAATCTATCTCATGTTGAGAGTACTATCTGACACACTGCAACCTCTAACACCCATGCATATGAAATAAAGAAGACACATCCGGTGACAAAGGCTCTGGATAACCATGAGTAGGATCATAACACAACTCCCACTAATGATGTCTACCATCATATTCCAGCAATAACAAGAGAGTTGGATCAAATCCAAGATCACACAAAACATGTTTTCATTAAGATTACTATACTAGGAATGGGGGATGACCATATCCCTACTCTAATACATTCACCACATCAGCATTTTTTGGTGGTACCTGGAGGATAAAAGAGGGCTAATATCCCTTATACAATGAAATATATCTTCCAAAATATAGTGGAGATAGAATATGATCATGTATATATCCTCATAAAAACTTTTCTAAAATTCCATTACGTCTTGGAAATAGCTATACAACTCCACCATCATATTACTGTAGTGGTATAGATAAAGGTACATGTGCATATTATTATCCTTATAGCTGGAGCATCTCAGCACTATGGCCATTTTGTACAATTGGTTACATTGGATAAAGTGCACATTCCTTCTGTCATCTAAGAGGATATTATGTATATTTTGGTAGAGGATGCAGTGTCAGACCAGGCTCCTATTCAAATTCAAACTGGGGATCAGCAAGTGAGAGAATCACATGCCTTGAGATAGGGGTACATCCATGTCAATAATGTCTGATGATAAATTCCAAAGTCCTAGGATCATGCTCATATATCTGTTCTAGACAAGGATCTCCATATGAGAGGGGAACAATCCTTAAGATAGGTTCATATTATAATGGTAGAATAACAATGATATACTCCAACTACATAGGATTAGGCACATTTCCCCATTATGGATGGGTATCAAAAAGTTAGAATAGCCATTGCCTCGGGACATGATAATATTCAAATTAATACGTATTTTTTCATATTATACCTTTTCACAAAATCCAGGTATATATTCCAACTTCTGACAATGAATGATTTCACCAGAATACTTCTAAAGGAATAAAAGAGGAGGCTCAAATCCTAACTCCCATTCTATAGGTCCATTAGAATATTCCAATGTTGAATGCATATTACGACTAGCCTCATATTCTTATTCCAACAGGGTCCCACCAAGTGAGAAAATCCCATGCCTCATGGAATGATCATATCCCTACTCCAAAATACCAACAACTTAGTCTAGAATATTATGATCGAGGTCTTAAACCCATTCTCACTGAATCTCACCATGTGGGAATGGAAATTTTTCTAAATACATTCTAATATTACTATCAATAGTGTGGATGCTCAAAAGAATATTCTAGTATCCTCTATGAAATATTATTATAAACTCGTTTCACTATATGGTTGTCAACATATTCTGGAACGTCCAAAAATGTAGGCCCATATACCTGGACAATTCAAAAAGGATGGTCGGTATATTCTAGCCACAATGCAGAATTAGGCTTATATTTCTAATCTACTCAATTATAGTATCCTTAATTTATTTACAAACACATTCTAAACACCCAAGTGGTATGTCAACACTTAAAATTTAGAATAATATGACCATTACCATGATTTTAATACATTGGTAGTTTAGATATGGACCATTGGGGCTCTACTAGTAACATCCACCATGGTATACCAACCCACAATGATATCTCCCACAAACAAGTTAATAATCTCATTTTCCAAGATCCATGTTACATAGTGGTGTCCAAAATGCAGATACCTGCTCATAGAGAGGTGATAAAAATATTCAGGTCAACCACATATAGGTAGCCATAAACTTCTAGAATCTCTCCACTCTGGTCAGAAAGAGGCCCCAATAATCAGTTTCTATGGTCTCACTAGATAGAGGTATGTATGTCTAATTAATAGAGGTATAGAATTGATACATTGAGATATTTATTCAATAAAACATCTCTATTATGTTTTATACCCTCACCACTTATGACAATGAGGAACTGAATGAGCTTGAAGAGTAGTGAATTATTTATTTATGCCATAATATGAGGGATACTAATTAGAAACTAAATCCTATAAACTGATATTGTATACTATATGAGTTTCACCATCAAATAATCAAGATAACCTAATTTTAGCTACAATGGAGTAATACAACCATGTTCAAAAATTTGAAACAATAAATGATCAACACAAATCAAAAACCAAATTTTTAACATTGTATCAAAACCATTTGAATCTGATCTATGATGAAAATTTAGGCATATTTATATGATGGTGGGGAATGTATTGAGAATTACACATCACATCACCCTTAGAACAAGAGAAACCCTAAATAATTTCCTATAATGTCACAACCTCTTGGGAAATTAGGGGACTAGATAATGCGCAATGTAGTTGGTAAGATCCCAGTTTTTGGAAGGGTGTGTTTTCATTATGTTTTGGTTCAATCCATTGTTTTGGGCTTCAAGGGATTTCTTTTGAAAGTATGAGAGGTCTTGGGGGTGTTTCTGGGGCTCGGGGCATGAAAGAAAAGAAATATGGGAAAGACAAGCTTGGGTGCATGACCTGTGCACAACTAGGGAAAACTTTGCGGCCTGCCCAAGTAAACCGTGAAACCATCCTCCTCCAGACAATAGCAAGAACACGGTTTTCTCACAATTTTTCAAACCATGCGGCCAAACCGTGCGGCCCCATAATGTTGGGAAAAATTATGAAATTTCCACCCCCGGGATTTTAAGAACCCAGTCGATATTTCTTCTCCATTTCTCCCTCTTCACCCTAGGAACGAACCATAATACCCAATAGCTCTAAGAGGTTGATCTCCCTCGTTTCTAATGCGTATTTGGTGCCGTTGGATGTGGATCAAAGCTCTGGGTAAGACTAATCCCATCCTTAATTCTCTTTTTTGTTTCAGGTTTTTATCTTCTCTCCCACTTGTTCTGAAGCTCAAAAAAGCTATCTTTTGGTTGAGTTATAGGTTGAAGCTCCAAGGGCTATACATATTGAGGTCTAAGGACTCGATTGAGTGTTCCTTCAACCACGGTTTCAAGGTAGGTGGTCTATAAACGTTATCCCACTGTTTTATGGTGGATTTATGCATGTGTGGATTTGCTCATGGTTTCATTTTGGTGATATTTGATCAACATGGATGTGGTTGGTATAAAGGGTGCTTAAAACGGTAAATAGGAACCCTCATGATCCCCATGGGATGCATTGCAAATGACTTGACCTAATTGGGGCCATCCATGGGTTGTGCTGTCTTTTCCCATGTTTAGGGATTATTATTAAACAAGTGAACTTCTTATAATAAATGGTAGAGCCCTTGATGAATATTTTGGAAATATTAGTTGAACTTGGAAGGGATGTTAGGTGATGTACATAGACTTGGAAATAACCTATGGGTTGGGTGAAATGGATTGAATTTTTGATTCATGGAAATGATGAATTGGTTAAATGGGTTAATGTGTAAACTTATTAAAGACCATAATGGTATATGTTATGGGTCTAATGTTGAATGGTTAGTGAGATATGCATAACACACAGGAATTGGGTGAATGGTTAAATAATGTGAAATGGTAATGTGTTAACGGGTTAAGGCATAATGTGAATTCCCATGTGGATTGTTTTGAATGGTGTTTGTCAAAGGACAATGGTATGGTGGGTTGATGGTTACTTATATATAATAGTATGTGCACATGGCTTGGTAGAGTGGGGTATGATTTGAGGATCTACGCCCACGGGTCGAGTAAAGACTGATTCTATGAACTCCACCCTAAATGCATGGGTTAGGAATGGGGAATGAGGATCTTTTCTCCTAACGGTTGAATCCACCTGTACTGAAGATTCGACGTGAGGATATGGTTTTTATGAATAGGTTAGTCCTAGTGAGATAGTATAATGATGTGTTTACCATCTTGCATGTTATTTTTTCCCTTATACCTAGGTAACATAATGTATGTGATTAACCCATGGAAAGGTGATGAAATGGTAAGTGATGATAATTGGTGTGAAATGAATGGTATTGGTAGTGGCAATGGCTCTGGCTCCGAACTGGTTAATGGAACCTTAAATAATTCATTGGCAATTATCATTCATATTCCATTTTCACACACTGGCTGTTCATATAAGATTATTTGTACAAACCGTTGCTGGTGACCTACTCAGTTGTACTCACACACTGCTCAGGCCGCCATTGGGTACCTGAGTAGACTTCATGTTTGCAGGTTAGGAGAAAGGCAATGGTCCTTGCTAGATAGTTGAGTGGACATGGGTAGCACTTTTTGGAGGATCCAGACATGGAGTCGGGACCATTTTAGGGATTTTGGTCATTGTCTTTATTTTGGGATTTTTTCCACTTTTTCACTTGTAGTAGGACATGGAATATTTAATGTTGGAAGTGGTTTTTATACATGTTCCTTGTTTATTGATTATTTTTTCTGATATTTTTTTATTTTTGTTGTGGCTTACTTTGAAAAAAGGGAGCATAGTCTCCCCACATGACCAAAAAGACCCCCGCTTCTAGTCAGCATGCTTTGGTGTACGAGGATGCGCGCTTAAGGTTTTGTAACTACCCGGCTCGGAGCACCGGTTTAGTGTCTTTCAAGTCGGGGACGTTACAATGTGGTATCATAGGAGGCCTTTCTTATCATTCTCTAAGGTCTTGTTATTTGGGGTAGTTTTCCAAGTGTTATTATATGTTGGGCCTTGGTAAATGGGCTTGTTCTTGGGAGTAGCTAACCCATGTTTGAGGGAAAACCCAAGTCACCATGGGTGGGAAGTGTTGTTCTTGGTTATGTGCTGTTATAGTTGATGATATTTCACCGTTGGGTGACGCACATGTGGTTTTTTGTGACTGTTTTGTGATATTTGACTCATGGCCTTAACGACACGAGGATTTTCATTCACGCATCATTGTAGAAACCTAGGGAAATATGTGACATGAATTGTGTTATAAACACGCACGAGGTGGGTGTGTGAGGTAGGAAAGTAGGGTGAATCATGAATTTCATAAAACCAAGAAATAATGAGAAAAATGAAATAAAACAATGGGTAAATGATGTTTAATGAAATATATGGGTTTGAAATGAAGAGGAAAATGTTTGTGTAAAATGTTGTGTGAGATTGGTGGTAGGGCCTGGTTGTATACCCCATGTGGACCATGGCCCGAGGTATGGATGGCCGGGGTGGTGAATTCGAGGTGTTAATGTCGTTGAATAAGTATATGAAAATGGGTTTTTGTAGCTAGTAATGTGCTTTTGAAGATGTCATGAATGTTTTATGGGATGCGTGCTAAATCTCATGCTTGAAAATATAGAGAGATGCCACCACGACTTCAGTAACCAGTTGGGCAGTGGGAGGATGTTTCTGAGAAGACTCCTCCGGTAGAAGAACAAGAAAATGTGGTGATCAATTAAGGTAGAGAATACCAGTTCTGAGAGAATGTGGTTCATCTTATGCAGATGATGGATCAGGACCGAGGGACGGTTGTACCGAGTATGTTTGAGATGAACAGGGAGTTCCAGCTGTAGCACCCTCCAACCTTCACCAGAGAGGGTGGGATAGAGGAAGCAATGTTATTGTTAGAGTCTGTCCAAACAGTACTGTATCATCTGGAGACTCCTGTTGAAAAGTGAGTAAAGCTGGCCGTTTATATGTTGCGGGACCTGGAATGGCATTGGTGGTACATTCAGGCTCAGACCGAGCAGGCTGAGGGGATGTCATTGAAGGTTTTCCAGGAGAAGTTTCTGTAGCATTTCTACCCAGAGACTTTGAGGCAGGAGCGGGATGCAGAGTTTATGAGCCTGACTCAGGGATCACAATTAGTGATGGACTACACTAGTCACTTCACTGATTTGCAACGCATTATCCTAGTTTTGGAAGGGGATGAGGCAGCGGTAGGAAAGCTTTTCTGGCATGGGTTGAGACATGAGATCAGGCCTCAAGTAAATATCTTCTACATGAAGAGGTTTATAGAGGTGATGGATCAGACACTCATCTCTGAAGTGAACCTGAAGGGATCTTCGAGTGGTGGGCTTGTTGTGCCAGGTGGGCAGACAAGTGGTGCATATTCTGAAGGTCGGAAGCATCGTTTGGAAAGTTTCCAGCAAGGTGGTTAGAAGAGAGGGTCAACCTCTCAGAGTGGGAACCAGGTGTTCTGTTATCAGTGTGGTAGGCTGGGGAATATGCATGGTCAGTGTCCTCAACCTTCAGTTGAGTGTTTTTCGTGCGACTGTATGGTGAATGTGTAGAGTTTCTGTAGGAACCCACGACCGACGGGTGGGCAGGATGGTGAAAATCAGGTACCGGGTACGGGAAAGGGATCAATTGCCCTGTATCAGTCCATAAGTTGTAGATCCACGGGCCGTACTGACAGTGGCAGTGGATGTGGAACTCTATGGAAATATCGCTCATGCCACCCGGGATGTGAAGCGTTGGGTGCTCAGGCCGGAGCCCAGGGTAGAGGGGTAGGTTAGCTTCATCCAGTTCAGTTTGTGCCTAGTGATAATGAGGCCAGACCATCAACTATTCGAGGTACTATACTTATAGCTTCTACTTTTGATAGTTTTTTGCTTGACACATGTGCCACACACTGTTTTTTATGCTCAACTTGTGGTAGTGATGGGTTTTCCTGTGGAAGGGGTGTGTGGAGTTATGTCAATGGACACCCTGTTGGGGGTGCAGGTTGAGGATATCAAGAAGTGCAAGGGATGTGCCTTGGAAGTTGGTGGGTATCGTTTTCTGTGGGACTTTTTCATTCTCAAGATGTCAGGGTTTGAACTAATCTTGGGAATGGATTTTTTGGTGTTTCATCGGGAGAACATATACTATTATCATCACATAGTATCATTCATGTCACTTGAGGGTGATGTTTATGTCCACCATGGTGAATGGAATGTTTGAGCAGGGTGTACGGGTCCATTTTATCAACAGATGAGTGGAATCATGACTCAAGTGGCATATCTCATACTTGATGATGATGAGGGATGGGAACAATCTAATTTTCCTCCCGTGGTGGATCGGTTTTAGAATGTGTTTCCAGATGATTTATTGGGGTTACCATTCGAGAGGGATGTCGAGCTCACGATTGAGTTGCTCACAGGAGTGGAGCCAGTTTCTATTCTGCCATACTGAATGACACCGGCAGAAATCCAGGAACTAGAGGTTCAGCTTGAGGATTTGGAGCATAGGAGTTTATTCTTCCTAGTACATCTCCTTGGGAATATACCACGCTTTTTTCAAAGAAGGTCGATGGGTAATTGAGGTTGTGTGTTGACTATCGAAAGTTGAATCAGATGACGGTGAAAAATCAGTACCCTCATCCTAGAATTTATGACATGTTTGATCAGTTGAGGGGTGAATCAGTGTTTTCTAATATTATTCTGAGGTTAGGTTATCATTAGATGATTGTGAGGTCTTCTGATGTACTGCGGACAGCTTTTCGAAGTCGGTAAGTGTTGTTTGAGTTTGTGGTAATGCCTTTCGACTTGACCAATGCACTAGTGGTGTTTATGAATTTGATGAAACAAATCTTCCATCCCTACCTAGATCAGTTTGTGATTTCCTTTCTTGACGATATATAAGTTTACTCGAAAACTTAGGATGATCATGCCCAACATCTTCACATCGTCTTGGGTACACTAAGAGAGAATCAGCTATACGCCCTGCTATCAATGTGTAAATTCTAGATAGGTGAGGTGCATTTTCTGGGTGACATCATCTTGGAGGCAGGTATGACAGTGGATCCAGATAAAGTGCAGGCAGTTGTAACTTGGGAGAATCCCAAGAGTGTTTATGATGTTCAGAGTTTTTTGGGTTTGGTCGGGTATTATCGAAAGTTCTTTCAGGATTTCTCTCGCTTGTCAGCACTACTCTTGGGATTTACCAAGATAGGAATCAGGTTCGAGTGGTCTGAGGCTTGTGAGAACTCCTTCCAAGAGTTGAAGAAGCGTTTTACAACCACACATATCTTGATCTTACATGAGATGGGTAATAAGTACATCATGTTTTGTGATGCGTCCGAAGTCAGACTTGGGGCTGTGTTGATGCAGGATGAGTAGATTGTGGCTTATGGGTCAAGGTAGTTGAGATTCCATGATCAGAACTATCCCAATTGTGACCTTGAGTTGGATATAGTGGTGTACGCCTTGAAGTGCTGGAGGAACTATCTATTGGGAGAATAGTTTACTGTGTTTACTGACCATAAGTGTTTAATGTAAATCTTCTCAAAATAGGATATGAACCTTCGGCAGCAAAGATGGCTGTAATATCTCTAGTATTTTGACTTTGAGTTGGTGTACACACCGGGAAAGGGAAATAGTGTTGCTGATTCTCTGAGCAGGAAGGTTCAGAATTAGGTGGTTCAGGAGTCCAGCACTGAGTGGAAGGTGATGGCTTTGTTTTCAAAGATGCACCTGGAGGTGCAGGAGGAGAGTGATCAGGTCACCCTTGCTTCCTTAACTATGGAGTCGGCGCTTTTCAGTCGAGTTAAGGAAGTCCAACTTGATGACCCTGAGTGTTTGATCATGAAGGAAAAGAATAAAAGTGGGGAGCTACCTTCTGGTTGGGCCATCGATGTGGAAGGTGTTGTTTGTGTTCGTGATCATGTGGTTGTGCCAAAGTGTGTGTGGGAAGATTTGATGCATGATTTCCATGCATCAAAGTGGGAAGTGCATCCTGGTTTGACCATGATGTAATGTGATCTCAGAAGGCAGATTTGGTGTCCTGGAATGAAGAATGAAGTTGCAAGCTTTGTGGCATGGTGCCTTACCTGTCAGTAGGTGAAGGCCGATCATCAATGCCCAGGTGCTTTGTTGCAGACATTTCCCATTCCAGAATGGAATTGGGATGATGTAACAATGGATTTTTTCATGGGTATTCTGAGGACGCGGCGAATAAATGATGAAATCAGGGTGGCTGTGGATCGGTTAACGAAAGTGGCTCATTTCTTACCGATTCCGGAGGCCTATACAGCCGACTAGTTGGGTGAGCTGTATGTTCAGGAAATAGTACGGTTACATGGTGATATGTGAACCATATTTTCGGATGGAGATCCGCATTTCACATTGCATTTCTAGAAAGGGTTGCAGAAGGCACTTGGTACATAGGTGTTTTTTAGTATGGATTTCCACCCGTAGACGGACAGGAAGTCAGATCGTATGATCCATGTGTTCGAATAAATGTTAAGATCTTGTGTATTAGACTTTGGTGGTTCTTGGGAGGGGCACCTATCGTTAGTTGAGTTTGCCTACAACAACAGTTTTCAGGCTACAATTCATATGGAAATGTTTGAGGCACTATACGGGATGCCATGTAGATCTTTGTTGTGTTAGCTAGAGGCCGATGAATCTGAGTTGTTGGGGAAAGTCTCATGCAGGAGACTTCAGAGAGAGTTAAGTTAATCAGGTAGAGGATGGCTACGGCTCAAAGTAGGAAGAATTCATATGAAGATCGGAGGCGTAAACCTCTTGAGTTTATGGTTGGTGATAATGTGTTCCTTCGAGTGTTTCCATGGTTGGGTCACCTTCGAATTCGAAAGTAGGATAAGTTGGCTCCTAGGTATGTGGGACCGTTTGAGATTGTGGAGAGGATCGGAGAAGTGGCCTACTAATTGGCTCTTCCATAGTGGTATGGTGGGATTCATTATGTGTTTAATGTGTCGCAGCTTCGATGATATCACCCTGACCCATCTCACTTGGTTGACATGGAGGATGTGGAGCTTGAGGTTGATGCATCCTTTGAGGAGTATCTGGTTCGTGTGGTGGATCATAGTGAAATGGTATTGCGAGGCAAGGTCGTTCCATTAGTGTGAGTACTATGGCATCCTGGGAATGTTCAGGAAGAAACTTGGGAGTAGGAATCAGATATACGGGCTTAGTGGCCCGAACTCTTCTCTTCGGTGGATCAATGAGGCTTGGAAACTCGACTCAAGGAAGAGCCGTTATATGGTAGGGAGGTTGTAAGATCCCAGTTTTTGAAAGGGTTTTTTCATTATGGTTTGGTTGAATCCATTGTTTCAGGCTTCAAGGGATGTCTTTTGAAAGTATGATAGGTCTTGGGGGTGTTTCGGGGGCTCGGGGAATGAAATAAAGGAAAGCTGGGCAAGACAAGTCTGGGAACACGACCTGTGCACAACTCGGGAAAACCGTGCGGCCTGCCCAGGTAAACCGTGAAACCCTCCTCCTCCGGACTGTAGCATGCACATGGTTTGCGCACGGTTTTTCAAAACATGCGGCCAAACCAAGCGGCCTCTAAAAGATGGGAAAAATTATGAAATTTCTAACTCGAGATTTTAAGACCCCACTCGGGATTTCCTCTCCATTTCTCCCTCTTCACACTAGGAACGAACCAAATCACCCAAGAGATCATAGAGGTCGATCTCCATTGTTTCTAAGGAGTTTTAGGTGTCATTGGATGCAGATCGAAGTTCCGGGTAAGTTTAATCCCATCCTTTCTTCTCTTTTTGTTTTAGGGTTTGTATATTCTCTCCCTCTTGTTCCGAAGCTCTAAAACCCTATCTTTTGGGTGAGTTCTTTGTTTAATCTCCCATGGATGGACGGATTGAGGTCTACGGACTCGATTGAGTGTGAGTTCAACAACGGTTTCGAGTTAGGTGGTCTACAAAAGTTTTCCCATAGTTTTAGGGTGGATTTATGCATGTGTGGCCTTTCTCATGGTTTACTTTTGATGAGACTTGATCAACCTGGATGTGGTTGGTATAATGGTTTCTTAATAATGGTAAATATGAACCTACACGATCCCCATGGGATGCGTTGAGAATTACATGACCTAATTGGGGCTATCCATGGGATGTTCCGGATTTTCCCGGGTTAATGGATTGTTGTTATGAAAGTGACCTTGTCGTAATAAATGGTAGAGCCCTTGATTAATATGTTGGAATAATTGGTTAAACACGAAATGTAAGTCAGGTGATGCACCTAGACTTAGAAATAAAATAAGGGTTGTTTGATATGTGTTTAATGGTTGATTCTTGGAAATGATGAATGGGTTAAACGGGTTCATGTGTAAAATGATTAAAGACCATAATGGGATAGGTTATGGGTCTAGGGTTGAATTGTTACTGAGATAGGCATAACTCTTGGGAATTGGGTGAATGGTTAAATGATGTGAAATGGTAATGTGTTAATGGGTTAAGGCATAATGTGAATTCCCATGTGCTTTTTTGTGAATGGTGTTTGTCAAAGGACAATGGTATGGTGGGTTTTTTGTTACTTATATATAATAGCATGTGCACATGGCTTGGTAGAGTGGGGTATGAATTTAGGATCTACACCCATGGGTCGAGTGAAGACTGATGCTCTGAACTCCACCATAAATGAACGGGTTAGGAATGGGGACTGGGGATCCTTTCTCCCAACGGTTTCATCCACCCGCACTGAGGCTTCGAGGTGAGGATATGGTTTCTATGAAGATATTAGTCCGAGTGAGATAGGATAACGACATGTTTACCCTATTTCATGTGATTGTTTGCGTTAGACCCAGGTAACATAATTTATGTGATTAACCCATGGAATGGTGAAGAAATGGTAAGTGATAATAATTGGTGTGAAATGAATGGTAATGGTAGTCACAGTGACTTTGTCTCTGAACTGGTTAATGGAACCTTCAATAATTACATAGCAATTATCATTAATATTAATTTTTCATGCACTCCTTGTTCATACTGTATATCATGTTGACACTGCTGGTGGTGGCCTACTGAGTTGTACTCAAACTCTGCTTAGGCCTCCATTGGGTACCCGAGCAGACTTCATGTTTGCAGGTTATGAGAAGGGAAAGGGTCCTTTCTAGATAGTATAGTGGAAATGGGTTGCACTTGGTGGAGGATCCGAACTTGGAGTCTGGACCATTTTTCGGATTTTGGTCGTTGCCTTTATTTTGGGCTTTTGTCCACTTTTGAACTTGTAGTAGGGCATGTCATATTTATTGTTGGAAATGGTTGTTATACATGTTCCTTGTTTATTGATTATTGTTTCCGCTATTGGTTTATTCCCGTTGTAGATTACTTTGATAAAAAGGGGGTATAGTCTCCCCACATGACTAGAAAGGCCCCCGCTGCTAGTAGGCAGCCTTTGGCGTATGGGGAGTCACACTTAAGGCTATGTAACTTGTAACATCCCAATTAAGTAATTAATAATAGATATTTTTATCTATGTCTATTAATGATTAAGATAGTGTTATAGAGGCTTAAAATGAAAATAAATACAATCTTATGCATGGAATACACTAATATTCTTAAAAGATTGTTTTAGTGCCTTTTGATGGAAAACCATTTTTGAATCTATCTTTTGACAATTTATAAAATATGTTTGTCAAAATAAACTTATTATTTATGATTGGGACATCAAAATTTACCTTGTGTGAATTTTTGGTATTTTTCTGACAATGTTCATTTTTTTAATGAATAGTGAAAAATACTGCATTTTACATCAAAACTGCTTTTTAACCTAATTTATTTATATGATTAGATTATGTTTTGAGTTGATTTTGAAGTGAAATTAGAATATATTTTTACCATTTTATCCAATGGTGGTCATTGGAATCAATTTCACTTTGAAATTAGACTTAAACTGGTGTCAATCTTTTGATACTTATTGTTTTGTAAAAACACGTTTTTGCTCTGGAAGCGGGAATTAATTATTAAATTAATTAATGTGACTTATATGATTTGAATTTTTTAAAATAGACTTCATTTTTTAATTCGGAATATCAAATATAGCTTAGGGTGAATTTTTGGTAATTTTCTGAAAAACTTCAATTTTTTATGAATAGTGAAACCACTAAGTGGTAATCAAGCAAACTGATTTTTCAGTTAAATGAAAGTTTACCACTAATGTGTATTGAATTTTGAAAATCCGACATACATGGTTGTCATTAAGAAGTAAAATGTGGTTCAATGAGATTAAAATAATTTTTTGGTGAATAGTAACTTATTAAGTTTTTAATCGCGATTAGTGGTAATTAGTGTAGTTTAAGGTATAAATAATTCCTTAATAATATGAAATTACCTAGAAACATGTCCCAAACTTATTGGTTGTGTCATGGCCGACCAAGAAAAGCCATGGGTCAACTTGGGGACCCCATGGAGACATTTTGGTAGGGAAATGACATAAATAACTTTTTATTTAATGTAAAAGTAAAAATGACACAAACATAATATGTTTTACGAAAACAATTTTTACATGGGGTTATAAAGATCAGATATTTGATTATAAATAGTCATTGGAAAGAAAAAAAGACTTCCTACATCATAGTATTTTTTTATGATTTTTAGACATTAAATAAATTAAATTATTTATGACATAATAATGATGCAGCGATGACATCATTATTTGACGATTTAAATAAAATGGAAAGAAAATGTAAAATCTATGAACTACACCTGGCCAAAACCAATTGGATGAGTGGATTTCGAACCCTTATCACCTTATCCACGAATTCTATCAATGTGGGACCTTTTAAAACCCAAAAACATTTTCAAATAAAGTAATATTTCTTTACTTTCCAAAAGTGCCCATCCTATCCTCTTATAAAAGGCCCCCACCTCTACCTCATTTCACACACTACTCAAGCCTTTGGCTCAGACAACCCCTGCCCATTTACTCTCTCCACATCCCTCTCCTCATCTTAGAGGATTCCCTTTGGGCAGAATCCTTTCAAAGGAAGCCTTTAGGCTCAAATCAAAAGGAGTAACACTTTTAAAGGTAATTCATTCTCTCAAGTTCATTTGTTTTATTTTGCTTATCCAACCCCCTAAACTCTTTTTATTTACTTCTTTTGTAACAACACCAGTATCCTCAATATACAAGGATTTTGTTATAATATTTATTTGAGCTACACTCTCACACAACTACATCAAATGGTTAAAGAACATACGGTTTCTGTGGATGGCGAAATTCTGCCTCCCGAAACGATGATTGTTCAACACTCATTTAACACCTTCAAAGGTGGCCATTATGATGTCACTATTTTTATATATGATATATAATATGTTTATGTTTTCCTTAAGCTTCTGTTTTTTCATTTTGGGCATACCTTTATGGTTTCCATTATGGGTAAACACGATATCTTCATTTTAGGAAGTGCGGACTACCGCCCCCTCAAAGTGATTTGATTCGTTAAATACCATATGTGGGACATATAAGGGATGGAACTATGATATTATATATGATATTATACTAGAATTATAATATACCTTTATATCATTATGATTCCATTCTATAAAATACGAAATAGAAATGAAAGTAGCATTCATGCGTACGTACGGCTTACCGTCTCCATGAACGGTGCATTTCATTTCTTACCTCTAAATGATTATGTTATATTATAAATGCATGTGTGTACTGGATATATATGAAATATATGATATCTACATCATGAATACCATTCTGGATATAATGAACCTGCGACCAAATTAACAACATGTAATGTAAGAAGTCTATTTTTGACTTAAGAACCAAATACCGACAAAATGAACATTATTAACTTAATTGATTACATGATGTTCATAACATGGTATAAAAGGAATAATGAACTTGAAAAAGATTCATAAGAAAGTAGAGATTAACTCATGTTTATTATTCAGGAGATTAAAGAACAGTCGGGTCAAGTCGGATACGAGGTATGGGACTTCGTCTCAATCTCCTTTCGTTGAGGCATATTTTATTTTATACACAACTTTCTTTTATACGGTGTATAAACCCCTTTGACTTTTACGTTTATTCAAAAGGAATCTTTTTTATACGAAGCGTTTACTAAATGACAAAAGGGAATGTTTTTGTCGTACGTATGCGGCGACAACGACTTCTCCGCCGTCGTGACCGTTATTTGAGTTTCAGCTTCCTCTACAAGCCATACCTTCTTTTTAAAAGAAAAATAAATACCATGTTTTATGTTATACGATTATGTTATGGTTATTGGGCATTATTATGAAGACGGGTGGTTCCGTGATAAACTAAGGGCGGGTGATCCCGATATAGCTCTCCAATGCATTGGGTAACGCGAAGGAGTGAAACGTTAAGGTTTCTCCGAAGAGATTTTAGGGAATATACTGTGATGGGTATTCCAAACGTAACCAAGAGGGTTACTCCCTACGTAAGAATGTTATGAATGCCTCAAGTTACCTTTATGTCTTATGATTTCTATGATTTATTCATGATTTTATGAGGTATGTTAAAGTGCCTATGTTTTATGGGTAAAGTATGATTTCATTCTTATGTATATATGAACTCGTGTTTCCTTTCCATGTTTTTTTTATAACCCATACTGAGTTTTTATGCTCATCCCAAGTTTTTGAAATGTTTTTCACAAGTCAAGGGAAAGGTACATGATAAGATGATAGAGTAAATGATGTGTCAAGAAATAATCCATGTTTTATTTTAAATGTGTTTCCATTGATGGGAATGAAGAATACTATCTTTATATAACCACTTTGTTTATATGTGGAATGTAATGCAAGTTTTATGCTCTAATTCTCTAAAACTCTAAACCCGAAAAGATCCTCAATGTGTAATATTTTAATAACTCAAGATTAAGTAAGGTTTAAGGCTGGGGCCATATAGTTGGTATCAAAGGTCGGTTTCGATAACTTTAGCGGTTATAATTCTATTAAATGATTATCCAAAAATATTTTTTTTTTCGAAATGATATAGCATTTAAAGATTACCATGTTGATTCATCTAAGACATGTTTGTTCAGAATGGTTTTCCGCAGAGGAAACAGGGAAGCAGTTCTAGGAAGGCATGCAGATGGAAATAACCTTCCGAATGAGCATCCAGAAATGGTCGGAATTGGAACTGAATAGTTTGTTGCAGTAATGGCGCAGTTGACTCAAGCGATAAATGGCAGTGGTATCCATGCACGAGATCAACCAAAACAACCGCAGAGGAACATGTTAGTGGTGGAACATTTCATGAGGCAACATCCACCATCATTCAGAGGATCATCTGACCATGTGCTAGCTGAAGGGTGGATTAAAGCACTGGAGAAGATTTTTGATGTCATGGGGTGTTCAGACAATCAAAAGGATAGTCTTTCTATTTACCGTTTGGAGGGTGAAGCAGATCAGTGGTGGTCTATGGTTAAAAATATCAGGGATGCCGATGAGATTGATTCTCTTGACTGGGATGAATTCAAAGGTATGTTTATTGAGAAGTATTTTCCCAAGGCTGTTCGACTTAGGATGGAAAAGAAATTTTTGGAATTGAGGCAAGAGGAAGACTCAGTGGCTGCCTATGAAGAAAGGTTCACTCGATTGGAAAGGTATGCTCCAAATTTTATCTGGGACCTTGATAGTAAAATCAGTCGTTTTTACTCAGGATTAAAGCCAAAATATCGAAGGGCATTAGCTTCTCGTGAGTTTAAAAGTTTTGAAACGCTTGTTCGATGTGCTGAGAAGGTGGAAATGGAGTTTGCCGATGACCAAGTTTTCTATAACAACCAGTAGAAGAAGAGACTGAGGTGGCAGGAGAAAGGTAAGAATTCTTCAAAAAAGTTAGATGGTAAGAGAACTAAGTTTCCAGTTTTCTGATAAATGTGGAAAAAGGCATGCTGGGGAATGTATTCTGAATTCTGGGAAGTGCTACCAATGTAGTAAGATGGGACATAAGGCTCGTGATTGCACTGAAAGGGATAAAGGCGAAGGTAAGAACAAATTTGATTTACAGTTAGTGAAATGTTATAAGTGCAATGAGATGGGTCACTATGCAAACGAGTGTCCGACAAGGAGCTTGAGTGATGGGAAGCAGTTAGACTACAAGCAGAAAGGGGTGGTGAAATACTTTGCAACTACTTCAGCAGATGTCGGGCCATCAAATGAAGTTGTATCAGGTACTTTGTTTGTCTTTTCAGATTATTCCAGTGTGTTGTTTGATTCGGGGTCTACACATTCTTTCATCTCTGAAACCTTTTCTAGTAAAATGGGAATACCATCTCAAGAAATGACTCCTGAACTTTTGGTAAAAACACCTGGGGGGAATGTTGAGGCAAAAAGAATTTATAAGAATCTTCCTATCCTTATCTATGGAAAGAACCTACTTGAAAACCTTATTGTTCTACCTCTAGTAGAGTTTGATGTTATCCTGGGTATAGATTGGCTCTCTATTTACCATGCTAAGTTTGACTGTAGAGCTAAAGAAGTTTCTTTTCAGAAAGACTTTCAGTTTGTTTACAAGAATGAACCCTTACTTTTGATAACATATCAAGAGGCCGAGAAACTTGTAAAAGATGTAAATGAATGTTACCTTGAACACGTCGTTGAAAATAAAGGAACTGTTCAGATTAATGATGTGCCAGTGGTAAATGAGTATCCTGATGTTTTTCCTGATGAGTTTCCTGGAATAATACCAGATCGGGAAGTTGAGTTTACTATTGACTTAGTTCCTGATGCTAATCCAATTTCAAAACCCCCTTATCGAATGGCACAAATTGAACTTTTAGAGTTGAAGGATCAATTGCAAGATTTATTAGAGAAAGGTTTCATTAGACCTAGCACATCACCATGGGGTGCTCCTGTTTTATTTGTTAAAAAGAAAGATGGTTCTATGAGACTTTGCATTGATTATAGAGCCTTGAATAATATCACTGTTAAGAACAAATATCCTTTGCCTCATATCGATGATTTGTTTGATCAGCTCCAGGGAGCTCAGTTTTTTTTTCAAAGATTTACTTGAGATCGGGGTACCA
Organism: Viscum album; assembly: GCA_963277665.1. NCBI lineage: Eukaryota > Viridiplantae > Streptophyta > Magnoliopsida > Santalales > Viscaceae > Viscum > Viscum album. Next base: position 1,407,071,797 of record OY728133.1, on the reverse strand, counting down.
TCAGCTGAAGGTAAAGGAGGTAGATATTCCAAAGACCGCGTTCCGTACGGGATATGGCCATTATGAATTTGTAGTAATGCCTTTTCGGCTAACCAATGCACCTGCTGTATTCATGGACTTAATGAATAGAATTTTCCATGAGTTCTTTGATAAGTTTGTGGTGGTTTTCATTGATGATATTTTGGTGTTTTCTAAAAGTAAAGAGGAGCATGAAAAAAATTTAAGGGTTATCTTGCAAACCTTAAAAGAAAAGAAACTGTATGGGAAATTCAGCAAGTGTGAGTTTTGGTTGCAACAAATTTCTTTCTTTGGTCACATTGTTTCTAAAGATGGAATAACTGTTGATCCTGCAAAAACAAAAGTTGTGGAAGAATGGCCAAGACCCACAAATGTAACCGAGATTCGTAGCTTCCTTGGTTTGGCGGGCTATTACCGAAGGTTTGTTAGAAATTTTTCATGGTTATCTAGTCCAATGACTAAGCTAACTCGGAAGGGTGTTAAGTTTATCTGGACAAAAGAATGTGATGATTGTTTTTAGGAATTGAAAAGAAGATTGGTGAATGATCCAGTTTTGGCACTACCTTCCAGGAATGGTGATTTTGTTATATACAGTGATGCTTCATTGAAAGGACATGGTTGCGTCCTAATGCAGAATGATCAGGTAATTGCTTATGCTTCACGATAGTTGAAAACTCATGAGGTAAATTACCCTACACATGATTTGGAACTAGCTGTTGTTGTTTTTGCTTTAAAAATTTGGAGGCATCATTTGTATGGAGTAAAGTGTGAAATATATACCGATCACAAAAGTTTAAAGTATATATTCACTCAGAAAGAGTTAAACATGTGAGAAAGGAGATGGATGGAATTAATCAAGGATTATGATTTTACAATTCATTACCATCCGAGAAAATCAAATAAAGTGGCTGATGCTTTGAGTCGAAAAAGTAATGCTTCATTAACAATGTTGCGGTTGGAACGTGATCCTTTGGTTAACGATTTGATGAACTTTGGAATAGAAGTTGTTGGTGCAGGAAGTCCTTCTGTTTTGTTTTAGGTATCAGTGAGATCTTCTCTATCAGATAGAATCAAGCAAGCACAGAAGCAAGACATTGAGTTGCAGAAAAGGGTAGAGCTGGTTCAGAAAGGTAAGTTTCCTGAATTCAACAATGATAATGATTGTGTTTTGAGATTTGGGAAGAGATTGTGTGTGCCTTGTGATTCACAGTTGAAGAGAGAGTTGTTATGTGAAGCTCATAGTTCTCCGTTTTCAGTTCATCCGGGCGGTACTAAGATGTATAGAGATCTGCAGGAGTATTACTGGTGGGATGGAATGAAAAGAGATATTGCTGATTTTACTGTGAAGTGTTTGACTTGTCAGCAGGTTAAAGCAGAGAGGCAGTTACCGAAAGGGATGCTTCAGCCTTTACCAGTGCCAGAGTGGAAATGGGATAATATATCCATGGACTTTGTTGTTGGATTATCGAAGACATCTTGAGGTAATAATGCAATCTGGGTTATTGTTGATCGCTTGACCAAATCTGCTCATTTCCTTGCTATACGAGATACTTTATCTCTTGATCAACTTTCCCGTTTGTATCTTAAAGAGATAGTCAGGTTGCATGGAGTTCCTCTCTCCATTGTATCAGATCGTGATCCCAGGTTTACTTCTAACTTTTGGAAAGGCCTTCAGAAGTCGTTGGGTACTGAATTAAATTTTAGTACAGCTTTTCATCCTCAATAAGATGGGCAGTCAGAACGAACAATTCAGACATTGGAGGATATGCTACGAGCTTTTTCTATGGATTATCAGGGAAGTTGGGACCAACATCTTTCTTTGGTTGAGTTTTCATATAATAACAGTTTTCATTCCAGTATACAGATGACACCATTTCAGGCATTATATGGGAAGCGGTGTCGAACTCAAGCTTTCTGGGATGAAGTGGGTGAAAGGAAGTTGATGGGACCAGAATTGGTAGAGGAGATGGCAGAAAACGTTCAGCTGATTCAGAAACACATGAGAACAACTCAGAGCAGGCAGAAGAGTTATGCGGATAACCGGAGGAAGGATCTATCTTTCGAGGTAGTTGATCATGTTTTTCTCAAGGTTTCTCATTGGAAAAGTGTGATGAGATTTGGTAAGAAAGGAAAGTTGGGTCCAAGGTTTATTGGACCATAAGAAATTCTGGAGAGAGTTGGATCAATTGCATACCGAGTGGCTTTACCTCTGAGTTTATCTCAGGTACACAATGTTTTTCACATTTCGATGTTGAGAAAGTATATGCCAGATCCATCTCATATTTTGAGTCCAGAGTTAGTTCAGCTGGAAGAGAACCTATCTTATAAGGAACAACCGGTCCAGATTCTTGACCACAGGGAGAAAGTGTTACAGAATAAGGTGATTCACCAGGTAAAGGTTTTTTGGAAAAACCACATGATTGAAGAGGCAACATGGGAATCTGAAAATGCAATGAGGGATAAGTACCCACATTTATTCGATAAGTAAATAAATTGCGGGGACACAATTTTTCTAAAGGGGGGATGGATGTAACATCCAAAGTAAGTAATGAATAATAGATATTTTTATCTATGTCTATTAATGATTAAGATAGTGTTATAGAGGCTTAAAATGAAAATAAATACAATCTTATGCATGGAATACACTAATATTCTTAAAAGATTGTTTTAGTGCCTTTTGATGGAAAACCATTTTTGAATCTATATTTTGACAATTTTATAAACTATGTTTGTCAAAATAAACTTATTATTTATGATTGGGACATCAAAATTTACCTTGTGTGAATTTTTGGTATTTTTCTGACAATGTTCATTTTTTTAATGAATAGTGAAAAATACTACATTTTACATCAAAACTGCTTTTTAACCTAATTTATTTATATGATTAGATTATGTTTTGAATTGTTTTTGAAGTGAAATTAGAATATATTTTTACCATTTTATCCAATGGTGGTCATTGGAATCAATTTCACTTTGAAATTAGACTTAAACTGGTGTTAATCTTTTGATACTTATTGTTTTGTAAAAACACGTTTTTGCTCTGGCAGCGGTAATTAATTATTAAATTAATTAATGTGACTTATATGATTTTAATTTTGTAAAATAGACTTCATTTTTGATTTCGGAATATCAAATATAGCTTAGGGTGAATTTTTGGTAATTTTCTGAAAAACTTCAATTTTTGATGAATAGTGAAACCACTAAGTGGTAATCAAGCAAACTGATTTTTCAGTTAAATGAATGTTTACCACTAATGTGTATTGAATTTTGAAAATCCTACATACATGGTTGTCATTAATAAGTAAAATGTGGTTCAATGAGATTAAAATAATTTTTTGGTGAATAGTAACCTATTAAGTTTTTAATCGCGATTAGTGGTAATTAGTGTAGTTTAAGGTATAAATAATGCTTTAAATATATGAAATGACCTAGACACATGTCCCAAACTTATTGGTTGTGTCATAGCCGACCAAGACAAGCCATGGGTCAATTTGGGGACCCCATGGAGACATTTTGGTTGGGAAATGACATAAATAACTTTTTATTTAATGTAAAAGTAAAAATGACACAAACATAATATGTTTTACGAAAACAATTTTTACATGGGGTTATAAAGATCAGATATTTGATTATAAATAGTCATTGGAAATATAAAAAGATTTCCTACATCATAGTATTTGTTTATGATTTTTAGACATTAAATAAATTAAATTATTTATGACATAATAATGATGCAGCGATGACATCATTATTTGACGATTTAAATAAAATGGAAAGATAATGTAAAATCTATGAACTACACCTAGCCAAAACCAATTGGATGAGTGGATTGCGAACCCTTATCACCTTATCCACGAATTCTATCAATGTGGGACCTTTTAAAACCGAAAAACATTTTCAAATAAAGTAATATTTCATTACTTTCCAAAAGTGCCCCTCCTCTCCTCTTATAAAAGGCCCCCACCTCTACCTCATTTCACACACTACTGAAGCCTTTGGCTCGGAAAACCCCTGACCATTTACTCTCTCCACATACCTCTACTCATCCTAGAGGATTCCCTTTGGGCATAATCCTTTCAAAGGAAGCCTTTAGGCTCAAATCAAAAGGAGTTACAATTTTAAAGGTAATTCATTCTCTCATGTTCATTTGTATTATTTTGCTTATCCAACCCCCTAAACTCTTTTTATTTACTTATTTTGTAACAAAACCAGTATCTTAAATATACAAGGATGTTTTTATAATTTTCATTTGAGCTACACTCTCACACAACAACATCAAATGGTTAAAGAACATACGGTTTCCCAGGATGGCGAAATTCTGCCTCCCGAAACGATGATTGTTCAACACTCATTTAACACCTTCAAAGGTGGCCATTATGATGTCACTATTTTTATATATGATATATAATATGTTTATGTTTTCCTTAAGCTTCTGTTTTTTCATTTTGGTCATACCTTTATGGTTTCTATTATGGGTAAACACGATATCTTCATTTTAGGAAGTGCGGACTACCGCCCCCTCAAAGTGATTTGATTCGTTAAATACCATATGTGGGACATATAAAGGATGGAACTATGATATTATATATGATATTATACTGGAATTATAATATACCTTTATATAATTATGATTCCATTCTATAAAATATGAAATAGAAATGAAAGTAGCGTTCATGCGTACGTACGGCATACCGTCTCCATGAACGGTGCATTTCATTTATTACCTCTAAATGATTATGTAATATTATAAATGCATGTATGTACTGGATATATATGACATATATTATATCTACATCATGAATACCATTCTGGATATAATGAACCTTTGACCAAATTAACAACATGTAATGTAAGAAGTCTATTTTTGACTTAAGAACCAAATACCGACAAAATGAACATTATTAACTTAACTGATTTCATGATGTTCATAACATGGTATAAAAGGAATAATGAACTTGAAAAAGATTCATAAGAAAGTAGAGATTAACTCAAGTTTATTATTCAGGAGATTAAAGAACGGTCGGGTCAAGTCGGATACAAGGTATGGGACTTCGTCTCAATCTCCTTTCGTTGAGGCATATTTTATTTTATACACAACTTTCTTTTATACGGTGTATAAACCCCTTTGACTTTTACAATTATTCAAAAGGAATCTTTTTTATACGAAGCGTTTACTAAATGACAAAAGGGAATGTTTTTGTCGTACGTATGCGGCGACAACGACTTCTCCGCCGTCGTGACCATTATTTGAGTTTCGGCTTCCTCTACAAGCCATACCTTCTTTTTAAAAGAAAAATAAATACCATGTTTTATGTGATACGATTATGTTATGGTTATTGGGCATTATTATGAAGATGGGTGGTTCCGTGATAAACTAAGGGCGGGTGAGCCCGATATAGCTCTCCAATGCATTGGTTAACGCGAAGGAGTGAAACGTTAAGGTTTCTCCGAAGATATTTTAGGGAATATACTGTGATGGGTATTCCAAACGTAACCAAGAGGGTTACTCACTACGTAAGAATGTTATGAATGCCTCAAGTTACCTTTATGTCTTATGATTTCTATGATTTATTCATGATTTTATGAGGTATGTTAAAGTGCCTATGTTTTATGGGTAAAGTATGATTTCATTCTTATGTATATATGAACTCATGTTTCCTTTCCATGTTTTTTTATAACCCATACTGAGTTTTTATGCTCATCCCAAGTTTTTGAAATGTTTTTCACAGGTCAAGGGAAAGGTACATGATAAGATGATAGAGTCAAGGATGTGTCAAGAAATAATCCATGTTTTATTTTAAATGTGTTTCCATTGATGGGAATGAAGAATACTATCTTTATGTAACCACTTTGTTTATATGTGGAATGTAATGCAAGTTTTATGATCTAATTCTCTAAAACTCTAAACCCGAAAAGATCCTCAATGTGTAATCTTGTAATAACTCAAGATTAAGTAAGGTTTAAGGCTGGGGCCTTATATAACTACCTAGATCAGAGCACAAGTTTAGTGGCTTCTGGGTCGAGGATTTTACATAGTTGGTCATTAAAACATAATTACCCATGCTTTAAGGATGCATTAGAATATCAAATGGAGGTAGATAACTTCCAAAATATCATTGACATTTTCTCGTTAAATAAATCAGAATGTATTTCAGACATGAAATACAAGGTTGTGATTACGTCAACAAATTCCCATAGAAAATGACACCTTCTCGGGGATGGCATTGCACCAATCTCCTACACAAGAATAGCTGCACCACATAAAATGTGTTGTCATACTAGAAGCCATATCAGTGGCCTAAGAGCGAACCCAACACGCCCGTTTGGGGGAATATCCACCACCACCTCCATCTCATGGATCATCAAATACCCTGAGGATTATTGACACATCAAAAGAAACATTAATAAAACCACATCTCAGTTGATCAGAGGAATTTATATATCAATCACCATCACCTAATTCATCACCAATGATAGGGTCCTAGGGGAATTAATAGTGATTGATGATCAAACCAATCCTGCTGGTATAGGGTCATTTAAATCTCAATTTCCTTCATGAGAATCATCAAATCATCAACTAGAATCATTATATCCTCAACAAAATGATCAATAAATGCCAAATGCGTCCGTGAATAAACCCAATCTCATATGACTGGGGTAATTTTCACCATGGTCATCACCATAGATGTATTAGGTCTTCCCATAGTTGGGGGGTAAAAATCAACAATCTGCTTCCCATATAAACATACTGCCATAGGAAAAAATTCTGATATTTAGTGCCCATGAAAAATTCATGACTGGAAACTCCCTCAAAGTCACAAATCATAGGCTTAGAAAGGATGATTATACAATGAATGAAATTTTACTCCACCAGGGAAGCAATTGAAACTATTCCAATATGACCAAGTGTTCATGAAACTACCTTAATGTCGATGGGTCAATATCATCATGTTATGTTGAAATTAATTGAACAATTATAATTTCTAGATTTACCTCTATAAATTTCATCAAAATCAATATGACTTCTATTGTGGATCACGATACATATTTAAAGGTCATTAAAATGGACAGTCCTCCATGAGAGGACGGTGATCTGGATGCACCAACTGAGGATTCATGCACACAAAACATGATGAGGCTCCCATATCTATCACATCTTAATATCATTCTACAACGACTATGGTGGAACACTACAAAAGGAAAATTTAATGTATAGGTCGTATCTCAATAATGAAAAAAATTCAAACATCCAAAGAAAATATTACACATGAAATCTCAGAGATGATATTAAAACTCAGAGATGACATAATGAGGAGATACTCAGAGGAAATCTTACCCATGGGTATTCTATATAGGAGAAGTTGAATATTCCACATTCCATACATATTGAAAAATACAATCCATCGGTAAGAGCATTACATACATGTCAAGAATGACCCAAATCCGTCTAGTTTGTCTATATAAATAAAGATTTCGAAAATGAAAATGACTTCCCTTTATTGCAGATATATCCTATCCCTTTCTAGAATGATCATTCATTATTAGTGTGTTTGAATAATCATCATAGAATAATAGTGAGGCCACCTCATCAACCCCACAAACTCCCTATATATGGGTGGAGGCTTAGAAAATAATACCATCAGAGCATCATAATGTTGTTAAGTCCCAATAAACACAAATGAAAGTATTGGATGGGTGACACACACTTATATAACATTAGAGTATGTCATATCCTCAGTTGGTGGATGTCACTATTACTCAACCCAATTTCAAAAATACTTCCTTATCTACCTATAATAATGTGCAAAACCCTAAGAATAGTATAATACACTTTTTATATTAATGTAATATTATAATGGGCCATCATGTTCAACATGAGGTGATTGAGTTGAGGTGTATTATATAGACTTTTATTGTACTAACCTTTTATAGGTACAAAAGTCAACCTGTAGGATATATTATACGATGAAGAGAACTTCATTGTCAATTCCATTATCAGTTTAGATCCATTTTGAAGAAAAAATAAATCTTCGACCTAATAAAATACAAGAAATGTGAAAATGAGAGGGTTTCTAACATCATAGAAAGATGTAATGGTATTTTCTATTCACTTAGCATCCCTCTATCATAGGAGAAATTACTGAAAATAAATGAAGAAAATGACTATGATGAGTTGTGGACACCTCTGATTCAAATGAAGTGTATAGGTAGGTTCCATGAGTTAGAATAAAAAGAAAAAAGATTGGAAGATTACATTCATAAAACATAATCCAAATACTGAATCATTCCATCAACATAGAGGAAAAGGATACCAAATGTGGAATCTATAACTAAAAATTTCAAACAATCATCAGTGACCATCCAAGAAACTTGGATGTTCCAGAACCATCCAAAACATCCCATCTAGTGGAAGAACCAACAAAATCAAACTTGTAAATAAGAATATATAAATCATGGATTCCCATGACTTGAGAAATAGGCGAGAAAAGAAAAATAATTTGAAAATATACATATCCCATGTTTTTTCTTCACATTAATATAAAATAACATTCTCAAGCTGTCATAGTCTAGAATACAAATTATGTTAACCTTAATAACTATATAGTCTATTGAACATTACATAGAAGGATGTGTCATAATATATATAACTGCTTCATCTGCAATTATGTCCTTTTGGGAATTTTTTATTCTGAATATGTGGTATTTGATAAGTCCCTAAATAATTTAGCATTCATAACTATCATTCACATAGAAGAATATGTTGATTGGAAAAACACTTTCCATGCACATGTGGATGTTTAACAACTTGATGACTTGAAATAATGTTGACTATTATCACGCAACCTTATGGGAATAAATATAAAGAATCAAAACAACTCCACCACCTAAGATGTTAACATCAAATTTGCTTCCCAAAGGTAGATGAAACCATTAGAATATGGAATAAATATAAGAGGATAAGATTTATTCCTCTCCAACATAATAGCTGAATCATCAAAATTCATTCTCAACAATATCCAATGAATGTGAACAGACCCACCAAACAAAATACCTTTTAGTAGAAGAACTCATATTTTTTTCTATCTATGTGATACACATGGTAGATCACTTATCTAATGGTGAATATTCCTCTGATTAAGAGTTACCATCCCCAAACTAGGGAATTATATACCGCATGGTAGGAACTGAGGATACATTAGACATCATGGGCATGGTTAGACATAATATTTTTTTTCATGCCCTTATAATGGAAATATATGAAATGAAGACCCGTTGTAATGTTCTTCAGTAAGACTTAAAAACAATTGAAAGTGTCTCAGAACCCTGTATTATTCATTCATACCTAATTTTCGTACTTGAACTCATAGTGGGGTTGTGATTATCTGATCATCCCAGAAAATGGGGAACGTCAGTGTGACATGATCCACTACTAAAAGATTCTCCTTGAACTATGCATTGGCCATAATCCCACACAACATGAATGTCTCAACTTCTGAACCCCAGAAAAATGAGATACCCTACCTCGGGAAGCATCGAACTCTGGAACAATACTAAGATATTATAAAATATCTGGTATTTTTTCCAACCCTAATCTCACTACTGGTTTCACTCCATCATTCAAAATAACTGAAGGAGTCACTCTTTGAATCACTCCATATCCCAAAATTGATTGAGACATAAGTTGTTGCAGCTGAGGTTTATCTAGTGGAGAAAATTCCATTTAAAAGTCATTACACCATATTCGTTACTAACCATGGTCCTAATTATTTCATAAAAAGGCATATTAGCCCCCTATATGTTTTAGAAAGACACAATAATTTAGAAATCAAGAGGTCTCTAATCCAAAAAGGATGCATGATCAAACTTATCTAAGTATGAACCATCTTACATTTTGTATTTTGTGAAGGGGAACTATCCAACACAACGCTTGGAATTTAATGGAATCATAAAAATGTTAAATGAAATCTAAAGAAGATCAATATGAAGGATTAGTTTAAGGACCATCCATCAGTTGATAATATAATGGCCATCCAACTAGACACTACATTAAATGTCATTCTTCGAATACCCTAGCTTCAAAACCACAAGGAAGTGCCCTCGAAATACATAATTGATGGAAAAGGTTTTATATTACATGGGGACAGTTTCCCCTTTTAGAGTTATTAATCCACATATTCAGAAGAATATGTCTATTATAGGAAATTAAAACAATCAGTTATTGATGATGATACATGTGGTTCATAGCCCCCAACTACTTGAGGAATTCCCCTAAAAATACATAGAGTCTACTTGAAAATGCTTAAATGATCTGCATACACCTAGTTTTAGTGATAGAAAAAGTCCCAAAGGCCTAAAACCCTCATATACTCAGTGATAATGTAAAATATAATCTCCTCAAAAATATGTCATTAAGGAACCAGATAGTAGGAGATGATAATGTCTTTTCTCATGGCCTCTCTCACTTCGATAGTGATAAATATGCCCCCATATTTAGTTCTTAGTCCGAGAATGCCTCAACAAACTCAAAATTGGAAGAATATGGGGATGAACATAGAAACTCCATTATATAATTTTAGAATAAAATCTACACCACCATTGATATGATTAGGTAGGTGAATTTGGTAATAGAAGAAGACACCCACAACCTACATTGATTACTTTATTTTTTCCCTCGAAGAGAAGGATTTGAATACTGTATTTATAATGAAAAACCTATACTTGTTCAGAAGGATAAATATAAGAATTCCCAAACTAAATCCATATCTGGCTACACACCATCGAAGCTTAACTAATGAGCATTCAGGCATTTTGAAGGCTGCCAGAAGGATGCACCCATCTCATAAATAAATGTTTAAGAGGAATTAGAAAAATAAATCAAATATATATTTTTACAATAAGAGAAAAATCCATGATTTATCACCATATTTTTCCCGGTCAAGTAAAATAATATGTAGATTTGGGTTTTAATCTGTTTTAGAGACCTTAAGAGATAGTTTCTAAATGAATACATCCCATTTCCAATCATATAACTCCTAATTGATGAAAATGTTTTATTCCATGACCTTTCCATTGGGAGAGGGTATTAATTGTACAATAAAAAATATATGGCCCATGAATATGAAGAATCAACTTCCTTAAAATAAGCCCAAGGGATTTTTTTCTATCAGTTTATGCCCTTTGGCATAATAAACAATAGATCTACATATCAATTCTTCATACATAATATCACTAAACTGTTATGAGGATCAATATTCAAATGTTATATCAAAATCCTGGTGTAAAATCAGTAAAGAGATGTGATCACATCATGGATATTCCAATATTCATTGAAATGTTGTGAAAGCATTATCTAAAGATAAATCTTCTGAAATTTGAATTTGGTGTAACATCAAGATGCTTCATTAGATTTGGAGTATGCTACCGTGGCATAGACGTTGAACCATAAAAAATAGGGCTATTATAAAAATTTTACCCCCAATAAATCATAAATATATGAGGGGGCTCGAAGAGAACCTCACATACATTTGGAATTTCAAATACAACTTGGCTGGAAGATCTCTCCCCTTCTCCAGGATAAAGAAGAATGGAATTTTCTGTCAATAGGATGATGACTACCAACATGCCTTTGAGTGTATCAAGAGGTTCTTAATATACCCAAATGTTCTAATTCATTGGGTGGAATTTATATCACTCACCTTGTATTTTTCCTCCATGGAATGCTCATTTGGTGCCCTCATCATAATGGAAAATGATACAGGGAGTGAGAATAGTCACTATAACATTAACCAAACAATTATAGACACTGAGGCCTAATACTTAGACATTGATATGAACATCATCACACCCATATTTATAGTGAAAAAATGATTCATTACTTGAATCACCATGAATTTCAACTGTTATCTCATATTAATCCACAAATGTGCATCCATGGTTGTCCTATATTGAATGGTCACTTGGTCCAATGGGTGGTCATTATGAAATAATATGAAATATACATTGTTTCAATGAATTTTTTGAAAGGGAAATCACTGAATTATTTCCTCATGAAGCATCTGACCTTAGAGAAAAAATTAGTGTAAACTAATCTCCCGGATGAGGGGGGCTTCTTTTCCAATGACACTCCCCAGAAAAGGGTGACATGTTTGGATGGTGCCTCCCAAATTCTAATCAAAAAAAGAATATAAAACAAAAAGCTCATTTAAGGTGGTTTATGGATTGTTTTTATCTCCATAGAAATTGTGGTTTTTTCTACTCTTTTTCACAATTCAATTGTTTCATGAATAAAGAGTCCGAATAAAAATCCCTCATCTTTGGGTTGGAAATGGGCTGATAGTTGTAGATTTCCAATAAAAATATCAAATGGGATTTAGAACTACTGAGAAAAAATATCATAGGTGAATATAACATGAAAATGGAAGAATTGTACCCTCTAATTCAATACATTAGGGAACTGATGGAATACTTACATTTTGAGTCCACGTTGTATCATATTCCGTAGCTAAAAAGTTATATCTTCGATGCATTGGCTAATGAAAACATAGTCATAGATGACCCTTTTTAGGGGGAATAAATCATTTTAATATCAAATAGAAGAATGATATATTTATACTATTTTTTTATTTTTGAATAAATCAATCAGTTCATCACCACACCCGTGCAAGAAGAACTAGGTCCCTCCCCAGGGGGTATAGATCCCCAAATTAGTTATCTCCAATATGGAGCTCTCTCAAAAAATTGAACTGTATGGGAATATATTCAGTATCATGGAGTGAACATTACCCCAAAAAGTGGTCCAAAATATTCAAGTGGCCTACTATAAGAATTTCATTGATGTAATCCTCCTTGAATTCGTTGAATAAAGAAAGATTCATACTTTCATCATTGAAGTCCTTGTAGGATCATATGGTGCTCATCATTTTGGGACCGAGCACTTTCCACAAATATAGAGACTTTGTTACTAATAGAAACAATGATACAAAAATATGTGAAATTCACCACAATATGTCATTCATACCAGATCCATGAAAAATTCATCCAACATGCCCCATAATTTCTACATATAGCTATTTTTTTGGTATTTTTCTCTTTAGGGAATGGATTTTCTGGTGCCGTAGCCACTAAAAAAACTAAATAGTTCGATTAAATCCACTATTCTACATACATATTTTCAGAATAGTATGATTAAATACCCCTCATTTATGTTTTTATGAAGAATATCATAAACATAAAAAAGTCTTATATCATCACTAGGATTGAAATATCTCACACAATATTAACTAAAAACATATCCAACTTCTATTATAATGAGTTGAATAAACTATACCACGATTAAAATATTGAGTCCAATAACTCCTCTTCAAATCATAAATTATAAAATAGATAAATATATTTATTTAATAAGACTCTACCTAATATACTCATGAATTTGTTGAATAATGATATAATATCCTTCTCGAACATGATCCTCCATGCTTCGTAGGCCTAACATACCACCATGCATACTGCTACAAAACAAATGACATACTCATTGTTTTAATTGATCAAGGATGTGTTACCCATAGAATTCTATCTAAATTTATATTGAATGTATATATATGAATAATTCATAGGTAACAATAAATCACAAAACATGATGTATTAACTGGAGTGTCACTATAATAATCTGCAACATATATTACATAACATTGAATTCCATTATAACTGGATCATAGGACACATTAATAAAAAGGTTCACATCCATTAATATCTCTATGATGAACTATTGTGGGATCCCTGGACCCTATGATACTAGAAAAAAAGCCTTCAAAGCTGTAACCCACATGGGAATGGCCTTACATCAAACATAAGGTCTATCCAAACTGTGTTGAGCCACTAGCTAAAATGTATGGGGAATGTGGTACACCATTGAAAAATCCATGGGCTCTCAAAAAATACATTCCAAGTGTCATAAATTTTCCCTCATCCTTAATGAATTACATTAAGAAATACAAGATCTTCCTTGAATAAAGATGTTAAATTTCATATCATGTATCATCCTAACCATGTGACATTAAACAATATAGATTTTTTCCATATTAGATGACCATAAATTATGTGACATTTTTTCTCATTGCCTGAAATTAAACAACATGTGAATTTAAATCTCATATAAAATTTATCTAATATGAGATAAATCTATGGAAAAGATGGACAAAATTCCCCCAATCTATACATGACAGTTAGATCCAATTTTAGTGTATATCCTTCATTGAACTACATGTTGGTTTATTCCTTCAATCAAAGGATACATCGTGAAACATGATCCTGTATTTTTATTCCCATCCATATTATTACTTCCCTTTAATTTTATTTTACCAACATCATTACCAATTGATATTAAACTATGAAGTTGTCTTCCTTAATATAGAACATTAAACGGCCCATGTTTTCATAACTACGTATGTATTGATTCTCATTTCAATGAGATAAGTCGGGATTATTTGATCCAATATCTTTGTATATCCACCACATGACACAAAATTCCCATGTTATATTCTTAATTTCCTATAAATGGAGAGGGGTATATATTTCATTCCTTATTTATCACATTGAACACAACTCACGTGAGCTTAGTAATTTCATTAATGGATTCCCCATATAAACTTGGAATAATGGCTTAGGACTGGTTCATCATCGTACTGAATGAATGACCTTAAAAATAATATAATGAGTCATCTCTGCATGATGTTAAATGGAATGGTTTATATACTTTACGTTAAATAAATTTGTATATTCCAATGGAGCTCATTCTAGATCATCATTATTATTGGTGATTGGTCTCCTACCATAAATCCATTCAATAACTACATGTGACATGATTTTTAACATCATGGGATATGTAGTAATGTAAGAATCTAAAACCCCATGAACAACCACAACGAATAAACCTAAAACTCCCCTCCATGCATATAGGTCAGATATGAGTAGTAAGATCTTTACATAGGAACTATGTGTGGGTTTATTCATATTACCACACGATGCATAGGGACAACAAATTTTTTTTCCTTAGGTGAAGCCACAATACCTCTTTTTTACATCAGTAAGCCCACATCCATTCCACACGATGTTAAACTACTTAGTTTATTGAGAACTAAATGTGTATTTATTACTATAATCCAAATATATATAACGATTCATTGAACTCCAATTCTTGGAATAACTACAATAATGAATGGAAATAATTCCTATATCTACATATGAGTTTGAAATTTATAGGGGATTCTTGTTTAAGAACAATGTCAATTTTGATTCTTATTATCATAGGGTATGTAGTGATGCTCAGATCTTGATTCCAATCCAAGCTAAAAAATAAAAAAATGCACATAAACTATATATGGGGTGATTCAAACAAGACCATTTTTATAATGTACAAGTTAGATATCTGTACGAACCTCTTTTTCATGTAATATATCTTGCACAACTATTAATGAAGGTTCCCTCATCCTTACAACATGTCATTAAATTGAAAGGAAACAAACACTTCCGTACTAAATGATTTTAAACTACAAGGAAAACATTCATTTTAAATAACATTTCAACTACATGACAAAAAAGTCCCCACTACATGAATTTAAACTATGAATACCATCACCCATCATTATACCATATCAAAGGACCATTAAAGTATAACCCTGGTCAACCCAAGTATGGGGTGCTTCCATCATAATTTAAGAACCTCAAATCCATATATCACATTTCATGTATTGAGTGCTTCAATTTCTATGAACCTTCCTTGTCCCTAGAAAAAATTATATATGGAATCAAGAGAAAATTTTATTAACTATTAATATATGCATATGGCTCCAGTGTGTGCGCATAAGGTGATCATAGAAAGGAATCACTCTGTAAAAAATGATTTTAGATCCATGTGAGCCTTAACATCATCATGGATGAAATATGGAAATCATTGTGCTATAAACCATTTAGAGTATGATTTTATCATATAACAACTCATTACATGATAGAATTGATCTATAATATACAATATTTTCATCTCCCTATTTGATGGATGTTTGGGTAATATTTACCTAGGGTATCCCAATTGGTATCCTTTGTAAAATCCCCTCATATTAGGTCCATGTTCATCAGAAATATAAAATTTCAGCACTTTGGTCAAAAATGTATGACCATAAACATATTCCTATAATTTTCCAAAATAAATGAACATAAACTAAAAGATAAAGAGACAAAAAACATACTATGTTGAAAACCTAACATGACTGTGCTCTATAAAGGTCATGTATTGTCTTGCTAAACACTTCATCTCTATATTTTAGGTTAAAATCATAGAAGAAGACAAATAATGGATAAAGTCGATAGGTCATAATCAATAGCCCTACGAAAAGACAATCTATGGTTACTAGACCCCCTAGTATAAGAAAAAGATAGACTAATGACTTTTCACATATACTCAATGCGGTAAAATGTTTTCAATGCTGTGACAAAACCATAGGATTATTTACACCTTCCTGAAAATTATAAAATCCATATATTAAACATCATGATTTGAGTTCCATAGATCACTACAATATTCATTGGACCATGGAAAAAGAATCTCGTCTTTAAGGGATCCTTTGTTTGGATATACATGTATGCATAATACTCCTACATATGTGCCTATAGTTGTCAAACAAATTCATCACTTTGCAAAATGAGATTTTTGTTCTTTGTGAGACCAAACATCACTACAAAAGAACTAAAAACCTCATTGTGTTCTTTTCCATTTCTAGTAATATGGTCCAAGACCATCCTCTTGATTTGATAACTTTAAACCAAGATTTACAATCTATATAACCAAACTATTCAAGGTGATTCATCATCCTCAATACTATGTCACCAAGTCTTGTAACCTTTCTTAGTACGGCAAAGTGAAACTCCATTATCAAAAATTTGAAGTCCCACACCTCATGATTCAAAACCACAGGCTCTAGGGATAATGATTTGTAATTAAGAGATCATGTTCCATAGTATACTAGAACCCTTAATAGATATTTTTCCACTCATATCCAAACTCATCATATAGACATTTGAATCTACAAAAATAATTTGTGGCCCACATAAAATATTGGATATTATATTTTACATACCATGATATTGATTCATAACGTTTTGACCAACCCACTAAAGTATTCTATTCCTTATAAGGAGAGATCTTCAATTCTTATAATCCCTGGAAACACCATGGACAAAACAAGAATATTTGGGTGGTATGGGTTATCCCACACTTGTTTTCTTCATTCTATAATCACTAACTCAAACTTTTTGGTTATGACATATATCATCCATATTCCAACTATCGTGATGGACATCACATCCCTAATATGTCTCCCTCAACATAAAATACCCCCTAAAATAATAAAAGACTCTTCGAAAATAGTGAAATCATATTTTTTTTATCATGTTATTAACACATAAGGTATTTTACCTACAATCTAGAGGAAACACTTCCTCTCAAGAAATGAGCTCAGATCCTCATGATCTTTAGAAACACTATGAAATAACTCACCTGCCTATAGTGTTTTATAAAATTTTGTAGTGTCATAAAAATATTTTATATTCATATATCATGTCCTATAAGTAATGATTTTAACAACAAGGAATCATAAGGTTTGAGCTAGAATACCATAAACTATAATGCTAGATGTTCCAAGATAAAATACATTAAAATACAATGATTTAATGTTTGATATAAAATTCCATAAACTATGATGATAGAAGGTCCCGAATAAAAGATCATAATCTATTGTGATATAATGTCCTAGCTAAAAGACAATAAAATGATGTTATATAATGTTCATGCTAAATGACCATAAACTATACCGATAAAATGTAAGATCTAAAAGACCAATAAATTTTATCAATAGAATTTATATCTAAAATAAAATAAACTAAATCATTGTAGGGATTTTGTTTTCATGAATGATAAATATTTTAAGTCCCATCATATGGTCGTGGAAAAATTCAAGCTACTGTTGTCAAGCCTATTGGATTTGGAAAAACAAAGAGTGATTTCCCATCATGGCATATATTCTAACAAATTTTACTTTTGAAAAATATGTAATCTCAATATAAATTGAACAAAAACATTAATAAATTATATAATATTAGGGGGAATCGTGATAACCTCTCATGAATAAATTTTTATTATCATTTTTTATCAAGATATTTAGGTTTACATGATATTATGAAAAAGTTAAATTCAATAGAATTAGAAACTAGTATGATGGAAGAATAATCACAGAAGGAGGAATGATAATGTCCTCCAGAAATCAAAAATCGTATTGTGAATGTTATTGTGATAAAAGATAATTATGAATATTCTATAGAAGAATACCTTTTAAAATATCATTATCAAAATTTACATGGTACCATGGGTAAACATTTTAGTTTCTCAAAATCATGTCCTTCTGATTAGACACAATATATGAACTATGATAAGATCCAGAATCTATCTTAAAAATTATCTTTTGTATGCCATTCAGATAAAATAAAATATTGTCAAAAGAAATGAATAAACCGAATGAATCAACGCATAACCTGAATAATAAATTTTATTCTTGGATAACAAAAATAAAATGAGGTTCACATAACTCTTGAATATATAATGGACTAGATAGACCTATAAGACATCACACAAATACATAGACCTCATAATAATCACAATTTCTTGAACATGACATGGTCACGTGATCCAAAAAATATTCCAAGTAGTATGTGGTTATGACATCAGATCCTATGAAACCCTCATGAAGATGCTACATACCCATGGGAGATGTTAAAAAATTTATTGAAGAAAATTTTCTGGTTTGTTTATTTGTCTCATTTGAAAATAATTACTTGGTATGTGGTTCTCGTGAACTCGGTCTCATGTTAAGGTCTTGCGATGGGTTCTTGTAAGAATGTATTGATAAAATTTTACGTGATGAAAGTGGGGAACAAGATATCTAACGAAATGAGACTTTTGTGAATGAACCCATATCTATCCTTTATTTATAGTGAATCCCTTGTAATAATAAAAATCACATGGTAGGCCAACAGTTTCTCAAGACTCTAATTTGAAAAAGTACTAATGAAATAGGAAGGTATTTACTTTCATAATAACCATTACCTTGTCTCCAAAAAGATTACATGATATGGAGTTCATTATTTAATGCTCACCAAATGACAATCAGAAAACTAAAAGATAACGAAATACCTTAATATGAAAATTATTTTCTCCACAAATAAAATTAATAAGACATTGAATATGAACCCATTAATCTCATGAACATCTAAGATACACTCGATCACATGACCAATGGAAGAGTATGTAGAAGATTACATGAAACACATAACATATGGAAGATCCCATGATACCACTTTTACAGGAAATTTCAATATTTAAAAGGAACATGTGAAAATTTATGATTAGACAATCTTAGCTATATAAGATCTCTAAGGCCACATGACTTAGAAACAGGTAGACACCTTACAACCCATCTAGATATCCATTGAAAATAGAATGAAAATAGTCAAAAGGTGAGATCCTCTTATGAACATAATAACACATGATGCATCACCGATTAGTTGAGTGATTTTCATTGACAACAGTCATAAATGATTATTTTATCTATAAACATAGTAAAATAACCAATGGAAATAAAATGAAAAAACATGGGAGCCTCATGCAGTCATAAAAATCAAGCAATCTTACCCACATAGTTCTTGAGGAACCACAATCCCTTGGAGAGAGGTCCTCCTCATCATGAAAGAGAATGTTAGAGTATCAAGCACTTTATAAGAAGGGTCTTATACATTTCCATGTGGTAGTTCACTCCCCATCCACTTACAAGGATCAATAGTTGGAATTTTCCCTGAAATTCTCACACCTCTTCACAATACATATTTTTAGTCATGCGAGGCATCACCAATATGGAGAATAATTTAACTTGAAAACACTCAATAAAACTCGTGAGAACTGAGGATCTTGTAAAATAAATAATAAAATAGAGAAGTGGAGGGAGACATTAGTGGTTGTAAAGCACATACAATGTGCAAGACAGTCTTATGGGACCCCTTGACAAGCTTTTATGGTCTCCTAATATCACTTTGAAAGCCATACATATCTTCCAAAAGGTCCCAAACATGTATCATAAGTTCATTAAAATTACATTTAATTATAATCATAATCTTTAAAGGTCCTTTGGATATATCGGGCTGACAATCTGAATGTTCCCTGATATCCCTTAATGATTAGGCAAGACCCCATTTTTTATAGATATTACAATAAATGGAGAATTGATGGAATGGGCTAGTGGTCACTGAATATCATGTGATTTTCCCAGAATGGACAACAATAAGATATCTAAAAAAATGATATCAAATCCCTCTATTCAATCTAACCCAAATTTACATGAAACACACAATATAAGGAAACCCATAATTGGGGTTTTGAGGGATATAAATCCCCCACCACTACATGAAATTTTTTATTTTCCTTAGAACCTTGACCTAGTGCACCAAAGAATCATAGATGATTTCTCAGAGGGACAAATATCAAAATAGGAAATTATTATCATCAAGTAATGTATGTAGAACTACTGGAGAAATAATTCATCGTGAATATTCACATTCTATGATCACTAATAAATCATGTGATGGACTTATGCAGGGTCAAATGAATAAAATCCCACATATTTTCTGGATCACTCGAGGCATAGAAAAAGATATGAACGAATAAATCTATGGAATATATCATGAAATTATGGGACCAAGGATAAAAGTGAGGTATTATTATGAAATAAACATACATTATGATCTACATGAACATCAAGTGAACCACCCATGTCATGCAACAATGCCACGACAGGTCACCCAGATCTTCTGATACGTATTTGGATTACTATTTGGCTCATTTGAATTATTATAGACAAGTCATAGATTTCCATATGACACACCAGGCATGCCTCCCAAGTCTCTCAAACCATATAGGAAGGAAATCTAGACCTTGAGTTATCATTCTAAAATGTCTCCTAAATCATATGACAAGACCATTAAATATCAGTAGAGTTTCGTGATATCACCAGGGGATTTTATTGGTCTCTTATGATGACCTCCTGGCACACCAACATGATCTCATTCTGCCCTTCAAATAAGCCATAAATACCACATGTCACCCTCAAAACTTGTCATCATTGATCATGTATCACCATACAGTCATATCACAATGACTCTCGTGATGACCTCAAATCTTGTTATCCATCTTTTGTGATGACACTTGTGAATGCTAGCTGGATCATGTGAAAACCACTAATCTTGTATGATAGGATCATGTGATGGCTTCTAGTATCATCTCGTCTGGTCTTGTATTATTTTTTGTCAAGGAATACTTGATAATGTGATAATGTTTAGACATGCCATATGGGTTATAAGACATCCCTAGAAAAAGTCAATTCGATCATGTAACCATCTTTTGGAATTTTTGGAAAAAAACACATGACATGTGAAGAATGCAATCAGATCATGTGACAAAGATAATAAATTCACAATTGGCAGAAAACTATCTGAGGTAAACTGATAATCCCAGTACTTTATATCCTTCCCCAGTGTCCATAAAGGGAGACATTAGTTCTTAATATCTGATTAGATGAATAATAATCTAGGTCCTAAAAAATTGAAAATTAGTGTGTATGCCTCGATAATTGGAATAATATGATATATCATCAATGTATTGGAATCTTTAGTGTGTAATCCCCCAATAAAGGCATAATATTGTATGTCCTAATTTTTTTTCCAATTCTAGTGTTTCCTCCACTACCTAATGAACTATGATTACTCTAATCCACACTATAACCAGGTTTGGTAGGATGCATCTCTGAGGCACGATCTCTATATTAACCAATGAAAGGTAATCTCCATCACCTATTTCCCATAACCACGAGTAATGAAACTAATTATTTTTGATTCCTTGTTTCATACAATGACCAAAATTCCCATGGGATTAGTGAGTTGTGATAATAAAATCATCCATATATACAAACATAATTGTTTAAGAAATGATTAATTAAACAACTATGGATCATATTTATTATATATCTAGGACATGTTTGATGCCACTCTATGTCTTGATCTCTATATTAACAATCAAAAGGGTAGTCCTAACATATAAGTTGACATACTAGAGTGACGAGAAAAATTATTTTACATCCCATTCTCCCTTAACCGAGCATAGCTCATATATGATTAGAGATTGGTGATATGAATATCATTCATCTAGGGAATCCTCTGTGTGTAAACAATGAGGGATTAAACTATTTGAACTTCGATACCTATTAAAATAATGATATATCAGATTCCTCCTTAAGTTCCAATAAAAAACGGGACTCCACATTGATGAATGTCCTCACATGTCTCCAACCATTCTACCATAATGACCCAATCATTCCCATTGAATGATCCATATTTAGAATCAACTAATGATATGAGAATTCATCTAAGTTACAATATCTATAATTAGTATTTAAAACAAGATACCTAGGGAACCCTCTTATGGATTGAGATTTTTATTTAACATTGAAAGTGATATGAATGTACATAAGTCGTAAATCCATATGTAGTGAGACTGATTACATGTTATCAGTTTTTTTCATAATAAGTATAGCACACATGGGATTATAGTGTTTCATTGTCATGTAATTCACATCAGGAATCCCCACCATCTAAGAAAACCATAGGGTATAAGCACAAATGAGTGGTATGATATGATTACCTCGATGTAAGAGAATATACATTAGGTATAGTCCAAAGGGAATGAAGGAACAATGATAACATTGATTCCTTACATAATCAAGATATATTGGATGTCTCCTCATAAACCATGTTTAAATACATGGGGCCTATGTTCCCACATATATCTTCTTTCCACATGATGTTAAACTATATTTAATTTTATGAAATATGTGGGTTTTTATCTCTAGAATAAATAGGATACATAAGAGTCCTCGTATTGGCTTAATCCCCTCCTCAGAATATTAACAACCTCAATATGTTGTAGAAAATTTTGAAGTAACTAGTTATATAGATTAAAAAAATATGCAGCTACTTGTTATTGAGAAATGGATGAAGAGCATGAGATATATATACATGGATTTACTAATGGGTTTCCCTTATTCTAAAAATAAAAGGGGTTCAGCTATGATATTTTTAAGGGAAAATGGTCCCCTTTAGGGATTGTGAAGAGATTATAAAACATATATTAAATCTATATGAGAGTCCTAGAGTTTGAAAAAACTCTCCCCAACATGGTGTGATGAGTCCAACCTCCCATCCCCTAATTAATGTGACTTCCTAAGAATCATTGTGTTTTAAAAACCAACTAAAAAAAAGCCTTTGTAAAGAAGGTCTATACCATGTTATGGATGTGGGAACCATTGGGAGTTTCCCCTAATAATGAATGTTTTGGCCAGGTGTCAATGATTGACCATGAAATTGAGCCTATCACAATAAACAGTAAGGAAAAACCAAACTCTCCTCAGGTGTAACCATTTTCAATGAAATAAAAAATGGTGAACCTAATATGAATTATTTAATGAAAGTGTCTAATTCAGAAAATAAAAAAGAAAAGATTACCCAATTGATTTATAACTATTTTTTCACCCAATGAGGGTTCCTGATAGTCTTCTTTCCTTTAAAATCCTAGTTTTAACAAATAATTACTAGAATTTTTTTAAAAAAACAAATAGATTCTCCAACAACAATAGTTATTTTATTGCATTATCTACATTCCTTAAAAATAATTTAATATCCTATGAAAATGTCTTTATCATATTCTAATTCAAATTTTGAAAATAATCCTTAGTTTTAGGAACAAAAATATTACACCCAAACACTCTAAAATCTACAATAACAGGTTTTCATCCCTTCAAAATATAATAATGAGTATTTTACAACAAGGTTCATAAAATAATTCATTTTATAACATAATAAAAAGTATTAATAGATTAAGAATATAAGTATATTGGTATTCTACACACATTTAATGTACTCATATCCATTTCTTGAAGTATTATATCTTACCTTTTGACTAGACAATTTTTGTTGTGGTGTTCAATGGGTTGGAAATTGTGAAAATATCCATTACATGAACTAAATAAGATAAATTATATATTCTATAACTCACTATTGTGATCACTTTTTAATGAATTAGTTATGTATTAATTACCATTTTAAATAAATTTACAATGAGTAATAAAATTATATATAATTTCCATATTAATAAAATGAAGTTAACACCATGTGTATCTTGAAAAATAAATTATAATAGAAAAACAATAAATCTTACATAAAAACATGAGGGTTTAATATGACAAAACTTATCTAAAAGAATGTGACCAAGTGTCCATATAGTTAGTACTAATTAAACTATATAGAAAACAATTTTTGTTGTTGTTTTTCTTGGATGAAAAAGTCACAAAGAAATTTGTTCACCCCTTTCAGTTCTAGTGACTATAGAATAGTTTTGTTCTTACACAATTGGTACATAAACCAAAAATTAGCATGTTTGACCCCCTATTACATAAAATGGTAGATATTTTAAAAAATTTAATCATTCGGAAAATTATTCATTTAATCCAGAAAAATCAATGCGATAAATATTATATATTTTGGGTTGAATAAAAAATAGATTTATACCAAGAAAACAAGTAATATATCATTTTTAAAATTTTAAAAAAAATATATAATTTCATATCCTTGAAATAAAAATTAAAATATGTTTTAGAAATAAGATATATAAGACCGTATAAATAATTATATAATATGAGATTCTAACCTCACAGAATCTTTTCACCTTTAATTTTAATTATAAACAAAGTTAACATTACCTATGTCACATTGATTTTATTAAAAAAATATATAAATATCACTATAAATATGTATTGAGAATAAATTTTGGATGTACCAAATATCCATTCTTACACCTTTAAGAAACATTTCCTATGAAAACATATTTAATAAATATTTGGTAACCATAAAAATTTCGGTATGCTAGGATTACCATTTCAATTCATTGGAACCCACAATAATTTTAAATTTTTTTTATAAGATATATTGAAGATAAGAAATTATATTTTAATTGCTTAGTATTTCTAAGAGATGGTGGGAATATCAAAGAATAATTATTGGCCCAATTTCCTTTCAAATTACATCTAAAATGAGATGTATTAGATGTATATTCATTAGTGATATTAATAAATAAATCATTATATACTTTTATAAAATTATTATCATATAAAATACTATATATTATTTGGGTAATTCAATTAAAACTCATAAGATTATAAAATTTTTCCTTACCTAGACTAGAAATTTAATTATTAGAATTTAAACAGTCAACATCATTTTTCGGTTGTCCATTCTCTTGGATAAAATTATAAAAATTCTTTATTTCCGATGCATGAAAATTATAAATAAAAGAAACCACTATTTTTTAATTTATCATTTTCATCATGTTCATTTTTAATATTTTTTTGAGTAATTTATGTATCTATTTGAGTGGAGTTTTTTTCCTATATAGATTTTATCATTGTATTAATTTTATTAAGAAAATCCTTTTGATTCTTCTTATATTTCTTGTATAAAATATTGAATTTTTCAAATTCATGTTAAATTTTATCATCTAATTTAATAAATTACACAATGTTAGGATTTTTGGATTCAGATTAAAAAGATGAATTATATGTATATTCAAATACATGATTTTAAGAATTAATCAAGAATAAGTTCATAATATCATTTTCAGAACCAGATTCTATGTCAATATATTAATATTCAATACAACTCCACTATGATTTCATTTCAAGAATTTATTTCTTATATTGGTTCATTATTCATTTTCCTTATTTATTATTTTTAAATTATCCTTGATATTCCCCCTTTTATTATACTCATAAAAAATGATATCATCAGTATCATTATTAATTAAATTACGTTCATTCTTATCTGTTTAATCATCCTTTAGGAAATCATTCGAAGATCTCCTCATGTAGCATTTATTAAGTTTATATCAACATTATATGACATAGATTATAAAAGTTCTATCATGACTCCATAACTCCAAATAAGAAGAGTAAGTAAAAATAGTTTAATTAAAAATAATTCACTTTTTTGATTTATCTTATCTAGTAAAACTTTTATTCACTAACTCATATTCTAATAGTTATCCAATAATGTCCTCATGAGTATATTCCAGTAAATGTTATTTTAATCTATATCTAACTTATTTCCATGCCACTGTAGAAAAATTTCTCTTATATCACTTTCAACAAGAACATAATTTTCCCGAGTATAAAATAAATAACACATAAAAATTACAAAACTTGTAAATAAATGAATCATTTTATTAATAGATTCATTTTCTCCAATTTTAAATTCATCATATTCTGTTCTTTGCATAAACAACTAAGTTATGATTTGTTTATCGGAGATTTGATATTTAACATAATGAATTATCATGATGTCCTAGTCAAATTTACACGATTAATAATGACTATATACATTTCTACTTTTTCACAATATGGAATTTTCATCCTTATATAACTCATAAAATAATTTATCATATCATTCCTATATAATGTTTTGTGTCCACCATCTTGAACCATTTATAATTTATCATTTATTTTCAAATGAAAAACGATATATTTATTCAAGAAAGGATCTATTATGGATTTCTAGTATCTATAATTAGGGAAATGAAAATGTGTTGTTTTTTGAGGGGGTCATCCATTATTTTACCCAGTTCCTTCCATCATAAATCGAAATTTCCCCCAGGATAGTAAATTAATTATATCATTAAAAAATATAAATAATTTATAAATTGAGCTTGGTATCTATTTGTGATACCACTTTTTAAATATTTAAAATCATTAATTTTATTTTTAAAGGTCTATTTCACAACCATCTCGGCTATTTTTTCATCTAACATTAGACTGACATTGAAGAATACAAAATAAATAATATTCTATTCTCATGTATATAAAAAATGTGTTAGGATCCACCAAATATAATACATGAAGACAAAATGAAGATATTTTATCATTTATAAAAGAGAAAAACAAGAAAGAGGACTAAGGGGAAAAGGGATGAATTAAATCAACATGATGCAAACATATTATTTTCATTTTATGGATTGACAAGAATTTATATGTTTTAGATGAGGTAAAATTTGAAACAATGAAATCTAGTATATTATTCAAATTTATTAAGATAAAATTCAACACCAAAAACCTCTAAAACATATGAATGAGGAAAATCCAAGGATAATACATCCATTGAAGTTGGTCGTAATAACTAAGTGGTGTTAGGTATTCTTCACATTATAATTTTGGATTAAATGTTCCATGAATGTTTCTAGAAACTTTTATAAACTAAATTATTAATAAAATACAAGGTGGAATGTTTCATGTTTTTTCATTTTCTGGTCTCAAGTAGAGGCGAAAGAGTTTCGATGTTCAGATCAGTAAATCGTCTTATAGAGCTTCATTGGTGTGAGCTTCTATTTCATTAGATATGGTTATAGGAGTCAATTAGAGTGATCTCCTAGATCATCATATCATGATATTTGGGTGGTGGGGGTGGGGGGGGGGTAGTGGGGGATCAATTGGATAGTTTTGTGTAAATCACGGAATGTTCTGTGCACTATCTTTCTTTGACAGGTTCGGTGAGGTGGAGATCTGGTTGTTCATCTTCAGTGGGATTAGTATATTTCAACTCGGGTCTAAGGTCGGAAGAAAGGTTGTGAGGTTCAACCATCGATGGACTCCATGGTATGAAAGATCATGATGCAGTGTGATGCAATAGATTTCATGGTGGCTACACTCTTGCTGACCAGCGCTTAGGGTTTTTTCTTGTGTTGGGATTTGTACTAATGGGATATTTTTTACTAAAATATATTGTAGTTTTCCACGGGACATCAGAAATATAGTGTTTTATCCCTTATGCTTTTAAAATTGGATATCTTTTTCTAGTATTATTTTTAAATAAATGGGTCAGTCACCAAACTATTAGATTATTGGAGAAAAAACCCAATAACAAGACTAATCCTATTATAATGAAAAGGATATGTTTCCTCATTTTTTATAGCAGAAATGTATTTATAAATTATACATTGATTCATGAATACCATTTAGATAACCATATTTATTCTTACAAGTACATGATAATTATAATTTTTATAAAAGAATTTATTTAATGGGATATAATATATTACACTTAATTTTTTAAATTATTTTTTAATTCTTAATTTGTATAATATTTTTCATCAAATGCAACACTGAACTGAAACTAACCATGAAATATTATATAATTATTTCAATGAAGCCATCAAATTTTAATGCAAAAATAGAGGCAACCACATTATAAAATAAATTTGTAAATTAAATAATGACAATTTAATAAAATAATTAGGCAATGAAATAATTCAATTAACATAAATAAATAAAAAATAAGATCATTTTAGGATAAAAATGTATCTTATCTAAAATTGTATCTTTATGGGGTTTATTTTTATGAAACTAAAATATCATATATATATATAATATGAATAATATATTAACAACAACAAAATTAGTAATTTATATGAAATATTTGTAATATTAGTTAAAAGTTTAAAACATCAATTTCCAATTAGAAAATTTGTCATTATATATATAAATTGGCATTTAAATAATAAATATCAAGTTGTAGAATTCAATCGTACAAAATTGAAATCATTTTTTGAAATAGAATGAAAATATTATCTCAGGATAAATATTTGGATTTTCTTGACAAAATAATTTATTTTAATGTGAAATGAATTTTTTTATTAATACTATATTGTTTAAAACCATGTCATAATGTATGTATTATTATAAAGTTTTAAAAACATTTATTAGACTAAAAATACATTTATGGAGTAAAATTATTCATTTAGAATTGTGATATGGAATTTATAAAACATTTTTTTAATATTTTGGAAGCTAAAGTAATATTTTTCTTTAAAACCCCGTATTTATTCCCTTATAATAAAGATTAGTTTTCATCAATTATTTAAAATAAATATAATATAACATATTTAATATTTTATAATTTTTTTAATATTATTAAAAAAATTTAAATTCATTTTTTGGCATATAAGTTTGACAATTATGAATAATGATAATTACCATGATAATGGTGAAAGTGCTATTTTTTAATAATTGTTTTATTAATTTCGTTTAATTTTTATTAAATAAATTAAATTTAACAAATTTATTTAATTTATTTTATATTATTTTTACTCATTTTATAAATATATATTCACTAATTTAATTTTCAATTGATGTTATATAATATTACAAAATCTTAATGGTACAAAACGAATTTTTCTACAATGTAATTTTTAATATGTTAAAATTTTTAATTAAATTTTCTTTATTATATTATTAATAAATTTAATTAAGTTATATTGATATGAGATTTAGTTTCATAAGATAAGTATTTTATAATGATGTTTTCTATATTCTTTTAATAAAATGTTGATTACATGGGTAATAACATTTCACCAATGAAAAAACCAAAATGGTAAAATGTGAAAATACCATTAGAAAAGGCATTAAGAACCCTAAAACAATATGTTAAAATGAATTTTATCGGATTAATAATCCATATATAACCCTAAAAATAATTATTTCAAATATTTGGATCCATTGACCCTTGAATACATTCATGCCTCTAAAAAATAAAGAACATTCAAATTGAGATGTAATTTGATCTCCTGAACTCCGTTCGTCCATTTCTTATTCTACTCCTTGAAACCTATTATATAATGTAAATTATAATTACATGAGTATTAAAAAAATATTTTATTTTATTGAATTAATGTATTATACATTTCCACCTTTTTAAAAAAAATATTAAATTGAAGAAGTCGTTGTGAATTAGTACATATAACCGTCTCCATGAACTACAAGTTCTATTTTTCACAACGGACATACATGTGTTGTTAAAATATTCATTTAATGAAAAAAATATAATAATTATAACATTATTAATATTATTAAGTTATAATTTTTTTAATTTTGAATTCGCCCTCATTTTATAAAACATGAGATTGTCTTCCGTTTATAGGTGTGGGCTACTACCTCCATAGAATGATATATTTCATATTCCATATCCTCCTAAAATTAATGACTCCTAAAATGTACAAAAAATATAAAAAATATATTTTATAATGTATTTGTATTTTATAAATAAAATTTTAAACTATGTAAACCATGTTATTAATAAACGATCATTCTAAACTTGGTCGCCTTAAATTAACATTTTGGGACCCCATTTCTAATTCCTTTCAGTTTTGGAGAAAATAGAACTTTATAAATTATTTAATAATATAATAATAAATTAAATAAAACTATAAAATTATTTTATTGTTAATATATTTTACCAAACATTTTACCATGGTAAATATAGTGGGAATGATTCAAAAAAAAAATTACCGAACCACCTAAAGCAATCGATATAAATTAATGTTATTTTGTAAAAGAATAAAACATGATAATAAATATATCCTTTTGTATATATATATATATATATAATTTTCATAATAAAGTTTTTAAAAAACTTAATTTTATTATTTTTCTAAGTTAGGTACACGTACATAGTGAATCGGGACCCAAGATAAGGGTTTTTTCATATCAATTTTTCTTTATTGAGTATGATGTGTATTTCCCACTAATTTCATTTTTTTATTATTTATATATTAGAAGTGGATTTATTTTTCCAAATTTGTAATAAAATATATGGTATCTAAAAATACATCTCATGTTCTACCCTTTATTGGATTTCAATTTGAAAGATAATGATGATGTGCGAGTTTAATCATCTCAATTTTCAAACCATTGAGACATGTTTGATATTGAGAACCTTGTTTTATATTATATGGTATATTGAATTATATATAACTTCATATATGATAAATATTTCCCATTTAATTATATTTTTATTTCTATTACATGATATATCTATCATTTTATTTTGATTCTTATGTTATCAATGTCGCAAGGGATATAGATATCTCAAATTTCCTTTCATGAATTATAATACCAATTCCTGGGTATCGTTTTTATGTTATTGGATTATTCCACCCTAATGTTATATTTTATGAAATATTCTCATTATATATATGGAAAAACTAATTCGAAATTATAATATTTTAAACTAACTAATTTCATACTCAAAAAGTATACCATTGCTATGAATAATTCTCATTTTTTTAACAGTAGGTTTTCCCCCATTTACATATTTTCCCATCCTTAAAAAGTTATATTTCATTGAAACATAATTTTGAGTTATCAAATTTTAATTTAATATTTTACTTCAATTCATTTCAAAATATGTTTAATTAAACTATTTATGACTTGGGTTTCTAGAATGTCTTTTTAAAACATAAAAATGGCTCTTTGGACCAAACTTTTTTACTTTTGGGTTGCACATTATATTTCCGTTCAAACCTATTACTCTATATCATTTTCATGTATTTAATCCAAATTAAATTAATATTTTTCATAGATATATACCTAAATAACTAATTAGTTTGTTTTGAATAATATATGATTTACATTTTATTTTCTATTATTTCTTTTATGGAATCCCGATTTAATTTAACTTTCCTATTGATTATTTCATGTAATGTTCCACCTTAATCATGTTTTTAACTATTAATCATTTATAAAAAACATAAAAATTTGATATAAAAAATAATATTTCAATTATGGTCTAAAGGAAAATAATACAGTCATTCATTATTTAAAATATCATTTACTTGTTACTCAAAGAATCACCTATGTAGGTCATTTTTATTCTTACTTATTAAATATATCTAATTATTTTTTCTATATTATAAATCAATAACAAATACCAATGTTTCATTTAAAATATTACATATTAAATAATTTAATTCCATCATCTTTTTGGATTCATTGTGATGTTGTCTTAAGTTATTCCTTGGGATTTTATTATAAAACTATCTTTTTTCTCATGTGTTTTATCATGATTATGATTAACACATGGAAACACCATCTATTGGTGAACACGAATTCATAAATGTATTTTGAATATTTGATGTGAACCATTATATCTATTCAATGTATTAGGTAATGTCTCCATATCATGATATAATATTAAAATGATTAGGGGTTATACCCAATTCACCAAGAGACTCTATCAACTATGTTTTTGTTAGGGGGATTAAACTCAATATACCATGATACTCTATCTACTATATTCATGGGAGCGAGGAGTGAACAAAAAATAAAATGGTATTTTTACACTTTGTTTACTGAATGTAATGTGAACCCAACCAATCATGGGACTCTTTCCACTATGACATGATGGTTTTAGCAGTGATCCATGAACTATACTTATGATATCATGTTCTATGTTATTAGAAAACTTTTTAATTACATGAAATTATAATAAAATTTGTTTATGAAATATTCTTTTTTAATTCCACTATATAATGTTATTGTATATGTTTGTGCATTTTAGATAAATTTTTCCACTATCATGATTTATGAAAAACTCAAATTATTACATGTTCTTTTTAATAACATATTTATCCCTGGATCAGGTTTTCTCATATGGTTATGATATAAACCTTGATGAAATATTGACATGTTTTACCTTTAACAATAATTTTATCTAACACCTTTATTATTTTTTAATACATTAGGTTATGAAAATGATTAAAACGTATGATAAGTTTAAAATAGAGTATATTGTTCCACAGTTTTGGATAAATGGTCACAAATAACAAAAAATAAGATGGTTAAAAAGATGGTATTCAAAGAAACATGATTTTTTATTCTCTGATCATTCATTTATTATGAGGTGGAGTGTTTATCTTTTGAATATATTATAAAATAATAATATTTTAATATTTATTCATATCATTTTTTTTAACAAATCTAGGGTTTAATGAATGTGTTCTTAGTACAAGACTAGAGAGTATGGGTTTGGGGAGTCTTAATTTAAGAATGATGTATGGGTTGTTTTGAGGATACGAAAATGGATTATGGATAACTAGTTTTTATGGTGATGTTTTTTAAATAATTGTAATTTTATGGTGTGGAAACCATTATAGATTGAAAATGAATATATAATAGTGGTATAATGTGGTGTTACTAGACCAAAAGGTATTTGATAGGGGAGACTCATGGTGTTTTGAGGAAAATCATTGAGTTCACCAGAGGAGTCGTGGAAAAGGGACAAGATAACATCCCATAGTTTAAACCATATATTTTTATATTTTAGTTTTATTATGGAATGGAAGAATGAACAATATAATGGTTTGATTAGAATTTATTGTTTCTTGGATTTGTAATAAGTAATAGTCCTGAATTCTGCATTGCAAAAAACCCCACTATGAGGCCACCATAGTTTATATTTCCCCATCAATTACTTCTTGTGGGGTGATATATATGCTTCATCATTTAGATGAGAAAATATTCAAATATTAAATATCATGAATTTTATTTTAAAATATTTCTCTATTCTAGTTTTTATCAAATACTATTGAGGGTAGACATTGAGTTCTCTCATTACACATCCTCACTTAATGTTATTTAGACTATATTTGGGTAACTCTAAACTATTGTAATGCTTAATTTTCAAAATTCATCTTTAGTGGCCCCTAATGAACATTAATATTTAACATGAAGTGGTATAATAATAATTCACAAAAGTCTAATTTCTATAATCAATGTTTTATAAATAATATGGAATATCTATTTTGATTATGGAATGACACACTTTTCCATGGAGAATTCACTTATATCTACTCATAAATTTCATCCACTTATTTATTATAATCCATTATTTTTCTCATACTCATTTTTAATAAGGGTTGATATTACCAATGGGGAGTTGGAAAAGAATTCCTCGAAGACTCAAATAAGGATTACGCTATCCTAATAATTTCTACTCTATGAACTAGAAATAAAATTGATCAATGAAAAATAAAACATTCTTATTTTCCTCCCAGTTAGTAATTTATTTAATTAATAAATATCTACATCTCTATGACCCACAGTGAATTTTTTGCAAAAGGACACCCATGTCTTAAGATTTTTTAATTTATGTCTTCTTATAGGGTAAATTATTTTTTAATGTTGTCTCTCTAGATATTTTAATGTCCATAACTCTATAATGGAACACTTATTTGATCATGTGTATTCCTAACCATCATGACCTCAGCTTACATAGAAAAATTCTCAATTGTTAACTAAATTGAATTATAATATCTCCCATGTATATTTCATTCTATGTAATGTGTTTTTCCATCAATTTCTATGTCTTTTAATTTTAAATTTTTTTCGTTGGAATAAATGTACCTCAATTACTCTCTAGGATTATCCAATTCTTAAAGAAACTCACTTCCAACTGCATCTTTCTTCAAATTGGTAAGTGTAATTACGAATTATGAATTGTGGGTGAGATCTATTGTATGGTGTTATGCATTTCAAGAATCCAGTTAAATATTATAAATTCTCAATGATGTCTTATTGTATGTTTAACAATCACATAAAAATCATTGAGATTCATTGATGAATCATTTCAACCATAGTTTTGGATCATCTCAAAAATATTCTTCATCTCCATATTATATTGTTCAACATTTCCAATTTTTTTTATTATATGTGGTAAAAATATTTTTAAAAACCCCCATACATTATCATAGTTTTTATCAAGCAATGAATATCAAAAAATTTTCCATGATCACAAATTTCCATCTCTAATACACTTAATATATAAAATATTTTATTCATAAAAAATTTTGTAACTATTTTGATAGTTTTATTAGTTTAGGCTTCAATATTAACACAATAATATATATATTAAACACAAACCAAGGTGTATGTGTGGAAATATTTTCTAGGTAAACTACCAATGGATTTAATCCATTATACATAAAAATCATTTACCTATAAATCCCAGATTCATGGGATTTCATATTTCATCCCATTGTTTGACATGTGTTTTCAATAGTAGAATTCTAACATAAATATTCTGTACTCTCAACCTATTATTGGTTAGAAAAAATTCATATTTAACGATTTTTTCCACAATTTTTTATACCATGATGTCCTATAGTTGTTGATGAGTGAAAAAACGCCAACATACATTCAATTTGACTCTTGGTAATTATCTTATGAATCAATCCATATTCTTATTATATTAATAATAAAAGACATACCAAAAAAATATTGGTCAAAATGGTTTGAAAAATATTTCTTCTATTAGTTTGAATATTTTTGGTATATAGTTCTATCAATAGGTATTTTCCTATGTAAGAAAAAAAGGGCAGGTCATGAACTCCATTGAAAATGTATATTCATCCAAGATCCCATCACAAATATAACCTTCTATCTCCAAACACATGTTTGAAAATACTATCCTTAATATGTGGCCCAAAAAATATCATTTAAACCATTTTTTAATCAATCTCAATAAAAAATACCTATTGATAAATAATCCACTATATTAAGTTAGATTATTAATCCTTTTTCAATAACTAAAATTTCATTCCTGCATAATCAATGTGGACAATTGATGAGAGATGAAAATTTCCATTTCTTATTTATTTTTATTGGATACAGAACTCAGAAATTATTCAAAACCTCGGTAAATATGTGATTTTTGTTTGTTCTATGAAGTCTAGATATTAATGGTAAATTAGCACAAAGAATTTATTTTTTGGGTTTCATTAATTTTTAGATGAAATTAAAATATCATACAATGATTGGGAATTTTTTTATATTGTAAAAATGAATTAGAAATCATTTTTTATTAATTTTAATATTGATAATTGAGTTTTTGATGAATAAATGGAGTTTTGTTTTAAACTATAAATATTAATGGATGAAACATCAAATAGGAATATTTATGGTGATTGTAAATTTCGAACATAAATTATTATTTTTTGGAAAATTATGATTTGAATCGTTTTTTTAAAATACATTTGGAATTTTTTTAGTTACTTATTTTAATGTAATTTAGTACAATTTAAAATTATTTTATATTATATTATTTTAATTTTCAATTATCTGACATTTACAAAAAAGATTTTTGTGATGTCCATATTTTGGATGAAATTTGGAAAATAGAATATTTCCTTACAACCATCTGTGAGATCAAGAAATTATGGGAATAAAATCACATTTTTTGTTTTCGAATCCCTAAACCAACCTTATTGTAAGCATCTTGATGTGCCTTCACAGCTTCCATAAAAACTAAATGAGCTTCTATGAGAATTAAAAATCTTGAATCCATGCAAAAAATCACTTATACTCTAATTTATTATCTTTCATGAGAACACTTCAACCATTTCTTTCTCAACCTCTCCCCATGGTAGATCAATAATCCAATCCATGTCTGCCACTCAATACATCCCACAGTCAACTACAATTTTAATTTTCAATATATCATGAATCTCCTAATCGACTGCACCCTTATTCAATCGACTAAGAATCTATCTAAAAATCACTAAAATCATTCAAATATAATCAAATATATATTTAAAATGACTTGGATTATAACTATCAATGAAGAATAAAATTTCATCAGTTAATGATGGTATGAAAATATAAACAATGGAATATTGGATAGGGAAGCTCGTGTCAAGAAAATGATGTTTCTATCATAGATGTATGAAGCCCAATTATTTAGGGTCAATGAATAATTTATTGAATGTTAATGAAATATAATATGAAGCTATTTTTTACTATATCTAGAATTAAATATTAATGATACATTGGTGATAGCAATGTGAATAAGATTGTTGATCATCTATGAAATGTAGGACGAACCATTCTCAGGATTAATGAATATAATTGATTTACTACTTAAATTTATTTTTATTATATATGATATGGTCATAAATGGTGATAGACATCATACAACCTAGATTAACTAATTTCTTGATTTTGAGTAAGTTTGTTATAGTTTATTTATGAAATAAATAAATTATGTTTTAATTTTAATCTAAATATACGTAACCATATTGAAATTGGACCTGTCCCCGCAAAATTACCCAGTTTATTCCAAACCACCATTGACCAACCTTCAAAACATTTCTATATCAAATAAAACATTATTTATAACCATCACAATCACTTTGATCGATTAAACCATTTGTTTCCAGTTTATCAGATACCATAATAACATTCATTTATACCAATAACTCATGAAAGATGCTACAAGATTTCCGAATCATTCTAAAAATCTCTAACATATATTAATGACACATCATATTTCTATCCCGAATAACAAAAAACCCTAAATACACAAATAGAATACAAATCCTAATTATTTATACATCTACCCAAAAAATTGTAAGGATGTGTTCATACAGGATGATGTTATAATAGTCCAATAATTTCTATGTAAAACCTATTTAAAACCCTAAATTTTTACAACACTATTTATTACATATCTCAAAAAAATTGTCCCATTACATGTTAAAAGAAGTGGTACGCATATATCATCCTGAGATTAAATCATTTTTTTGATATTTACAGTTCCAAAATGAAAACCACTATAAACCATTGTTCCAAAACATTCCTCTTCCATTGAATACCATTTCAAGGCAGAGAAAAGCCAAAAAATTGAAACTCTATTTCCAGTTCGATCTAGAAATGTCATAGATAAGGACAAAATATAAAAAATACAAACATATGTGTCCTATTTATGCTTAAAATATCGGTTCCAATATTGTTTATCTACTTTTTTGTTACACACGTGATCTTGTAAATAATCAATAATCAAACTCTATGTCCACAAAAAATATAGAATATTCACCCATATTCTTCCAAAACATATTAAAATATAGATTAGTGGATGTAATAAAAGATAAGGAATTTCTATGTTTAGCACATGAATAATACTTATCCTTAATGTTGAACAAATGGTGGTCATCCAAAATTGGGGTATTGAGAATTTAATGACTTTTAATTTCACAGAAAAATAGAATGAAAACTCCGAACACCTATAAAAATTCTCCCCAACTCCTAGTATAAATGATTTTTAGTTTTCTGAATATTTATAAAATCATCAATAATTAATTTATTTAATTTCAATTCTTTCATAGCTTCATAATTCAAACATTCAATTCTTATTCTCCCTAAGTTATTTGTGTTGTCTTAATCATTGAGTTATTTTTTTAATCTCACTATCTTCACGATTATTAAAAACAAACTCAAGGGTTATGTATTAGTGGATAGTTCAATGGAATTCATAATTATTGTTTTCATTTAATTTATTATTAATTATTTCCATTAATGTGATTGAGAAATGGTAAGAAGTAGATCGATATTTGTCACCATATATTTCAAATGAATAGGTGCATTCTCTAATGTATCCAAAATTTTCTCCCTTCCTTATCTTGTTGTATAAAATATACGTGTCATGTTCTGTTGAATGAGATATTTATTACATATATTGGATCTGGGTGAATGTTCAGTGAGTTACTCATTTAAGTAAAATCATTATGTCTTCCTTATAGAATAGGTATAATAGATCTACATTTTGAGGTAATATTTTGAATGTCTAGTTTCACAATTTAGATAGAAAGAGGAAGCTATGGAATGATATTAACTCAATTTCTAGATAAGAACACAAATAGATATTAAAGGAAATATGTCTATAAACCAAATTACAACCCCTTTTACTCTTTATTAGTTTTTTTCTCTTCAAACTATTTTAATTTCATAAAAGTTATAAAACTATACAAATCAACTCTTATTTTTCTCAGTTTTCAAACAAATTGAAAAGAAAAAAAATACATTATTGATTGATATAGTAAAACACCAGGTCCCAAATCATTGAGAGATGACCCTTTTAAACAACTATTCTACATTACATGTTCAATAAATTCTATTTTATTAGATCCCTATACTAGGATTCTCACCATCACACTGAAATTGTTTGGGAGTTTGGTTGAGTTTCCACTATCTCATGAACATATCTAATAATAAATTCATGATTTTTTCTTTATTGTTCCTTATTTCATCATTTTTTACCCCTAACCACTCTAAGTGAATCATTAATGGGTAAGAATTCTAAAATAATGAATCACGAATTCAATTCTCAAATCACATTCTGTTGGGATCATTGAGAGGATAAATGGCTAAAAACCAATTCAAAAGTACTCTATATAATGATGAATCCATGAATAACACATAAGTATAAGTGTTATGTAAGAGATTATGGATAATATGACTCACATTAATAAACCCCCAATAGTGATGGAAGAGAAGGGAAAATAATTACATAGTAGGGATGAATTTCATGCTCTCCTAGATGAACCCAAAGACACTTTTCTATACCATATGGAATATAAAGAAGAAGAAGAATAATAATATTAGGATATTGAGTAAGGTAAACATGGATATACGCTACCTCTTATCTCAACAACCATGATAGTGGTAAAACATGAATATGAAGAAGAACTCATACCCATATTTATAAAAAAACATCATCCAAGTGGCCCAAAAATTCAAAGAATAATTGGAATCTAACTATTATGAGGAAAAACTCATTTAATCTGGATAAAACATTGTTTTGTAAAATTAATATATTTTAATAATTTATTATCTATATGTGGTGAATTTTAAATGAACACATTTAATATAGGCCCTAGACGATGATGATAAAAAAGAAATATTTGAGGCCAAATCTGATGAAAATTGGATTTATTAGGATACCCATTTCAATTAAAGAATATTTTAATAAGTCATTTCCATTTTGGGATGATATAAAAAATGAGATAAAATAAAGAGATACCATTGAATATGATTTATTCCTTTTAAATTTATATAATCTACTATATCCAATAATCTATCTTATTATGAAATTTAAGACCCAAAAATATCTATTTTTTTGTTGATAATGACATGGGTATAATAATAGCAGCCCCCAAAGAAGGGAAACTAGAGATATAAATTAAAGATTATATTATAAAGGATAAAAATAAGAGTTTAATTAATATTACTTTTAAAAACTACTGAAATAACCAGTTATCTTTTTTATGGAGGATGTCACTCGGGATGTGGGTAATAAAGATGAAGAAGATACTCTATCTTGATATTTTTTAATCTATGGGTAGAATTTCTAATTCGCTAGGTATAAGTGTACATCACAAACATAGTACAATCAACATAAAATTGTATTAATGAGGTTTTTTATTTATCCAAATTCAGTGGGAGCCCAAATAGTCTGTGAGATATACATAGATGAAAACCACCAATGGTCTCTAAATTTTCCAAGTATAGGTATGTAAAATTAAATAACATACTAGAATTATAAGTAAAGAAGTAAATAAACTAATGTAATTAAGTCATCTTAGGTTCCCAAGGGACACCTAGCCAATCATCTGTACATCAGCCTAAGGTGGAATTACTCTAACCATGGTCAAAATATACAAATATATTTTATGTGAATATAAATATACTTGTTTGTGTGTGTGTATTTTTTTCAATGTGTATCCACATGGTGACATAAATGGGCCATCCTAAGTGCTGAATAAAAACATGGAATGAATCAAATCATGTTATTTACATTATAGAATGAATCATTAAACCTAACA
The DNA here is from genome assembly GCA_963277665.1 of Viscum album. Lineage (NCBI taxonomy): Eukaryota > Viridiplantae > Streptophyta > Magnoliopsida > Santalales > Viscaceae > Viscum > Viscum album. The sequence goes on along the minus strand of OY728133.1, from coordinate 1,407,031,104 downwards.
AACTAGTATTCTATATATATTTATATTAGAGACATGAGGATATTAATCAAAAGAAATCGTAGGTCCATCCAGGTTTATCTATATAGTGAAATTCCAAATATGTCACCAGGAGAACTATAATTACCCATAACTAAAGGAGTCTCTCCAAGGCCATATGTAAAGAGGAATCCCAACTATCGCTCATGGTATTGTCTAAAATAAAAACACATTTAGTCCATCAAAGTTACACCATATAGGGTACTAGGTATCAAATGTGTATAATAATAGTAATATTCATATGTTACTATACCAAGAATAACTCTTCGGAAATAAAGTATCACTTAAGTGACCTAAGGTGTATCCCATTGATCCCATCACTATAAAATCACATAGGGGACCATGAATCACTCATGGAATGGTAAATCAATATTCCCTACTGAGCCGATCCATGGAAAACAACTAGGGAACATGGTATCGCTCATGGGTAAGGTATGAAATCCACCTAATGAGACCATTTAATGTATTTTATAAAATAAAAAATGTACCTAACCTAGTGTAACACAAATCAATGAACCTATGAACCCATCATTTTTGTTCTATAAAAACGATACCGAGTATCGCTCAATATGTATAAAATATATTCAATAAATTAATTTATATTAGAAGAAGGATATAATTATAAACATGAAATCACAACTAATGTATACAAAAGAAGAATATTCCCATCATTTAGTTTAATTATAATAGTTTATCCATTTACATAAGAATTACAATCAACATAAATTTAATCTCATTTTCATTAGGATCTTTTTTAATATAATAATACCTTATGCCTCAAAGGTGGGTTTATTATAAAAAATGGGGTATAGAAAACAACACATATAATTTAATAAAATTTCTACAACCCTCACATGATATTTAATTCAAAAAAATAAGGATATTAAAAACCAAGTATGTCATTATAATTATATTCTTTTAAAAAAATGTGCATTAAGAGTGATTCCATTATCCACATGAATCATAGGTAATGATATAAAATAAAAATATCCCTCATGTATAACAACCTAACTTTTTTAAAATAGAAAAATGGATAATATATTCATGACTTAGCTTCTAAATACATAAATTCATATTAAAAAGGTCTCACATAAATACCAATTTATACATAATGGTGTAATTTATTAGCTGAAGATACTCAAGGGAAAATATATAGACCACCTGACTTATATGAAGGGAGTTATAATAATCCATTATCATCATTTATTGGTATAAAAAATGATTTAAATCATAATAATTGAAATATTCCATGAATTTATTGACAAATAGCTCACTGGATTATACATGGCTGATAAATATGAATTGAAGAAAGTGGAGTCAAGAGCTTACCACTATGCCACCAATGATACCAATGAAAAGAAAGATGAAAATAGAATGGGGGAGATATCAATATCCATAAGAGGGAGAGAAGATATTCTTATGAGTATACAACCTCATATATGTGAGGAAAAAATAAGGGTTCTATACTCTGTATCAATTTCTAGAAATCTATCCCCTCAAGATTCATGTTGTGTAACTCTTTCTTATAATAAATCAATTTACTAATGTGAAAACCAGTTACACATTGTGAATTACATGTGTGGTCCCCCAATCCATCAGTCCCTAATACATGATATAAAACACATTTATAATAAAAAAATATTACATGAAATTAATTTCTAGTTTATGAGGTTTTCATCATTCCAAATAGTTTATCCTTCCTCCACTATTGGCATGAAATCCGAGGGATTCAACCAAATTTTTTTTAAAACATCATTTATATGTGTTCACACCATTATAATTTTAATTTGGGTCCCAAAATATAAACACCTTGTCCACCAATGGATAATGTTAAATTTCATTGAAAATTTTAGACCACATGAAATCAAAGAACATTATAACATCACGACCTTACAAATTCTCATCTTGGAGAATCCTTGGGGAAAATTGTGAAAAATTATCTAACCAACCTTGTTCATGCAAATTTCATTAAAAAACAATGTTTCATTTTAAAAATATAATGTACCTATAAGAAACTCCATTAAATGTGTGATACATAAGCTATGAAATCATGATCCATCAATCATATTCAAAATATAACATCAAGATGGTTTCTACCCAATCCCATTTGACTAGAGACAAGATCACATCATTATATCTTTCACTATATAATCCATGGAACAACCACCGTATTTTCTATACATTAACATCCAAATCAATGTCATGGTACTTAATTCATTATAATTTTTAATAAAATATCCTCTTATAATTCTAATGGCACTATAAAAATTATTCCATATTTCTTTAATATTCATTTCTAAACCGACTGAAAATTAACATGGCCAGGATTTCCTTTCTAATAATCTTCATCCAAAATTTCATTGCACTCATCTTATCCTAAAAATGTTCATGATGTGGTACCATACTCACTAAATTTAGCGAAAAAATCGAAAACAAGTTATGCCACTACTTGCTATCTATTTAGATAATTCTCATCTTTTAAAATAGTTGAATTAATATTCAAACATGATACCTTTTATCCAAGGCCCTCACATTTACATTGATAATTATCAGTGAATCCTATAACCATAATTCAATTAAATCTATAATATAAACATTGATTTATGTTTTTCTTCCATTGAATGATTGTTGTTGTATTCTCAATCCAATACCCATGAATTGGAACACATAAATTAAATAAATTTGATCTCGATAGATAGTCCAAGTAACCTTAAAATCATCTACTGAAGTCTAAAGATCTCATTTTATGTTGTCTATATCCTTTCAATTATAAGTTATACATTAGTTCATATGTGAAAGATCCACTAATCAAAACTCTAACTAATCCCAACAATAGTCATGACAAGATCTAGCTAGTGTCATTGATTAGGTCATAGGTGTTCTCACTTGGGATCCTAGGTATCACACAATACGTACCAAACCTATATAAATGAACGTTTTTCTGGAGAACAACTCCCATAGAGTATGTCTATCAAAACTAAAAGGAATTTTAAACTTTTATCCTAGTCTTCCATCAACACTATCTTAGTGTACCTAGACAATGGCAAGATTGGTTTCATGATCATTACTAACCGAAGAGTACACTAATATGGTTTGAATGATTTCTAAAAAATACATGAATTACTACCTCTACATAAAATGTGTAGTTCTCTGGATGGTTTCAATCCAATATTCTCTATCTATTGAAATAAAATACATTCACACCACCTTTGATAGATTTCTATAAATGGACTTGGCTATTCTTGTCAATGCGTCATAATTATCTCATCGCAATGTTCACACTACATAATGTGTCACATGATCACTCAACAAAAATAACCAAATCTCATCCACGAATAAATGTGTTTTCAAAGGATTAGTATTTTTCCAACCTCATCCTCAGCATGATTCTTTGTTGGAAAAAAAATATTACAGAATATAATATCCCCATGGTCATATGAGTGAAAATCCCACAAATTCCATATGATCATTCCATGTTTGTACTACATCTCCCTATACAAAATTTCTTAAACTACATTACATGATTCAATAAACACTAGGGGATCCATAGTCAAAATATTTTCTGAATAAGGGAAAAATTCAATGACACACACCCCATTTTCCACTACGTATGGTCACTAGTTGTGAGAAAAATTATTTAGCGTGTTATTCCAAAATAGAGAGGAAATAATCACTAGAAGTTGTTCTAGATTAGAGTCACAATTACATGTACGTAAGAATCTCCTCTAGAATTATGTTCATGTGCCCCATAACATCAGCGATAGAAGCCAATTCATACTGATCAATTGTATCAGAACACCCAATCCATCTTAAAATCATCACCCTTATCCCTAAGAAAACATATCATCTTGAAAACAAGGATTCTCTTCCAAAAATAAGACTTGTGAATGAATAGAAATAGTACATTTCTTAAATGAGTACCACTAAACTCAAATGGCTCATGATACCTTTTTTACATCTTGATGGTCACTAAATGTTTCAACATAGGCGAACATAAGATTTAACCTACAAAATATATTATACAAGACACTATCCATAGACTTATCATCCCTATGAATCCTCATATCTGATGTCCCTCATAGAATATTTTATCTCAAAGTCAAATTACAATACCTTACTATCAAATATGATGATGAATTTCTGAATCGTCAATCCTTGGAAATGATTTAAGGTTCTTCTAACCATCTAAGAGGCCAACCATTATATAGGCAGGTATAACCTATTGAAACAAATCATTACATGATGATCACACACATAGTAGGGGTAAAAATACCACATGACCACCCATCCAACTATGGTGTCATTTTAGAAACTAATGTTCTGTTTGAGAAAAATGACACCCGAATGGAACCTCACATATTATATCATGATGGGAATTTATAACTTATAGAACACCTTTAATGACACCACCTACATTGGTTTATCCCCTTACAAAATCATAAAGCATCGATCCTACCAAGAGGTCCTGACTAAAAAAGATCACTATGTTATACCGCCTATCATTATGGTTCACGATATAGATGAAGAGGCCTATAATTAATCCACATACATCCATTTCATGGAATAAATCAATTTAAAATAATGATTAACACCAAAATTAGTGTTGAACTATAGAAAACATATTAATGCAATTTTTAAAATATTTAACTAATTAACATTTTTGTACATCAAGTACAAATTATTGATGTACTTTATAATATATTTAGTTAACACCACAAGGAACAAATTCAAGTTTTATCAATCTTCCATTAAAATATTATTTATTTAACCAACATCCTATCATAACTATGAAATTTGTAACTCTTAGACCCAAGTTACTCAGAGTCGGTGCATTATTACATAACATTTTCATGATACAAGAAATCATGTCCCGAATGACCGAACAGTTTAGTTGCTTTGGAAGTACTACACATATTCATAAGTTTTACATTACATCATGAAATAAAAACATCAACCAAATTTTTTACCCATTTAACCAACTTATATCCTAATCATATACCTCCATGTCAATCATAATAAATTTATTCACCTCTTAAGAAAAATAAAATATAGAAAGGGTTGAGATCAGATGCTCAGTAAGGATAACAATATAGCAGAAATATACATAAATAAGCATAAAAATTTAGAGAAATGTATAAGACTAAAAAAGGATTTTAAACATATACTTAAGAATAATATGGAAATGTTAAAATCAAATAATTCCATTTACTTATTAAAATAATATTCTACTAGTCAAATAATTATATGTAATATTAATAGCCACTTTCATAATAATGGAATGCATAATGTCAGACTTCGTAACAACATAGTCAAGGCCTTGTGCCAAGACTATAAATAAGATTTTGTCAAGGCCTTGTGCCTAGACACTATTTTGTCTCATGAGACCTACCAATGCATCGAGGAGATATAGCAGGCTCCACCCGTCAATACTAAGTCCATTGCATTCCTCATATGAAAAGGTTTAAACACGACATAAATATTCGTATTAAAACTAGCATATGAAATGTCAATACTGTATCCACAAACCATTAATTGTGTAAAAATAACACATCCATAGTCAAAAATATTACAAAAATTCAATACAGTATGGAATATTTTTATCAGAACAAATCAACTTCTTACCAATTTTAAATCTATCAAAGGATGTTGAGATAGAAGAAACCAAAACATTTTGTAGAGAAATAACTCTTTCTATTTTGAAATCATTTAAAAGTAATATAATTTTAAATGAATTTTTTTTAAAAAATATTTTTATAATATTGTCTGGGAATATTTGACAATGTAATAATGGTATAAAATACCCACACCCACCGTATAAGTTAAAGAAATACATTCTTACCTTAATTTTGTGGAGAAGGTCATAATTTACCTAGTTTGGAAAATGACAGGAAGATTCCTTTCAAAAAATATGTAATGAAATAAGTGTATAAATGACTTTAACCCGTACTCTATTAAATAGTAAAAATGTTTTGAAATAAATTTGTAAGAAAGATGTATGTGGATGATAAAGGGTTCATAGTAGATACTTATGTGAAAACAACCTCAGATAACAAAGAGATTATGAAATTAACCCTTAACTTGTCCTTTTCCTTAAACAATGGTACATTAAACTCTTGTATAATAGTTAAAAAAAATTATTATATTATACATGAATAAAATACATAAATATTATATCATATATGAACTTATAATATTTCATTGTTATTAAAATATTTGTAGTATTATCGTTTTAGATGTTAACTGATTCGTTTTCTTTTATAGGTTTTGAAACATAAGTCATGTTTTTTATGTATATGATGTATTTGATTTATATGAACAGGGTTATTATGTTCATAAATATTATTTTTAATCATCAAATGAATGTTATTCTTGAATGGTAATGATGGGGAAATAAATCTCATCACGTTCGTGGTGACGGTAATCCGTATGTATGCACTAGTGACAATATTATTTTTTTGATATTAAAATCATATATAATTGGATGTTATAACATAAATAATGAATCATTACCATGTTATATTTATTATTTACATAAGTTATACTGATTATTATACCCATCCAAATAATGAAGTGTTTGAATAACAAACTTCACCACAACATGGAGACGGTAAGCCGTACGTACAAAAGTATGGTAACTTTGTCATTTATATGATGGATAGAAAAACGAATATTGTTGTAAAATTTTTATAATAAATTAACAATATATATAAAATACTTTAGTTATAATTTTAGAATGGAAACAGTAAATAAAGAGGACGTGGAAGAAGAAAATAACATGAAAGAGGTGATGAAATATTTCCCTCTTCTTCGGGTTCATACTTATGATTTGATCAAAAGGGGTTCTTACAATAGTTTTATGACCAATTTAAGTCCTCTAGGTTGAAGGTAGGATAGTTGGGAATATATTTTGGCAGGGTTTTTCTGAGCCAAATGTTTTTGAAGGTGTGAATTAGAGAGAATGGGAAGGGACATTTTATAAGAGGGGAGAGGGGCACCTTAAGAAAAGATTGAAAAATTATTTAATAATAAAATAATTTTAGGATTCTAATGGATAAAAAATGATTTATGTCTAGGATAAGGTGGTGATAGGTCTAAAACCACTAAAATAATAGATTTTAGATAGGTTTGGGTCAACATATTATCCTTATCCTTTATATTTAACTCTTAGATAAAAAGGTTGACATTTAACATGTCTCTTGGTATTTTGATTTTATATGGTTAATAATCTTACAATAAACTACCAAGAAACCCCCAATTGGTTCCTTGATGACAAATATAATATTATTTATTAACTTTGGACGAACCTTATATTTTTAGTAATGCTATATCAACCAATAATATAGTATTTGTTTTAAAAACTCAATTATGTCAATTTTGACATTATTTAATAAATGATTTTTTTAAAAGTCCTAATAACATAATTAAATCAAAATAAATTCATATAATAAAAAATAACACGTCATATTAACCTAGAAAATTAGTTTAATTCATCAAAAGTTTCAATTTACATTTTTTTGGATATTTATTATATCAATTATTTTAATATTTCATTATTAAGGTAATTACTGGGTCATCATTGTGTCATAAATAATTTAAATTATTTAACTTTAAAAATTATAAATAAAATATAATTATCTAGGAACTATTTTTTTATTTTTAATTAATATTTATAGTCTAATTTATATTACCTTTAACCCTATATTAAAAATAGTTTAGTTATTAAACATTCAATTTAACTCTTTTAAATTTTTGTTAAATAAAATAATAATAAATGTCCTAATCAAATAAAAGTGGACCTAAAGTTTAATATTTTATTCATAAGGTTGTTTTTGGTCGAATTACACTTATCCAATAGAATTAGGAAATGTGTTAGGGTAATAATAATATCATTTTTACCCTTAATTATGCTATTTACTTTAAACTGTGGTAAATAAAAGTCAAAAGTTACTATTCCACAAAAATTATTTTCATCATATTGAACCACATTTTAATTATTGATATTAACCTTCTTGCTTATATTTTTTAAATTCAACTCATAGAAGCGGTAAAATTATGATTTATGAGAACTAGTAAATGCTACTAGGAGGTGGGTAAAATATGGTAAAAAGTTCAATAAAATTTTATATATCAAATTTTATTATAAAATGACTCCAATGAATTTCATTGAACATATATATTTACTATATATATATTTTTACCTAAAATAAATTTAAATAAAATAATTAATTTTTTTAAAAAAAATGTCTGTTTTATACAATAACGCAGTGTTATTCACTATTCATCAAAAATTGATGTTTTTCTGAAAAATACCAAAAATTAACCCTAAAATAATTTCGATATTCCAAATCCAAAAATGATATCCATTTTGAAGGATAAAATTTATAAAATTTCTAAAAGTGGGTATTACTATTCATAACAGCTTTTTTGATTTGTTGTGGTGTGTTTGAATCTCGAAGTTGCGTGCAATGCAAGTTATTTCATTATTCATATGGAAACGTACCATGGAAGCTTGGGGTGTTACATTGTTCTTTTTTTAAAATAATTTCATCCTTGAAATTTCTAGAATACTACCCCAGAAAAATATTTTGGTGGTTCTTCATCATGAGTTACTCTGGTTCTCATGTTACCTCTTACATCTTATTGTTTCTCCATATAACTTTTACATGATGACTCGTCCTGTTTCTCAAAACTTGTTCTCTAGTATCATGATTCTTGACATGATCTTCACAATAAGATAGATCAGGTTCCAGTTCAACTTCTTCATAGGTGATTACATGTATTGGGTCAGACATGTATATTCTAAATAGTGATTCGTGGTACACATTGTGAACTTTGGAGATACTTGGTAGCATTTCCAAACGGTAATCTACAACCCCAACTTGTTCTAGAATTTCGAAAGGTCTGAATTACCTCAGACTTAATTTACCCTTCTTACAAAATCGTATAACTCTCTTCCATAGAGATCCCTTAAAAAAACACGATCTTCTACCTAAAATTCCAAATACTTCCATCAGTTATCAGTATAGCTCTTCTACATACTTTGAACATATTTTTTGTGGGTTTGGATATCATTCACCTTTTCCATCGTTTCCTAAACAAGTTCTGGGCCTACGAGTTTTCTTTCACCAACATCGTCCAAGAAAATTAGTGTGTGAAATCTCTTTCTATATAATGCTTCATATGGTTCAATCTGAATTTTTGAATGGAAGCTATTGTTATATGATAATTCTACCAGAGGAAAATATTGATCCCACATACCTTGAATGTCATGTGAAAATGATCTCAACATGTCTTCTAATGTTGAAATAGTCCATTCTGATTGTCCATCAGTTTGAGGGTGGTAGGCAGTGCCCAAACCAAGTTCATTATCCAAGGCCTTCTAAAGACTTTACCAAAATCATGATTTCAAATGGGGATCACGATCAAAAAAACTAATAGGGGTAACCCATAGAGTCTCACAACATTATTAATATAATGTCTTGCTACAATTTCAAGTTGTAAATCGTCTCTTATAGAAAGAAAATGATCTTGACTTGGTAAGAAAATCAACAATGACCAATATTGGATCATTCATTAAAGGTGTCTTTGGTAGCCCCATGACAAAGTCTGTAATATCATCCCATTTCCACTCTGGTGTGGGAAGAGGTTTCTTGACTCCTCAAGGATATTTTCTTCCATCTTTCACTTGTTGAAAAACAATACATCTCAGCAAAAAATCGAAAATCTCTTTCTTCATGCAATCCCATCAAAAATATTCATTCAAATATATAACCATCTTGGTGCTCCCAGGGTGTATAGGGAAATTGGGGCTATGCGCATCATCTAACAATTCACTTTTTAGATCAGGTATATCGGGAACATAATTTCTCTTCCCAAATATCAAAATTTAATCTTCAATGTGATGTCACTCAATCTCTCATCATTTACAGCTTTAATATTATTTTGAAACTCATCATCATTAGTCTAAGAACGATTTATTCATTCTAGTAAAGATAGTTTAGAAACCATTTGAAAAATTATTGATGTTTCACCTTACATGGTTATACTTATACCCATCTTTACTAGATCCCTGAAAATAGGGTCCCTTTCAATTATCATATTGTTGAAAACTCCATGATATTTTCTGCTCAAAGCATCAACCAGATTATTTTCCACCCTAAAGTGGTAGTGTATTGTGAAATTATAATACATGAGTAGTTCAAGCCATCTCCTTTGCCTCATGTTCAGTTATTTTTGTGAGAAAATATACTTCAAACTCTTTTGATCAGTATAAATCTCACATTTTTCACCATATATATTGTGTATCCATATCTTCAGAGCAAATATTACAGCTCCTAACTCAATAACATGAGTGGGATAGTTTTTCTCATGAATTTTTAGATGTCGTGATGTATAGGAAATGACTCTATAATTTTTCATAAGGGCACAACCAAGTCCTTTCTTTGAGGAATCACTATAAATAATAAACCCATCGGTCCATTATGGTAAAGTCAATATACGAGCATTGATTATTCTCCTCTACATTTCTTTAAAACATTTTCAAAATCTTTTGTCCAAACAAATTTAACTCCTTTATGTAGGATCTTGGTTAATGGGTTATCCATCCAAAAAAAATTCTGGACAAAACATCAATAATAACCTTCTAAACCAATGAAATAGTGTACGTCAGATATCCTCGTCAGTGCTGGCCATTCACTGATTTACTTTGTCTTAGAAATATCAATATAGATTCCAACATTAGGGACAATATGGCCATGAAAAGAAATCTTCTGAAGCTAGAATTCACATTTTCTAAATTTCCCATATAATTCATTTCTTATATGAGTCCTTAGGATAATGCCCAAATGATATTCATGATCTCTGTAGATTTTGGTGTATGCCAAGATATCATCAATAAATACCACTAAAAATTAATCAACATATTCCTTGAATACTCTGTTCATTATATCTATGAAATTAAAGGGTTCATTAGTCAACCTAGAAGTAATTACTATAAACTCGTTATGCCCGTACCTGGCCTAAAATGCTATTTCTGGAATGTCTTCTGTCTTCATACAGAACTGATGATATCAAGATCGAAGGTCAATCTTTGAAAAATTTTGAGCTCTATGAAGTTGGTCAAATAAATCATCAATGTGAGGTAGTGGATACTTTTTCTTTATTTATATGGCATTGATCTCCCAGTAACCAATGCACAACCTCCTAGATCCATCTTTCTTCTTAATAAAGAGGACAAGCATTCTCCATGGAGAAACACTAGGTCAAATAAATACTTTATTACTCAATTCCTCTAGTTGTTTCATTAGTTCCACTATTTTTAGTGGCCATTCTATAATGGATCATTGATATGGGCGTTCAACCAGGAATTAAATCAATGGAAAACTCAATTTCTTGTTCTGTAGGATGTCCAGGTAAATCCCCTTGAAACACAAATATATATTCTTCACAATAGGTACATCCTCTATTTTAACATTATTTTTCTCACCAATAATAATTTCATTTTGTTCTTCCCCGATAATTGAATTTAGTAGTGCTTCTGGGGGTGGATCTAGAAAAGAATCTGGTGGTGACCTTTCTACTCTAAAGATAATGTACTCTTTATCATCATCGAAAATTGTAACCTCCTTCTTATTAAAAATTTTTTCAAGTCATTGTCTAAATGAAAATCCATTTCGAGGTTTATATCAAATTCTATCATGGTTATGATGATGAGATCATCATATAATGAAAATTTATATGCCCTAATGGGAATTGAACCACAAAACAGTGTTGTGATGATTCATCACTTATGATTTTTGACTCACAACACCCTTGTTATGTTAAATTTAAAATATATAATTATCATAGAAAAATGGGAAGATATGAAACAATGAGATGATCCAGAATCAAATTAAGCATTGGCTAAACATGTGGAAACCATTAAATTACCTACCACCACGTCTTTCATAACTTCAAACAAAGTAGTAGTGATTGGATAAGCTTGGCCTTTCTCCCTTGGACTTTTCTAAGGTAAGATCCCTTGGCACATAGGACATTCATTTGCATAATGCCCCTTTTCTCTATAATTGTAGATTTAAACATTGAAAACCTCTTTCTTTTCCTTACAATCACGAGTTTGGTGGCCTTTTTCGCCACACATATAATAGAATTTCATTCCCTTAATGAATGTACCAGGGTGTTTCTTCTTACATTTTCCACAGGATGGAAATTCAACAATTCCCTTCTTCCCCTTATTCCCATTTCCAGAGTGATCAGAAAATCTCTTTATCTCTTGCTTTTCAATGAAGTCATAAGACATAGAGAATTAATTTTATGTCTTGATAGCACATGAGACAATATCCTCGTATGATGAGAAGGATTGTGAGAGTAATTATCGGTATAGAAATGGTTTAAACCCATCAATGAATGGATCAATATTACTCCTTGAGATACATATATAATATGTTTCATTTCTTATTATACTTTTAATGTTAGCCTCATTATTTTTGACAATCGCATCCTTTTTTTCCTTAGACTAATTTTTTTTCCATATCCACTCGATCATCACAAGGAAGGTATTTTTCTTTGAAAATCTCTTTAAAATCCGACCATTCCATGTTCAATATTTTTTCATCTTTCTTTATGTTTTGGATTAATGAACACCATTGATCTGTATCTCCCATGAGGGGATAAACAACCTTGAAAACTTTTTCACCCTCGCTACTCCCCAAAGAAAGAACCATTTTCTCAAAGAAATTTATCTATTGCTCAGCTAATAATAGATTGGTACTCCCATTGAATATAGGTGGTTGTTGACTTATTAAGCGGTATAACATTGATCCTTCGCATTGTGGATCAGGGTGCTCCATATGGGTAAAGATATTATTCATAACCTGAGTGAGTTTTCCAAGTATGGTGATAAGCTGATCAACACCAGTTGCATCCACAGCTTCACTATAATTATCTTGGGTAGGAGGTAAATTTCTACATGTATTATGTGTGATGATATAGTTTCCATTTTTTCCACTATGCTTCATCTCTAAACAATGTCATACAAGATTAGTTTATGAATCACAATACATAATTCCAAACATGTAAAACACTTAACATAAATTGAAAAATTTATTGATATAATCCCTAATCATAAAATATGTTTTCTTTGAGAAGGTATGTACTCAAGAATCATTCGTAATGATTTGTAAATAAAATTTGAATTATCCTAAGCATATACGCTAGAATTTTCGTAACCAATACTACAACAATGCCCATTGTCGTGTACCAGGATACCACATGTCATGTCCGAAACTCCTTGTCGGAGTTTTCACTACTAGGTACATCTGTGCCAGAGCTGCCACTACCTACTTGTATCCACACTGGGATTTATTTCTTGGAAAATACACAAAATCTATACATTACAAAAATTACAGGATGTTCTTCTATACAAATCCGCAATGTCTATCTTAGGGTAATGTTATCTAATCAGAGTTTCTCAAAATCTAGTTTCCAAGGTCTGTACTAAACATACTATGATACCAACTATAATGCCCCAACACCAGCTACCTAGATTTAGTTCATTATTACATAAAACTGGCATGATACAAGGAATCATGTCCTGGAATACTAATCAGTTTAGTATCCTTGGATTTACTTGATACATTCACAAGTTTTACTTTACAACATGAAATAAAAAATCAACAACATTTTGTCCACATTGACCAAACTTATATACTTATCCTATCCCTATAGTTTAACCATAAAGTATTTCATCATCTCTGGGTAAAAATAAATCATAGAAATGGGTGAGCTTAGATTCTCAGAAAATATAACAATATAGAGGAAACATTCATAAATAAGAACAAATATTTAAGGAAATTTATAAAAAAGCCTTATAATCTTAAATAGAAGCATAATATGGAAAATATAAAATCAAATAATTCCATTTACATATTCACATGCATATTATACTAGTCGAATAATCACATGAAATATCAATAGCCACTTTCATAAAGATGGAATGCATAATGACAGACTTCATAACCACATAGTCAATGCCTTCAGCTAAGAATACAAACAAGATTTTGTGAAGGCCTTGTTCCAAGACACTAGTTTGTCTCCTGAGACCTACCGATGCATCGAGAGGATATAGTGGGCTCCACCTATCACTTACTAAGTCTAATTCATTCTTCATATGAAATTTCTTAAACATAACATAAACTTTTTTATTAAAACTAGCATAAAAAATGTAAATACTTTATCAATAAAATATGAATACTATAAAAATAACACATCCATTGTCAAAAATATCACAACAACTTCAATAAAATATGGAATATTTGTATCATAACAAATTAGCTTCAAACAAGTTTAAAATCCATCAAAAGATGCTGTCATAGATGAAATAAAAAAAATCATAGAGAAAAATATATTTATATTTTGAAATTATTTAAAAGTCATGTAATTATAAATAAGACATTTATTTATAAAATATTCTTATAAGATTTTATGGGAATATTCTCTAATGTTATAATGGCGGAAAACAGCTGCACCCGCCATATATGTTAAAAAAATACATTCTTACCTTAATTTTCTCGAGAAGGTCATAATGTACCTTGTATGAAAAATGACGAGAAGATTTCTTTCAAAACATATGTTATCAAATAATGGTATAAATGACATTTACCCATAGTTTAGTAAATTGTAATTTTTTATATACATTTTTAAGAACCATTGATGTGGATGATAAATAGGTTCTAGTTGATACTTACGTAAAAACAACGTCAGATAAAAAAGAGATTGTGAAATTAACCCTTAACTTGTACTTTCTTTAGTCAATTGTATGTTAAGCTACAGAATAATAGTTAAAAAATAGTTATTAAATAATAAAAGAATCATATACATAAATATGATATCTTATATAATCTTATAATATTGCTTTGTTAATAATATTTTATTAGTATCATCATTTCAGATGTTAACGGATTTGTTTTCCTTCATATGTTTTGTCACATAAGAAATGTTTGATATGGATAGGATGTATTTTATTTATATCAATAATGATATTATGTTCATAAATATTATTTATAATCATCAAATGAAAATTATTATTGAATGGTTACGATGGGGAAATGAATCTCACCGCCTTCATGGAGACTATAATATGTAGGTACACACGAGTGACAATATCATTCTTTAGATACTGAAATCGTATATAATTGGATGTTATATCATATATAAAGAATAATTAGAATTTTATATTTATTAATTACATCAGTTATACTCATTATTACACCCATACCAATAATAAAGTGTTTCAATAAGAAACACCACCATGACATGGAGACAGTAAGTTGTACGTATGCACGTATAGTGACTTTGACATTTATAGGATAGATAGAATAACAAATATTGTTGTACAAATTTTATAATAACTTCATAGTATATATATGATACTCGAGTAATTATTTTATAATTCAAACAATAAGTAATGATAAAGTGGAAGAAGAAAAGAACTTGAAAGAGGCGATAAAATATTTACCTCTTCTTCAGGTTCTTCCATTTGATTTGATCAAAAGGGCTCCATAGGTTGGTTTTATGACCAACATAAGGCCCCTCGGATGAAAGGAGGATATTTGGGAGGATATTTGTTCAGGTTTTTGCCGATCCAAATGAATTTGAAGGTGTGGAATTTAGTGATTGAGAAGTTCCCATTTATAAGAGGGGTGAGGGGCACCATAGGAAAATATTGAAATATTATTTTACAATAATTTTTTTTTTGGTTTTAAATGGCTCCAAAAAGAGTTATTTAGAAGATAATGTTGGGATAGGTCAAAAAGAACTCAACCAATAAATTTTAAACAGGTTTGGGTCATCGGATTAAACTTATCCTTTAGATTTAACTCTTAGTTAAATAGTTCGACATTTACCATGTCTTTTTGTATTTTTATATTATATGGTTAATAAATATACTATAAAATGACAAGATATCCCCAATAGGTTCATTAATGACATATATAATATTATTTAGGTCCTTTGGCCTAAGCATAAATTTTTAAGAATATTATATCAACCAATAATATAGTATTTGTTTTAAAAACACAATTTTGTCAATATTGTCATTATTTAATAAATGATTTTCCTTCATGTCCTAAAAATTTTATTACTTATAATCAAATTTATATATTGAATCCAAAAATTTCATATTAACCTAAAAATTTAGAGGAATTAAACCAATGTCTCAATTTACATTTTTTTGGATATTTATAATATCAATTATTTTAAAACTTAATTATTAAGTTAATTACTGTGTCATCATTGTGTCATTAATACATTAAATTATTTTATGTCCAAAAAATAATAAATAAAATATCATTATGTAGGAAATATTTTTATATTTATAATGAAAATTTATAGTATAATTTATAATATGTATAACCTATATTAAAAATGGTTTAGTTATTAAACTTTGAATTTAACTCTTTTAACTCATCTTTAAATAAAATAACAATAAATGTGCTAATCTAATACAAGTGCACCTAAATGATCATATTTTTTCCTAAGGTTGTTTTTGGAAGAATTACACTTATCCAATAGAATTAGGACATGTGTTATGGTAATAATAATATCATTTTTACCCTTAATTCCCATATTTAATTTTAACTGTGGTAAATAAAAGTCAAAAATTACTATTCACCGAATATTATTTTCATCTTATTCACCAAATTTTATATACTAATATTAAATATGTCTCTCAGATATTTGAAATTCAACTCATTGAAGCAGTAAAATTAAGTTTTATGCAAATTTCCAAATTCTCATAGGAGGTGGGTAAAATATAGTAAAAAGTTCAATAAAATTATATATATATATATATATATAATATTATTACAAAATGACTCCAATGAATTATATTGAACATACATAGGTATTATGTTTCTATTTTGACCAAAATTAAATTTAAATAAAATAATTATTTATTAAAATAAAAATTTGGTTTTAAACAACAACTCAGTGTTTCTGACTATTCATTAAAAATTGAATGTTTTGAGAAAAATACCAAAAATTCACCCAAAGATAATTTCAAAATTTAGAATCCAAAAATAAAGTCCATTTTTAATGATAAAATTTATAAAAGTTCAAAAAGTAGGTATTACAATTCATAACAGCTAGTTTGATTGATTACTATGTGTTTGATTCTCAAAGTTGCATTCAATTCATGCTATTGCATTATTCAAAGGGAAATGTGTTGTGGAATATTGGGGTGTTCCAAAATTTATCACAAAACTCATTTTCTCAATTATATTTATCCATAGTTATTATCACAATACAGATTTGTTATAAAAAAATTCAATTCCAATCTTCAAAGTAAAACAACATTGATGTTTTAATTAAGATTTTCATTCCCCAACTCCCATATAACCGCAACACAAAAGAAGATAAAACATCTGTAATAAATTAATTATTTGTCTGATCATGTAATATTTCATCTGACATCTATTTGTGATCCAATATATATGGCTGAAGACGCCTTAAATTACCAATCCATTTTGATTAGTACATCACCCTCATGGTTAATAAATAGAGAATATCAAAATGAAGATGACCTATAAGGGTTTCATCTAGTCATTTTGGGTGAATCAAAATTAAACCCATAACATTTTAAACATTTTGATTTAAAATACCCTAAGTGAGCTCTATCTCGTAAGCATAACAAGTAAGAAGAGGACTTAATTGGGTCAAGCTAAGAATAAGATCCATAATAAACTAATTAATTTATGATTTTAGGATTAGATGATTTTACATTTATACAGTAGTTCATTGGTATATGAAGATAAAAAAATATGGGTTCATTATAGAGGATACCATTTTGTAATTTATATGGAGATCCATACACAATATAAATTTCAATATGGATCTTGCTTACCTTAACTAGTATGTTTCCTCCCATAAAACTGTTTTTTATGGATCAAACATGTCACATTTAGTTTGTAAATTATAATTCCACTATCAATATATATAGGAATACACCTCTTAGGTTGATTCATATATTTTATTTACCAAACCTTTTTTATTAATTATACGAAACAATTCCATATGTAACCATAAATGAAAGTAACAAGGACAATAATTTTCTAATAATGATTTGAAAAAACACAAACATGAAACCCCAGAAGTCTGATATATAGGAAAATGGTAAACATTACACATTAATCAAAAAAACATATTGTATATACAACCATGATAAATTTATCAAAGGGGTATGAACTATAGGAATATATTACAAGTACACCAACATGTAATGGAATATTCCAGTAATTTGAATGCTAATATTCATATATTGGTGACTTAAATGCCAGTTATTTTCCTTTCTAGGCCATGGGTAAATATTGTATATTTCAAAAATCAATAAATGTGGAAAGTACACCAATAATACAAGGTGAAATCCAAATCAAATGAAATAATGAAAGGAATGAACAAAAGTCACATCCATAGAAAAGTGGCCTTTCCCCCATTTGTGGGTTGATCAAAACTAGAAACGTATATTTAATAATCGACAACACATTCATATTATTTTATCTACATGTCCATAAAAATAATCAAAAAAATTGTAATACTACTTCATAATGTCCCCACCCAAGATTCAATGAAACAGTTCATTGAGATAGTTGGTCATGTGGAATCAATCACTCCAACTCATACACAAGAGATTGTTGACTAGTAGTGAGGGTCTAATAATGGTATTATGGGAAGACAATACAATTATTATTATAGTAGTACAAATATACAATAGAAAATGAAACAGACAATTGACAGTAGTAGAAATTGTATAAATTAGGAATAGTAGAATACAATTATAAATAATGGAAAACTATCCAATGCCAAATACACAACTATGAATTCATGTAGAAAATATTAAACTACTAACAAGGGAGTCAACAAAGAGAAAGAGATATAATACATATATAAAATAAATAAATAAAATATACATGGCCTCCTAAATAAGTCTCCTGAGATCTATCACAGTTATATGCTGATAGCTCCCAAGGTATAATCGTACATCACAAAAATAGTCCAATGAACCTAACCCTGCAATCAAGTGGTCTGTTCCAGTACCCCAAATGCAGTTGAATCCTGAAGAGGGCATGTGTTATAAAAATAAGAACCCCACCAATGATTTATAAATCTATCCATTTCATTATTGTAAAACTTATCAATGTTCTTGTATTTAGTGTAAAGTAGTAAATAATTAAAATTTAACATGTCATCGTGGGTTCCCTAGTGAGACCTGGCTGATCATACCTACTTTCTTATAAGACAAAATGAATCAAACAACGGTCAAACATTATAGAAATATTTTATACGATTATATATATATATATCTTCGTGTTTGTTTTTGTGTGTGTGTGTATATATATATATTCACTTGGTGTATGAAAATTGGGATATAACTGGGCCATGGTAAGGGTTGAATATAAACATGGATCAAACCAATGAATGTTATTTAGCTTTAAGGGTATATCCTTAAATATAATAAACTATAATTAATTAGATATTTAGATAAGAGTCATTGTGGTTCTTAATCAAAAAAAAAATCCTAGGACCACCCATGATGATTCATAAAGATGAATGCCAAGTATCACACCTTGTGAACAATAATTACACATATCCAAAAGATTATATCCAAGGAGAACTATTAAGAGAAATCCCATGTATCACTCTCAGTATAATAAAAATGAATAACCACTAGAATTATCCAATGGTAATCCATATAGGGTACCAAGTATAAATCATGGGTATAACAATCACAATTATCCTATGTTCCAATCCAATGAGTTCCTACATAGAAAAAAAGTATCTTTCAAGGCACATAAATCATGGCCCATTGGGCTAATACCTATTAGACCATACATGGGAAAATTAATCTCTTATTTCATGGTATATCATCATTAGACACAAAATCACACCCAAGGAAAACCACTGGGGAACTAGGTGTCACTCATGGTTATGTTAAGAAATATTCCCAATGAGCTTATCCAATGAATTATATAATATTATCCATTTCTTACTCCCTAAATAATACAAATAAATATCCTATGATTCCATCCTTGGATATCCATGAAAGGAACCCCAATTATCACTAAAAGATTACAAAATTTGTTTAATCTTTTAAAATCAATTAAAAAATAAACTATATTTATAATCATTCTATCAAATCTCAAGTATAAAAAAAGGGGTAAATTCTAATGATTCATTTAAATTATAATAGATAAAGATATATACACTCAATTATTCCATTCATCATCTTACTCTTATCATATTTGTTATCCTATTTTGGATTTGATAATACAGTTAACCTTAATGGTGGTTTTATTATAAAAATGGGACAAGAAAAAAAATTCATTTGATCCAATTTATAAAAACCTTAATTTAGATTTAAGCCACCACACAATAAGGTGATTAAAAACAATAAAAGGGATTATAATTTAATGAATCTAAATTAATCCTTAATAAGGGTTATTAATTTACCTAGATGATGAATAGGTCCTAGAATAAAAGTGAAACATCCCATAGGGATGATTCATGATGAGGATAAAAAACTAAAATGGGTATATTTTAGAACAAAATGTATAAAAAATTCATGAATTAGACTCTAAACTCTATAATTCATATTGATGTGGTGTAACATGGAAATATCAATGCCCGACATAATGATGCAATTTTTAAAAAGATGAAACTCAACTAAAAATATATAGACCACTACCATATACCAAGGGAGTTATAATCATCTATTATAAACATTAAACACCATGAAGGAGAATATAAATCATAATATTTGAATAACACTATGATAATAGGGTGAATTTTCATTCAAGGAAATAGTTCCAAAGATTGAAATTCATAAAGAAATTGGAAGAAGGCAGAGTCTTGATCTTACAAGTATAAAATAATGAGAAAAATGACAACAAAGGAAGACACCATCTATGGGAGATACCAGGAATCCTTTGAGGCGGAGGGAAATTTTTGTTGCTTTTGGGAACATTTTACTGTGTGGAAAAAATAATGGGTCAATCCCATACTTCCCTTTCCAAAAATCCTTTCCCATAAGATTCCAGACACATGACCTTTTCAAATCATGAATTATATTCACTATGTGAAAACCAGCTACATCTAATGAATTCCTTGGGTGATCCCCAAGTATTCAAATCCTTCCAAATTCCATGGAACACTCTCAAATCATATAAATTTTCTTTGACATGAATTTATAGATGAATGTGTTTTCAGCCTCTTAGGCTCTCTATCCTTCCTCAGTTGTTCTCTAGAACCAATGGGGATTCCACTAAATCATACAACATGTTCAAAAACATAATTTATGGACGTTAAAACCCTTATATCATCACATTAGTTCCCGAAATAAAAAATTATACATCCACTGTTGTAAAATATTAAATTTCATATGAAATTTCAACTAGGTGGAAAACATTTGACGTTAGAAAATGAATAAAAATAATGAGTGGATTTAAAAGTTTCTCACAAAAATAATACTCATCATCATTTCTAATAACATGTAGATCATCCAATGTAGAACAAGATTGGATACCACCACTCTAAAATTCATGTTAAAATTTAATTTTCACAAATGAATCCTATAAATATGTTCCCCCACTCTTAATATAAATAATTCATCATCTAATATTTCTAACTACAAAATTATATTATTCCTCTATATAATTTTAGTTTCATCTTATTTTTATAGTTTAATTATGTTATTATTCGTCCACCCATTTATATATGTTTGTATCAATAAATGTGTCATACTAGTAATATCTATATATCTATTATTAATGGAATCTATCTCAAGGTATGGTTCCTTGAGAGAGATTAAACATGAATAAAAAATCCTTGATTTCAATTATTTAAATTATAGTTATTTGCATTGATGTAATAAGGAAATGTGGAGATGTATATTCATGTTAATCATCTATTTTTTTGATTAAAAACTTTATACTATATTTTATCAACAATTTTCTCCCTTTCCTTTCATAGTTATCATATAATTCTAATTGAAATGTATGGACTCGTAGCGATAGAGTGGGGTGAAGTGACAATGAGTTCCTTGGTTGAAAAAATCCACTACATATTCATTATATAAGTGTTGATATAGATATTCACGCAGAGTCCATCTTATATATTTTTTGATCCACAATTTTGAAAAAAGGGGAAATTGAGAATTGATATTGTCTCGATTTTTGGATATGAGCGTTGATGGAAAATAAAGGACTTGTTTGATTGAATCTAGATCAAACCCCAATAAATTTAACAATGATTTTTTCTATTTTAATTCTATTTTCATTTCATAATATTAATAAAACAATAACAATAAACACTCATTTCACATTGCTTTATTAACATTGAAATATGATTTAAAAATAATGATGTGATTGATATGATGAAGCTACAATGCCTATATCCATGGGAGATGTCAAAGAATATCAACATTATTAAATTATAAGTTATGAAGACAAAATATCTATAAATAATTTTGGAACCAAAATATTTTTAATCAACTTGATTCTTTAATATAAACATTAATTCAATTATTTTAATATTTATTAGACAAGAAAAATTCCATCTATCATAATGAAATATAATTTTTACCCATTATAAAATTGTTATGTATCTTAAGACCATTCTATAACCATGTTAATAATATGAATATATAAAATATGCTATTTAATATAACAAAACCATCCATGAAAAATTTAATGAACACTTATATCATCCAGTGGATATTGTGGGCCATGATCCTTTATAATGTTGTGCGTGAATTACAGATAAAAACTAACATATTAAGGTATTAATAGGTACTATAGTGGAATATGAATATTATAATTAATTTATTAGATTTATAAGTTTAAAATGATTGTAATTCCCAGAACATTTTTAATTTGTACTAATATTTGTTTTTATTATTTAGGTTTTGTTTAAAAATGGTGCATCTAAAATAAAATAATTATAGAATAAATGAAAATAAATACATGTTTTATTTAAAAATAATGCAAAAACCTTACATTGTAATAAGTCAAAAATAACCCCACAAACCAAGAATCACTACCGGGATACCTATTTGAATTTTCAAGACACCACAAAACACCACAAATAGACCAAGAAAATAGTGAAAGTCCTTCAGGTCTGTTACAATGTCAAATAGTATGGAAAGAACAATGGAAACCGTACTGATCATTAACGGTATGTAGATCACCATATTCACTAAGTTGTTTTTGATGTTTTCAATACCCTAAACACCTATTTATAAGGCCTTTGTGACTGTTAAAATCTGTTGTGGTCCCCAGCTGACCGTTGGTTTATGTAATAGCCATAAAATCTTATAAATGTTGGTTATTTTAAGTATTTTGATAATTTTATGAATTCTATGTATTTAAGTATATTATAAATTGTCAATGTTTTTAAATTCATTAAAATATATTTTAACATCTTTTTAATTGAACATAGCTTTATTTTTTGAATGTATAATTTTTTAAAACATAAAATAAATTTTAAATCATGACATCAATGATTTAATGAAAATACAAAGAAAAGAACATATGTTTACTTCAATAAATTTGAAGAGAAGTGTAAATTTATTTTTTGATACAAAAACTATTCATTTTAAATTAGAATCATTTTTTAAAATACTCTTTATAATTAAGAGTTATTATTTGGGTTATTTGATGACATGGTATAATTTATATGTTCGTTTGTGTATTATAATGTTTCAATTTTTAATATAATGATGAAATCATGTATTAGATAAATTAAATTAATGAAATTATTATATTTATGATGTATTGTGTATTAATTTATTTTTTCAATCCAAGTTTAAAAAAATGTTACACTTGTTCTAGCCATCTAGACAACTGAGGGAAGCAGCTTGCACCACTCTCTAAGGAGTGAGCGGTTGAAAAATGCCCCCCAGCCGAAATAGGCCAGCCGTGATGGTGTGCATGCACACCCACAGGGTAATATGGAGGAACTGAGGCGACACTACCATGTAGGGTGGCACGATGGTAGACAGTGGGCATAGAGAATTCTCGTAGTAGTGAACTAGTTTGAAGAGGTACCTGGGAGGGGGAGAGAGACATAATTTATATGGCCTAAGATCGATGAGGTTTATATAGAGGTATCGAACCCCCATCCATTTCGATGTGTGATTCTAGTGTTTAATGAATATATAATCTCAACCATTAAC